>CM062814.1:529031737-531779237 GCA_031772625.1 Pinus tabuliformis
TAATTTTGGAGGATTATGTCCATGTTTAAGCTATTTTAGTAGGAAGGATGGATGTAATATGTGCATAGGTTGAAGGGATACAACGATGAAGTAGCACTATAATTTTCCCTAAATTTCAAGGCCAATAGGTCTATGGATGTTGGCACAATTGTGGAGATGACAAAAGAATTTTTGGTAGAGGTAAGATGGCTTCCACAAGAAGAGGAAAAATGGTATTGCAAACATACTTCCAGGCCCAAAATCTTCCAGCAATTCCTAGAACCTAGAGATCCTTTAGTGAAGAAAGGAACATGGTTTGGCCATTGGTCCTTTCCATGCCCATGGGGAGACATGGTCTTTCTCATACAAAGATATATCACATGAGAAGGGTGCTATGGAACCATGTACCTCCAACAATTTCACCTTCTTTACCACCTAAAGCGTGGCCACACTATTAATCAGTTGTATTTCTTGCTCAGAACTTTGGAGAACTTGCAACCCACACAAAAAAAGTTGAACGGGCCATGATATGTCATTAAACATAACGTTCTTATAAAGCTACTTATGGAATGAGCCTTGAATAAAGTAGGAAGAATATAGGCAGAATTTGTTGTAATTCCAATGGCTACAACTCCACCACATGAACCCAAAGTTTATGCAACTCCACATGGAAGCAATGACACTACAATTACATAGGAAGGTTACATTGTAGTGACGCCCCTAGCCATAGAATACCCACCAATACCCGACAAAGGAGAAAGGTTCAACCTTTCAACTCCAAAAAAGTAAAGCAACCTTGATATAGAGATAATAATCAGTATTCGAACTACCAAAAGAATGAGAAGATTTCATAAAAGACCACCCTATGTTCCAAAGAAAATAAGAACCAGGTACACTCCTGCCACAACTCAAACCCTTACTGCTCCAGAAGAACCAAGAAGGCTAGAATAAATTTTAGAGCAATACGAAGATACCAACCCTACTGATACACAAGAACCAACAAGGGAAGGTGACTTAGGGTTTGAAAAATTGGGAACATATGACCTTGTTACTCCATAAGAACTAGCAAAGAACACTCTTGGAGAAGGAAGTGTTTCCCTATTTAAGGATTAGTCTAAATATGAGGATTCCACTCTTGCAGAAACATTTGTTTCTACTCCTATGGAATCATCTATTGCTACTCACATGGGCACATCTACTGGAATGGGGACTAGTGATGCTGACCCTAAACAAACAATTTATGCTATTTCCCTTAATTTTAAATAGGTATGATGTTTGCACTCTTTACATCTATATGCATCTCTCGTTCAAAAAAATAAACTACTTTGAATGAAAATAAGGGAAATGTAAATCATGATCAAATTGATGAGAAAACAATCAAATGGGCAGGAATCCTTTATGGGATTTGAATGTTTAGATTAAGCATCAGATTCTCTTGCTACCAAGGAATATATTAGAAAATAAAAGTAGAAAACTCTAAATGGAGAAAAAGGAATAAAGATGTGGAATTTCAAACCACAAGTGCCATTATTGACAAAATCAATCAGACAAAAAATAGGACAAAGGAAGACAAAAGGATGCAAGAAAACAAATCTGGAAAGTGGATAAGGCATAAGAGGACAAATGGAAACATTTGTTGGCTTCCTATGAAGAGGAGGTGATACCCCTCAAGGAGAACCAAAATTTTATTACAAAACTAAAGGACAAGTGGGCATAAACAATAAATTTTTATAAGAGGATATGGGACGCAGAGGAAGAGGAAAGAAAGAAGGTGGACCAAATGGAGTGTAAAATTAAAAAACTAGAGATTTGAAATATTCAGTTGGGCATGTTGGTTGAGGTAGTCCTCACATGCAGACCTCCCTCTCCTTTACATCATGTTTCTACAAGAAAGATATTTTAGAAAAATACACTCATGACTAGTAAACCTTTTGAGATCGCCAATCCTCTTACCTTCTTTATAGCCTACTCAGAGTGCACTTATAAAGAAAAGAACCTCATTTGTGATTTCTATAAACTTGATGTCCTGTTATTTCATGACAAAGTCAAGAACCCCAATTACTTTGTGGTGCACATTGAACTATGGGTTTTTGTCTCCTTTTTGACAAACTAATTTGACTAGGTTGTAGCTCATAGGGTTGCAAAAAATAATTTTAACAACAATATATGGATAAGGGAAGAACATTCCATACCTTTATAGGTCATCTGAAATCATAAGAGTTGGATTTAATCCCCCTTGAAGGTAGAAGTTTCATTAATGAATAAGCAGGAGGCCATTAAACATTCCATGGATCAAATCAGCATACTTGAAGAACCTATCAAGGAAGGACGCAAAGTAAGATGGAAATATGCTACGAAGAACATCAAGAAAAAAGATCCATTCAATCTAATCAATTTACAGATTTCCTAGAAAGAGTGCAAAAATACGTAAGGTGCATAGAAGAATGTGGGGGAAATTGGACCGGTTTAAATTTCCAACATCCCATGATATGGTTCTTAGGAACTCCCTACAAGAAGGAATATAAGTTGTCCAAGAAAAAGTAAATTGCTTGCTGGAAATCCATATATGAAAGAGGAGGATTCCTCCTTCTAGATGAAGTAGGACATGCCAATTTCAACCTTAGAAACCTCCATGGGAATCCTATTCTCTTTGACTCTGACTAATCATTAGTTTCATAAGGGACATGTAATAATTTTGGCTTGGGGAAGATGACAGGTGTTCAAATTGGCACATTTTCAACACTCACCCTTAACCTTTTTGATGTCATTATTCCACTTTCCATTCCTTCTTTATGCATTTTTTATCCATTATTACCATATTTAGTCCAGGTATGAATACTTTCATTATGAAAATTCCATCTTTTAGTCTAAAATTTTCAGATAGGAGCAAAAATCAGTGGCTACAACTCTTCCATGTTGCTAAAACATTAATTGCAACCCCACAAAAAGTGTTTCTAGCTGACAGACAGGTGTTGTAACTACTCAGATCGAGATAAGAAATATTTTTGACTCTCCTCCAAGCCATTGCAACAACTCCTTTGTGTTGTTGCAACTTTGGTGTGGCCACTTATAGAAGAGAATGTTGCAACTCTCCCATGACCAATAAATATGTTGCAACTCATTAATGCCATGTTATGGATGAAATCCCTAGAATTTGCATTGTTGCAACTCCTGCAGATGCAAATCCATCATATTACATCATATCATCATTCAAAGCTCCAGTTGTATGCTAAGCATGAATCTCTCATGATGAAAGACAATAGAGGAATGTGGGTGAATAATTAAGAAGGGTAACTTAGTTTCCAATGACGCCCAACTGATACAAGTCAACTTTTGTTTAATTCATACTAATTTATGAAAAAACTATTGTAACAGGATGAGCCACCCAATTCTCTCAAGTTTGTCATCCAATATTTCACTTAGTTTATATAATAAATCCTTTTGTATAAATACTTATCGTCCTTCATGTCCCGGGGAAGAGAAAAAAGGATGAAATGTATTGTTAAACAATTATGTAATCTCTCTATTCTTTGTGATAGAAAATATCTTTTACTCCAATTGCTTAATGCTAATTTCATGATCGCTTGATTGCATATTTCACAATACCTCATATAAGGATGGAGGTCCCCATACTTAGCTTGGTATTTTTAGGTATATTTAACACGTAGTTATTATTTATAGTTCCATTAATTTACAATTATTTCCTATCGTTGCAATTCTATTGATTTTCTTCTATTGAAACTTAGTTAGTTTTCCTTTGTTGAAATCCCAATATTTTTCTATGATGTAGTCATGTTACTTGTTGTTGCAAATCCAGGTTACTTAATTCAAGAATTAATTCCATATTCAATGATTGACTAATAAATTTTCATGTTTTTTGGAATTTTGGCTATTACTGCAACTCACCTGTAGCTTACTTTCACTCCATTTTTCAGTAGAAATTTACAATTGAGAGTTGTGTGATGTTTGTAAATTGTTTTTGGGTGATTTAATTGTCATTCGTTGCATCATAGGAACAATCCATTGCATATTTGTTACATCAAACCAATAATATCATAATACTTGAACAAGTCACTTCTAGCAGTCGTTATGTTTACTTTTATACAAGTGTGTTTACTTTCATGAATTGTAATTTACTTTTTTGCAAGAGTGATTTATTTACTACAAAGTGTGGTGTGTTTAATAATGTCATCTACCTCTGAAAGAATATTTATCTTGTACGGTGACATCTCTCAAACTACTGCAACTTAGGGACACATAATATATTACATTAGCATATATTGTGCATGATAATTCACAAGTTCCAAATGAACCTTAGATTGACAATTTAAATGAATAACTAATCAATTGCTTACTAAGATAACTAGAAATATTTCCAAACAATAACTAATCCATTTCTCATCAATTATATTTCCAAAATAATTTTCTTGAAATATATCAAAGTCAATTGGATTTTCTGGAACATTTTTCTATGATAGAAATAATAATATCTTGCACATTTGATGCAAAATGTAAGAAAGAGAAATGGAAACATAGTGATGTCCATGCCATTATTTGAGTTTGGCCATGATTCTATTCTATTATTGGTGATATTCCAGAAGATCTTGAGACATTTTTCTAGATTGAGTTTCTTTTGTACAAACCATTTCATTAGATATAGGTCTTTCAAGTGAAACAATGATCGAGAATTGGAGGAATTTTAGATATCGACTATGGCATGTTGATCGAGTACCTTTTCATCTAAAAATATAGAATAGTATGATGAATTTATCATATAAGAAACCAACGTTGAATAATATTTTGAAGAGTGGTAGATTTTGTCTTGAATAATTTCTCCAAATAAGATCAATTTTTTTTACTTTCACAGTCTTGGTCAAAGGGACTTTGATATAGATCTTAGATGTTATTATCGAATATGTTAATTATTTTATAAGAAATTCTCAATCTAAAGGTGCTGTTATTGACAACTCAATTGGGAACACATTTGTGTCACCATCTTCCTTGTTAGAAAAAAATAACTTTCTTTTGAGTTCATTTGACGTCATTTAGTTGAATATGAAATTCATGATCCTTTTAAAATGATTATTCAAGAAACAAATTGCACTAGCAAAATTTTTCTCATTGATTGTGTTTCTTATGCTCTTTCTACTTCAATAGATAATGGTATTAGTCTGTTGCTATCACTTGCTCAAACTAGTATTATTACTTTTAATATACATGCAAAAATAATAAACTTTGCTATGAAGCTTCCTATTAAAGATATGTAACTCTGGAAATATTTCAATAAGAAATGAGGCATATTTGATATATATTGATTGACGAAATGAGATTTATAGGTCCAAGGTTATTTGTACAAATATATTCTTGTTTATGAGAAGCATTCCTAGATAACAAATCTACTCATTTTTGTGGTATATCCATCATTCTTTTTGGTAACATCAGTCAATTGTTTCCAATCAAATATAAACCTTGTATGGAGGTAAAATAATAGGGAAATTCTTGTGGAGAAATCCATGTTGTCACTTTGGATACAATTTTCCACCTATAAGGAAATTATCTAAAACAATCCACTTTTCATAACATTTACACTAACACGAGGAACACAAAACCCTTTTTTGATGATTAGGATCTTCTCCTATCACATATTGAGATGAGATTTTCTCCTATGAAAACGAGTTATTTTTTTCAACAATTCACTTGTTACCAACAAATAATTTGGTCACTCTGAATAATAAGTAGATATTAAAATCATTGAATTCCCCAATTGCAAGATATGTTACAAAGAATATTAAATAAATATAAATTGTTGGAACTGATGATGACCATTTGGAACATGAAGTCTTCTAACACAACACAAAATGTTTGGGTCCCATGCAATTCAAGTCCCAAAATGTATCTCAGGCTGCGATCCTCAAATATTGTGTAGTAGGGGTGAGACCTTATGGAAAACATTCAGCTTTAACTCCATCTAAAAGTCACGAGCTTCAATAATATGCTTATGTGTAGTAAGAAAATGGTCTTCGTTCACTATGCATCCCAAACAATTATTTGGATATATGAGAGGGTAATTTAATTCACTTGAGGCATCCAACATGGTGTTTTACTCTTAGCCTCCAAACACCACTAGAAACATTTGGGAGGTTCTCAACCAAACTAATGGCACCAAGCCTAAATTCCCTTATGGACTTAATATACTATGGTTGGGGTCTCACAAACTAAAACCTCTAATCGACATTAGTGGGCTAATAATTCCATCCATTTGTGTAGTATCATTGTCCACTAAGGTTTAACCCCACCTTGTCAATGTTGAAACAAGGGTTTTAGAACTCCAATTTATTAGAATGACAAGATTGGCTATCAGGTCCTGACAAGGCTTAACACCTTCTAACATACTAGGCTAATATCATGATGGACGACAAACTTGGAATGGTAAATATCATTTTTTTCTCACGAACAAGTTTTTTAGAGGCTCTTATGCCCTAACCTTTCCAACCCTCTGGTGGAGACTTCACTCTAGTAGAACCTTGCAATGAAACTCCACACTCTTCTACTTTCATCTTCATTCCATGGAACATGTTTGTTGCACTTATATGCTATGATTTAAACACGAAATTTATGAGTTCCCAAGGCTCAATACTAATGTCTTTTCCTAATACATGACATGGCCATACACAACCTTGGCCTCTTTCTCCTCTCTTGTATCAAACTATTGAGCCTTCCCCTATCTAGGATGATT
Source organism: Pinus tabuliformis (assembly GCA_031772625.1). Classification (NCBI taxonomy): domain Eukaryota; kingdom Viridiplantae; phylum Streptophyta; class Pinopsida; order Pinales; family Pinaceae; genus Pinus; species Pinus tabuliformis. The sequence goes on from CM062814.1 coordinate 529,038,453, forward strand.
ATTAAAAAACACTCTCACTATTCCAAGAACATAACTTATGTGGCTTGATGAGCCTCAGTATTGCAACAATAATGTTGCAACTCCCAAGGCTACCAACTTAACTTATCCACGTGAGATTTTTACAAACTTTAGAGGTGCCAACACTATATGTGCAACAAGCAATGTGTCCTTATTTCGTTGATCTGATGCAATGAAGTGAATGTCATAAAATCTAACCTAAGCTAGTTATATAAATGGAAATTCTTATCTATTTGCAGGAATGGAAATGTTACTCTACTTTGCATAAATGTAAAGGTTAGCCTACTTTCATGAATGTAAATGTTATTCTATTTTCAAAATGTAACTATTGCATCAAAAGGAAACCTATTCTATGCAATAAGAAATATCAATGTTGGAAATGGAAACCCTAGATTAAGATGTATGAAACAAAACTTAATCATGAAATTATTCTTAAATAAATGAATTCAAGATATATTTTGTCAACAAAGCTCATAAGGTACTTCATGAAGTCATTATGCTCTTCAAGTCGTGAATATGTCCACTAACCATAACTATAGAGGTGAATTACAATAGAGAAGAGGCAAGGATTAAGAAGTGTTTTGGTCTTATTAAATCATGGTTCAAAGCCTAGAGGTCATTATTCAAGCCTGAGGGACAAAACCCAATATTTTGGAGCATATATGGTCAAGTTTACATGTGCTACAGGAGTGCAACAAGAGGTGATATGGGAGGCCTTGTTTTGCTACATGAGCGATATAATTTGCCGAATTCCCAAGTAAATCAAATGAAAATAGGATTGGAATTTTTTTTATATTAATTAGGATATCTTAGGATTCCATTCCAAGTGGAATCACTCCAAAATACCCCTATTAACATGTGTTAAAAAATAGAAGAAAATTACTACTCTAAAAACTGGAAATTCAAGAATTAGTGAGCTAGTTAACCTACCAAATGCCTAACCTAATCAAGTGAAAATTATATGGGGTAAATTTTTTTATTAACTTGAATTATTTTATGACCCAATACAAGTGGAATAAACTCAAATGAAGCTCATTAATTTGTTCTAAAAAATAGCATAAAATTACTACTATTTTGCTATAAGGGATTTCTAGAAATTCTAGATTTGTGAACTAGTAGACCAATCCAAGTAGCTCAATGATGAATATGAATTTTCAAAGTTGTTCTAAGGATGCATCATGCTTGTGAATCTATAAATAACCTGTAAAATAACTCACTTCAATCATTTAACCAATGTAACCTACAACAAAATAAGCATGAATAGTAAATGCAAAAATAAAAGATGCAAGTGAAAAAGACATTAAAAGGAAATAAAGAAATTGTACAAGAGGGATATGAGGTTTTGGGGATGGCCAAGCCCAAGGAAAATCAGATTCCTATGGAGGAAGCCAAGCTTTATAGGTTAAAAATGGAGCCAACTTCATTATTTGAATCAATCCAAGTACATCCATGCTAGAAATGAAAGTGGAGATGCTAAATAACAAGTTTTTTCCACAAGAAGACTAAGAAATACATGCCCTTAGAGGCCAATTCGAATTGGTACTCATACAAAATGACGACGAATAATTCTCCTTGATAGTAGGAATATTTACCCTCCAAAATCCCTCAAATAATGGATCTAGTTCCCAACATTTGGAATCTGCATTAAATGACAGGGAACACATTCCTATATTTTCTCAAACAATGGAGCTCCAGAACTTGTCAATAGTTTCATGATATTTTGTTAATTTATTATCAAATATTGGTCCATCATGTAGCAGGGAGAAATTCCCTATATTATCTCATTCAAAATTTGTTCCATATTCTCTCAATATTATGCAAAAATAAATAATATTAGGCACATAATATGCAATTATCTCTAAACCTTCCTAAGAACATATTAAAGCTAAAAAAACATTATTAAGTGTAGAAGGAGAGATTTAATATATCCTTTATGTGCCTAGGAAAGGTTAGATGGGCCTTAATTTATGTCTAATTTGGAGGCCCATCATACCCCCCATTGAAATTGTTGCTCATCCTCTGAGCAACCTATCCAACTTCTTGCCCTGTTGTTCTTATTTTATGCCTCAGATGTCTTTTCATGCAATTCTCTTCCTTAGCTCAATGGAATATGATTTGGATGGCTTCTTTCATTGGATGACCTTCATGGAAAAACTTTCCATGGTGGCAAGTTGTGTCTCATTTTCCTATAGTTTCTCTCTAAGCCTCTGCAGTTGCTCCTTCATGACTAATTATTTTAGCCCCAAGTCGACCAATTCCTTACCCATTTGTTTCAATTTTTCCTTCATGAGGCCCAAATCCTCCTCCTTCCTTGATTTTTCAATTTGTACCCATATGTGTGTTCTGCCTCTTTCCCTTTCTAGCTCAAATAATAGTGGTATTGCAAATTTGGTGGGTCGAATTCTCCCACCCTCAACAAATTTGTAGTAGGATCCAAGGTTAGGTTGTGGATCAGGCTCCTGCAATTCTTCAAGGTATTTTATTCCCCTTTTGATGTGGCTTCACCTTCCTATAACATTCCCTATTTCTCCTGTAGCAGTTCCTGTTGCTCCTGCAACAATTCTTTTTCTTCCTGTAGCAACCCTATTTTTGTGTGTGACTCCTTTGTTTTCCCCAGTAGCAGGGTAGCTTGTGGTTTGAGCCTCTTATATGTGATTGATTTAGTGGTGGGTCTCCCTATGGGTGAAATTTTCCCTCATGTAGCACTCTATTAGCTTCTTGTAGCAATGATGTTCCTTCCTGTAGCAACTATGCTCTTCCTATAAAAGTTTTGTTCCTTCCTGTAGCATAAAAACTGAATCATATAACAACTAATATTTTCATGCCAAGAGGTGTTGGGTCCACCTTTTATTTTTTATTTTTGTTTTATTATTGTTATTATTATTATATATTTTTTAATTTTTTCCTTTTTTTTCATTGCATGCAAAATAAACTCATAGTGCTTTTTGTTAACTGAGTTGGCCCTGAATTACCCATTCACACTCCTTTTCCTTTATCATGACTAAATTATTACAACCCACTTTCTCAAGTCCTCTTCACTTTTGTCTTATTTCTCTCCCACACGTGTAGGTGTCTTGGTGAAAAATTGAAGCTAAATGCTAGATAAGGCTGAGGTTGCTCTGCTACTAATTTTGGATATTAAAAACTTCTTCCTTCATAGACTTGTAATTCTTTTCAAGCTAAAATAAGTTCATAGGAGAGGTTAGGGATTGCATACTTGAGCCTTACCCTTGATGTGTTTTTCCAGGTGATATTGAGGCTGCTGATATGATTGTTGCAACTACCTTTGGTGGTTTTGACGCTGCTAGTAATGATCCTTTGATGGTTGCATGGAAGATATGGACATGGGTGAGGCTATTTTTGAGTGTCTTCTATGAGGTAATTGCTTTGTCTCCCTTGCCTTCTGCAATTTCTTGAGAATAATATAACCATTTTATGTTCTTTGTTGGCTTAAATTTGATGATACAGGTCCTTTGTCTTTTGTGCAGGTGCTTTTGGAATAAACTCTTGCTTCTTGATAGGTGATCAAGAATCTTGTAACAACTGATATCAAGTCTTGTGACTGTTGAAGGAACAAAATTGCAATCCTCAAGTGTTCATGGCGACTGAATTCTAAATTTGATGCTCTAGATATGGTTCGATAGAGGATGTGCAGACTCCTACAAGACTAGGTGTCTTCCTGTAGTAGTCACAGAGACCCTCCTAGGATCATTACTTACTTCAGGTGATACTTTTAAAAATACCGATAATTCATGAGTAATCTCTTGACAAGGATCAAAGGTCATTTTTGTGGTGGAAGGGATAGAATAAGGGGTGAAAATGGGTTCTTCTCATCGATCGAGATGAAAATGAGAGTGTAGAAGAGGTCAAGTGGTGTGGAAAATGAATTATGAAACTATGTTGAACCCCTCCTCTTGTTGTTAGATGGAAAACATAAGATCTGAATCCTTTTTCCGTGTCAATCACGCTCATGTAGCAATTTTGGTCACACCTGTAGTAATTCTGGAATGCTCCTGTAGAAAAAATGTTTTATCTCTATGTCTGAAATGGTAGATTGGATTGACCTGAAATTTGGTGAGCTATTGCCATCATCCTTATGCATCTCCCCATAAAAAATCTTGGCCAGCAGATGCACAAATCTTGAGAAAAATAAAAAATGGTTGTAGGTGATGGAGGCCAATTTCTCAAAACGTGTGCACTAGAATTTGCTAAAATTCGTTAAGAATGTTACCATCATCCATATGCATCTCCCCATGAAATAACTCAACCAATGGATGCACCATTTTTGAGATTTGGTAAAAACAATTTATTCCCTATGTATTTTGGCCTCCTGTAGCAAAACATAACTTTCATGTAGCATTTTAGGACAACGAGGAAAATGAATGGGAAAGGCTTGGGTATGATGGGTGGATTTTGTAAATGAATGAGGGTGATGGATTGACATGGACTTGGTTCTATTGGAGCATCTAGGCAAATGAGGACAAAACCTAAGTTTGACTTCCTTTGACTAGGTTTTTGAACATTTTTTTCTTTTGGTGCTAAATTGTTGTTGTTGCTTGCAAAGGTTGGAGAGAACCTGCATTTATCAGAGAGAGATACATGGATCATACTTTTTTTTTCATTTTTTTCTTTTTTTTCTAGGCCTACTGGTTGCCTCAATTAGGTTTTCAACTAGTAGGTCTGCCTAGCACCTCAAAGGAGGTTTTCACCCATGATCTTTTTTTTTTTTTTTTCTCTTTTTTTTCCCAATCTATTGACTGCCTCATAGATTTTTTCAATAAATTAGCCAATCTCAGGTGACTTAAAAGTGGTTTTCACCTGATTTTTTATTCTTTTCCTCTTATTTTTTCTTTCTCCATTTTCTATTTTTTTTCTATCCTACTCTACTTGAAAAAACAAAATCTCTTTCAAGTGTAGGAATGATTCCAATGGAGCCATGTGCATAACAATATGACATTTAAACTCACGTGTAGGCTCTAAACATATGATTTGACATGTAATTGAATATTAGAGACCAAATTCTTTAACTTTGATGATATCAAGCACTGTTGAAGAAGAGAGTGATGTTGTGTCCTGTTGATTTTCTAGAACCAAACCTCAATATAGTTTTGATGCCCTTAGTTCTCTCACTCATTTGGATCATTCTTCATGTAATTTTTTTTGTGCCATTAAGATCTTATACTTTTTTTCAATTAGTCCCTTGCACACATAAATGATATGATGGTAAGCATAACAAAAACTTTTCACACTCAGGCTCCAATGGTTGCTCTCCATAAAATGTGATACATGATTCTTCTAGATCTTCTTCTTCTATATGTTCTTATTCATTGACATCAAGAAAATATTTTTTTCAATAATCTTTCTAAGCTAAGATGAATACCATTTAGATCAAAGTTTTTTGGAAGTTTTGCACCTCAAATTTGTAAGTGGGCTAAGTTAACTACTTGTTTGGGTTTGGAAATGGTGGTATAGGTAGTTGCGTAGGAGTGGATCTTTAATATGAATGTGGTTGTGGTGGAGGTGGATGGTAGGGATAACATGGAGTTGGGTATGGAGGAAATTGATGAAAATATTGAGGATATTTTGGATTTCTCCCATAAGGTTCTTGCCAACCTTGTTGGCAATATTGGTTTTGGGGTTGAGATAGCCAAGGTTTCCAAGGAAAGGGTGTGTTCCAATTACTTTAAGATGGATGTGCATATCCTTGAAATTGTGAATTAGGTTCTTGCATCATACCAGGTTGACTAGGATGTCATGGTCCTCTTGGAGCTACGTAATAAAGTTTCTTTTGTGATTGACTTGCTCCATTGTCTTCTTGGTACAATTCCTTCAACCTTGGTAATGATGGTCAATATTTAGTAGCATGTGATTCTGTATGGATAACACAAATATCAACATGTTCTTTTTGCTCATTTTTCATTGTTAACATTTATACTTGTTCACTTATATTGCTAAGAATTTATTTTTTAAATTCATCAAACAAATTTCCAAGTTCAACTTGACTTACTGATCTTCATGCTGATTTAATTACTCTTGCCCTTCTTCTTGATATTTGCTTGCATGTTTCACAAATTTCTTCAAATGATAATTGGTATACATCACCTATACTCATAAGAGCAAGGAGATCAATCCACTCATCCATAATTGTTCTAAGTAAGAGGGCTTTTAGTGCGTCAGATCCTAAATGATGTAATTTTTCCCTCTTAACATTATACATAAATCTGTCTATTAGATCCTCAAGGCTCTCATCTTCTTTTTGATTCATTTTAAAGATTTCTTCTTTAAGATCACGATCTTTTTGTTTTTCTAGAAATATATTTTGCATACCATTCCATGATCTTATTGAATTAGTCCCTAAACTCATGAACCATTTAAGAGCTCTATCCTTCAATGTTTCCAGAAACAATCTCAACTTTTGAGTGTTTAGTAAGTAACCATAAGATCTTCAAAGGGTTTCAAATTTGAAGAGAATTTTTCTGGATCCTCTGACCTCATACCATGGAAGTTGGGAAGGAAAGATGGAGGGATGTTCTTCATATGACCACTGATATTAGTATCTTGAATTGGAAATCTAAGATGACCTTCTTCATTGTCATCATCTCCATCCATTTATTCTACCTTATTTGCCACCTCTTCTTCTTCTACCTACAAAAGTGGATGGTGATGTGGTTCTTACCACACCACGTATCAAATGGGGGATTTTGGTGTTGGAGAAGTATATTTTTATAATTTATTTTTAATAAGAATGCTAATGCAATGCAATTTTTCTTTGAAATGAAATATTTGTAATAAAATTTTTGTTCTTGTAGAAAGTAAAAGAAATGAATCAACCATGGAAGAAAACAATGCATACTTTCACACCTTCCTGGAAAGGACACCAAAAAGTCATGAGCCTCAGTATTGCAACAAGAATGCAACAAATCCCATGGCTACCATCTTAAATTATCAACCCGGGGTTCATACAAACTTAAGAGGTTTCAACACTATATGTGCAACATGTAATGTGTCCTCCTTTCGTTGATCTGATGCAATGAAGTGAATGTCATAAAATCTAACCTAAACTAGTTGCAGAAATGGAAATTATTATCTATTTGAAGGAATGGAAATGTTACTCTACTTTTCATAAATGTAAAGGTTAACCTACTTTCATGAATGTAAATGCTATTCTATTTGCAAAATGTAATTGTTGCATCAAAATGAAACCTAATCTATTCAGTAGAAATATCAATGTTGGAAATGTAAACCCTAGCTTAAGATGTATGAAATGAAGCTAATCATGAAATAATTATTTTATCACTGCATTCAAGATAGATTTTGTCAGCAAAGTTCATAAGGTACTTCATGAAGTAACTATGCTCTTCAAGTCATGAATCTCTCCACTAACCATAATTGCAAAGGTGAATTTCAATAGAGAAAAAGAAAGACTTGAGATATTTTGGTCTTACTCAATCATGGTTGAAAGCCTAAAGGCCATTTTTCAAGCCTAAGGGAAAAAAACCAAGCTTTTGGAGAATATCTGGTCAAGTTTACACGTGCTACAGGAGGTGCTACAAGAGGCTTTGTTTTGCTACAAGAGCGAGATAACTTGTCGAATGCCCAAGTAAATCAAATGAAAATGGGATGGAAATTTTATTTTATTAAGTAAATGTCTTAGGACCCCATTACAAGTGGAATCACTCCAAAAGACCCATGTTAACACGTGCTAAAAAATAGCAGAAAATTACTACTCTAAAAAATGGAAATTCAAGAACTAGTGAGCTAGTTAACCTACCAAATGCCTATCCTAATCAAGTGAAAATGATATGGGGTGATTTTTTATATTAAAATAAATTTTTTTATGACCCAATGCAAGTGGAATAAACTCAAATGAAGATCATTAACATTTTATAAAAAAATAGCAGAAAAATGCTACTATTTTGCTACAAGGGATTTCTAGAAATTCTAGATTTGTGAAGTATAGATCAATCCAAGTAGCTCAATGATGAATACAAATTTTAAAAGTTTTTATAAGGGTGAATCATGATTTTGAATCTGTAAATAACCTAAAAAACAACTCACTTCAATCATTTAACCAATGTAACCTACAACAAAAGAAGCATGAATAGTAAATGCAGAAATAAGAGATGCAGGTGGAAAAGACATTCAAAGAAAATAAAGAAATTGTTCAAGAGGGATTTGAGGGTACGAGAATGGCCAAGCCAAAGGAAAATCAAATTCATATGAAGGAAACCAATATTTAGAGGCTAAACATGGCACCAAAATTCATTATTTGAATCAATCCAAGTACATCCCTGTTAGAACTAAAAGTGGAGCTTCTAAATAACAAATTTTCTCCACAAGAAGGATGAGTAATACATGCCCCTAGAGGCCAATTCGAACTAGTAGTTATAAAAATGATGAGGAATAATTATCATTGAAATGAGGAAGATTTACCCTCAAAAATCCCTCAAGTAGTGGATTTGGTTCCCAACGCTAGGAATCTGCATTAAATGACAGGGAACACAATCCTAGATTTTATCAATTAGTGGAGCTCCAGAATTTGTAAATAATTTCATGATATTTTGTTCAATTATTTTAAAATCTTGGTCCATATTGTAGTAGGGAGAAAATCCCTATATTATCTCATTCATAATTTACTCCATATTCTCTCAATATTCTAAAAATTAAATAATATTAGGCACATAATATGCAATTACCTCTAAACCTTCCTAAGAACATATTAAAGCTAAAAAAAATTATTAATTGCAGAAGGAGAGATTTAATATAGCCTTTATGTGCCTAAGAAATGTTAGATGGGCCTTAATTTATGTCTAATTTGGAGGCCAATCATGGTCATCCTCATAAAGCATTCATACAGGTACAAAGGAGATCATGCCATTCACACAATGTATGAGTAAACATAATCCAATTTTTTTCTATTACTTAGATAGGATATATTTATAAAGAATTTACATGGGATATCTCTTTCCTAAGCTATTGTTCTCTCTCTTAAGCTCCTTAAGCTCTATTTTGAAAACCCCCTCATTGGCCTCTACCTTCTACATATAATTTTATTTGTACATAGCTTCCTACTAGATAGAAAATATCTACCAATAGAATGAAGATATTTTTTGGACATTTGCCCCTACTCCTAAAATTGCCTAACACCTCATCCTGACATTTTTCATTTTTACAAAGGCCCTCACTATAAGAAATCTCTATGATTAGCTTCCTCTTTAGCTTCCTTTTCTACTTCCACTCACTGTTTTAGTGTATTTTTCTCCACATTTCGAAAAAATCATTGCTATTTATTGGATAGAGCTAGTTTCAATGTTTTTAACATCGATTATAGACAACCGACGCTAAAGTCAACACTATTTAGCACCAAATTTAGTGCCCAATTTAGCCTCTCCTTTAGCTCCTGATGTAGCTTCATGTATAAGTTCCTGTCTAACGTCCTATTTTGCTCCTGGTTATGGCATTGTTATTTTCGTCAATTTTAGATTCCTTTTTAGCTTCCGTTGTAGCCTCATTTGTATCTTCCTTTTTAGCTTCCTTTGTAATATCATATTTTGGTCCTCATTCTTATAGGCTATTTTGTCTCATCTAATCAATCAACCTCTGAACTGGATCATTCACATCATATGCCCCCTTGTTAAGTAAACATCAATGAAAATTTTTCACAATGGGTTGGATTTTGCAAAATTCTCACTCAAATGATCATGGGTAGTGTGCTCACATGAGCCTTGGCAAAAAAAAATTTAAAGCTTACAAAAATAATTTTTGCTACCTGGTTTAGTTTTTATACCCCTAGAAAAAATTCACAATATGCCCCTATTTGGCTCATGGATGTGAGTTGTAACTCACCATAAAATTAAAAATGTGACTCAAATGGGAAAATAATTGATTCCACTAGACTCTTGGAACTCGGTTATAGCTAGGGACACCCTCCTCCTGGGGATCCATAAGTAAAAAAATTATTTATTTTAGGATCTTTAGAGCTAGGATTTTTTTGAATAAATATTAATGTAAATTTTGCTCAAGGGATTGGAATTTGAAAAAGGATCACTTGAGCAATCGTGGGTAGTGTGCTCACATGAGTCTTGGAAGAATGCAAATGTTGGAGCTTATGAAACTTGTTTTTGCTATTTGTCTTGGTTTTTATACCCCAGAAAAAATTCACAACATGTCCCTATATGGATTTTGGAAGTGAGTTGAAACTTGCCATAAAATTCAAACTGGGACTCGAATGGAATTTTTTTTAATTATGTTGGACTCTTGGCACTATGTTACAACTAGGGACACTCCCCTCCGACGAATCCATAGTTTGAAAGTTGATTTATTCGAGGATATTCAATGCTAAGGTTTTTTCAATAAAGATCTATAAAAAATTTGCACAAGGGTTGATTTTTTCAAAACACTCACTGGAGTGATTATGGGTAGTGTGCTTGCATGGAATTTGGAAAAACACAATTTCCTAAGCTTACAAAACTCATTTTGTATCTCGATTTTGTGTTTATAACCACAAAAAAAATTCACAATATGTCCTTGAATGGATCTAGCAAGTGAGATGCAACTGGCCATAAAATAAAAATCAAGACTCAGATTAAATCATTCATCAATAACCCATGACTTGCACACCCAACACCTTGATCTCCATCCCTTTATATAGTATATCCTTAGCCAATACCTTAGGTAAATACCTTGGTTATGTTGTAAGTATTCTTTGATAGAATCAAATATCTGTTATCGCACTCATTACTATGGTCCAATACCATGGTAAAGCCCCTAGTATTCATAATACCATGGTGTGGATTCTGTATGGGAATTCTCCTCACCAAACCTGTGTATGTATGTGATTTTTCTTCATAGGACCTGTGTATACTTTCTCACACTTGATCCATCTATCTCTGATCTGGTATTCCTTTGTTCATATCACCTGTAGCATCTGGATAACCATCATGTTGACATCTCTATCAAGTAGGTTTCCATCAAGGACAACACATTAGTTTAAATATTGGATTCATATAAGGTTTCCTATGATATGGGTATGAATAGAAACTCAATTCTAAGAAAAACATCAATCCGTTAATTGGAAAGGAGAAACCTTGATTGCAACAATTAAACTAGAGATATCAATGGTTGTAGGAGTCATTTGTAGCATCCCCTATATGAATCAAATCTTCATTCGCACAAAATCGTAAATCCACCTATTGGTAAGGACAAAGAGCAACCTAACAATGGCCATACTTAACTTATCGTAGATTTAGGTCATTAAAGAGTACGAAAAGACATTTATAGTAGTTCTTATATGAATCAAAACTTCAATGTGACAAAATCATCAATCCACCCATTAACGAACGCAAAGAACCATGAAAAAAATATCATCCTTAACCTAATTGTAGATTCCTATAGATTGAGGTCATTAGAGGGTGCAACCACAAAGCTAATCATTGATTTTGTGGTTAGCCCTATAATGACCTAAAAATGAAGCAACATTATATAAAATGGAAAAGAAGACATTAAATTATAGTGTTTGATAATTATTATTTTTAATGTGGAAATTGAAATTGTGATGAAATGTTTGATGAAAGACATTAATAAATACCAAAAATTGTTAAATGTTATTTTATACTAAGAAACATGAAAATGATATTTCACCAATTACATATCCATTATTTTCATGGCCTACTTTAAAATAAGAATATCACTTCTCAAATGCAATAGAAAAAAAAATCCCTTTACCAATACAAAGGATTTAGAACAAAGGCTACAAGTAAGATTCAATTATCCATAACTTGAAGAAACGAATGTTCATAGTTCCAATTTTCTTATCAATGGAATATTGGAGTCGATATTATAGGAATTTAAGGGATTGAAGATGTAAGGCCCTTAGAGCTTTGGTCTCATTAGGTGCACAAGAGTGATTCGGAATATTGGAGATGATTAGAGTTCCATGCAATATCGCACAACATGGGTGCACATGGGCAAACATTTGGGTCATTGCACAAGATGGTGCAGTGTAAATCAACCAAATTTGGGGTTCCACCATCATGCGATGATGATAGAAAAACCAGTGAGATGACATGGGTTGACCAACACAGATGAGTTGGTCTGACAAAGATATTTCCCACACACTTAACATAGGTGTGGGACATGTTGAGGAGATTGATTGAATAATTCAAGCATGGATGCATCAAAATAGGAACAATTTAGGTTGGTTGGTAGGTGCATATCCATGTGGTATGAGTTTAGAAAAAGTTGGTGAAGACATGACACAAATGGATGAGAGGAGTCAGTTGGGCATGTTGTGGGTGTGAACAATCAGATGAGTGAGTCAACCAAGATGAGATAGGTCCACATGGACTAGGAATTATTCAACTTGAGTTAAATAAGACATCAGTTAGATGAAGGGATGAACCCCAACCAAACTAAGATGTTGGTTGGGAGAGACACATCCAACATGTATATAATATGGAGAGGACTTGGAACGATGAATGGATAAGTTCAATGGAGGCAAGACAAATCATGGATGGAGTAACTTAGCTTGACTTGGTACAAAGTCAAATGAAGCAGAGTGGACACAAACTTGGCCATGTCCCCCTATATAGGTGGACATGCAAGCTTGTGGTTTGCAATTTTTTCAATTGTAGTTTTCATTCTCCACTCACAGTGTGAAGTTAGTTGTCTATGAACTGAATTTTGGTATTTTAGTAGAGCACTTGAAATTTGGAGTTTGCTAAGATGATGGAACACTATGAACCAAAATTTGAAGTTTAGTCGAGAAGACAAAAATTTGGTTTTCGGGCCAAATTTGGGTGTTAGATGCAAAAGTAAATTTGAGATTTGGGTTGAACCGAATTTAGGATTTTTGCAAACCTAAATTTTGGTGTTCTGAAGTTTTTCATCCAAAATTTTAAGTTCGAGTGAACTAAAATTTGAAGTTTAAGAAGGTCAAATTTTTGGGTTTCCTATAGGATGAAATTTGAGGTTTGGGTAGGATTGAAATTTAATGTTTAGTAGAAATTTGGTGTTCTGTTGTAAATTTAGGGTTTAACCAAAATTTGATGTAGGCTATGTATGAGTTTAGCATGGGTTGTTTCGATGTTTTGAGCCGAGAAGGGTTATTCTACGTAACTTGTATGGTTCAAGATTGTGTGTATGTGTGTTTATATATCTATATATTAGGAAAGAGAGATACCTACCATGTTTTTGTCTCTTGCATATGTGTGACATTTCCATTGAATATGTAAAGATAATTGATGATATAAAAAAAGTTAATTGGTTAAGGAATAAGTAATTTCAAAAACACTTAAGTAAATTTAGAGTAGGCATAGTCCAAGTTCAAGTAATCTTGATTTAAGAAAGTCCTTGGGAAGAAAGAATTTTGGTGTTGCACACCTAGAGATCCATGGGGAACCTTTAACGATGGATTCTCAAATGGTGTGACGGGTGGTAGCAAAGCTTAATGATAGTGAAGTGCTCTTCACCAATATTTGAGATAGGTGGTATCAAAGTAGAAGATCATGAAGGTAGAGGGTGTGACAAGTGGTAGCAAAGTTGAATGATAGTGAAGTTCTTTTCACTAGCATATGAGATAGGTGGTATCAAAGTAGAAGATCATGAAGGCAAAGGGTGTTGCAAGTCATAGCAGAGTTGAATTATAGTGAAGTGCTATTCACCAATGTTTGAGATAGGTGGTATCAAATTAGAATATCATGAAGGCAATGAGAATATCATGAAGATGGTGTGATGCTCAACAAGGATCACTATTGTAGCCATGATAGGTGGAATAGAAGAGCACGTTTGTTGAATGTAACTACTACCATAGGAAATGGGCCAAGATGAGATTATAGAAAAGGTTTTGTGTGATAGAAAGGTGACAGGTGGAGTATCTATGGTAGGTACTATCAGTATAGTGCAGTGGTGCTCTTCACTATTACATCTATGAAAAATTATGTTGAGAATGAAATTGTTGCAAGTGGATTTGGAGTAGCTTTTTGTGTTGAAATTTGGTTGTCATTGATGTCAACCAAGAAGTTCCAAAAGAATCCCCACCTTTAATGAAGAAATTGAAAAGGAATATCAATGTTAATGCTAGATATATCATATTCAATTAATAATCCTCGTTGTGTTGATTCCAACAGTAGGTGGCATGCTCTATAACTCCTCACAGTTGAGGAGATATGCTTGATTCAATTTTGGGCCTCGAAAATTAGTGAATGTCCTTGAAAATGAAAGGAAAAGGGCAACTTGATTTTTCAATCAGTTTATTGGTGATTAAATTAAATTAATTTTTAGTCAAGGGAAAAGGAAATTAATTCAACTCCAAAAATGGGTTTAATATTTTGGCTCCAAAATTTAAATTTCTAAATTCAAATTTGAATTTTTGGAAGGTTAGCTCACTCCAATTGATCAAGTCGATCCCCTTCGCAAAGCTTATTCAGCCACTATAAAAGGGAGATTGTTTTCCCTTCCATAAGCCATGAACTCTCAAGCATGTCTATAAGGTTTTTCAGCAACCATGTGGAGTCATGCCAAGCCAAAGAGGAGGCCAAGTCTAAATATTTCTAGGTTTAATTTCTATATCCTTTTGTTATGGTTCATAGTTGGCTTTTGAGAACCTCTAAGGAAATTTCACCTTTTTCTTGAGGCTAATTTAAGTGCATTATTTGAGGCTCTTTGTGGGCATATTTTCACCTTCTAAAGTAGGGTTATCAAAGTATCTATGGACTAATATCTCATAATCTCCAAGGCTACCGTAGGTTTACAATTTGTGGATCTTTTTTCACCTCTAAAGCAGGGGTAACACTGCTAAACATTTGTGATTTGAACCTAAGAACTACTCGGCCTTGTGGAAGACCAACTCATTAGATGCCTAAACATCTAAGTTTTTTTTAACCATCTTAGTCCTAGACCGAGACTTTTCGAGGTCTTTTGAGGCATATTCTAGGGTTATTTTGGATCTCTGTACTCAATTGCTTATAATGAGAACTTCTTGAGGCATGTCCTGAAGAAAGTGTTGGCATATTGCATATTGCATGAGGTCATTGTATGAAATTTATGTGATCATGATGTTTTTGGTATGTTATGATACTGATATGTTGGTTGAGATGGAGCAGGAGATGCAGATCATCAAAGCAAGGTTACAACACTTGATCTCGAGGTAAGAGTAGATCATCATACAAGTTTGTATGTTAGGCATGTAGGTACGTTGGTTAATGGTTTTTATAAGCATTATGGTTATGTACATTCTTTTCATTCTATTATTGTTGTGGTCACTACATGATAGATGTTAGTTAATCAATGCGTTCATATGCACATGTGTCCAATAGTAATAAATGATAGTAACTTCTTGTTATATGAATTACGGTCATGCACATGATGGTTATGGTCATTGAAGCTAAGCTATTGATGTTATTATGTATAGTGCTAATATGGATTGGCATGTGCAGATGGTTATGGTTATGGTTATGATATTCAAGTATGATTTGATATACTTGTGATATTGTGTCATACTAATCTGAACTGACTTATGCAAATATGATAGCCTCCCTTGAGATACATTGAGGTATGAGTTTGATTATGTTTTTATTTTGTTTATCTAACATGGTATGTTGTAGGAAAGACTTGACAGAGCTCAGGTAAAAGCAAGCATAAGTCAACATAATCATCCTTCAAAGGCTTTCATATTTGCAGAGACAGGGACAAATGAGGAGTTGATTTAGGATGAGTTTGATGTCAGAAGATGTAGAACCATTGTGGTGTTGAACCTTCGATGGAAATCATCACATAAATTATTATCCTTTGTATCAGAGTGCCATCGTAGAAGCATGTCATAGCCTCAATGCATCTTGCAATGAAACAAGCCCATTATCGGAGAAAAAAAAATAGAGAAAGTAAAGTGCATAGGGGCACTTTGGGGCCAAGGAAACTACATGGAAGATGATGGATCAGATGCAGATATAACAACTAATTTCTAGTTATGGCTAGAATCATCAAGGAATTGGAGTCCCTTTAAAGATGATATATGCGCATGTTCAGTTACAGATTAGTGTGCGGGTACAACAAGGTAAGGTAACCAATATATTATTATGTTTATTTATGCATTGATAGTTATGTGATTATGGCAGTATGATGGAGGGGATTGCATGGAAAAAGAGACTACCATGAAATATTGAATAAGGCTCAAGTTGTGCTTTCCCTTGGAAGCATTGAGAACCCATGGGGATTAGGTCATGGTGTATGTTGAAATTTTTGTGCTTTTGGTGCTTTGTGATTTGTTTGAGCTTGATTTGCAGTTTTGTTTATGTTTGGTGCATGGCCATGCCACTTTGTTTGTGGTTTTGTATTGTTGTTTTGTTTTCTTATTATATTCTTCTTGTTCTTTCCTTTTATGTTTTGAGGGTCTTGGGAAGTGGTTGGGGAAAGAGGAAAGTTAATGGAGCTTGGGGAGAGCTGAGTGAAACCCAACAGGTAATGTAAGACCCGGATATAGTTCAGTGCATGTATAAGGGAAGATGAAGGAAAGGATATGACAACCAGTTCGATTGGTAGGGTCTATTGGGGTAAATGGATGGTGGCAGGATAGCCATGAGAAAGGCAATAAGAAAGGTAAAGTGAGTGGATTGAGGCATCATATGTATTGGATATCTTGCAAACTATTGTTCTCAATGTTGTGCATGTTGTGAACAGATAAAGGGAGTTCTCTTAACCCTAAGCTTATGATATCTAGTAATTGTGTTGTGATTATGATTATGCTGATGTCTATATATGTATGTAAGTCATTTTCTGAAAATGTTGTTAGGGATTAGGATTTATTTATGCTAATGTTTATATGTATATATGTATGTATGTATGTATGTTGTTGTCCAATAGGATAGTCAAGGGTCATGCTTGTGGAGGCATGATTGCTTATGTAGGTGAATGACATGAAGAGGTTCTTGCTTTATGAGGAATCAAGTGGGTAGAGTAGCCCTGACATATCTATAAGGTTATTATCGGGTGGATATGAATTAATATTATGTGCTTATATTATGCCTATGTTTATGCCATGGCAGGTAATGCTAATGGATATATCAACAGAATGAAAGCAGTATGATTTGTTGCATGTTGGGACAAGCATGGATAGTATAAAGACACTAGAAGAAAGGTTGCTTAGTAGAGATAATGTGGTCGTTGGATGTGAAGTACTACTGTTGTGTACATGTGGTGATGTGTACACGTTGTGCAGGTCGTGCTATGTACATGTGGTTTCGTGTACATGTTGTACATGCGGTTATGTGTAATTGTGGTGTTGTGTACACATTGTGCAGGTGGTGTTGTATACATGTGGTGTTGTGTACATGTGGTGTCATGTACATGTTGTACATGTAGTGTTGTACACATGATGCAGGTGGTGTTGTGTACATGTGGTGTTGTGTAAATGGTGTTATGCACATGTGGTGTTGTGTGCATGTTGTACATGTGGTGCTATGTGCATATGGTGTTATGTACATGTTGTACATGTGGTGTTGTGTGTATGCGGTGTTGTGTACACGTTGTGCAGGTGGTATTATGTACATGTGGTGTTGTGTACACATTGTGTAGGTGGTGTTGTGTACATGTGGTGTTATGGACACATTGTGTAGGTTGTGTTGTGTACACATCGTGCATGTGGTGTTGTGTACATGTGGTCTTATGTACATGTGCAAGTGGTGTTGTGTACATGTCATACATGTTTTGTTGTGTATATGTGGTATTTTTTTACGTGTATTGTGTATTCATTGTGTCACAACATGTATATTTGTTGTATTGTACATGTTGTAGTGTTTTCTTCTCAATGATGTACGAAAAGAACCCACTTAAGATTGTGGATGACAAACAATCTCAACAATAGAAATGGTTGCTAAACATTGTAGATCTGCAGCTATTGATGGAAACAAAACCTGCCAAAATTCTTATCTATGCTACAATCATAGTTAAATAACGAATGAAAGAGTTATAACCCCAATTATCCAATGGAAACCAGATATGTAAAGAATAATTTTATAATAACACATGTGAAGAGAACAGATAAATGTTACCAGTCCCCCTCTATGGGATGGGTTCTTGGCTATCCTCAAATGTCTTTAGCTTCCGTAGAGTCTCTCTCCTCTATAATGCATAAACCCAACAAAAATATGGCGTGCGACAATGAAAATAATTAGTGTTACAACAATGAGTGCAACAATGAAAATAATCAAAAGTGAATAATGAATGGGAAACCCTTCTATTTATAACAAAATATTGAGTTATCCTCGAATAATGAGCAATAATAAAATATTATTGATCCCATTCTTGGAATAACCACTTGGAATATATTATTATATTTGTTTAGGAGCGAGAAAATCTTTAAACTTTTATTTAGAAATAATAAATAAATAAATGATTTATTTACCATCTCGATGAATTAGTTAACGAATAATAAATAAATAATGATTTATTTAATTATTCCTAAGGGATTTAGTCAAATTTAACAAAGAATAGTAATTAATTAATGATTAATTAGTTATTATTGGAGGAAAATAAGATAAATAATAATTTATCTGTTTATTTTTCATAATTGGGACAAATTTGACAAGGAATAATAATAAAACAATGGTTTAATTAATTATTCCTAGAAGAAAATAAAATAAATAGTGATTTATTTAATTATTCTTCATGGGTTTAACTATAAATTACTTAATAAAGGTGGTTTATTAGGTATTTTCTCACAGTGAAAGTAATTTTACTAGGGTAAAATTGGCTTTACATGGCATACTTCGATCCATCTAGTAAATTAGGCTAGAAGATCAATTTTTTGGTGATAACAGATTGCCCCCCATTGTATGAGTGTTAGGAGAAAAACGTATGACTGAAGTACGTTGGAAAGATACAATCACTTAGAAAACACAAGGGAGTCAAGGAGAGAGAGAGAGACCAATGAAGCTGAATTTGAGAGAGGATAGTGACAGAGGGGGCGAGAATAATGCAAGTCTCCTTTTATGTTGTGGTACCGAACCTCAATGAGGTGGGGGAGGCATACCCATACCCACCGATATAACTTAGCTCAAAAATAATGGTTCACCTAGAAATATAAAACTGAGCAATGAAGTACATGCTGAATGGTACATGACACATTGGCATAACAGAGCCAAAAAATAATACAATGTGTCCCATATACATAATGCACCTAGTAAAAACATGAGCAATGACTGAATATAATAATATCTAAGTATATGAGATATAAAGCCTCTTCCCTCAAAAAATGGGTGGGAGGGAGGGTAAAATAACCGGAGAAGCCCTGCTGGACAAGGAAGGGATCTGCAAAACTGAATGGATCATCTAGAGGAGACGTGCATGCTATGAACACTACGATCCGTAGGAACCGAACCCATCAAATATGCGGAGCTGCATCTGAGGTTGTAGCATAGTAGGTATGCATCTGGGCATGTGGGGGGCTACCTAAAGGGCCACTCCATCATGAGGTCTAAATCATCTCACACACACTCGGGAATCACTGGTACAATCTATTGCATCACTGGACCATCAAGTGTATGGATCACGAACATGAAATGACCAAGTCAAAGGGAAATAATGAGACCCTCTACTCGATCCAAGGTGTCGAACAAGAATGGAAGTTGGAACCGAGATACACTGCCCTCTAGGCCGTTCTTATGGAATAAATGAGCTGATGTTGACAAAATAGGGCCCGCAATAGATGAGGCAATGAGGATCCTCAACTAAAGCACGAGGGAAAATAGCAATGTGACTAATGGACTGACACTAGGGATAATGGTGAAATGGGACTGAGGGACAAACATACGACTACCCTTGTCAGAGCATAAAGTGCATGGTTGACCTAGCAGTGACTAACTCAACTCCAGAGGGGATGGGGACAGTATGACTAGAGGCCAAAATGGGAAACATAGGATGAACGGTATGAAAATATGGATGGAATATTGTGACATGAGATGATGGGACATGAAATAGACTCCAAGAATGTAAGGGTGACTCATCGCGGATGCTCTGAACAAGGGTTACTCAATGACGCTGCCACACAGACTAGTCCCGGTGGGGACCATGAAAACATGAGTAAATGATGGTTACTCATGAAGGAGGTGGACCTCAAAGTACAAGTGTCGCTTTATGACGTCGATTTTGAGAGACAACAAAGTGACCTTCCTGGAAAAATGGTTTCCGGGTAAAGTGTCAAATCATCAAAAACTGAGGAAGACCAATTTTAGATCTTGGTGAGAGCTTTCCAACAGTACTGATGGTTTTTCAAACTGAGCTATGGTTTAGTCGTAATGGGTGATAGAAAAATTGGGGATTTTTCTATGAAAGGTCGCTTTCCCTACAATTTGGATTCATTTTCTAAGTGAGCTTTGGTGAATTTGGAGAGGAGGAAAAGGTCCTAAATATTGTGGAGATCGTTTTGGATAAACCAACTATTGAAATCATGATCTACGACTTTCAGGTAGGTGGCCTTAGTCATCTCTTCAATTTCAATGGTTTATTTCCTGATTTTCGGCACTGGTAACTCCCTGAGAGACCCCTGCTCTTGCTCACAGTCACATCACATTTTTTGGGCCTAGAAGTGCGATCTGGCTCGTAGGAAATAGTTGGAAACCTACGTGCTCGCACCTTTTGGGCTGAGAAATGCGATTTGTGGTTGGAGAAAGAGTTGGTCTATTGGCCTGGTGGGGGCTGTAGGTTGATCAATGTAGCCAGTTTTTTTCTTTTTTGAACTGAGAAGACATGTGGTGTTTTGCAGATATGGTAGAGCTGAAAATAAACTAGCGTGAACGGGAATTGGATACTCTTTGATCCCAGATCCAGGGGGATTAGGCGGTTTGAGGGGCATAGGCTCGTTATGGGGTTCTTAAGTTGGTAGAGAACCCAGTGATGAGGGCAGGTGAGCCCTTGCTATCGAGAATTGTGAGTTATTGGGATCCAGACCAAGAGATCTTTGTCATGTAGGGGCATAGGATCGATCTCACATTTCATGATATTTAATTTTTGACCAGGCTACCTCCCCTCATAATAGTGGGGGATATTCATCCGGTGTTACCGCGTGGGAGGAACATTACTGAGTTCGTGGAGCACCATTGTTAGTGGGGTGTTCATGTCAAGGGCATGACTATCCCACTGGTTGATCTGGAGAGGCTAGAGACACAAGCTATTACCGCAATTGTGCTATGGGTCTTGGGCAGCCAGGCATTCCACCACATGACTGGAGGGCAGATGATGTTAGTTGAGAGTGTTTTGGCTGGGACCTACTATGGATGGGCCTAGATGATGTTGTTGGTGTTGAAACGACAGTTGAGTCTTTGTAAGAGGTAGGTGAATCATGAATGTGCTTTTGGTATAGTATTTGTGTGCGTTCTTCTTTGAGAAGTTACCCACTATCCGTCCTCATGTACAGACCCAAGATGGGGGCCTTAGAAGTCCAGGATGTGCCGCTGGGGGAAGCTACTGCGAAGAGGAGGAGGAGGGGGAGTTGGATGGGTGTTTTGACCCGATTTTTTCACACACTAGGATCAGATGCCCCTTTATATTGATGATTACCCTTATAGCGGGATGAACTAGTAGGGGGATCCTGCCTTGCCACTTTCGCTTGGGCAAGCATGGGGACCAGACGGTAAGCGTTAAGTTGCTATGTTTTATGGTGCATTTTATATTTCTGTCACATGTATATGATAATGAGTGTGGAATGTGTTGTATGTAGACATAGCACCAGTGAAGCCGACAAAATATGCAGGCCGGGGACATCATCGTAACAGTAGGGTCTCGAGGATACTGCGCTACTTGTTGATTTGCATCGTAGGTTTGATGTACTTTTGACCGAGGTTTCAGAGCGCGGGAGACACGACTTAGAGGACTGATACATAGATGAGTACACTGGTCTTTTGTTGGAGTGGTGAGGTATCGTGCGACACGTGGTGATGGCAGGTTAGGCAGTACGTGATCTACGTGTAGGTGGAATAAAACCTTTGGCACGAGATCTGTCAGACAGTGACTAGATGCAAAGACATGTGGGTCCCTTTGATTATGATTTTTGTAACATTCTATGGGCATGTCAGATGTATTTAGAGGTAAGGCTCGAAACATTTTTATGATACATAATATGATTATGCATTTTATATAATGATGATGGTTCGCCATTTGTTTGGTTATCTTCTATGGTATACATGTGATAAATGCCAATCTAGAATGTTGTTTTCAATGGTATATACATAGTGGTTTTGGGCTTTAGGCACATTACTGGAAGTAATGGTTTCAAATTCACATACCAATAGCTTCACTCATAGATATTTTCTAAATAGGACTTGGTTATGCACATGATACTCACCATTCAATTGCATGACAAGTAGCAAGGAATCTAAACAAACATGAAGATGAAGGATGCAATGAGCAAGGGCATCGACTAACAAACATTTCACTGCATCATATTCAGCCTGATTATTGTTGGCAGATACAATGAACACACCATTTGAAAGGACTAACGTATGTAAGGGGGTAAAAATGGCCCAGGCTACTGAGGCTAGATTCCGGGAGAAGTGACTTGCACCGTCGTCATGACCAATATACGGTGTGGTTGATGGATCCATATGAAAGGTGCAAAAGACAACAAATAAGATGATGAAATCTACCTAACTTCATGGAAAAAATAAAGACACACAAATCAAAGAGATGTGTTATAAGTGAGATTTCTTGAGGTAGAGCGCATTGAGAGAATTAAGAAGAAAATGGCCTTCAAAATACTCTAAAGGAATACCCCCTTACTTAAGGGTAGGGGTAATCAGGGGTAGACATAGCTTCCATTGTGTCCTCATCAGGCTGGGATATGGGCGGACAGGAGGAAGACTGACTACATGACGCAGCGGTATTACCTAGTGTGTCAACCTGAGAGAGAGGGTTCACATATGCATCATCTTGAATGGTAGACGATGAACTGGTAGACAGAGGGTTTATTGATGTTGAGACTTGGGATTCTGTCGAAGGAGGGTTGATAAAAATGTGCGCAGCAACGTTAGGAAGGTTTGTCAGCTAGGAACTCAAGGATGACGATAGGTAAAGCATGGGGCCTATGGTGTTAGTCATCTCGACATCGGGTGGAGGGATCACAATAGTAGGGCCAGAGTTTCCCTATTCTGGTTGACTGGTGGTACCAAAATCCATAGGTGGAGGAGTAGAGGCTCTACTACAAGTGGCCTCGTATTCACGAATTTCCCCAAGGCAACTGCAACAATGGGAATAGTGACCATGAAGATCACACAAGGAACAAGGGTGGTTTGTACGAAGTGTTTTGAGTTTCTCAGGTGGGGCTGGTATGTTAACATGGACTTCTGGAATATTCAACTTAGGGAATGCCTCATGAACCAAAGTTTAAGTTGAGGAAGTTCAGGAAAATTGTTGGTGGCATGCCCAACAACTTCACACAAAGTGCATGGGGGTGTCAACTTTGGGGCCTTAGGGACTAGAGGAAGTTACGGAGGCTTATCGTTCGAATCTTTCCTTTTGTCTTTGCCCCCCTAGCCATATACTTTCACAATTGGAGCTAGTTCCTATTGAGGTTGTGATGGAACTGAAGCAACGATAGGGGTCATGGGGACTGATTGAACTGGGGTCAAATCGTGATAAGGTATTGGCTAACCAGGAGGAATGTTTGCAGGGGGATCGATGTACCATACTGGGATGCCTAGAGTCATGTTAGGAAGGACTAGCGAAGCCATGACAGGTACAGAAAAAACTCCCAGAGGGGGGAAATAAGAAAGGTATCTAGCCGAAAGGATAATGTCCCTGCGGAATAGCTCCTGGATGGTTGAGACTTGGAGGAATAGTTCCTGGTGGGAACATAGGAGAGGCACCCACAAATGGAGGATGTTTTGGGCGAGTGGGTCCAGAGGGTTCAACTGGAAGAGAAACAATAGGATGTTGAGGAGTTGGCTATTGATCAGGTGTACCGGACTGCTTAAGGGTAGCCCATGATGCTTGTAACATGCAAACACTCATGGAAGTAGGTTCAGAAATGGGAGGGGGGGGACCAGGGAAGGCACATAACAATAAGGAATATTTATAGACTCCAGGTGAGACACTGGTGAAAGGAGTTGAAGGCTGTTTATCAGACATTGACGAGATCATGGACTCGGGGGAGGTCATGGATATTGGCTCGTAGTAAGTCAACTGATCGATGGTGATGATCTTCCCTTCATGGGGGAAACACATCTTGCGGAAAACCACAGATGCGACAACTGACATGGAATACGTGTAACTACAACCTAAGAGAATGTTGTAATCCAATGGGGCATCAATGACTTCAGCGTTGACATGGACAGTCTTGCCTGCAAGGGTCACTAAACAGTTGCGTACATGTGAGGGGTTGGGAAGAGTGTCCATCCCAAGCACGCAAAGTGATGGTGGAGGGGGACAAATCAGGTGACTTTAGATGTTCCCAAACAACAGTGGACATCACACAGGTGGATGCACTTTCATCATTAATGCATCTTGAGATGATGGCATTACTGATTCGAACTGGTATCTAGAAAGAAACTGATGAAGGTAATGGGGGGTGCTCTGATGTATCAAACGGGAAGACAACCAAACGATCGTCAGAAGGATCCACTACACCCAAGGTAGTTAGTAGAGCTTTCTTTTGGGAAGGGCATGACTAGAGGACTTCCAGTGCCGACATGGCGATAGGTGATTGCACCAAGTTGTCTACTATACTGTATGTATGGGAAACTCTGTTATAATCCGCATTACGACATAATGGTCCCTTTGGGATCTTGGGAATGACCTCAACTTTTGGTTGATGGATATGTAAGGGACCATTTTATGTCACAAGAGGCTCAACAGACACTTTGGTTTTGGAATCGATAGTTAACGAAATGGAGGGCTTAGCATATTGGCATGATTGAGTTTGTAGGTTGATATTGGAGGGGTTAATCTCATCAGAGTTCATCATAAGGATCTGGTAGTCACCAGGACCAGAAGGTTGGGGGAGGTGGGTTGCTTGACCTGGCTGAGGTTGAGTAGCGACAAATCCTTGCTGAGGGAAAGGATTTGTGAGCACAGCTGGTTGAGGTGGCGCAGGATTTTGAGGCAATTGTTGACCTCGAGAAGCTGCTCGAGCTTCCCAATTTTATTGCATCTGGGTTAAAAGAGGACACTCATGTGTATAATGGCCATGTACACCACAACATGCACAAAGATTATTCATACGAATAGCCTTGTTCTTCTTGGGTTGGCCACCCAGTTTTTGGTTGTTGGTGTTAGGTTGGTTCCCTTGGGGTTCACTAGTCTGGTTACCTTGGTTACCCTTACTACCCTTGTTACCCTTTCCCTTATTCTTTTTCTTTGAATTTTGGGGATTGGTATCACTCTGCTATGCCAACACTTGTCCCTGAGGGGGAAGTAGCTACTGGGGCTGATGATGCATGGGAGGCTGTGGTGCTAATGCTTGAGGGCCTGAAGCGCCAAGCTGTGCAGAAGAAGGAGCAACAGTTTGGTAGACGAGTTGGGATCTAGGAAACATGTTGCTAGCACGAGGGGCATAAATGTTGGAGGAACTGGTGGCCCCTTGCAGATAGCTATAACGCTGCTGAGAATATGGCGAAGAGTGTGAAAGGGATCCAACGATACTGCCGGTGGCGTGGGATACCCCTGGTGCATTGGCACTTCCAGGATGAGGGAGGTCTCAAATGACAGTATAGACATAACCAGATTGTGTATTGTAGAGCTATAAAAAGGGTCTCTTTCACCTCTAATTACCTCACATTAATATGTCAATCCGGGAGCGTTTTGTTATTTCAAAGAGTGTCTCAATCAGAGGCTATCATTTGTCAGAGTAATGCTAGTAGTACAACGTTTAAAAATATAAGAGTAAACGGATGCTTGTCTATAACTAAATTACTCCAAAAGAATAAATTGCACACTCAAAAAACTAGACAACTTATCAGTCAAGGGTTCGGCAGTGATAGCCCATCCCTTTGGAAATTAATGGAAAGGAAATTAGAGAACAGGCCACAGGTCTGGGAGCTGGACAGCAAATTCCGAGGCTCACTACAGCCTTAGATCGGCTCTCACACCAAAACAGCAAATGCGAGTAAATGGAACGACAGATAGAAAAATGGAACAGCAAATAAGAAATCGAACAGCAAATCTGGAATGGAACAACAATTCTGAAATGGAACAACAATTCTTAAAATGGAACAGCAGTCAAACAACTAAGTCTCGCGAGTAGTAATCAAACTTAATCTACTAACTCAAATGCACTCATCGTAATCAAACAACAATCTTTCACTCTTAAGGCAGATCAAGTAGCACACACTAATAGAACATCACTAATTACTGATAAGTTATGGAACAGCGCTTGGAAATCATATACGCACACAACACGCTTGAATAGTAATCTGATCTAGCATCAATCTTAATTAACAAGAATACGACTGCGTTTCAAAATAGAACAACATTACTTCTGAATCCAACAATCGTAAAGAACACAACTTTCAGATGAATTCTATAACATGAATGTACAACACAAAAGCTCTGTAACAAAATAGTAACAATATTCGGTCAAGACTAATAATATTCAATCAACTCTGAAAGGATCAGTAATATAATGCAGAGTCAATACAACAGTTCTGTCTGTAAAAATCTTAATGAATTAATCTTAACAGAGCATGTGATGTAAGCTTATAAAGCATATCAGATTACCAAATAACGATGATAAGCAAATCACGCAGAAATCAAATCGTAGTAATACAGAAGCAAGTGTCCTCCGGGGCCGGGCCCTTAGCCTCCAAGGGTACACCGCTTTAGGTTAATCCAGACGCAGAGATAAGATAATCACCAAGTTTGTATTAATGCATGAAACAAAAGTACAATGAACCAGTTCTTATCGAGACTCGATGATCAAAGTTTTGATCTTAACAGAAATTACATAAAAGCATAATCCCCTAAAGCTAACAATGATGTCCCTTTATATAAGGGTGACGGCAGAGATGTCTAAGTAACAAGATAGATAAAGCAGCGATCCCTCAGGATCAAAGATCCTGAGGGATTCGCCAAACTATTAATCCTTAATCATCTCTTTCCTCCTGGGCCGAGCTAGTGTCTTCACCTTCTTTTCCGGGCCGATTTGCTTTGATCTGCTTAGCCTTGTTTGCACTCGGTCTCCCGTCAAAGGGACAATAGTTACCTTGTCCTTGTCTTTTTCTTTGGAATAGCAACTCCTCGTTTTCACCCTTTCCTGCACAGGAGAATGACAATTATCAGTGGTTAAGTCTTGCATATTAATCTCACATGTTTTGTTATAATTCTTCATTGTTTTCCAAGTTCATGATGCAAAAGGGTTTACAAGTTCTACTGAAAAGCCACTGAAATGATCATAAAAAACATAGCTTTTTAGTACTCCACATGTATAAATCAGATCATATCTCAAAGTGGTCTAGAGAGATTCTTCCTTGTTCCAAGGAAAATGGGACACGATATATTTCCTGATGGGGGATAAAAGGCTCTTAAGAAACCAATCAAGATAGACATCGTGTTCGAAAGGTAGGGCACGACATATGCTCCTCCTTCGATGCCACTCTTGAACATGGTTAGAAAGGCGAGTGGCAGAGGATTGACAAAATGTGGTCAATAACTCAGTACCAGTGTCGTACCAGAGAGGTAACTGGAAATATGAAAGGAACACTTTAGCAAACGACATGAAAATGGAATGAGAGGCAAAGAGCCGGTCTACATACCATTTTGCAGTGTCTCCAATGAGTGTGTGTTGGAAGAGCCGAAGACAAATGGAGTCATCGGTTATGGAGTTGGACGAACACCACATGTGGAAGGATCGAACATGGTTGGTAGGATCCTCTCCATCAATACCCTCGAACTTTGGGATGTCAGAGGGAAGCTTAGTCAGCATAGAGGGCCAACCAACATCATGGTGTATGGGGTCATTTATCAATTGGTTAAGATACGTTAGACTTAACCTAGCCATAAAGGGGAGCATGGGGGCTACCAGAACGGTTCTTGCGACTGTTCCATCTGATGTGACCATCGGTATAGGACTGAAGCCACCACTAGGTTGGGTTCCTACACCAGCTGTGGGTCCATACATGGTGATGATATGTGGTGAAGGAGGTTCAGAATCAGATGAGGAATCAAAAGGACCAGGAGAAGAGTCGGTATGGGGACTCAGAGGGCTATGAACTTGAACCCAACAGGGAGGAGTAATATGCCCAAGTGGAAACTGGGGGTGAAGGCCTAATAGTCTCTGTGACACACGCCTTAGTGGTGCAATGATGGAAGGACACACAAAACACAGAAATGGAGACAGGAGATCAACAATATATCTTTTGTCTCTGATGTGGGGAGATAAATTTATTATGTTAAGTCTTGGCTTGGCAGTGTAAACCAAGTGCCCTTCGCTTAAGGTGTGCTTGTGTGTGCAAGTGTATTAATTGATTAAGCCCAGATCGTGTTTGTAAAAAAATAAAAAATCTTGCTACAAATAAACTGAAATAAATAATAGAAAATGAATAGCAAAACAATTAACTAAACCCCACCCAAACCGGGTTTGAAAACACTATACTTCTTAGTGGCTAAACCGATGGGAAATACACTTAAAAGGTCAAGATATTTGAATGTCGGTGTGACTGGGATCAAGTGACACTAAGCTGCTAGAAAGTGGTGCAGCAACAACAAAAAACCAGAGGGAATATCACTGTAAAAAGATAGGGAGATGGGTGAAACACTTAGGGAAACCAATGGGAACCTAAGGGAAATGACCAAGCAAGTGGAAATGTGACACTATGGATGGTAACAACCTATCTTATCAGATCTAAAACAAAAGGTTACAGATCTGGAAAATGTGGTTGAAAGCGCTGCAGAAACTCAGCCTTCTCACTCAACTAAACTTGTCCTAGAAATGTGGAAGTGTACTAGAAGCACTACGGGAGGCTAAATTCAACTTCGACGAGTAAAATAGAGTGGATCCAAGCTTAAGTGGGATGAGACAGAGGTCATACACCCAGTAGACAACTCTCAACAAAACCCAAAAGCAGATCTGAGAAAAACCTTAAAACCTAGAAATCGCAAGTACTGACCTGTTTTCTGTTTGAAATCACACTTTTTGGGCTTAAAGGTGCATTCTAAAGCCCAAATGACACTTTTTAGGCTGAAAAATGTGATTTTTGTTCTGATACTCATGGTCTGAAAACTTTAGAAAAAAATGTTGCCTTTGTCGCGGTTGGTTCCTGTGACTTGTAGAAACGACCAGAGAGCTTGCAGGAGTTAGAAATTTATTAGATCTAGGGTTAAAAAACTAGGAAACATTAATATAATTGAGAAAAGAAGAAACCCTAAGATGAAAACCAAAGGTCACCCAGGTTTCTGGATCTGAAGTATAAAACCCAGCGAAGTCACCAATTTGTTGTAGTGTTTTTTGTAGGTTTTAACCCCATATAGAAATTACCTGCATACGAATTCTAAAACACAGAAAATAAACAATGCGAGAGCATAACACATAAAACACATATACACAGATATTTTCCCCTGGATCCCAAAACCGGGACTACCAACTTGATTTTTCATTATGTTCCTTCAATGTTATAATACATATTTATACATGCTGAAGCATCCAATACCATGGACCAAAAACCATCGCATCCAAAACCATGGACCGAAAAGCATCGCGTCCAAAAACATGTGCGAAAATCATGCACAAAACCATAGGTGGGTCCACCCAACCTAAAATAGGTTCCAAAACCAAAATTTTCGGGGGATTGCCCCGAACCCCATAGAGTGGGGTTACCTGCAGTCCTCAAACCCCCTGTGACCCCCCGCCACACAATCGGTGCAACGAACAAGGGGCTTTGCCCCCTCGATTAACTACGTGGGCTAGTCGTGGAAAGAATATAACACAACCCAACATTCTCCCACTTGTTGTTTTATTTCCATAGGGGGCCACAAGAGAGCTTAGTCATTTATCCAGCCATGCAATGCCCATTGTTTCTCTACACCAAGAGAACTTCTCATAGCTCACAGATTTTGTCAATGCATCTACAATATTCTTCAAAGTGTCCACCTTTACCAGCAACACCTTTTTGTCTTCTATCATATCCCTCCTAAAGTGATACTGAACATCAATGTGCTTTGTCTTTGAATGATATGCAGGGTTCTTTGCCAAGAAAATTGAACTTTGGTTGTCACAATCTATCCTTATAGCTCCCTGTACTAACCCCATTCTTGAACACAATCTCTACAACCAAACTGCTTCCTTGCTTGCATGAGTGGCTGCCATGTATTCTGCCTCTGTAGTTGATAGTGCCACTACAGATTGTTTCTTACTCATCCAATTGACTGCACCTCCAAATAGGTTAAACACATACCCACTTGTAGATCTTCTCTGATCTAGATCTCCAGCCTAATCTGCATCAACAAAGCTACGAATATCCAACACTCTGTCCAATCCTAGTCTTCCTTGGTAGCACAAACCATAATCACTAGTGCCACGCAAATACCTGAAAACCTGCTTCACTGTTGTCTAATGCTCCTTTCCTAGTTTTGACATAAACCTGCTCAATACTCCCACTACATGTGCAATGTCTAGTCTAGTATATACCATTGCATACATCAAGCTACTGACTGCACTTGCATATGGAACACGGGACGTGTCCTCTTCCTCTTCTTGTGTATTGGGACATTGTTCAGCAGGTAACTTTACACCTATAGGAATAGGAACCTTCACCGGTTTACTATCCTGCATATTAAATCTCTGCAATATTGTCTCGACATACTTCCTTTGGTTTAACCAGGGCTTCCTCTTTGTGTGATCTCTTTTAATTTTCATGCCCAAAATATAGTTTGCAGCACCAAGATCTTTCATGTCGAATTTGAAGGACAATTGGGTCTTCAAATCCTGGATAATTTATTTTTCATTTCCAACCAGCAACATATCATCCACATACAAGACCAAATAAATAACACGATCACCAATTAATTTAAAATACACACAGTGATCTACTTTGCTTCTGGTGAAGCCAAGTCCCCGTATAAATGTATCAAATTTTTGATACCACATCCTTGGTGATTGTTTTAACCCATACAGAGACTTCTTTAACTTGCATACCAGTTCTTTCTTACCCTTCACCACAAAGGCTTCAGGTTGCTTCATGTAGATTTCCTCTTCCAGATCCCCGTAAAGAAATGTTGTTTTCACATCCATTTGTTCTACCTCAAAATCAAAAGCAGCAACAACAAATAAATCTAATAGAAGTTACCTTGGCAACAGGTGAAAAAATATGACCAAAATCAATTCCTTGCACCTGGGAATAACCTTTTGCCAACCAAGCTTTGTATTTCTCCACCTTTCCTTCTGCATTTGTCTTCTTCTTGAACACCCATTTGCTACCAATGGGTTTCCTTCCAGCCGAAAACTCCACTAGATCCCAAGCCTCATTTTTGTGCAAAGATGCCATTCCATCAACCATGGCCTCTTTCCAGAGTTTTCCATCCTTTGAATCTACTGCTTCCTTCACAGTTTTGGGATCATCATCAGTAATAGATAAAGAAAAATTTGGACAAAAGAAAATGGACTATACCTTTCTGGCTGCCTTCTTTCTCAAACTAATCTTCTCACACCTAGAGTCTGTGGCTCTTCATCTTCTGATTCCTCCTCTATTGTAGAGTCTGATTCTTCCTCCTTTAGCTCAAACTCTATCTTCTCAGGTTCCTTTGGTTGGACTTCATGTTTAATAACATCTTTCACCTCTCTAAACACCACATCTCGGCTGTACACAACCTTCCTTATTGCTGGGTTCCAAAGCTTATAACCCTTTAAACCATCCTTATACCCAATAAAGATGCACTTTTCAGATTTACTATCCAACTTGGTTCGTTTCTCCTTTGGAACATGTACATATGCATCACATCCAAATACCCTCAGATGTGAAAGAGAGGGTTTCTTACCAGTCCATACCTCTTGTGGAATTTTATCCTCCAACGCTGATGAAGGTGATTTGTTGACCAGGTAACATGTTGTCTCCACCGCCTCTGCCTAGAATTCCTGTCCTAACCCGACACCAATGAGCATGCTTCTTGCCCTTTCTATCAACATCTTGTTCATTATTTCTGCAACTCCATTTTGCTGAGGTGTATATGGAGTAGTCTTCTGTCGTGCTATACCACACTTCTTACAGAATTCTTCAAATTCCTTTCTGCAAAACTCTCCTCAACACCTTTATTTTCTTCTCTGTCTGGTTTTGCACCAAAGCCTTGAATTCTTTAAACCTGTCAAAGACTTCAGATTTCTTCTTAAGGAAATATATCTATGTATTCCTTGAGAAGTCATCTATAAATTATACATAGTACATAGAATTACCCAGTGATGGAATCTTCACAGGTCCAAACACATCAGTTTGCACAAGCTCTAATATATGTTTCACCCTCTGATCACCAAGAGGGGAAACTCACCCAATTCTGCTTCCCATATACACAATTTTCATAGAAATCAAAATCCAGAGAGCTATTACTCATACCTTTTACCAAACCTTTACCATGAAGTATTTGAAGGCCCTTCTCTCCAATATGTCCAAGCCTTTGATGCCACAGCATGGTCTTCTCTCCAGAGACCACTATATTTTCTGCTCCACTTTCAGGAACCACAGAACTATTGCACCCATCAATAACAGTGCTACCTTGAAGCTTTTACAGAGTTCCAATTCGAATTCCCCACATCAATACCAGTGCCCCCTGAACCATCTTGCAGGTATCCTTCTCAAACACTGTTTTTACACCTGCATCATCCAACTTGCTTACAGAAATCAGATTTCTAGCTAATGCAGGAATATGCAGAACACCCGGAAGTGTTCTAACCCTTCCACCTTGCAAATTCAACTTTACTTTTCTGCGACCAACGATTCTATCCTTCTTGTCATCCCCCAAGAAGACATCACAACCATCATATTTCTCATACTCGCAGAACCACTCTCTATGGGGAGTGAAGTGAAAGGATGCACTTGAGTCAATCAACCACGCCTCAGGATCTACATGTGTACTTGAAGAAGCCAAGTACACATCCCCACCTTCATCTGAGGTGGTTTTCACCTCTGGAGAAAGAGCATCATCAGATCCCTTTCCTTTATCAGGAGCTTTAGATTTACAGTCCCTTTTGTAGTGCCCTTCCTTTCCGCATTTCCAGCACACCACCTTTATAGGTTTTCCTGGAGATTTATATCTCCCATTCGATGACTTATTTTTGTTTCTGTTCTGGGACCATCCTCGTACAGACAAGGCATCACCATTCTAGCTCTCCATACTTTTCCGTCTTATTTCCTTCATCAGCAAGGATGAGACTATTTCATTAAACTGCAAGGCAGTTGCATTGTTACCTATTGCAATAACCAGACTATTCCATGAATCTGGTAGAGAACACTACAAACTGATGCACTTATTTTCATCTGAAATTTTAATATCAACAGATGCTAACTGACTTACCACTGTATTAAATGCATTCAGATGCTCTGTCACCGAGTCTCCATCTTTCATCCTCGGGTTATACAGCTTTTTCCGCAGGAACAGTTTATTCACCAGAGACTTAGATTGGTACAAAATCCCTAACTTGTCCCACAAAGCCTTTGTCGTAGCTTCCCCTAATACATTTAGCAATACTGAATCTGAGACACACAATCGTATTGTGCTCTTTTCCTTCCAAACCAACTTCTCCCATTCCTCATCGGACACTCTCGTTGGTTTAGTACCCGGATCTACCGCAATCCGCTGATCTTTATCCACCAACAGATCCTCCATCTTGAGTTTCCACAACTCAAAAATATGACCATTAAATTTCTCGATTTCTATCTTTACACTGCTCGCCATCATCTTTCACCACCAGAATCGATCTCGCAGATCTCCCACTAAACAGGGTCTACCACAGGCCCGAGTGAAACCCCTCAGTAACAAAGGTGTCCCCTTGAAGCCAAAACAACTCCGATACCAAATGTATGTTTTAACCCCGTACAGAAATTACTTGCATACGAATTCTAAAACACAGAAAATAAACAATGCGAGAGCATAACACATAAAACACATATACGCAGAGATTTTCCCCTGGATCCCAAACCGGGACTACCAACTTGATTTTTCATTATGTTCCTTTCAATGTTACAATACATATTTATACATGCCGAAGGATCCAATACCATGGACCAAAAACCATCGCATCCAAAACCATGGACCGAAAACCATCGTGTCTAAAAACATGTGCGAAAATCCTGCACAAAACCATAGGTGGGTCCACCCAACCTAACATAGGTTCCAAAACCAAAATTTTCCTAGGCACTGCCCTGGACCCCATAGAGTGGGGTTACCTGCACCCCTCAAACCCCCTATGACGCCCCCTCTATGCAATCAACACAACGAACGGGCGGCTCCGCGCGCCCCCCCCCCCCGCCCCCCCCCCCCCCCCCCCCCCTCTAACCCCTCGGTTAACTACATGGGCTAGTCATGGAAAGAATATAACACAACCCAACATTTTCTTCTCAATGATGTACGAAAAGAACCAACTTAAGCTTGTGGATGACAAACAATATCAACAATAGAAATGGATGCTAAACATTGTAGATCTGCAGCTATTGATAGAAACAAAACCTGCAATAATTTTGATCTATGCTACAATCATAGTTAAACAGAGAAAGAAAGAGTAATAACCCCAATTATCCAATGGAAACCAGATATGTAAAGAATAATTTTATAATAACACCTGTGAAGAGAATAGATAAATGTTACTTGTCCCCCTCGATGGGATGGGTTCTTGGCTATCCTCAAATGTCTTTAGCTTCCGTAGAGTCTCTCTCCTCCAAATGCATAAACCCATCAAAAATATGGTGTGCGACAATGAAAATAATCTAAAGTGAATAATGAATGGTAAACCCTTCTATTTATAACAAAACGTTGAGTTATCCTCAAATAAAGAGCAATAATAAAATATTATTGATCCCATTCTTGGAATAACCACTTGGAATATTTTATTATATTTGTTTAGGAGGGAAAAGTATTTAAACTTTTATTTAGAAATAATAAATAAATAAATGATTTATTTATCATCTCAATGAATTAGTTAACAAATAATAAATAAATAATGATTTATTTAATTATTCCTAAGGGATTTAGTCAAATTTAACAAAGAATATTAATTAATTAATGATTAATTAGTTATTCTTAGAGAAAAATAAGTTAAATAATCATTTATCTATTTATTTTTCATAATTGGGCCAAATTTGACAAGGAATAATAATAAAACAATGGTTTAATTAATTATTCCTAGAAGAAAATCAAATAAATAGTGATTTATTTAATTATTCTTCATGGGTTTAACTATAAATTACTTAATAGAGGTGGTTTATTAAGTAATTTCTCACAGTGAAAGCAATTTTACTAGGGTAAAATTGGCTTGACATGGTATACGTCGATCCATCTAGTAAATTAGGCTAGATGATCAATATTTGGTGATAACAGTACGTTGTGTACATATAAGTTTTATGTTGTACACCAGGTGTAGGTGTATGTGTTGTCTTGTACATTAGGTGTAGGTGTATGTGTGGTGTTGTACACTAGGTGTAGGTGTATGTGTCATGTTGTACACAGTGTGTAGGTGTATGTGTCATGTTGTACATCAGGTGTAGGTGTATGTGTATGTTTTGTATACTATGTATGTGTATGTGTTGTACAATGTGATGGGGCAGGAGCGTATGGGACTTTTTGGGCTCTTGTTGTTGGTATTGAGGGTTGAGGCGGTTTAGTTTCTAGATGCCCTTGTTGTTGATATTGAGGGTTGAGGTGGTTGTAATAGCCCTGCTGAAAATTTCATGTAATAAAAGTTAATAAAGGCCAAAAATAAGACCACGGTTAAGGGACACTTATTCCAAGCTAAATGTTGGGCAAAGATATCCTAGTTTGCATCACTGGATGTGTGCTTTGGCTAAGGAAAATCAGAAAAGGCTAAGGCAAAGGAATTAAAAGGCAAAAAGGCATTTTTGGCACATTTATTTATGAAAATAAAGAAAATTAGGAGAAAAGTAAGGTGAAAGATCACAGGTTGCATGTGAGGAGGAAATTGAAGGAAAATAATGGAAAATGAAGAAATTAGAGGCTTTAGTAATAAAAATGCTTCTGAGGATCAACTGCTAACCTTTTTCAGTTCAAGTTTGGAGCTCTCTCATTATTATCTATCTCTCTCTCTCACACTCTTGGTCACTTAGAGTTTTCTTGGAGCCCTCTAGCTTTAGAGAAAGAAAGGAAAAGCAGGCAAAGGGGAATGAAGCAAAGCAAGGATCAACGAAGGAAAAGCAGGATCAAGCAGCTTCCGTAGGAATACTTGTAGGTAACCTTTTGCATGTGTGATTTCCTAGCTAGTTTGGAAATGCATGGCCTTGCATGTTGGTGTATGGTTCTCTTGTTGTCGGTGGCATGATTTTGTCAAGTTATGACAATGGTTTTCAGCCTAGCCTTGCCATTTTTTGGATGGATGGCATGTTTGTTTCGAGTTTTGAGCTTTGGTTTACAGGATGGATTTCTGAATCTAGGGCAGAGGTGGTCTCAAGTTTCATTCGAAAGGGCCTAGGAATCCCTTGACTAATTTTGGCAGAATACACAGTAAATCCTGATGGAGGAGTCTTGGTTTAGGGCCTAGTGATCTAGGTTTGGATTGCGGTAAAGCCTGAGAGACTGGTCTAGTTTTAGGGTCTAGTGATCCATGATTGGATTGCAGTAAAGCCTAAGAGAAAAGGAGACAAAAAACTCCTCAAGGATAGTGATGGATTTCAGATGGAATTCCAGGTTCAGTTCAGTTGTGATCGGAGCACCGATTTTTGTGTGATCATGGTTTGGTGAGGGTGGAGGTGGTTTAACCTTTGGATTCCCTTAGTTGTTCTTGGATTGGTTGTTTCATGAGATGCCACATTTATGCTTGGAATATGGCATGGGGGTGACTGGCTGGAAGAAATATTTGGTTCAACCATGTGTATGGTCGGGTGCTACGTGGATGTCCTGAACTTGGTCAGATTTTCCTATGATTAATAAAATCTAAGTTATCTTACTATTTCACTTGTTTATATGTGGATTTAATGTTTGTCATATCTATGATATTTATATGGTTTTATGCTTGTTATAAGCATGGTTATATGACTAGTTCATGTCATGGTTATTTCATGTATTTACTTGTAATTGTTAAATGGATGGATGCAAGACCTAATTGATGTTATAATAGTTCAATGGAGAAGGTGGTGATCCTTTTGGTTATGTTTCATAAGTTATTTTAGTCATTTATGCTCTGTCTTGTATCCCAGACCTGTAGGTTGAATTGATTCCAACTGTTTGACAGAATGTCAGTCCTAGTTGGGGATGCTCAGGCCTAGTCCTAAGGTTGAATTTTGATTTATTTATATTTTCATCATGTCTTTGATGGATTCTGGAGGTTGTAACAAGTTCTGGGCAGAGGCCAGGATTCTGGGCTAGAAACGTGGCTCAAATCTTGGGGACACTGGTATAGGTCTATTGAAAAGAGTCCATGGACACTGGCACATAGGCATGTGAGAGCGACTTTGGCTTCTGGACACTATCATGCCCATAACATGAGAGCGACCAGGGGTTAAAAGGCATAAATCATCAGTGTGACTTAGGGAAAGGATGTCTGAGTGCCTGATATGTCTCCTAAGGGTGTTCTTGCTGGTGTGGATGGGTTTGTTTGATATGTTCCGTCAATTCCATTTCCTTAAGGTCACCAAGGAAGTTGAACCCCTTATAGTGACCTCTCTCGTCATAATTTTACCCCATATGGTCGGTTGCTTGGGTGGGCCTGGGAGGAGGGGGTGTTATAGATTGGTATCAAAGCATGGTTTCCCTCTCCTTTGTGAAGGTGTTGGTCATGCATGCATGTAAGTTGCATGTGTGTCTCTTACACTTGCATTATATGTGCTTGTTGCATTGCATCATGTTGATCATGATTGTAGTAAGGTTTTCATGAGGAACTTGATGTTGATTTTGTGGGATGCATCGTTAGAATTATATAAATGGTTACAGGATTATATGAAACTTGATTACATCCTTATATGTTAGGTTACATTCTTGGTATGTTTGATTACATGTATCAGTCTTGTAGTTGGTTACAAGAATTGATTACTTATGCTCGACTACATGCATTTATGTGTATGTGTAATTGATTAGGCATTGCTTATGCATGTTGATAATTGAATGTGGTAATGTGTACAACGAAGTAATGGTTGCTGTCATGCATGAGGTCATAGCATGCATTGTTGATATGGCCTTGCATTGATGATGAGACCCTCACTAGAATGATGTTTATGCATTGATACACTTATTCAATATATGTCTATATGATGTTATGATTATGTTATACATGTATCACATTGATTTGATGATCTTGCAGATAAGGTATCCTCCCTGAATTATGCTAAGGTATGTTGGTTTATTGTGATTTGGTTTAACTAACATAGTATGCCTTGTAGGAAAGAGACCAAATGGCTAGCAAGGTGGTAGACTACATAGAATCTCCCTATGAATTAGATGGGCAATGTGGTGTGGGAACTCTTCTAACTTGGTAGAAACATTGAGAATCCTAAAGGAAGAAATAAGAAGTTGTAAAGAAGAAAATGACAAAATCATACAGGCATAAGATAAACAAGCAGAGCTTAATGCAATGCTTCTCCAGAGTTTGTTAGAATTGCAGTGACAAGGACCACGTCAGATCAGCCATGGACAATAGGACATAACTAATGGGGCATATGGTAGTAAGTCTCCTAGTAGACATAGGTTGGATAGATATGACAAGATCAGAGATGGTAGGTTGTTGGACACTTCGGATAGGAGAGGTGATAAACACAGGTACTATTCTAGTTATGGCTCTAACAGGCAAGATGATCATCATCGTTATCACCCTTATAGGCGGATTGATAGGGGAAACTTGTCGAATTAGTTTAAGAAAGCAAAGCCACATAAATTTTATGTAAAGATGAAGAAATCATAGGATGCAAAGGTGTGGTTGCTTGGTATGGAAAATT
Organism: Pinus tabuliformis; assembly: GCA_031772625.1. Taxonomy (NCBI): domain Eukaryota; kingdom Viridiplantae; phylum Streptophyta; class Pinopsida; order Pinales; family Pinaceae; genus Pinus; species Pinus tabuliformis. Next base: position 529,077,527 of record CM062814.1, read on the forward strand.
TCTTTCGATTACATGGTTATTCAGAAAAAGTGAAAGCAAAGATAGACACTTTCAGTATCAAAGGTAAAGAAAATATTTGGTGGGAAGACGTGAAGAATGTCAAAGGTATACATGAGAATGATTTGACTTAGCATGCATTTGAGAGGCTCTTCAAGAAGAAGTACTTGTCGGAGAGGTACTATGATGACAGGGCTAAGGAGTTTTACGAGTTGCGGATGGGTTCTATGACAGATGAGGAGTATACTAGCAGGTTTTTGGAGTTGTTGAGATATGTGTCTTCCCTCAGGGAGGAGAAGGCCAAGGTCCAGAGATTTATTAGTGGACTTATAGTAGTATACAAAGACCAGATTAGGTTCGATGAGCCTAAATCGTTGGAGGAGGTCGTCTGAAAGGTGAAGCATTGTTATGAGATGTCAAAGTGAAAAGTTGAGCCTAAACATGACTTGAAAAGAAATGAGAAATATAAAGGAAAATGACCACCAAAGAGAGGAAGACTGATGCAAGTGAGAAAGAAAATGCAGTTCCTTACAAGAAGTTCAATACATCTGAGAAAGGGCATGGAGAGAAGCAAGCTAGAGGCAGTGATGGGTAACCATTACAGTGTTGGATATGTGGTAAGGATCATCATAAGAGGGATTGTCCACAATATCAGAGTGGTGGTAAACCCTAGATCTATAGTGCTCAGGAGGCACATACAGTTGGTGATGTTGGTCATAGCATTCTATGGATCTATGCAGTTGTGGACAACATGCAGGCAGATCATCAAGCATCAATCATTGAGATGGACAATAAGATTTGTGATCAAGTTGTTTCTATTTTGATTGATCCTGGATCTAACTATAGTTATATTAATCCTGACCTGGTGGGTAAGTGTGGTTTTTGAAAAGAAGTCCCTACATAATCTTGGTCGGTACATTTGGCTACCAGTACAAAGAAGCGAGTTCACCATTGGGTAAGATCTTGCACATTTTAGTTAAATGGTATGCCTACAATAACACATTTGAATGTATTTCCATTGGGACAATATAGTATGATTTTGGGTATGGATTGGCTATACCTTCACAAGACCAAAGTGGATTGATTTGACAAGGCCATTGAGTGTGTGGATGATAGTGTAGAAAAGAGGACCTTGTAGGGAAAGAAGAAGCCTAGATCAATGAGGATGGTTACCACTATCGAGGCTAAGCATAGTTTGAGAAAAGATTGTGTGATGTTTGCAATGCACATTTATAGTGATAAAGGGAAGGAAGTTGAGGATGCCGAAGTGTTAAACAGGCACCCAGTTTTGCAACAATTTTAGGATGTATTTCCTAAGGACATTACAGAGTTTCCACCTCACAGGGAGGTAGACTTTTATATTGAGTTGGTTGGGTAGCTCTAGCATCAAAAGAACCTTACAAGATGAGTAGACCTAAGTTGGTTGATTTAAATTTTCACCTGACAGAAATGTTGGACAAGGGGAAAATTAGGTTGAGTGTATCGCCTTGGGGTGCACCAGTGTTGTTTGTAAATAAGAAATATGGTACTCTTAGATTGTGCATTGACTACAGGAAGCTGAACAAAGTAATGATCAAGAACAAGTACCCATTGCCGAGGATTGATGATTTGTTTGATCAATTGAAGGGAGCAATAGTGTTCTCTAAGATCGAATTGAGATTGGGATACCATCAGGTACACATCAAGGAAGAGGATATCTTCAAGACTACGTTCAGGACTAGGTATGGGCATTATGAGTTTGTTGTTGTTCCATTCAGTTTGACTAATGCTCTAGCTAGATTCATGTGTTTGATGAATAGTGTGTTGCATCCTTATCTGGACAAGTTTGTTATTGTATTCACTGATGATATACTGGTATATTCTAAAAATGAGGAAGAACATGTTGAGCATTTAGCATCAGTGTTGATATTGCTAAGAGAGCATCAATTATATGTTAAACTTAACAACTGAAACTTATTTCATACTGAGGTACATTACTTGGGGTATGTTGTCTCCAAGGATGGCATAACAGTGGATCTAGAAAAGATAAGGGTCATCATGGAGTGGGCAGCTCCTAAGAATGTGGATGAGGTGAGATCATTTATGGGATTGGCTGGTTACTACAAGAGGTTCATTTGGAACTTCTCACGCATTGCATATCCTATCACATCATTACATAGGAAAGGTAACAAGTTTGAATGGATAGAAGAACGTGAGGATAGTTTTGAGCAACTTAAGGAGTTGTTGGCAAATGCACCAGTGCTAAAGATTGAGGATGCGAACAAGGAGTTTGTAGTATGTACAGATGCTTACAAGAGAGGACTTGGTGGATTTCTCATGAAAGAAGGATAGGTAGTGTGCTATGAGTCACATAAGCTGAATGAGCACGAGCATAACTCTCCAATGCATGATATTGAGCTAGCAACGATTATACATGCATTAAAGATGTGCAGGCACTATCTTCTGGGCAGGATATTTACATTGATGAGAGATCATAGTGGGTTGATATATTTGTTTGATCAGCTGAATCTAAATGCCAGGAAACCTAGATGGTTGGCTACCCATAGTGAGTTCGACTTCGAGATTAGATACATCAAAGGGAAGGAGAACTGGGTTGCACATGCTCTCAGAAGGAAGGTACAGGTAAATCATATAACATGGAGGAGCTCTGATAGGCCAGAGTTACATGATAGGATCTTGCAAGCAGGACATCGGGATGAAAAATACATGGAGATTATGCATAGGTTAGAGTAGAGCATATGTATAGGTATAGGTACAGGTGAAGGTACATCTACAGGTGATCGGGATGCAGACCATCGTCTCACGGCAGATGGTTTGGTGAAGTTTTCAGACATGATATATGTACAGAATTATAGTGAGCTCAAGAAGTTTATGTTGAGGGAGTTTCACGTCAAGCCATACTCGGGTCATCCATGATATCAGAAGACATTAACGACAGTAAATAAGTTCTACAATTGGCCGAAACTGAAGAAGGAAGTGGCACATTTTGTGGCTAGATGTTTAGATTGTCAGTAGGTTCAGGCAAAATGTAAGCATCTAGGCCATTTACTACAGCCTATAGCGATCCTAGAATGGAAATGGGAGGTCATTTCCATGGATTTCATTACAGGTCTTCTAAGGACAATGAAGCAACATGATTCTATTATGGTCATGGTTGATAGGTTGAGCAAGGTAGCTCACTTCATTCTAGTAAAGACTACATATTCAGCCAGTGAGGTAACACAAGTGTTTATTAGAGAGATAATGAGACTACATGGTGTTCCAAAGAAGATTGTGTCGAACAGGGATGCAAAGTTCACTTCCAAGTTTTGAAAGGAGTTGTTTGTAGGTTTGGGCATAGAGTTTGCCTTCAGCACGACTTATCATCCACAGACAGATGGAAAACAGAGATGGTCAATAAGATCTTGGAGGATATGTTAAGGATGTACGTGATGCACTAGTAGAATAAATGGGAGGAGTATCTTCCATTGGTTGAGTTCACATACAAAAATGGTTATCAGGAGTCATTGAGGATGAGTCCTTTCGAGGCATTATATGGATGGAGTTGGAACACTCCCATTAGCTAGAGTGATCCAGTGAACAAGGTACTTATTGGACCAGATATGTTGGCAGACATGGAGTAGGAAATGTAGGTTATAAATAAGAATCTAAAGGTATCACAAAATAGATAGAAGAGTTAAGCGGATCAGCACAAGTTGTTCAAGGATTTTTAGGTTGGTGAGCCCAAGAAATTATCTTTAAGGATTGGTTCATGTGCCAAGTTGGCACCACATTATTGCAGGCCTTTCGATATCCTTGAGAGGATTGGAACAGTGGCATATCAACTTGAACTACCTCCAACAATGAAAGTCCATGATGTTTTCCATATTTCATTGCTTTAGAAGTATATAAAGGATGTTGATCAAGTTATTGATTGGTATGTAGTGCAAGTGGAGCAAGAAGGAGAGTTCCAGTCGGATCCTCAATGCATATTACAACAGAAACATCTCATGCTCAGGAACAGAGCCATAGAGCAAGTTAAAGTGCAATCGAAGCACTTTGGGCCTGAAGAAGCTACATGGGAGATGGAAGATTAGATGCGGGCCTTGTATCCTTCATTGTTTGATAGTTGAGGCACAGAAGTTTTGGTTTGATATTTGGTCTATGTTTGGTCTATGTTTGGCATATGTTTTGTTGATGTTTTGGTATATGTATGTATATGTATATGGATGTAAATACCTCCATGAGCTAAGTTATAAATCTCCAATAAGAAGTATGGGTGTCATGTTATTATGGTTGTTATCTTGTCATGTTGTCATGACCTCTTGCTTTTGAGCAGGTGTTTCATTTTAAACACTGCAATGAGCTAAGTTATAAATCTCCATGGGCAGTAATTTTTCTTTTCAGTAGTTTTGTTGAGGTCATGGTGTGGTTTAACACCGAGAATGGTGTTCCCGAAGGGGGAAGAATTTGTAACAACCCCGATGAAAAGTTCGTGTAATAAAAGTTAATAAAGGAAAAAATAAGACCATGGTTAAGGGACATTTATTCCAAGCTGAATGTTGGGAAAAGATATCCTAGTGGGCATCACACGATGTGTGTTTTGGCTAAGGAAAATTTGTAAAGGCTAAGGAAAAGACATTAAAAGGAAAAAGGCATTTTTGGCACATTTATTTATGAAAATAAAGGAAATTAGGAGAAAATTAAGGTGAAAGGTCACAGGTTGTATGTGAGGAGGAAATTTAAGAAAAATAATGGAAAATGAAGAAATTAGAGGCCTCATTAATAAAAAGGCTTTTGAGGATCATTTGGTAAACTTTTGTCAGTTCAAGTTTGGGGCTCTCTCCTTATTCTCTCTCTCTATCTCTCTTTCACATTCTTGGTCAATTAGAGTCTTCTTGGAGCACTCTAACTTTGAAGAAAGAAAGTAAAAGAAATAAAAGGGAAAGGAAGGAAAACAAGGATCAGGGAAGGAAAAATGAGATCAAGCAACTTTTGTAGGAATACTTGTAGGTAACCTTTTGCATGTGTGATTTCCTAGCTGGTTTGGACATGCATGGCTTTGCATGTTAGTGTATGGTTCTCTTGTTGCCGACGGCATGGTTTTTTTGGGTTATGACAGTGGTTTTCAACCTAGCCTTGCCTTTTTCTGGATTCCATGGTGTTGAGATCTTTATTTCAGGTTTTGAGCTTTGGTTTGCCAAATGGATTTGAGAATCCAGGGCAGAGGTGATCTCAAGTTTCATTCCCAAAGGCCTAGGAATCCATTGACTGGTTTTGGCGGGATACACGGTAAAGCCTAAGGGAGGAATCTCAGTTTAGGGCAAATTGATCAGGTTTGGAATGTGGTAAAGGCTAAGAGACTGGTCTCGATTTAGGGCCTAGTGATCCAAGATTGGATTTTAGTAAAGCTTGAGAGACAAGGAGATGGAAAATTCCTCAAGGATGGTGATGGATTTTGAATGGCATTCCAAGTTTGGTTCAGATGTGATCGGAGCATCGGTTTTGGTGTGATCACGATTTGGTGAGGGTGGAGGTGGTTTAACCTTTGGATTCCCTTGTTTGTTCTTGGATTCGTTGTTCTATGAGATCCCACATTCATGTTTGGAATATGGCACGGGGGTGAATGGATGGAAGAAAGATTTGGTTCAACCATGTCTACGGTCGGGTGGTACATGGAAGTCTCGAACCTGGTTGGATTTGTGTATGATTAATAAAAGTTAGATTCTCTTAATTTTGCACTTGTTTATATGTGGATTTAATGCTTGTCATATCTATGATATTTATATGGTTTTATGTTAGTTATAAGCATGGTTATATGACTGGTTCATGTCATGGTTATTTCATGTATTTATTTGTAATTGTTAAATGGATGGATGCAAGACCTTATGCAATGGGGAAGGTGGTGATCCTTTTGGTTATGTTTCATAAGTTCTTTCAGTCATTTATGCTTTGTCTTGTATCCTAGACCTATAGGTTGCATTGATGCCAAGTGTTTGATAGAATGTTAGTCCCAGTTGGGGATGCTCAGGCCTAATCCTAACGTTGAATTTTGATTTTTTATTATTTTCATCATGTCTTTGATGGATTGTAAAGGTTGTAACAAGTTATGGGCAGAGGCCGGGATTCTAGGCTAGAAAAGTGGCTCAAATCTCTGGGACGCTAGCATAGTTCTGTTGAAAAGAGTCCAGGGACGCTGGCACATAGGCCTGTGAGAGCAACTTTGGCTTCTGGATGTTTTCATGCCTATAGCAAGAGAGTGACCAAGGGTTAAAAGGCTTAAATCATCAGTGGGACTTAGTGACAGGATGTTTGAGTGGTTGACATGTCTCTTGAGGGTGTTGATGTTGATGTGGATGTGTTTTTTTGATATTTTTTTTCTGTTCCATTTCCTTAAGTTCACCAAGGAATTTTAATCCCTTATAGTGAGCTTTCTCATTGTATGTTTACCCGAGCTGGTTGGTTTCTTGGGCAGGCCTAGGAGGAGGGGGTGTTACAACGGTTTAGTCTTTGGATGTCATTGTTGTTGATATTGAGGGTTGAGGTGGTTTAGTCTCTAGATGCCCTTATTGTCCCTTATTGTTGATATTGAGGGTTTAGGCGGTTTAGTCTCTCGATGCCCTTGTTGCTAATTTGAGGGTTAAGGCAGTTTAGTCTCGGGATAGCCTTGTTGTTGATATTGAGGAAGGAGGTGGTTTAGTCTCTAGATTCCCTAGTTGCTTTGAAGAGAAGAAAAGCCATTGGGTGATTTCAAGTTTGGAAACCTATTCAAAGTGTGTACAGAAAGGAGAAGAAAAAGGAAGAAACAAAGAACCATTTGAAAGATAAGTATCAATATTTTATTTTAGTTTTTAATTATGTATTTTATCAATGATTATGATTTATGATGGTTGCAATTTGAGCTAACCATATGTGATATGTTTATACATGATGATTTGATCGAAGAGCTAGTTTAACTTGTTGTGAGAGGAAGTAAACAGAATTGCAAGTGTACCTTATTGGCAGGCCACCAATGAGGTATGATTTGAATTTATTTCAATTCCATTTTAGTCCAATGGAAATTATGTGCTCGGTACAGTAAAGAAGGAAATGCCCAGTTTGGGTGGTTGATACTGACTCCAAGAATTAGCAGCAACGAAAAAAGGAATTGGAATAGGCAACAATATACTTGTAAAGCATTCAAGAGTAGGGCCATTGTGGGACATTGGTACCCAATAGTGTGCATTGATTTCCATGAGCATGCTATGATTGGTATGGTGGTTTTGAGGCAGGGATATGCCTTGGTTTTTGGACCTTCTGATGCAAGGAAACCTTGCTAAGGGATGGATTGCCTGAGGGATTGTGTAGCAAAGAAGGCAATGTCAGGCAACTTGGAAGGTGAGTGACTGCATTGATCGATGGATTGTTTAGTGGAGAAGAGAAGGTCAGGAAATGAATTTGGTTTGGTCATTAACATTTTCAGATGGAATCATAAGCACATTGGAGTGTGTCCTGGAACCATGAATCGGTAATTGTTCACTGAGGGAATAGGTAGCTCAAGGATCATAGCACTGGACATTAGATGTACGTTTGAATTTGGCAGTGGATTCTAAACTTCCTAGGAAGGAGGTTAATCTAGGTACTACATTTAAGGGTGGAGGCGTGAGCCTCTGGACTTCCTTGTTGTTTATGCATACATTTTATCCTTTTATTTGTTGGTTAGAGAAAATGTGCATATGTATATATGTGTATTTTATTGTAAATATTTTATTGAGCTAGATTTATAAAGTTGCATCGACAATATGGTTATTTGTTGGTTGAAGCAAATGTGCATAAATATGTGTTTTTTATTGTAAATACCGTAATGAGTTGTGTTATAAAGATCCAATAAATAGTATATTTGTTATGTTTTCAGCAGTGGTCATTGTAAATATTGCAACGTGTTGTGTTATAAAGCTCCATAGGCAATATGTTTTTTTTAGTGCTTTTCTATTCTTCGGTGTCATAGAACATTAAGGATGCTATTCCACCAAGGTGGAGGGGTTTATAACATCTGCGGGTTAAAGTTTCATGTAATAAAGGATATTAAAGGAAAAATAAGACGAAGGTCATCAGAGACGTATTCCAAGCTGAATGGTGGGAAAAATATCCTAGTGGGTGTCACTTTCGGTTTATTAATGGCTAAGGAAATTGGAAAAGGTAAAGAGGCAATAATTGGCATTTAATTATGAAAATAAAGGAAAATAAGAGAAAAGGGAGATGAAGGGTCATAGATTTGCATGAGAAGGAAAATTAATGAAAATGAAGAAAATAAAGGCCTCAATGATAAAAAGGCTTTTAAGGATCAGTTCACAACCTTTTGATGGTTTTTGGGTGGATCTCTTTTCTATTCTTTCATTCTCTCATACTTTTTCACAATTAGAGCATTATTGGAGCATGCTTGTAGAATTGTAATTTCACTTGGATTGGAAAAAGAAGGCAAAGGAAAGTAGGAAAGTGCAAGGGAATGGATGGATCAACAACTGCAGCTAGATTGATTTGTAGGAAATAGGTTACATGTGTGATTCCCTTGCTGATTTATGGATGTATGGTATATGCATGTGAATTTTCTGGTTATGTGTTGTCCTTGGCATGGGGATTGCCCGAATTGACAGTGCTTTTAGCCTTGCCTTTCCATTTCCTGGATAACCATGGGGTTGTGGGTTTTCCACTTGATTGTTTTCTGATTGATGCTAATGTTCCTTACAAGTGTGGGTTAGAAAAAACTTTCTAGAAGCCCTGGAACAACTTGGGTTGAGTTACTAGTCCCATAGTCTAGGTTGGGACAAACGATCTAGAGCCCTTGGTAGGTTGAGTTACTAGTCCCTGGTGTCGGTTGGACAAATGCTCTGGAGCCTTGGAAGGTTGTGGGTTGAGTTACTAGTTCTTGGAGCCTTGGACAACTTGGGTAGAGATCGATTTGGTTGGTGTTAGTGATGTCTTGCCGTGGAGGTGGAATCATTTTGGTTGAGGGTTGAGGTAGTTTGGCCTCTAGAATCCATGATTTGTTTGTTTCTTGGTTTATTCCATGAGATCCCACATTCATGCTTGGAATATGGTGTGGGGGTGATTGGCTGAAAGAAAGATTTGGTTCATCCCAATCCATGGTCGGGTGGTACGTGGAAGTCCCTGAATTGGTTGGTATTTTCCTATGTTAATATGAGACATTTCCTTATTGCGATCTATGATAATTTGTAGTACTATATTGGTGATATTATGGCTGGGTTGCCATGATTTCTATGTTGGTTATTTTCTAGTTATATGTTGGTTATATGAGGTGTATTATCTATGACTCTTGTCATGAATTGTTTAGTTATTAATTGGTTGATGAATGTATTAATCAAATATGCATTCATGACCTATAACTCTTATATGCACCATGTGTTTAATGAAATTTATGTTATGGATTAGGAATCTATGGGTCTAGTTCTTGTTCAATATTTGTATGATTATATTTTTCATTATGTTATATCATTATGATGAGTTATAACCATTTTTGGGTAGTGTTCTGGAGGCTGGTCTTGAAAAGTGGCCTAGATCTTGGAACTACACCCTTTGAACTGGATATTTTGGGCTATAACTACATGGAAGGAATGTCATGCATGTGGTTGGAACCCTATAACTGCACCCTTGCCTTATTTGCATGTGGTTGGGGCCTAAGATTTGAGAAAAAAAATTCCAGCTTAAGATTTGGTCACCTGGGATGGTTCTTTGGCCCCTGAGTGTCCTGTAAGCCTTGAGAGATGTCTGTGAGTTGTTAGTTGTTGGCCCCATTTCCATAACTGAAGCTTAGAGGGCGGTTCATGTCATAGTAACTCTTCATCTCATGTTTACCTTAATAGGCCACTGAAATTAAATTGGGTAAATGTGGGAGGGGGTGGTTACATGGAGCTTCCTAATAAATTGAATGCTTTTGTAGAGTACTAGGAAGTTGAAGCTTCACTTTTAGTTGGAGCTGAATTTTATTTTTTGTACTCATAAATTATTAGAAAAGTGTTACGTTTTTTTCTCCTGGAAGGGTTTTCCACCTAAATTTTTTTGTGTACTACTCTAGTGATGTGTTGATGATTATTGTTCTAATGCTCATGCTCTAAAATTTTATAATTTAAGTGAAATATTGATTCACCCCCTCTCAGAATTTCCAACAATTAGTATCAGACCAGGTTCCTTCACAAACAGTCTAACCACTAGAAGAGAGATCATAGATTGCACAAAGAAAGAAATTCTAGTATTTAATGGAAAAAACTATGTGCTTTGGAGTGGAAGGATGAAAGCATATGTGCAAGAATGGGGATATGATGTTTGTCACTCTATAATGCTTGATACAAAGAACCCTCGACTCCTCTAATGGATGATGCAAATAAGAAGCTTTATGATAGTAATGCTGAAGCTAGGAATGTTATTTTGAATGGTCTAGCTAATTCAATGTATGTTAAGTAATGAATTTCACATCTACAAAAAATGTTGGGACAAGATCCAAAACATATATGAAGGGGACAAAAATTTCAAGTGGGGAAAGCTTCAGACTTTTAGAGGAAAATTTGAGTAGCTAAGAATGAATTAAGATAAATTGCAACATGTTTTCTCTAAGTTGATGAAGTAGTAAACACCATAGAAGGATTTGGAGAACCAATGGAAAGAAAGGTAATTGTCTAAAAGGTACTAGAAGAAAGGCACTTACGATGAGATTTGATGTTAAAGTATCAATACTAGAAGAAATATGAGGCTTGGAAAATGTCAGCATGGAATACTTATATACTATGAAATAATAATAAAGCATGAGAATCCAACTAAGAGAGAAGCAAATTTTATGACATCCAAGAAGACAAGAAAAAATAAGCAACAACTAAAGATAAGCCCCAGTTGCAGCTATGGAAAAATATCAGATGAAGAAATATCCAACTTTGTGAGGAAGTTGAAAAGAGGAACGGAAAGTACAAAGGTAAGGTTCCCTTATAGTGTCCCAGTTGTGGTGAAATTGATTAATTGGCTTCAAAGTTCCCTAGGCAAAGAATTCAGACATTGATGATGAAGAATAATCTCCTAGGAAAGTAAAGAAGAATAAAAGAAAATATAATAAGCAACATAAAAAGAAAGCCTTCAAGAACATTTTCTACTAAAAGAAGACAATTCCTCATGAGATGAAGAGAGTGATAGTGACAACCATAGTGAAAATGACACGAGAATGATATTATTTATGGAAAGGTACAATCAAAATGAATCTCCTGAAGAAGACGAAGAAGAAGGTGAGGTGAGGTAGACCTTGAAAGAGAATTTGTTAGTGCTTTAAAAGATATAAAGATATAAAGGAGGAATGTTGAGGCATTGGAAGTCGAGTTGAGTGAACTAAAGAAACACACTAAAAGTATCAATAAGAAGATTGAAGAATCAGATAATATTGTCATCAATCTAAAATTATAGTGAGGGGAGGCCAATAAAATTGAAGAAACACTCAAAAGGAAACTAGAAGAACACATTAAGACAAAGGAGGAATAGGAAGTAGAAATAGCCTCTCTATGAAAGGAAGCCCAAAAAAAGAATATCCAACAAAACATTATGAACAACACCAAATTATTGGATGAAATTATCAACACTCAAAGATCATGTGATGACAAGACATGATTAGGATACAATCACATGTTCATTAAAGGTTCAAGCTCCATGACGACATAAGTTGAACAAAAGACCTATGAAAATATTGTCAAGGAACCTATCAAAGAAGAGGTAAGCATGCTTAGAAAAAAGAAGGTTCAAGATCAGAAGATGTGAAATAAACAACCAAGGAAGGTCTTTGGAAAATTTTATCACATAGAATATCCCCCACTCTAAGGTATCACACTATCTTCATTGGTGTGTGTTATTCTTGCAATAATTTTGGGAACAACGTTGTGGATTGCAAATATTATGCTAGGAACATAACCAAGAATGGAAGCTAGTCTCGGAGTGATTATCCTAGAAAATCTCACGAAAGATACAAACACAATTACAACGGTTTCAATAAGTAATGAAGTATAATGTTATAAATGAAACAATTTTGGACATGTAGAAAAATATTGTAGGTTGAACACTCCTCCAAGGCGGCCAAAGCATGAATCAAATGTTCATCCAAACGAACCTTCAAGAATCTAGAAGGAGAAGGATGAACGTTGTGCGATTGTTTTAAAATCTAAAGGAAAGAAAAGTGTATGGTATATTGAAAGTGGTTTTTCAACGCATATGCAAGTGATAAAAAAAAAAAAATGTATCTCTACAAGAAGAAAAAGATGGAACAATCTCATTTGGAAATGATGGTTTAGCTAAAGTCATGGGAAAAGGTGCAGTTAAGCTCGAAGCAAGAATGCCATGGAAAAATATATTTTTCTCATTGAAAATATGAACCATAACCTAATAAGTGTGATTCATATGTGTGATCAAGGACAAATGTTTTTTTTTTTTTTTTACTCAAGGAAATGTGAAATAAGAATGGATAAATCAAGTAGATTAGTGGTGACTGTAGCAAGGACACCAAACATATATATATATATATATATATATATATATATATATATATATATATATATATATATATATATATATATATATATATATATATATATATATACCTTGGATGAAATTGGAAAGGAAGGTTGTTTATTGGAAAAAGAGGATGAAAGTTGGATTTGGCACAAGAGAACGGGTCACATAAAGTTTGATAATTTGGTAAAGATCAGTAAAAAGGAAGCTTCCAGAGAAATGTTGGAAATTTCAAAACCAACTAGCACCATGTGTAAGAATTGCAAGCATGGAAAACATACAACAGTTGAGTTCAGACCAAGGAACATTCCACTTAAAAACCATTAGAGTTGGTACATAGAAATCTATGTTGTCCCATGAGAACCAAAGGATTGGAAGTTAGACAATACTTCATTTTTTTTATCAACGATTACTCTAGAATCAAAGTAGTTTATTTTTTGAAGAAAAGGTCAAAATAATTTGAATGTTTCAAAGTCCACAAGGATATTGTTTAGAATGAAACTAATTTGAGAATCAAGTGTTTAAAATATGATAATGGAGGAGAACTTATATCCAAACAATTCCAAAACTTTTGTGAATAACATAGGATAAAAATGTAATTGTCAACAACGAGGACACCACAACAAAATGGAGTCACTAAAAGAAAAGAAAAAATGGTAAAAGAAAGGTCTAGGATGATGTTGAATGATTCCATATTGGATGATGTATTCTATGTTCAAACAATGGAGATACTTGTGCACATTCAGAACAAAGGAATGATTAGAAGAAATAGTGACAAGGCCCCATATGAATTATGGAAGGGAAGACTTACAAACGTCAAGTGCTTTAGAATATTAGAAATAAAATGCTACATAAAGAGGGAAGACAATAAGATAGGAAAATTTTATTCTCATGTAAATGAAGGCATATTTATTGGGTATTCACACAAAATAAAGGCATACAAATGCTATAATTTGAGACTCAAAAAGATAGTTGAAAACATCAATGTAACGATTGACGAAGTTCATGGAAAAAAGGCCAGGAAAGGAGGCTCATATTTAAGAGAATAAGAAACAAAAGAATCAAAACAAGAAGGAAGAATAAATGAAGACTCAAGAAAAATCAGACAAACAGCCAAATTTCAACCACAAAGAAGCAAGATATAATCAACAAACATCTCTTAAAACTCTTAAACAATGGCACTAGAAGTCATCCATCAGAACAAGTCATCGATGATATGAATGTAGGAATAGAAAATAGAAGAAACTGACAAATATGCATGCCAGAACAAGGAAACCTAGCTACTTTGAAGAAGCCATCTATGATGAGCATTGGATCATAACAATGGAAGAAGAATTATATCAAATTGAAAAGAATAAACTTATGGGAATTGATCCTAAGACCTAGGGACAAAAATGTCATTGGCACAAAATGGGTCTTCAGGAACAAGCTAAATGAAGATGGATAGGTGACCAAGAACGAAGAAATAATGGTATGTAACGGATATGCACATGTTGAAGGAATAGATTTCGAAGAGAATTTTTCCCTTGTTGCTAGGATGAAAGTTGTTAGGATGTTCTTAGCCTATTCTTGCTCAAGAAAGATCAAGGTGTACAAGATGGACATCAAATCAACTTTTATGAATGGGGAATTGGAAGAAGAAGTCTACATAGAGTAGCCCGGAGATTTTCTACTTACAAAAAATAAATATAATGTTTGCAGTTTAAAGAAATATTTGTGTGGTCTCAAGCAAGCTCCTAGAGCTTGGTATCCTTGTTTGGACATGTATTTGTAGCAACAAGGTTTGAAAATAGGAAGTGTCGATAGCAACCTATGCATAAATATTGAACAAGATAGCTTGACCCTCATTGAAGTGTATGTGGATGAAAACATTTTTGGCAATGATGATGACAAGTTGAGAAAAAAGTTTGCCAACAATATGCAAAATGAGTTCACGATGTCTTTACTTAGTGAGTTGACTTTCTTCTTGGGACTTTAGAACATTTTGTGAAGATTGTAAACCAATTAACATTTCCATGGTCACCGGTTGCAAGTTGAGTAAGGACGATGAATCTAAGGAATCATATCAAATATTATACAGATCGATGATTGGCAGCTTGTTGTATGTGAAAACTTTGAGACTAGATTTGAAGCAAACAATTATATAGGTGGAATTATTCCAATCAACACCAAAATAATCCCATGTTGTTGTAGTTAAAAGGATATTTTGGTACCTTAAAGGAACAACATATTTTGGACTATGGTATCCAAAGGGGAATGAATTGACCTTAACAATCTATATAGATGCAGATTGGGCAAGAAGTATTGATGATCGTAAGAGCACCAATGGAGTATCCTTCTAATTGGGTGTTTGTCTTGTATCATGGTTAAGAAAGAAGTATTACTTAGTCTCTTTGTCCATAGAATAAATAGAATATACAATAGCAACATCATGTTCTACTCATTTTCTTTGGATGAAGCAAAGTCCGCAGGATCTTCAGTTGAAGTTTAATGAATCTATTCCAAACTTCTGTGACAATACCAACACCATTAGTATCTCCAAGAATCCTATCATGCATTCAAAAACAAAACACATTCCTATCAAATATGACTTCCTTTGAGAATAGGTTGCAAAAAAGAACATCAAGGTGGAGTAAATTTGGAAAAAGGAGCAAATAGATAACATCTTCACCAAACCTCTACCTCAAGATACCTTTGAGTATCTTCAATAGAAGCTCGGGATTCTACCAGGTACATATTGATATACATTTGATCTAGCGAAGCATCTAGGGGGAGTAAGGTATGTTGCAGGAAGAGAAAAGTAGATATCTTGTTGGGGGAGATACCCTTTTTCATTGATTCCAAAGGAGGAAAGAAATCAAAAATGAAATATCAGAGGCATGGAGTCAAGGGGAGTATCAGTCTTAGGGGGAGTCTTTGTGTTGCTATTAATGCCAAAGAGGGATATTGTTGAAATTTGGTTGTCATTAATGTCAACCCAAGCAACGCCATAAGAATCACCACCTTTAATCAATAAACTAACAAGGAAGACCAATTTTTCTACTAGATAAACCATATTCAATTGATATTCCTTATCGTGTCGATTCTAACGGTAGGTGGCACGATCCATAACTCGTCACGGTGGGTAGCTTGAATTTTTTTGGTTAATTTGTGATTAAATTAAATTAATTTTTAGTCAAGGGAAAATCAAATTTGAACTTTTCTAAGGTTGACTCCCTCCAATTGATGAAGTCATCCCCCTCCTAGAAGCCTCTTCGATCTATATAAAAGGGACCTTGTCTTCCATTCCATGAGCCTTGAACTCTCACACATATCTCTAAGGTTTGTTTGCAATCTTGTGGAGTCACACCAAGTCAAACAGGAGGCCAAGTCAGAAGAATTCTAGTTTTAATTTCTATATCTTTTTGTTATGGTTCATCTATGGGTTTTGAGCACCTGTGAGGCCATTTGTTATTTTTCCTAAGGCTGATTCAGGTGCATTATCTGAGGCTCTTTGAGGGAATATTCACACCTTCCCAAAAATTGTTATCAAAGTATTTGTGGAGTAATATCTCATAATATTTGAGGTTATTACAAGTTTACAATTTGTGGGTATTTTTGTACCTCTGAGGCAGGGGTAGCAATGTTAAACATTTTTGATCTAAGCCTAAGTACTACTCATCCCTATGAGAGACCAGTTCAGTGGATTCATAAACATCATAAGTTCTTATGTTAACTATCTCATTCTTAAATTGAGACTTTTTGAGCTCTTTTGAGTCCTATTCTAGGGCTATTTCAAATCTCTATACTCAATTGTGTATATTATGGACTTCCTAGGGCATATTCTGAAGCAAGTGATGGTGTATTTGTTGTGTAGGCTTATTCCATTATTTTCAGTCTGAGGAAGTGACTTTTCCACAAAATTAAGGGTTATTTCACTAGTATTTGTTGTGACATAATGCGAGAATTTTGTGGAAAATTTCACTATTAGCCTAAGCCCTAATCTAAGCCCTAATCAAAGGGATAGATGCTCAAGTTTGAGGCAGGTTCCTTGCAGTTTAAGGACCCTTCTTATAGTTGATTCTAAGGCAATCCTTGTTAGTAATTTGAAGCCCTTGGATCTTTGTGTCTTGGTAAGAATTGAGATATTTTCTATGGCATGTTTTCAAAGCACTTATGAGGCTAATTTTTGTAGTAACCATAGATCAAATTCAAAGCTACTCATTAAAATTCTTGAGGTATTTCGAGGTCATAGTAAAGGGCCATTTGTGGATTTGTTCTGAGGTTGATACTTGTGATGCAGACAACAATGAATTAAATCTGAGGTATGTATTTCATCAAGATAAGAGAAAAAAGGGGGTAGACTAACAAAGGTCAGATCAATGATAGAAGAAGGCATGTTTGGGCATTTGTGGCACACTTGACTTCAAAAAATATATCTTCAAGCACTATAGTGGCACGATATACATCAAAAGACTTGAAGTATCATTTGATTGAAAGGAATTATAATCTATTGCAATTTGAGAAGAAAAAATTAACAGTATGAAAGGATCATTTTTGTAGTTTGACAGTTGATTCTACATTTGAAGTATAAATTTACAGTTAAGGGTTTTGTTGGATATCTTTGTGAGCGTACCATTTTCCCCAGTATGGGAGCCCACAACCATTTATCTATTCTTATATTTTTTAGGGTGGAGAGTGAAGTCTCCTTGAAGTTGTAGCCATAAAATACTTCACGATGGCAGGGTGGTGCTAGGGAAAGTTAGAGCTTGAAGGGTGTTAGAGCATCCTATCAGTTGTAATTGATAAAACCAAAATGTTGGAGTGTCCTTCCAATTGGAGCTGGTAAAACTAGGGTATAGGAGAATCCTTTCAGGAGTTGGATCTTCCTAATAAATTAAATGTTTTTCTAGAGTACTATGAAAGTGGAGCTTCCCTTTTAGTTGGAGTTGGAATTATTTTTGTACTCATAAATTATTAGAAAGGCATTCGGTGGTTTTTCTTGCGGAAGGGTTTCCGCCTAAAACTTTGTTGTGTACTTCTCTTGTGACGTGTTGATGATTATTATTCTATTGTTCATGCTCTAAAATTTTATAATTAATTATAAGTGAAATGTTGATTCACCCACCTCTCAGTATTTCCAACATGTTGCACATAGAGTGACACATGAGATAGGGTTGGGATTTGGATGGTATTAAAAATAAATGCATGCATCCATGGATGTTAAGAGTTGGAGTTGTGGATTTGATTGGTTTGATGATGATACATGATGAGAGTTCTGGTGGGTTTGAGGAGAGCTCGACATACAACCGTTGGTTGTGCAAAAGGTTTCTAACACTAGGATAAGATTTCCACAGGTTTTGAGCAATCGACTGGAGCTTGGGTAGATCCAAGCCTTGGATAGAGAGGGAAACTAGGGTGTTGATTGTGAGGTTTCATGCATGTTGTAGATTGAGGTGATTTATAATTCAAACGCACATCATGGAGAGATGCAAATATTGCTCAAGGGGAAGCCAATCTGAGATAGGATGGTCTCGATGCCTTGGACAAGGGTAGTAATGAGATGGACTTTAGATACAAGTCACAGTTGACCAAGAGGTAGATTGGCCAAGTTTCCATTGCAACTTGAGGATTGAGGCCATTCGATTGGAGAAACACATGGAGAAGAAGGGAACACAATTACGGTCATGAATTGTCATGAGATGGTTGGATGATATTCGTCAAGTACTTCACTATGATCTGAGACTCATTGATGACCATGGATAGAGAGAGTTGGTTGAGCAACTCAAGTTGGACATAGCGATGGATGTGAGGACTTGATAACCCGATGGTAGAGGTAGCTAGAGGAGGTGAAGACATTATTGGAGACATGGTCCAGTCAAGAGAATGATGAGAATTGCAACCCATTTTTTTGACTTGGGAAAGACAGGCTCAAGGCGACATGTGAATATGTCATTGATGTAATCAATGAGACTTAATGTGGAGGTATGTTTTCTTAATAATTTTCTTATATCTTGTTTTGGGCATGCTTGTAGTTGAGATGTACCACTTTGTAGAAGTCTTGGTATTGTAAAGAAAGAGAGCTTCATAGATATCATCACATGGATCTAGTGAGGGAGTTGGGAAGATTTTCTTGAGTATATGATGAGGCCTTAGTGAAGATTCAATTCGGTAACAATTTGGTTGAGTCATGACGACTTAACCACCATAGAAATTGGGGACTAGGATAGTTGAGGAGCATGATAATTTTGACCTATAAATTTGACAAAGGCATCAAAGAGTTGGCCAATTGATTTATCAATAGAATTTTGGGATGGGGCAAGATGTAGTTCAAGGGACTTAAGATGTCTACCCACCTTTGATAGGAGACACTAGATAGGGTAGGATTTTCTTGAGCCATATTGGAGAGATAGATGCCCTAATTGTTATGGTGATTGTGAATTGGAGTTAATGTTTACCTTGACATGGATGTGCTTTCCTTGCCAAGGAGGAGATGGAAAACTTCTGAGGCTTTCTTGACACTAAGGTTCCTTCTTAAAGAAGATAACATAGAGAGATATGTTGACCCATTTAGAATGAAGGCATTGGGCAGTACATTAAGTAGATGTTGGGGAAAATGGAGTTTCATCCATCAAAAACTTGCATAAATAGTTTGGTTATATGAGAGGGAATTGTGTCCTACATTAGAATAGAGATATGAGGAGTGGAGAGACTCCATCAAGGATGTTGGTGGAAATTAGACTTGACAAACTTGCTAGCACACTCAGAGGTGTGGATGACGTGATTATTGCTAATAGGGTGACATGAGATGATTGTCAGGCAGACTTGGAGAGATTATGGAGATGGAATTCATGTGATTTTTGGATCTCTTTATAGTATTTGGATGATGGAGTAGGCAATGGACTTCTTTGATGAAATTCATCATGGAGATGCTTCATAGGTAGTACAGAAATGATGCTTTGGTTCGAGATGATGTGTGAATAGACATAGTTGTGAAATGAGTCATAAGTATGTTTATGACAATATGGAGGCATAGAACTTGGACATTATGAAGGCACTTCTTAATGGATTTTGGAAAATTATGATAGTAGCTAAGGTTAAGTAGTGTGGTGAGAGTGCAAGAAAAAATTGTTGAAGATGACATGAGGATGTGCACTCTCATGAGTTTGGCGTGACATTTTGATTAGATACCCAGTCAATCAAAAGCATGGGGACTGGTAATGCATTGAGACATGATAAATTTGGTAGGACTATGGGAGAAGGAGTTACAATAGTTCATCGCTTAGACTATTTTGTGATGCTACACCATTAACAACATTGGTTAGTACAATGGTAATTGCAACTTGAGACAATACAAATGGGGTTAGGAGGGAGGTATCCTAGGTTTTTATGGCCACATTAGGCAAATGACAGTGTCGATAGTTGCAACACATTGCATCTAGTTGAGTTATATCATAAGCCTTTGAAGTTACCTACGAAGGATAGAGGTGTTGGATTGGGAAAAGTTTGGAGACTTTGTGACAAGTTTATGTGGAGACTTTGATTTGTGAATTGTTGGGTCAATTTTGTTGATTACAAGATTGTCGAGGAAACCAATGATTTTTAGTGGGGGAGGATGTAAGGCCCTCAGAAACTTTGTCACATCGATATCGAAGATGAGTTGAGTGTCATGCAACTTGTGATGTGATATCACACGACATGGGTACACCTAAGTGATTGGTTGGGTCCTTGCATGAAATGGTGTGGGACAAAATTCTCAAATTTGGGGTTCCACCTTTATGCAACGACACGATATAATCAATGAGATGACATGGGTCAACCAACATGGGTGAGTTGGGTGGATAGAGTGACTTCCCACACACTTGGCATGGGCATAGGACATGTCGAAGAGATGGACCAAAAAGTTCGGGCATGGTTGCATCATAATCAAGATGAATTAGGTCAGTTGGTGGGCATGCACACATGTTATATGATTTGATACAGAGTTGGTCAGGCGTGCCATGGATGCCACCTAAATGGATGAGGGGAGTTAGCTAGGCATGCCATGCGTAGAAGCAATCGAATGAGTGAGTTGGTCGAGACAGGACATGCATGCACAAACTAGGCATGAATCAAGTTGGGGTAGAAGAGGCGTCAACTTGATGAAGGGATGCACTCCAACTGAATCAATGAGTCAGTTAGGTGAGATAGATCCAATGCGCATATCATGGCGCGAGGACTTGGAAAAACTAAAAAACAAGTTTGACGAAGCCAAGAAAGACAATGGGCAGAGTTACCAAGCTCAACTTGTTACAAAGTCAGACAAAGAAGTGTTTTATTGTAAATTTGGGATTTGACCCAAATTTGTTGTTTTGGCTAGGTTGTATGAGTTTGACAGATTGCTTGGACGTTTTGAGCCAAGAAGGGTTATTATATGTAACTTGTATTTCTCAAGCATATATTTGTATATATATATATGTGTGTGTGTGTGTGTGTGTGTGTGTGTGTGTAGTTTGTGTATTGTGTGGGAGATTCGTCCATTATATCTTTGTCTCTTGCATTTGTGTATTTATTGCGATTGTACATATAGATATTATTGATGATGTAAAAAACATATTAGTTAAGTAAAAAGTAATTATGTAAACACTTAACTAAGGAAAATTGGAGTAGGCATAGTCCAAGTTTAAGTAAACCCAAGTACAACAAGTCTTTGGAAATAAAGAACATTGGTGTCACGTGTTTAGAGATCCATGGGATGCCTTTAATTGTGTAGGTTCTTGAGGGGGTGGCATAATGCAATATTCACACAATGGAAAATATAGTTGTGGACTAGTTGGATGCACAAGCTAATGAGAGGAAGATGGAACTTACAATGATGTTTTGGATGTTTGTGTTAGTATGGATCACCATAAAAAGGTATAAGTCAAAGTAAATTTGTCCCCACACAATGAATAATGTAATGCCAAATTTTATATCATATTTTACTGAAAATAATTCATAAGTGACTATGCCAAAAGGTGCTTTCCTTTAAATATGAAAGATATGTGTAATTCTTTCCATGATATGGAATTGTCATGCAACATTTAAAATTATATTAAACAAAAAAAAAAATATTTCAATGTTGGTAATAAATAAAATATTTTAATGCATATTAAATGATTTATTTTAGGTAGTTGGGAGTAATGATTGTTATTGTCCCCACCTAGTAGGAAGGCGATAGTGTAACTTTTTCATGATATGGAATTGTCATGCAACATAAAAATAAGTGTAATTTAACTTATAGAGAAAATAGTTTGCTTTACAATTTCAAGCAAAAATGTGAATTTTTGTTACTTAAAATATAATTTTGAATGCATAAATTGATTCAACACCCTAATTCAAGTTTTCAAAAATCAAATTAAACAACCTAAACTCAAATTAAACAATCTAAACTCAAGTTTTTAAACATCTTTCCTGGATTTTGGCTAAAATTAACCAGAAAAAAATGAAGTGAGAAAAGCTTAATAAGAAAAATAATATTTCAAGGTTGGTAATAAATAAAATATTTTAATATTTGTCAAATAATTTAGTTTAGGTAATAAATATGTTAATAACTTTCTAGCTGCCGCATGCGCGCCTGCTTTGCAACAGTTGACTGCTTCAGCTCGCTCCAGGCCGTGTGCCCCCTTGTCCGCTCAGCCTCACCAATGGAGGCCAGCGAGGACCCTGATCCCCCTCCTTCGCTGCCTCCGGAGGTGTTAGCCTTCCGATCAATGATCGCAGCTGGTCCAAAGCGACCTCCCAGCTTCACAACAGAAGTTTGTAAAAAAGCTGGATACGATTCCATCGGTAGCCCTATGTTATGAAACCAGCTCAAGAAAAGATAGAAAAGATAGATCAACGCCTTAGAATTCAGCCTCTTCGAGGGGGCAACCTCCTTTACATTACATAAATGAACAATTCTTGTATGATACAAATGAAAAGACCTCCTTTCTATATATAGGAGTCTAAGGGGTCATAACATAATCAGAGCCAACATAACAATAATAATGTAAGGGCACAATAATAACAATAGTGTGCTTCTATGGGGCACATTAGTAACAATATGGGCACTACATGGGTACATCAATATAATAAGTGGATTGTACTAATAACAATAAGGGGTTACACTAGTAGTATAGGGGTCTAACATGCCCCTCTCCTTCAAAAAGCGTTGTCCTCAACGCTTGAGTAGTTCTTGATGCTTCTGTATAAAATTCTTGTCCTCCCATGTGGAATATTTAGGGGGTAAGTTCTTCCACTTGATGAGATACTCTGAAATTGATCGATTTCGTAGCTGTCGGGTTCTTGTTTCTGTGACTGCTCCAATTTCCAATATGATTTTTCCTTCCTTTTCAATATTTGGCAATATTGTTTGAATTGGGATCTTTTGCAACTTTTGAATAAGTGGCCATACTTCTTTGTCCTTCTTCCATTCATCCCTTGCTTCGTTTATCCAATCTGGTTGGATAATAGAAATAGCACAAAACAATGCTTCCACATCCTCATCCTTGAAGAGTCTTCCCATTCGGTTAGGTCGCCATTTTTTAAGTGCATGTAGTATTGCCAAAATTTCCTTCTCATAAATAGCTTGCTTTAGATGTAGCAGTAAAAATACCCAGTCGCCTACATCAAAACATTTTTCACGATGATGTTGATCTACCTGTTGTTTCATTTGATTTTGCACCGAAGTGGCGTTATCTTTTAAAAGTTGGAGAACTTGTTGTTGATGCTCGATGTGATCTTTCACTGCTTGAACCTTCTTCTTGATATGTCCTTTTATCTTTGGAGTTTGAGGAGTGGTAATTTCTTCCAATCCTTTACAAGATATGGTCGGATTCATTTCTTGACGCTCTATGTGATCTTTCATTTCTTGAACATTTTTCTTCTTGATATGTCCTATCTTGATAGTTTGAGGAGTGGTAATTCCGACCAGTGAATTACAAGATATGGCTGGATTCATTTCTTCTTTCTTGATGTGATCTTTCACTTCTTGCACCTTTTTCTTCTTGATATGTCCTTCTATCTTGAGAGTTTGAGGAGTGGTCATTCTTGCCAATAGTTTACAAGATATGTTCTGATTCATTTCTTCTTTCTCTCGGGTCGGGTCCTGGCATATATCCCCTTCTTTTGATGTTTCTTGATCCTTTTCTTCCTCCTATTCATACTCTATGTAAAATAATTTCTTCTCAGCACACTTATGACCTTTAGTGCATTTGCTATCACAATTGTAACAAATCCCTTTTTCTTTTTTTCTTCCAATTGTTGTGGTGTAACCCTTGTAGGTTGTGGAAGGCTAGGAGAAACAACATGTCCATCTTTAAAGTTGTGACGGGTAGACTTCCTTGTTGCCATAATTTTACTTTCAAATATGTCACGAAGCCCTTTTACTCTTTCCAATTGTTGTGGTGTTGCTCTAAAGAAGGTGTTGCTCTTTGTATCCTCATAATGTGCTAGCATTTCCTCCATGAGAATTGACCACGTAACAAGTTGTTTACGAGAACAAAGCCATTTATACCATAAAAATTGATCTGGTTCTAAATATGAAGATGCAATACATACCTTTTGTAACAGTGGTACACCATGTAGATCAAAATATTGCTCCATCTGAAGTATCCAATTTACTGGATCCTTGCCATCAAACTTCCTCATCTTGCTTTTTCTTGATTTTAGGACCTCGATCTTGAAACGACTGTAACTCTGTACTTGTGGATATTTAAGTTCTGAAATTTCTACCTATAGTAGCCCTCTGTGTCATATTTCCAATGCCACCAGTCTGATCCAAATTGGATTCTCCAAAAAAGAGTTATGCACAATCTCCCAAGATGACCTGATTATAGACCTTTCCAGAAGAGCGAATTTGTATGAAGTGCCACGTGTCAATTTTTCAACGTTTGGCTCTAAAAAAGATACACAAGAAACTACAGTCCGTCCTCTTTCTGTACCTTCTTACGAAATTTAAATCCAATGCTCAGAGAGAAAGTTATGACTATTTTCCCCAGGTCACCTGTTTTGAATGTAATTCAAGAGTCTGCAAAAAGACCAACTTCCTCAGATCATATCTCTCAAATATTGCTGCGAAATAGTGCTCTGAAATTATGAAACCAGCTCAAGAAAAGATAGAAAAGATAGATCAACGCCTTAGAATTCAGCCTCTTCGAGGGGGCAATCTCCTTTACATTACATAAATGAACAATTCTTGTATGATACAAATGAAAAGACCTCCTTTCTATATATAGGATTCTAAGGGGTCATAACATAATCAGAGCCGACATAACAATAATATTGTAAGGGCACAATAATAACAATAGTGGGCTTCTATGGGGCACATTAGTAACAATATGGGCACTACAT
This sequence comes from Pinus tabuliformis, assembly GCA_031772625.1. Taxonomy (NCBI): domain Eukaryota; kingdom Viridiplantae; phylum Streptophyta; class Pinopsida; order Pinales; family Pinaceae; genus Pinus; species Pinus tabuliformis. Next base: position 529,102,364 of record CM062814.1, read on the forward strand.
GGGTACATCAATATAATAAGTGGGTTGTACTAATAATAATAAGGGGTTACACTAGTAGTATAGGGGCCTAACACCCTACCAGAAGAAGAAACTTGTAAAGTTGCGTTGAACCTTGCGAAGAGAGGCCTTATAGGTCAGTTCACTGGCCTCTGGCCATCTCCCAAGTCGGTGGATGGATGGACCCAAAGGAACTGGAAGCCCCTGATCAAAGAAGGAGTTAAAATTTATTTCGTAGGCAAGGGTTTCTTTGTGTTTGTCTTTGAAAACCCAGATGATAGAGGTTTAATCTTTAGAAATGGACCGTATTTCATGGGGCCCCAGGGCCTTTACCTGAACAAATGGTCCCCTGATTTCGATCCCACCTAGGACATCCCCTCTGTTGTCCCGGTCTGGGTTAGGCTCCCACATTTGCCTCTTCACTGCTGGAACCAAAAATCACTACAGATCGTAGGTAATGCTATGGGAAAATACATAGATTAGGCAGCGAGAAAATACCAGTACTCATGCGCCCGTATCTGCGTAGAAGTGGACCTAGAGGAGGGATTACCGGAAGCTATCAAACTCACTATAGCTGGGTGGACGCATGTCCAGGAGTTGGACTACAAGCAACTACCCTTTAAATGCAGATATTGCCATGGCCATGGCCACTTTGCAAAGAACTATAAAAAAAGAGCAGAGGAGCAAGCAGACAAGCAGAATGGGGAACAATGGACCCTAGTCCAGAAGAATGCAACCTCAAAAAAAGGAACAGGCAAGGTAACAAGGATGGAGGCCCTAGCAGCAACAAAGCCAACCAGGAAACAGAAGTAAATCCAAAAGGGACAGAAAGTGCTCAGAACAATCAAGTTACCCCACCCCAGGAGAATGTAGAACAGGCGGACATTCCACCTTTAAACAAGGAGGAAGGGGAAGCAATCCAGATCGAGGCCAACCAAGGTAGCCCCTCCAATCCTTCATATGCAGAGATAGCAAGGAAAAAACCAGTTTAAAGCTCTGGTTCCTCAGAGGATGAAACCTATGAGCGAAAAACATAAAAGCTGGAAGGAAATCCCGCAAAGAAAAAAGGGAGGAGGAGGCAGAAAGACTCAAAACACAAGAAAGCCTAATCAACTTCTCCTTTAAGATGAAGAAGATCTGGGGCCTATTCCATTCTGATTCATCCCCCTATGGATCGAGAAGGAAGGTTATATAGAGACAGTGAAGGCAGCTTGGGCCAAAACTTTCACGGGATCCCCAAGCTATGTCTGGGAGCAAAAACTGAAAGCAACTAAGCAGGCACTGAAGAACTGGATAAAGAGACCAGGACCCTCTCCTACTGAGCAAAGAAAGGAGTCAGTTCATGCATTGCAGACTCTGCAAACAGAGATGGAAAACAAAGACATCACAACAGAGTTGCTGGAAAAAGAAACAAAAGCCCAACGTTCTGCTCACCAAACTTTCAGAAAGGAAGAAGAATACTGGCGACTAAAATCTAGAAGTTTGTGGTTGAAGGCTGGAGACCAAAACACCTCCTTCTTCCACCGACAATACAGAGTGAGATTGACTAGGAACCACATAGCAGAAATTAAAACATCAGAGGGTATTGTTTGCAAAGGTTTTAATCAAGTCAAAGCTGCCGCTGAAATCCACTTTAGGAATCTCTACAGAGAAGAAACCCACAGAAATAATGAGGAAGCTGCTGATTTCATTGCCAACATCCCTTCTCTTATTAGCTCTGAAGAAAACGTAGCTCTCTGCAGGCCAACCATGGAGGAGGAAATTATAAAAGTTATCTGGTCCATGGACGCAGATAAGGCTCCCGGGCCTGATGGATTTACAATCCATTTCTACAAGTCTTGTTGGCATATTATTAAAGCTGATCTCTGCAAAATGATAGGCTGGTTCATGAAAAAAGCCAAGGTAGGCAGAGGAACTAACTCCACTTACCTCGCCCTAATTCCCAAAGACACCAATCCGGAGACATTCGCAAGGTTCAGGCCGATTTCGTTGTGCAACGCTTCATATAAAATTCTGGCAAAACTGATAGCAAACAGGATCAAGCCGCTGTTAAAAAGACTGATCTCCCCTCCTCAAGGCGGTTTCGTTGAAGGCAGGCATATTCTAGATAATGTAATCCAGGTACAGGAGATCATTCACTCTAGCAAGCAGCGGAATGAAAAAGGCATGCTGATCAAATTAGACATGGAAAATGCCTTCGACAGAGTGGATCGCTCTTTCCTCTGCAATGTCCTGCTCTCATTTGGCTTTTCGTCCCAATTCGTTAATCTCATCAAAGCCTGCATAGATAAACCATGGATCGCCCCTTTAGTCAACGGTCGCCCCACAAATTTCTTCCAAAGCCAGAGGGGCATCAGGCAGGGATGCCCCCTCTCCCCATTCATGTACATCATAATGGTGGATACCCTCAGCCGTAAACTCACTGCAGAAAAAATAAATGGCAACATCCCGGGTCTCAAGCCTTCCCACGGAGCTGAAGCCCTGAACCACGCTTTATTCGCTGATGATTCCCTTCTCCTAGGTGGAGCCTCCATCAGAATTGCCAAAGCCATAAACGCAGTCCTCAATAGTTATTGCAGAGCCTCAGGGGCATTAATAAATGAGAACAAAAGCGAAGTTTATAGCTGGAACATAGATCAGAGGGAGCTCTCTGGTATAACCACTCTCCTCGGTTTCAAAGGACAAGCAACCTGGGATAGATTCAAGTACCTGGGCCTTCCCATTATATCAGGAGCCAATAAAAGATCGCTCTGGAGTGAAATAATCTCGAAAATCAAAACAAAAATTGCAGCGTGGGGAGGCTATTGGCTGACGAAGGGAGGCAAAGTAATTCTAATAAAAGCCATGCTGTCAGCGCTACCAATCTACCAGGCAACATTTCTCCTAACACCAAGAAATGTGGCGGAGCAAATATCAAAACTTCTTAGAGACTTCTTATGGCAGGGAGGAAAGGGAAACGAAAATAAAATGCATCTGGTGAACTGGGACGTGGTAAAAAAAATAAAGGCAGATGGAGGGCTGCAAATCACAGATCCAGCTCTTGTCAATTTAGTCCTGGGAGGAAAGATCTTGTGGAAGCTGATCCATGAGCCCACCCATCCGGTTAGTGTAGTGCTGCGCACTAAGTACAGACCCAACAAATCCCTCAGTAATCTTCAGAATGCAAATACAGTCAACAGCACGCAGGTGTGGAAACTATGCTGTAGGAGCAGTAAGTTCTTCAACAAACAGGTTTACAGGATTCCTGGCAACGGCAAACGCACCCATCTGTGGCTTGACAGTATTATGGGGAAAGAACCCCTGAAGAATAATGAGGACATAGCTGATCTCAGGGACTGGCTGAAGCAAGCAGGAGTCAACACCATATACGATCTGTCAAATTGGGATCATCGTGGAGATTGGGCAGGATGGGATTTTCATGGAGTCCCAGAGCGGTTATCTCACCAACAAATTCTGCTTGAAGATCTGCTGGAGGAAGCAGCGCCTGTCAACAGAACCATGAAAGACAAATGGGGATGGGGTCAGTCTGGAGTCTACACTACAACAACAGGATATAGAGCATTGCAGGCTTCAAGAAATAGCAGTCAAACCCCGGCTTTTTGGAAGAATGTCTGGGAACCCCTAGCCCTTCCAAAAGTGAATTTCTTTTTCTGGACCCTGGCTCATAATAAACTCCTAACTGGCGATAATCTGGAAAAAAGGAATATAGTAGGGCCGCACAGATGTGTATTATGCAGCAACAACTTCGAAATAGCCCAGCACCTTTTCTTGGAGTGCAATTTTGCAAAAGAGGTATGGGGAATTACTTTACATGAATTTCAGATTATACTGCCTTCACAAATCTCTGTTGCAGATCTCTACACCACTTGGAGTCGTTTCTATCCCCAGTGCATCCCTTCCAAATCATTCTGGAGTAAAATATGGACAGCTATCCCAAAATATGTTTGTTGGCAGCTTTGGCTAGCTCGAAATCAGCAGATTTTCAGAGAGATGAGGCACACTCCATTGCAAGTCGCAGCAAAAGCTAAATCCTTTCTACTGGAAGCAGCCCAACAGTAGTATTTCAAAGAAGACCCATTGTTACTGCTTGAAGAAAAAAGATGGCTCGGCCCGCTAGAGCCCTGCCCACATAAGCAGCTCCTCTCCCCACAGAAGGCAAACCAGGAATGGCGCATAAGAGATGAAGATGACAAATTCCAATCATGGTGGTGGTCACAAAACTTAACCACAATTTTCTTTGATGGAGCGTCTAAAGGCAATCCCGGAGCCGTAGGTGCTGGGGGGGTCATCTACTCTTCGGACGGGGCTTCAAAAGACTGTTTCAGCTGGGGATTAGGCCATAAATCTAACAATCAAGCAGAGATTCTTGGGCTTCTCAAAGCTTGCCACATCGCAAGAGACAAAGGTGTCAAAGACCTCCAAGTTTTTGGAGATTCAGAGTTAATAATAAAAAGCCTAAAGCTGGGAAATCTATTTAGCAATGCCAGCCTCAACAAAATACTGGACAGATTGAAGAGAGTTCTCCTAGACTTTGACACATGTAAGTTTTATCATATTCTTAGAAAGTCAAACAGCGAAGCTGATCAGATGGCAAACAAAGGCAGCTCTCTGATGAAAGGACTGCTAATTGTAAACAATGAAAGCATTGTACAAATGCCCTGAAAATCAAGTAGATCTTAATCAGCAACAGTTAGAAATCTGCAATGTAATAGGAGCCGCTTGGGCAAAGACCCAAGATTTTTTCAAATAAATAAAAATCATAACCACTTTAGTTCAAAAAAAATAGTTTAGGTAATTGGGAGTAATTTGTCCCCCAAATTTAATTTCTTGTAAATAACTTAATAAGTTTATATTAAATATGCTATTATAATTTGTAAATAAATTTATGATAAATTTATATTAAATATATTTTTGTAATAATTTTGAGTATTATTATTATTATTATTATTAAATAATGATGTTGTACTTACTTACGATATAATATTATTATATATATTTTTTAAGTGTATATGCTTTTTCTTGATATTCTTAAATGTAATATTTTATTTGTTTGTGCACGTGTTCTTTCCAGGGAGAACCTAATGAGTTCATATTAAATATAATTATAATTTGTAAATGAGTTTATGATGAATTTATATTAAATATATTTTTGTAATAATTTCAATTATTATTATTAATAATAAATAATGATCTTGTATCCACTCATAATATAATATTATTATATACTCTTTTTAAGTGTATATCATTTTTCATGATATCCTTAAATGTACTATTTTATTGGTATTCTTAAATGTAATATTTTATTTGTTTGTGCTCGTGTTCTTTCGAGCCTCTAAGATGATGCGAGCGGGCATGATGTGTAAAATTCAAAGATATTTAGCACCTGCACCAGATTTATAGGGTTACTTGAGATTGTATTTATTATGGTCATTTAGGGTTACTTTTTAGACTTACTTTTAGACTGTCACAAGTCATGTATTGGAAATCACGTAAAAAGATAATCGGTGTTGTTGCGTTTACAGGAAAAATGAGCGGCTCACTACGTGGTCCCCATTAATATGCACAACCAACTACTAAATTTCATATTAAATGTAATTAAAAGAGAAAAACATACAACTAGTTTAGTTTAATTAGAGTGGTTAGGAAGTGGAAGAAAACTTCAGTTTTTTTGGGTAACGTGTTTAAAAGAGAGAAAAATATACCACTAAATTAGATTCTAGCGGTTAGGAAGTGGAAAAAACTTCAGTGTTTTTCTAGTTGTTAGGAAGTGGAAGAAAACTTTTGTCTATTTGGTGTAAAATATGCTTTGAATGAGGTAAGAGGGAGAAAATTTGTGAGGCAAACGCTTTTTTGGTGTACCTTTTTACAGTTTGACAAGTTTTCCCTAGGTTTTTTGTTTTTTTCTTGTCATCTATGAACAATGAATTTTGGATAATTGTTTTTTTGAAATGAAAGTTGCAGATTACCATCAAAGTACTTTGCACTTTTTGAAACGTAATATTTGGATGAATAGTTTTACAGATTATGGCTTAAAGGTTTAGGGGGAGGTTTACTTTTCACAAGTGTGGTGATCCAATCTCAAGAAAGACTATGCATGTGTGAGAACTCCCCCATAAATCATTTTTTTAGTTAAAAGAAAATTCTCATAAATCTATATCAACACTACATTATCTAAGAAATTGGAAACCACCTCAGTCTTGCATGTCATAAAAGTATAAGAAGTAATAGTAAACTATGTCATTCTATATTAACAATCCACAATTTTTTCAATTGGGAACCCAACCTCCCCACCTCTGTTAGACCACATGCTCGAACTACTAGAAATCCACATTTACCATTCACTTCTTTAAGATTTTGCATGCCACATTAACAACCTTGCAATCTCATTTGGTTTCAATATTATAACATAAGCTCCATTCATGTTGCTCTCCATTTTTTGATAAGAAAAGAAGGATCAACCCTGGTACTCAATCGAACAAGACACACAATTGAGGTCTTCTTGGTGTTGAAGTGGACAATGATTCCTCTCAAAGGCTTGGAAAGTACTAATGAGGAGGATAGTTTTAGTTTTCCCACCAGCACTAGCAGGCTCCACCTTAATGCTAGTTTCAGCCTCTGCGTTTATGGTCTGATGAGTAGGCGTTGCTTTTACTTGATAATTGCAACAAGGTTGGAGAGATAATCTGTGTAATATTTTATGGGAGCGGCCTGTATGTTGTGGAATGAATCCCCTGCAATATATCTTCGAGGTAAGTTACCAGTGATTGTTCTCTCACCTGAGTCTGGGAATAGTTTTAGACTGGTTAGATATATTATGGACATTATTGAGATAATTGCTATATGAGCTGATAAAATTGTAGGTTTCAATAGAAAATGGTGATATTTCGGAATGCATCTTGCTGGTGATACTAATTATAATCGCAATATTAATTCTATATGAAATGATAAATGATTCAAGAAATAATCAGAAAAGGAAGTATGTATGAGGTGTTTTAAGCTAGACAAAAAAGGAGTTGAAGTCTGCCATAGAAAACTAGTAGGTAGGTAGTTCATTCTGTATACAGGGTAAAATTGGGAGATATAACAAGGGATTGGTAGATGGAAGACAGACGAGGCTTTGCCTATGTAGTTAGAGTCGGAAAAATGCTTTGAAGCTATCTAGGTTTCTGTATATAGAGTGATGCAAACCTCCAAAACCATCCAACAAATTTTGGAAGAAGATCAGAAGGGGGTAAAGCAAGATGAAGATAAAAATGTACATTACCATATCATTACCATGAATAAAAAGACACAGGTTCCTAATCCTGCAACATTGGAAACTTGGTTTTGACCTTGTAACAGAAGTGCCCAAGTAATCAAACAAGTGAGTCGACTTAGACGAGACATGCATGCAGAGACTAGGCATGAATCAACTTGGGGTAGAAGAGGCGTCAACTTGTTGAAGGGATGCACCCTAACTGAACCAATGCATCGGTTAGGATAGAGTCAAGAAAGAGAATGGACAGAGTAACCAAGCTCAACTTGTTACAAAGTCAAGCAGAGCAATGTTTATTGTAAATTTGGGATTAGACCCAAATTTATTGTTTTGGCTAGGCAAGACTATGTATGAGTTTGGTACAAATTGCTTAGACATTTTGATCCAAAAAGGGTTATTTTACATAACTTGTATTGCTCAAGAATATATATTTATATACATATATGTGTAGTTTGCATATTATGTGGGAGATTTACTTATTATTTTTGTCTCTTGCATATGTTTGCTTATTGCAATTGTACATGTAGAAATTATTGATGATGTAAAAAAATTGAAATTGATTAAGTAAAAAGCAATTCTATAAACATTTAACTAAGGTAAATTGTAATAGGGATAACCCAAGTTTAAGTAAATCCAATTAGAACAAGTCCTTGGAAAGAAGGAATGTTGGTTTCACATGTTTAGAGATCCATGGGGCACCTTTAATTGTGCGGGTTCTTTAGCGGCATGACATAATGCAATCTTCTGACACAATGACAAATATAGTTGTGGACTAGTTGGATGCAAAAGCTAATGAGAGGAATATGGACCTTAGAGTGATGTTTTGGATGTTTGTGTCTAATATGAGTATGGGTAACAATGAAAGGGTAAATAAGTCCCCACACAATTAATGATGTAATGCCAAATTTTATATGATAATTTATTTAAAATAATTCATAACTGACTATGCCAAAAGGTGATTTCCTTTGAGTATGAAGGATATATGTAATTATTTCTATAATATGGAATTGTCATGCAACATTTAAAAATATATTAATCATAAAAAATAATATTTCAATGTTGGTAATAAATAAAATATTTTAATGTTTGTTAAATGATTTATTTTAGGTAGTTGGGAGTCATGATTGTTATTGTCTCCACCTAGTATGAAGGAGACAACGTAATTCTTTTCATGATATAGAATTGTCGTGCAACATTTAAAAATATATTAATAAGAAAAATAATATTTCAATGTTGGTAATAAGTAAAATATTTTAATGTTTGTCAAATGGTTTATTTTAGATAATTGGGAGTAATGATGTTATTGTCCCCACCCAAGTTTATTTTAATGTAATTTGTTGCAAATAACACGATGAGTATAATTATAATTTTCTTGCAAATAACATGATGAGTTTATGTTGAATATATTGTTGTAATAATGAGTTTATCTTAATTTGTTTATTGATTTTTTCAATCAAGGTCGATTATGTTATCTTGTAATTTAATTTATGTACTAAATAATGAAGTCGTTAAATTGTTAACACGGTTTGATTAACATGACTTGACAAAGAAGACGCACAACCAACTACTAATTTTCATATTAAATGTGATTCAAAGAGAAAAGCATACAACTAGTTTAATTCTAGTTGTTAGGAAGTGGAAGAAAACTTCAGTCTTCTTGGTGTAACGTAATTAAAAAATTCTAGTTGTTAGGAAGTGGAAGAAAACTCTAGTCTTCTTGGTGTAACATAATTAAAAGAGAGAAAAATATACCACTAAATTAGATTTCTAGTCGTTTGGAAGTGGAAAAAAACTTCAGTCTTTATCTAGTTGTTAGGAAGTGGAAGAAAACTTTTGTCTACTTGGTGTAAGAGGGAGAAAACTTGTGAGGCGGATGCATTTTTGGTGTAATAGTGAATATGTATCTTTTTACAGTTTGACAAGTTTTCTCTCTCATTTTTTTTCCCTTCACAGTCATCTATGAACAATGAATTTTGGATAATTGTTTTTTTGAAATGAAGGTTGCATGTTATCATCAAAGTACTTTGTACTTTTTGAAACGTAATATTGAGATGAATAGCTTCACCGTATGTGGCAATGCTTATTGGTCCCAAGGATGTGATCTAAAGGTTAAGTGGGGAGGTTTAGTCCCCACAAGTTTAGTGGTCCAATCCCGGACATGACTATTTATGTCCGAGAACTTCTCTAGACATTATTTCTTCAGTTGAAAATAAAATGCTCATAAATCAATATTCACACTCGATTATCTAAGCAATTGTAAATTGCCTCAGTCTTTCATGTCATAGAAGTACAATAAGTGATAGTAAACTACATCATTCTATACCTGCAGTCGACATTTTTTTCAATTGGAGACCCAACCTCCCCACCTAACTGTTAGACCACATCCTCTGGACTACCAGAAATCCACATTTACCATTCGCTTCTTTAGGATTTTTTGTGCCACATTAACAACTTTGCAATCTCATTTTGTTTCAATATTACAACATAAGCTCCATTCGCACTACTCTCTATTTTTAGAGAAGAAAAGAAGGAGAAACCCTTGTACTCTGTCGGACAAGATGCACAATCGAGGTGTTATTGGTGTTGAAGGAAGTGGACAAAGACTACTCTTAGAGGCCTGGCAAGTACCAACAAGGAGGAGGATAGTTTGAGTTTACTCACCAACACCAGCAGGCTCCACCTTAATGCTAGTCTCAACCTCAACATTTATGGTCTGATGAGTAGGCGTTGCTTTTACTTGATAGCTACTACAAGGTTGGAGAGATAATTTGTGTGATATGTTATGGGAGAGACTTGTATGTTGTGGAATGAACTGAATACAATATATCTTTGAGGTAAGTTTCCATGGATGGTTCTCTCACCCGAGTCTGGGAATAGTTTTAGACTAGTTAGATATATTAGGGACACTGTTGAGATAATTGCAATATGAGCTGATAAAATCGTAGGTTCCAATGGAAAATGGTGATATTTCAAAATGCATCTTGCTGGTGATATTGGTTATAATCGCAATATTAATTCTATATCAAATGACAAATGATTCAAGAAGGAATGGGAAAAGGAAGTATGTATGAGGAGTTCTAAGCTATAACATAGACAAAAAGGAGCTGAAGTCCGCCATAGAAAACTAGTAGGTAGTTCATTCTGTACATAGTGAAGAATTGGGAGATATAATAGGGGATTGGTAGATGGAAGATGAACGTGGTTTTGTCTACACAGTTGGAGTGGGCAAAATTCTCTGAAGCTATCTAGGTTTCCATATATAGAAAGATGCAAACTTCCAAAACCATCTAGAAAATTTTGGAAGAAGATCAATAGGGGGTAAAGCAGGAAGAAGATAAAAATGGACATTTCAAGTGAAAATTTGCAAACAAATGGATTAAATGTAGTGTTTCGTGGTGCAATATTCGGTGTTGTTGGTTACAAAATTATTGTTCTTAAGGATTAAGTGAACATGATACAATGTTGGCACAATGGTGCTACTATCAACCACAAATGATGCAAATGTTCTGGTTGTTCGGTCCATATAGAATAAATCTTCCTATTGGGGCCATGGTCACTGAAGGGTGGATGCTTACATGAACTAGTTTCGATGGTGCTCATTTGCATTAATGTGGTTTGGTGGCAGTGGATAAATTTTAATTTAAACTGGATTCTTTATGTCAATGGGGTTATTTGTTGCCGCAATTGATTAAAAATTTGTTGTTGACAAGATGGATTGCATAAATGTGAAAGAGCAGGTAGAATAATCAATCTAAAGTGGTTGGATCGACATCCTAGTCACCTTGTATCGACCATCCTAGTCAATCAGTTGTGTACTCCCTTGATTGCAAGTATCAAATCATATAGGGTGGTAGAGATAATAGCTCGCGGGGTACAAAATCTTGGGGTGGTACACTTCCTCAATTTGATTGGATTATTTACAAGGAACTAAAAGGTGGTGAGGAAAATTTTTGTTTGCATTGCTCGTATTGGATGGTTTGTCCCTATCGGCTGTTACACAATATTTTGTCATATCTCCTGTTCACTTCGCGTACCCTATCCCGAAGTTTGAAAACATTGACTACTATGCAACATATCCATCATGATATACAGACCAAAACTTCTCTGGAGAATCAAAGGAAAACTACCCTGAATCCATTTTGGAGAAGGTTGCCTAAAAAACTAATTTTTGGCATCAGCGCATTTTGCTCTACTATCTACTCATGTTGATGGAAAGTTTCTTAGTTATACACTGGAGGAGAAGCTTCTCTCACTAGAACCTTTGGGAACAACGAGCTGGATATTGGTTGTTGTTGATATGGTCAAACTCTCTCATTTGGGCCTCTTGATATTATCGTCATGGGATTTTCCCTTGAGATGTGGACCTTTCTCCCTCTTTTGTGGATCCCTAACTCCCTCTCCTTTCCTATAAATTCACTCACTTCCATCCCCAAATGGTTGGTCATTGATTGTTGCATCCCTATGTTGAGGTTATGCTTACATGCTACCCATTCTAGCTTGGAGAAGAAGTCCTTGAAGAGTCTTTTCTTGGACTTGGACATTCACCAAAAGGAGGTCTCAAACATTAAGGCATAGGTTGTATGCTTCCCTTTTTATCTTATTAATACATACATCTTGTTAGGTCCCTATAATACTAGTGATTACCCCATTAATATTGTAGTTGTATCCCTTATTAATATTGTTGTGCCCCTATTGCCCCCATATTGTTATTACTGTGCCCCATAGAATCCCTCTATTGTTATTTTTGTGCCTTTATATTATTATTGTTAGGTCGGTTGGGTTATATTGTGACTCCTTAGACTCCTATATATAGAAAGGAGGTTTTGTCATTTGAATCATAAAAGAATCATTCATTTGTGTAATGTAAAGGAGGTTTCCCCCTCGAAGAGGCTAAATTCTAAGGCATTGATCTATCTTTTCTATCTTTTTGTGAGCTGGTTTCATAACATTTGGTATCAGAGCTTTGGATTCTAGGGTTTCACTGCTCCAAATAGGTCATCGTGGTATTTTCACTATAACTTTTTTTCTGAGACGTTTCAGAAGCTAAAAATAAAACCCATTTGAGACGCGATCGTACTGAAGCTCAGGTCCGAATTTCAGAGCTTTTTATGCTATATTTTTGGAGATATGATCTGAGGAAGTTGGTGTTTTTGTAGACTCCTGAATTACATTCCAAACAGGTGACCTGGGGAAAATCGTCATAACTTTCTCTCTAAGCATCAGATTGAAATTTCGTAAGAAGGTACAAAAAGAGAACAGACTGTAGTTTCTTGTATATATTTTCAGAGCCAAAGGTCGAAACAAGGACATGTGGCACGTCGTACAAGTTTGCTCTACTGAACTAGTCTATAATCAGGTCACTGTGGGAGATTTGGCATAACTCTTCCTTGGAGAATCCAATTGGGATCAGACTGGTGGCATTGGAAAGAGGACACAGAGGGCTACTACATATCACAATTTTAGAACTGGATGATCCGAAATTACAGAGATACATCAGAGGCAATATCGAGCTCCTACAAAGTGAAAAAAGGTGTGTAGAATTTTTTTAAATTTTTTCTTAAGCTTGGTTTGAAAAATCATTTTAAAGGAATTCAAAGGGCATAGTAGAGAATTATTATCAGTAACTGATGCCCCGAGGAAAGAAAATGAAAACACCTAGTAAGCAACCTGAAAGCTCTAGCATGACTCATGAAGAAGAGGAAGAAATGCTACATGATATATCAAAATTACAAGACCAAGTGCAACAAATTTCACTATTGCAAAAGCTAACAGAAGCTAAGATAGATGGCGTGGAATCTAATATAAAGGGCATGGAAGCTAAGATGAATGGTGTGGAAGCTAAGATTGACGATTTGAAGATAGATTTGAAGACATATTTGACAAATTTTCTACAAGAAATACTTACTAATGGTGAAAGGGTAGCAAAGGAAACTCATGATGCGAACAAAAGAAATGTTAATCATGATTTCATAGACTCTAATGTTGGATCGAAGACCCACCATAATCCAAAAATCGATATGAGGAAGTTTGATGGCAAGGATCCCGCAACATGGATATTACAGATGGAGCAATTTTTCGATCTCAACAATGTGAAAAACACACAAAAGGTATGTATTGCAACTTTATATTTGGAACCAAATCAGTTTGTATGGTATCAATGGCTTTGTTCTCGTAAACAAATTATCACTTGGGCAATTTTTACGAAAGAATTGACAACATGTTATGAGGATACAAAAAGCAACACTTTTTTTAGCCAATTGATAAGTCTCAAACAAAAGGGTTCAATAATGGAGCACATTGAGGAGTTCCAAAAATTGAACATAAGGGTAAAAAATATTCCAGAGAAGCATAGGATTGATGTGTTCATAGAGACTTTAAAGGATAATATCCAACATGATGTTCGCCTTTGGGAACCTGATTCATTAGAGAAGGCATTCAGGTTAGCAAGAAAAATGGAAAGCAAAATTATGGCAACCAGGAAGCATACCACTCACAACTATAAAGATGGAAGTATTGTTGCCCCTAGTCTTCCACAACCTATAAGGTTGACACCACAACAATTGGAAGAAAAAGGAGCAAAAGGGCTTTGTTACAGTTTTGATAGCAAATAGACTAAAGGTCATAAGTGTGCTGAGAAGAAATTATTCTACATAGATTGTGAAGAGGAAGAAGAAAATGAGCAAGAAAGGTCAAAAGAAGAGGATATATCCAGGAACAAAGCCTAGATAAAGAAGAAATAAATCCGACCATATCTTGTAATGCATTGGCTGGAATTACCACTCCTCAAACCATCAAGATAGAAGGAAAAATCAAGAAGAAAAGGTAATAGTGTTGATTGATTCAGGAAGTACCCACAATTTTATTCATTATAAGGTAGCAAAAGAATTGAATTGCTTCCTATATCCAGCACCAGAGTGTCAAGTGATGGTTGCAAATGGAGGAACAATAAATTGCTCTGGAAAGTTCCATAATATCAAGCTATCCATGGGAGAATATGTATTGACTAGCCCAATGCTTTCCATTCCAATGGGAGGCGCTGATGTTGTACTAGGAGTCCAATGGCTACAATCCTTGGGTACAATAGCTTTTAATTTTCAAGAACTTTTCATGAAATTTTATGCGGAAGGAAAGGAAGTTGAATTAAGGGGTATTGCAGGGAAACCGAGAAAGATAATCAGCTCTAATGGTATTACAAAGCTTCTAAAAAAGGAACAAAGAGGTGTAATTGCACAATTATGTTCACTAGATGTTTCCACATCGAAATCATCTATTTCTCCAAATCTCCAAAAAGTCTTGGACAATCATTCCAAGGTATTTGAGACTCCCAAATGTCTCCCACCTATTCGTGATCATGATCATGCTATTCATCTGATTCCAGGAAGTGTTCCTCCAAACATCAGGCCGTATAGATATCCCTATGCCCAAAAGAGTGAAATTGAACATATGGTTGCAGAAATGCTAGAGGCTGGTATAATTCAACCTAGTCAAAGTTCTTTCTCTGCTCCAGTAGTATTGGTGCACAAGAAGGATGGATCATGGTGCATGTGTCCAGATTATAGGGAGCTCAACAAGCTCACTATTAAAGATAAATTTCCCATTCTTGTCATTGATGAATTACTGGATGAATTGCATGGATCAATTTACTTCACCAAGTTGGATCTCTGTTCAGGATATCATCAAATCAGAATGAATACTGAAGACATTCTGAAAACAACATTTAGAACTCATGAGGGTCATTATGAATTTTTGGTCATGCCTTTTGGCCTTACCAATGCACCCTCTACATTTCAAGGTTTGATGAATTCCATTTTCAAACCCTTCCTTAGAAAAATTGTGTTAGTATTTTTTGATGATATACTAATATACAACAAGTCTTGGAAGGATCATGTTGAACATGTTGACAGGGTGCTACAACTATTGGAGGAGAAACAATTATATGCAAAAGGATCCAAATGTTTCTTTGGAGTACAAGAGGTGGAATATCTGGGTCATATTGTATCTCATGAAGGAGTTAAGGTAGACCCTAGCAAAATTAAAGCCATTAAGGAATGGAAAATCCTCACATCCATAAAGCATCTGCGAGGATTTCTCGGGTTGACAGGATATTATCACAAGTTTGTTAAGAATTATGGGAGAATAATAGCACCTCTAACAACATTATTGAAGAAAGATGCATTTTCATGGACTCCAAAAGCAACAAAGGCCTTTGAACATCTTAAAGAGGCAATGTGCCAAGCACCTGTCTTAGCTACACTGGACTTCACAAAAACCTTTATTGTGGAATGTGATGCTTCAGGAAATGGAATTGGTGCTGTTTTAATGCAAGATGAAAGACCCATTGCTTTTGAAAGTCGTCCAATCAAGGGAAAGTTTTTACACAAAGCTATTTATGAGAAGGAAATGTTGGCAATACTACATGCACTTAAGAAATGGCGACCCTACCTAATGGGAAGACACTTCAAGGTAAAAACGGATCATGATAGCCTTAAATACTTTTTAGAACAAAGATTATCCTCTGAAGAGCAACAAAAGTGGGTCACAAAGATGTTGGGTTATGACTTTGAAATCATCTACAAAAAAGGGAAGCAAAATGTGGTGGCAGATGCACTCTCAAGAAAGGATGAGGATGTGGAAGCATTGTTGTGTGCCATTTCTATTATCCAACCAGATTGGATAAACGAAGCAAGGGAGGAATGGAAGAATGATGAAAAAGTGTGGGCACTTATTCGAAAGTTACAACAAGATTCCAGTACATCTAATACATTTAGCTGGCAAAATCATTCGTTATGGTACAAAGATTGCTTATACCTCTTTAAGAATTCCCAACTCAAGCAAAAGATTCTTATGGAATTGCACACTTCTCTCTTAGGAGGGCACTTAGGATTTTTAAAAACTTACCACAGGGTTAAGAAGGAATTTTTTTGGAATGGCCTTAAATCAGATATTCAAAAGTTTGTGGCGGAATGTTTGGTTTGCCAACAAAATAAAGTTGAAACAATTAAGACCCCGGGTCTATTACAACCTTTATCCATTCCAAACCAACGTTGGGAGGAGGTTTCAATGGATTTTATCATAGGTTTACCCAAGTCTGAGGGAAAGAGTGTCATCATGGTGGTAGTTGATAGACTTACCAAGTATGCATACTTTTGTGCATTATCACATCCATTTAAAGCCAGTACAGTTTCTACTGCATTTATGGAAACAATTCAAAAGCTACATGGAAACCCAAAGATTATTGTAAGTGATAGGGATCCCATTTTCACTAGAAATTTTTGGACAGAATTATTTTCTTGTCTCGGTACTCAGTTAGCTCATAGCTCATCTTATCATCCTCAATCTGATGGGAAAACTGAGATAGTAAACAAATGTTTGGAAGGATATCTTCGTTTCTTTGTATCTAATAAACAAACATAATGGGTCAAATGGTTGCCTCTGGCTGAATGGTGGTATAACACTTCCTTCCATACAGCAACAAAAATGACCCCATTTATGGCACTTTATGGATATCAACCACCATCCATCACATCATATTTAAGAGAAAATTCTAAGGTTCAAGCAGTGGAACATCACATCGAGCATCAACAACAAGTCCTCCAACTCTTAAAGGATAACCTCGTGTTGGTGTAGAATAGAATGAAACAACAGGCAGATCAACATCGCAGTGAAAGAAGTTTTGATGTAGGTGATTGGGTATTCCTACGGCTACAACCATATAAACGAATGTCCCTCAAGCAAGCTAAGAAGGATAAGAAATTATCACCAAAGTATTATGGTCCATACAAGGTGTTGCAAAAGATTGGTACTATGGCATACAAATTGGGGCTTCCTGCAGCTTCTTGAGTGCACCCAGTTTACCATGTTTCATGTTTAAAGAAGGTTATAGGCGACAAGCTCCCAGTTCAAACAATATTTCCAGAACTTGATGAGGAAGGAAAAATTATATTGGAACCGAAAGTAGTCATAGAAACAAGAAGTAGACAGCTACGTAACCGATCAATTTCTAAGTATCTCATCAAGTGGAAGAACTTATCCGCTAAATATTCCACATGGGAGGATGATAATTTTATGCAGAAGCATCCAGAACTACTCAAGCGTTGAGGACAACACTTTTTTGAAGGAGAGGGGCATGTTAGGTCCCTATAATACTAGTGATTACCCCATTACTATTGTAGTTGTATCCCTTATTAATATTGTTGTGCCCCTATTGTCCCCATATTGTTATTATTGTGCCCCATAGAATCCCTCTATTGTTATTTTTGTGCCTTTATATTATTATTGTTAGGTCGGTTGGGTTATATTGTGACTCCTTAGACTCCTATATATAGAAAGGAGGTTTTGTCGTTTGAATCATAAAAGAATCATTCATTTGTGTAATGTAAAGGAGGTTGCCCCCTCGAAAAGGCTGAATTCTAAGGCATTGATCTATCTTTTCTATCTTTTTGTGAGCTGGTTTCGTAACACATCTGATGTTCACTTTCCATAATTGTGTAAATGTTTATGCTATTAGCTTAATGTTCCATGATCTGTTAATTAGTTTATGATTGATGTATGCCATATATGCTCTCGTATCTTGCATAGTACTTTGATCTTCCTTGCAGGTATCCAGACATGAAGAACAACAAAGGAGAGAGGCCTGGAGTGAATGGTTCAAAGCCACCTCTAAGGATTGAGCAATTAGCATCAGAGCGAGGTAGGTTTCTCCTTCTCTCTGCATTTGTCGAACATAAGATAGGAAAGTGTATGCTAGTTTGTTTAGTTTGTTGCTAGACCCACTCATTGGGCTAGAGGGATCGCCTCTATCTGCAGAGGTGATTTTCCTTCACAACATTGGTGGATTGGATAGTTGAAGTTTTAGTGTGGCCCGTGGATCGGGTCTTGTTGGCTTCGACATATTTAATAGGTAGGAATAAACATGTCTCAATAATATAATACTTCCTTTCATCCTATAGGTCTAGTAATATTCTCTCTCAGAACGATTGGTCAATGGTAAGCCAACTAGGATATTGGTAGGTGAAGTATTAAACATCGAATTGGATGTTGTGTTTCCTGCTAGGATGGAGTTGGTGAACACCTTTCAATTCCATTCGTGGCAGATGTCTCTTGACTAAAATCACCTTATTTAGAAGTGGAGTCAATCGTAATAGCACTGGAACTACTAGTGGAGTTCCTCGTTGTCACTGTGTCATCCTAGTAATAAAACAAGAAAATATCTACAAATTACTAAATAATGAAGAGTCAATCCTCGACTGTTGATCTAGACATAGACATTGCAAAGCTCATAGAGGTCACGGTTGTTGTAGAGAACGAGAAGGACTTTAGATTCCGCCAAAAAAAGTACAAAACTATGAATCCTTAGATTTGTAGTGGTGTTAATAATGCTCTTCATAAAGCTGCAGTGTGAAAGCAACCAAATTTCAAGTGGGCTTCAGGGATGAATCCACCCAGATGGTAGGAGAAATGTTGGTAAACTTTGGAAGGGTGGTTCCAGTGTCAATGGTCTTCCACCAGCTTTTTTTTTTATTACAGAGGAATCAGCAACTGGAGCAGCCTCGCAACTCGCGTAACACGGGGTCGATTCTGACCGCTACCACTATAACCCTTGGGAACTGCGCCCGCCCCTCTCCACAACTCCGGGCTAGTCCGGGGGATTTGAACTCATGACCTTCAGTACAGAGCCTGCCTTTCTAACAAACTTCACCACATTGTGATTACCAACTTGCCTACCCCTGTGGGGCTAAATTCATATTCTTATCATTTTTTTAAGTTTACGGAAAATTGGCAACGGTCTTCCACCAACTTAACAAACCCTTGAAATGATAATTACATCTTGGAATGTAAGAGGCCTCAACAACAAGGGGAAACAAAGGTATTTTAAGGAAAAACTCAGAAGATATAAGCTGAGTATTATGGTGATCCAAGAAACCAAGATTATTGAATTAAAGCTTAAGGAAATCCTGAAGAGCTACAAACCCCATTATGAAGTAGTGGCTCAGGATGCCAGAGGCAGTGCTAGAGGCATGGCTATCCTATGGAACCTTGCTGAAATAATATTTGAGGACTGGGTTAGCCTCCCAAGAATACTCTCAGGAAAATTTCGCCATATTGGCTCCAAAGATTAGGTCCTCTTGACAGGAGTTTATGGGCCTCACATTCCATGAGAAAAAGGGGTTTTCCTCCAGAACCTCACAAAATTACGACAAGTGTATCCAGAAGATCTCTAGATAGTAGGGGGATATTTCAACATGATATCATTGATGGAAGAAAAGAAGGGAGGGATCCGTCGAACAGAGGCAGACATGGAAACATTTGGGGATCTCATTGCGGACCTACACCTTGTGGATCTGTAGACGAATAATGGAGTCTACACCTGGAACAATAGATGGGTAGGAGTCCATCAAATCACATCCCGGTTGGATCAGTTTTTGATCTCGGAGCAAGTAATCAGGAGGGATATCTTGAGTTCTCTCATCTCACTCTACCTTGTCATCTCTCAACTTGAGTTCTCTTGGGTGTACCCTCTAGTGTCTGGGGTGACATGCTCTTTTGTCAATCCCTAGAGATTTTTCTCTCCATTCATGCACAACCAAGCATGGTTCATCCTTGCTCTAGTCATAGAGGTCACATGGACTATAGAGTTAGATGGTTACTCATGCCTAATAGTGTGTGGAGGCCTCTTTAGTTATGTATTGGGAAAAAACACCCCCAATGGTTTCAGCAAAAAAAAAAATTTACAAAGGTAGGAGGGTGGTGTATAAAGTTGTATTCATGATGATGATATTAAGGAAGATGTGGGGCATTGGATACCAAATATTGGAAACACAAGAAAAAAGAACACTAAGTACATGCAACTAATGGACCTATACTAGCAAATTAAAATAATCATGGGAAAATTCTTAGTTGAAAGAAATTAATCACACTGAGAAATATTCTCTTGGATGCCTTACAATTTCATGTTATAACTTCATTATGGGTCTCCATACTGAATAGCAAAACAATAGGCTTGAAGATTGGAGCCCCTAAGGACAATTCTTGAAGTCCTAAAGCTAAAAATATTGACACTCCCTCCATTTGATATGTATATATTGTTGGTTTTGTTATCTATACATCTTATTGTTTCTACCAAGCATCAATGTAATACTAAGTTGTCTAGCAATTATGTTAATCAAATTAATTTCTTTCTAGAAAATTTGTAGTTTTGTAATAGTTTTATACTTTTTCTATTGATGAATCACTATTATTATTATTTAATTTTTCTCCAAAGTAATATAATTTTTTTAACTAACTTTAAAAAAAATATTTAAAATTAAAATTTAAAATAAATTCATTTAAAATAAATTTAAAATTTAGAATATTTACACACACACATCATGCATGTACTATACATATGGACTCTTCTACGCGTAAATATTTAAACATAATGTCATATATGTATTGTTCTTAATTTTAAATATCTTACGAATCTAGTTATCCAAATTTTATTTTCTGATAATTAGATTAATAATCCTTCTATATATTATATTTTAACTCTAGAATATAAATGTACAATCTCACACATGTAATACAATTTAGTCAAATAGTTTTGTTTGAGTTACACACTCATCATGAAATAATTATAATAGTAAACATAACTGGTTTTGATCATAAAACTATTTTAACTATGGATGCACAGTTCTGCTCATATATAATCTCCTATTTACTTCATCATCCTAACCAATAATCATCACAGTAATAACAATAATTGATATATAATCCAATATGTTCTTAAACTGATATATATATATATATATATATATATATATATGAAAAAACACATAACATGATTCTTATCCATGGAGACTGTAATGAAACAAGCTCACAAAAAGATAGAAAAGATAGATCAATGCCTTAGAAATCAGCCTCTTCGAGGGGGCAACCTCCTTTACATTACACAAATGGACAATTCTTGGATGAGACAAATGACAAGACATCCTTTCCATATATAGGAGTATAAGGGGTCATAATATAATCAGAGCCGACATAAAAATAATAATGTAAGGGCACAATAATAACAATATGGGGACTACATGTGCACAACAATATAATAAGGGGGTTGTACTAATAACAATAAGGGGTTACACTAGTAGTATAGGGACCTAACATGCCCCTCTCCTTCAAAAAGTGTTGTCCTCAACGCTTGAGTAGTTCTTGATGCTTCCCATGTGGAATCTTCAGCAAGTAAGTTCTTCCATTTGATGAGATACTCTGAAATTGATCGATTTCGTAGCTGTCGAGTTCTTGTTTCTGTCACTGCTCCAGATTCCAATATGATTTTTCTTTCCTCATCAATTTCTGGCAATATTGTTTGAACTGGGATCTTCTGCAACTTTTGAATGCGTGGCCACACTTCTTCGTCCTTCTTCCATTCATCCCTTGCTTTGTTTATCCAATCTGGTTGGATAATAGAAATGACACAAAACGATTCTTCCACATCCTCATCCTTTCTTGAGAGTGCATCTGCAACAACATTTTGCTTCCCTTTTTTGTAGATGATTTCAAAGTCATAACCCAACATATTTGTGACCCATTTTTTCTGTTCTTCTAAAGATAATCTTTGTTCTAAAAAGTATTTAAGACTATCTTGATCCATTTTTACCTTGAAGTGTATTCCCATTAGGTAAGGTCTCCATTTCTCAAGTGCATGTAGTATTAACAACATTTCCTTCTCATAAAAAGCTTGCTTGAATGTAGTCGTAAAAATACCCAATCGCCTACATCAAAACTTCTTTCACTACGATGTTGAATTGCATGTTGTTTCATTTGATTCTGCACCAAAGTGGCGTTATCCTTTAAAAGTTGGAGAACTTGTTGTTGATGCTTGATGTGATCTTTCACTTCTTGAATCTTTTTCTTCTTGATATGTCCTTCTATCTTGAAAGTTTGAGGAGTGGTAATTTCTTCCAATGCATTACAAGATATGGTCGGATTCATTTCTTGATGCTTGATGTGATCTTTCACTCCTTGAACATTTTTCTTCTTGATATGTCCTTCTATCTTGATAGTTTGAGGAGTGCTAATTCCGACCAATGCATTACAAGATATGGTTGGATTCATTTCTTCTTTCTCGATGTGATATTTCACTTCTTGAACCTTTTTCTTCTTGATATGTACTTCTATCTTGAGAGTTTGAGGAGTGGTAATTCTTGCCAATGCTTTACAAGATATGATCGGATTCATTTCTTCTTTCTCTAGGTTTGGTTCTTGGTGTATATCCTCTTCTTTTGACGTTTCTTGATCCTTTTCTTCCTCCTCTCCACAATCAATGTAAAATAATTTCTTCTCAGCACACTTATGACCTTTAATGTATTTGTTATCACAATTGTAACAAAGCCCTTTTGCTCTTTTTTCTTTCAATTGTTGTGGTGTCAACCTTGTAGGTTCTGGAAGGCTAGGAGAAACAACACTTCCATCTTTATAGTTGTGAGGGGTAGACTTCCTTGTTGCCATAATTTTGCTTTCCACTTTTCTTTCCAACTTGAATTCATTCTCCAATGAATCAAGTTTCCAAAGACGAACCTCATGTTGAATGTTATCCTTTAAAGTCCCTATGGAGACATCAATCCTCCGCTTCTCTAGAATATCATTTTCCCTTATATTCAATTTTTGAAAGTCTTCAATGTGCTTTGCCATTGAACACTTTTGTTTGAGATTTATCAATTGGCTAAAGAAGGTTTTTCTCTTTGTATCCTCATAATGTGCTATCATTTCCTCCGTGAAAATTGACCACATAACAAGTGGTTTACGAGAACAAAGCCCTTTATACCATAAAAATTGATCTGGTTCTAAATATGAAGATGCAATACATACCTTTTGTAAGAGTTGCACTTCATGTATATTAAAATATTGCTCCATCTGTAGTATCCAGTTTACCAGATCCTTTCCATCAAAATTCCTCATATCACCTTTTCTTGATTCTAGGGTTTGTGTCAAGTGTCCTTGTCCATGTCATATTGTAATAAACCCTTCTTGGGTTTTATTTCCCAAGAAAAAAAATAATGTTAATGTAAAATAGGTCAATTAGGCCTCCTCCACCAAGTTAGCCTCAAACTCGGCAAGTCAACCTAACTAAGGGGTAAAATATCCTATATAAAGGCAACAACTCGACCTCATTTGAAACACTCACTCATAAAGTTTCATCTCAAGCTTATGGGGCTAGAAAAAGTGTGAAATTCAAGGGAAGAAGAGGAAAGGACTAGCGAAGGTTAAGGAGATCTATATCAAGCATAAGAAGTCGAAATTATCTCTCTCTCTCTCTCTCACATGTGTCAGGAGTTGTTGAGCTGTTGGAGGGACTAAAACTGGAGCCCTAAAGCTGGGCTAAAATTCTGAGTTGCTGGGGGCTGAAATTATGGGTTGTTGCTGGGTCATAGTTGCTGGACAAGAAGAGACTATTGAAGGCTATTGCATTATATTGAAAGGATGACTTGGTGGGGGAGGAAGGTCTTTAGATCTAGGGTCTTGGTCTATCTCAACTTGAATTTGCTAGTGGAAGAGTTTCACTAGGTTTTCCCCTATATAGGGGTTTTAGCCCTAACAAAGTGCCTACATTTGGTGTCTTCGACATTTGTGTTTCTATTTTGATAATTTCTTGATGAAACAAAGATAAAAGAAAAACATAAGAAAGTTAATAAGAACTTAGAGATATCACACATAATTATCGACATAAGAAACTCTTTCTACCTTTTTGATTTTCTAACATGGTATTAGAGCTACGGTGAAGAAGAAGGAAAGAGGTAGATTGCATATCTATTGAAGAAAAATGGGATTCAACAAATGTCATTAAGGAAAATGATTATATAAGAAGAGAAGCCTACTACCTACAGGAACTATGTCAGCTTTAATGAAGGGAGAAAAAAATCTAGAAGGAGCATCCAACTACAGGGCATGGAAAAAGAGGATAGATCGTATCCTAAAAAAGCACAAACTTTTGAATCTTGTCCAAGGAAAAATCAAGAAGCCTATTGATGAAGCAGAGAAAGAGAAGTTTAGAGAAACAAAAATCTTGGCCATGAACCTAATAGTGGATGGAGTAAAGGACAACCTAATTCCAAACATATCCAACATAGATCTTGCTCAAGAAATGCATGAGGCTCTCTCCAAATTATTCACCATCAAGAACATTGGTCAAATAGAAATCCTCAAGAATTAATTAAGAACTATTAAAATGACGAAAGAAAATATTGTATCATCTTACTTTATAAGAATATATAGAATAAGTGATGAACTCTAAGCAATATATGAAGTTGTACCAGAGAAATAGCTCGTAATTACTGATCTTCTAGGACTACCAATATCTTACACGCTTTTGCATCAGGAATTAACAGTTGGAAGGATACCCCAACATTCAAAAAAATGTGGAATGCATGCAGTCACGAAGAAGATTGAATATCATTAGTAAACAACAAGAAGGAGGATGAATAATAAAAAACTTCTAATGAATATTATGCTAATCACAAAAATAATGGAACCTTCAAGGAGTTCAAAGGAACAAAGAAGAAAGTTGACCTATCCAAGATTGAATGTTACAATTTTCACAAGATGGGTCATTACAAAAATCAATGTCCAGAGAATCCAGGGAATAAAAAGAGAGATAGGGATCAAGAAAATGTTACTGATGAATCTCCACCTAAGAAGAACAAGAATAAATAATCATAAGTCAAGGACCTATTCTACTAAGTCCTCTCTCACATATCCCTCTTAGTATTCTATTTTAAGCTTTGAATTGTTTTCCTTTATGTTTTGATTTCTATAGTTTGTAGGTCTAACATGTCTTGTTAGAACCTTTTTGAATTAATTTTGATAAGTTTTAGGTGTCCCTCAGAAAGATTGAATTAAGAGGGAGCCTCCCCAATTTTTCCAAAATATAAGTATTTTGTTTCATCTTTTATGTTTGGTTTCCTCCTCACATCGAGATTTGTTTGTATTGTATACTAATAACTTTTCTTTATATTTTCCTTGGTTATGAAATATTGAAGAATACAAAAAGGTTATGGAGGAGACTTGAAGCATGAAGGAAGTTATGGTGCAAAGAACAATTCAAGGTATGTCTTAAACTACAAGTTTTTTTATAAGGTCCTCTTCATGCAAAGGGTATATTCATTCTTTTCTAAAATTTACTTTACATTACTGACATCATTATGTCTAGGGTTTTGAATCTTAAATATTCTTGTCAGGGTGATTAATCATTAGAATGAATCTACCCTCGTTACATTATCATTTGATCATATAAAACCCTGGCATCTTGTTGGTAAGGGTCTGTCAATGTTGATAATGAAACCTAGTCCTCTTAGGGTTGTTAATAAAATCTAGAACAAATGATTAATTTCTATGTTTAGGGTTTTGGTATTGTTATGGAAAAGACCCTATAATTTTAGGGTTTGTTTTTATTGTCCAAGTTATAAACCAAAACCTTAGATATTTAAGATTTGATGAGCTAGGGTTTGTTGTTTAGAAGTCAAAACCCTAGATTTTAGGATTTGATGAATTAGGGTTTATAAAAAAACCCTTGTGGTAGTTATAATAAAATCCTAGGTATATGTTCGTCTGTTTGATCAAACCCTAACATAGTCAAAATTTATTGATGTTTATGTCTTATATTTACTTAGTAGCTATTGATGTGAAATGAACCTAGTATTGTTGATACTCATGTTTTAGTTCGTGAAATCTAGGGTTTGTAACAAAACCTTAGTAGAGATTGATGTTCTAGGACACGATAATATTATTTTTTATTATTGATATGATTTAGCTTTGATGTTAAAACATAGGGTTTGAAATGAATCTTAGTAGAAGTTTGTCATGTAATTCTAAAAGCGTATTATTGAAGCCTTAAGTGTATAGTAAATTTGTTATTTGATTGAATTGTTGACATCTAAGATTCCGTGTCTTGAAGATGGAGTCTAGGGTTTATGACAAAACCCTAGCAAGTTATAAAAGCCTAGAATATAAAAGGATATAACCTTTGTTGATTATGAACCTAACTAGGTTTAGGTATATGATGTCTAAAACGTTTTGATGTTTCCATTGTAATGATATGATATAGTTAAACTCATGCTTCTATATATTCTTTTTGCTTGTACTTGTTATTAAATTCTTGCAGGTACATGATCTTCAAGGTATTGAAGATATTCAAAAATTATCAAGATGACCTTGATGCCATGAAGTATTGAAGCTTCTCCAATGTTATAAAAGAAGTAAGTTGTTGATCTCCCTAAGTTGAGAGGGAGTCTGGATAAAGGAAAGGATACATTATGATAGTCATGATGAATACCTTGAAGAAGACATGAAACTAAAGAGTGAATGGATTTGCAATGTACTAAGGATCTCTTGATGTTGTTGAAGAAATGAAAGAAGAAAGCTTCTGATAAATTTTATTTAGATAACTTGATGATGAAAGTAGCATCAAAATGATTGAGGACCCTGAAGGTTTGTGTTTACTTATATTTGAAAGTTTATTACTGATTGGGTTTGTGTTTATACAGGTAAATCTCTCCATAAAAGGTTGGACACTCTAGAAACATGCTTGGAAAAATGGATATATCTAATTTAGTTGATGCCCATATCTTATTTAACTAGTGAAGAATGTAACTTGAGTCATGATATAATGAATTTATCAAAATAAAGAAAAATAAGTTGACTTATTAAAGCATGCTTTCATGCTTGGTTCAATTTTTTATAGGTCAAAGCCTCCATTGTAGGCTTCTAGGGTTTATGTCAAGTGTCCTTGTCCATGTCATATTGTAATAGACCCTTCTTAGGTTTTATTTCTCAAGAAAAGAAATTATGTTAATGTAAAATAGGTCAATTAGGCCTCCTCCACCAAGTCAGCCTCAAACTCGACAAGTCAACCTAACGAAGGGGTAAAATATCCTATATAAAGGAAACAACTCGACCTCATTTGAAACACTCACTCAAAGTTCGATCTCAAACTTTTGGGGCTATAAAAAGTGTGAAATTCAAGGGAAGAAGAGGAAAGGGCTAGCGAAGGATAAGGAGATCTCTATCAAGAATTAGAAGTTGAAATTCTCTTTCTCTATCTTACACATGTGAAGTTTTTGAGCTGCTGGAGGGACCAAAACTGTAGCCCTAAAGATGGGCTAAAATTTTGAGTTTCTGGGGGACGAAATTATGGGTTGTTGCTGGGTCATAGTTGCTGGACAAGAAGAGACTATGGAAGGTTGTTGCATTATATTGAAAGGATGAATTGGTGGAGGAGGAAGGTATTTAAATCTAGGGTCTTGGTCTATCTCAACTTGAATTTCTAGTGGAAGAGTTTCACTAGGTTTTACCCTATATAGGGGTTTTAGCCTTAACAGAGTGCCTACATTTGGTGTCTTCGATATTTGTGTTTCTATTTTGATAATTTATTGATGAAACAAAGATAAAAGAAGAACATAAGAAAGTTAATAAGAACTTAGAGATATCACACATAATTATCAACATAAGAAACTCTTTCCACCTTTTTGATTTTGTAACATGTATTAGAGCTACGGTGAAGAAGAAGGAAAGAGGTAGACTGAAGATCTATTGAAGGAAAAGGGGATTAGAAAAAGGTCGTTAAGGAAAAGGATTATATAAGAAGACAAGCCTACTACCTACAGGAACTATGTCAACTTCAATGAAGGGAGAAAAAAAGCTAGAAGGAGCCTCCAACTATAGGGCATGGAAAAGGAGGATAGATCGTATCCTCGAAAAGCACAAATTTTAAATCTTGTCCAAGGAAAAATCAAGAAGCCTATTGATGAAGTAGAGAAAGAGAAGTTTATAGAAATAGAAATATTGGCCATGAACCTAATAGTGGATGGAGTAAAGGACAACCTAATTCCAAACATATCCAAAATAGATTTCGCTCAAGAAATGTATGAGGCTCTCTCCAAATTATTCACCATCAAGAACATTGGTCAAATATAAATCCTCAAGAATTAATTAAGAACTATTAAAATGATGAAAGAAAATATTGTATCATCCTACTTTATAAGAATATCTAGAATTAGAGATGAACTCCAAGCAATATATGAAGTTGTACCAGAAAAAGAGCTCGTAATTACTGGTCTTCTAGGACTACCAAAATATTACAGTGCTTTTGCATCAGGAATTAACAGTTGGAAGGATACCCCAACATTCGAAAAAATGTGGAATGCATGCAGTCATGAAGAAGCTTGAATATCATTAGTAAACAACAAGAAGAAGGATGAAGAATAAAACACTTCTAATGCATATGATACTCATCACAAGAATAATGGAACCTTCAAGGAGTTCAAAGGACCAAAGAAGAAAGTTGATGTATCCAAGATTGAATGTTACAATTTTCAAAAGATGGGTCATTACAAAAATCAATGTCCAGAGAATCCAAGGAATAAAAAGAGAGATAGGGATCAAGAAAATGTTACCAATGAATCTCCACCTAAGAAGAACAAGACTAAATAATTAGAATTCAAGGACTTATACTACTAAGTCCTCTCTCACATATCCCTCTTAGTATTCTATTTTAAGTTCTGAATTGTTTTCCTTTATGTTTTGATTTCTACAATTTGTAGGTCTAACATGTCTTGTTATATCATTTTTGAATCACTTTTGATAAGTTGTAGGTGTCCCTCAGAAAGATTGAATTAAGAGGGAGCCTCCCCAATTTTACCAAAAGATAAGTATTTTGTTTCATATTTTATATTTGGTTTCCTCCTCACATCGAGATTTGTTTGTATTGTATACTAATAACCTTTTCTTTATATTTTCCTTGGTTAGGAAATATTGAAGAATACAAAAATGTTATGGAGGAGACTTGAAGCATGGAAGAAGTTAGGGTGCAAAGGAATCCCTTCAAGAATTGATGTCCTATAAGATTTTTCAAAGAACAATTCAAGGTATGTCTTAAACTATAAGTTTTGTTACAAGGTCCTCTTCGTGCAAAGGGTATATTCATTCTTTTCTGAAATTTACTTTACATTACTAACATCGTTATGTCTAGGGTTTTGAATCTTAAATATTCTTGTCAGGGTGATTAATCATTAGAATGAATCTACCCTCATTACATTATCATTTGATCATTTTTGTGGAACCCTTACTCTTAGGGTTCACTATAAAACCCTAGAATCTTGTTGATAAGGGTCTGTCAATGTTGATAATGAAACCTAGTCCTCTTAGGGTTGTTAATAAAGTCTAGAACAAATTATGAATTTCTATGTTTATGGTTTTGGTATTATTATGGAAAAGACCCTAGAATTTTAGGGTTTTATGTTATTGTCCAAGTTATAAACCAAAAACTTAGATATTTAAGATTTGATAAGTTAGTGTTTATTGTTTAGAAGTCAAAAGCCTAGATTTTAGGGTTTGGTGAATTAGGGTTTATGAAAAAAGCCCTTGTGATAGTTATAATAAAATCCTATGAATGAAATCCTAGGTATATGTTCGTTTGTTTGATCAAACTCTAACATAGTCAAAATTTATTGATGTTTATGTCTTAGGTTTACTTAGTAGCTATTGATGTGAAATGATCCTAGTATTGTTGATACTCATGTTTTAGTTCGTGAAGTCTAGGGTTTGTAACAAAACCTTAGTAGAGATTGATGTTCTAGGACATGATAATATTATTTTTGATTACTGATATGATTTAGCTTTGATGATAAAATATAGGGTTTGCAATGAGTCCTAATAGAAGTTTTTCATGTAATTCTAAAAGCGTATTATTGAAGCCTTAGGTGTATAGTAAATTTGTTATTTGATTGAATTGCTGACATCTAAGACTCTGTGTCTTGAAGATGGAGTCTAAGGTTTATGAAAAACCCTAGCAAGTTATAAAAGGCTAGAATATAAAAGGATATAACCTTTTTTGATTATGAACCTACCTAGGTTTAGGTATATGATGTTTAAAATGTTTTGATGCTTCCATTGTAATGATATCATATAGTTAACTTCATGCTTCTATATATTCTTTTTTCTTGTACTTTCTATTAAAGTCTTGCAGGTACATGATCTTCAAGATATTGAAGATATTCAAAAATGATCAAGATGACCTTGATTCCATGGAGTATTGATGTTTCTCCATGTTATAAAAGAAGTAAGTTGTTGATCTCCCTAAGTTGAGAGGGAGCTTGGATAAAGGAAAGGATATG
Organism: Pinus tabuliformis; assembly: GCA_031772625.1. Taxonomy (NCBI): domain Eukaryota; kingdom Viridiplantae; phylum Streptophyta; class Pinopsida; order Pinales; family Pinaceae; genus Pinus; species Pinus tabuliformis. The sequence goes on from CM062814.1 coordinate 529,132,757, forward strand.
TTATGATAGTCATGATGAATACCTTGAAGAAAGCATGAAACTAAAGAATGAATGGATTTGCAATGTACTAAGGATGTCTTGATGCTGATGAAGAAATGAAAGAAGAAATCTTCTAATAAATTTTATATGGATAACTTGATGATGAAAGTAGCATCAAAATGATTGAGGACCCTGAAGGTTTGTGTTTACTTATATTTGAAAGTTTATTACTGATTGGGTTTGTGTTTGTACAGGTAAATCTCTCCATAAAAACTTGAACACTCTGGAAGCATGTTTGGAAAAATGGATATATCTAATTTAGTTAATGCTCATATCTGATTTAACTAGTGAATAATGTAACTTGAGTCATGATATAATGAATTTGTCAAAAGAAAGAAAATAAGTTGACTTATTAAAGCATGGGTTTCATGCTTGGGTCAATTTTTTATAGGTCAAAGCCTCCATTGTAGGCTTCTAGGGTTTATGTCAAGTGTTCTTGTCCGTGTCATATTGTAACAGACCCTTCTTGGGTTTTATTTGTCAAGAAAAAAATATTTTAATGTAAAATAGGTCAATTAGGCCTCCTCCAACAAGACGGACTCAAAACGGATAAGTCGGCCTAACCGAGGGGAAAAATCTCCTATATAAAGGCAAAAAGAAACCTCATTTGAAACACTCACTCATAAAGTTCGATCTAAAACTTTTGGAGCCAGAAAAGTTGTGAAATTCAAGTGAAGAAGAGGAAATAGATTGCGAAGGAGAAGGAGATCTCTATCAAGCATAAGAATTTAAAATTCTCTCTCTCTTTCTCTCACGTGTGAAGTTGTTGATCTTCTAGACGGGCCAAAATTGCAATGTTGAAGCTAGGTTGAAATTCTGAGTTGATAGGGGTCGAAATTTTGGGTTGTTGCTGGGTCATCGCTATTGGACAAGAAGAGACTATTAAAGGTTACCGAATTATATTGAAAGGTTGACTTGATGGAGGAGGAAGATATTTGAACCTATGGTCTTGGATCCAGTCCAGAGGTGGGTCATGGGTTGGCCAATGGGATAAATATTTCTATTCCCTCCATTTCGACCCTGGGATTGGGTCCTGCCAGAAGTCCTTAACGCGAACCACCCCTAACTAAGAGGTAAATTCTTGGAGATATTCAAGGGTAAGGTCTTGATCCAATATAGGGTATTGTATCCAAGCCTCTTTCCAAATTTGGCCTTGCTTCCATTCTTGATTTCCTAGAACCCGTGATCTCGAATGAGGCCCTGGTGGGCTTTTGCCCGATTCCAGATCGAGGAGTCGTTTGGTAGGCTATGATGGTACTGCAATGGATCCTGCCAACCCGAAACCCTGTATTTGCACTCCAAAAGTTGCTTCCATATCTCTTGTCTACCTTACAACCATCGCCACCAAAAGTTTTCACTAAGGGCATGAGATAACAACTCAGGATTTTTCAGTCCTAGGACACCATGAATATTTGGTTTACACAACTTTTCCCATGCCACTAGGGGCCATTTTCGTCCAATCTACGGTCTAGCCTAGAGAAATTTTTGGAACTTAGTTGTGAGCTCCTTATAGATGCTCCTGGGGGCCGGAAGGGCTGAGAGCTAATATAGGGGAATAGTATGCAGAACCGCCTTTAGAAGAACAAGTTGGCCTACCAAGTTCAGAACTCGAAAGGTCCAACTTGATAGCTTCTTATCAATGTGGGATATCATCTCCTTCCAATAAGAGACCTTGAGAAAGTTTGACACCAGATGTACTCCGAGGTAAGTGTTAGGGAGTGAGCCAACTTTGAATCTGAGAGTTCTTGCCAAATGACTTTACACTCTAGGATGAGTGTTGAAGAAGAAGATGTTTGATTCGTCACCATTGAAGTGGGTACTAGATTCCTGTTGGAATAGCACCATAATAGATTCCAATTGCTTTGAATCTTTTAAGGTGGGTTTCCCATATAGCATATTGTCATGAAAAAATTGTTGGTGGGTGAGAGGAGGGCCCTCTTGCAAGATCTTGATGCCTAAGAGGCTGTGAGATTCAACAATTGCTTTGATAAGTATTCCCAATCCTTCTGCTCTAGTATGATAAAGAGAAAAGGAAAGATGGGATCTCCTTAGAGAAGCTCTCTAGATCCAAGAAAGGTCCAAGAGGGCACTCCATCCACAAGGATTGAATAAAAGGGGGCCGAAATCATGGATTTGTCCCAACTAATCCAAGAAGGGGAGAAATTGAAAGCAACGAGCATAGAAAAAAAAATCTCAATTTAATCGATCATAAGCTTTGGAGAGATAAAATTCGAAAAGCATAACTGGGTTCGGGATGAGGAAAGAGAGTGCACCACCTCATGAACCACCAATATCCCATCCATTATTTGTTTTCCTTCTACAAAACTAGATTTTTCAGGTCCAATGATATTGTGAAGCAGGGGTTTGAGCTATTGAACTAGAATTTCCTGAGATAATCTTGTAGATTATGTTGCAAAGTGCAATTGTACGAAATCCACCAGGGTCCAACATCGTGCCATTCTTAGGGATAAGGAATCAAAAATGTTGCATTCAGACCCAATCAAATCCATTGGTTGCGGTGAGAGTGCTCTACTAGCTCATGAATCTTGTCTCCCAGAAATTTCCAGCTAGCTTTGAAGAACTCAGAGGTTAAACCATCTAGGCCAAGGGCTTTGATCAATGGAAGAGCCATACCACTTCATCCACTTCTTCCAAGGAGATTTCTCTCATAAGGGCCTCATTTTGATCTTCTGAAATTAATTTTGGAATGTTGCATTGCCAGATCCTAGATATTGCCTCACTCCTATCATTATTTGGCTCTACGAATGGAGTCTGGAAGTGAGTGATCAACGCTTCTGAAATTTCCTCATGTTGCACCAGCCGTCCAACATCAGAGCCATTGAGGGAGAAGATCTGGTTATATTGGCGGTGCTTCAATATGGTCCTGTGGAAAAATTTCATGTTCCGTTCGCCTCCTTGAGCCATTGGACTCATGACTTTTGTTTCCATAGGATTTACTCCTATTTCCATTGTTGTTCTAGATCAGTTGGGAGTTGTCCCTCCTGGGCTATGAGGGCATTTTTTCTCCATTCTGAGATGATATATTGTTGAATATATCACATTTCTTCTTCAAGTTGTCGCTTTTCCCAATGGATATTGCTGAAATCCAATCGGTTCCATTCCTTGATTTTTCCTTTTAATTCTTTCATATTTAGTTGGAAAGTTTCCATTGGGATGTGACCAGACACCCTAATTACTTTCCACCATTCTTCCATCTTTGCCAGGAAGTCTAGCTTGTTAATCCAAAATGATTCAAAGCGAAATGGATGGTTGTGAGGAGCCATCTGCAGATCGATCTTAATACAGATTGGCCAGTGATCTGATCCTAGGCACGGGAGGATTGGCGCTTGAAAAAATAGATCCTAATGGAGGATGTTATCAGAAAGAGGAAAGCGATCTAATTTTGAGGTTTTCTGATACTTACCTCCCCGTCAGTTGTTCCAGGTGAAGGACCAATTCTTAAAATCAATGTCCTTGGTTACCATGTCTTGGATGGTTTCCTAGAATGTTGGGGATATCGAATCCAATCGTTGAACTCATCCCTTATTCTCACTGAGATATTTTATGAGCTTGAAATCCCCAGCCAGGATCTAGTTGGTTTCCCCCAAAATATCCTTGAGGTGTCGCAGACTATGGAGAAATCTTACTTTCATCCATGGGAGGGAAGGGTTGTAAGCCTATGTTATCCAAACATTGTCAGAAGATCCTATGCATTCAAATTAGCCTGAAAGGGTATGGCAGTTGGAGATCCAGTGCCCGAAGGAGATGGATCGAGGGTCCCATAGAATACCCAGATCTCCTACACTACCCCTTGCGTCCAGTTCAATGCATTCCGCCAAAGGCCAGCTCCTGTTGGCGATATCTTTAAGTTTCTCCTGTGTCACTTTAGTTTCTTATAGGACTACTATGTTTGGTTTCTCTATTTGGATTCTATCCTTTAGATACCTCAACTTCCCCTTGGAGTTGAGACATCTTATTTCCATGATAGCAGCTTCATTGAGGGGGCAGGCGGGGGAGGGGGGGAGGAATCATTGATAATACTCCATTTGGATGTTAGTTTGTCCTGAGTTGAGTAAGATTGCCCCTGCTTCCTGGATCACTTCCCTAGTTCACCTTATGTCTTTCTTCCTGAAGCTCGAGCTAGTATATATCCATCGCGTGGATGTATCTTCATCCCGTACAGATAAAGCCAATTGAGGAGGGGAATCCACAGAGGCTTGGAATTTCTCCCAATCCTTGTAGCTTTGATGGAATTGGTCTAGGTAATCTTGGGGGATATTTGCTTATCCATCTTTAGCCTAGTTGTGCAAATAGGCGACCATAACCCTTTCATTAGAATTGAGTTGATCCATCTTCACATCATGTTCTAAAGCATGACGTATCTTAGTGAGGAATTGTTGGATTTCCTTATTGTTGGTATGAGCCTCCAGGGTTTTACATTTTCTCAACTATTTATTCTTGGGGTTTTGCATTTGCTCAAATATTTATTCTTGGGGTTTTCCTACCCCTATTATATTTCCTTCGATGCTTGGGATTGGGACACAAACCCAGGTGTCACTGACTACTCTGGTTCAACCGAATCTTCTAGGATAGCGAAGCGGTTTCCTAAAGGGAGATTTGGGGTTGCTTGGGAATTATTAGAGGGGTCGTTGGGGGCCTCTTGAGAGGGTCCAACTGTCTGGTTGGAGGTTGCTTGAGAGGTGCTTGGCGGGGCTTGGGAGGGAGGGACTTTTCTTGGAGGAGGATGTCACCTCTTAACTTCCTGGAAGCCATCCATAGGAGCTGAAGCTTGTTGAGGGTAATCGTGAATTAGATGCTCATATTCATGGCAAAGTCTGCATTTAAATGAGACGTGTTCATAGCCCAACGGCTATGACCAAGTCTCATCTTGGTATTCTATTTCCACCAATTCTGAGAGAGGCTAGGAGATGTTCATATACACACATATTCGAGCATACGAAGAAAACCTTTTACGCCGAGTGATCTCCAAGACCTGGAAAAAGTCATCGATGGAGTTGCCAATTGATTTCAAAATGTCCATATCCCAAAAATCCTCTAGAAGAGAATACAATCGAACCCAGATAGGGGCTGCTAAGAATTGTTCCTTCTCTAGGTTATAATAGGGTTCCCAATGCCTCCTAAATTGACTAACACTATTCATGAAATAAGGGCCATTGTCCAGGATTCACTTTCGATCTTCCAGATCTTCGAAGATTACTGTGAAAACACCCTTGGCATGTAGGCAAAGATCAAAGGGGGATTTTGGCTGTCGTTTGATATGGATCCATCATAGGATATCTGGTTCTGTAGGCCAGATACCCATGAATTTACAAATGATTGCATATCAGCGGCAACAAGAGCAAGAGGAGGGTCTATTAATGCAGTGTTCAGTGGCTGAAAGCCCTTCATTTACCAACCATTTAATTTATATGGTTGCGATATATATATATATATATATATATATATATATATATATATATATATATATATATATATATATATATATATATATATATATATATATATATATATTCTGGTTAATTTCAGATATTTTTAAAGACTTGAGTTTAAGTTGTTTAATGTGTAGAATTCAAGTTCCCTAGGGGTTTCTCAGGGTGCTAAATCTATTTATGCATTCAAAAATGTATTTTAAACAACAACAAAATCACAATATTGCTTGAAATTGTATCACTAAATTCTAGTGAAAAAGGCTATTCCGTCTATAAGTCAAACTATGGCTATATATATATATATACCTCCCTCTCAGCCCCACAGGTATACTCACTTAAGATTTCACAACGATCAAAGCCAATATAACAATATTCATAAACATGAAAACCATTACAACAATATTTATCCAAGGCATTATCCTTCATCATATAACTCACAGGAATTTGAAACTAGATAGAAAAAATAACAATCATTCCATTTAACCACTCTAAATAACATCAATTAACAATAACTTGATTTTATCTTAATATTAAAAATTAAATAATATTTTATATTCTTAAAATTTCAATAAATAATTATCATCATTATTAATATATTTTATTAAAAATTTAAATATTATTTTATTACACAATTTTGAAAATTTTAAAATTAAATTTAAATAAAAACATTCATACCTCTTTTCTTAATTATGTAAACTATTTTAATGAACAATTCTATTATTTATTATAACATAATAATATTTATAATACTTTATAAACAATTAATATATTTATAATTTTATATGATAATCATATTCCGAATTAATTATGTAAACTATTTTAATGAACAATTCTATTATTTATTATAACATAATAATATTTATAATACTTTATAAACAATTAATATATTTATAATTTTATATGATAATCATATTCCGAATTTATTAAATATTTTTTCCTGGTAGAGAAACTTGTACTTGTTTAAATGATATATATATATGATTTTGTAAAAAAGAATTAACATAAAATTATAAAATTAAATGTATTAGGTATAATTTAGGATATAAAGAGGCACTTTTAGGGTAGTATGAAAGAGGTGTTTTTCTGTCTTGTCATGTTATGTAAATATTTTACTCTATCAAATAAATAAAAATAAAAATAACGTTATGTTAAACATTAAAAATAACACTATGTTAAACATTTTTACCAGGTCAAACATGAAATAAAGAAAAAATAAAAATAACACTACGTTTTAAAATTAAAATTAAACCAACTTAGATCCATCTTAATTGTGAATCTACCAAGGGCCTAGAGGGATCAAATTTCTTTTCACTCTAAAAGAATTTTTATTTTTTATTTTTTTTTAATTATATTAATTTGGAGAAAAAATTAAATAGTAATAATAATAATAATAATAATTCATCAATAACAAAAATATAAAATTATTACAAAACTATACATTTTTTGGAAAGAAATTAATTTTATTACCATAATTACTAGACAACTTAGTATTACATTGATGCTCGGTAACAATACTAAGATGTAAAGATAACAAAAGCAAAAATATACACATATCAAATGGAGGGAGAGAAAATAGTTTTAGCTTTAGGACTTCAAGAATTATCCTTAGGGGCTCTAATCTCCAAAAATATTGTTTTTCTATTTAGTATGGAGACCCATGATGAAGCTATTTAACATGTAATTGTAAGGCATGGAGGAGAAAGTTTCTAGGTATGACTCATTTTTTTTCAAATAAGAATTTTCCCATGATTATTGTAATTTTTTAATATAGGTCCATTACTTGCATGTACTTAGTGTTCTTGCTTCTTGTGTTTCAAATATGTGGGACCCATTGCCCCAAATCTTCCTTAATATGGTCATCAAAAAACAACTTTCTTCATTCTTGCTTTTGCAAAGTTTTTTTGCTCAAACAGCTGCGGGTGTTTTTTCCCAATACATTACTGTAGAGGCCTCAACACACTCTTAGGCATGAGTAGCCATATGGTTTTGTAGTCCCTCCAACCTCTATGGCCAGAGCAAGGATGAACCATGATGGGCTCTATTTTAAAATATAAATTTATATTATTAAATTCTATACCATATAGTACTTTCCTTATAATAAATAATAATAAAATATAATTTATACCATTACATTTTATATCATATAGTAATTCAATTATAATAAATTATAATAAAAAAATAAATCTAATAAATTTATATTTATTATAATCATCCTAATTTTATATTAACGGTAATCTTTTAAATATCTCAACATTTACCTATTAATCATATCTTCTAACTTAACAAATAGTTATATATATATATATATATATATATATATATATATAAATATAAACATTTACCTCTTAATCATATCTGCTAACATAACAAATAGTTATACTTAAATAAAAACAAATATTAAATTTATTATATGTGGTACTCTTAAATTGAATATACAAATTCAAATATGTATTAACAAACAAAAATTCATGATTTTATTATATAAAAGTAAATTAAATATATTAAAAATAATTTTTTTTCAAATTTAAAAAAAATAAATCTAATAAATTTATATTTATCATAATCATCTTAAATTTAAATTAATCTAAACTCTTACATATCCTAAATCTATATTTATATTCGCTTTAATCATCCTAATTTTATATTAACGGTCATCTTCTAAATATCTCAACATTTACCTATTAATCATATCTTCTAACAAAACAAATAATTATATATATCTCAACATTTACCTCTTAACCATATATGCTAACATAACAAATAATTATATAAATATTAAAAGAAATATTAAATTTAATATATGTGGTACTCTTAAATTGAACATACAAATTCAAATATATATTTAAGAAACATAAATTCACGATTTTATTACATAAAAATATGAATTAAATATATTAAAAATCGTACTTTAAAAAAAATAAACCTAATAAATTTATATTTATCATAATCATCTTAAATTTAAATTAATCCAAACTCTTACATACCCTAAATCTATATTTATATTCACTCTAATCATCCTAATTTTATATTAACAGTCATCTTCTAAATATCTCAATATTTATATATTAATCTTATTGAAAAAACATTTATCTATTAATCATATCTTCTAAAATAACAAATAGTTATATAGTTAAATGTATGTGAACATTTACTTCTTACATATCTGCTAATATAACAAATAGTTATATAATTATATATATTTGAACATTTACTTCTTAATCATATGTGCGAACCCTAACAAATAATTATATAATAATAAAAACAAATATTAAATTTAATATATATGTTACTCTTAAATTGAATATATTAAATATACAGATTCAAATATTTATTTAACAAACATAAATTCATGATTTTACTACATAAAAGTAAATTAAATATATTAAAAATCAACTTTTTCAAATTTTAATACATATAGAGTGACTATGCTATTTTGCCTTATTAGATTTTGACCTAAAATTCTTATCCTATTTTCGGCTATTGCAAGTCACCATGTTTATGTGAATCGGAATCTGCATCAGAGTTAATTGTCATCACATTATTGGAGACGGTAGCGGTAGTTCCTTATTGCATTTCATGAAGTGCTGGGCAGAATTTCCAGGGAACCTCTAAGATGATGCGTTAAATGCGGACCTACTTTTACCCAATTACCCAAATAAGATTTATAGGGTTAGGTCACTTGAGATTGTATTTATTATGGTAATCTAACCAAATTGGCCAAACAAGTCATGTATTGAAAATCGCGTGAAAATAACCAGTGTTGTTGAGGCTAGATTTCACAGGCAAAATGAGCGGCTCACTGCGCGGTCCCCATTATGATAATGAATATGAATACAGATACTGGTGCCATCGCTGTAGCCAATTGGTGGTCCCTCTCTTTGTCAGGGATGAGCAGATTACTTGCGCTCGCTGCCTTCATGGCCCCGTAGAACCATTTCGGCAAGAAGATCCCTTCCTTTCTTTGGCGTCCACAGGGAATGATGTTGCACGGTGCGGTACTCTGCCGGCCATGTCCACCGTTACGATTTCACCAGAGCAGCTCCCTTCCAAGTGTATGGTTTGTCTGGATGAATTTCAAGAGGGAGACGTGACGTGTCAGATGCCATGTCAACACATCTACCACGCTGACTGCATCCTGCCATGGTTAGAGTTGCACCGCTGTTGTCCCATCTGCCGCTTCGAGATGCCCCTCCGTTGCGAGGTTGGGCTAAGATCGCAGCGGGTTGAGTCCATATCAGGCCGGGTCAGATACCATTGCTTTCCTATTTCACTTTCGCAGGCAGTTAGCAGAGTTTTTGGTTTTTTCAGTATGTGCTTCGGACAACGCTCTCTTTCTGAACCGATTGAATGATTATCTTCTGTTTGCCCTAATTTTCATTTTTCAGGATATCTTTTATTTTTTTTCGCCACAGATTCTTACTGAAATCTGAGAAAAAAAAATTATATTATATTGATTTTTTCAAATAAGGTCGATTATATTATCTTGTAATTTAACTACCAGTTATTAAATCGATAACCCCGTGTGAGACGCACAGCCAGCTACTAAATTTCATATTAAATGTAATTCATACAATTTTTTAGTTTAATTCTAGTTGTTCGTTTAATTCTAGTTGTTAAGAAGTGGAAGAAAACTTCAGTTTTCTTGGTGTAACGTGTTTAAAACGTGTTTAAAAGAGAGAAAAATATACCACTAAATTAGATTCTAGTTGTTAGAAAGTGGAAAAAAAATTTCAGTCTTTTTCTAGTTGTTAAAAAGTGGGAGAAAACTACTGTCTACCAGCTGTAAAATACGCTTTGAATAAGATAGGAGGGAGAAAACATGTGAGTGGACGCCTTTCCGGTGTAACAGTGAACATGTACTTTTTTACAGTTTGACAAGTTTTGGATGAATAGTTTTACTGTATGTGATATTGTTTATTGGTTTCCAGAATATGATATAAAAGTTAAGTGGGGAGGTTTGGTCTTTATAGATTTGGTGATTTAATCTGGAGCAAAACTATGTATTCAGTTGAAAAAGAAATATTCATAAATCAATATTCTCATTTAAACAATTGGAAACAGCCTTAGTCTTGCATATCTTAAAAATATAAAAAGTGATAATAAACTACATCATTTTATACTCATAATCCACAGTTTTTTTAATTGGTGACCCTCCCCACCTAACAATTAAACCACTATCCTCTAAACTATCAAAAATCTATTATGTGATTTCTACTGAAAAACTTTGCTTAATTTGTCGAACTTGAAATTTCTCCATTGTGATTTCTACCAAAATTTTTTACTTAATCCATTATGGATCACATAAACTTGAATACAAAAAAAATTAATTTTCTTCTAAATTTGTGTTCAAAATAAGGTAAACTTTATTACTGTGAAGTTTTAAAAATATTTAAAATACATGTAGCAACATCCTTTTGGTTTAAAATCCACAGGTAATTTTACACAATTCAACTTTGAATCCATATCATTGGTTGAATCCATATCATTGGTTCACATAGATGACGTATGTGAGGCCTACATATTTTTGATGGAGCAACCCACTGTAGAAGGGCGACATATTTGCTCGGCGTCTACTCTCTCTTTCTCTGAGTTAACAAAAATGGTTCATAAACTACATTCCCATTGCACCCCGCCATTCAAGTAAGCAATTCTGATCCGCTGGTATTTGTATGATTATTTATTTAGCATATTTAGCAATTCTATTCTAATAAATCTTGAAGTAGTGATTTATTTAGGATAGAAAAATAAGAATTTCTTTTTATAGTATACGTATTTTAACTGAAGCAATGTTTTTATTTTTGTTTTACAAATATATAATTATATTGATTTATATTAAAGATAATTGATTTATTATTGCAGATTTCATGGAGAAGATGATGGAATTGTTTTGAAAAAAATTATTATTCTTTAAAAACAAAAAAAAATGGACATGGTTTTTTTTTATAAGAATGGTTTAGAGAACTTTATCAATAAGACTATAAAATCTGTTCAATTTCGTGGATTATTAAAAAAATAAATCAAGATAATTAATTTATTGTTGCAAATAAGAAGAAGATGATGGAATTGTTTATAAAAATCTTTTTTTCACTCAACTTTTAGATATATGTCACTAAACTTTTGGACATGTGTTTTTCTTACAAGTATGGTTAGAGGACATTATTAATGAGACTATAAAATCTGCTCAATCTCATGGATTATAATAAAAAAAAAAATCAAAATAATTGATTTATTATTGTAGATATGATGATGGAATTGTTTCCAAAAAACTTTCTTTCACTAAACTATTGGATATATGTCTATCCCCTTAGCACAAGCACAACCACCCGCATGAGAATTGATCCCAAGTCGCCTTGCTAAAGAGACTCATCCTCAACCAGTTGTGCTTGTTGGACTTCACTTCAAAACCAATATCTTAATAAGAAGTAGTAATGGAAATTTGATGGTAGATGGAAGACGGATGGGGTTTTGTCTACGTCGTTGGAGTCGGTAAAATGCTTTGAAGCTATCTAGGTTTATGAATATAGAGTGATGTAAACTTCCAAAACCATCCAACAAATTTTGGAAGAAGATCAGAAGGGTGTAAAGCAAGAAGAAGATAAGAATGTACGTTTCAAGTGCAGAGTTGCAAACAAATGGATTAAATGTAGTATTTGGTGTTGTTGGTTACAAAATTATTGTTATTAAAGATTAAGTGAACATGATACAATGCTGGCACAATGGTGCTACTATCAGCCACAAATGATGCAAACATTGTGGTTGTTCGGTCCATATAGAATAACTCTTCCTATTGGGGCCATGGTCACTAAAGGGTGGATGCTTCCATGAACCAAGAGTTGGTTTCGATGGCGCTCAATTGCATGAATGTGGTTTGTTGGCAGTGGATAAATTTGAATTTAGACTGGATTCTTTATGTCAATGGAGTTATTTGACGTCACCACTGATTACAAATTTGTTGTTGACAAGATGGATTGCGTAAAGATGAAGAAGCAGGCAGAATAATCAATCTAAAGTGGTCGGATCGACCATCCTAGTCACCTTGTACCGTCAATCAATTTTGTACTCCCTTGATTGCAAGTATGAAATCAGATTGGGTGGTAGAGATAATAGTTGGCGGGTACAAAATATTGTGCTGGTACACTTCCTCAATCTAATTAAATTATTTACAAGGAACTAGTTGGCAGATGGGAGTTTATTAGGATAAATGGTGTTAAAATTAAGTATATAATGGCGAGAGGACTTGGAACAACAACAAAAACAAGTTCAACAGAGTTGAGAAAGAGCATGGATAGAGCAACCAAGATCAACTTGTTACAAAGTCAAACAGAGCAGTGTTTATTGTGAGTTTGGGATTAGACCCAAATTTGTTGTTTTGACTAGGCAAGACTATGTATGAGTTTGGCACAAATTGCTTAGACATTTTGATCCAATAAAGGTTATTCTATGTAACTTGTATTTCTCAAGCGTATATATGTATATACGTATATGTGTAGTTTTCATATTATGTGGGAGATTTACCTATTATTTTTGTCTCTTGCATATGTTTTCTTATTGCAATTGTACATGTAGAGATTATCGATGATGTAAAAGAATTGAAATTGATTAAGTAAAAAGCAATTCTATAAGCAATCAACTAAATAAAATTGGAGGAGGGATAACCCAAGTTTAAGTAAACCCAAGTAGAGCAAGTCCTTGGAAAGAAAAATTATTGGTGCCACATGTTTAGAGATCCATGGGGCGCTTTTAGTTGTGCAGGTTCTTTAGGGGCATGACATAATGCAATCTTCTGACACAACAGAAAATATAGTTGTGGACTAGTTGGATGCACAAGCTAATGAGAGAAAGATGGACCTTACAATGATGTTTTGGATGTTTGTGTCTAACATGAGTATGGGTCACCATGAAATGGTAAATAAGTCAAAGTAAATTTGTCCCCACACAATGAATGTTGTAATGCCAAATTTTATATGATAATTTACTTAAATCATTCATAACTGATTATGCCAAAAGGTGCCTTCCTTTGAGTATGAACGATATGTGTAATTATTTATGTAATATGGAATTGTCATGCAACATTTAAAAGCAGGCTCTTTAGGAGCATGACATAATGCAATCTTCTGACACAATGGAAAATATAGTTGTGGACTAGTTGGATGCACAAGCTAATGAGAGGAAGATGGACCTTATAGTGATGTTTTGGATTTTTGTGTCTAATATGAGTATGGGTCACAATGAAATGTTAAACAATTCAAAGTAAATTTGTCCCCACACAATGAATGTTGTAATGCCAAATTTTATATGATAATTTACTTAAAATCATTCATAACTGACTATGCCAAAAGGTGCTTTCCTTTGAGTATGAAGGATATGTGTAATTATTTCTGTAATATCGAATTGTCACACAACATTTAAAAATATATTAATCCGAAAAATAATATTTCAATGTTGGTAGTAAATAAAATATTTTAATGTCTGTTAAATGGTTTATTTTAGGTAGTTGGGAGTCATGATTGTTATTGTCCCCACCCAGTATGAAGGAGATAGCATAATTCTTTTCATGATATAGAATTGTCCTGCAACATTTAAAAATATATTAATAAGAAAAAATAAAATTTAAATGTTGGTAATGAATAAAATATTTTAATGTTTGTCAAATGGTTTATTTTAGATAATTGGGAGTAATGATTGTTATTGTCCCCACCCAAGTTTAATTTCAAGTCATTTCTTGCAAATAACACGATGAATTTATGTATAATTTCTTGCAAATAACATGATGAGTTTATGTTGAATATATTGTTGTAATGTGTAAATGACATAATGAGTTTATGTTAAATATATTATTGTAATAGTTTCCAGTCATAATATTATTATTAAATGATCTTTGTATCCACCCATGATATAATATCATAAAATATGTTTATGTGGAATATATTATTGTAATTTGCAAATGACATGATGAATTTATGCTAAACATATTATTGTAATAGTTTCAGTCTTATTATTAAATGATCTTGTATCCACTCATGATATGATATTATATAATATTATTATATACTCTTCTTTGTAAGTGCATATTTATGCCTTTTTTCAAATTAGAAGGTTTTTTGTTTTTTGGTTGGACTGGTGAGACATGTATGGGGGATTGAACTTCCAATCACTCGAGTACACAATGGGCTTGCCAACATGCTTTTTTCCTATTGTACTACCACCTAGTACATAAGAGCTTGCCAACATGCCTTTTATCAATTGTACTACCACCTAGGAACCAAATTAAGAATATTTTTAAATGTACTATTTTAAAGGTATTCTTAAATGTAAATTTTATTTGTTTGTTCACATGTTCTATCGAGAGAGCTTTGAAGATGATGCGTTAAATGTGTTCATGATGTGAAAAATTCACAGATACTTGGCACCTACTTTTACCCAAATAACATTTATAGGGTTACTTGAGATTGTATTTATAGTGATCATCTAACCAAATCTGCCAAGCAAGTCATGTATTGAAAATCATCTTCAAAAAAGTAATCGGTGTTGCTGTGGCTAGCTTTTACAAGAAAAATGGGCACTTGCTATGCTGTCCCCATACTGAATATGGATACTAGTGCCATCACTATTGCCAATTTATGGTCTCTCTTTTTGTCAGGGGTGAGCTGATTATTTGCATTCGCTACCTTCAGGGCTGTAGGTTTTAACCCCGTACAGAAAATACTTGCATACGAATTCTAAAACATAGAATAATAAACAATGCAAGAGCATAACACATATACACAGAGATTTTCCCACTGGATCCCAAAACCAGGACTACCAGCTTGATTTTTCATTATGTTCCTTTCAATGTTACAATACATATTTATACATGCTGAAGCATCCAATACCATGGACGGAAAACCATTGCGTCCAAAACCATGGACCAAAAACTATCGTGTCCAAAAACATGTGCAAAAATCATGCACAAAACCATAGGTGGGTCCGCCCATCCTAACATAGGGTCCAAAACCAAAATTTTGGTACGCCTCAAACCCCCTGTGACCCCCTTCCCCCCGCCCCCGCTACACAATCAACGCAACAAAATGGGGCTCCACCCCCCCTCTAACCCCCCGGTTAACTACGTGGGCTAGTCGTGGAAAGAATATAACACAACCCAACATTCTCCCACTTGTTGTTTTCTTTCCACAGTGGGCCACAAGAGAGCTTAGTCATTTTTCCAGCCCTGAAACGCCCATTGTCTCTCTACACCAAGAGAATTTCTCAGAGCTCACAGATTTTGTCAATGCATTTGCAGTATTCTTCAAAGTGTCCACCTTTACCAGCAACACCTTTTTGTCTTCTATCATATCCCTCACAAAGTGATAATGAACATCAATGTGCTTTGTCTTTGAATGATATTCATGGTTCTTTGCCAAGAAAATTGCACTTTGGTTGTCACAGTCTATCCTTATAGCTTTTTGTACTAACCCCATACTTGAACACAATCTCTAAAACCAAACTGCTTCCTTGCTTGCATAAGTGGCTGCCATGTATTCTGCCTCTATTGTTGATAGTGCCACTACAAATTGTTTCTTACTCATCCAACTGACTGCACCTCCAAATAGGTTAAACACATACCCACTTATAGATCTTCTTTGATCCAGATCCCCATCCCAGTTTGCATCAACAAAGCCACGAATATCCAACACTCTGTCCAATCCTGGTCTTCCTTGGTAACACAATCCATAATCACTAGTGCCATGCAAATACCTGAAAACCCGCTTCACTGTTGTCTAATGCTCCTTTCCTGGTTTTGACATAAACCTGCTCAATACTCCCACTGCATGTGCAACGTCTAGTCTAGTACAAACCATTGCATACATTAGGACACTGTTCAACAGATAACCTTACACCTACAGGAATAGGAACCTTCACCGGTTTACTATCCTGCATATTAAACATCTGTAGTATTGTCTTGACATACTTCCTTTGGTTTAACCACATCTTGCTCTTTGCCCGATCTCTTTTAATTTCCATGCCCAAAATATAGTTTGCAACACCAATATATTTCATGTCGAATTTGGAGGACAATTGGGTCTTCAAATCCTGGATAATTTCTTTGTCATTTCCAACCAGCAACATATCATCCACATACAAGACCAGATAAATAACACAATCACCAATTAATTTAAAATACACACAATGATCTGCTTTGCTTCTGGTGAAGCCAAGTCCCCATATAAATGTATCAAATTTCTGATACCACATCCTTGGTGACTGTTTTAACCCATACAGAGACTTCTTTAACTTGCATACCAGTTCTTTCTTACCCTTCACTGCAAAGCCTTCAGGTTGCTTCATGTAGATTTCCTTTTCTAGATCCCCATGAAGAAATGTTGTCTTCACATCCATCTGTTCTACCTCAAAATCAAAAGCAGCAACAACAGATAAAAGTAATCTAATAGAGGTTACCTTGGCATCAGGAGAAAAAATATGACCAAAATCAATTCTTGGCACCTGGGAATAACCTTTTGCTACCAACCGAGCTTTGTATTTCTCCACCTTTCCTTCTGAATTTGTCTTCTTCTTGAACACCCATTTGCTGCCGATGGGTTTCCTTCCAGCCGACAACTCCACCAGATCCCAAGCCTCATTTTTGTGCAAAGATGCCATTTCATCAACCATGGCCTCTTTCCAGAGTTTTCCATCCTCTGTATCTACTGCTTCCTTCACAGTTCTGAGATCATCATCAGTAATAGATAAAGCAAAATCTGAATAGAAAGCAGATGGACTATACCTTTCTGGCTGCCATCTTTCTTGAACTGATCTTCTCACACCCAGAGTTTATGGCTCTTCATCTTTTGATTCCTCCTCTGCTGTAGAGTTTGATTCTTCCTCCTTTAGCTCAAACTCTATCTTCTCAGGTTCCTTTGGTTGGACTTCATGTTTAATAACATCTTTCACCTCTCTGAACACCACATCTCGATTGTACACAACCTTCCTTGTTAATGGGTTCCAAAGCTTATAACCCTTTAAACCATCCTTATACCCAATAAAGATGCACTTTTCAGATTTACTATCCAACTTGGTTCATTTCTACTTTGGAACATGTACATATGCATCACATCTAAATACCCTTAGATGTGAAAGAGAGGGTTTCTTACCAATCCATACCTCTTGTGGAGTCTTATCCTCCAACGCTGATTAAGGTGACCTGTTGACCAGGTAAGATGCAGTATCCACCGCTTCTACCCAGAATTCCTATCCTAACCCAGCACCACTAAGCATGCTTCTTGCCCTTTCCATCAACGTCTTATTCATTCTTTCTGCAACTCCATTTTGCTGAGGTGTATATGGAGTAGCCTTCTGCCATGATATACTACACTTCTTACAGAATTCTTCAAATTCCTTGTTGCAAAACTCTCCACCATTATCTGTCCTCAACACCTTTATCTTCTTCTCTGTCTGATTTTCCACGAGAGCCTTAAATTCTTTAAAACTGTCAAAGACTTCAGATTTCTTCTTAAGGAAATATATCCATGTATTCCTTGAGAAGTCATCTATAAATGATACATAGTACACAGACTTACCCAGTGATGGAACCTTCACAGGTCCAAACACATCATTGTGCACAAGTTCTAATATCTATTTCGCCCTCTTACTACTAGACGGGAAACTCACCCGATTCTGCCTCCCATATACACAATTTTCACAGAAATCAAAATCCAGAGAGCTATTACTCATAGCTTCTACCATAATTTTACCATGAAGTATTCGAAGGCCCTTCTCTCCAATATGTCCAAGCCTTTGATGCCACAACATGGTCTTCTCTCCAAAGACCACTAGATTTTCTGCTCCACTTTTAGGAACCATAGAAATGTTGCACTCATCAATAACAGTGCTACCTTGCAGCTTGTACAGAGTTCCAATTCGAACTCCCCACATCAATACTAGTGCTCCCCGAACCATTTTGCAGGTATCCTTCTCGAACACTATTTTTCACTTGCATCATCCAGCTTGCTTACAAAAATCAGATTTCTGGCCAATACAGGAATATGCAGAACACCCGGAAGTGTTCTAACCCTTCCACCTTGCAAATTCAGCTTTACTTTTTTGCGACCAACGATTCTAGCCTTCATATCATCCCCTAAGAAGACATCACCACCATTGTATTTCTCATACTCGCAGAACCACTCTCTATGGGGATTGAAGTGAAAGGATGCACCTGAGTCAATTAACCATGCCTCATGATCTACATGTGTACTTGAAGAAGCCAATTACACATCCCCACCTTCATCTGAGGTGGTTTTTGCCTCTGCAGAAGGAGCATCACCAGATCCCTTTCCTTTTTCAGGAGCTTTAGATTTACAGTCCCTTTTGTAGTGCCCTTCCTTTCCGCATTTCCAGCACACCACCTTTACAGGTTTTCCTAGAGATTTAGATCTCCCACTCAATGACTTTTTTTTGTTTCTATTCTGGGACCGTCCTCATACAGACAAGGCATCACCATTCTAGCTCTCCATATTTTTCCGTCTCATCTCCTCCATTAGCAAGGATGAGACTATTTCATCAAACTACAAGGCGGTTGCATTGCTACCTATTGCAATATCCAGACTATCCCACGAATCTGGTAGAGAACACAACAAACTGATGCACTTATCTTCATCTGAAATTTTAATATCAACATATGCTAACTGACTTACCACAGTATTAAATGCATTCAGATGCTCTGTCACCGAGTCTCCATCTTTCATCCTCAGGTTATACAACTTTTTCCGCAGGAATAGTTTATTCACCAGAGACTTAGATTGGTACAAAGCCCCTAACTTGTCCCACAAAGTCTTCACTGTAGCTTCCTCTAATACATTCAGCAATACTGAATCTGAGACACACAATCATATTGTGCTCTTTGCCTTCCGATCCAACTTCTTCCATTCTTCATCGGACACTCCTGTTGGTTTAGTACCTGGATCTACTGCGATCCACTGATCTTTATCCACCAACAGATCCTCCATCTTGAGTTTCCACAACTCAAAATTTTGACCATTAAATTTCTCGATCTCTATCTTTCCACTGCTCGCCATCTTCTTTCACCACTAGAATTGATCTCGCAGATCTCCCACTGAACAGGGTCTACCACAGGCCTGAGCGAAACCCCTCAGCAACAAAGGCGTCCCCTTGAAGCCAAAACAACTCTGATACCAAATGTAGGTTTTAACCCCATACAGAAATTACCTGCATATGAATTCTAAAACACAGAAAAATAAACAATGCGAGAGCATAACACATAAAACACATATACACAGAGATTTTCCCACTAGATCCCAAAACCGAGACTACCAACTTGATTTTTCATTATGTTCCTTTCAATGTTACAATACATATTTATACATGCCAAAGCATTCAATACCATGGACCGAAAACCATCGCGTCCAAAAACATGTACAAAAATCATGCACAAAACCATAGGTGGGTCTGCCCATCCTAACATAGGGTCCAAAACCAAAATTTTGGTATGCCTCAAACCCCTTGTGGCCCCCCTCTGCTACACATTCGGCGCAACAAAGGGGGGCTCTGCCCCCCCTCTAACCCCCTGGTTAACTACGTGGGCTAGTCGTGGAAAGAATATAACACAACCCAACAATGGTCCCATAGAACCATTTCAGTGACAAAATCCCTTCCTTTATTTGTCATTCACAGGGAATGATGTTCAATGATACGGTACTCTTCTGCCGACATCCACCGTTACCATTTCATGAGAGCAGCTCCCTTCACATTGTACCATTTGTCAAAAGGAATTTCAAGAAAGAGAGGTGACATGTCAGATGCCATGTCAACACATCTACCATGCTTTCTACATTTTTCCATGGCTGGAGTTGTGTAGAAATTTTGAATAATTTAACACATATTCAACAGAGATTATCCTGATCATGTACTATTGCGGAATACATACACAATACATAAGCTCCTCTACGTTGATCATCAATATAGCAGCATCAATAACAATAAAACATCAAGAGCATTCACACATTAACACGGTATGTAACCCGGGGAAAGCATCTCGCTAAAAACCCCAACTATCTGTATATTAATGATTGAGACCATGTAACATTACAAAGTACAATGCTTATCACAAGCAATCTAGTACCATCTCCACCTGTTACACACAATACAGCTAATATCTGATCTCCAAATCTATTCCACTGCTTGCCTGCCTCCACTGCTCAATACCTGCTCAAGAATGTATGAGAATGGTTTACCAAACTCGTATTTCACCTCCAAAGAATCACTCACACTATGTTAGATGTGAGAAGAGGCTATAATACTGGGCAAATACATGAGCAAACTCATTGGCATACTCAATCCCTTGATTGTGCAAATCCTCATGCACAACTATAGTCACAACTGATAGCAATCTGATTCTCTAACACCTGTCCCTATTGAACTGAACATGCACTGACATGCAACTGAGTTAACTGATGTATTCTATAGTTGTATTATGATTTAATAATTAGTTTAACAACTCATCATTAGTCTATTTGCAGTTAGACTAACTACAACTAGTTTAACCAAGTCAAACTGAACACAACTCCATCAACTCCACAATCAACTCCACCAAACTCAACTGATTGAGTTCTAACTGAAGTCATGCATGAAAAAACTCAACTGACTCATAAGAAAAGCGTACTTCCTTCTGACAGCTGCATGGGCCACATCTATAGCTCAAACAGAAGTGCTCCAAGAGAATAAGATTAAGTTTATAGTCCAAATATTATTATGAGACAATAATATTTGACTTTTCTATTTTGGACAGCCAGTCTAAAAATAGACTTTGATCACTCCTACTGTGATCACTCCTGCTATGCTCACTCCTACTATGATCACTCCTGCTGTGGTCACTCCTGCTGTGATCATCCCTGCTGTGGTCACTCCTGCTATGATCATCCCTGCTGGGATCCAAAAATAGAAATTGCACCATAATTTGCTTGTGGGCCCACTTAGTGAAGGCGACTCTTTTCACTAAGCTCCATCATCTTGTTGCAATCTCAACACTCCCTCTCGACAAGATATGGATTATCAGCAACCCCTATCCTGCCTCGGTGGTACTCGAATTTGCTCCTGGTGAGAGCCTTCGTCAAAATATCAGCATCCTGATCCTCCGTTGGAATGTATGAAAGCAACATGATCCTCCGCTGCACACAATCTCTGATATGATGGTACCTGATGTCAATATGCTTAGATCTATCATGAAATACAGGATTAGCCGAGAGTTTAATGCAACTCTGGTTATCACAATAAATCACAGTAGGATCCAAATGAGAACCGAACAAACCAACCAGGATCTTCCTCATCCATATATCCTCGCATGCAGCCAAACTTGCTGCCATATACTCGGCCTCCGCTGAACTGAGTGCCACGGATATCTGCTTCCTGCTGTACCAAGAAACTGCTGTCGATCCAATACTGAAGACCCCTCCTGATGTGCTCTTTTTGTCCGTTGGGCTCCCTGCCCAATCTGCATCCGTGAAGCCACATAGCTTCACCTAATCCTCCTGTCTACACCACAAACCATATCCCGATGTGCCTCTCAAATAACGCAATACATGCTTACCCGCCTTCCAGAAGAGCTTGGCAGGCTTAACCATAGATTGTGAAAGCTGGTTAACTGCATAGCATATATCAGGTCGTGTATTGACCAAATACATCAGCAACCCCACCAACTGTCGATAAACAGTGGCATCCACTTCTTCTCCCGAAGTGGCATCCTCCTTCCTCCAACCTCCAGGAAGAGGAGTATCAACAGGCTTGCAGCCATGCATGTTGAACTTCTCCAGTATCTCCTGAGCATACTTGCCCTGAGAAACAAACAGTCCACCACTGCGCTGCCATATTTCCAATCCTAGGAAATAGTGAAGGAGGCCCAAATCCTTCATCTCAAACTCTGTAGCAAGATCCTTCTTGCATGACAGTATCAACAGCTCATCACCCGTTAGAATCAAATCATCAACATACAGTACAATGATAAGCAACTTACCCTTCGCCACAATCTGGTATAGGTTAGGATCCGCCTCGCTCTTGGAGAATCCAAGTCCTTTGAAATAGCTGTCTATCTGTGTGTACCAAGCACGTGGTGCTTGCTTCAACCCATACAACGCTCTCTTGAGCCTGCACACATGCGACTCGCTGCTGAAGACCTCAAAGCCTTTGGGTTGCTCAATGTACACCTCCTCCTCAATGACTCCGTTGAGGAATGCAGTCTTCACATCCATCTGATGAATGTGCCATCCCATCTGCGCTGAGAGAGCAAGAATCGTCCATATGGAAGAATACCTTGCGACAGGTGCAAAGGTCTCCTCATAATCAATCCCGTCTATCTGTGAAAAGCCTCGGGCAACAAATCTTGCCTTGTACTTCTCTACACTCCCGTCAGCTGCCTGCTTAACTTTGTAGATCCATCTCGAACCCACCACTGATTTCCCTTCCGGACTAGGAACAATCTCCCATGCACTGTTTCTAACGATAGAATCATACTCTTCCACCATGGCGTCTACCCATGCGAGATCCTCCACAGCTTCCTCGAAAGAGGATGGCTCAGTCACAACACACTTGCTCATAAGAGCCATGTATCCAGTGTACCGATCAGGTGACTGTCTCTACCTGCGTTGGGCTGTAGGTGGTCCTACAACTTTCTCTGCATCTTGAGCCAATCGCTCAACTTCTGTGAAGCGCTTTCGCCCTCTGATGGTTGGCGCTGCATGAGTGGTCTCTTCCACTCCATGAACCTCGTCCTGTGGCTGATCCACATCCTGAAGCTCATCCTTAGGAACTAATAGCTCCTCATCTGCATGCAAGTGTAGCTCCCTCTCAAGCGAACACTTCATGGCTTTCTCCTCCTGAAATTTTATATCCCGTCGCACAACAGTTTTACCACTGTCTGGAAAATACACACAATAGTTGTGGGGCATATTAGTGTACCCCACAAATATCCCAACCTCAGCGGTCGGCTCCAACTTCTTCCTGGCATCCTTCGTCACATGCATGTAAACGTTAGCACCAAAAATCTTCAAATGAGAAAGATCATGCTTCTTACTAGAATAAGCCTCCTCGGGTGTACTCATGCCAAGTATCCTATGAGGACAACGGTTCTGCACAAAAAATGTTGTATTGCATGCTTCCGCCCACAAGTGAAGGGGTAGGCCCTAATCATGCAACATTGCCCGTGCAGCACCCACAATCGTTCTGTTCTTTTGCTCAGCTACCCCGTTCTGCTGTGGGTTGTGGGGAGCTATGAGCTCTCTATGAATCCCTTCTGCATTGCAGAAATCCTTGAACTCATCCGAGATGTATTCACCACCGTTATTGCTCCTAAGAGCCTTCACCTTCTTCCCCGACTCCTTCTCGACCAGTGCTTTGAATTCACAGAACTTTGAATATGTCTCGCTCTTCTTCTGCATGAAGAAGATCCAGCACTTACGAGAGAAATCATCAACAAAAATCACATAATACCTGTGTTTTGGTGTCGAATCAACTGAGAAAGGTCCACACACGTCTGTGTGAATTCTCTCAAGGATCGTTGTGGCGTGACTATCCTTCTCGTGAAAGGTGGATTTCACGAACTTCCCCAAAGTACACCCCTTGCACTGATCTGACTGCGCAAGTGTGCCTTTAGGAAGCCCTGTAGTGATCTGCTGCAGTATCTTCAAGGCTCCATGGTGAAGGTGACCCAATCTCCTGTGCCACAACTCGCCATCATCCCGGCTCACCAATCCTTCTGCCTTGCCTGCCATTGCTGTGCATCCATCTACATGCAACTTATAAAGGTTCCTCACTCGAACCCCTATCTTTCGGGTCTCACCAGTTGTCTTGTTGCATAGGAAGGCCTTTCCCTCACTGAAAACAACATCATACCCCTTGTCTTCCAACATCGCCACTGAGATAAGATTATTCTTCAATCCTAGAACATGGATGACTTCCTTCAATACGAAGGGTTTACCAGACTCCCTCTCAAAGGAAATGGTACTGATACTGGTCGCACTGTATCTACCATCATCGCCCATCTCGATGTGCACTTCAAGATCTTTGTCCTCCAGATCAGAGAACAAATCTCTATCTCCTGTCATGTGAAAAGATGCACCACTGTCCAAGAACCACACCGATCCCATCACACTTGAAACCAAGCATGCGATCAATGAAAAATCAAGCTCAAACTGTGAGGCTAGAGCCTCTCCTGCTGAAGATCTAGCAGCCTGCTTGTTCTTCTTCTTTTGCGGACAATTAGTGGCATAGTGTCCGTGTTGGTGACAGTGAAAACACTTCACCTTGGACATATCCTGCTTCTTGCCTTTCGCACCAGACTGAGAAGCTTTCTTGTTCTTCCCCTTCTTTGCTTTGGCAGCCAAAGCGCAATTTTCTTCATCAGCTCCCTTTGACGAAGATCCATCCTTGGTACTCCTCCTGATTTCCTCCTGCACAAGATTTGACCATAGTCTTTCCCATCCTGGCAATTTCTCCCGACCATTGACAGAGTCCTGATAGGAATGCCAACTCTTCAGAAGACCAAGGAGAGCCAAGCTCACCAAGTCCTCATCATCGACGGTAACCCCCACACTTCCTAGCTCATCTCGACACTGAGTGAACTTCGTGAGATACTTGGGCATACTGTCACCCTTCTCGCATTTGATGTTTCTGAGTTTATCTTTGAGCGCCAGCTTCCTCTGATCGATCTTGCTTTGGAATAATTCTGTTAATGATTTCCACATCAAATATGGAGTAGCCTTTCCATGTAGGCTGGACACAATGTGATCCTTCACGCCCTCCAACAGAATCCTTCGACATTTTGCGGTCTTCTTTTGCCAAGCATCAACTTGAGTAGCATCAGTAGGCTTTGGGACATCCGTATCTATGAACTCCTTCAACCCGTTATCATCCAATACTACCTCCATCCTGTCCTTCCATGCAATATAGTTTGAGCTACCCTCAAGAGCATACTCCAATCGCAATCCGTTGAAAGACATTGCTGCGTTGCCACCAAGAAAACACTGCTGCAAATTCGAATTCCACCAGCAACCAACTCAACCGCCTCGGATCTAAGATTCGTGAGAACACAATATTTCTCGTACAAATATTGACTGTATGGGCATTCACCGGATATCTCACCTTCCAAAGGAAGGATGAATCCATAGGCTACCTGGCCCGATTACAGACTCTGCCTGAAGAAATAGAATGTAAACACTTCCTGAATAGTAGATCTGGTGATCAACAGCTCCGATACCATGTAGAAATTTTGAATAATTTAACACATATTCAACAGAGATTATCCTAATCATGTACTATTGCGGAATACATACACAATACATAAGCTCCTCTACGTTGATCATCAATATAGCAGCATCAATAACAATAAAGCATCAAGAGCATTCACACATTAACACAGTATGTAACCCGGGGAAAGCATCTCGCTAAAAACCCCAACTATCTGTATATTAATGATTGAGACCATGTAACATTACTAAGTACAATGCTTATCACAAGCAATCCAGTACCAGCTCCACCTGTTACACACAATACAGCTAAGATCTGATCTCCAAATCTATTCCACTGCTTGCCTGCCTCCACTGCTCAATACCTGCTCAAGAATGTATGAGAATGGTTTACCAAACTCGTATTTCACCTCCAATGAATCACTCACACCGTGTTAGATGTGAGCAGAGGCTAGAATACTGGGCAAATACATGAGCAAACTCATTGGCATACTCAATCCCTTGATTGTGCAAATCCTCATGCACAACTATAGTCACAACTGACAGCAATTTGATTCTCTAACACCTGTCCCTGTTGAACTGAACATGCACTGACATGCAACTGAGTTAACTGATGTACTCTATAGTTGTATTATGATTTAATAATTATTTTAACAACTCATCATTAGTCTATTTGCAGTTAGACTAACTACAACTAGTTTAACCAAGTCGAACTGAACACAACTCCATCAACTCCACCAAACTCAACTGATTGAGTTCTAACTGAATTCATGCATGCAACAACTCAACTGACTCATAAGAAAAGCGTACTTCTTTCTGACAGCTACATGGGCCACATCTGTAGCTCAAACTAAAGTGCTCCAAGAGAATAAGATCAAGTTTATAGTCCAAATATTATTATGAGACAATAATATTTGACTTTTCTATTTTGGACAGCCAGTCTAAAAATAGACTTTGATCACTCCTGCTGTGATCACTCCTGCTGTGGTCACTCCTACTGTGATCACTCCTGCTGTGGTCACTCCTACTATTATCATCCCTGCTGTGGTCACTCCTGCTGTGATCATCCCTGCTGGGATCCAAAAATAGAACTTGCGCCATAATTTGCCTGTGGGCCCACTTAGTGAAGGTGACTCTTTTCACTAAGCTCCATCATCTTGTTGCAATCTCAACACTCCCTCTCGACAAGATATGGATTATCAGCAACCCCTATCCTGCCTCGGTGGTACTCGAATTTGCTCCTGGTGAGAGCCTTTGTCAGAATATCAGCATCTTGATCCTCCGTTGGAATGTATGAAAGCAACATGATCCTTCGCTGCACACAATCTCTGATATGATGGTACCTGATGTCAATATGCTTAGATCTATCATGAAATACAGGATTAGCCGAGAGTTTAATGCAACTCTGGTTATCACAGTAAATCACAGTAGGATCCAAATGAGAACCGAACAAACCAACCAGGATCTTCCTCATCCATATAGCCTCGCATGCAGCCAAACTTGTTGCCATATACTCGGCCTCTCCTGAACTGAGTGCCACGGATCTCTGCTACCTGTTGTACCAAGAAACTGTTGTCGATCCAATACTGAAGACCCCTCCTGATGTGCTCTTTTTGTCCGTTGGGATCCCTGCCCAATCTGCATCCGTGAAGCCACATAGCTTCACCTCATCCTCCTATCTGTACCACAAACCATATCCCGATGTGCCTCTCAAATAACGCAATACATGCTTACCCGCCTTCCAGAAGAGATTGGTAGGCTTAACCATAGCTTATGAAAGCTGGTTAACTGCATAGCATATATCAGGTAGTGTATTGACCAAATACATCAGCAACCCCACCAACCGTCGATAAACAGTGGCATCCACTTCTTCTCCCGAAGTGGCATCCTCCTTCCTCCAACCTCCAGGAAGAGGAGTATCAACAGGCTTGCAGCCATGCATGTTGAACTTCTCCAGTATCTCCCGAGCATACTTGCCCTGAGAAACAAATAGTCCACCACTGCGCTGCCATATTTCCAATCCTAGGAAATAGTGAAGGAGGCCCAAATCCTTCATCTCAAACTCTGTAGCAAGATCCTTCTTGCATGACACTATCAATAGCTCATCACCCGTTAGAATCAAATCATCAACATATAGTACAATGATAAGCAACTTACCCTCCACCACAATCTGGTATAGGTTAGGATCCTCCTCACTCTTGTAGAATCCAAGTCCTGGGAAATAGCTGTCTATCCGTGTGTACCAAGCACGTGGTGCTTGCTTCAACCCATACAGTGCTCTCTTGAGCCTGCACACATGCGACTCGCTGCTGAAGACCTCAAAGCCTTCGGGTTGCTCAATGTACACCTCCTCCTCAATGACTCCGTTGAGGAACACAGTCTTCACATCCATCTGATGAATGTGCCATCCCATCTGCGTTGAGAGAGCAAGAATCGTCCATATGGAAGAATACCTTGCGACAGGTGCAAAGGTCTCCTCATAATCAATCCCCTCTATCTGTGAAAAGCCTTGGGCAACAAATCTTGCCTTGTACTTCTCTACACTCCTGTCAGCTGCCTGCTTAACTTTGTAGATCCATCTCGAACCCACCACTGATTTCCCTTCTGGTCTAGGAACAATCTCCCATGCACTGTTTCTGACAATAGAATCATACTCTTCCACCATGGCGTCTACCCATGTGGGATCCTCCACAGCTTCCTCGAAAGAGGATGGCTCAGTCACAACACACTTTCTCATAAGAGCCATGTATCCAGTGTACCGATCAGGTGACTGTCTCTGCCTGCATTGGGCTGTAGGTGGTCCTACAACTTTATTTGCATCTTGAGCCAATTGCTCAGCTTCTGTCAAGCGCTTTCGCCTTCTGATGGTTGGCGCTGCATGAGTGGTCTCTTCCACTCCATGAACCTCGTCCTGTGGCTGATCCACATCCTGAAGCTCATCCTTAGGAACTAATAGCTCCTCATCTGCATGCAAGTGTAGCTCCCTCTCAAGCGAACACTTCATGGCTTTCTCCTCCTGAAATTTTATATCCCGTCGCACAACACTTTTACCACTGTCTGGCAAATACACACGATAGTTGTGGGGCGTATCAGTGTACCCCAAAAATATCCCAACCTCAGCGGTCGGCTCCAACTTCTTCCTGGCATCCTTCGTCACATGCATGTAAACGTTAGCACCAAAAATCCTCAAATGAGAAAGATCAGGTTTCTTACCAGAATAAGCCTCCTCGGGTGTACTCATGCCAAGTATCCTATGAGGACAACGGTTCTGCACATAAACTGCTGTATTGCATGCTTCCGCCCACAAGTGAAGGAGTAGGCCCTGATCATGCAACATTACCCGTGCAACACCCACAATCGTTCTGTTCTTCCACTCAGCTACCCCGTTCTGCTGTGGGTTATGGGGAGCTATGAGCTCTCTACGAATCCCTTCTGCCTTGCAGAAATCCTTGAACTCATCCGAGATGTATTCACCACCATTATCGCTCCTAAGAGCCTTCACCTTCTTCCTCGACTCCTTCTCGACCAGTGCTCTGAATTCACAGAACTTTGAATATGTCTCGCTCTTCTTCTGCATGAAGAAGATCCAGCACTTACGAGAGAAATCATCAACAAAAATCACATAATACATGTGTTTTGCTATCGAAGCAACTGAGAAAGGTCCACACACGTCTGTGTGAATTCTCTCAAGGATCGTCGTGGTGCGACTATCCTTCTCGTGAAAGGTGGCTTTCACAAACTTCCCCAAAGTACACCCCTTGCACTGATCTGACTGCACAAGTGTGCCTTTAGGAAGCCCTGTAGTGATCTGCTGCAGTATCTTCAAGGCTCCATGGTGAAGGTGACCCAATCTCCTGTGCCACAACTCGCCATCATCCCGGCTCACCAATCCTTCTGCCTTTCTTGCCATTGCTACGCATCCATCTACATGCAACTGATAAAGGTTCCTCACTCGAACCCCTATCTTCCAGGTCTCACCAGTTGTCTTGCTGCACAGGAAGGCCTTTCCCTCACTGAAAATAACATCATACCCCTTGTCTTCCAACATCGCCACTGAGATAAGATTCTTCTTCAATCCTAGAACATGCATGACTTCCTTCAATACGAAGGGTTTACTAGACTCCCTCTCAAAAGAAATGGTACCGATACCGGTCACACTATATCTACCATCATCGCCCATCTCGATGTGCACTCCAAGATCTTTGTCCTCCAGATCAGAGAACAAATCTCTATCTCCCGTCATGTGAAAAGACACACCACTGTCCAAGAACCACACCGATCCCATCACACTTGAAACCAAGCATGTGATCAATGAAAAATCAAGCTCAAACTGTGAGGCTAGAGCCTCTCCTGCTGAAGATCCAGCGGCCTGCTTGTTCTTCTTCTTTTGCGGACAATTAGTGGCATAGTGTCCGTGCTGGTGACAGTGAAAACACTTCACCTTGGACATATCCTGCTTCTTGCCTTTCACACCAGACTGAGAAGATTTCTTTTTCTTCCCCTTCTTTACTTTGGCAGCCAAAGCGCAATTTTCTTCATCAGCTCCCTTTGACGAAGATCCGTCCCTGGTACTCTGCCTGATCTCCTCCTGCACAAGATCTGACCATAGTCTTTCCCATCCTGGCAATTTCTCCCGACCATTGACAGAGTCCTGATAGGAATGCCAACTCTTCAGAAGACCAAGGAGAGCCAAGCTCACCAAGTCCTCATCATCGACAGTATCCCCCACACTTCCCAGCTCATCTTGACACTGAGTGAACTTTGTGAGATACTTGGGCATACTATCACCCTTCTCGCATTTGATGTTTCTGAGTTTATCTTTGAGCGCCAGCTTCCTCTGATCGCTCTTGCTTTGGAATAATTCTGTTAATGAATTCCACATCAAATATGGAGTAGCCTTTCCATGGAGGCTGGACACAATGTGATCCTTCACGCCCTCCAACAGAATCCTTTGACATTTTGCAGTCTTCTTTTGCCAAGCATCAGCTTGAGTAGCATCAGTAGGCTTTGGGACATCTGTATCTATGAACTCCTTCAGCCCGTTATCATCCAATACTGCCTCCATCCTATCCTTCCATGCAATATAGTTTGAGCTGCCCTCAAGAGCATAATCCAATCGCAATCCGTTGAAAGACATTGCTGCGCTGCCACCAAGAAAACACTACTGCAAATTCGAATTCCACCAGCAACCAACTCAACCGCCTCGGATCTAAGATTTGTGAGAACACAATATTTCTCGTACATAGATTGACTGTATGGGCATTCACCGGATATCTCACCTTCCAAAGGAAGGATGAATCCAGAGGCTACCTGGCCCGATTACAGACTCTGCCTGAAGAAATAGAATGTAAACACTTCCTGAATAGTAGATATGATGATCAACAGCTCCGATACCATGTAGAAATTTTGAATAATTTAACACATATTCTGTTTGCCCTCATTTTCATTTTCAGGACAAATTTGTTTTCTACATAATGTAATATCTTTTATTTTTGGCTACGCCACAAATTCGCCTGGACGGTAGATTCTTATTGAAATCTGGCAAAAAAAATAAAAATCAGAATGGTGGAGTGTTTGAATTATTTTTTTGATGCTGGAATGGAATCAAAACCATCACGAACCCTTGGGACACCCAAAATCCTAAAGTTTGACAGGTATAACCCATATTTTCAAAAACATTTGCCAAATTTTATCATAATCTTACCGGAATTTCCAATATTTTCCAAGCTAATTTGTGGATTTTTTAGACTACTTGTTTATTTTTCATTTTTCTGTTAGTCAGCAGAAAAATATAAAAAATAAAAAATTCTCTCTGCCATCAATCTGTTTATTGATTTTTTCAATTAAGGTCGATTATATTATCTTGTAATTTAACTTATGTACTAATTAATGCAATCATTAAATCGATAACCTAGTTTGATTAACATGACTTGACAAAGAAGACACACAGTCAACTACTAAATTTCATATTAAATGTAATTCAAAGAGAAAAACATACAACTAGTTTAATTCCAGTTGTTAGGAAGTAGAAGAAAACTTCAATCTTCTTGGTGTAACGTAATTAAAGAATTCTAGTTGTTAGGAAGTGGAATAAAACTTCAGTATTCTTGGTGTAACATAATTAAAAGAGAGAAAAATATACCACTAAATTAGATTTCTAGTCGTTAGGAAGTGGAAAAAAACTTCAGTCTTTTTCTAGTTGTTAGGAAGTGGAACAAAACTTTTGTCTACTTGGTGTAAGAGGGAGAAAACTTGTGAGGCAGACGAATTTTTGGTGTAACAGTGCATACGTATCTTTCTACAATTTGACAAGTTTTCTCTCATTTTTTTTTCCTTCATAGTCATCTATCAACAATGAATTTTGGATAATTGTTTTTTTGAAATGAAGGTTGCATGTTATCATCAAAGTACTTTGCACTTTTTGAAATGTAACATTGAGATGAATAACTTCACCGTACGTGGCAATGTTTATTGGTCTCGAGGATGTGGTCTAAAGGTTAAGTGGGGAGGTTTGGTCCCCATAGGTCTGGTGGTCCAATACCAGACAAGACTATTTATGTCTGAGAGCTGCTCCAAACATGATTTCTTCAGTGGAAAAATAAATGCTCATAAATCAATATTCACACTCTATTATCTAAGAAATTGTAAATCGCCTCAGTCTTGCATGTCATAGAAGTAAAATAAGTAATAATAAACTATGTCATTCTATATCTGCAGCCCACATTTTTTTCAATTGGAGAGCCAACCTCCCCACCTAACTGTTAGACCACATCCTTCAGACTACTAGAAATCCACATTTACCATTCGCTTCTTTAGGATTTTGTATGCCACCTTAAAAACCTTGCAATCTCATTTGGTTTCAATATTATAGCATAAGCTCCATCCGCACTACTCTCCATTTTAGAGAAGAAAAGAAGGATCGACCCTTGTACTCTGTCGGACAAGATGCACAATCAAGGTCTTGTTGTTGTTGAAGGAAGTGGACAAAGACTATTCTGAGAGGCTTGGCAAGTACCAATGAGGAGGAGGATAGTTTGAGTTTGCTCAGCAACACCAGCAGGCTCTACCTTAATGCAAGTCTCAGCCTCAACATTTATGGTCTGTGAGTAGGCTTTGCTTTCACCTGATAGCTGCAGCAGGGTTGGAGAGATGATCTGAGTGATATTTTATGGGACTGACCTATATGTTGTGGAATGAACCCCCTACAATATATCTCCAAGGTAATTTTCCAGGGATGGTTCTCTCACCCGAGTCTGGGGATAGTTTTAGACTGGTTAGATATAGTATGGACATTATTGAAATAAGTGTGATATGAACTGATAAAATTGTAGTTTCCAATGGAAAATGGCGATATTTTGGAATGCATCTTGTTGGTGATACTGGTTATAATCGCAATATTAATTCTATATCAAATGATAAATGATTCGAGAAGGAATGGGAAAAGGAAGTATGTATGAGGAGTTCTAAGCTATAACATAGACAAAAAGGAGCTGAAATCCTCCATAGAAAACTAGTAGGTAGTTCATTCTGTATACATGGTAGAATTCAGAGATATAATAGGGGATTGATAGATGGAAGATGGACGAGGTTTTGTCTACGCAGTTGGAGTGGGAAAAATGCTCTAAATCTATCTAGGTTTCTGTATATAGAGTGATTCAAACTTTCAAAACAATCTAGCAAATTTTGGAAGAAGATCAGGAGGGGGTAAAGTAGGAAGATGATAAAAATGGACATTTCAAGTGCAGAGTTGCAAACAAGTGGATTAAATGTAGTATTTGGTGGTGCAAGATTTGGTGTTGTTGGTTACAAAATTATTTTTCTTAAGGATTAAGTGAACATGATACAATGTTGGCACAATGGTGCTACTATCAGCCACAAATGATGCAAACGTTTTGGTTGTTCTGTCCATATAGAATAAATCTTCCTATTGGGGCCATGGTCACTAAAGGGTGGATGCTTACATGAACCAGGAGCTGGTTTCAATGGTGCTCAATTGCATTAATGTGGTTTGGTGGCAGTGGATAAATTTGAATTTAGACTGGATTCTTTATGTCAATGGGGTTATTTCTCGCTGCCACAGATTACAAATTTGTTGTTGACAAGATGGATTGCGTAAAGTTGAAGGAGAAAATAGAATAATCAATCTAAAGTGGTTGGATTGACCATCCTAGTCACCTTGTATCGACCATCCTAGTCAATTAGGGGTGTACTCCCATGATTACAAGTATCAAATCAGATAGGGTGGTAGAGATAATAGCTGGTGGGGTACAAAATCTTGGGGTGGTACACTTCCTCAACCTAATTGGATTATTTATAAGGAACTAAAAGGTGGTGGGACAAATGTTGTTTGCACTGATCGTATTGGATGGTTTGTCCCTATCAGCTGTTACACATTATTTTGTCATATCTCCTGTTCACTTCCCAAACTCTATCCCAAAGTGCCAAAATATTGACTACTGTGCAACATATCCATCATGATATATAGACCAAAACCTCCCTGGAGAATCAAAGGAAAACAACCTTGAATCCATTCTGGAGAAGGTTGCCTAAAAAGCTAATTTTTGGCATCAACTCATTTTGCTCCACTGCCTTCCCGTGGTGATGGCAGGTTTCTCAGTTATACACTCACACTGCCAGCGCGTGTTTTCATAGGAAAACCCATGTTGAACCTTTTCTGGCAAGTTTTCCAAAACTAGAGAAGAAGCTTCACTCACTAGAACCTTTGAAACAATGAGATGGATATTGGTTGTTGTTGATATGGTCGAACTCTCTCATTTGGGCCTCTTAATATTATAATCATGGGATTTCTCCTTGAGATGTGGACCTTCATCCTTTTTTTCTAGATCCCTAACTCCCTCTCATTTCCTATAAATTCACTCCCTTCCATCCCCAAATGGTTGGTAATTGATTGTTGCATCCCTATGTTGAGGTTATTCTTACATGCTACCCATTCTAGCTTAGAGAAGGAGTGCTTGAAGAGTCTTTTCTTGGACTTGGACATTCACAAAAAGGAGGTCTCCAACATCAAGGCATAGGTTGTATGCTTCCCTTTTTAGCTTATTAATACATACATTTGGTATTCACTTTCCATAATTTTGTAAATGTTTATGTTATTAGCTTAATGTTCCTTGATCTATTAAGTAGTTTATGTTTTATGTATGCTATATATGCTCTCGTATCTTGCATAGTACTTTGATCTTCCTTGCAAGTATCTGGACGTGAATAACAACTAAGGAGCGAGGCCTAGAGCAAAAGATTCAAAGCCACCTCTAAGGCTCGAGTGATTAGCATTAGAGCAAGGTAGGTTTCTCCTTTTCTTTGCATTTGTTGAACATAAGCTAGGAAATTGTATGTTAGTTTGTTTATTTTGTTGTTAGATCCACTCATTGGGCTAGAGGGATTGCCTCTATCCACAGAGGGGATTTGTCTTCAGAACAAAATGGTGACTCCACTAGGGAAGCTATAGCCTTTTCATCCCCTTTTTCCTCTCAATTAGTTTGACCGACCATCGAGTTCCCAGTTAGTTTGAGTGTGTATATTGTCTGCACAATCATTGATTTCTACCTTAGAGTGCTAAGTCTGAAGTGTTTGTGAAATCTTTTTTCTTTTCCCATATTCCTCGCTCAATGCGAGTTTTATCAGTGAAATCCGTGTTGTTAGCGCCCTTTTTTTTACCTGTATAGTCACGCTGGAAACCCTGTCTTCCACTGTTTACCCGTGCTGAAGACCACCATGGATTTTGCTATGAAAATTAGCACTGACAACACGGGTTTTGTTATGGAAGGTAGCACTGACAACCCTGCCAGCAGGGGTTTTGCTATATAAAGTAGCATTGATCCTTGAATGTGAGAATTTTTAGGTTTTCTCTATCAAAATCCAGTGTGTCTTGGCCCCTGAGGTCTTTTCCCATCCAGTATGCTTGAATTTGTCAGTGTTTTTGATTGATTGTCTTGATTAATTTGCAAAATTTATCTCATTGGCTTTGAAGTGAAATTTGATTGAGTTCTAGGGTTTATAGTCAATTGGTCATTAGTTGTTGCTTGTTGTTGTCATTGAGATGATGGTTTTGCTTATTGATTTAGTGTTGCTTTCTATGGAAATCATTGCAAACAATGTTTTGCATTTGTTTTAGCTTGTCTTTCAAAATTTACTTTTCATGAAAATGCATTAGATTAGTTGCATTGAAAAGTTATTTTTTGAGATTCGTCATTGAAAATAGATCACATTTTTCAGTGATTGAAAGCTAAAGACTGTATTAGGTGCATCAAATCATTCAAAACGAAAAGATAATTATAATTCATATAAGTGCATCTTAGTAAAGTAAAATCATTTTTCTTTCGAAAAAGTTGCAATTAGGATAGTGAAAAGTGAAAATCATTTTTACTTTTGGGATTGCATTTGGAAGACGAAAGTGAAAGTTAGTGAAATGCATTTTGTTTGATGCATTATTGATTGAACTTTCTTCCCTTGATTAGCTAGCTTTCATTGAAATGATTTTTTTCCATCTTCTCATATAGTTGCGTCTTAGGCATTCAAGTGACATCATTTTGAGCCCAAAATTGAAACATAATTCAAGAAAAACATTAAAATTTACTGAATTAACCTAAGGAGCATTTGGAACTTAACACAAACATTTAGAGGTATAGGCTAGAGATGTGTTCCGACATCTATAAACCTAGCAGTTGTTGATAACTGCTTGCATTGTATCCCGGGGGTGAAATCTTGTTCTAGTACGGATGTATATCGGAGGTTCTCCAATACTCTAGGGTATATCATAGACACTCTATTATGAAAAGTATATGGCAATGCTCTCACTGAATGGTTATGCATTAGGCGACGCTAACACAGACTTGTGCTCCTCGTACCATCACATATATAATGGGAGACCCCACTAGGTTTTTATCCTTTAGCCACAGGTAATCGAGTCAGTCGTCTTGTAGATGTGATACACTGAACAAAAAATTCAGGGAGATTGGTTGTCATATGTTAATTCCTTGGTTTTGACAAAGGTGTATATTGTGGTTCACGTATACTTGGTAAACCCTTTTTCCTAGTTACCCCTTTTTGATTTATTTGTTGTTAATTTCTAAAATTAATGGATGTTGAAACAACATCCTTCTTATGGAAATACTCCTTAGTAAATCTTAGGTTGATACCAATGGCAACATTTCTTGAGTCTACCAACCAAGGAAACCCCCCTAATAGGAATCCTAGTCATTTTCATTCTTTTGGAAATGTTGTTGCTCACAATGTCCCTTCCTGGATTAACCATTGGGTTTCCAGTTTGGTTGTTTTTGGCCTTGGTGATTTCGAGTGTCCAAACTGCTTTTCAACCAAGTTCTCCTCCACCTAAAAAAAATCAACATCATGTCGATCCTAAATTTGACCTCTCGTCTTCTTCGCCTATTTATTAACCTTGTTCTTCCTCTTCGTCTGGTGAAAGTATAAATTCTAGTAACCAGGAAGCTAAGAAGAAGAAGAAGAGGATGAAGAAGAAGATGCAAAATAGGCAAGGGGGCAACCAAGCAGGCATTGCTACAGATTCAACTGATGTAGAAAAATCTTCCAACCAGCACCAGAAAGTAAAATTCCCTTTCATGTTATGTAAGGGTGACCATCTTCTTCGAAATTGTCCTGGTATTCCCAAGGTCTTAGAAGTGTGGTCCACAAGTTCACATCAACCTTTGTCATCAGCCTCTGGGAATCATGCTGGTGATAAAACTTCAACTAGTAATAATAAGGTCCATGGGAAAAAGGGAAAATCCAAATTTCCTTGTAAGTTGTGTGAAGGTAATCATCCCATTCACCTTTGTTCTCTTATGGATGAAGCTTCCAAAGAGTTGGAAAACCTTATTGTTTCATAGCCTCATCTTCCGGCTGGTTATCGAAAGTTTTCCCATGATCCTCCACTAGTTGATCCAGTGATTGATCAAAATTCATCTTTGGTCAACCCCTCTCTCTGAAAGTGAGTCTCATGAGTTCGTTCTTGACCAACCATTGGTTGAGAAAACGGTAGAATTGGCTCCACCTTCAGTTAACCGTACCTTTCCAATAGAGAGTGAACCTCATACTGCTTAGGTTCTTCTGGTTTCTTCAGTTTCGAATGAACTAGAGGGAAATCCTCTTGTTCCCAAGGTGCATGAGAGTAGTTCTCCTGTTCCCATAGTACAAGAGGGCAGCTCTCATGTTCCTATGACACCCCCTTCGAGTAGTTTAGTCACTTCTTTTGATTGGAGTCGACTAGCAGGATATCATCTTTCGTCTTATGTGCCTTTCCAGATTATAGTACAGGCTTACAATATGGTTGTACCTAGCACAGTCATAGATGAGGGTGCATCTGCTAGCATTCTATCCTCAAATTCTTGGAAAGCTTTGGGGTCTCCTCAGCTTGTCCCCGTCACCCATAATCTGTTAGCTTTTAACAAAGGAACCAGTCAACCATTAGGGATCCTTCCTAAGTTTCCTATTAATTTAGGAGGAAAGACACTCTATATAGACGTGATGGTTTTCCAAGGCCCTTTAGATTTTAATCTACTCCTTGGTCATGACTATGTTTATGTCACGGGAGCTCTTGTATCTTCTCCCTTTCATGTGATGTGTTTCCTGCATGAAGGAAGAATTGTGATCATTGAGCAGATTACATTCATTGGTCCTGAATCAACCCCTAATCAACCATCATCCCTAAATGGTCATTATATGCAAGCAATATCACCCCTGCCACAGGTTAATTATGTGGCCACCTGTTCCATGCCCACATCTATTGATGATCTAGTAGGTGATGTAGTAGATCATGTACTGAGGGCATTGGAGATCAATTTTTCATTTGGATCTCTGGAAATGTATCCCTTCCAGAGTGCTGTTCTCCCATCTAATGAGAACATCTTGGAAGACATGGCCTCTTTTGGTCTATGATCAAGAGCTTGGAGCAGAGTTCCTTGTCTTGTGTCAAGCTCATTAAAAAATGAAATAAGGGATATGATGATAGTTATTTTACTATGTCAACCTCATTAAAAAATGAAATAGGTCTCCATGAGGATAGTTCTTTTACTATGTCAACCTCATTAAAAAATGAAATAAGTTCCCATGAGAAGAGTTCTTTTACTTTTGCCAAGCTCATTAAAAAATGAAACAAGTTGTTGGAGCAGAGTTCCTTGTCTTGTGTCAAGCTCGTTAAAAAGTGAAACAAGGTCCATGAGGATAGTTCTTTTACTATGTCAACCTCATTAAAAAATGAAACAAGGTGTCATGAGCATGGTTCTTTTCTTGTGTCAAGCTCATTAAAAAATGAAACAAATCCCCTTCCAATTAGAGTCTTTGATTAGATCTTGTAAAATCTCAGTCTAGTCTTTCACTTGATCTCGTAAGTAAACCTTCATTCCATCCACATGTTAGTAACCAATCATATAATTAGGCGAATGAAATGAAGCTTGGGGGGCATGTACCTTGAATTGAGTCATTATGTTGGGGGCATGCAAACTTATCTCAAGCATAGTTTTTCCTTGTTTCAAGCTTGTGTACAAATGAAACCACTCTCAAGCATAGTTTGTTTCCATTTCAAGCTTGTGTAAAATTGAAACCAAATCCAAGCATAGTTTTTTCTCATGTTTCAAGATCGTGTAAAAATGAAACCATTCCCACTTTACATCTCATGATTGTCATTTTTATCGACCGATTTTTGCAGATGAGCCTTGGTTTGTCCATTCCATCTGCACTATCTCTTTGGCTGATCATTCACTTTCACTTGGTTGTTTTACCCTTGCCTAAGGAACATCTACAATGAGTGGTCTTATTAGCCAGCCTCTTGACCTTTACATGTTTTGAGCAGTTCCATCATGATCGGAATCATTTGCTATCCTTTTATGACACTCATTTCTCTAGGTGGAGTCCTCTTTCAACTCTTTTCAGACTCCAAAAATATGAAAAGATTGTCGAGCACTTGTCTTTTCGAACTCGTAAAAGTAAATGAAAAGGCGTCTATTTAGTATAAGTTTAACGCTTTTCTAGACTGCGATAGACTATTATAAGAAAAAGGAATACTGTAGTCGAACATGGCTAAGAGGTTCTCTTGTTTTTTCTACCATTTTTGGGTTCAAGAGATGATTTACGAAAAGGGACTTTTGGAGTTTTCTTTTCCACTTCTTTTTCAAACTCTCTAAACATGAAAAGATGCCGAGTTTTCCCTCCGTTGGACTCGTAAAACATAAACAACGCAAGACTTGTCACCATGATGAGACCGAGTTTCTCCTTCCTAGGGATCCTAAAACTTACTAGGATGGATTCATCTTAAGGATGAAATTATATGAAAGGCATATGGTATCATCTTCAAGCTTGTGTAAAAATAAAGAGCTACTCGCTAGCAATAGCGGGGGAAAATTGAAGGCGAAAATCTCTTGTATTTTGTATAAAAGGCAGCATGTCACTCTTGAACATGACACTCATATGTTGCTCATTTCGGGTTTGGGACATCCTCACTTAGTCACTTGCCTTCCTGGGTTTGGGAAATCCATTTTTCCTCTCATCTGATTATACTACTTCATCATCATGACCTCTAATCCTATGTTGAGTCAAATGTTGCCAAACTCCAGAGTTGTGTCACCGATTTATTCAAGAGAAGTCCTATCTGCAGTTCTTTACTGCTTATACATTGTCTGAATTTCTTCCACAATCCAAGATCATACTTATCTACTCTACTACCTCTTTTGTTTTGTGTCGATGATGTGGGATTCATTATGGCCCTCCTTTGATGGATCACTTCCTGTCGACTTCAGCTCATTATCCGGGAAGATGATCTAGAAACTCCCTTCTAGTACCTTAGAGCTTGCATGCCTCAATGGCAAGTTCTTCGCATTCGATGACATGTTTACATCATTGACCTTCGATAAAATGATTCCATGGTTGTTCGACTTCATTTTCACTATTCACCATCGTGGATTATGCTGATTGTACCTTGAGAGCCATTGTCATCATTGGTGGTTTCTCTCGTGCCTGTTAACGGTTTACATCATTGACCGGTAATTAGGTGGTTTTCTATCATGTTTGACTTCGACACATCTATTCACATGTTAGAATTTGTACATTGATCGGGTCGAGACGGAGCGCAAGACCTTGGATTTTGTTTGATAAAGTCTAGGTTGTGTGGAGTTATTAGTTATTCATGATTGTACACATGATTCCTCTGGACAGATGGATGTGACCATACCGTGGGTCCATATTCATGATCCTTTCTATTCGAATGGCTGCGACCATACCGAGGATCTTTGCACATGATCCCTTTTATACGGATGGCTACATCCATACCGCGGATTCATGTATTATTAGATGCCTATTCTTGTATCGTTAGGCATGATCATCAGAGATGTCATATATGTATATGCTTGATTTGCAGGTCTCCTAACAGTGTTGTTCTCATCCTTGCACTGACTTGTAAAGCATCTCAGCCATCACTCCATGTTCTGCCTTCATGCTTTAGGGGGCATCTGTTACACAATATTTTGTCATATCTCCTATTCACTTCCTGTACCATATCCTGAAGTGCCAAAACATTGACTACTATGCAGCATATCCATCATGATATACAGACCAAAACCTCCCTGGAGAATCAAAGGAAAACTACCCTGAATCCATTCTGGAGAAGGTTTCCTAAAAAATTAATTTTTGGTATCAACGTGTTTTTCTCCACTACCTACCCATGCTAATGGTAGGTTGCTCAATTATACACTCATGCTGCCAGCATAGTTTTTCATAGGAAAACCCATGTTGAACATTTTCTGGCAGGTTTTCCCAAACTAGAGGAGAAGCTCCA
Source organism: Pinus tabuliformis (assembly GCA_031772625.1). Classification (NCBI taxonomy): domain Eukaryota; kingdom Viridiplantae; phylum Streptophyta; class Pinopsida; order Pinales; family Pinaceae; genus Pinus; species Pinus tabuliformis. The sequence goes on from CM062814.1 coordinate 529,174,273, forward strand.
CTCACTAGAACCTTCGGGAACATCAAGCTGGATATTGATTGTTGTTGATATGGTTGAGCTCTCTCATTTCGGCCTCTTGATCTTATCATCATGGGATTTCCCCTTAACATGTGGACCTTCCTCCCTCTTTTGTGGATCCCTAACTCCCTTTCCTTTCCTATAAATTCACTCCCATCCATCCCCAAATGTTGGTCATTGATTGTTGCATCCCTATGCTAAGGTTATGCTTACATGCCACCCATTCTAGCTTGGAGAAAGAGGGCTTGAAGATTCTTTTCTTGGACTTGGGATTCACCAAAGGGAGGTCTCCAACGTCAAGGCATAGGTTGTATGCTTCCCTTTTTAGCTTATTAATACATACATCTGATGTTCAGTTTCCATAATTGTGTAAATTTTTATGCTATTAGCTTAATGTTCCTTAATCTGTTAAGTAGTTTATGTTTGATGTATGCCATATATGCTCTCATATCTTTCATAGTACTTTTATATTCCTTCAAGGTATCCAGATGTGAAGAATAGCTAAGGAGCGAGCCCTAGATTGAAATATTCAAAGCCACCTCTAAGGATCGATTGATTAGCATCAAAGTGAGGTAGGTTTCTCCTTCTCTCTGCATTTGTCAAACATAAGCTAGGAAAGTGTATGGTAGTTTGTTTAATTTTTTGCTAGACCCACTCATTGGGCTAGAGGGATCACCTCTGTCTGTAGAGGGGATTTTCTGTCACAACATCATTGGATTGGATAGTTGAAGTTTCAATGTGGCCCATTGATTGATTCTTGTTGGCTTCGACGAATTTAATAGGTAGGAAGAAACATGTCTCAATAATATAATACTTCATTTCATCCTATAGGTCTAGTAATATGCTCTCCTAGAACGATTGGTTGATGGTAAGCCAACTAGGATATTGGTAGGTGAAGTATTAAAAATTGTATTGGATGTTGTATTTCCTGATATGATGGAGTTTTTGAACACCTTTCAATTCCATTAGTGGCGGGTGTCTCTTGACTGAAATCACCTTATTTCAAAGTGGAGTCAACTGTAATAGCACTGGAACTACTAGCGGAGTTCCTGGTTATCTCTGTGTCATCCCAGAAAGAAAACAAAAATGTATCTACAGATTACTAAATAATGGAGAGTCAGTCCTTGATTGTTGATCTAGACATAGACATTGCAACGCCCATAGAGGTCACGATTGTTGTAGAGAACAAGAAGGACTTCAGATGCTGCCAACAAAAGCACAAAACTATGAAGCTTGGGGTTTGTAGTGGTGTTAATAATTCTCATCATAAAGCTACGGTGTGCAATCAACCAAATTTCAAGTTGGCTTTGGGGATGATCGATCATGCTATTGATACTGGTGTGGTTAGAACGAAGGTTCCTATGATAAATCTCGATACTTAGCGGAGAGAGAACAAATTTAAGAACAAAAAACCAATTAAAGTGCAGGACGAAGTCCAAAAGATAATATTAGGGGTGATCTATACTAGGATAATGCAATGAGACTAAGAAAAATAATATTAGTCGACAAATGGGAGTTTATTAGGATGAGTGGTGTTAAAATTATGGATTGGGTCCATAAAAGTTGGTCTGCTCTTCTAGGTATAGACCCAAAGTGAGCGTTATGGTTAATGGGTGGTTTGGATTCCATTTTGTAAAGGAGGAGGATGCAAACAAGAAGTATCATTATCATGGTTAAAAGGATGATGGTTCCTGGTCCTGCAACATTGGAAGGTTGGTTTTGACCCTGTAACGGAAGTTCCCAAGAGGAAAATCATTTAGGCAAAGCTGCCTAGATTCCCTATTGAAATATGGACAAAAGGGGTGAACCGCGAAATTACGAGTAGAAATGGTAATATATATTATGTGGATGAGGGGTCCATGGGATTGTTAGATAAAAGGACCACTTGGTTCTCAGTAGAACTGGACATCGCTGGTGGATTACTTGTTGAGATTCATTTATATTCGACCACATTTTATATCAGACAAAGGGTTGATTACTAGGGAATTTCATTCCGATGTCTTGAATGTCAAAAGATGGGACACCTAATGATTAATTTCCCTAATCGATATATAAGCAAAGGAAGCTTAGATATGGACTGTGGCCTGACTTGTAGGAATTACACAAGGATTGCAGTTGGAAATAACGAGGATGGGTCCCCTTCGAGATTTCCGGAGAAAAACATGGATAGTATGGTCCTAGATTCAAATCTATTAGAAACGAACTCTTGTACAGTCAGAGGATCGAATATAAGAACAACCCTTTGCATAAACCAAAAAGTAAATGACAGTCGGACTATGACTCCAATTATAAGGTTGGACCCCTTTGAAGACGAAGGGTAAGAACATCAAATTGAGGGGAGTGAGTTAATCTAGAAGGTTATCCTTATTATCTCCTATCTGCAATCAAAATCAATTTGAGGCAGAATTCTCCCCAATTTTGGTTGACGTGGATCTTCTGGCTCTATAAAGGAATTTGGGCATTGCACTTGAACCTATTTCCATTAGGAAACAATTGACTATCAATCTAGATTCGGTTAATAGGGTTACAAAGATAATAGAGTCTAATAGGAAGAAGAGAAGAGAGACCAAATACAAAAGTCTCTCACATTGTGGCGGTCTTGGATTGATTTAAATTCTCATTTTTATGAAGTCATGGAGGCGGTTTTATTCCATGCTTTTGATTGAGGTCCTTCCAACACATCAAATGAAAGAAGGGAAGAAACACAATTTTGAGACCTTATAGCAAGATTTCCCACTGACAATGTTATCCAATGAAGATCATGTCTCTAAATGTTAGAGACCTGAGATCTTCCCACACAATAATATCCTTAAAATACAACATAAAAAATAAAGGACCATCCATTGTCCTGCTACAGGAAACCATGATAGCAAAGGAAAAATACATTGAGATTATTTTAAGATAAGCCCACAATGGAGGGGTTGTGCTACAAACTCACAAGGAAATTCTTGGGTCCTTGTAGCTGTATGGGATCCAACAATCTTCAAATTCCAAGCATATTATTGTTATACTGGCATAATACTGACAACATGATGTAGGGACAACCCTTTTAGATTCTAGGTGATGAACACATATGCAACATATGCCAATCATAGAGCCTTCTGGGATTTACTTGAGACATCTGGAATACAAGACAATCGACCATTAATCATAGCCGTAGATATGAATTTCACTATTGTTGAAAATGAATGTTGGTAACACATCGTCAAGATGGATCTAATGAAAAAATATTTCAAAGAACTTTTAGACCATAAATCTCTTAGAGATGTTGCTTCGACACCCCTGTGTCCAACATGGCAGAATGGTCACTCGGGGGAAGAGGAAATTGCTAAAAGAATTGATAGATTCCTGGTCAATTCAATTTTGTGCCATAAATTAAATCAAATCTAGTCTTGGGCATTCTTCTCAGATATTTAAGATCATGACGCTATTATGCTGGAATGGATCATTAATTTCGTTGATCCCAAGAGGCCCTTTAAATTTAATTTGATGTGGCTAGATTATCTGGAATTTCAGAAATTGATCCAACAGTCTTGGTCTTCCTCACTTCATCCTATCTCTAAATACCCTATATTGAAGATTAAGGACAAACTCCTTCAATTGAAAAAAGTGGACAAAATCTAGATCTACAACAGGAGAGAAACACTCAGTAATGAATTGCAATCCAGACGAATAAATTGCTCGGCTATGGGAGATGAATTCACTTGGTTTGTTCTCTGACCATCAACAGCGGAAATATTGAACCTAGTGACAAAGAAGGACAAAATTCTCCAATTACAAGAAGCAGAATGGAGACAAAAAATTCGTCTTACATGGATTAAGGGCGGTGATGGGAACACAAAAAAATTTCATCGAGTTGCATCCAAAATAAATCAAATAAATTCCATCTAGGTCATTAAAGATGATGATGGAAACATTTATACCTTAGACAGAAGATAAAAAGGGAGGTACACACGTTTTTTCAGAGGCTTATTTAATGAAAGAGAGGGTGACCATTTGATAGAGAAATTGATTTTTTCATATATGTTTCCAGTGATGGTTAATGAAGAGGATGCAATGTTGATGGATATTCCAATCATGGAGGAAGAGCTATTAGAGACAATCAAGGAGGTGGCCAAGGACAAGAATCTTGGGCCTGATGGTTGGCCCGTCAAACTTTTCCTTTTCTTCTTCAAGATGATGGCGTTGGAACTCGTCATTATGGTGGAAGTGATCCGTGTTTCTTGGAACATCCTAAGTGCTATTAACTCCACTTTCCTTACTCTTATTCCTAAGAAAAAAAACACTCTCTCTTTCTCTAATTTCAAGCTTATTTCTTTATACAATTTTGTATATAAAATGATATCTAAAATACTTGCTAATAGAATAAAAAATATAATATCGCCTCACATTTCCTTGGAGGAATTTGGGTTCTTGTCAAAGAGGGGGATCTAAGAGGTAGTTTTCAATGCATAAGAGTGCATACACTCGGTCAAAATGAAGAATTTAAAGGCATGTCTCATGAATATTGATCTTCACAGGGCATATGACTGTGTGTATTGGAATTTTCTCTCATTAATCATGTATAAGATTAGCTTTAAGCATAGACATGTTCAATGGATTATTGCCTACATAACATGAGTGTCCGTGGTTGTTCTCATCAATGGTGTGCCAACTCAATTCTTCAAAACTCACAGGGGCTTTAGACAAGGTTGTGCATTATCTCCTCTACTTTTTGTACTAGTTATGGATACCTTTAGTAAAGGAATCAAGGTCAAATTTGCTAAAGGGGATATTATGGGATGTAACTCTCTAGAGGCTGTAGCATTTCCCACCTAATGTTTGTGGACGACAACCTGTGTGCTAGTGAGGCCAAGCTCTCCGTGTGGGAATTATTCCACAGGAATTTTGTGGATTTTGGAAAGGAATCTACCCTTAATATCAACAAAGAAAAAATAGTTGATTAGTGATTTCGAGGATACTTTGGTGATGCTTGAAATAACTGCCCTATTTGGGGTCAAAATCTGATCCATGGTTGGGGGTTTTAAAAATCTAGGTTGCAAATTAAAGCCTAGAAAATACTCTATAATGGACTGGGAATGACTTATCTCTAATTTTAATAAAAAGTTGTCGAGCTAGGATCAGAGATGGATTTCAATAGGAGGAAGAGTCATAATGATAAAGGTTGTTATGCTTAACAATATCATCTATTGAATGCATCTCTTCCACATTCCATAAGCAACCATTAACAAAATAGAATCCATCATTGCCAAATTTCTATGGTTTGGTATTACTGTATAGAGGAAGATACATCTTATTGGATTGAAGTCCATAGCCAAGACTATGTAGAAAGGCATTTGGGGTATCATTCATACCCATAGATTCAATTTGGCTCTTCTGATTACAAACCTTTGAAGGTTATCCTTTGAGAAGGGGCTATGGAAAACGATTATGTTTTGAAAATATATTCAATAGTCAAGCATGGAGGAATGGATTGAAGCGGGGTTCCATTGGCTAGTAGACCTTCAAAAATCTAGAGCAGTCTCAAGCGTGCCATTCCATGGATTTGCAAAAATATTTGCTAGAGGGTTGGAGACGGGCTGGAAATTAAAGTGGATCTGAATGTTATTAAAGGTCTCGATGGCAGTCATATTCTTCTTATTTCTATCATTAATGAACTTATCTCATAGGGGTTGGATGCTCTCGCTAGCTTGTGGGAGTGGTCTAGAAAGATTTATGTTGCTCATACTTGACCACATGCTTGTAAGATTAGTTTGTCAAAGGATATGCTGGTTGAATAGGAAATGTATCATAGTCTTTTATGCATGTTAGGCGTTAACATCTCTCAGAGGCCTGATGTGCTTGTGTGGGGCAGTCACATTGGGAATGACAAGATTCTGGTCGAGGAAGTTTATGATCAAATCACATTGACATCTCAATCGTTTCCCTTCTCAGAATCTACTTCTCTGCTATGGAAGTGGGAAGCTCCCTTGAATATTAAGTGTTTCTCGTGGTTTTCCATTCACAACCATATTCTGACATGGGACAATTTACATAGGAGAGGTTTCTTGGGTCCTAGCTGGTGCTCTTTGTGTAGTCAGGATTTTGACAATAACATACATCTATTCCTATGTTGCCTCTTCGCTGCCAAGATATGGGTGGAGATGGCCTCTATATTGGGTGTTCCTCATATCAATGATGCTACCTCCATTCATGAATGCATTATTCTATGGAATCTAAGAGCAAAAGAACATAGTATTGTTCCCCTTCATGTCCTTTGGGGGATATGGAGAGCTATAAATGCTTTGTTCTTTTAGGATAAATTCCCTAAGGTTAAGGTTGTTGCTCTAGGAATTATGGTTTTTTTCCAAGAAATTGGCTATTGGGTTCCAAAGGTCTCCCATCAATCTATCTCTTATCTTGATTTGGATGGTATTTTCCCTATATGATCCTTCGATGGAGCCTCCTTTGAAGGGGAATGTGGATGTGGTGTCTCTTTTCACATGGACCCTTTGTTCATTATCATTTTTTCTAGTATTGTGGCAGGGGAGATAATGTAGAGCGGAGCTGATAGCGATGTGGGGTGCTCTCCAGTGCTCTTCTTGGTTAGGAATTGAAAACATTCTAATCATCGGTTACTCCCTAACTATGATCAATTGGATTCAGGGTCAATGTTCTCTTGAGCTTCCAGTTCTCTTCAATTGGATTCAACTGATTAGGAATATTATCCCTTCTTTCTCGGCGGTTATCTTCTAGCATGTCTATCAGGAGAAAGACATGGAGGCTGATGCTATCTCCAAACTCAAACTCTCCCTCTATTTGGGATATATGTTCTTTAAAAAATTCTGAGAGGGCAGGAGTTGTGGCATGGGTTCGTTTGAGATTTAAATCTCCTTCCAAATGTTTCTTTATGGTTTACCTTTTTGGAGTTTTTTCTTTATATTGTGATCCTAGCATAATCCCTTGTTTTTCTTGCTTTCTTGCTCTTCTCCTATAGAGAAATATTTCATTGGACTCGCTCTCTTTTTGTAGTTTCGAGCTACAAACTGCAAAGTTACTTTCTCTGTATGATCAGAAATAGATTCATGGAAATGTAAACTTTCTCTGTTTTTAAGGAATGAAACTCTATTTTTTAGTTTGAAAAAAAGAAGAAAAAATACTCCACTCAAAGATCACATCCCTAGTTCAATATAATGTGGATGATAATGATCTAAAAGTACATGGAATATTTTAGAATATATATGTAGATATGTCATGCTGTTTATTTTGGAATAAGTTTAGAATTTTAATTTAATTATCAATAATTATTAGTTTGGATGGCAAGGATATAACCTCTATGAAATATTCTAAGATATTCTTAGTAATGTTCACAAATCAAAGATTGTGATTTATTCATAGTTACCAAATTATGTTGTATTGTCGAAAAATGTTCGAAAATTCGACGATTCGATTTGGTTCGACAATTAATGCATCAATTAAAAGTTTAGTATGGTGTATAACATATTAAGTTCATTGATTGATGAAGACTAATGAAATTTTTTAATCAGAATTATAAATTTATAGCAACTAATGTTGTTTCTATTACAAACATGAATGATTGCCATGTATACTATAAACTATTCAACCCAAGTAGCAGTGATTGAAGGCATCACCCAAGGATGTCCAGTTAGTAAATATGGTTTAACTATGGATACAGTAAAGGTACCAGCCCTCTTCTGTGAAGATATTCCTCCCTAGTAAGCTTAACATGGAGAAGATTGAGAAATAAGTGCAAAATGAAAGTATGTGGGTTTCATAAGATAAACATCCTGATTGGCATGTACTTTAGAAGCATGGTATTTTATTAAAAAAGTAAGTAACCATAACAAATATAACTAGCTATGCTTTATATAATCTACTCTTTAAAACCATCATCCGAATCAATGAAATGGCATATGCTTTTGTATAAGAAATTCTTGAACAAGTATTTAAATATATGGCTTATGATCTATACAATTGTTAGAGAATAGACTATCTAGATTATGGTCATTATTTGTATAGTAAGTGTTGATCTCTATAGCATCGGATGTGCACTTGCCTCGAGATTTTGTAGAGAGGCTAAGGCACATGCATTCTCCAATACCCATAAATTGTCTGGGAAAATTCTACCTAGAGATGATTTAATTAAAATAATTATTTTTTTTAAATGGTTCCCTAAGTCTAAACTTAAGGAAATCTGGTTAATTAAAGGGTATTAATTAAATCAGGTGAGAATCTTCTAGAAGAAGAAATGGATCGATTTCTAATTACTATTAGCCATCAATTATGTTTTAATATTGGCCATTAGTGCTCCAACAGAAGATTATAAGAAGAAGTCGATGGGTAGATGGAGAACACACCAAAGCAGATACGTAGTTGCTCAAGCAGATCAATTTTCTCACTGGTTGAAGTTTGGCAAAGAGAAAATTGAATCAGACAATGAGTTGCGGGTGGGAGAGAGAGGGCATCAACATAGTAAAAGAGTGTAGGAAAAACCTGGAGGAGGTAGCGTAGAGGAGAGATGCAGAAGGGTTGATGCAGGGCTTGTCACTGCGTAGAGTGTGATGCAGAAAGGCCAGTGAAAGAGGAAGTATGTCCTCTTCAGAGTAAGAAAACATTGTGGATTATGAGAAAATCACCAGTAAAATTCTCTCAATGATTCTTCCTCTATTTTGTCTTGTGCAGAAATTATTACTGAAGATTAATAAAAGAAACCCTCATATGTTGCACTGGTTTTCCCACATTGAGTTTTTCTGGGGACAATTGTCCAAAAATAATTGTGTCACTGTGGTTATATATGTGTTAATATTTTCCTTGTATTTACTTTCAGCATAATTCTATTTGTGAAGATTGCAATGTATGTATTTTGATGCTTGCCATAGAAAACTGCAAATAATTTGTTTAAGTAATTTAACGAATAGAAGAAATATTATTAGTTACTGTAGTAGGATTCAGGATCACTAAATTTTCACATAGTATCAGAGCACAAATCATGAATAGGAGAACTTATATCAGAAAGGAAGAAGGGGGTTCAAAATCCTACCTTCGCAGTAGTTCAAAATCCCAGAGGTAGCGTAGTCCTTGGGCCAAGGAGGTTGAATTTTTGAGTGAGATTGATTTCTTTGAGTGAGTCGACAAAGAAATTAAATTCTCTAGATCAAATGTTTCCAGAGGAAGAAAGGAGCAACACAATTTCCTTCCAGAGCAAATCTTCAACTGGGACGCAGTTATTTTGTAGCAGTTGTTGGCAGAACAATGTCAGAAGAAAGGAGAATATCACAGGAAGTTATGGATAATCAAGAATCCTTAGAATCATCTACCAGGTTGGAAGATGAGTTTGCGTGTCTGTCGGGATCAACTTCAGTTGGTGTTTAGTATACTGATAGCGAAGCTTCAGCTCATATGACTGGAGTAAGGGAATTTCTCGAGCTATCAAGAGGAGAAAAAGGACTTCCAGATCACTATGGGAAACAAACTAAGTGTAATCCTATAGGGAGAGGCACCATATATTTTCAAACGAAAGCAGGAAATAACACTAGTTCCACAAATGTGCTACATGTGCCAGGATTGGGTATGAACCTAATCTCGATGTCCTAATTATAGGACAAGGGATATGATGTGTACTTTGTGGGAAAGAAAGTGTATGTCAAGCATCCCACCTAGACGAAGGTGAGACATATTGGAGCTTGAAGCAACAAACTATACAAGTTGCAGATCAATTCTCCAATGGCACTGATACGCAGTGATGATAACATTAGGAAGGAGCTGAATGAACTATGGCACAGGAGGATGGGGCACTTTCACCATGGAGCACTTAAGATGCTCAGAGAGATTGTAATAGGAGTTTCAATTCTTAGTAATGATCACGATGATCTATGTCGAGGATGTGTACTTGGGAAGTATGCAAAAGCAGTGTTTCCCAGAAGTGACAGCAGAGCCAAAGGCATGTTGGGATTGATACACTCAGATATTTGTGGCCCTATATCCACCAAAGCTCTTAGTGGTGATGAGTATTTCATCACCTTTATTGATGACCATTCCAGAAAGACTTGGATCTACTTCTTAAAGACCAAAGATGAGGTATTTGATTGGTTTCGAGAGTTCAAGGCTTTTGTAGAAAACATGACAAGGAAAAAGATCAAGGTACTACTTTTAGATAATGGTGGAGAATACATAGATACATACTTCATGGAAAGGAATAAAAAAAGAGTGGAAAACTCCCTACAATCCACATAGGAAGGAATTAAAAGAGAGTGGAAAACTCCCTACAATCCACGGCAAAATGGAGTAGCGAAATGGAAGAACAAAACTATAGTCGGGGCAGTAATGGCCATGTTGTATGATGAGGATATGCCTAGATTTATGTGGGAAGAAGCATGCAACACAACAATGTACATTCAAAATGGGACACCTCACAGAGCTTTGGGGAAGAAAATGCCAAAGGGAGTCTTCATTGGAAGAAACCTAAGGTAAGTCATTTGAGGATATTTGGGAGTGTAGCCTATTGTCACATTCCAGATGAAAAATGCATTAAGTTGGATTAGGTTGCAGAAAAGGGGTATCTCGTAGGGTATATCGAGACCTCAAAGGCATACATAATCTAAGTTCTTTGCAACAGGAAGATTGTAGTAAGGCGAGATGCAAATTTCATGGAAGACAAAGCTTTCATAAGATCTTGAGAGATGCTTGCAAGAGATCAATCATCAGATGTTCCATTAGTCCAGCAGTAGTAGGGACTGCAGGAAGAACAAGCAAGGGGACAGTCACATGATTCGAGTATAGTGACTAGTACCATCATCTCCTTAGTAGCAGGAAATCCAAGAAGTTCTCATCAGACAGAGTTGCAGAAACAGGTAGAGGAACATATTGAACCTCCCACCACTATTGGTAGGACTAGTAGGGAAGTGCGTCAGACCTTAAAGGAAGCAAAAGAGTTTGTCGGAGCTCCTAGAACCGACAGGAGGCAGCGTAGGCAACTAGACAGATACTAGGCCTTAGTAGCTCAGGTTGCAGAACCCTCCCATTTCAGGAAGTTGCACAACATCAGATGTGGGTAGATGCGATGGTATAACAGTACAACTCTATCATGACAAATGATGTTTGGGAGGTGATTCCTAGACCTAAAGATAGATAAATTGTGGGTTCCAGATGGATCTACAAGATCAAGTACGTTGCAGATGGAAGCATAGAGAAGTACAAGGCTATATTCATGGAAAAGGGGTATGGACAAAAAGAAGGAATAGACTATGAGGAGACCTTCGCCCCAGTTTCCAGATATACCTCTATCAGATCTGTCATATCCCTAACAGCATAGATGGGATGGGAAATTCACCATATGGACGTCAAGTCATCGTTCTTGAATGGGGTGATAGAAGAAGAGGTGTACAAAGAGCAACCTGAAGGCTTCGAAACTCATGAGAGACACATTCATGTATGCAGATAGAAGAAATCCTTGTATGGGCTCAAGCAAACACCCAGGGCATGGTACGATCATATTAAGAGTTACTTGCAGCAGTTGGGATTCATCAAGAGTGATGTAGATCCCAATCTCTACTACCTGATGGTGGAGAATCAACCTCTCATTCTATTTTTATATGTAGATGACCTATTTTTGATAGGATCATCGAGGCTCATAAAGGACTGCAAAAGGAACCTTGCAACATAATTCGACATGAAGGATATGGGGTTGATGCATTATTTTTTGGGGTTGGAAATTTGGCAGAAGAATGGGGAAATCTTCCTTAGACAAGGTAGATATGCTACAGAAATTCTGAAAAGATTCAGAATGCAGGATTGCAGATCCATGGCGACACCCATGATTACCAACTGGAAAAAGATATATGCTTCAGGGGACAAGGAAGTCGACCCCACCTTGTACAGACAACTAATTGGGTCACTCATGTATCTAGTCAACACCAGACCATGCATTTGTTTCACTGTCAATACCCTTAGTCAATTCATGGTAGAACCGAAAATAGTACATTGGGTAATATCTAGGCACATTCTCATATATGTGCATGGAACAATTGGACTTGGATTGAAATATACTCGAGAAGATGATGTTAGGTTGAGCAGATTCATAGATGCAGATTGGGTAGGTATTTTAGTGGACAGGAAAAGTACCTCCCGGTACTGTTTCAGTGTTGGATCAGGCATGATCTCTTGGTGCAGTAGGAAGAAATAGTCAATAGCACTGAGCTCAGTTGAAGTAGAATATATGGTGGCTAACACAACCACATGCGAAGCCATATAGCTTAGGAAATTGCCTGTGAGTTTGTTAAGGAAGAATATAGGAGCAAGCAATATTTATTGTGATAATCATAGTTGCATAAAACTCTATGAGAATCCAATATTTCATGATAGGTCGAAGCACATTGATATCATATGTCATTTCATCAGAGATTGTGTTCAATGTTGGGAAGTCTAGATGCAGTATGTTCCCACAGGTGATCAGGCAGCAGGCATACTCACAAAATCTCTAGGGAGAGCTAATTTCATGTAGTTTAGAGAATATATGGGTATGGTGGAGAATCCATTTCAATAGATTCTCAGTAGCAACGGTTAAGAGGGAGTTGCAGTGCAGATGCAATAGTTGACAACAGTTCAGTAGGGTCAGCAGCAACACAGTTTCAACTCATATCAAAGTTGCACAGTAGCTGGTGGGAAGTGGGGTCAGACATCAACAACACAACAAAAGATGGTGCAGAGACAGAGTGATGCTTCAGTGGGTTGCAACACTATAACACATTCCTCGCTAAGTGGGAGTGTTTATTTCTGTAGCATCAGATCTGCTCTTGCCTCGAGATTTTTTAGAGAGGCTAAGACACATGCATTCTCCAATACCCATAAATCATTTGGGAAAATTGCACCTAGAGATGATTTAATTAAAGTAATTAATTTTTTATAATGTTTCCCTAAGTCTAAACTTAGGAAATCTGGTTAATTAAAGGGTATTAATTAAATCACGTGAGAATCTTCTAGAAGAAGACATGGATCGATTTCCAGTTAATCTTAGCCATCGATTATGTTTTAATAAGAAGTCAATGGGTAGATGGAGAACACACTATAACATATTCTTAGTTGCTCAAGCAGATCGAAATTTTCACTGGATGAAGTTAGACAAGAGAAAACTGAATCAGTTTGTAATAAACCTAAATGGTTGTATGTTCTGAAGTGAGTACTCTTGAGTTTGAAGCAAAACAATTTAATCTTGAAAAAGTTTCTCTTTGTCAATAATCTTCACGCTTTGCATGCCCTTTTTTTTAACCAAAAAGAAATATGACTCCATCTCAAGCAAATTGAAGACCAGGTCCAAGTGGTAACACTCAAAGGCACTCCATCCCTATTGGAGTGTATGTCTCCACTCCCACTTAGTTTTCTTATGTATAGTTTCAGAGTTTTTTGAAACTATCATTCATTATATATGCTTGTTTAGTTACGAGTGCAGGTTCCTATGTATCATTCATTATATACACTAGTCTTTAAGTTACTTTGCATCTTCTTGAAACTCTGCTTCAAACTCAAAGTTTATTTTGGACTTGATTCCTTATTATTTTGTAGTAAGCTGGTTTCCCTATTGCATGGTTTCCCCTATGGCATACCATTCTCCCATTCTCACTTATGTAAAAATTATATTTAAATTAATTATATTGTTAAAATTATAAATTTAATTTAAATATTTTTAACTATTTTATAATTTTAAAGCTTTTTAATTTAAGGTTTTTTAATAAAATTCTCAACTCAAAATTTAGTGATCATATAATATTTCATTGAATATCAATCTAATTTTAAATTTTTTATGTAATTTTAGTATAATATTTTAATATAATTTTAAGATAGATATTATTATACATTCAAATACATTAATAATTTGACACTAAAAAGTGGTAGTAGTTTTAATATATATTTTAATAGAGAAAATTTTAATATTAAGTTTTATATTAAAAAAATTATACAAACTTTATACAATATTTTGATATGGTTTAAAATAGACATTATATTAATAATTTTACATTCAAATATATTTTATTATTGGGTTGGGGGAGATGTTGTAGGGTTTGTAAATGAGTGTAAACATTTAAAAATTAGTTAATATAGGGTGATATTGTAGTGTTCATAAAATTAACTAATAGATCAAAGAATAATAATAACTAGCCTAGATCCATTTTAATCTTGGATTTATCAAGCATTGAGACGGATCGGATCTCTTGAGGTGCATACCTTTTTTTGAGTGAAAACTTGAGGACAAGTTTGCACCTTGAAAGATTTGATCCTTTTTGGTGCTTGATAGATCTGGGGTTAAAATGTATCTAGGTTGGTTTCAGTCATGTGCAACCATGAAAAAATTGTTGAACATCTAATTATTCTTAATCATTTTAAATATGCTAAATATGTATAAGATTAATATGATCATTTTAACTTTAAATTTGTTCAGTTACCTCAGTTGTTGAGATGATAGAGAGTGTTAATAACTTGAATGATGAAAAATGTTGAAATAATTTTTTTGAATGCAAACTGACAATGTAACAGTGTTGAATGGTAGAAAATGTCAATAATAAAAATGTAGTCAATTAAAAATAGTCTTCATTGTGATGAATCTCAAATGATTTTCTTCTATTGTTATTATTATCACACTTATTAGTTTTGCCATATTTTCATATGGATCATATGAAAAAGGCGGTTGAAATCATAGAGCATTCAAATATTTAATTTGAGCTATTTTAATAAACATCACACCTTTTTTCTCTTGCTCTCTAATATTAATAGTAGCTTTCTCCAAAACAATCATTGTGACTTATGGAGTGTTAAACCTCAAATAAGTTTCAATTGTACTTGTTTTCTATTACCTTGTTTGAATGCAAAGTGACTAATGTTGTTGAATGATGGAAAATGGTATTAATAAGAATGTAGTCAATTACAAATAGTTTACAGTTTCAAGAAGAAAACATTTTTGGCAAGTGAACATTTTATTTAAATTGAAAACTCACGTATTTTATTTATGGTTGAATTATTGTAACACAAAAATTAATCCACACCATCAATATGTTTTTTTGTACTTACATTGAAATCAAAGCACATTATTAATCTAATTACTTTGAAGTTAATCTACATCATACATTTAACTACATCAAATCAAAAATCAACATCTACACTAAAATCGATGCATCTAGTGCAAGCACTCAAATAGAATTAAAAATAAACATCTACATTGAAATCAATGCATCTAGTGCAAATAATCAAATATGATTAGAAATCAACATCTACAGTGAAATCAATGCATCTAATGCAAACAATAAAATAAGATTAGAAATCAACAACTACACTCAAATCAATGCATCCAGTGTAATTAATTAAATAATATTAGGAATCAATATCTACACTAAAATCAATGTATATATTTCAGTGAATAACATCTCTCTCTCTCTCTCTCTCTCTCTCTCTCTCTCTCTCTCTCTATATATATATATATATCCATTTGACCGTATATATTAAAATGATAATTTATATTCATAACCATTATATCTCAAAACTTCATATTTAAATTTAATTAATAAGCATATGAAAATTCAATATTTACACTATATATATATATATCACATGTCAAAGAAAAATGCTACACTCTATAATAGAAATAATTATATTTAAGCTCCAAGGGTTAGCTCAATTGGTCAAAATCAGTGCCTCACCGATCGGGAGGTCACAGGGTCCATTCTGCCCGAAGCCCTTGGGGTTAGGCCTTGCTAGTGGGCTGCGGGGCTAGATTCCCTTTGGGGTCGATTAGCCTAGATTTTTCCATGGACTTAGTGACCACCCATTGACCAAGGTGTCTGTGAACCACAACAACAAAAAAAATAATAATAATAATTATATTTATATAGAGAGAGATGTGATATTTATATAAATATAATAATATTATTAAGAAACAATATAGCTCTATCTTAATTCTAGATCTACTAAGCGCTTTGAGGAATCAAATACCTTAAGATAAAATTTGTCCCTAAGTTTTGCACTCAAAAAGAGGTTTGCATCTCGAGAGATTTATCCATCTAAATTCCTAGTATATCCAAATTTAAAATGGATCCATGTTGAGTTTAATATAATATTATAATATAGTCTAAAAATAAACATTGTTACACATTCAAATACATTAATACAGATCATTATATATATATATATATATATATATAATATATATATATATATATATATATATATATATATATATATATATATATATATATATATTATATCAATCCATTTTTATTATAAAAAAAAAATGTAATTTTCATGTGATATATTAATATAGTTTCAAATAGATATAATTTCAAATTATTTTTATATAGTAAACTTTAATATGATTCCAATGTTATATTGATAATTTTTATGTAGTTTTAATATAGTTTCAAAATAAATATTATTATACATTCAAATATATCAATAGTTTGACATTTGAATATAACTTTTTAATATATAGAGGAATCGACAGTTGACCCAGTGTCATACTTGTGTGGCACGAGGTTGATTCCAACCACTACCACTGTAACCTTTAGATGCCTACATCCACCCCTCAAACACAAACATGGGTAAATCAATTTTATTTGAACTTTTAATCTCATAATTTACATAATACTTCAGAACATTACAATCACCCATTAAGCTACCCCTAGAACTTCTATATAGATAAATTTAATATCAATTCAATTATTTATTATTATTTTTTTATGTAATTTTAGCATGATGCTTTAATATTTTTGGTTATACATTTTGACATCAAATACATTCATATTTTCACTTTGAAATGTCTATTTTATGTATTTTCAAATTAGTTTTATATATGAAAAATAAATATAAATTCAATCTTATATTACAAATTTGTGTATAGC
Organism: Pinus tabuliformis; assembly: GCA_031772625.1. Taxonomy (NCBI): domain Eukaryota; kingdom Viridiplantae; phylum Streptophyta; class Pinopsida; order Pinales; family Pinaceae; genus Pinus; species Pinus tabuliformis. Next base: position 529,191,171 of record CM062814.1, read on the forward strand.
TTTAACATAGTATATATATATATATATATATATATATATATATATATATATATATATATATATATATATATATATATATTATTATTAGTTTTTTGTTTATATATAAGCATAAAATAGTGTTAAATCATAGCAATTTGTATATCCAAAAATGTTATATAGTTCAAATTGTAATTCAAACACATAAACATAAAATAGTTCAAATTTTATAATGTAGTCTAAAATATATTAATAGTTCCACATCGAAATATATAATTTTTTTTAGGGGTGGTAGGGGTGATATATTACTCTTAAGGAAAAATAGGAATTTTATTCTCTTAGGATCTAATTTCATGTTCAAACAATTAAGCGACAGTTTATAGCCTATACTAGGGACTTCTTCAATCTATATCTATGAAAACCACTAGGTTAATTTTATTATGGGATTCCTCCTTCTTCATCTCGTATTTTGACAAAGAGTTCCCTAATGACAATTTGAAATTGAAGGATCTCTTTTTAAGGATAAAAGGGGTGCTTCATAAGTTTGAGGATTGTGAAGCCTTTCATATTTTAAGACAACAACATGGAGTCTAATTTGTTGGTGAATAATGGAGTAAAATTAATTGTTAGGTTCCTATACCACTAATGTAACCCCATATTGTTATTATTGTGCCCCATAGAAGCCCACTATTTTTATTGTTGTGCTCTTACATTATTATTATTATGTCGGCTTTGATTACATTATGACCCCTTAGACTCCTATATATAGAAAGGAGGTATTTTCATTTGTATCATCCAAGAATTGTTCATTTGTGTAATGTAAAGGAGGTTGCCCCCTCGAACATGCTGATTTTGAAGGTTTATCTATCTTTTCTTCTATTTTGTGAGCTAGTTTCATAACATTTGGTATCAGAGCTTTGGATTCTATGATTTCGCTGCTCAAAACAAGTCTTCGTGAAATTTTCGCTATCTTTTTTTTCTGCAACATTTGAGAAGATTAAAAAAATTTATTTGCAACAAAATCGTTCTGAACCTCGGGTCCGAATTTTAGATCTTGTCGTGCTATATTTTTGGAGATATGATTTGAGGAAGTTAGGGTTTTTGCAAGCTCTAGAATTCCATCTCAAACAGTTCATCGTGGCATTTCTGTTATAATTTGTTTTATACGAAGTTTTAGATTCTGAAATTAAAACCCATTTGAGCAGAAATCCTGGGGAAGCTCGGGCCCAAATTTCATATTTTTCTTCTCTATATTTTCGTAGATACGGTCCAAGACATGTAGGGTTTTTGCAGGCCCCCGAATTACATCCCAAACAAGTGACCTTGGGAAAATTATCATAACTCTCTCTTGGAGCATCTGATTCAGATTTCGTAAAAAGTGACAGAAAGGAGAAACTGTAGGTTGTTGGGTATGAGTTTCAAAAAGTAAGGTCGAAACGGTGATACATGGGCACAACAATATAATAAGGGTGTTGAACTAATAATAATAAGGGGTTACACTAGCAGTATAGGGATCTAACATTAATAAAGGGAGAATTGAAGGTTAGTAAGCATAAACACAAATGTTGGATTCCATAAACATGGTTAACATGTCCACATTCAAAGCCATAATGGATCCTAAGAATCATGACAATTGGTGGAAGAAAAGTCTTGCAACGTGGATGATGGTGGCCACATGTCCACACACACGTGAGGATGTATCAACAACTATCTATATTTACTTCCTCCTATGCACTCACCTCCCCTAGCTAGTCTATGTAAAATATGGAAAGATAGCATGATGGTTAATTCAAGATCCTTGAAGGTGGAAGGTACAATCCTTATGTGAAGATTCAAGATGGTGATCAAAGGAGTAACTTGCCAAAACGTGAAAGGTCCTTTCCCATGCAAAAGATACCTCGAGGTTTAGTGTTACACATGGGCATCGCATTTCATGCATAAAGGAGGTCTTATCTCCTAGCACAATTTGTTGATGAATTCAACTGGTTCCACTCCCAATAGATGGGTTTGGATAAAGATTTTTTTGGATCTTCGTGCTTACTATTAGCTTATTCTCTTCTCCAATTTCATCTTATTGGAGTTTTTTCCCTGCATCCAAGCCTAGTTTAGGTTATTTATTTCCAATGCAATGCAACAAAAATATGTAGGAATTCCCCAATGTTAGTTCTCCATGTCTATGTTAAATTATTGTAAGTTGTTACAAAGATGCAAGATGATGACGAATATGTGAATTATACCTTTATTAAACTCCAAATTCACCATAATTAACTAGCCTCCTCCCTCATAATAGTTATGGAGTAGCTCATTGATCAAAATTCTGAAATTGGAACAATTGAATATGAGCTTGGCTATATCATGGAAAAGTTGGAAGATTTAAATCTCCATCTTGCGAGGAAAGACATAGACTCTCCCCTCTCAATCAACTTGGTGAACAAGGAGAACCTAGATTTCCCATACCTCAACAAGCTAGTAGAGGATGGGAATGGACAAGAGGACAAGAAAGAATCCACAACAATAGCTCCCAAAGAATAATCTAGTATCCAATGAAATGTAGTTTTTCTATTATCTTTTTTTGGATAGATACTTAAGGAATTATATTTACATAACCATAGATATTTTTGAAGTGTATAGAGGACAACATGTAAATTTTGACTTTCATGATCTATATTAGACCCACATACTCAGCCTCTAGGGTTCATTTTTCCCCTATGATGTATTATTGATGTAAGTATGCATGCCTTACGAATATTTTAATATTAAATATTACACATTATGGTTTAGAAGTTTTTCAACTTTCAGCAAGCCAAAGAAACTTTTATGTTTAGAATTTCATTTTACAATAAAAAGAAAACTTGTCAGAAAATTTATTAGCTTTCTATTGCTTATTTTTTAGAATTTTTTTTATTCACATTTGATATGTCAACTTAGCAATTGTTTGACTATGTGTTCTTTAAAAATCAAGGGATTCATAAAAAGTCATGTTTTTTGGCACTAGTGTATTCTTTGTTAACCTTGTGTTTTTGAAAAAAAAATGTGTTGCAACAATCTAGACAAACTCTACTTTGATATGGCTATATTTATGAAACCAACAAATGCACATTATAATTACTAGAATTTTTTGAATTGAACCAATATGAAAAAACTGCAGATTTTGAATATGTTTAACATAGCGCCATGTTTCTCAACATATTAGTTAAAAACTAAAAATCTAAAAACTACCCATTAAATAAGACGAACCAACGTAATGCACCATAAATTTTCCATATTTTTTCACAGTGTATTTTGGAAGATACAGAATTTTATTTTCATTGAATCATAATGACCTTCAGTGCAAAAAAAACAAAACAAAACAAAACAAAACAAACAAACAAACAAACAAACAAACAAAAAACAAAACAAAACAAAACAAAACACACATTTTACTAGAAAATTAGTTAAAATTAGAAAATATCTATGAAATTTCATAAAATCTATATCTACTGAAAGTAGATTCAATTCTCAAAATGTTGGTATTGGTTCCAAAAATAATTTCACCATATTTGATTGATTTTAACCATTCTGAACTTGGAGAAAGGTGATCAGAGCCGAGTTGTTGCAGAGTTGCAGGGTTTCGGCCAACATCAATCCAATTTTATTTTTAATTTATATCTAAATTCAGTTATCATGGTTGAACTCCCCCCACCCCCCACCCCCCCCCAATCATAATTAATGGCACTTATATTCAAGATATAGACATCTCATTGGGTGGAATGGTCTTGTCGACAATTATCCACTCTTCTTCCTATTCATTTACCTCATTCTACTCTTTTCGAACATCATACTTCATTAGTCCCTAATGATGGGTGGAGTGGCTGCTCGAGATGTTGGGAATATCCAATATGAATACACAATATAATTCCAAAAGTGCATACAACATGTTGGTTGATTGTGGAAACCTACATACACAAAAAGAAAGTTTCAATATAGTTCAATATCGTTAATATAGTTGATAATGTCAATATAGTTTAATGTTTTCTATCTTTATTATATAATGGTAAATTCTTATTTTGGTTTAAGGAATTCCCTTAGCTTCTTTATGGATCAAGGAATATAGAAATCAGCAACTACACTTAAATCAATGCATCTAGTGTAATTAATTAAATAGGATTAGGAATCAATATCTACACTAAAATCAATGTATCTATTTCAATGAATAACATTGTATCCCCCCCCCTCTCTCTCTCCATCTATATCTATATCTCCCTCCATTTTCCATGTGTCTCTTTATCTCACCCCCCAAACACAACCACACACACACACACTGTATCTATATATCTCTCCCTCTCTTCCTCTCTCTATCTCTCTCTTCTTCCCTCTCTTGCCCCTCCATCTATATCTCTATCTCCTCTCTTCTTTGTCTCTCTATCTCACCCCCAAAACATATACGCTCTCTCCATATCTATATACATGTCTATCCCTCTTTCCTCTCCCCCTCTCCCCCTCTCCCTATCCCCATTCTCTTCTTCTCTCTCCTCTCTCTCTCCTCTCTCTCTCTTCCCTCAATGCACATCATTAATAATTTTTTTGTGCTTACACTAAACTCTATGCACACTAGTAAACTAATTACTTTTAAATTAATGTACATTGTACATCTAGCTACATCGAATCAAAAATAAACATCTATTCTAAAATAAATTCATCTACTGCAAGCAAGCAAATAGAATTAGAAACCAACATCTAATCAATGCATCTATTTCAGTGAATAACATTGTATCTCCCCCTCCCTCTCACCCTTGAATCTCTCTCCCCATACCATCTATATATATATCTCGCTCCATATCTCCTTCTTTGTCTCTCTATCTCACCCCCGGGCACACATGCTCTCTCTCCCTCTATATTTATCTATCTCTCCCTTGCTCCACTTCTCTGTCACTGTCTTCTTCCCTCTCTCTCTCCATAGCTATCTATTTCTCTCTCTCTCCCTCTTCCATTCCCCCGTCTCTCTCCCCATTCTCTCCCTCTCTCTCCTTCTCTCTCCTTCTCTTTCTCTTCCCTCCCACTCTCCTCTCGCTCTCACTCTCACTCTCACTCTCTCTCTATCTCTCTCTTGTCACTCCCTCTCTCTCTCTCCACCTTTCTCTCTATGTCTTTCTTCTTCCCTCCCTCTCTCCCCCACTCCAACTCCATCTCTCTCTCCCTTCCTCTCTCCTTCTCTCTCTCAATTCCACTCTCTAGCTTTCTCTCCCACCTCCCTCTTTCTCTCCACCCTCCAACCTTTTCACTATCTCCCTCTTGCAATTTACATTTTGTAATTTACATCTTACTTGCTTACTTATTTACATTACGCCTACACATCTCCCCTATATATATATATATATATATATATATATATATATATATATATATATATATATATATATATAGATATTCCCTATCATTTAGAAAATGTTGAGATACTTACATTACACCATTTCCCCTGCACACAGTTATATTTCCGTACATTTAAAAAATGTTAATAAACTTGCTTAAATTACATTAATTACTTACATTGCACACATCTCCCCTATATTGGGTTTCAGAGTTCCTCTTGACGCAATAAAACATAATGTATACTCAATTAAAAAAGTAATAAAAATAATAAGTCATTTCAATTCAATTTGTTACATCGTAATTTTTTTTAACTAAAATGGAAAAATGGAAAAATCATAATATACATGTTACATTAAAATAAATTTAAATAATAATGATTCATATCCACAGCCATGATATTGTTGAATTTTCTACAATAATGTATAGTAGAAACTGATCTTTTTATTTGATAATTAAGTTTCCTAATGATTTCCAATCAAGTTATCTTATATCACATATATCATTAAGCAATTATACACAAAAAATTTCAAGAGTAACACAATGAAAAAAATAGGATCATAAAGAGACAACCATACACAATAGAGAAAACAATTTTACCTTAGGAGAACCCAACCTTGGGGACAACCAACAATTTTTCTTCAAAGGAGAAATTGTGTTTCAACAATATTTACAATTCCAAGAAAATTCTAGAAATCTATGCCAAAAATCCAAATCCAAGATACTAGTCAATCCTGGTCAAAAACCAACTAGTCAATGATGGTCAAAACACCAAAAATAAGAGAAATCAATGTTGGTCAATGCTAGTCAAAAATATGAAATTTTGACCTAAGGTCAACTTAGTCTTGCGGTTAAAGGGCCTGTGATCAATTCTGGTTGACTATGGTCAAAGGATTCCTCTTCTGTTGTTAAACTTGCCCCTTTATTTGTGGTTAAATTCAGTCAAAATATCACTAAAATGCAACATATTCTCAATCAAATAGGTTAGGTCAAACTTACCCAAATGGTAGCTTCGTTATCTTTGTCAAACTTTAGATCTCTTCCTCTTGACTTCACATGTGTCAATGTTTAGAAAATGGAAGTGTGTGATTATAAAACTGGTCAAATGAGGAAGGCAACTTATGTTTTTATATTTGTCAAATGGATGAATTTTGACCAAAAGTCACACCCCTTGATGGTGGTCGACCAAATTAACCATTTGGGGCGTACATGAAGCCTAAAAAAAGTAAAAATTTTAATTTATATATATATATATATATATATATACATACTCGTGAAGTAAATGATTTGTATTGCCTTCAAATATGATATTACATGCTAAATTTGAGAATTTTAAAGCAGTTAATCACTTGGAAAACCCAACCAATTCTAGAAATTCAATCGTTTCAGGAAAGCATAAGACAAAATATTACCAAAAGAAGATTCAAGATAAACTTGATTAATAATGGGCCTTCAAGGCCTTGAAGAGAATGAGGAGAGAACTGAAACATAAAAAAAAAAACACAATATAAAAAGATCAACTAAGAGGAATTATCTGAATAGTTGGCTTCTATAGGTATAGGCTCATTGTTGTTGACTGAAGAGTAGCTAGAGTCTCAAGGAATGCTTACATGATTTTTAATTTTCCCCAGCTGAAGATCGAGAGTTTTGATTGACATTGCACGTGATCCAAGGACAAGAAAATATCCTCGCATCTTTTAAGTCTATCTAACAATACTTTTCCAAGTATAAATTTAATGTGCTAGTGGTTGTTCACCATGTACATATATTTCTTGTACTGACTACACATGTTCCCAGTGCCAAGAAACCAATCTATGACATCTGCAAGAAATTTCGTGTTGAAGAGAATGCATCTTTAATTGTCTATGTCTTGTTCTTCATGAGAAATCTCTACTTGGATTGTTTGAGGAGTGAGCTCCTAAAACAATATAATTTCACTTTCTACTCGAACTTGTGCCCTAATATGCCAACATTCCCCATGTTCCTAATAGCAAGTAGCTCTCGTGATGAACACAGGCATGCTAACAAGGAATTTCCCTTGCTTGAAAAGTGTAACCTTTCTAGGGAAAGATGGGAGTTCCCTTAGGATCGGGATAGAAATGAGAAGAGAAGTGATACTTCTCGGTGGAAATGGCCTTATGAAGGGCCTTACCCAATGGAAGAAGCTCGAAGGAATTCATAGAGAAATACAACCATGCTTATGTTGGACAGAAAGGATAAAATAAACCACCCAAAGTTGTGAAAACACTTGAGGAACCAACAAATTCCATACAAGAGTTAAGGATAAATGTGCCAAGAGAAGAGACAATGGTTATGAACCTGAGTAAATGGGAGCCAAAGTAAATTATAGGAGGAATTTCAACTCTGACAATGAGATGTGGCTACCAAAAATACTTGCTTAGAAGAACTTCCACAAGGTGCTCCTTAAATTCATAAACAAACCTCTACCAATAGCTGGAGATGGAAGAGACATGGGTTATAGAGGGAAAAACCACTTCTTGCTAGCTTTTCTATCTTGAAGGCCTAAGACTTAGGCCTAAATAGATGAAGACCTTAAATATAAATCCTTCCACTTTCTCCCATCTAAACAAACTAAAGTCCTAGGAGAGGATAAATATAATGCCTCAACCATGGACATAAGGCCAGAATTTTTCCCCATTTCCTGAATCCACAACACAACAATAAAGTGAAAACTGTTAGACCGAAGATAAGCATGTAGAACATTGAACTATTATTTGATGTGAGTGACATCCATTGGATAATTAATTAAAACCTCCATAATGCGCTACATTAATGAACTAGTCATACAGGGTGGCCAGGTCTACATATTGAGTGTCAGGACCTATTTACATGCATTGGAGGAAATTTAGAATTGTCGAGTGTAGGTAAAATTGTATTAGGCCTTAGCTAGTGGAGTGGTGATTTCCCAGATGCCATTTGTAGTTGTCATAAACAAATCCATTATGGGGGTGTGTTGCCACATTCCCTAGCCATATGGCCTGGTGGAACGACGCCAACCTTCCCTCGACCTTTTCTCATTTATTACACCCCATCCAAGGATAGAAATGTGAACTCTCTCTCTCTCTCTCTCTCTCTCTATATATATATATATATATATATATACCCATTTGACCATATATACTAAAATGATAGTTCATATTCATAACCAATATATCTCAAAACTTCATATTTAAATTTAATTAATAAGCATATGAAAATTCAATATTTATATTTATATATATATCACATGTCAAAGAAAAATGCTACATTCTATAATAAAAATAAGAATATTTATATATAGAGAGAGAGATGTGATATTTATATAAATATAATAATATTATTACAAAACACTATAGATCCATCTTAATTCTAGATCTACCAAGTGCTTTGAGGAATCAAATCTCTTAAGATACAAATTTGTCCTTAAGTTTTGCACTCGAAAAGAGGTTTGCATCTCGAGAGATTTGATTCTTCTAAATTCCTGGTATATCCAAATTTAAGATGGATCTATGTTGAGTTTAATATAATATTTTAGTATAGTATAAAAATAAACATTGTTACACATTCAAATACATTAATACAAATCATTATATAATTTTTTTTAATATCAATCCATTTTTATAAAAAAAAATGTAATTTTATGTGATATATTAATATAATTTCAAATAGATGTAATTTCAAATTATTTTTATATAGTAAACTTTAATATCAATTCAATGTTATATTAATATTTTTTATGTAGTTTTAGTCTGCCTGGGGTAGCTCAAGTGGCAATGGCTGTGGAATGAAGTCTCACTGAACTGGAGATCTTGGGTTCAAATCTTTGCTACCCTCCCCCATAGCGGGGTGAATAATGGACATGTAAAACTCAAAAATCACAGAGTCCTACCAAGCTTACAAAAAAAATAAAAATTATGTAGTTTTAATATAATTTCAAAGTATATATTATTATACATTGAAATATATCAATAGTTTGGCATTCGAATATAACTTTTTAATATATAGAGGAATTGAAAATTGAACCAGTTTCATACTTGTGTGGCATGGGGTCGATTCCAACCACTACCACTATAACCTTTAGATGCTTACATCCACCCCTCAGACACAAACATGGTTAAATCAATTTTACTTGAACCTCTAATCTCACAATTTACATAATACTTCATACCATTACCATCACCAATTGAGCTACCCCTCGAACTTCTATATAGAAAACTTTAATATCAATCCAATTATTTATTAATTTTTTTATGTAATTTTAACATGATGCTCTAATACTTTTTGTTATACATTTTGACATCAAATACATTCATATTTTCACTTTGAAATGTCTATTTTTATGTATTTTCAAATTAGTTTTATATAAGAAAACTGAATACAAGTTCAATCTTATATTACAAATTTGTGTATAGCTTTAACATAATGTTTACACACACACACACACACACACACACACACACACACAGATATATATATATATATATATATATATATATATATATATATATATATATATATATATATATATATATATATAGATATATATATATATATATAAGCATAAAATAGGGTAAAACCATAGCAATTTGTATATCCAAAAAAGTTATATAGTTCAAATTGTAATTCAAATATATAAACATAAAATAGTTCAAACTATATAATGTAGTTCAAAATATATTAATAGTTCCACATCGAAATGCATAATTTTTTTAGGGGTAGCATGGGTGATATATTACTCTGAAGGAAAAATAGTAATTTTATTCTCTCAGGGTCTAATTTCATGTTTAAACAATTAAGCATAAGTCTATAGCCTATACTAGGGACTTCTTCAAGCTATATCTATGAAAACCACTAGGTTAATTTTATTATGGGATTCCTCCTTCTTCATCTCGTATTTGCACAAAGAGTCCCCTCCAAACAAATTGAAATTGAAGGCTCTCTTTTTAAGGATAAAAGGGTTGCTTCATAAGTTTGAGGATTATGAAGCCTTTCATATTTTAAGACAACATGGAGTCTGACTTGTTGGTGAATAATGGAGTAAAATTAAAAAAGGGAGAATTGAAGGTTAGCAAGCATAAACACAAATGTTTGATTCCATAAACATGGTTAACATTTACACATTCAAAGCCATAATGGATCTTAAGAATCATGACAATTGGTAGAAGAAAAGGCTTGCAACGTGGATGATGGTGGCCACATGCCCACACACACGTGAGGATGTATCAACAACAATCCATATTTACTTCCCCCTATGCACTTGCCTCCCTTATCTAGTTTATGCAAAGATATGGCAAGATAGCATGATGGTTAATTCAAGATCCTTGAAGGTGGAAGGTACGATCCTTAGGTGAATATTCAAGATGATGATCAAAGGAGTAGCTGGCCAAAAAATGAAAGGTCCTTTCCCATGCAAAAGATACCTCGAGGTTTAGTGTTACACATGGGCATTGAGTTTCATGCATATAGGAGGTCTTATCTCCTAGCACAATTTCTTGATGAATTCAATTGGTTCCACTCCCAATAGATGGGTTTGGACAAAGAGTTTTTTTGGATCTTCGTGCTTACTATTATCTTATTCTCTTCTCTAATTTCATCTTACTAGAGTTTCTTCCCTGCATCCAAGACTAGTTTAGGCTATTTATTTCCAATGCAATGCCACAAAAATCTTTAGGAATTCCCCAATGTGAGTTCTCCCTATCTATGTTAAATTATTGTAAGTTGTTACAAAGATGCAAGATGATGACGAATATGTGAATTCTACCTTTATAAAACTCCAAATTCACCATAATTAACTAGCCTCCTCCCTAATAGTAGTTATGGAGTAGCTCATTGATCAGAATTATGAAATTGGAACATCTGAATATGAGCTTGGTTATATCATGGAAAAGCTGGAGGATTTAAATCTCCATCTTGCGAGGAAAGACATAGAATCTCCCCTCTCAATCAACTTGGTGAACAAGGAGAACCCAGATTTCCCATACCTCAACAAGCTAGTAGAGGATTGGAATGGACAAGAGGACAAGAAGGAATCCACAATATTAGCTACCAAAGAATAATATAGTATCCAATGAAATGTAATTTTTTTTATCTTTTTTTGGATAGATACTTAAGGATTTATACTTACATAACCATAGATAATTTTGAAGTGTATAGAGGACAACATGTAAATTTTGACTTTCATGATCTATATTAGAACCACATACTCACCCTATAGGGATCATTTTTCCCCTACGATGTACTATTGATGTAATTATGCATGCCTTATGAATATTTTAATATTAAATATTACACATTATGGTTTAGAAGTTTTTCAAATTTCGGCAAGCCAAATAAACTTTTATGTTTAGAATTTCATTTTACAATAAAAAGAAAACTTGTCAAAAATTTTATTAACTTTTTATTGCTTATATTTTAGAAAAAATTTATTCACATTTGATATGTCAACTTAGCTATCGTTTGACTATGTGTTCTTTAAAAATCAAGGGATTCATGAAAAGTCATGTTTTTTTGGCACTAGTGTATTCTTTGTTAACCTTGTATTTTTGAAAAAAAATTGTGTTACAACAATCTAGACAGTCTCTACTTCGATATGGCTATATTTACGGAACCAAAAAATGCACATCATAATTACTAGAATATTTTGAAATGAACCAATATATAAAAACTGTTGTTTTTGAAGATTTTTAACATAGTGTCATGTTTCTCAACATATTAGTTAAAAACTAGAAATCTAAAAACTACCTATTAAATAAGACAAACCAACATAATGCACCATAAATTTTCCATATTTTTTCACAGTGTATTTGGAAGATACAAAGTTTTGATTTCACTGAACCATAATGACCTTCAAAAAAAGAATCACACATTTTACTAGAAAATTAGTTAAAATTAGCAAATATCTGTGAAATTCCATAAAATCTATATCTACTAAAAGTAGATTCAATTTTGTTGGTTCCAAAATTAAGTTCACAATATTTGATGGAGTTTAACCATTCCGAAATTGGAGAAAGGTGATCAGAGCCGAGCTGTTGCAGAGTTGCAGGTTTTCAGCCAACACCAATCTAATTTAATTTTTAATTTATATCTAAATTCAGTTATCATGGTTGAACTCCCCCACCCCCCAATCATAATTAATAGCACTTATATTCAAGATATAGACATCTCATCGGGTGGAATGGTCTTGTCAACAATTATCCACTCTTCTTCCTATTTATTTACCTCAATGTACTCTTTTCGAACATCATACTTCATTAGTCCCTAATGATGGTTGCAGTGTCTGCTCGAGATGTTGGGCATATCCAATATGAATACACAATATAATTCCAAAAGTGCATACAACATGTTGGTTGATTGTGGAAACCTACATACACAAAAAGAAAGTTTCAATATAGTTCAATATCGTTAATATAGTTGATAATGTCAATATAGTTTAATGTTTTTTTTTCTTTATTATATAATGGTAAATGTTTATTTTAGTTCAAGTAATTCCCTTAGCTTCTTTATTTTTCAAGGAATATAGAAGTTTCTACCATTTGACATTGTTCAACTAATCTATTTGTCTTCTATTTCTTGTGCTGACAAGATTTAGAAAAAATTGTGAATATTTGATACTCAAGAGATATTCTTTATTAGATCTTATGTTAACGATAAATGCGACATATGTTATTTTATTTCTCCTTTTATTGATTTAATATACATAGTTGAGGATGAAGTTGTATTAATGACTATGTTATCTATCACTACAACCTTCTCTCTTTCAAAGAATTATTTTTGTAATTAATCCTTTTATGAATACTTTTACAAATATTAGACATCTTTGGGTTGGAGAGTGTGACTTCTTCTCTATATTAGAGGAAGTTAATTCATGAAAAATTGATTGACATCTCCTGAGCACAGATCCACTAAGGGAGGTTGTCTTCTATAAAGGAAAAGTTTGTTCATTATATTTAGATAAAGATTATGATGATTACTCTACATATCGATACACTATCTATTGGTTAGATATTTTTACAAATATATGAGGTTTTTCATTTGTTCCTATTACTAACATACAATGTATGTCATTGGAATTGAAAAAGCACCAATTTATTTGCTTCATCAATGATGGTTCGACCTCTTTTTGGTCGATTAAAGAAGCTGACAATTTCAATTTAGGAAACCCTACAATGAGTAAATCTTGGACTATTTTAACGATGATTGGGGATTCATATGGAACTTATTGTATTAACATTTTTCTTATGTCAGTAATAGATTCCCTAGCTACTTTCCTCTTCACATATGGAATTTCCATTAAAATCATATGATTTGTTGACTAACTTTTGTTATATTATGAAAATTACTAATAATGTATCCATCTTGGAGAACTATGGGTTTCACTTATCATCACTTGAAAAATGCAATGATCTTATTGAAAGTGGAAATGTTTTCCCACTTGTTCCAATTATGAATTCTATTCTTGACATACCATCACTGCTTATGGATATCATTCCTAAGGAATTAATGCTTGTAAATATATGTTCTAACATGTTTTCAAAGATGTCATAAAAATTGTTGTGATGTCAATTTTCATATCAACTAATACAGTTCATGTTTCATTTTGTATTGTAATGTATTGAAATTGGATTCCATTTTGAACAACAAAATTTGTGAGATGGACTAATAGACTTCATTGTGCATATTTTTTTCTCTAATATAATATATTGTGTTATCTAGTAGACTTCATTTTGAACTACAAAAGCTGTGACATGGGTTTATCTAATTCATTTTGAACCTTCAAAAATTGTGAGCTGGACTTATCTACTATATTATCATTTTCATTTTTACTGTTTTTTACATGCTCCATTCTCTATTTTAATGTATTCAAATATTGTTGAAATATTTCAAGTACAATAGTTCATAATTTTATATTTTAAAAATTATTCAAATATTTTTTATATATCTATATATTACTAATTATGTATTTAAATATTGTTTATATTTAAGAATTTAAATTTACGTGTTTATTTTTCAATTTCATAAGTATTGGTATATGTTTGTAGAAATGTCAAGACACGAGTAGGCATAGTTTGAAACAAAATTGTTATTGTGCATCACATGAGAGGGCTAATGAAATCCAACATTTACAATATCCACAAAACAGATATGCAATAAATGAATAAAGAAGGGTTGTGTATTGTAGAAAAACAACAATGACAATTAATATTCATAATCATTTCCTAGTAATGATAAGTATCGAAGCTTGGATGATATCATGTGAAGAACATTTCTTAACTTAGTGTTCCTTACAATGAATGTTTTCCATAATCTCCTAACAATAGTATTCTACACAAACATTGTGTTTATAAGATAGTATTATATTCCTACAAACCGTAATCCTTAGTCTTCTACTAATGCAACCTTGTGTTTGGAGCATGTAGCAAGTATGCAAGATATGCATATTGATGGATTTGAACAATTAACATCATCTAATTTTATTGGTGATAGAATAAGCTTGCTCAAATGGTCAAAAATATGGAATATTTTGTTTCCAGTGTTTCATCTACCTTTCCTTGGCCTCATTTTGGAGAAAATTCACTCTCTCCCATAGAATCTATCCATACTATCTCTCTTGGAACAACATGGGTATTTCAAGTATCAATTTTCTTTCTTTTTATACAATTTGATCTATTATATTAATTATTACATCAATGTTTTATTTTTTGTTTGTTTGCAAAACAAAATTCCAATCAATGAAGTTAGAGAAATAAATGCCCATTATTAACCAAGACAATTTATTTACCTTCCTCAAGTTGAACGTGGACCATATATCTAGAAAAAAAATGTAAATGTTTAATGTATTTAATTTACGCTTCATTTTTACAATTCCACTTCTCGTTTTGGCTATGCCCTTGTTTAACATTAACATTTATAATTGTGTCTAAGAAAAACATGATTAGATGAAACCAAATTATGAGTATACAATCCCATGATATTATGGATTAAAATTTTCAAAGAAATGGTCTCATTCAATGGGATGCTTCACATCATGTTTAGCCTAAAGCTGCTCTAGATGGAGAAGATGAAAGCACTTTCCTTCATTTTGGCATACACATGATTGAAGTTCATAAAAAAAAAATGGTCCAAGATTGATAACCTCTCTATCATCAAAATGTTGTCCTTGTGTTCAATTTCTTAGATGGTTTGAAGGACCTATTTGTAAATATGTAAGAATGAGATACATTGCTGCTACTTCTCTAATTTTAATAACATGGATCCCGATGAACAACCTCATGTTCTAAGAGTTCTTACCCAAGTTGAAGAGATGCTAATGACATGGGTTAATCCAACATTGAAAATGACACATGCTCAAGGTGTCCAGTATAAATATAATGGCCACACAATCATCTTTCCATAAGATGTAGTTATGATTTCAAAGAACCTCTTATGACAGTTGAAGAACTTGACTTCCTAATTCTAAGGAGATATCATTCTAACTTCAAATATTATGAATGTTATGTCAAGAGATAACACATAATGGATGCAATCTTTTATAAAATTCAAATGGATAAATATTATAAGGATATTTATATTAACATGGATTTAGTTTTTACTCTCTCGAAAAGATTGACCAATGTGACTACCTAGCTACAATTTGTTGATCATGATATTGATGAAATAGAGAGAAATGGTGTGGACATTTATTAATTCTCCCCTAATCATTGGTACTCTCATCTTTCATATTTTGTTTCTTTATTACCCAATGAATGAAGGGAAGTGGATGAAAGAAGTAAATTTATTGAAAAATGTAGATTCTAGACTTAATAATCTATTAGACTAGTTAGATATTGGTTCCTCTCCCATAAACGAATACACTGCTGAAGGATTATTAGAAATAGCATTCCCTACTTTATTCCCCATTGGTGATGTTGATTGGTTACATCCACATATTTGTAATGTTCAAATGTATGAATATGGTTTGCATCTACTTAAATATTTTCATCAAAGATTTGGAATCCATCATTGGTTTTGATATTTCTTGTTGAACACGATTATGCATCATCATAGCCAAGAAACAAATTTATTCTTTGTACAAAATAATATTCATAACAATGCACCTACACCTTTTCAAGGCTTATGTCAATAACTCGGTGATTTACTTGACAATAAGTTGGTTGAGAAGATAATACACTTTGGTTCTTATCTTAGGGTGTTGCACATAGGTTTTCATTGATGTCAACTACAATTGCATTGATGTCA
This sequence comes from Pinus tabuliformis, assembly GCA_031772625.1. NCBI lineage: Eukaryota > Viridiplantae > Streptophyta > Pinopsida > Pinales > Pinaceae > Pinus > Pinus tabuliformis. The sequence goes on from CM062814.1 coordinate 529,207,728, forward strand.
AATTCACATAGCATTGGGAGAGTTTTAAATGTGTTTTTTGATTGTGAATAACATGATGTCAAAGTTGTAGTTTGGATAACATATCTTTGAAGGAATTTCTTATCTAGGTCCATAATCAAAATGAAAATGAAAGTTGCATGGTTGAATATACTATTCTAAGACATTTCCAATGGGATATGGCACTTCTCCTAGAATCAAGTTGAAAATGAAGTTGAAGTGAAGAACTTAAAACAATGTTCTGAATTGTCAAAGTTCCATCTTATCGTCATATCTAGGTATCAACAATGTATCTAGGCCTTTCAAGATATCTTGTGCTTTCAAAGATATTCAATCCCCCTTGCAAACATATAGGCCCTTTGTTGCACTTCACATTGGCTTAGTATCTAGACGTCAGATTCCTCTAAATCTCTCTTTTATATCCGAGCATTTGAGCCTCTAGGAGTACAGAAGGGAAATGCTTAAGAAAACTATTAAATATGAATTTCCTTACCTTATCCAGCAAGTGGACCCCATCTGACAAGGAAGTACAAGTAGCAGGATAGGTGGCATAAGGTGGTAGAGGACGTCGAAATGGCAGCCAAAAAAGAGGACACATGGAACTCTTATTTTTTGCACCTTTTGGTGTCCAATTGGATAGGTGGCAGATGACACATGGTAGTAGTGGAGAGTGACACATGGACATTCGTTGACTTGGAATATGATGTGGAAATGACATGGAAGACATAACGTGGCAAGAGAACCATGTGGAAAGTTATGATTGGTTATTTGCCTTTCAACATGGCAGCTCCTAAAGACTCAAGATTCATGCCAAGGACTAGTTTGGTGGAATTTTTCTTTGTAATTTACTTTTCCCAAGTAGGGATCGTGCTAGGACATCTAAGCATCTAGTGGTCTAGGGGTGTAGGCAACATGTACATGAGTTTGAAACCTAAATCTAGATACAATTGTAAAGGAATATTGGTTAATGTTCCACATGTGACATGGTTTTGTGTTGTAACAAGTTATCTGACTATTTGGGCCTCCAGGTGTGGAGCGAGCTATCATATTAAAGAGTAAGCCTCGATTCGGATACAAATGAATATTTGATGTAGTCATTCAAGTTGTGGTCCGAGCTCTTGATCATGTGGGATGACATTGAAGCCCATGGTGCTGGAGTTAAAATCAATTTAGGCAAATGAAAATATGAATATTCAGTCATCTGTAATATTCAGAAATTTAATTAGGCAAAATTTAATTAGAATGGTATATTCCAATGATAATTATTATTAAACAATAAAAGGTTTTGAAACATGATAATTACTATTAAGGGGAATGGCATAGAATTTTTAATTTAATTCTTGAGAAATTAAATCAAAGCTTGATATAGATTAATATATTTATTTATTTAATTTTAATTTTAATAAATAAAAAGAATTTCCATATATCAAATATTATTAAATGGTTAATAGTTTAAGGTTTATGAAGATAAATTATTATAAATACACTGGATGATAAGGGACTAAAGAGAGAGTTTCTTATAAACAAATTTATTTATAATAAATCTAAAAATATATATTTAGATTAATAGCCTAAACTATCTATATATATATATATATATATATATATAATGTTCTAAAGCTTAATTTCATGTAATTTCTTATAAATAACATGATAAGTCTAAGTTTAATTTCTTGCAAGTAACATGGTGAGTTTATATTGAATATATTGTTGTAATTTGTAAATGACATAATGAGTTTATGATAAATACATTATTGTAATAGTTTCGAGACATAATATCATTATTAGATGATCTTGTATCCACCTATGATATAATATTATTACATGATGAGTTTACGTTGAATGTATTGTTGTAATTTGTAAATGACATCATGAATTTATGTTAAATATATTATTGTAATAGTTTTGAGTCTTATTATTAAATGACCTTGTATCCACCCATGATATAATATTATTATATACTCTTTTTAAGTGTATATCCATAGCTTTTTTCAAATTAGAAAGCTTTTTTTTGGTTGGCCTGGTGAGACATGTATTCCTAAAATGGGGAGTTGAGCTCCTTGCCCCTCATTTAAAAGGAATTTTCAATGGGATCATCGAGGACGACTTTCCAGGAGAGCGGACTACTAGTGTGGTCATTCCTTTCTTTAACAGTGGAGATATCAATAACCCCTCTAACTAACGCACTATTATGGTCAACCCCCTCATGGGAAAGATTTTTGGGAGCATGATAGAGCAAAGAATCAACAGTTGGGCAGAAAGTAAGGCAAAAGGGGAAAAGGACAAGCAAACTTTAGACCTAAACACTCTACCACTGACCATTGTGTCACCCTTAGACATTTGATACATAAAGTTTGGGACAAGCAAGGTGAAACAACTTATTTTTGTTTTGTGGACTTCAAGAAATCCTTTGACACAGTGCCTAGAGACAAACTATGGAACATGATGGAAGAGTTGGGTATCCCAGATGAGTATAGAGCAATAGTTCATAGACTTTATGAGAAGGTTAGAGCTAAAATCAAAACAAGTGAAGGAATGTTCAAATGGTCTGGTAGCGATATTGGTGTTAAACATGGATTTCTTCTATCCCCCATTTTGTTCGGTTTATATATTGATAAGCTGGAAGTTTGGTTAAGAAAAGAAGATTGAGAAGGGGTTCCTCTAGTAAGCTATGTGGTAAAGTTGCTTCTATACGCTGATGATCTTATCCTAATCTCAAAAACAGCGCATGGATTAAGAGAACACTTAAAGGCCTCAAAACAATTTTCTCAGGATGTTGGGATGCAATGAAAGTGAACATTAACAAGACCAAAAGCATGATTTTCTCTTTAAGTAGAAAAGACAAACCAAACACTTTTCTTTTCGAAGGTAGTCCTCTGGAGATAGTGAAAGAATACAAATATCTTGGGATTGAATTCCACTAGAAGGTCAATTGTGAGACTTTTTGGACGAAAATAATTCATGAAGGATGGAGAGCCTCATACTTACTCCAAAATAGGTGCAGAAAAGCTGAACTTTGGGATTGGAAAACCAAGAAAACCCTTTTTGGTTTGTTGGTTACGCCAGTTGTTCTCTACGGTTGTGAAGTATGGGGAAGTACCATGTCAACTTGCAACTGGAGGCAATTAGAAAGAATACATAAATTACTAGCAATATCAAAGTTAAATCCACTATGTCGTACGATATCCTTTTGGAGAAGCTGGCACTTTTCCATTAGAGGCAACAACGATAATTAGGTTAATAAGCTATTTAAATAAGGCTAGAAACATGGATAGAAAACATTGGCCCAAGATAGCTATGGAAGAGGGATTAGATCGTAAGAAGAAAAATTGGATGAAGCAAAACAAAAAATGGTTGAGTAAGTGGAATATCAAGCTGCATGAATACCTTAGCACCAACGAAGAAATAAAAAGAATCATGATGGAAAAATCTAGGACTGCCATGTGGACCAATCACAATGGGCGTAAAAAAGCATACTACATCAAAGAGTTCAACCCAACTTGTGACCATGGTGAGAAAACATATTTAGGAGCATTTATTAAAGGAAAAACAAGGGTTTTAGTGGCACAGTTGAGAAAAGGGTCACATCACCTTAGATGTGAGACTCGTCGATGGAAGATCCCCAAGGAAGTTTGGGAAGAGAGAACTTGCATTTTCTGCGATAAGGGTGTGGTGGAGATAGAATGACACTTTGTCATGGAGTGTGCAACATATAAGGATATCCACATTCAATATGAAAACAATCTAAAGGTTGACAACATGCACCATCTATTTGACAAAGATAAAATTAATCATATTGCTAATCTTCTAGTCAAGATTCATAGCAGAAGATCTAACATCGAAAGGAATACGAAGATGAGTTAAGGTTGTTATTCTCTAGGTCCCTTAAACTGCTTAACCTCATGGACGTCATTAAAATCATTCATTTCAATCACTTGAATACACAAAGGCTTGTCAACATGCTTTTTGCACGTGTTATGTCTAGAGAACTTCAAAGATGAGACGTTAAATGTGGGCATGATGTGCAAAATTCACAGATACTCAGCACCTAATTTTGGCAATTCCTAACAACAAATCACTAAGCCAATCATTAGTGGCTTAATGCATGGCACCATGCCATATCATGAAAACCAATATTCACCTTGATATGTGGACTCTTCCATCCAGCCTCCAATGACCCAACCCATTTCTAACAACTTCACCTCCTACCTTTTCCCTACCTCCGTTTGATATATGTGTATGTCGTGTTCTTCGCGGAAATGATAGCATGCACCCCATATATATATATATATATATATATATATATATATATATATATATATATATATATATATATATATATATATATATATATATATATAGATATATAGATATATATATAATTTTATCTCACGCCATCGACCAGAATTGATCATCCAAGAAGCTGTTAATCACTGTTGTGATGAGAAAGAACAAATGTACCATTGATTTAGAGCGTAGCGATAACAACCTCGCAGTGGCATTAATGAAGAAAGCTCGGGATATGTAAATAAATATATTTAAAATGTATAACTATGATTATAATATTAATAACATAAATTTAATAAATATTTTCATATTAATTTTAAAGATTTATATATATATAATTATTTTTACAATTAAACTATATTATTTAATTTTGAAAAAACAAATCAAATGAGGGGGAATGTTATCAAATTTTGTTGTTACGAAATTTCACTTTTTTAACATTAAAGTTCCTTGATCATCCCAATTTTAAAATTAAAAATTTTGTATCTTATAATGATGATGATGATGGTGGTTAACATTCACTGAGACCAAACTTTGGCCTATCGGACCTAAAGAAATGAATTATTTAGTTTGATTTAAGATTTTATTCCTATGCTCAAAAAGCTTGGAGAGAAGCCTTCCGAGCTCACTGTAATTTTGACATCGTAAAAGGCTAGGAAGGTCAGTATTGCAATAGAGATTTTGAAACTGAGATCTAATGTGGTTGTACGTGGGGCACTCTAAGAGGAAGTGATTTTCATCCTCGATGTTCGTATTCTCATAGAGATGGCAGAACCTTTCCATCAATGGTGTTTTAGGAACTCTCCAACGACCCATTTCACTATGGAGCTCATGAGAATTTGTTCTAATATTAGCTATATTAATTTTATTCTTTGGGCTAGTTAAAATAGAGAGATACTTTTGATCTTCTAGGGTGGGGTTGATGACCTCCTTATAATATCTTAATTTTCTTTTAGCTGCTAAATCTTTCTCACACCACATTTTTTCTTTGAACTTAGAAGTAACAATATTTTTAATGTTATTAATGTTTTGCAATGCAACATTCTCGTCGATCTCCCAATGGTTTAACCAGGCCCTGGTGTCTTTATACCAGCCTCGCTTGAGCCTTAGGTGGTTTTGGCTGGAATTTAAAGCTAGTTTAGGAAGTCTATGGTCTCCTATGTTATTGAGTTTGTGCTTGTACAACAGAAGCCTAGTCATAGCTAGGCTCTCGATAGGGGAAAGACCCACTTCTATAAGGAGAATAAGATAGGGTGTGTTGTTTTTAATTTTGAGGTTATACGTTATAAAACGCTTCTAGATTTGCTCAATCTTTCTCCAGGATTCTCTAGAGATGCTACAACCCCAAACCTCACATCCATATAAGATAACTGGAGTGACTAAAGTTTCAAAGAGGAACTTCTTTCTATCCCAAATTACGAGGTTTTCCATTTTACAATTATTTTCAAGACCAAAATAAGCTTTCCACCCCCCATTAATCCTTTTCTCAATGCTATAGTTCCAGTTGAGCTTGTGATGAATATCAATTCTTAGGTACTTGTAGGAAGACACTTCCTCCAAGTTACTATTGTCATACATAAAATTATCATAAGTGTCCTTCTTGGATTTGATAATCATAAATTTTGTTTTGTTAGCATTAACAATCATACCCATGGTAGAGCCGAAATCCTTAAGAAGTCTAAGTTGCTTATCAAGATCAGATGGGCACCTTGCGAGAAGAATGATATCGTTAGCGTAGAGAAGAAGGATGATGACTATCCTAGCTAAGATCGTGCCAGCACATCCTGCTTCCTCTAAACAACCTTCTAGCTTGTCGATGTAAATGCCAAATAGGGTAGGGGAGGGGGGGAAACCTTGTTTAACTCCGATATTACACTTAATATCTTTTGACCACCCCTCCTTGCTCTTTAACTTGGCTAGGAGAGGGTTGATCATAATAGTCCGATAAGTAGAGGGGTTATTTGTATCCCCACTTTTAAAAATAGGGATAATGAGGCTTTGCTTCCATGGTTTAGGGAACCCTTGCTTGACCGCTTGATTGAAAAGCTTGTGGATGTGGGGGATGAGGACAAGACCTCCAATTTTTAGGATTTCCACCTGGTAACCTTCAATGTCCTTAGCTTTCCCATTAGCCAAACGATTAATCCCAAAATCAATGTCTTCTAATGAGAAAACTTCTTTTGTAGTGAGCAGGGTTTCAAAGTTATCCATGACATTTGGAGATTCATAAAGCTTTTTAAGATAGGAATTCCAGTCATGTAAAGCAATTTTATTATTATCTTTAGTTTTCCTAGTTAGAATCTGCCTCCAGAATTTCTTAGGAGCTACCTTAGAGAGGTGTAAGATATTCTCTTGTCTTTTACGAATATACTGCCTTTTTTTCCTTTTAGTTAGGGCTTTGTATATTTTTATCTTGTCAATTTTAAGAGATTCATCAACAACTTCCTTAATTGCTCTCCTCGCACTTTTACAATCTTTGTCATACCATGGGTTGGTTTTGCTATTTCTTTTATTACTTGAAACTTCAATTGAGAACTTGTTAATAGAATATGAGAGGGTTGTAGTAAAATTATGATAGAGTTCTTCTATGTTGTCTATACTAGATAAATGAATCAAATTAGTTTTTAATTCATTTAGAAAGAGATCTTTTTTATTTCTATCAAAGATTAAGTTCTTTTGGCTATAAGTATTATCTTCTATGGGATCTCTATTCATGACAAAATTGAGAGTTATAAGTAAAGGCCTATGATCAGAGTCAGGCTCGTGGTCGTTTAAGATGTCAAAATTTATTATTTTGTTGTATAAAGGGAGATTGGAGATAACATAGTCTACCACACTGCTACCAAGCCCATGGATGCAGGTCATCTGGCTAGAATTGAGCCACTTCTTTAGACCCAATGCAAATTATGAGATCTTGAGCACTACAGAGCGTGACTAGCTCTGACCCAAACAAATTCTCCCCGTGGTCTTCAAAGCTCCTTTTGTACTGGCTATCCAGAGGAAGATCTTCGTCTAACCAAAGAGGATTAGGGTTGGAATGATTGCTTAGAAAGATAGTTTGGTTGCTTGAAGTTCGAACATTAAAGTCACCCATTAAAAAGATATTACCTTCATTCCTTAGGCTAGAAATATCATTCTCTAAACCATTGTAAAGCTAAAAATAAAAATTAGTTATACTTTACTCTTCGCTTATAAAATTATAGATCATCTAAATTTTAGAAAAGATAACATAAAAAAATACAAATTATTTTAAAAAAATACAAATTAATTCACTTCCCACGATTTAGATTAATGTCTTAAAATTAAGCCAATTTATATTTAAATAATTTCTGCATTTCTGTATAGAACGAGGCTAACATTTTAAATTTTGCAAAACTTACCTTTCATATAAATTTACTTAAAAATGTTCTTATATGCAAAATTTGTTTATACTTATATTAATCATGCACATTAATGATGGCACTTATTAGTAAGGAATTGTTTTTAGTGTGATTTTTTAGATTTTTGTTTGCTAGAATCTGGGGGAAAAATTTTAAGTGAAATCCTGATTTGTGTTATTTAAACTGTATTTTTTCATAGTATATATGGATTCAGCGCCCTGAAAATTTTTTAGGACACTTCAATTGTGCACGGATTACCTATCAAGTTTGTGATTTCAATAAATTCCTGCCAGATTTTAGAGAAATTAAACTATAAAAACCCAGCAAAAAACTTAGAAAAAATCACACTAAAAACAACTCCACTAAGTAATAACAAGTTTAAAATTTTTAATCATTAAACAAATATCATTTAACAAGCAAGGCAGCATGCTGCTGGTAGTTCCAAATCGAAGTCAACGGTCTGAGGTTTGGAAACAAAAATTAATTGGATAAGAAAACCTCAAATTTTGAAATTTCGAGGCTGTTAATCTGAATTTTTTATCGTATGCAATTATTAGGATTTATATGCGCATATTAGGACTTTCTAATTTCAGAAGCATTTAATTATAGTATTTATTTTATAAAAAATTAAGGTTGGTAATTTTATTGGGGAGAAAATTAATTTTTTATAAAATAGATATTATAATTAAATGTTTTTAATATAATAATCAATAATATATTATATGATATTTAAATTACATTTTTATATATTATATTTAAATTATTTTTTTATCAAATAAATATTATAATTAAATATTTTTAATATAATAATTAATAATATATTATATGTAAATTATATTTTTATATATTATATAATATAATTAAAAATATTAATTAATAAAAAAATATTTATATGAAATTTTTTTGTAAAAATATTAAGAAAAATGATAGAAATTGAAAATAACATTACTTTAGTTCATTGTTATAACTAATCAATATAAAAGGCAAGTAGCCCATATAATTACCATTATTGTAATTGATATCACCAGCTTAGAGTGTCACAATTCCAGTAAATCACCATAACACAACTAACCTTATCGGAGTACGTACACGTTTATGTAATAGTGTGGTACTTATAATAACCACATGTGTTGAGCTGAATACTGGTGCCCCTTAATTATAAATATTAAATTTAAGGGAAAATTGTATAAGAATTTAAAAAAAATTAAATTAAAACTCCCATCAAAGAGAAAAATGTTGGAAATTTCAATTTATTTATAAAATATTGAATTTAAAAGAAATCCTTAAAAAAATGTTGGAAATTTCAATTTATTTATAAAATATTGAATTTAAAAGAAATCCTTAAAAACTTATGAGAAAAAAATATACATATAATATTTAAAAAAAAAAAAAAACTTATTATATTGTTAAGGAAAAAAGAAAAATCTTTAAAATGTGTATAATGAAGAAGAAAAAAATAATGATTAAGCTGTTATGTTTAAGAGATGGATTTGAAATCCGAAGAAAAATGAAATCAATTTAATTCATAGTTATTTTTTTGAAATTATGTCAAAAAGTGATAAATATATAAATAATAAGAAAGATAATAGCAAAGCATTTAGTCGTCACATTTAAACTATAATAATAATAGAAACAAATATTGTGTTACAATTTGTTTAAAAATCACAAGAACTTTTATTAAGGAAAATCAATTTAATGCATTGTCTTTTTAGGAAATTATGTGAATCGGTAATAATATATAAATAATAAGAAGGGTAATAGCAAAGCAGTTGGTCATCACCTTTACACTATGATATGTAATTTAAAATAATAATAATAACAAATATTTTGTTACAATTTGCTTAAAAATTCATAGGAAACTTTCTTATGCTCCATCTTAGTCAAACATGCGCACGTAGAAAACAATAAAGGGGTCTTTCAGAACATATGATTGATCAGTAGCCATAACAGAGGAACAATAATACATAGGAGAACAAAACAAAGTTTGAGTTACATTAGATATATATTTAGGTCAAAAATAAGCCTCAAAACAAAAATGTACAACAAAAATCAAATTTTTAAGAACCAATAGGATTCAATATGATAATGTTAATCATGGGGGATGATTCACCATTTTTTGAGTGAAAAGGTGAAAAGATCAAAATAAAAAGTAAAGAACTAGTTTTTCAACTTGTATTTTCAACTTATCTTCATGTGATTTTTCTCAAATTTCAAGCAGGAGCACTTGTTAGATGCATAATTTAATTTTTCATCTAAGGAGTACATATGTTGCATACTTTCAATGGATCTTACTATAAAAAAAAATGTGAAATACATAAAGAAATGTGATTGCAATCACATCTTTTCATGTATTTCACATTTTCCATCTAATAGGGTCCATTGAAAGTATGCAACATGGGTACCTCTTTGGTGAAAAATTAAATTTCGTATCCAACGAGTGCTCTCACTCAAAATTTGAGTAAAATCATAGGGAGATAAGTTGAAAATACACGTTGAAAAAGTAGTTTTTTCTTTTTCCCCTCCAAAACTTGATGAGGTAATCTAATCTAATTTTATTATTTCCACTATTATTTTATAAAATTCCTTAGAAGGCCCATTTTAGACCTCAAAATTTCTCTAATTCCTACTCCCTCCCACAAAAGTGATATCATCAATCTGTGCGAAGGAAAGAAAACCAAGATGAGAAAAAACGGAGCATCCCCCAGCGCGGCCACTCCAAGGCATCCAAGTCATCGTGAAAAAACAATCCTTCAATATGTGGGAAAACTTCAACACAAACAATAGTCCAACCAGGTGTGTATGTACGAGATTCATAATTGAGATTCTTATCCTGCAAAATTGATGTGTTGGAAGAGAGAGTGACTCCAAGAGCCCCACACAAGAGACCACAAGTAAAATAACCCAGTTCCAGCACCGAGGAGGGTAAGGCCCCTCCAACCCATAAGTCATCACAACTAGCCATGATGTAAAGGTTACAGTTGGTTGCACCTCCATGGCTGCAACCATTCGAAACCTTAGAGAAAACAATCATCATCATGGTTCCTTTGTGTGATAATTACATTTTATAATAAAAGATCATATATATATATATCACAATTTTATTTTGTTATATTATGATTTTAGAATTTTTCGTTTATGGAATATAAAGTTTATATGTAACCTCAAATTCTAGTCATTATTTAAGCAAATTATATTAAAATTTTGAGAAATATTCATAGTTATAGATATTAATTGACAATTGAATACCAATTAGAATGACCTTAGAATGCATCAGTAAAAATATGCATATATTTTTTGGATCTCATAACTGACCTTTACATTATCAATAAATTATAAAATGAATTACATTTTAAAAATTGAAAAATACTCTAATACAAAGTTCAGATTGATTTCTTGGGTCAACACCATTTTCCACAAACTGGGTGGACATTGCTTTACAAGTAGTAAATTACAATGTTAAATGTTTAATTTAAAGGATTTTAATTTGAATGTTATTTAATTGTATTGATTTATTAGGAATTAATTTTTTTTACCATCAAGTCATTAGAGAAATTTTGAGGTCTAAAATGGGCCTCTTAAGGAATATTATATAATAATAGTGGAAATAATAAAATAAAATTAGATTACCTCATTAAGTTTTGGAGGGGAAAAAGAAAAAACTATCTTTTCAACTCATATTTTCAAATTACCGTCCTACAATTCTACTCAAATTTTGAGCAGGAGCACTCATTGGATGCATAATTTAATTTTGTATCCAAGGAGTACCCATGTTTCATACTTTTGATGGACCCTACTACATGAAAAATGTGAAATACATGAAAATATGATTGCAATAACGTTTTTTGATGTATTTCACATTTTTCGTGTAGTAGGGTCCATCAAAAGTATGCAATATCGGTACTCCTTGGATGCAAAATTAAATTATGCATCCAACGAGTACTCTGCTCGAAACTTGAGTAAAATTTAGGGAGATAAGTTGAAAGAGTAGGTTATTTTTTTAACCTTTTTACTCCAAAAATGGTGAATCATCTCCCATGGTTGACATCATCATATTGAATCCTATTGGTTCTTATAAAGTTGATTTTTTTGTACATTTTTGTTTTGAGGCCCATTTTTTACCTCAAAATTTCTATAATGTATGCGCACAACTTGTTTTTATTAGTTATAAAATCTTTCTTGAAATTAAGTGTAGGCAAACCAACTATGTACTTGACCAAGGGTGTCATATCATTCTTCAATGCATGACCTTTCTTTATTAGTATATGAACATGTATGCATTCATCATGGCATTGCATTTGTAATGTGCATGGTAATTTTTTTCATTGGACATCATTTGTAATGTGCATGGAATTATTTTTCATTCATGTGTATTACTTGATATTGGTGAGGTATCCTTGGAAAGAGATAATTCTTGTGGCCATTTCATGTCATTCTTATATGTAGAGTGAGCTAATGTTATGAAACCAGCTCACAAAAATATAGAAAAGAGAGATCAATGCCTTAGAATTCAGCCTCTTCGAGGGGGCAACCTCCTTTACATTACACAAATGAGCAATTCTTGGATGATACACATGAAAAGACCTCCTTTCTATATATAGGAGTCCAAGGGGTCATAACATAATCAGAGCCGACGTAACAATAATAATGTAAGGGCACAATAATAACAATAGTGGGCTTCTATGGGGCACAATAATAACAATATGGGCACTACATGGGTACATCAATATAATAAGTGGGTTGTACTAATAACAATAAGGGGTTACACTAGTAGTATAGGGGCCTAACATGCCCCTCTCCTTCAAAAAGCGTTGTCCTCAACGCTTGAGTAGTTCTTGATGCTTCTGTATAAAATTCTTGTCCTCCCATGTGGAATCTTCAGTGGGTAAGTTCTTCCACTTGATGAGATACTCTGAAATTGATCGATTTCGTAGATGTCGGGTTCTTGTTTCTGTGACTGCTCCAGGTTCCAATATGATTTTTCCTTCCTTTTCAATTTCTGGCAATATTGTTTGAATTTGGATCTTTTGCAACTTTTGAATAAGTGGCCATACTTCTTCGTCCTTCTTCCATTCATCCCTTGCTTCATTTATCCAATCCAGTTGGATAATAGAAATAGCACAAAACAATGCTTCCACATCCTCATCCTTGAAGAGTCTTCCCATTCGGTAAGGTCGCCATTTTTTAAGTGCATGTAGTATTGCCAACATTTCCTTCTCATAAATAGCTTGCTTGAGATGTAGCAGTAAAAATACCCAATCACCTACATCAAAACATTTTTCACTATGATGTTGATCTACCTGTTGTTTCATTTGATTTTGCACCGAAGTGGCGTTATCCTTTAAAATTTGGAGAACTTGTTGTTGATGCTCAATGTGATCTTTCACTGCTTGAACCTTTTTCTTCTTGATATGTCCTTCTATCTCTAGAGTTTGAGGAGTGGTAATTTCTTCCAATCCTTTACAAGATATGGTCGGATTCATTTCTTGATGTTCGATGTGATCTTTCACTTCTTGAACATTTTTTTGCTTGATATGTCCTTCTATCTTGATAGTTTGAGGAGTGGTAATTTCGACCAATGGATTACAAGATATGGTTGGATTCATTTCTTCTTTCTCGATGTGTTCTTTCACTTCTTGCACCTTTTTATTCTTGATATGTCCTTCTATCTTGAGAGTTTGAGGAGTGGTAATTCTTGCCAATGCTTTACAAGATATGGTCTGATTCATTTCTTCTTTCTCTAGGGTGGGGTCCTGGCGTATATCTTCTTCTTTTGATGTTTCTTGATCCTTTTCTTCCTCCTCTTCATATTCTATGTAACATAATTTCTTCTCAACACACTTATGACCTTTAGTGCATTTGCTATCACAATTGTAACAAAGCCCTTTTTCTCTTTTTTCTTCCAATTGTTGTGTTGTAACCCTTGTAGGTTGTGGAAGGCTAGGAGAAACAACACTTCCATCTTTATAGTTGTGAGGGGTATGCTTCCTGGTTTCCATAATTTTGCTTTCCACTATGTCACAAAGCCCTTTTACTCTTTCCAATTGTTGTGGTGTTGCTCCAAAGAAGGTGTTGCTCTTTGTATCCTCATAATGTGCTATCATTTCCTCCGTGAAAATTGACCACGTAACAAGTTGTTTACGAGAACAAAGCCCTTCATACCATAAAACTTGATCCGGTTCTAAATATGAAGATGCAATACATACCTTTTGTAACAGTGGTACACCATGTAGATCAAAATATTGCTCCGTCTGAAGTATCCAATTTACCGGATCCTTGCCATCAAACTTCCTCATCTTGCTTTTTCTTGATTTTAGGAGCGCGATCTTGAAACAACTGTAACTCTGTAATTTTGGATCTTTAAGTTCTGAAATTGCGACCTATAGTATCCCTCTATGTACTCTTTCCAATGCCACTAGTCTAATCCAAATTGGATTCTCCAAGAAAGAGTTATGCACAGTCTCCCAAGATGACCTGATTATAGACCTTTCCAGAAGAGCGAACTTGTATGAAGTTCCACGTGTCACTGTTTCGACCTTTGGCTTTGAAAAATATCTACAAGAAACTAAAGTCCGTCCTCTTTCTGTACCTTCTTATGAAATTTCAATCCGATGCTCAGAGAGAAAGTTATGACAATTTTCCCCAGGTCACCTATTTGGAATGTAATTCAGGAGTCTACAAAAATACCAACTTCTTTGGATCATATCTCCGCAAATATAGTGTGAAAAGGTCTGAAATTTGGACCCGAGGTTCAATGTGATTTCGTCTCAAATGGGTTTTTTTTTAGCTTCTGAAACGTCGCAGAAAGAAATTTATAGCGAAAATTCCACAATGACCTGTTTGGAGCAGCGAAACCCTAGAATCCAAAGCTCTGATACCAAATGTTATGAAACCAGCTCACAAAAAGATAGAAAAGAGAGATCAATGCCTTAGAATTCAGCCTCTTCGAGGGGGCAACCTCCTTTACATTACACAAATGAGAAATTCTTGGATGATACAAATGAAAAGACCTCCTTTCTATATATAGGAGTCTAAGGGGTCATAACATAATCAGAGCCGACATAACAATAATAATGTAAGGGCACAATAATAACAATAGTGGGCTTCTATGGGGCACAATAGTAACAATAAGGGCACTACATGGGTACATCAATATAATAAGTGAGTTTTACTAATAACAATAAGGGGTTACACTAGTAGTATAAGGGCCTAACAGCTAATCACTCCAATTTGGAATTGGATTACAACTTGATGACCGTGACCTAGGACCAAGTAAGGTTGCTTTGTTCCCTAAACAAACACATATAAAATAAGACTATTAATCAATGTCATGATTTCAACTCCAGGTCCGAGTCTTTAATATGTAGTATGTTCTATCTACATGTCTCACATGGAAGACATTCCTACTATGTTAAGAGACACAAAGGGAAAGTTTGGATAAACCTCTCTTACCGTATGTTCTTAGTAACGCCCCTAGCACTGATAGTGACTCAGTGCTAACTTAGAGTAGAGAAGAATATGTGATTCAACTAATTTCAAACACAATGTGCAAGTAAATATTCTATATACACATAACTTTTGTATATGTGCATATATTCCGTATATGCACATATCTCTCATATACGCGCAATTGTCGTGTATAGGCAACTTTCGTATATACACGTATATGGAAGTTGCATATATACAAAAGATATGTTAATATACAGAAGTTGTACATAGATGAAAGATATTTGATAAAGAAGACGCACATATAAAATTCATGTGACTTCTGTATATGCACATCTTTTGTATATGTGCATATCTTCTGTATATGCACAACTTTCATATACGTGTATATCTTCTATATATTTGCAACTTTCATATATGCATGTATCTTCTGCATATACGCAACTTCTGTATATGCACATATGGTTTGTATATGTGCATATCTTCTGTATATGCACAACCTCAACTTTCATATATACATAGCTTCCATATATTCACATATTTTTCATATGTGTGCAACTTCTGTATATACACATATACGAAAGTTGCACAAACACGGAAGATATATGGCATATATGGAAATTGCTCATATAAAGAAGATATGTCATACAAAAGATGTGCATATATAGAAGTTGTGAAACTTCCATATATGCACATATGCAAAAGATGCATGCATATATGAAAGTTACACATAAATAATATATGCACATATAGAGAGGTTGTGCATATCCAAATGATGTGCCTATATACGAAAGTTGTGCATATATGGAGGTTGTCGTATATACATATTACGGAAGTTGTGACTACTTATGTATATTTGAAGCTTCCATATATGTGCATATATGGAAGTTTCACATCTACAGAAGTTGCACATATATAGAAGATATGCACATATAGAGAAGTTGTGCATATACAAAATATATGTGTATGTACTGAAGTTGTGCATATATAGAAGATATGTGTATATATGGAAGATGTGCAGAACTTCAGCCTCTGTTTAGGCGCAACTTTCATATATATGCATATCTTCCACATAAATTATGTATATGTACATCTTACATATATGTGCAACTTCTATACACGTGTATCTATGACATATACACAACTTCCCTATATGTGCATATATGGAAGCTACGCATATACAAAATTTGTGCACAAATTCAACCTCCATATATGTGCATATCTTTTGTAAATGCACATATACAAAAGATACGCACGTATATGGAAGTTGCACATATATGAAAGATATGCAAACAAAAAATGTGCATATATAGAAGTGTGTGATTTCCATATATGCACATATTTTGTATATGCACATATATGGAAGTTGCGCATATACGGTAGATACACATATACAAAAGTTATGTGCAACTTCAGCCACTGTATATGCGCAACCTTCGTATGTGCACAATTTTTGTATATATGCAACTTTTGTATATGTGAACATATGTTTGTGCATATACAAAAGATATGTGCATATATAGAAGTTGCACCTACAGAAAGGTTTACGTTCTACACAACTTTTGTATATGCACATATCTTTCGTATATGCACATATCTTCCGTATATGCACAACTTTTGTATATGTGCATATCTTCAGTGTATGTGAAACTTCCGTATATACACATATCTTTTGTATATGTGCAACTTTCATTTCCTTACCCATCAAATAATGCTTCCATTTCTTCACGCTTTGTACCAAAGTATACAACTCCTTGTCATAAGTTGGATAGTTAATTACTGCATTGCTAAAGGTTTCATAATGATAACATATAGGCTTACCATGCTACATCAAAACTTCTCCCATGGCATAATCACTTGCATCGGTTTGAATCTCAAATGGTTGCTTAACTTCTGGAAGTACAAGAATTGGTGTTGTACTGATTTTCTCTTTCAATGCATTGAAGGCTTTATACTGCTTTCCTCCCCAATGAAAGACATGTTTCACACTTGTCAAAGCATGTAGTGGAGCTATAATTGATGAGAAGTTAGCAATAAACTTTCTCCAATATTGGGTTGCTCCCAAAAAGCTCTTACTCTCTATTACATTATTGGGTTTAGGCCAATTCACAATGACTTCAACATTTGCGGGATCAATCTTCAACTCACCCCCTCCAACAATATGACACAAATAAACTAGAGAGGTTTTCCCTAATTCACACTTAGACATCTTCAAATACAATTTCTATATCTTTAAAATGTCTAAAACTTGCTTAACATGCTTAACATTCTCTTCACCGCCCGGTCCCTCTGCTTAAATCTCAACGTGGTCACCTGTGCACGATGAGACTAAGGCTGGAGCCTAGTCCCTGCCCCATTTCCTTCCACTCCTCCGTAGGTCTTGTGGGCAATATGTGATTGGGGGCTGTGGCCAAGTGCCCCACCCCCTTCCCCCAAAGCGACAAACAATGAAATTTAAATATAAATCGGCATCCATGTATGTTAAGAACTGTTGTGAGGTCCACTAGTAGAGCACAGAATTATTACTTGACAAGTTGAGGGATCGAACCCCGCCAAGGCCCTTGGGTCTCTTTGCAAAACTTTTGGCCAACCACGGGGCACCACATGGTTCCCTCTCATTGCGCCACATGGCACCTCTTAATTGGTCCACTTCACAACCAACGAACTAATGAGAATCTTCCAACTAGCTCAATACAGATCTGTTACTTGTCAAGCTTGGGTTGGGTCATATAGTCTAATGTGCATGCCCAATCATCTGTTAATGTCATCGTACGGTATGCTCAGTCAGCAGCCCAGTCAACCCTACTACACAATTTTTTATTTTTTGGCCAAACCTTCATAACATCATAATTTGAGCATACGATGTCAGTTTGAGGTGATTCAAGTAGTGTTGGATTCAAAACAACGAGCACTATGATTTGGTGCTAGTTTCTAGTGATTTCAAGAACTTTCATTTTTAAGCATTTTCTAATCCCCTAGATCAACTGTTGGAAATATTTCAAAGAGATGCCTTGGTTACAATCACACACAAGAGATCACAACTCATCTTTGGGAAAACAAGTATGTAAGATTTGTGAGACACCCAATGTAAGGTACACGAGGAAATTTCCGTTGGTGGTAAAGGAAAAAGAGCCTCCAATTAGAAAACTAATAGCACTATCATAAAGGGGGGCCTGGGAACAAAGAGAAAGGCTTGTTGATTACCTATGTATTAGTCCACATAATAAACAACAATCATGAAAAAATAAAAACACTTATTCAACCATAGCTAAGAAACAAATTAGTTCATTAAACTTAGTATATAATTAAAGCAACATACAATATTGTAAACATAACAAGAACAATCTTACTATATTTGCAATACATGTATTAAGAATTATCAACTCATAGAGCTTATGATTATGAATGAAAAATACCTAGTACACTATTACATATATGAAACACTAGATCCAGTAGTGGAACATGAAGCCACAACTTGCTTCTCCAAAGAATGATCTATCGCCTATCCGCTACAAGAGAAGTGTTGAGCCTCAAACCTGCACCTTCCTATACACCCTCTCAGCCTCTTTTTCTACTTACTTCATCCACCAAGCTGTTAAAATCATTGCATTATAGTCTAAAAAGAGCTTTTTACATGGTTTTCTGACTATGCTTATGACTGTTGTTTGGTTTAGATTTTTGTTCAAGCAGCTGCGGAAACTTGTCAGTTTCCGCAGCCAGCACAGGTTTTCGCAGCCAGCACAGGATTCCGCAACTATTTTGTTAAAAGCTATGCTACAGGTGTCCTATGAAGAAGTGAGCCACATGGGCAAGCTACAGGTGACGGGTACATGGAACTTGTCCCTTCAAATCAGCCAAATCATCCATAGAAGGTCACGGTCAACAAGGGTCAAAGGCAAAGCCAACCAAGGATTTTA
Source organism: Pinus tabuliformis (assembly GCA_031772625.1). Taxonomy (NCBI): domain Eukaryota; kingdom Viridiplantae; phylum Streptophyta; class Pinopsida; order Pinales; family Pinaceae; genus Pinus; species Pinus tabuliformis. The sequence continues at coordinate 529,226,752 of CM062814.1, forward strand.
GCGGTGGCACGTCTCTGTTTTGAGCACGTGAACGTTTACGTGGCACAGTCCTCAGCCCACGAAGACACCGGCATACCTGGAGATCATCCCCGTAACCTGCTACCACTCCGAAGCTTTAATAGACATGATGACAGTTACACTAGATCTCGACTGAGGAGATCTACGTGTCCTTGCCAACACAGTTAATAGCATAGGATTCAGTTAGTTAGTTTCAATACTCTTTCATTATAAATAACGCGTTGATGAACGTTGTGAAGAAGCTTTTTCGATGTAATTTTTGGAACTGTTTCTATTAGCACCCCACTGTACTTTGTTTTATATATGTTGCTGCTGCTTTAATACATGAGAAGACTACTTTGCTGAGCTCGTTATTGTGACTGTTCGTTGACTGGCTGAGGTGGCAGAGGGCCCCTGCGCACTAAAGCCCTGTATAGTTGTTTTCATTATGTTTTTGTCTTCATAATCATTAGCTTGTATATAACACGCTGTTTAGATGTTTTTAAATTCACTATTGTTTACATGCTCACTTCCGTTTTTATAGCTGTCAGCTGATCAATGTTTTTCTGCAGGTTTTCTTAGGCAGCCCGGGCAAATTTTCATCTTTTTGATAACTATTGACATATGAGATCATCTTGTCCTTCCTGCTAACTTTCATTTTCTGAAGTTTAATTCTAGCAATGTTCTTTTTCAAGTTGTGATTTGCTTATTTATTTTTCTGTTACTTGGACATCATACTACTCATCAGTTTATGGTTTCTTTCTATAGTCAAGTGTTTCTATTAGTAAGAAATCAGAATATTACTTATTGTAGTGTGATTTAGTTATCATATTGCTTAAACTCATTCATGATTGCTTCCCACAAGGTAGATTGAGTTGAAGGGTAAAGGATCAGAAGAGTTGAAGTAGTGTGATTAGTTTCCTTTCTGCAATTTAATTTCCTGCCATCTAGATATCATATTGCTTGACTTGTTCATGATTTCTTCCCACAAGGTAGATTGAGCTGAAGGGTAAAGGATCAGAAGAGTTGAAGTAGTGTGATTAGTTTCCTTTCTGCAATTTAATTTCTTGCCATCTAGATATCATATTGCTTGACTTGTTCATGATTGCTTCCTACAAGGTAGATTGAGCTGAAGGGTAAAGGATCTGAAGAGTTGAAGTAGTGTGAATTAGTTGCTTTGCTTTTAGTTTGAGTTTCTTTAAGTTCAATTTTTACTTTCTTTTTCATTCAGCAGCAAGGATACTGGGCCATTGTCATTAGTTCACTGTTTAATACATTGATTTCCTCTTAAGAATTGATTTCATTACAGTTGTTTTAAAGCTTTCTTTTTTAGCACTTTTAAGTTTTGGAAAATCACTGTAGAAATCACCATCACCATCCATACTTAACTTTCATTTTCACCATCACACATTAGGGAAAGATAAATCCAAAAACAAACTAAAAAAACTCAAAAACGACAAAAGACTAAGGAAATGGTTATCTAGTACATATAGTACACTTCACTTCGTCAGTTTACGAACCCCGGATTGACATTTTAAATAGCAATTTAGAACACACTAAATTGACCAAACATTTTGGCGCCGTTGTCGGGGAAGTGAAATTAGGTAGCCAATTTCTTAAAAAAAAAACACACAAGAAAATTTCAAGGAAGGAAAATCGATAACCTCTCAAAGTATGCTCTCCTCTTGCACCTAGAGTGATCTGGAGGATCAGAAAAGAGAAAGTTATTGGTTTAATAGTTTCTTGAGTATGCTCTCTTCTTGCACCTAGAGTGACCTGGAAGATCAGAAAGAGAGTTATTAGCCCGACTTGAAGAAAAATAAAAAAAATGACATGCATAGAGCAAGAGACTCTAGGGGAAGGTTTTTAGCTAGAGCCAAGAGTTCGATTTTTACAACTCCTTCTACTTCAAGGAATAGACAAGAGACACCTCCATCATCTCCTAGCCCTAGGATTCCTGGAATTCAAGAGGCAGTAGTTGACTCTCCCACACCATCCATCGAATCTGAATTAGGAATAGATCCTTTCTTTTCTTCTACAAGGAGACACATTGTAATTGAAGAAGTAGAATCACCTAAGGAAGAAGAGGGAGAAATTCCTCCTCGTTCGCCATTAGTAGAAGAACCAGAGGACTCTGAAATCTATGAGAAAACTACCATGACAGAAGAGGGAGTAAATGGATTTGGTAGAGGTAGAGGTGGAGCAGGAGGAGGAGGTAGAGGTAACAATGGGGGAAATAGGGATGGAGATAACTCATTCGGATTTCCTATAGTCGATGAGGATTCTCGAGCAACAATGAAAAATATTTCACCATCTGTCCTCCCAAACTTTCATGGGTTAAGAAATGAAGATCCTGAAACATTTCTATTTGAGTTTGAGGTCGTGTGTCGAACCTATGATTATCTGGAAGACTCTCAAAAACTCAAACTGTTTCCTTCAACATTGAAAGGAGCAGCTTTGAAATGGTTCATGGGATTACTCACTCAATCCATTAGGACTTGGAATGATATGAAACAAACATTTTTGGATAGATACCTGGACTATTGTATGCCCACCAATCACAAGGATGAGGTATTCAAAATGGTACAAAAAGAAGATGAGAACTTGGAGGATTTACTTGAAAGCTTTCAATACAACCTGAAAAGAGCAAAAATGAGTAACTTAGATGAGGAGACCTTGAAAGCCCTTCTATTAAAAGCTATTAGAGATGAATGGATAGATATTTTGAACATGATGGGAAAAGGAGATATATCTCAACTTCCACTTCATGATATAGCAGAACTGTGTGTCCATCTCTCAAGAGGAAAATCTAAAACTGGAAAAGGGCCTAGAGATTCTTCTCTAATCAGAGCAAACAAATCTGCAACTGGATCAGTAAGTAGGGCTGAGATTGGCAACATGCTTGATGAATTTAAAACTGATATCTTAGGGAGTCTTAGTGAGCAACTAGACACTCTTAAGATCCACAATAAGCAGAAAGCAGAAGTTGAAGCTTTAGCCATCTTTTGCCCAAAATGTAGAAAAAAACATGCTCTCAGGGAATGTCCCTTAGATGAGAAAGTTGTAGAAACATGTGTGATCTGTTCAGAGAATCATGAGACCAAGGATTGTCCTTCAATTCCTGGGCTCAAAGCTGTCTTTCAAGAAGATCCAAATACAATTGAGTCTCTCTGTTTTGTTGCAATGAGACCTTGGCAGGGGCAACAAAATCAAGGGTTTAACAACTCTATGAACTTTCAATCCCTACCAAATTTGAATCCTTGGCAACAACCTTGGTCCCAACCTTAGAATCCTTTTCAATCATGGGTACAAGGTATGTAAAATCCTTATGGGAGATTTGCTCAATTTTATCAATATCCTCCATCTTTTCAAAACCAACAAGCTCCACAACTTCCAAATCAAAACCCACAACTATCATTGCAATTTCAACAACAGCAACCTTCTCAAAAAAACCCAAATTCTCAACTCTTGCTTCCATTCCAACAGAAGTCAAATCAACTTCCTTCTCAGCCATTGCCAAACCCCAATAATAAAAACCCTCAAAATGCTTACATGATAGAAGGTCAACAATTTCCTGCCTATATGATTGTTCCTCTCAATGATGTACAACTCAGATCTGGTAGAGTTCTAGATAAACCTTCTATAGATGCCCAAAATCAAAGCATTTCTGAGGAAGAGTCTCTTGAAGCCAATAAGGGTTCTAAAGCATCTCTTCAAAATCCAAACACTCAGAAAGAAAAAGAAAAAAAGCTAACCCCCACAACTCCTATAGTTGAGCAACCTGCATCTTCATCCACACCTCCTTTTCCTGAAAGATTACAAATTGACAAAGGGGTGGAAAAACAAATCTTGTTGCCTGACTATGATTTTCTAGATGAATTGAAGAATGTCTGTATCAAGATTCCCTTGTTACAAGCCATCAAAGAGATTCCTATTCTAGCAAAAACAATAAAGGAGTTGAGTCTTAAAAGACCAGGAAGAAAACCTAGAGACACAAGAAGAATCCATCTGGTAAGGAAAATTGCAGACATCATGATGGGAAAAATTACTATCCAGAAGTATGTAGATCCCGGTAGTCCAATTGTCAAAACACATATCAATGGGGTTGAAATTCCAAATACTTTGATTGATTTAGGGGCTGCTATCAACATTATGAGTAGACAGACTATGGAACAGCTGAAACTTCCTAATCTTCTCTTTACACCTACTTTACTGCAACTTGCAGATCGATCAATTATTAAACCAGATGGTGTATTAGAAGACATTTCAGTCTCCTTAGACTCTTGGGAATATCCAGTGGATTTCATGATTTTAACTCCCAAGAGTAATTTAGGAGGACATCCTCTCATCTTAGGAAGACCTTGGCTAGCCACAACCAATGCTTTCATTAGTTGTAGGTCTGGGGATATGTATATTTCTTATGGTAATTCGATAAAGAAATTCAATCTGTATCCTCCAGCAAAAGCAATTATAGAAATAGGAGATAATGAGTGGGTTGATGATGAAGATACTATACAACATGTCTTTACCATTTCTGAAGTTAGTGAAGATAGTCAAATTCTGAACACATTAGAAAATTTTGAAACATCTTCAGAATATGACCACACACAATTTCAGTTAGATTCTGACATTGAGTATCTATCATCTAGACAAATGTCTCTTTTCTCTATGGAAGAATTTGGTAGTTCCGCCATTGAGATCTTTCCAGGAAAAACATTGAATATCAACAAAAATTTGGAAAGATCACAACAGGAAGAACTAACCAAAATCTTGCAAAAACATTCTACTGCATTTGCATGGGAGTATACTGATATGAAAGGTATTGACCCTAAGACTTGCATTCATCACATCTACATTGAGGAAAACAATAGACCAATCAGACAACCTCAGAGAAGGATGAATCCAAACCTTAGGGAAATCGTGAAAGAAGAGCTCCAAAAGTTACTTAATGTGAACTTCATTTATCCAATTTCAGATAGCTGATGGGTTTCTCCTTTGGTTATAGTACCTAAAAAGAATGGTAAATGGAGAGTATGCATTGATTACAGGGAATTGAACAAAACAACTTTGAAGGATCACTTTCCTTTACCCTTTATCAATCAGGTATTAGATAATTTAGCAGGAAAAAAGTATTTTTCATTTTTGGATGGTTTTAGTGGTTACAATCAGATTCAGGTAGCACCTGAAGATCAGGACAAGACCACATTTACCTGTCCATGGGGAACTTTTGCTTACCGAGTACTTCCTTTTGGATTATGTAATGCACCCGCAACATTTCAAAGGGCAGTACTAGGAATATTTTCCGATCTAATCCATGATTGTGTAGAGGTTTATATGGATGATTTTACAGTTTATGGTAATTCGTTTGAAGAGGCATTAGGGAATTTGGAAAAAGTCCTTATAAGATGTAAAGAAACAAACCTATCATTAAGTCATGAAAAATGCTTTATGATGTTTACTGAAGGGATTGTTTTAGGACATCATATTTCAGGAGATGGGATTAAAGTTGATAGATCAAAAGTTGAGGTCATCTCCAAATTGCCTATTCCAAATTGTCAAAAAGATGTTAGAAGTTTTCTTGGATTTACTGGATACTATAGAAGATTTATTGAAAACTTCACCAAAATAGCATCTCCACTCTTCAAATTACTTACAAAAGACTATGAATTCAAATGGGATCCTAATTGTCAATCTGCATTTGAAACTTTGAAAACAAGAATATCTGAAGCACCCATTTTGAGAGGTCCAAATTGGAAACTTCATTTCCATATTTCTACAGATGCTTCAGATACAGCTCTAGGAGTTGTGTTGGGACAAAAGGATTTAGTTCCCTATGCCATTTACTACACCAGTAAAAATTTGACTCCCACTGAGTTAAACTATACTGTGACTGAGAAAGAGTTCTTAGCTGTTGTTCATGCAATCAACAAGTTTAGACATTATATAACAGGCTATGAAACTTTTGTCCATACTGATCATTCTACAATTAGATATCTCATGAACAAACCTGTTACTAATGGCAGAGTTACAAGATGGCTTTTACTTTTACAAGAATTCAATATTACTGTGATGGATAGGCCAGGGAAACAAAATACAGTAGCTGATTTCTTGCCTAGAATCCAAAATACTAACGAAGATTCTCCTGTAGAGGATAAGTTTCCATATGAATATTTGTTTGCAGTAACTACTAAGACTCCTTGGTATGCAGATATTGCTAACTACTTGGTTACAGGGAAGCTACCTCCACATCTATTTCTTGGTGAAAAAAGAAAAATTATTCAGGAGAGCTCAAGTTATTCATGGATTTCTAATGAATTGTTTAAAACAAGGCTAGATTGTGTGATCAGAAGATGTGTTCGGGAAGACGAAATACCTGACATCCTCAAGGCATGTCATGATGAACCATGCGGTGGACACTTTGCTGACAAAAGGACGACCTATAAAATCCTTTCTTTAGGATATTATTGGCCTTCCCTTTTCAAAGATGCAAAACAATATGTCAGAAGGTGTGACAGCTGCCAAAGAGTTGGGAGACCGACTCTTTCGAATGAAATGCCATTACAACCACAGGTACTCATCGAACCCTTTGAAAAATGGGCTTTAGATTTCATTGGACCCATTAATCCACCATCTAAACAAAAGAAGTATATATTGGTATGCACTGATTATGTCACTAAATGGGTAGAAGCTAAAGCATTGCCTTCTGCCACTGAAAATTCAGTTGTTCAATTTCTTTTTGAGGATATTTTTACTCGTTTTGGTGTCCCAAGAGAAATTGTGACAGATCAGGGAAGTCAATTTACATCTAACTTGATGGAGAAGCTGATGGAAGAATACAAAATCAAGCACAGAAAATCTACTCCTTACCATCCACAAGCAAATGGCCAAGTGGAATCTACAAACAAAATTCTTGAGAATATCATCACCAAAATTAATCACCTACACAAAAGAGATTGGGCAGAAAGGCTCCCTGAAGCCTTATGGGCCTACAAAACTACATGGAGGAACACAACAAGACATTCTCCCTATGAACTTGTTTATGGGAAAGAAGTCCTGCTCCCCATTGAGTTTCAAGTCAAGACTTTCAAGATGGCAGTTCAGTTGGGGATGAATCTATCAGAAGCCCAAAAGCACAGAATGGAGCAGCTGAATGAGCTAGATGAGATCAGACAAGATGCAATTTTAAGGACTGATCTAGTTCAACATCAAAGAGCTAAGTGGCATGACAGATATATCAAAGAGAGAAAGTTTCAAGAGGGAGATTGGGTGTTACTGTTTGATTCCAAGTCTAAAGACTTCAAAGGAAAATTTCAGACTCATTGACTTAGGCCATATGAGATTGACAAAGTCTTTAACAATGGAGCGGTAAGAATCAAGACCATTGATGAGTTTCAAACTCCTCTCATTGTGAATGGCCACCGATTGAAAATTTATCATAAGCCACTCTCAAAAGAGGAATTTGTCAAAATGTTCCAAGAGAATTCTGCAATAAGGCTGGTGGAGAAGAATCCTTGTCCCCCATTAGCCTAGCCTTTGTTTCTTTGCTGAAAAAAATAAATAAATAAATAAAAATAAAATAAAATAGTCGTATAGGCCTGAAAACCAATCATAGATTGGCAGTCTTATACAGAAAATATAGAGTGAAAATCAGGGACACCTGACACTCTATATTTTCCAAAAAAAAAATCTCCTCTCCTTCTCTTGCCATCTTCACTCCATCTCATTTGCCATTTCACTTCACCTCCATCTCATTCTCATTTCCATTTCACTTCATTCCACTTCATTTTTATTTCATTCCACTCATTCCATTTCACTCCATCAATAAAAGTCCCTTCCAGGACTATTTTCATTCAATTAGTTCTTCTCTAACTATATTTGTGTAGTTAAGGGGGTGCTGTCTCAATTTCCGCAGCTGGAAACCATTTCCGCAGCCAGAAGCAGTTTCCGCAGCCAGAAACAATTTCCGCAGCCAGCATCACTCTGTTTTCAAAATTCACAGTCAACTGTTAGTGCCATAATCATGAAATGCAGGTGTAATTGAGCTAAATACATGGGGCATCTCAAAGACATCAAAGAAGAGCAATTAGTTAGAAGCCTTGAGCTAGAAATGACAAAGTTTCCGAAGGTATGATCAAAAATCTTTATCAAATAACAATACAAGTCGTAATTATGCATAGTTATTAAACCATAACAAGTTCTACTATGTGCAATGATTTGATACGATAGCTCCACTACCACTCCTATTCCACGATATCACTCCACACACCTTGCATTCATTTTCCAACGGTCTCATGATTATTCCGAGTTTAAACTCAAGACTGACTGCACTTCTATTTATTACCTGTACTCTTGAGACGTGACCTATTGTGTTACGACTCTTCTTAGCTGTAATTTCCGCAGCCGTCTGTTGAGACGTGTAAAAATTCCATACACAGTCACCCGATTCGAAAGAATCCCGCCGTTATTCCACTCGTTTACCACTCCACTAATACCATACTCCTCATATGCATCCACATTTTAAACTTGTTCACTGCTGCTCACCCTCTGTTCTTCTGGTAATCTGAGTACTTCCATTCCCTGTTCTCCATTTCCGACTGCAGTCACTATAGTCATCCTAAAACCCCTACTGCAGTCACTACAGTCTATCCTAAACCCTGTAACAGAGTCGTTTTTTTTTCTGAACCCTCACATGCAGAAGAACTCTCAGTTGAAATTTAAAACAGCAGATGGGAAAATTACTGAGAGCCGAGCCAGAAGGACCGAAATACTTGAAGGGTTATCCTCAAACTAAGGAATTGTTGAAGAAAGCTAGATGGCTACGATTTATCCAAAAGTTTAAAGGGCATAACAAGGAGATGACCAAAGCTTTTGTGCGGTCTTTTGATGGACAAACAGTGGAGGTTGGAGACTTAAAGTTTACAGTGACTGAGGCCACAGTAGCAGCTGCCACAGGCCTACCTCAAGAAGGTGAAAGGTGGTTTAAAAATAGAAGTGTGGACAATCAAATATGGAGAATCATGCTACAAAACCAAGGTATGGATACCATCGTATTTACAAGAGGCATCCCTGTTCATGCACTAAAAGAGGAATGGTCTAGTTTATTGTTAGTCATCCAGAAATTTATCACGTGTGAAGGTCATTTTGGTTCTATGTATATGTATCATGCCAGACTGATGATGAATTTCATAGAGGGTCACACTCTTAATTTGCCTCATTTTCTGCTATTAAGTTTGAAAAAGATGAGTTTTACAGTTCAAAAACACGTAGGCAACATTGAACCTCATCTTTATCATCATGGATTCATAAAAATTCTTATTGAGGACCAGTTAAAGAAAACTAAGGATACTTGGGAGCAATTCTTGACAAGGAACTACTTCCAAGAGTCGTCTGAGGCCTCTGGAAGCAGTCCACCAAAGATTCCAAGGAAAAGTAGGAGGAAAGAAAAGAACATTACAGTCCAAGACTCCCCTACAATAGAAATTCAAGAAACTGTCCAAAAAGAAGAAGAAGATAGAGCTAAAAATAAGAAACAAAAGAAAGAAAAAGGCAAAAGAACCATTCAAGAAGTCTATCCATCCCCTGAGAAATCCATAGAATATGATTATCAACCTCTGTCAGAAAGATTAGTACACCTTCAGGCTGCTGCTATAGCCAAGAAAAAGAAAAAAGGAAAACAGAGTGCACAAGAGAAGAGTATTAGTCCATACTTAAGGAGGAGCACTAGGCTAAAAGGGAGAGGGAATAAAACCCAAGAAAAACAGTCTCACTTTATTGATTTAGGTGAAGAGACACTTGAAAAATCTCCAGCTCAGCCAAGCATTGAATCAAGTCCTCCACGTGAGGAAAGCCCTTTTCGGCCAGAAAGAGAGAGCAGTCTTCCTCCTCCACTAGATTTTGAGCCTAGTCCGAGAAAGACACCTGAGGTAGATCCTAATCAGCAAGAGGTATATAACTACCTGGAATCCTTAGAACAATCAGCTGCAGGATCGAGTACCACTTTGCCACTTGATGCACAAGTTCAGTCTTTGAAACATGAAGTATTTGAATTAGAAGTCCTAAATAGGCATATCAAACAGGAAAATGAAGCACTCAAAGAGTAGAGTAAGGTAGACAAGATTGTCCATGATAACACTATGCTCCATTTAGGACTGTGGCAAAAGAAAAACAAGAGGCTGAAGAAAAAGTGCAAAAAGTTAAGCAGAGCATTGATTAATCTCAAGTTCAAATGTCTAGTCAGGAAACCAAGGATGATGTTAGCATCAAAGAAGAAGAAAAGAGGGCTAGATGTCCTTGCAGAAGCCTTAGAACATATGGATTAGAGGGAAATAACTAAATTTTGGTTGCATGAGGACATGCAACACCTTCACAGTGGGGGTATGTTGAGCCTCAAACCTGCACCTTCCTATACACCCTCTCAGCCTTCTTTTTCCACTTACTTCATCCACCAAGCTGTTAAAATCATTGCATTATAGTCTAAAAAGAGCTTTTTACATGGTTTTCTGACTATGCTTATGACTGTTGTTTGGTTTAGATTTTTGTTCAGGCAGCTGCGGAAACTTGTCAATTTCCGCAGCCAGCACAGGTTTTCGCAGCCAGCACAGGATTCCGCAGCTATTTTGTTAAAAGCTATGCTACAGGTGTCCTATGAAGAAATGAGCCACATGGGCAAGCTACAGGTGACGGGTACATGGAACGTGTCCCTTCAAATCAGCCAAATCATCCATAGAAGGTTACGGTCAACAAGGGTCAAAGGCAAAGCCAACCAAGGGTTTTAGCGGTGGCATGTCTCTGTTTTGAGCACGTGAACGTTTACGTGGCACAGTCCTTAGCCCACGAAGACACCGGCATACCTGGAGATCATCCCCGTAACCTGTTACCACTCTGAAGCTTTAATAGACATGATGACGGTTACGCTAGATCTCGGCTGAGGAGATCTACATGTCTTTGGCAACACAGTTAATAGCATAGGATTCAATTAGTTAGTTTCAATACTCTTTCATTATAAATAACGCGTTGATGAACGATGTGAAGAAGCTTTTTCGATGTAATTTTTGGAACTGTTTCTATTAGCACCCCACTGTACTTTGTTTTATATATGTTGCTACTGCTTTAATACATGAGAAGACTACTTTGCTGAGCTCGTTATTGTGACTGTTCGTTGACTGGCTGAGGTGGCAGAGGGCCCCTGCGCACTAAAGCCTTGTATAGTTGTTTTCATTATGTTTTTGTCTTCATAATCATTAGCTTGTATATAAAACGCTGTTTAGATGTTTTTAAATTCACTACTGTTTACATGCTCGCTTCTGTTTTTATAGCTGTCAGCTGATCAATGTTTTTCTGCAGGTTTTCTTAGGCAGCCCGGGCAAATTTTCATCTTTTTGATAACTATTGACATATGAGATCATCTTGTCCTTCCTGCTAACTTTCATTTTCTGAAGTTTAATTCTAGCAATGTTCTTTTTCAAGTTGTGATTTGCTTATTTATTTTTCTGTTACTTGGACATCATACTACTCATCAGTTTATGGTTTCTTTCTATAGTCAAGTGACTCTATTAGTAAGAAATCAGAATATTACTTATTGTAGTGTGATTTAGTTATCATATTGCTTAAACTCATTCATGATTGCTTCCCACAAGGTAGATTGAGTTGAAGGGTAATGGATCAGAAGAGTTGAAGTAGTGTGATTAGTTTCCTTTCTGCAATTTAATTTCTTGCCATCTAGATATCATATTGCTTGACTTGTTCATGATTGCTTCCCACAAGGTAGATTGAGCTGAAGGGTAAAGGATCAGAAGAGTTGAAGTAGTGTGATTAGTTTCCTTTCTGCAATTTAATTTCTTGCCATCTAGATATCATATTGCTTGACTTGTTCATGATTGCTTCCCACAAGGTAGATTGAGCTGAAGGGTAAAGGATCTGAAGAGTTGAAGTAGTGTGAATTAGTTGCTTTGCTTTTAGTTTGAGTTGCTTTAAGTTCAGTTTTTACTTTCTTTTTCATTTAGCAGCAAGGATACTGGGCCATTGTCATTAGTTCACTGTTTAATACATTGATTTCCTCTTAAGAATTGATTTCATTACAGTTGTTTTAAAGCTTTCTTTTTTAACACTTTTAAGTTTTGGAAAATCACTGTAGAAATCACCATCACCATCCATACTTAACTTTCATTTTCGCCATCACACATTAGGGAAAGATAAATCCAAAAACAAACTAAAAAAACTCAAAAACGACAAAAGACTAAGGAAATGGTTATCTAGTACATATAGTACACTTCACTTCGTCAGTTTACGAACCCTGGATTGACATTTTAAATAGCAATTTAGAACACACTAAATTGACCAAACAAGAAGCTAAGACAAGAGTCCAAGAATCCAAGCCCCTAGCTTGAGTTATGAGGAGCTATTTATCAAAAATAAAAATGGCCTTAAGCTTCCTCATGACTCTTCAACTCCTATGAATTTTCATTTTCTATACATGTTTTTTACATTCCATATGTGGCTATTCACATTCCACATGTGTCTCTTGGACTTCATTACATACCATTTATAATAAAAGACAAATTACATATGAGATGGTGGTTATGTAAGACAAAACTAATAATGGGACAAATTCTCATCAAATTGACAAATCATTTGTTTCCTCATTGAGATCATTTGTGATTTCTGTGTGGTATGCTTTGAACTTTGTTGAGATGGCTTTGACCCGAACTGGCAAGTCCCCTACATAATGCATCTTCACCTCTAGTGACTCTGTCAATATGGTCTTGGAGCTTGAATGTACATTATTCCGTAGCAATGAAGGTTTCATATGATCTTTGACTGGTGCAATTGCGTGTTGTATAATAATGTCTTTGGTCACCTCCAATCCTTCCTATTATGTTGCTTGCTTGATCTATTCAATGTATTTCCTGATCTTGTTAATTTGATAACAATAAAATAAATATATGTGTCTAACATTATATCGGGCCTTCTATAGCCCAGAGTTTGCCAAGGTTGTTTTTTTATAGTAAAAGTGAATTAAAAATATTTACTTGCATGTTACATCTCCCCCCCATGAGCGAAACCCCCATGAGCGAAACATTGTCCTAGGTGTTTCTTGGCCTTCAACAAGCTGTAACATGCTCTCCACATTAAACATTCAACCTTAGTGAGCCCCTTTCGGCTAAAGTGCTTTCCCTGTTGCAATTTATCCTTAGTAATTATTCACTTCTATAGCATGTTTTTTCTTTCACCATGAATGCACAAGAGGTTCAACCATGACTACTCCTATCTGGTTCGACCTACACCCACAGACATTAGGATTTTCGTTAGTTTATATATATATATATATATTTGGGCAATCCTTATTTAAGAATGTATCTACATATTATTTCAAGCTTTATTTCAGACGCTAACCTTTGTTATTCATGTGCCAACAAGGATCATCAGGGGGTACTACAACCCTGCAAGGGTAGAGGAAAAAAAATTAGTAGCATCATTGTAAAATCATCAATCATAATGACACTTTCTTCTTACTTACCCCATGGTCATGTCAATCGGAAAGACCGTACCATGTGGTCCATTTTGCAAACTCCAGACCTCGGGAGTACCCTTTTTAGTTGCACCATTTTGATAATATTTCATCAACCATTTACTGATTTATTCTTTTATGATACATTGTAGCTATTATATTATTGTACTAGGTAGTATAGTGATCCTTTCAAATATTAGTCAAGCATAGGTAAAGTTTGTTGGGTTGTGTTATATTCTTCCCATGACTAACCTACGTAGTGAACAGGGGGGTTAGAGGGGGGGCGGAGCCCCCCCTTCGTTGTGCCAATTGCACAGCGGGGTGGTCACGGGGGGCGGGGGGGTCACGGGGGGGCAGCAGCCCCCACTGTCTGAGGGACTTGCCCCCCCTCTGCGAGGTCGGGGGCAATGCCCCGGGAAGAAAAAAAATTGGACCCTATATTAGGTTGGGCAAACCTACCTATGGTTTTCGGCCCATGGTATTGGATGCTTCGGCATGTATAAATATGTATTGTAACATTGAAAGGAATATAATGAAAAATCAAGCTGGTAGTCCCAGTTTTGGGATCCAGGGGAAAATCTCTGTGTATATGTGTTTTATGTGTTATGCTCTTGCATTTTTTATTTTTTGTGTTTTAGAATTCGTATGCAGGTAATTTCTGTACGGGTTTAAAACCTTCATTTGGTATCAGAGCTGTTTTGGCTTCAAGGGGACGCCTTTGTTGTTGAGGGGTTTCGCTCGGGCCTGTGGTAGACCTTATTCAGTGGGAGATCTGCGAGATCGATTCTGGTGGTAAAAGAAGATGGTGAGCAGTGGAAACATAGAGATCGAGAAATTTAATGGTTAGAGTTTTGAGTTGTGGAAACTCAAGATGGAGGATCTGTTGGTGGATAAAGATCAGTGGATCGCGGTAGATCTGGGTACTAAACCAATAGGAGCGTCCGATGAAGAATGGAAGAAGTTGGATCAGAAGGCAAAGAGCACAATACGATTATGTGTCTCAGATTCGGTATTGTTGAATGTATCAGGGGAAGCTACGGCGAAGGCTTTGTGGGACAAGTTAGGGACTTTGTACCAATCTAAGTCTCTAGTGATAAAACTGTTCCTGCGAAAAAAGTTGTATAACCTAAGGATGAAAGATGGAGACTCAGTGATAGAGCATCTGAATGCATTTAATACTGTGGTAAGTCAGTTAGCATATGTTGATATTAAAATTTCAGATGAAGATAAATGCATCAGTTTGTTGTGTTCTCTACCAGATTCGTGGGATAGTCTGGTTATTGCAATAGGTAGCAGTGCAACTGCCTTACAGTTTGATGAAATAGTCTCATCCTTGCTGACGGAGGAGATGAGATGGAAAAATATGGAGAGCTAGAATGGTGATTCCTTTTCTGTACAAGGACGGTCCCAGAACAGAAACAAAAATAAGTCATCGAGTGGGAGATCTAAATCTAGAGGGAGATCTAAATCTCTAGGAAAACATATAAAGGTGGTGTGCTGGAAATGCAGAAAGGAAGGGCACTACAAAAGGGACTGTAAATCTAAAGCTCCTAATAAAGGAAAGGGATCTGATGATGCTCCTTCTGCAGAGGTGAAAACCACCTCATATGAAGGTGGGGATGTGTACTTGGCTTCTTCAAGTACAAATGTAGATCATGAGGCATGGTTGATTGACTCAGGTGCATCCTTTCACTTCACTCCCCACAAAGAGTGGTTCTACGAGTATGATAAATACGATGGTGGTGATGTCTTCTTAGGGGATGATAGGAAGGCTAGAATCATTGGTCGCATAAAAGTAAAGTTGAAGTTGCAAGGTGGAAGGGTTAGAACACTTCCAAGTGTTCTACATATTCCTGCATTGGCCAGAAATCTGATTTCTGTAAGTAAGCTGGATGATGTAGGTGTAAAGATAATGTTCTATAAAGATACCTGCAAAATGGTTTAGGGAGCACTAGTATTGATGTAGGGAGTTCAGATTGGAACTCTGTACAAGCTGCAAGGTAGCACTGTTGTTGATGGGTGCAACAGTTATGCGGTTCTTGAAAGTGAAGCTGAAAATCTAGTGGTCTCTAGAGAGAAGACCATGCTGTGGCATCAAAGGCTTGGACATATTGGAGAGAAGGGCCTTCGAATACTTAATGGTAAGGTATGGTAGAAGGTATGAGTAATAGCTCTCTGGATTTTGATTTCTGTGAAAATTGTGTATATGGGAAGCAGAATCGGGTGAGTTTCCTCTCTAGTGGTAAGAAGGCGAAACAGATATTAGAGCTTGTGCACAATGATGTGTTTGGACCTGTGAAGGTTCCATCACTGGGTAAGTCTGTCTACTATGTATCATTTATAGATGACTTCTCAAGGAATACATGGATATATTTTCTTAAGAAGAAATCTGAAGTCTTTGACAGGTTTAAAGAATTTAAGGCTCTGGTGGAAAACCAGACAGAGAAGAAGATAATGGTGTTGAGGATAGATAACGGTGGGAATTTTTGCAGTAAGGAATTTGAAGAATTCTATAAGAAGTGTGGTATAGCACGGCCGAAGACTACTCCATATACATCTCAGCAAAATGGAGTTACAGAAAGAATGAACAAGACGTTGATGGAAAGGGTAAGAAGCATGCTCAGTGGTGCCGGGTTAGGAAAGGAATTCTGGGCAGAGGCAGTGGAGACAGCATGTTACCTGGTCAACAGATTACCTTCATCAGCGTTGGAGGATAAGACTCCACAAGAGGTATGGACTGGTACGAAACCCTATCTTTCACATCTGAGGGTATTTGGATGTGATGCATATGTACATGTTCGAAAGGAGAAACGAACCAAGTTGGATAGTAAATTTGAAAAGTGCATCTTTATTGGGTATAAGGATGGTTTAAAGGGTTATAAGCTTTGGAACCAAACAACAAGGAAGGTTGTGTATAGCCGAGATGTGGTGTTCAGAGAGGTGAAAGATGTTATTAAACATGAAGTCCAACCAAAGGAACCTGAGAAGATGGAGTTTGAGATAAAGGAGGAAGAATCAGACTCTACAACAGAGGAGGAATCAGAAGATGAAGAGCCACAAACTCCGAGTGTAAGAAGATCAGTTCGAGAAATAAGGCAGCCAGAAAGGTATAGTCCATTTGCTTTCTATTCAAATTTTGCTTTATCTATTACTGATGATGATCCCAGAACTGTGAAGGAAGCAGTAGATTCAGAGGATGGAAAACTCTGGAAAGAGGCCATGGTTGATGAAATGGCATCTTTGCACAAAAATGAGGCTTGGGATCTGGTGGAGTTTCCGGCTGGAAGGAAGCGCATTGGTAGCAAATGGTTGTTCAAGAAGAAGACAAATGCAAAAGGAAAGGTCGATAAATACAAAGCTCGGTTGGTAGCAAAAAGTTATTCCCAAGTGTCGGGAATTGATTTTGGTGATATTTTTTCTCCTGTTGCCAAGGTAGCTTCTATTAGATTACTTTTATCTGTTGCTACTGCTTTTGATTTTGAGGTAGAACAGATGGATGCGAAAACAACATTTCTTCATGGGGACCTGGAAGAGGAGATCTACATGAAGCAACTTGAAGGCTTTGCGGTGAAGGGTAAGAAAGAACTAGTATGCAAGTTAAAGAAGTCTAGGTATGGGTTAAAACAGTCACCAAGGATGTGGTATAAGAAATTTGATACATTTATATGGGGACTTGGCTTCACCAGAAGCAAAGCATATCACTGTGTGTATTTTAAATTAATTGGTGACCGTGTTATTTATCTGGTATTGTATGTGGATGATATGTTGCTGGTTGGAAATGACAAAGAAATTATCCAGGATTTGAAGACCCAATTGTCCTCCAAATTCGACATGAAAGATCTTGGTTCTGCAAACTATATTTTAGGCATGGAAATTAAAAGAGATCGGAAAAAGATGAAGCTCTAGTTAAGCCAGAGGAAGTATGTCAAGACAATATTACAGAGGTTTAATATGCAATATAGTAAACCGGTGAAGGTTCCTATTCCTGTAGGTGTAAAGTTATCTGCTGAATAGTGTCCCAAGACACAAGAAGAGGAAGAGGATATGTCTCGTGTTCCATATGCAAGTGCAGTCGGTAGCCTGATGTATGCAATGGTCTATACTAGACCAGACATTGCACATGCAGTGGGAGTATTGAGCAGGTTTATGTCAAAACTACGGAAGGAGCATTGGACAACAGTGAAGTGGGTTTTCAGGTATTTGTGTGGCACTAGTGATTATGGTTTGTGCTACCAAGGAAGACCAGTATTGGACAAATTTTTGGGTATGCGTGGCTTTGTTGATGTAGACTGGGCTAGAGATTTGGATTAGAGAAGATCTAAAAGTGGGTATGTGTTTAACCTATTTGGAGGTGCAGTCAATTGGATGAGTAAGAAACAATCTGTAGTGGCACTGTCAACTACAGAGGCAGAATACATGGTAGCCACTCATGCAAGCAAGGAAGCCGTTTGGTTGCAGAGATTGTGTTCAAGTATGGGGTTAGCACAGGGAGCTATAAGGATAGATTATGAAAGCCAAAGTGCAATTTTCTTAGCAAAGAACCCTACTTATCATTCAAAGACAAGGCACATTGATGTTCAATATCACTTTGTGAGGGATATGATAGAAGATAAAAAGGTGTTGCTAGTAAAGGAGGACACTTTGAAGAATATTGCAGATGGATTGACAAAATTTGTGAGCTCTGAGAAGTTCTCTTGGTGTAGAGAAACAATGGGTGTTTCAAGGCTGGATAAATGACCAAGCTCTCTTGTGGCCCCCTGTGGAAAGAAAAGAACAAGTGGGAGAATGTTGGGTTGTGTTATATTCTTTCCATGACTGACCTATGTAGTGAACTTCGTTGCGCCAATCGCACAACGGGGGGGTAGCCCCCCTTGTTTGGGGGGTTAGAGGGGGGCAAGTAGCCCCCCCTTTGTTGCACCAATTGCGCAGCAAGGGGGTCATAAGGGGGGCGGCAGCCCCCCTTGTCTGGGGGTTTGAGGGGGGCAGGTAGCCCCCCTCTACGGGGTCCGGGGCAGCGCCCCGAGAAAAAAAAAAGTTGGACCCTATCTTAGGTTGGGCAAACCTACCTATGGTTTGCAATCCATGGTTTTGGATGCAATGGTTTTTAGTCCATGGTATTGGATGCTTCGACATGTATAAATATGTATTGTAACATTGAAAGGAATATAATGAAAAATCAAGCTGGTAGTCCCGGTTTTGGGATCCAGGGGAAAATCTTTGTGTATATGTGTTTTATGTGTTATGCTCTCGCCTTGTTTATTTTCTATGTTTTAGAATTCGTATGCAGGTAGTTTCTGTGCGGGGTTAAAACCTACAAAGTTTAGGACCGATTCCTTTTCTTCCCATGTTCAAGGCGGCTACATTGTTGTCTACCTACTCAAGTAATTTAATTGTCTTGGTTTTTATTTACTAATCTCTTTATGTGAAAGAGTTTGTATTGTATCATTCCTTCAGTTCTAGACCCTTGTCCTCATGTATTGCAAATTATGGTTGAAGGTTGTATGCATTTTTTTATATGTACATATGTTGGGTTTCTTCCCCTAGTACATATTTCACATTGTCTTAGTTTACAGAAACTAGGTTTAGTGATGCATTGCCTAACTACAATATCATTCCTTTCTACTAAATTATTCTATATCATAAAATCTTACATCTCCCTTGAGTTATTATGAATCAATGTTTTTTGTCTATAACATCAACTCAATCAATCTTAGTTAATAGTCCCATCAATATGTGCCTCATATGGATCCCATGACCATTGCATTTTATCTATATTTTATTTTTTCTTGTTATTATTATTTGTATTCACTTGTTCATATTGCCATGTACACAGGGCGTTATACACAATACATCTAAACACATACATAATGATTTCATGTGAGTTCATTACACAACACTTCATGCATTACCTCATATAGTTCTAGAGACTACATTGTTTCATCTTCATGTGAACTGACCATAATGACTCTACCCACTTAGTGGGAATTCCCACTTCCCATTTATTGTCCATTATTTTCTTATTCCACCGTGAGCATCATTCATTTCCTTATTTTACCATTCATTCAATAATCACACTTGTTATTATCATGTCATTTTTTTCGATTTTCTTTTATATATGAAAGGAATATTTCCTTACCTTATTTCCATTACAGCTCACAACCAATGGTTTTCCCTTTATGTAGCATCAAAATTTCATGATATCAATCAACAACGATCAAACATTACCAATTACTTCAACTCACTTCCTTCATAGAAGATATAATCTTGGTTCCTTGTTCAAATGGATCTGTTTTTTTTTTGGCTCACATTAGTTATTTGTTGGTTGTTTAGTTTAGCTAATTTTCTTTATCTTTTTTCTTCTGATCTTTCCCAAGTAGACCATCAAGGCTACTGACACCAAGTGATATTAAAAAAAAAACATCATTATGACTATTCAAAGGCATATCCTGATATAGTACGAGTATACGTAAAATTAACAAGAATAACAGAAATTTTTCCTCACCAATTTTATAATAGTACTTCTCCAGCACAACTCACTCAGGGTTTCTCTCCACCCTCTTATGGGCTTTTCATCCCTCTTCTATTTCAACATACTGGTGGTTTAAGGTGTCTGAAAAATTACGTGGGTACTTTCCCCCTCCCTCCTATTGAACTAATACTTCTCATTGGACTCCTGAACATGCAATCCTTCTCACAGGGGCTTCCTTTTGATATATATGCAAGTTATAAAAATGCATAGCCTTGTGATTATTAAAGAGTATACAGCTTATTGTTCCATCACCCTTTCCTTTTGGTTGTGAGTTTAGTAATCTCATCAAGAGGATACTTTATTGTTGATTGCTTTCAGCATGTGTGCTATGGGAGATGACACCTCATCCCTAAGTACACTAATATCTAATCTTTTCTCCTGGGATCTAACAAGTGCTTCTTCCCTCAAAACTATCTTAACTTCTTTGTTCTATGTAATAACTTTAGTAACTTATTAAAATTTTCAACTCCAGTTTGGCCCTTTGGCCTTAGAGTTGAACCTATAGCTCTAATACCACTTGTAACATACCCTGAATCTACACCCCTAACTAACAAACTTTACTCTAGAACTTTATCATAAAATAAAATTTATTTGCATGGGAACTCTCGTAAATTAGACATATAACTCTCATTAGGGGAATTTTAAGGTCTAAAATGGGCCTCCTAAGAAAAATATACAACCAAAATAAACTTTATAAGAACCAATAGGATTCAATATGATGATGTCAACCATGGGGGATGATTCACCATTTTTGAAGTAAAAAGATTAAAAAATAATAAAATAATAAAAATACTTTTTCAACTCGTATTTTCAACTTATCTCCCTAAGGTTTTACTCAAATTTCGAACAAGAATACTCTTTGGATGAAAAATTTAATTCCTCATCCAAGGAGTACCCATGTTTCATACTTTTGATGGACCCTGCTACATGAAAAATGAGAAATACATGACAATATGTGATTGCAATCATGTTTTTCATGTATTTTTCATTTTTTGTGCAGCAGGGTCGATCAAAAGATTGCAACATGGGTACTTCTTGGATGAGGAACCAAATTTTGCATCCAACGAGTGTTGCCACTCGAAATTTGAGTAAACCAATAAGGTGATAAGTTGAAAATAAGAGTTGAAAAAATAGTTTTCATTTTTCCCTCTAAAATTTGATGATGTAATCTAATATTATTTTATTATTTTATAATTTGCTTAGGAGCCCCATTTTAGACCTCAAAATTCCCCTATTCTATTGTTTACATTTTCCATGACATGGAATTAGTAACATGCATGAGATGTTGATACAATACATTATATACATATACATTGGATACAACTCAAGCACATGATGCACCTTACTTGCGATTAGACTTATTCTATGGTTATACTTTAAATGGATTAAATCGTTTCATGCATCCAAACTTCAATCTATGAGAAGGGTTTTCAATAAGATTGGGAAATTTCTTGACGAGGGATTGAGTCCATCCACCTAGAAATTGACTCTTGGGATCTCGGCTCAAATTTATGGCTTGCAGGCGTCGAACGCATCAGACAATGGAGGTGAGTTGGGGAATTTTGGTGAGTAACTAACTCACCACCCCTTTCCCTATCTATTGTCATTTGTGTTTTCACTCCCTCTGTACTTGAACTCTTACCTTCTCCTAGGGTTTACGAGTTGAGTGTTTATGCAAAGCTTATCATGGCAATTCCAATGGACACCGAAGGCTCGACTGATGCAGTAAAGATTGCCATTACCCACACAGGTTTTGCACACCTTTTTGAGGTATTGTGAAGCTAATCTGGTTCGAGTTCTTGGTTGGAATCTCTGGTTTACATGCTTTCTTTTGTTAAAAAGGTTTGCAATATTTGCTGATAGGGTTATTCTAATATAGGGGTGCAAAGTTTCACTCCGTAGCTAGAGTCATAAGTTCAACTGGGGTTTTGGAGGTCTGGCTCTGACAAACATACCCCGAATTATTTTAACTTTTTCTAATCGGTATTTTTCTTTAAGATTGAACAATGACGAGTCGCCTCCTCTTGCAAACGCACCCTACAAGCCAGGGTATCTTTCCTTGGTAATTCCCTTTAAGATTGAACAATAATGGGTCGCCTCCTCTTGCAGGCACACCCTGCAAGCTAGGGTATCTTTCCCCATCGTCTTCCTTCCACAAGTATTAAAACTACAGGAACAAACTCATTCGTTAGTGCATTCCTGATTATTTAATGTGCTTACCCCTCTTTTCTTGGTGGTATAGGTACATTCTACCAAAAATTGTGCTAGTTAAAGGTTTATTTCTCCGGCAAAATTTAACATTTGGCTTCACCTATTATCCAGGTGTGTTATGTTTCTTGACATGGCTCCAAGTATTGAGGGTTCCCTTGTGCTTTCTACCGGCACTAGGGTTTCATTTCCTTTGGAAAACCCTAATGGGCTTTAAGTCTTGTTCATCACATATTGTATTGATGTTGTAAAATTAATTATGGGTCATGATGTTGACTCAACCACTAATTGCTAGGGTTACTCTTTTATAATGGTTTTGATTCAAGATACACGCTAAGGGATTTTTTGTTCTTTCTTTGATAGTATGAATATGGAAATAGCCTTTATGCTGTTATGTTTTAGATGTCTTGTAGCGTCTCTGTGTTTTATGCATGTATAGGTTACAATGTTAAATGTGTTTACTGGTTCATCTGTGTACATCATTTGATTACTATATATTTGGGTGCCTAGAGGTTGAAAAAATTATTATACAGTTGGTCATTTTTTTCGCTAAGCTCCAGCTTGTTTCTTCTTTTATGTTATGCAACCAACTCACAAAATAGAAGAAAAGATAGGTAAACGACTCCAAAATCAACCTCTTCGAGGGGGCAACCTCCTTTACATTACACAAATAAAGAATTCTTGGATGATTCAAATGAAAAAACCCCCTTTCTATATATAAGAGTCTAAGGGGTCACAATATAATCAGAGTCAGCATAACAATAATAATGTAAGGGCACAAAAATAACAATAGTCATGGGCTTCTATGGGGCACAATAATAACAATATGGGGACAACATGGGCACAATAATAATAATAAGGGGCTACAATGACAATAATAATAAGGGAATACTCTAGTATTATAGGGACCTAACACGCCCCTCTCCTTCAAAAAATTGTTGCCCTCAATGCTTGAGTAGTTTTGGATGCTTTTGTATAAAATTCTCATCCTCCCATGTGGAATCTTCAGCGGGTAAGTTCTTCCACTTGATGAGATACTTTGAAATTGATCGATTTTGTAGTTGTTGATTTCTTGTTTCTGTGACTGCTTCAGGTTCCAATATGATTTTTCATTCCAAGTCAAGTTCTAGCAATATTGTTTGAACTGGGATCTTGTCACCTATAACCTTCTTTAAGCATGACACATGTAAAATAGGGTGCACTCAAGAAGATGCAGGAAGCTCCAATTTGTATGTCATAGTACCAATCTTCTGTAACACTTTGTACGGACCATAATAATTTGGTGATAATTTATTATCCTTCTTAGCTTTCTTGAGGGACATTTGTTTGTATGGTTGTAGTCGTAGAAATACCCAGTCACCTACATCAAAACTTCTTTCATTGTGATGTTGATGTGCTTTTTGTTTCATTCTATTATGTGCCAAAGTGAGGTTATCCTTTAAGAGTTGGAGAACTTGTTGTTGATGCTCAATGTGATCTTCCACTGTTTTAACCTTAGAATTTTCTCTTAAAGATGATGTGACAGACGGTGGATGATATCCATAAAGTGCCATAAATGGGGTCATTTTTGCTACAGTATGGAAGGAAGTGCTATACCACCATTCATCTAGAGGCAACCACTTGACCCATTATGTCTGTTTATCAGATACAAAGCAACAAATATATCCTTCCAAACATTTGTTCACTATCTCAGTTTTCCCATCAGATTGGGGATGATAAGATGAGCTATGAGCTAATTGAGTACCCAAAGAAGAAAATAATTCAGTCTACAAATTTCCAGTGAAAATGGGATCTCTGCCACTTACAACAATCTTTGGGTTTACGTGTAGCTTTTGAATTGTTTCGATAAACGCATTAGCAATTGTACTGGATTTAAATGGATGATATAATGCACAAAATTATGTATACTTGGTAAGTCTATCAACTACCACCATGATGACACTCTTTCCTTCGGACTTGGGTAAACCTATGAGAAAATCAATTGAAACCTCCTCCCATCATTGGCTTGGAATGGATAAAGGTTGTAACAGACCAGGGGTATTAAGTGTCTCAACTTTATTTTGTTGGCAAACCAAACATTCTGCCATAAACTTTTGAATATCAGATTTAAGGCCATCAAAAAAAAAAATCCTTCTTAACCCTGTGCTAAGTTTTTAAAAATATTGAGTGCCCTCCTAAGGGAGAGGTGTGCAATTCCAGAAGAATATTTTGTTTGAGTTGGGAATTCTTACAAAGGTGTAAGAGATCTTTGTACCATAACAAAGCATTTCTCTAGCTAAATGTATCAGATGTACTAGGATATTGTTGTAACTTTTGAATGAGTGCCCACACTTCTGCATCATTCTTCCATTCATCCCTTGCTTCATTTATCCAATCTGGTTGGATAATAGTGTTAGAAAATTATATATTACAGATCAATGGAACACGTAAAATATATTGCATAAATATAAACACAAAAAACACATAAAACAAGAGAGACACAGATATACGTGGTTCACCCAATTTGGGCTACGTCCACGGAAAAACAGTCAGTCCTTCCTTTTATATTATCCAGCAAATTGAAGAGATACAACCTACAGAAAATCCATTGTAATTCCCTCTGCACTCTCACACAATCTCCTCTCTCTTTCTCGCTTAGAATACAGACCTACATAGACGTGATACAATTCCTTCATATATAGCGAGGGGTTGCCTTCTAGGGAAAAAACCCTAAATTAAACATAAATTCTACCATCAGATCTTCTCCTAATGAACGACTCAGATTGACTACAAAATTACAACATTTTACAAGGCAATTTTACATCTATTTTTAGCTTTGCGGGTGCTGCCCCCGATCCCTCGCTAGGGGGGCTCCAAATAATTGTCGTTCCCCCCCTAGCAGCAAACATTTTACAAACTGGGGTCCAATGCAACGATACCTCTGAATAAAGAAGATAATCAAGCTCCACACCCAACAATCTCCCACTTGGACACTGATTATAGCAACTCCACCGCTGCTTCATTTGTTGGACAATGACTCCACTTTGGACTTGGCTATTTCTCATCTTCATCATCATACTTGAAGACCAATTGAAACTGAGCATAATCTCAGTTTCTCCCTGGTTACAACTTTTGTTAACATATCTGCAGGATTCTGGCTAGTGTGTATCTTTTCGAGCTTCAACTGTCCATCTTCCAACATTGACCGTATGAAATGGTACTAGAGTTGTATATGTTTAGTCTTGGAATGAAATGAAGAGTTCTTTGCAAGATGTATGACACTCTGGTTGTCACTGTATAACCCGCCAACTCCTGCTTATTACCCATTCATCCAGAAACCTTTGTAACCAAATCATTTTTTACTAGCCTTTGTAGCAACAACATACTCTGCTTCCGTTGTTGAGAGTGAAACAACAATTTGTAGTTTTGAAACCTAACTTATAGTTGTTCCACCTACATTAAACACATACCCTGTTGTGATCCTCATGTTATCTCTATCACCCGCCATATCTGCATCAACATATCCCTGTAGAGAAATGTTTGAACCACCAAAGCATAATGCTTGATTTGTGGTACCTCTCAAATACCTGAGAATCCACTTCACCACCATCCAATGTTCTTTCCCTGGATTGTTCATGTACCTGCTTACAACTCCCACTGCATGTGCAACATCAGGCCTTGTGTAGACCATTGCATACATTAAGCTTCCAACTGCTGATGCATATGGAACTTTAGACATATCAGCCAATTCTTCCTGAGTCTTCGGACACACCTCCTTACTTAGTTTGAAATGTCTAGCCAAAGGTATACTAACTAGTTTTGCATTTTGCATATTAAATCTTTTCAACATCTTTTCTATGTACTCACTCTGAGACAATGTTAATTTTTTATTCTTCATGTCTCTAGTTATTCTCATACCAAGGATTTGTTTTGCAGCACCCAAATCCTTCATTGCAAACGAGTTTTCTAGTTTTCTTTTTAGCACATTTATTTCTTGCATGTTAGAACCTGCAACAAGCATGTCATCTACATACAATAACAATATAATATAGCTGCCATCATTTTATCTTTTGAGATAAACACAATCATCAAAGTGACATCTAGTGTAACCTTGTTCAGACATAAACCTGTCAAGTTTTAAATACCACTACCTTGGAGCCTGTTTTAAGCCATACAAGCTCTTCTTTCAATCTACACACTAGTTTATCCTTCCCTTTTGCCTCATATCCTTGTGGCTACTGCATATATATCTCTTCCTCCAAATCCCCATGGAGAAAGGTTGTCTTTACATCTAACTGCTCAAGATGCAAATCTTCAATGGCTACTAGACTTAAAATAGTTCTAATTGAAGTCATTTTAACAACAGGAGAAAACATCTCATCAAATTCTATACCCATTTTCTATGCAAACCCCTTCACCACAAGTCTAGCTTTAAACCTTTTTCTACCTACATATTCTTCCTTCAACCTGTAAACCCATTTATTTTGCAGTGTTGTTTTACCTGCAGGCAACCTAACTAAGTCCCAAGTTTGGTTATGTGCTAGGGAGTCCATCTCTTCTTTCATGGCTTGCTCCCACTTCTTCCTGGTTTCTACCTGCACTGCTTTTTCATAACATTCTAGTTCACCAGAATCATTCAACAATACATAATATAATGAATGAGAGTATCGTTCAAGGGGTCTACTTATCCTGGTAGATCTTCTAACACCACTTTTAGGCATTTCAGGTGCTTCTTGCTGTTGTGGTTGTTGTTGTTGTTCTCGCTGTTGATCATTATGATTTTCGGGCACCTTCACCTTTTCTGTGATCTCATCAAGCACTGTGTATTCTCTATTTTTTTCCTATTTCTTTTCCTGCATCCGATCCTTATACAAAACCTTTTCGTTAAATATGACATCTCTGCTCCTAATGATTTTGTGTTTTTCATAATCATAAAAGCGATAACCAAAATCATTAACACCATATCCAATAAAGGTACATTTCTTTGATTTTGTCTCAAGCTTTGTTCAATTTTATTTATTAATGTGGACAAAGGCTTCACAACCAATTTCTTTTAAAAATGAGTAGTTTACCTTTTTCCCTGTCCATGCTTTCTTTGGAATACCACCATCCAAGGAACTTGAAGGGCCTCTTTTTATTAGATAAAAAACAGTATCTACAACATCTGCCCAAAATTGTAAAGGAAATCCCGCATGCAATCTCATGCACCTTGCACGCTCCATAATTGTCCTGTTCATCCTTTCTGACACACCAGTTTCTTTTGGTGTTCCTGGAACTTTCTTCTCTCTGTGAATTCTATTCTCTGAACAATAACTATCAAACTCTTTGCTTCAATATTCACCTCCATTATCTGATCTGAGACACTTCAACCTTTTACCTGTCTCATTTTCAACCAAAGCTTTCCATTTCTTGAAAGTATCAAATACATCAGATTTATTATGAATAAAATAAATCCAAGTTTTTCTAGTTGCATCATCAATAAAAGTAACATAATAATGAGAGCCACCGAGAGATGATACCTGAGTAGGTCCCCATACATCTGTATGCACAATCTCTAATTTTTCGCTCTTCTTTTCTTTCCCAACTCTGAGGAATCTAACTCTCTTCTATTTTCCATAAACACAATTCTCACAGAATTTTAAATCAACATGCTTCAAACCTGACAACAAATTTCTTGAGTGAAGAATCTGCATCCCCTTCTCACTCATGTGCCCAAGCCTATGATGCTACAATGTTGTATCTTCTCCTATAGAGATTAAAGCATTAACAAAATTAGAAATATCATTGCATAAATACAATGTACCAACCTTTTCTCCTTTTTATATTACCACGGATCCTTTAGTGACCTTCCAACTTTTATTTGTAAAAATAGTTAGATAGCCTTCACCTCCCAACTACCCTATTGAAATTAGATTTTTCTTCAAATCTGGAACATGCCTTACCTCCTCCAATAGCCATTGATTTCCGTTATGCTGTTTTATAAAAACTGCACCCATTCCAATGATTTTACAGGGTTTATCATCACCCAATCATACTTGTCCAAAATCTCCTTGAACATAATCATGAAAATGTTTCCTATCAGGTGTGGCATGGAATGGGGCCCCTGAATCTACCACCCAGACATCAATAATATTTTCTAATGAAAGAATCAAAACATCTTGCAACACATCACCTGTCACATTCGCTTCATGATTGTTTTCTTATTGTACGTCTCTTTCTTTTCCCTTCCGAGACTTGCAGTCTTTCTTCACGTGTCCTTTCTTCCCATATTTCCAGCACACTATCCCCGATCTAGACTTGGATCTTCCTTTCCTTGACTTACTGCGATATCCTGGGCTCTTTCCTCTTTCCATTTTTCTTCCCCTAGTCTTTGCAGTCAAAGCATTACCTGATGTCTCACCGGAGCTTTTCCGTCGCATTTTCTCTCTAAGGATTGTACCGACAACATCATCAAACTTTAAAGTACTAGATCCAGAGACAGAGTTACTAACGGACATAACTAAACCATTCCAACTTTCTGGTAATGAGCATAGAAATAATAGAGCCCTAACCTCATCATCAAAAGTTACCCCTACAAAACTTCACTGACTCGTAACTGTATTAAATTCGTTTAAATGATCAGCAACAGATCCACCTTCTGACATCTTCATATTAAATAAATGCTTCATAAGAAATACCTTATTTGAGGCCAAGGGTTTTTCATATAGTTTGGCCAATGCCAACATTAAACCCTATGTTGTCGTTTTCTTTGAAATATTAAAGGCGACCGATGCCGCTAGGCACAACTGTATTGTTCCAAGTGCCTTTCTGTCAAGAATATCCCATTCTGTGTCTGTCATACTCGTTGACTTCTTTGTCTTTCTGCTCAATGGTAGGTACAGATCTTTCTGATACATATAATCTTCCACCGCTGGTAGTTTTGGCTGCTAAATTTTTCGACCCTAAACCTACCATCTTCCACCATTGCTCCCACTCGAACCAGGAACCCTTCTCTCCTACAATTTTATCAGCCAAATATACCTTCGGCTCTATTACTAGTTGTTAGAAAATTATATATTACAAAGAAATGGAACACATAAAATATATTGCAGAAATATAAACATATAAAACAAGAGAGACATAGATATATGTAGTTCACCCAATTTGGGTTAGGTCCATGGAGAAACAGTCAACCCTTCCTTTTATATTCTCCAGCAAACTAAAGAGATACAACCTATAGCATATCCATTGTAATTCCCTCTTCTCTCTCACACAATCTCCTCTCTCTTTCTCGCTCAGAATACAGATCTACATATACACAATACAATTCCCTCATATATAGCGAGGGGTTGTCTTCTAGGGGAAAAAACCCTAAATTAAACATAACTTTTACCGTCAAATCTCCGCTTGATGAATGACTCAGATTGACTTCGAAATTACAACATTTTACAAGGCAATTTTACATCTATTTTTAGCTTCGGGGGCTGCCCTCGATCCCCCACCAGGGGGGCCTCCAAATAATCGCCATCGCCCCCCCTTGGACCCCCCTAGCAGCGAACATTTTACGATCGGAATTGCCACCACATTATGAACTGGGGTATAATGCGGAAATACCTCTGAATAAAGAAGATAATCAGGCTCCACACCCAACAAATAGAAATGACACGAAACAATGCTTCCACATCCTCATCCTTTCTTGAGAGTGCATCTGCAACAAAATTTTGCTTCCCTTTTTGTAAATGATTTCAAAGTCATAACCCAACATCTTTGTGATCCATTTTTGTTGCTCTTCTAAAGATAATCTTTTTTCTCAAAAGTAATTAAGACTATCATGATCCATTTCTACCTTGAAGTGTCTTCCCATTAGGTAAGGTCACCATTTCTTAACTGCATGTAGTATTGCCAACATTTCCTTCTCATTATTAGCTTTGTGTAAATGCTTTCCTTTGATTGAACAACT
This sequence comes from Pinus tabuliformis, assembly GCA_031772625.1. Lineage (NCBI taxonomy): Eukaryota > Viridiplantae > Streptophyta > Pinopsida > Pinales > Pinaceae > Pinus > Pinus tabuliformis. The sequence goes on from CM062814.1 coordinate 529,256,911, forward strand.
TTCGAAAGCAATGGGTCTTCCTTCTTGTATTAAAACAACACCAATTCCATTTCCTGAGGCATCACATTCCACAATAAAGGTTTTTGTGAAGTCTAGCATAGCTAAGACCGCTGCTTGACACATTGCCTATTTAAGATGTTCAAAGGCCTTTGTTTCTTTTGGAGTCCAAGAAAATGTATCTTTCTTCAGTAATGTTGTTACAGGTGCTTTTATTCTCCCGTAATTCTTAACAAACTTGTGATAATACCTTGTCAACCCGAGAAATCCTCGTAGATTCTTTATGAATTTGGGGTTTTCCATTCGTTAATGGCTTTAATTTTGCTAGGGTCTACCTTAACATCTTCATGAGATACAATATGACCCAGATATTCCACCTCTTGTACTCCAAAGAAACATTTGGAGGATTTTGTATATAATTGTTTCTCCTCCAATAGTTTGAGCACCCTGTCAACATGTTGAACATGATTCTTCCAAGACTTACTCTAGATTAGTCTATCATCAAAAAATACTAACACAAATTTTCTAAGGAAGGGTTTGAAAATGGACTTCATCAAACCTTGAAATGTAGAAGGTACATTGGTAAGGCCAAAAGGCATGTCCAAATATTCATAATGACCCTCATGAGTTCTAAATGTTGTTTTCAAAAAGTCTTCAGTCTTCATTCTGATTTGATGATACCCTGAACAAATATCCAACTTGGTGAAGTAAATTTCTCCATGTAATTCATCCAATAATTCATTAATAAAAGGAATGGGTAATTTATCTTTAATAGTGAACTTGTTGAGCTCCCTATAATCCGGACACATGTGCCATGATCCATCCTTTTTGTGCACCAATACTAATGGAGAAGAGATGGAACTTTGACTAGGTTGAATTATACCAACCACTAACATTTTTGCAACCATATGTTCAATTTCACTCTTTTTGGCATATGGATATATCTAAGGCATAATGTTTGGAGGAACACTTCCTGGAATCAAATGAATAGCATGGTCATGATCATGAATAGGTGGGAAGCCTTTAGGAGTCTCAAATACCTTGGAATGATTGTCCAAAACTTTTTGGAGATCTACAGAAATAGATGATTTTTGATGTGGGAACCTCTAGTGAACGTAATTGTACAATTACGCCACGTTGTTCTTTCTTTAGAAGCTTTGCCATGCTGTTAGAGATTATTATCTTTCCTTGTTTCCCTGAGATACCCCTTAATTCAACTTCCTTTCCTTCTGAAAATAAAATAAATTAAAATAAAAATAAAAACAAAAAAATAAAAAATCAAGAAAAGTTCGTGAAAATTAAAAACTATATTACCCAAATATTGTAGCCATTAGACTCCTAGTACAACATCAGCACCACCCACTGGAATGGAAAGCATTGAACTATTCAATACATATTTTCCCATGGATAGCTTGATATTATGGCACTTTCCAGAGAAATTTATGGTTCCTCCATTTGCAACCATCACTTGACACTATGGTGTTGGATATAAGAAGCAATTCAATTCCTTGCCTATCTTAAAATGAATAAAATTATGCGTACTTCCTGAATCATTCAACACTATTACCTTTTTTTTCTTGATATGTCATTTTATCTTGAGGGTTTGAGGAGTGGTAATTTCGGCCAATGCATTACAAGATATGGTCAAATTCATTTCTTCTTTCTCTAGGGTTGGTTCCTAGTGTATATCTTCATCTCTTGGCGTTTCTTGTTTCTTTTCTTCCTCCTCTTCATAATCTATGTAAAATAATTTTCTCAGCACACTTATGACCTTTAGTCTATTTGTTATCACAATTGTAACAAAGCCCTTTCGCTCTTTTTTCTTCCATTTTTTGTGGTGTCAACCTTGTAGGTTGTGGAAGGCTAGGGGTAGCAACACTTCCATCTTTATAGTTGTTGAGTGGTAAGCTTCCTTGTTTCCATAATTTTGCTTTCAATTTTTCTTTCCAACCTAAATGCCTTGTCCAATGAATCAGTTCCCAAAAGTGAACCTCATGTTGGATGTTATCCTTTAAATTCCCTATGAACACATCAATCCTATGCTCCTCTAGAATATATTTTACCTTTATATTCAATTTTTGGAAGTCTTCAATGTGCTCCACCATTGGACCCTTTTGTTTGAGATTTATCAATTGGCTAAAGAAGGTGTTGCTTTTTGTATCCTCATAATGTGCTATCATTTCCTCCATAAAAATTGACCAAGTGACAATTTGTTTACGAGAGCAAAGTCATTGATACCATACTAACTGATTGGGTTCTAAATATAAAGTTGCAATGCATACCTTTTGTGCGTTTTGCACATTATGGAGATCAAAATATTGCTCCATTTTTAGTATCCATGTTACGGGATCCTTGCCATAAAAATTACTCATATTGATCTTTGGAACATGGTAAATCTTCAATCCAATGTTAGATTCTATGAAATCATGATTAAATTTTTTTTGTTCTCATCATGAGTTTCCTCTGCTACCTTTTCGCCACTAGGAAACATTTCTTGTAGCAAATTTGCCAAACCTCATTTCAAACCTTCCATGTCTTTCTTCAAATCTTCAATGTTTCCTTTCAGTTTTTCTTTTAAACCATCCATCTTATTTTCCACATCATCCATTATGCCTTTCTTTAAACCATCCATCTTAGCTTTTGTTACTTTTTGTGAGAGTGAAATTTGTTGCACTTAGTCTCGTAATTTTGATATATCATGTTGCATTTCTTCCTCTTCTTCATGAGTCATGGTAGAGATTTTAGGTTGCTTACTAGGTGTTTCCATCGAGGCATCAATTAATGATAATTATGTTTCAATATGCTCTTTGAATCACTTCAAACTAATTTTCCAAACCAAACTTATGAAAAAATTTAAAATGACTACACACCTTTTTTTTCACTTTGTATGAGCTCGATATTGAATATGTTTTATCTCTATAATTCCAAATATCCAAGGTCTGAAATTTCATCCTACGGTATCCCTCTAAGTTCTCTTTCCAACCCCACAATTCTGATCAATATTGGATTCTTCAAGAAAGAGTTATGTCAAATCTCCCACGATGACCTAATTATAGACTACTTCAGTAGAGCAAACTTGTACGACGTGCCACGTATTACTATTTCGACCTTTGGACCTAAAAAAGCTACAAAGACAACTATAGTCTGTCCTCATTCTGTAACTTTCTACGACATTTCAATCTGATGTTCAGAGAGAGTTATGACGATTTTTCCAATGTGTCATGTTTGGGATGTAATTCGGGAGCCTGTAAAAGCCCTAACTTCCTTGGACCATATCTCCAAAAATATAGTGAAAGAAGATCTAAAATTTGGAACCGAGGTGCATCTAGATTTCAACTCAAATGGGTTTTAATTTAATCTTCTGAAGCGTCGTCGAAAAAAAGTTATAGCGAATATTCCACGATGACCTGTTTGGAGCAGAGAAACCCTAGAATCCAAAGCTCTTATACCAAATGTTATGCAACCAGCTCACAAAATAGAAGAAAAGATAGGTAAACGACTTCAAAGTAGCCTCTTCAAGGGGGAAACCTCCTTTATATTACACAAATGAATACTTGGATGATTCAAATGACAAAACCTTCTTTCTATATATAGGAGTCTAAAGGGTCACAATATAATCAGAGCTGGCATAAAAATAATAATGTAAGGGCACAACAATAACAATAGTGGGCTTCTATGGGGCACAATAATAACAATATGTGGACAACATGGGCACAAAAATAATAATAAGGGGCTACAATGACAATAATAATAAGGGAACACACTAGTATTATAGGGACCTAACATTTTCTCTGCCTGAGTAGTTTAAAGGACTGTCTCCAGGTTTGCCAGTCCTTTGGCTCCACCCAAAGCCAACCCTTATCTTTCGGATGCTAGCATTGCATCCTGTTTCACTTATTTTCGAATATTTCGGTTAATTATTAAGTTTCAATCTTTCGCTGACCATCGTGTTAGGATTATTAAATCTTAATTCTGATTTTTCCTCCTTCTATCATGTCTTCTGAGTCAATATTATTTCCAATTTCAAGGGAAGTCCAACAAAATTTCCCTTTTCTACCTGACCATATTCTATGTGTTAGTCCATGATGTTGATACTATATATGGTGTATTTTCATTATGTAGTTTTTGCTACTTTGCGGTAACAATATTATTTTCCTTAAGTATAATGGGTACTCAATACTCATCATGATTTCTGCACAGTTCTTTATCTTAATAAATTAGTAAATTTTTACTATATCATAAATACTTTTTGAGTCTTGAGTTCATCCTTTGTTAATGGTTAGTTGTATTTTTGTTGTGCTACTTCTCGTAATGGTCTGAGGATATAGGGATTTATTTAGGGCTGTTGGCTACGTCAGCTTGGCCGAAGATCTAAACCCAACCTCAAACACAAATTCAGAGCAGTTAAGCAATAAACTAATTCTTTTATATATATATAATTTAGTACCTTCAGTCAGAATTGTCTTTCCCTACAACAATTTTACTCTTAAAAAATAATATTTCCTCTTTACATCATTTAACTCCTCGAAGTAACTTACAGTAGATACATCCAACCTCAATTATAACATCTCACAAATACAATTAATTCATTATAACCTACAAGTCACATGCTAAATTCGTTTACCAGTTGATTTCACAATATACTCTAGTTTCAAGCACCACCAACACGAAAAACCAGATTACTAAATACTTATCTATTGTTCCTTTCTTTGCTTCCTGAATTAGCCTTACATTCACAAGCATAGTTTACATAAATAGTTTCCAACAGTAATTTATAAAAATAGATAATTTGTAGAAAGTTTCTATCAACGTAAACAAAATACGTATTTGTTCAAAATTAACAAAGGTTGCCATAGGAAATCACTAGGGAAGGGAGAATGCTCCTCCCTTCCACCAGAGCTCTCCCCATGCCAATTTCCCTTTAGAACATTCTTCCTTGGACAGAGACCACACAGGTCTGCTCAGAAACTCCACTGGTCCCAACCAGCTCAGGAATTTCTTGCTCACAACTTTCACAGACTCATAGGTCTATACAGAGATTCTACTGGCCATAACTAGTTCAAGAATTTCTCCATGAAAATGTTCTGCCTTACCTCAACAACGTCATATATGAGGTAATAAGTTCTCTTCTCCTCTTTATTGATTACCTCAGGTTCCTCTCATGCCCTCTTGGCTTTCTTTCCCCAACTGAGATATTTATCCCTAGGGAGAGAAGTAACTATCCCTTAAATGTCTGATAGATAAATCTTCATTTAGCATTTTCACCTTCCGTAATTCCTTATCTGACCATAACTAATCTTGTTAATTTGATAACAATAAAATAAATATCTGTATCTCACATTATATCATGCCTTCTATAGCCCAGATTTTGCCAAGGTTGTTTTTTTATAGTAAAAGTAAATTAAAAATATTTACATATTCTCTATCCGGTGTTACAACAAGATTGTATCATTCACCTTCCTCTCATCCATTGCCCCCAATTCATATAGATGGAAAATACTAGTGAACTCTAATACAAGATTATTCAACTTAAAAAATAATTTCCAAAGCATCTAGTAATGAAAGAATTCCTCGATCTTCTTCTCCAATTAGTGAATTTCAAAAGCATATATAGCATCAATCTAGAAAATATTAAAACAACTTATTTTCTCAAGCTTTTTCACCAATTGAACATTATTATTGAGGATTTTTGTTTTTTTATCCATGTGAAAAATCCATTAATAACTAAAATTAGTAATTACAAAATATATAAGGAAATTTTAACCCGAAAATCCTTTAGCAAGGACTAGTGTTAATAATGAGTGAAATTTGTTTAACTTTGACATTAAAAATTCAAAGAAAACAAATTTGCTAGAGGTATCCTTAATAGACACTTCATTTGCCTTTGAGATAAGTATGGTGAGTTGTAAGCTTACATAGGGACTTGCATCTACCCAGTTGTCTTTAACCAAGAGATTCTATGAATCCAATCTTTAAATTTGCAAAATCCATAAATGAGCACGTTCTTCCTAAGGTAAATAGAGTTTCATAAACAATGAAACTACATTTTGATTCACCATGATTGTAAACAACATTTTCAAAAAGAAAATTTTCCGTTTGGGCTATTGAAGCTCAGATGTAAAATATAATTGGGTGCTTCCAAATATTAATATACAAATGGCTTCTAAATATTAGTATAGGTATGGTTTCTACTATAGTTTCCAAATTCCAAATTTGTTAATTTTATTTTGGCACAATATTTCTATGCATTTTGTTGTGAATATTGTGTTACCATGAACAATAAACACCACATATACTCATATGTCCATATATTTCACTTCATTATTATCTTTCACGTTCCCGACTCCTACTGTTATTTATTTGTACCTCTTGATACAATTGCTAATTATCTAGATTGTATAATTTAAATGTAATAATAAAATTTAGAATATATATATATATATATATAGATAAATATAAATATAACAGAGATGAGTCTAAATATCACAACATGCATTCAACGAGATAACAAAATAACAATATGTTAGACTGAGCCATTAAAATTTACAAACACTAATTTTTGAACTAGACCAATTTTGTGGAGTAGATTGCTCTTTTGGGAATAAATGTTAATATTAAGAGCTCAAGATCAGAAGGTCAAAGATGCCATGTCTCCATTTTTTTGTTTAGATATAATTCATTAAATATTATAAAAATCTATATAGAACAAGATATATAAGAATTTATATACATATTGATCTTTTAATTTACAAAATAGAAAACATATAAAAGTAAATATTAAGTATTATATAGCAAGTTAATGATTAATTTACTTTATTTTAATTTTGTTAGTAAATAAGAATAATTTAATATTCAATGAAAAGGTAATAAGTTGATTATTAATCTACATAATATTTAATATTTTCTATAAAATATAAAACTCACTCGCAAAAAATATACTTATTAAAAAATTAAGCCAAAAATATACTTATTAAAAAATTAGCCAGTAAACATAATGAAGAGATTGTTTTTCAATCACACTCATCTTAGTAATGGCATTGTTTTTTGGTCGCACTCACCTAAACGATATTATTTTATTCCATTAAATTTTGTGCCTTTGAAATAGGTTTGCTTGCTTGGTTTTACACTGTGTTAGTGTAAAAAATAATAAAATAAATTTTGTGCCTTTGAAATAGGTTTGCTTGCTTGGTTTTAAATTGTGTTGTGTGTTGGTGTAAAAAATAATAAAATATAGTTGGATAAGAACAAAACTTTGCAACACTTGAAAAGATGGTGATTGATATAGAAGTTAAGTCTCTCTTCCACACAAATAGTGTTGGCAAGGGTGGTTCTAGAAAAACTCCACTTCTCAAGAGAGTCTTCACCAACCTAAAGGTGAGAAACTTGAAACAATGACCATTAAGTGTGTGTTTTTTTAAACATTTGTTTCCATATTTTGATTGGATGTGGTCATATCTTGTTTTTTATGTTATGATACATTGTTAGAAGAAGATGAAGTTAATAATAAGGCAGATAGAATTAATATTGCATACAATGGATTGATGAAGAGTTATATTAAGACTTAATTTAGCCTCCATAACAAGAGATGAGTAAAGTTGTTTTAAATGGTGAATTTTGTTTTACTAGGAAAAAAATTTTAACTTCAAATTAAAGGTTTTCATGGAGTTTTAAAGTATGTAGTTTTATTTAATAAGGAAAATATTTGAACTTCCTTATGAATGTTTCCTATGATTTTTTAACCAAATTGTAACAAAATATTTGTTATTATTATTATTATTATTATAAATTACATATTATAGTGTAAAGGTGATAACCCACTGCTTTAATATTACCCTTCTTATAATTTTCATATTATTACCTAATCACATAATTTCCAAAAATGACAATGCATTAAATTGATTTTCCGTGTTAAAGTTTCTTGTGATTTTTAAACAAATTGTAACACAATATTTGTTTCTATTACTGTTATAGTTTAAAGGTGATTAACTTTTTTGTTGTTACCTTTCTTATTGATAACTAATTGCTTTGCTATTACCTTTCTTATTATTTATATATTATCACTTATTTACATCATTTCAAAAAAATAGGGATGCATTAAATTGATTTCATTTTTCTCTGGACTTCAAATCGATCTCTTAGACATTGCAATTTAATCATTATTTTTTTCTTCTTCATTAGACACATTTTGAAATTTTTCTTTTTCCTTACAATATAATAAGAATTTTTTTATAAATTTCCTTTAAATATTATCTGTATATTTTGTTTTCCTTAATGTGAAGTTTTTAAAATATTTATTTAAATTCAATATTTTGTAAATGAATTGAAATTTCTAGTATTTTTCTCTTTTATGAGAGTTTTAATTTAATTTTTTTTAAATTCTTATATAATTTTCCCTTAAATTTAATATTTATAAATAAGGGGCACTAGTATTCACCTAGCAATACTTGTATCCCCAAGGGATAGCTCAGTTGGTCGAGTTCCTGTTGCTAAGTACCTCATCTACTAGAAGGCTCTCGACGCCCTTAGGGTTAGACCTTGTTAGTTTGGCCGACGGGTAGATTTGTTATGGATGTAGCGACCACTTAGTGTCCATGAACGACCCTAAAAAAAAAATATTCAGCACAATACATGTAGTTATTATAAGTACCACACTATTACATAAGCATGTATGTACTCCAATAAGGTTAGTTATTATAGGTACCACACTATTACATAAGCTTGTACGTACTCCAATAAGGTTAATTGTATATAATATTTTTACTATTTACCTGTGTCTTCATTATGGTGATTTCCCTAATCACTGGAATTGTGAGACTCTAAGTTTGTTCATATCAATTACAGTAATGGTTATTATACTGGCTAATATTTTATTTGCCCGCGCTCAATTTAGAAACACGGGGCATGGTATCATGCATGGTGCATGACATCACTTCCACGAAGAACATGACATACACACATACCAAATGGAGGTCGGGAAATGGTAGGAGGTGAAGTTGGATCGTCGGAGGAAGCCGGAGATCGAGGTTAATATTGGTTTCCATGATATGACATGATGTTGTGATCTAAGCCACCAATGATTGGGTCAATGACTTGTCATTAAGAATGACCCCTACTTTTACCCAAATAACATTGATGGGATTACTTGAGATTGTACTTATAGTGGTCATCTAACCAACTCTGCCAAGCAAGTCATGTATTGAAAATCAGCTAGCATTTACAGGCAAAATGGGCGGCTTACTGCGTCATGCCCATTACGATAATGAATATGAATACGGATACTAGTGCCATCACTGTCACCAATTCGTGGTCCCTCTCTTTTTCAGGGATGAGCAGATTACTTGCGTTGGCTGCCTTCATGGCCCCGTAGAACCATTTGAGCGAGAAAATCCCTTCGTTTGATGAGTAGGTGTTGCTTTTACCTGATAGTTGTAGCAAGGTTGAGAGATCATCTACGTGATATTTTATGGGAGCAACCTGTATGATGTGGAATGAATCCCCTGCAATATAACTCCGAGGTAAGTTTCCAAGGATGGTTCTCTCACCCGAGTCTAGGAATAGTTTTAGACTGGTTAGATATATTATGGACATGGTTGATATAACTGCAATATGAGCTGATAAAATTGTAGGTTCCAATGGAAAATGGTGATATTTCGCAATGCATCTAGTTGGTGATACCAGTTATAATCGTAATATTAATTCTATATCAAATGATAAATGATTAAATAAGGAATGGGAAAATGAAGTATGTATGTGGATTTCTAAGATATAACATAGACAAAAAGGAGCTAAAGTCCTTCATAGAAAACTAGTAGGTAGTTCATTATGTATACAGGGTAGAATTTAAAGATATAACAGGGGATTGGTAGATGGAAGACAGATGGAGTTTTATCTACGCAATTGGAGTGGGCAAAATGCTCTGAAGCTATCTAGGTTTCTGTATATAGAGCGATGCAAACTTCCAAAACCATCCAGCAAAATTTGGAAGAACATTAAGAGGAAGATAAAAATGGACATTTAAAGTGAAAAGTTGCAAACAAATGGATTAAATGTAGTATTTGGTGGTGCAAGATTTGGTGTTGTTCGTTACAAATTTATTGTTCTTAATGATTAAGTGAACATGATACAAAGTTGGCAAAGTGGTGCTACTATCAACCACAAATGATGCAAATGTTATGGTTGTTCGGTCCATATAGAATAACTCTTCCTCTTGGGGCCATGGTCACTGAAGGGTGGATGCTTCCATGAACCATGAGCTGGTTTCGATGGTGCTAAATTGAATTAATGTGGTTTGGTGGCAGTGGATAAATTTGAATTTAGACTTGATTCTTTATGTCAATGGAGTTATTTGACACCGCCATTGATTACAAGTTCATTGTTGACAAGATGGATTGCGTAAATTTGAAGGAGCAGGTAGAATAATCAATCTAAAGTGGTCAGATCAACCATCCTTGTCACCTTGTATCGCCAATTAGTTGTGTACTCCCTTGATTGCAAGTATCAAATCAGATAGGGTGGTAAAGATAATAACTGGCATGGTACAAAATCTTGGGGTGGTACACTTCCTCAATCTGATGGGATTATTTCCAAGGAACTAAAAGGTGGTGGAGACAAATGTTGTTTGCATTGCTCATATTGGATGGTTTCTCCCTACCGACGGATTGGATAGTTGAAGTTTCAGTGCATCCTGTGGATCGAGTCTTGTTGGCTCCGACGGATTTAAAAGGTAGCAAGAATATGTCTCAATAATATAATACTTCCTTTCATCCTACATGTCTAGTAATATTCTCTCCTAGAACGATTGGTCGATGGTAATCCAGCTAGGATATTGGTAGGTGAACGTATTAAACACTGTATTGGACGTCATGTTGTCTGGTAGGATGTAGTTGGTGAACACCTTTCAATTCCATTGGTGGTGGGTGTCTCTTCACACCCACCAAGATAGTATCATTACCATGGGTAAAAGGATGCAGGTTCCTGATCCTACAACATTGGAAGGTTGGTTTTGACCCTGTAACAGAAGTGCCCAAGAAGAAAATCATTTGGGCAAAGTTACCTCGATTCCCTATTGAACTATAGACAAAAAGGGTGATTCGTGAAATTACGAGTAGAATTGGTAAACTATATTATGTGGATGAAGGGTGCATGGGATTGCTAGATAAAAAGACTGCTTGGTTCCTAGTAGAAGTGGACCTAGCTCATGGATTCCTTGTTGAGCTTGATTTATATTGGGCCACGTTTTCTATCAGACAAAAGGTTGATTACAAGGGAATTCTGTTATGATGTCTTCAATGTCACAACACAGGACACCTGTTGATTAATTTCCATAATCGATATATAAGCAAAGGAAGGATAGATATGGATCATGGTCAAACTTGCAGGAATTACACAAAGATTGCAGGTGGAAATAACGAGGATGGATCCCCTCAGAGCTTTCTGGAGAAAAACATGGATTGTATGGTCCTAGATTCAAATCTATTTGACAAAAACTCTTGTACAATCATAGGATCAGATATAGGAACAAACATTTGCATAAAAAAAATAGTAAATGACAGTCAGGCTACGACTCCAATTAGGCAAGGTTGGACCCCTTCGAAGAGAAAGGGTAATAAAGTTGGACCCCTTCGAAGAGAAAGGGTAATAACATCGAAATTGAGGGGAATAAATCTAACCGCATATCCTTATTATCTCCTATCCGCAATGGAAATGAATTTGAGGCAGAATTCTCCCCAATTTCAGTTGATGTGGATCCTCTGGCCCTAGAAAGGAATCTGGGAATTGGGCTTGAACCTATATCCATTAGGAAACAAACGATTATCAATATGGATTCGGTCGATAGGGTTCCAAAGATAATAGAGTCTAATAGGAAGAAGAGAAGAGAGACCAAATACAAAAGTATCTCACTATGTGGCAATCTTGGGACTGATTTAAATTCTCATTTTTCTGAAGTCATGGAGGGGGTTCTATTCCTTGCTTTCGATCTAGGTCCTTCGAAAACATCAAATGAAGGAAGGGAAGAAACATAATTTTCGGACCTTGTAGCAAGATTTCCTACTGGTAGTGTTCTCCAATGAAGATCATGTCTCTAAATTTTAGAGGCCTTGCATCTGCCCACACAAGAAGATGCTTAAAATACAACATAAAAACTAAAGGACCATCCATTGTCCTACTACAAGAAACCATGATAGTAAAGGAAAAATCCATTGAGATTGTGTTTAAGATATGCTCGCAATGGAGGGGTTGTGCTACAAACTCACAAGGAAATTTTGGGGGCCTTACAGCCATATGGGATCCAACAATATTCAAATTCTAGGTGTATTATTATTGTGCTGGCATAATACTGACAGGTCGATGTAGGGAAAATCCTTTTAGATTATGGGTAATGAACATATACGCACCATACGTGAATCATAAAGCCTTATGGGATTTACTTGAGACATCTGGCACACAAGACATTCGACCATTAATCATAGCTGGAGATATGAATTTCACTATCGTCGAAAATGAATGTTGGGGACACAGCGTCAAGATGGATCTGATAACAAAATATTTCAAATAAATTTTAGACCGTAAATCTCTCAGATATGTTGTTCTAAAACCCTTGTGTCCAACATGGAGGAATGGTCGCTCGAGGGCAGAGGGAATTGCTAAAAGAATTAATAGATTCTTGGTCAATTTAATTTTGTGCCAGAAATTAAACCAGATCCAATCATGGGCTTTCTTCTCATATATTTAAGATCATGACACTATTATGCTGGAATGGATCATTGATCTGGTTGATCCTGAGAGGCCCTTTAAATTTAATGTGATGTGGTTGGATTATCTGGAATTTCAGAAATTGGTCTACAAGTCTTGGTCTTCCTTGGTTGATCCTATCTCTAAATGCCCTATATTGAGGATTAAGGACAAACTTCTTCAACTGAAAAATGTGGCCAGAATATGGATCTACAACAAGAGAGAAACACTCGGTAATGAATTACAATCCATAGATGAATAAATCGCTTGGCTAAGGGAGTCGATTGCCCTTGTTTTATTCTCTAACCATCAACAACGGGAAATACTAAACCTAGTGATAAAGAAGGACATAATTCTCCAATTACAAGAAGCGAAATGGAGACAGAAAAGTTGTCTTACATGGATTAAGGGCGGTCATCATAACACACAAAATTTTCAGCGAGTTGCATCTAAAAGAAATCAAATAAATTTTATCTAGGTCATTAAAGATGATGAGGGAAACATTTATACCTCAGACAAAGAGATAAAAAGGGAGCCACACGGGTTTTTCAGAGGCTTATTTAATGAAAGAGAGGGTGACCATTTGATAGGGAAATTGAGTTTTGAAAATATGTTTCCAGTGATGGTTAATGAAGAGGATACAACGTTGATGGATAGTCCAATCACGAAGGAATAAATATTATAGACAATCAAGGAGATGGCCAAGGACAAGATTCCCGAACCTGATGGTTGGCCCATTGAACTTCTCCTTTTCTTCTTCGATATGATGGGGCTGGAACTGATCAGTATGGTGGAGGCGGTCCACGTTTCTTGGCACATCCCAGATGTTATTAACTACATTTTCCTTACTCTCATTCCTAAGAAAAAAGAATCTCTCTCTTTCTCTAATTTTAGGATTATTTCTTTATGCAATTTTTTATATAAAATGATATCTAAAATACTTGCTAATAGAATAAAAAAGATAATATACCCTCACATTTCCTTGGAGAATTTTGGGTTCTTGACAAATAGGAGGATCCAAGACGTAGTTGTCATTGCACAAAAGTGTATACACTCGACCAAAACGAAGAATTTAAAGGCAAGTCTAATGAAGACTGATCTTCACAGGGTATATGATTGCGTGGACTGGGATTTTCTCTCATTGATCCTGTATAAGATTGGTTTTAAGCATAGACATGTTCAATGGATTATGGATTACATAACATCATTGTCCATGGTTGTTCTCATCAATGGTGAGCCAACTCAGTTCTTCAAAACTCATAAGGACCTTAGACAAGGTTGTGCATGATCTCCCCTCCTTTTTATATTGGTTATGGATTCCTTTAATAGAGGAATCAAGGTCAAATTTGCTAAAGGGGCTACTGTGTTATGTAAAATATCTAGAGATTCTAGCATTTCCCACCTCATGTTTCTGGATGGTGTCCTGTGTGCTGGTGAGGCCAAGCTCTCTGTGTGGGAATCATTCCACAGGAATTTCGTGGATTTTGGAAAGGCATCTGGACTTAATATCAACAAAGAAAAAATAGAGTTGATCATTGATTTCGAGGATACTCTAGTGATGCTTGAAATAACTGCCCTATGTGGGGTCAAAATCTTATCCATGTCTGGGGGTTTTAAATATCTAGGTTACAAATTAAAGCCTAACAAATACTCTATAATGGACTAGGAATGGCGGATGTCTATGTTTAATAAGAAGTTTTCTAGTTGTTATCAGAGATGTCTTTCGATAGGAGGAAGAGTCATAATGATAAAGGTTGTTATTCTTAGCATTCCAGTCTATTGGATGCATCTCTTCCACATTCCATAAGAAACCATTAACAATATAGACTCTATCATTACCGATTTTCTATGGTTTGGTGTTGGCGCAGAGAGGAAGATACATCTTATTCGATTGAAGTCCATAGTCAGGACTATGTAGAAAGGCGGCTCGGGTATCATTGATACCCATAGTTTCAATTTGGTTCTTCTGGTTACAAACCTTTGGAGGCTATTCTTTGGGAAGGGGTTATGGCAAAAGATTATGTTTGGAAAATATATTTAGCAGTCAAGCATGGAGGAATGGATCACAGCGGGGGTTCCATCAGCTGGTAGACCTTCAAAAATCTAGAGTAGTCCCAGGCCTGCCATTCCATGGCTTTGCAACAATCTTTGCTAGAGGGTTGGAGATAGGATGAGAATTAAAGTGGGTCTAGATGCTATTAAAGGTCTCAATGGCAGTCATCTTCTCCTTATTTATATCATTAATGAACTTAGCTCATAGGGGTTGGACAATCTTGCTAGCTTGTGGAGTGGTCCATGTAGATTTATGCTGCTCATACCTGGACACATGCTTGGAATATTGGTTTGTTGGAGGATATGCTAGTTGAATGGGAAATATATCACAATCTTTTATGCATGTAAGGCATTAACATCTCTCAAAGGCTTGATGTGCTTGTGTGGGGCAGTCACATTGGGAATGATAGGATTCTGGTCAAGGAAGTTTATGATCACATCATGTCAACATCTCAATCGCTGCCCTTCTCAGACTCGACCTCTCTGTTATGGAAGTGGTAATATCCCTTGAAGATTAAGTGTTTCTCGTGGTTAGCCATTCACAACCGTATTCTGAGATGGGACAATTTACATAGGAGAGGTTTCTTGGGTCCTAGATGGTACTCTTTGTGTAGACAGGATCCTGAGAACAACATACATCTATTCCTACGTTGCCCCTTCAATGTTGACATATGGGTGGAGGTGGCTTCTATATTGGGCATTCCTCTTATCAATGATGCTACCTCCATTCATGAATGCATCAGTCTATGGAATCTCAGAGCAAAAGCACATAGGATTGTCCCCTCTATGTCCTTTGGGGGATATGGAGAGCCTGAAATGCTCTATCTTTTCAGGATGAATTCCCCTAGATTAAGGTTGTTTCTTTAGGCACTGTGGCTTTTTTCCAGGAAATTGGTTGTTGGGTTCCAAAGGTCTCCCATCATTCTATCTCTTATGTTGATTTGGATGGCATTTTTCCTATCTGCTCCTTCAATGGGACCTCCTCTCAAGGGGAATGTGGATGTGGTGTCTCTCTTCACATGGACCCTTTTGTTCATTATCAATTTTTCTGGTATGGTGGCAGGGGAGATAATTGTAGAGCCGAGTTGATAGCGATGTGGGGTGCTCTCCAATGCTCTTCTTGGTTGGGCATTGAAAACATTCTAATCATCAATGATTCCCTAACTATGATCAATTGGATTCAAGGTTGATGTTCTCTTGAGGTTCCAATTCTCTACAATTGGACTCAAATGATTAACAAAATTATCCCTTCTTTCTCGGCGTTCACCTTCCACCATGTCTATCAGGAGCAAAACATGGAGGTTGATGCTCTCTCCAAACTCGACTCTCCCTCTGTCCAGGATATATGTTCTTTGAAAATTTCTCAAATGGTAGGAGTTGTGGCATAGGTTCGTTTGAGATTTAAATCTCCTTCTAGATGTCGTTTTTTGGTTTACCTTTTTGGCGTTTTTTTCTTTTGATTGTGATCCTAGCAAATTCCCCTGTTTTTCTTGCTCTTCTCCTGGAGAGGAATATTTCATTGGACTGACTCTCTTTTTGTAGTGCTGAGCTATAGAGTGCAAAGTTACTTTCTCTATATGATCTAAAATAGATTCGTGAAAATGTAAACTTTCTCTATTTTAAGGAATGAAACTCTGTTTTTTTCGTTTAAAAAAAAAAAAAACTCCACTCAGAAATCACATCCCTAGTTCAATATAATGTGGATGATAACGATTTAAAAATACATGAAATGTTTTAGAATATATATGTAGATATGTCATGTAGTTTAATTTAGAATAAGTTTAGATTTGTAATTTAATTATGAATAATTATTAGTTTGGATAATAAATATATAAACTCTACAAAATATTTTATAATATTCTGGGCAATATTCACAAATATAAAATTGTAATTTATTCGTAGCTACCAAACTCTGGCCTAAAAAATTGGAAAATTCGACGATTCCATTAGGTTCATAAATTAATACACCAATTCAAAGCTCGGTACAATGTATAACATTAAGTACATTGATTAATAAAGACCAAAGAAAATTTGTAATTAGAATTATAAATTTATAGGAGTTAGTGTTGTTAAGAAAGTAAGTAACCGTTGTTAAGAAAGTAAGTAACCGTAACCAATATAACTAGTTATGCTTTACATAATCTACTCTTCAAAACCCAGGTCGATGAAATGGCATACATTTTTGTACAAGAAATTCTTGAACAAGTATTTAAATATATGGCTTATGATCTATGCAATTATTAGAGAATATACCATCCAAAGTATGGCCGTTATTTGTATTTGTAGAGTAAGAACCTGTGATATAGGTAATTTTTGAATTTATAATATGTATATTCATTAGGAATTTGAGTAAAATTATAGATGATAAGATTTGATATTTTGTATTATACAAAAGAATAATAGATAGGGTTATTAATGGTTATAAATTAGAGATTAGTTTGGTTTTATTAGTGAATAATTTGTGATTAAAAATTTAAGTGTATATTTTGAAAGAATGTTGGCATATATTTATTATTTATTTTAAATATAAAATGTTTGGCACTGTAAAATTTATATCGTTCATTGTAATGTGAAATTTGGATGAAAATGCAATTTATATTTAGTATCATATAATTTGTGGTGTTTTCAAGTGTATAAATGAAAACACAAATTCTCATAACTTATTATTCTAAGTGTGGGTTCCTACTCCTAGAGCTCTACAACTAAAACCTAATGGCGACCTCGAGGTAAAACAGCGGGGAGAAACCAAGACAGGTAACGGTGTAGAAAAAACAGAGCGCAACAGTAAGAGGAACAAAAGGAAACCGAGAGCAACGGGCATGACATAAGAGGTTAGGAGGGGTGAGATCCCCTCCTACCGAGACGTGGCGGCAGGAGAAGGACAAAATAGTCAGCAGGCAACAGAGGGGCAGAACGCAGGCCCAATCCTAGGTGCGACCTGGCAAGCAAGCAGAAGGGGAAAATGTCTGCCATGTGCAGAGGAGAAACCAAGGTACATAATACCACCAAACAAGCTGGAAAGGTACAGAAGCTACATGAAGGACCACGCCCTGATCTGCAAGTTTGTCAGAGTCTGGCCATCCGAAAAAGAACTCATCAAATGGATTCAACGAAAATGACAGCCCCAAGGACATATCGAGCTGAAGCTGGGAGCGAAAGGCTTCTTTACGGTAATCTTCTCTAACCTGCATGACAAACAAAGAGTGTTTGAGAATGGACCTTATTTTTATTACAATGCTGGACTATTTATGAGATATTGGGAAGAAAGTTATAACCCAGATAAGGAAAAAAAATTAGTAGCACCGGTATGGGTTAGATTATTTGGTTTACCAATGGACTTCTGGGACCTAGAAATTTTGGAAGGGATAGGGAACTCGATAGGGAGTTTTGTGAAAATAGCGGAAACCACAAAAAAGGAAGGTATACTTCGTATGCTAGGATTTGTGTTTACATGAACATCGCTAACCCGATCCCAGATAAAGTGGAGTTAGAATATCATGAAGAAGTATGGCAGCAAACCCTGGACTATGAACATATACCATTTAGATGTCGTAGATGCCATGAATATGGACACCTGGTCAAAGAGTGTCCCATAAAAATGGAAGAAGATGAGAAGAAAAGTAAGCAACAGAAGAAAAAACAAACAAATCAAGAAGGATTCCAGGAGGTGAAGAGTAGAAGAAGATCAACAAAAGAAAACTCCAATGAAGGAAAGAAGGAACAGAAAACAAACCCAGGAAAATCAAATAGCTTCGAAATCCTACAGGAAGAAGGGGAAGATGAGGATCAAACAATGGAATACCAGGAAGACAAAGAGAAAGACACAAGCTCTAGTAGTGAAAGGACCCACACTAAGAGGAAAGCCCCGAGTGAGCTTCTAGATAAAGGCAAAGAACAGGAAGAACAAACCGAAAATATGGAAACAGAAATGGAGACAAACAGGGGGGAAGATCTAAGTATAGAAGAAGAAGTCCTGAAAAAGCTATTAAATGAATGGAAAAACTTGGATGAGAGATTCATCCCTGAGGATAAGAAAAGACTCTATGCAGAAACATTTCAGCAATATCAAGCCAAACAGGAAAAAGGCAAATCAGCGCCTGAAGAACATCAAGAGAACCAGAAGGACAGTCGACCAGACCACCAAGGACAAGTAAAAGGAGGGAAGAAAAAACGAGGAAGGAAAAATATTAAAGACTCTATACAATTAATGGGGGAAATGTTAGTGAAAATAGGGAGAGTTGTTCCGCTTTTGGTAGTGTTCCAAAACCTCCACCAAACCCCCCAATGATTTTAACATCATGGAATATAAGAGGTCTCAACAGTAAAGGAAAACAGAGGCATCTAACGGAACAATTGAGAAAAGAAAAACCACAGATCATGCTACTTCAAGAAACTAAAATATCAGGACAGAAAATGGAGGAAATTCTAAATAAAATAAAACCTAGATACGAACAAGTAACCATAGATGCAAAGGGAAGCGCGAGAGGGATAGCTGTCATCTGGAACCCAGCTGAAGTCATAACAGACTGGTGGATAGGAATGCCCAGAATACTTACAGGGAAGTTTAGACTCATAGGGCAAAGTGAATGGTTTTTAGTTTCAGCAGTTTATGGGCCCCACACCCCAGGTGATCGAGGCTTATTCCTCAACCACATGCAAAAGCTTGGGAACTGGCACCAAGAATAGATGTGGATCATTGCCGGGGACTTCAATATGACAACAGCCAAAGAAGAGAGAAAAGGAGGAGTACAAAGGGAAGACCCGGAGATGGAAAGATTTAGAGATGTACAAATGGAACTAAGACTGGTGGACATTCCAACCATAAATGGTAAATTCACCTGGAATAACAGAAGAGGCGGGAATAAACAAATAGTGTCAAGACTAGATCGATTCCTAGTATCTAAACAAATAATCAGAAAGGACATCTTTTATGAAGATCCATCCTCCCGTCAATAGGGTCAGACCACTAGCCTATTAAATTGGAAATAGCTATGAACACTCAGAATAAAAAACGGCCATTCCGGTTTGAGGCTTTTTGGCTAAGAGATCCTGAATTCATAGACAAAGTGAAAACATGGTGGCAGGAGAGTCAATCAGGAATGGCAGGAAGAAACAAAATGCATATGTTCCAAATTAGACTCAAAGACCTCAAAGGAAAAATAAAGAAATGGAACAGAGAGGAATTTGGGAATATCCAAATAGAGAAAGAAAAAATAAAAAAAAAGGATGGAAAGAATCCAACAATAAATTATAGAGGGAGGAAGAAGTGAGGAGCTAATAGAGGAGGAAGGAAGGGTCATTAATCAAATAGAGGAAAGAAGAAAACAAGAAGAAATACTGTGGAAACAAAAATCTTGAGTCCAATGGTTGAAAGAAGGGGAGAAAAACTCAAAATTCTTTCACAAAGCAATGTTGAACCACAGACACCATAACAGAGTCTTTTCACTCAAGGATAGTCAAGGGAACAAGGTACTTCAACAGGAAGAAATGGAGAAGCTACTGGTAGATCACTTCAAAGGGATCCTAACAGAACCTAACATAAGCCGGGAGGAGGAAATTACTAATGTG
Source organism: Pinus tabuliformis (assembly GCA_031772625.1). NCBI lineage: Eukaryota > Viridiplantae > Streptophyta > Pinopsida > Pinales > Pinaceae > Pinus > Pinus tabuliformis. Next base: position 529,277,260 of record CM062814.1, read on the forward strand.
TGTCAACATATTCTGCCAAAAGTAACCAGAGAACAAAATCTGGCTCTACTCAGAGTGATCACGAAAGAAGAAGTGGAGGAAGTAGTAAAAAAAATGGCGAAGAACAAGGCCCCTGGGCCTGATGGTTTTACCATAGAATTTTACCAAGCCTCCTGGAGTTTCATGAGCCAGGACCTTGTGGAACTGGTTGAGGAATCAAGATGTACAAAGCGCATGCACCCAGCTCTAAACGCCACCTTCCTGGCTCTGATTCCGAAAACAGAGAAATCAGAGGAACCCCAGGGATTCAGACCAATATCTCTTTGTAATGTAGTATACAAAATTCTGGCTACGATAATGGTAAACAGATTGAAACCAATTTTGTCGAACCTCATTGCTCAGGAGCAAACTGGTTTTGTTAAGGGAAGACAGATAACTGATGGTATAGTCGTGGCTCAAGAGGTCATACATTCACTGAAAAACTCCAGAAGCAGAGGCATGTTAATAAAATTGGACCTGGAAAAGGCGTACGATCGCCTTAGTTGGGACTATCTGGGAGGTATACTAAAAGCTCATGGCTTTGACGCGAGATGGGTGAAATGGATTTTGTCAATGGTGAGCACCCCAGTGATGTCAGTTATGCTGAATGGCACCCCTTCAGAAGCTTTTAATCCCATGAGAGGGCTTAGACAGGGAGATCCCCTCTCTCCGTTTCTATTCATACTAGCAGCGGAAGGACTAGGCAGGCTGGTGAAAGCGCGCCTGGCTACTGAGCAGATAAGGGGATTGAGAATCTGGGGTAATGAAACACCTGTCACACACCAGCAATTTGTAGATGATATAATGATCTACGGTCAAGCCACTCTTAAGGAAGCCCAGCAGATCTCAAAAATTCTATCCGAGTTCACAAAAGCATCAGGGACAGAGATTAACAATGAGAAATCAGAGATATTTTTCTTTAACACCCAGGTAGCATCCCAGAGATTTCTGGCTAGGACAATGGGATTCAGGGTAGGTAACTTCCCAACAAAGTATCTTGGCATAATGCTCAATGAGTATCAGTACAGAATAGCGAATTGGGAACCTCTCATAGGCAAAATAAGGAAAAAGATAGAAAACTAGACATTTCGGGCCTTAAATATCCCTAGCCGAATAATCCTTCTCATAGCAGTATTGCAAGCCATCCCAATATACCAAATGTCTAGCCAAGTTGTCCCTAAATCTATTTGTCAAAAATTGGTAGCAATGTTTAAGAAATTTTTATGGCAAGGAACAAGTACAACAAGAAAATGGGCATTACTCTCTTGGGAATGGCTTAGCAAACCAACAAAAGAGGGAGGCCTTGGTTTGAGGGACCCCTATATACTAAACCAAGTGATGGGCGTGAAACTGTGGTGGAGGTGGACACAGGGCGGACCGGATCTATGGAAAAAAATTTGGGAAAAGAAATACGAGGTAGCAGAGAAACCAGAAGACAGGATGAGAAGCCAAACAGAGGAAAAAGGATCAACAATCTGGAATTTGGCAAGAAACAATAAAGAGTTAATAAGGGACTACAACTTTTGGGAGGTAAGAGAGGGAGAAACAACCAAGTTCTGGGAGGAGTCCTGGCAGCAGCGCGAGAAGCTTCTTCATAAAGAAGGCCTCCAGGAAATCCAGGATTTCACCTCCCGAACAGGGAGGGAAGTGGTCAGCAACTTCTGGAAACCAAGCATAGGGGAATATTGGCGAAATTGGAAGCAAAAAGAGGACTGGGAAGCAGCCCCAGAGTCAGAAAGATGGGGAGATTATAACAAAGAAATGGCATCTAGGAAAATTGCAGTGAAAACAGGGTAGGATATACTCAGATGGGGAACCCGAATCAAAGGTACGTTTTCTATAGCAGAGGGCTATTACTTAAAGGCAGGCCATCATCGACAGACAAAAGCAAACAAATGGAAAAACTTATGGAAAATTAAAACCTGGCCCAAAGTAACCTTTTTCTTATGGATTTTATACCATGGACGGGCACTAACCTGGGATCAGATCCGGAAAAAAGGCAGGCAGGGACCCTCACACTGCGCGCTTTGCAATGAATAGGAGGAGACAATGGAGCACCTAACAAACAGTTGCACCATCAGCAGCAGCCTGTGGAGTAGCCACCAACAATTGTTCGAACACTGTCATAGAAACTACCATAATATAAAAAATACTTTGGAATTCTAGCCGAAAAAACCTTACCAGAACCAGGTCCTAAACCGCGCGTGGCTACTGTCAGTAGGGTTTATGCTGTGGAATATATGGAAGGAAAGAAACAATGTGATCTTTAAAGAAGAAAAGAGAACCCCGGGTGAAATATGGAAACAAACAATCCAGAATACGAGAGAAACAATCTTAACAGAAAGGTGGAAGGACGAAGATTGGAAGACCAACCAAACGGAGGAGAGAATCCTGCAGAGGTTACAATTAACTCAAAGCATGATAGACAAAACCCAAAGTAAAAATCAACACAGAGAGGTTGAAGAGATAACCACTTACAAGCATCCACAACAAGGCTTTACCAAGCTAAACTTCGATGGAGCAGCAAAAGGCAACCCGGGAAATGCCGGAATAGGAGGGATATTTAGGGACGATGGAGGAAGCAACGAATAATGAAGCGGAGTTACATGCGCTGAAACGAGGGCTCGAAATAGCCATTCGGGAAAAATACCAGAACCTACAACTAGAAGGTGATTCGAAGCTGGTGGTGGATATGGTAAAACAACTGCAAAACAAGACACCGGCGGAAAAAATAAGCAGGAGCTGGAGAACAACCTGGTTAACCAGTGAAATAGGGAAATTAATCAATCGAATAGACTATGTGATCCCCACACATGTAAGGCGAACAAGAAACAGACCGACAGACTGGTTAGCGAATTGGGGAAGTCGAAGCAGGGGAAGGTCGATGGACATCGGCGGAACAGAGCTCCCTAATCCGGAGGAGAAGGAGCAGTTGCAGAGACTCCTTGACATCGATAACGGTGGAAATAGAGACCCGGAGAGGAATGTTCAGGAAACAACAGGATGTGGCAGACGCGGGGAGAGGATGCAGCGGGGGATGACAGACAGGACACATGTGAGAAAGGAACGGAGGCGGGTAGGTGACAGAGCAGGGCAGGGAAGGACCGCATCCCGAGAAGTCTGCTGAGGTGAAATCAAGGATGGAGATGGGGGAGGGCAGGTGGGAAATTTGGGAGAGGGTCAGGGAAGGGACGGAAAGTGGCAGCAGTAGGACAGGAAGGGTACGGCAGGAGCAGCCGGGAGGAAATAGGAGTTATGACGAGTAAAGGTGGACAGAACGGTCGAGGCATATCCCGAGGAAAGGACTCAGGGAAAAGAGCCGGGAAGGAAAATGGACAGGTGGAGGTCAGTAGGGATAGAAGGATTGAAGTAACCCAAAGAGGGCCTGAGGTGGCACTCGAATTATGCATGCAGCAGAGCACGACGCAGGAGGGAATGCGGAAAGGTGGTAGACAAGCGCAACGTCCAGACAAAGCTCCCGAAATCAACGGGGAAAGGTGGTATGTTGCCTCATTCTCCTGTTCTATCCTTTTCATGGTTGCGAGTAGTAGGAGTTTCTGTAATTTTCCTGAGGCACCCATGAAGCTGCTTTCAGGTAGTAGGCATAGGAAGTCAGTAGGAAACCCCAACCCTAGGACGAAGCACCCTTACTGGACTAGAGGCGCAAGCCAGAAAGTCCTCGCTCCTCGGAGTTCTGTGGGTCGCTCGGGGATTTCGAAGTTAGGACCCCTGCGGCAAGGAAACCCAGAATCCAGGAAAGAAAGCAGGGTGGGGAAGGGAGGAACTTCGGTGAGGTGAGGTAATCCTGTAAGTAGAAGGTCTCTTGACCCTATCTCTCCAGCCCAAAAGTCCAGAAAAGTAAAGAGTAGGATTTCTATGGTTCATAGGCGAGCAAGCCGTTCCCTCAGGGAGCTGAGGGGAAGAGATAATTCGACCAGAATTTCAGAGTGCCATCAGCAAGGACAACGAGGGATCCCTGGGGATAACCCAAGAGGAGGGAATGAAAGGGGCCTAACAGGCAGATCTTCGGTGTGTCATGTACCGTCTTACCAGCTTCAAACCCGGGGAAACCCGAATTCTGGCAAGAAAAGGGGGGTAAGCGAGTGGATTAAAAATGAAATTTCAAACATTGTTACTGATTTCTGGTACCATGTCTTGCTAGGTGAAAGAGATCTGGCAAAGCGCATTCTGCAATCAAGCAGGAAGATGGCTCTGAGGAAAGTTAAAAAAGCTCCAAAACAGGAGGAAGGAACTAGTCAAAAGCCGAAAAGAAGGGGAAGGAAATTGGAGGTTGAGCACAGGATGTACATGATAAATGCATACATGGCGGGAAATTCTCCAGAAATTTGGGAGCAGATTCATGGATGGGAAAGAGAGCTGAGATCAATCAGCTCGAACCAGGAGGTCCCTAGGGGAGAGTGGGAGGCCATAGTGCCAGACCCAGGGAATACGCGCAGCCGTAATTCACTATTTAATAAGTCGCTTCAACATTATTGGATCATGAAGCATGTGATAGCTAGAGCAATGGAAATGAATCAGGTAGTCCGTGAGGAAGAAGAGGAGGAAAGAAAACAGAAGGAAGAGCAGCTGAGGAGTCAGGTTCAGGAAGAGTTGGAAACAATGAAATCAATAATTATTAAGGAAATAACGGACGTACAACTTCAAGCCTCCCGTAACAACCTTATCCTAGGAAGAATGGAAAAGATGTTGAGTGAGATGAAATGGGTGATGGACCAGAGGAACAAGACTCCTGGATCAAGTGCCAAGGCGCCTGCCCCGATTTTATCCTCAAATGAGGACTAATACAATAGATAAAACTGTTAGTTTTGCTAGTGTGTTTTGATTTTACAAACTGAATTCTAATGTTTTATCATAGCATAAGAGTTAGGGTAACAAGTAGAGCTCGGAAGAGCAGACATGTGAGAAATATGGAGATGAACATTTTCAAATTTTGGTCTGGATTTAATGCAGACAGGTGGTTGCCTGGTTTCCTTCGGGCAGGTTAACCACCTGGGACATATGATGGATGGATTTAATGCAAACAGGCAGTTGCCTGGTTTCCTTTGGGCAGGTTAACCACCAGGGACATACGATGGATGGATGTAAATTTTGATTCGGAAATATAGAAAGTAGCTCTGCCAAAGTTAACAAAAAAAAACTTATTATTCTAAGTGTGAAACTAATAGCTTTCTCACAACATTTATGATTGAAAAATTTTAAATAGTTTTTGAGTTTTTCAATGTTATAAGCGTTCATTTGTATACTAAAACAATAATATATTTGAATATTTATAAAAGGTATACTACCAAATTTTTTCGGTATTGAATTTTAAACAATCTTTTTTCCATATCAAATTGAATCTGAAATCGAATTCAAACTTAGTAACTATGCATTTATTTTAAAAGTAGTTAGTCTTTTTGCCCATTTAATTAATAATGAACATGAATTATGATTTTTGGAGCATGTAATATTAGTAAGCCATGGTATTGACCCATGGTATGGTATCATAACAAAAGTCTATTTACAGTTAAGACTCTCCATAATAAACTAGGGAATCTCCATGATAAAACATGGGTGTATCTCTATAGTTAAAAAATTCATTAATTCATTTTATAATTAATATTAATAATTATAATTTAAAATAAAGTTATAATTTAGTTCATTTTTATGATTTTTATAATCTTGGTAATGTGAAATGTATGATGAGTCAAGTGTTTTGAGGCCTATATGTGTTTACTATCCATTTAATTTATAATCAAAGGTTGAAATTTATCTCAAAAGTAGTTATGACCCATTTTCTCTTTAATTAAATTTATTAATTAAAAAAATTGTTGAAATTTAACTCAAAAGTAGTTATGACTTATTAATTAAAAAAATGTCATGTGTTATATGAATATGAGTTAATGTTTTTTGGACATGTGGTATCAGTGAGTCATTGTATTGACCTAAAGCCTAAAGTGGAGTGAATCTCCATGGTAAAGTGGGGTAAATCTTCATAGCTAAGAATCTTGTTACATGTTTTTCTAATGTATATATGTTTACCTTATATATAAATAAAATTATAAATAATAATAATAATTTAAAATAAAGTTATAATTTAGTTGATTTTTAAGAATTTTTTTAATATTCACATCACTTAATCTGCATTAGGGACCACTATATATGTTTGTTCACACAATAAATTATTGGTTTGCTTAATCCTTTGGATGAACCCCACTTTGAACAGTTCATTCACACAATAAATTATTGGTTTACTTGATCCTTTGGATGAACCCCACTTTGAACCGAGCTTTTGCTTCTGCATTTTTTCCAATAATCTTCACAGTTTGCCTTGCATATCCATTTTTTGAAGAGAATTCGCACAATCCTTCGAGGGAACCTCATTTTGAACAAAACTTTTTCTTTTGCATCTTTGTCAATAATCTTCTTGGGTGAGAGTGAGCATAAGCTTGTCAATGTAAAGCAAAGCCCTGAAGTTCATGTGAGGGATTCTTTGCAATAAATGTAAATGGTTATCTATTTTGAAGTGCATACTCTTGAATTTGAATGAAATATAGGTAATTTAATCTTGAGAAATTTTGTGCATCTTTGTCAATAATTTTCTTCACTGACAATGAGCATCAGTTTGTCTGTATGATGCACAAACCCCAAGTTTATGAGAGGGATGCTTTGTAATAAATCCAAATGGTTTTATTTTCTGAAGTGAGTACTCTTGAATTTCAAGCAAATACAATTTAATCTTGAGAAAGTTTCTCTTTGTCAATAACCTTCACAACTTGCATGCCTTTTTTTTGGAAAATTGCAAAAGGTGATTTGAACCAAAAAGAAATGTGACTCTATCTTGCAAATTGAAGACCAAATAGTTCACGTTCCAAGTTTAAGTAGTAGCACTCAAAGGCACTCCACCCCATTGAAGTGTATGTCTCTATTCCCACTTAGTTTTCTAATGATTATGGTTTCACAATTTTTTGAGTTAGCTTGTTTAGTTACTAGTGCAAGTTCTTAAATAGCTGGGATTCTTGCAATTCCAAATACCAAAACTCTAGAGGCTGGAGTTGGTAATAGAACTTGTTATTTTATTGTTTTTATCCTTTTACACTATGGGCATATGGATGACACTTTCAAAGTAAGACTCTTGCAAATGAATTCCAAACACAAAAACTCCAATGCCCTTTAAATTATGTATCATTCGTTATATACATTGTTCTCTAAATTACTTTACATGTTCTTAAAACTCTGCTTCAAATTCAAAGTTTATCTTGCACTTGAAACAAAGTTTATTTTGGACTTGATTCCTTGTTATTTTACAGTAAGTTAGTTTTCCTATCATATGGTTTCCCTATGGCATAAAATTATCACTTAAGACTATGGGAAAAAATATGTAAACCTTTTTGCAATAATGAAAGCTTATTAAAAAAAATCACTACTATTTAATATTAAATTAAAATTATATTTAAATTAACTATATTGTTAAAATTATAAATTTAATTAAGGTGGATCTGCAACAGAGGTTTGATGCTGCCCCTGCTAGGGTTCTTGAGTAAACTCACCGCCTATCTCCTCTGCGCCCTCGGCATTCCTGTCTTGCTCTGTCGTTGATTCTCTCAACATGAATCCGCCCTCCGGAGGGGTGGACTCAGCCCCCCCTCCCGCCTCCGGCCCTTTCTCTGACACCCCAGTAATCGCAGATGCTTCATTCGGCTTCGGCTCCACCCCACTGGCCGCCCACAACACCGATCAATCATCGACAACAATGGAGACTCTGCTGCAAGTTATGCGGCAGCCAAAGACAAAGGTATCGGTCAGAACGACTCGATGTCACGGCCAAAAGCGTCCTCTGTAACTTTCAACCCCAAGTCTGCAGAGAGAATCAAAATAGATCTTCCCAGTGATTGAATCAACAACAAAATCCAATATATGAGGGATCATGCACTCATAGGCAAGTTCCTCGGATTCTGGCCAACTGAAAAGGCCTTGCATGGATGGATTGCCTCCAAATGGAAGCCTAGAGGACAAGTCACCCTGCAGCTTGGTCCCAAAGGTTTCTTCACTGCTACTTTCAACTGTCTGGAAGACAACTCGCATCTTCGAAGGAGGCATGTACTTCTTCAACTCTACAGGCCTGTACTTTCGTGAACGGAAAGAAATGTTCAATCCAGACAAAGAAGATTTCAACTGGGCTCGAGTATGGATACATATGTACTCTCTTCCCTTGGAATACTAGAATGAGGAGACCTTAAAGGACATAGGCAATAGCCTGGGAGTTTTCATCAAAGCCACTGAGGAAACCAAATTCCAAAGATACACCTCCTATGCTAGGATCTGTGTACACATGCATCTGGCCAAAGAACTCACGGATTCGGTAAGTCCATTACATGACGATTTTGAATGGGTCCAAACAATAGACTACGAGCATGTTCCTTTTCGTTGCAGAAAATGCCATGAACATGGCCATATTTTTAGGGACTGCCCTCTGAATCTTCAGTCTAAAGCTCCTGTTACTAAGACGAGCAAAGATGCTGAGGGATTTACAAAGGTCTCTAGTCGTAGAAAGCATGCCAAGAAACCTCTAGTTGCCCCAGATGATCCTAAGAAACCTGAAACACAGAATAGTTTTGAAATCCTGGCTTCACAAACTAACATGGAGGATCACTCATTAATCCCACCTTCAGATCCTTCCCCTTCTTCTCCCCCGCCTCCTCCAAATCCTTCAACTACGCCCTCAATCTCCGATCTTAACAGCATCCCCATCTCAACCTCCTCTGATAACAAAAAAAATCCAGATACAGCCCTATAATCTTCCACCATGGAGATAGATGTAGCTCTAGCTCTCAGTATTCATCAAAAGTCAGATGAGGAAGAACAGAACAAACCGACACACATGGAGGAGGAACCAGAAAGTGTAGACCTGGGAGGTCTGGACATTCTCAAACTGGAAGCGGTGTGTCGACAGAAGGAATTCAGATATACCCCCTCGGGAAATCGAAAGACTTGAAGTAGTTTTAGCCAGAGCACAGCACAACAAATATCTTGGTATTCAGGCAGGCAGTCCATGGTATGGTAAAAAAATATTGAAAGACACGAAGAAACTTGGGCGCAAAACGGATCTGCAAAGGACCATTATTATTGGAGAAATGTTGGTGGAATCTGGTAGATTTCCCAAGCTGACCAAGTACTTCAAATCTCTTCCCCATTGTTCCTCATGAAGCTAATCTCATGGAATGTGAGAGGGCTTAACAGCCTTGCAAAACACAGAATGTTAAAAAATATGATCCAGCAAGAAAAGCCTTCATTAGTCTTTCTACAAGAAACCAAAGGCAACAGCACTGTACTGGAGAAAATTCTAAATAAAGCATGGACAGGATGCCGCTCAGTCTCTGTGGATGCCTTAGGGGCTTCAGGAGGGCTAGCAATCATGTGGAACCCTCAAGTTCTCTCCCTTCAGGATTTTCACGCCTCACACTTCTTCATTCAGACTACATTCCACCTAATCGGGACCAATATCCATGGTCTTCTCACTAATGTGTATTTTCCACAAGATTTACAAAAAAAGTTGGATCTGCTGGACACACTCACAGCTCTTAACTCTGGCAGGAGTTTTCCCCTTTGGATTAGTGGCGATGACTTCAATATCATCACAGCTTTGGAGGAAAAATCAGGAGGCCGTGCGAGGCTGGAAGGGGACAACATCGGCTTTAAAGACTTCATCCACAGAAATCAGCTAATGGACCTTCAAACTTCTAATGGTATGTATACATGGACCAATAAAAGAAGGGGACCATAGCATATAGCTTCCAGACTGGATCGTTTCCCTTTGTCGAATAATTCCATTCACCTGGGCGGAGATTTCCATGCCTCCATCATGCATCAAGTGGGCTCGAATCACTGGCCCATAATGCTACAGTGGTCACGTCCAGGGTCTAAGTGCAATAGACCTTTCCACTTCGAATCTTTCTGGTTTTCTCATCCTAACTTCAAATAAGTGGTCATCGATGCCTGGAAATATTTCATTCCCCCGGCAGGAGCCAAGATGTTTCAATTTCAACAAAAGCTAAAATACCTTAAACAAGTGCTCAAATCTTGGAATCGCACTCAGTTTGGTAACATATTTGATCAGCAGAAAGTGCTGGAGCAGCAAATGAATACACTACAACAGTGTATCATCTTTGAGGGAAGAACAGAAGACTATGCGCAACAAGAGCAGGCCCTCCTATCCCAGATTGAAACACGAAGGCAACAAGAAGAGACCCTCTGGCGACAAAAATCCAAGATCAGATGGCTTAAATATGGGGAGAAAAATACTAAATTCTTTCACAGGTCAACCATTCAAAGGAGAATGCATAATAACATCGTCTTCATCAATAATCAGCAAGGGGACCGTCTGGAGGTGCATGAAGAAATGGCACAGGAATTCCAAGATTATTTTCAGGACATTCTTAGGGAACCCCCGGGTTGCAGAAATCAAGCTATACAAACTATTACGCAGCACATTCCTAAAATCATAAATGCGGATCACAACCATAGGCTTCTCCAGCCTATCACTATGCAGGAAGTGGAGGACGCAATGGCCCAACTCAAGGATGGTAAAGCGCCTGGCCCTGACGGATACACAGCCAACTTCTTTCATGCCTTCTGGGAGCACATCAAAACAGAGGTCTGGGAGCTCGTGGAAGAATCGCGATCGATGCATTGGATCCTTCCTTCCCTAAACACGACCTTTATAGCGCTTGTTCCTAAAGTGGAAGAATCCAACACTCCTGATAAATACAGGCCGATTGCACTATGTAATGTAATCTACAAGCTCATATCTAAAGTCGTGGTGAACAGGCTCAAACCTCTTCTCCCTCTCCTCATTTCGCCAGAGCAAATAGGCTATGTTGAAGGGCGCCAGATTCTGGACGGTATCATTCTCTCCCACGAAGTGATCCACTCCCTCAAGATCCTAAAAAAACCAAGTATGATTCTCAAACTAGATCTCTCCAAAGCATTCAACAAGCTCAACTGGACCTATATTAAACACATTTTACTTGCATTCGGCTTCAATGCTACCTAGACGCAATGGATAATGAATCTCATTTCCTCCCCCTATTATTCCATCCTCCTAAATGGTTCCCCTTCCCTGCCCTTTCATCCTTCTCGGGGTATCCGTCAAGGCGATCCTCTTTTCCCGTTCCTTTTTTTTCTCATGGCCGAAGGACTTAGTCGCCTTCTTCATTCTGCTATCAATTCTCACTCTTTAAAGGGCATTTCTCTGCATGGTCAATCCCCCATCTCTCACCAACAGTTTGTCGACGATAATATTCTTTTTGGCCATCCGTCAGTTCAAGAGGCCAGTGCCTTCAAGCTCCTGCTCAATCTCTTCTCAGAAGCCTTTGGCACCACCATCAATGCCTCCAAATCCCACCTCTTCTTCTTCCACACTCCCATTCTCACTCAGAGAAATATAGCCAGGATTTTGGGCTTTTCGATAGCCAAGCTTCCTTCAAAATATCTTGGAGCTCCCCTGTTTGATTCTGCTATCAAACATGCTTCCTAGAGAACCCTCCTTGACAATTTAGAAACTAGGCTCTCCTCTTGGACTTACCGCTCTCTCAACATTGCAAGTAGGATTATCCTAATCAAATCTGTTCTCCAAGCCATGCCTTTGTATTTGTTTTCAATATTGGCCGTCCCTAAATGGGTTCTTAAAAATATCTGCAATCTTCAAAGAAATTTTCTTTGGGGTTCCTCGGGCCACAACAGAAAATGGGCTCTGGTCAAATGGACGGAGGTTTGTCTTCCGAAGTCAGCTGGGGGGCTAGGTCTGAGGGATCCCCTCCACAGCAACATCATCATGGGTGCGCACATATGGTGGAATTGGATCTCTAAACCGCATACACCCTGGGCTCGTCTCTGGCAGGCCAAATATGCTCCAGGGAGTCCAAAGGAGGAGCTAATCTGATTCAGTTCAACCACCCCTGGCTCGCTGATATGGAATGTTGCCAAGCAACATAGCACCTTTATTCAAGCGCACAGCTTCTTGGAAATCCACTCAGGCACCACTGCAAGATTTTGGGAGGATTCCTGGCAACAACTTCCCAAACTTGCCTCTCTCTTTCACAAACCCAAGTGGCAAGCAACCATGCAGCAAAATGAGCAAATCCACGTCCATCAATTCTGGCAGCAGCAATCTCCCCAAGGTTTTCAACTTTGGAGACCGGCAAACACATGGCAGGCCAACTGGCAGGAGGAAACCTATGACGAGATTGTCCAAGAGCTCAAACTCAGGAAAATTAAACTTTCTGATCAGAGGGAAAAAGTGCGATGGGGATATACACCCAAGGGCATGTTCACTACCAAGGAAGCATACCAAATTCTCTATCAACCTACGCAGATCATAAAGGATCAACTATGGGACCAAGTCTGGCAACCAAACATCTGGCCTAAGGTCTCCACTTTCCTTTGGCTCCTAAGCAAACAACGGATCCTCACTTGGGATAATCTTCAAAAGCGAGGATTTATTGGGCCTTCCAGATGTTCCAACTGCAATCTTCATTCAGAGACCATCAAGCATCTCTTGGATACCTGCCCATTAGCAGCTCAAATGTGGGAGAGAACAACACAGTGTAATAGAAGAACAGGTAGAAGTGAGGGAGATATCTTAAACACCATCAGGAACTGGCCTCGGCATCCTTTCCAAAGTCCTCTACTCAATTCCCTCTAGAACCTCCTTCCGGGCTTCATCTACTGGATCATCTGGAAGGAAAGAAACAACAGGATCTTCAAAAATCACAGTTCGCCTCTTGATACTCTTTGGCTACTTCTCAAGTAGAACCCTTAAGAAACTCTAGCTCTCAGACAATGGCAAGACTCAGATATGCCAGTTTTACCCCAGGAATGCCTCAATTTAGCCAACTGGGACCTGGATCTCACCTCTGTAGATCATATCAAGCCCAGTTCCTTAATTCACTCTGAGTCTGCACAATTCTGGTCTCCTCCTGCCATTCACCCTTACAAGCTAAACTTTGACGAAGCGGCTAAGGGCAATCCTGGGCCGGCTGGCTATGGTGGAATCTTCAGAGATGCGGAAGGCTCTGTTCTGCATATTTATCACGGATCGCTGGGTAGAGATACCAACAATGCTATCGAGCTTGAAAGCTTATGGAAGGGTATTCGCATAGCAGAAAAAGAAAACTTTTTCCCTCTAGAGGTAGAAGGGGATTCCCAAATTCTAATAGAGGCTGCTATCCGGATACAATCAGGATCCTCAGCAGCAAAGATTGCTTCGAGCTGGAGGCTCCTAAGCAGACTGGAACAAATTGAAGAATGGCTCAAAGCTCCGCGCAGTATCTCCTTCAAGCACATTCGGCGAACAACCAATAAGGCAGCAAACAGACTGGCTAATCAAGGTGCGATCAGCAGCTCCCATTCTTCTCTGGTCCGTTGAATAGTTCCAATGATATACAACTCAAACGAGACTGCACTCTCCTGGTGCAACAAGATCTATCTCTCCCGGATCCGGGTGTTTAAATGTGGTACAGGTACGTGGGTAGCAAAATGGGTGGGCGCGTGGCTCATCTCCACCGCCTCTCGTCTCTCACAGAACCGGTCTTTAATTCCCTTGAACTCAAATTTAATGCTACTTTAATGCAGCCTGTCCCTCCTCTCCGGCCTGTTCATCTTCTAATCATGGCGCCCTCAACTCGTCTCACTTGCGCTCCTCCTTTGCGCTCAAGTCACTCCTTTGCCGCTGCAAAGATTCGCTCTCGAACTATCCCGGGGAAACGTTGGGCTCTAGTTCGCTGGGTGGATTTCTGGCTGGGGCTTCAAGTTTCTCATTACCATATCTGCAAATTCGATAGCTACTTGTCCTCTGCCCTTCCCTTCGCCCATCTGTGTGTTGAAGCCAAGCTAGTTTTAATCCTTTTCTGCCTCCTTAGTTTTGCAGCCCGTTCGGATCTTCCTGTTCTTCCCACCATGCCCAAACTTCGCCAAAGGATGAGTTGCAGGAGAGGCAGCTCCCGGGGGCAAACTATCCGCCAGGTCTCCTCCTCCACAATGAATTCCTCGACTTTTCGTTCGGACTTCCACTCGGACCACTATCCTGCTACAAGAAGTGGTTGGGGACGGGGTAGAGGATAGCACAATTTGGCAGCGAGCTCTTTCAATTCTGCTACTAATACCGCTCGGCTCCAGTTCCCCTGCACTCATGGCAATTTCTCCTTCATGGCCTCTGTTACCATAGAGCTTAGCGAGATTACTGTTGGTCAGGAAGCTATTTCCCTTAGGGTGACTAGGGAAATGCTGGCGGAAGACAGATATGGTACCACTCAGATGGATTACAAGCAGAGCAAGGCCTCAGGCTCAAGTAAAGGCATAGCATCCCAAGTCGTGGAGGATCAGGCGGGCCCGAGTGTCCCTATCGGCGGCAGCTCTACAAGAAAAGAGGGCCACCCCTCTGAGGACGAAGACGACTACAAATATGGATGTCGCATCATTGAAGAGCAGCCCTCCACCTCCCATGACGTTTAAGCAAGTCTGCGCTCTATGGTTTTTTGAAACTCTGTATGCTCGAGGGTACTCATTCATCACCTACTTGACCGTCATGATAAGTGCATTAGTTCTAATCGTCAGTTTCCCCTGCGAGGGCGGCACTCTGCTAGTCTATGGTTTTTGGTCTCGTTTTCAGTCTCAGTTGCTTCTGAAGTTTGTCCTCAGTTGTTGTTCTAGGCAGTGCTTCTTAGTTCACTTGTCGTGGTCCAGTCATCTTGTTACGGTTGTTGAATGGCCTCTGTTCAATTTTTAGTTTCAAGCATGATAATGGGGGCTTCATGTTTTATGGTATTAGTCATGGTTAGGTTCCTAACAGTCCTTCAGGGCAACATTCAACAGGTTTTTTTGGGGGCAATGTTTAGCTATGCTATGTAAACATGCCGCATCTTTGGGCTAGCTTTCTCGAGGCCATGGCCTCGGTGTAAAAAAAAATTGTATCAATATAAGAATAGACAAATTCAGAAAAAAATAAAAAAATAAAAAGAATAAAATAAAATAAAATAAATAAATAAAATAAAATAATAATAAATAATAATAATAATAATAATAATAAATAAATAAATAATAAAAATAAAAATAAATAATAATAATACTAATAATAAATAAATAAAATAAAATAAATAAAAAATTTAATTTAAATATTTTTAACTATTTTATAATTTTAAAGGTTTTTAATGTAGGGTTGTTATAAAATTCTCAACTCAAAATTTAGTGGTCATATATTACTGAAATTTTTTATGTAGTTTTAGTATAATATTTTAGTATTTTTTTAAAATAGATATTATTATATATTCAAATACTTTTTAGTAGTTTTAATTATATATATATATATATATATATATATATATATATATATATATATATATATTGAGTTTTATAACTAAAAAATTATACAATTTTTATATAATATTTTGATAGGGTTTAAAATAGATATTTATTAATAGTTTTACATTCAAATATATTTTGTTATTGGGTTGGGGAGATGTAGTGTTTGTAAATAAGTGTAAGAGTTTAAATATTGGTTAATGTGGGGTAATATTGTAGTGTTCGTAAAATGAACTAATAGATCAAAGAATAATAATAACCAGTTTAGATCCATTTTAATCTTAGATTTTATCAAGTGTTGAGAGAAATCAAATCTCTTGAGGTGCAAACCTCTTTTTTGAGTGCAAAACTTGAGGACAAGTTTGCACCTTGAGAGATTTGATCCCTTTTGGTGCTTGATAGATCCGGGGTTAAAACAGATTTAGGTTGGTTTTAGTCATGTGCAACCATGGACAATTTGTTAAACGTCTAATTATTCTAATCATTTTAAATACACTAAATATGTCTAAGATTAATATGGTCATTTAACTTTAAATTTGTTCAATTACCTTAGTTTGTTGAGATGATATCAAGTGCTATTAAGTTGAATGCTGAAAAATGATGAAATAAAATTTTTGAATGCAAAATGACATTGTAACAGTGTTGAATGACAAAAAATGTTAGTAATAAGAATGTAGTCAATTACAAATAGTCTTCATTGTGATCAATCTCAAATGATTTTTTTCTATTGTTATTATTGTCACACATATTAGTTTTGCCATATTTTCATATGGATCATATGAAAAACGCGGTTGAAATCATAGACCATTCAAATTTTTAATTCAACCTATTTTAATTAACATCATACCTTGTCTCTCTTGCTCTCTAATATTAACAGTAGCTTTCTCCAAGCAATCATTGCGACTTATGGAGTGTTAAACCCCAAATAAGTTTAAATTGTACTTGTTTTCTATTACCTTGTTTGAAGCCAAAGTGACTAACTTTGTTGAGTGATGGAAAAATGTAATAATAAGAATGTAGTCAATTACAAATAGTTTACGATTTCAAGAAGAAAAACATTTTGGTATGTGAACATTTTATTTAAAATGAAAAATTGAGTATCCCCGATTAGGGTGTGAGTTGGATCCTATGGGTACGTCCCAACCCACTATCTAATATGCAGATCCCAAGAAAATCTTATGACATCCTCCACATGCACGTAGCACTTGGAGAGATGGTGGTGTGCATGTGAGGATTTAATGTTGGCCCAAAAGGTGGTAAAGGTAAGTTTTCCCTCCTTCGAGTTTGGTAAGTTGGTCTGTGTGCTCCGTTTGTTGTAGATCCGGTCTGGGTTTCTCATCATCCCAGGGAAGGCATCGGCTCAATCTCCTCATATTAAGGTCTCTGTCATGGGTATGTATCCACTCCTAATTCTATTATCAAGAAGAAAAAGATAATAGTGTTTATTGATTCTGGTAGTACCCATAATTTTATTCATTGTAAGATAACCAAGGAATTGAAATGCTTTCTATATCCAATACCAAAGTATCAAGTGATGGTTGCAAATGGAGGAACTATAAATTTCTTTAGAAAGTGCCATAATATCAATCTAACCATGGGGAATATGCATTTGTTGGACACCTAATCCACTAAGGGTTGGTGTGTAATATGAAAAGTCACCAGAGTTCAAGAGACCAATTGGTATATGAAGATGAAGGGTCACAAGAGTGTAATATAAGTATATATCATTTTGAATAATAATATAACGTACGCTTATTCTTCATATCTGGTCCATTTTATGTGTGTGTCTAACATGATATCATCAGAGCAAGAGAATTTTCCCCAATTTGAGCCACTCGTTTTGTGGCCATTCTTTTCCTACCATTCTGGATCAGCTAAGTCGCTTTACTCAGTTATTTCTCTATAATAATCTCCTAAAAAAAATCCAATCAGGTCAACCTGTCAGCATTGACATATCATTTATGTTTCCCTATGTGCTTGTCAGCCCTACACTCTATGCATTCTCTGCATTCTCCCATGTAATAACACATTGATTATGTGTTTGCTTGGTTTCAGTGTCTTGTGGACTGATACGAACCAATTTGTCACTCTAAGAAACTGATTGGCTACACCTCAACACGAGGCTCTGCATGTATCAAAATGTTTTCCGTGTCCACAAGTAAGTTTTTGCTTGCTTTATGGCAGTAATTCTCATGGTTTCTCTTCGAAATTTTGTATTTCGTTGTTGTCACAACTATCCTGTGTAGAAGGAATTATGACTATTAGCCTTTGCTCCATTGTCTCGGCGCTCAACTGATTTTGATTTTTCTAATAGCAATTATGTTGCACTGCTAGCACCAATGTGAATGTTCTGTCCCATAAGCTCAAACCAAAGATCGTGAGATTAATGCAAGGTAGCAAATGGGAACTTGTTGCTCTCTGGTGTAAGTCGTAATCCATTCATCTATGTTTAATTTTCTCTAGCGAATATTTTGATTCATATTCGTGTTGGTTCATTCTCCTTCGTAATGCTTCTCTGTTGTATCTGCATATAATATCAATCTTTTTGCATGAGCCATTTTATATCCTCTACTTGTGATGGCTTCATAAGTATTCAAATTACACTCGGTTATAGCTAGAAATGCTGGTCGCTAAGTAATTATTTTGAGAGGATGGTCCAAGAAAACACTGGCCGCTGACCAATTATTTGAGGAGGAATTATTGTCGAAGAAGCCACTTTATTTTATAGGGACGTTTTCTTCATTACGTCAAATTGTATTGAAGACATAAGATTTGTGTCTATAATCCATGGCAACAGACATTCAATATGAAAGAAGTTAAACAATATTGTCCAAGCATTGAAGCTTTAAAGATTTACATTTGAGTCGTCGAACACCATGAATTTGGTTGTGGGTCCTATTGTTCGGTGCATTGAATGCTCTCTCTGTTGAAACTATGTTGTCGTGCGTTGATATTTTTGAAGGACTATAGTGGTTATAATTCTGAGTTGTTGATTGTATTAATTGCGTTGGTATATATTTGAGAGTTAATTAAATTATCGATGATATAAACCTCCTCGATGAGCTGCAAGGTGGAGTGGCTTCTAATAAAACCAGCGTCTCCAATCTTCTCCATGTTTGCCTCCAATCTTCTCCAGTGTTCTGGGACCGTTTATGTTCTCTCTTGATAAGTTGCCTCCCTCGTGTCACTCGATGCCTGGGTTTTTTAGGTTGGCACCCTCTAACCAATCTCTTAATGAGACATTGCAGCCACCTTTTTTATTGATTTTGACATAGGGGATTGCACTCGCAACCTAAAACATGTTGATAGGTCGGCCTGATCCCGGATTCCTGATAAGATAAAAAGACAATATCTAAAAGCTCCATTTTTTTGATTGCATGACTATCATTCCACTTTTCTTATGATTTTGTTGAGCATGTTCTTTGTTTCTATTGATGATGTTGGAAATCTTTCAACCAAGGGGTCTCTTTGATGTGAAGTCCCAATTAGACCTCACACTATTTGGAATAGGAGCTCCATTCGGAATATCAGCCTGGTTGCCATGTATTCGTATGGATATGCCTTGGCTCTAACTGTAAGCAAGAGAGAGGAGTGCACATGTGCCTTCGAAAAGCAATGGGGGTGTGCCTGGTGATTGTTCGATTGTATGTGTGTCGAATTTATTTCACTATGGAGGGGAGGAAAAGTGAGCCTCTAAGAGAGAGGTAGTAGTACCACCCTAGTAGAAACACACATGAAAAAGAAAAGTTCATACAACATCAAGCGAAATAGGCCACAAATCATTAAAACCAATATGACAAGGAAGGTCTGTCAAATATCCAGCGGAATAGTCCATGAGGATGTAATAAAGATAATAGCAATTATAACACATTTTCAATATGATAAGTACCAAAATAACCAAAATAGTTGAACTACTTTAACACAGACGAAAGAAAACATGAATTACAAACATTCACAGAATAGTCTTACAAATATTTATAATCCATGCATGAAAAACGTGTTGGCCCATAAGGATTTTGTTATTAAGTAAAAGTTCCAAGACGCATGTATACAATGAACATAAATAACTCCAATAATGGAGCATCAGAGCCACTCCTTTCTCCTCAAAAGAATTGATTGGTCCATCTAATGCCTTGCGAGAGGAGCCAAGGTGGAAAAGTCCCTTGCTCATACAATGAGGGAGTATATATAACCAAGGGGTGATGCTTCCCCTTCCCTATGACTCTTTGACTACCCTCATGACGGTTTGACTTCCTATGACTTTTCAACTTAAATGACTCTTTATATTTCATGTGTGTCCTTTGGACTTTCACTTTACAATACATTTTGAATACCATTTACATTATCCACAATGACAATGGGGCATATGACAACTCATGACATGACACTGCTGACATGGACTGCTTGATGATGTGGCAATGTAAATCCACTCCTGCTACTGTGTGTTGAGTGTCTACTTGAAAATGATCTTCTTTTCACCTCCATATGACTTGGTAATAAGGAATCTTCAATGATCTTAAGTCTTGAGTTTTGATTGCAAACTGATGTTTCTTTTCTTTCTTGTGATTGATAAACTTGCATGTTCAGCTACAAGAGTGTCTTTCAAAATGTTTCCCTCCTTCATCTCTTTCTTCATCATCTTGCCATAGCATGGTAAGTTACCTGTATCTACAATTCACTCATGATGAGACAATATTAGCCCGAAAACCCCCTAGTCTAAGATGGTGCACTTTGATCAACTGACTGAGTCAGAATTGGGTGACAGGGTGGGAAAGAAGCATAGTAATTGCACAATTGCATAGCTCAAGTAGTCAGGGGTGAAGCTTGAACCTTGATACTATGCAATACGCAGTTCAGGCTAGGGCGAGGAAGAAAACTACGCAATTTGGGAGCTTATGATGACAAGTTGAGGGGACATGCACTAAATAAGCCTTTTGTGTAGTTTTGGAGGATAGATGAGCCTAGGTGATTGCACAATTGCACAGTTCAAGAGCCTAGGGTTGAGGCTTGAGCCTTGAAATTTTACAGTGCACAGTTCAGACTGGACTGAGGGAGAAAACTACGCAGTTCTGGGAGTCAGTGAGGCAGGTTGAGGGGATGGACACTGAGTGAACACACTATGCAGTTTCGGGATACAAGGGAGGTTGGGATATTGCGTAACTACACAAATTAGGAGCTCAAGGGATGAGCTTGAGGCTAGATATTGCGAAGCGCATAGTTGAGGCCAACCTGAGAGAAGGAATTGTGCAATTTTGGAGGTCAAGATTGGAGCTTGGGCACAGAAAATGCACAGTGCAATAGTTCTAGGAGGCAGGAACTATGCATTGCGCAATTCCAAGGGGGAAGGTCACAACTATAGAATTGAAACTACGTAGTGCACAGTTTAGGGAGGTTGGGTGAATCTAAGTTGCTTGGTCGGGAATCCTTTCTAAAAATCGCTAAGTGTGAGACCAGTGAGATTGATGTGAATAGTGATAACACTTCGACTGTGATCTCACACATAGAACACTTGACAATACAACAACATAAATCACCCATGACACATGAACAATATGAAAGACCCTAAAAATATGAAAGGGGTTTAAATTATCCCTTTCTCCTTAGGGACTCCCTACATAACTGAGACTGATCACTCAATTAATCAAAGGATTTGTGAGCATGCCACTGACATCAGGCATGACAGGACCCGCTCCTCTGCCTTGGCAGAACATGCAGAAAAATCTAAGCATCACATCTACATTGAGGAGGCCCAAGTCATTGCCAGGATTAGTCATTTCCATCATAAAAAATTCAGGGAGGCCTTAGAAATCGAAAAAAGGCCCACTAATTTGAATAGAGACAATGGTTGGAATATTAGCAGAAGTTGGGTCCCTGTCTTGTCCTCCTAATATTTTTTATGTTTATTTTTTACTTTTTCTTTTCTATTGTATTTATCTATGTAGGTATCTGTATCTTCTTTATATCGTTTGTTCGATCAATAATTAGGTTTTTCATCAATTATGTTTTATCATCTTGATCATTCTTAGCTCTTTTAATTATTTTTATATTCTTAGCTCCTTTAAGTATTTATTTTTGTTAGACTTTGTTTATTTTATTCTTTTTTCTTGGCTCCTTGATTTATTTGTAGGGCCTTAGCCCCTTATTTTATAGTTGACCCTGATTCATTAGTCTTTCTTATTTTGATTATTTTAGTTTTGATTTTATTTATTATATTTTCTGTCTTTTTCAATAATTTATTGATTTATTTATTAATAGGGTCTTGACTCCATTTTTTAGGGTCTTGACTCCTTTTGTTATTTTTTGGTTGTGCTCCTTGGTTCTAATTGATTCTTCTTATTCTATATATATTTCGCTTGTTAATCTATTCTTGATTTTATTTAATATAATTGGATCATAATAATTAATGCTATAAATTAAATAATATTATTCATAAACTAGCCATTTATTATGATTGTTTTTTTGGCTTCTCTCCTTGTTTGAGGTTTGACTATGAATGTTTGATTTCTTTTTATTCTATATATTTCAAACCTTTACCTTTTTCTTGATTTTATTTAATATTATTGGATCCTAATAATTAATGCTATAAATTAAATAATATTTTTCATAAACTAGCCTTTTATTATAGTTGTTATATGAACTAAGGATCTCTACATTGATATCTATTTAAGTTGGTGCCATGATCTGCTTTTTCATCTTGTCCTGACGATAAACCACACTGGATAGTTTGAAATGCATCGGAAAAAATTAATCGATGTGATTTCTACCAAAAATTTTATTTTCTTAATTAAATATGAATAATAGAAACCTGAATTCAGAAACTTTATGACTAGTTATGACAAGTGCGAAACTTAAGATAGACTTTGGGACGACCGTGACGACACTTGTGTGACAGTTCACTAATGAGTTTGACAGATGTTTACATAGTTACAACAATGAATATACACAAATATAGACCCTTGAAACCATCAAAGGAGGCTTCTACACATTGTGCGATAACCAATCATGCCAAAAGATGACAATTTACCCAACTTCTTAGGTGAGGAAAACACTTCAAGAAGGTAGATGAAATGAGTTTTGATGTTTGCGACAACAATGTGAAATACCAAGGAAGGCTCCGAAATTGAGTGTAAGCCAAAATTTTGGACGGTGTTGTAGAAACTACAACAGTTTCTTGGGGTGTCTTTAACATATACTATCACAAAGGAGAGATACATCGGCATCAAAAGACTGCAAAGAACATATAGGAATGTCAAAGGTTTGAATATAACATGTACCTAATTGCAATTGGTAGAAACTAAATGAATATTGCAACATTTACTTTCCATTTTACTATGATCTCAGCTACATACTAGTTCTAGAAAATTAGCAAAGAGGCACGACAAAGATCACTCAATATTTGCGCATTTACTAACAACTCTATATTTTATGTAACTTGTTTTAAACTGTGATTTGGAGTTCATGAAAAGTGCACATATGTTGCATGGTGATTCCCCACTGGATTTATTACGTAATAACTCTTCATTGATTATTTAATTGTTGGTGTGTTTTTAGTAGAAATTGAAACACTTCAATTTTGAGCTTGAATTGTTTGAAAAATGGTTCCAATTGGTGGAATGATAGAGTTATTGAACAATATGATACTCTCTACTATGGATAATACAATCAAAATCAGAGAAGAAAAAAAAACCACTCTTGTTGACATTCAAACATGACTACAAAATGCACAAGAGAAGATAGAATTTTTACTACTTGAATCTCAGCTATAGCAAGAGGAGCTACAACAACGTAGTCATGATTATGAAATTGTTTTTGTTTAGAATAATCCCCTATTTAAGTTTGAAAAAAACTCCCATCAATAGCCAAAAAGTAATCAAATCAATAAGATTGAGGTTGATTTAGATTCAATACCCAGTGTAAGAGAAGATATGCACAAAAATGCAGAAGTTCAGTGTGACCTTTCCAAGCCCATCATCAGACCTAGGGAAGAGCTTGTCAACAATAAAAACAAACATGGACTTGTATATGACAAGGAGGTTTCCTTTCATACTCCAGACTATTACAAGCCAATCAAATTTTAGAGTGTTGGATTTCTTCAGGACAATTCATCTTCACTTTTTCTCGCTCCTCATCCACAACAACAGATTGTGAAATGTCAACATTGTGATAAAGTTGGCCATGTGAAAGATCATTGTTTTGATCTTCTCCCATGCCAGCATTGTGGTCAGCACACTCATTATTTGAACAAATGCTTAAAAAACAAGCCTCCTACAAGAACAAGGATCACCTTGGATGGATCGCTTCTTGGCAATGGGCTTCAACAGCTAAGAAGATATTTCAGTCATATGTTAGAATTTCTTCTAGAGTATTGAAAATTATTGCAGTTGAGTCTCCTCCATCTTCTCACGTTGTATATAACAATGGGGAAATTCATGGTCATATACAAGCTTCAAATCCACATCAAGCAACCTGAGCCATAACTGTTGAAAATAGCAACAAGAAATGATAAAAATAAAATCTAGAAATTCCAGTTTAATTTGTCATTGAATTAAACTGAGAATTAAAATCGAATTCTATTCTCATAGCAACTTGTAAATAGTTAATTAAGTTTAATTAACTTAATTAGCTTAGGAATTTCAACTTGGAAGTTTTTCTGAAGTCCTGTATATGTTCTCCCTATATTATAGGGGTTCGGGATGAGTTAATTGTGAGTTGTAATTTGATAACTCAATTTACTAAGTTAAGTTTAGTTAAATTAGTTCCAAACTATTTGAAGAACTAATAGTGAGTTAATAGTCAGTTGGTGCACGAATGCATTAACTAGTGCTACTCCAGTTAACTAAAGATTCCCTCATCAGAAACTCACACATGTCAATTCTGAGAAAGACCCAGTTGAGATTAGAGTGCAGGGACAGTGTACTATTAATTGTATAATTTTCTGAGTTGTACAGATGGTGCATGCAATCAAGAACTAAACCTTGAAGGGATTGCACATTTTTGGATGCACTGGTTTCCCATTAATATGGGTTAATCAACCAGAGGAATTGTGCAAGGACATAGGGGCTTGGAGAGCAGCATAAGAGGCTAAGGTTTGGCTTGAGTTTGCTTGTGAGCTAGGAGATTGATCATACTGAGTGTTGGGATTGTTCTTGTGAGAACAAGCATTGTATTATCATCTTGGATTTCTGATATATGCAATACAGATAGTGGGGTTTTGAGTTACGGCTTTCCCTAGGAAAACTTATTGTGTTATGTGCCATTGATTTGTCTTCCTCTTGCTATTATTATTTTCATCGATCTATTGGCTTCCACTGGTTGAAAAGAGAAGTAGATTCTTGTTTAGTGCTTTAGTAAATTGCATGAGCTTGTGAATCTACAGGAAAATTCTACATGGTATCAGAGTTGAGAACAATATACTAGAGGAGATTTTGAACTTTTGACTTCAGGGTTACAGGTGAAATTCAAATTTGCAATACATACTTCAAGATCGACAGATGGCGTTCTACTATTTGCGGCTTGAGTATGCCTTGGATCGAATTATATAGCCTAGAAAAACAAGATGGAGGTCATGTTGGAAGACAATGGCTTGAAGGAATTAATTTATCAGGACATTCCTAAGCCACTAGCATCAAATGCTCCTTGAGGGAGTTCGAGACCACATGTCTTGGAGTCTCCCTGGGAAGGAAAATCTGCATTATATGTGGAAAGAATTGAAGGACCTTTTCCAGAATAGTAATGACCATAGGAAGTTGGCACTGAAAGATAAAATTCGAAAAATCAAGATGGAGGTTGGCGATTCAATTCCAAATTACTTGACCAAGTTCACTCATTGTCAGGATGAGCTTGGAAGTTGGAATCACTATTACCGAGAATGATATGGTGAGTCTTACTCTTCTAGGACTTCCAAAGAGTTGCCATAGTTATCAGGACTCTGTCAATGTTCGAGAGAAGCTACTAGATTGGGAATGATTGTGGTTGGATTTGATGCAGGAGGAGATTAGGAGGAACACTGGAGATGGGACCTCTTCCAAGGAAGTAGAAGAGGATTTTTCTTTAGCGAGTAAGGAAAATAAGGCCAAGGGAAAGAAGTCCCAAGGTGAGGAGGGTCGAAGGAAGATAGACATAATGAAATTCAAGTGTTTTCACTGTCACGAGCATGGGCACTATGCCAAGAATTTCCCATAGAAGAAAGCGAGCGAGAAGGAGCTGATAGTAGCAGTAAAAGGTGAAGCTCTAGCTTCACAATTCTAACTTGATTTCACTCTCATTGCATGCATGGTTGACAATGGCATGGGAGGTGTGTGGCATCTTGACAGTAGTGCCTCATTCCATGTGACAGGGAATAGAGATATATTTAGGGATTTTGAGGAGAAATACCTCAAGCAGAGCATATAGTTTGGAGATGACGAGAGGTATAGAGCTACCAAGATCGGTACGGTTACCTTTTAGAGGGAGTCTAGCTCCCCTCTAAGGATCACAAATGTTATGTATGTTCCAGGGCTAAAGAGGAATCTTGTTTCAGTCGCGGTATTGGAAGACCGTGGCCATGATGTGGTTTTTAGTAAGGGAAAGGTTTTCCTTAGATACATCACCACGAGACAGGTGAAACAAATCGGTTCACAGGTCAAGAACATGTATGCTATTGAGGTTCAAGATGCATGAAAAACCTTGAGGAGCAAGGCAAAGGTTAGAGACTTGGTGATTGAGAGGGAGAGTAAATTATCTCTCAACATGCAGCCCCAGAAGAAGCCTTAGAAGCAACTTCAGGAAGTTGTGGAGTAATCACATCTAGAGAAACTGAGAGGAGACCAAGTGGAGAGATCCACTCAAGTAGAGAAGAAGCAGTCTCAGAAAATTTTGGAGCAGCCAAAATTGGAGAAGTTGAGAGGAGACCGAGTGGAGACATCCACTCATGTACAGACCTCCAGTAGGGGGGAATTTCAAGCCAAGTGGGCAGAGGAATCACGTGTAGCCATACCTCCACATGTAAGGTGGGGCAATGTGAAGTGATAGTCCTAAGAGGGCTGAAATTGGGTGGGGTCCCTTGAGAGGTTTTATCTCATGGATCGTATCTTGCTATGACAGCCCAAAGTACATAATAGTGGCAGGAATCGATGAGATTGATGCAATCAGAGTGAAAGAGGCTAGAGCAATCAGATATTGAACAACATAGAGAAGGGTTGACAACAGTGCAGAAAGGCAGAGTCAACAAAAGCACATAGTTTTTAGTCGACAGAAGTAATAGCAGTCGGAGACTTTGAGGACAGAGGCATCATTCTGATTTAGGTTGGACGCTTTTTGGTTTCTGGAGTTGCTAGAGAAACCACACTAGAGAGAAGTGTTGCATGCAGAACATTCCAAAGGTTCAGGATTCAGATCGAGTTGAATTCCTTTCTTGTTGAGAGGGAGTGTTGAAAATAGCAACAAAAAATGATAAAAATAGAATCCAGAAATTCAATTTTAATTTGTCCTTGAATTAAACTGAGAATTAAAATCAAATTCTATTCTCATAGAAACTTGTAAATAGTTAAATAAGTTTAATTGACTTAATTAGCTTAGGAATTTCGAGTTGGAATTCTTTCCGAAGTCATGTATATGTTCTCCCTATATTATAGGGGTTCAAGATGAGTTAACTGTGAGTTGTAATTTGATAACTCAGTTTACTGAGTTAAGTTCAGTTAAATTAGTTCTAAACTATTTGAGGAACTAATAATGAGTTAACAGTCAATTGATGCACTAATGCATTAACTAGTGCTACTCTAGTTAACTAAAGATTCCCTCATCAGAAACTCATGCATGTCGATTCTAAGAAAGACCCAATTGAGACTAGAGTGCAAGGATAGTGTAATATCAGTTATATAATTTTATGAGTTGTACAAATGGTTCATGCAATCAGGAACTAAACCTTGAAGGGAATTAATATGGGCTAATCAACCATAGGAATTGCACAAGGAAATAGGGGCTTGGAGAGCAGCATAAGAGGCTAAGGTTTGGGTTGAGCTTTCTTATGAGCTGGGAGATTGATCATACTGAGTGTTGGGATTGTCCTTGTGAGAAAAAGCATTGTATTATCATCTTGGATTTCTGATATATGCAATACAAATAGTGGGGTTTTGAGTTGTGGCTTTCCCCGAGAAAACTTATTGTGTTATGTGCCATTGATTTGTCTTCCTCTTGCTATTATTGTTTTCATCGATCTATTGGCTTCCATTTGTTGAAAGTAGAAGTAGATTCTTGTCCTATGCTTTAGTAAATTGCATGAGCTTATGAATCTACAGGAAAATTCTTCAACAACCTGGACCTGTTGCCTGAGCCTATAGCCAAAGATAACCATACACAGATTCAGAGTTGTAGCTAAAGGCACAGAAGCCCATAAACATGCATATGGTTGGTGGCCTTCTTAAACCACCACAGGATGAAGACCTCCCTTCTCCAGGTTGAAGGTCTTCCTTTCTAAAGCATTTGGGACACTTCCTCTAGCAGAAGTCTTCATATTCTTTCCATATTTGGAAGAGTTCCGGAAATCACAGTAAGTGTTCCTTTGGTTGGTGGCCTTCCTTAAACCACTGCAGGTTGAAGACCTCCCTTTTCTAGGTTGAAGGTATCACTCTTCAAAGCATTAAGGAGCATTTACTCTAGCAGAATACTTCAACTTATTGCCAGATTTGGAAGAGTTCCTGGAACTACACTAAGTGTTCCAGTATTGGTGGTAATCCTTAAGCCATCATCGATTGACACCTCCATTTCTCCCACCTTATGCCAAAATATTAGAGAGCACATTCATCTTATTTTTTTCATGCATTGTTGTATTTTTGTATTAGAGCTATCTTCTTGGGCTCGTATATACCCCTTTGGATTAAGGGGGGAATGTTGGGCACCTAATTTGCTAAGGGTTGGTGTGGAATATGAAAATTCACCGGAGTCCAAGAGACTACTCAATATATGAAGAACAAAGGTCACAAAAATGTAATATAAGTGTATATCATTGTGAATAATAATGTATGTCACACTTATTCTTCATATCTGGTCCATTTTATGTGTGTTTCTAATAGTATTGAATAGTCCAATATTTTCCATTACAATGGGTGGTGTTGACGTTGTACTAGGATTCCAATGGTTACAATCTTTGGGGATGATAGCTTTTAATTTTAAATAATTTTTCTTGAAATTTTTTTGTGAAGGAAAGGAAGTTGAATTAAGGTGTATCGCAGGGAAACTAGGAAAAAAAATCATCTCTAATGGTGTGAAAAAGCTTCTAAAGAAACAACAATGAGGTGTAATTTCACAATTATGCTCGTTGGAGGTTCAAACATCAAAATCATCGATTTCTCTAGATCTCCAAAAAGCCTTGGACTCATTCTAATGTATTTGAGACTCCCAAAGGCCTCCCACCTATTCATGATCATGATCATGTTATTCATCTGATTCCAAGAAGTGTTCCTCCAAACATCAGACCTTACAGATATCCCTATTCCTAAAAGAGTGAAATTGAACGTATGGTTGCAGAAATGCTAGAGCCCGATATAATTCAACCTAGTCAAAGTTCTTTCTTTGCTCCAATAGTATTGGTGCACAATAAGGATGGGTCATGGAGTATTTGTTTCAATTATATGGGAGCTCAACAAGCTCACTATTAAAGATAAATTTCCCATTCTTGTCATTGATGAGTTGTTGGATGAATTACATGGAGAAATTTACTTCACCAAGATGGATCTTCGTTGAGGATATCATCAAATTAGAATGAAGATTGAAGACATTCCCGAAAACATCATTCAAAACTCATGAGGGTCATTCTGGCTTTTTGGCCATGCCTTTTCACCTTACTACTTCACCTTCCACATTTCAAGGTTTGATGAATTCCATTTTCAAACCCTTCCTTAGAAAATTTGTGTTAGTATTTTTTAATGATATACTAATCTACAACAAGTCCTGAAAGGATCATGTTCAACATGTTGACAGGGTGCTCAAACTATTGGAAGAGAAACAATTATATGCAAAAACCTCCAAATGTTTCTTTGGAGTATAGGAGGTGGAATATTTGCGTCATATTGTATCTCATGAGGGTGTTAAGGTAGACCCTAAAAAAATTAAAGGCATTAAGGAATGGAAAATCCCCACAACCATAAATAAGCTTCGAGGATTTCTCAGGTTGACAAGGTATTATCATAAGTTTGTTAAGAATTATGGGAGAATAGGAGCACCTCTAACGACATTACTGAAGAAAGATGCATTTTCTTGGACTCCAAAAGCAACTAAGGCCTTTGAACATCTTAAAGAGGCAATGTGCCAAGCATCAGTCTTAGCTGCGCGAGAATTCACAAAAACCTTTATTTTGGAATGTGATGCCTCAGGAAATAGAATTGGTGTTGTTTAAATTCAATAAGGAAGACCCATTTCTTTTGAAAGTTGTCCAATAAAAAGAAAGTATTTACAAAAACTTATTTATGAGAAGGAAATGTCAGAAATACTACATGCACTAAAGCAATGGTGATCTTACCTAATGGGAAGACACTTCAAAGTAAAAATAGATCATGATAGTCTTAAATACTTTTAGGAACAAATATTATCTTCAAAAGAACAACAAAAATGGGTCACAAAGATGTTGGCTTATGACTCTGAAATCATCTACAAAAAAAGGAAGAGAAATGTTGTTGCAGAGGCACTTTCAAGAAAGTATGAGGATGTGGAAGCATTTATTTGTGCCATTTCTATTATCCAACCTGATTGGATAACCGAAACAAGGGATGAATGGAAGAATGATAAAAGGCATGGACACTCATTCAAAAGTTGCAGCGAGATCCCAGTACATATGATACATTTAGCTGGAAAAATGATTCATTATGGTACAAAGAATGCTTATATCTTTGTAAGAATTCCAAATTCAAGCAAAATGTTCTTTTGGAATTTCACACCTCCCCCTTAGGAGGGCACTCAGGATTTTTAAAAACTTACCAGAGGGTCAAGAAGGATTTTTCTTGGGATGGCCTTAAATCTGATATTCAGAAGTTTGTGGGAGAATTTTTAATTTGCTAAAAAATAAAAGTTGAGACAATTAAGACCCCAAGTTTGTTACAACTTTTAGCCATTTCAAGTTAGTGTTGGGAGGAGAACTCAATGGATTTTACCGCAGGTTTACCCAAGTATGAAGGAAGGAGGTGGTTGATAGACTTATCGAGTATGCACACTTTTTTGCATTATCTCATGCTTTTAAAGCTAGTACAGTTTCTATTGCATTTATGGAAACAATTCAAAAGCTACATAGAAACCCAAAGATTATTGTAAGTGATAGTGATCCCATTTTCACTGGAAATCCTTTGATGGAATTATTTTCTTGTCTTGGTACTCAATTAGCTCATAGCTCATCATATCATCCTCAAGCTGATAGGAAAACTAAGATAATGAACAAATGTTTGGAAGGATATCTTCGATGCTTTGTATCTGATATACAAACACAATGGGTCAAGTGGTTACCTCTAGTTGAATGGTGGTATAACACTTCCTTCCATACTGCAGCAGAAATCACCCCATTTATGACACTTTATGGATATCATCCATCGTCCATCACATCATCTTTAAGAGAGAATTTTAAGGTTCAAGCAGTGGAAGATCACATCGAGCATCAACAACAACTTCTCCAAATCTTAAAGGATAATCTCATTATGGTGCGGAATCAAATGAAACAACAGGAAAATCAACATCGTAGTGAAAGAAGTTTTGATGTAGGTCACTGGGTATTTTTACGGCTACAACCATACAAAAAATTGTCCCCTACACAAGACAAGAAGGATAATAAATTATCGCCCAAGTGTTATGGTCCTTACAATTTGTTGCAAAATATTGGTACTATGGCATGCAAATTGGAGTTGTCTGCATCTTCCCAAGTACACCCATTTTTCCATGTTTCATGCTTAAAGAAGGTTATTGGTGACAAGCTCCCAATTCAAACAGTGTTGTCAGAACTTGACGAAGAAGGAAAAATCATATTTGAGCCTGAATTAACCATGGAAACAAGAACTGGTAGCTACATAATCTATTAATTTCAGAGAGAACTGATAGCTACAGAATCAATTAATTTCAGAGTATCTCATTAAGTGGAAGAACTTACCCATTGAAGATTCCACATGGGAGGATGGGAATTTTATATATAAGCATATGGAACTACTCAAGATTTGAGGACAACACTTTTTTGAATGAGAGGGGCATGTTAGGTCCCTATAATAATAGTGTATCCCCATTATTGTTATTGTTAGAGTAGTCCCCTATTGTTATTATTGTGCCCATGTATCCCCCATGTTTTTATTATTGTGCCCCATAGAAGCCCACTATTGTTATTGTTGTGTCCTTACATTATTATTGTTATGTAGGCTCTGATTATATTGTGACCCTTTAGACTCCTATATATACCGAGGAGGCATTATCATTTGTATCATCCAAGAATTGTTCAATAATGTAATGTAAAGGAGGTATCCCCTTCAAAGAGGATAATTTTTAAGTCATTGATCTATCTTTTCTTGTGTTTTGTGAGTTGGTTGCGTAATAGCTTCCAACTAGATAAGAGTTGCACCTCCCAAACAAAGAGAAGCAAGTTGGATCTTTGTGACATCATCATCAATCTTTTGGATCCTGCAATTAGCTTCAATTTTATGAACCCAATTATCCAACTTTTCAGCATTTACTTCTCCATCATACATTGGTAATTCAAACTTGACATCAAGCTTAAGCAAAGGAGACTTAGCATGTCCTCTTGGAGATGTTGGAGGAGTTGGCCTATGTGAAGAATGAGGTGAAGATGGAGGTGAAGGAGGATAAGGAGGAGGATTTCTACCATCACCACCATCACCTTTTGGTTTATTAGAACTTTCTCCTTGCAATTGTGTTGTTCTTTCATTATACAACGCTCACCGTTTCAGTCATATCAAAGAAAGATTTTTTGAAATCTCTTTCATCCTTAGACATCAATTATTGTCCTTGTCCTTCTTCATGATCCATGACTTGTGGAGTATGTGGTCTTCTTAAGCCAATTTGAGGGTTAGTTTCTTCAAGTGATCCTTCTCCTCTTCTCAATCTAGACCTTGTAAGATTCAAACACTTAGCAAATTTTGTCAAACCTTCACAAAAACCATGCTCTGATGCCAAACTAATCCAAAAATGAAAGTGAAGGTTTCATTAAACAATTTTTAAGCTAGTTTATGTATTTTATTCAATGGATCATGGTTGAAAAAGTACAAAAACTTAAGTTAATTTGCATAAATTTAACAATTAAAAGAGGACAAAAATGTAGTATAAAACACATGCAAATTGATAATGGAGTTCACCCATCTTGGGCTACATCTCTGGGTCCAACTTCCAGTGTTGACCACTTTATTATATTCTCATATTCTCAATACATCAACATACAAGCTTCATTATGCAAAAATAACACAGTTATTGTGTCGAGAATGCTCAAAAACCCCAACTAGGCTCTTCTTGAGCTCAAAAAGGCTTAAAATTGAGCAAAATACCCCCCTTTAACCAAATTGGTCTGCAACTGCAACACATTAGCTCTCGTTCCTCTAAAATTGGCAACAAACTAGCCTATGGACTATTGTTGGGCATGTTCAATTGGGAACCTGGAGGTCTCGGGTTTTATCCGACGCAATCGGTTATTTGGGTGTGTTGTTGCTTTAATATATTAAATAACAATTTGGTGGGGGGACCGTTCGCCCCACCCTTTTATTCCATCTGTGTTATGGATGCATGTGGCCATGGGTCACGGGTCATGGGCCATGTGCCCTCCCATAGCATTCGCTCCCATCGACTCTAGTCGCATGCCATCATGTAACCACAAGTCAAGGCCTCACCCAACGCCCCCGCCTCCATTGGGTGTTGGTCATATAATGTGACATAAAACCAAGGTTGGGCTGGTTGAGTGCACCCGCTAGTCCGACCCTCTCCCCTAACCGCCAAACTGATGCACATTAAATATATGCGTTGCCCTATGTATAAAAAGCAATACATGTAGCCTAATTGGTCGAGTGGTCGTTTCATGTAATGGATGTCGTGAGGTCAATTTCGCTGGAGGCTTGTTCAGTCGACTCAAAAAAATTTGGCGCCATCTTGAGTGCCATGTGGCCCCATGATATTAGGCCATGTGGCACTCTTTGATTGGCCCAACTCTAAAACCATTAACCCAATAATAGTGTGTCATACATGACTGACCCAAATGCCAGCTTCTAGTTGGCTCCCTCCTGACTACTTTGTACTACCTGATCATCGAATGATGTCAGCACCAAGTTAGTGTATGGACTACCACGTCAACATTCATACCCTACACAATGAACCTACAACTTTGAATTTTTGCATATTTTCCCAAAACTTCATAATGTGATAACTTGCTCATATGGTGTTGAATTGAGGTGATTCAATCATCATTGGAATCAAAACGACGAGCCATACAGCTTGGCATTAGTTTTAGGAGGATTTGGGCACTTTGATTTTTAAGCATTTTTTGGATCCCCTAGATCAATAAAGGACATAGAACATGTGTATATTTAATATTAAAGGAATGAATAGAGTGTCAAGAAAATATTTGAAGGAAAAAGTGACACATATGAATGATTATGGAATTCAATGGGAATGAAGATCGTTCTTGATCATAGTGCACTTGATTGTATTGGTTGAAGGCTATTGTTTCTGCTTGATGGGTGTGAAGGTACTAAAGGTGTTATTATTTCAAGTTATCAGTTACGAATTCAAATTATCAGTTATGAAGATAGGCACAATGGATAGACACAGTGGTAATCACTTTTTCTCTTATAATCTGAAGATGTAAAACATGTCAAACTCTATCTCTGGTTTGAACTTTAATTGGTATTGTGGTATTTTAGAGTAAACTTTATGCTCACAATTGGTATTTTACATCATGGAAATACATTTTCATAATACTTTTGTTGGCCTACACAATAAAGACCATAAATATAGTGGTATTCCTTTAATTGATTTAAACAAGGGTGCAGTATATTTCATGTATTGACTAATAGAACTAAAGAAAGTACAATGATATTCTCATCGGTACAGTGGTATTCTGCTATTCCAAAGGTTGATTTCTTTCACAAGGAACTATCCCTGTCAAATTCATACGCAAAGATAGGTAATGATTGAATATTTCTTGACCCTGAATACAAACATTGTTCTTATTTGCTTACAAAATCCCTTGCCATTGATATCAAAGGGGGAGGTGTTGGCACGAGAAATGAGGCTGAAAGGAGAAGTAATTCTCAGGAGAAATAAGAATTATGGCTCTCAGGGGGAGAAGCATGGTGTTTTCATCAATGCCAAAGGAAGAGGATGTTGGCAATGCTGGCATTGATGTCAAATGAGCATGGTAATGTCAAATGTTATACAGATAGATGAAGAACAAATATTCACGTTCATACATTCAAAAGTATTGGCAAGGTTCTTGTTCACACATACTATGTTGATTTTAAGGTTGAGCTATTGAAAGTTATTGTTGATTGCTAATTGTTAAAGGTTGATGTGCAAAGGATAATTAAAGCGATGTGATGTGCAAAGGTTGTTACTGTCGGTTTTTAATTTATATGCAAAGGTATACTAATGTGAGGCTAATAAAATAAAGGAAGATTGAAAGGTTGATGTGTAAGGCCGATACAATGGTGTGTGAGGCTGATAAAATAAAGGCAGATTGTGAAGAAATACATATTTTATAAACAAATTAAATATATGGAACATGAGAGTTGAAGAACAATGTTTAAAGAACTTGATATTTTCATTGAATATTATATGTTGAATTTACATCTCAAAGCCATATAGTGCAATATCTCAAATGTTCTTAATATTACAAATTCTTGAACTGAATTTCATATTTGGAAATGAAGAGGCAAATTGTGAACAACTCTAGAAGACCAAGTGATAATTCTTCAATTCGAATTCTTGCATGGAATACAAACAATTAACAACTCTTTGTATATAAAAAATGTCATTTTGAATGAAAAAGAAGTTATTTGAACTGAACATTTGTATGAGAGAGTTTATGAACAACCTGGTAAGGAGAGAAGGGAAAGAGTAGCAGAAGAGGAGTAGATTTGAAGAAGAGAAGTAGAGAGGATAAGCAACAAAAAAGAGGACAAAAAATTATTTTAGAACAAAGACAAATACTAGGTAACCAACAAATCTAATTTTTAATCTGACTAGGGGATTGTAGTTTCATTTTCAAGTTGTAGTTTGATGAAGGAACATAACACAATCTCCTCAAATAGTAGCAAATATAGGTGTTTCCCTGAGAGGCAATCTACAACCCAGTATAGCGGGAGATGCGTAGGCATAAATGTTTAACATTTAACATTTGTTCAATTAAAAAATAATAAAAGATTAAAATTGATACACAACGTATGGTGGAGATTTTGTAGTGTAAACATTTAAATCTTGGTTCAATTAATAATAAAAAAGTAAAGGTAACAAAAATTATTAAAATTTTTTGTTATATTGTAATTTTGTTTTGTGGGGCAGCTTAGCCACTCCATCTCAAGTTAGAAATTATGCTTAGGAAAAACTGCATAAATAATTATAAGTTACATTTGTCAATGTCAAATTAATAATGGTTGATAGACAAATCATCCTAGTCTTGTTTTGACAATAACTAATAAATTTAGATGTGAAGTGGATAAGTAAATTGCATAAATTTTGGTGGGTACAATTTTACTCCTACATTGTGAGTTGGTAGGGACTAATAATGTTTCCATAACCATATTTCAATTTAATTAATAAGCACATAATAACTTAACTTATAAATAGGTTTTGTTACAATACCATGGCCTATCAATACCACATGCCAAGAAAACATAATTCATTTCACAATAAAAAATTAAAATGTAAAATATTTTAGACATTACATATAACATTGATTACATATAGTGAAAATTCTCCATCATATGGATGGAGGGGGGAGAGGGGGAAAAAGAGAGAGAGAAAGATGGAGTTGGGAGAAATAGGGTGGCGGAGAGAAGGAGAGAGGGAGGGAGATAGCTACATAGTGGAAGGTGGAGAGAGAAAGAGTCACGAGGAAGAGAGAGTGAGAGAGGGAGGTGTAAGAGAGAGCAAGAGAGAGGAATTAAGAGAGAGATAAGGGGAGGGAGAGGAGAGAGGGAGGGAGAGAGAGATGGATTTGGAGGGGGAGATAGAGGGAGGGAAGAACAAAGACATATAGAGAGGGAGGTAGATAGAGAGGAAGAGACAAGGGAGAGATGGAGACAGAGGGAGACAGGAGAGGAGGAAAGATAGAGATGAGAGGAGAGAGAAGAGGAGAGAAAAGGAAGAGAGAGGGGAGGACATAGAGATGGAGGGGGGAGAGAGGGGGAAAGAGAGAAGGAGAGAGGGAGGGAGATAGTGTTGGCATTATAATACATATGTTGTACTTGATGGCAACCCACTCATCTCTAATAATAAATTATAGTGTAGAGAAAAGTTCACGCACTTTTATGCAGAGAAAAGTTTATTTCATGTAGAGAAAAAGTTCACGCACTTTCATGCAAGGAAAAGCGCGTATATGTTGGAGAACTTACCTTTGGTCCATGGTAGTTAGTCCTTGGTATTTGAACCTATGAGGAAAAGCGCGTATATGTTGGAGAACTTACCTTTGGTCCATGGTAGTTAGTCCTTGGTATTTGAACCTATGAGGAAAAGCGCGTATATCTTGGAGAACTTACCTTTGGTCCATGGTAGTTAGTCCTTGGTATTTGAACCTATGGTTTTGGACCATGGTACGCACTTTCATGCAAGGAAAAGCGTGTATATGTTGGAGAACTTACCTTTGGTCCATGGTAGTTAGTCCTTGGTATTTGAACCTATGGTTTTGGACCATAGTACCTCGTCAAAAGTGTTGATCTCACGCAATTTCATGGTTGGTTCATGGTATTAGTCCGACAGTTTTTGATCCTATGGTTTTGGCCCATGGTATTGCATCCAAAAGTGTTGATCTCACGTACTTTCATGGTTGGTTCATGGTATTAGTCCAACAGTTTTTTTTTTATCCTATGGTTTTGGCCCGTGGTATTGTGAAAGGCCTAAGACTATAAAAGAGGAAGGAGATCATTTGGCAAAGCATCTTCTGAATTATCGAATATCTGATAAAGTGCTAGATCTGGAATATTGTGATTGGGTTTTGGCGCAGATCTGGATCTGAATGAAGAAGGAACCTGAGCGTAAGGAGAAGGATAAGTTCTATTGATGGGTCAAAATCTTAAGGCTGGAATAGTGGTATCTCTATATGATTTTGATCTGTGATATGTGGCATACGCTTTATCTATAAATCTAATAATCTAGGTCTGAATTATTGATGCGTGTTTTATTTTACACATGTTATGATCTGGGTATGTCTGATGTAACAACTGCAAAGTTATAAGGAAATATTTGCAGATCTGTATGCGGGTTGGCTTTGGTGAAATCAGAGATTGATGATGCAAGTGTACTTGATGGGTTTTTGATGTTCTTGGATCCAGTTTGAAAATTTATGAAAAGTGGTCCTTGAAAGAAAAGAAGTAGGGGGTTGTAGCTCCCTTCCAAGAGAGACTGGAAAACGAGAGAGAGTTGTAGCTCTCTGCAGGTTGCAGCCTGCGTACTGGTAAAGGACTGCACCAGTACAAAACCATTGTAAAAGGAGTTTCTAATTTGAAAGAAGATAGAGACATATTGCAGCAGGTGGTTTTCACCCACATTGGGTTTCCACCTTACATCTTGTGTTCTTTGGTGTGACTATCTGTTTTCTTTGTTCATGCTCATTATTTTATGGTACTGACATGCAAAAATAATTCAAAGAATAAATAAGGAAGATTTATTAAAAGAACTTGATAATACTGATTCACCCCCCCTCTCAGTATTATTTCCAACAATTGGTATCAGAGCAGGTCCTTCAGAGAAGCTTGATCGCTTGAAGGAAGATCATTCATCATGAGCAACTACGAGAGGGAAGCATCAATCAGGCCACCAATTTTTTATGGGACAAACTTCAATTATTGGAAGGTAAGAGTTACTGCCTATCTTCAATCTCTTGGTACAGAAGTTTGGGATATCATAGATACAGGCTACACTTTTCCTTTAGTTGCTCCTACAGATACGGCCGAAAAGAAGAAATATGAAACAAATGCTAAAGCAGTCAATACTCTGCTGGGATGCTTATCTCAAACAGAATTCGTGAAGGTTATGCAATATAAATCCGCAAAAGAAATATGGGACAAGATTGTCTTGAGCTACGAAGGAGATGAACAGGTAAAGCATGCTAAACTTCAAACCCTCAGGATTCAGTATGAGAATCTCATAATGTATAATGATGAAAGTGTGGCTAACTATTTCCTTCGGGTAGATGAGATTGTTAATTGCATGAAAAACTTGGGTGAAGAAATAAAAGAGGCTATTGTGGTTGAAAAAGTTCTAAGATCATTGTCCCCCAAGTTTGAATCTAAAGTGTCTGCAATAGAAGAAAAGGAAAATCTACGAATTCTTACTATGTCTCAGCTACACGGAATTCTAACTGCTTATGAAATGAGAAAGGGAGGTCCATCAGACAGAAGAGAAGCTGCTTTCAAGGCTTCAGGCAAAGGAGACTATTATGAAGCAAGTCACGTGCCAGAAGAAGAGGAAGAAGAATCAAATTTTGTCAGAAATCTTCAAAGGGGAACTGGAAGGTTCAGAGGTAAGTTACCTTTTAAATGCTTTGCTTGTGGAAGAGTAGGTCACTATGCTGCAAAATGTCCTCATAAGGATAAAGGAAAGGAACCTACTAGATGGAACAAGAAACAGATTGCAAATAAGAAAAGCTACTACACTCATGAAGATAGTGATGGTCTATCAAATAGTGACGAAGATGAACGAGGTAATGACTATAAACTCTTAATGGCATTTGAAGATGATGATTACATGGATGCTATAGATGTGGATAGCTTTTGTGAAGAAATTTCTAGACTCAAGACATGTATAGAAGAAAAGA
Organism: Pinus tabuliformis; assembly: GCA_031772625.1. Lineage (NCBI taxonomy): Eukaryota > Viridiplantae > Streptophyta > Pinopsida > Pinales > Pinaceae > Pinus > Pinus tabuliformis. Next base: position 529,316,609 of record CM062814.1, read on the forward strand.
ATAGGATCATTGATACTCTACAACTTCAAATTGATGAAAAAGAAAAATATCTTGAAAAGTTAGAAGGCGAAATTGTTGGTCTTAGAAAAGAGATTGAGAAAACAAAGGCTATTAATCTTAAGTTTGTCAAAGGATCTGAAACTTTGGATGAGATCATCAATGTACAGCGCTCTCCTCTAAACAAGACAGGTCTAGGCTATAATGGAGAAACTTCTCAAGCATCCACCTCAAAGAGTTATCTTGATGCAGCAAGAAGGAATGAGCAAAAGCACAATGGAGATCACCAAGTAAAGCAGGGACCATTTACAAACAAAGACTATCAGGCAAATCAGGGGCAATCTGTCTTAAGGATGAACAAAAGCTACAACCAGCCACAAGTAAAATCCTCTCAATTTTCTTCAAGAATGAATGACAATAGAAATTACAATCGTTTGGCCGGAAGATTTGATAACCGCAGAAATTTCTTCAATGGACAATGCTTTTCTTGCCATAACTTTGGTCACAAAGCAGCTCAATGTGTTGCATATAAAACGATCATGACTATAGAAGCTCAAAAACAAAGAAGTATGACCGGGATTAAAAAAAGGACCTATAACAACTTTTCGGTTCTTGAAAATGAAGTTGAATGTTCTATTTGCAATAAATTTGGTCATGAAGATTCTGAATGCAGGAGCAGGTTTCAGCGGACAAAGGAACAAGCCTCAAGCACCAAAACATGGAGAATAAAGGAACCACAAACAGAAAGATGTGGGATAGCATTTTATGCAGAGGGACAGGAAAATCTATGGTACATTGACAGTGGATGTTCGAAGCATATGACAGGTGATAAAGAAAAAATTGAATCATATTCTGCTCTAGAAAAAGGAAAGAAAGTTTCTTTTGGAAATGATACTCCTGCAACTATAAAAGGAAAAGGCACTGCTTAGTTAAAAGAAAAGGTCAAAGCTGGAAATGTTTTGTATGTTGATGGATTGAAACATAATCTTCTAAGTGTCAGCCAAATGTGTGATCAAAGAACCGAGGTGATATTCAGATCAAATGGACGTCTTGTTCGTGATCTCGATACAGGTAAAACAATGATCAAAGGTAAAAGAACTCCAAATAATCTATACATATTTGAAGAAGGACAACAACAATGCTATTTGAGCAAGGATGATGAGCACTGGTTATGGCACCGGAGGTTGGGGCATCTAAGCTTTTCACAAATAAGGAAAGCATGAAAATATCAGGCAGTTCGTGGTCTTCCAGATATCAAAGTTCCAGACAACACCATATGCAAATCATGTCAGTTTGGAAAGCAAACCAGAACTACCTTTCCGGAAAAGGAAGGATCAGCTAGCATGCCTCTTGAGCTAGTACATACAGATACATGTGGTCCATTCAGGAAAAGGACACCTCGAGGAGAAGAATACTTGATATTATTCATTGACGATTTCTCCAGGTTTGTCTGGTTAGGACTTATGAAGCACAAAGATGAAGCATTCGAAAAATTCAAATCCTTTAAAGCCTTGGTTGAAAATGAATCAGGATACAAAATTAAGTGTCTTAGATCCGACAGAGGTGGGGAGTTTACCTCAAATGAACTTTTCGATTTCTGTGAAGAACCTCAAGAAGAACCAGAGGAGCAGATAAGGATAGAAGAGAAGACTCCATCCAGATATGTTCAGAAGAATCATCCAGAATCTCAGATTTTGGGACAGAAAGAAGCAGGTGTACAAACAAGAAGAACAATTGCAGAAGCTTCAAGCTATGTGGCATTACTCTCTTCCACTGAACCACAAAATGTGAAAGAGGCATGCAAAGATGAATGTTGGGTCAAAGCAATGGATGAAGAACTTGAGCAGATCGAAAAGAACAACACTTGGGAGCTGGTTCCTAGACCAAAGGATAAGAATGTTATAGGAACAACATGGGTCTTCAAAAATAAATTGAATGAAAATGGAGAAGTAATTAGAAACAAGGCCAGACTTGTTTGTAAAGGGTATGCGTAGCAAGAAGGAATAGATTTTGAAGAAACTTTTGCTCCTGTTGCAAGACTTGAGGCCATCCGAATGTTCCTTGCTCTCTCAAGCTTTCAAAACTTCAAAGTATTTCAAATGGACGTGAAGTCAGCCTTTCTGAATGGAGACTTGGAAGAAGAAGAAGTATACATTGAGCAGCCAGATGGTTTCATTCTTGGAAATGATCCAATTCTTGTATGCAGATTGAAAAAGGCTCTCTATGGCCTCAAACAAGCTCCAAGGGCTTGGTACTATCGTTTGGACAAATATCTTCATCAACAAGGTTTTTCAAAAGGATCAGCAGACAACAATCTTTATATAAAAGTTGAAAATGACAAATTGCTGATACTTGTTGTGTATGTAGATGACATTATCTTTGGCAGCAATGAAGAAGCTATGAGTCAAAGCTTTGCCTTGGTGATGCAGAAAGAATTCGAAATGTCCTTGCTGGGAGAACTGACATATTTTCTTGGTTTGCAAATCCAACAAAATGAAGGAGGGATCTTCTTGTCTCAAACCAAGTATCTCAAGCAAATTTTGAAGAAATATGGTATGGAAGAAGCAAAACCAGTATGTACACCCATGGTCACAGGATGTAACCTCAGTGCAAATGATGAATCAGCAGCAGTGCATCAACCAACTTACAGATCTATGATTAGAAGTCTACTTTATTTGACAGGTACCCGACCAGACATCATGCATGTAGTGGGAATAGTTGGAAGATTTCAGGCATATCCACAGGAAACTCATCTTCAGGCAGTAAAGAGAATCTTCAAATATCTTCAAGGGACTCAAAACTATGGCTTATGGTATCCTAGAGATACAGATCTCACACTTCATGCTTATACAGATGCAGATTGGGCCGGAAGCGTGGATGACAGGAAAAGCACAAGTGGTGGTGCATTCTTTATGGGTTCCAGATTAGTATCTTGGTTCAGCAAGAAACAGAGTTCAATTGCCTTGTCTACAGCTGAAGCAGAATATGTTGCTGCTGCATCTTGCTGCACTCAACTCCTTTGGATGATGCAGACCTTGCAGGATTTTCAAATCACTTGTACACCACCCATCTCCATCTTATGTGATAATACAAGTGCAATCAGCATTTCAAAGAACCCAGTCATGCATTCAAAAACCAAGCACATACCAATCAAGTATCACTTTCTCCGGGAACAAGTGCTTGAACAAAAGGTCAAGTTGGAGTATGTTACTTCTAAGGAACAGGTTGCTGATATACTCACCAAACCATTGCCTAGGGAGACCTTTGAATACCTCAGGCAAAAGCTAGGGGTTGTTGATGCATCATCTTGTTGTTGAATCTCTTCTGATTGTTGGTTGTACGCAAGGTTCATCTGAAGTATATGCGTACATGTGCTGGGTTGCGGATTGGTCAAAGATCGAATGGCACAGGTTCAAGGGGAGCATATCATGCATTTTTGGCATTATGGAGGAAGTACAGAAGGAGATCATGGATGCTGGTCTAAATATTGCTGCAATACGTCTCTATCTCTTTCATGGTCATGGATTATGGTTCTTCTTTGCAAATCTGGTTTATAGTCAGGGGGAGCATGTTCTTAGGGGGAGCATAACCCTTTGCCCTTGATGTCAAAGGGGGAGAGTGATTGGTTGTTGTTGCCATCAAGTCCAAAGGGGGAGATTGTTGGCATTATGATACATATGTTGTACTTGATGGCAACCCACTCATCTCAGATAATAAATTATAGTGTAGAGAAAAGTTCACGCACTTTTATGCAGAGAAAAGTTTATTTCATGTAGAGAAAAGGTTCACGCACTTTCATGCAAGGAAAAGCGCGTATATGTTGGAGAACTTGCCTTTGGTCCATGGTAGTTAGTCCTTGGTATTTGAACCTATGAGGAAAAGCGCGTATATGTTGGAGAACTTACCTTTGGTCCATGGTAGTTAGTCCTTGGTATTTGAACCTATGAGGAAAAGCGCGTATATGTTGGAGAACTTACCTTTGGTCCATGGTAGTTAGTCCTTGGTATTTGAACCTATGGTTTTGGACCATGGTACGCACTTTCATGCAAGGAAAAGCGCGTATATGTTGGAGAACTTACCTTTGGTCCATGGTAGTTAGTCCTTGGTATTTGAACCTATGGTTTTGGACCATGGTACCTCGTCAAAAGTGTTGATCTCACCCAATTTCATGGTTGGTTCATGGTATTAGTCCGACAGTTTTTGATCCTATGGTTTTGGCCCGTGGTATTGCATCCAAAAGTGTTGATCTCACGTACTTTCATGGTTGGTTCATGGTATTAGTCCAACAGTTTTTTTTGATCCTATGGTTTTGGCTCATGGTATTGTGAAAGGCCTAAGACTATAAAAGAGGAAGGAGATCATTTGGCAAAGCATCTTCTGAATTATCGAATATCTGATAAAGTGCTAGATCTGGAATATTGTGATTGGGTTTTGGTGTAGATCTGGATCTGAATGAAGAAGGAACCTGAGCGTAAGGAGAAGGATAAGTTCTATTGATGGGTCAAAATCTTAAGGCCGGAATAGTGGTATCTCTATATGATTTTGATCTGTGATATGTGGCATACGCTTGATCTATAAATCTAATAATCTGGGTCTGAATTATTGATGCATGTCTTATTTTACACATGTTATGATCTGCGTATGTCTGATGTAACAACTGCAAAGTTATAAGGAAATATTTGCATATCTGTATGCGGGTTGGCTTTGGTGAAATCAGAGATTGATGATGCAAGTGTACTTAATGGGTTTTTGATGTTCTTGGATCCAGTTTGAAAATTTATGAAAAGTGGTCCTTGAAAGAAAAGAAGTAGGGGGTTGTAGCTCCCTTCCAGGAGAGACTGGAAAACGAGAGAGAGTTGTAGCTCTCTGCAGGTTGCAGCCTGCGTACTGGTAAAGGACTGCATCAGTACAAAACCATTGTAAAAGGAGTTTCTAATTTGAAAGAAGATAGAGACATATTGCAGCAGGTGGTTTTCACCCACATTGGGTTTCCACCTTACATCTTGTGTTCTTTGGTGTGACTATCTGTTTTCTTTGTTCATGCTCATTATTTTATGGTACTGACATGCAAAAATAATTCAAAGAATAAATAAGGAAGATTTATTAAAAGAACTTGATAATACTGATTCACCCCCCCTCTCAGTATTATTTCCAACAGATAGTGACAAAGTCGGAGGGTAGATAGAGAGAGATGTGTGGGAGAGACAGAAGGAGGTGCGAGAGAAAGGGAGAGAGAGGAAGTATGAGAGAGGACTTAGAGAGAGGGGGAGAGAGAGAGAGAGAGAGAGAGAGAGAAAGTAGAGCAGGAGGAAAGAGAGAGAGAGGGAGAGGAGGGAAAGAGAAAGGGAGAGATGTATCTAGCCTAGATATCGTATGTGTATATTAAAACAACCTAGATCCATCTTAACCCCAGATATATCAAGCGTCGAGAGAGATCAAATCTCTTTTCACTTTAAAAGATGATTATATCTCAAGAGATTTGATCATTCTCAAAGTTTGATAGATCCGAGGTTAAGATGAATCTAGGTTGGTGGACTACTTGGATGTGCAAGCTAATGAGAGGAAGATGGACCTTAGAGTGATGTTTTGGATATTTATATCTAGCGTGGACAACAATGAAGGGTCAATTTTCCAAGTGAAAGTAAATTTGTCCCCACATAATGAATTATGTAATGTCAAAATTTATATGATTACACCAAGAGGTGCTCTCGAATCTAGTATGTAGAGATGTTGTAAAGTAATGTCCTATTTAACATTTTAACTAAATCAAATTACATAAAAATATAAATTAAAATTAAATTAAATTAAATGAAAAATTAATGTAATGTAAAGTAAACATTTTATCTCACTCAAAATAAAATACAAAATAAAAATAAAAATGACCCATAGTATTGAGAACCCATTGTATTCATGTAGAATTTTCACTATTTAAAGGTGGAAATTAAACTAACCTATATCATCTTAGCTTAGGGATCAAATCCCTTGAAATGCAAACTTCTTTTATAATGAAAAGAGATTGATTTGATATGTTTAGACTCTTGGTAAATCTGGATGCTTTCATCTCAATATAAAAAGGAATGATATAATCTTTCATACAATATGAAATTATCATGTTACATTTCAAAATATATATATATATATATATATATATAAATCAATATATTTCCATGGATTTCATTTAAAGTGGTTTGAGGAAATAATAATTAATCTTCAGTAAAATATTAATTATTACCAATAACATGATAAGCTCCTATTGAAGATATTATCCTAATAATTGTGATTTTTTTTATTAAATAAACTTATATCTACCCTTAATTTATATACTGTAATAATTTTTTTAACTTTTTAAACCGTGTATCCATGTGGTAATCTTAAATATAATATTTCTATTTTATTTGTCTGTGCTCGTGTTCTTTGTACGGGGCTTCGAAGATGATGCGTTAAATGCGGGCATGATGCGCTAAATTCGCGGATGCCTGGCACCCACTTTTACCCAATAACATTTATTGTATTTATACTGATCTAACCAAATGTACCAGAGTCATGAATTGAAAATCGGCTTAAAATAATAATCGCTGTTGTTGCGGCTGGCATTTACAGATAAAATGGGCGGATCTCTGTGTCGACCCAATTATGACAGTGAATATGAATGCAGATACTGGTGCCATTACTGTCGCCAATTTGTGCTCCCTCTCTTTCTCACAGATGATGAGATTACTTGCTCTCGCTGCCACAATGGCTTCGTAGAACAATTTCGGCGACGAACTCCATTCTTTTTTCTGGCGTTCACAGAACCAGGGCTTCAAAATTCAGGGAATGAAGCTCAACGGAACAAATACGTTACTCTCCCGGCTTCCACATCTGCAGTCCAAGCGCTGTCCACCGTTACCGTTTCGCGAAAGCACCTCCATTCAGAGTGCACGGTTTGTCTGGAGGAGTTTCAGGCGGGAGAGGTGACATGTCAGATGCCATGTCAACACATCTTCCATTCTCACTGCATTCGGCCATGGCTGGAGTTGCACCGTTCGTGTCCCATCTGCCGCTTCGAGATGCCCCTCCGTGACCAGGTTGAGCAAAGATCGCAGCAGGATGAGTCTACATGAGGCCTGAACAGAAACCGTTGGTTTCCTATTTCAGTTTCGTGGGCACTTCGCGGGGTATTTGGTTTGTGCTTCGGTACATATGGAGAACGGGCCCTTTCTTGACCGATTGAATGATCATCTTTACATCACTTGCATCCATGTCTCTATAGCTTGAACTGCATCGTTTGCCCTCATTTTGGGGCAAATTTGTTTTCTACCTAATGTATTTATCTTTTATTTTTCTTTTAGCAAGTTCGAAAATGCTAAAAATTGCAGAAACTTAGTTTGATTAGCATTATTCTACAAAGCTAATTGGGGCTAATGCAAAAACTTAGTTTGATTAACATTATTTTACAAAGTTAATTAGGTTTATTTAAATAGAATGGTTGTTATCTTCTTACTTAGTAGGATTAAAAAACAAAGGAGTTGTCTTTCAAGTGTGTGATTTTTTGGAGTGTTGATTTCTGGTCGGAATTTAGTGGAAAATTTTGTGGTGAAATCTTGATTTGTGTTGTTTAAACGGTTTTAAGACTACATGTGTGGATTCAAAACGCTGAAAAACTAATGGGGCAGTTTTATTGTGCAAAGTTCACCCATCAAACTTTTGATTTCAATGAATCACTTCCGAATTCTAAACAAATTAGATTGGAAAATAAAAAGGAAAATTTTTCAAAAAATCACACTTAAAAACAACTCCTAAAATATCACTCGACAAAGAGGACATACACACAATTACTCAATATCATTTTGAATATAATAAAAGAAAGAAAAATATATCACTAAATTAGATTCTAGCAGTTAGGAGATAGAAAAGAACTTCAATCTTCTTAGTGTAAAATGATGCTTTGAATAAGGTGAAGTAAGAGAGAAAAAATTCAGGCAACCAATATATATGGAGCTATCGAGCAGTATATGTCTGAACAATGTATGTCACCAATTCAATGTAACCAAATACATTATGTGTATGATAGTGTATGTCACCAATTCGATTTAACCAAATACATTATCGAACGAGTGAATAAACCAAATACATTATCAGATGAGTGGATATACATTATCAAACAAGTGAATAAACCAAATACATTATCAGATAAGTGGATAATGTAAATACATTATCAAACGAGTGGCATATACTGCCCTGCTCAGCGAACTAGTAGATAAACCAAATACATTATAAAAAGAGTAGATAATATATGTCACCAGTTCCATCTAACCAAATACATTGTCCGGCATATACTTCCCGGGCCAATGGAGCCTATATATTGTTCACCGAAAACTTTAGTGAGGTGGAAGCATTTTCCGGTGTAACAGTGAGTATGTACCTTTCAAAGTTTGACAAGTTTGCCGTCTATGAACAATGAAGTTTGGAAAATTGATTTTTCAAATGATCGCTGCATGTTACCATCAAAGTACTACGCACCTTTTCAAACCTAACATTGGGATGAATAGGTTCACTGCATCTGGCAATGCTGATAAATCATTATTCACACTTGTAATATCCAAGCAGTCAGCCATCTCCACGTTCTGCCATTCTGTACATAGATTAAATGTCGATGCTTATTTGCCCAGGAATATCACTGATCCCTGCACTATTTCGGTTGAATATTGTAGTATAAGCTCTGGTCTGTGCTACTTCTCGATCGTTAGAAAAAAAAAAACATGAAGGATCGTCAGAGCGCACGTGCCCACGTCAATATGTTGTTGGCTAAAACTTAGGGTTTCCTGAAACCAAAGTTAATGTGGTTCCAATTCACATGTATGGACGTATATTAAACGAGGGAATTTTTTCAGAGGCCGGGGTGCACTCATGGTGGGCTGCTCCGGGAAAATTTCACAGATATAGACAAGCTACATGAGTGGCGCCCATTGGTAGCTTAATTCAATAGAGAAAATATATTTCAGTGTAAGTATTCCCTAACAGGTTTCCCCTATATTCGGCATGGCTATCGCCTTTTCTGCACCATTTCAGATGTTAGCCCTTCCATTTTCTTGGTTGCATTCAGACAGGTGAAGGGAAATACCTGCTTCAAGGTTTTTAGCTCTGAGTTTCTGGGCATTTTCAGGGTTATTTTGGGAAGACAATCCCATTTCAATCTACCAATAGTTTTACCTGGTTCAAGGGTTTTAGCTCTGAGTTTCTGGGCATTTTCAGGGTTATTTTGGGAAGACAATCCCATTTCAATCTACCAATAGTTTTACCTGGTTCAAGGGTTTAAGCTCTGAGTTTCTGGGCATTTTCAGGGTTATTTTGGGAAAACGGTACCATTTCAATCTACCAATGGTTTTTCTGACAACAAAATATCGGAGTGTCGTTTTAGGAGTGGAAGTGGATTGGCCTAACTTGTGTTCAAACCTCTGGTTACAAGTGATTTAAATGCTTATAATGTGGACGTTCCCTTTCTCTCTCTCTTTCTTTCTCTCTTTTCTTTTTTTTTTGCTAAAGTAAGCTTAAGTGTCTATTCCCATTAAAAAAATTACATAACATACCAAAAAAACTCAGTTGCCCAAGCTAAAGCCAAGCCTAACCATTCCTCTGTACATGGGTCTACAAACCAAGCTTCGAACCCAAACCATCTTTCCACGTTACCATCGTGGTCTTACCAAACAACATAACCCTTTCATCAAGGCCCCAAAGATCTAACGGTCCAGGTCAAAATTTCAAGTGAACAACAAGCTCACACGTTAACAACTCCCCTTCATTCTTCTTTATAAATATTCCTTCAAAAGAAACCTTTGTTCCGTTGTTTATTAAATATTGTTCTTGAATAAATATTCCGGAAAAGGAACCTTTGTTCTGTTGTTGATTAAATAATTATAATCCCAAACATACCTTACCTTTCATATTTTTTGCGTAAACATGCAGGAAAGAACCTTGCTTCTCTTGTTAATGTTCCATGGATAATAATTGGTCTTTTCAAAAAAACATTTATAATTTATTTATTTTTTTACTTAACCATTTTAACAAAAAAACAAAAATGGATTACATTGAGAATTTATTCCATAATCTCCTATTAGTTAGGTGTTTCTAATCTCCTAGAGGTGTTTCTAGCCTATTTCTTTTAAAAATAAGTTTTTCATATTTCTTTATAATAAATTTTGCAATCTTTTTTTAATGATATATTAGCTTTATTTCAAATTTACCATTAGGAAGGATTTAAAAACATAAATTAGAAGTAAGATTCAATTATTCATATCCGGAAGAAAAAGAATTCATAGTTCCAATTTTCTTATGAAAGGAAGATGGGAGTTGATATTATAGGCATTTGAGTAACTGCAATCTTCTCGCACACTAACAAGTACAGATTTTGACTAGTTGGTTGTACAAACTAATACAACTAATGAGAGGAAGACGGATCTTAGAGTGATGTTTTCTTATGAAAGGAAGATGGAAGTTGATATTATAGGCATTTGAGTAGCTGCAATCTTTTCGCACACTAACAAGTAGTACAGATTTTGACTAGTTGGTTGTACAAACTAATACAACTAATGAGAGGAAGATGGATCTTAGAGTGATGTTGTGTATTTTTATGTCTAGTGTGGACGATAATGAAAGAGTTAATTTCTTAAGTCAAAATAAATTTCTCCCCACACAAGGAATGTTGTAATGTCAAAATTTCGAATTTATATAATATTTTATTTAAAATAACCAAAGTGCTTTCATATCAATATCACACAAATGTAGAATTTTTTCCATGACATGTTATTTTCATGTGACATTTAAAAATACATTAATATCAATAAATTATATAATGTTGGTAATAAATAAAATATTTCAATGTCGATCAATTGGTTTATTTGAAGTGGTTTGGAGGAATGATTGTTATCTTCCCCACCCAGATTCAATTCTTACAAGTGATAGTATGAGCTCATATTGATTACATTGTTGTAATGGCTTTTGAGCCTTGTTGTTGAATGGTCTTGAGCCTTAAATAATATCTTACCATTGCCTACTGAAGAGTGGGGTGGTTCCTTATATATATAATCATGGCCAAGCTAGACATCAAATTAGTATATGAGACCCCCTTGTTTCTCGAACAAGACACCTACCTTCCTGTAACAAGAACTCTAGCCCAAAAACCTTGAAAAAACATGAGAAACAGTGCTAAAAATGAAAAGTGTGTATACTCCGCCGCCGAGGGCCGCGCCCTGGCGGTGGCCCATTGTTTTGATTTTTTTTTTAAATAAAAAATAATCTTTTTTAAATGTTAATTTTATTTTTTTTTTAAATTAAGCTTTTTATTTTTTTTTAAATAAATTTTTTTTGAACATGTTAAATGTTTTTTTTTTTTTTTAATTTCTTTATTAATTATATATATATATATATATATAGATATATATATATATATATAAATTTTTTTTAAATCTTTTGAATTTTAAAATATTTTAAATGTTTTTTTTTTAAATCAAAAGTATACTTTGTTTTTTTTAATTTTAAATGTTTTTTAATTTATTAAAAATGTAGGTTTTAAATTTTTAAATGTTTTTTTTTCAAATCATAAATATATGTTTTTTTTTAATATTTAAATGGTTTTTTTAATCCAAAATAAATCTAAAATGTTTTTCATTTTTTTATTATTTTAAAATATATATATATATATAATTTTAAGTGTTTTTGTTTTTTTTTAATTTTACTATATTTTGGTTTTTTTTTATGCTTTTAAACTTAATTTTAATAGTTTTTTAGATTTTATTGGTTTTTTTTCTATTTTTTTTAATCTAGTTTGTTTTTAATTTTTATTTTTTTTTAGTTTTTTGTTAATGCTTTTTAAAATTTTTCTATTTTTGGTCACTTAATTTTATAGTTTTTTTTAATTTTTTTGGTTTTTTTTCTAATTTTTTTATCGTTTACCAGATAATTTTTTTTTTTTTTACATTTTTTTTGTTTATATATATTTTTATATTTTCTTTTTTTATGCCAAAAAATTGACATAAAAAACTTTAAAGTGTGAAAAATGTAACATTTAAAAAAAATGCCCACACTCAATACATTAAAAAATTTAAAGTGTTAATAATTGTTAAATTTAGAAAATAATTATTTACATTTCATACATTAGAAAATTTAAAGTCAAAAAATAAGTCTTTTAAAAAAATGGTCTGATGCAGAATCACCACTTTTTTAAATCAGCATGCAAATCACTAACATTTTAAAACGTAATGTACATAAAAAAAATTAAAGTGCCAAAAACTATGCTCTAAAAAAATATGTGTGTTTGGCATCGCCCCTTTTCAAAATTGGGTCACTTTTTAACTATCTCTACAAAACGGGTAACAGTATCATTTCCTGTTTCAAAGTTTACATTGTTCTTTGACCTCTTATGATGTAACGCTCCCTTCCACCCACTTGTCCCAACTCAAGTTGTGGAAGGTGTGACTTGTTGATCTAACCCAACTCCCAAGGTACGTTATGGAGATGGGGTTACAAAAACATCATTTTTCCAAAGATCACAACAACCATCATCATCTTGTTCATCTCATCGAGAGCTTTACAACAAAATAAATTTTACTCTGAAATAAAAGTTATGCCCATCAGAAGTTTGTCCATTGATATTAAGCCATGTCATCAATGGACTTCCATTCTCCCACGTGGTCCATGTCAAGCCTCTATGGCACAATCTTGTCATCTCAACGCAAGACCCACTACCATGGTGGAACTCATTACCTTGCTACTATATATGTCCTATGGATCATCTAGCCCCTCAATGTCTTATTACATCTTGACACCCCCATATGTGTGAATCACTAGATCTGATTGATTTATAATGCTAATTAGGTGCATGAACCACTGTAATGCCTCCTCCCATATCTACCCACTTTCATTGAGTTTTCAGGGAAAACATGAGAGGAAGGGTTACTATGATATGACTCAACCTCCTAAGTACAATTAATGAAGTGTAATCGACAACTAAAACTTCACTGACCTTCCTCAAGAGCTACAAGACCACTAAGAGCTAAAGCACCCCTCCAAGTGCCCAAACCCCGAGTTAGATTAATTTTTCACTGACCAAGACTCCCAACCGCATGCATAACACTGCATAAATTTGACTATAGGCCTCCAATCGCATGCATAATCCTGCAAGATAGCGACTGCAATATTTTTTTCCTGGTTCCATACCTGCAACTACGAAATCTAGGCCACCTTTTCAAGGCTAGTCTCTAGGCCATTTCCTAGAACTTGATGAGACTTTCCAAAACTATAAATGACACAAAGATAAAGCCTTTAACATAAAACTTAGTCAAGAACTTGACCTAATGTTACACATCATTTTGTCGCATTAGGCAAATGATCATCAAAATTGGATCTCTTGCCATCCATCCAAGTGTCATGAAGCACTCCCTAGCAGGTCAACAACTTATATACCTTGAATAAAGTGGAATTTTTGGACCTCATGGTACCAAACCTTGTTTTTGAACACCTGCACAGTTTTTTTTTTAACAAAATCAACACATGCACAGTTTCTTCCATTATAAATTGTGCATATATGCGCATTGTCTTCCACTATTTTTTATGGAACTAATTCTCATTCTTCAAGGAGCCATCATCCCTCTTTTAGTGGATCTCATCCTTGGACTAAGGATCTCAAACTACTTCCTTTTGGCCTATTAATCAAGCCATAGGTGGGGGAATTGAGAGAGGTTGTTGAGAGTAAGTTTATGCTGGGGGGAATAGGTTGGAGAGCTTATCATTCTTGGAGAGGATTGAGATTAATGGGAGGAGCTTCACAACATCAAGGCACAAGTTTTGTAGCTCCTTTATGTTTCTGAAATTAATACAAACAAGTGTTTCTTCTCACTACATTGTTTAATGGATTAATTGATGAATTTCATGGATGGTTTATGTTATTTATATTTGTCCCTTGGAATGATCTTATTTATATTTGTCCGTTGGAATGATGTTTGTTACTAGTCTCCTTGATCACTAGTTTGAATTATTGAATCATTTATGTTGCATATGCCTTTGATCCTTTGTTGTTTATATGTGTGTAGATCTAGATTCAAGCATGGAGGAGTTGCACTGAAGCACAAAGGGGGGTCTTCATCAAGCATGTCGTAATAAGGTATGAATTTCCTTTTCCCACCTTGTTAGCTTATGATTCAAGAAATGATAGATTCAGGGAAGGAATTAGCTTGATTGTTTGTTTGTTACTAGTTTCCTTTTAGGATCTAGGGAGATCGCTCTTGTCAGCAAGAGAGATTTTTCAATGTGTCAACCTCATTAAAAAAATGAAACAAGTCATATGAGGATAGTTCTTTGATTGTGTCAACCTCGTTAAAAAATGAAACAGGTACCATGAGGATAGTTATTTTCTTATGTCAACCTCCTTAAAAAATAAAATAGGTCTCATGAGGATAGTGATTTTCCTATGTCAACCTCATTAAAAAATGAAACAAGCCTAATGAGGATAGTTCTTTTACTGTGTAAACTTCATTAAAAAATGAAATAGGTCCTCATGAGGATGGTTGTTTTCCTGTGTCAACCTCATTAAAAAATGAAACAAGTCATTGAGGATAGTTCTTTTCATGTGTCAACCTCGTTAAAAAATGAAACAGTTATTCATGAGGATGGTTCTTTTACTCTGTCAACCTCTTTAAAAAATGAAACAGGTCATATGAGAATAGTTATTTTCCTGTGTCAAGCTCGTTAAAAAATGAAACAAATCCTCCCCTATTCAGGTTGAGTCTTTTGCTAGATCTCATAAATGTTAAGTTGAGTCTTTCTAATCTCGTAAACAAGCATTCATTTCATATTCCTATTAGTAACTTGTAGTCTACTCAAGTGAATGAAATGAAGTTTGGGGGGAATGTGCCCTTGCAGTCATTATGTTGGGGGCATGAAAAATTATCTCAAGCACAATTTTCTCTGTTTCAAGCTTGTGTAAAAATGAAACCAGTCTCAAGCAAAATTTTCCTATGTTTTAAGCTTGTGTAAAAATGAAACCTATCTCGAGTCCATTTCGGTTATTATTTTCAAGACTCATTAAACTCATGAAAATCCTAAGCTCCTTTTGCTATCTTTTCATGCTCGTAAAACATACATGAAAATGCTAAGTTCTTTTTGTTTTTTCCTACTCGTTAATTAAATTGAAAGTTGGTGAGATGAGTATATTTTTATCACTTTTTTGAACTCGTTAAAACTTACGAAAAAGTGAAACCATGGAGTTCTCTTTACGCCCTTTTCAAACTCCTTAAAAATGAAAAGATCGTCGAGTACTTGATTGTTCGAATTCGTAAAAGTAAATGAACAACCATCTATTCAGTATAAGTTTACCCCTTTTACAGACTGAACCAACTTGCTTACGAAAAAGGTATACGTTGACTTATTATGGTCAATAGAGCTCTCTGTTGCATTATTTTATCCTTTTTCTAGCTTGAGGGACTAAATTTATGAAAAATAACATTGTGGAGTTTACTTATGTTTTTCTCCTGACTCCCTAAAATTGAAAAACACTGAGATTTACTTTCTCTGAGCTCGTTAAAATTTTACGGTAAAAGAACTGAATGAGTTTTCTTTTTGTGTCTATTTCAAACTCTTTAAACATGAAAATGACATTGAGTTACCCCTTTACTGCACTCGTAAAAATTCAATAGTATTGGACTCATTAAGCATGACGAGATTGAACCACTCCTTCCTAGGGTTCGTTAAGAATAATAGGATGGACTCATCTAAAGGATGAGCTTACATGACAAGCATATGTTATCCTCCTCAAGCTTGTAAAAAATAAAGAGGTACTTGCCAGTAATGGTGGGGGGAAATTGAGAAGAAAAGTTTGTTTCTTGTATTTCAGGCAGTATGTCGCTCTTGAACATGACACTCCGTCACATATCTATTCAAGTTGGGGAATCCATTTGTCTCACAATTAATCAAACCTTATTGAAAGTCTTCAGTTGGTTTTGGATATTATCATTGATTCAAATGTTTCCAAGTCATTTTGTTGTGTCGCCAATATGTTCAAGAGAAGTCTAAACCTCAGTTCAAATTACCTTGCAATTTGTAGCCTTCAATCGCGTCAGCCATCCCTGAGTCAATCCTTGCAAACTATTTTCCAAAACTTGACATTGTGTTTCGTGTCATAGGCTTTCCTACAACAGGTCGCTTCCTATTGACTTCAGCTCATTATCTAGGAAGTTGATCTAGAAACCTTCAGTGCCTTGAGGCCTACATGCCAAAATAGTAGGTTTCTCGTCTTCGACGACAGGTTCTCATCATTGATCTTCGATCGAACGATGAATCTATGGGTGTTCAACTTCAGATCACCTATTCACACTGCATAGATTGTACTGGAAGTACCTTGAGACCCATTGTCATTATTGGTGGTTTCTCTGACACTTGTTAACGATTCACATCATTAACTGGTAATCAAGTGGTTTCTATCATGTTCGACTTCAAGACATTTATTCGCATGGTTAGATTCATACTATGGATTGATTGAGATCAAGACCCTATATCTAGTTTCATCCGTCTAGGTTGCGAGGAGTTTTATATTCATGATTATACAGAGAGTTTTAGTTTGATGGTTATGTCCATCCTATATCTACTTTAACATAATGTATTTCCATATTGTGCTTTAATACTTTTATGTTACGAGTATGGGAATGCCTACCTCAGTGATGATTATAATATTGCATTGTAATCCTTGAGTGATTGTTGCAGGTTTCCAACCATGATCTCTGATCCAATCCTTGATATGATAAAGTACTCGAGTCCTCAAATTTTTCTGACTTTGCACTTTAGGGGGCAATCCGTTACACATCATTTGTCACATTAGGCAAATGATCATCAAAATTGGATCTCTCCCCATCCATCCAAGCGTCATGAAGTACTCCCTTGCAAGTCAAAAACTTATATACCTTGAATAAAGTGGATTTTCTGGATCTCATGGTACAAAAACCTGTTTTTGAGTATCTGGGTAGTTTTTCTTAACAGAATCCGCACGTGTAGTTTCTTCTACTATAAACTGCGCAAATCTGCACATTGTCTTCTAGTCGAGAGGCTCATTCTATAACCCAGTATGAAAGTGATGTTTAACAAGTGCTACATAGTAGCTTATATTTGTCCTTTTGTAAAAAAAATAATGAAATTATTTGATTATTGTGATATATTAAAAGAATTAACAACTAAGCTTTGTAAATGTAGTTTTCAAATATATATTTAGGGTAGGATTGGTTTTAATCTATTTCGGATGTTTTAAATTATTATTTAATATACAACTTAACTTTAAAAATTAAGAAATAATACAATGTGTTATTTATAAATAGTTACTTATAGTATATAGTTTGTTTTGGATGTTCTTTGAAATATTAAATGTTATAACTATATTAAGTAAATATAAAATGGTAAACATACTTAGTGATGATAAACATATAAATTTAAAAATATAAAGAAGTTATTTATTATGGAGATTACAAAATTAGCTTACAAAATTATTAGACATTTTTCATGTTAATTATAATAGTAAATTTTTTAATTAATATAAAAAATATTTTGCAACTTTTTAACAAAGAAATGTATCAATTACCTAATTATGTGATGTCTCACTCACTTAATTATGGAATGCAATAAAACAAAAACAAAATTTGATGTGACCCATGTACTCTTGGCTTAAATAATTATGGAATGCAATAAAAACCAAAACAAAATTTGATGTGACCCATGTACTCTTGGCTCATTATTTGAGGCATTGGGCAATAACATGTCCAAATTGACAACCAATCCCATGAGAGATAAATGCCAATAAAATAAATTGCAAAAAATAAAAATAAAAATTTTAAAGTTGCACTTTGTTAAATTGAAAAATATTTCTCATGTTTGACTGAATTAATAGGCAGTGAACAAATATCCAATGCATAAAAATGTTAAAGAGTGTAATAAGCTCCAATTGACTTTAAATATTAGATTCATGTAAATAAACTTTGATCACTTTGAAACTCTTCATATGAATCAAAACTCAATTGTGAGAAAATCATTAATTCGTTTATTCGTGAGAAGAAACTTTGATTTGAACATTTGTAGAGATACCAATGATCATAGAAGTTAATTGTAGCATTTTTTATACAAATCGAAACTCCATTTGAACACAATCATCAATTTAACTATTGGCAAAGACAAATAACCACTTAACAACAACCATCCTTAACTTATTGTAGATTTAGGTTATTAGAGAGTGTAGCCACAAACTAAATCATTTGTTGTAATGCATATATGAACCAAAACTTCATTGTCACAAAACCATCAATCCACCCATTGGCATAGACAAAGAACTATGGAACAAAAACATTTCTTAACTTAATTGTAGATTCTTGTAGTTTTAGGTCATAAGAGTATATAGGACAAAGTCAGTTATTCAGTTTGTGGTTATCCAGTTGATGACCCAAACAAGGAGCAATGGTATAGAAAGTGGAAAAAAATATATATTGAGTTATAATGTTTGATAGTCATTCTTTTAAATGTGGAAATTGAACTTGCGACGAAATTTTTGATGAAAGACATTAATAAATACCAAAAATGTTGTTAAATGTTATTATATAATAAGACACATCAAAATGATGTTTTCTTACAATTACATATCCAATATTTTCATGGTCTACTTTAAATGAAGAATATCACTTCTAAAATACAATAGAAAAAAGAATTAGTCCTTTACCACTACGAAGGATTTAAAGACATAAACTAGAAGTAAGACTCAATTATCCATATCTCGAAGAAAAAAAGTTCATAGTTCCAATTTTCTTATCAAAGGAAGATTGGAGTTGATAGTATAGGCATTTAAGTGAGGAAATGCAATCTTCTCACACTCTAACAAATACAATTCTGGACTAGTTGCTTGTACAAACTAATGAGAGGAAGATGGACCTTAGAGTGATCCTGTGCATCTTTATGTCTAGTGTGGATGACAATGAAAGAGTTAATTTCCCAAGTTAAAGTAAATTTGTCCCCACACAACAAATGATGTAATGTCAAAATTTCTAATTTATATAATATTTTACTTAAAATAACCAAAAGGTGCTTTCATTTCAGCATGAGGGAAATGTGTAACATTTTCCTTGATATGTCATTGTCATGTGACATTTTAAAATACATTAATAATAATAAAATTATATTAATGTTGCTAATAAATAAAATATTTCAATGTCGGTCAATTGGTTTATTTTGAGTGGTTGGAAGGGATGATTTTTATCCTCCCCACCCAGATTCAATTCCTGAAAGTGAAATTATGACCTCATATTGATTACATTGTTGTAATGCCTTTTGAGCCTTGTTGTTGAATGACGTTGAGCCTTAAATAATATCTTACCATTTCCTACTGAAGAGTGAGGTGATTTATTTCATGGCGCATATATATATAGATATAGGATCATGGCCAAGCCAGACATCAAATTGGTATAAGACCCCAATCTTTTTTTTTTATTGGGCGGAGCGCGGCACCACCGAGTGCCCACTCTTGACCGAATGTGCACTTATGGACTACGCCATAATCAAAACACTTAACTTTATTTCTTAAGGCATTTTAAACATTCATCAACAGTTATATTATTCCATAACACACATAACCGAGATCAACCATAAAACTGCAATAAATCATTAACATCAATGTAATGGGAGGGGCAACTCCCCAAGAGTTCGCCCAACCTTTTTATTTATAACAGTTTCAATTTTTACAACAGTGCGCCGGCTTAACCACGGCCGCACTTAAACCAAACTTCAGAAATACATTACAAACCAACGTGCCGACAAATCCACGGCCACGCTTGTAATATTACAGAACAGGCACAAGAGGCCTTAAACATACACGACTTCTGCACCTGTACATGAACGACTACCCACGCGGGTCTCCACGTCGTTCACCTCAGATTCTGCACTAACCCGAGTATTAAACCAAGAACATAAATCTGCAATCACTTGTATCACTGTCCACGTATCAGCCCTCTGGTCTGTCCACGTGACAGTCTTTCAACAAGTCACTAAACCGATAGGCTAGACCCGATAGTCAGCTGCGTACTCATAAACTTCTGCGATGTTTATTCATGCGTTCCACGCCCTCATAACCAGCACCATAACACGTACAGCTACTGTCCGAGTTCTGTTTATCAACCGAGACAAACTGCTGTGCAAATAACCCTCTGCGCTGTCACCTGCGCTATATTATACCCAGCCTGCTGTCTGCGTGCTCCATTCACCTATCACCGTCCCTGAATAACCGACTTCCTCGTGTACGCATTCAACCCCGTGATGCGCACGAGCTATGCGCATTAGAACTGCGCAATTCTTCGCTGGAATTCAGAGCGATGAGTCTTCGTCGATGTCCAAATGAAACCTCGCCATATGTTATTTATACGCATCTATTATTTCTCCAAGGGACGTGTCGACCATGGGGCCGACTCCCAAATAATAATACGCTCCTAACATAACCATCATGTCGGCTTTCCATTTGTTTTACTTGTCATATACGCACTTCCCTTATAATGGTCACCGCCATATATACATCAGCCACGTATATATTATTTTATTCTTTTTTGTCGTTTCGCTTATCCATATGCCATCTACATATGCGTATAAGCCCATACCATATACATATTTCCCTTTATGTGTCATTATATATTGTTTTGTAATTTACGCATATCTCATATATGCCACCATTATCTCCATACGTTAATTCTTTGCCATGTGTCAACGCATACACACCTTTCTTAAAGGTTACTCCATATATAAATCTCGTATGGTTGTTTTATTATATTTTATTGCTCGCTTATATTCAAATAAGCTTCCACATTTCATCTCTCGGCTTCAACTTCATGGTATACGCCCTTCCTTATATAATGGCTGTCCCATTATATATACAAGTCTCGTATTTTGTTTATTACATATTTTAATAAGTTCACACATATCTATATATGTGTCCATCTCCATATAACATGCGCTCCGCTTTATGGCCGTCTTCCATTATAAGCTTACACATATTAATTCGTCCACGCACATATAACATATGTGCTGATATATATATGTTAGCTTATGCCACTTCGTGTGCATAAGCTCCGTTTCGTGCCTCAATACATTCGTCCGAAACTTGGCCACATCTCGGCCAAGTTTCTCCATGTACTTCGCTGCACCACAACCTGTTTTGCCGCACATTTCTGCAGCCTGTCACACTGTCGACTTGTCCGCTCGTCGGGTCCTCATGTTCGTCTGCAAAACCGCGTCCTCAACTGTTGCCTTACTCGTCCGCATAGTTCACCTGTTCGTCTTGCCCATCGCACCGAACCATGGCTGGCCATGCCTAACCGTCAGCTTGGGTGACCGCACCACTAGCTCGGGTGTCCGCACCTCATCTTCCGGCTCGTCCAAGTGTCGGAGGTTCGCCCCTTGTCGTATCGGAATGCGCCTGTCGTCGTGCATGAGGGCGCCCGCCCATCGTGCACGCCTGCCCGAGACTCCAGGGCGTCACATTCTCCTCCACCCGAAGTCGTTGTCGTCCTCGACAACACACCATCTCAGTAGCTCTCTACTAAGACTGCATCACCATCGTGACCCCATCACCTCAAAGTGTCTCATCGGTCTCCACATCGAGTCACTCCTCCAAGCCATGCCCCGTGCACGTACCTCAGAAGTATGCATCCCATACTGCATCAAGGTCACCTGACCTCAGCTCCTCAATGCAACAGACCTCTAAGTCACCATATATGATGTCCCAAAAGTCACAACGATCTCATGTCATCATGAGCTCCATAAACCATCCTCAACCAACACCTCAGCAAGCACACAAGTCTCGGCCAAAAGGTCCCTGCAAGGTGCCTCAGCTCTCCATGTAGTAGGAATGCTCCATAGTTGCTCACAACTCCATCCAAGTAATCAACTCTCGATGTGCCTCATTTAGATCCATGAAGCCCTCCTCATCATCTGCAACGTGTCATCCTCAAGTCTCCAACCTGATGTCCATGACTATGTTGCCCATGTAGTTCAACCAAGCACATCACAACATCGGTCATCCTCATCCAAGCTGCAATCTTCAGTTTAGTGAACTCGGTCACCAACCATCATATCATCATCATAAGCCCCTTCTCCATAGCTCCTCCACCAAAGGTTCGTCAAGACTACCTTTTGATTCCGCCATGAGAGGTCCACCCAAGGGTGTGCCCTCCAATCAATCCATGAGTCATGCCGGGCACCTAGCCATGTGGCTAAAGCATGACCCTCTCATCCGCAATGCTCACCAAGTTCCACCCTTGTCTGGAGGTCTTGCCCTTTCCATCTCAAGGTAGCAAGCATCCTCAACAAGCCCTTCAGCAACCAGCGATCCTTGTTTCTCCATACAAGGCTCCATCATGAACATCCATGGTGAAATATCTCCATGCTTAGACGAGCTGATCTTGTCCTCCTCTACACATGAACCATCTACCAAATAACCAAATGAAACACATGTACCAATACTTACTTCATCACCATGAGGCTCCTCCTCATTCATCCATGTTGCCAAACTGCCTGATCCTGGGTCGACCTGATCATTCTCAAGTTCACCCTTCATCGTAATCGAGCTTGCAACATCTTCATCTACCACGGCTTCCTCTTCCTTGCTGACACAATCTGCAACTTTGCTTTGCTCCATTGTCCAACCGGGTTAAAGAAGCTCAACCTTCTTACCAAGAAGCTTCTTTCTTATTTCTTCCTCAACTTGCTTGAGTTCAGTCTTCAACCGGGCTCTTTCATCAAAGAGCTCTTGAAGATCATCGAGTTCCATATCTGTCATATTTGCCAAATCACCTGCTCTTCAACCGAGACAACCTTGTCCAAGTTTCCACGAGTAATCTGTCCACCAGCTCTGACCGAGCTCTGATACCACCTCATTAGCATGAGGATAGTTCTTTTACTGAGTCAACCTCATTAAAAAATGAATCAGCTAGATTTTAGGATATGTAGGTAGATTGTAGAAAGTAGGGTTATGAGGATAGTTCCTGTTACTGAGTCAACCTCGTTAAAAAATGAATCAGGTATGAGGATAGTTCTTTTCTTGTGTCAACCTCCTTAAAAATGAAACAACTCCCTTTTCAAGTTAAATATTGAAAGTAAAACCTTCATTCCATCCATCTGGTTGAATGCAATGAAGCCTGGGGGGCATGTACCTTGATTTGCGTCATTATGCTGGGGGCATGCGAACTTCTTGAGCATATTTCCTTATCTTGTGTCAAGCTCGTTAAAAAATGAAACAAGGATAGGTTAGATAAGTAGATTTTAGAGAGTAGTCACGAGCAAAGTTCCTTGTCTTGTGTCAAGCTCGTTAAAAAATGAATCAAGGATTTTAAGAGCATAGTTCCCTGTCTTGTGTCAAGCTCGTTAAAAAATGAATCAAGGTTTTTAGAGTAGGGTTTTTTGTTAGGTAGATTGTAGAGAGTAGTTACGAGCATAGTTCCTTATCCTGTGTCAAGCTCGTTTAAAAAATGAAACAACTCCCACAAGTCTTTCCAAGATCTTGAAAGTAAAGCTTCATTCCATCCACCTCATTGAATGAAATGAAGCTTGGGGGGCATGTACCTTGATTGGCATCATTGTGCTGGGGGCATGCGAACTTATAACAAGCATAGTTTTTCGTTTCAAGCTTGCGTAAACATGAAACCGAATCCGAGCATAGTTCTTTTCCTGTGTCAAGCTCGTTAAAAAATGAAACAAATCCTCCTCTACTTGAGTCGAGAGTTTGACTAGATCTCAAATGTTAAGTTGAATATTTAGGTTAGTTAGTTTTGCATAATTTCCTTTCAGTTTTAGGTTGGGTCTTTCAAACGATCTCGTTCATGAACCTTCATTTCATCCAACTGGTTGAATGAAATGAAGCAGGGGGGTATGCACTCTAGCAGTTACGCTTAGGGGACATCAAGCACAGTTTCTCTCTGTTTCAAGCTTGTGTAAAAATGAAACCACTTTGAAGCATAGTTTTTCTCTGTTTCAAGCTTTTGTAAAAATGAAACCTATCTCGAGTCAATTTCAGTTATTTTGAAGACTCGTTAAACTCATGAAAATCTCGAGATTATTTTGCTATCTTTCATTCTCGTAAAACAAATGAAAATGCCGAGTTCTTTCCGTCTTTTCCTGCTCGTAAATTAAATTGAAAGACGGCCACATGAGTACATTTTTATCATTTTTTCAAACTCATTAAAACTTATGAAAAAGTGAAACCTTGGAGTTCTCTTTTAAGTCCTTTTCAGACTCCTAAAACATGAAAAGATTGCCGAGCGTTTCTTTTACACTCGTTAAAACGGAATTAAAAGACGGTCCCCTTATAGCTCTTTTCTGACCGTAAAATCAGGAAAAGATTGCCGGGTTTTTGTCGTTTCAAACTTGATACGGAGATAAAACGACGTGTCCTTGATCGCTTTTTACTTTTCAGGTCAGTGGCACTAATTATGAAAGTACTCCTTGGTCGCAAGATCAAGCGGTTCCCCCAGGTATTTTTTTATACTTTTTCGGGCTTGAGGGACACAAATCTACGAAAAAGTTCAACTTGGAGTCTTCTTAAGTTTTTCAGACTCTCTAAAAATGAAAAACGTCGAGTTTCTCCTATACTGGGCTCGTTAAACATTTCACAGTGAAGGACCTGTTCAATTACAAACAGGAACGAACCACTCCTTCCTAGGGTTCGAATCAAAACTAGGTTGGACTCATCCGAAGGATGAGCTTATAATCAAGCATATGTTATCCTCCTCAAGCTTGTTAAAAATAAAGAGGTACTTGCCAGAAATGGTGGGGGAAAAGAGAGAAGAATGAGCCTATTTGTTATCCTTTGTCTCAGAAGAAACCTTATTACCACTCTTGAACACGACACTTTTCATTCACCTGGGTTGGGAAATCCTTTACCTCACAGTTGATCAAACCACTTTGAAAGCCTTCAGTCGGGTTTCGGGGATTAACTTTGAGTCGTTTATCACCAAACCATCTGTTGTGTCGTTATGTGTTCAAGAGGTCTGCAAGCAAAACTTTCATCTGCAAAATACTTGTCATCCATTTGACCATCCCTGAGTCAATCCTTACAGCAACATTTCTTCAACTTGAACAATGATTTCGTGTTGTGGGCTTGCCTGCAACGGGTCGCTTTCTATCGACATCAACACATTATCTAGAGAGATGACTTAGAAATCATCAGTACCTTGAAGTCTGCATGCATCAATGGCAGGTTTCTCGCCTTTGACGTCAGTTTACATCATTGACTCTCGATCGAAGGATTCCGTGAAATGTTCGACGTCAACTCATTCATTCACATCTCATGGATTGTACTGGGTACTTTGAGAACCATTGACATTACTGGTGGTCTCTCTCACACTTGTTAACAGTTTACATCATCGACTGGTAATCAAGTGGTTTCTACCATGTTCGACATCAACTCATTTATTCGCATGGCTAGAATCGTACCAATTCGGGAAGTAGAAATGAAGACCCTGGATCTAGTTTCCACCATCCAGGCTGCGAGGAGTTTTGTATTCATTATCTAAGTAGACTAATCATAAACAGATGGCTGCGCCCATACTGTGTCTACAAAAGTCTATGATTATGATGTACTGCAAGATCATTCCTGTATCAGAGTAGTTAGTCTGTTAGTTAAAGTTTTGATCTGAGTATGGGAATGCCTACCTCAGTGATGATATAATCTTATACATGTATTTTGTGTTGAAAATTGCAGGTTCTGACCAGGCTCTCCACGAGATAATCCTTGAAATGATAAAGCGCTTCACCCTTCCTAGATAATACAAAACCCTAATCTATTACAGGCTTCGCACTTTAGGGGGCAATCTGTTACACTAAAAAATGTCACCGTGGCTATATACAGTTAGTATGGCTCTATCAACAGTCATGCTATCCTCTTAGGCAAGTCTTATGCCTCTGCTCTCCATGTCAAACTCCAAAAAGAGAGAAATTCTTTATAAATGTATTTATCTCTGGGTACGCAGGTTCTCTCAGCCTTACCTGCGGGTACGCACCCAATGTTCACAAAAGCTGCATCCTTGTACGCTCTGTATGTAAAGGGGCAGGTGCATCCCCCTGTAAAGGTCAAAATGCGCAAGTTTCATCTTTAAAAAGTTACTTGTGGTCATTTCTAGAGCATTCTAGAAGGTTGTTCGACGTGTATTGAGCGCCTCCAGATGGTTCATGTACCCCTACCAAAGAGGAACTTATCCCATCAATAAGGGAGCTATCCCATCCAAAGAGGGGATTATCCCATTGATGGTGGACCTGATTAACTTCCTCTTGAGCACTATAAATACAGGCATTGGGCCAGAAGGAGGGGAGGTTGGAAGCTATACATTTCTAAGGGTAAATGCTGCAGGAATTAGGACTCCCATTTAGAAGCTTGTGAGGAGAGATTGCCATCTTTGCTTGTTCTATTTGGAAGTGGGTGAGCTTTGTCAAAGTAAAGGAGAACTCTTGATGGACCCTGGGAGGGACTTGCACAACACCAAGGCTCAGGTTGTATTTGTTCCTTTTGTTACCTATTAATGCAAATGAGTCCATTCTTCTCAATAACTTGTTATTTATGAGTTGTTTCATGTACTCCTTGGTCTATGTGTTAAATATGTTTTATTCTATGGGATTATCAAGTGCTATTTAATCATTTGATTGTTAGTGTATGCAGGTTTCAAAGTGAAGGAGGAGCTCATCCGGATCAGTGGAGCTGGACTGCTACAACAGCGTTGGACTACAGGTAGGATCTAAACACTTGATTTCCCATATAGTAAATGCATGTTTAGAGAAGGATTGCTCTTGTTTGTCTTGTTTGTCACTAGAGAGTCTTAGGCTCCTAGGGAGGTTGGTTGTGTCCGCACAATTGACTCTTTCCGCCTGACAACCCCCTTGTTTCTGGAACAGGACACCTGCCTTCCATAGTAATGAGTGTTAAATTTTATGGAGATGGCCATACTCTACCTCACTTTGGATTTGAACCTTTAAGCTCTTATGATGTAATGCTTGCTCCCACCCCCTTGTCCCAATTCAAGTTGTGGAAGCTATGACTTATTGATCTAACCCAACTCCCAAGTTATGTTATGGAGATGGGGTTACGAAAACATCCTTTTTCCAAAGATTTCAAATCTCACAACAAACACCATCATCATGTTCATCTCATCGAGAGATTTTTGGAAATATAAATTTTACAATGAAATGAAAGTTATTCCCATCAAAATTTTGGCCAATGATATTAGGCCACGTCACCAATAGACTTCCAAAAAACACCCATGTGGTCCATGTCAAGCCCCTATGGCATAGTCCCGTCATCTCAATGCAAGACCCACTACCATGGTGGAACTCATTACCTTGCTACTATATCTGGCATGTGGATCATCTAGCCCCTCAACATCCTTTAACATCTTCATACCCCCATATGTGTGAATCATTAGATTTGATTGATTTATAATGGTAATTAGGTGCATGGACCACTATAATACCTCCTCCCATATATACCCACTCTCAAGGTAAACATGAGAGGAGGGGCTACTATGATATGACTCAAAATCCTAAGTACACTTAAGGAAGTAGAATCGAAAACTAAAACTTTACTAACCTTCCTCGGGAGCTACATGACCCCCAAGAGATAAACAACCCTCCAAGTGCCCAAACCCTGAGTCAGATTTCTTTTTCACTGACTTGGACTCCCAGTCGCAGGAATAACACTGCATAAATTCGATTATAGGTCTCCAATCGCATGCATAAGCCTGAAAGGTAGCAACTGCAATCTTTTTTTACCAATTTTGTGCTTGCGACTATGGAATCTGAGCCACCTTTTTAGGGCTAGTCTCTAGACCGTTGCCCAGAACTTGATGAGACTTTCCAGAAAGATAAATGACACAAATAAAAATCCTTTAACACAAAACTTAGTCAAGAACTTGACCTAATCAAGCTTAACCATGACATAAATTTCGTCAAACATATGGCTGACATTTAATCTACAAGTCATGAATGCATATTTGAACATAGAGATCTAAAACTTATCTAAGAATAATTAAGAAGGTCTAATGCCCTCTCATAGTATCTGCAATAACATATACTAGGTAATGCATGCAATAATCATTCATTTACAAATGAAAACATGATAAGAGCCATAACTTGAATCTGTCATCAAACCATGCTTATAACCAACATATAACTAGGTAAATAACAATGATAGAACAACCATTAAAGCCACATAATAAAAACTATAATTACTCATGAGTTACAAGGGAAAAGATCTCTTATCAATCATATGCAAAAGCCAACCAAGTTAGGGATTTCAACATACCACCCAACCATAGATTGGGCTAAACCAAAATTTTCTTTTAACAAATCACCCATGTGCCATATTCCAAGCGTGAATGTGGGATCTCATGGGATAAAATAATACATAAACAACCAAGGGAATCCAGAGGTTAAACCACCTCCACCCTCACACAATTGTGATCTCACCTAAACCGATCTTGAGATCACAAAACCAAACCAAACTTGGATGCCTCGGAATTCTTTCACCATCCCTTGAGGAATTTTTCTATCTCCACCCACTTGTTGAGGGCTTCCCGGATAAAACCATCTCCACCCCCAACCCTTGGGATTTTCCTAAGACCACCTCACCCAGATCCAAAACCTTTCGACAATCCAAAACTCAACGAGGAATGAATAATCACACCATGGCTATCTAGAAATGACAAGGCAAGGCTAAAACCATTATCAAACCTGGAAAACCCCATGCTAATGACAACAAACAAACCAAATACACAGATTCATATACAATGCATGCCAAAGCCAACTAGAAAATCATATATGTAATCTGTTACCTACAAGTATTCCCACTAAATCCGTTTGATCTAAGTCTTCCTTGCTTGATCCATGTTTTCCTTTGCTTTTCTTATCCTTCCTTTCCTTTTCTTATCATTTCTTTGCTTGCTTTCTTGCCTTCTCCTCTTAGTGCTCTTCTCCTCTCTAAAACCAATTATAAAACTGAACCAACCAAAGGTTGTGAGCTGATCATCATAATCCTTTTTATTATTGAGGCATCTAATTTCTTCATTTTCCTCTATTTTTCCTTCAATTTCCTCCTCAAATGCAACTTGTGACCTTTCACCTTCCTTTTCTCATATTTTCCATTATTTTCATAAATAAAATGCCAATTAATGTCTCTTTGTCTTTTCTAATGCCTTTGTCAATTTCCCTTAGCCATAATTAACCAAATGAACACCCACTAGGATGTTTTGCTCAACATTCAGCTTGGAATGCATGTCCCATGACGTTGGTCTTATTTTTGCCTTTATTAACTTTACTACATGAAATTTTAACCTGAGGTCGTTACAGACCCCTCCCCCTTACAGGGACACCATCCTTGATGTTCTATGACACCTACAACTAGCAAGATCACTGAAAACCAAAACATACTACCCATGGATCTTTATAACTTAGCTCATTGCAATATTTACAAGGACCACTACTGAAAACATGTCAAACATATCGTTTGTTGAAGCTTTATAACACAGCTCATTATAGTATTAACAATAACAACCACATATACTCATGCACATTTTCTTCATCCAACAAATAATCATACTGTCTATGGAGCTTTATAAATCCAACTCAATGCAATATTCATAATAAAATACACATATATGCATATGCACATTTTCTCTAACCAGAAAATAAAACGATATAATGTCTGCATCCGCAACAAGGGAGTCCAGAGGCTCATACCTCCACCCTCAAAGTAATACCAGGATTCACCTCCTTCCAGGGAATTCCAAAATCCATTGCCAAAGTCAACCTGCATCCAGTTTCCAGTGCTACAATCCTTGTGCTACCTTTTCCCTCAACGAACAGTTGCCAGCTCATTTTCCCAGGGCACACTCCCAATGTGCATTTGATTCCAATTGGAAATGCTAATGACCAAAACAAGTCTGTTCCTTGTCCTTCCCTTCTCTGCTACATAGTCCCTTTGGCAATCCATTCACCCCCTTCTATGTAGTCATGCACCTCCCAAATTCCTCGACATCCCCTTTCCCGGACGATCCATCCCTTGGAAAGGTTTCCTTGCATTAGAAGGTCCAAAAACCAAGGTATATCACTGCCTCAAACCATCATATCGGTCATAACATGCTCATGGAAATCAATGGACACTATTCGGTACCAGTGTCCCACAATGGACCTGCACCTGAAGTGATTTACCAACATAATGTTGCCTGTTCCAATTCCTTTTGTCGCTGTTAATTATTGCAGTCAATTTCAACCACCCCAAACCAAGCACTTTCCATGCTTTCCTATACCAAGCACATAATTTCCATTAGACTAAAAATGAATTGAAATAATTTCAAACCATACCTCATTGGTGGAATGTTAATAAGGTACACTTGCAATTTTTTTTACTTCCTGTCACAATAAGTCAAACTAGATCTTTGATCAAACCATCATGTATAGACATATCACATCTGGTTATATCAAAAGGAAATCATTGTAAATCACATGCATAATTAAAAACTAAAATAAAATACAGATACTTATCTTTCAATAATTCTTTGCTTCTTCCTTTGTTCTTTGTCCTTTCTATACATACACTGAATCAGTTGCCAAAACCTGACAAGTATCTAGTGCCTTCTCTTCTTTTCAAGCAACAAGTGAATTCAGAGTCTAAACGGCCTCCTCCCTCAATATTAGCAACAAGGGTATCCTAATACTAAACTACCTCTACCCTTAATAACAATAAGAAGGGGATCCAGAGACTAAAACACCTCAACCCTCAATAGCAACAACAAAGGAATCCAGAGACTAAACCACCTCAACCCTCAATAGCAACAACAAGAGCATCCAGAGACTAAACCACCTTAACCCTGAATAGCAACAACAAGGGCATCCATAGACTAAACCGCCTCAATCCTCAATAGCAACAACAAGGGCATCCTGCCTGTCCCATACCTACCTATCCCATCATATTGTACAAGACATACACATACATA
Source organism: Pinus tabuliformis (assembly GCA_031772625.1). Classification (NCBI taxonomy): domain Eukaryota; kingdom Viridiplantae; phylum Streptophyta; class Pinopsida; order Pinales; family Pinaceae; genus Pinus; species Pinus tabuliformis. Next base: position 529,347,622 of record CM062814.1, read on the forward strand.
GTGTACAACACAACACGTACACCAACCCCCGATGTACAATATGACACATACACCTACACCCAGTGTACAACATGACACATACACCTACACCCGGTGTACAACACAATACATATACATACACACCGTACAATACCATGAATACATATGTTGTGATACAATGACTATACAATACCCGTAACACCATGCCAAATATACACAACACAATATGTACAACGTGTACACAATACCACATGCACACATCGCCACCTGCACAACATGTACACAACACCCAATGTACATAACACCACCTCCACAATGTGTACATAGCACCACATGCACACAACGCCATATATACAATGTGCACAAAGAACCACATGTACAACATGCACATAACACTGCATGTACATGGCACCACATGTACAACATGCACACAACACCATATGTACATAGCACCGCATATGCCACATGCACACAACACTATATGTACACAGTACCACATATGCTATATGCTCACAACACTATATATACACAACACCACATATCCAACATGCACACATCACCATATGTACACAACATTTCATATCCAACATGCGCACATGTTGGCTTATATGGGCTTGACCGAGGTTCGAAAGAATTGTTTAGCCAAAGAAATCCCACAGCTACCGGCCCTTTCGGCAACAGCCCACGAAACGCAGACTGAGGTCTCACCCGAGGTAGTAGGGGAGGGTGATGGAACCAGGTTTCCGCACCCTTGGGATGTCTAGATGTGGTTTAGATGTTTCGCGCACCTTTCTATAGCTCAACGCTGCTCTGGATTCGCGCGGATCCAGACCCAGAATACCTTCTATTTTCTATTATCGCATTGTTTACAGATCTAATCTATTTGATAAAGTATTGAAAGTCAGATCTACTTAGCAAGGTCTTTAAGCAAACCTTTAACAGAGTTAACCATTTCGTGTACTTAGAATAAACTCAGATTCACATATATCTATAACATAAGCATATAAATCAAAAAGATATATTAACCATAAAGTCAGATCCGTGATAACCCAGATTTAACGTAGAATTTTCAAAAGAAACTTATCTTTATTTCCACTTTATCACTAATACATTTAGATCTTCCCTACGCACTCAGCTGCAGGGGTCCGCGCACACAGCTGCTGACTCTTCCAAGCCTCTGCACACACAGCTACAGAGCCTCTATCCACTATCCAACCACTCAACTCGGACTTACAAACGCTTTCAGACTCTTATTCTCAAGAACCCCTTACAATTCATATCCCAGATCCTATCCAAAATAACTACTTTTCCCTCATAGAGCCACGCTCTATTTATACCTTCCTATGGTCCGCGGACCGACTAACTTTCTATTATTCTATATTATTTCTTAGGCGGACAACCCTTTGACTCGACCTTTTACATTTCGCGCTCCGCATATTTCGGAGGTTTACAATATTTTTATCCTAATTTCTAGGCTATTAGACCCAAAGCTGTTACGCAAGACCTCCGCTACCCAACAGTCCCCCAACACAATCACCGTGACTCGTCCCGAGTCACTTGTTGGTGTGGCGAGGCGCGCTGTCATGGCTTCGCGGTTCACCTCCCTCTGAGTGACGTTCATCGTCCTACTGTTGCTTCGTTGTCTCCTACAACGCTTCGTCTGGCTCGTGCTTCATTGTTTTGACCACTTCTTGCGACCGATAATGCTCATTCTGCTCTGCTCGGTTAACACAGACTACCCCTTCCTAGGATTTTAGCTCTAGTGGGGAGCCGCATCCGGGACCTCCTTGTACCACTGCAGCCATTTTCGACCTTTGTATCTACTCTTCGCACTATCTGCTGCAGCTTGTGTTGCAATTTTGCAAGACTTATGTTGTTGTCCGCGAGATCCCAATCCTCAAGCTCCTTCAGAGATGACTTATGAACTTTGTTTGTACCCGTGGTCTCCATTTGTCCATCCTTTCACCTTTCTTTTGTGGTTCGTCGACCTGCCCCTGGGCGGGGCGACAACATCCGGACCAATTCTGCGTCATGTCTCCCCTTTTCGGTACATTCCCTACTATTGATGTTGTCTTCTGTGGGACGCCCGCAGCTATCAACACCATGCTTGTTAGAGATTCCTACTTCTCCATCAGCCATATCACCACCCTCGGGCTTACTCCTTGTGCAGAGATAATGAACAGCTCCATATCGATAACTAGCATGTATTTTCCAAAAGTGTAGGTTGCCCAGTGGATGCCCCTAGGTGATTTATAAGTGATTCGAATTTCAAATTCATTGGTTCCTACTTGTTCTAGCATCCTCGTGTAAAATTTGTCGCAGCTCGTTCCATATTTGACTCATACTCCCTCTCTTAATTACCCATCACCCACTCGCTTTTGCCATAATGCAAACATCTTGTCGTGAATAGTGACAGGAACGGTCGTCTCTCTTCTTAGCAATGCATTGGCACACTTCTTATCTCACAATCGCGATCTTGTTGATGAGCCAAATCGACGCGTAGCCTGGTACTCGTGCCTCTTTCCCCCATACTACTTTACCGTCCCACGCTCTATTTCAACTGGCTGGAGCATTGAGACTGTCCCTCGAACGGTTAGTCAGGCGGCCTGCCCACTCGTGTAGAGCTTCAGGCGACTGCCATTCGCTCAGCCTGGGAAGGGGTCTCCATTGAGTTTGGCAAGCTAAATCGCGCCCCCATCGGTAACTTCTTTGATGACATAGGGTCCCAACCAATGCATTCAGAGTTTGCTAGGGAATTTCTCGAACTTATTGTCGTATAGCAATACTAGATCATTCTCCTTGAAGGTGTGCACCTTGATATGGTGATCATACTACACTTTCTCACGCTGCTTCTGTACTTGCTGATGGAATCTAGCCAAAAACCGTTCCTCCTCCAGTTCCGCTAGCTATGCGAGCCTTTCCTCCAAAGCCCCGCGGTCTGCCATACTTGTTATTTTTGTGATCCGCAGGCTAGGCACAATATATTCCATAGGTATAATGGCCTCCTTGCCACAGACTAACCGAAAAAGTGTCTAGCTTGTCAACTTCTTGCACGTGGTTCGGTATGCCCATAGCACAGCAGGGATGCGCAAGTCCCAGTGATTTCGTTGCGCATTACAAACCTTGGTCAATGCGTTCTCCAAGATTTTGTTAAATGCCTCAATGGTCCCATTCGCTTGAGGGTGGTATGGCATACTTTGTTGGTGATATATTTGGAATTCCTCAGTGAGTGCCCTGATTGTTTCATTCAGAAAATGCATTCCCCGATCGCTCATGAGAATTTTAGGACATCCAAACCTTGTCAATACACTCTCAAACAAAAACTTTACAGTTGTTGCAGCTGTATGCCATGAGGTAAAATTTTAAATAATATTATAGGCAAATTTTAAAGTTTTTTATATATATTAATATTATAAACAAATTTTAAAAATTAAAAATTAAATTATTAAAATAATATTAATGTAAGAGGTTTAATGTTTAAAGATTATAGCTCTAATGTAGACAGCGTAGAGTATATGTGTATTTTTTGTCAATTTGAGTATATGTGTATTTTTTGTCAATTTTTTTATCAAGAAAATTGGTAGATATATCTTTTTTTTAGCGAGGAGACTTGGAATCGAGTCACTGGCACTACAATATACTTACAAGCCCAGCTGGACAATGCTTCTCACCAAAGAGACTTGGGATCGAGTCAATGGCAAGTGAGACACCATGTCAGCACATCTACCACACCGACGCACAAATCTTGCCCCGTATGCCGCTACAAGATTCCCCCAGATGGTCGCCATCGGCCCACGTCATACCGCCGAAATGGACACAGGAGATTTCGAATTTCGGTTCACCGAAGACTTCGGCGTGTAATTCGTTTCTTATCTCGGGCCTTCCGTCGACCTGGATGACGGTCCCGTTCTCCACGCGCTCAATGGATAACGCTCCACAACACGTTACATGCACGTCATCCTTTTTATTAATGGCATGATTGCCCTGATTTTCAGGGAAATTTTGTGTGGTCAACATTGAGATGTACTTTTATTTATTTTTTCAATAATCTTAGAACTACATATTAACTCGAAGTTTTACAATTACTATTGTTGGTTGTATTATAACTGATATGGTCTTTTTCACCTAATGGATGAAATTGTTCGAGTAATATTGTAATTTTTTATTGTTTAAATAATTATTATTGTTTTGAAACTATTTTTTAGTTAAGCTTAGTTTGCTTTATTGTGTTTAAATATTTTTTTGAATGAATAAATATATTTAGTGATTTGGAAAAATTTAGATATTTAAATTTTACAAATTAAATAATTTAAAATTTATAAATTAAATCATTTAAATTTAAATTTAAAAAAAATTAATAAAAATTTTTTGTTAAAATTAATTCAAAAAAATTTTAAATAACTATTTTAAAAATTACACTATTGTTTTATTTTATGATTATTAATTTAATTTGTTATACTATTTTAGATATCATTTTTGAAATTTAACTATGTTAAAAAAATTATTTATCTATGACCATTTACACTCTGGTCTGATTATTAATTTAATACGCTCGTTTGATTATTAATTTAATTTGTGTTGAGTTCAAGAAGATTGAAATCCTGATTTTCAAAATGCTATTAAAAAGATATTAAACTTGTTTATAGTTTTATTTTATTAATATTATTCTAAATTCGTGCATTCACGACATTATTTTATTAATATTATTCTAAATTGGTGCATTCAACGACATTACACTACCTGACATCTTGGTTTTGGAAACCGTTTGAAAAGTGAGGTCGATTATGGAAAGAATCTCGTATTATTGTTAATGTTGTTTGTTTTTTTATTTTATTAATATTAATTAAATTTTTGTGAGAATGATTTTCGCAAAATTATATAGAAAATTATTTGTCGACGTATTTCGAACCAACCAGTGTGGTTTATCTGTAAACTTGTTCTGACCAACTAATGTGGTTTATCTGCAAACTTGTCCTGATGTTGAACCACACTGATTGGTTCGCAATGCATCGACAAATGATTTTTTATGTGATTTTTCCGAAATCATTCTCACAAAGATGTTATGGATCACAAAAATCTCAATTCTATATTAATTAAATTTGTTGATTTTATGGAGATTAAACTTTAGGTTTTAAAATGAAAAAAACAAAACATAACAAAAATAATTAAAGAAAGGAAAAGAGATATTAGAACTGAAATTTAGCCTAATTTAAATTTTATTAATAATAAAAAGTGTAATATATATATATATAATTTATTTTAATTAGCTGATTGTATTGGTTGTATACATGGAAAAATGATTGGTAAAATTAATTTACGTTATTGAAAAATGTAAATTTGTTGTGAAGCTATTTGTGTTAGTTTGCTAGTCTTTTATGTTTTTTCCACCTATTTTATTATTTGTAATGTTTAAGATATATGATAAAATAAGGTTAGAAAATTGAATTTATTTTTATTATAATATCTTAAAAGAATTATATGTTATTATATAATATGTTTTTGAGTAAAATATAAACATTTTAAAGATTATAGTAATTAAATTGTTTTGTAGAAATAGATTTCTTGTTTTAAAATAAGGGGATTTTATACACTAATTTGATGTCTAACTTAATTATAATTTTAAAATTAAAATATTATTATTAATAGAAACTCATATTACTAATACCTAAAAGTTTATATATATAGATCTATAGCCTAGATCCATTTTAACTTGGGATCTACAAGGGTTGAGAGGAATTGAAAAGAGGTTTGCACCTCAAGAGATTTGATCCCTATATATATATATATATATATATATATATATAGCCTAGATCCATTTTAACTCGGGATTTACCAAGGGCTGAGAGGAATTGAAAAGAGGTTTGCACGTCAAGAGATTTGATCCCTGATGGATCTAGGCTAGTGATATGTAAGTCCTCGTTGACACATAGTAGCTAGTGATAGTTGTCAACCCCGTCTATTAATAACTAAATTATGATAAGTTTTTTCACCTTTCTAAAACAAGATATGTACATATTACATGAAAATAATAACCAATATAACTTGTTATGATAAGTTTTTCCATCTTTAAAAAACAAGATATTTACATATACTAAATAAAAATATTAATAAGTACTTGTCACTCTTTTATAAACAATAATTTATTTTTTTTCTCAAACTTCTTTTTAAAAAACAATAGTTTATTTTTGTTCTCAAACTTCTTTTCAAAGGAAAAAAACTTATAATATAGTTACGAGCCTAACTTTTGTTATTAATATCTGTAAGTGCAATTATGTCATCATATTACATGTGCAAGCAAAACTTGGTCGCTTGACTTATTAGAAGCCTCGAAGACTAGACTTCCATTCTTAATTTATAAATAATTTTAAATCCAATTATCACTGGCAAACTCTAACCAAATTGATTATCATTTAAATTATAAAAAAGAAATTATCAATAATTATTTTATATTTTGAAAAAAACTTATAAGTATATTATATTATTAAATTATTTCATATTTTCAAATATATAACATATATATAATCATATTAATTATTATTTTGAAATAAAAATTATAAATATATTAAATTATTAAATTATTTCATATTTTCAAATTTATATAAAACACATAATCATATTAATTATAATTCAAATTAAAAATAAAAATAAAAAATTATGTAATTTCATAACACCTAACTATCATCCTTAAAATTATGTGATTCCACTCTACCTAACCATTATCCTTTAGTTATCTTGTCCTTAAAAAAAATAAAGCTGAAATTAAATTAAATTTTTGTATTCTTTGATCTATGCAATGTTATGAAGAGGTGCTTCCCACAGCAACGCTCATCATATTGAATTGCAATTCACATTCTACGTACACCAATTTCCAAGGTTTTGGGTTGGTTTGGTTACCCATGATAATCAATATGCAAGGGTTTTTTATTTTATGAAATATTTTTATTTGTTATTATGTTTTAAAGGTGGTCTATGAAATATGTACGTATGTATGTGAGCATATGTGTAATGTTATATTGTTAATAGTTAAGTTATGCAATCATATATCGAACGTAATTTTTCTTTAAGATTTTGGTTTTTTAATAAGATTTTTAACATTATTTTTATTTATTTAATTTAATTTTAATATTTTAATAATTTTTAAATAATTTTTCAACTAAAAATTTTTATGAAAAAATGGTTTGCAAATTAATTAGGGAAAATGCTTTTTTAATTTTAAAATTAGTAAAAAGAATTATTTTAATAGGTATAATTTGTGAAGGTAAATATATTAAAGAAAATGTTCTAGAAATTTATTTTTTTTAATTCAATACCTTTACCAATAGACTATGTACCAACTTCTGCTCTGAGTGTTCCTACTTGTGATGTTCCTACATAAGCCTGTGCCCCTACATCCCTTACTTTTACATGTGTCGTTGAGGCATCTGCACATTTGAAACTCTAAAATTTACAAAGCTATTTACTCATTTCCATGGTTTTGAATAGTTTATATCATTTTATTTATCTTTTACTCATACAAGTGATCACATAATTGAGCAACCAGTAGCCAAATCCCGTCTTCTTAAAATATCGTTGGTCATTGGTCGCGTGATAACCAAGAAGAAGAAGAGAACATGGAAAATATTGTAGTAGTATAAGAAAAGAAAACAAGGGCATAAATCTAAGGATTGGAACAAGTTGTACAATTTTGTTTTGGTTCACAAAGAGAGGAGTTGTGGGATCTTGTAGCCAAGCCAAGAAAGATTTTATTTTGCTTGGTGTTTTCATATTGAGACTAGAAATCATGTTGGGCAAAATTATGGAAATTGTGTCTTGGATGTGAGTTGCTATGCTTAGTTGGTTCACTCCCATTGTGTATGATTTGTTTTATTGAATGTGATGATAAGAAACATTGTCGTTTTTTCTTTAATACAAAATCATTGTTGTTACATAAGGGATGCGTAAAAAAAAACAATACCAAGAAGGACCACATAAGAAACCCATTTATGTCTATAGCCTAATCGCCTTTACTTTATCTAGAGATAAGGTCAAAGAGGGAGCTTAGTCAAAAAAGCTATAAAGAAAAAAAAATGGTGGATAATGTGGTAGTAGTAAAAGAAGTAAAATAATGGTGTAAATGGCAAAAGAAAGTAAATTGGGAGTGGTGGCCATAAGAAAGTAAATTGGAAGTGGTGGCCACATAATTTATGCTCTTTCTCTAGATAGAATTTTTTTTTTAACAAAGTCGGTTGCTGTATTAATAGCTGAAAAAAAGAGGGGAGTCAGGACTCCTGAGATACATTGAGTGTTGAGGGCAGCCTGGATCAATGGAGTTACAAAACAGATATCTCTCCTTGATCCTACTCCTACTTGTTCTATCTTTAAGGACTGCTAAACTACTGTAAACTCTTACATATTGGAGCAGCAAAAATTGACATTTGCAAAACATTTCTAATCTATGTTTATATGACTAATGTGCCTTGCAGTAGATTCCTCCGGCTTTTCATCCCTTTCTACTTGCTTGGCGCTTGAGGAGCTTGGGGCTGCGTTGTTGCGTTTGTCCATCATGTATTTCAGGATCGTTATGGACTCTTCCGCATGGCTGCACCTGTTTGACAAATGATTGAATTGTTCATGAAGTGAAGAGACCCTGTGCAAGAAGAGATCAATTTCTGCTCGGTATTTGTCATTAATGATGCAGTTCTGATCACTGATTCTGGCTTCCAAAATCCTCTGCTGGTTGTCTAAAATATGCTGCTGGGCTCTGATTTCTTCCATCTCAGCTTGCAGGTCCGCACAGTGCAAGCAATCCTCATTGCGAGCCATAGTTGATGCTGTGGATGGGGAGATTAGAGGGCAGATGGGAACGAAGAGAGGCTGCCAGAAGATTCGATTAACAACTCGGGAAGCAGAAACCTTCCAGGAAACAGAGGCGAAAGAGGAGAGTCAGATTACGACACAACACAAAAAAGACTTCCTGAGGACCTGGTAGTTCCACTTGTAGTCAGAGGCGGGGATGAGAGGGTCGCAGAGGGGAGCAATCGGGAGATAGATCCACCTGGAGACAGAGGCGGGGGAGAAAGAATCGCAGAGAGGAGCAGTCGGATAGAACCACCAGGAAACAGAGGCGGGGATGAGTGAATCGCAGAGAGGAGTAATCTGGGGATAGAGCGCTGGAGTAAGGAGGAGGGAGTGAAGATATAGGGGGAGGCGGGAGAGGAGGGAGCCAGTCACGAGAAAAGTGAGGGAATCCTGAGAGAGGCACGGGAAGGTCAGAGAACTGTCCTGGATAGCCCGAGAAACTGGACTGAAAAGATAGAAACCGGCAGAGCTATTGAGATTGATAAGAGTTTTAAGAAGATCAAATCTATGCCATATCCCTATGCGGATTGCGATCTTGCTGAAGGCCTGGTAGGGCTGATTCCAATCGTTTCTGTCAGTGTTGTCCGATTTGGTGCAGAATAGCTTGTTTCGGATCATGGCAGGGGCTGATGGATCTCCTCAGAGTTGCAACGCAGGCTACCTACTGACCTTTCACACGCTCTGTTGGCATATCCATCGGCCTGCTTATTGAGATTACGAAGGATATGGTGATATTGCAAATCGTCCATTGTCTGATGCAACAGTTGATTGCAACTGATCACTTGCTGGAGGAGGGTATTGGGCGATTCCTTCTGGTGAACCATGAGGTGGATGACAACAGAGGAATCCCCAAAGATCTTTGCCGATTTTATCCCCAGTTTGCTTAGCTGAGTTAGTCCCTGAAACAGAGCTAACGCTTCAGCTCTGTTATTCGAGACCTTCCCTAGACCCCATTCGTAATGAAGGATGTGCTCCCCATTAGCATTGATGATCAGTCCCCCTGCTCTGGCTGTACCTGGGTTCGATTTAGATGCCCCATTGAAAAAAATACAGAAGCAGTTGCAATTTTGTATCCAGTTGGCGAACTCCTCCTCTTTTAATCTGACTTTCCAGGAGTTGGTTTCCAGCCTGCGTTGTTCATTCGCCATGCTACCTTTCTGTGCATTGTAATTTTTTTCCAGAATGTAACTTATAAAATCTCGCTCTTCCACACTATACGTTGTTGCATCTACCCTGCTTGTAGTTTTGATTGAAATAGTTTCCAGGGCGAGATTTTTGGCCTTGTTACAGATGATTCTTGTAGCTGAGCTCTTGTCTTGGAATATCTTCCGATTTCTTGCCAGCCAGATTCACCATAAAAAGGTATAAGGGAGAGTGTTCCATACTCTCTTCACCAGGTTGCTTCTTTTTTCTTTCCAGGGGCAGCTTTTTCTCCAGATGTGAATTGCTTCAGCTATGGAATGCTGAGGATTCCAGGGTAAGTTACCAGTGAAAGACAGTCTTTTCCAACAATCAATTGCAAAGGGGCATTCTACAAAGAGATGGTGCATCGTTTCTTCGGCGTTGTAGCAGTTGGGACATCTAGATGGGCCGTTGATGCCTCTCTTTTTCAAGTTCTCTGCTGTTAAAATTTTTCCTTTCAGCAGAAGCCATATGAAAAATTTTATTTTTGGGAGCGCCTCAGACCTCCAAACTATTTTCCAATGGTTCCATAAAATCATGGGAAAGGTGTTGTTGCAGAGATATTGGTGGCCTGCTTTGACTGTGTAATTTGTTCCAGTTGAATCCCAACGAAACCCATCCCTCTCATTCTTTTTGATGGGAGCTTTACTGTGAAGGAGAGTCTGTAGATAGCATAGGCTAGGCTTTAATTCACTGGGTATTTCCGGAAAAGACCACCCTATCCAGATGTGGGAATGGGGATCCCAGCTAGAGATTTGATCCAGATGGTGTATACCCCTGTTGTTGAAGAAATTAATGATGGGTATGGCTTCTTCATGCATGTTTATAGGTTGTTGACCCAAGATTTTATCAGTTCCAATGTTGATGCTAGCTCCCCCCCCAGGAACTTTAGAAATATTCTGAATCATGAGAGGGATGGCTTTTTTGCATAGTCGCCAGATTTTAGAGGAGTCTCTGTTGGGAATATTGGAGTCAAGGAGTTGCTGCCTGGGGAAGTTTAGGTATTTGGTCTCCAGCACCCTTTTCCACCACGATGAGGGACCTGTTATGAACCTCCAAACAATTTTCCCACCAAAGGCAAGATTTAAGAACTTAGGCGACCTTATACCGAGACCTCCTCTATCTTGGGTTTGGATGACATGTTTCCAGCTGACTAAGTTAAACTTGCTTTTGTCGTTCTTCCCTCCTTGCCAAAGGAAATGGCGAAGAACAACTTCCATTTTGTGGTGGAATGTAGCAGGAGCTTGATGAAGAGAGAAACGATAAAGGGGGAGAGAGGTGATACCTGACTTGAGAAGAATAAGACGGCCTGCTGGGTTGAGCCACAGTGATCCCCATTGCAGCACCTTCCTCTTCACCTTGTCAATGATTCCATCCCAGGTTCCAGCCTTCAAAGGGCCTAGGCTCACAGGCATGCCCAGGTAAGAGAAATGGGTCCACTCCAGATTGCATGAGACACCAAATATATTTGCGATACTGTGAATAACCTGATTTGAAGTGTTCCATCCATATATACAGCTTTTAAGCTGATTGACCAAGCCTCCAGAGTACCCCATAAATTGGTCAAGGAGTTTCTTGAACCTCCTTGCTATTGTGGTGGAAGCTCCTCCAATTAACAAAGTATCATCAGCAAACTGTGAATGATTGATGTTCTTGGCTCCATTCCCGAATTTGATTCCAATTATGAGGCCCACTCTCCTGTTGTGGTCCAGAGCTTGACTGAAGGATTCCACCATGAGGATAAAGAGATAGGGGGAGAGGGGGCAGCCCTGTCTAAGACCCCGGGAAGATTGAAATGCTTCACCTGGTCTGCCATTGATCAGGGGGGAAATCTAGGGCCCAGAGATGCAAGCAGCTATAAGGTTAATGAAGGGCAACTCGAATCCCATCTTTTTAAGGACAGCTATAAGGAAGGAGTGCCTAACTTTGTCGAAGGCATTGGCCAAGTCGAGCTTGAGGATGAACCCTTTTTCCTTCCTAGTGAGGCTCGAATGTATCGCTTCTTGAACAAGAAGAATGGAGTCAGTGATTTGTCTATTAGGCAAGAAGCCTCCTTGATTTTCAGAGATCAAAGAGGGGAGGAGGGGTTTAAGGCGAGAGGCTAGAATTTTGGACAGAATTTTATAGGAAGAGTTGCAAAGGGAGATGGGTCGGAATCTGGAAAAGGAGGTAGGTCGATTTTCTTTGGGGATGAGGGCAAGAAAGGTGGCGTTGGTGAACCCACCTATTTTACCCTTTCTTTGCATCCATCGAATCATCTTGATCAGGTCCTTTTTTATAAGACCCCAGAACACCCTATAGAAGCAAATGGGGAATCCATCAGGCCCAGGCGCCTTATCAGGTTGCAGATTCCAAATCGCTCTTCTGATTTCCTCTTCTTCAATTTCCTTGTTTAGACTGTCGTTCATCTCCTTAGTGATTCCTTTAGGCAAGTGTTGGAGCAAATCGGAGTAGTCCTCTTCACCTTTGGTTTTAGTTAAGAGGTCTTTATAATGCTCGGAGGCGGCCTTTCTAATGGTCTCTTGAGTGCTGTGCAGATTTCCTTCATTATCCAAGATTGAGCTTACATTGTTCCTGAGCTTTCGAGCAGTGGCCTGTTTGTGAAAATAGGTTGTGTTTTTGTCTCCTCCTTGGAGCCATAGTTGTCTGGATTTTAAACGCCATTTGGTTTCTTCCTCCCTGTTTATGTGGCTCAGCTGTGTATAGAGTGCGCATTCTTGCTCCTTGTTTTGCTGAGATAAGCCTTGTTCTTCGATCCTTAATTGGACACTCTCTAAATCGCTCTTGATTTTCTTTTTAGCCTCCTCTGGCTCCTGGTAATTCTCTTTGGCCCATTCCTTTATCAGCTGTTTGGTTCTTTTTAATTTGGTTTCCCAGATGAAGCCTGGTGAACCTTCTACATGCTGGCTCCAAGCCTTCTGGACAATTTCTCTGACTGCTGGAATCCAATTCCAAAGAGGGCTGTATTTAAATGGGATAGGTCCGAGGGAGCAATGGGTTTCCAGAGTGAGGGAAATAGGGTAGTGATCGGAAGCTGAGGTATTGAGGACATTGGCGTATCCAACAGAAAAGGAAGAGAGGTACGAGATATTGACTAGGAATCTGTCAAGCCTCTCCATTATGTTGCCGATGCCGATCCTACGGTTACTCCAAGTGTACCTGCGATTTTTGGGAACAACATCAACTAATTCATGTTCCTGAGTGATAGCCTCCAGTCGACCTCTGAAGGGATCTGGGGTGAAACTTCCTCCCCTTTTTTCATTAGCATGCAAGACCAAGTTGAAGTCTCCTGCTACTATGATGTTTGAGCTTGGCTCCCCATCGATACTTGTCTTCAGGTCATCCCAGTAGATTTCCTTTTCTCTATAATGATTGGGGACATAAACATTGTAAATAATTACTATGTGGCTGCCTGTTCTGCTGTCCAAAACAATTCTGATCCAATTCTGGTGGAGATTTGTAGAAGTGCAGTTCCATTTACTATTGTTCCAGATGGTGACAATTCCTCCGGAGGCTCCTCTTGAGTCACTGATGCATCCTATATATTGTTTCTGCTGATCTATTATTCTTCTCATTTCATGTTGGTCTTGTTTTGTCTCCTGTATTAACATCATATCTGGCTTTTCATTGTGAATTAGGTCTCCGAGGGCAGCAACTTTGGAGGGGTGCCCTAAACCCCTGCTATTCCAAGATGTGATTTTCATCATTGGGTATTGGGCATGCGGAGAGGTGCTCGCCTCTCTTGGTCTTTGTAGCTTGTCTCTTTCTCTTGATGCCCCAGAATGAAGGATTCTATGGGAGTTTGTGTTCCCATGGCTATGTCTTTCTGGGCATTCTCATCCCTGTGTTGCTTAGCTGATTTCCTGCCAGGTCCCGGTTTTTTGTAAATGTCACTGGTTGTTCCATGTTCTTTCGAAGAGCTTCTGGTTATTCTTGATAGAGAGGGCTCAAGAGGGGCCTGTGATGAGATGATCTGGGAAGGGTGGGGATCAGAAGGCTCAGAGGGGGGATCTTCTGGGGGAGACTCAAGGGTAGAGAGGACAAGAAAGGGGTTGGAATTGGGTGGGAGGGGCGGATCAGGCGGGAGGGGGACAGATGGAGAGGGGGAGGAAGAAGGAGGGCGCAGAATAGAGGGTCCGGGGGTATCAGTCTCCAGGGGAGGCTTGGGTGGAGGAGCAGACTTCTTCTTTTTAACTGTTTCCCACTGACCTTCTTGCTCTTCACTCTCTGCATTAACAAGTTTAGTACATCTATTAGAAAAGTGTCCGTATTCATGACATACCTTACATTTAGATGGTATCTACTCGTATTCCAGTTGCTGGACATGACTCCATTCGTCCACTTTCAGCTTTATTGCTTCAGGTAGTCCTTTTCCTAGATCCACTTCGACACAGATCCTTGCACAAGCTTGCATGTTGTCCTTCGGCTCGCTGCGATCGATATATTTGCCTACAGCGTTCCCTATGGCCCGAACTGACTCATCTCCCCAGCAATGGAGAGGGAGGTGAGGGAGATGGACCCAAACCGGAACAACACTGGGAACATCCAGCTCAGGGTCAAAATCTGGGGTCCATTTGTTGAGGTAGAGGCCCCTGGAGTCCATGAAGTACAGCTCGTTCCTGAAGATTAAATCCTTATCCTCTTTGGATTCAAAATGGAATGTATAGTACCCTTTTCCACAAAACCTAATTGATATTTTCCCTTGGATTTTGTCTGACCAGTTTCGCTTAACCCATCTTTGAACTGTTCTTGGAGAGGGCGAAAGGCCTGTAAATTGTCCTATGAGACCTTTTTCGGCAAGAGATAATGCTGCCATGCAAGGTAGGGTTGGAGGCAGTTGAACTTCTTGAAGAACATCTAATTTCTTAACAAATTTTGAAAGTGCAGGTCTGGGGCATTGAGGAGGGAGGGATTTCACTAGATCTGAAAAAGCTTTTTGTGGATCGATTTCCTCCCGAGGTGATTCCGGGAGGGCCATGGCGGGGGACCAAGGCCCTGGCCGCCGCGATGCCAGATGGGGGATGCTATCTCAGAGGGTGCGCGCAGGCTGTGGCGAGGGCGCACGCAACGATTGTTCATCCGATGATCTAATGTTAGGCATGGTAGAAACAATTTCCCATGCTCTTTCTCTAGATAGAATTATTCCCTATCATCTTACTTCATTAAATCAACTAACTTGACAAGACATTCTCAATGACATATCTATGAAAACAAACTTCATTTTTTTCTTATGTTCACCCTTCTTGTCTTCATCATCACCTTTGGATTCATCATTTCCCTTCTTATGATCATCCCCTTCTCCCTTTCTATTTTTTCCCCATCCTTCTTCTCCCGACCACCATGATTAATATATTGAATGTACTAAATAAAGTAAAAGATCTTTTCCAATTAGCAGTGTCATCTAGTATCAAATAATGCAGTATTCATTAAGATTATAAAACTATAAACACAAAGATAATTTCCACGTTTAGTGGATGAAATGGTATCAATATAGAAATAATTGACTAATTAGGCTTTAGCATCTTCATAAACTAGTATTATTGGGTGCTAGTACAAATAACTTAGTCTGAACATATTCCTTGCTAGAAGAATGGAGCCTTCCCAACAATGAAATAAAGAAAGGTAAACACATTTTGACCAAATATCGACAGTGCAACTTGGTGTAAATGTTTAATATATAACACATATAAGTGTAGATTCCATAGTTTTTATCACACACATCATCACATTTTTGTCATGTTCACACACACTAAGGAGTGGATAATATATACACTAAGGAGACAGTCTTAGGTGTTGGGTATGGGGTGTATTCTTTGCATGACTACCACCACATGTTGTATGTTGTACCAGTCATAGAGGGAGGGGGTGAAGCCCCTCTTGATCTCCACCCCCCAATGCAGGGGTTTGGAGGCAATGCCACATGGAAAAAAAATGGGCAAATTTTAGTAATTTTCAACACATGGAAATTTCTTCTTTTAGAATTTTTATGGTGCATGCTGGTTTAACCCATTGTTTTGTAATTCTAGTTAACAAACTATGGCTACATTCTAACAGAGGGTAAATGGATTGGTAGTTTATAGATATTGTAGGATATATATATATATATATATATATATATAGAGAGAGAGAGAGAGAGAGAGAGAGAGAGAGAGTATTATAATACTGTAAAAAAGAATATATTGAAAAATATTTTTCGTTTTCCCAATTCAACTTTCCAAGGTAAATTCTCTATGTTAATGTGTGTGTGTGTGTGTGTTGCACCATTGCATCTTTGATGTAGTATTAGAATCTAGTTGCAACAATTAATTGTAGAGTATTAAAACCTACATTATGATCATCAAATCTTGTCGCATACATTGTATTAAATGTAAAGGGAGGTTTCCCCTTGAAGGGGGTTGTAATTATTAGTTTTTTTATCATTTTTAAGGTGAAAATATCATAACATTTGGTATGAAAGCATATGAACATAGGGTTTTGTTGCTTCAAATAGGCCATCTTGACATTTCCACTTTAAATTTTTTCTGGGACATTTCAGATGGTGAAATTTTGACCATATTTAAGCAAGATCTCAATGAAAATCTGGTTGAAATTTTAGATATTGAATCACTATACTTTCAAATATATACACTTTGGAAGTTAGGGTTTGTGATTGGTCCTAAAATCTATTTCAAACAAGTCATCTCAAACTTGTCTCCATAATTTTTTCTAGGATGTTTCATACCGTTAAATTCTGAGTAGATTGATAAAACATCTCAAGATATGTCTAGTAAAACTTTTATATTTTAGTTAGTGATAATTTCATACATACACACTATGGAAATTAAGTTTCTGTGAATGGTCCTTAAATTAGTTTCAAGTAAGTGATCATTGCATTTTTGCTATAACTTTTTCTCTGCCACACTTCAAACTATTAAATATTCAAAGAGCTAAGGAGACATAATGAAGCACTTGAAGAAAAAAAATGCATAATCATATATGAAGAATTGGACACATGGTATGCAATACAAGTATGCTCTTTGGAATAGGCCAAAAATCAACAAGTTGTGGGAAAGTTAGCAAAACTTTCACTCAACACATAAAATTTTGGTAGGACTTGTGAAATCATAGAGAAGACGTAGCTTAATATTATAGGCCAAATTTTCATATTCAAAAGGGCTCAAATATCAAAGATATATCAAGACAAAATGAAACAATCTAGATAGTCTCCAAACTAAGGTTTTATGGGTACTTAACTTACAAGTGATATAAATTTTGATTAAAAGATCCATTTTTTTGGGTGACTAGAATTTGTGATAAAGAGGAGCACTATTATTATCATCTTTTTAACATGACTCTGAAAAGATATCCAAAATTTTCTTCACTAATTAGACCTCTTGCAATATCCTCCATGGTAGAAGAAAATGAAGAGATACATAATTGTTTGTCCCAATCATGAATGAAAGTTAATGAATTAATCAAGAAGTCATTAACAAGTGTTGATTTCATAAACACCAAGGACAAATACAACAAATGGAAGTTAAGATGATTACAAACGGGGAAGAGGTGTAGCAACATATGGAAAAGAAGATTAAAGAATTACAAAATTCCATGTCATTCATAATCATACATGGCCTAGAACAAAGTTTCCTTAAAGGATATATTAAGAAGCAAGGTAATCGGGAAAAAATATGGAAGACGGAAGGATTGATTCCCATAATCATGAGTATTTATATCTAGATCCACATCATCAAATTTTCAATGTGGAATTAAGGAAATACTTCATTCTGAAGATAAATATGAGAAAGTTTAACAGTAAAAATCCTATAATGTGGATATTCCAGATGGAGAAATACTTTCATCTATAGGTATCTGTATGCACAGAAGAGTGAGATTGAGTGTATAGTTCAAGAAATGCTAGAGGTTGGTGTCATTCAACCTAGATAGAGTGATTTCTCTTCACTAGTGATGATGGTTATAAAGAAGGATGGTTCATGGCATATGTGTCCAACGGACAAACAACCTAACAAAATGGCAATCAAAGATAAATTTCCTATTCCTACCATTGATGAATTATTATATGAATTTCATAAAGAAATTTTCTATATTAAGTTGGATCTCTATTTTGGATATCACCAAATTAAAATGAGGCAATAAAGAATTCCCTAAAACCACCTTTAGAACACATGAAGATCATTATGAATTTTTGATTATTCCATTTGGATTTATTAGTGCACCTTCAACATTTCAAAGGTTGATGAATTTTGTTTTCAAACACTTCATTCAAAAAATTTTGTGTGTATTTTTTGATGACATACTAATCTACAAGAAATATTGGGAAGAGCATGTACAACATGTTCACAGGGTTTTAACACAACTAGAAGAGCAACAACTATATGCAAATCCTTGCAAGTGTGCCTTTGGAGTTCAAGAAGTGGAATATTTTGGTCATATTGTATCCCATGAAGGTTTCAAAGTGTACCCTGACAAAATCAAAGCTATAAGGAAATGGCCAATCCCAAACAACTTGAAGAAATTTAGAGGATTCTTAGGATTGGCATGATATTACAATAAGTTTTTAAAAATTATGGTCAAATAGCAATACCTCTTACAAAATTGTTGAAGGAGGAATTTTATTGGACAAAATAAGCAACCAAATATTTTGTAAAACTTAGAGAGGTTATGTGCACAATTCAAGTACTAGCCACACCTTACTTCATTAAAACATTCACAATGGAATGTGATCCCTTAAACCATGTAATTGGTGCATTTTTTATGCAACAAGGAAGTCATCTTGCCTTCGAAAGTAATGAAATTAAAGGAAAGCACTTAGTCAAACCCATGTATGAAAAATATATGTTGTTCATATTGCATGAAATTAAGAAATGACATTCATACCTAATAGGGATACACTTCCAAGTAAAAATAAATCATGATATTTTGAAGTACTTCTTGGAACAAAGACTATCTATAAAGGACAATAAAAATGCATTATAAAGATGCTATATTACAACTTTGATTTTTTTTGGAAATTCTTTAAGCATAAGTGAACAATTTTGTGGTTGAATGTGTGGTATGCCAACATAATAAGGGAGAAAAAATCAATATCCCAAGGCTCCTACACCATTAACCATACCAAGCTAGCATTAGGAAGAAGCTTTAATGGATTGTATTATAGTTTTACCCATATATAAAGGAAAAATTTTCAGTATGGTAATGGTAGATCAAATGACAAAATATGCCCATTTTTGTTGTCTTTCTCATCCTTATAAAGCAAGTATAGTGGTAGAAGAATTCATGGAAACACTCCAAAATCTACATGGAATACCAAAGATTATTGTAAGTGACAAATATCCAATTTTCAATGGAAATTTTTGGACAATATTTCTTGTTTTGGTACTCAATTAGATCATAGCTCATCTTACCATCCTCAATCCCATGGGAAAACTAATATTGTGAATAAATTTTTAGAATTATATATACATTTCTTTGTATCTAATAAATAGACACAATGGGTCAAGTGGTTTCCTTGGAAAAATGGTTGCACAACACATCCTTCCATACTTCATCAAAAAATTCCCCATTCATGGAACTTTATGGATACCATCCTCCATCCATCATGTCACACTTGAAAGGGATTGTAAAGGCTCAAGTAGTGGAGGAACACATAGGGGACTGATAAGAGATTTTCGAACTATTTAATGACAACTTGGTTATATCATAAAATAGGATGAAACAATAAGTAGATCAATGCCACAGTAAAAGGGAATATCAAGTGGGGGATTGTTTTTTTGTGAGACTACAACCATACAAATAGATGTCCCTCGAGCAACAAATAAGGACAACAAATTATCATAGAGGTGTTATAGCCCCTATAAGGTGTTGCAAAGGATTGGAAGTGTGGCTTAAAAATTGGAATTCCCCCCATTTTCACGTTTACATCTAGTCATCCATGTTTCTTGCTTAATGAAGGTAATCGATGAGAAGGTCCTAGTCCAAACTATTTTACCAAAGATTAATGAAGAAGGGAAAATCATACTAAAATTAGAAACAATCCTGGAAATAATGATTAAGAGGATAATAAATCAAGAAATTACTGAGAACCTTATAAAATGGAATAATATACTAGTGGAAGAGGTGACATGGGAAGAATATTTATTCATACAGAAACACCCACAATTAGTCAAGTGTTGAGGACAACACTTGTTTGAATTTCAGGGGCATGTTAAGCCCTATATAAACCTCATGTCAATCCTAAAACCCATCATTAATCCCTTATCATTGAGTTATTACATTTATATTGTTATATTGTTATGTTAGCTAGAACCTTTCATTATACCATTTCGTTATAATTGTACTCTTTGTATCATATATATATATATATATATATATATAGAGAGAGAGAGAGAGAGAGAGAGAGAGAGAGAGAGAGCTTTAGGATCATCAAATCATGTTTATACATATTATTCATTGTAGAAGTAGGCTCTCCCCTCAAAGTTGACTGGAATTATTGGTTTCTTATCATTTTTAAGGTGCAATGTTCATAACAAATAATGTAATATAACTAGAAGATGTGAGAAGGATGTAGGAACTCACCTGTAAACTAGATATTTATACCATTAAATTTTGTGGAAGAGAATATCTAACTACCCATCCATTAACGCACACACACACAGATATATATATATATATATATATATATATATATATATATATATATATATATATATATATATAGATATAGATATACACACACAATAAGATCTATATCTTAGATAGAAGCCAATTTAAAAGGATTTGATAATTAAAATTGATGGAGAAAAATGACTATATTTCCTTAATGTTAAACATGTATATCTTTACATTTAAAAGTTTCATTCCATCTCCAAGATTTTGAAGAAAACCCATAACCAAGATTGAGATATGATAAGAACTTCACCCATTCATGGAGAATTTATGTAAGTCTTTCTATTTCACCATTTCCTAAGCAATCAATTATTTCCTTTTGAGGTGTATATTAGGCTTAATCTTAGTAGTGAATCCTCTATGCTCTTGTTCAAGTCTTCATCCAGCACAATAGCTTCAAACACAACAACAATTAAATTACGCGAAGAAGAAGAATAAAATGGCTATATTTTCCATTAAGGGGGGCATGGTTCTCTTTATTGAAAAAGAATTATGGGGAGGCAAATAGACAGTGACAATGATGTAATAATTTAATGAGTGGTTATTCCATGTCCATAATGACTTATTGATAATTCAATAGGTTATATTGACATTCGAAGAGTATCAATCATCAATTAGTTCACTTGGGTCCAATGAAAGATTGTTACAGTATTATGGATTTCTTATTGGTTAGGCCTCAATAATTGAGCTTAAGTTAGTAGAGCTCAATAATTTTAAATCAGAAATAATTTGTATCCCACTATCACCCTTAAAACATGTTCATGGAAGCCATTCAGGCAAGAATTCTCAATAGGATAATTTTAGGACAATTGGTTTCAACATTACCTTATTTGGCTTATTTCAAGGTCTTAATCTTTTAGTCTTTAAGGAGGCCATCCATAATGTTCATCTGTAGATTATTTTGGAATTATAAAACCTTCCCACATCACCATAGTTCCTATCTAGGATGATAATTCAAATATCCTCAATGATATGTAGAATTTGTAAAAGTTTTACAATTACCCCTTTCACTGGTTGCTGAGCATACTCCATGTGATTTAGGTCTTGCATAGAATATAAAAGGTACAATTCTAAACTTTTAAAATATCCAATAGCAATAACTTCTTCTATTGAAAAAAGATTTCCAAAAATCCCTCATTTTCTTTATTTCATGCTCTTCGACCCACTCTAATAAGGGCACAAGTTTAGTGTCTCTCTAAGGGGTTAATGCCATAGCTATTATGTGCTCTATTCTTGTTGGAACCATGTAGCCTTCCATTATTTGTATGTGCCCCTCTTTTTGAATTCACTAAAGTATTTGATGGCTTGACATAAATGTGCCTTGGACTTTTTGAGATATCAATTGCATTTATAGCTCTAAGTAAGGATTTTAGTTTGAAGTTTTCTGGAATTTCTCTCCAATTATCAATGATGGCTTTTAAAAAATAGAGGTCATAATTATTTTCTGACTATGTAAAGGAAATTTGGAATTTGCTACATTAAAACCTATTCTTTCTTTCACCCATCTTTATTGTCCTCTTCATAATTATTGTTGGGTAATTTAATTTTCGCTTAAATTACTTGCATTAAATGTCAATCCAGGGTTCGTATTCTTGTGAAGCACACTTGCATTTTATATGCTAGGAAATTAACTTTTGATTTAAAATAAATCTAATTTATTATGAAAAGAATTAGAGAGCTTAAATAAATTCCTATCCATGAAATAATATCTAAAATCAATACACATAACACTTTCTAAAGTTATACAAAACTTTAATAAAATTAATTTATGGAAAGCAGTAAATTCTGAACTAGAAAACAATGGAATTCTTAATCTATTGAATTGAAATGACGGTTCTATTCTAGTTCTATACTATGAAATCTTTTTAAAGCTCTTAAATCTAAGTTTGTATTCTAAATAATCATGAAAACAAATCTATTCTATGAAAGCCATTTATTCTATGAAAATCTAATTGACCATTCTTAATCAAGAAAGCAATAAAACTTTGTTTCTAAGAAAGCAATAAAATCTTATTCTAATAAGGAAAGCAACAAAATTCCTATTTTAAAAATGATTAAAAATGACAATTAACTATTTGAGAAAATCATTAAAAGGCTAGAACTTTGTAAAACTTGGGAGTGTGTACACCAGTTAGATTTCAAGTAAAAGAAACTTAACTAAATAAAACAGAGCTTAAGTCTAAAGCTTTGAGTGAAACAGAACATGGGAAATCAAACAAATCCTAGATGAAAACTAAACTAATCTAGCTTGTACCTCTATAGGGGGGCCTCCTGAGATGCATGAGTAGTTCAAATCATGAACTTAAGTCAACCACCAGAGATTATAAAAGCACCATAACTGAATTATATTACTGAAGGTTCGTACACAGAGTTTGCAAAATAATAATAAGTCTAGAATTCAAATCACTATCAAGACTATCTACTCGCTTCCCGATGAAGTAATTTATAGAGTTTTTAACATAACATTTTTTAGAATATATTGGCTAAAACTATATGCATCAAGCGGCATCTCAGTCTATTATTCCTATCAGAATTCTTCCTTTTTCACGATTAGCTATCAAAGAAGTGAATTGTGAAAGGAACACATCATCAACTTTGATCTTTTGTGCCTTCTACATTCATAAGATCTTGCTTGCTTGACATGGATCTCACTCACTTGATATAGATCTTGCTCACTTGATATTTTTCCTTCTATAAATGTGCAAAATATTGTTTTGACTGAGAGTTTTAATTTAATATTGTGGTTGATCCATGGAATTCCACTAGTGGCTAATAGGTGGATCATGATCTCAGCATCATTTGGCACCTTCCTATATGCTTTGGCTAATTTATAGCTTGCGGGATCTTATAAAACCTTTGAATTAGCTAGAAAATGTTAGTTAAGTTGTGTAATATGCAATATTTCATAGCTTATGCCTAATCAAATCAATTTCATGAAGAAAAACATATAGATTTGATACAATAATGGAATTTTACCTTATTACTGCATTTGTATGGCTTTGATGGTTTTTTACTCAAAAGAAAGGTTTGGTGATATGAAGGTAAATGGAAAAAATGAGTGATATATAAAATAAATTGTCAAAAAGAGACAATTTTGGAAGCTCGATATTCCCCCACACTCAGGTTTTTCATGTCCTAATGCACCTATGATTGACAAAAAATCAAAATTGCAGTGGTGATTTTAGATAATTTATTTTGAAGCCTAGACCAAGATGTCCAAATTATTCTAAGTTCCTATGTTGTGCACATTTATTGACTTTGTGGGTTTCCTCATTAACAGTTTATCTTTCAGCCCTTTGATCTTTTGTTGAAGTAACTTGATTTTCTTCTTGAGCTTTTGATTCTTTTTGTACTAGTGACACGTGTTTGATCATTTTCTAATTTTGTTCCTTGATCAATTGATTTTCACCTTTGATATGATTATTCAACAATTCAAGCTCCAATATTTCTTCTTTCAAATTTCTAATAATTTCTTGTTCTATATGACAAGTAATAATTACTTATGATTTAGGCTTCTCAAAAATTGGAATATCATCATACAAATCTTGTTCAAAAGGATATTTTACCTCTTCCTATTGTGCCCTCTTTTCTAATGACTCAAAGTAGACATATTCTTGTTATTGGATAACATCAATTTCTGGATTTTCTGTTATAGAATACTTTGGTGGCAACTTTGTTTCTTCAATGTGTATGGTTTCAAGTGGACTTGTAGTGACTTGCTTCATCATACTTCTTGTGATTCTTCTATGCTTTCTCCCCTGCTCTTCAAGTTCCTCTTTTCTCTGTACATTTCTTCTTTTGGCACTTTGTCTCTGAGATTTTGATGAATTACCAATATTTTTCTTCGACTCTTCTTCTTCTTCTTGTGTTTCACCAATTTTCTTTCTTCTAACATTCTATGGTTCATTTTCTTCTACTAATCACGTTGTTTCTTTCTAGGTCTACCTTTTGAGGGTTTTGCTTAAGTTACCAATTCTTTGAGTGTAATATCTTGTTCCACATCTTCAGCATTATGAATTTCTATCTCTATTACATCATTGAAAACTTTGTTAATTCCTTGCTCATTAGGGTTTAAGGAAACCCCTTTTTGGCTTCTTCTTTTCGTTTAGACCTTCTCTCCTTCTGAGTTGTCAATAAAGTGATTTCTAACCAAGAAATCCTTCTAATTGTCATTATTAGTCTTCAATTATGCCTCAACGAGTATTTTGACTAACCCATGATGATATAGAGCCCTCTCAATATTCCCTGAACCCCATTTAATATTAAAGGCCACCTTCTTTAAGCTATACAAAAGGTAATATGGAAAGTTTAATTCCTTCCCTTTAATGAAATGCATTAGTAACGAGGCATGGTAAAATAACAGGGTTCCATATCTTCCCTCAAAAGTAAGGATTTTTTGCAGAACATACAATAGATTACGCCATTTTCTTTTCAATGCAGAAACTAGAATGCCCTTTTTAAACATTGAGATATCCATACTTGATTGTGCAAAAAATATTTCCATGTTTCATCCTTTAGTCTCTGATTTTTAAACCAATTTTCACTATATATGGGGAACTTTATTTCTTCTACTAGGAATGACTCAATCAACTTCAATTTGATATATCCAATCTCTACCTTGACCTCGTCAAATGCTTGTGCAAATTCCCTTGTTACCTTTATCTCACAGCCTTCTAATTTTCAAAGAACTTTAACTAACCTATTTTTTGTAGTTGTTTTCTAACTTTTGGATAGACAACTAAGAACTTTGTCCCAATTCCATTGTTGTCTTGTTGGTATCCACTTGGAATTCTATAGGAAGTGAAACTTGCTTCCCATAGACATGTTCATAAGGAGTATGTCCGATGGTGTTCCTCCATGTGGTCCTATATGGCCAGAGTGCTTCTGAAAGTCTATCTGCCCATCTCTTCTATGTAGATGCATAGTCTTGGTTAGTATGGATTCAAGAACTTTGTTTGTGGATTCCACTTGTCCATTGGCTTGTGGATGATATGGAGTGGATTTTTGATGCATGATCTTGTACTGCTCCATAATCTTATGTACTAGATTGGATATAAATTATGCACCCTAATTTGTCACAATTTCTCTTGGTACACCAAAACAAGTGAAAATATCCTCAAAAAGAAATGTAACAACAACATTTTCAATACAAAAATTTAGTGGCTTAGCTTTTTCCCATTTAGTAACATAATCGGTGTAAACAAGTATATATTGCTTTTGCATTGATGGAGGATTAATGTGTCCAACAAAATCTAGAGCTCATCTCTCAAAAGGCTATATTCATAATTGTGGTTGTAGAGGCATCTCATATAATTGAATAGGTCTCCCCATTCTTTGACAGTTATCACATATTTTGACATATTCCTTGGCATCCTTGAAAAGGGAAGGCCAATAATATCCTAAAAGTACTTTATATGCAATTCATCTATCGAAAAAATGTCGTCCACATGGTTCATCATGACATACTTTAAGTATCTCAGGTACCTTATCATCTAAAAAACATCTTCTAATGATTAGATCAGCTCCTCTCCATTATAGTTCTCCTTCTATCCAAGAATAAGGTGCATTGGCCTTGATGACTCTTTGTCTTTCTTTTGTTGATAACTAAGGAGGAAACTTCCCGTAGCCAAATAATTAGAAATATTTGCAAGTTTTAGTAGATATTGCAAAAATATATTCATCAAGAAAATTATCTACTACAAGAGTATTAGTATTAGCATTTTTCATCTTGGAAAGGAAATCAACAATTGTGTTTTCTTTTCCTAGCCTATATAAAAGGGTGATATTAAATTCCAACAATAGTAAAATCCATCTAGTAATGTTGTCATTTGTGATTTGTTTGTTCATAGGATATCTAATAGTGAAATGATCTGTGTGAATAAATGTCTCATACCTAGTGATATATACTTGTTGATAGTATGAAAAACTATTAAAAACTCATTTTTTGTGACTGTATAATTCAACTCTACAAGTGTTAAATTTGTGCTTGTATAATATATAGCATAAGGAATTAAGTAATTTTTTTCCTAATAGAACCCCTAAAGTTGTATCTGAGACATTAGTAGAAATATGAAATGGAAGGGACTAATTTGGCCCTCCTAGAATAGGTGCCTCATAAACTTTTTGTTTCAACAATTCAAAAGCCTTTTGACAATCAAAATTCCAATGAAATTGTTATCAAACTAGCCCACAAAAAGATAGAAAAGAAAGATAAACACCTTAGAATTCAGCCTCTTCGAGGGGGCAACCTCCTTTACATTACACAAATGAACAATTCTTCGATGATACAAATGACAAGACCTCCTTTCTATACATAGGAGTCTAAGGGGTCATAATGTAATCAGAGCCGACATAACAATAATAATGTAAGGGCACAACAATAACAATAGTGGGCTTCAATGGGGCACAATACTAACAATATCGGGACTACATGGGCAAAACAATATAATAAGGGGGTTGTACTAATAACAATAAGGGGTTACACTAGTAGTATAGGGACCTAACATGCCCCTCTCCTTCAAAAATTGTTGTCATCAACGCTTGAGTAGTTGCCGATGCTTCTGTATAAAATTCTTGTCCTCCCATGTGGAATCTTCTGCGAGTAAGTTCTTCCACCTGATGAGATACTCTGAGCTTGATCGATTTTGTAGCTATCGAGTTCTTATTTTTGTGACTGCTCCAGGTTCCAATATGATTTTTCCTTCCTCATCAAGTTCTGGCAATAGTGTTTGAACTTGGATCTTCTGTAACTTTTGAATGAGTGGCCACACTTATTCGTCCTTCTTCCATTCATCCCTTGCTCCATTTATCTAATCTGGTTGGATAATAGAAATAGCACAAAAAAATGCTTCCACATCCTCATCCTTTCTTGAGAGTGCAACTGCAACAACATTTTGCTTCCCTTTTTTGTAGATGATTTCAAAGTCATAATCCAACATATTTGTGACCCATTTTTTCTGTTCTTCTAAAGATAATCTTTGTTCTAAAAATTATTTAAGACTACCATGATCCATTTTTACCTTTAAGTGTCTTCCCATTAGGTAAGGTCGCCATTTCTTAAGTGCATGTAGTATTGCCAACATTTCCTTCTCATAAATATCTTGCTTGAGATGTAGCCGTAAAAATACCCAATCACCTACATCAAAAGTTCTTTCACTGCAATGTTAATCTGCCTATTGTTTCATTTGATTCTGCACCAAAGTGGCATTATCCTTTAAAAGTTGGAGAACTTTTTGTTGATGCTCGATGTGATCTTTCACTGCTTGAATCTTTTTCTTCTTGATATGTCCCTCTATCTTGAGAGTATGAGGAGTGGTAATTTCTTCCAATGCATTACAAGATATGGTCGGATTCATTTCTTGATGCTCGATGTGATCTTTCACTTCTTGAACATTTTTCTTCTTGATATGTCCTTCTATCTTAATAGTTTGAGGAGTGGTCATTCCACCCAATGCATTACAAGATATGGTCAAATTCATTTCTTCTTTCTCGATGTGATCTTTCACTTCTTGAACACTTTTCTTCTTGATATGTCCTTCTATCTTGAGAGTTTGAGGAGTGGTAATTCTTGCCAATGATTTACAAGACATGGTCAAATTTATTTCTTCTTTCTCTGGGGTTGGTTCCTGGTGTATATCCTCTTCTTTTGATGTTTCTTGATCACTTTCTTCCTCCTCTTCATAATCTATGTAAAATAATTTCTTCTCAACACACTTATGACCTTTAATGTATTTGTTATCACAATTGTAACAAAGCACTTTTGCTATTTTTTCTTCCAATTGTTGTGGTGTCAACATTGTAGGTTGTGGAAGGCTAGGAGAAACAACACTTCCATCTTTATAGTTGTGAGGAGTAGACTTCCTTGCTGCCATAATTTTTCTTTCCACTTTTTTTGCCAACCTGAATGCCTCTCTAATGTATCAGGTTCCCAAAGATGAACCTCATGTTGAATGTTATCCTTTAAAGTCCATATGGAGACATCAATCCTCCGCTTCTCTGGAATATCATTTTCCCTTATATTCAATTTTTGAAAGTCATCAATGTTCTCTTCCATTGAACACTTTTGTCTGAGATTTATCAATTGGATAAAGGCGGTGTTTCTCTTTGTATCCTCATAAAGTTCTATCATTTCCTCCGTGAAAATTGACCACATAACAAATGGTTTACGAGAACAAAGCCCTTTATACCATAAAAATTGATTCGTTTCTAAATATGAATATACAATACGTACCTTTTTTGACAGTTGCACCTCATGTAGATCAAAATATTGCTCCATCTGTAGTATCCAATTTACCTGATCCTTGGCATCAAACTTCCTCATATCACCTTTTGTTGATTTTAGGAGCTCAATATTGAAATGACTATAACTCTGTAATTTCAGATCTCCCATTTCTGAAATCATGACCTGCAGTAGCCTTCTGTGTCCTCTTTCCAATGCCACCAGTCTGATCGAAATTGGATTCTCCAAGGAAGAATTATGCACAATCTCCCAAGATGACCTGATTATATACCTTTTTAGAAGAGAGAACTTGTATGAAGTGCCACATGTCACTATTTCGACCATCAGATCTAAAAAAGATAAAAAGAAAACTAGAGTCCATCCTCTTTCTATAACTTCTTACGAAATTTAAATCCGATGCTCAGAGAGACAGTTATGACGATTTTCCCTAGGTCACCTGTTTGGGATGTAATTTGAGAGCCTGTATAAACCCTAAATGTCTTGGATTGTATCTCCGAAAATATAGCAAAACAAGATCTGAAATTCGGGCCTGAGCTTCCCCACTATTTCGGCTCAAATGAGTGTTAATTTCAAAGTCTGAACCTTCGTAGAAAACAAATTATAGCGAAAATTCCACAATGACCAGTTTGAGATTGAATTTTGGAGCTTTCAAGAATCCTAAATTCCTTAGATCAAATCTCCAAAAACATAATGAGACAAGATCTAAAATTCGGACCCGAGGTTCAGAACGATTTCATCGCAAATGGGTTTTTTGTTTATCTTCTAAAACGTCGTAGAAAAAAGTTATAGCGAAACTTCCATGAAGACATGTTTGGAGCAGCAAAACCCTAGAATCTAAAGCTCTGATACCAAATGTTACGAAACCAAGTCACAAAAAGATAGAAAAGAAAGATAAACACCTTAGAATTTAGTCTCTTTGAGGGGGAAACCTCCTTTACATTACACAAATGAACAATTCTTCAATGATACAAATGACAAGACCTCCTTTCTATATATAGGAGTCTAAGGGGTCATAATGTAATCAGAGCCAACATAACAATAATAATGTAAGGGCACAACAATAACAATAGTGGGCTTCAATGGGGCACAATAATAACAATATGGGGAATACATGGGCACAACAATATAATAAGGGGGTTGTACTAATAACAATAAGGGGTTACGCTAGTAGTATAGGGACCTAACAAAAATTCACAATCTTTAGTGAGTAATTTGAAAATTGGACCCTGGTGAAGCAAGATTTGTGAAGTTTTCTATAATCCTTCTATAGTAACCTATGAATCCAAGAAAATTTTGAATGTCCTTTTGACATGTAGGTACCAAAATCTTGGAGATGATTTCAACCTTTGATGAATCCACTTTCATTCCAACATCTAAAATATGATGACCCAAAACAATTCCTTCATTCAAGATAATAAAACATTTTTCATTACTTAATGAAAGATGAGTTTATTTACATCTAACACGGACTTTTCTAATTTTCCCATAGCATCTTCAAAAGTACTCCCATAAACAATAAAATCATCCATATACACTTCTACACAATCATGGATCAAGTCAGAAAAGATACCTAATATCGCTCTTTGAAATGTAGCAGGTGCATTGCATAAACCAAAGGGAAGTTCTTGATAAGAATACGTACCCCATGGACATGTAAAATTTGTCTTATCTTGATCTTCAGGTGCAATTTGAATCTGATTTTATCCACTGAAACTATCAAGAAAAGAGAAATATTTATTTCCTACTAATGTATCTAGAACTTGATTGATGAACAGTGATGGGAAATGATCTTTCAAATTTGCTTTGTTCAATTCTCGATAATCTATGCATATGCTCCACTTTCCATTTTTCTTACACACAATAACCAAGGGTGAGACCCCACTGGCTATCTGAGATTAGATAAATAAAATTTACATTGAGCAATTTCTGTAACTCCTCTTTAAAAAATCTCCCTTAGATTAGGATTCATCCTTCTATGGGGTTATCTTACAGGTTTTACATTGTTTAGATAATCTTCGGCAAAATCACATAACCAATCTTTTGTCGACGCGTTTCGAACCAACCAGTGTGGTTCATCGTCAGGACAAGTTGAAGAACCAATCCGGCTTAGCTTGATTAAATAGAGTGTGCAGAGACTCCAACGGCTATAATGCCAACGGCTAATTTTGACCTAATGATCCTGGTCAAACCACTAAATTAGTTAATTAATATTCCCAGAAATAGCTAAAATGGGTAAATAAAGGAATTCATTGTTAATTTAAAAATAAATAGATATAATATTATTATTATCTCAAATATTAAGAGAATTCATAGTATAATATCCATATCTAATATTTTAATTATAATGGTCATTAATAAATTATATCTCGTATAATAGTTCATAATTATTAAATAATCTATATTTATTATTATTCCAATATTGTTTAAATGGTAATAAATCACTATTATTCTTAGAATTTAGTTACATTAGGTAATTGTGTGATAATTATTTAATGGTCCATTGGTAAGTTAGATCTTCTCTATCTTGTTCTTTAAATATATCATTTTATTTATTATTTGAATATAATGCTCCATTCGAAATTAAAATCATAAGTTATATAAAATAATATATGTTTATTTAATAATTTATAATTTCAAACAAATTGTTAAATCAATATTATTCCTAGAATCTAGTTATATTAGGTAAATACCATAATTTAGGGTTGTTAAAGCCCATAATAGAATAACTAATTTTAAACCTAATGGTCAAATAATCAATATTAATTCAATATTTATTTATTCCAATAAAAATATTAAAGTTAACTAAGTCATTAGGTAAATATATTATTACTTATAAGGTAAATATCATAATTTAGGGTTGATAAAGTCCATGTTTATTAATCCTAGTATAACTAATATTATTGGTATATCATAATATATCCTATGAACCTAATGGTCAAATAATTTATATTCATTAATAATCAATATTTATTCAATATTTATTTATTCCAATAAAAATATTAAAGTTAACTATGTCATTCGGTAAATATATTATTATTTATAAGGTTTAAAAAGGGGTTTTTAGACATTAGATAAAGGGAAACTCAATTCTAAGGTTATAATAGACATAATTATAAATGTATGAAATTAAGGAAAAAATCAAACCTAATAATAATATGCCCAATAGTATCATAAACAGGTTAAGGTTAATACAATATTTAGCCCGAAACTAATTCATAACTCATTAATGACTCGAAACTCCATAATAATAGGACAAATCAGCCAAAAGAAAAATTAAAGGAGGGGGAAGACATAAACCCTAAGACCTAACAGAAAGGGAGTTGAGGAGGCTAGGAAGACAAGGCTGGGACCCAGCGACTGCTAATCTTCCAGCCATCATCCCTATTAAGATTGTTCGGCCTTTTCTTAATCTCCAGGGCCTCTCTAAATTTGCGATGGTGAAACTGCGCAATTTGCGATGGTGAAATTTGCGATAGGCTCCTCGGTCAAAAAGCCTTCCTCAGGGCCAAGAAGGAGCCCTCAATCCGAAGGGTTCCTAAAGATCATATCATGGGTGTGAACCTTCCGTACATCCAAGGGACCACGGACAAGATTGCGAGGATTCTGAGGAAGTATGATGTGCCCGCTACTTTTAGACCTCTCAATACTATCCGTGGCTCCCTCAGGTCTGTGAAAGACCCGATTGACCCTAAGGACATGAAGGGCGTCTATGTCATTCCCTGTTCCTGTGGGACCCCTTATATTGGTGAGACTGGTCGCTCTATCAATCAGCGGATTAGCGAGCATTCGGCTGACTTAAGACATGGTAGGACCAATTCCTCGGCCCTGGCTGAGCATGCGGGGAAGACTATGCATCATGTATGTATAGAGGAGGCTCAAGTCATTGCCAAAATTGCGCAGTTTCACCATCGCAAATTTAGAGAGGCCTTGGAGATTGAGAAAAGGCCGAACAATCTTAATAGGGATGATGGCTGGAAGATTAGCAGTCGCTGGGTCCCAGCCTTGTCTTCCTAGCCTCCTCAACTCCCTTTCTGTTAGGTCTTAGGGTTTATGTCTTCCCCCTCCTTTAATTTTTCTTTTGGCTGATTTGTCCTATTATTATGGAGTTTTGAGTCATTAATGAGTTATGAATTAGTTTCGGGCTAAATATTGTATTAACCTTAACCTGTTTATGATACTATTGGGCATATTATTATTAGGTTTGATTTTTTCCTTAATTTCATACATTTATAATTATGTCTATTATAACCTTAGAATTGAGTTTCCCTTTATCTAATGTCTAAAAACCCCTTTTTAAACCTTATAAATAATAATATATTTGCCGAATGACATAGTTAACTTTAATATTTTTATTGGAATAAATAAATATTGAATAAATACTGATTATTAATGAATATAAATTATTTGGCCATTAGGTTCATAGGATATATTATGATATACCAATAATATTAGTTATACTAGGATTAATAAACATGGACTTTATCAACCCTAAATTATGATATTTACCTTATAAGTAATAATATATTTACCTAATGACTTAGTTAACTTTAATATTTTTATTGGAATAAATAAATATTGAATTAATATTGATTATTTGACCATTAGGTTTAAAATTAGTTATTCT
Source organism: Pinus tabuliformis (assembly GCA_031772625.1). Taxonomy (NCBI): domain Eukaryota; kingdom Viridiplantae; phylum Streptophyta; class Pinopsida; order Pinales; family Pinaceae; genus Pinus; species Pinus tabuliformis. The sequence continues at coordinate 529,381,146 of CM062814.1, forward strand.
ATTATGGGCTTTAACAACCCTAAATTATGGTATTTACCTAATATAACTAGATTCTAGGAATAATATTGATTTAACAATTTGTTTGAAATTATAAATTATTAAATAAACATATATTATTTTATATAACTTATGATTTTAATTTCGAATGGAGCATTATATTCAAATAATAAATAAAATGATATATTTAAAGAACAAGATAGAGAAGATCTAACTTACCAATGGACCATTAAATAATTTTTACACAATTTCCTAATTGTAACTAAATTCTAAGAATAATAGTGATTTATTACCATTTACCTGTAATTAAACAATATTGGATTAATAATAAATATAGATTATTTCATAATTATGAACTATTATACGAGATATAATTTATTAATGACCATTATAATTAAAATATTAGATATGGATATTATACTATGAACTCTCTTAATATTTGAGCTAATAATAATATTATATCTACTTATTTTTAAATTAACAATTGAATTCCTTTATTTACCTATTTTAGCTATTTCTAGGAATTAGTGGTTTGACCAGGATCATTAGGTCAAAATTAGCCGTTGGCATTATAGCCGTTGGAGTCTCTGCACACTCTATTTAATCAAGCTAAGCCGGATTGGTTCTTCAACTTGTCCTGACGATGAACCACACTGGTTGGTTCGAAACGCGTCGACAAAAGATTGGTTATGTGATTTTGCCGAAGATTATCTAAACAATGTTATGGATCACAGAAGTCTAAATTCCTTAAAGGTTTTACATTCTCTTATATATAGATATGATGCATACATGTATTTGGATTGATTCCTTTCATGTATGTATATTCACATGCAAATGTAGAGGAATTTTTTTGTAGTATCTTAATATGTTGTTCTTTTTGAAATTATTTCAGGGTATTGTTGATATTTAATGTTTCCCTAGATTGATCTCTATAAAAGAATTGCCAAATTTTTCCATTGATTTTGTATTGTTGAGATGAAAAGTATTCAGTACTAAAATCTTCTTGAAAACTTTGAACTAACATATGCACACAATAATTATGTTCAAAATATGACGAAAAATCATGATTATTCATTAGATTCATTAATTGATCTTCCTCATAATTTTGTGAGATAGTTAGAACTTGTTTGATGTCTTCATAATCTTCATTATCATCTTCAATCTGTTCTTCATTATCTATTTTAGTAATTTCTCTTGACAGTGGGTATAAGGTGGAATTTTTAGTGGTATTGCCAACAGAAATAAATATGTCACCAGATCTACAACTAATAAATGCACCAGTTGTGGCTAACCATGGCCTGCCAAGAATTAGTGGATGACCTTCTATATTAGTTTTGGATTCAATATCATGAAATCAATAGGATACTCCCATGAATCTAAGGATATTGATACATCCTTTAATATAACCTTTGGTTTGATAACAGACATGTCTACTACTTGTAATAAAGTAGGAGTATATTGTGTTGCTGTTCTGTATTTTGAGGTTGAGGGAGTAAACACATTGGATAGCATCAAAACCACTTTGGAATCTAGGATTTAGCCATGCCAGCTTCAGAGAGGGATCTCTTTATTTAATTTAGCCTTGTTTTAGTGTAAGTTTTAGGTTAGTTATGACTATGCTTGTTTGTTTTGTTTGAAAGGTTTGGTTGATTTGAGTGTTATAATTTGATTGGGTTATGGAGTCTATAAACTAAACTGGAGTTTTTCATCAATTTTTAGAGGAGTTCTCACAAGGCAAGCTAGGTTGCAGTAAATGGATCTTTTCAGAATTTAAATGGATGGTGGAAAAGCAGAAGTGTAAGGTTCAATAGAGACCAAAGAGCATTTAAGATTTCTTTGACTTGACTTCAGTGGAAAACATTAAAATTAACAACGGCCAAAATAGGGCGCTCTTGATAACGAATCCTATTTATCACAGTTTATGTTGATTAATTCAGATTTAGAATAACAGAGGAAAGAAATAACATTGTTTAAACAAATAAAGAGAAGAAACACATCACCATTTAACACACCACATGAATCATGTGAAAGGTCTTTGTATTATTGATGCTCCAGTAATTCAAATTACAATATGCAGTGTAAATTACATTCGGAAATAAACACTAATACTTCAAACAATGAATTATTTATAATAAAAATTACAATAATGCATTACAAAATCGTTGTCAAATCGACGGTGTATTATTAGCCTAGTTACAAAATAATATCATCTAATCCTGGCAAAAGAATAGGCCATGTAGGCTATTGAGGAAAACGGTGGCCCTATTTGGGTGGTTTCTGTTGCTGAGTCATTCAAAATAGAATGCGATGCTCAACTGAAACTTGCGTTGGCTGTTGTGCTGGAAAAATATTTCACTGCTTCTGAGTTACTGCATAGTCCAATAAATAAAGTAATTCTTCCCATCTCTTTTCATCTGCCATAGTTAACTTTTTCACCCTACGGTAGATTTCATCTACCTCTATATACTTAGCAAAAGTTGGTGTCACAGTAAAAATGTCTTTTACCTCATTCTGCGCATGGAAGTCATTTGACATGGTCTATAGAAAAGTCTTTGTTGTCATACTCCCTTTGATTCCACTGAACTTGATGTTGCTTTTGGCTACCTCTTTCATCTTCTGGATGTAGTCCTCCTGGTTGATCAGCTTGTCATTGATGACATAGATACTAGGCAATCCTTTCTGCATCAAGGCTTCAATCCTGTATGTAAGTCTGTTTACCTGTAGCTCCAAGGTCTCACACCTTTCCTCCAACTGGTCAATAATATTTCTCTTGTTCAAGACTTTCTTGACCTCCTGAATGGTAGCAGTTCTATCACTAACTCCCACTTCCTCCAGCGCATATCTGGACTTTGAATTTAAGAACTAATAATATTGGCAGCTTCAGTTGCCATTTCTCCCAGCTTTTCCCTTCCTTGCACAATGGTCTCAGTGGCCTTCTCTATTAACTCTTTCTGCTCAAATATAATTTGAATAGAAGGCCAAATCTCATTCATTGAGTCAAGTATGTTCATCCAAATTGTTTCCTTGGCTTGGGCCAAGGTCTAGCCAATAGATGTATCTCTCTCTACCTGGTGCAGCTTTTCCAAAAGTCTCTGAGATTTGTCCAATTTAGAAGCCCGAGTAACTTCATCTTTGGCTTTTTGGGCTTCCAAAGCTATGATTTGTCCCTTTAAGGTCTCAATTTCGTTTGATTGCAAAGACATATTTTGTAATGTTTGTGTGACCTGTTCAACACTGGGAGTTTGAGTAGAAGTAGTAGGTGCAGTAGTTGTTCCTGTCGATGGCAGTTGAGAAAGAGGTACAACATCCAAGGGAACACTAACCATTTTCAAGTTGTCTTCCTTCTCCTTTATCAAGTTTTCCAGCTCTGCTTCCATCTGCCTAATCTATATGTTTTGATCAATAATTAGTTTCATCATGTCTACTTTCTTAGCTTCACCTTCTGCAATGTCCAAGTTTTCTTCTTAATAATTTCTTCAGCAGCAATAACATCCTTAGGGTCATACCCTATCTTAATTACCAAGTCCTCCAAATACATGTTCCCATTGTCTTTGGCCAAGGAGGAGACCTTATCCATATTCAACTGTGACTACACATTTGCAAAAAGAGACCTGCAATTTGGATAAAGACATGGCACTGTTAGTGAAAGTGCAGGATATCATCTCACTAGTTTGTTTGTGCATCTCCATTTGTTCAATGGGATATATGTACTTTGTACTGAACTCAAAGGTGGTGCTCTTGTAGTCATCTATTGATTTGGGTTGTGAAGTCTGGGCCTCAAGGAAGGCCATCTGCATTTTTCCATGTTCAGTATCATATACTAACAAAAGTCTACTTTGTGAACTGGAAGTTTGCTTCCAGAATTGGTTGTAGGTGTTTTTCTTCAATATTTCATTTCTGAGATTTATTTCTTTGTACCTATCAAACATTGTTTTCTCTTTTTCTGTCTAGACAGTGTGTGTTTCCAGCTCGATCTCCTTATGACCCTGTGAAGATGAAGGTTCAGAAGGAGAAGTAGTGAACTTCATGGTTGCTGGTGGAGAATCTGTGATGATGATAGCTACATGTTCTTCCATTTCTTTATCTACTTCTGGTTTGTGAGTCACCTTAGGCCTCTTTCTATAACTGATTCTAAATTCTCTGGCTTCACTCCCTGTTTTGGATGATTACCCTTCCTCCCTCTGACTTTTGCTGGATTTTTCCTGAGGAACAAGAGTCTGCAAATTGGAAGTGGACACAATTTGCTCTTCAACTTCCTACAAGGTATTTTCTGCCAATTCCAACTGATTTTCATATTGTTCTATGTTTGTGTTGTCTTGTTGGGGCCTGGCCCAGGTTCAGAGGTGATTTAGCCAAACAAATCCCGGTACTACTGGCCCTTTCAGCAACAGTCCGTGAAGCGCGAATTGAGGTCTCACCTGAAGTAGTAGGGGAGGGTGCTAAAACCAAGTTTCCACACCCTGGAGATGTCTGATGATTTCAAGTGGTCCGCGGTTCGACCTTGCATGGACGTTGCTACGCGCACTTACCCGTTCCTCGCAGCCTGAGATGCTGCCTTTGCGCAGCCCTACTCGGGGGCCGAACAAAGTTATTACCCAAGTCCTTACTAGTAATCCAATATTAGTTGATTAACTTAGCTTATTTGTAGGTTTTCAGTTATACTTAACAAGATTCACCATTCATACAAGTGCACGCAGTAAAGAAACAATATATTTGCAAATGATATCAAACATATAATAACTCGGAACAAATACACAGAATTGGTAACAAAACCTTTCTTTATTAATCTCTTCTCCGATTACAGACTCGAATCCACCCTGCGCACTCAACTGCAAACTCTACTAGGCCTCTGCGCACTCAGCTACAGAGCCTTCTCCTACTCTATGACCCAAAGACACACTTCACATTGTGACTCAATCACTTAGACTTTTCATTATTCTCCTCTATTATCTATCTCCTCTCTACACTTAGAGCCTCGCTCTATTTATACAATCCCATGCTCTGCGGACCATGGGTAGGTCTACCTAGCTGACATTACATTACAAAACTAGGGCGGACAACCCTATGGCTATATTATACTTTCGCGCCCTGCGTCTGCAATTCTCGAAGATTTACAACAAGATCAACTCAAAACTTGGGCTTTGAGCCCCAAAACATGTCATGGGGGGGATTCCATGCCCAACAGGCCCCCAACACAAACATCGTGACTTTCCCTCGAGTCACTCTGTCGGCGTGGCGTTCTTGGCGCGGAGTCCCTCCAACTGTTCTCGAACGGTACTAATATCTGCAGTGCATTGAGCTGCTACTTGTTGAACCTGTTGCATCTGTTCTTCTAAGACCTCTATGTCTGTATTGGTTCCCTACATCTGTACCGGCATCTGTTGTGTATGTTTATAGTCCCACACCTTTGTCTGGCTCCTCGGAGTGCGAAGAATTTGCTTCGGCCGTCTAGTCAAATAGTCGGCCCACCCGTGTAGGGCTTCAAGCAACTGCCATTTACTTTTCCTGGGAAGGGTTCTCCATTTAGTTTGACTAGCTGGACCACACCTCCATCTGTGACCTCCTTAACCACGTATGGTCCCAACCAATGCATTCTGAATTTTCCCATAAATTTTTCAAACTTACTATCATACAGTAGTACTAAGTCATTTACCTTGAAGGTGCACAACTTGATATGGCAGTCGTGCCAGGCTTTTTCATGCTGCTTTTGTACCTGCTGATGAAACCCAGCCAAGAACTATTCTTCCTCAAGTTCTTCCAATTGCACGAGCCTTTCTTCCAGAGCTTAGCGATCCATCATCCCTATGAGCACGACTATGCACAAACTAGGTACAATATATTCCATCGGTATGACAGCTTCCATGCCATAAAATAACCGAAAAGGTGTTTGTCCCGTTAGTTTCTTGCACATTGTTCTATAAGCCCATAGCACTGTTGGTACACGCAGGTCCCAATCGCTTCGCTGCGCGTTGCACACTTTGGTCGACGCAGTCTCCAATATTTTATTGAAGGCTTCTACAATCCTATTGTCTTGTGGGTGGTACGGTGTACTTTTCTGATGATACACTTGGAATTCTTCGGTGATCACGCTGATGGTGTCGTTCAGGAAATGTCTTTGGTGAGACCTTTGCTCCTGTTGCAAGGTACTCATTGATCAGATCTATATTGGCACTATCAGCGCAGATGGGTTGGAAGTTACATCAGATGGATGTGAAGACAACCTTCCTTAATGGCACGATTGTGGAAGAGGTGTACATATAGCATCCTGAAGGTTTTGAAACCTTCGACTGTGAGTCACATGTGTGTCAGCTCAAGAGAGCATTGTATGGGTTGAAGCAAGCACCTCGTCCTTGGTACACCAGGATAGACAGCTACTTCACCGGGTTGGGCTTCACGAAGAGTGAAGCATATGTGAGCTTGTACGACATAGTGGCGGAAGATAAGTAGTTGACCATTGTACTTTATGTTGATGATCTCATATTGACAGGTGATGATCAGTTGATCAAATCTTGCAAGGAGTACCTTGCAAGAGAGTTTGAGATGAAGGACTTGGGGTTCATGCATTACTTTCTAGGCGTGGAAGTATGGCAGGGTGATGGGAAGTTGTTTGTGTCTTAAGGAAAGTATGCCAACGAGATACTCAGAGGTTCCACATGGAGAGATGTAAGCCTATGGAGACTCCTCTAGCTGGTAACTGGAGGAAGAACGATGCTACTTTGGGAGAGGTAGTGGAAGCTACTGTTTATAGGCAACTTGTGGGTTCACTCATGTACTTGGTGAACATATGATCGGATTTATGCTATGCAGTTAACCAGCTGAGTCAAGCAATGGTTAGGCCTACCAAGATGTATTGGAAGGCAGCAAAGCATGTTTTGAGATACCTCAGGGGCACTACTCAGTATCGATTATGGTACAGACAGACAAAGGCAGTGAAGATTTAAGGCTTTGCAGATGCAGATTGGGCGGGAAGTCACATCAGGAGGGATTTTCAATATTGGGTCAACGATAGTTTCTTGGTACAACAAGAAACAGATATCTATTGCACTCAGTTCGGCAGAGGCAGAATACATGGCTACAAGTCAGGCAACATGTGAGGCCATCTAGATGAGGAAGATCCTGGTTGATCTGTTTGGTCAAAATATGGACTCGACAGTGATTTATTGTGATAATCAGAGTTGTATCAAACTCTCTGAAAATCTAGTTTTTCATGATAGGTCCAAGCACATTGATATTCAATAACCTTGCAAGAGAGTTTGAGATAAAGGACTTGGGGCTCATGCATTACTTTCTGGGCATGGATGTATGGCAGTGTGATGGGAAGTTTTTTGTGTCTCAAGGCAAGTATGCCAACGAGATACTCAAGAGGTTCCACATGGAGAGTTGCAAGCCTTTGGAGACTCCACTAGCTGGTAACTAGAGGAAGGAGGATACTACTTTGGGAGAGGTAGTGGAAGTTACTGTTTATAGGCAGCTTGTGGGTTCACTCATGTACTTGGTGAACACATGACCATATTTATGCTATTCAGTTAGCCAGCTGAGTCAAGCGATGGTTAGGCCTACCAAGTTGTATTAGAAGGTGGAAAAGCATGTTTTGAGATACCTCAGGGGCACTACTCTATACGGATTATGGTACAGACAGACAAAGGGAGTGAAGATTGGAAGGCGGGAAGTCCATCCGATCGGAAAAGCACATCAGGAGGGATTTTTAGTATTGGGTCAATGGCAGTTTCTTGGTACAGCAAGAAACAGGGATCAGTTGCACTCAGTTCGGCAAAGGCAGAGTACATGGTTGCAAGTCAGGCAGCATGTGAGGCCATCTAGATGAGGAAGATCTTGGTTAGTCTGTTTGGTCAGCAGATGGATCCCACAGTGATTTACTGCGATAATCCGAGTTGTATCAAACTCTCTGAAAATCCAGCTTTTTATGATAGGTCCAAGCACATTGATATATGATATCAGCATCTATAGGATTGTGTATTGACGTGGATCATGTTATTAGAGTACATTCCCACGGAGGAGCAAGATGTTGACATTTTGACAAAGGCATTGTCAAGATGTAAATTCAAGTTTCACAAAGACAGGATCAGGGTAGAAGATAATCCCTTACTTGTTGAGAGGGAGTATTGAGAAATGGCAACAAGAAATTCCAGTTTAATGTGTCCTCGAATTAAACTGTGAGTTAAAATCAAATTCTATTATCATGGCAACTTGTAAATAGTTAATTAAGTTTAATTAACTTAATTAGCTTAGGAATTTTGATTTGGAAGTCTTTTGTAAGTCATGTATATGTTCTCCCTAAATTTTAGGGGTCCAGTATGAGTTTAGATTGAGTTGTAATTAGATAACTCAGTTTATTGAGTTATAGTCAGTTAAACTAGTTCTAACTGTTTGTTGAACTAGTATATGATTAGAAGTAAATTAGTGCACTGGTGCATCCACAAGTGCTACTCCAGATAACTAAAGATTCACTCATCGGAAACTCATGCATATCAGTTATGAGAAAGACCCAATTGAGACTAGAGTGCAGGGATAATGTACTATTAGTTGTATGATTTACGAAGTTGTAAATATCATGCATGCAATCAAGAGGAGGACCTAATTAGGATTGTGCAGTTTTGGAAGCATGAATTCCCTTTAAATACGAGTTATTCATCCTTGAAATTGTGCAAGGAAATAGGGGCTTGGTAGGCAGTGGAAATTGGCTAAGTGTTGGCTAATAGCAAGCTTGTGAGGTAGAGAGTTGAGCATACTTGTGAAGAATTTTTCTTGTGAGAAGAAGCTTTGTATCTTCACTCGTATTTTTTATTAATGTGATACTTATTGTGTTATCTGCCATTGATTTATCTTCTTCTTGTTCATATTGTTTTCATCGATCTATTAGCTTTCGTTGGTTGAAAGTAGAAGTAGATTCTTGTCCCATGCTTTAGTAAATTGCATGAGCTTGTGAATCTATAGGAAAAATCTACAACTTGTTCAAAAATCATAAGCTAGGAAGATATTTGAAGATAATACTTGTGTGAAGTACTTTGGTACCTTTTGCATTAGATATGGCTCACTATGATACTCTTATGGTTATTTTATTCATGATGATGGTCTCACTTGATTTTGAATTTGTGTTTTAGATGTTTACTCCTATGTACAACTATCGTCCCTTGATGGATTGTATGAGGCTTCTTCAGCACATCAGAGAGGATGTGTAGTCCCATTTAATGACCATTCTGGGCACCCAAGCTAGGATGTTGACATTTTGTTGGGGAACATTGACCTTGAGATGTATTTAGCATTGATGATATTTTCCTCTTCTCCCTCTAGAGATTGAAATGTTTTTCATTTGTGTGAGGATGATACCTATAGAGATGTACCCTAGAGACGAAAGAACACCCCCAGGTTGGAATTATACTTTCTTTATGTATGATTCCTTATTTCTGAGCTGATATGATAATGATGATGACTTGAGAACCCTCTAAAGGGGATGGTACACTTCTCTAAATGATGAAATCATGCCTTGGCCTTGTGATGTCCTCTTCATGTGGATTAATGTGATGATGTGGGCTTCATTGATGATGGTGTATTAATGAGGGTTTTTCTTGATGGTTGGACACCTTGTCGATGAGGAGATTGGCTATTGAGTGAAGAGCATATTTTTTATCCATTCATGGCATGTTTTGGTAGAGACACGCACTTTTAGAGGAAGATATTACCCATGGAGGTATTTTTGCTCACACTCGTGGGTTAAAAGGAGGCTTATTTTTATGTTTTATCATTGAGATAGATATTTTTTATTGGCTTATGACCTACTTACCTTTTAATCACATATTTTACTTTTTTAGGTCTTTTAATCAATTTTAAAGCTAAATAAACTTGGTTTCCCTCCTATAAAAGAGGGAAGTCAATTTAGCAAAGCATCATTGTAGCACACTCAATAATTCATTAGAGAGTGTGCATTAGTGTCCCTTTTCTCTTGAAAATAATGGAGGATTTATTAGGAGGATATTATGATTGGAAGGAATTTTCTTCTTGATGATAAAGTGATATTATGGTGATTTTATGCAAGTTGATTGTAAATATCTTCTTCCATTTTGTAATTGTTGTATAATTAGGGTTTCACTAAAATTTCATCATATGGATTGAGTCTTTTATGGATCTAACATCTCCTTTTGCAAAATTATCGCCAAGTGTCCATCAAGGAACCTTAGTATAACTTCCTTTCCTTTTTGTCCCTAATTGATTGAAAATTGTTAGGGTTGTGAAACCCAAGGGGGTTGTAAAAAGCAATCTTGGATCCAAAGGATTATTTATAATGATATTCATTGGTGCAGACTATAGGGAACATATTATCAACAATGGACCGTACTTATCCAACTCTATTGGACTCCAACTACAATATAGGACATAAAGATTTAACCCTAGCAAATAAGACTTTGTGTATGCCCTCGTCCCCAATGTACTCTCTACCATTTGAATTGTGGGAAGAGGAAACACTAGAAGGAATAAAAAGCACTCTAAGAATTTTCATTGAAATATCAAATGTCACTAAGATTGATAATTAGACTCATTGTGCTCAAACATCCATCTATATGAATGGTTTAAGAACCATTCCAAAATTAATAAAAATAAGTTTCCAAGTTGACGAATGGCTCTAGACCCTAGAATATGAGCACATACCCTTCCACTACCATACTTCCCTTTAAAATTAACTCGGACTCTTTAGAAACTTTCCAAAGCATTAGTGTAATGGCCCTGGTTAAAAATCCATGTAATAAAGTTAATAAAGGCAAAATAAGAACAAGGTCATGGGACATGTATTCCAAGCTGAATGTTGGGAAAAAACATAATGATGGGAATCACTTGTGATTAATAAATGGATATCGAATTTAGTAAAGGCAGTGGCAAAAGAAAATAGGCATTAATTGGCATTTTATTTATGAAAATAATGGAAAATAGAGGCCTCAATGATAAAAAGGATTCTAAGGATCAATTCACAACTTTTGGTGCGTTAGATTTTGTCAATTGAAGCTTTTGTCAGTTCAATATTTGGTGCTCTCATTCTATTCTCTCTCTCTCTCTCATACTCTTGCACATCTAAAGTTTCTTGGAGCACTCTTGGAGGATTTTGGTATATTTTGGATTTGGAGAAAGAAGGCAAAGGAAAAGTAGGAAAGCACAAGAGTACAGCGGGATCAACAGCTACATTGGGTTTTCTTTACAAGTATCGAGTTTTATGTATGATTTCCTTGCTAATTTTTACATGCATGGCATATGCATGTGGTTGTTTGGTTATGATCTGTCATTGGCATGGAGGATCACCTAGATTGACAGTGGTTTTGCCTAAGCCTTTCCATTTCCTGGATAGCCATGGTGTTGTGGGTTTTCCCTTTTTTTTTTTGGTTGGTTCTCATGTTCCTTATGGCTAGATGTTGAGTTATTAGTTCTTGGAGCCTTGGTTGGAAAAATTCTCTGGAAGCCCTGGAACATATTGGGTTGAGTTACTAGTCCTGGAAGCCTTGGTTGGAAAAATGCTCTGGAGCCCTTGATGGGTTGAGTTACTAGTACTGGAGCCTTGGTTGGACAAACGCTCTAAAGCCCTGTGGCAGCTATGAGTTGAGGTACTAGTCCTGGAGCTGGGTTGGAACAACTTAGGTAGATATTGATCTCGTGATGTCTAGTGATGTCTAACCGTGAGGTGGAATCACTAGTTGAGGGTTGAGGTGGTTTTTCTCTGGAAGCCTTGGCTTGGTTTGGTACATGGAAGTCCCTGACTTGGTTGGATTTGCATATGTTAATATGAGATCTTTTCCTCTTGTAATTAATGAGTATTATACTTGTTATTATGTGGCTTTGATGGTAGTTCCATCATTGTTATTATGTTGGTTATATGTTGGTTGTAAGCATGGTTCTATGACAAATTTTAGTTGTGGCTCTTAACATATTTTGATCAGTAAATGAATGGTTATTGAATGCACGACCTAACAAATGTTTTTGCAGCTGTTATGAGAGGGAATTAGTCCTTCTTGTTGATACTCAGATAAGTATGAGACCCCTATGTTCATATATGTAATTATGACTTGTAGTTTACATGTTCATGATGTGTTTGATGAAATTTATGTCATGTCTAGGATCTGTTAGTTTAATTCCTCGATCAAGTTTTGAATTAAAGGCTTTGTCCCTATGTCATTTATCATCTATGAGTTTCATCAAGTTCTAGGTAGAGGTTTGGATCCTAGCCCTAAAAAAGTGGCTCAGATCTCGGGGTCACTAGCAGAGAACTGAGTAACTTAGTCTACAGTCATTTGGAAGCAAGCTTATGGGAGTGATTGAAGGGTTAGAGTCATTGGCTTGCCTTATCATGGGAGCAATTAGGAGTCTAGGTTCATGAAAAAGCAAGTTAACTTGGGTGTTGGGCACCTAGAGTGGTTAGTTAGCTCTTGGGGGTCATGTAGCTCTTAAAGAAGGTCAGTATGGTTTTAGTCCATCGATTCCACTTCCTTAACTATACTTAGGAGGTTGAGTCACATCATAGTAACTCTTCGTCACATATTTACCCCGGTGGACCGGTGAACTTAGGTAAGTGTGGGAGGAGGGTGTTACAGAGTGGTATCAGAGCTCCTAGGTTCAACACTTGGACTAGATGGGTGGAATGTGTTTTTCATGTATGCATGTAGGTTGTATATGTGCTTGTTATGCATGCATGGTGATGGTACTTGTTACAATTTTGTTGTCATGTATAAGTTGGTGATGTTGTTGTTGGGATGTGATTGTCATGAATACATGTCAACGATATATGTGTATGTTACACATGTTAGTGTCTATATGGTTGTTATGCATCTATTGTTATGGTTAGGGCTATTGTGCCTGAATTCATTGTATGTAGTTTTTGTTGGCATGCATGATGTTGGCATATTAATATTAGTATGTATATATACATGTATCATGCTAATATGGATTGATCTGCAGATGAGATAGCCTTCCCTAAACTTCAATGAGGTACATTTGATTATGTTTATGTTTGGTTTATTTGACATAGTATGTTTGCAGGAAGAAGATCAAGATGACTAGCAAAATGGTGGACTACAGTTCACATGAATCTCCCTATAGATCAGATGAGCAGCATGGTGATGAGTATTCCCCTCACATAGCAGATACATTGAGAAGTATGAAGGTAGAGACAAGGAGTTGCAAAGTGGATAATGACAGGATCATTCAGTGACAAGAAAGGCTTGCTAGGGCATAAGAGAAACAAGCAGAGGTTAATGCAGTGATTCTTCATAGTTTGTAAGATTTTCCAAGACAAGGACCACTTAAGATCCATCATGGATAGGAGGAAATGACAAATGGTGCATATGGCAGTAGCTCTTGATCAGGACACAGGTTGATAGAGATGATACAGTCAGAGATGGCATATTTTTTGATACACCTAACCGGAGGGGTAATGATCATAAGTTCTATCCTTGTTCTGGTTCAGAGAGACAATATGGTCATCACCATCACCATTTCTATAGGAGGAGTGAGAAGCAGTATTTTCCAGAAGAGTTTAAGAAAGACAAACAATCTACATTTGATGGAGAAATGAAGAAGTCATAGGATGCAAAGCTTGGTTTATTGGGATGAATAAGTTCTTCAGATTGCATGACTATTCAGAGAACATGAAATCCAGAATAGCTACCCCCAGTCTTAAAGTTAAAGTGAACATTTGGTGCGAAGACGTGAAGGATTTTAGAGGCATTCAGGAAGAGGAGCTAACTTGGAGTGAGTTTGAAATACTTTTCAGGAAGAAGTATCTATTTGATAGATAATATGTTGTCAGGGTGAAGGAATTCTATGAGTTGAAGATGGGATCTATGACCGATGAGGAGTATACTAGCAGATTCCTGGAGTTGTTGAGGTATGTGCCTTATCTTAAGGAGGAGAAAGCTAATATTAGAGATTCATCAGTGGGTTTTTCGTACCATTCAAAGATAGGATTGAGTTTGATGAACCCAGATCGTTGAAGGAATCCATCAGGAAGTTGAAGCATTGTTATGAGCAATCGAAGCGCAGATTTGAATCTAAACATGATTAGAAGGTAATGACAATAATAAGGGAAAGTGTGATAAGAAGCGAGGAAGACAATAGGAAACAAGTAATAAAGAAAATGCAACACCACACAAGAATTTTAATGCATCTGATAGAGGACAGGGATTTCAGTCTAAGGAGAGGAACAAGGGTGATGGCAGGAAGCATTTACAGAGTTGGACTTGTGGCCAGGATCATTGCAGGATATATTGTCCACAACATCAGGGTGGCAGACCACATATCTACATGCTCAGGAGGCACAAACAGTGCGGGATGTTGGGCAGAGTATTACTTGAATTTATGCAGCAATGGATAATAGGAAGGCGGATCATCATAAATATATTATCGAGGTGGACAATAAGCTTTGTGATCAAGTTGTTTCTATTTTGATTGACCTTATATCTAATTGTAGTTATGTTAATCCTAACCTAGTGGATAAGTGTGGTTTGAATAAAAAAATTCACGCAGAGTCTTGGTCAGTGCAGTTGGATATAGGTACTAAGAAAAGGGTTCATCATTGCGTAAGAGATTTTTCATTTGAGTTGAATGGTATGCCTACATCAACACATCTGAATGTGCTTCCATTGGGATCATATAGTATGTTGTTGGTTATGAATTGGTTGTATCTTCACAAGAATAAGGTGGATTTTTATGAAAAGGCTATTGAATTCTTGGATGACAATGGAGAATAGAGACTCTTGTAGGGTAAAAAGAAGGGAATATCAGTTAGGATGGTTACATCTATGCAGGAAAAGCATAATCACAGGAAAGGGTGTGTATTATTTGCAGTGCATATTTGAGTTTTGAAGGTAAGGATGTTGAAGATGCAGAGGTATTCAATAGGTATCTAGTTTTACAGTAGTTTCAGGATGTGTTCCCAATAGAGATTTAAACATTATCGCCTCATAGGAAGTGGACTTTTCTATTGAGTTGGTACTAGGAGCAACACTAGCATCGAAGGCGCCTTACAGGATTAGCATTCCAGAGTTAATGGAACTGAAGTTGCAGTTGAAGGAAATGCTTTACAAATGATACATTAGGCCAAGTGTGTCACCTTAGGGTGCAACGATGTTGTTTGTGAAGAAGAAGGATGGTACTTACAGGTTGTTTATTGAATACATGTAGTTGAACAAGGTAACCATTAAAAACAAGTATCCATTATCGAGGATTGATGACTTGTTTGATCAATTGAAGGGAGCAATGGTGTTCTCGAATATTGATTAAAGAACATGATACCATCAGGTACACATCAAAGAAGAGGACATCTACAAGACTTCTTTCCGGACCAGGTGTTGTAGATCTAACCTGGAAATATATGATAATGGAAATAAACCCAGAAACAATAAGAGAGAAATAGATATAAATGCTCTGATACCACTTGTTATAGATCTGATCCGAAAATATATGAGAATAGAAAATAACCCAAGAAAGAACAAGATCAAAATAGATAGAAATGATACCACTTGTTGTAGCTCTGATACCACTTGTTATAGCTCTGATACCACTTGTTATGGATCTAACCCAGAAATATATGATAATATAAATAAACCCAAGAATAACAAGATCAAAATAGATAGAAATGCTTCTTTATTGATCAAACCCTTAAGGTAGGGCAACACCATACATTCACTCCTTAAGGAAGGAGAATACTCCACAAGCCATATGCATGTTCATACAATAATTCTTGACTATATTCCTTGACATGGAGTCTCTAGCCTCTATATAGGTCTCATACATACAATACCATGGGTCATTACCATGGTTCCCTCATACCATCAACTAATACCATGGGCCCATTACATTATTATTAACTACTTGTGGTCCCTTACATGATATGGGTTAACCACCTTATTTATTACTATGGCCCATCTCATTATTACATTATTACCTTGGGTACCTCCCTTGGTACCCCATATTATCCCCCCTAGGTATATAACATTCCACCCCCCTTAGCATGTTTTGTCCCGAAACATGGGAAGAACACAAATAATAAGATCTACTCAAAAGAGTAGTCCACTGGTACCATGCACGTGCATCTAGCCATCCAAGAGAAAGGTGAACCCTCGATCTCACTGGTGCCTCGCTCGCTTGAGATGGAAGTTGACCGTGGCAGCTCTTCTGTGTTGATGTGTAGTAGGTGGATCTTCTCTCCTCGCTATCCGTCATACGGGGGTTGTTGTCCTTGTGACTATTTGGTTTCCATCTTGATGGTTGTCTTGCGGGGTGATGTGGGTGATGATATGTTGAAGATTTAACCCACGATGTCTTTTTCTTTAATTCACCCCTTACTGGAGCCTGATTGTTATCTGGTGCATGTTGTGGTGCCTGTTGTGGTGTCTTATCTTTCAATATTACTTCAACCACTGAGCCCTCCTCTGATGTATCAGCACTTGTAACCTTTTCTTCTTCAGCCTCTGTTTGTGTTTGATTGTCGATCATCACTTGCTCATCATCTAATATGTCAGACCCTGGAACATCTTCTGCTTTAGTCTCCTTGGACTCTACCTATTTATTAACGGAAATATCCTGTAATGTAATTTTCTTCTTTTTATACCAGAGCTTCAGGAATTTCTTCTGTACATTAATATTGATAGTACCCACTAATTCCATCCAAGGGTATCCCAAAACAACATCCATGTTATCCATATCTGAAGCATAAAAATCACCATGCAACACATACTTATCCATAGAAATCTTCAAATCCTTATACAATAGAACATCCTCATCATCCACCTGTGTGTTTTCAATGTGTTTTTCTGGAACTTGCAATTTTTTTACCAAATTAACATTGATAAAATTATGCTTGCAACTAGGATTTATAGAAACAATGATCTTCTCTTTCTGAATCAATCCATGAACCTGCAATAAGGATATACCAGTAGGAAATAGCCCCACATGTTTCTCTTTATCTTGTTTTCTGGCATGAGACCATCTGTCTAAAAGTAATTTTTCAAATTCTTCATCGGGCAGGTTGGAACACTTCTTTTGGTTAAGTAATCCCCACCATGTGGCTGCCTCATCTTCAAAATTAAACACTACAAAAGTTCTCCAATGATGTGTCCATAATAACTTGTGTGTTTTTATGTATTCTTCAATAGTAGGACCATTATCTTTTCCTGTAAAACATAGAACCGCCATGAAGAGGGTTCTGAAAAAATTCACTTGGCGAAAATTTGAAATTGTCACAGTTTAGTCAATATTGCTCAGAATCCCTATTATGACCTGTTTTCAGAAATGGAACAATCATTCTGCATCTATCCATGTGATAGAAATCTTAATCCCGGCACTAAAATTTCAGATCTGTGCTGCAACTCTCCCGTCGTTACCAAAATTTCTGCAAAAAGAGCTGATTTTAAATCAGCGATATCTCCCTCATCCGGACTCTGATTCGACTGATTTTTTTTTTTGAAATTGGGTAATTTTTCTCAAACAATCCAGATCTACAATTAGATTTTTCAGATCTAGCACCAAGACGTCCAGATCTGTGCCGCAAACTCGCCGCCCTGAAAATTTGTCTGCAACCCCACTGATTTTTAAATCAGCGATATCTCCTTCATCCAGACTCCGATTCGACCGATTTTTTTTTTTGAAATCAGGTATTTTTTCACAAGGAATCTAGATCTGCAATTAGATTTTGTAGATCTTGCACCAAAATGTATAGATCTGTTCTGCAAGCTCGCCGCCCAAAAATCCCTGCAAAAAATATAAAAAAAAAAAAAAAAAAAATCTCCACTTTTGTGCCCAAGAAAGTGCTCTTATACCACTTGTTGTAGATCTAACCCAGAAATATATGATAATGGAAATAAACCCAGAAACAATAAGAGAGAAATAGATAGAAATGCTTCTTTATTATCAAAACCCTTAAGGTAGGGCAACACCATACATTCACTCCTTAAGGAAGGAGAACACTCCACAAGCCATATGTCTGTTCATACAATAATCCTTGACTATATTCCTTGACATGGAGTGTCTAGCCTCTATATAGGCCTCATACATACAATACCATGAGTCATTACCATGGTTCCCTCATACCATCAACTAATACCATGGGCCCATTACGTTATTATTAACTACTTGTGGTCCCTTACATGATATGGGTTAACCACCTTATTTATTACTATGGCCCATCCCATTATTACATTATTACCTTGGGTACCTCCCTTGGTACCCCATATTATCCCCCCTAGGTATATAACACTAGGTATGGGCATTATGAGTTTGTTGTAGTTCCTTTTGGTATGACTAATGCTCCAACTAGTTTTATGTGCTCGATGAATATTGTATTGTGTCCTTATCTGGACAAGTTTGTGACTGTATTCATTGATGATATATTGATATATTATAAGAATCAGGAAGAGCATGCAACACATTTGGCAGCAGTGTTGAAATTTTCAAGAGAGCACAATTGTATGCCAAGCTTAGAAAATGCAGTTCCTTTTAGAAAGAGGTACATTATTTGGAACATGTTATCTCCAAGGAAGGCATAGCAATGGATCTGGAAAAGATAAGAGCTATCATGGAATGGAAAACTCCTAGGAATGTGGATGAGGTTTGACCATTCATGGTATTAGAAGTTATTATAGGAGGTTCATGAGGAACTTCTCATAGATTCCCTATCCTATTGCATCCTTGTAGAGGAAAGGAAAGAAATTTGAATGGACGGAGGAATGTGCAACAAATTTTGAATAGTTGAAGAAGTTGTTGACAAATGCTACAATTCTAAGATTACATATCCAGATAAAGATTTTGTGGTGTGCACAGATGCTTACAAGAGTTCGCGGGGTTTTGATGCAGGAAGGATGGTTAGTATTCTATGAGTCAAGGAAATTGAATGAGCACAAGCAAAACTATGTGACACATGATCTTGAGTTGACATTATCTTCTTGGCAGGAGGTTCATTATGATGAGTGATCATAGTGGATTGAGATACTTGTTTGTTCAACCAAATATGAATGTTAAGAAATTTGGATTGGTTGCCATGATCAGTGAGTTTGACTTTGAAATTAGATATATTAAGGGTAAACAGAACAGGGTTGTAGATGCTCTTAGTAGGAGAGTATAGGTAAATCACATATCATCTATGAGTTCATATGGGACAAACTTACAGGATCATATCTTGCAAGCATGACAGTAGGATGATAGATACCAGCAGCTTAGGCACAGGTTACAGCAACAGGGTACAGGTGAACATGATGTGTGCTAACATCTCATGGTAGATGGTTTGGTGAGATTTAGGGACTGGATTTATGTGTCAGACAACAACGAACTCAAGAAGATTATCTTGCAGGAATTTCATGCTAAGCCATATTCAGGTCACTCGGGATATCAGAAGACATTGATAATTGTGAAGAAGTTCTACTACAGGAAGAATTTGAAGAGATAAGTGGCAAAGTTCGTAGCTAGATGTTTGGATTGTCAATAGGTAAAGGCATAGTGTAAGCATCCAGGTGGATTACTACAATTGATTCTAATTCCATAGTGGAAATGGTAGGTAATTTACATGGACTTCATTATAGGTTTGTCGAGGACCTCTAAATAGCATGATTATATTATGGTTGTGGTTGATAGGTTGACAAAGGTAGCTCACTGCATTCCAATAAAGTCTACGAATTGAGATAGTGAAGTAGCACAAGTCTTCATCATAGATGTATTGAGGTTTCATGGTGTTCCGAAGAACATTGTGTCAGATAGAGATGCCAAGTTCACTTTGAGGTTTTGGAAAGAGTTATTTGCAGGTTTGGGTACAAATTTGGCCTTTAGTACAAATTATCATCTTCAGATAGATGGACAAAAAGAGAGGGTTAACGGGGTTTTGGAGTACATGTTGAGGATGTACGTCATGCATTAGCAGTGAAAGTGGCAAGAGCATCTTCCACTGGCGGAGTTTGCATATAACAATGGGTATCATGAATATTTGAAGATGAGTCTGTTTGAGGCATTGTATGGGTGGAGTTGTAATACTCCTATTAGTTGGAGAGATCCAATGGACGGGGTATTGATTGGAATGGACATGTTGGCATAGATGGAACAAGAAATGCAGGTTATTAAGAAGAATATAAAGGTAGCATAGGACAGACAAAAGATCTATGCATCAACACAGGATGTTTAAGGAGTTTCAGGTTAGGGAACAGGTATACTTTTTCATCAAGCCCAAGAAGAGATCCTTAAGGATTAGATCATGTGCCAAACCGGTGTTGGCATTATGATGTATGTGTTGTACTTGATGGCAACTCACTCATAGAAGAACTACAGAAGAGATATCAGATGGGCCATAATACATGGGATGTAGAGCAGATTCATCAGGAAAGCCAAGCCATAAGCAAAGAGGCGCAGATGGAGCAAGAGGAGCCAAGAGGATCCAAGAGGAGACCAGAGGAGCCATATATATGTATATGTCACATATATATGCCAAAGAAGAGGAGCATACACAGCTATCGGGAGCCTATCGGAGTAAGAAAGGCACTCTCATATGCAAGGAGGTCTTTGGAAGACACTACCAAGCCAGAAGAGCATATAGGGAGCTTATCGGGAGCCATTGGGAGCAACAGACAGAATTATCGGGAGCGCAGACAGAGCCATCGGGAGAACAGAAGCAGTTATCGGGATCCATTGAGCCATTGGGAGCTTATCGGAGCAATAGAGGCACATTCTCATATATAAAGAGCTTATCGGGAGGAATCGGGCTTATATAACCCTTGGATGCACGCTTAATCATTATCGGGGGTCATCAGGCCATATATGCATACATTAACACTATCGGGAGTTGTTCGGGCAATTAAAACCCATATATGCATGTATTAACACTATCGGGAGTTGTTGGGCGCCCAAATCCCATATATATGATAATCAAAGGCATTTCATATATTTCGGCATATATGCGCATCGGGGGTTCCGCTATGTGACACCGCTGAAACCTCCGATTGCGATCGGACCCGATGGTGGCATTAAAACTTGGTGTATAATAATATCGCGTCCGGCATATATCGCAGTGCTTAAAAGCCCTGCCTCACCCGAATGCCGATTGCGATAAGAGGAGGCGGACCCGATGGAGGTATTAAAGGCAGTCTATAACAATATCGCATCCGCAATGCATAAAGGGTCGCCCACCCCAATCCTCCGATTGTGATAAGAGGTGGCGGACCCGATGGAGGGATTAAAGGCATCATATATTAATATCGCATCCGCGGTAATCGCCCATTTTATAAAGGCTTCCCACATCTAATCGCCGATAGCGATGAAAGGAGCGGACCCGATATATTTATAAAGCAAGATTAATTGCCATATCGCATCTGATCCATCGGATCGGCCATCGGCAATAGACGATGTTATATAGCGATAAGAAGCGGACCCGACATATATATAAAGCATGGTTAATGGCTATGTCACATCCGATCCATCAGATCGGCCATCGGCAATAGACGATGTTATACAGCGATAAGGAGCAGACCCGATATATTATTGTTATGGGTGCATTAAGTTTAAAGTCCGCCTTTTGTTGTTTGGACTTGTTTTCCCGCTATCATCGGTCAAAGCAAGCGAGCCTCAGGATTTCGGATCCTCTGGTTTCGACTCATGGTTTTGTCAAAAGCATGACTATATAAGAAGAAAAGAGATCCTTTGGCAAGGCATCGATTATGAATTGAAGATCTTAAGGGAGAATTGATTGGCATTCTTGTGATCGGTTAAGGAGCAATTACTGATCAAGGAGAATGCACGTAGAACAGAGCAAAGGATCGCAGGCTTGAAGTTCAGACATTTCTTCGAGAGAAATCGCATTGCTTCAGGTGTATTGCAGTTCAGGTTCTGGGTGCGCATATTGGGTTTGTCTTGTGTCTAGCCTCCGGGTGCACTGTTATATGTATATCCTCTGCATTGTGTTCTGATTTCGGCATAAACAACCTCTGTTTTTAATGGGTGACCAGATCGAGCATTTATTTATATTTTGATCTAGTGCTTGGGTTGGCACTTGGGTGATTTTGAAAGATCTGCTGTATAAAGAAAATATATATTGTTCTGATGCTTGGGTAATTCTATACTTGATTTGCCAAGAAGAAGTTTGTGCAGCTGCGGACACTTGCAGCATTCTAAGAAGCGATTGATTTGGTTATGTTCATAATGGCTTATCCTTATATGATAAGATGGACTAGATCTGATTGCTGACATACATACTATCCTTGTAAAGTGTATTGATCTGGTGATTGGGTGATTCAAAAGATTGATTGATTATGTGCTTCAATGATATTAAAGGGTCCAGTATGAAAATTGGATGAAACGTGGCCTTTCAGATTATGTATTGTGCTTCAGGTGTATCCAGTCTGAAAATGTATGAAACGTGGTACCCGGAGGAAAGAAGATTGTAGGTTGGTGCCTACGTACTAGTATCTTAGCTAGTACAAGAGCATTGTAGCAGGTAGCAGCCTGCGTACTAGTAAATGGATCGGCTAGTACAAGATCTATGGGAGTTCTAGCTCTCTGCAGGTAGAAGCCTGCGTACTGGTATAAGACTGCACCAGTACAGAAATATTGTAAAAGGATTTTCTTATTAAGAAGAAGATTGAGATGACTTGCAGCAGGTGGTTTTCTCCCACATTGGGTTTCCACCTTAGGCTTATGTGTGATGATCTGTTGTATTTTACTGCACCTGTTTACTGTTAATATGGTTGATAATGCTCTAATGCACTCATTAAGGATCAACTAACTGAATCATAAGAAGTTGTGGAAGTAGCATATATGAATCTGAATATGGAAATGAAAAAGTTTTATTGATGTGATAATACTGATTCACCCCCCCCCTCTCAGTATTATTTCCAACAGTCGGCACCTCGGTATTGTGGACCTTTCAAGATTCTTGAGAGGATTGGATCGGTAGCCTATCGACTTGCACTACCTCTGATAGTGAAAGTCCATGATGTCTTCCATGTATCATTGCTTAAAAGATATGCGAAAGATATTGAACATATTATTGATTGGTATGTATTTCAACTGGAGCCAGAAGGATAATTCCATCCGAAACCTCAGTGCATTTTGCATCGAAAGATGCTCATGCTCCATAATCGAGCAAGTTAAGGTGTAGTGCAAGAACTTTGGGCCCGATGAAGCTACATGGGAGATGGCTAATCAGATGTGGGTTATGTATCATTCTCTATTCACTGGTTGAAAGGACGTCTTTTGGTATATGTTTGATGTTGTGTTTTGGGTATCTCTATGTATACATATGTATGTAAATATTGCATCGAGCTATGTTATAAAGCTCCAATAAGCGATATGGTGTTCATGATATGTCAGTTATGTTTTAGCAGATGGATATGATGTAATTGTTGTATTTACCTATGTAATAAAGCTACATGGAAAACATGTGTTTGATGGTTTATAAGTGTCATTGAACACCAAGGACGTTGTTCTCCCAAGGGGGAAGGTTCTGTAATGGACCTGGTTAAAAATCCATGTAATAAAGTCAATAAAGGAAAAATATGACCAAGGTCATGGGACACGTATTCAAGATGAATGTTGGGAAAAAACATAGTGATGGGAATCACTCGTGATTAATAAATGGCTATGGAAATTGAAAAAGGAAATGGAAAAAGGAAAAGAGGCATTAATTGGCCTTTTGTTTATGAAAATAATGGAAAATAGGAGAAAGGAAGGTGAAAGGTCACATGATTGCATGTGAGGAAAATTGAAGGAAATATAGAAGAAAATGAAGAAAATAGAGGCCTCAATGATAAAAAGGCTTCTGAGGATCAGTTCACAACTTTAGGCGGTTAGATTCTGTCAGTTCAGTCTTTGGCACTCTCATTCTATTCCATCTCTCTCTCACACTCATGCACACTTAGAGTTTCTTGGAGCACTCTTGAAGGATTTTGGTATACTTTGGATTTGGATAAAGAATGCAAAGGAAAAGAAGGAAAGCACAAGAGGATAGTGAGATCAACAACTACATTGTGTTTTCTTTACAAGTATTGAGTTGTATGTATGATTTACTTTCTAGTTTTGTCATTCATGGCATATGCATGTGGTTGTTTGGTTATGATATGTCATTAGTATGGAAGATTGCTTGGATTGACAGTGGTTTTGCCTAAGCCTTGCCATTTCTTGGATAGCCATAGTGTTGTGGATTTTCCTATTTGTTTTCTGGTTGGTGCTCATGTTCCTTATGGTTGTAGGTTGTAACATAAATTACATGTAATAAATGTTAATAAAGACAAAATAATAACCACGATTGATGGGACGCTTATTCCAAGATGAATGTTGGGCAAAACCATAGTGATGGGGATCACTTGTGGTTGATTAATGGCTAAGGAAATTGGAAAAGGCTTTGGAAAGGAAAAATGGCACTTTGGCACATTTATTTATGAAAATAATGGAAATTACGAGAAAAGGGAGGTGAAAGGTCACAGGTTGCATGTGAGGAGGAAATTGAAGGAAAATAATGGAAAATGAAGAAAATAGAGGCCTCATTAATAAAAAGGCTTCTGAGGATCAATTCACTAACTTTGTCAGTTTAGTTTTGGAGCCCTCTCTCTATTCTCTTTCTCTCATACTCTTGGACACTTAGAGTTTTCTTGGAGCACTCTTGGAGAGTGTGGCATGCTTGGAGTTTTGGAGCAAGAAGGAAAAGGAAGAGATGGAAAGTGCAAGACGACATCGGGATTAGCAACTACAACTGGATTTCTTTATAGTTATCGAGTTGCATGTATGGATTCCTTGCTAGTTTTTGCATGCATGGAACATGCATGTGGTTTCTTGGTTTTGATCTGTCATTGGCATGGAGGATTGCCTGGATTGACAGTGGATTTGCCTAGCCTTACCATTTCCTGGATAGTCATGGTGTTGCGGGTTTATTTCTTTGTTTTCTGGTTGGTTCTCATGTTTCCTTAGCTTGGGTTGAGTTACTAGTTCCTGGAAGCCCTAGTTGGACAAATGCTCTGGAAGACCTGTAACATCTTGGGTTGAGTTACTAATCCTAGAAGCCTTGGTTAGAAAAATGCTCTAGAAGCCCTTGGTGGGTTGAGTTACTAGTGCTAGAAACCCTGGTTGAACAAACACTCTGAAAGCCCGGTGACAGTTATGGAGTTACTAGTCCTGAAATCCTTGGTTGGGACAAACGCTCTGGAGCCCTGGAAGGCTTGGGTAGAGACCAATCTGATGATGTCTTTGTGATGTCCGACCGTGAGGTGGAATCACTGCTTGATGGGTTGAGGTGGTGGGCCTTTGGAAGCCCTGGATGTTTTTTTATTAATGTGTTTTGTGAGATCCCACATTCATGCTTGGAATATGGCACGGGGGTGACTAGGTGAAGAGAGTTTTGGTTCAGCCATGTCTACGGTCGGGTGGTTCATGGAATTCGCACAACTTGTTGGCCTTTGCATCATTAATATGAGGTTATTTCTCCTTGTTAATTCATGAGTATTATAATAGTTTATATGTGGACTACATGGTTTTTGTTTCCTTGGTATTTTTGTTGTTATTATGCTGGTTATGCACATGTATTATGACAGTAGCTACATATGGATCTCATCGTGTTTTTACTTGTAAATGGATGAACAATGTATCTATGGCTTAATGGATGAAAATACATATAATGTGTTGAGGCATCAATTCTTCTTAGTGATTCTCAAATGAGTATGAGACCCCTATGTTTAGATTTTTTGTTTACACTTATAGATTACATATTTGTGATATGTTTAACAAAATTCCTGTCATGGCTAGTAGGGGTCCAGTCAAGCCCTTGTTCATGTAATTTTATTTGTATCATCATTCCCTTGTTATATTTTTGTTATGAAGGTGTCAATGAATTCTAGGCAGTGACATGGGCTCTGGGCCTGAAAAAGTGGCTCAAATCCCACGGATGTTGGCACAACACTGAGCAAAATAGTCCCTGGATGGTGGCACACCATGTTGTGGGAGTGTCTAGAGCCTTCTGGATGCAAGCATGTTCACATCATGGGAGCGTCTGGGGGTTAATTGGTCTAGAAACTCAGTGGGACTCAAGGGTTAGTTACCTTAGAGGTTGGGCTAGTTCCTGAGAGTCTTGTTGTTGATGTGGAAGGTCTGTATGGTGTGCTTCATTGGTTCCACTTCCTTAAGGTAACTTAGGTGGTTGAAACATATCGTAATAACTTCTCATCACATGTTTACCCCGATTGGTTAGTTACTTACGTAGATGTGGGAGGAGGGTGGTATAGAGTGGTACCAAAGCATGGTTCACCCCTCATATTGGATGGGTTGTGTGTTGGCCATGCATTCATGTCGGTTGCATACGTGTTTCTTGTGTTGTAAGACCATGTGCATGTTGCATTTGTATGGTATGGGTTATGCTTGCAGTGATGTCACCATGGGAGTTTAATTGTGTTATGGTGGAGTGTGTCATCATGAATGTTTGATTGATTATGCATTGTTTATGTACGTTAGTATTCACATCTGGTCAAATGTAAAGTGATGTGGTGGTCGTTGTCATGCATGAGGTCACAGTATCTGTAGTTGATATGGTCATGCATTGATGACTGGAATCTAGCTAGAATAATGGTTATATGGTTATACGCTTATGTGTTATACTTTTATATGTTGTCATGATTATGTTGTACATGTATTAAGTTGATTGGTTGATCTTGAAGATGAGGTATCCTACCCGAATTATGCTTAGGTATGTTGGTTTATTGTGATTTGGTTTAGTTGACATGATGTACATTACAGGAAGAAATATCAAAGATGACTAGCAATATGGTAGACTACAGTTCCCGGGACTCTCCCTGTGGATGGGATGTGCAGAATGGTTTTGGGTACTCTTATGATTCGACAGACACACTGAGAGGCTTAAAGGAAGAAATAAGGAGTTGTAAGGTAAACAATGTCAAAATCATACAGGCACAAGAGAAACAAGCAGAGGTAAATGCAGTGATACTTCATAGTTTGTCATAATTGCAGTGATAGAGACCACTTCGGACTAGCCATGAGCAAGAGGATAGAACTAATGGGACATATGGAAGTAGGTCTCTGGTGGTCACAGGTCAGATAGAGATGCCACAGTGAGAGATGGAAGGTTTTTGGATACTCCAAATAGGAGAGGCAATGGACACAGGTACTTTTCTAGTTCTGGTTCAGATAGGCACTACGATCATCATCGTTATCATCCTTACAGGAGGAGTGATAGGGGATACTTGTTGGATGAGTTTAAGAAAGAAAAACCACCTACATTTGATGGAGAGATGAAGAAATCATAGGATGCAAAGGCATGGTTGCTTGGTATGAGGAAGTTCTTCAGGTTGCATGATTACTCAGAGAACATGAAAGCCAGAATAGTTACATTCAGTCTCAAAGGTAAAGCAAATATTTGGTGGGAAGATGTGAAGAATGTCAGAGGTATTCATGAGGAGGACTTGACTTGGAATGTGTTCGAGAGATTATTTAAGAAGAAGTATCTATTAGAGAGATATTTTGTTGACAGGGAAAAAGAATTCTATGAGCTAAATATGGGATCAATGACATATGAGGAGTACACTAACAGGTTCTAGGAGCTACCAAGATATGTGCCTTACCTCAAGGAGGGGAAGGCCAAGATTCAGAGGTTCATTAATGGATTACCGATTGCATTCAAAGACAAGATTGAGTTTGACGAGCCTAGATCATTGGAGGAGGCCATCCGAAAGTTAAAGCATTTCTATGAGCAATTGACGTGCAGATCTGAGAATAAGCCATATTGGAAAGGTAATGCAAAGAAAAAACGAAGATGGGACAAGAAGCGAGCAAGAAATCAGGGTATAGGTAATAAAAAAAATGCAGTTCCATCTAATAAGTTCAATGCATCTGACAGAGGACAAGGATTCAAATTTCAGGAGCAAAACAAGGATGCAAGTTGGGAGCCTATAGAGCGTTGAACTTGTGGAAAATATCATCGCAGGAGAGATTGTCCACAGAATCGGGGTGGTAGGCCTCATATATATAGTGCACAGGAGGCACAGACTGTTGGGGATGTCAGGCGGAGTATTCCTCATATCTATGCAACGTTGGATAATAGACAGACAAACCATGAGGCATCTATCATTGAGATGGACGATAAGCTTTGTGATCAAGTTGTTTCTATTTTGATTGACCATGGATCTAATTATAGTTTGTTCATCCTGACTTGCTGGATAAGTGTGGTTTGAATAAGGAAGTGCATGCAGAATCTTGGTTAGTGCTGTTGGCTGCAGGTATAAAGAAGCGAGTTCATCATTGGGTAAGAGCTTGTGCATTTGATTTGAATGGTATACCTATCGAAGAACATTTGAATGTATTACCATTGCGATCATACAGTATGTTGTTGGTCATGGATTGGTTGTACCTTCATAGAACCAAGGTGGATTGTTATGACAAGACATTAAGTGCTTAAATGTCAATGGAGAACCAAGAGTCTTGTAGGGAAAGAAGAAAGCAACATCAGTTAGGATGGTGATAGTTATGCAGGCAAAGTGAAGTTGCAGAAAAGGGTATGTTATTTGCAGTACATATCTCTAGTGACAAAGGTAAGGAAGTTGAAGATGCAAATGTTTTGAGCAAGTACCCAGTTCTACAATAGTTTCAAGATGTATTTCATGAGGATATTTCAGAGTTAGCACCTCACAGAGAGGTAGAATTTCCTATTGAGTTGGTGCCAGGGGTAGCATCGACATCATAGGCACCTTAACAGATGAGTACACCTAACTTGATAGAGTTGAAGCAACAGTTGAAGGAAATTCCTGACAAGGGGTACATTAGGCCAAGTGTATCACCATGGGGTGCATCAGTATTGTGTGTGAAGAAGAAGGATGGTACTCTCAGGTTGTACAGTGACTACAGGAAGTTGAACAAAGTGACCATCAAGAATAGGTATATGTTACCTAGGATTGATGACTTGTTTGATTAGTTGAAGGGAGATACAGTGTTATCGAAGATTGATTTGAGATTCAAATATCATCAGCTACGCATTAAAGAAGAGGACATCTACAAGACAACTTTCTGGACCAAGTATGGGCATTCTTAGTTTGTTGTAGTTCCATTTGGTTTAACTAAGTATCCAAGTACCTTTCTGTGCTTGATGAACAGTGTGTTGCGTCTGTATTTGGATAATTTTGTTATTGTGTTATTGGAATATTCTAAAAATGATGAAGATCATGTCGATCATTTAGCGGCAGTGTTGAGGTTGTTGAGAGAGAGTGAATTGTATGATATGCTCAGCAAGTGCAACTTCTTTAATATTGAGGTATACTACTTGGGACATGTGGTTTTCAAGGATGGCATAACAGTGGACCCAAAAGAGGTAAAAGCTATCATGGAGTGGTAAGCTCCCAGGAATGTAGATGAGGTGAGATATTTCATGGGCTTGGCAGGTTATTACAGGAGGTTCATCAGGAGCTTCTGGCAAACTGGTTATCCTATCACATCATTACAAAGGAAAGGTGAGAAGTTTGAATGGACAGAACACTATGCAGCTAGTTTTGAGCAACTAAAGCAGTTGTTGACACATGCACCAGTGTTAAATATTGCAGATCCAGACAAAGAGTTTGTAGTATGTACATATGCTTGTAAGAGAGGACTTGGTGGAATCCTTATGCAAGATGGTCAGGTGGTATGCTATGAGTCATGGAAGTTGAACAAGTATGAGCACAAATAGCCCAAGCATGATCTTGAGTTAGCAGCGATCATACATGCATTGAAGATGTGGAGGCACTATCTGCTTGGCAGGAATTTGTATTGATGAGTGATCACAGTGGGTTGCGGTATCTATTTGACCAACCAAATCTGAATGGTAGGTAGGCTTGGTGGTTGGCTACGATCAGTGAGTTGGACTTTGAGATCAGGTATATCAAAGGTAAAGAGAACAGGGTGGGAAATTCTCTTAGCAGGAGGATACAGGTAAATCACATAGCAGCCATGAGCTCCTATGTGACAGACTTACATGATAGGATCTTGTAGGTAGATCAAAAGGATGTCAAATATATGGAGAATGTGCATAGACTGCAACAGATTTTAGATAGTGGTACAAGTACATGTATACGTGGTCGTACATGTACAAGTATAGGTACAGGTTGTGGTATAGGTACATGTATAGGTTTTGGTATAGGAACAAGTACAAAAAGTGGTAAAGGTACAGGTACAGATGTAGGTGCACAGGATGGGGACTATTGTCTCACAGCAGATGGATTGGTTAGATTTAGAGACAGGATATATGTGTGAGATGACAATGAGCTCAAGAAGGTGATCTTGAGGGAGTTTTACATGAAACCATATTCAGGTCACCCTGGTTATCAAAAGACACTGACAAAAATGAATAAATTCTATTATTGGCTGAATTTGAAGAGAAACGTAGCAGAGTTTATGGCTAGGTGCTTGGATTGTTAGTAGGTGAAGGCAAAGTGTAAGCATCCAGGTAGACTGCTACAGTTGATTATGATTCCAGAGTGGAAATGGGAGGTCATTTCCATGGAATTTATCACAGGTTTTCCAAGGACAGTGAGACAACATGATTCCATCATGGTAGTGGTGGACAGGTTGACAAAGGTAGCGCACTTCATTCCAGTGAAGTCTACATTCTCAGTGAGTGATGTA
The DNA here is from genome assembly GCA_031772625.1 of Pinus tabuliformis. NCBI lineage: Eukaryota > Viridiplantae > Streptophyta > Pinopsida > Pinales > Pinaceae > Pinus > Pinus tabuliformis. The sequence goes on from CM062814.1 coordinate 529,411,758, forward strand.
GCATAGGTCTTCATCAGGGATGTGGTCATATTTCATGGAGTTCTAAAGAATATTGTGTCAGATAGGGATGCGAATTCCACTTCCAATTTTGGAAGGAGTTATTTGCAAGTTTGGGAACAGAGTTGGCTTTTAGAATAGCTTACCATTTGAATACAGATGGACAGACTGAGAGGGTCAACAGGATATTGGAGGACATGTTCAGGATGTATGTGATGCATCAGTGATGGAAGTGGGAAGAGTACCTTCCACTGATAGAGTTTTCTTACAACAATGGGTACCAGGAGTCACTAAGGATAAGTCTGTTTGAGGCATTAGATGGGCGGAGTTGTAATACTCCCATCAGTTGGAGTGATCCAGTTAATAGGGTGTTGATTGGACCAGACATGGAGTGAGAAATGCAAGTAATCAAGAAGAATTTGAAAGCAACATAGGATAGGAAGAAGAGTTATGCATATCGGAATAGGTTTTTCAAGGAGTTCTGGGTTAGGGAACAGTTGTACTTGTGCATCAAATCGAAGAAGAGCTCCTTGCGGATAGGAGCATGTGCCAAGTTGGCACCCAGTTTTGTGGACCTTTCAGGATTATTGAGAGGATTGAGCCAGTAGCCTATTGACTTGCACTGCCTCTGACAGTGAAATTCCATAATGTTTTCCATGTGTCATTACTTAAGAAATATGTTAAGGACGTTGATCATGTGATTGACCAATATGTATTGCAGGTGGAGCCAGAAGGAGAATTCTAGTCGGAACCGTAGTGTATATTGTAGAGAAATATGCTCATGCTCTGGAACCTAGAAATCGAGCAGGTTAAAGTGCAATGGAAGCACTTTGGACCTGATGAAGTTACATGTGAGATGGCAGAGCAGATGTGGGCTATGTATCCTTCCTTATTCGTTGGTTGAGTGGATGTTTTGGTATATGTATTTGGTATATTTTTTTGGTACATGTTTTTGTGATGTTTGGTATATGTACATAAGTATATGGATGTAAATACCGCCATGAGCTATGTTATAAAGCTCCAATAAGCGGTATGGGTGTCATGTCATTATGATGTTATGCTTGTTATGTTGTTTTTCTTCTCAGCAGGATGATCATTGTAAATATTGCAATGATCTAAGCTATAAAGCTCCGTGGGCAGTATGTTTTTCTTATAGTAGCCTTATGGTTATAGGTGTTTTTGAATCCCGAGGATGGTGTTCCCCCAAGGGGGAGGGTTCTGTAATAGGCCTGGTGAAAAATCCATGTAATAAAAGTTACTAAAGGCAAAATAATAACCACTTTTGATGGGACACGTATTCCAAGTTGAATGTTGGGCAAAAGCATAGTGATGGGGATCACTTGTGGTTGATTAATGACTAAGGAAATCAGCAAAGGAAATGACAAAGGCTTTAGAAAGGCAAAATGGTATTTTGGCACATTTATTTATGAAAATAATGGAAATTAGAAGAAAAGGGAGGTGAAAGATCACAAGTTTCATGTGAGAAGGAAATTGAAGGAAAATAATGGAAAATGAAGAAAATAGAGGCGTCATTAATAAAAAGGCTTCTGAGGATCAATTCACTAACTTGGTAAGTTTAGTTTTGGAGCCCTCTCCCTATTCTCTCTCTCTCATACTCTTGGACACTTAGGGTTTTCTTGGAGCACTATTTGAGAGTGTGGCATACTTTGAGTTTTGGAGCAAGAAAGTAAAGGAATAGCTAGAAAGTGCAAGAGGACATCAGGATCAACAACTACAACTAGATTTCTTTGCAAGTATCGATTTGCATGTATGGTATCCTTGCTAGTTTTGGCATGCATGTGGTTTCTTGGTTTTGATCTGTCATTGGAATGGAGGATTACTTTGATTGAAAATGGATTTGCCTAGCCCTTCCATTTCCTAGATAGCCATGGTGTTGTGGGTTTATTTCTTTGTTTTCTGGTTGGTTCTCATGTTTCCTTAGCTTGGGTTGAGTTACTAGTTCCTAGAAGCCCTAGTTGGATAAATGCTCTGGAAGCCCTGTAACATCTTGGGTTGAGTTACTAATCCTGGAAGCCTTGGTTGGAAAAACGCTCTAGAAGCCCTTGGTGGGTTGAGTTACTAATCCTGGAATCTCTAGTTGAACAAACACTCTGAAAACCCGACAAAAACTATGGGTTGAGTTACTAGTCCTGGAAGCCTTGTGTTAGGGTCCAACCCTAACTCCTTTGTTTATGTAATAAGGTCAAGCCATAGTTATAGTTAGTTAAAGATTCAATAAAGCTCGTATTAATAATTGTAAGTGGTTGACCCGCATTTAAGAAAGGGACCACAGTTATTTGCAAACGGGTCACGGTATTAGATAGATGGTATTGAGAGAACCATGGTAATGACCCATGGAATTGTATGAATGAATCTTATATAAAGGATAGAGACTCCCCATTGAGATATTTCGATTCTTATTTTGTAATCGAGCTCTGCTCTACTGGAGGTTGCCCCCTCTAAGAAGCAGGTGAGCATTTCTTTCATCTCTGAATAATAAAATGTTGCTTTTCTCATTTTGTTATGTGTTTCGGGTTGTATTTCTTCACATATTTGGTATACTGGAATTTATCACAGGTCAAGAGCATAACAAGTGGTATTAGAGCACTTTCTAGGGCCGGTGGTACCTCCATTTTTGGCAGAATTTTTTTAGGCTAGAGACATGTTCCAGCGTCTTTAAACCAAGGGATCTGTCATTGAGCGCATAAACCTGTAGGTTTGGGGAGGCATGCACACAGGAAATACAAGAGGTGGTCACGCTTGTTGACTCCCTTGTAACCCCTGTGGGTACCCCTTCAAGTAGTAGTGCATTAGACATAACCGCGCACGGACTACCTTCCACGCAACCTCTGGGTATATCGAAAGCCCCCTAGGCTCACCTGAAACCTTGCCTTAGATCAACTGTTGGTCATCTTGCTGCAGCAGTACATCGAGAACAGCACTCGGGGAGATTACTCGCGTGTACGATAGGGTAGTTGGGTAGTACAGCTAAGGGTACGAATGATCCTCTTTAGTTAGTGCCCTGAAAGATTGGACCGAGTACTATTGTTGGACCCTTATGTATATTGCGATCTGTAGCACCTGACACTCCTTTGAGACCATAGTTATCTCGACTCTCTAAAGATCGCCCATTATCTTATTTGTTATATCAGATCTAGCAGTTGGGGTTTTGTCATCGCCGCAACAATCAATCCACCAGTTGAGGTTCTACTACCACAGTACCATTCAGATCTAGCAGTTGGGGTTCTGTCGCTACCGCAGTCCAACTCACATTCAGCAATTGGGGGTTTCACAGGCAGATCTGACCATTTGTGTACTGAGGGTTATGGCTCCTATAGTTTGGGCCGATTTTCACAGGATATTGGGCACGATCAAGTTTTCTGGAATTTGGCCATTGCAGTATTGATCAGCGGGGAGTAAAAGTCCATTCGAAAAATAAAAATAAAAATAAAATAAAATAAAATAAATCAGGCCTTCCAATAACGCTTACAAGAGACTTATCCCATAAGAGTCAGGATGACAAGTTGATCGTAGTGGTACCATTCACTTGTTAGCTTCAATTTTTGGGCGGTCCCAAATTTTTTCAAAGTGACGACAAGCGACCAAGATCTATGTATGGTCGCAACCATAGCTCAAGTCATGGCCAACGAGAAGATCGAGTGCCTTGAACAAAAGTTGGATGCTTTCTAGAGCCTAGCAGACCAGATGCAACAATTCATGGTACAATTCAAAATGAGCACGTCGTGATTGCATTCGAAGGCACATGGTATTAATGAAGACCTTGAAGGAGAATCTAGCCATCATATTCACTTCCATGGAAATCACCAACATTCCCACCCTTGCCCACCCAAGCTGGACATGTATAAATTTGATGGCTCTAATCGGTAGTATGGGTAGCACAAATGGAACAATATTTCATTCTGAATGATATCTGAGATGATCAAACTAAACTATGTGTGGGAGCCCTTTACTTGGACCAAGAGAGATGGCAATGGTGGTAGTGGCATCAGAAATTCTATCCTAGGAACATAACTTGGCAGGTGTTCTCAAAATCTCTTTGTGACTGCTTTGACAGAGAATCTAATTTTTTGAGTCATCTTACTAAGCTCCGACAGATAGGCACAATAAAATACTACATTGCATCCTTTGAGACATTGGCCATCCACACAGAAGGTATGGGAGATGAATTCTACTTAGAATTTTTTATAAGTGGTCTCAAAGAAGTCATCCAAACCCATGTCTGGATGCACCACCCACCTACATGGATGGACGCTTGCACAAAGGCTATTGAAGTGGAACGTGATTTAGCTGCCCAGTCACCTCGTCCAAATTTCATAGCCAAGGGACACCTCACCTAGGCTCAGGGCCCTACCAAAACACTTAAGGTTCAAAAGGTGTCTCCAACAGAAATGGCTAAAAGAAGAAAAAAAGGATTGTGCTACAGCTGTGATGACAAATACTCCCCTGGGCAAAAATGCAAGGAACCCAAATTCTTTCAAGTTGATGTTACTGATCACAGCTCATCTGAGGAAGCCCCACCCCTCGAGGGACTAAAGGACGAAGTTGAGGAAACCCAGCAGGACAATGAACTCCCAGCTACGCCATAGGAACCAATTATCTCACTACATGCTTTGGCGGGCATTTTTGCGCCCCAAACTCTCAAAATCAGAGGCTTTATTAAAAATCACCCTGTATTACTATTAATTGATAGTGGTAGCACTCATAACTTTATCCATTAGCGAGTCGTCGAAGCTGTTCATTGTTTTTTCAGGGCAGTCTCTAATTTCCAGGTCCAGATTGTTGATGGGGGGACAATGAAATGTGAAGGCCGCTGCGAAAATATCAAACTTCAGATGGGAGACTACCACCTAAAGACCCACATGTTTTCTATTAACATGGGTGGTTGTGACATTGTCTTGGGTGCTAAATGGCTTCGCACACTAGGCCCAATCACCATGGATTTCTAGGATTTATATATGAGCTTTAAGAAGAATGACCACATGCATACCCTCCATGGACTCCAGGCAGGTGCTCCTTCTATCATCAACTCGCATCGCATGGAAAAGTTGTTGAAAAAGGGCCATCATGGAGTTATTGCCTAGTTTAATGCCATCCAGGCCATCAAGCCCACTACTCTTCATATTCATCCTGACATGAAACAGGTCTTAAATTGCCACCAACAGGTATTTGAAAAACTAAAGAGCTTCCACCCTCTATAGGGGAACATGATCATAGCATCACTTTGGTCCTAGGGGCACAGCTGTTGAATGTTCACCCATATCGATATCCTTTCGCCCAAAAGAATGAAATTGAAAAAATCATCAAGGAACTCCTTGAAGTCAGTGTCATTCGTCCTAGCATCAGTCCTTATTCATCACCAGTGGTCATGGTGCTCAAGAAAGATGGGGAATGGCGCATGTGTCCAAACTTCAGGGCCCTCAACAAGCTCACTATTAAATTCCCTATCCCAGTTTTTGATGATCTGCTTGATGAACTACATGGTGCTCAATTCTTTACTAAGCTAGATCTTCGCTTTGGTTATCACCAAATACGCATGAAAGAAGTAGACATTCCCAAGACTGATTTCCGCACTCATGAAGGCCATTATGAATTCTTGGTCATGCCATTTGGTCTCTGTAGTGCCCCATCCACTTTTCAGAGCCTCATGAATCACCTGCTGAAACCATACCTCTGAAAATTTGCCTTCGTTTTCTTTGATGACATTCTCATCTACAGCCTAACCTGGGAAAAACATCTTCAGCATGTAGACCTGCTCTTGCAACTGCTCCGGAATTAAAAATTATTTGTAAAATTTTCCAAGTGCTCTTTTGGCATGGAAGAAGTTGAGTATTTGCGCCACATTGTGGGTCATGAAGGTGTCTGGGTGGATCCCAAAAAGATACAGGTAATGCAAGATTGGCCCCAACCAAAAAGCTTGAATAGTTTGAGGGGATTCTTTGGTCTCAACGGCTAATATCGGAAATTTGTCCACAATTATGGTTGCATTGCTAGACCCCTCACTAACCTTCTCAAGAAAAATTCATTCCTCTGGACTGATGCAGCACAATAGGTGCTTATGGATCTCAAACAGGCCATGTGTTCCACTCTCGTATTGGCACTACCCGACTTCACCAAATCTTTTGTGATTGAATTTGATGCTTCAGGTACTGGTATTGGTGTTGTCTTAATGCAGGAAGGTTGACCCTTGGCTTTCACCAACCAGCAACTGAGTGGGAAACATCTGGGACAATCGACCTATGAGAAGGAGATGATGGCCATCTTACATGTAGTAGATACCTGGCGACCATACTTATTGGGGCGGCATTTCCAAATCCGTACAGACCATCAAAGCCTCAAATATTTTTTGGAGCAACATCTATCCTCGCCCCAACAAAATAAATGGCTAGCCAAAATGTTGGGATATGATTATGAGATAATTTACAAGAAAGGGCGTGACAATGTAGTGGCGGATGCTTTATCATGCCAATTTGAGGATGAAAGCACCATGTTATCAATCTCTCTTCCCATACCCAATTGGATTGAAGAAGCACGCAAGGAATGGTTTTCACACCCCTCCCTCTCCCAACTCATTAATAACTTGAGAGAATATCCTAATTCCTCAGTTGGCTACGCCTGGAAGGATGAGATTCTTCGCTACAAGGATAGAGCAGTTATATCACCGGCATCCACCCTCAAAACGCGCATTTGGTAGAGATGCACTCATCTCCCACTGCAGGCCATGCAGGCTTTCAGAAGACTTATGCTCGCACTCGTCGTTCTTTCTTTTGGACAAGCATGAAAACTGACATTCTTACTTTTGTAGCTGAATGTGAGGTGTGTCAATGCCACAAAGGAGAAACAATCAAGTTACCAGGAACCTTACAACCATTGCCAATCCCTACCTCCGTCTAGATGAATGTTTCTATGGATTTCATTATTGGTCTCCCGAAGTCAGGCAACAAATCAGTCATCATGGTGGTTGTGGACAGACTTTCTAAATATGCTCATTTTTGCACTCTACCCCACCCATTTACCCCCACTTTGGTGGCTCAAGCTTTCATGGACCAGATCTTCAAACTGCATGGCATGCCCACTTCCATTGTGTCTGATCGTGATTCAACTTTCACCAGTAACTTTTGGTAAGAACTGTTCAAGCTACAAGCCACCCAACTCCAACTAAGTACTTCATATCATCCCCAAACTGATGGTCAAACTGAAGCAGTTAACAAATGTTTGGAGACATACCTAAGGTGCTTCACTTCAGAAAATAAACATCAATGGGTATAGTGGCTACCTTTAGCTAAATGGTGGTATAATACTAACTATCATGCAGCCACCAAGATGACTCCATATGAAGCAGTGTATGGCCAACTCCCACCTTCACCTATTTCTTATATCCCTGGATGCTCTAAGGTGCAAGCAATGGATCAACTCCTACATAAACGTGTTGCCATGGTAGCCCATCTCAAAGATAATCTCCATCAAGCTCAGAATCGAATGAAGCAATAGGCAAACCAACATCATTCAAAGCGCACATTTCAAGAATGGGATCGGGTATTCCTGCGGCTGCAACTATATAAGAAAACATCTCTCAAAGAAAATGGATGCCAAAAATTAGCTCCAAAACTCTACAGACCTTATCAAATACTTCAGTGAGTTGGAGAAGTAGCATACAAGCTGGCCTTACCACCAACTTTAAAAATCCATCTAGTCTTCCATGTATCATGCCTCAAGAAAGTGGTGGGGAACTATTAAATTATGGTATGTTCTATGCTTATAACAGTTTACTTCTTTTTCTTATTTAGCAATCACATGTACATAAAGTAAAGTGCAGATAGAACATTAAACGATCGACAGAAAACAAGCCAAGACAAGAGACACAAGATGTGGCGGCTAGCCAAGGACAAACCCCACAATGTGTGGGGAAATCCTTTGATTAAATCTTCTTCTATCTTCAATAATTCAGCAGAGAGAAATAGTACAATAAATATGATTCATATCAGCAGTAGCAGACCCTAGATTAGCAGCATCAGCATTAGCGGCTTCATCATCAAACTAGGGCAAACGATATCTCACAAACCGACCGTCAGATCAGCTTGATTCCACCACCAAAAGTTGTGGCTTCCAAAGGAGGTTCAGATGAACCTACAACATAGTTCAGATGAGGATATCTTCTAGTCCACGTAGGTCAAACTTTACTTCTGCAATTGCAGCTTCAGTTTCGGCAGCTTCCGGCTTCAAACTAGGGCAGTCGATATCTTGCAAACTGTCTGTCAGATTGACTTGATTCCACCACCAAAAGTTGCGGCTTTCAGAGGAGGTTCAGATGAACCTACATTGCAGCTTAGATGAGGAGATCTTCTAGTCCATGTAGGTCAAACTTTACTTCTGTAGTTGCAGCTTCAGTTTCGGCAGCTTCCAGCTTCAAACTAGGGCAATCGTTATCTTGTAAATCGTCCGTCGGATTGACTTGATTCCACCACCAAAAGTTGCAGATTTTAGAGGAGGTTCAGATGAACCTATAGCACAATTTAGATGAGGAGATCTTCTAGTCCACGTAGGTCAAACTTCACTTCTGCAGTTGCAGCTTTAGTTTCAGCAGCTTCCTTCAAATTAGGGCAGTCGATATCTTGCAAACTGTCCGTCGGATTGACTTGATTCCACCACCAAAATTTGCGGCTTTCAGAGGAGGTTCGGATGAACCTACAACACAGTTTAGATGAGGAGATCTTCTAGTCCACGCAGGTCAAACTTTACTTCTGCAGTTGCAGCTTCAGTTTCAGGAGCTTCCGACTTCACATGTGTGAGAGAGAAACCCATTTTTGCGCAATAGATAAGAGACTCTTTTCTGCACAGTAGAGAGAGAGAGATGTGATGAGATGAGTGAGTCCAAATGAGGAAAATTCCTCCTATATTTATACACAACGTTGGTGTTTGAATACATGTGACTGTTGGGCTTCTCAGCCTACATGAGTTGTAGGTCGGCTTGATAATAATTCCATAATCAAAATAAATTCATCTCTCCATGAATACTTATCAGAATCGGATGATATTTATATCAATCCTAAACCTCTTGACGAGAGGAATCTAATAAAAATATTATTAGCCATGAATAAGATGACCCACATGAAGTTTTGCCCTGGTTGCCAATTTTAACACTCCCTCTCAACTAGGGAGAACTTCATCTGCAATCTGTCTATCAGTCATTACTGTTCATCCATCAAATGCACTACCCTGTAAAGCCTAACCCTTGCCCTGCTCTGCTCTATTCTGCCTATTTTGCTTTGTCTTGTTCTGCCCTGTACTGATCTGTACTGTTCTGCTCTGTTCTGCTCTACTCTTGTATTGTTCTGTTCTACTCTGCTTTTGTCCGAATTATGAAGAAGAAGAATTGATCGAGGATGTATCATACTGACTCAAAAGTTAGTCTCAGAGTATGTACCACTGGTCCCAGACCAGTCTCAACCAACCCGAAGTCAGCGTCATAGTGAGTACAACTCCACTGGTCCCAGACCAATATCGTCTTCCACTGACTCATAGTCAGTCTCAGAATGTGTACCACTGGTCCCAGACCAGTCTCAACTGACCCGAAGTCAGCTTCATAGTAAGTACCACTCCTACCACTGGTCCCAGACCAGTATCGCAGTCTCAGAGAGTGTACCACTGGTCCCAGACCAGTCTCAACCGACCTGAAGTCAGCGTCATAGTATGTACCACTCTCACTGGTCCCAGACCAGTACTGCACTAACACGAAGTCAGTCTCGGAGTATGTACCACTGGTCCCAAACTAGTCTCAACCGACCCGAAGTCAGTGTCATAGTAAGGCACAACTCCTACCACTGGTCCCAGACCAGTATCATTGATCCCAGATCAATGGAGGTCATCCTAGTGTAGGGAGTATGGTAGATACAACGATGCGTCCATCAGTACTACTATGGTCCCTAACTTCATTTCCCTGCTCATTGATCAGATGAGAGGTACTTCCCATGAGTCCCAAACTGCATGGGTAGGATGCCCCGACAGGAGAACTAATCAATCCTGTCCTCAAAGGAGAACACATCAATCCTACTACAATCGCCATGGATAACACATCAATCCAGGCCGCTATGGAGAACACATCAATCCAGGCCTCACAGGAGAACACATCAATCCTGCTACAATCGCCATGGAGAACACATCAATCCAGGCCTCACAGGAGAACTAATCATCCTACTACACAGGAGAGCGAATCATCTTGTTCCACAAGAGAGCAAATCATCTTGTCCCACAAGAGAGCGAATCATCTTGTTCTAGTGCGCACCACGAGGGGAGGGTGAGTCACCTTGTGGTCGTATGTTGCTCCAATAAGAATCACGAGCCCTCAGAGCTCCCAGAGCTCAATGTATGCAACATGAAGGACCATTTTACAAGGGTTTCTTGACGACTCCAAGTCATTTGGTAAAATCACAGATTAGATCTTTCCTCAGGGCTTTGACAAGGTGTATCGACCTGTACATCATCTTAATCTGATGGAGCCTCCTTGCTCATCGTCTTACCATATCCCAAATGATGTCTATCTGCTAGAGCAATCGACAAATGTGGGATTCCTCAATAATCGAATCCCACCTCTGGTTGTTACAGAGAATCACAGTGGCATGTGTTCAAACATCTCACTGAAGAGATTCCCCAACCATGCAGCTTCATACGAGATCATACTCATAGATATGTATCCGGTCTCGGCGGTGCTTATGGCAACCAACTTCTACTTCCTACTCATCCATTATATCGAAGCAGAATCCAAAGAAAAATAGCACTAAAAAGTGCTCTAGTGATCCTCCACACTACCTGCCCAATCAGCATTCAAATAATCATGCAGTTTCATATTTCTGGCAGTGTATCTCAATCCATGAGAGATTGTGTCCTGAAGACATCTCAGAAGATTCTTGGCACCAATCTAGTGAGGCTCAACCAAATATGAGCTCACAATGCTAACTACAAAACATATGTTCGGATGGAGGTTCACCAAGAACATCAACGCGAATGAGTTTTTGAAACTCAGAGGCATTTCCCAAATATGGTCCGACATCACTACCATATAACTTATGAAAGTTAAGATCCTCGAGGTAGTCATAAGCTTGCAATCCACCATACCAAATCTTTTCAGAATCTTCACCACATATTTTCCTTGAGATAGGAAAATTTTCCTTGGATTTTGCCACACTTCAAGTCCTTGGTTCTTCATTTCAAATTCAGAAGCCAACTCCCTCTTACATTTTTGAATGAGAGGGTGTGCACCTGTTAGAAAGAGGTCATCCACATACAGCACCAGTATGAGAGGCTTGTCATCTTCAACCTTAAAGTAAGGGTTAGGATCGGCTTCACTCCTAGTGAATCCCAGCTTCATCAAGTAGCTATCGATCCTCTCATACCATGCTCGGGGTGCTTGCTTCAGCCCATAGAGAGCCTTCTTCAACCTGCATACATGATGTTTTCAATCATAAATCTCAAATCCTTCAGGTTGCTCCACATAGACCTCTTCTTTGATCGAACCGTGCAAGAACGCGGTTTATTCATCTGATGTAGGTTCCATCCTTGTGAAGCCACAAGGGCTGTGATCAAGCGAATGGTCGTATATCTGGAAACAGGTGCAAATATCATAATCTATACCTTCCTTTTGGGAGAAACCACAAGCAACAAAACGAGCCTTATACTTTTCCGTACTTCCATCTGCTGCATGCTTTATCTTGTAAAGCCATTTTGAAGTAACAATTTTCTTGTCAGACATCATTCTCCATAATCATCATAGCATCCTTCCATACTTGATGCTTGACGGCATCTGAGAATGATGAAGGCTCATTTTGTATAATCGTGCTCATGATAGTCAGGTATCCCTAATACCTGTTAGGTTTCTTACTTTCACGGAAGGTTCCTCGGGGTGCAGCATGTCCTTCAGCATCATCAAGTATCCCCCTAATCCATGGAGGCCTCTTCATAGAAGAGGGAGGCTCAGGTGGATAAATAGGATCCATGGGTTCCTCCACCTCAGGCATTGTTACATCATCTACCCATAAAGACAGCTTCCACAATCGTACAGTTCTTCCTTTCTGCCACACCATTCTGTGCAGGAGTATGTGGTGTAGTAGTCTCCCTCTTAATGTCAACCTCAGATATGCCTGAGTGAACCAACTGTAATATATCGGAGGTCTTGCTTTGGCTTGAGGGGAATGGTCCCCTTTTGATCTTTCCTTCGGCACATCTCGAACATACACCTTCTTTCTCTACTAAGAATTCGGGCATACCTGTCACCATTTGTCTTACACCGAGTAGAGCTTTATAATGAAGGGGGGCAAACCTCCGATGCCAAAGTTCGGACTAAAGAGATGTGTCATAAGACATGACACCTAGCGGACTTCCATTGACTTGATATAATGAATCAACACGAAGGTTACCTTGTAGCCTTTGTCTTCCATTGTTGAGATGGACACCAGGTTCTTTTTTAGGTCAGGTGCATTTAATACATCCTAGAATTTCTAGCCTTCTTGAATTCTTGTCCTCTTCCTTGATTCCCAACTCTCCTCTTACCTTTGCTATTGAATTTTTCATTCCTTTGATTGCCATAAGAGGGATTTTGATCATCATCCCGGTGTGAGTCCTTTCTATTAGGGCACTCCCTTGCATAGTGACCTGCTTTATCGCAGATGTAACATCGTCCTTTTCTTCCACCCTTAGGTCCAGCCTTTCTTTTCGATTTAGACCAGAATTATTTCTTTTCTTAGCATGAGAAGAAAAGGTAGCAGGAGGACCTTTAGGCAAAGGCATTTCTTGCTCTTCTACCCTTGTTTCTTCCTGAATGCATCTAGCCATTAATTCATCGAAACCAAGAATTACATTATAGTTCAGAAGAGTAGTCCTGAACACGTACCATTCGGATGGTAATGCTCCAAGAGTCGTGAGTGCCATTTCCCTGTCAGTGATAGTATCCCCAATAGATAGGAGATCGTTCTTGATCTTGGTGATTCTTAAGAAGTATGCTTACATACTCTCATCTTTACCCTTCTTGATTTCCCTCAGCTTATTTCTAAGAAACAAAACTTGATTTGCATCATTAACTTTAAATAAACTCACCAGTCTATCATAGATTTCCTTGGAGGTGTCTAGTTTAGAGATGTAGACCACCAAGCGCTTGTCGATAGAGTCCCGGATGATCTTCTTCGCTTTAATTTCTTCGTTCTTCCATTTGTTCCTGGCAGCAGGAGGTGCATTTGATGGAGGCTCAACAATATTGCCTCTCACATGATCCAACACTCCTTGATCCTCAAGGGTTAGATCAATAGACATCTTCCATCCGTGATAGTCAACTTTCTCACGGAGCTTGTCTTCGACAGGAAAGAGTGTTGAGGACCCCATCATTCTTTTAGGATAGCCTTGCCAATCTTCTCTTCAGTGATTGCTCTTGCTCTTGCTCAGGCTTTGTCTTCACCTCAACTCTGATACCATGTTAAGTTATGGTATGCTCTATGCTTATAACAGTTTACTTCTTTTTCTTATTTAGCAATCACATGTACATAAAGTAAAGTGCAGATAGAACATTAAACAATCGACAGAAAACAAGCCAAGACAAGAGACACAAGATGTGGCGGCTAGCCAGGGACAAACCCCACAATGTGTGCGGAAACCCTTCGATCAAATCTTCTTTTATCTTCAATAATTCAGCAGAGAGAAATAGTACAATAAATCTGATTCATATCAGCAGTAGCAAACCCTAGATCAGCAGCATCAGCATTAGCGGCTTCATCATCAAACTAGGGCAGACGATATCTCACAAACCAACCGTCGGATCGGCTTGATTCCACCACCAAAAGTTGCGGCTTCCAGAGGAGGTTCAGATGAACCTACAATGTAGTTCAGATGAGGATATCTTCTAGTCCACGTAGGTCAAACTTTACTTCTGCAGTTGCAGCTTCAGTTTCGGCAGCTTCCGGCTTCAAACTAGGGCAGTCGATATCTTGCAAACCGTCCGTCAGATTGACTTGATTCCACCACCAAAAGTTGCGGCTTTCAGAGGAGGTTCATATGAACCTACATCACAATTTAGATGATGAGATATTCTAGTCCACGCAGGTCAAAATTTACTTTTGCAGTGGCAGCTTCAGTTTCAGCAGCTTCCGGCTTCAAACTAACGCAGTCGATATCTTGCAAACAGTCCGTCGGATTGACTTGATTCCACCACCAAAAGTTGTGGCTTTCAGAGGAGGTTCAGATGAACCTACAACATAGTTCATATGAGGAGATATTCTAGTCCACGTAGGTCAAACTTCACTTCTGCAGTTGCAGCTTCAGTTTCAGCAGCTTCCTTCAAACTAGGGCAGTCGATATCTTGCAAACCGTCCGTCGAATTGACTTGATTCCACCACAAAAAGTTGTGGCTTTCAGAGGAGGTTCAGATGAACCTACAACACAGTTTAGATGAGGAGATCTTCTAGTCCACGCAGGTCAAACTTTACTTCTGCAGTTGCAGCTTCAGTTTCAGCAGCTTCCGGCTTCACATGTGTGAGAGAGAGACCCATTTCTGCGCAGTAGAGAAGAGACTCTTTTCTACGTAGTAGAGAGAGAGATGTGATGAGATGAGTGAGTCCAAATGAGGAAAAGTCCTCCTATATTTATACACAACGTTGGTGTTTGAATAGATGTGACTGTTGGGCTTCTGAGCCTACATGAGTTGTAGGTCGACTTGATAATAATTCCATAATCAAAATAAATTCATATCTCCATGAATACTTATCGGAATCGGATGATCTTTATATCAATCCTACACCTCTCGATGAGAGGAATCTAATAAAAATATTATCATCCATGAATAAGATGACCCACATGAAGTTTTTCCCTGGTTGCCAATTTTAACGGGAACAATTGCAGAATTCAAACTAGTCCACCTAAATTGGATGAAGAAGGTTCACTCTGGCTCCAACTTGAACAAGTCCTCGATACACGAGAATGACATCTATGCGGCCGCACAATCAAGGAAGTCCTTGTCAAGTGGAAACACCTCTCCAAAAGATGTGACCTGGGAACCAACCACTATTCTTCAGCAATTTCCGCAGCTTCATCCTTGAGGACAAGGTTGCTTTTGATGGGGGAGGACATGTTAGGGTCCAACCCTAACCCCTTTATTTATGTAATAGGGTTGAGTCATAGTTATAGTTAGTTAAAGAGTCAATAAAGCTCGTATTAATAATTGTAAGTGTTTGACCCGCATTTAAGAAAGGGACCACAGTTAGTTGCAAACGGGCCATGGTATTAGATAGATGGTATTGAGAGAACCATGGTAATGACCCATGGTATTGTATGAATGAATCCTATATAAAGGATAGAGACTCCCCATTGAGATATATCGAGTCTTATTTTGTAATCAAGCTCTGCTTTGCTAGAGGTTTCCCCCTCAAAGAGGCAAGTGAACATTGCTTTCATCTCTGAATAATAAAATACTTGCTCATTTTCTCATTTTGTTATATGTTCTGGGTTGTATTTCTTCGCATATTTGGTATTCTGGAATTTCTTGCAGGTCAAGATCATAACACCTTGGTTGGAACAAATGCTCTGGAGCCCTGGAAGGCTTGGGTAGAGACCAATCTGATGATGGCTTTGTGATGTCCGACTGTGAGGTGGAATCATTGCTTGATGGGTTGAGGTTGTGGGCCTCTAGAAGCCCAGGATGGTTTCTAATTAATGTGTTTTGTGAGACCCCACATTCATGCTTGGAATATGGCACGAGGGTGACTGGCTGAAGAGAGTTTTGGTTCAACCATGTCTACAGTCAAGTGGTTCGTGGAAGTCCCACAACTGATTTGCCTTTACATCATTAATATGAGGTTATTTCTCCTTGTTAATTCATGAGTATTATACTAGTTTATATGTGGATGATATGGTTGTTGTTTCCTTGGTATTTTGTTGTTATTATGTTGGTTATGCACATGTATTATGACAGTAGCTATGTATGGCTCTCATCATGTTTTTACTTATATATGAATGAACAATGTATCTATGTCCTAATGGATAAAACTACATACAATGTGTTGACGCATCAAATGAGTATGAGACCCCTATGTTTAGATTTGTTGTTTACACTTGTAGATTACATATTTGTGATATGTTTAACAAAATGCCTGTCATGGCTAGTAGGGGTCCAGTCAAGCCCTTGTTCAAGTAATTGTATTTGTATCATCATTCCCTTGTTATCTTTTTGTTATGAAGGTGTCATTGAATTCTGGGAAGTGACATGGGATCTTGGCCTGAAAAAGTGGCTCAAATCCCAGGGATGTTGGCACAACACTGAGCATACTAGTCCCTGAATGGTGGCACACCATGTTGTGGGAGCATCCAGAGCCTTCTAGATGCAAGAATTCTCATATCATGGGAGTGTCCAGGGGTTAATTGGTCTAGAAACTCAGTGGGACTTAGGGGTTGGTTACCTGAGAGGTTGGGCTAGTTCCTGAGAGACTTGTTGATAATGTGGAAGGTCTGTATGGTGTGTTTATGTCAATTCCACTTCCTTAAGGTGACTTAGGTTGTCGAATCATATCATAGTAACATCTCGTCACATGTTTACCTCGTTGGTGATTTACTTGGGTAGATGTGGGAGGAGGGTGTTACATAGGTTAAGTTATTAGTTCTTGGAGCTTTGGTTGGACAAATGCTCTGGAAGCCCTAGAACAACTTGGGTTGCGTTACTAGTCCTGGAAGCCTTGGTTGGAAAAACTCTCTAGAGCCCTTGGTGGGTTGAGTTACTAGTCCTAAAGCTTTGGTTAGACAAATTATCTAGAGCCCTGCAACAGTTTTTGGTTGAGTTACTAGTCCTAGAGACAGGATGGAACAAATGCTCTAGAGCCCTGAATAGCTTGGGTAGAGACCAATCTGGTGATGATCATTGATGTTTGACCGTGCGATGGAATTACTTGTTGAGGGTTGAGGTGGTTTTTCCTATGGAAGACATGGTTTGGTTTTGGTTGGTTATTTCCATGAGATCCCACATTCATGCTTGGAATATGGCACGAGGGTGATTGATTGAAGAAATATTTGGTTCAACTCAATCTATGGTTAGTCCCTGACTTGGCTGGATTTGTATATGTTAATATGAGCTCCTTTCCTCTTGTAATTCATGAGTATTATACTTGTTATTATGTGGCTTTGATGGTTGTTCCATCATTGTTATTATGTTGGTTATATGTTGGTTGTAAGCATGGTTCTATGACATATTTTAGTTGTGGCTCTTAAGTTATTTTGATTAGTAAATTAATTATTATTGAATGCATTACCTAGTAGATGTTTTTTTAGCTATTATGAGAGGGAATTAGTCCTTTTTTATTCTCAGATAAGTATGAGACCCCTATGTTCAGATATGTAATTAGGACATGTAGTTTACATGTTCATGATGTGTTTGACGGAATGTCTACCATGGTTAGGATGGTCCAGGTTAGGCCCTTGACCAAGTTTTGAATTAAAGGCTTTGTCCTTGTGTCATTTAACATTTCTGAGAGTTTCATCAAGTTTTGGGCAAAGGTCTAGATCCTAGCCCTGAAAGAGTGACTCAGATCTTAGGGTCATTGGCACATAACTAAGTAACTTAGTCTACAGTAGCTGGGAAGTAGGATTATTGGAGTGACTGGAGGGTTATAGTCACTGGCTTGCCTTGTCAAGGGAGCAACTGAGAATCCAGATTAGTGAAAAAGCAAGTTAACTCAGAGGTTGGGCATATGGAGTGATTGGTTAGCTCATGGGGTCATGTAGCTCTTGAGGAAGGTCAGTATGGTTTTAAGAACTCGTTTACATTTCCTTAAGTGTACTTAGGAGGTTTAGTCACATCACAGTAACTCTTCGTCACATATTTACCCCGGTGGACTAGTGAACTTGGGTAAGTGTGGGAGGAGGGTGTTAAAAATAGACAAGGAACAGTTTAAGAAGGTTCATACCAAATGTAGAAACCCAAATCATAATTATTGTTTATCTAAGATAGCACATGTCATGAATCTCACACAACGTATTTATTAAATTCCCCTCTTCCTTGCAACCACTAACCTTTATAGCCTTGAGTATCCCTTTATCTATTGAGAATTCCCTTGGGAAATCCATTATCTACCAAGGCTTTCACATATAAGAATAACACATACTTATAGAGTTCTCCTACCATGGAATCAAGTGTCAATACAATAGCATTCTCCCTATGCATCAAGCTTACAAGAACGATCATCTATCCCCATGAGACAAACACAAAAACTCAATTGTATCATATAGATACAATTATCGTGAGGTGTTGTCATTGAATTTCAATTTAAGAGATTAAACCTATTCATTAAAAAACAAACAAATTTAACAATCATGAGATCCTTCCCATATTTCATGGATTTGCAAATGGAAACAACCAATGTTAATTAAGGTCTTACCTCGCTACCATGTCCAAGACATTATACCATATTCATTATGGACTTACTTTATTTCCATATCCAAGACATTCTTCTTATCATCGTGCTTTCCTTGACATGCTTTTCTTGACATGTGACAAAATGCTGGCAAAGTTAGAAAGTGATTTTTTTCCCAAAGACTATCAATTGAATGTTTCCAAGCAAATGCAAAATCGTAGACAAAAATCAATGGCAGTGAGAGAGTACATTGATGAATTTTATAAATCAAACTTTAGAGTTAAGAATATTAAATAAGATGTTAAGAACATTCCCAAATATATTAATAGGGTGATATTTGACGTCTGAGATGAGATTAGTATCTTGTCCATGAGAATAGTTTAGGATGCTTATCAAGTTGCTTTAAAAGAAAAAGAGAAGATTTCCAGGAAATAGAGTGAGTAAGGCAAAGGAAGAAGTCATGAGGGAGGAAAAGGAGCAAAATGATAGCAAAGTGGCAAAGGAAAATTCTAAGCTTTTAATAGAAGAAGGTGAAATATCAAGTAGCCAATCACCAAGAGGAAGTGAATCTAGAGGAAGGATATCTCTCTCAAGAGGCAGAGGTAGAGGTAGAGATTACCAGCCTGGACGTTATAAATATGGAAAATTGGGACATATGTCATGGAAATTTCAAGAGAATTCTCCAGCAACTCTGAGGGAGGGATGAACCCAAATAGGGGTCCTCACTTTTGATGTTAACTTCTTCTGGGATGCTCTTTGTTTGTTAAAAATGTTTTTTTTAAGATTGATACTAGGGGAAGCCACTATATAGCAATATTGATTCATTAGATAGAATTTGGGATCTATTCATTAATGATCCCAAAAAGTTCATAATTTAGTTTGTCATTTTCAATTGAATATTACAAAAGTAAAAAAAGTGATGTATTTTAAATCTCAACCAACACAATCCATCTTAATCTCGAATCTATTAAATGTTGAGAAGGATGAAATCTCTTGAAGTGTAATTTTTTTATATTCGAAGATGAATATATGCAAATTGTGTAGGTTTTAACCCCATACAGAAATTACCTGCATACGAATTCTAAGAACAGAAAATAAACAATGCAAGAGCATAACACATAAAACACATATACACAGAGATTTTCCCCTGGATCCCAAAACTGGGACTACCAGCTTGATTTTTCATTATGTTCCTTTCAATGTTACAATGCATATATATACATGCTGAAGCATCCAATACCATGGACCGAAAACCATCGCGCCCAAAACCATGTGTGAAAACCATTCACAAAACGATAGGTAAGTCCGCCCACCTAATATAGGGTCCAAAAAAATTTCCTCGGGCCGCTGCCCTGGACCCTATAGAGGGGGGCTACTCGCTCCCCTCAAACCCCTTGTGACCCCCCCACTACGCAATCGGCGCAACGAAGTGGGGAACCCCCTAGTTAACTAGGGGGGCTAGTCGTGGAAAGAATATAACACAACCCAACAAATTGTAGTCTTATTCAACTTCATAGAACTCTAGTCTCACAAGTTATGCACACATGGACATGTAAAAGTACAATTTTGATCCTTTCAAGATATTTATATTTGAATTGCAACAGTTTTTTTTAAGTATCATATTTATAGCCTTTCTATTTATGTGTAAATTTGGTATTTATATTTTTATCTTTATACATAGCATTTTTCATCTGAATTGTATATATCGAATTTCTCTTTCCCATATATATAATTTGTATTTATGTTAAAATGTAATATTACTATTATTATTTATTGTAAATATTGTATTTTTTTAAAAATCAATATATAATGATATATGTGTTACCTACATGACATCTCTACCATTTTAAGTTGTAAAATTACCTTTCAATGTAAATATAAATGCAAACCATCCTTAAAAAAAAAGGAAAATTCATTAATGCAAAAAGATATGCATCTAACATAATTATCATAATTAAAAGGAAGAATCCACTTCAAAATGGACGGAAAATGAATACTATATAACATAAATAAAATAATAAATAGTTTCATAATGGCCCATAGGAATAATAGACACAACCTTCTCTTGGAGTCTTGGACACACCTCCAACAACCAAGTAGTGGCATGTGCCTTGCTCCAAGGAATCTCTATATAATTCTCGCTTCATATGGAAAATATAATTATAATAGGGGACTCCAAAAAATGTTTTATAACATAAATAAAATGGTAAAATGTTTCCTAGGGGTTTTTTATGGCTCTAGAGGAATAATAGACACAAACTTCTCTTGGAATCTCGTACACGCATCAAAAAACCAAGGAAAGGGTTGTGCCTTGCTTCAAGGAATCTCTATGGCGATATCACTTTATAATATGGGAATCCAAAGACACCATAAGGCACCTGCATTATGGCACTTCCCCACTCTACCCTCAACTTTAGTCAATATTCTATTGTATACGATCAGGATTGGAATCACTCCTAGAGGTAAGTTATTTTCATGTTCTCCCCTCCAACAACTTCGTGGAAGATGAATTAGCTACCCAAGTAGTGTGGCACCCATTTGGAGCCTTGTGAATCAACTCGAGAGTGTCATTTCAATCAATTCCTTGATGATTAGTTGGTAGCCTAGTTAGTAGTCGTGTTGGAAATTTTGATTAATCACGCAATTAAGTTCAAATGCACCAAGGATGAACTAGGTTTCCGTTGGTCTGGTTAAATATACATTTAGGTCAAATTCTATCTCATTTTAGGGTTGTTTTACAAAGTGTCCACAATACCATTTCCTTATTTTGATATGGTTAAGTACACTTATAAAATATATGGTCTAGATATAGACTAAAATTATATTTTTCCTAAAATTGATGTAGCAACACTAAGTCGACCTTTGTGTAACTTTTTTGTGCATCCATGAATGGAATTTGTTTAATATAATTTCATAGTTACCATTAAACAATAATAATAATAAAAGGTTTCCAAATATCTCTTCTCTAAGAGTAAAGCTTTGATCCTTTTAGATTAAAATCTAAAACAATGTATATGGAAGAAGTTGTTTGGGCTTTTCCCACATTTATTATGATGACTTAGGAAGTTACATTAATGATTGTGTTTACAAATATGAATTATTTATATGGTCAACATGTTAGATGGAGATTGAATCTTATTTGAATAAATGAAATAGAGTGTTAGGGGCGTTGAAATTGTAACTAGGTTTGGTCTTCATAATTATGATTTTGTAACGAGTCAAAAATAATTTATTTGAGTCAAAGGAAAAATTTATCTTATCATGTCCCATTTGGACATTTAAAAAAAATGAATTTTACAAGTATATTTTTATATGTGCCCAAGTAGACCAAGTCAACCCTCTAGGAGACAAGTCGGATTTCCCAAAAGATGTGTCCCTTCATATGAACAAACAACTATAAATAGAGCCAATTCATCTCCATCAAATACACACTTCGATGATCTGATCTGAGAAAATAAGAACAAGATTCCTAAGGCAGAAATGTGAGATTCTGAGGCAATAATACGAGGTTTCTGAGGCTAACTCATGAGCAGTTCGAACTGTCATGTCTGAGGCATACATACAAATTTTTAAGAGGCCCTTTCTGTGTATATACTAAGTTCCTTCCATCTGATAATGTGAGCTAATTGAGGAATATTTTCTTTGTGGAGTACGAGCTACCTGAGGCACCCTATCTTTGTGGGACATGGGATCTAATGACATAGATGTGCTAGACTTGTTGAATATATTGTGGGTGGAGTTGTGGCATAGTTTGGACTATTGGTGGAGGGTTGACTTGGCACTTGGATAATTGGTCTATTATTCTGGTGAGATGTGACTTGGATTTCTCTTGTTGATAAATATTTTATAAGGAAAGGATTGTTCGGTTTTTCCCTGGCCTCCGACCAAATTTCTAGTGTCTCTTGTCTCTTGTACACTATGATCTTTACTTTCTTTATGTTATTGAGTGTATAATTGCTTGATGACATAACTGAATAACAGTAAATGCTAAAAAGAAACACACACACACACACATATATATATCAATCACAAGTAATTATCATAATCAAAAATTCTATATTGCACTCGAATTTCAACAAGGGGATCCTTCATCTTGTGATAAGACATGATCAGGGTTAGATATGGTAGGAAATTATAGGTGAAACTAAAAAGAAAGGTAATAATTTATTACTCTCTTTTCCTTGATAATTGCCCGTTCACTTTTATATGACTATTTTTTCACTTTATTAGGGGAACATAATCCTCACCCACGCCCTTTGAATTAAGTTAGGAGTTCTTTCTAGTCATTTCATCGGCCCTATCTCTCATCAACTGTCACATGCAATATTCTTGTCATATCCAGCTCCCACAACTCCCATATTTGTATGTAATCATTAGTTCACTTATATGTGTCATTGGCCCTCCATGTTTTGTAGACAATCGAACACGTCACTTTAATTAATTGGAAGCTACAAGTTTAATTTCCTCTACATGTTTGGTAGTTATAGGTCAACCCCTTCATATAGGTTCACTTTGCAAGTTTTGGAAGTTTCTAGTGATTCATAATTCTTACCATGATCTAGTTCAAGTAATGGATCGTGGTAAGACACTTTCCCCCTCCATCATTCATTTCTCCCCTTATATCATCCTTTGTTCTCCCCTATTACCCCCCTTCTCTTCACTCTTATCCCTTACCACCCACTACTGTCCCCCACAACCCCTCATCCAATGACCAAGTCCTTCACATAATCCTCCACTCATCCTCCTATATTTTATCCCCTACACTCTCCACTCAACCTTACATCCTGGTATATACCCTACCATTGTTACTATTCGAGGACAATCATGGTCCTTCTCACACAAGCACAAGGAAAATGTCTTCCAATGTACCAAGAACAACTAGCAACAATTTACACCATTTTAAAACTGGGGATACAAGGGACAAAACATAATTATATTTTCTAGTAGGATGGAAAGAGAACATTAAGGTTTAATTGACTAGTGTCAAGGCATTCACATACAAAATTTTGGCTTGGGAAATGACCATTCATAAGATGAAGTTTGCAACCTCACTAATTGGGTTATGAAAGTGGAGTGCAACAACCATGTTCTTAAATAACAAGTATTGGACTCCAAAACACAAGATTCCTTCCAATTACTAAGTGATTCCCTACAAGTAGAACTTGTGGATTTCAAGACAAGATGAGAATTAATCCCTATAGGAAACTAAGAACCAAATAAAGTCTTGGATGCACGTAGTGTGGGGAGTGACAAACACTTCACCACTACCCTCGTTGAGGAAACTTTATACACCAAACTTAATGGAGAGTGTTGTAATATACCTATATTATATTACCCCCTTCATCCATATTTAAGTTAAATGTATAATTTATAAAATCAAAAGGACATCATGACCGTGTGAAGGGTTGCATCCCATTATACTACACAATATGTATAATTGATGTCCGTTTATCATTGTAGCATGTGAAGAAATATATATATATATATATATATATTTTCTTATATTCAATTTTTTGGGTTTCCTCCAATTTGGTATTAGAACCTCGGGGCTACCCATATGTATTCCAAATCAATCATGGAAATACTAAACCAAAAAATTGATTATTTTGAAGAAAGATTTGACCATAAAATTATGGGAATCAAAGCGATATATAAAGAATTGTAGGAGTTTCTTAACCATCGATATTCTCGTAAGGAATTTTCTAAGGAGGTTAAAAAGGCCCATGATAATAAACACAATGAGGATGACTTAAATGGATAGGAGTAAAGGATGACACCTCATTATGGGGAAGATCATTCTAACTTAAAACTTAGTAAAACTACAAGTTGTCACTACCCTAATCATCAACCACTTTGAACCAACCAGAATTGTGGTAGCTTTGGAGAAGCACATTTTAGGAATTTAGTAAAATAATGGAGTAATATTTATGATATTACTAATATATTAGTCGGTAGAAGTAGACATTCAACTAATAAAATAACAAAAGTCCCCAGCTATGTAGATTTGAAACCACGTGTTGGATACATGACCCTTAAAGTAAATCAAAAATGAAATTAAGTGTGCTTTTTCTAAGGGAGATGACTTAGACCGACCAAATTGTTCTAAGACGAAAAACCAAGAACTTTTTTCCATGTGTAAACAATGTGTAGGCCTCTAGACTTCTATTGATTGATATGTATAAGAAAATCATAGGCAATTAATAGATTCCAAGATAAAAACTCGTGGACTCGTTAAATAATTGTTGGACACAGCAGGGCTTTTGCTAATGTGTGGGGATAATGTGCATCAACTAAGAAGTGTACATGAACCCCATGAACATGTTGAACTAACTTGCCAAACCAATTCCTTCGAATTGAAGGAAGTAGAGGTTGGAAACCAACCAACCAAAAGGATTATCACTCAGTTAGTTGAATCCATTGCTCAATCTTGTATGAATTTGGAAATTACTAATAAGCCATCACAAGATATAGGTATTCAAGAAAGTTTGTCTATGATTTGGAAAAATCTAATTATTGTCACAGAAAATGATATAAGAGGAAAACTAGTTGAAAACATATGATCTCCAATTATTGCAAAAGTACAATTTCTTTCATGACTATCACATCAAAGAATATGGTAATGGAAAATACAAAGACATCACAACAATTTGTATCACCAATTTGGTATTTATGGTTTATAAAAATATCTGACAACTTTGGGTAATTGACCAAAGGAAACCAAATATTAGGTTTTGAAGGCAGGTTTCTGCTCAAGATTTTAGATATAATGGTGAGTGCATTTCCATGCTTACAACAAGATCTTATAGTTTTTTCTTGTGTGACATTGAAATATTTTATGATTATGAATAATATCTATAGGAAAATTGTATAAAGGTTTACAACATTATCAATGGAGAATGATTAGGAGAGATACCTTGGTATGGTCGAAATTTTGGGTATGTGTTATATTCTTTGCATGACTACCCCTGCATGTTGTACATTGTATTGGGAATATTGGGGGGGTGGCAACCCCCCTTGTTCGAGGTTGAAAAAGGGTGTGTGAGTGGGTGGGGAAGCCCACCCTTCTCAGGGGTTCACCGGGGGGGAATCCCCCACCCTTGTTGGGGTATTAACAACGAGGAAAAATCCCCCTATGCCAGGGTTCAGGGGAAACATCCCCAAAAAAAGGGGCAATTTTCGGTAAACATTTTTTGCTTTTAATGATTTTATGTCTCATGGTGGTTTAGCCCATGGTTTCGTAGTTTCAGTTAAGCGACTACAATCGTATTGTAAACCAGGGTAAATGGATTGGTTATTTATGGATATTGTGGAACACACACACATACACACATGTATTATTATAATATTGTGAAGACAAATATGTTGATTTAGGTGTGTTTTCCATTACATCTTTTATGCTTTAAAGAAACTATTTGCAACAATTAACTATAAAATGGTTTAAAACTACAATTGGTATTAGAGTAGTTTTGGCTTCAAGCAGATGCTTTTGTGACTGAGGGGTTTTGTTAAATCCTGTGATAGATTTTGTTATGGTGTGAGATTTGCGGAATCGATCCTTGTAGTGAAAGGAAATGAGCAATTCAAAGATAAAAATCAAAAAATTCAATGGGAAGAGTTTTGAGGTATGGAAGCTCAAAATGGAATATTTGTTGGTGAACAAAGATCATTAGATCGCTAAGGAGTTGGGTAACAAGGAAACTGGACCAAGTTGGATCGAAAGGAAAAGAGCATAATACAAATTTCTCTCTCAAATTTAATATTACTGAATTTTTTAGGAGAAATTACAACAAGGGAATAATGGAAGAAGTTAGGAACTTTGTATCAATATAAGTCCTTGGTGAGCAAATTGATCCTAAAAAAATTTGTATAACCTAAGGATGAAGGATGGATACTCAGTGACACAACATATAAACACCTTCAATACCATGGTAAGTCCACTACTATCTATTGATAATAAGATTTCATATGAAGATAAGAGTATCAGTTTGTTGCATTATTTACCAAACTTGTGGGATATTTTGGTTGTGGCCATAGGTAGTAATGCAACTACTTTAAGTTTCAAAAATATAGTATCATCCTTATTATCTAAGGAGATGAGATGGAAAAACATGGAAGTCATAACATAGATGCCTTGTTTATAAGAGGACAATCCCATAATAAATATAAAAATAAGTCCTGAAGTGGGAGATATAAATCTAGAAGAAGATATGAATCTCTTGGAACATTTGTAGAGGTATGTTGGAGATGTGGAAAAGAATGGCATTACAAGAAAGACTGCAAATCCAAGGTTTTACAAAAAGGGAAGTGATCTCATGATTCTCCTTCCACAAAAGCAAAAAACCTTCTCAGATGAAGGAGGGGATGTGTACTTGGATCCTCAAGTACACATGTAGATCATGATGCATACCTGGTCAACTCAAGGGAATCCTTTCATGTGACTCCTCAGAGGGAATTATTTCAATAGTATGAAATATATGTTGGTGGTGATGTTTTCCTAAGAGATGAATCAACGACCAGAATCATAGGATGAGGGAAATTCAATTTGAAGCTCATGGGTGGAAGGATTAGAACACTCCTTAGTACTCTACACATCTCAATATTGGATAGAAATTTGATTTATGTAAGCAAGATGAGTAATGTAGATGTAAAAATAGTGTTTGAAAAGGATACTTGCAAGATGGCTCGAGGACCAATGGTATTGTTGAGAAAAGTTTGGATTGGAAACTTGCATAAGCTATGGGGAAGAATTGTAGTGATGGTGATCCAGGTGGATATTGGTGGCCACCTGGCAATTCCACTTGGATTGTTGAAAATGGCAACAAGAAATGCTAAAAATAGCACTGCTATAAACAGCAGTTCGGATACCAATGTTGGACATAACAACAAGGAATGAAAAATGGAAGTGCTAAAAATAGCATTGCTATAAATATCATTTCGAGATGGATTCCAATTTTAGTTAGTCCCTGAACTAAAATTGAGAAGTAAAATTCGAATTTGATCTTAGCAGCCGTTTGTAAAATAATTAATTAATTCATCTTGATTTAATTAGTTGGAGAAAATCAAACATGAAGTCTATGTGAAGACATGCAACAGTTTCTCCATTGATTGAGGAATTTATCCCTTAGTTAAGAAGATAAGGATGAGTTGTAATTTGAGTTGTAATTAGTTAGCTCAATTAACTGAGTTAAGTCCAGTTAGATTAATTCTAACAGTTTGTAGAATTAATTGTGAGTTCAGTCAGTTAATGCTTGCATGCATGTAACTACTGCTCTCCAGATAATTGAATATTCTCTCATAAATAACTCATGCATGTCAGTTCAGTCAGAGACTCGATTGATATCAGAGGAAGGGACAATTTGCTATCAGTTGGAGGATTTTTCCTATATAGGAAACCCATCCATACATAAGGAATTATCTCCTTCAGGTTTGTGCAGTTATTTTAGAGGTCAGAGCAGTGTGTGAGGGATTATTACACATAGTGGCAGCTTGAGGACTGAGGAGAAACTGCGCAAGGAAATAGGAGGCTTGGAGGGCAGAGGAGAAGGTTTGTGAGAAGCCTTTGACTGTCTATGAGTAGCAGAGGGATTGTACTGAGAGCTAGATAGCTTGTGAGCTAAAGCTTTGTGTAATCTGGACATATTTCCACTTGTATGATATTACAAAGATTGGGGTTTTTTAGTTGAGGCTTTCCCTAGAGTATTCTTTTGTGTTCATGTGTGATTGATTTCTCTTCATCTGTTATATGTGTTCTATTTGATCTAGCTCATATTCAATTAAGATTCCGCAAGTTTGTTGTAGAAGTAGATCTTGTATTTTGATTTAGTATATTGCATAATCTGTTGATCTATAGTGGGAAAATTCTACATGGTATCAGAGCTAGCTGATTTGTAGAGAAATTCTACATGGTATCAGAGCAAAGGTGATCAAAGGAGAAGAACAGTATACAAGAAGGGAGAAGTTCAAATTTTGTGGTTCCTGAATATAGAAATCGAGTTATTATCACATCTCAATTTCACCAATGGCATTCAACGGTTTAAGACTCGAGTATGCCTTTGGTGGCAGCTCGAATTATATAGCCTGGAAGGATCGCATGGAAGCAGTATTAGAGGATAATGGTCTAAAGGACTTCATTGATCAAGAAGTCCCCAAGCCGGCAGCAACTAATGCTACAGAATTGGCGGAATGGAAGAAATGTGTGGCTAGAGCAAGGAGAATCCTCCTAGAGGGAGTTCAAGACCGCATTGTCTCGAGCCTCCATGGGAAGGAGACACCATTTTCGATGTGGAAAACATTGAAAGACCTATATCAGAACAGCAACGATCAGAGGAAGCTGGCACTGAAAGACAAGCTTCAACAAATCAAGTGTGAAAGGGCGACACAATCTCTACATATCTGAACAAGCTCACCACTTGCAAGGATGAGCTTGGAAGTGTAGGGATCACGACAGCCGATGATGACATGGTGAGTCTTGCACTCCTCAATCTTCCTAATAGCTGGCATAACTACCAAGACTTGGTAAATGGAAGAGAGAAACTTCCCTATTGGGAACGACTTTGGTCGGATCTGATGCAGGAGGAGATATGGAGAAGCATCAGAGATGGATCTTCTTCATCCAAGGAGGATGGAGAAAATTGTGCCTTAGCGAGTAAGGCAAAGAAAGGGAAGGAGAAGGATTCTCATCCCAAATCCAGTTCTTCCCATGGCGAGAATAAGTTTGACAAATTGAAAGTGTGATGCTTTCATTGTCATGAGGTGGGCCATTTTGCTACAAATTGTCCACTGAAGAAATCCAAGACGGGATCCAAGGAAGGATTTGTAGGTGAGGCATTGGCCTCACTGTTCGAGTGGGATTTCACCCTCTTCGCATGCATGGTTTCATCCATGGTGGGATGTGGTTGGTTTCTTGACAGTGGAGTTTCTTTCCACATGACCGACGACAAGAGTTTTTTCACTACCTTAGAGGAGAAAGATCTTCAGATACTCATAGCGATGGGTAATGATGAAAAGTATAGTGTCTCAGGTGTAGGAATGGTTGTTTTCCAAAGGGAGCATGGAGCTCACATTACCTTGGCCGATGTCAAGTATGTACCAAGACTGAGGAAAAATTTGGTGTCGATCGCAAAGCTGGAAGACAAAGGCTATGATGTAGTCTTCAGTAAGGGAAAGGTTTTCCTTCAACACATCACCACTAGACAGGTGAATCAAATCAGTTCACGAGTCAAGAACTTGTATGCTCTTGAGGTTCAAGATGCATGCAGAGCCTTGAGGAGCAAGGCAACTATTGGAGACTTGGTGGTTGAGAGGGAGAGTACATTACCTCTCAACACGCAGCGCCAGAAGAAGTCTCAAACAATTGTAGAGGAGCCACAATTGGTGAAACAGCTTTAGGAGGTATAAATAACACTGCTATAAATAGCAATTCGGGTACCAGTGTTGGACATAGCAACAAGGAATGAAAAATGGAAGTGTTAAAAATAGCATTGCTATAAATAGCATTTCCAGATGGATTCCAATTTTAGTTAGTTATTGAACTAAAATTGAGAAGTAAAATTCGAATTTGATCTTAGCATCTGTTTGTAAAATAATTAATTAATTCATCTTGAGTTAATTAGTTGGAGAAAATAAAACATGAAGTCTATGTGAAGACATGCAACAGTTTCTCCATTGATTGAGGAATTTATCCCTTAGTTAAAGAGATAAGGATGAGTTGTAATTTGAGTTGTAATTAGTTAGCTCAGTTAACTGAGTTAAGTCCAGTTAGATTAATTCTAACAGTTTGTAGAATTAATTGTGAGTTCAGTGAGTTAATGCTTGCATGCATGTAACTGTTGCTCTCCAGATAACTAAATATTCTCTCATAAATAACTCATGCATGTCAGTTCAGTCAGAGACCTAGTTGAGATCAAAGGAAGGGACAGTGTACTATTAGTTGGAGGATTTTTCCTATATAGGAAACTCATCCATACAGAAGGAATTATCTCCTTCAGGTTTGTGCAGTTATTTCAGAGGTCAGAGTAGTGTGTGAGGGATTATTACATATAGGTGGCAGCTTGAGGACTGAGGAGAAACTGTGCAAGGAAATAGGAGGCTTGGAGGGCAGAGGAGAAGGTTTGTGAGAAGCCTTTGACTGTCTATGAGCAGCAGAGGGATTGTACTGAGAGATGGATAGCTTGTGAGCTAAATCTTTGTGTAATCCATACATATTTCCACTTGTATGATATTACAGAGATTGGGGTTTTTTAGCTGAGGCTTTCCCCAGAGTATTCTTTTGTGTTCATGTGTGATTGATTTCTCTTCATCTGTTATATGTGTTCTATTTGATCTAGCTCATATTCAATTAAGCTTCCGCAAGTTTGTTGTAGAAGTAGATCTTGTATTTTGCTTTAGTATATTGCATAATCTGTTGATCTACATTGGGAAAATTCTACATGGACCACTACCATTGCTTCTTTCTATTTTTCAGTTTCCTTAATTATAGCACAGTTTACTATTTTTAGCAGTTTTTCAGGTCCTAAACTTCCAGAGCCGTTTTGAGGCCCTAAACGACGTTTTTTTTTTTTAACTATCACCAGCGATTTTTTGTCTAAAATCATATTTTCTGTCGTAGTCCTCGGAGAGATCTTTCCAACAGGCTATCATGCACGTCAAACAGAGATAATATGACCAAGTCGCGACCCTGGGAAGTTGGTTGTCCAACTCACCCCAACAGGGCCCATAAACTCTTGGTGTTAATCTCCTCGGCTTAGGGTTTTGGTTGTTTAGGGTTTGCTCTTATTGTTCAATAATAAAAAGGCCCTTGAGCCTCAGTGTAAGGCAGTTTAGAGGCATGTAGCCGCCACATCTCTTCTCAGAGATAAGCTACCATCGCCCTAGCTCGCTTATTTCCATTTCTGTTTGTAAGCATATTTCAGTATTTTACATTAATGAAATGAAGTATTATTTCCGCTGCATCTCTATGTTTATGGTTATCTCTATAATTTGTTGTGTTCCTGTTTAAATATGGATCAGTGGTATCAGAGCGGTCTGCTTTTTTTTCTCTATTTTTCTTTTCATGTCCCCAATGAGGTCGGGATATAAGGAGTTAGGGTTTGAACTGGTCGAACCTTTGCAAGACCAGCATCGCAAATCTCGACGGCCTCCCATGGCGGATGAAAGGAAAGATGAGGGGGCGGGAGATCCTATCAAAATATTGCTCAAAGAAGCCCTCAAGCGATAAAGGAACGCAATGATGGATAGCTTTGCCCAGATCCTTTAGCGGCTAACCAGGGGCAACGCATCGTCTTCCAACAACTACTCTAGAAACGCCACACCATTTAAGGTACAAGTTAATTTTGAAATCCCCATATTCGAGGGTCAGATAGACGCAAATGCCGTCAATAAATGGTTAAATCTGCTAGAGGGTTATTTTCTCTTCATGATTTTTCCAGTTAGGAAAAGATCATTTTTTCTCTTCTCAAAGCAGCCCCCCACGTCAAGGATTGGTGGGAAACCTACTGCGAGCAGAAGGATGAAAGTACAGGCTCACTATTTTCAGTCGCACCCACTTGGAATTCATTCCGGGATGCCATCAAGGAGCAGTACTACCCTGTCGGAAGCTATGAGGATAAATACATAAAGTGGACCATGCTGCGACAAGGAAGGGACCAAGACGTGCCGAAGTTTACCAATATTTTCCATACCCTTCGTACAAAGATGGGTATCAAGGATACAGAGCAACATTCGGTACTCAAATACCGCGGCTGCCTGCACAAGTACATCCACGAAGAAATAGAATTCCTGAACATCTCCTCGCTCGGCACGACATACCGATATGCCATTAAGGTCGAGCAAAAGTTTAAACAAAAGAAGCGATACTTTGGAGCTGCGAATCTGAAGCAAGGGAAAGGTGCCCACAAACCACAAAACAAAGGACAAAACCAAGGTGGGGCAGCCCAAGAAAACCCGCCAAAGCTGCAAGTAAAGAACAGTGCTGCCAAGCCGAAAAAGGACATGGGAAAGTGGTGTGAGTTCCATAAGAGCTCCACTCACAGCACAAGTGAGTGTCGAGCCAAGCAGTCACTGGTGGCCAAGCTAAAGGTTTCAGAATCAGATGCATGTTCCGACTCTGAGTCAGAACCCAACAAGGGGAATGACAAAGGGAAGCAGATTATTGATGCAGAGCCCAACGCCATTGTTGCCACTATGAAGATCCAGAAGGAGGAACTCGAAGATCCAGAGGAGGAGGAGTGTCTCTTCCACTCCCAGATGTGGGTAAAGGGCTCCCCACTATAGTTCATTGTCAACAACAGGAGCCAAAAGAATCTCATTTTGGCAGAGGTCGTAAAGCAGCTGGGCTTACCGACCATAACACATCCACAACCATACACCATCGGGTGGCTTCACCAAGGACGGGATCTGCGCGTGAACCAGCAGTGTCGCCTTCCATACAACATCAAGCCCTTCACGGATGAGGTATTGTGTGACATTGCTCCCCTTGAAGTTTGTGATGTATTATTAGGACAACCATACTTGTGGAAGCGACATGCTTTGTATGAATCAACGCCCCATGCTGTTATTGTTACTTTGGGAAATAAGTTGTACATGATACCAGAGGTAGCACCACCTACCAGCATCTCTTTGGTTACTGCAAAACAATGCAGTAAGCTCATTTCCAAAACTGGGAAATTTGTTTTCCTAATGATACGCTTTCAAGGAAAGAAGAAGACGGTGGCCACAACCTCTAGACAGGGTCCCTCCGCACGACAATTACAGATGGACAAGGTCATGGAGGAGTACGAGGACATCTTCACCTCCCCCGCAGGGGTTCCTCTGCACTATCAGGTCAAGCACTCCATCGATCTCACCCCAGGTGCGTCGCTGCCCAATGGACCAATCTATCGGCGCTCCGTTCTGGAGAACGATGAAATCAAAAGGCATATTCAGGAGCTGCTGCAGAAAGGTCACATCCGTCCGAGTTCATCGCCCTGTGGGAGCCCGATCGTGTTTGTACAGAAGAAGGATGGGACTTGGAGACTCTGTATTGACTATCGGGCGCTGAACAAGATCATTGTCTGTAATAAGTACCCGATCCCACGGATTGATGACCCCCATGGATTGACGAATGCTCCTGCAACCTTCATGAGGCTAATGGATGACATCTTGCGGCCATTCACCAACTCATTTGTAGTGGTATACTTGGATAACATCCTGATCTTCAGCTAGAGTTAGGAAGATCGCCTCCACCGCATCTGACAGGCTCTCCAAACACTGCAGTAACACAAGTTATGTGCCAATTTGGAGAAATGCACTTTTGGCATGACCCAAGTTCAGTATTTGGGATACATTATTGATGAACACGGGGTGCATGTGGATCCAACCAAGATCCAAGTCATTCAGGATTGGCCATCTCCAACCACTCTAACAGAGCTTCGCAGCTTTCTAGGTCTTGCCAACTTCTACCGCAGGTTCGTGTTGGAATTTTCTCATATCACTTGGCCCTTGAGTCAAGTCACCAAGGGAGGAGCGAAAGAAAAATTATTTTGGTCTGAATCTCAACAGAAGGCATTCACAAAGTTGAAAGATCGCCTCTGCTCGGCACTAGTGCTCGCATTACCAGACTTGCAACAACCATTTGAGGCTGAGACATATGCCTCTGACTATGCTATTGGTGCAGTCCTTCCTCAACAAGAGCATCTAGTGGCATATCACAGTGAGACACTTTTAGACACAGTCCGGAAGTATCCCACTTATGAAAAAGAGATGTATTCCATTGTGCAGGCTTGCCGACAATGGAAGCATTACATTTTGGGGAAGGAAACGATCATCCACACAAACCACCGACCCCTGCAGTTCATACAAACCCAAGGGAAATTGCAGAATGATCGCCATTAGAAGTGGTCCACATACCTGCAACAGTTCCATTTAAATATCAAGTATAAGAAGGGCAGCACCAATAATGTTGCAGATTGCCTCATTCAACCACCGATCATGGTGTTAACCACCGTGCTCAACTCTTGCAGGCATGAGACTTCTTATTAGGCACTTATCTACAAAAGCAACCCAGAATTTGGCCACACATACCAGACACTCTTGGAGGGTCAACATGTTCTAGATTTTCACCTCCAGGATGCCCTGTTATGCCACCTGGGTCACCTTTATGTTCCTTAAAGTGAGCGCGCCAAGATGATTTTGGAAGCACACTACAGTCAAGTTACTGGGCATTTCGGGGTCGAGAAAACGGTGGCAGTACTGCAGAAGTATTTTTATTGGCTGAATCTTCGACAGGATGTCGGGAAGCACATCAGATCATGCACTGCCTATGCCATTGCCAAACAGACCATCAAGAAGAAAGGCCTCTATACCCCGCTGCCTACCCCGAGTCGACCTTGGGAATCCATCTCCATGGATTACATGTTAGACCTTCCTTCCACTAAGCATGGAAATGACTGTGTTTTTGTGGTCATCGACAGGTTCTTGAAGATGGCCATTATGGCGGCCTGCTAGAAGAATATCATAGCATAAGCCACTGCTAAACTCTTCTTTGAACGAGTGTGGGTACACTTTGGGATCCCATAGTCTATCATCTCAGATCAGGATAGCAAGTTCCTCAATACATTTTGGTCCAGTCTCTGATCGATGTTGGACACCAAACTCACTAAATCCACAGCCTTCCATCCTCAAACTGATGGCCAGATAGAGGTTGTCAACAGGATGATCGTACACATTATGTGCATGTACAAATCAAAGCATCCACGCACATGGGACGAGAGCCTCCCCTATCTTCATCACAGCTACAACCGGGCTCTCCACAGCTCAACTGGCCACAGCCCTTTTCAGGTGGGCTTGGGATTCCAACCACTATGTCCCATGGATGTGCCCATGCCATTTGTAGCTACTCACGTAGATTCGGCTCATGTCCAGTCTGAAACAGATAAGGCAAATATCTTCATTGAGCACATCCAACATATTCGCTAGCAGGTCCATGACATTCTGGAGAAATCAAATGCCAAGTACAAGCAGCGACATGATAAACATCGGGTGCCACACAAGTTTCAGGTGGGCGACAAAGTATGATTGCATTTGCAAAAGGAACGCCTTACCGGAGCCTATCGGAAACTCAGACCACTGTGATATGGTCCTTACACCATTACCAAGGTTGTGGGAGATAATGCATTTGAGCTCATCATTCCCCCATTCCTTGGCCTACACCTAGTGTTCAATGTGGACTACCTTCAGCCATACTTTCCACCATTACTAGACACATCCGACATTGCAGAATAGCTCACACCCACAGAGTTAAATCCAACAAATTGCATGGAACAAGCTGCAAGTGATTGGATCGTGGACACACAGATCAAGCACACTCGCCAGTAGAATATCCAACTGTATCGAGTTGTCAAAGTAGGCCAACTCCTTCAGCAAGGCAAATGGCTCACCAGGGACCAAGTTCAGCAGAAGTTCCCTCATCTCATGGAGGAACTCTATGCAATGGGAACCATTGCTTCCTAAGGGGGGAGGAATGATCCAGGTGGATACTGGTGGCCACCTGCCAATTCCACTTGGACCCCCAGCATTGATTCTTTCTACTTTTCAGTTTCCTTAATTGTAGCACAGTTTACTATTTTTAGCAGTTTTTTGGGTCCTAAACTTCTGGAGCCGCTTTGAGGCCCTAAACGATGTTTTTTTGGAAATATACCATTAGTAATTTTTTGTCTAAAATCATCTCTTCCATCGTAGTCCTCGGAGAGATCTTTCCAACGGGCTATCATGCACGTCAAACAGAGATAATATGACCAAGTCGCGACCCCGAGAAGTTGGTTGTCCAACTCACCCCAACGGGGCCCATAAACCCTTGGTGTTACATCTCCTCGGGTTAGGGTTTTGGTTGTTTAGGGTTTGCTCTTATTGTTCAATAATAAAGAGGCCCTTGAGCCTCATTGTAAGGTAGTTCAGAGGCATGTAGTCGCCACATCTCTTCTTAGAGATAAGCTACCATCGCCCTAGCTGGTTTATTTCCATTTCTGTTTGTAAGCATATTTCAATATTTTACATTAATGAAATGAAGTATTATTTCCACTGCATCTCTTTGTTTATGGTTATCTCTGTAATTTGTTGTGTTCCTGTTTAAATCCAGATCAGATGGGTGCAACAATATTGTTTTTCTAGAGAGTGGAGTTGAAGAAGGAAAAAATCCCACAACCTCTTGAGGAAATGCTATGTTATGGCATCAAATACTAGGACATAACGGAGTAAAGGACCTTCAAGTACTACATGGTAATGGTATGGTAGAAAGTATGTCTAATTTCTCTCTAGATTTCTATTTATATGAATATTGCTTACATGGGAAGCAAAATCGGGTAAGATTCTCATCTGGTGCTACAAGGGAAAAGGGAATTGTTGGAACCTTCATTTTGAATTTTGAAAGTTTTGAAGGTATGAAGAAGGAAAAACAAGTGGTGGGAGAAATAGTCAATTTGTAGAGAGGACAACGGGAAAGGAAGCAAGACCATGTAGTTGAGGGTCATTTGTGGCAAGGTGTCAGGAGCAAGCAGAAACAACCGAGTGAACAAGGAGGAGGACGGGAAGCAATGAGGGGAAAGACAACCGAACAGAATTGGCAGTTCGAGCAGTGGAGGAGTAGATAAAAGGAGAGGACAACATGAAGAACGAGTTGGTATCTGATAGGAGTCAAAGGCACAGAAGAACGGGATCCGTGGACCAGAGCAGTGGCAGAGAGGTCAAAGCTAGGTTTGGTCTATGATCTAAGGCATTCTATGGCCACGGTATTTTATGTATCTGATCACAGCTTTATGTCGAATCTATGTTGTAATGAATCTTCCATTGGATTAATATGAATGAGTAAATGAACCCATTGTATGGCATCATGTGTGTGTATTGCTATGATTTATTGGCCTGCTCAAAAGTTTTTGTATTGATGGTCTTTCCACGTATGAATATGATATCTATAATGATACAAAGTTATGATGAATGTATGCTTTAAGCCGTATATGGAGTAATGTCTGGGTCATCCTTGATATCCTTCTAAATATGTCTTAGTTTCGGTCACAACACGCCTCAGGTGAGACTCCTTACCGTTTGGGGTAGGGTGAAAATGTCAGCATTGTCCTAGACTATAGCGGACTCTTGTTGGCCCCTTGTGCCTGAACCCAAGGTCTTTCCCTGATGACATTTTTGTGCCAACAAATGGTTCCGTAGCTGAGATCTAAAATCATAAGAACTATTTTGTAATATGGTATCAAGTATATTTAAGAAGGAGATCCGATACTGGTGGGATAACCGAGTAGATTGGTTCGTATCAGAGCAGGCTACTTATCGAAGCCTACTTATCGCTAAAAGTGAGCGAAGAAATTTTGTATTCAGAGGCTGCGGGTGATTAGTATGAGATCTTCTGGTGTAAGTTCCCAGAAGACTTGTATAACTGGCTGAGGAAACTAAAAGTGAAGAGTCGGTCAGAAGGGACTACACTAGCTCATTGCGATTGGGTTTCGGTAGACCTCGCAACACTTCAAAACTTGGAAAGTGAGCTGATGAGGGCAGTAGATTTATGGATATAGACTACCATAAAGGGCTACGTAGTTGAATTCACATTAGAGAACTATCAGACCTTCTTAAAAGAAGATGCGGTGTTTAGATCAGGGTTGAGAGGGAAACTAGTGAACAAAGTGCCTTTGTGGATTAAGATGTTGATGGTGGAAGAATGATTTTTACCTTTAACCGGAGAAAATATGGTAGCGTAAAACCCCAGTACTGGAAGAAGGGCCTAAGGGGATAATGCTACCATTTGGTGAAATGTAGATGCTACTAAAGGAATGGACATAGAAGGATTGTAGAGAGCTAGAGATATCAGGGCACAAACGAGAGCACACCTAGCATAAAAGTGGCAAGAAAGAGAAATACAAGCGCTGAAGAAGAGGCGTATGGGACCCCACCAAGCAAGTGTGATGTTAGGGATCTCGAAATAGGGAAAGAATATGGAGAAAGACGTAGAACAAGAAAGGGTTGTCGAATGGACAGATAGGAGACAAGAGAATGACACGGAATCTCCCTCATCGATTGCAGGTAAGATGCCGGAAGGAAGCACTCACGACAATTACGAAGAGGAGACGAAAGGTGAGATGTATGATGTGATGAGAAGATTGTTCGCCGACGATGATACGTCAGATAAAGTTTAGCATCAGAATCCCCAAAGTCCATGTAGTGTTCACCCCGACCTTCCCATGGTGATTTACAAAAACCCTGACAAAATTGTTGCTAAGTTGATTAAAGTAATAAGAGTATACAATGTGCATGAAAAATATAAGGCGAGTTTTAATACATCTAATAGCAGTGGGCTTAGTAGTGTTAGTAATATAGGGTTACAAGGATCTCAGCAACCCAGAAACCAAGGATTTGTGCTCTTAGCACACACTCAAATCAACATGGCAGGGTCCTTTACTAGATATCCTGAGTTTGCTGGTAGAGGGAATGAAGACGTAGAACAACATTGGTACCTGTGTGAAGCTATATGGAGATCCCACCAAACACCAGATAATGTAAAGTCGATTGAGTTCCAGACCACATTAAGAGAAAGAGCTCTAAGTTGGTTTATTAAATGGGTAGAACATAACCAAAATCCTTCAATGGATGACATTAAGACAGAATTCATTCAAGAATTCAAGGTAGCACAAACAGATCAGCAAGGACTCTCTAAATTATGGGATATCAAGCAAAAGGAAGGAGAGACTACTTCGGAATCGATGTAGAGGTTTAAATATGTTATTGTAAAGCTAAGATATACCATATATCCCAATCATTAGAGGGATTGGTTCATTAAAGCGCTCCTACCCCTTACAAGAACGTTGTTGACACAACAAAAGATTGGAGCTCTCCAAGATACCCTAGAGTAAGCATCACGCGTAGAAGCCATGGAAAGATACCCACATGAGTATCGAGGAGGGATGGGATCGCAAGACCCATCGATCATGGGCCTCCAAAATCAAATCACCAGCCTAACAGAGAAATTAAAATACCTACAGCCAATTAGACCGGTGAGACCCAATGTATGGTGCACTCACTACCTGGTAGAAGGCCATGTGGCGACTGAATACCCAAGGCTGAGAGGCACAAATAGTTCAGCAGGAATTACAGGATCATCAGAGGTCCCACTAATATCAGGAGTTGCAGCATAGGATCGCAAGGAGCTTTCCCAAGCCGAAACACGCAGGACTACTGTGAAGTTTGT
This sequence comes from Pinus tabuliformis, assembly GCA_031772625.1. NCBI lineage: Eukaryota > Viridiplantae > Streptophyta > Pinopsida > Pinales > Pinaceae > Pinus > Pinus tabuliformis. The sequence goes on from CM062814.1 coordinate 529,451,367, forward strand.
AGCAACTATGGACATTTATCGCGAGTATGTCCAATACTTAAGAAGTATTCCAACGAACCTAACAACAGTTACTATGAATTATGTGCATCCACGACACACCACATTAATCAATGTCGAGCATTAGATGCCTTAGTAGAGCGGCTAGATAGGTCCACATTCAGAATCAATGAAACTGGTCGTGGGGAACGAGGAGGAGGTATGAGAGGAGGAAGAACAGGGAGTAGAGGACCTATAAGGTGCTACAATTGTGATTAGGAGGGACATGTCACCAGAGATTGTCCACTCCTAAGAAGGCCTTGGTGCTCAAAATGTCGGTTCAATGCATATTCCATAGAGGATTGTCCTGAGATGATTGCAAAATGGGAAGAAAGAACCATACAGAGGGGAACTACTTTGATCAATGTAGAACCACGAACTGCTAACACGCTTCCAGTAACTCATGTAGATATAGTTACCAGAGGGGGTAAGAAGACAGGGGATGATCGGGGTATGGTAGACCAAACTTCAATCGTTCGGGTAGCATCCCCAAAGTGGTCATACAACCCCATCTAAAAAAAACAATACTATCAAGAAGCGACCAAGTTATTTAATGGGTTAATAGAGACAAAAGGAGACAAGAAACAGGACTCAGGCATAGCCTGTAACTCTCGACCAATTGAAGAATGGTTTAGGCTACTCTTGCAAATTGTTGATAATGAACAGATGCTAAAGGAGTTGCGCAGGAGTATGAAAGCAGTGTTACCAGAAGACGAAGAAAAGAGGGAAACAATATCAGCAAACCTACCTAAAAGACACTCAAGGAAGGGTACGACAGAACAAGAAAAGAATCCGTAGAGAATTTCGGATTGATGCTCAAGTTGCAGGATTTTGGGTTAAAGATACAGTGTTAGATCTGGGGTTTGACGTAAATATTCTTCCCAAAAAAACATGGGAAGCGCTGGGGAAGCCACAACTTAAATATTCACCAATCCAACTGCAAATGGAAAACCAATATTGCATCTTGCCTATTGGTAGCTTGGAAGATGTAGAAGTGGATGTAGAAGGGGTAAAAATTTATACTTAATTTGAAGTAATAGATATAATGGGTGATAAGGACCCTTACCCAGCACTTCTTGGTATCGACTGGGAATATGAAAAGTATGCCATCATTGACCTGAAGGAGTTGATGATCTTTGAGGTAGAAGGGATGCGGGTAATACAACCGCTAGATCCATATCAAGGACCAAGGTTCACCGAACCTTTGGATGATCGAGACGAGCCTAGAATGTTGGGTCAATTGTATAGACTAATGGTAGGAAAAAGAGAGGACTACATAAATCCCAGAGAAACAGGATCAGTCAATTGGAGGAGCATACAAAGTTGAGAAGATGGTTCAGAAGCCGCTTGGGATGTATGGCAACAAGGAGGATACGAAGTTGATACCAGACGTTGTGCCAAGATATGCAGAGTAACTGGATCGGGGCAGAGGTAAGAAATTATCCAACCTTTCATGGCATCGAATCAGTAGACACTTTTATGAATAAAGTGGACAACACCATAAGGGAAGATCACACTATTAGATATAGCATTACAAGCTGCCCCATCAAGGTGGTGGGGAGCACATAGCAACACTTTGTGTGAATGGGAGACTATTAAGAGAGCCATGAGGGAGAGGTTTAGACAAGAAGGAGATCGGTTGCATGACAACGTGAAGTATAGAGGAAACTCAGATCCCAAAAAAAATTTAGAAAACTACACAGATAAATGGGAAAAAGAGAAAGTACCGAAGGAACTCTGGGTGCATTTGTTCATACATACCTTGGGTACAATTCCACAAGCGTGGTATATACAGGAGGAAATTCGTAGACAAACAGTAGACTAAGATGTTATGGCTAACCAATTTAGCATCAGTTTCTCGTTCAAAGATAGTGATCGACGCCTGACTGAAAACTTCTATGCCATTAAAAGGATCCTATTTACTCCGGGATAGCTATGGGAGGGTTATGTTGATGAGATATTCCTACGGTATTTCTATGAAGCAGGGCATACAGAATTTATGTCTTGCAGCAAAGTCAACGTGGATCTAGAGGAGGAGGATCTAGAATAACTTAGACACCTCACATTTCAAGAAACAAAAGGAGAACGAGATATTCAAGAGAGCCCCTCATAGAACGCTACACATTTGCTCCCAGTGAAGTTGTGGAAGCATAATATTGGCTCAGAGAATAAACCTAAGATGGCATCCATTGGAGATTATTGGGACGAGCAGACAACTAAGGAAATTTTTGATCTGTTGCATGAATACAAAGACTTATTTCCAGCCTCTATGACTGAATTAAAAGGAATAAAAGGGGACATCGGAGAGATGAAGATTATGTTGAAACCAGATGCATGTCCAGTGAAGCAAAGACCATACAGGCTAAACCCAAGAGTAAAAAAGAAGGTAGAGAAAGAGATTGATAAGATGTTAGAAGCTAGACTCATATTCCCAGTGGACGAAGTGGAATGGATTAACTCGATTGTAATACAGAATAAGAAGGATAACACAGAAATTGGGTTCTGTGTAGACTACAAGAGCCTAAACAATGCATGTGTACATGGTCCATTCCCAACACAGTTTAGTGATGAAGTTCTGAACAAAATTGTGGGGAATGAAGCCTACTCATTCACTGAAGGATTTTCAAGATATCATCAGGTTCATATAGCAGAAGAATATAAGAAGAAAACAACATTCACAACAGAATGGGGGTCCTATGCCTATCATGTAATGCCATTAAGTCTGAAGAACACACCAGTTGTTTTCTCACGGATTGTCATAGCTACCTTTAGATATTACATTCACAGGTTCTTAGAAGTATATATGGACAATTGGATGGTGTACAACTTAATAAAGAAACACACCATTCTACTACGAGTTATGTTTGAGCAGTGCAGGTAGCTACGAATCTCCTTAAGTTTGAAGAAATGCATCTTTCCAGTTCCATTCGGAACACTCTTGGGCCATATTGTTTGCAAAGATGGTGTGTCTGTAGATCTCGCAAAGGTTGCGGTAATTGTAAATATGGATCCACCAAATAACGTAAAGCAATTGCAATCAACACTGGGCCATATAGGATATTACCGTCGATTCATCTAAAATTATGCCTCAATTATGGCTCCTATGGAGAAACTGCTAAAAAGGATGAAAGCCTTCAAGTGGACGGAGGCCTTTCAAGCAGCACTAAACAAATTAAAAGAAAAATTGGTAAGCGCCCCCATCCTTGTATACCTAGACTAGAATAACCAGTTCCATGTACACATTGACGCATCAGGAATAACATTAGGAGCAGTACTAGCGCAACCTAGAGAAAGAAACATGGATCACCCAATTTACTTTGCCAGTAGGAAATTGTCAACAACGAAGAAGAACTACACAACAATAGAAAGAGAAGCATTGACCATGGTCTACACCCTACAAAAATTCAGACACTATCTGTTAGGGGCACCATTCAAGTTCTTCATGGGCCACTCAGCTTTAAAATATCTGATAAACAATCCAGTGTTGGAAGGAAGGATATGTCGATGGTTTCTGTTATTCCAATAATTCACATTTGAAGTGCTTATAAAACTAGGAAGGTTAAATGTGGGGCCAGACCATCTATCCAGGTTAGATTCAGGAGAGAATGAAGGACCATTAGACGACCAACTTCTAGATGCTGACTTGTTCTGAATAGAATCCATTCTAGACTACTTAGAGGAGATTGTTGTGTTACTAACAACATGATACTGCCCGGAGGGATACACGTCAATGCAAAAAAGACACCTAATAGTGAGAATGGTTGATTATCAAATAATTGTAGGATATCTATACAAGTTGGGATTTGATCAAGTTCTGTGACACTGTCTCCTTCAACATGAAAGGCAAGAAGTGTTATGGGAATGCCACACTGGAGTTGCGGGAGGCCATGTCGGGGGCAAAGCTACTGTAAGGAAAATACTACAGGCTAGGTTGTGGTGGCCTACCATCCACAGGGATGCCAAGGAGTACGCAAAGAGTTGCAATGTTTGTCAGAGAGTCAAGAAGCCATCACATCAGGATGAACTGCCTTTGAAACCAGTTCACATGGTACAAATTTTTGAGAAATGGGCAGTAGACTTTGTCGGCCCTATCACGCCGCCATCGTGTCATTCCCAGCTAGATACATCATAATAGCTACATAGTGCCTTACTGGGTGGGAAGAGGTAGCGCCACTCAAGGATTTTACAGCCGATACTGCAACAAGATTCATCTTTGAGTGCATAATATCTAGATTTTGATGTCCAAAGAGCCTAACCAGTGATCAAGGGGCTCATTTCATTAATGAACTTGTTGCTTCTGTCCTAAAGAACTTTATGGTCCAACATCACAAAAGAAGCCCAATTCATCCACAAGCCAATGGAACGAACGAAGTATTTAATAAAATACTCGAGAAAAGTCTAACAAAAATTGTGTAAGCAAATCGAGACAACTGGGATGAATGGGTGCCAGCAACATTGTGGGCATAAAGGATGACAATAAAATGGACACACAAGAAAACTCTGTTCCAACTGGTATACGGTAGAGAAGCAGTAGTACCAACAGAATTCATTGTCCCAAGCATCTTTATCTCTCAGACCACCAAAATGACAGATGGTGCAGATCTAAAAGAGAGGATGGAACAACTAATGGAGTTGGATGAATTGATATTTTTAGCATAATTCCACCAATCAGTTGAACAAAGGACACAAAAGGCTTGGCATGATAGACACATTAAAAAGAAAGCCTTCAAGGTAGGGGATCATGCTCTACTGTATGACAGTAAATTTCACAAGTTTCTGGGAAAACTACAAATGCATTAGTTGGGGTTGTTCATAGTTGCGAAGATCAAATATTCTGGGATGGTGAAGCTAGCGCAACTAGACAAGATAATGTTACTAGGATGGGTGAATGGTGCATGCCTGAAGCCTTTCCACAAGTCCACAGTCATGCCATCAAATTGAAGGGGTCTTGAGATGAGCTCGCAAGTAGGTTTTAGTCAATAATACATAGTCAGTCCATAATAAATGCATAGTGAGTCGCATGAGTCAGTAGCATATTCATTTACAATCCATTTATTTTTCATTTTTCCAAAAATAAATAACATGTGTCAATTGGGTTGCGAAAATAATGCCATGTCACCACAACCCACTTGTGGTCGGGGGGGATAGTCACACGTTCTACGAGTCTTTTTTATCATACTAATGGTCTTTTCCATAATAAGTAAGCAATAATACACCTATCAGACAGAGTTCCATAAAATATTTTCTTGTTGAGGAAGAAATTAGCTAATAATTACCCACCATTATGGAAACTTTATTAACCATGCGGCCCACTCTGTCCTTTCACGTGCTATGTCATACCAGTCAGATCCAAGTCAGCCGACGGTGACATAACACAATTAAGCTACACAGGGAAAGTTATCGTAGTAATTAGTTACCAAGTCTAGTCAGAAATGTCGTGTCAAGTTTGATCTACTTAATCCGCATGGCTATGCAGGGAGTTACAGAATCTCAAACGCGAGTGACGGAAGAATTTCAAATTCACTCTGAGAACCAGCAAAAGCATAGATGCAGAAAATATAAACATCTGATAACAATTGTCTACCAGAGGCGCAACAAGATGACAAAAGCAATTATCTCAGTCTCAAAGGATCGATTGGAGGAGCAAATTATAGTATTAGAAACTCTATATGGAAAGTATGACAAAGCAAAGTTAGTGGATAATGATCTCTCAGATTGTTTCCAATTTCTAGCGTTGAAGTGGGAAGTATACATGGAGGAAGTCCCAAAAGGAGATGGCACCATGACAACAAAGGTTAAAGAGGATTTCAAAGGCCTCCAACGATCAACATTGATTAATGTCAAGAGCCTACCAGTTTTTGGCACGCAATTGGCTACGATGCAATGCACTAAGCTCCTAGCCAGCAGGATGCATGGGGGATCACTATGGCTCGACAAAGAATACTTGAGTCATCATGATGATATCCAACGACTGACAGGACTCTCTGTAGGAGGAAATGTAGTATCTACAGCGTTTCAAGGAGGAACAAAGCGAGCAAAGAAGGAAGGCGACAAATATTATTACGAGAAATACAAGACCAAGTGCAGGGGCAAAGGCGCAAAGATTGATCTTATCACCAAGGATGAAATAAGATTCGTCTGCTACATAATAGCAGGGAAAACAATGAGGCATTTTTCCAAGAATGAATGTACCCTAGACGCAATATAAGTTGTGGAACACTGTTGCAAAGGGGAGGTGCTTAATTCTTCGGCCTTTGTACTAAATGAACTCTTTGATGCCTATGAGGACATTTACAAGAGAAGCACTAATTTCATAATTGGCTACATTCTAATGATGCTAGCAATGTGGAAATGGAAACCACCGAAAGGAAGGGACATGATGCAAATTAGAGATGATCAACCTATAACGCTTAGATACGAGCCATGGAGAGCCTCAGGGGACCCTAGCAGTAAAGAAATCAATGAAGCAGCCTTTAGTGACTAGTAGAGGACGATGCTAATCATGGTCAGGAAGGCAGAGCAAATACCCAGACAATTGCTAGACGAGTTTCACAGGATATCTGGTTTGGGGTTAGCCATGGGCACACATACCTCAGGCCAAGATGCGTCCACCCATAAACATTTCAAATCAGGAAGCAGAAATTTGTCTTAACAGAAGCAACATTCCACACCGAGGTTTGTTCATGGCTAGGGGTTGCGTGTGAGGTCACCGAGGGAAAATACAGATACCTATTTGAAGGAATGAGGCCGCAACCATCAACAGAAGAAGCAACAGGAAGTGGCAAGCAAAGGATGATCTGGAGCCTATGTTTCTTCAAATGGAGCAACGAATGTCTTCCCTCAAGCAAACAATTGCAAAATTCATTGAACTCTCAAGTGAGGCAACATAATCCATAGATTCTCAAGTCTCTACTCTGTTTAATCTGATAATCACCACTCCCCTAGTTGTAGCAATTCTTAATGTTGGACCTCATGCATAATCAAGGCCAACAATCCCAAAGCCAAAACAGAAAAGGGGAACTAAAAATCCAGTCACCAAGAAACCCAAGACAACCGCTATAGTCCCAATTGTTGACCTCACTAGCGAGGTCAGTCAATCAGTATCTACATCACCAATCATTGAGGAAAATCCTCCATCCTCATATGCAGTCTCACCAGGGTCGCAGGATCCATCCCCGCATACAGCCTCCACCTCCGCGACCATGTCCGAATCCATTCCCCCTGGTAGGCATGTGCCAATAGAAGAGATGTTAGTGGACTCCGTGCAGCAGTACAATGAGCCTCTCCAAGGCAATGGTGCTCACACATCCTCGTTGATATCCCTACTTCTAGGGTCGGGCCCACTACCAAGGGATGAGCCGATAGTGACCACTCTGCAGTCAACGGGAACTGAGCATTACCATAATGCATTCCTTATAAATTTCTCGTTAATCCCAAACCCAGTTATCATTCCACCTACCCCTCAATTCACCCCGTCTTCACAACCATCGAACTCTCCCCCATCCCATTCAAACAAGTCCATTTCCAGCGGCCTACCCATTCAAAGCAATTTTCCGAATCCGAATACAATGCAGGTAGAGACTCTGCAGCACTAGTCATCGACGCAGTTGTTTAGATTCATCCAGCAAGTTGCACGGAGAGCAGAGAGATTACATGATGACCTCGTCCGTGAACATGAGAAGCAGAAAAGACAATTACAGGAGGTCACAGAAGAAAGGAATTGGTTAAGACAAACAAACATTGATCTGCAAGCACATGTAGATCAGGTTATAGATAAATTTTGGTCACTTTGGCTGACAATATCATATGTTGTCATAGAAGCTCCTGAAGATATTACATCCTGCACGTTGGTCAACTGTTGTGACCAAATCCAGGCAGTGTGCTTAAGTTTGGTAGCCACGAATGCAGACATGAAGAAAAATTTGGAGACGGTTAGATCAGCGTTTCCTGATCCGACTAAGATATACACCCAATCGATAGATGAGAATATCAGCACCATCGCCACCACAAAATAATTACTCGCTGAAGCACTTGCAGATGGTTTTTCCTTAATGTAGAAAGTGCACAACTGGTCGGGTAGCCTAGCCCTAAAGAATCGACCTGTCTATCCTCTGCGAGAACAACTCCAAATTTTAATTGCCAACAACAAGAGATGCACAGACTCTGTTCGATTGCAGAAGATTGATGAAGAAATCACCACCATTCAGGCACAAGTTGAACAGATAGAGGAGGAATCTGCAAAAACTAAGAAGAAAATATGAGACCTCGGACCTCCAGTCCACCTACATGTCCTTGCTCTAAAGGAGGTCTGCAATAACAAAGAAGAACAGTGGAAAAAACTACAAAGTAGTAGGCCAAGTCAACTAATATCTAACACAGCATAAGACTTCAACAAACAAGCTAACTCCATAGCAATTGCATGGCAAACAACACTCAACGAATACAACAACTTTAGGCAAGAAACGACAACAGTTGTTCCTGAATTGGGGCCTTCATTTGGAAAAGGAGGCCAACAGAGGGTAGAAGAAGAAATTGAAGCAGTATCCCCTTAGAGAAAAGGACAGGAGCAGCCACAAGTAGAAATACTCACAGAAACAACAACAGGGCTCACAACACTTGAGATAGATTGACTCGGGGACGAGTCAAAGAACTGTGGTCGAAGCCTGTTGGAGCCTTCGTTTTGAATTTTGAAAGTTTTGAAGGTATGAAGAAGGAAAAATAGGCGGCGAGAGCAACGGTCAAGTTGCGAAGAGGAAAGTTGGGAAAGGAAGAAAGACCATGTAGTCGAGGGGCAGTTGCAACAAGGTATCAAGAGCAAGCAAAAACAACCGAGCGAACAAGGAGGAGGATGGGAAGCAACCGAGGGGAAAGACAGCTGAACGAAACTGGTAGTTCGAGCAGCGGAGGAATAGATAAAAGGAGAGGACAACATGAAGAAAGGGTTGGAATTTGATAGGAGTTAGAGGCATAGAAGAACAGGATCTGAGGACTAGAGCAATGGAGGAGACATCAAAGTTGGGCTTGGTCTGAGATCTAAGGCATTCTGTGGCCACGGTATTTTATGTATCTGATCACGGATTTATGCCGAATGTATGTTGTAATGAATCTTTCATTGGATTAATATGAATGAGTAAATGAATTAGTTGTATGGCATCATGTGTGTGTATTGCTATGATTTATGGGCCTGCTCAATTTTTTTTGTATTGATGGTCTTTCATTGTATGAATTTCATATCTATAATGATACAATGTTATGATGAATGTATGATTTAAGGCGTATATGGAGTAATGTTTGGGTCATCCTTGATATCCTTCTAAATCCATCTTAGTTTCAGTCACGGCACGCCTCGGGTGAGACTCCTTACCCTTTGGGGTAGGGTGAAAATGTCGGTGTTATCCTAGACAACAACGAACCCTTGTTGGCCCCTTGTGCCTGAACCTAGGGTCTTTCCCTGATGACATTTTTGTTCCAACAGGAATATTACCATTGGTACATAGTGATGTGTTTCGACCTATGCCTCATTTATAGATGAATTCTCGAGGAACACATGGATTTATTTATTTAATAAGAAATATGAAGTCTTTAACAAATTTAAAGCGTTTAAAGCTATTCTGGAAAATTAGATAGAGAAAAAAATTAAGGTTTCGAGGATAGATAATGGTAAAGAATTCTATGGGAATGAATTTGAAGAATTTTGTAAGTGTAGTATGGCAAGGTAGAAGACTACTCCATATATACCTCAACATAATAGAGTTGTAGAAAGGATGAATAGGATGCTAATGGAGAAAGCAAGCAGCAAGCTTAGTGGTGTTGAGTTAGAACAAGAATTTTGGGTAGAGGCAGTGGATACTTGTTGGCTCGCCAACAAATCCCCTACATTTTGAGCTAATATGTAAGAGGCCCCATTATAAATTTCAGGAAATTCCCCTTTTTTATTAGCACTTGGGTGGTTGACGGTTCCTCCTATCCTCTTTGTTTGGCTTTTAAGCTTCTTGGTCCTTTAGGGTTCGATCATGTTTTGCGAAATTTTTGTCTCGATCCTTGGGATTATTGCTTTGGTTATTTGGTCTCGAATGGTTCATACATTATTTTCAATCACCTTCACTTTCTAAAAATATCTCCCTTGTCATTTACTTGGTTTCAATGACTAGTCTTTTCCCCTGAACCCTTAAAACAATGTCTTGTTCTATAACTTGGGTTCAAACCAATTTTTCTCTCCCACCAGTTAACTGAGGAATAATTGTGTTTCTCTCCCACAATATTCCTATACAAAACCCACTTCATGACATTTATTTCCAATTTTTTATTTTTTTTTTCTTGTGGTCTGTCATTGCCTTGTTTTAGCTAAATAATGGCAAAAGGAGAACATTTTCTTTCTTTTGTTTCTTCCCTCTTCTTAGGCATAACTAATTCCAACTGTTTCCTTGTCAATAAGAAGAGTTAACTTCCACGTGACATCCCTTAACACATTACCAAGAATGTTAACAACAAAAATAATTTATTTTTCATTAATAAAACTAAATATTTACAATAGACAGCTATCTATAGTCTTTTAACTTTTCCAATCATAATTAAGTAATAAAATTCATGAATAATTATCCAAGGGTGTTACAATCATTCACAAAATCTGTTTTGCGGGCATTGTAACACAGGTTGAATTACGACCAGAACTAACATTGACTATTACGTGTGCTCTCCACGTCGATAGGCCATAAACTGAGTTATTCCACTGTCCACGTTGATAAACCCACATTTCATACCATGGGTGTACGCTTTGTGTTCGTGCATTTGATTCCTTCCACTACGTCGAAACAAAATATAGTTTTATACTATGTGTGTCGGTCAATCAATTTGCATAGAACAACGTAAGGACTATAGGGAGGCCACAAACATTGATGTTTGATTAATACAATGGGTTTCGAATAGCATGAGTAGGATATATCTATATTTACGCATTTTTAATATTTAATCAAACTAATATTTGTCCCATGTCTGTAGTTTAATTTTAATTTGATTGTGTTGAGTGAGTGCAAATTTGATCTAGTGCTTAAAGAGATACTCAAGGAGATTAAGAGAACGTCTTATCTTGTTTTCTTGAGATATTGATGCTTTCACCATATTGTTTTAATTGGAAAGAATTTAAATTATTAACAATATCATTATTATTTTAGCATTGATTCCTTTTAATTTATTCCTATGATTAGATTAGATTAGTTTCGATTTAACGGATTAATTTATTCTTTTTTAGATTTATTGAATTTAGTTGTTAAAACTATTGTTTAGTTCGCATCGCATTTAGAATTTGTTAACCATTTAGTTCCACACTACATTTAGGTCTTAGAATCCATTTGCACTTAACGGCTTATTCCTCGTAAGAGGAAGAAACATCAGGCCATTGGAGCCTCTAAAGCCGTCGGGGGTGGCTATTTTAAATTGCTTAGGTTGTGTGAAGAACTTCAATGTGGGCCACATCCCCTTGTTGACACATGGCCTCAAAGGCCTTGTCAACAATACTACATGTTATGTGGTATATAGATTGCCCTCATCAACATTGGAATATGAGACTCCACATGAGACACGGAATGGTAAGAGACCTTCTCTTAAACTTCTTAGGGTATATAACTATGATTCTTATGTAGACGTTCCAAAGGAGAACAGGGGTAAGTTGCATAACAAAGATAAAAATTGTATCTTTATTAGATATAAAGATGGTCTGAAAGGTTATAATCTTTGGAACCCCGAAACTAAGAAGGTTGTCTACAATCAAGATGTAGTATTTAGAGAAATCAAATATGTTGTTGAATAGGAAGTTCTACCAAGGGGGAAAGAACTAAAGAAGATAGAGTTTGAATTGAAGGATGATGAATTAGATTCTATAGAAGAAGAAGAAGAAGAAGAAGAAACATGCACTTCGATATTGAGGGGATTAGTTCAAGAAAAATAGGCAGCCAGAAACGTATACTCCACTTTATTCCATTCAAAATTTTCTTTGTTTATTATTGATGATGATCCTAGAAATGTTAGGGATGCAATGGATTCAGGGGATGGAAAATTATGGACAAGGGTCATGGTTGAAGAATTGATAGCCTTAGACAAAAATGAGGCTTGGGATCTAGTGGAGTGCTTGCTCGAAGAAATCCCATTGACAACAAATGGGTTTTTTAAAAGAAGTATAATGTAGAAGGCAATGTGGAGAAATACAAAGCTAAGTTAGTAGCAAAAAGGTTATTCCGAGTTAGAGCAGATTGACTTTGGTGAGATCTTTTGTCTTGTTTCCAAGTTCAATTTTATTAGATTTATTTTATCTATTACTATTAATTTTGATTTTGAAGTAGAATAGATTAGCATGGAGACAACATTCCTACAGGGGGATTGTTGACCACTACGTGTCAACGACCCATAGCAGTACACCCCCTTCTTTTGCAAAAAAGATAGTGCCTGATCGATGTATTCGTGCCATCCAGCTATCATCAACTTGATCATCATCTTATAATGTAAACCTAGTTTGCATGTGTATAATGTAAATAATCTCAGCAGATCCGTGTTGTGTATGTAATCACCTAGGTAAACCTACTTTTTTGGTGACAATCTACATTTCGGGAGGTTTTTTGTCTCACCGATCCATTCTCGGATGGTCGGCAGAGTTTTCCTTCAGCCTTACCCCAAAGCCAGAATGGATTTTGCCACTGGGATCTTAGGGGAGTCCTAGTGTTCTAGATTGAGTCTATGTAAAAGTGATTTGAGAATAATCCTAACTATTTGGTTCGGTTATTTTGTTACAAATTGCTTGATCTGCTAGATTATATTTGTGTCGCGGAACTAGGTAGTCTGTGAGAGTCTTTTGCAAATGGGTTTTCCCCCTTGAGATGTAATAAATGTAAAAATCATGATGTAAAATGTCTTTAGGGTTAGAAAAATAATTTATCCCCTCATAGGTTAATTAATTAAATTTTTTGTCTAAAATTAATTAAAATCCTAAGCCAGAAATTTGATTAATTCTAGGTCTTAGGTAAATTTAAATTCTCCAAAGGCAAAATTCGTTGGTCCTTGAAAAAATTAAAGTTTAAGAGGTCCAGGGACTAAGGTAAATTAATTATTTTGCTAAATTTTAAGCCTTTGGTCCCTGGGGTTAAGTCAAAATCAAAATTTTGAGGAAATTAATTCGAAAATTTAATTTTTGAATTAATTAAAATACATTAAATTGAAAAATTCGAATTTCCTCAATAATTTAAACTTTCGACGGATGATATTAAAAGAAATTTTGATCCTCATCAACGGTCGAGATTTGTTTGACGAGGATCACTCAAACTAGCCGTTGGAGGATTTATCTTTAAATAGGAGGTCATATGTCAGTCAGTTCATCCAATATTTTGATTGTGTACTAAGCAAAAAGCGCTCTTGTAATCTTTTTATGAGCAATAAAGAAAGACTTTGGGGTTAATTTATGTTGGTGTTACTCTTTGTGGAAAGACTATAAGATGTGTCATTTTCATGCATAGATTTCTTTTTAGCCATTGATGATAGCTTTCTGAAGAGTGATTTGAGTACAGGTATCTTGCTTAGTCGCTGGGGTTTGAATGATAATTTAAGTTTTGAATATAATAGCAGGTATCTCTATTAAATTTGAATTTTATTATCGTTTTCTCGCTCTATGTTGATGGTTGAATTGAGTTTTGCAAGAAAGTCTTGATTTTTAGATCATCGGGCGTTCGGGGAAGTTCTCGGTTGAACCAGCCAACTCTCGATCCGTGTTTTCTGAAGAGCCCAACTTAAATCTGATCCCGGGCTTATCATAAGATACTTTTTATGGGTGATGCATGAAGGGTTTTGAGCTCAGTACCTCCTTTAAAATTTGAAAATTTTAAATTTTTTTGTGCTAAATCGATAGATCGGGTTGTTGAGAGCCTCAGATCATTAGATCTGGGAGTGGAGTCAGACTCACACTCCCTAGATCTGATAGATTTGTCATTTATGTACTTAGATCTGTAATTATCTTCAGTTTCCTGACTTGGGTTTTATTTTTTTGGGTCATTGTACATATCGTTTGGGTGTTTCTTATTGTATTGCAGCTACAGATCCGAAGGAAAAAACCGTGTAGAGTCTAGATCTAGGCCCTGGAGGGCAAGATCTGGATCTCTGGGGTTTGTCAAAGTCATTTTTGCAGGGATTTTATCGAGAGGTTTGTAGTCCAAGGGTTTTAAATTTAAATTTTTATATTCAAATCTGAAAATTTTTAAGGGTTTTACAGGTAAATCTTAAGCAGATGTATAGAATCTTAATCTGGTAAATTTGTCTTCGGTTCTTGGGCTGCAGTTTCTCTGCTGCCTGGGGTTTCCTAAGCAGAAAATTTCGAATTTGTTTTCACTGTCATTTTTTGGAAATTTTCGAAATTATTTTTCTTGTCTGTGTTTAAATTTTCCAAAAAAAAATTATCTGGAAAATTTATAAGGGTTTCTGGCCACCTGTCTGCTGCTTGGGGTTTCTGGGTTTGCTGTAAATTTTTTGAATTTTTTTTAGAAACCCTCTATTTTTGGCTCTCTCCAGATCCGTGCAAACCTTCATTCCTTCACCCCTCAGATCCGCAGCCTTTCTCTCAGTGCTCCATACGTTGTCTCTCTTCCATAAACCTGCAGTCTTCGCTCTCTGCTCTGCCTACTCGCGGATCTCTTCAAACACTGCCCTCTGGCCACAGCATTCACCTCCAAACCCTCGTTGTTGCTGCTATCTCATACTTCCCATCCACACTTCAGCTCCACTAACCATCCTTCTCCTCCACGCATATCCACCCACATCTCTCAACCTCATCTAGATCCGCTGCCATACTTAGAGCTCCCTAAACCGCAACGTTTTTATTCCTTTAACCCTCTCCACGCTTTTCCTCTTTCCGCTGCCCACAGATCTGTGTGCTTATCGCTGCCATACCTACACGTTGCAGCAAGCAAAGACAAGCCTCAGCTCCAGATCAGCGTTCACTCCCTAACTCGCAACCTCTTCAAAAAAAATCAGAAAATCCATTGCAAATCCTTTCTGCTAAAACCTTTCAAAAACCTTTCAAAAAACACTACATAATCTGCCTAACCCGACCCTCAAACCTGTGTGCTGCCTCTTACAAGACCTGCGTATTCCCTCCTCCATCTGTCGAGCTTCAAACCTGCGGACACACAACAGCTGCAAAAAACATAAGAGACATTCGACCCTTTTCTTATTTTGTATATATGTGTTAGTTTAGTTTAGTTTTGTATTGTATTTTTAAGTTAGGGTTAGGTTCAGGTTAACATATATTTGAGTTTCTTTTTTTATCGAATTTCATTTTTATCCTTTTATCTAGTTTGTATATAGTTAGCGTATGCACTTTCTTTTTTTTAATTTCATTTGATCTTATTTTTCAATTGATTTTATTTCGATTTGCTGTTTTAACTTTTATTTTTATTTTTACCAATTTTTTTCATTTAATTTTGATTTTCTTATTGTTATTTTGATTTTTTGATTTATGGTTTTATTACGATTTTCAATATATAAAATTCTAAAAATCTAAAATACTAAAAATATATATATATAATATATAAAAATCTAAAAACCTAATATATTTAAAAATCTAAAAAGCATTAAAAATTTTAAAAAGTTGTGAGCATTAAAAAAATCTAAAAGTTAAAAAATCTAAAAGTTAAAAAAATCTAAAATTTTAAAAAATCTAAAAAATTCATAACATTTTTTGAAAAACCTAAAAATCCTAAACATTAAAAAATTTCTAAAAATTTTAAATTTGTGACTTGAGAATTAAAAATGAAATAAATTAAGGGGTTTTTGCTTAAATATTAAAATTTTTAATGTGGCCTATGGCCCATTAAAAATTTCGATTTTTTAACCCGTTGATTTGTTTTCCTTCTTTAGTTATTGACTAAGGATAATTAAGATTTAAATTTGAAGTTCCTTAGTGTTATTAAATGCATGTTTTTCTATGGTCAAGTGTGACAAACGTTTTAAATCAGATTTATTGGAGAAAATTAATTAATTCTAGATCTTGGGCAGTTAATGAAAATCATTTAAAATCTGGAATCTCTTGCATGTTAAAGTTTTGGGCGTTTATATTGGTTATTCATAATTGTCACTGTTCGTCACATATTGGAAAAATTGTTCTGGATAACTTGTTTTCTTACTTAATCTACGGTTAATTGATCATAAAGGCACTGGTCTATAATTGTTTCTATCTTGCGGCTGATTCTCTATAGCATAATGGTTGTTTGTTGGAACCTCCTAAAACATGCGATGAGTTCGATTAGTTGCACCTCCAGTCTCCAATCGAAAAATTGTTTCTATCTTATGGTCGTGTCTTGTTTACGTTGGTGTTTAATCTATTCATCTGAATTAATCGAGATTCATTTAGATTCATCAGGTTGTCCATCATTAAAATCTCCTAGAGCCCGTGATCCACAGGCCATCCTCATCCATTTACCTAGGGACTACCCCCCTTGACTTGTCTAGGAGAGAGTCTAAACGGAGTGAGTAAGGATTTAACAGTGAAAACCCTTACTCTGAGCGTTGTTGCGGTGCCTAGACACTTTGTGCGACAACAGGGATCTAGAGGAAGAAATCTACATCAAGTAGCTAGAAGGTTTTGTGGTGAAGGGAAAGAAAGAGTTTGTATGCAAGATCAAAAAAAAAAAAAAAAATCCCTATATGGGTTAAAGCAATAATCAAATATGTGGAATAAAAAAAATTATACTTATATATTAGGACTTAGATTCACAGAGAGCAAAGTGGATTACTATGTGTATTTCAAATTATTTGGTGATCATCTTATTTTCTAATTGGAAATGACATGGAAACATCTGGGAAGTGAAAACTCAATTGTCCTCTAAACTTAACATGAAGGATCTCGGTGCTACAAATTTCATTTTGGAAATTAAAAGAGATTGGGAAAACATGAAACTCTAGTTGCATTAGTGGAAATATGTCAAAACAATATTACAGAGGTTTAATACACAAGAATGTAAACCTCTAAAGGTCCCTATTCCTATAGATTCAAAGTTTTTTTTCTTCTATGTGATTCATCGAACCCGTAGATCGGTGACCGCTACATCAACATAATATTTGTACTAGATAGATCCCTCTAAAAAGATCGCTTCCTGTCAGCTCAACCATAGATCCTGACCCCCAAGGGTGTCGAGAGAATTGAACCTGTGACCTTTCAATAGCGTGCTTTTAATGACAAAGACTCAAATAATTGAGCTACCCATCGGGGATAAATAGGTGTAAATTTATCTTCATAATAGTGTACCAAGACTCAAGAAGAGGAATAGGACATGTCCCATGTTCCATATGCCAGTGCGGTTGGAAGTTTGATGTACATAATGGTTTTCACTGGACTAGACATTGCACATGCAATGTGAGTATCGAGCAAGTATATGTCAAAACTAGAGAAGGAACATTAGATAGAAATAAATACGGTTTTCATGTGTTTGTGTGGCACTACTAGTTATGAATTGTATTTCCAAGGAAGACCAGGATTGGAAAAAATGTTGGACATACATAGCTTTGTTGATGCAAAATCAGATGGAGATATAGATCACAAAATATCTACTAGTGGGTATGTGTTTAACCTATTTGTAGGAGCAATCATTTGGATGAGGAAGAGACAGTTTATAGTCATGCACTCTCAACTACAAAAGTTGAATACATTGTAATCGCTCATGAAAGCAAGGAAGCGATGTGTTTATAGAGATTATGTTTAGGTATTGGGTTGGTACAATGAGTTGTGAGGAGAGATTGTTGGACATACGTGGCTTTGTTGATGCAAACTGGGATGGATATATGGATCACATAAGATCTACAAGTGGCTATGTGTTTAACCTATTTCGAGGAGAAAGCAGCTGGATGAGGAAGAGGTGGTTTATAGTGACACTCTCAACTACAAAAGTTGAATACATTGCAATCTTTCATGCAATCATGCAAGCAAGGAAGCAATGTATTTATAGAGATTGTGTTTAGGTAGTTGGGTTGGTACAATGAAGGGAAAGAAAGAGTTGGTATGCAAGCTAAAAAAGTCCCTATATGGGTTAAAGCAATAATCAAAGATGTGGTATCAAAAAATTGATACTTATATAATAGGACTTGGCTTCACAGGGAGAAAAGTGGATTACTATGTGTATTTCAAATTATTTAGTGATCATTTGATCTGTTAATTGGAAATGACAGGGAAATCATCCAGGAAGTGAAAACTCAATTGTCCTCTAAATTTAACATGAAGGATCTCGGTGCTACAAAATTCATTTTGGAAATTAAAAGAGATTGGGAAAACACGAAACTTTAGTTAAATTGTAGGAAATATGTCAAAACAATATTGCATAGGTTTAATATGAAATAATGTAAACCTCTAAATGTCCCTCTTCCTATAGACTCCAATCTTATTTTATTTTCTATGTGGTTCACGGATCCCGTAGATCAGTGACTATTACGTCCACATAATATTTGTACCAGACAGATCCATGTGAAGAGATCACTTCCTGCTAGC
This sequence comes from Pinus tabuliformis, assembly GCA_031772625.1. Taxonomy (NCBI): domain Eukaryota; kingdom Viridiplantae; phylum Streptophyta; class Pinopsida; order Pinales; family Pinaceae; genus Pinus; species Pinus tabuliformis. The sequence goes on from CM062814.1 coordinate 529,469,914, forward strand.
TCAACCATAAAGCCTGACCTTGAGGGAGTTGAGAGAATTGAACCCATGACCTCACAATAGCAAAGGTGCTTTTAATGACAGGGACTTGACTAATTGAGCTACCCCTCGGGGCTAAATAGGTGTAAAGTTATCTGCATAATAGTGTACCAAGACAAAAGAAGAGGAAGAGGACATGTTCCATGTTCCATATGCTAGTGTGGTTGGAAGTTTGATGTATGTAATGGTTTTCACTATATTAGACATTGCACATGTCGTGGGAGTATTGAGCAGGTATATGTCAAAACCAAAAAAGAATCGTTAGATAGCAATAAAGAGCGTTTTCATGTGTTTGTGTGGCACTACTAGTTATGAATTGTGTTGCCAAGGAAAACCAGGATTGGACAAAGTGTTGGACATACATGGCTTTGTTTATGCAAACTAGGATGGAGATCTGGATCATAGAAGATCTATTGGTGGGTATGTGTTTAACCTATTTGGAGGAGAAATCATTTGAATGAGGAAGAGAGATTTTATAGTTTTCAACTACAAAAGTTGAATACATTGCAATTGTTAAGTTATGGTATGTTCTATGCTTATAATAGTTTACTTCTTTTTCTTATTGTATTCCACCGATTAGCAATCACATGTACATAAAGTAAAGTGCAGATAGAACATTAAACGATCGACAGAAAACAAGCCAAGACAAGAGACACAAGATGTGGCGGCTAGCCAGGGAAAAACCCACAATGTGTGGGGAAACCCTTTGATCAAATCTTATTTTATCTTCAATAATTCAGCAGAGAGAAATAGTACAATAAATCTGATTCATATCAGCAGTAGCAAACCCTAGATCAGTAGCATCAGCATTAGCGGCTTCATTATCAAACTAGGGCAGACCATATCTCACAAACCGACAGTCGGATTGACTTCATTCCACCACCAAAAGTTTCGGCTTCCAGAGGAGGTTCAGATGAACCTACAGCGCAGTTCAGATGAGGAGATCTTCTAGGCCACGCAAGTTAATCTTTACTTCTGCAGTTGCAGCTTCAGTTTCAGCAGTTTCCGGCTTCAAACTAGGGCAGTCGATATCTTGCAAACCGTTCGTCGGGTTGACTTCATTCCACCACCAAAAGTTGTGGCTTTCAAAGGAGGTTCAGTTGAACCTACAACGCAGTTCCAAGGAGGAGATCTTCTAGGCCACGCAAGTCAATTTTACTTCTGTAGTTGCAGCTTCAGTTTCAGCAGTTTCCGGCTTCAAACTAGGGCAGTCGATATCTTGCAAACCGTTCGTCAGATTGACTTCATTCCACCACCAAAAGTTGCGCATTCAAAGGAGGTTCAGATGAACCTACAGCGCAGTTCCAAGGAGGAGATCTTCTAGGCCACGCAAGTCAATCTTTACTTCTGTAGTTGCAGCTTCAAATTCAACAGCTTCCGGCTTCACATGTGTGAGAGAGAGAGACCCATTTCAGCGCAGTAGAGAAGAGACTCATATTTGCGCAGTAGAGAGAGAGAGATGTGATGAGATGAGTGAGTCCAAATGAGGAAAATTCCTCTTATATTTATACACAACGTTGGTGGGTGAATAGATGCGACTGTTGGGCTTCTGAGCCTACATGAGTTGTAGGTTGGCTTGATAATAATTCCATAATCAAAATAAATTCATATCTCCATGAATACTTATCGGAATTGGATGATCTTTATATCAATCCTACACCTCTCGACGAGAGGAATCTAATAAAAATATTATCAGCCATGAATAAGATGACCCACATGAAGTTTTGCCCTGGTTGCCAATTTTAACACTCCCTCTCAACCATGGAGAACTTCATCTGCAATCTGTCTATCGGTCGTTACTATTCATCCATCAAATGCATTGCCTTGTACAGCCTAACCCTTGCCCTGATCTGCTCTATTTTGCCTATTCTGCTTTGTCTTGTTCTGCCCTGCACTGATCTGTACTGTTTTGTTCTGTTCTGCTCTGCTCTTGCATTGTTCTATTCTACTCTACTTTTGTCCGAATTATGAAGAAGAAGAAATGATCGAGGATGTATCATACTGACTCAAAGTCAGTCTCAGAGTATGTACCACTAGTCCCAGACCAGTCTCAACCAACCCAAAATCAGCGTCATAGTGAGTACAACTCCAATGGTCCCAGACCAATATCATCCTCCACTGACTCAAAGTCAGTCTTAGAGTATGTACCACTGATCCCAGACCAGTCTCAACCGACCCGAAGTCAGCGTCATAGTATGGTACAACTCCTACCACTGGTCCCAGACCAATATCATTGATCCCAGATCAATGGAGGTCATCCTAGCGTAGGGAGTACGGTAGTTACAACGATGCGTCCATCGGTACTACTATGGTCCCTAACTTCATTTCCCTGCTCATTGATCAGATGAGAGGTACTTCCCATGAGTCCCAGACTGCATGGGTAGGATGCCTCGACAGGAGAACTAATCAATCTTGTCCTCACAGGAGAACACATCAATCCTGCTACAATCGCCATGGAGAACACATCAATCCAGGCCGCCATGGAGAACACATCAATCCAGGCCTCACAGGAGAACACATCAATCCTGCTACAATTACCATGGAGAACACATCAATCCAGGCCTCACAGGAGAACTAATCATCCTGCTACACAGGAGAGCGAATCATCCTGTTCCACAAGAGAGCGAATCATCTTGTCCCACAAGAGAGCGAATCATCTTGTTCCACAAGAGAGCGAATCATCTTGTTCCACAAGAGAGCGAATCATCTTGTTCCAGTGCGCACCACCAGGGGAGGGTGAGTCACCCTGTGGTCGTATGTTGCTCCAGTAAGAACCACAAGCCCTCAGAGCTCCCAGAGCTCAATGTATGCAACATGTAGGACCCTTGTACAAGGGTTTCTTGATGACTCCAAGTCGTTTGGGAAAATCACAAATTAGATCTTTCCTCAGGGCTTTGACAAGGTGTATCAACCTGTACATCATCTTAATGTGATGGAGCCTCCTTGCTCATATCCCAGATGATGTCTATCTACTGGAGAAATCGACGAATACGGGATTCCTCAATAATCGAATCCCACCTCTGGTTGTTATAGAGAATCATAATGGTATCCAATGTAAATCCAAACAGCTCACTGAATAGCTTTCGCAACCAGACTGCCTCACACGAGGTCATGCTAGCAACAGTATATCCTGCTTCAGCGGTGCTTAAAGTCACCGACTTCTGCTTCCTGCTCATCCAGGATATCGAAGCAGATCCCAAGGTGAAACAGCACTCGGAAGTGCTCTTACGGTCCACCACACTGCCTGCCCAATCAACATCAGTATATCCAAGTAGTCTCACATCTCTGGTAGTGTATCTTAATCCATGAGAGATTGTGTCCTGAAGACATCTTAGAAGATTCCTGGCATCAATCCAGTGAGGCTCAACCAAATATGAGCTCACAATGCTAACTGTAAAACATATGTTCAGACGGAGGTTCACCAAGAACATCAATGCGAATGAGTTTTTGAAACTCAGAGGCATTTCCCAAGTCTGGTCCGACATCACTACCATATAACTTCTAAAAGTTAAGATCCTCGAGGTAGTCACAGGCTTGCAGTCCATTATACCGAATCTTTCCAATATATTTACCACATATTTTCCTTGAGATAGGAAAATTTCCCTTGGCTTCTGCCACACTTCAAGTCCTTGGTCCTTAATTTCAAATTCAGAAGCCATCTCCCTCTTACATTTGTGAATGAGATGGTTTGCACCTGTTAGAAAGAGGTCATCCACATACAACACTAGTATGAGAGGCTTGTCATCTTCAACCTTAAAGTAAAGGTTAGGATCAGCTTCACTCCTAGTGAATCCGAGCTTCATCAAGTAGCTATCGATCCTCTCATACCATGCTCGAGGTGCTTGCTTCAGCCCATAGAGAGCCTTCTTCAACCTGCATACATGAGATTTTCAATCATAAATAGCAAATCCTTCAGGTTGCTCCACATAGACCTCTTCTTTGATAGAACCATGCAAGAACGCGGTCTTAACATCCATCTGATGTAGGTTCCATCCTTGTGAAGCCACAAGGGCTATGATCAAGCGGATGGTTGTATATCTGGCAACAGGTGCAAATATCATAGTCTATACCTCCCTTCTGGGATAAACCACGAGCAACAAAATGAACCTTATACTTTTCCATACTTCCATTTGCTGCATGCTTTATCTTGTAAATCCATTTTGAAGTAACAATTGCCTTGTCCAGGGTCTGGGAACTACTTCCCAAACATCATTCTCCATAATAGACTCATATTCTATGGTCATAACATCCTTCCATAGTTAATGCTTGATGCCATCTGAGAATGATGAAGGTTCATTTTGTATGATCGTGCTCATGATGGTCAGGTATCCCTGATACCTGTTAAGTTTCTTACTTTGATGGAAGGTTCCTCAGGGTGCAGCATGTACTTCAGCATCATCAAGTATCCCCCTAAGCCATGAAGGCCTCTTCCTAGAAGAGGAAGGCTCAAGTGGATGAGGATCAATCGGATCCATGGGTTCTTCTACATCAGGCATTGATTCATCATCCTTTTCTTTCGGTTCCCTGGTGTCGGCTTCTTGAGAGCTACTCAAAGTCAACAGATTGTCCACCTTGCTGAGAGCCATCTTTGTCAAAGGTGACATCATGACTAATCACGACTTCCCTTTGACCGGTGGTGAACATTTCTTCAGGAGTTTAGGAACCCAATGCTTGATGAGGGCATCGATTTTGTACATATACGGCGGTGATTGTAGTTTCAGCCCATAGAAACTTCAGAAGTCTTTGATCATGTAGCATGACCCGGACAGCTTCCATCATCATGCAGTTCTTCCTTCCCACCACACCATTCTGCTCAGCAGTATGTGGTGTAGTAGTCTCCCTCTTAATGCCAACCTCAGGTATGCCTGAGTGAACCAACTGTAATATATCGGAGGTCTTGCTTTGGCTTGAGGGGAATGGTCCCCTTTTGAGCTTTCGTTCGGCACATCCCGGACATACACCTTCTTTCTCTACTTGGAATTTGGGAATCCGTGTTACCATCTGTCTTACATCGGGTAGAGCTTTGTAATGAAGGTGGGAAAACCTCCGATGCCAAAGTTCGAACTAAAGAGTTGTGTCACAAGACATGACACCTAGCGGACTTCCATCGACCTGATATAATGAATCAACACTAAACCCAAGAGTAAAGGAATCTTTATCATTATTTTTCCATATACATACCTTGCCATTGCTGAAGGTTACCTTGTAGCCTCTGTCTTCCATTGCCAAGATGGACACTAGGTTCCTTTTGAGGTCAGGTGCATTTAATACATCCTAGACTTTCTAGCCTTCCTGAATGGTTGTCCTCTTCCTCGATCTCCAGCTCTCCTCTTACCTTTGCTGTTGAATTTGTCATTCCTTTGATTTGCCATCAGAGGGATTTTGATCATCGTCCCGGTGTGAGTCCTTTCTTCTCTTTGCATGAGAAGAAAAGGCAGCAGGAGGACCTTTAGGCATGGGCATTTCTTGCACTTCTACCCTTGTTTGTTCTTGAATGCATCTAGCCATTAATTCCTCGAAACTAGGAATTACATTATTGTTCAGAAGAGTAGTCCTGAACACATACCATTCAGATGGTAATCCTCCGAGAGTTGTGAGTGTCATTTCTCTGTCAGTAATGGTTTCCCCAATAGATAGGAGATCGTTCTTGATCTCGGTGATTCTTAAGAAGTATGCTTGCATACTTTCATCTTTACCCTTCTTGATTTCCCTCAACTTATTTCTAAGAAACAAAACTTGATTTGCATCATTAACTTTAAATAAACTCACCAGTCTGTCGTAGATTTCCTTGGAGGTGTCTAGATCAGAGATGTAGGCCACCAAGCGCTTGTCGATAGAGTCCCGGATGATCTTCTTTGTTTTGACTTCTCCATTTTTCCATTTGTTCCAGGCAGCAGCAGATGCATTTGATGAAGGCTCAACAATATTGCCTCTTACATGGTCCAGCACTCCTTGATCTTCAAGGGTTAGATCGATAGACATATTCCATCCGTGATAGTCAGCTTTCTCACGGAGCTTGTCTTCGGCAGGAAAGAGTGTTGAGGACCCCATAGTTCTTTTAGGATAGCCTTGCCAATATTCTCTTCAATGATTGCTCTTGCTCGGGCTTTGTCTTCACCTCAGCTCTGATACCATGTTAAGTTATGGTATGTTCTATGCTTATAACAGTTTACTTCTTTTTCTTATTATATTCCACTGATTAGCAATCACATGTACATAAAGTAATGTGCAGATAGAACATTAAACGATCGACAGAAAACAAGCCAAGACAAGAGACACAAGATGTGGCGGCTAGCCAGGGACAAACCCCACAATGTGTGGGGAAACCCTTTGATCAAATCTTCTTTTATCTTCAATAATTCAGCAGAGAGAAATAGTAATAAATCTGATTCATATCAGCAGTAGCAAACCCTAGATCAATAGCATCAGCATTAGCGGCTTCATTATCAAACTAGGGCAGACCATATCTCACAAACCGACAGTCGGATTGAATTCATTCCACCACCAAAAGTTTCAGCTTCCAGAGGAGGTTCAGATGAACCTACAGCATAGTTCAGATGAGGAGATCTTCTAGGCCACGCAAGTCAATCTTTACTTCTGTAGTTGCAGCTTCAGTTTCAACAGTTTCCGGCTTCAAACTAGGGCAGTCGATATCTTGCAAACCGTTCGTCGGATTGACTTCATTCCACCACCAAAAGTTGAAGCTTTCAAAGGAGGTTCAGATGAACCTACAGTGCAGTTCCAAGGAGGAGATCTTCTAGGCCACGCAAGTCAATCTTTACTTCTGTAGTTGCAGCTTCAGTTTCAGCAGTTTCCGGCTTCAAATGTGTGAGAGAGAGAGACCCATTTCAGCGCAATAGAGAAGAGACTCATATCTGCGCAGTAGAGAGAGAGAGATGTGATGAGATGAGTGAGTCCAAATGAGGAAAAGTCCTCTTATATTTATACACAACGTTGGTGGGTGAATAGATGCGACTGTTGGGCTTCTGAGCCTACATGAGTTGTAGGTCGGCTTGATAATAATTCCATAATCAAAATAAATTCATATCTCCATGAATACTTATCGGAATTGGATGATCTTTATATCAATCCTACACCTCTCTACGAGAGGAATCTAATAAAAATATTATCAGCCATGAATAAGATGACCCGCATGAAGTTTTTCCCTGGTTGCCAATTTTAACAGCAATCGATCATACAAGCAAGGAAATAGTGCGTTTATAGAGATAGTGTTTAGGTATTAGGTTGTTACCATGAGTTGTGAGAATAGATTGTGATAGTCAGAGTGAAATCTTCCTAACAAAGGACCCAACATATCATTCGAAGAAAAAACATATTGATGTTTAATATCACTTTGTAAGATATGTGATTGAATAAGGTGCTACTAGTCAAGGTGGACACTTTGAAGAATGTTATGGATTCATAACAAAATTTGTGAGCAGTGAGAATTTCTCTTGGTGTAGATTAACAATGGACAATATTACCTTAATTATTGATCATGTACCCCATATGTGAAAAGAAAATAAGAAGTCGGAGAATCTTTGAAAATTCACATAATCAACAGAGATTATGATGAAGTTGCAATTTGTTTCTATGACATTGGAGAGAAGAAAATATGTAGGAGAGGAACTAGACTCTCCAACAACACGACTGATGAATGACTTAAACGTATAAAGCGTAATTTCAAAAGATAAATTAGGAATCAAATAGTGATTATTCATGGATTAAGAGGGAATCCTTATAAAATTTTCTTTGGGTTGCACGAAGACTCTTATGCAAGGATTCACTTGTGACATTGATAAGTTTATACTATTAGTTACCAATAATGATCCTGTGGATATGTCGATGGTGGTTCTAAAGTAGACATGAGGAGGACAATAATAAATTGGGCCAAAGATGCACAAGATTTAGTTGAAAAGTCTGAATATCTCATGGACCAACTAAGGAAAAGGATCTATAAGAAGTGTATTATTCAAAATATCATTGGTTGCAAATTGGATGTTTATTGGCTTGATTCTATGACCAACTTTCCCTTGATTTAAGAAATATATTATATTTTTGGTGACGTTGGTGCCTTGCTCATAGAGATATTATCTCAATTCCAAATGTATAAGAATGAGAAGGTTAAATTCAATGTTGATATATTATTTAAAATTGGGAAGGTTATTACTCACTTATTACTGCACCTTTGCCACTTTTAGGACTTAATCCATTACATTGTTTGAAAGATTACAACAATTTGCACCCAAAAACTTTTCTCTACCCAAGTAATGAGCACACTTGTATTTATTGCTTTCTATATGGCCATGTTGTATTTACAAGAATATGTAGTGACATTTTATGGAAATTTGTCAATTCCTCAACTAGTTGCTTTAGTTACATGAGAAAAAATGAAGCAACATGATAAAAGAGATGAACATATTTTTAAACAACAATTGCATTAGAGGAGGACATAGGATAGATAAAATATAAAAATACAATCCAATGAAGATGAAGAGGATTATGAATCTGATGCATTTAGATTTGCTTATGAAGAATGTGGGTCTTTGTACAAGAATAACTACATTAACCCTATGAAAACCCGTAAAAGCAAGAATAATATCATGAGCAATTGTCATCACAAAAGCATTGTTACCTTAAGGAGTATTATAAATTTGTTCCTTTCATTTTTAGAGCTAAGGTTATGTACGCATGAACTTGGGTTGAAGGTAAGGTTGGTGAAACCATGGGAGCATATGATTGAGGGGAAATTAACATAGATATTGGGAGACGAATATTTAAGGAAGGAAGTTTGACAGCTGCCTTATGACGTTCTTAGATTCATCTTATTCACCAATGCATTGTTGTTGGTGTTTCTATTTGAGGATAATAAAAAGTCATCTTTTTTCTTTTTTTCTTTTCACTCACTTTAGTTAGCTTGATAATTATTTTCCATAACTTTAGCTAGATATATATTGAATGTATCTATCATAAGTATATCTTGTAGCTACCATATAATAATAGCTTACTCATAATGTAATTGAGATGAATAAATCCAAGGAAAATGTTTCCATTGAGAATTATTTTTGAATGGATCAAAATATTGGTCAAGGTTCAACTAAAGCAAAGGCCATAGCTAATATCCTTGAAAATATTGTTTACAAGCCATGCCTTGATAATATTTGAATAAAGGAACAACTTGGATATGCCAAGGAGGATGGCACTAAGATGAAATATTGTGTACTAAGATTATTTTTTTATCAATGTCGCTCAACGTAGAACACTTAAATTGAGCTTCAAAATTCTTTATAGTCCATGCTAGCATTTTGACCTACCATGCACATGGATGGATGAAAATTTTGAAGGGAAAATGCTTTGATAAATTCAATTCTTAATAAAAATACAAGAGAAGGAAAAGAATAAAAGATATGTGGAGTGAATCTAGCATCATGAACTTGGGGACATAAAAGTATTTAGTGTATTGCGTCATTACACATGATTCAAGGATGAAGCATTCTTGAGAGAGGATGACTTGTAATATAACTAAAGTATATTACTCCTTTCATGTATAATTAACCTAAATATATGATTTTAAATTCAAAAGGACATCATGGCCATGTGAAGGGTTGCATCCCATTATATTATGTGGTATATATAACAAATGTTACATCTACTTGCTTCGAGGATGAATCATTCCCGAGAGGGGATAACTTGCAATATACCTAAATTATATTACTCCCTTAATGTATCATTAACACAAATATATAAATTTAAATTCAAAAGATATCATGGTCATGTCAAGGGTTGTATCCCATTATACTATGTGGTATATATAATTGATGTCCATTTATCGTTGTAACACATGAAGAAATAATAAGAAATATATATTTGTCTACATTCATTTTTTGGGGTTCACTCCAAGCACACAAGGATATTAGAGAATTGTATTTGAAAGTAAGAAGTTTTGTATCATCCTCAATACCACATGTGAAGCCTGTGCACATTATTTCTTCCTATTGGAGACAATAGACCTCCATATTACTATCATGGGGAGAACTCTCTTGGAAAAGAAGTGTTTTTATCCTTTCCTCATAAAATATTGTTGGATGAGGATCTCACAGATTACTAGATCACAAATTTCAAGTAATCCAAGGTGAATTTGGCAACAACATGACATGTGGGGAAATGGAAAATGATCCACAATACAATGGTTGTTATTTAGGATTTGCCTTCCCTAGGATGGGCCCATCTTATATTTATGAAATTATGGGCTAGGAAGGGGAAGGGTTGGATCATGGATCATGGTTTAGTTTTCAAATTATAACATTTTTTCTCCTCCCCCACTATAATATATTATGCATGTGGACCTTCAAATATTCTTGTGTTAATCATGACCCGCACAAGTACTATTGGTAGCTAGGGTATCAATTCTTTTTATCCTATAGACAAGAGACCTGCAGCTTGGAGGGTGTTCGTGGTTTACAGAGGCATATGTTGTCTTTTGCATGATTCCATTTAGAGTAGAACTATATGATTCCCATGGATAAGTTTTCTATATTCACGTGGATCCATTTTAATAAGGTATTTGACATCTCTTGGGATTTTTATTTGTAGTCTGCTACTTTCATATAAAACTTTGTTCCTAGAGAGTTCATCCCTTTGGAAGACATCAATTCCCATGTTAAGACGATTTAGTTTCACCTTCATGACAGTGCAAACAATGCATTCTACTAAGATGAGATTGAATTTCACTTAGTGGGTTTGCACAAGTTGTCAAATTATGCTAGAGGACCACTCCTAGCCTATGGAAAACATATTTTCCATCTCGATGAATCCCACGACTTGTTGATATTGAATGATATCCATTGCATCCCCAACTCTAGTGGTTTAACATGTTTCTTGTTTGGTGGGGGGGTGTGGGGTTAGTGGGAGAGTGTGGTAGACATGCTTCGTTACATCCACTAGGTCTCCATCACACATGTACCTATAACTATATGTACCCTCCCCTTATTTTACCTTTATAATGACCCTATTCACCTAGTCCTCCTCATGCCACCATATTTTTTAGGACATATGTCTACATTGCCCATATTTGCAAGCTCCTCCTCTCTTTCTGTAGTTTTGACTCCAAGTATCTTTATCAACCTCCTCCACGTACCATTGTATTCGCTTTGTTATTTAGGATGCCACCCCTAGTTCTTACCCCCGCACCACCAACTCCCCCACCTACTCTTCTTAAGTCCAAATCCAATCCCATGAACAAGTGGTAGAATGACGAATGCAAATCCTTTCCTAAACACCACTATTACATCCTCTTCCAAAATCCCACCTCATATTATTTAGTGCAAAATATTATTTGTATATGGTTTTCCATAAGAAATGCCTCTTCATAGCACAAAGGAGATGTGTGTTACATGCCTCACTTCACCACTCCCCCAATTATTTTAGTGCATTATTCCACCCCATAACTCTACCATACCTATTTAGCTTGACCTCCTATGTGTGTTCACCCACATTGATGCCTTTTGTGGTGTTCCTAGTCACCTATGTATCTTGATCATGTCATTCCCATCCTCTTGCCACATATTCTACTCTACAAATATCAAAGAGGCACTCTTTGAGATAAACATTCATAGGGATATAAATGAAGAGGGGTTATAGGTAGAGTTATTCAAACATAGTATACACCCACTGTTGCATCACATTGTTGATTTATTTAACTATATTTTTCACATAGATTTCCCATCGGTTTGGTCCTACCATATCATCCACTTGATTCATAAACAAGGGCCTAATGTAGATATGAATAACTATTGGATGATCATGATGGGGCATACATTCTCAAAGTTCTACACCACCACCCTTCGTTCATAATTATATGTAGAGTTGTAGAGGAGATATCTTTGAGGTAGGAGACATATAGGTTTTAGTATAGGGTATCAATGATAGATTATATCCCCACTCTACGAGCCATCATTAAGCAGGTGATACATATTCAAAATTTTATATTGTTTTGTAAAATTTCAAAAAGCTTTTGACTCAATTGTGTAGGAAGCCATGTCCAAAGGCTCAGAGACATTGGTATCTCAAAGTTTCTTATAACCACTATTATGTGACTATATAATGCAATGCTTGGTTTGATTTGCACAACACATGGATTATCAGTCTTCATCAAGAGCACCATTGGGGTGAAGCGAAGATGTACTCTCTCCCCACATTATTCAATATCTACATAGATAAGTTGAATGATTTCTTGCATGAGCACATCTAATTATGTGGAAATTGTCTCCTCCACTCTATCCTAATCTTCATACTTCTCTTCACTAATGATTTGGTTCTCTTGGCCTCCACACCTAAGGGTCTACAAGGATAATTGGATGCTCTCACAATGTTTTGCGAGCTTTATGAGTTAACGACTCCCTTAGGAAAACATAAGTGATGATATTCAATTGCTCAAAGAATTCCCTTTGAAATTTCCACTTTTACTCAAGGGGGAGGAGGTTGAGGGCACCATTGCATACAAATATCTAGGGGTTTAGTTTTGAGGTCCTAGGTTTGGGTTGAGGTAAGTTATCCAACCTCAAGTGAACAAGGGGTATGAGTCCCTTATTGCCACAGATAGATAGCGTTTCTAACATCACATTTAGGACATCCAATACAAATTGGAACTCATGGAATCCATCATTAGACCCATAGTTTTATATGGCTTGGGGTTTGGGGACCCAACTTACTCAAGTTCAATAATGCCTACACCAGCTTCCAAGAGATTTAAGAGCCTCTTGTTTTGATGCATTATCAAATGCAAAAGGATGATTGACCATCCCATCATCCATCTAGAATTGGTGGCACACTCCTTATAGATAAAAATTATCTTCACACTAGTGGTGTTGTTGCATTTCCTCAAGAGGATTACTTACTTAATTGCAGATAGATCCTTGTATAGATATCGTGCTTACAAATCTTAGGATTCCTTTCATAGTCTACTCCACCCCTTTGGCATGATGTCAGTATTTAAAGGTTTCATGTTTCCTTCAGTTCGTTAGCTTATTGATATATTGCTTTCCCCTACTTGGGTACTCTTTAGATGTCTCTAGGCCACTCTCCCCTAATAAATGGGAGTTGAATTGGATTATTAACGAATATATCTATAGACAATATATCTAGGTCATTTGGATCACCTCCCTTGAGGGTTTGAGACCTAATTTAGCATTTTATGTAGAGCACTTCTTATAGGTCACATATAACTTCATATTGTGGTCACCTTACATGCTTCGTCATAAGATACATGTGCTTAGGATCTCCCTAATATGGTTTAGAGTGGGTTACATCATATTAGAGTGGAAGCTAAGTACTAGATATGATGAGAACACAAACTACATCATATATACCATACATAGGACCCAAGGGAAAAACAACACTTTATGTTTAGATGGCCTCGTTTTTGTGAGATACGTGACCAGTTCCATTGCTTGTTCAAGGAGATTCATAACTTCATCTCCACTTTTTTTTGTATCCATACGAATGGTCCCTGACATTAATACCTAGGAGAGGCTATTAGGATTAGAGCTCACATCATTAGGCCCTCTACTTGACTGAAGATGTGAGTAGAGTGCAACACCATTCTAGCCCCTAGATTTGTCAAACTCTAGAAGGTAGCCAAACCCTTAATAATGAGACTCACAAGGAATTGTCGTAGTATATTTTCAGATAATTTACACCTAAAAAAAATAATTCCCTCCACAAGCCTCTAATAGTGGGTCACCTCTTATAAATAGGCATCCCTCAATATAGATCCAGGTCATCCATATTTCTATATAGATGTTTTTTATTTTGGCTTCATATGGTAGGAGAGCTTCATATAAACTTTATAGGAGACCTCCTCACTTCTTGGTTTGATGGAAAACACTTGAGAAATGGGGCTCTTTTTTTTGTAATTTGCTTTAGAGAATTCTATTTCTTTTTGGCATTATGTTGGTTACACCTAGTTCACATAGATTAGTTTGATTTTTTTCTTTTATAGGAGTGGTCGTTGCACTCCCGCTATGTATTGTCGCTTATGCATTATGTAATCTAATTGACCTACTTTTGGTCATTTGTTGGACATTAATAGACTTATCTTATCCAAACTTTTCTCATTTTATCTTATCTAGATCTTTGTTATCTAATCTAATCCAAGACATCTCCTACTAGATGAGTCAATTATACATAAGGGCACTCAAGTCATGAATTTGGGAAGACCGAAAACAAAAGAAAAGAAGATGTTATTTTTTTGTATTTAAAATTTGTATTTCAAATTAATTCATAGTTCATTCATGATGGGTCCTTCATGTTTGGGATAAAATTTTGACACATTTTGACCAAGTCTAGCTGAAATTTAGTTACGCAAGAAGCCACCAAGGAAAAGAAAGGAAATCCACCAAGATCTGTCAGAAATTGAAGTTGGCAAGCGGAAATTATGGGAAAATGCAAGCACAAAGGTGTTCACAGAAGTCACCAAGAATGAAAGTAGTGGTTACAGCTGAGTCACAAAATCCACCAAAGAGGAAAGCGCGTGGTATTTGAGCGAAAGACTGGAAGTTCAGGTGAGCAAGGTCATGGAATAAGTTTACAAAAGCCAAAAAGAGATGACAATAGAAAGAGCGAGGTGAGGATAATATGTCTAAATGTTGTCAACAGGTCTGTTGAAATTGGTTATGTTTTTGGCTCATCTCTATCTGAGCCAAATTATATGATGATCTGTCTGAGTTTTGCTAAGGGGTCGTAGTGCCAGGATGTAATTATACTTTATGTTTAATGTAAACTAGTTGTGGGATTTTTATATGCCTCTGAATGTGTTGGTTTAAGTTGCCCTTTTAAATTTTCTTATGCATGAATGTGAATGTTATTTGTCTCTTTATTTGTGCCACAAGTTATACTTTTCACTTGTTTCATGTTTGATAATCTGATTTCCTAGAGTAGATATGGATGATAAATTGTTGTTGTTACACTCCTCGATGTCTAATTCTAGTCCCTTTTCCTATTCAAGTCTTGGCACACCTCGAGTGAGACACCTTACTTCTTTGGGGTGAGGTGAAAATGTCGGTGTTGCATTAGACTATAATGAATCCTTTGTTGGCCCCTGAGTTTGAACCCAAGGTCTCTACCTCTTACAAATTTTCCACAACAAATGGTTCCATTGTTGGGACTTGAAATTTCTCAAAGGGACCTGGAGCATGGTGTTAAGGATTTTTAAGAAGGATCTTAAAGATTGGTGGCATGAGAATGTAGAGTGGTTTATATCTCAACAAGCACAACTCCATCAAAAGAATGTGAAGCGAATGAAGGAAAAAAAATTGTATGCGGAGTGTGCGAGTGATCAATACGAGATATTCTGGTGTAAGTTCCCAAAAGATCTTTACAATTGGTTGTGAAGGTTGCAGATAAAAGGAGGGACTGGAAGTCAGTGTAGATCTTCTTGCACTTGGACTCTTGCTGACCTAGTCAAGTTACATAGGCTTGATACGGACCTGACTCAGGCCATTGATTTCTAGGGACAAGCTACTTTAGAAGAATACATCATCGAGTTTGATGTAGAACGCCATCTGTCCTTTTACAAGGTTGAGGTTGTGCTTAGGTTAGGATTGCAGGGAAGGCTATTGAAGGAGATTCCATTGTGGGTTAAATTATTAATGGTGGAAGAAAACCTACTCTCAATCTAAGGCAAGTCCATGGTTGCTTAAAGCCCCGGTACTGGGCGTTGGGCATATGGAGAGAAATGTTATCTCGTTGAGAGCGATGAAAATGTCAAGGAGATGGACGCAAATGACTCACGGAAGGTTAGAGGCCTTAGGGCATAAAAGAGGGTGTAAATAGTTGAGGAATGACGGGAGAAGGCTTTATGAGAAATCCATAGACAACAGAGGGAGTTGCACCAAGTAGGAGCAGTGTTGAGTAGTCCAGAAGTGAGAGAAGGAATATTAAGCCAGTTGGAGTTGCGAAACGAAGGTAATAGTGATAGGGTGAGTCTTGGCCCAGTGGAAGAGGTCAGGCCCATTACTGTGATGTAGATATAAAGAAGCAGTAGAGATTTCCACCTGCCGTGAGAGATGGAGATGTCAGATAGATCGGGCTCTATGGACCAAGGGACGAGCCCAGATGAAGACATGCATTTCATGGTGAGCAGGTTTTTTTCTAAAGATGATGCATCTCCCAAGAGTAGTAAATAATTTCCTAGCAGTTCAGGTAGCACTTCCCCTGACCTCCCCCTGGTACTTTATCAAAACCTTGTTCAATTTCTCTCAAAGTTAGTTAAATTCATAAAGGTTCACAAAGTATATAGTAGCTACAAGGCTGGTATCTCTGCTGGTAGAGATAGTAGTTTTTACTCAGGTTCCCAAGGGTCTTTGGAACCCAGCTCTTAGGGTTTCATACTTGTCTCGCTGGTTTAACCATGAATGGCTAACAACATGGAAGGATCTTTCACTCAGTATCTTGAGTTCTTTGGAAGGGGGAACGAGGATGTCGAGCAACATTGGTACTTGTGTGAGGCTATCTGGAGAGCTCTTCAAACTCCAGATGCCACCAAACTCATTGAATTTCATACCACTCTCTGAGAGAGAGCACTTAGGTGGTTCATCAAGTGGTCTTCTTTGCAACAAAATCCTACAATAGATGAAGTTCGGTGGGAATTCATCCAGGAATTCAAACTTCCATAGACTAACCAACAGGGGTTATCTGAACTATGGGACATAAAACAACAAGAGGGGGAAACTACATGGGAGATTATGCAAAGGTTTACGAATGGCATTGGCAAGCTGAGTTACCCCATTAATCCCAAACACTAATGGTATTGGTTCATCAAAACATTGCTTTCGCTAAACTAGACACCGCTGACTCGGGAGAAGATGACACCCTACAAGATGCTCTTGAACATGCAACCAGGATCGAGGCTATGGCAGGGTATCCTCACGAACACCAAGGTGAACCGATTTCCAATAATCCTGCCCTCATTGGGTTGTAGCACTATATCACTGATCTAACTGAGAAGCTAAGAGACATGCATCCAATGGGACTTGTGCGACCTCAAATTTGGTGTACCAATTGCCACATGGAAGGGCATCACGCCATAGAGTGCCTGAGATTGAGGGGGCTAAGCACTCCCTCCATGCCAACGAGTCCTTCTACATCCTTACCTGCCGCCGAAGTTGCACAAATTGGTATGCATGGCTTATATCCATGCCGCACTTAGTTTCAAGCTTTTCCCAATGAGCATGGTGCAACTCCGAACGAATACTGTGAAATCTGTCGAACATATGGGAATATTCCCCACCTCTATCTGATATTACAAAAATATTTGAATGTGTCGAACAATGTCTTCTTTGATTTCTGCAACTCACTAACTCACCACACTGATCAATGTAGGGCCTTAGATGCTTTACTTGTTCGACTATATCATTTTTCCTTTAGAATTAATGAATCTCCTCGAGGGCAAGGAGGTGAAGGAACGGGGGGGGCAGAATGGGAGGAAGAGGTTTGATCTGCTGCTATAATTGTGACCAGGAGGAGCATGTTGCTCGAGATTGCCCATTTCCTAGAAGACCTTAGTGCTCCCAATGCACAGTCAACACACACGCAACATAGGATTGCCCATAATTAATCGTTAGCTAGGAGGAGCACAACCAGTAGAGGGGAGTGAATTTGATTAATTCAGAACCATGGGAACCTGAACTAGCTCCGAATTCAAACATTAACATAGTTACTTGAGGAGGAAAGAAGACCAGAGTTAACTCTAGGGCCACTAAGCAACCAGGGGTCATAAAGTTTGCTTTGCCAAAGTGCTCTTATGACTCTCACCAGCATAAGCAGTGCTACAAAAATGCCACAAAGATCCTAAAATAGTTTATTCCAACCAATGGAAACCAAGGGGAGCACCCATAAATATCGAATCCCAAAACCCCAAGGCTACCACATAACAATTCCTAACCAGTAGTAGAATGGTTCAAATTGTTCATGTAGATAATGAACGATGAGCATATGTCGAGGTAGTTATGGAAGAGGCTTGGGGATGCTTTCAAAGATGGGGAGCTCTTGGAAGGGCTCATCTCTATGAATTTTCCTGGAAGGCACTCTAGACGAGTCTGGAGGAAGATTAAAAGGACGAGGAGGGAATTTCGTGTCGATGCCTAGATCACAGGGTTCCAAATCAAAGATACTACATCAGATTTGGGTTTATATGTAAACATCTTATGAAGGAAGACTTGGGAAACCCTTGAAGACCTAAGCTAACATTCTCCCTGATTCAGTTACACATGGCTAATTAGTACTACATACTCCTAGTTGGATGCTTGGAAGATATGGATGTAGATATAGCAAGAGTAAAGATGTATGCAAACTTTGAATTCATAGACATCATGGGGGACAAGGACCCTTATCCTACATTGTTGGGGATAGATTGGGCCTTTGAAAACTATGTTGTAATTGACCCAAAAAGGGAAAAATGACTTTCAATGTGGACAAAGTTAGGGTGATTCATCCCTAAGATCCTTATCAAGGTCCCAAGTTCATTGAGGAAGTTAACGACATAGAAGAACCTAACTTATTGGATCAATTATATTGACTCACAATAGGGAAGAGAGAAGACTACATCAATCCTACATCGGACAAGTCGATTAGTTGGAGGAGTGTTCAAAGCTTCGAAGTCATTTCAGAAGCTACGTGGGATAATTTGTAGCAAGGAGGCCATGAGACACACTTGAGGCGATGCACAAATATCCTCCATATCCATTGGGTCGATATAGTATCATGGTACTTCCACTTTTTTAATGGTATGGGATATGTTGTTGATTTTATCGATGAAGTTGATTTGAACATTTAGAAGGCACACAAGATACCCTTACTGGATGTCACCTTTCAAGTGATGCTGACAAGGTGGTGGTGTTACTATCGCAACCACCTCTGAGGATGGGAGACAGTCAAGTTTGCGTTGATATGCAAATTCAGGTACTTAGAAGGATTCTCGACAAATCTCCCTAATACAAAGGGTAAACTGACCCTTACTAGCATATCTAGAATTATAGAGATAGGTGGACCAGGGAGGGACTTCCTGAGATTTTTTGGGTGCATAGGTTTGTCCAGACTCTAGGAACATTCCCCCAATCTTGGTATCTTAAAGAAGAGATAAAGAGGCATATTAGTGAGTGGGACCACATGAAATCCCAATTCGTTCATCATTTCTCCTTTGCCGATGAAGATGAGTGCATAGCAGTTTCCTTGAAAGCAGTCAAGTGAGCCATGTTCCCATCAGGAAAGCTTACTGAGGACTATTGTGACCAATATGTCTTCAATTATACCTATGACTTAGGATTTCATGAGGTTGTGGCTTATGGGAAGGTAAACCTTGAACCTAATGAAGAATATTTATAAGGATTAAGGCACTTTACCTTTAAGTAGTCTGAGGGGGAACGAGACATAGAAGATGGTCCTGTCACAATTGGCCCATAACTGCAACCTCTGAAACTGCAGAAGCATAACATCGGGATCGAGGAGAAATCAAAAGTAGCTTCCATTAGGGACTATTGGGATGAACATACCACTAAAGAGATCATTAATTTTCTGAAGGAGTATGAGGATATTTTCCCTTTGTCTGTTGCAAAGCTTAAAGGAATTAAAGGAGATTTGGGAGAAATGAAGATTGTGTTGAAACCAGACGTGAGTCCAGTAAAACATCAATCGTATCGCCTAAACCCAAGGGTCAAGGAGAAGGTGAAGAGGGAGATCGAAAAGTTGCTGGCAGCTGGCCTCATCTTTCCAATCAACGAAGTTGAGTGGGTTATTCTGATCATCATTCAGAATAAGAAGGATTGTGAAGAGATCAGGTCTTTGTAGATTACAGGAGCCTGAACAATGCCTGAGCCCATGATCCCTTTCCTACTCCGTTCAGTGATGAATTCCTCGATAATGTTGCAGGTAATGAGGCATATTCCTTCACGGATGGGTTCTTTTGCTATCACCAAGCTCGCATTGTGGAAGACGATAAGATGAAAACTACCTTCACAATTGAATGGGGCTCTTATCCATATCTTGTCATGTCGTTTGGGTTGAAGGATGCACCTGCAGTGTTTTCAGGGATGGTGATTGTTTCCTTTCGAGACTATATTCACAAGTTCCTGGAGGTATATATGGATGATTGGATAGTATAAAATTTATTGAAGATACAATCGAACTTGCTCAAAGTAATGTTTGATCGCTACAGGCAACTACATATTTCTTTGAACCTAAAGAAATGCATTTTTCCTGTCCCATTTGGAACATTGTTGGGGCATATAGTTTGTAGGGAAGGAGTGTGTGTTGACTCTTCCAAGGTTTCGGTAATTATAAATATGCCTCCACCAACCAGTGTCAAGCAGTTAAGATCGACTCTCAGCCACATAGGTTACTACCACAGGTTCATATGTAATTATGCCTCGATTACTGCACCATTGGAAAAGTTGTTGAAGAAATATGAGCGGTTCACTTAGATCGATGCATGTGATGCTGCCTTTAATATGTTAAAGGAGAAGCTGGCAACTGCGCCAATCCTAGTTTACCTGGATTGGAATAAATAATTTCATGTCTATATTATGTGTCAGGGGTCGTTTTGGGAGCTATTTTGGTCCAACCTGGAGATGGTAATATGGATCACCCAATTTATTTCGCCAGCAGAAAATTTTCTACTGCGGAGAAGAACTACACCACTACTGAACATGAAGCCCTTGCGATGGTATATTTACTGCAGAAATTTAGGCATTATCTTTTGGGCGATCCCTTCAAGTTCTTCAATGACCACTCGACATTGAAGTATCTACTAAATAAGCATGTGCTAGAAGGGAAGATTTGAAAATGGCTCTTGTTGTTTCAGGATTTTACATTCGAAGTAATTGTGAAGCCATGAAGGATGAATGTAGGGCTTGACCATCTCTCCTGAATGGAGTCGGGTGAAGCAAGAGGATTAGTAGATGACCAACTGCTAGACGACGATTTATTTCAGGTTGAAGCCATCCCCTATTAGTTAGAACATATTGTGTTATACTTGGCCATCGGCAAGTGTCTGAAAGAGTACACAACAACCCAGAGGAGGAATGTGCAATTTTACAAGATGGGTCTCAACCAGATACTACGACGATGTGTCCACAACCATGAAAAGGAAGATGTGCTAAGGGAGTGTCACTCTCGAGTTGCAGAAGAACATGTAGGGGGAAGAGATACCACAAGAAAAGTACTACAAGCAAGACTCTGGTGGCCCACCCTCTTTAGGGATACGAAAGAGTACGTCAAAAGATATGATGTTTGTCAACTAGTAGGGCAGCCATCGCACATGGATGAAATTGCTATGCAGCTTGTACACATGCTTCAAGATTTCAGAAAGTGGGTTTTGGACTTCGTGGGGCCTATTAATCCATCCACGCATCACTCACGTGCTCGATACATTATTATCGCTACATACTATCTCACTCGTTGGGTCGAAGCCACACCTGTTACAGATTGCACTATTGACACCACTACTCGGTTCATTTTTGAAAATATCATCACTTGATTTGGTTGTTCTCAAAGCCTCACTAGTGATCACGGGACCCACTTCATTAATGAAACAATCACCGTATTGCTGCGAAAATTCATGATCCAACATCATAAAAAAAACCCTATCATCCGCAGGCGAATGACACATTGAAGATTCCAACAAGATCCTAGAGAAGGGCCTCACCAAGATTTGTTCTTCTAATCGAGATGATTGGGACGAGAGGGTACCAATTACCTTATTGGCTTATCGTATGACCATCAAATGATTGCATAAACATACATCATTCCAGCTCGTTTATGGTCGAGAAGTTGTAGCACATGTTTAATTTATTATTCCCAACCTCTTTATTGCACATGCCACTTAGATGATAGAGGAGGAGTCAATTATTGAATGGTTGAATGAACTATGGGAGTTATATGAAGATAGGTTTCTCGCTAATTTTCACCAAACTATTGAAAAGGAAATACATAAAGCATGGCATGACTAACACATCAAGCGAAAATCCTTCACAGTCGAGGACAAGGTTCTACGATATAACAATAAGTTTTTGAAGCATCTTAGGAAGTTCCAAATGTATTGGCTAGGGTCATTCATTGTTGCAGAAGTACAAGACTCTAGAGTTGTTAAGGTTTCATAACCGGATGGGATTATGTTGCTAGGTTGGGTGGATGGCACACACCTAAAGCCTTTTCATGGCCCACAAATTTCTTAATCACTTTGCTGATCTCTGAAAAGGGATCATAGTTAGGTTTAGGATCGATTAAATCAGTTAAATTTGAAGTCAATTCAGTTATATTAGCTATGAATAAAGATACTTGCATCAAGTCTGTTAGTTTAGTTGAGTGCACCCCTCTGCAACCAATTGTGGTTGAGGGAACACATGTGGCAATCATCTTGACTGTCATAATCAATAATAATTTCCAGCATCTTTCCAATTTAGTTTAAATCTCTCCTGTAATATCCCTAACACACTCTGGTTATCAACTTTTTGGTTTGTCATCATTTTGTAATGATTGACCATCATGATTTTTGAGTTTTTGCATCATCCACCTCAGGTTTAGGTCATAACCATCGTTAATGCCACGATTTGAATAGAGTATAGCAAGTTGTTGTATTTATTAGTTAAATGGTATAATCAAAAGTGTCGTGTCAATTCTTTCTACATAGTTTGCATGACAATGTAAAACTCTCCATTGTAAAATATTAGGTGGTTGAGCTACTCACTCTAGCTTTGGTGTCGAATTCCCCTGGTTTTCAATCCAAATTCTAGTCTTCTGTGTCTATTGTGTACAAACGACGAGTTGCAGCCATTACTCAAGTATCCAAAGTTGTTGTCATTGCTAGTCCGTCTGACCCCAGAATTATAGAAATTGAAAGTCTCCTTGGCAAGTACGAGAAGGCCTCGCTTGTCGATAATGATTTATCGTACGCCTTTCATTTCCCTATGCTCAACCGCGAAATATTCATAGATTCTACAACCAATCAAGGTGGCACCCATTCTTCCAGGCTGAAGGATGACTTTCAAGGATTACAAAGGTCCACGTTGATGAATTTAAGAAATTTTCCAGTCTTTCGCACTTCAAGCGCAACTATGCAGTGCACAAAGTTCCTTATCAATAGGATGCATGGGGTCTCCCTATGGCTTGACCGAAAGAACCAAATACAAGTCAGTGACATCTAGATGTTAACGAGATTATCTGTTATGAGCACCTCTATTTCATCTGCGCTCCAAACCACCTCCAAGCGCGGGAAGAAAACATGTGACAACATTTTGTATACCAAGTATGCTACTTAGCGTGGCGGAAAAGGAGCCACCATTGATATGATCAATGTGACTTCAATTAAGTTTTCCTATCACATAATCGTCGGGAAGATTATGTGCCATTACACCAAGGGTGAATGCACTCGCAATACCATCTCATTGGTTGAAGCATGCGAAAAGGGGGAACGGTTGAATTGGTGCAACTACTTGTTAAATGAACTATAACAAAGTTATTGATCAAACAAGAATTATTACCTCAAAATGAGAACTCTATCCCAGAAATGCCAAAAAAAATGAAAAAACAACCAAAAAACGAAAAGTGTGTATTCCAGAACGATGGTTTTTTTAGGGTAAAATTTCAACATTTTATTAAAACCGATTTTTTTTTGCAAAAAGGAATGAAAAAACACCCTCGAAACAAAAAGTGTTGATGCTGGAATAAAAAAAAAAAAGGGTTACAATTTTGATTCTTTCTAGCAATGGAATTAAACATAAAATATTAGGACTTTGAAAGACCATAAAATTCCAACAATTTTCAGACATGATGTTAAAGATAAAATATCATGTCTCAAAACCTTATAATTCCAACAATTTTCATCCATCTTGTTAAAGATAAAATATTTTGACTCTAAAAAACCCTAAAATTGTAATTGTTTTCAACAATAGCATTAAAGATAAAATATCATAACCTAGAAAAGACTTAACATTTTGACAAGTTTTCAACCATCGAATTAAAAACCTTTAGTTTTTAACATATCTGAACCATCAAAATTATGGACAAATTGTATGACAAACAATTTTTAGAAATGAACAAGTAAATGAAAGATCCATTATTCCAGTAGTAATTTTTATTTTAAAGGCTAAAAGCATAGCTCTTTTCAAATATTAGCCTAAGACAACTTATCTTATTGCAACAAAAACCTAAAAATCAACCACCAAAACAAAGTGTCCCCTTTCAATGAGGCATTAAATTTTCAACATTTTTAAAAGTATCTTATACCAAATGATAACAATAAATAATATCATGGCAATATTGTTGTATAATTTAAAAATTCAACATTAATTTCTTATATTTTTTACTTTTAATCAAAATATGAACAAATGATAACAATAAATAATATCATGGCAATATCATTGCATAATTTAAAAATTCAACATTAATTTCTAATATTTTTTTACTTTTAATCAAAATATCAACTTTGGTAGATTGAATATAACATAAATTATTTTTGTAATTCATTGTTGCATTGTGGATATTCTAAAGAGATGAATTCTTCATAATTAAAACATATAATCCAACAAACATAGAAATGACTCATAACTTCATGTAAGATCATATGGAAGTCAAAATATTTATTTCAAGTTACCATGCAAACATCATTTACATAAAATGTCTTAGACATTTATTCAAAATCACTCATAGGTTCTGGCACACCATTACAATCTACATCTTCAGATGAATGACTGGATGCAGATGAAGATGATCCATATTCTTCTCTTTCATCAACTAATGCCCCATCTAAGTCAACATGCATGCCCACCATTTCAGGTTTCAAAAGTCTTCTAGATCTACGACTAGGTTCAACAGACTCCCATCTCAACACCATTTCTTTTGGTAGCAATTTTTTCAAAATCTCTATGGTCTTGAAGCGAAGAGTTCCTCTCTTTGTTAAATTGAAGTCATACACAAGTATGTCAACATCCTCCAATTTTAAGAGGTTTGTGCAGCGACGATTTATATTTGTACCCTTTCTTTTTCTCTTTCTACCAATTTGTTTATCAACTACCATCTTTGAATTGTACACAACATTGAATGGGTGGGTATTTGTGGCATACCAATGTAAATATATTCATTTTCTTTAATGACCTTTATAACCTTGGAAACCCATAATGGATATCCAAGTGGATCTCCATCTTCTAACATTGCTATCATGCAACCCTCCTTAACATCCTGCACAGAACTCTTGTAAAGGTCTTCCATGGCTTCACGTTGTGCACACAATCTTCTAAAACCAATATAGATTTATCTTTCCTCTACCTGTGGAGAATTAATAATACCTTGAGATTGTTGTTGTTCAACAATGTGTCTTTCCTCATGTTCATTTGGCATATTTTGTGGCCAAATAAATGGAGTCTTCAAAAGTGTATCTTCATTTATTGATCTTGAAATCATATCACTTTGATTATTGAAAAAATACTCCCACCAAACTGAATCAACAACATCAAAGTACTCATATGTATCTCTAATATATCTTTTAATTTCTTCCAGGCATTCAGAATAATTGATATCTCTCTTATGCCTTCGTGCATTATGGAGTTTAGCAACTAATTGTAATAACAATATCTTTGATGCAAATTGGATGCTCTAGGTGAACTTCAAAAATTATAAACTTGATGACGGCCCCCATTGTACAACAGTTGAATACTTCTTGCCCCATATAAGTGTTTTTCCATCAATTTTTTTGATACGAAATTGATGTTGGAAGCTAATGTCATTAAGTTGTTCAATGCATTTCTCCTCACCATGTGATCCCATAATAAACCTTCACATGTCAATAGTTTCTTCCAACACATGAAAAACAGGCTCTGGAATGTATGATTTCTTAATACATTCAATTAATAATGGAATGCTCCCAACATCTTTCCTTCTTAATGTTACTGAAAAACGACCGAACATCTGATCAATATGGTCATGAGTATGCCCAACAAAAAGGAAACCAACCTCTAACTTTTTAAAAGTTCCCAATTCAACGAGCATGTTTAGATACCCAAAAAGAACTTGATTTTCGTTTTCACGGCTTGTGTTGTCTAATTGCAAATACAAAACTTCGAGAAGAATACCAGACCACTAAGAAACCACATCATGGATTATAGTTTTGGTCAGATTTGCATCATTATGAATATTTGGAGCTGTGAAGTAAACCCTTGGCAACATCTTCCCAATGAAGACTATCCAAACAACCAAGTGAAACTGGATAAAAATTTCCTCTTGTAAATTTTTTGGTGTGCGGACAAAATGTGGCATAACTGTTTTCTTTTGGTCCATACCATTAATTATCAAACCCAAATATTTATTTGGATTATCATAACACTTCTTTCAATGTTTATACAATTTTTTCCTTTCACTTGTTTGCTAATTGTGATGCTCTTGAAGTGTTTTGACAACGAAATCTGCACATAAAATAAAAGAAACCTATTAATAAATATATTTTCATAGTTGATAGCTATCCAATTTTTAAAAATAATGTTATGAATGCACACGTCTTTCTGCTCCTTGACATTTATCCCTTTTTGCTTTAAGAGAAGCACATGTACTGCAAACCAACATCCTTGTCTTCTTAGGAATACAAACATTGTTGAATTCATTCTTCCATATCCTTGTAAAATATGAATATGTAATAAAATTACAAACTCCTTCAACACCTTCTGCATATTCTTTGTATAAGTTGTAGATTTCTCGTCTCAAGAAATTATCTGGAATATGTATTGTGTCTTTATTTGGCATACACTCTCCATGCTTTGAAAATAAGTCTTTCAGCCATGACATTGTAGTATTTTCTAATGGCCCAACCTCTTGTTTATAACGTACTTCTGAATAATATGTGGGATCCTTTTCTAGTCTTTCTTGGATTCTTGACAAACGAAAATTACCAATTGAATGCAACATTTTGAAATCCTTTCTACAGAGCAATACATTCCCAATATGATAATCATAACCTGCTAGTGTAGATTGCATGCAACCCACTAAATATGAATTTTGCATGCTTTTATTCATTGACAAATATCTTTTCCTTTTCTCCATAGCAAACTTGAAATCCATATGTTTCAAGCAATCCTTTCGACAACATTCACTTGAAATCAGATCACCAATAGAACTTTTGCTTGTGAGATATGTTGTCCTAAGCCTTGTATAACTGGAATATTTTGGATTGATATGAAAAGGTCTACTCCTACTCCTAGATATAATATTTGCTTGCAACGTCTTCATCATTTTTTTTAAAACCAGAATGAGTAGATTTTTTATATAAATATAGCGCGCCCATTCACAAACAAAACTAGGATTTTAAAAAGTTTTTTCAAGCCTTCTAAGGGCTGATGATACATCATTTGGTTTGTAGTCCTACTGTATAAGTGTTCTTTGTACTTTGCACAAAAATTCCCCATTCCAGTGCTCCTATAACTATAAATTCGACAAAACTGAAGCATTAAATATTTACATTTGCATTGTGCCATATAAAAACAATGAGAAATACTTATAAAGACTAAATATCCATTGGCGCTGGACTGTTCAGGTCTAGGCCAGTGGAGACTTCTTCGGTGCCCTTGTTCTAGTCTAGCTCAGTGGAGTCCTCGTTTTTCTTGCTATTCTCCTCAACCTTAAGCTTTAGTTGCTCAATTTGTTGCCATAGTGCATCCACTTCATCCTCCAGTTGACAAATACACTCCCTCTTTTCTAGTTATCTCTCCTGCATAGTTAGGTTCTCTTGCTGTTGATTGTGTATGTTGCGTTGCAATACAGCCAGGCCTTCCCTGAATTCCATGTGGTCCTGCACACAATTGATGTAGGTTCGCTGATTTCTCCTACCAGCTAGATAATTTCCCACTTGCGACCCCCCTGACCCCGACCTGCGACTGCCCCAAGAGCTTGACCGAGAACTATTCTCTGTACTTTGCACACTCGAATCCATTTTCAGACTTCCCAGAATGTCAAAGAACCTTCTGTCACTCCAGCTCAAATTCGAGATGCTCTTGTCCCACCGCTCCCGAAACCGACCATCCACCATCCCATCCACCTCACTGGCCTCCAACGAAGCCCCAAGGTCCTGACCCAAGACACCCTCAAGTTCAGAAGTTTATAAACATTCTCTCCAACAATAATCTTAAAATCGATCATATTCATACAGACTTTACTCTACGATTCTACTCTCAAATCTTCCTTGAGGTTCTAGACCAGAAGCCAATCCCAATTCAGCCAAATAACAACACCAAACCCTACAACGACACTGAAACCATCAACTCCACTCAGACCCGTGGCCCCCTGAAGCTTCCCACTCGAAATCTCAGGCTCATCCGATGCCTTGAGTTTCTTCCCTTCAACCCAGACCCAACAACTGACTCGCAACAACCTCAGCTTCAGCCGCCAGGCCTTCACAGAGGCCACCTGAGCATAAAAGAACCTTGAACCATGAAAATTGAACATATCGTTATTCCTTATATAGCAGATGCAGGAATGTGTGATGATGCAGTACCATGTGAAGAAGCTGATGGAGCTGAGATCTCGATGTACTTCCATAAATTCCCATTCATTCACCATGATTTCCCAAATCTTCTCCTTGTCCATCATACTCATCCTAAGCTTCATCCTATGAGCCATCAGTGTAGAAATTCCCACTGTAGATCAACAGATTATGCAATATACTAAAGCAAAATACTTGATCTACTTCTACAAACAAACTTGCAGAAGCTTAATCGAATATGAGCAAGATCAAATAGAACACATATAACAAATGAAGAGAAATCAATCACACATGAACACAGAAGAATAACCCAGGGAAAGCCTCAGCCTAAAACCCCTATCTCTGTATTGTCATACAAGTGGAAATATCTCAGGATTACACAAAGCTTTAGCTCACAAGCTATCCAGATCTCAGTACAATCCCTCGCTGCTGCTCATAGACAAAATAGACAACACATATGCCTTCCTTCAGTCCTCCAAACCTCCTATTTCCTTGTGCAGTTTCTCCTGGGGTCCAATGTTGCCACTTGTGTGAATTCACCTCTCACACTGCTCACTAAAATCAGAAGTAACCGTGCAATCCTGAAGGAGATAATTCCTTCTACATGGATGAGTTTCCTATATAGGAAAAATCCTCCAACTGATAGTACACTGTCCCTTCCTCTGATCTCAACTGGGTCTCTGACTGAACTGACATGCATGAGCTATTTATGAGAGAATATTCAGTTATCTGAAGTGCAGTAGTTACATGCATGCATGCATTAACTAACTGAACTCACAATTAGTTCAACAAACTATTTGAACTAATCTAACTGGACTTAACTCAGTTAACTGAGCTAACTAATTACAACTCAAAGTACAACTCATCCTAATCTCCTTTAATCAAGGGATAACTTCCTCAATCAAAGGGGAAACTGTTGCATGTCTTCACATAGACTTCATGTTTGATTTTCTACAACTAATTAACTCAAGATGAATTAATTAATTATTAATCAAACAGTTGCGAAGAACAAATTCGAATTTTACTTCTCAATTTTAGTTCAGGGACTAACTAAAATTGGAATCTATCCCGAAATGCTATTTATAGCAATGCTATTTTTAGCACTTCCATTTTTCATTCCTTGTTGCTATGTCCAACACTGGTACCTGAAATGCTTTTTAAGCAATGCTATTTTTAGCATTTCTTGTTGGTATTTCCAACACTCCCTCTCAACAAGAAAGGCATTCAACTCAAACCCGATCCTAAACCTTTGGAATGTTATGCATGCAACACTTCTCCCAAGTGTTATTGTTCCAACAACTCTAGAAACAAAAAAACTCCCAACTGACGTCTCCGTTGGGCTAGAAACATCCTTTGATGCTGAAGCTTCCTCTGCCACTGATAAGTGCTCCCTCTGTGACCTCTGAGCTGGTGCAACACTCCATGCATCTCGCACTGTTGCACACCTCTCTGTGCCATCCTGCACTAGTGCAACACTCATGTGCCTCTCACATTGTAGCAGCCTGCTAGTTCTACACTGTCTTGAGATTCTTGCACTATAGCTCTCTCTACCACTCCATCCGCATCTGTCTCTACCCACTCAGCCAGTCCTGCTACTCCTCGTCGGGGCGCCCGTAGCAAGGTCTAATAAAAGAGGCTGGATACCTCAAGGATCTTACCCCTATTTCAGCCTTCTTGGGACTATCACTCCACATCGCCCCACCTCCCACCTAGAGGTATGGATGCATGTGATCCCTCTGCCAACTTGGCTCAAAATTCCCCCTACTGGAGGTCTTTGCATGAGTGGATGCCTCCACTTGGTCTCCTCTTGGCTTCTCCAGTTGTGGCTGCTCCACAACCTCCTGAAGCTGCTTCACCAATTGTGGCTCCTCCACAATTGTCTGAGACTTCTTCTGTGGCTACATGTTGAGAGGTAATGTACTCTCCCTCTCAACCACCAAGTCCCCAATAGTTTACTTTCTCCTCAAGGCTTTGCATGCATCTTGAACCTCAAGAGCATACAGGTTCTTGGCTACCACACCAATCTGTTTCATCTTTCCCGACGTCACGAAATTTTCTAGAGAAAGAGTTGATTTTAAATCAGCGATATCTCCCTCATCCAAACTCCAATTCAACCAATTTTTTTTTTGAATTTGGGTATTTTTTCGCAAGGAATCTAGATATGCTATTTTTTTCTGAAAATTTTGCACAAAATTTTTCAGATTTTCTCTGCAAACTTGCGGCCCAATTATTTTTTCTTACTTCGAATTTTCTTCTTCGTATACTGTTCTTCTCTTTGATCACCTTTGCTCCGATACCATGTAGAAATTCACATTGTAGACCAACATATTATGCAATATACTAAAGCAAAATACTTGATCTACTTCTACAAACAAACTTGCGGAAGCCTAATTGAATATGAGCAAGATCAAATAGAACACATATAACGGATGAAGAGAAATCAATCACACATGAACATAGAAGAATAACCCAGGGAAAGCCTCAGCCTAAAACCCCAATCTGTGTATTATCATACAAGTGGAGATATCTCAGGATTACACATAACTTTAGCTCACAAGCTATCCAACTCCCAGTACAATCCCTCACTGCTGCTCATAGACATAATAGACAACACATATGCCTTCCTTCAGTCCTCCAAGCCTCCTATTTCCTTGCGCAGTTTTTCCTGGGGTCCAATGCTGCCACCTATGTGAATTCACCTCTCACACTGCTCACTAAACTCAGAAGTAACTGTGCAATCCTGAAGGAGATAATTCCTTCTGCATGGATGAGTTTCCTATATAGGAAAAATCCTCCAACTTATAGTACATTGTCCCTTCCTCTGATCTCAAATAGGTCTCTGACTGAACTGACATGCATGAGTTATTTATGAGAGAATATTCAGTTATCTGAAGTGCAGTAGTTACATGCATGCATGCATTAACTAACTGAACTCACAATTAGTTCAACAAACTATTTGAACTAATCTAACTGGACTTAACTCAATTAACTGAGCTAACTAATTACAACTCAAAGTACAACTCATCCTGATCTCCTTTAATCAAGGGATAACTTCCTCAATCAAAGCGGAAACTGTTGCATGTCTTCACATAGACTTCATGTTTGATTTTCTACAACTAATTAACTCAAGATGAATTAATTAATTATTAACCAAACAGCTGCTACGAACAAATTCGAATTTTACTTCTCAATTTTAGTTCGGGGACTAACTAAAATTGGAATCTATCCTGAAATACTATTTATAGCAATGTTATTCTTAGCACTTCCATTTTTCATTTCTTGTTGCTATGTCCAACACTAGTACCTAAAATGCTATTTATAGCATTTCTTGTTGCTATTTCCAACAATCAGGGTCGTTCTGAGCTCCAAAATTAAATGTTGCTTCGAAATCCCCATTATCCTGCAATCACCCGAGGTGGTGCGCCAACCTTTGCACCAAGAACCAGGGTGTGGGAACTAAATACACACATAGAGGTCCCTTCCATGAACAAGTGTTGTACCGGGGTGACGATCGCAGACACGTCACAAGTGTAAGCAAAGGATGCGCCTGCCACGAGGCTCCATGACAGGCCAGGGCTTGCATGGAGTGATGCGACAGGGCCCAAGGGGTAGGGGGATGAGGTGGGAAAGGGTGGGGAACATGACGGTAAGGAGGGGAGGCAGGAAGGAATGGGAGAGGGGAGCGATGGGGAAAAAGATAGGAGAATGGCGGAGGGAAGGGATGGGGGGGATAAATAGGGAAGAGGGGAAATGAAGGGAAGGGGAGGGGAGGGGAAGGAAAGGGGGAGGGCTAAGGGGAGCGAGGAGAGGGGAAGGAAAGGGGGAGGGCTAAGGGGAGGAAGGAGAGGCCAATTAGCCACCCTAAGAAATCTAAAAGAAAAATCCCCAATTCTTAAGTTTGTTAACTTCCTTGCAAGGCTAAGAGAAACCTCCACAATCTAGAATTTGTATCTCATCAACACACTTATGGGATGCTAGTCGTGCCCATGACCTCATTCACAATGCTCCTTTCTTCTCTCAACTGGCATGCATGGTTAGCCTGTTTGTCAGCTTCGTGATTATTTCCTCTGAGAATATGGAAGAAAGACACCAATTCGAAGGAGGGGATCAGCCCCTGGGATCTCTTGATTATTTGGTTTAAGGTAGTGTTTTTAGCTGATGAAGCATAGATCATATGCCTAATAATTATCATGGAGTCCCCTAATACCTGTATTGTTTTTATGCCCTTCTTTTGAGCCAATGTGAGGCCCAGGAACAAGCCATACGCTTCTGCTTGGTTGTTGGTCTTCCATCTAAGCCCCCAAGCAAATCTATATTCAATGATTCCTTCAGTATTAATGAAAATCCATCCCCCTCCTGCCACCCCACAATATCTTCATCGTTTCATTATCCTCTATAAAAGCATTTTCATCACCATTAGGAGGAATATTATCCTCACTATGATCATTTTGAACATAGTTAGGAAATTCATCACCATCATTGCTTGGAAAATATTCATTACCATCCTCACTTGAAGAAAATTCTTCACTACCATCATCTGCACTTTTCAAATCCTGACTCAGACAAAATTATTCACCATCTTCATCCATGCTTTTGAAATCTTCCCTCAGAGGGTTCAATTCTTCATCATGAGTGCCTTTGAAACGCTCACTTAGAGAAAATGCATTATTCACATCTGTTCCTCTAAAATTATCATTTGTAAGAAACTCTTCATCCTCCCCTTCATAACCGGTGCTCTCATAATCCTTGTGATTAGGACTAATTGGAAAATATGAAATTTTTAGTCAAATTATCATTTATAGTAAATTCTTCATCCTCCCTTCATCAGTGGTGGTCTCATAATCCTTAGGATTAGGACTAAGTGGAAACATTGAATCTCTATTTAATGGAAATTCTTCATCCTCCCCTTCGTCAATGTTGCTCTCATAATCCTTAGGATTAGGACTAAGTGGAAGCTTTGAATATCTATTCACTGGAAATTCTTCATCCCCCCCTCCCCTTCCTTATTGGTGCCCTCACAATCCTTAGGATTAGGACTAAGTGGAAGCTTTGAATATCTATTTATTGGAAATTCTTCATCCCTTCCTTCATCAGTGGTGCTCTTATAATCCTTAGGATTAAGACAAAGTGGAAAATTTTACTTTGGAAATTTATCATCCCCCCTTCATCAGTGGTGCTCTCATAATCCTTAGGATTAAGACGAAGTGGAAAATTTGACTCTGGAAATTATTCATCCCCCCCTTCATCAGTGGTGCTCTCATAATCCTTAGGATTAGGACTAAGTGGAAATTTTGACTTTGGAAATTCTTCATCATGCCCTTCATCACTAGTGCTCTCATAATCCTTAGGATTAGGACTAAGTGGAATAATTGACTCTCGATTTACAGAAATTTCTTTTTTCTGCCCTTCATCAATGTTGCTCTCATCATCCTTAGGATTAGGACCAAGTGGAAAATTTGACTCTCTATTCATAGTGAACAAATTCCTATTATGTTCATCAATATGAATAAAGTTGTTGTGTGACGAAGATGTTGATGCCGCAAAAAGAAAAACTTCCCTATCAAAAGAATCCATGACTTTCAAACATAAGATGTTGAATGATACAAATGCATTCTCTCCCAATGACAATATATAACTTAAAGATTGAAATTTTCCCTTTAAATTCCCCCCCTCCCCAAAATTTTTCACTAAAAAATTTCCCTTCAAAGATTCCCCCCAAAATTTTTGTCTAAAATGTATTTGAAAACATTTTACTAAACTTTTGGTCTCGAAAAAATAACCCTACTTTCTATTCAAAATATCCACAAAAATATTCCTTTAATACATTCTTTTGAAACTAAAATAATTTTTTTATTTAAATTATTTAACATTGACTGCGTAACTAAATTAATTTTTATAATTTATGATTTATTTTTTAGCTAACATTGAATAAAAGTTAATCTAAACCTATAATATTAACTACATATTAATTTTTTTAATTTTATTTTTATTTTTAATCTCACATTCGAGAAACGCTAAAGCAATCCCACAAACTTCACTCTATAAAAACAATCATTATTTCTATTTGTCACATCACATCAAGTCTTCTAGGTTTTATTAAAACATTTGGAACAATTTTGCAGAGGCACTGTGTTGGGCCTTAGTTTTGGTCTTATTTTTGCTCTAAGAAACTTACTAATCCATTTATTTGCCATCCATTTTCCCTTCATTTATCCCATTTTGATGTATATTTGATATCCATTCAGGTATTTAATTTTAATTTCTCAATTTCCAAATTTTTTATGAAAGTTTGGTTTTTAGTGCAAAATTGGCAGATTCAGAAATTCTCGTAATAGCTCTATGGTTGATATGGTTGCAGGACACTTGGGAACGAATTGAATGCATGGATGGACAGCTTGGGAACTAGGACTAAGCCAGCTATGCTTAGTTCGAACAGGACAAGCTTTATTAGGCCCATTTGGTGCTAGTCAATCATGACTAGTCATTCAGAAATCCCATAGAAATAGGGCAGTTTTGAGATTCTATAGGATTGGTCATATTTCTTGGGATGGGAGTAATGAATTCGACTCAGATAGGTGGATGAGAGTAGATGGATTTGTTTGAGTGAATATAGATCAGTTTGTTTCATGAGACTCCTTATTTAAAAGCCAAAACTTTGATGGCTTATGTATTGACTTATTATACTTTTATGTTGTGACACCTTTGGATTGAAGAGTTAATTTGAAGACTTGTGTTATTATTATTTTGCTGTTCAATGCTATGGATGTGTGACTGAATTTAAGCTTCTGATATCACCTCTCAAGTGTGCAAGGCAAGGGTGGAGGGCCCCCATTCCAAGCTAAGTACACTTCCTTGTTAACTAGTTTTATTTCCTTGTGATCTGGTTATTGTAGAACTGGTTTTTCAAAGCTTTATTTCAGATTGTTTTATGGTTCATGCATAGTGATTGATTTCATTAGTTCTTAGCTTAATCATCACTTTATCAAGTTGGAAAAACAAGTGTTCAAGTTGAGCATCCCTTCTACTAAAATGATGAATTAAAACTAGTTTCCTTTGTTTGCATGCAAGTAGTTTCTTATTGAGATTTTGATATTGAGATGAATGAATTATGATGGAATACCTTATGTGTCTCTTAAGTTAAGAGCTTCTTTCATTAATAATTTATCCATCTTAAGTTCTTGGTTTTAATCTCTGATTCATTAAGTGGTAATTGAGGCAAAATTGGACTTCTTGAGTCAAGAACCATTTCAATGTTTTTCCTCTTTTAAACTAATTGAATTAGAGTTGTAGGATGTATTACTTTAAGCTTTTGAATAACTTATCTTTCAAGGTTTGATTACATCTTATCTTCACATATAGTGAACTTGCCTCAAAGCATAAACAACCCGGATTGATAAGAAATAATTGTGTTAATTTAGGTACACAAATTAGCTCAACATTTTGGCGTCGTTGTCGGGGATTGAATATCGGCATAGTCAATAGAAAGATAAATTTCAAAACAACAAAAACATTAGTTACATCCCTTTTTAGTTATGTTTCTTTATGCCTAGATATAGAGATCCTCAAGGTAGATTTATTAAAAACCCCCCACAAATAGAGATAGGATCATCAAACACCCCAGTTACTGGTAATCCAATAATTGAGGAATTGGCAGAAAAACAAAGGACTGGACGAAGATTAACTTTAATTGAGAAGCAAACTTTGTTAGCTTGGAAAGAAAAGCAAAAACAATCTTCAATTTCTGGAAAACAAAAAGAAATTATCAAAGGAAAACAACCTGTCTTTCCATCCATAAATCCTCCTATCAACAACTTGAATCTCCACTCAAAATTGAAATAAATCAACCAATGGCAGAAGAGGGACATGGATCTGTTATTTAC
Source organism: Pinus tabuliformis (assembly GCA_031772625.1). Taxonomy (NCBI): domain Eukaryota; kingdom Viridiplantae; phylum Streptophyta; class Pinopsida; order Pinales; family Pinaceae; genus Pinus; species Pinus tabuliformis. The sequence continues at coordinate 529,506,343 of CM062814.1, forward strand.
ACTCCTGAACAACGAGCTGAATATGAAAGACAACAAAGAGAATGGAGGAGAAAGAGAGAGGAAGAGGCAAAACAAGAAAATGATAGAAAGATAGAAAACGATCAAAAAAGACAAGAAGATGGTAATGATCAAGAGGCTACCTTTGGCTTTCCAATAGTAGACACCAGTGCAATATTAGGAGAAGAAGTGAAAATGAAAAATATTCCACCTTCTGTATTGCCAAATTTTTATGGAATGTCCACGGAAGATCCTGATGCATTTATGTTTGAATTTGATATTTTATGTAGAACATATGGATACACTGATGACATTCATAAACTTCGTCTTTTCCCTGCAACATTAAAAGCAGCAGCTTTAAAATGGTTTATGGGTTTAGGAGAACAAACAATAGCTTCTTGGGATGATATGAGATCAGTCTTCCTTAAAAAATATCAAGCTTATTGTCGATCTAGAGATTCAAAAGAAGATGTTTTCAGAATGACACAACAAGAAGATGAAAGTTTAGAAGAATATTTGGAAAGATTTGCATATAATCTACAAAAATCTAAACAACACTCTCTAAATCAAGAAACCATTCGAACAATCTTTCTCAAGGGTGTAAGGGATGAATACCTTGACATTTTGAATGTGATGGGTAAAGGAGACATTTCAAACCTACCATTCGAAGAAATTGTTGAGTTATGTCAAAAATATTCTAGAGGAAGATCAAAAACAGGAAAAAGAGAAGCAAGTTCAAAAGTAGCAAAGTCAGCTGCAGGAGGGATAACAAGAGCTGAAATAGGAAGCTTATTGGAAAACTTCAAAACAGACCTCTTGAGTACATTAGGGACACAATTAGATGTGCTAAAGGCAAACAAGAAGAAAGAAGAACAAGAACAAGCTCTAGCAATCTTTTGTTCCAAATGTAGAAAGAAACATCCATTGAGAGAATGTCCTTTGGATAGTGTTTAGGTTTGTGGTCTTTGTACAGAAAATCATTCCACAGAGAATTGTCTAAGATTGAAAGAATTGCAAATGAACTCAATGGAAGAAGTGCCAGGAATAGAAGGTTTTTATTATGTAGCACCACGAAGACCAAGGCAACCTAGGATGCCTCAACAAAATCAACAACAATTCCCTCAACAAAATTACCTCTATCCACCTCAAAATCCTTGGACCCCTCCAATGCCATGGCAAGCTTGGCCTCCACAACAATATTCACAACAACCTGCATAAGGTTGGAGAGGATATGGTTATGGAAACCAGCCACCTCAACAGTATCAACAACAATACCAACAACCATTTGCATATCCACAATATTCACAATCCATACCATTTCAACAACAACATTCTACATATCCACAATCCATGCCATTTCCACAGTAGAATCCACCACCGTTGTTGACCCAACCACAACAGTTACAGCTACCCACAAATCAACCCAGACCAACTCAATTACCAGCCCAACCAATGGCAAATCTGAATAATAAGGTGGACAAATCTGCATACACTATAGAGGAAGCAGCATGTTTTCCCACATATTCGATTCTTCCTCTTAATGATGTCCATCTAAGGTCTGGAAAAGTGCTTAAAAAGGATTCTCCTCCAATCATAGAAGAACCAACTGAACAAGGAGAATCACCTGAAACATGACAAACTGAGATACAAATTCAGAAATGAACAAACATTACAATACAAACACCACCTTATCCTGAAAGGTTAGTGGAACAACAAAAAGAAATAACCCTTCCTGAATTTGATATTTTAGATGAGTTAAAAAATGCTTATGTAAAAATTCCTTTGTTGAAGGCAATTAAAGAAATACCAATATATGCTAAAACAATAAAGGAATTGTGCATTAAGAAATCAGGGAAAAAGAAAAAGGATCCTACTACAATCCAAGTCATTGGTAAACTAGCAAGCCTCATGTCTACACAAACCATAGTAGAGAAATATATTGATCCTGGTATCCCTATGGTTACTATATCAATAAATAATTTCTCAGTACCAAACACATTAATAGACTTGGGAGCAGCTATAAATGTAATGACAATGGAGACAATGAAAACTTTGCATTTAAACAACATTAGATCAACTTCTACAATTTTAGAACTAGCAGACAGATCTAAAGTTGTTCCTGGAGGAATATTAGAAGATATCATAGTCTCTTTGGGTTCATGGGAGTATCTTGTTGACTTCCTTATCTTGCAACCAAAAACAAATTTGGGAGGACATCCTCTAATCTTAGGCAGACCATGGTTAGCTACCGTTGATGCCTTCATAGGATGCAGATCAGGAAGCATGATTATTTCACATAGAGATGAAAGGAAACACATTGCTCTTTATTCACCGGCACAATCAACTTCTTTAGAATCAGTGCTTGAAACTCAAGAAAAACAACAAACTAAATCAGTTTTAAGTATAAATCAATTCTTTGATTTTAGAGAAGAAGAAGAGAATGAAGACTTAATGGATCTTTTCATTTCAGAACCAAGTATTTCAGAGCAACTTAGAGAAGTCCAATATGAAGCTGCAAGTAACCTTTTGAATCAATGCTTTCAGGAAACTTGTACTGTTCAAACTTTGCGGAAATCTTTTATAGACATCTCTCCTGTAAACACAATCTCCAATCCAACAATAAAAACAATTGAGGTATATCCTGGAAAACATTTAAACATTGGAAACCAGTTACAATCAGCACAAGAGCAAGAGGTAATTGCATTATTACAGAAATATTCAAAAGCTTTTGCCTGGGATTATACTGACATGCAAGGAATCCATCCTAGCACATGTATCCACCACATCTATACTGATGATCAACTCAAACCTGTAAGGCAACCTCAAAGACGAATGAATCCCATGATGAAAGAAATAGTGAAAGAGGAATTGCAAAAATTGTTAAATGTTGGATTCATCTATCCTATTTCAAATAGTCAATGGGTTTCTCCATTGGTTATTGTACCAAAGAAAAATGGAAAGTGGAGGGTATGTGTGGACTATCGGGAACTAAACCAAGCTACACTAAAAGATCATTTTCCTCTACCATTCATTGATCAAGTGTTAGACTCATTAGCTGGAAAGAAATTTTTCTCCTTCTTGGATGGGTTTAGCGGATACAACCAGATAAGAATAGCAACAGAAGACCAAGACAAGACAACATTCACTTGCCCATGGGGAACCTATGCATATAATGTTTTGTCATTCGGTTTATGCAATGCACCTGCAACTTTTCAACGAGCAGTGCTTGCAATATTTGCTGATCTAATTCATGAATGTGTAGAGGTTTATATGGATGACTTCACAGTTTATGGAAACACATATAATGATTGCCTAAATAACCTTGAGAAAGTTCTGAAATGATGCATTGAAACAAATTTTTCATTAAGCAATGAGAAATGCTATATGATGTTGACAAAAGGAATAGTTCTGGGACACCATATTTCCGCTTCAGGAATTAAGGTGGATCCAGCAAAAATCTAAGTCCTAGTTAACTTAATGCCTCCTACAACACATAAAGAGGTAAGAAGTTTCTTAGGCTATGCAGGCTATTATAGACGATTCATTGAAAACTTCAGTAAAATAGCCCAACCTTTGTTCAAACTATTAGCAAAAGATATTGAATTTCATTGGACAAATGACTGTCAAAATGCATTTCAAATTCTGAAAGAAAAATTATCAGTTGCACCCATTCTCCGTGGGCCAAACTGGTCTTTGCCATTTCATATATCAACTGATGCATCTGATACTGCGATAGGTGCCTCTCTTGGGCAGAAAGAGAACTTGTTCAATTATGCAATATACTTTATAAGCAAGAATCTAACACCTGCAGAATTGAACTACATAGTCACAGAGAAAGAAATGTTAGTCGTTATACATGCAGTAAAAAAATTCAGACACTATATAACATGATATCAAGTTTTCATTCATACAGATCATTCAACAATCAAATACTTGATGAATAAACCCATCACCAATGGTCGAATAACAAGATGGTTACTGTTATTGCAAGAATTTAATATCACAATACAAGATTGGCTAGGCAAGGAAAATCAAGTGGCTGACTTTCTGTCCTGCATACATTCACCCAGCGATCCCAATCCGATTGTAGATAACTTTCCAGACGAACACCTGTTTGCCATAACAGTAAAAACACCATGGTTTGCAGACATTGCAAACTATTTATCTTCTGGAAAGTTTCCAACTCAATTCTCTAAAAAGCAAAAACGAAAAATTGTTAGAGAAAGTTCTAGGTATAGTTGGGTAAATGGTGATTTATTTTATACTGGTTCAGATCTGATGATTAGAAAATGTCTGCGAGAAGATGAAATATTAGACATTCTGAGAGCATGTCATGATGAACCATGTGGAAGTCATTTTGCAGATAAACGAACAGCATATAAGGTGCTGCAACTGGGCTATTACTGGTCATCCATCTTCTGAGACTCTAAGGCATATGTCAAGCAATGTGACAGTTGCCAGAGAACAGGGAGACCAATCACATCGATGAGATGTCGCTGAAGCCACAGGTCCTCATAGAACCATTTGAGCAATGGGCACTTGACTTTGTTGGACATATCAATCCACCATCAAATGGAAAGAGGTACATCCTAGTATGTACAGATTATGTAACCAAATGGGCAGAGGCTAAAGTAGTGAATAGAGCAACAGAAGATACAGTGGTCACCTTTCTTTTTGAAGAATTTTTTGTCAAATATGGAGTACCTAGACAAATTGTCACAGATCAAGGAGCACAGTTTACATCAAAGCTGGTACGAGATCTAACAGAGAAATACAAGATCAAACACAGAAAATCTACATCATATCATCCTCAAGCAAATGGGCAGGTTGAATCAACAAATAAAGTCCTAGAAAATATCATGACAAAAACAGTACAGCTGAACAGAAAAGATTGTTCTGAAAAATCAAAAGATGCACTATGGGCCTACAGAATCACATGGAAGAATACAACTGGTTTTAGTCCATACCAGTTAGTATATGGAAAAGAGGCCTTATTGCCTATAGAGTTTCAGATACAAACATACAGACTAGCAGCTGAACTAGGACTAGACTGACTGAATCACAACAGCAGCGGATCATGGAACTGAATCAATTGGATGAGCATCGTCAACAAGCCATAGAACATACTACATTGGTGCAACAACAAAGAATGAAGTGGCACGACAGATATATCAAAACAAAGACATTTCACAAGGGAGACTGCGCATTACTTTTTGACTCCAAATTCAAAGACTTCAAAGCAAAGTTCACAACACACTGGCTATGCCCATATGAAATTGACGAAATCTTTGACAATGGAGCAGTAAAGATCAGGACAATCGACCAGGACTCCACCTCGTTTATAGTGAATGGACATAGGCTCAAAGTTTATAATAGGCCTATCATTAAAGAAGCATTTATGAAACAACTGATAGAAGATACAGAACTAGAAATCATGGCACACCAAGCTCAGCCATCTTCCAGTCTTGTAGTTGAATAAATAAAAAAAACATATAAAAAAAACATATATATAAGAAAAAAAAACAAATAATTTGTTTGCTAGTGAAAACCAGGCAACTGGCACTTAGCAAACATGAATTCATAGGGGAAAACTAGGGAAACTTGGACTCTATGAATTCCTTATTCTTGTTCTAGTGTTCTCACATAATTTCAATGCAGGAACTCTCCACCAAAACTGACTTGAGGTCAAGTCACATCCTAAACAAGGGGGAGAATTGCATCAGATCTTTAGCTGGAAAGCTGAAGTATAGAAGGAACTTGTATTGTCAACAGAGGGACCTGAAATAAGAAATCATTGCCGAGGGACCTGAAAGACCTGCCAATGTCAAAACAACATGTACATATTCCGTAAGCATTGCAGAGGGACCTAAAACAAGAAATCATTATAGAGGGACCTGAACAACAATTCAAGAACCAGAGCATGAAGAACAAGGAGCAGCAATAAAGTTTACTTTTTAATCCATCTACAACATCTGATCAATTGATTTCATCCCACTTGTACAGACATCATCCAGGGGAGTATATGTATAGTCATTTTGTGCTTGAAAATTCAATTTTTTCTTAGAAATTTTTAGTCTTTGTTAAGTTGAAATTAGTACCTGAGGATATTCATTATCATTTCATATCCTATATTCCCTATACATACCCTATAACCCTTATACATCATATTCCATTTCATTTCCATACATATTCCCTATTTATTTCATGATCATTAACCCCATTAACCCCTAAGTATTTTTCTTTAGAAGCTTAAAAAGACCAAACTGGGACAACTTTTCAACCTGCACATACAACTCAAGAATTAGTGATGGTGATAATTTTAAATATGACCCAAGATGGTCATTTTAAAATTATAAAGATGTGCTATATAATCAAAACAAACAAACATCATGCGCTATATGAAAATCAAAGCAAATATATACCATATGAAACTATATGCCATAGTCCAAATGGTTTGCATGCGCTATAGTCATACATATATCATAACCCAAAGCGCATATATATATGATATAAGTTAAAGCATATATATATATATATATATATGGTATAAACTTCGGGCATGAAAGGAAGGGCGCATATAATACAAGGTATGGTGTATGAAGGGACGGCCGCGCGCAAACCATATGGCACGACTGTGCATATAAGTATTGCGGCGGGGTATTGTTTAAATGGTAAATGCATATCAAACTCATTGCACTACAAACGCATGACTGAATATCATTGCACGCATGAGGAGCACGGGAATGAATACACGACGGTGGCAATTATATTGAATGCAGCCAAAGGTTAAGCAATGAATGAAACAACATAACCAAAACGACAAATACCAGCCAGCACACAGGTACGGGGTCAACACCGTGGCATGGCAACTGGTTGTCATTGGGCAGTGCACTGTACAAGAGTTATGCGCATGCCTTTCAAATTAGAACGATGATTCGGCCATCCTCATGACACAGTCGGGCGACTGGTCAAACAGGACAGCCATACCAACCACGCACTGTAACACCAATAAACGAGAAGCGCACAGTACACCCATGAAACGGTCATGAACCGACCGAATTCTTGCACTGTTTAACCTCATTCCTCATTGCCGAATAGCTCAGAACGATGGTGTTTGGAGCTGCAAACTAGTGAAAAGGAGAGTGAAGCGGGTTTAGGCGGATTTAAGAAGGAAAATTATCCCGGCTTTAACGACAAGTGATCACCGAGTTTCGGGATTCAATCAGGTAATGGAATAATTTGTTTAAACTCGACAAACAGTGGAGTATAGTTGTGAACTGTCTGTTATTAATGGTTACATTCTTCTGCCCTTGCCACTAGTCAGTTGAACGATTGAACAGGGATTTGGAGCGCCGGTTAATATTCCTCAGTGCTCGTTGACAACAAGGTAACGCCGAAACCACAACAATAAGTCGGTTGATTCACTGCGTAAATTATGGCATAAAATACTAGTGAATCGCGCAGCATTTAAATGTAAACTCATTGCATGGATAACACGTTAGGGTATGGAATCATATGTGGAGTTTTAACGGCGTGCCGTGTTCACAACGAAATCTATGAACAGAGGAGGCACCGAAATGTGATCTTTGTGGCGTGTTTGTGTTGCATGGGACTATTTGTTGTTGGTTGAATGCGCGTTGTTGATTGAAATGCGCACCATTGTTTGACTGCGCCTTGTTTTGATTATACATTTTGTTTTATTGCGCGTTGTCCTCATTCATATCCCTGATATATCATATGCATGAAAACGGCCGAATGATAAAAAAATTAAGGCATATGTCTCTGTTATGAACCCTTGCTGCTGCGCATTTTTGTTTTGACCAAAACAAGGGAGTGAAATTTATGAGGGCCGAACGAGCCATGTCATGTTCAAATGAAGAACTGTGTAATAAGACCGAGTTTTGATTGCCAAAGGGAGTTCATTTGCCAAGCCATTTAAAACTTATTTTAAATACGCTATTTTTTATTATTTTTGTTTTGAGGTCGAGAGCATTTTTGCAATTTTCAAAATTTTTATGATGAGGCCGAGAGCATTTTGGCAATTTTAAAAACTTTTATGATGAGGCCGAGAGCCATATGCATGCGCTGTAGTCAAATCACTCCTTATTTTTAATGATTGTACATACACAGTGAAACTATGGCTTGATTTTGGTAACAGTATACACAGTGTAGGGCGATAAGCATACATGGAACAGTATGAAAAATTGTTTTCATATGTATTTTGTTTACAAGAACAAAGATTAGCAAATTGACAGGGATATACAGGTGTTTGAACAGGAAGTTAAAACAGTGCTGCTGCAGAGAAAGAGTAAACAGAGGTTAAGGAAATCAGAGTTAAATTGTTGTGAGGAGGAAGGTAAGTTTCTTTGCTTTCAAAATTTCATTTTGAAAACGAACAATAGTTATATTTTTATTGTCAAGATGAAATTAGTAACAGCAGAGGCATTCATTCACTGGTTTTCAGAAACAATGTCAACTAGAGTAGAGCCAAAATTTCAGATAGAGAGCTGGGGGAAAGAAACTATAGAAAAACTTTACCAAGCAGGGATGATAGGATTTTTACAAAAATTTGATGGCCACTCTGAACAGATAACAAGGGACTTTATAAATAATTTCAGTCAGGACCAGACACAGGTAGGAGATGTTATTATCCCTGTAACTCAGGAATATCTTTCCCAAGCTTTATATCTACCCATGATAGGTGAGAAATATTACAAAGGCCTGCACTTCAAGGAGAAAGCATGGACTTTCTTTCTTGAGAAGAACCGGAAAGGGACTTTTGATAGAACAAAAGGGATACTAAGGGAATGGTTCAATGAACCATGGGGTGAGTTGGTTTTGGTCATCCATAAGTTTTTGACGTGTGATAGAGGATATAGCGTTGCCCACTTGTATCATGTCAGGCTTCTACAACATATTAAGGGAGAGGATAGGATTAACTTGCCATATTTCCTATATAGGAGCCTTTTGAGAATGATTGAAACAGTAAAACATGAACACAGGCCTAAAGCAGGACAGATTTACCACCAAGGATTGATCAAAATCCTAGTTGAATATCAGGTGAGGTCACAAGGCATAGTATAGAGAGAGTTCATGTCTAAAAATCAGTTCATTGAACATATTAATGAACTACAGGATAAAATAGAGCAGGAAAACAGAGGATTGATGAATTCACCCTTGTATCCTAGAACAAGAGCTAAACAACAAAATAACATGGCCATGCAAGAGAATGAAACATCTATTATGTCTATTCCTATAACATTTAGGAATAAAAGTCCCATTGACTTAGACAAGGAAGTAGAAACATATTCCCCAAGACAAAAAGAAGAAAATGACATTGCACAAGAAGTATTTGAGAGGGATTCTTCATATGATGATGCAGCAGCAGCATCATTAATGAAAAAAACACAAGATTTTGAAAAAGAAATCAATTTGGGAAGAATCAGGGACTTAACTGACCAATTGGAAATTAGCAAAATCTTGGAAAAACAATTAAAAGAGGAAAACAAGGCAAATAAGAAAGATAATGCTAAATTGGTTAAGGCAAATGAAAAGTTAAAAGAAGAATTGGGGAAACTGAAACTGAAAAATGATCTACTTTCTAAGCAAGCATTTAAATGGCTAAAGGAAAAGAATATGTGGCAGGCAAAGTATGAAAAACAGAAGGTAAAAGCAGCTTTGTTCAGGGATAGACATGACACAGGTTTGGATTGTTTGGTCAGGGCAACACAACAGGAAGCATCTACAGGTACAACATCTACTACAGAGAGAAGAAGGTCAAAGAGGAGTAAGCAAGCATGGGGACATGCTTGATGATAAGCAAGGGAGAGATGTTGGGCCTTAGTTTTGGTCTTATTTTTGCTCTAAGAAACTTACTAATCCATCTATTTGCCATCCATTTTCCCTTCATTTATCCCATTTTGATGTATATTTGATATCCATTCAGGTATTTAATTTTAATTTCTCAATTTCTAAAGTTTTTATGAAAGTTTGGTTTTTAGTGCAAAATTGGCAGATTCAGAAATTCCCGTAATAACTCTATGGTTGATATGGTTGCAGGACACTTGGGCACGAATTGAATACATGGATGGATAGCTTGGGAACTAGGACTAAGCCAACTATGTTTAGTTCGAATAGAACAAGCTTTATTAGGCCCATTTGGTGCTAGTCAATCATGACTAGTCATTCAGAAATCCCATAGAAATAGGGCAATTTTGAGATTCTATAGGATTGGTCATATTTCTTGGGATGGGAGTAATGAATTCAACTTAGATAGGTGGATGAGAGTAGATGGGTTTGTTTGAGTGAATATAGATCAGTTTGTTTCATGAGACTTCTTATTTAAAAGCCAAAACTTTAATGGCTTATGTATTGACTTATTATACTTTTATGTTGTGACACCTTTGGATTGAAGAGTTAATTTGAAGACTTGTGTTATTATTATTTTGCTGTTCAATGCTATGGATGTGTGACTGAATTTAAGCTTCTGATATCACCTCTCAAGTGTGCAAGGCAAGGGTGGAGGGCCCCCATTCCAAGCTAAGTACACTTCCTTGTTAACTAGTTTTATTTCCTTGTAATCTGGTTATTGTAGAACTGGTTTTTCAAAGTTTTATTTCAGATTGCTTTATGGTTCATGCATAGTGATTGATTTCATTAGTTCTTAGCTTATTCATCACTTTATCAAGTTGTTAAAACAAGTGTTCAAGTTGAGCATCCCTTCTACTAAAATGATGAATTAAAACTAGTTTCCTTTGTTTGCATGCAAGTAGTTTCTTATTGAGATTTTGATATTGAGATGAATGAATTATGATGGAATACCTTATGTGTCTCTTAAGTTAAGAGCTTCTTTCATTAATAATTTATCCATCTTAAGTTCTTGGTTTTAATCTCTGATTCATTAAGTGGTAATTGAGGCAAAAGTGGACTTCTTAAGTCAAGAACCATTTCAATGTTTTTCCTCTTTTAAACTAATTGAATTAGAGTTGTGGGATGTATTACTTTAAGCTTTTCAATAACTTATCTTTCAAGGTTTGATTACATCTGATCTTCACATATAGTGAACTTGCCTCAACGCATAAACAACCCGGATTGATAAGAAATAATTGTGTTAATTTAGGTACACAAATTAGCTCAACACACTGCATTGGCATCGATAACACATTGAACGAGAGTTTTTCACATTTGAAATGTTAGTTTTCCTTCTATTTTGACCATTAAAAGATGAATTTGCAGAAAATTTGTTCTTTTACAGTTTTATGCTCTAAACCTATTTTTTTTACTGTTCTTTTTTTATTTTTATTTTTGCAGTATCATATTTTACGAGAAAAACCACATAAAAAATCCTATTTTTTTATATTTTTTTAGCGAAGATGAAAAAAACTCAAATGTTTTTTTTTTTTTTTTTTTTCACGGTTGGGTTCATCCACGAAAAACAAGGAAAAACAACCATTCCCATAAAAAAACAATTATATCTATTTTATTTTTTATTGCACATGCAAAAACGTTGTTAGATTTTTTTTTTTTAATATATATATATATATATATATATAATGTATATTGTTTTAAATTTTTCTTAAATTTCATTTTTTTTAATATTTTATAAGATTTTTTTTTAAATATATATATTTAATTTTAAATTCATATATATATACATATATATAAATTTTGTCAAAACCCCCACCTGCGCCTTAAGCGCGGGTGGCATCAGGATGCCTAGTCTTGGCTCAACCTTTGGGGGATTAAGGAGGAGATCATCATGGGAAGCAAGGAAAGTATCAAAGATGTTATTACCTCCAGTTTTAAGGACAAGATGTGGTATGCTAAGGCGCTGGAGGGCAAAAAGAAGCTAAGGTACTATAAGGAGGCGATCAACCCTACCCTCGATAACCATTATCTTTCTATATTGACTAGCATTGAGAAGAAAATGAACATCTCTAGGATTAGAACTAACTCTCATGAGCTTCAGAGTGAGACCGGGCAATGGTCAACTCCTAAGGCTCCCTGGGATGATAGAATTTGTCAGGTTTGTGATACTAAGAAGGTGGAAGATGAAAAACACTTCCTTTTAGACTGCCCGACTCTTGCCCACATTCGCTTTCAATTCCCTATCATCAATCACACCTCCAATCTTCTTGACTTATTAAGCCAACCCAACTATAACGATCTTGGAATGCTTCTTTCCCTTCTCTTTGATCACAGAAACAAGATTTTGAAGAATGACAATTAGACTCTCTTTTCTTGAGGTCCAATAGACCACATTGGTCTTACTAGACATTAATCATCATCATCATATATATATATATATAAAATAAAATGATTTTTTTTTTTAAAGAGGGGTCGAAGGCCGGAGGCTGGCGGGTGGGGCTATCGGAACCACGCAAACCCGCCCGCTGGTCTCCGGCCCCCGTTTGGGCCGAGGGGTTGATTCTTCTTGGGCCTGACAGCCCCGCCCGCTGGCCCCCGTCTCTTATTTAAAAAATTAAAATAAATTTAATATTATTTTTTTAATTAAAAAAAACAATTATATTTTTTAATTTATAAATAATTTATTTAAAATTAAATTTTATTTTATTTTAAAATATATAATAATTATTATTTTTTTAAATTTTAATTTATATATTTAATATATATAAATATATATATATATTTTAAATTGTCATTCATATATATATATTTTTGTTAAAAAAAAAACATTTAATTTAAGATATGTGTTTTTTAATTAATTTATATATAGTATCAGGAAGATGGCATTAAAGAAGTTTTATGTGAATGTCTTTGGACCAAGGCAGCAATTGCATCATCTAAAGTTGTAGTTGGACACACTATGAATACTATTGAACACATCGGAACATAGAAATGTAATAAAAATCAAGCAAGTACAATCAAACTTATTTAAGAATGGAAGAATGCACAATGTGTAAATAAAAATAAGTTTTTCACGGCATCTTAAAGACAGTGAAACCGATGATGGTGTACATATCTATCTGTATTGTGGTATGCTTAACTTTGGTGAATCATATGAGTTGATGGGTAGAGTACGAGACATGTTTTGTGCCGAATACAAACACTGTTTATGTTCTTGCAAGATTGGCCAATACACGTGAAAATGTTAGATATCATCTCTCAAAGGTCCAGTATGACACATATGAAGAATCTACACAGTTGTGTGAAGAAATTGCAAGCAACATTGCAAGCAACATTGCAAGTAACATTGTAAGTATGCTTATTTATATTTATGTGTTATGCATTATTGTAAGGATCATTAATTTTTTTATAAATTATTGATTATTGACATATTGTATTTTGTTTCATAGGATTTTGTTGAGAGTCTTTCAATCATGTTGGAGGGTATTTATTATATGGAGCCAAATATTATGACTGTGATCAACAATTTCCACACAGAGACAAAAGAAGAAAGGAGAAGGAAGCAAAGAGCAATAAATCGTGACACTGCAATAGTACATACAGGGGATCAACAAAGAATCCTTAAGGTGGGTCAATCTAGTAAAGCTAAACATGTTGTTTTTGAAGATGTGGAAGCTGAAGCTGAAAAATATGTTACCATTAGTGAGGAGGAGATTAGAACTATTGTTGCAAAGGAGAAAATAAATAAAACACCAAAAATAAAAATGGCCACAGATATCTCTCTTCCAGCTGATGATGAAGAGCTTGTTTATCAAGAAGAAGATATGTTAACCGGTAAGAAGAAGAAATCAAATGTTGGTCAATCTGTAAAAATCATGGGCAACAATGAAGAACAAAGTGAAAGCTCCAAAGGAAGTAGAGAAATCATAACACCAAGTGTTGAGTTAGAGGATGACATTATTAAAACAAAACAAAATGTCATTTGAGATCACTTGAGGAAGAATAAATTAATTAATGGTGACCAAACATTTCAGCTTAATGTTAGTCAATTCTATAGGCCAAATGAAAGACAAAATCAATATCAAATTAGAAAGGCACATCACCTACATGTGCATAATCTGAAAACATTGTTCTGGTTCAATCCATATGTGTATGTGGTGGATTATGTGGTTCTTGGTTATCCAAATCAAGTTCCCAACAAACATGCATTTGATTGGACATGATGTTTTGAATATAAATATTATGTAATTGGAGGGAACCATTCAACAGAGGCAAAAAGACAATTGATTGAGGAATATCCCAATAACTCTCTTTTTGAAACAGTGAGATGCATCATTTACGTTGGTTTAACAGAAACAAAAACAATGTTATTGGCAAGAGATCATAATGCAGATAATGAGTATAGAATGTATATGACTTTCATCCAAAGCGTCAAATTTATTCATAGTGAATTTGTAGAAAAATGTGGTGGGGATAAGACAAAAGTCAGTTTAAGCTTTCAGAAAGAATGTTTAATGGAAACGAGTTATCAAATTGAGGATAAAATCAATTCAAAAGGTGGCAAAGTAAATTCAAATTTATTCAGAGGCATGGATAACATTTTTCAGTTGAAATTTAGAATTGGGGAGATATGAGAATTGATTGATGAAATTTTCGACTAGTGGGAGAATATTTCCATAAAAAATCAGAAGGTTAAAAAGTGTAAACCCATAATATGTACCAACAGTAAGACAGGTTTTGAAATGAAGCAACTTCCAGATGATATGACTATCACACCTTGAAGAACAATGCAAGGAGTGAAGGATGAGAAACTAGTCAAATCAATACTATGTCGTGTGAAGTCAAGTGAATCATCAATGGATGAAATGTGTGCAGAATTTCAAAAGTAAGTTTGTTGAATTATTTTTATTTTTTCTTTGATTGTAATTTTCTTTTAAATATAACATATTGTTGTTGGTAGTATTTGTTATACATATTATTATATTAACAAATTTTACTTTATTTATTCAGTCAAAAGATTTATATGAAAATACAAGAACATATTGTTAAAATGTTGAATGGAGAGAGTTGAGATGATGTTGTGTGAAACTACCCAGAATTATGTTCTACAACAACACTTAGAGATTTTTATCTTACATTCAATAAGGTATGTTGATTTATACATTTATTTTATTCATATGTAAACTATTTTTATTTTATTACTTATACATATATATTTTTTATTTCATTAAAGATGTCAAAGAAAGATACAAATGGAGTACCAAGTACTTTCAAAAGCTTTATTGAAAAAATTAAGATGGAAAGACTGAGAAAATAACATCTTAAGAATGTTGAACTTGATCCTACTCTTACTCATTTCATTTGAAATGGGCTCGACAATATCCAATATCAAATAATACAAGGTGATTGTGAAGACATTGCAAAACTCATACTTAAAAGGGAATATGCCCTAGTTATTGTAGATATTCCCCATGGTTTCAATTTCTCAGACATTGGATATGATAGTGAACCTTATACTTATCAAGCTTTTAGTAAAGTGGTTACGGGCTTTCAAGAAGTCACAACATCACCACTTTGGAGATTTGTGACATTTCATTTAGACACACAATTTGCAATGTTATTAACAAGCTTCAAGGGAAAAGCAAACTCAAGGATGCAACTTACATGGTAAGACTAATTGTATGTTTGATTATTGTTAAATTATTTATTTATTTGTTTTTTATTTTTATTTTTTCTATGTACAAGTTAATTGAATTTTAGTATGTCATGTTACAGGCAAAAGTCAAATCTTGTTTCTTCCAAAGATCAGGCTATTATAAATGATTGTGATTTCATCCATGTCGAATGTTGGACAACATATGATAGCTATAAGCTTATTCTTTTGAATCAAGTAGATGGAAAGAGTCATAGTCAAATACTGGTTCATGATGTTGTCATAAGAAAATTAACATATGAGGATAAAGATGCAAAAGGAGAGATAGTTAACATTTATAAAAAACACAAGCATTGATTAACTATCTTATAGATTTATGTTCAAATGAAGGAGATTGAGTCTTGGATTTATTCTTAAGTTCAGATAAGTTTTATTATATAAAATTCAATTTTAATATATATATATATATATATATATATATATATATATTATGTGTTTATACTAATTTACTTAATTATTTATTTTGTGCTTGATGATTAGGTACAACACTAGCATGTTGCCTACAAAAAGGAAGAAATTGCATTGCCATGGAAAAAGACTCACCACAATGCAATTTTATTCAACAAAGAATTAATGCTTCTCAATTTCTTCCAGATGCAATGCAATAAGTTGGTTTGAGGAAAGGGGTTTTTAATGAATCATGTGTGGCAAAAAAACAAAGGAACCTCAACCACCGTTATATGGAATGATCTGAAAATGACACTTTGGAAGATTTGTAGACATAAAAGATCCATTAGAAGAGGACAATGACCAAATTGAAGCAAAAAATATTGTGGATGAAGACATTAACGAAGGTCTAGAAGATGTTGAGCATGGATTAGTTGATATTATTGATTAAGTTTTAGTTATGCTTGCAAATGAAGCTCAATTTTGAGAGCTATTCATGAGTTTTACTTGTAATGTTTAGACTATGAGATTTTATGAGAATAATGAGTATTTCATTATTGTTGTTATATGTTTAATATTTGTATTATCTAATTTTCATTTTAATTTTTATGTGAATCATTATTTTTTGCAAAAAATAGTGATTACTATTAATTTTTGACAAACAATTCATAAAAAAAAGGCTATTTTTTCTTAAGTTTTTTTGTTAAGGTTTTCCCATAAAAATTGTTTATTTAAAATGTCATTTTTAACAAAAAGTCTCAAAATGTGTATTTTTTTGTCATATGTTTAAAAATATTGAGCTTTTAGTGATAATTATTTAATGTGCATTGAAATATTAATTAACAAAATATAAACATAAAGAAAATTCTAATTTTAAAATGTTGACCTTTTTTTTATTTTATTTTTTTAGCTATGCGAAAAAAAATGAAGATTTTATTACAAAAAATATTGAAAAGAAAAAATAAAAATAAAAACACAAATACATAAACACACTTAAAAATAAACATCTCATGGAAGAAGGAGACATCAGAAAATGTAAAGTGGCAAATATAAACCCTTTAAAAAAAGGGGTTGATGCTGCATCAACACTTTTCAAAATCAACATGAAAACCACTCACATCTAAAAAAAATGTTCATAAGAAAATTTAAAGTGCCAAAAATATGCTAAAAAAAAATGTTATTTTGAATAATTACTTTTCAAAATTGGGTGTCTTTTTTTTTGTTTCTACCTCAAAAAAACAGTTAATCGGTAATTTTCTCGTTTGATCGGTAATTATGTTCTATTCGAAGTCTGTGAGGATGTATTCAAACGGGTGACTTACTTCATCTACATGTATCTAGTCATATCTCTTGCAATGATGAAGTGGTTCCCTCCTGAAGGAAGGGAATTAGCCCCAGTCTCCAATGATCAGCCCCTGGCACTCACGCACACCACATGGCGAACATCAGGGGACTTGAGCAACAAAGAAATCAACGAGGTATCCTTTGTTAGCTGGTATTCCAAAATGATCACTGTCATAACGGTCGTCCCTAGAATCCCAAAGTCACTCCTGGATGAGTATTCCCAGGTCATATGGTTCGGTGTTCACCATGGCACCACCTGGATTCGACGCAAGGTTGACAACTTGGAGACATTCCAAATGTGCACTCTGCCTTTCAGTCTCTCAGAGCCGGTGTTCCATAACGAAGTTCTGTCCCGGCCATGTATTATTTGTGAGATCAGGGAGGACAAATGGATATACTCTTTTGAGGGAATGGTGTTACGAACACTACTTGGTGCAAGCCTCTCTGCCTCTCGGAAGTAGGTAGTGGAAGAAACAATTTCTCCTGTCTTAAAGAGATTTGAAACAACTATGTTCTTGGTTCGGAACACTCTGGAAGACTTTGGGTCGTTAGTAAGTTCTCTACCCCTCTTTTCTGAATTTCGTAGTGTTAGTTCGGTCGATGTTTTGTCACTAAAATCGATAGCTGTCTCCCTTCCCTTGATGGGCCCTACTTCTATTACTGAGCCGGCAGTGCAGGACACCCATCCATCTTCTACCCTAATTCCTTCAATCTCTTGGCACCCCATTCCCATTCCTTTATCCCAATTTGTCGACCTCACCAATGAAGAGCCTCACTCCATTGCTAGCGCCTAGATCATCAGAGAAATCCTACGTTTCACCTCAACTACTTCCCTAATATCTCACAGCCCCTCACCTCACGTGACCTCCCCCTCCATGACCATTTTAGATCCTCCTCAAACCGATAACCTCTTTACTGCCAAGACTGAAATGGAGGTGGATTATGTCATTCAAACAATCAACGACACCACCCATGACATCATCGCTATGAGTACTAAACTCGTGGATACGGTTACAATGCCTCTTCTATCCTTGCTACTGGCTTCAAGCCCTGAATCAACAAATGGACAACCAATCCACCCTTGTCCCAAATACCAGGAAGTTATAAACATCCTACCTCATACCTCTAGCCCTATTCCCCATTCGCCACCAATTTTTCCAAACGTCCACACCAACATCCACACTACAGAGGACCCACAACGGGAAACTTCACCACAAGGCCAATCCGAAAGGCCAGTCGCCAATGGACAACCTCTGCAGGTTCGATTCCGTCTCCCTGCTACCATGTCGAATGATGATCTTCATAATTGGTCTTCCTTTCAATTATTTACTTTCATCCAACTAGATGCTCACCAAGCATAAGCATTGCATAATACATTGGCAGACGAACATGAGTAGTAGCAACAACAAATTATCTTCTTAACGATCGAGCGATATTAGCTCCTACAACA
Source organism: Pinus tabuliformis (assembly GCA_031772625.1). Classification (NCBI taxonomy): domain Eukaryota; kingdom Viridiplantae; phylum Streptophyta; class Pinopsida; order Pinales; family Pinaceae; genus Pinus; species Pinus tabuliformis. Next base: position 529,525,101 of record CM062814.1, read on the forward strand.
AAAGCAAGTTCTGTAGTAGCATGTCAATGATATCAATGCTAAGTTTCATACACTTTGGCTTACTATTGTTGAGGTAGTACCAAATGCACCAGAATATTTCTCAGCATGCACCCTTTAAGATTGTTGCGACCACATTGGAACTGCATGCGTCGACCTTGTCTTTTTGAACGAGAGCTTATGCACACTATCACAGCCGAACATAAAGCACTCCCTGATCCAACCACTCAATATGTCGCTGAAATTGAGCAGAAGATAACTGACGTGGATTCTTTGAAGGCCTCCCTTCACCATGCTACTAGGGAGGCATAAGAAATCTTCACACAAGTTCATGACTAGTTTGGTTTCCTCGCTAGAAAGAATCAACCACTCTATGATTTACATCAACAAGCTCACCAATTTTATAACCAAACTTTTCTCACGATTAACCTCGACCAACAAAAGGATCTGTTTGCCCAAACTGATTTGTTAGAGAAGCAGATCCAACAGATTGAGGATGATTCTTAAGCCACTAAGGCTCTGCTACATGAAATCAAACCACCTGCACAAATCCATTTTCAGAAGTTAAGACAACTCAACACTGAAGCTTGGATCCAATGGAACGCCCTCATGATTACTTAACCCATCCAACTGACAACTGAACTTACCACACCATTTCTTGAGCAAGATGCTACGTTGTTGGATTCCTGTCAGTTGAAGATCACTGAATACACCCAATTCAAAATTGAAGCCATCCAATTTGTCCCTACGTTGGGTCCTTCATTTGAAGGAGAACATGCAACATGTAAAGGAACAATCTAGGAAGAAGCAGCACAGGTAGGAGCCTCGCAACAGGAAGGAGAAGCAACAACATTAGCCAAGGATTGACTTGGGGATGAGTCAATCATTTATGGTTGGGGCCTGTTGCGTCCTTTGTTTTGGGGTAGGAAACCACCAAGGAAAATAAAGGAAATCCACTAAGATTTATTAGACAATGAAGTTGACAAGTGCAAAGCATGGGAAAATTCAAGCACAATGGTGTTCACAGAAGTCGTCGAGGAGGAAAGCAACAGTTGCAGTCGTCACAAAAGCCGCCAAAGAGGAAACCGCGTGGTATTCGAGGAGAAGGTTGGCAGTTCAGGTGAATAACGTAGCATAAGAATTTTATAAAAGCCAAAAGGAGAAAACAACAGAAAGAGGGAGGTGAGGATCATATGCCAAAATGTTGTCATTGGGTCTGTTGAAATTGGTTCTATTGTTGGCTCATCTCTATCTGAGCCAAATTAGATGATGATCTATCTGATTTTGGCTGAGGGGTCATAGTGCCAGGATGTAATGATACTTTATGCTTAATGTAAAGAAGTTGTGGATTGTTCTATGCCTCTAAATGTGTTGGTTTAAGTTGCTCTTTAAAAAACAAATTTTACATGAATGTGAGTGTTACCTGTCTCTTTCGTTTTGCCGCAAGTTCTACTTTATGTTGCATAAATGATAATGTGATTTCCTAGAGTAGATGTGGATGATAGATCGTTGTCATTACACTCCTTGATGTTTGGTTCTAGTCCATTTTCATATTCAAGTCTTGGCATGCCTCGGGTGAGATGCCTTACTTCTTCGAGGTAAGGTGAAAATGCTAGCATTGCGTTAGACTAAACGAATCCTTTATTGGCCCTTGAGTTTGAACGCAAGGTCTCTACCTCTTACAATTTTTTGCCAACAATTCATCATTATATATCATATTAGAATTTTTTCACACCTTATGGATGGTACCTAATGTAAACTATTGATGCTAACATTGACTTGATAGAGATATCAAGCCAAATATACATTAAAAACAACCAATCAAAACATTGACCTTAAACTTTCTACATGATGCGTAAAACCCTTAGCCCAAAGACAAGAGAGAATGACAAGTTACTTTATTGCAAAGTGAGCATAAGCATGTCAACATGCGAGACTTGAACCTAGGTGGGGAGGATAATAGCCATTCCACCCAACCACCTAAGCTAAACTCAATTGACCATTATTATTATTATTTTTACTTAGAATAAAAGCACAAAACACCTTGAAGCTTTGCCACAAGGGAATCAAAGAGAGGCAGACAACCCGTGATCAATAACACCTAGCAACAATATCAAAGAGCTTCAAGTCTTGGCTCTAAACCACTTGAGTTAACCCTTGAGGGTCAAGTGATAATTACTATTAATTTTTTTATATTCTCAACTTATACTATTATTACTAAATTATGGCGTACTCTAACTTATAGATGAAATACACTTTTTTCACTAGAATTCAACAAAATAATTTCAAGAAAGAATGTGATTTTTTTGTTTAAAATGCATTTTTGAATGCATAAATGGATTCAATACCCTGAAAACTTCATGGGCGATTGAATTCTACAAATTAAACAACTTAAACTCAAGTTTTTAAAAATCTTTGTGGGATTTTTTCACAGAGAAGCCCTCTAAAACCTAGTATGGGAGAGATATTATCACGTAACGTTACATTTAAAAATATTAAAATAATAATTTAAATTAACAAATTAAAAATAATAGTAATAAATAAATTAATGTTAGCCATAATTAAAAGACTTCAATTTGCACGTTAGTTTTACACAACTTTATATAGAGATATAAAGTAACCTAAAGTAACAAAAATCATTTACTTTTTACTACTAAGAATAAATGTAATATGGAGATCACAAGAAATATTATTTTTGATATTACATGATGTTTAGTTCATTCTACATTTAGTTTACATGTGATATTTAAAAAAAATATTAAGTTTTTTGAGGGAGAACCACACTGATTTTTTTCGGGAAAACTCTCCTCAAAAAACTTGATATGGATCACAGAAGCCTAAATTCAATAAAAAATATATTAATAACAACAAAATATTTAAATGTCCATATTAAATACCATAATTTTATATCTATTTCATATAGAGAAAAATAAAGTAATTTAAATTATTTTTTTTCTTGTATTTTCACTTTTCATAACTAGAGAGATATGTAATTTATTTTATTTCTAATATATAGTGGATATATAAGATTTTAAAAATATTAATAACAATTTTTTTTTTAAAGTATGTTATAAATAAAACATGAATCATATATAACGAAAGGAAGATTGAGAGAAATCTGATTCCATTAATAGCTACTTTCTAATTCAATGTATGAGAGATATTTGTAATTCTTTTTATGCTTAATATAAATTTGATATGTAATATTTAAAAATATTAATAATAAAAATAATTAAATGTAATGTGAAGAATATGAATTATAAATAAAATATTTTATTATCAATTACATATATATTAAAATATTTTAATGTCAATACATATATATTATATATAAAATATTTCAATATCAATACATATATATTATATCAACTTAAAATATATTTGCATTTCAAAAATTTACTCTTAACCACAAAGTTAAGATAATTCTAAACTACTTAAAATATATTTGCATTTCAAAAATTTACTCTTAACCACAAAGTTAAGATAATTCTAAACTAAAAATTAAAATTAACTAGAAAAAAAACCATTTAATCTCAGCTATTCATCTATAAATTAGAGCACACCCTAAATTATTTATGTCCTAAAATATTAGGACTACTTTAAATTACTCTTTCTCTATACATGGTTTGTAGTCTCCAAAAATATTATTACTATTTTAAATTACTCTTTCTGGTTATGTAGTCTCCAAAGGTTCATAAACTTCTATCTGGCTAAACGTCCGTTAAAGGTTTTTTTAATCTCATCTATTCATCGCACACCCTAAATGATTTATATCCAAAAATATTATTACTATTTTAAATTACTCTTTCCCGATACATGGCTTGTAGCCTCCAAAAATATTATTACTATTTTTAAATTACTCTTTCTCGTTTTGTAGTCTCCAAAGGCTCATAAACTTCTATCTGGCTAAACGTCCGTTAAATACCTATCGGTGCCTTTCCACTCCGTCAACAAATTAAAGAAAGGAGCGGTAACAGATGGACACGTCAATTGACGGAAACAAGCTCCTTATAAGTCTATCAACGGACTGCAACCTTATCGCTAATTCTGTTCGTTCTCGACTTAAAAGATAAATCTCGGTAGACGCCCAGTCCGCTGTAATTGAGCGCTGGGAAACGTTTGACTCTCCGGATGTGAGCTAATCGCGTTTGAATTTGAATGTACTTCTACGTTTGACAGTATGGTGTCCGTGTTGGTGCATTCACTTCCCCGGAGCCTCGGCAGTTTAACGAAGAGCCTCAGTCAGGTCGCGAGGTCGAAACGGGTGCGGTTGGTCATTGCGTCTGGTAGTGGGATCACTGTGAATGTTTCCAGCTGTGGAAAGCCTCTCCATTCTGTAGATTTGCATGGCGTATTGACGGTCTCGCGGTTTGGCTCCAACAAAGATTTCAATGAAGGGAAAGAATTGACCAGGCTAGGAGGCAAAAGAGATAGGCGGCGGATTTGTTCTTGTAAAAGTGATAAAGCCTCAGAAGATAACGTGGAAGAGAAGGTAAGATTATTCTCAGGGATTTTTCAGGTTGCCAGGGCTCATTAAAAGAAACTCACACTTGATGAAAATTCACTAAAATTCGCAAACTAGATCAATTCTTTAAAGACTGACGATTATGGTTAAAACAACTGGCCATTCATTTATTATTTTTGGAAGAAATTCGTAAAATAACGTCCAAAATATTGGCCAATTTACGGAATCTTTTGCAGAAATTTTTCCTTAGTGGTTCTTACATAATCTACCGTGGATATTATGTTTTCGATCATTTGTTAAATATGCTTCATTTGGAAATATTTTATTTAAGAAAAAGGCTAAACTGTGACTTACAAGATAACATCTAAAAATCCATTCCATTTATCCAAAGAATATCTCCAAAGATTGACAAATCAGCTCCAAATGTTAAAGTGAATCAAGATTACTCCAAATCTTCCACAAAAGAAGAATGTGAATCACTCAAGAGGGCCGAAATTCCAAATGATGAGATGATGAGTGATACAATGACATGTTCTTCTATTTATGAGGCATACAAATGCCTGATAATCCTAGAAGCTCCTCTTAATCATTTAGTAATGTGCAACAAAGACCCTAGGTCACAGGTAGACTTAGTAACCAATGGAAATCATAATACATTTCTCTATGAGGGCCGAAATGCTGACATCATGCTAGCATAGGCCCTTTTAGGGTTGACGTTGAGAGCTAGGAGTGCCATCATGGGCATAGTAGCTCTCTAAAATCAAGGTCTAGGGGTTGGCCTGTGATCCCTATGAAAATCATTCAGTGGCCCCCAAATGTGGGTTTGGGGCACAAAACTGGGTCTCATATGCCTCATGGTGATGAATAAACCTGATTCTACTCCAACATTGAGGGCACTGAAGGTGGGGCTAACCCTCCCATGTCTCAAGGCGTGAGACAAACCTCGTTTGGGCCCTAGATCAACTATCAAACCATGTGATCTTTGCTAAGCCGACTGGGGGCAAGTTGGTCTAGGTGCATCATCCCATGAATAACAAAGCAAATGCAGAAACACTGTGGTTGCTGAAGGTGCCCATGGCTATGAATGATGCTTTACAATTGTTCGGAGTCCCATGGCTCTCAATGCATCTCTTGTGGGTGTCAATATGCCCCTCTAAAGGACTTGGACCCTAGTTAAGTTATCTAGACATATAGATAGAACCACCTGCTAGTTACACACAATATCTAGTGCTGCAACTTTCATCATCAAGTACATTAATCATTATTACATCTAAGTGAACCAAGCTCGAAAGAAATGGGCAAAATAACACTTCATATGAGGCTTCTCCTCTAAAATTGCGGCCTTAATCACATAATGGTGTTACCTCCCTAGGTAGGAATGGCTAATATGTGAAATTTTTAAAATTGTTGTAGTTAATTTGGTTTTTATTCACGTATTTTTAAAAGATTATTTATCTTTTGTAAATTATATTAGACAAATACTAAATAAAACACTACTGCAACTTCACCAAAATTAAATCATAGGAACTGAGAAAATATCACACACACAAAATAATAGACACTGATATTTTTGGACAATTGTCCTTGGAAATACCTCAAAGGGAAAACTAGTTTTGCAGATGAGGTATTTTTATTACTCTTCAGCAAATCTGTAATTGAAATTACATACATTGTTTGCTGTAAAATTAGCAAACCTACGACAAATTAGTTTCTTCACTTCTACTAGATGATCTAACCTCCTAGAAGCAACTTAACCTCTTAAAATCAATTCGAGCCTCCTTTGGAACCCTGAATTGATCCACACGTGTGGCCCTGGTAGATAACTTGACCTCCTCTAGAAATTTGCACTTCCTGGTAGAATATCACGACCTCCACTGGAAAATCAAACTGTATTGGGAAAATCGAATTCTCCACTGCAAATTGACTTTCCCTGGGAATTTTGTCCTTCCTCCATCAACTCAGCCTCTTCAGTCAATTTACACTACCTCTAGGAAACTTGACCTTTGCAAATAAAATTGATCTCCCCCTGTCATAGAGAATCTGGAAATCGTTGTGAAGAAATTTCTCTTTGGCAACTTGATTTTCAATCACTAATCACTGCTAAATTCAACTGTTGGTTTCCTCCACGCTATCTTTGTGCCCTTGCTCTCATTGCAATTCATTGTGTCTCCAAAAGCCCCATCGATCTCCTCTTATAATCTCTTGCTGAACAATCAATGACCATGATCTAATCACAATCGATGACCAAGATCATCTTGACTTCTAAAAATTACTTTTCTAGAAGTCATTGGAGAAATTGAGTTGCCTCAATTAATCCTGATTAATTAACCACTTTTCCTAAGTTAGACTTAGGAAAATAATTAAATTGGCTAATTAAATCTAATTAAGACAATTTTCCTTAGAAACTTTTTTTTGGGTATTGGAGATAATTAATCCATTTGTGTTTCTAGCCTCATATACACCTCCTGAGACTAGAACATCTGTTCGAGCTACACAAACTAACATAATAGACAATCCTACTAGTTGTTCCCAACCTCCAAATGGGAGTGACATGTCCTTGGTCCACCCCTCAATCGATAGGTGCCATGTGAATAATGATGGAACAAAGGGAAGAGGACTTCATGGCCAAGTGCCATGGTCAAAGGGATCAAATATGATGAAGTACCTCATTTCTCATGTATAGATATGAGGAGGGAGCAATTGTGGGATGCATGAGTTACCGCGACCTTTGTTTTTCGACCCCTCTATATTGCCTTTTACTTTTTCTTGATTTTCCTTGTATTACTGCTCATAGCTCGAGGATTGAGAGCTTGCTTTCTATGATGTATAATAGTTATTACCCCCTTTAGGATGGGGCAGTTCATCGCCGGTCAAGGGTTGGGACATGCAAGGGTTCCTTATCTTCTATGAGATAGGGCAACATTGGCCCAGGAGCCGGTTGATGGCCATATGATAGAGGTAGAGCTCATGCTTGTTTTTTTCCCACATGCTAATTTGTAAGTCCCGACCATCTTTTGCATTTTGATTTTTCTTGTGGCCATCATATGCTCTTTTTTTTTTAACTGCATCAACCTCCTAGGGTACATTTCTAGGCCCTACCCAGGTATGATGATCCTGGTGGATATTGGTGGCCACTTGCTTATTCCACTTGGACCCCCACCATTTTTTATTTTTTTTAATATATTTTTGGTTCAGTTTTTTAGTTTCCTTAATTATAGCACAATTTACTATTTTTGGCAGTTTTTCAGGTCTTGAACTACCGAAGCTGTTTTGAGGCCCTAAACAACGTTTTTTTGGAAAATCGCCTGTGGCCAAAATGAGTTTTCAATTCGATATTTGCTATCAACAATTGTAGTCCTCGGATAAATCTTTTTAACGAGGTATCGTATGCGTCAAACGAATATCGTATGTCAAAGTTACGACCTTGGGAAGTTGATGTACCAATTTACCCCAAATGGGCCCATATTTTGGCGTTTCATCTCCCAGGGTTAGGTTTTTGGATGTTTGGGGTTTTCCATTGTTTCTCAATAATAAATAGGCTCTCAAGCCTCATTGTAACACAATTCAGAAGCATGTAGCCGCTACATTTCTTCTCAGAGATATACTACCATCGCTCAAGCTAGTCTTATTTCCATTCTGTTTGTAAGCATATTTCAGTATTTGATATTAAGGAAATGAATTTTTATTTCTGCTGCATTTCTATATTTATGGTTATATTTGTAATTTGTTGCATTCGTGTTTAAATTCGGATCAGTGGTATCAGAGCGGTCTGCTATTTTTCAATCCTTCTTTGCATGCCCTCTAACGAGGTTAGGGTATAAGGAGTTAGGGCTCGATCTAGTTGAACCTTTGCAAGATCAGCCTCGCAAACCCCGACGGCTGCCCATGGGGGAAGAAAAGAAAGACGAGGGAGCAGGAGATCATATTAAAATATTGCTCGAGGAGGCCCTCGAGAAACGAAGGAATGCGATCATGGATAACTTTGCCCAGATCCTTCAACGATTGCCCACCGATAGCGCATCCACATCCAACAACCACTCTGGAGGTCCCACTCCTTTTAAGATACAAGTAAACTTTGATATTCCCATATTTGAGGGCCAAATAAATGCAAACACCATAGATAACTGGTTAAATTTGCCAGAAGGATATTTTTCTGTTCATGATTTTTCCAGTTGGGAAAAGATTACTTTTGTCTTCTCAAAGCCACCCCCCCACGTCAATGACTGGTGGGAAACCTATTGTGAGTAGAAGGATGAAAGTATGCCCTCACTGTTTTCAGCCGCACCCACTTGGAATTCGTTCCGGGATGCCATCAAGGAGCAGTACTACCCTGTCGGGAGTTATGAGGATAAATACATAAAGTGGACCACGCTGCGACAGGGAAGGGACCAAGACGTGCCAGAGTTTACCAATGTTTTTCATACCCTTCGCACGAAGTTGGGTATCAAGGATTCTGAGAAACATTTGGTACTCAAGTACTGCGATTGCCTACACAGGTACATCCAAGATGAGATGGAGTTCCTGGACATCTCCTCACTCGGCACGGCGTACCGATACACTGTCAAGATTGAGTAGAAGCTTAAACAAAAAAAGCGAGACTTTGGATCTATGAATTCGAAGCAAGGGAAAGGTGCCCCCAAACCGCAGAACAAAAGACAAAGCCAAGGTGGGACGGTCAAGGACAACCCGCTAAAGCCGCAAGCAAAGAACAACACCGTGAAGTCGAAGAAGGACACGGGAAAGTGGTGTGAGTTCTGTAAGAGCTCCACTCACAACACAAGTGAGTGTTGGGTCAAGCAGTCATTGGTGGTCAAGCTGAAGGCTTCTAAATTAGATGCATGTTCCGACTATGAGTCAGAACTCGACAAGGGGAATGACAAAAGGAAGCAGATTATCAATGTGGAGCCTAATGCCACCGTTGCCACCACGAAGATCCAGAAGGAGGAACCCAAAGATCCAGAGGAGGAGTGCCTCTTCCACTCCCAAATGTGGGTAAAGGGTTCCCCACAGTTCATTGTCGACAATGGGAGACAAAAGAACTTCATTTCAACAGAGGTCGTGAAGCGCCTGGGCTTACCGACCACAACACACCCACATCCGTACACCATCGGGTGGCTTCACCAAGGACGAGATCTTCGCATCAGCGAGCAGTGCTGCCTTCCATATAACATCAAGCCCTTCATAGATGAGATATTATGTGACGTTGCCTCTTTTGATATTTGTGATGTATTATTAGGCCAACTATACTTGTGGAAGCGACATGCTATGTATGAGTCAAGGCCTCGCGCTGTTATTGTTACCTTGGGAAATAAGTTGTACAGGATACCGGAGGTAGCACCGCCTACTGCCATCTCTTTGGTTACTGCAAAACTATGCAGTAAGCTCATTTCCAAAATTGGGAAATTTGTTTTCTTGATGATACACCCTCAAAGAAAGAAGACAGTGGCCACGACCTCTAAACAAGGCCCCTCCGCACGACAACAACAAATGGACAAGGTCGTGGAGGAGTTGTTGGAATTTCTAAGTCTATTCGTTAGAAACCCTTCATGTACTTTACTGATTTATTCCAACCTACTTGTTCTGTTAATTAACAAGTTATTTACCATGTAAATACTGGAAATAAATACAAGTACATGCTCAACACATTACAGATCATCAATTGAAGGAAACAAAACAAGCACACAAGTGACACCGTTGTTTTTGGACCAATGTCCCCGAAAAAACCTAATGCGAGAAAACCGATGCAACTATCTGAGGGTTTTATTATTATGCAGTTTCTGAATACAATCTAGGTGCCAAAACTGGCTCACCCAACAAAGAATAATATCAGCAGTAGTACCTCTCTACTTGGAAGCAGATATTCCAGCTGAAACCTCGGATAATCACTCCGGCAGCTTCACAGCTCCAATCTACCCCACGAAACCCCAACGTCAGCCCTTTCTGGCCCAGCGTTTGCCCAATGTCACTCTGGCTTGGCCTGTGTCAGCCTCTGGAGGCACTGCATCAGCCCTCTGGCCCTCTGCATCACCCACGCTGGCTCGCTGAGGCATGGTGCAGCTCTTGGTTGGCTCTGCGTGAACCCCTGGCTAGTTCTGCGTCTCTCACTCTTGGCTACTGCGCTGATCCTCCTGGTGCTATCTCTACGTCTCTGCTTCTGTATTCACTGCCCCTCAGCTGCAACTTTGATCACTCTCTCGACTTCCTCAGCAAACCCAGCCCCAGAAAGTCGAATCTTGATCAACTCAGTGTGTTCTCCAAGTGACCCTCAAGTCTCCTCTTATACTTTTCTCGTTGACAAATCAATGACCGAGATTAAGTCCCTAATCAACGGCTAAGATTAGATCTGGCTTGATCTATGACTTTTGTATTAGAATATATCTCTATATCTCTATTTAGTAATGCTCAGTCTTTTAGATGTTTCTATTCTTATTCTTTTAGCAGTTTCTTAGATGAAACTGTTTGTTCGATATTCTACATAGAAACCTGATGTTTCTATTCTTGTAAATATCTTTGTATTATCATTGAGCTGTTTGCTCCATGTGAATTAATTCATTGAACATTCTTTTATGGTATCAGAGCAAGGTTAAGAGATTCTTCTTGAAACAGTAATTCTATCTGCATCGTAATCTCTTGAGTCCTTTCTAAGGTCGAGCCCTCTGTAAGCCAGGCAGCCTTCACTGAGTCTTAGCCTCGGCTTTGCTCGCTGTGATAAAAGCTTACAGTCGTCCATCTCGATACAGAAATGGATTCTTCCCTTGCATGATCTTTTTATTAAGAAAATAACTTTGGGGCGGTGACTGTTTTCATGGGAGCGGAATTTTTTTTTGGCTGACCAGTTTTGCTTGGAATTGTGAATCCGGCTATCTTCGTCTTCGCCTGGCGGCTACTCGACCACAACGTGGAATTCCTCAGCAATCGTGATCCAGGTGTCTTCCCTCAAAACTCATTTTTTTTGAAAGTCAGAGTCGTGGTTTGAAAATTCGATCTGCAGGCAAAATCGTGGTTTCAAAATCGTGGTTTTTATTTCAACTCTGTCAAAATCCCGTGGTTTTTATTTCAACTCTGTCAAAATCCCGTGGATGGAAATGCACCCTATTTTTTGATGTCCGCTATGCTATGAGATAAGAGGAGGATATCACTACAGGCGTCTTGATATTTCAATCCCGTGGATAGATATTTGAAACCCGTGGTTAATATATATTTTTTTGAAACCCGTGGATATATTCTGCAGACCCGTGGATACTTGAAAACCGTGGTTCATTCCGTGGATACATTTGAAACCCGTTATATATATTTCCAAATCCGTGGATACAAAACTCGAACCTGCGACCTTTCGCGTTATCAGCACCTGTGTATCTTTCAAACACGTATATACCTGAGACGTATATACCTGAGACGTGACGTGAAGCTCACGTGGGCCAATACATTCGTGGTGTTTGCCGGAAGCATAGATCGTATTTGTTTCAGATCTGCGTATTTGTTTTGTGGGCCAATGTATCCGTGGTATTTGCCAGCAGTGTAAACGTGAAACTGAGACAGCATATGTGGGTCCGTATTTCAAATTTTGTATTTGCTGTATGTATGGTTCTGGTTGCCGGCAGTGGGTTACCAATCAGCGGAATTTTTTTTCTCTTGTGATCCTGACAGTCTTCATTACAAACTCAGACCTGTGACATCTGTTTATTGCATCAGTATACTCTTATGGTAGACCGGCATTTTCTTGTGGCAAACTGTATTATCAGAACTGTATTAGCAGTATTACTATTGTTTTAGACAGCTGAAAGTCCGTTCTTTAAATTTTCACCAGCATAAGCAGTCAGCTACATTGTTCTTGTGTGTCATACTTTTGTATTCTCTTTGTGAAAATGGCCACACTTACCAATCTGATGTTAGAAGGAAATCAACGGTTTAATGGCAGCAACTATAACATTTGGAAACAAAGACTGCTGACCATTTTTGAGTACAGGCGTCTTGATCAACTCATTTTGGGCAAAGAGCTTCGTCCAAGTACAGCCGGGACCGATCAAGATAAATTTGATGATCGAAATCGAGAGGCTGTTATGCTTCTCAAGCTCTCTGTAGCTGATGATCAGTTACCACAGATCCCTTCTGGCAAGACAGCTGCTGAAATCTGGCAACAGTTGAAAGAATTGCATGAGACATCTGATAAAAGCAGAGCTTTTTTTCTCAAAAATCAGTTGTTCTCCATCATGATGGATGAACATATGTCTTTACAGGAACATCTCAACAAAATTAAAGACATTCGAGATCAGCTCGACGCCATTGGTCGGACCATGGAGGAAGAAGATATGGTAGTCATTACCCTGAAGAGTCTACCAAAATCTTATGAACACTTCATTGAAACACTCAACATTACAACCACAAATGTTGATCTGAAGTTTTCAGATTTATGTACCAAACTTCTGCAGCAAGATAGGTGGAAACAGCAGTTTGGTAGTGGTACTTCATCAGTGCCCTTGGAAAATGCATTTGCTGCAAAATATCAGTCCTCTCAGTCTTTTCAGCAGAGAGGATCATCTCAGTCTTTTGATCCTAACAGGAAGAAAAGTGTACAGTGTAATTACTGTCACAAGTTCAGTCACATGAAGAAAGACTGCAGGCAGAGGATTGCTGCTGAACAAAAGAAACAGGGAGGGTCACATCAGACAGCGAATGTTGCAGAGCATTCCGAGCAGACAGATTCTGCCTTTTATGCCTTTATGGCTAAAAGGTCTTCAGAACATGTTCCTTCCTCTGCATGGTACATTGATTCTGGTGCATCACGCCACTTCTCTCACAGGCGTGACTGGTTTATTGACTTTTCACCTTTCAGTGATTCAGTTGTATTTGGTGGAGGTGAAAAGTACACTGTTGCTGGCAGGGGTACAGTTCAAATTCAGTCTGGTGGACGCACGCTCATATTTCTAAATGTATACTATGTTCCTGGTATGGAGATTAATCTGCTCTCTGTCAGTCAGATTATGAGGAATTCTCCTCAGCTTGATGTTATGTTTAGTGCACACAAGTGCTCCATCATTGACAGGGAGACCAGTCTGACAGTTGCTACTGGCCTCGAGGACCATGGTCTATACAGGCTACTTGACACCGGTGACTTTCCAGAAGTGGCACTAGCAGCTCGTGTCTCTCCCATCAGTACTCTATGGCATCAGCGATATGGGCATCTCAATATGCAGTATCTCTCTCAGCTCTCTCGGGAGGGACTTGTGTCAGGATTACCTGATATTCAGACTCAGCAGTTGGGGGTATGCAGCGCCTGTCAAGCGGGAAAGCAACATCGGTCGTCATTCAAAAATGGAGAATCTTGGCGCGCATCCCAGGTACTTCAGTTACTTCATGCTGATATTTGTGGTCCTATGAATACAGCTTCTATAACTGCTTGCAAATACTTTTTACTTATTGTAGATGACTTCAGTCGAAAGATATGGGTGTATTTTTTAAAAAATAAATCTGATGCTCTTAGTACCTTTCAGAAGTTTAAAACTTTAGTTGAAAACGAATCTGGTTGTAATATCATGACCCTTAGGACCGACAATGGGGGGGAATTTTGTTCCTCAGCTTTTGCCAACTTCTGTGATATTCATGGCATCAAATGTCAATTCACCACACCTTACACTCCCCAGCAGAACAGTGTTGTCGAGCGTCGCAATCGCACGGTTGTTGAAATGGCTCGTTCCATGTTACAACACCGGAGTGTTCCAAACAAATTCTGGGCTGAAGCAGTATTTACTGCTGTTTACCTTCTTAACCGATCCCCTACTCAGGCTGTTAAAGGGAAGACTCCTGAAGAAGTGTGGTCTGGTCGTAAGCCTAAGATCAGTCATCTCAAAGTTTTTGGCTCAGTTGCATATGTTTGGATTCCATCTGCTAAGCGATCTAAGTTGGATTCCAAAAGTCAGAAACTCATGATGACAGGATACAGTGATCATCACAAGGCTTATAGGCTGATAGATATAGCCACTGGTCGACTTAGCTTCAGTCGAGATGTAGTATTCGATGAAGACAGAGGATTCTTTCAGTCTTCTTCTTCTGAGCAGCGTTCTGAGGATCCGCCTCACAGTGTTCTTCTTCCAGTCAGTCCATCTGATGGGAGGGATGATGTAGCATCAAGATTTGATACTACTCTATCTGAGCTTCCTCCAGAAGCTAATCCCCCTCCTGCTGTCCCTATTGCTCTTGAGCCTGCTTCTCTTCCTCCTGATATTGGTCCCTCTAATCCTGATATTGGTTCTTCTTCTCTTCGGCCAAAATGGTGGGCTAAAACCATAGGTGATCTCCGGGATGATGAGCTCCTTGAAGGTAGAACTTCTAGGCATAAGAACAGACAACAGTCTACAGTCAATTTTGCTCTTATGGCTAACCTTCACAGTACTTTTGAGCCTCAAACATATTCAGAAGCTAAGGGTATATCTGAGTGGGAACAGGCTATGGAAGCAGAATTTCAGAGTCTTCAGAAGAATCACACATGGGCTCTTTCTGATCTTCCCGCAGACAAAAAACCCATAGGCTGCAAATGGGTGTATAAAGTCAAATACAAAGCTGATGGAACCTTAGACAAATATAAAGCTCGGCTTGTGGCTCGAGGATTTTCACAGCAGGAAGGCATCGACTATGAGGAGACTTTTGCTCCTACAGCCAAGATGAGTACTATCAGGCTTGTGCTTGCCCTAGCAGCTCAGTTCAATTGGAAAGTTCATCAGATGGATGTAAAAAGTGCTTTCCTAAATGGTGATCTCCAAGAAGAAGTCTACATGACGCAGCCTCCAGGATTCAAGGTTGCTGGTCAAGAACAGAAAGTGTGTCGGTTAGTTAAAGCAATCTATGGATTGAAACAAGCTCCTCGGGCTTGGTACATAAAAATTGATCAGTATCTGACAAATCAAGGTTTTCAGAGGAGTCCATCTGATGCAAACTTGTATATCAAGCATACTGATGATGATATCTTGTTTGTAGTTGTCTATGTGGATGATCTTATCATTACTGGCAGCTCTGCACATTTGATCCATGGGATCAAACAAGATCTATGCAGAACTTTTGAGATGACAGACTTGGGACTTCTTCATTACTGTCTGGGGGTTGAAGTGTGGCAGACTGAAAATCAGATCTTTCTTTCTCAGTCCAAGTATGCCAAAAATCTTGTGGAAAGGTTCAGAATGCAGGATTGCAAACCGGCCACGACTCCTATGGAACCAGGGCTCAAACTTTCAGCACAGTCATCCTCTCCTCTTGTGGATGAAACTCTATTCAGGCAATTAGTGGGCAGTCTCATCTATCTTACTGCTACCAGACCTGACATCAGTTTTGCAGTAAGCTATATTTCTCGCTTTATGTCAGCTCCTAAAGCTGATCATTGGATAGCAGCAAAGCGGGTGCTACGATATGTGAGTGGTACTTCTGATTATGGCCTCTTATATACTCACAGCTCCACTTCTATTCTCAGTGGCTACACTGACTCTGACTGGGCCGGTTCGGTTGATGACCGTAAATCTACAGCTGGGTATGTGTTTAGTCTAGGATCTGGAGCTGTTACTTGGACTAGTAAGAAGCAACAGGTTGTGGCTCTCTCCTCAACAGAAGCAGAGTATCGGGGAGCAGTTAAGGCCGCCTGTGAGGCAGTTTGGCTTCGTCGTATGCTTGCAGATATGCATGTTTTTCAGACAGGGCCTACTTCTTTGTTTTGTGATAATCAGGGAGTGCTCAAACTTGCCAAGAATCCTGTCTTTCATGAACGAACAAAGCATGTGGAAACTCACTGCCACTACATTCGACAGCTGGTTGAAGACGGCTCAGTTCAGTTGCACTATGTTCCCACCACAGAGCAGCCCGCCGATATTTTTACCAAGCCTCTTGGTCCTGATAAATTTGTAAAATTTCGCGGGTCTATTGGTGTTGTAAATAGATTGAGCATTAAGGGAGGGTATTAGAATATATCTCTATATCTCTATTTAGTAATGCTCAGTCTTTTAGATGTTTCTATTCTTATTCTTTTAGCAGTTTCTTAGATGAAACTGTTTGTTCGATATTCTACATAGAAACCTGATGTTTCTATTCTTGTAAATATCTTTGTATTATCATTGAGCTGTTTGCTCCATGTGAATTAATTCATTGAACATTCTTTTATTTTGGACCATTCTAACACAGTGTTATATTAGTTCACATTAATATTTTAATTTCCCTAAGTTTGACTTAGGGACTCCATTAAAAATATTAATTATTTTAATATCTCCCAAATTGTTTAGAATCTGCACAAACCCTTTCTGGGTATTGGAGATCTCATGTGCCTTAGCCTCTCCACGAAACACATCCGATGCTACCCCAAATCAACACTCCCTCTTAGCGAGGATTGTGCTCTAGTAATACTCCTCACTGAGCATCACTTTGATCATCTGGCATCGGTCCTTGTGCTGATGCTGGATCTCTTGCCCAACATCCTATGCACTACTGCATCCTATACTGCTACCCATGGCCCTGCCACTGCCACTGCTGCATCCGTATTGCAACTCCCTCTGCATCCATGCTGCTGCCCATGGCCTTGCCACTGCCACTGCCGCATCTGCACTGCAACCCCTCTCATCATGCTGCCCATAACATTATCACTGCTAACTGCTGCACTGCAACCCAGTTATTGAGAAGTAAGTAACTGATCTCCCAACTCTGACATCTCTGTCAGGGTAGAAACACTCCTGATGCTGAAGCTCCCGTTGTCACTAACAAGTGCTCCCTCTTTGACCTCTGTGCTACTGCAACAACTCTGTGCATCTCGCACCGTTGCACACCTCTCTATGCCATCCTGCACTGGTGCAACACTCCCGTGTTTCTCTTACTATTGTAGCCTGCTAGCCTCGCGCTACCCGGGGAATCCTGCATTGTAGCACTCTTTGTCGCTTCATTTGCATCCATCTCTCCCGACATCTGCTAGTTCTGCTACTCCTCTTCGGGGCTCCTGTAGCAGGGTCTAATCTAAGAGGCTGGGTACTTCGAGGATCCTACCCCTCATCGCCTGTAGTCTATCTGACTACAGCTCGATGTCTCCCCACTTCTGCTCAAGTGGTGTCTGCGCATTCATGGCACAATCATTGTCTGTCTCCACTTCCTTCTCTGTCCTTGTTGGCATAGCCTTGGTCTTGGAAGCCTCTCCTTTGCTCTTCTTCCTCGGACACTGGCTCGCATAGTGACCTAGTTCCCCATAGTTGAAGCATTTGACCTTGGAGAGGTCCTTCTTTCGTTTCTCCTGCTTTCCCTTAGATGCTAGGGCAGCATCCTCCTCTTCCTCCTTGATTCTGATCCCCTTGTCGCTGCTTTTCACCTTGCTTAGACTTCTGATCTCTTCTTGGCGAAGAGCTGACCACATTTCCTCCCAATCTGGAAGGGTTGCCCTGCCCAGTATGCTCTGGACAAGCACCTCCCAGTCTTCAGAGATTGCGTTCAGGGCTGTTCTCAGTGCTCACCATCAATTCTTGATTTGGCATGGCCCCTATGGGAGTCAACTGATCCCAGATCTCCTTCAATCGTCCGAGGAAGGTGTCGATATGTTCTCCATTCTGCATCTGGTATGACCGCAATTGATTTTCTAGTAACATCCTTCTCTACATAGAAGTATGTTGGTACAATTTCTTTAGGGCCTCCCACATCTCATTTGCTGTGTCCTTTTCAGCAATATGTGCTACTACATGGTTCTTGACTCTGTCAAGGATGATGCTCTTGGCCCTTGCCATTGCCTCCTCGTACTTGTCATTATTAGTTGGGTCAAATGGGATCGCTATTGTTTTCAAGGCGAAGTGCTTGACACGATTCCTGTCTAGAACAGATAAGATTTTGGCCTTCCAGACTACGAAGTTTGAGGCTCCGTCCAGCCTGTCCTGGTCTCTTACCCTGTTCACTGCCATCTCGTTGCTCCTCTACTTCCCTTCTGGAAGTTCTCGGTGTGACTCCCTCTGAGCCTCGATTTCCCTCCTGGAAACCCCTCTGCTAATGTCGAGATGCCCCCACTCCGATCCTTGGTGCAGCTGCACCATTGATCTAGATTTCTTGGCTAGAAATCCTCGGTAGTAACTCCTTCCTCCTTGGCCTTGCCCTATTAGGTATTGTTCTGACTACAGTACCCCACCAATTCCACTCTGCAACTTACCCACAGCCTCCTAAACCCCAGCAAACTGAAGGTTAGAGCTCCTAGGCTCCATGCAATCAGGTACTGGCTAAAATGCTCCCCTAGCCAACTGCGTCAACCCTCTTGGTCTCTGCGTGAGCTCTTTTTTCCCTCCTTAGTCTCTGTGCTGGCCTCTTCCTGGCTCAATCTTGATGACGCAGGCACTGCGTCACCCCTTCCTTGCTGCTACTCTGCTAGGAACAGCTTCTGTCACTCGGGACAACTGTTTTCTGCTGCTGTTGCTCTGCTCGGCTGATGTCCTCAGTTCTCCTGTGATCTGCAACCACCCTCTGATACCATGTTGGAATTTCTAAGTCTATCTGTTAGAAACCCTTCATGTACTTTACTGATTTATTCCTACCTACTTGTTCTGTTAATTAACAAATTATTTACCACGTAAATATTGGAAATAAATACAAGCACATGCTCAACACATTACAGATCATCAATTGAAGGAAACAAAACAAGCACACAAGTGACACCATTGTTTTTGGACCAATGTGCTCGGAAAAACCCAATGTGGGAAAACCAGTGTAGCTATCTGAGGGTTTTATTATTATGCAGTTTCTGAATACAATCTGGGTGCCAAAACCGGCTCACCCAACAGAGAATAATCTCGGCAGTAGTACCTCTCTACTCTGCAGCAGATATTTTCGCTGAAACCCCGGATAATCACTCCGACAGCTTCACAGCTCCAATCTGCCCCACAAAACCCCACCGACAGCCCTTTCTGGCCCAGCGTTTGCCCAACGCCACTTTGACTTGGCCTGCGTCAGCCTCTGGAGGCACTGCGTCAACCCTATGGCCCTCTGCATCACCCACGCTGGCCCTCCGAGGCACTGCGCAGCTCTTAGCTGGTTCTGCGTCCCTCACTCTTGGTTATTACGCTGATCCTCCTGGTGCTATCTCTGCTTCTCTGCTTCTGTATTCATTGCTCCTCAGTTGTAACTTTGATCACTCTCTCGACTTCCTCAGCAAACCCAGCCCCAGAAAGTCGAAATCTTAATCAACTCAGTGTGTTCTCTAAGTGACCCTCAAGCCTCCTCGTATACTTTTTTTGTTGACAAATCAACGATCGAGATTAAGTCCCTAATCAACGGCTAAGATTAGATCTGGCTTGATCCATGACTTTTGGACCATTCTAACACAATTTTATATTAATTCACATTAATATTTTAATTTTCTTAAGTTTAGACTTAGGGACTCTATTAAAAATATTAATTATTTTAATATCTCCCAAACTATTTAGAATCTGCCCAAACCCTTTCTGGGTATTGGGGATCTCATGTGCCTTAGCGTCTCCTCCAAATTTCGTGGCTAGAAAACATTTGATGCTACCCCAAATCAACAGGAGTATGAGGACATCTTCACCTCCCCCGTAGGGGTGCCTCTGCACTGTCAGGTCAAGCACTCCATTGACCTGACCTTAGGTGCGCTGTTGCCCAATGGACCAATCTATCGACGCTCTGTTATGGAGAACTACAAAATCAAGAGGCAAATTCAGGCGCTGCTATGGAAAGGTCACATCCGGCCGAGTTCATCGTCTTATGGGAGCCCGATCGTGTTGGTACAGAAGAAGGATGGGACTTGGAGACTCTGTATTGACTATCGGGCGTTGAACAAGATCACTGTCCGGAATAGGTACCCGATCCCATAGATTGATGACCTTCTGGACCAACTCAAGGGGGCCAAATATTTTAGCAAGATTGACTTGAAGTTTGGATATTGCTAGGTACCAATTGAACCCTCCGATGTGTGGAAAACTGCCTTCAAAGCCAAGGAGGGTCTTTTTGAAGGGCTGGTTATGCCTTTTCGGGTTGATGAATGCTCCTGCAACGTTCATGAGTCTGGTGGATGACATCTTGCGGCCATTCACCAACTCATTTGTAGTGGTATACTTGGATGACATCCTGATCTTCAGCCAGAGTTGGGAAGAGCACCTTCACCACATTCGACACGTTCTCCAAACACTGCGGCAACACAAGATGTGTGCCAATTTGGAGAAATGCACTTTTGACATGACACAAGTTCAGTATCTGGGATACATTATTGTGCATGTGGACCTAGCCAAGATCCAAGTCATTCGGGATTGGCCAGCCCTAACCACTCTGACAAAGCTCTGCAACTTTCTGGGTCTTGCCAATTTCTACCGCAGGTTCGTGTTGGGGTTCTCTCATATCACTTGGCCCTTGAGTCAAGTCACCAAGGGAGGAGCGAAAGCAAAATTCTTTTGGTCTGAATCTCAACAGAAGGCATTCGCAGAGTTGAAACATCGCCTCTGCTCTGCACCAGTGCTCACATTACCAGACTTGCAACAACCATTTGAGATCGAGATAGATGCCTCTGACTATGCTATTGGGGCAGTCCTTACTCAACAGGGGCATCCAGTGGCATATCACAGTGAGACACTTTCAGACACAGTCCGGAAGTATCCCACTTATGACAAAGAAATGTATTCCATTGTGTAGGCATGTCGACAATGGAAGCATTACATTTTGGGGAAGGAAACGGTCATCCACACAGACCATCGATGCCTGCAGTGCATACAGACGCAAGGGAAGTTATAGAATGATCGCCATCAGAAGTGGTCCACATACCTGCAACAGTTCCATTTGAATATCAAGTACAAGAAGGGCAACACCAATAATGTTGCAGATTGCCTCAGCTGAGCACCGATCATGGCGTTAACCACCGTGCTCAACTCTTGTGGGCACGAGACTTCTGATTGGCCACTTCTCTACAAAAGTGACCCATAATTCGGCGACACCTACCAGACGCTTTTGGAGGGTCAACAAGTTCCAGATTTTCACCTCTAGGATGCTCTGTTATGCCACCTGGGACACCTTTGTGTTCCTTCAAGTGAGTGTGCCAAGATGATTTGGGAAGCGCACTGCAATCGTGTTACTGGGCATTTCGGTGTCGAGAAAACAACGACAATACTGCAGAAGTATTTCTATTGGCCGAATCTTCGACAGGATGTCGGGAAGTACATTAGATCCTGCACTACCTGTGCCATTGCCAAACCGACCATCAAGAAGTAAGGCCTCTATACTTCGCTACCTACCCCTAGTTGACCATGGGAATCCATCTCCATGGGTTACATGTCGGGCCTTCTACTAAGCATGGCAACGACTGTGTTTTTGTGGTTGTTGACAGATTCTCGAAGATGGCCATTATGGCATCCTGCAAGAAGAATATCACAGCAGAAGCCACTACTAAACTCTTCTTTGAATGAGTGTGGGTACACTTTGGGATCCCACAGTCTATCATCTCAGATCGGGACAACAGGTTCCTCAGTACATTTTGGTCCAATCTCTGGTCGATGCTGGACACCAAGCTCACTAAGGCCACAATTTTCCATCTCCAAACTGATGGCTAGACAGAGGTCGTCAACAAGATGATCGTACACATTCTGCGCATGTACAACTCAAAGCATCCACGCACATGGGATGAGAGCCTCCCCTATGTCTAGCACAACTATAACTGGGCTCTCCACAGCTTGATTAGCCACAACCCTTTTTAGGTAAGCTTGGGATTCTAGCCACTTTGTCCCATTAATATGGCCATACCATTTGTAGCTACTCAGGTAGATTCCACTCATGTCCAATCCGAAACCGACAAGGCAAACAACTTCATTGAGCACATTCAGCACATTCGCCAGGCATATTGGACAGAGCCAATGCTAAGTACAAACAACGACATGATCAACATCAGGTGTCACACGAGTTCTAGGTGGGCGATAGAGTTTGGCTACATTTGCAGAAGGAGCGCCTCGCTGGGCCCCATCGCAACCTTTGCCCGCTCCGATATGGGCCATACACCATCACCAAGGCAATAGGGGACAATGCCTTCGAGCTCAGTATTCCACCATTCCTTGGTCTGCACCCAGTGTTCAATGTGGACTGCCTTTGGCCCTACTTTCCACCATTGTTGGACACATTCGACATTGCAGAACAACTCACACCAACAGAGTTAAACCCAAACTGCATGGAACAAGCCACAATTGATCGGATCATGGACACACAGATCAAGAACACCCGACAACAAAGGATCCAACTATATCGAGTTGTCAAAGCATGTCAACTCCTTCACCAGGGCAAGTGGCTCACCAGGGACCAAGTTAAGCAGAAGTTTCCTCATCTCATGGAGGAACTCAATGCAATGGGGACCATTGCTTCTTAAGGGGGAAGGAATGATCCAAGTGGATATTGGTGGCCACCCGCCTATTCCACTTGGACACCCACCATTGTTGTTGTTTTTTTGTTTTTTGTTTTTTTTAATCAGTTTTCTTAATTGTAGCACAATTTACTATTTTTGGTAGTTTTTCGGGTCCTGAACTTTCGGAGCCGTTTTGAGGTCCTAAATGATGTTTTCTTTGGAAAATCACCATGGTGACTACGAGTTTTCAATTCAATTTCGCTATCGGCAGTTGTAGTCCTCAGATAGATCTTGCAACGAGGTATCATATGTGTCAAACAAAGATCGTATGACAAAGTTACGACCCTGGGAAGTTGATGTACCAATTTACCCCAACGGGGCCCATAGTTTGGCATTTCATCTCCTAGGGTTAGGTTTTTGGATGTTTGGGGTTTTCCATTGTTTCTCAATAATAAATAGGCCCTCAAGCCTCATTGTAACATAGTTCAAAGACATGTAGCCGCCACATCTCTTCTCAGAGATAAGCTATCATCGCCTGAGCTAGTCTTATTTCCATTTTGTTTGTAAGCATATTTCAGTATCTGATATTAATGAAATGAAGTGTTATTTCTGCTGCATCTCTATATTTATGGTTATATCTGTAATTTGTTGCGTTCTTGTTTAAATTCGGATCATATAAGGATGCGTGGATGCCAAATCCCAATGAACCAATGGTCAGTTGAAACCGAAGAAGGTATTAAAGTTTTGTAGCTATTGTTGGTCTTCATAATTTATTTTAGCCCTCCAAAATCAAAAGAAATTATAATTTGACTTCAAAAGAGGGAAATTAAATTCTTGAAATTTAAATTATTTGTCTCCACAAAGTCAAGTCGGCCTATTTGGGCTCATGAGATGACTATATATATGCTACTTGCCTTGTTGAGAAATGTAACTAGTTTCAATCTTCATAATTGTTGTACTCATTTCAATATGTATCCTATGTAACAAACAAGAAAAGAAGAAAGAAAATTATTATTATTAAAGCATGGGTTTCATGCTCATTATTGATGGTCTTCTAGGTAAAATCATGTTCTTCGTGCTTCTAGGGTTTGTTAGGTCTTAAGATTTATTGTCATGAGTCAAAGGAGTCAACATCATGTTTATAAGACCCTTTCGGGCAATTTGTAATTGTAAAAAGAATTATTTTTGAGTCTAGAAAGTCCTGGAATCTCCAAGAGTACAAGTCGACCCTGGGATCCTCAAGTCGTCCTAAAGGAGGGAATTCGACCCCTTGAGAAGGCAATATAAAGAACAGTTCGACTTCATTTGAACACAAACTCACAAGTTTGATCTACAAGAAAAAAGTTTGATCTATAGTTGGGTAGCTGCAGGAAGGAGAGCAAAGGTCAAGAAGCAGAAGGATGAAATTTTTTGTGTTTTGGGCCCTATCTCTCTCACACGTGCGAAATTCTAGGGTTTTTGGGTTGCAGGAAGAGGTTGAAGTTGGAGGGCCGAGTTGCAGTAGGACGAAGTGCAAAAACTGGTAGCTGGAAGGAAGGAAACTCTATCTAGACTTCACTGACCTTAGGAAGAGTTGTCTTGCTCTTGGAAGGTCCCAGAAGGAGGTCAAATTAGGGTTTCTGTAAGAGCTGCAGGGCTGAAGTTGCTGGTCCAATAGTGGTACTGTAGCTGGCAAGTCGAAGTTGCAGTGTGTAGCAGTTTGGTGTAGATTCAAGGAGGACTTGAGGAAAGGGTTGACTTGGTACTGGGAGAAGGACTTGGTCTAGGATTGGGTCTTTGTATCTCATTTGAAGCAAATTTTAAGAAGAGAAGAGTTTTCAGGTTTTCCCCTTGGAGGGGTTTTTCCTTGGCCGAGAGCCTACATCTGTGTCCTCTTTTGTTAATTTTGCTTCTTGATATTGTTTGATGAAAATATCTAACTAAAAGAACAGAAAGACGATAATTAAGATTCACAAGCAAGTATCAAGGTTAAAGAAAATAAGTTTAATAAGTTGCCACTATCGATTTTCTAACATGGTATTAGAGCTAAGGTGAGCAAGGAAGGCAATCGAAAGGGCACGAGAAAGAATTATTGATCAAGGGATAGGAAGTTCTCAAGGCCTAAAAGAAGAAGATTGTCTCTTGAACAGATCTGGTTAAAGGCTCTTTGGTAAAAAGAACTTTCTTATCTAGGGTTTCTACATTGAAGAAGATCAAAACTACATCGATCTCGCAAGGAGGATATTGAACTCGCAAAAAGGAAGTCTATTTACAAGACATCAATCTTGGAAGTTGTTGGTGGAGGAATCCTAGGGAACATCTTTCAAGAGCATCATTAAGAACTTTCCAAAGATCTTGAACACATTAAGAAGGTTGGAGGTATTATTCAAGTAAGTATCACACTATCTCATAATGGTTGAATCTTCAAGCCATGTAGGTTCTTCCTGCAAGGAGAACAATAAGCTCATTAGGGCTTCAAACTATCTATCATGGAAGAAAATGATTGACTTGATACTCACAGAGCAAGATGTAATAGGATATGTTACCGGAGAAGTTACTAAACCTAGTCTAGTACTTGCCCTTTCTTGCACCTTGCTAGTCCTTTTACAACTGAAGCAAATGACTTAATTTTTCAAATTTGATTGTAGTCTTTCGCAGTTGTATAATCTGAAAGAGTTTTTATTGTATCCATGTCTTTGAAAACGAATCTATATTGGGAACTGAGCTGAATAACAAGGTTAAATTGAAGAAGCTATTTTGCTAGACATATATTTGTGGAAGATTGACCTGATCTCAAGAAAGCTTGATCAAGACCTAGACTTGAAAGGATGGCTGAGCTGGATAAGGTATTATATCCACAACCAGACTGAGAGACCTTAGGGAAGAATTTATTAATGTTAATCAAAAGATGAAGTTCCTTTAAAGAAGGACAACTTGTATGACCACAATGTATTCATAATGATCAGTGGTCAAAAGATTTGAAGTTGCTAAGGAAGTTGCTCCAAAATTAGAGGTAGTTAATCTCTAATTGACACTCACCATTGTTTGAAGAAGTGAATCTTGAAGGATTGAACAGTGAAGAAGAGGCCAAGTTCCTCATCAATTTTGGAGGCCGAAATCCCCTTACAAAGACCAAGTCATTTTTAGAATTGAAGGACAAATTGTTGCGATAATTGTTTTGAAGAGGCCAAGCTACTTGAAGGGCCGAGAGCAATCATCTAAGATTTGCTAAATATTTTATTTTGTGCTGAAACCTCTATGTGAATGAAACCTGTGGAAAAATTTGTAGTTGACTCCTCTGTAAAAGAAGTCTGAACCATGTTCGTCCCACTTGAAGATTGTTGATGGAGCGAGTTCCGTTGGAAGATGCTATAGAGGACATTAGAATGCCATAGTCTTTGAAGACACCTTACTTCCATAAAGTATTCCTTGGAGATTTGTAACTATGGCTCGACTTGCAATATTTTGTCCTTGATGATGATAGTTGGAGGGTGTTGTTTCTTTATAATGCTAATCAATAAAAGGGTAGAATACAAGCCTTATAAATACCATATGGAATCAATGATCTTGATACATTTGCTTGGAATGATATTGGTAGTTAGATCGAATTAGAACATCCCTAATTGACTGATATCATATGCAGAGGCATGGGGACTCTATGACACATTCTTTTCCACTTATGTTTTTGACATTTGGATGTGGAGTTGATAAAATTGTCCCACCTATATTGACTACAAGAAGATAATTTGCACATGACAAATTTTGTTGGATTTGCAAGGGCGTCAATAAGATTTGGAAGGCTTAGGGTTTGCAAACCCTAGCAAACTATAAGTCTTAGGGTGTATGGACAAAACCCTAGAGCTAGACCTGGATCGATGATTCCGCTAGATGAAGAAACCCTAGGAAGGAAAGGCAAGGTGCATTAGTCACTGATGATGAGAACAAGGATGATGAGTTTGCAGATGGATTTCAATGATTTCTGCAAGAAGGCAAGGGTTGAGAGGGAGTTGACAATTCCCTAAAATTTTGAAAAGATAAATACTTTATATCTCTCTTCCTTGATTATTTTTGTTTTACTATTAGTTAACCTCTTGTCTCTGTTTCTTTTGCTGAGTTATAATCGTTTCTTCCATGACCTTCTAGTGAGGGTTGTAGGTACATCGTAAAGGTTACTAAGGCTTTGGAAGCAGATGAAAACATTGGGAAGATTGAAGCAAAACCTATGATAAGGGGATTCTGTTGATTTTTGGTAGCATCAGATGTGCTCTAAGCCTCAAAATTTGTAGGGAGGCTAGGACACATGCATTCCACAATACCCAGAAATCGTTTTGGGAAATTCCACCTAAAGACAGTTTTATTAAAATAATTAATTTTTCAATGGGTGCCTAGAGAGGGTAGAAAGACGTCTAGAGAGGTTGACGCAGGGTCTTGCAGAGCTACGCTGTGGCAGCGCAGATCTTTAGAGGGAGATTGAAACTCTGGTGAGGAATAGTCAGGATTTAGTGCCGGACCCGGGGTGCGAGACTGGGAGGCCAGAGAGTTGAAGTTTCTAGTCAGCAAAGGATCAAAAGGAGGTGCAGTGCAGTCCCAACTCTAGTGACTGCGTAGGAGTGATGCAGAACTGCGCAGAGGCTCATCTCCAACACGGATCAGTGCCGGTTCTTCCAGTGACCGGGTGAGATCATCTCACTAATTTTTTTTGCATAGTTTCTCTCTGTATCAGATAGCCAATTGGGCATCCAACGAATTGTATTCAGAAAACTACTGCTTAATAATACAAACCCTCAGCTGCTGCACTGGTCTTCTCGCATTAGGTTTTTTCGGCAACATTTGTCCAAAAATAACGGTGTCATGTGTTGTGTATTTCTTTCTTGCTCAGTTTCTTGTTTCCGCATTTAATTTAATTGGTGAAGACTGCAGTGTATTAGTTTCGGTATTTGCTGTAGGATGCAATAAATAATTTGTTCAATAATTTAACAAATAGAAGATACTTAATCATTTGCTGCAATAGAAATTTGGGTCTCCAAATTTTCACATGGTATCAGAGTGCGGGTGTAGCAAGAGAGCAGAGCCGGAAGAGCCCAACGCTGAAGAGAAGGAGGGAAGTTGAAGTGCTGCGTAGGTAGCAAATCGAATCCCTAGAGGAATTATGCAGTCCAAGCCAGGAGGGAAAAATTTTCGTGGGAAAATCTCTCTCTGAGTGAGTCGACAGAGAGAAATATTTCCAGATCGAAGTTTGCCAGTATCAAAGGGAGCAACGCAGAAGCACCAGCGCAAAGCAGTTTTTTGGTGAGACAGTTTTCTGTAGCAGTGGCTGGGGCAGAAAAGCATCGAAAGGAAGGAGACGTTGTTGAGGGAATTTCTTCCTTAAAGAATTCCTGGCCAGGGAATTTGATTTCTCTATTGCTGAGCAACAGATCTACTAACTCCAGCAGGGAGTGCGTAGGCCAGCCTAGGAGCTGTGCAGAGAAGAGAGAAGACAGTTCAACATTTTGTTGGCAGATATGGCAGCTAATGGGTTGCGATATCAGGGTCGTTTGGATGGTGCATCAAACTATGTGATCTAGAAGGCAAGGATCTCATGCCTTCTGGATGAGCACAATCTCGAAACCTATGTCGACAGTGTGGTAGCTGTACTTGTGGTTCCAGATCTGCTCAAGAAGTACAAGGGTGAGATGGCAAAGGCCAAGTGATTGATCCTCGACGGAGTGAGAGATCACATAGTGTGTCACATTGTCAGCAAGGATACTGCCCGACAGATGTGGGAAGCATTGGCTAAGCTATACGAAGGATCTTCCGAGAAGTGGAAGATGTACTTGGAGCAGAAGATGAGATCCATGCAAATGCAGAAGGGGGAACTGTGAAAATTTCTAAATCTAACACATCAGAAACCCCTACTGCAATATCTGGTTTATTATCTCCTACTTGTTATTTATGTTAACAAGTTATTTAATAATATAAACATCGAAATAAACACAATTGCAGCCTTTACAAACATACAAATCAACAATTGAAATAAACTGAGACAACACAAGGGACACGGTTCTTTTTGGACAATCGTCCCCGGAAAAAACCCAATGCGGGAAAACTGGTGCAACAGATATGAGGGTTTTATTATTATGCAGTTTTCTGAATACAACTAGTGTGCCAGAAATGGCTCACCCTTTAGAGATTTTCCTTGGTAGAAGTACCTTTCTCCAGAGACAAATATTCTGGCTAATTAGAAATCGGATGATTGGCACCATAGTAACTTTGACTGTTCCTCAGCTAGACAGCGAAAGCTGCTCCAAGCTATCTTCTAGAACTGTATCACCCTCCTACGGCTTTGCGTCAGCTAACCAGCTCTCAGTCTGCCCCACGAAAATTCCTCAGTGCAACCCCTTCAACCTAGCGTCAGTGCTGCAGCCCTCTGCGCTGCTTGCCCTTTGCGGCTTCTGTGTCAGCCTCTTGGCCCTCTGCGTCCTCTGCGCTAGCCTCATCGGCCTCTGCCTCTGTGTCAGCTTTGCTGCCTCTGCGTCAACATTCCTGGGCTCTGTGCTGCCTCTCTGGCACTTTCTCTGCCTCTCTGATATGTATTCTCGGCCTCTTGCCGAACTGCCCCTCGCTGCAACAGATCACTAACTCGATTTCTTAGCAAACCCTGCCCCAGAAAATCGAATTGACTGATCAACTTGGTGTATCTCCAACTGACCCTCAAGCCTCCTCTTATACTTTTGTTATTAACGATTCAACAACCGAGATTAAGTCCCTAATCGAAGGCTAAGATTAGATTTGGCTTGATCCTCGTTATTTATAACTTTCTCACCCATATTATATTAATACACATTAATATTTAAATTTTCCTAAGTTTAGACTTAGGAACCCCATTAAAAATATTAATTATTTTAATATCTCTCCATTCTGGTGGAATTTCCTCAAACAATTTATGGGTCTTGGAGATCTCATGTGCCTTAGCCTCTCCTCCAATTTTCATGGCTAGAGCACATCCAATGCTACCAAAAATCAACACTCCCTCTTAGTGAGGAATGTGCTCTAGTAATGCTTCACCACAGAAACATCACACTGATCTTTCGCATTGGTACTGTGCTGATGCTTGGCCTACTGCCTCACATCTCCTGCACTGCTGCTTCCTGTACTGTTGCCCATGACACTGCCACTGCCACTGCTACATCTGTACTGCAACTCCCTCTCAACATGCTGCATCATGCTGCCCATAGCACTGCCACTGCTAACTGCTGCACTGCAACTTAGTTACCAAGAAGTAAGTAACTGACTTCACCCAAACACTGACATCCTAGTTAGTCTGGAAGCCTCGTGATGCTGAAGCTGCCTCTGCTGCTATCCTGTGCTCCCTCTGCTGCCACTGCGCTGCTGCAAACACCTCTGTGCCTCTCGCACTGCTGCAACCTCTACTGCGTTGCTATAGACTTCTGCACTCTAGCCCTGCCTTGCTGCTCCACCACACTTTGCTCCACTCGACACCTGTCATCATGCTACTGTTGTTAAGGGCTCCCGTAGCTGGATGTGATCCAAGAGTTTGGGCACTTCAAGGATCCTACCCCTGCATGTAGTCCTCTCGACTACAACTCTATGTCTCCCCACCTCTTCTCTAGAGGCGCATGAGCACTCATGGCACAACCGTCATCAGTCTTGACATCCTTCTTTGCCTTTGCTGGAGATGCCTTCAAATCAGAAGCTTCTCCCTTCCCTTTCTTCCTAGGGCACTGAGATGCATAATGTCCTAACTCCCCACAGTTGAAGCACTTGACCTTGGAGATGTCCTTCTTCTTCCTCTTCCCTTATTGTCCCGCAGATGCTAGAGCCGCATCCTACTCCTCCTCTTTCTTGACTCGAATTCCCTTACCACTGCTCCCCGCCTTGGTCAACCTCCTGATCTCTTCCTGTCGAAGATTTGCCCACATCTCCTCCCAACTGGGGAGAGTCGCTCTGCCCAAATTGCTTTGGACAAACGTCTCCCAGTCCTTGGAGACTGCATTAAGAGCAATCCTGACCATAAACTCTGGATTCGGTGTAGACCCCACAAAAGTAAGTTGGTCGCGAATTCCTTGCAACCTGAGGAGGAAGTGATCTATCTCCTCTCCTTTTTGCATCTGATATGACCTCAACTGATTCTCCAATAGCATCTTTCGTTGCACAGAAGAGTCCTGGTGTAAGGTGGTCAGGGCCTCCCGCATCTCCCTTCCTGTGTTCTTCTCAGCAATATGTGGTATGACATGATCTTTGACCCCGTTTAGGATCATGCATTTTGCCTTTGCCTCGGCCTCCTCATACTTCTCATTAGTATTTAGGTCAACTAGGATAGCGACTGTTTTCAAGGCTTAGTCCTTGATGCGATGTTTATCTAGGATTGCCAGGATCTTGGTCTTCTAGATGACAAAATTGGAAGCCCCTTCCAATCTGTCCTGATCCGTCAATCCGTTCACTGCTATCTCTGCTCTTCTTCTAGACTCCCTCTGAGTCTCGACTTCCCTCTCGGAAATCGGCCAACTGTCGAATCACTCCTCTCCAATCCCCTTTTGCTGCCGCAACTCGGATTTGGATTTCTTGGCTAGAAATCTGTCGAGGTAGTGCTTCCCTCTACCTTGGTTCCGTCTCCTTAGACACTGTTCTGCATTGACAGAAACAACGTCCCACCAGCTCCTCAAATCACAATCTGCACAGCTACCTTAGCCCCGACAACTGAAGAATTTGAGCCCTTCAGGCTTTGTGCAATCCCGACGTAGGCTGAAACTGCTCCTCCCAGCCAACTGCGTCACTCCTTCCTGGCTAAGAAGGATGACGTGGCTCAGCGTGAGCCTGTTTTGCGTCTCTCTGCCTTTGTGCTGGCACTTTCCTTAGCTCGAAATGCTAACACAGGCTCTGCGTGAGCCTCTCCGTCACTCTCTAAGCACTGCGTCACTTCTTCTCTTGCCGCTTTAGGTCTGGAACAATGTTGTCTCTTGGGACAACTGGGTCTATTGGAAATTTTTAAGATTTCCTCCGCTGGTGTCTTCAATACTCCTGTGATCTGCAATCCCTCTGATACCATGGGAAAATTTCCGAATCTAACACATAAAAAACCCCTACTGCAATATTTGGTTTATTATCTCCTACTTGTTATTTACATTAACAAGTTATTTAATAATATAAACATCAAAATAAACACAATTGCGACCTTCACAAACATACATATTAACAACTGAAATAAACTGAGACAACACAAGGGACACCATTATTTTTGGACAATCGTCCCTAGAAAAACCCAATGTAGGAAAACCGGTGCAGTAGATATGAGAGTTTTATTATTATGCAGTTTTTTGAATACAACTAGGGTGCCATAATTGGCTCACCCTTCAAAGATTTTCCTTGGCAGAAGTACCTTTCTCCGGAGACAGATATTCCGGCTAATCAGCAACGGGATGATTGGCCTAACAGTAACTTCGACTGTTCCTCAGTTGGACAACGATCGCTGCTTCAAGCTATCTTCTGGAACTGCGTCACCCCCCTACGACTTTGCGTCAACTAACCAACTCTCAGTGTGCCCCACGAAACTTCCTCAGCGCAGACTCTTCAGCCTAGCGGCAGCCCTCTGCGCTGCCTGCGTTAGCCTCTGCGGCTTCTACGTCAATCTCTTAGCCCTCTGCGTCCTCTGCCCTGGCCTCCTCAACCTCTGCGTCAACCCTTGATGCCTGTGCGTCAGCGTTGCTGCCTTTGCGTCAGCCTTCCTAGGCTCTGCGTTGCCTCACTAGCACTTTCTCTGCCTCTCTAATATGTATTCTCGGTCTCTTGCCAAACTGCTCCTCGCTGCAACAGATCACTAACACAATTTCTCAGCAAACCTTGCCCCAGAAAATTGAATTGACTGATCAACTTGGTGTATCTCCAACTGACCCTCAAGCCTCCTCTTATATTTTTCTGTTGATTCAATGACCGAGATTAAGTCCCTAATCAACGACTGAGATTAGATCTAGCTTGATCCTTATTATTCAGAACTTTCTCACCTATATTATATTAATACACATTAATATTTTAATTTTTCTAAGTTTAGACTTAGGAACCCCATTAAAAATATTAATTATTTTAATATCTCTCCATCCGGGTGGAATTTCCCCAAACGATTCTAGGTCTTGGGGATCTCATTTGCCTTAGCCTCTCCACCAATTTTCATGGCTAAAGCACATCCAATGCTACCAAAAATCAACAGGAACATATTGATCCGTTCCTGACAAGGTTTCAGGAAATCCGAGACTCGTTGCAGCTATGGGATCAACACTTAAACCTACCGAGATGGTGAGGCTGGCCCTGAATTCTGTTTCAGAAGAATGGCAAGTATTTGTCCAAAGCATCTTGGGTAGAGAGAGATTGCCAGATTGGGAAGGGATGTGGGTCGCTCTTCAACAGGAAGAGATGAGGAGAGACTTAGTCAAGTGCAAACTTGATAGGAACAGTAACAGTGGGACGAAGCCCAAGGAGGAGGAACAGAATGCAACCCTTGCATCTAAGGGGCAGCAGGAGCAGCGGAGTCGGAAGAAGGACGTCTTGAAGATCAAGTGCTTCCGGCGTGGTGAATTTGGTCACTACACTACACAGTGTTCTCTCAAGAAGAAGGACAAGGACGAGAAGCATGATTCAAACCTTGCATCCGCAAAGATCGAGGAGGAGGAGTTTGCCATGGTTGCCCAGATACCTCCAGGGGAGAGATGGGGTGATCTAGTACTGTAGTTTGAAAGAATTGCAGATGGGCAGGATCCTTGAGAAGTCCACCTCTCGGATCAATACCTTGTACGAGAGCCAAGATTAGAAGTAGGAGGATGGACCGGTGTTAGTTGGTGTAGAGGAGTGTCAGAGTGATAGTTGCAGGCTAGGAGCGCCAGAGACTAAGCAAGGCAGAGCAAAATTGGAAGTAGTGCAGTAGGCACAGTGCAGAGTCATCGACAATGCAGAGGCTTTAGAAGGTCAGCACATAGACTAGTAGCTGTCAGAACTCCAACAACAGATGCATCATGTTGAACACCTGTTCAGTAATTTTGGATGCTTTTCCATTGCTGATGTAGTAGCAACAACAGTTGGAGAAGGTTGCAATGCAGATGCAGTTTGGCAGTGGCAATGCCAGCAACAACATAGATGCAAAACTTATGAGGATTGCAGTACAGATGCAGTGTTGGCAGTGGCAGGGTTAGCAGCAGTACAGATGCAACATTTGCGTAGTAGTTGGTGGGCAGTGATGTCATACATCAACAACGCAGAGGGAGATGTTAGAGAGAAGGGTGATGCTTCAACAGGTTGCATTGCTAGAGCACATTCCTCGCTAAGAGGGAGTGTTGATTTCTGGTAGCATCGAATGTACTCTAAACCTCAAAATTTGTAGGGAGGCTAGGATACATGCATTCCACAATACCCATAAACCGTTTTGGGAAATTCCACCCAAAGACAATTTTATTAAAATAATTGATTATTTTTAATGGGTGCCTAAGTCTAAACTTAAGAAATTAAAATAATTAAAGGGTATTAATCAAACTGAGGGTGAAACTTCTGGAAAAAGACGGAGATTGAGTCCAAATGATCTGAGCCATTGATTAGAACCTAATCTGGGTCGTTGATTACTCAACTGGAGGATTATAAGAAGGACTTCAATGGGCATTTGGAAAAGACATGAGAGATCAAGAGATCGAATTTCTTAGAGAGGGCTGCGCAACAGTTGCTAGAGAATTGATCGAGGAGATTTCTTGCAGTAAGGGGCAGGGCTAGTTTCCGGAGGGAAGTTTCGCTGGTCCAAAGAGTACAAGGCAGAGAGGGCAGAAAAACATCCAGAGAGGTTGACGCAGGGCCACGCGATGGCAGCGAGAGCTTTAGAGGGAGATCAAAATTCTGCTGAGGAAAAATCAAGATTTAGTGTCGGAGCCGGGGTGTGTGACTGGGAGGCCAGAGATCTGAAATTTATAGTCAACAAAGGATCAGAAGGAGGTGTAATGCAGTCCCAGCTCCAGTGACTGCGTAGGAGTGATGCAGAACTGCGCAAAGTCAACATAAAGGCTCATCTCCAGCGCAGATCAATGCCGGTTCTTCCAGTGATCGGGTGAGATCATCTCACTATTTTTTTTTTGCCTAGTTTCTCTCTGTATCGGATAGCCAGTTGGGCATTCAGAAAACTACTGCTTAATAATACAAACCCTTATTTGCTGCACCGGTTTTTACGGGGACATTTGTCCAAAAATAACGGTGTCATGTGTTGTGTATTTCTTTCTTGCTCAATTTCTTGTTTCCACATTTAATTTAATTGGTGAAGACTGCAGTGTATTAGTTTCAGTATTTGCTATTGGATGCAGTAAATAATTTGTTTAGTGATTTAACAAATAGAAGATACTCAATCAGTTGTTGCAGTAGAAATTTGGGTCTCCAAATTTTCACATGGTATCGGAGTGCAGGTGTAGGAAGAGAACAGAGTTGGAAAATCCTAGCACTGAAGAGGAGGGAAGTTGAAGTGTTGCGTAGGCAGCAAATCGAATCCCTGGAGGGATTGCGTAGTCCAGGCAAGAGTGAAAAATTTTCGTGGGAAAATCTCTCTCTGAGTGAGTCGACAGAGAGATTTCCAGATTGAAGTTTGCCAGTATCAGAGGGAGCAACGCAAAAGCATCAGCGCAGAGCAGTTTTCTGGTGAAACACAGTTTTTTGCAGTAGTAGCTGGGGCAGAAAAGCGTCAGACGGAAGGAGACGTTGTTGAGGGAATTTCTTCCTCAAAGAATTCCTAGCCAGGGAATTCGATTTCTCTATTGTTGAGCAACAACAGAGAGGAGCAAATCTACTAACTCTAGCGGGGAGTGCGTAGGCCAGCCTAGCAGCTGCGCAGAGAAGAGAGGTGACAATTCAACATTTTGTTCGCAGAGATGGTAGCTAATGGGTTGCGAGATTAGGATCGGTTGGATGATGCATCCAACTTTGTGATCTGGAAGGCAATGATCCCATGCCTTCTGGATGAGCACAATCTCAAAACCTATGTTGATAGTGTGGTAGCTGTACCTGCGGATCCAGATCCGCTCAAGAAGTACAAGGGTGAGATGGTAAAGGCCAAGCAATTGATCCTCAACGGAGTGAGAGGTCACATAGTGTGTCACATTGCCGGCAAGGATACTGCCCGATAGATGTGGGAAGCATTAGCTAAGCTATATGAAGGATCTTCCAAGCAGCGGAAGATGTACTTGGAGCAGAAGATGAGGTCCACGCAAATGTAGAAGGGGGAATGCATTGATTCGTTCCTGGGAAGGCTTCAGGAAATTCGAGACTCGTTGGTAGTTGTGGGGTCAACACCTCAACCTACTTAGATGGTGAGGCTGGCCCCTGAATTCTGTTTTAGAAGAATGACAAGTATTTGTCTAGAGCATCCTGGGCAGAGAGAGATTGCTAGATTGGGAAGGGATGTGGGCCACTCTTCAGCAGGAAGAGATGAGGAGAGACTTACTCAAGTGCAAACTTGATAGCAACAGTAGCAGTGGGACGAAGCCTAAGGAGGAGGAAGAGAATGCAGCCCTTGCATCAAAGGGGTAGCAGGAGCAGTGAAGGCGGAAGAAGGACGTCTCGAAGATCAAGTGCTTCCAGTGTGGTGAATTTGGTCACTACGCTAAGGGATTTGCATAACAATTTCATTACATTCCTTTTTATTTCACTGCCATATCCGAAATCTGTAACCTGTTGAAATCTTCCCAGGGAAAAGCTTGAATATCAACTGAAGTTAGGTAGCACTCTGTTGGGAAAGCTCACCATGAAACCAATGGGATGTACTTTGGAAAAGAAGGGAAAAGACACTTATCATTCAACCCCTCGGTGAATGCTCAATGACTATCCCACCCCAATAGCAGTATTCAGGGTTCTCTTCTCTCCTCGGTGAATGCTGAATGACTGTCCTGCCCCGCTCCCCACCAGATTTGGACCACATATATGACCTCAACATTTGCTCCAACCGCCGAAACTTCGCCCTGTTGGGCAACAAGCATGAGAGGTCATGCTACCACCCAACTAATATGGTACCACTAATATGGTACCAACTAATATGGTACCACTACAGCGAGGATAGAGACCAGGTCCTCTCAAGAAGAAGGACAAGGACGAGAAGCATGATCCGAAGGTTGCATCCGCAAAGATCGAGGAGGAGGAGTTTGCCATGGTTGCCTAGATACCTCCAGGGGAGAGGTGGGGTGATCTAGTACTGTAGTTTGAAAGAACTGTAGATGGGCAGGATCCTTGAGGAGTCCACCTCTCAGATCAATACCTTGCTATAGGAGCCCAGATTAGAAGTAGCAGGATGGACCAGTGTCAGTTGGTGCAGAGGAGTGTTAGAGTGATAGTTGCAGTGGCTAGGAGCGCCAGAGACTAAGCAGCGCAAAGCAAAATAGGCAACAGTGTAGTTGGCACAGTGCAGAGTCAGTAGCAACGCAGAGGCTTTAGAGGGTCAGTGCAGAGACTAGCAGCAGTCAGAACTCCAACAACAGATGCATCATGCTGAACACTTGTTTAGTAATTTTGGATGCTTTTCCATTATTGATGCAGTAGCAACAACAGTTGGAGAAGGTTGCAGTGTAGATGCAATGTTGGCAGTGTCAGTGCCGACAGTAGCACAGATGCAGAAATTATGAGGATTACAGTACATATGCAGTGTTGGCAGGGGCAGGCTCAGCAGTAGTACATATGCAACATTTGTGCAGTGGTTCGTGGGAAGTAATGTCAGACATCAACAACGCAGAGGGAGATGTTACAGAGAAGGGTGATGCTTCAACATGTTGCATTACTAGAGCACATTCCTTGCTAAGAGGGGGTGTTGATTTATGGTAGCATCGGATGTGCTCTAAGCTTCAAAATTTATAGGGAGGCTACGACACATGCATTCCACAATACCCATAAATTGTTTTGGGAAATTTCACCTAGAGACAGTTTTATTAAAATAATTAATTATTTCTAATGGGTGCCTAAGTCTAAACTTAGGAAATTAAAATAATTAAAGGGTATTAATCAAACCGAGTGTGAAACTTCTAGAAGAAGACGGAGATTGAGTCCAAATGATCTGAGCCATTGATTAGAATCTAATTTGGGCTGTTGATTACTCAATTGGAGGATTATAAGAAGGACTTCGATGGGCATTTGGAAAAGACATGAGAGAGAGATCAAGAGATCGAATTTCTCAAAGAGGGATGCTAGAGAATCGATCAAAGAGATTTCTTGTAGTGAGGGGCAGGGATAGTTTTCGGAGGGAAGTTTTCCTGGTCCGGAGAGTACACGGTAGAGAGGGTAGAAAGACGTCTAGAGACGCTGACGCAGGGCCACACAGAGCTACGTTGTGGCAGTGCAGAGCTTCAGAGGGAGATCGAAATTCTAGTGAGGAACAGTTAGGATTTAGTGCCAGAGCCGAGGTGTGAGACTGGGAGGCTAGAGAGCTGAAGTTTCCAGCCAGCAGAGGATCAAAAGGAGGTGCAGCACAGTCCCAGCTCCAGTGAGTGCTGGGACTGCGTAGGAGTGATGTAGAACTGTGCAGAGACCGCGCAAAGGCAACGCAGAGGCTCATCTCCAGCGCAGATCAGTGTCGGTTCTTCCAGTGATCGGGTGAGATCATCTCACTATTTTTTTTGCTCAATTTCTCTCTGTATTGGATAGCCAATTGGGCATCCAACGAATTATATTTAGAAAACCACTGCTTAATAATACAAACCGTCAGCTGCTGCACCGATGTTCTCGCATTGGGTTTTTCCGGGGACATTTGTCCAAAAATAATGGTGTCATGGTTGTGTATTTCTTTCTTGTTCTGTTTCTTGTTTCCGCATTTAATTTAATTGGTGAAGACTGCAATATATTAGTTTTGGTATTTGCTATAGGATGCAATAAATAATTTGTTCAGGAATTTAACAAATAGAAGATACTTAATCAGTTGTTGCAGTAGAAATTTGGGTCGCCAAATTTTCACAGATTCTCCCAAAGTGAGAGAGGAATCGTACTGACATCTAGAACCATTCCTGATGACTGGAAGAGTTCCTAGTTCAGAAGGAGACGACATGCCAGCAAGTTTGAAGGATGCCATGATGGAGGAAATTGTGCCAAAGAGAAGTCAATGGTGACTTCCAAGTGGATCTACAAGATGAAGTATGCGGTAAATGGAAACAGAGAGAAGTACAAAGCAAGATTTGTGAGGATTCTCCCAGAAAGAGCCAGAGGACTATGAGGAGACATTTGCTCCAGTTGTCAGGTACACTTCGGTTAGATTTATTATTTCTCTTGCTTCTATTATGGGTGGAAATTACATTAGGTGGATGTGGAGACCGCTTTCCTCAATGGAGTAATTGAGGAAAACGAAGTGTACATAGAGCTACCTCAGGGCTTTGAGATACATGAGAGGAAATCTCATGTCTATTAGAATAAAGAAGGCTTTGTACGAACCTTGGGCATGTCAATCTCAGATAGATGGATATCTGATGAGTCCTGATTGATTTTGTTATCATATGACTTGTTTCTGACGCGAGCAGAAGGACTCACGTGACAAAGGGAGCAGTGGTGGCAGGAGGGTTTGCCTTCGTGATAGAGGGAGCAATCAAGCCCTACTTTAGTTAGAGGGAGTTGACCTCTGCATTTGAGATGAAGGATGTTGGTTGGATACATTACTTAGAACTAGAAGTGTGGCAAAAGCAGGGTAAGCATATTATCACGATCCTTCAGAGATTTGGGATGATGGATAACCAGTCCTTGGCCACTTCCATGGTAACAAATCTGAAGAAGCTAAGTGGCAGAGGGAGAAGCCTGCTACAATAGGATCTGTTTCAGTCTCAAAGGGAGCACCCAGTTAGGGTGATTAGAAAGTAGCTATGGCACAATATGTGTTGAGGTACTGCCATGGTAGAATTGGATGTGAATTGAGAAGTACAAGTGCAGGGATATACAAACTCAGATTGGGCAGAAAGTGTTAAAGACATGAAGAACACATCAGGATGATGATTCAGTTTGGGTTTTGATTGGGTAGGAAGCAGACATCTATCGCACTTTGGATTGCAGAGGCCAATTATATTGTAGCTAGTTTGGTGAGTTGTGAAGCAGTGTGGCTTCTGAAGCTACTCGTAGTATTGTTTGATTAGGTGCAGGAGATGACTGTGATGACAGGTGGAAGCACATCGAGATCATGGTACCACCACATCTGGGACATGGTACAAAAGGGAGTAGTGAGGCTCCAATGCATTTCTACAAACGGGCTGGATTCTGACATTCTCACAAAGTGTCTATCCCAAGATGAAGTTTGTATACTTCTGGGACAATCTTAGATTACTTGAGAATGATTCCCTCAGTCACAAGGAGTGTTGATGTTGTAGCATTAAGGGGCAAACATTCTCCCTATGTCAGGATATTGATAGGTCAAAGATATTGACTAGGGGCCATGTAATGTGGCTAAGGGAGAATGGCCCAGACAACGTCAAGGCCTGGAGTGCTCCCCCAAATTGCAAGAAGTACTTGGCTAGTGGGTAGAGTGAGTGCCTTTAGCATCGGGCAGGTATGTTACCATTCAATTGGCATGCAGGAATGGAAATAGCCCAGGGTTTCACCATAGCCCAGGGTTTCACCATAGGTCATTGGTGTTGACCAGGTTTTAATTGATGACTTCTTGAGCATG
Source organism: Pinus tabuliformis (assembly GCA_031772625.1). Lineage (NCBI taxonomy): Eukaryota > Viridiplantae > Streptophyta > Pinopsida > Pinales > Pinaceae > Pinus > Pinus tabuliformis. The sequence goes on from CM062814.1 coordinate 529,565,499, forward strand.
ATGCTTTCCACATGGTTCCATAATAGAAAGGTGGATGGATTCATCAACATAGCAAGCTTTTTCAACCTTTTCTTAGGATGGAGAAATTTTTCAACAATGAGATAATTTAAAGAAGTTGTTATGAATACCTCCCTAGCTAAGAGGGAGTGTTGAATTTTTGTAGCTATGGTCAGTCTTCATAATTTATTTTAGCCCTCCAAATTCAAAAGAAATGATAAATATGAATTGTATTTCAAGTTTCAAAATAGGGAAATTAAATTTTTGAAATTTAAATTATTTGTCTCCACGAAGTCAAGTCGACCAGCCTACTTGTCACACCTATTCAGGCTCATGAGATGACTATATATATGCTACTCATCCTCCTCCTCAAATGACCTATTCGAATCACTCAAGTATCATATCTTCTATTCATATATGCGAAGGAGAAAGGAGAGAAACAACCCGAAGTTTGACCATACTAGTCCAAGAATTTTCTCAATTTTGACTTTGTTTGACTTCACATGTGTGGGAGCAGACTGAAGTTTTCTGTATATCTTTCTAGGCAACAGTTCGAATTTTGAGGAAGGTGCAGGAGGTTGAAATTTCTCAGTTTGACCGGGTTTGACCTGGGCTTGTTTGCTAAGCAATTTGACTTTATTTGACTGGAAAAATCAGATTGTATTTCTTGTTGAATTGGACAATTTCTCTAAGAAAAGGTTGTTGTATTTTTCCATAGAAGAGGGCTTTCTCGAGGTAAAAATTTGTCTCTTGTGTTTGGCCGTCTATTTATATCCTTTTATCATTATTGTCTCTATTGTTGAGATCTTTTGTGTAATTGCTTAATGATAAATGTGAACACAAGAAGGATTAAATTAAGAAATCATTAGAAGTAATTATCATATTAGAAGGTCCTGAAAAATCAACATGGTATTAAAACTATGGTGAATGAACAATCTTGATTGAAAGTCCAAGTTTTGTAGCCCTAGTTCAGGGCAGGATACCTCAAACTAACAAGAAAGGATCCATTGAAGATGATTTTGACTTTGTCTTAGGAAGGAGGAGTTTCTATTGTCTACTGCTTCAGGGAGACCAAGGAGGTTTGTTTTACAATGAGAAATATGGTTGAAGCCCATTGATATACTGACTATATCGAGTTATCTCAGGCCTAGGAAAAGACCAACAAGGTGCCTTAGGGTCCGATATTCATGGAATAAGGGCTGGTCTATCTCTAGGAGTTTCTTGAACCGAATTTGTTTTTAGAAGTCTTTGCACAAAGACTATAACACCTGTTGGAGCTACAATATTCTAATACTCGTTAGCAAGGAAGGTGTTCTCCACAACACTCAACTTATCCCTGGAGAAAACAAATTTTGTTTACTCAAGTTCTTCGTGATAATGTTTATCACCTATTGATTTGTAGGGTTTTTTCTGGGGACATTGTCCAAAAACAACGGTGTCAATTGTGTGTGTGCTATTTCCTTCTTGCTCAGTACTTGTTTTCGCAGTATTTTATGTTGTGAAGGCTGTAGTAGATTTTATTTCGATGTTTATTGTGTAACACTGTAAATAACTTGATTCAAAAATTAACAAGTAGGAGAAATCTAATCAGTTGCTGCAGTAGGGAATCGGGTTTCCGATTTTTCACATAGAATGCACGGGCATCAGACCACATATGCCGGAATGAATGAGATGGAGGATGTCATTTGTCTTGTTTTCGCTAGAGGGGTATGGTCCCCTTGTCTTCTTTCCACTGGCACAACCTGGACATACTCCATCTTGTTGGACTGCCTTAGATTTCTGCACTCTAGCACTGCCTTGCTGCTCCATCACACCTTGCTCCACCCGACACTTGTCATCATGCTGCTGTCGTTAAGGGCTCCCATTGCCGGATGTGATCCAAGAGTTTGGGCAACCTCAAGGATCCTGCCCCTTTTGTGTAGCTCTATCGAACTATAGTTCTATATCAGCCCACCTCCCTCCTGGATCTGCGGCTGCCATCTCTGCCAAATGAATGTCGAACTGGTTCTCTTCTCCCTCTTTCGCTACTGCCCCAACAAAACTCGGATTTGGATTTCTTTGGCGCAAGAAACGCTTTAAGGAACAAGCTCCTCTAGACTCCCTCTGAGTCCTAACTTCCTTCACGGAAATCCTTCGGCCAAATGTCGAATCACTCCTCTCCAATCCTCCTTTGCCGCTGCAACCCGAATCTAGATTTCTTGGCTAGAAGTCTATCGAGGTAGTGACTCCCTCTACCTTGGTCCTGCCTCCTTAGACACTGTTTTGCTTCGACTAAAACAACGTCCCACTAGCTCCTCAAATCACAATTTTCCCATAGCTCCCTAAGCCCTAGCAATCGAAGAAACTGAGCCTTTCAGGCTCTGCGCAATCTCAACAATGGTTGAATCTGCACCTCCTGGCCACATCGTCGATCCTTCCTGGCTAAGAAAGATGATCGGGCGCTGCGTAGGTCTGATCTGCCCCTTTCTGTCTTTGTGCTGACCCTCCTCCTGACTCAAAATGATGATGCAGGCTTTGCGTCACTTCCTCTTTTGCTGCTACTGCTTTGGATCAACGTTGTCTCTCGGGACAGTTGCTCCTGTTGCAAATTTCAGATTTCCGCTAGTGTCTTCAGTCCTCCTGTAATCTGTAATGCTCTGATACCATGTTGAAATTTCTAAGTCTAACACATTAGAAATCCCTACTGCATCTTTTGGTTTAAATTCTCCTACTTGTTTATTACATTAACAAGTTATTTATGAATATAAACACTGAAAATAGACACAGATGCAACCTTGACTCATATAGAGATCATCATCTGAAATACTGAAACAAACATACAAGGGAAATCGTTATTTTTGGACTATCGTCCCTGGAAAAACCCAATGCAGGAAAACTGGTGCAACAGTTTTGAGGGTTTTATTATTATGCAGATTTCTTGAGTACAACTAGGGTGCCAAAAATGGGTCACCCAACATAGATTGTTACATGGTAGTAATACCTCTTCTGGGAGACAGATATTCAGCTAGTTTGCCCCATGAAAATCCTTCCGGCGCTTCCTCTCGGCTTTGCGTCAGCCCCACTAGCCTCAACGTCGCTCCTGAAGCCCCTGCATGAGCCTTCTAGCTCTCTGGCCTTCTGCGTCGCCCACATAGGCCCCTCAGCCTCTGCGCAATCTCTAGCTGCTTCTGCATAGCTCTGGCTGCCTTTGCGTCAGCCTCTTCAGTCACTGCGCTGACCCTCAGGCACTATCCCTGCCTCTCTGCTATGTACTCACTACCCCTCGCTGCAACAGATCACTTGTTCGAATTTTCTCAGCAAGCCCCGCTCCAGAAAATCGAACTGATTGATCAATCTTGGTGTATCTTCCACTGACCCTCAAGCCTCCTCTTATAGTTTTCCTGTTGAGTTTTCAACGACCGAGATTAAGTCCTTAATCAACGGCTAAGATTAGATTTGGCTTGATCCATGTCATTTAAAACATTTTCACCCAGTTTTATTTTCATACCCATTAATATTTTAATTTTCCTAAGTTTAGACTTAGGAACCCCATTAAAAATATTAATTATTTTAATATCTCTCCAAACAGGGGGAATTTCCCCAAACCATTTCTGGGTCTTGGAGATCTCTTGTGCTTTAGCCTCTCCACCAATTTTCATGGCTAGAGCACATTCGATGCTACCACAAATCAACACCCCTAAGTCTGCAGTTAGGAGATAACTTAAATGGAGAGGGAAGAGATTAGAGTGACAACCCCTACCCTGAGCGTTGTCACAATCTACTTTACAATTTGAGCGACAACAGTCAGATCCCTTCTTAGTTCGACACTTTTATTTATTACACCGAGGGTCCTATCATCTTGTATCATCCAAGAACTCCGAAAGATACAAATAGATTACAAAACAAAGAAACAGATGATACACCTTGTCAACAATAAGCTTTGAGGACAAAGCTTTTCTGAAGAGAAAGGCAATGTTATGAATAAAATATATAAAAATAATAAAAATAATAATAAATAGTAATAATAATTAATTTAATAATAATTACTTATGAAAAGGGGCACTAATGATTGGCACTAATGATTGGCACTTGCCTAGGTATATAAGCGGGCCCTCATTTGTATCCATATCATCTCACTTGTATTTAAATATTCTTATATACAATTACTTTTCCTACAACGGATGTCTTCGTTTTCGAAGTGTTCTGAAGTTTATTGTGGAGTGCAAACTTTGTTCGTAACAACTAACTAGTCTGCCTTGCAAAAGCACATCTTTTTAAATGCATAACTCGCTGACTGTTTGTATTCCAATGCCTGAATTTGAAGTGAAAGTCTGTCTCTTTGTATTCCAAGACTGTCTCTTTGTGGTCCACCCATTCGTTTCACATTCTTCTCGAAGTTTGAAGATCAAGACCAAAACAAATGGACATCAAAATATTCAAAAAGAGAGTAACATAAGCCAACTCCAATGAGTGCTTAAACCATGTGCAACTAAGGGTAATTGATTTTCTAAGCCAGCAATAGTATCATCACATAACAGGTGCAAAGATCCTGATCTGCCCTTTTGTTATGCAAGATATCAGGGTCTATATTTTCAAGGAACCTCATATTATAGATCTGCTCTTCTTCCCCATGAGCTTGCACATCGTCTTCCATCATCTCTGCAAAGGATATCATGTTTGGATCCAATGATAACACAATCCTTGTGCTTCTTACCAACCTTAGAACTAAGAAAATTCTACCATCTGTTACAACTGAAGGACGAACGGCCACAGGGGAAACTGTCAAATGTGTTACAATAAGCTTCTCAGACCTATCATAAAGATATAGAACTTCACAATCCTTGTCTGTCATCCTTTAAAAAGGGTTTATTTCATTCTGTTTTAGCATAACCAGGGTTTTATTTGAGTTTAAATGCAAACCTTTGGATCCGGCCTAGAGTTCATTCATAAGCTCCAGTGCTTCATTTTGAGTTGATAATCCTTGTAATCACCTGATAAATATGCTCTTATACATTACTGTGCAAGAGTTTGATCATGCTGTCACTGCTCTGCTCTGCCCTTATACATAACTATGCAAGGGTTTGATGATGCTGTCACTGCTCTGGTCTGCTCTTTTTGTCTCGAATTCTGCATCTGTCGAAATGATGTCTAATTTAGTCCATTGGACTTGGTGCTCCATAATGATGTGCTGCGTCTGTCTAAATGATGTCTACTTTGTTGGTGCTCCATTGGACTTGGTGCTTCATAAGGTGGTGGAGTTGATGAGTACCGTTAATATGGTGGCAGCTGAATTTGCTTTACATTACCAACAGTAGTGTGATTAAGCCCAAGATTTTTTGTAGGGGATCCAGTGATATCTTGAGCCAATTGCTTTAGCCTTGGACTTGTGAGACCAGTCCCTACAAATGACATAACAGTTGTTTGAACGATAATGGGAGGATCCACAGTTGACCCATTCGAATTTGTCAACTGAACAAACAGATTCTTGGAGGATCTTACATTTAAAAAAAAACTTCAATTGGTCCTTCAATTCGTCCAGATTTTGATCAACTCGAAAAATATAGTAGTTTAGTCTAAAGTTGAAAAGCACCAGGTTCTGTTGTAGAGAAAAACCATTCTGTTCTGGTACAACTGTAATTCCTCCTGAGAATTTCAACAACTGGAAGTGGTATGCTTTCCCACAAAGGTCTGGGGTTAAATTCAGCTGACTGCTGCAGAACTAAGGTATGCTTGACTTTAACACACTTAGATCAGCTGAAGATATAGATGCATTCTTTGGATTTGAAGAAACATCAATCACCACCTCTGTCCAGTTTAAACATTTTAGCTTCACATATTTATGGTCCATTTCTGTGCTCGATTTTGCTCTAGCATCAACAACATACTCTGTCGCAAAAGTCTTTGTTATGCATTGGCATTTATGCATGTGTACAATGAGGACCATTTTAAGCTTAGTGGGACAACTAATATATCAAGCCTTGAGGAGCAAGACTTTTCTGACCAGTTCTTCAGACATTTGCTTCCAGTATTCCAAAAAAATACTTTGCGTTTAGGTAATTGCATTGCAGTGCCTGGTAGCTGACATGCCTGTGATGTGCTTCCAGGTAAGAAAACAAAACTGATTGCACACAGAGAAGCTAGGTGGTCTACAGGATCCTGATATGCATTGAAGATCACTTTCTGGCAATGAATTTGAACTTCCATCTTTCTATGAACTGACTGTGGTATTATTGGCTTTCTTTGCTGGAAACTTATCATCTATCAGTCTTTCTGCAGGCCTTTTGTTTTTTTATTCTCAGCTGCACTCTTCCTTTAGTTGTCCCTTGGTTTAAGTTCTACGTTTGGGTTGTTAAGAGTGAGTGATCTGATTAAAATGTTGGTTGGATCTGTTCAGATCAGTGTTGTGAAAATCACGATAAAATGAAAAAATTGCGATTTTTTCCATCTGCCGATAAAATCGCGATAAATAAACGAAAAAATCGCCAGTATTTTTTTTTGCCGACTTTTATTGGAAAAATCGCGATAAAAACGAAAAAATAGCATGGTTTTATAACGTTTTTTTGCGTTTTTCATGTGCTCATTTGGACAGTCGCGCGCGGAGGGAGGAGGAGCTCTTGGAGACCAAGCTGAAGAGGGTTTTTAGCCAAATCTAAGTGCTTAGAGGAGAAAATCAAGAGGAGACCACCGATTTTTCCATAGAAACGGTATGAAGATTAATTTAACGGTATGAAGATTAATTTTTTTTTGTTTTCATTGTTTAAAAACATTGTTTTTGTATGTTTTTCATTGTTTTTGGTTGGGAAACTTGGTATGGGCACCATTTTTCTTTTGTTTTCATTGTTTTTAAAGATTTTTTTGTATTTCTTCATTGTTTTGGGTTGGGTAACTTGGTATGACTATGGGAACCAATTTTTTTTTTGTTTTCATTTTTTTAAAACATTGTTTATGTTTTTTCATTGTTTTTGCCATTTGGTTGGGTAACTTGGGTTTGGAATGGTTGGGTAATTTGTGTTTGAAACTTTGAACTTTGGAATGGTTGTTTTAGGTTGGGTTACGGGTAACTTGGATTTTCATTGTACAATCATCAATGTAAAAATTAAAAATTAAAATACTAAATTGTAATTTGTAAATTTGTAACTTGTAATTTTGTAAATGCTAAATTATTATCCTAATCCTTATTTTCCCATAGGTTCACAACTACACCAAAACACCATTCAAGACTTCAAGTTTGCAACTTCAAAGTTCAAAAACAAACATGCCAAGGAAATTGGATCCTTTCTGGGAATATGGTGTGCCTGATGCTCCGAATGATAGAGTAAACTTGAGTTGCAAGTTGTGTGGCCACCCTATGTCCGGGGGGGTGTACAGGTTGAAGTTCCACCTTGCAAAAATCCCTAGACATGAGGTGGAGCCTTGTACAAATACAACTCCTAAATTTATCCAAAGAGCCATGAGAGCATTGGAAACTTTAGAGCAGAATAGAGTGGCCAAAGAAGAACTCAAAAGGCAACTAAAAAGGTCAGCTGAAGGAAGTGGGCCAAGTGGCACTGGTTCTACTGCAGCATCAACCAATCCGGTAGCTGCATCATCATTTTTTGTTCCTCGAACCACATGTGGTTCACAGCTATCTATCGGTTCAATGCTAAAAAGAACTGAGAAAGAACAAGCTGACAAGTTGCTGGCAAAATTTCTCCTCTGGAGTGATATTCCTTTCAGCACTGTAAGGAATAATCCATTTTTCCAACCTACGTTGATGCTATTGCCAGTGTTGGCCCGAGGTACAAAATCCCTTCTTATCATGATTTTAGAGGCCGGATTCTTCAAAATGAAAAGCGTGTTTGCACCCAAAGGTTGGAGGATTTTAGGGCATCATGGGCACAAACAGGATGCACTGTTATGTCAAATGGTTGGACTGACCAAAAGGGAGAACCCTTATAAACTTCTTGGTTAGTTGTCCCAAGGGGACTATGTATATCAAATCTGTTGATGCATCTTGGTTAGTTGTCCCAAGGGGACTATGTATATCAAATCTGTTGATGCATCTGCACAAGTCAAAGATGCAAGAACTTTATGTGATTTGTTGGATGTGTTTATTTTGGAGGTGGGTGAACAAACATGTTGTCCAAGTCATAACGGACAATGCTACAAATTATGTTGCTACTGGTAGGATGCTTATGGACAGGCATCCTACTTTATTTTGGACACCTTGTGCTGCCCATTGTATTGATTTGATGTTAGAGGACATAGGGAAAATTCCCTTTGTCAAAGATATTGTTGACTCATTAAAAAGCATTACAAAATTTATATATAATCATACATCTGTGCTTAACTTGATGAGAAGATTCCCCAACAACAAAGAGTTGGTGTGCCCCGCCATTACACGGTTTGCCACCAGTTTCATATCTCTTCAATCCCTCTTGATTTCTATGTGGGATGTGAAGAGAATGTTTCTTTCAGAGGAGTGGCGTGCTTTGCCAATAAGCCGCAAACCAGAAGGAGAGGCTGTATGCAGACTAGTTTCATACCAGGAAGACTTCTGGGCGGGAGTGCAGGAGGTGTGCGTCGTTACTGAACCTTTGGTAAAGGTTCTTCGGTTGGTTGATGGTGAGAAGCCCGCAATGGGCTATTTGTATGAAGCCATGGACAGGGCCAAAGAAGCCATTCGAGCCTACTATGATGATAAGGGAGATGATGGGTTTCAGAAACAACTCCTTCTATGGGGAGTGATTGATGAGTGATGGAACAACACACTACATCGTCCCATTCATGCTGCTGGGCTTTTCCTGAACCCTGCATTTTCTTATGCATGTGGGTTTGATTTTGATGCTGAGATCATGGATGGATTCTTATCCTGTGTCCAGAAGATGGTGCGATCTCCAGAACAACGTATAGAGATCTCTAAACAAATTGAGACATATAGGATGGCAGGTGGCACATCTGGCTTTGAGATGGCTATCACTGATAGGAAGATTAAAATGCTAGGCATTTTTTAGTTTGTAACTTTGATTCAAATTTCATTGTCTCTTCAAATTCCATTTTTTTCTTATGTTTATTTAAAATTTTATTTGTAATTTTGTTGTAGATGCATGGTGGAAAATGTATGGTGGCAGGGTACCCCTTCTGCAAAAGCTTGCCATTCGCATCCTCAGCCAAACATGCAGCTCCTCAGGATGTGAGCACAATTGGAGTGTATTTGAAAAAATACACAACAAGAAGCGCAACAGGTTAACACTTAAACATTTAAAATATTGCAAATTTCCAAATAAATTTTTGAATTCATTAAACAATATTTTTTTTATAATTATTAATTATTATTTCATGATCTTTGTATAGGTTGGAGTCCCAGCGACTTAATGACATGGTCTACGTCTACTACAATCTTCGATTGTGGGTGAGGCAACTTTAGAGGACACCTGATGTGGATGCCATTTCATTGGATGGGATTGACACCACTGCTGCATGGAGGGTTGAGGCCGAGAGGCCTCTCATGGATTCTGCTGATGATTGGTTAGTGCAGGATGTAGTGGAGGGGGAGGAGGAGGAGCAGGTGGAGGAGGAGGAGTGTTAAATTATGGTATGTTCTATGCTTATAACAGTTTACTTCTTTTTTTTATTATATTCCACCGATTAGCAATCACATGTACATAAAGTAAAGTGCAGATGGAACATTAAACGATCGACAGAAAACAAGCCAAGACAAGAGACACAAGATGTGGCGGCTAGCCAGGGACAAACCCCACAATGTGTGGGGAAACCCTTTGATCAAATCTTCTTTTATCTTCAATAATTCAGCAGAGAGAAATAGTACAATAAATCTGATTCATATCAGCAGTAGCAAACCCTAGATCAATAGCATCAGCATTAGCGACTTCATTATCAAACTAGGGCAGACCATATCTCACAAACCGACAGTCGAATTGACTTCATTCCACCACCAAAAGTTTCGGCTTCCAGAGGAGGTTCAGATGAACCTACAACGCAGTTCAAATGAAGAGATCTTCTAGGCCACGCAAGTCAATCTTTACTTCTGCAGTTGCAGCTTCAGTTTCAGTAGTTTCTGGCTTCACATGTGTAAGAGAGAGAGACCCATTTCAGCGCAGTAGAGAAGAGACTCATATCTGCGCAGTAGAGAGAGAGAGATGTGATGAGATGAGTGAGTCCAAATGAGGAAAAGTCCTCTTATATTTATACACAACGTTGGTGGGTGAATAGATGCGACTGTTGGGCTTCTGAGCCTACATGAGTTGTAGGTCGGCTTGATAATAATTCCATAATCAAAATAAATTCATATCTCCATGAATACTTATTGGAATTGGATGATCTTTATATCAATCCTACACCTCTCGACGAGAGGAATCTAATAAAAATATTATTAGCCATGAATAAGATGACCCACATGAAGTTTTGCCCTGGTTGCCAATTTTAACACTCCCTCTCAACCATGGAGAACTTCATCTGCAATCTGTCTATCGGTCGTTACTATTTATCCATCAAATGCACTGCCTTGTACAGCCTGACCCTTGCCCTGCTCTGCTCTATTTTGCCTATTCTGCTTTGTCTTGTTCTGCCCTGCACTGATCTGTACTGTTTTGTTTTGTTCTGCTCTGCTTTTGTCCGAATTATGAAGAAGAAGAAATGATCGAGGATGTATCATACTGACTCAAAGTCAGTCTCAGAGTATGTACCACTGGTCCCAGACCAGTCTCAACCAACCCAAAGTCAGCGTCATAGTGAATACAACTCCAATGGTCCCAGACCAATATCATCCTCCACTGACTCAAAGTCAGTCTCAGAGTATGTACCACTGATCCCAGACCAGTCTCAACCGACCCAAAGTCAGCGTCATAGTATGGTACAACTCTTACCACTGGTCCCAGACCAGTATCATTGATCCCAAATCAATGGAGGTCATCCTAGCGTAGGGAGTACGGTAGTTACAACGATGCGTCCATCGGTACTACTATGGTCCCTAACTTCATTTCCCTGCTCATTGATCAGATGAGAGGTACTTCCCATGAGTCCCAGACTGCATGGGTAGGATGCCTCAACAGGAGAACTAATCAATCTTGTCCTCACAGGAGAACACATCAATCCTGCTACAATTGCCATGGAGAACACATCAATCCAGGCCTCACAGGAGAACACATCAATCCTGCTACAATTGCCATGGAGAACACATCAATCCAGGCTGCCATGGAGAACACATCAATCCAGGCCTCACAGGAGAACACATCAATCCTGCTACAATGTTGCCACGGGGTGTATATGTATACCACCAGGGGATAGTGAATAATCCTGTGGTCATATGCTGCTCCAAGAAGCACCCCGCACCCCCCTGGAGCTCTCAGAGCTCAATGCATCATACATGACCCTCATTGGAGGGTCTTTGAACAACTCCAAGTTGTTCACGGAAAGTCAGAAATTTTACTTTCCCAAGGGTTTTGTCAGAATGTCGGCGACCTGTTCATCTGTACCGATATGATGGAGCCTTATAGCTCCCCGTTGCACCATATCTCGAATATAATGGTATCTGATATCAATATGCTTGGAGCGATCATGGAATACGGGATTCTCTGACAAACGAATCCCACTTTGGTTGTCACAAAGGATCACAGTGGTATCCAATGTGAATCCAAACAACTCACTGAAGAGCTTTCGCAACCAAACTGCCTCACAAGAAGCCATGCTAGTAGCAATATACTCTGCTTCGGCGGTGCGCAAAGCCACCGACTTTTGTTTCCTGCTCATCCAGGATATCGAAGCAGATCCTAAGGAGAAACAACACCCGGAAGTGCTCTTACGGTCCTCCACATTGCCTGCCCAGTCAGCATCTGTGTATCCAAATAGTCTCACATCTCTGGCAATGTATCTTAACCCATAAGTGATAGTGCCACGAAGATATCTCGGCAGATTCTTGGCACCAATCCAGTGTATGTGGTGGGGTTCAACCATATGCTAGCTCAACGTGTTGACTGCAAAGCATATATCTGGACGGGAGTTCACTAAGAACATTAATGCTCCGACGAGTTGCCGATACTCGGTAGTATTTCGTAAAACAGGTCCAGCAGCACTACCGCTTAACTTCTTGAAGTCAAGCTCCATCGGAGTAGTTACAGGCTTGCAGTCCACCATTCCGAATCTTTCCAATATCTTCACCACATATTTTCCTTGAGATAGGAAAATTTCTCCTGGCTTTTGCCACACTTCAAGTCCTAGGAAGTAGTGCATTAGTCCTAGGTCTTTCATTTCAAATTCAGAGGCCAGCTCCCTCTTACATTTGTGAATGAGAGGGTCTGCACCTGTTAGAAAGAGGTCATCCACATACAACACCAGTATGAGAGGCTTGTCATCTTCAACCTTAAAGTAAAGGTTAGGATCGGCTTCACTCCTAGTGAATCCCAGCTTCATCAAGTAGCTGTCGATCCTCTCATACCATGCTCGGGGTGCTTGCTTCAACCTGCATACATGAGATTTTCGATCATAAATCTCAAATCCTTTGGGTTGCTCCATGTAGAACTCTTCTTTGATCGAGCCATGCAAGAACGCAGTCTTGACATCCATCTGATGTAGGTTCCATCCTTGTGAAGCGGCAAGGGCTATGATCGAGCGGATGGTCGTATATCTGGCAACAGGTGCAAATATCTCATCATAGTCTATACCTTCCTTTTGGGAGAAACCTCGAGCAATAAAACGAGCCTTATACTTTTCCGTGCTTCCATCTGCTGCATGCTTTATCTTGTAAAGCCATTTGGAAGTAACAACAGTCTTGTCCTAGGGTCTGGGAACTACTTCCCAAACATCATTCTTTATGATAGACTCATATTCTTTGGTCATAGCATCCTTCCATACTTGATGCTTGATGGCATCTGAGAATGATGAAGGTTCATTTTGTATGATCGTGCTCATGATGGTCAGGTATCCCTAATACCTGTTAAGTTTCTTACTTTGATGGAAGGTTCCTCAGGGTGCAGCATGTCCTTCAGCATCATCAAGTATCCCCCTAAGCCATGAAGGCCTCTTCCTAGAAGAGGAAGGCTCATGTGGATGAGGACCAATCGGATCCATGGGTTCTTCTACATCAGGCATTGATTCATCATCCTTTTCTTTTGGTTCCCTGGTGTCGGCTTCTTGAGAGCTCCTCAAAGTCGGAAGATTAATCACCTTGCTGAGAGCCATATCTTCGTCAAAGGTGACATCATGACTAATTATGACTTCCCTTTGACCGGCTACATAGATTCTATAGCCTTTAGTATTTTCACCATAGCCCACGAAAATTCCCTTCTTTCCAGATGCTCCCAATTTATTTCTTTTCTCTTTTGGCACATGAAAGTATACAGGGCTTCCAAAAATTTTAAAATGAGAAACATCAGGTTTCTTACCGGTGAATTTTTCTTCAGGAGTCTTGGAACCCAATGCTTGATGAGGGCATCGATTTTGTACATATACGGCAGTGTTTGCAGCTTCAGCCCATAGAAACTTAGGAAGACTTTGATCATATAGCATGGCCCGGACAACTTCCATAATTGTGCGGTTCTTCCTTTCTGCCACACCATTTTGTTCAGGAGTATATGGTGTAGTAGTCTCCCTCTTGATGCCAGCCTCTTTACAAAAATCATGGAACTCATTAGATTCATATTCAGTCCCATTGTCAGTTCTTAAGATCTTGATCTTCTGTTCGGTTTGATTCTCGATTAGGGCTTTGAAGTGTCGGAACCAAGGGAACACTTCATCCTTCTTTTTCAAGAAGTATATCCAGGTCTTTCGAGAATGGTCATCTGTAAAAGTGAGATAATATGAGTATCCTCCCAAGGAGTTCACGGGCATCATACCTGATATGTCTGAGTGAACTAGTTGTAATATATCGGAGGTCTTGCTTTGACTTGAAGGGAATGGTCCCCTTTTGAGCTTTCCTTCGGCACATCCCGGACATACACCTTCTTTCTCTACTTGGAATTCAGGCATCCCTGTTACCATCTGGCTTACATCGGGTAGAGCTTTGTAATGAAGGTGGGCAAACCTCCGATGCCAAAGTTCGGACTGAAGCGTTGTGTCACAAGACATGACACCTAGCGGACTTCCACCGACTTGATATAAAGAATCAACTCGAAACCCAAGAGTGAAAGCATCTTTAACATTATTTTTCCATATGCGTACCTTACCATCGTTGAAGGTTACCTTATAGCCTTTGTCTTCCATTGCCGAGATGGATACCAGGTTCTTTTTGAGATCAAGTACATATAATACATCTTGTAAGTCAATCGTATTACCTTGATTCAGTTTAAGAGAAACATTGCCTACACCTTTCACTGGGTATTTCATGTCATCTCCAAGGACAATTTCCAGGTTAATTTCTTTCTCTACCAGATTATAGAGTACTTCTTTGTAACCAGTGAAGTGTCTTGAGGCACCACTATCAATGAGCCAAATTCCCATTGAGTCCAAAGGAGCGGAGGTAGATAGAGCAGCTGGTAGATAATATTCAGCCTGCTTATCGTCAACAGTGTTAGATTCATACCTGGAATTTCTAGCCTTCTTGAATGGTTGCCCTCTTCCTTGATTTCCCGCATTCCTTTTTCCTTTGTTGTTGAATTTTCCATTCCTTTGATTACCATGAGAGGGATTTTGATCATCGTCACGGTGAGAGTCCTTTCTATCAGGGCATTCCTTGCATAGTGACCTGCTTTATTGCAAATGAAACATCGTCCTTTTCTTCCACCCTTAAATCCAACCTTTCTTTTCGATTTAGACCTAGAATTATTTCTTTTCTTAGCATGAGAAGAAAAAGCAGCAGGACCTTTAGGCAAGGGCATTTCCTGCTCTTCTACCCTTGTTTGTTCTTGAATGCATCTAGCCATTAATTCCTCGAAACTAGGAATTACATTATTGTTCAAAAGAGTAGTCCTGAACACATACCATTCAAATGGAAATCCTCCAAGAGTTGTGAGTGCCATTTCTCTGTTAGTAATAGTTTCCCCAATAGATAGGAGATCGTTCTTGATCTCTTAAGAAGTATGCTTGCATACTTTCATCTTTACCCTTCTTGATTTCCCTCAGCTTATTTCTAAGAAACAAAACTTGATTTGCATCATTAACTTTAAATAAACTCACCAGTCTATCGTAGATTTCCTTGGAGGTGTCCAGTTCAGAGATGTAGGCCACCAAGTGCTTGTCGATAGAGTCCCGGATGATCTTCTATTGTTTTGACTTCTCCATTTTTTCATTTGTTCCAGGCAGCAGCGGATGCATTTGATGGAGGCTCAACAATATTGCCTCTTACATGGTCCAGCACTCCTTGATCTTCAAGGGTTAGATCGATAGACATCTTCCATCCGTGATAGTCAACTTTCTCACGGAGCTTGTCTTCGGCAGGAAAGAGTGTTGAGGACCCCATAGTTCTTTTAGGATAGCCTTGCCAATCTTCTCTTCAATGATTGCTCTTGCTCTTGCTCGGGCTTTGTCTTCACCTCAGCTCTGATACCATGTTAAATTATGGTATGTTCTATGCTTATAACAGTTTACTTCTTTTTCTTATTATATTCCACCGATTAGCAATCACATGTACATAAAGTAAAGTGCAGATAGAACATTAAACGATCGACAGAAAACAAGCCAAGACAAGAGACACAAGATGTGGTGGCTAGCCAGGGACAAACCCCACAATGTGTGGGGAAACCCTTTGATCAAATCTTCTTTTATCTTCAATAATTCAGCAGAGAGAAATAGTACAATAAATCTGATTCATATCAGCAGTAGCAAACCCTAGATCAGTAGCATCAGCATTAGCGGCTTCATTATCAAACTAGGGCAGACCATATCTCACAAACCGACAGTCGGATTGACTTCATTCCATCACCAAAAGTTTCGATTTCCAGAGGAGGTTCAGATGAACCTACAGCGCAGTTTAGATGAGGAGATTTTCTAGGCCACGCAAGTCAATCTTTACTTCTGCAGTTGCAGCTTCAGTTTCAGCGGTTTCCGGCTTCACGTGTAAGAGAGAGAGACCCATTTCAGCGCAGTAGAGAAGAGACTCATATCTGCGCAGGAGAGAGAGAGAGATGTGATGAGATGAGTGGGTCCAAATGAGGAAAATTCCTCTTATATTTATACACAACGTTGGTGGGTGAATACATGCGACTGTTGGGCTTCTGAGCCTACATGAGTTGTAGGTCGGCTTGATAATAATTCCATAATCAAAATAAATTCATATCTCCATGAATACTTATCGGAATTGGATGATCTTTATATCAATCCTACATATCTTTATATCAATCCTACACCTCTCGACGAGAGGAATCTAATAAAAATATTATTAGCCATGAATAAGATGACCCACATGAAGTTTTGCCCTGGTTGCCAATTTTAACAAGGAGGAGGAGGAACAGGAGGAGGAGGTGACACCGCCTGTCCGGGCTACCACTACCACCAGTAGAGGACGTGGTCTACCTCCTATAGCTCCTACTTCCAGTTCTTCAGCTTCTAGAGCACATCAGACTCCACTGCCATCTCCACCAGCACGGGCACTAACATCTACATCTAGAGGGAAAGGGAAAGCTGTGGCATTTTCTCGCAAGAGGGGCAGAGGAAATCAATAGGATTAGACTTTCATTTTATTGTATATGACATTATGACATGATGAGATACATTATCATATTTTTTGTTGATATTTTGAGGCTGAGTTGGGACTCAGGAGTTAGGACTTACTATTCAGGACATGATTCAATGTTATGTGTGTTTTTAGCGCTAGAAATGATATTAAACATCTTATATATTAGTTTTTTTTATCATATTTATGTGTCAATGTATTTATTTTATGTTGTAGATGGTTTAGATATTAAAAAAATTGAAAAAAAATGAAAAAATGAATTTTTTTGTACCAAACGATTTTTCCCGATTTTTCCCGATTTTTTCCCGATAATTCCGATTTTTTCCGATTTTTTCCCCGCGCTGATTTAATCCCGATAACGATTAATGCAACATTGGTTCAGATCACTTGATCCTTTGGTGGTGCCGTTGTTGAGAAATCTAAGGCATAGTAATTAAGTGTTTTCTCTTCTATTATGCTGAAATTTGATGACTAAAAAAAAGTTTCCTGCAATCCCAACCCGGTTTTAATTTCACCTTATCACTCCGATTCAGTTAAATGCCCTTTCCCATAACATAGATTCAACATATAGAATTCTGGAAATGAAATTTTCAGATTAAAACACATGGGACCATCAACACATGCTGAAAATAAATATGGACATAACCAGATCAGCAACACACATGAAAATAAACACAAATTTTTGGTCAACTTAGACCCAGGCAAAACCCCTTCAATCTTCTGCAGGGAAAACTTGTTAGAGAGCTCTTCAAATTTATTTATCTTTCAAGTTCAGGTAAAATACATTTGCAGACAAAACAAAACAACAAAGTATAACTTATCTCTTCAGCCCAAAACTCCTTGAAAACCGTGCCCACTTTGCGTTGATTTCCGTGCCCACTTGAAGTTGAAAATATGTACTGTACAGATATGACTGTACTATACGGACTCCGTACAAAGTGTACAGATTTTTATTTTATTTTATTTTTTATTTTTTCAAAAACTTCTCTCGAACGACGTGCAACTCACAACATTCAATGTTGTTCGTATTGTACCTTCTGCTGTCTTCTATACCTTGATTTCCATGCTCAGCTTTGCTTAGAAATCACTCCTACAGCTTGCTGCAACAAAATTCTCCTTCAAAACTTTTCTCCAGCTCTTAGCTTTCTTTCTCCAATCTGTTCATGAAGAGTGAATGCATTCTCTCTTTTCTTTTTCCCCTTTTGTTTCCTTAAATGACTTTTGGGCAACCCTAAGATCTGAAGGTTTAGATTCATTTAGATCAAAGGATGAGAATAAATGTGCATTTAATTCTCACTTTCTATTTTTTAACTCACCCATTAAATAAAATTCCCACATTGTACTTTATGTCTAAAGTCACTTTTCACTTTATAATTTAACATTGACTTTACCACTTATAAAGTCACTTTCACTTTATAAAGACACACTTAAGAAAATAATTATTTTGGACACTTTTCCCTAGGTAGAGACTAACCCATGGGAAACCACTTGTCCAAGGTACATTAAAAATCAACACTCCCTCTTACTGAGGAAAGGTGTTTCTCACCACACCCATTTTGTCTTGGAAATGGACATGCTTGCCTCTTGGCAAGGACTTCGTGAGAACATCGGCCACTTGCTCATCTGTTGATATATACTCGAGCTTCACTGCCCCCTTATGAACATAGTCCCTGATGAAATGATATCTGATATCAATGTGTTTTGACCTGTCATGAAACACCGGATTCTTCGTGAGTTTAATGCAACTCTGATTATCATAGTGAATAATCGTCGGTCTCAACTCCTGATCAAATAGGCCATGCAACAACTTGCAGATGGCCTCACAACTAGCTTGATTAGCAACCATATACTCAGCCTCAGAAGAGCTCAAAGCAACTGACTTTTGCTTTTGACTGAACCACGACACAACTGCCGAACCCAATTCAAAGCAACACCCTGAAGTGATTTTCCCGTCAGAAGCACAACCTGCCCAATCTGAATCTATGTAACCTGCCAACCTCACTTCATCTCCTCGCCTATAGTCCAGACCATAATCAACAATCCCCTGCACGTAGCGAAGAATGTGCTTTGCAGCTACCCAGTGCATCTTCTTGGGCTCAACCATGAACTGGCTAAGTGTGTTCACTGCAAAACATATATCTGGCCTAGTGTTGACTAGATACATCAAGGACCCAATAAGCTGCCTATACAATGTGGGATCCACCAAACTAGAATCTGAAGCATGAAGCTTCTTCCAGTTGGTGATCATAGGTGTAGACATGGATCTACAGTCTGCCATGTGAAATTTGCTCAACACATCCACAACATACTGCCCCTGCCCCAGAAAGATATGCCCTTCCTTCTGCCACACCTCAAGCCCCAAAAAGTAATGCATCAACCCAATGTCCTTCATCTCGAACTCCATAGCAAGATCCTCCTTGCAACCACTAATCAGTCTCTCTGCCCCAGTAATGAACAAGCCATCAACATACAACACACTAATGAGCAAATCATCCCCTACAACAATGTAGTATAGGTTCGGATCTGCATCACTCTTCGTGAAACCCATCTACTGCAAGTAAGTACCAATCCTCGAATACCAAGCTCTCGGAGCTTGCTTAAGTCCGTAGAGTGCTCGCCTCAACCGGCATACATGGGTCTCCCGCCCAAGTACCTCAAAGCCCTGTGGTTACTCAACATACATCTCCTCTATAACTCCGTTCATAAATGCGGTCTTCACATCCATCTGATGGATCTGCCAACCCATTGCTGCAGTAATAGAAATAAGGGACTAGATAGAAGTGTACCGAGCTACGGGAGCGAAGGTCTCATCATAGTCAACTCCCTTTATCTGTGAGAACCCTCTAGCCATAAACCTCGCCTTGAACTTCTCAATGCTGCCATCCGCAACATGCTTGATCTTGTAGAGCCACCTGGAAGTCACAACTGACTTGCCTTTAGGCCTAGGCACCACTTCCCAAACATTGTTCTTAATGACAGAGGCATACTCCTCCACCATAGCCTCTCTCCATACCTCCTCCCTGGCAGCCTCCTCATAGCTAGTAGGCTTAGAGTCAACAACGCGTGTAGCCTTGGCTACATAACTGCAAAACCGCTTAGGTGGCACACTCTCCTTGTTCACCCTCTTCTTAGGTGGCACACTCTCCTTGTTCACCCTCTTCGGAGGAGCAACAAACTCTGCTTCCTTCAAGGTGTCTTAAAGCCACTTGGGCCTCCTCTTCCCTGAAGAAGCTTCCCCATAGGGAACCTCATCCTCTGCCCCCCAGTCTGGTGAACCTGAAGGTCTGCCAACTGACCTGGTGTGCCTGTACTAGCACCTGTCCTCTAAGAACCTATACTGGCACCTGTGCCTGTGTTAGCTGAAGTGCCATGTGAACTCTGTACCAGTGGACTCCCTAAAGAAGTGCTTGGTGAACTTGCCACTGGTGCCCCAGATGTCACTGACACTGAAGTACCTCCTGTACTAGTCGATCCAGAACCCTGAGGTCCTGCTCCCTGTACTTGACCTCCCTGCTGAGGAGAAGTCTGTGACTCTCTCTCATCATACTCCCGTGATCTCCAATAGGCCCTTTCCTCCTTGAACTTCACATCCCTCCTAATCACCACTCTCTGTTTAGAAGGAATGAAAATCCGATAGGCTTTCGAAGTCTCGCTGTAACCCATAATGATACCCTTCTCTGCCATGGGTTCCAACTTCGTCCTCTGCTCCTTGGGGATATAAGAATATGTGAGACATCCAAAGATAAGAAGATGTGCTACATGAGGCTTATCTCCAGTGAAAGCCTCCTTCGTAGTCATATTCCCCAATACTTTGTGAGGACTCCTGTTCTGAAGATAAACAATAGTATTGCAGGCCTCAACCCACAAAAACAAAGGCAACCCCTGATCATGAATCATCGTTCTAGCAGCCCAAACAATAGCTC
Organism: Pinus tabuliformis; assembly: GCA_031772625.1. Classification (NCBI taxonomy): domain Eukaryota; kingdom Viridiplantae; phylum Streptophyta; class Pinopsida; order Pinales; family Pinaceae; genus Pinus; species Pinus tabuliformis. The sequence continues at coordinate 529,586,001 of CM062814.1, forward strand.
TGTTCTTCCTTTCAGACACCCCATTTTGCTGGGGGTTGTAAGGAACCATGAACTCTCTCCTAATGCCCTCCTGTGCACAGAAGTCAGAAAACCCACCATCGGTGTACTCACCACCATTGTCTGACCTTAAGACCTGAATCTTCTTACTTGTCTGCTTTTCCACAAGAGCTTTGAAATCTTTAACACTGAAGACCTCACCCTTGGTCTTCAGGAAATATATCCAAGTCCTCCTAGAGTAGTCATCAATGAATATAACATAATACTCATAACCACCCAAAGACACATGAGACATACAGCCACTAACATCAGTATGAATCAAGTCTAGTATACCTGTAGATCTGTTGTCGCTCGCTGGGAATGGGAACTTGGTGTACTTGCCCAAAGCACACCCTCTGCAGACCTCATAATGCTCGACACTGAAATTAGGAACTCCAGTAGTGATCTCCCTCAGTACTCTCAAAGCTCCATGATGCATATGCACCATCCTTCGGTGCCATAACTCGCACAAGTCTCTACTGCTGGTGGTACTAGTGTGAGTGCTACCAGATGTGCTACTCACCAATGCTCTTGCCGACTGAAAACTGAACCTGTATAGTTTCCCAGAGCGAACTCCAATCACTTTGGCCGAAGTGATGGAAGCTCCCTTGGGATGCATCAATACCTGCCCTCCTGAGAAAGTGACGTCAAACCCCTTCTCCATAGCAGACACTGAAATCAAGTTCTTCTTCATCCCTGGAACATACAAAACATCCATGACCTTCAAAGGAGGCAAAGACTCCCTCTCAAAGGTCATAGTCCCCACACCAACAACTCTCACAGTGCAGTCATCTCCTAGTACAATCTCAATATCAAGTGCCCTCTCTGCAAGCTTTGAAAAGAACTCCCGTGCACCTGTCATATGGAAGGAAGCCCCGATGTCTATGTACCACACATCAGGTGATGTACTCCTACTAGATGTAGAAGTAATAAATGCAAAGTCTTGGTCAAACTGTGAAGCAAATTGCTCCACCTCTGCTGAAGCTGCAATACCCTTCTTCCCCTTATTCTTCCTCTCAGGACATGTAGCAGCATAGGGTCCCATCTTCTGACATGCCCAACATTTGACTTTGGACATATTTGTATCTTTCTTCTTCTTCTTCTCCTTTCCCTTAGCCCCATATGATGAGGCCCCTTTCTTGGCCTTTCCTTTGTTCTTCCCCCTGGCTGTCAAGGCTACGTCCTCCTCATCTGCGATCTTCACCCCACCATTACCAGTCTTCCGTATCTCATGCTGTACACAATCATCCCAGAATCTGTCCCAATTGGGAAGATTCTCCCTAGAGGTAACAACATTTCCAAAGACCTCCCAAGACTTAGGAAGTCTCGCTACAACTATCTTGACTAACTCTGTGGGTGCAACTGCCTCACCAATGGCAGTCAAATCATCACGTGCCTGTTTGACCCTGCCAAGATAATGAACTACACTTTCAACGTTTGTCATCTTGATGTTCTTTGAGTACCATCTTCCTGCTCTCATTGGTACTCTGATAGAGAGTGGTTAGAGCTCTCCACATCTGATATGCATATGTGTTTCCTCACACTTGAGGAACCACATGATCCTTCAGACTGCCCATCGAAATCCTTTTTGCCTTTGCATTATTTTTTGTGAATTCAGTAAGTTCATCTGCAGTATTAGGAGGTACAACCACTTGTCATACTATGTCCCAAACTGCTGCCTCCTCAAACACTGTCTGAATTCTGTCATTCCAAACGACATAGTTGGATATCCCATCCTGTCTGTCCTCTATCCTTAAGAACATGGCCATGACTACTGTCCAAAATTTACAAAACCAAGAAAATGGATAAATGAACTTTACAACACACCTCGCTGTTCCAAAAGTTCAGTCTGTGTGAAATTTCACCTTGTTGTCCCAAAATATCAGTTTGTTGTCCAAACTAAGTTTGTTGTTCAAACTGCAATTTTCAGCCTGTAGCTCTGATACCATGTTGAAATTTGATGACTAAAAAAAAAGTTTCATGCAATCCCAACCGGATTTTAATTTCACCTTATCACCCCCATTCAGTTAAATGCCCTTTCCCATAAACATACATTCAACATATAGAATTCAAGAAATGAAATTTTCAGATTAAAACACATGGGACTGTCAACACATGCTGAAAATAAATATGGACATAACTAGACCAACAACACATATAAAAATACACGCAGATTTTTGGTCAACTTAGACCTAGGAAAAACCCCTTCAATCTTCTCTGGTAAAACCTGTTAGAGAGCTCTTCAAATTTATTTATCTTTCAAGTTCAGGAAAAATACATTTGCAGACAAAACAAAACAGCAAAATACAACTTATCTCTTCAGCCCAAAACTCCTTGAAAACCGTGCCCACTTTGCCTTGATTTCCGTGCCCACTTGAAGTTGAAAATATGTACTGTACGGATACGACTGTACAGACTCCATACTGATTTCCGTACTGCTGTACGGACTGTGCGAATTTTTTTGAATTGTTTTTTTTCAAAAACTTCTCTCGAACGGGGCGTGCAGCTCACAACATTCAATGTTGTTTGTACTGTACCTTCTGCTATCTTCTATGCCTTGATTTCCATGCCCAACTTTGCCCAGAAATCACTCCTTCAGCTTGCTGCAACAAATTTCTCCTTTAGAACTTTTCTCCAGCTCTCAGCCTCCTTTCTCCAATCTGCTCATGAAGAATGAATGCAATCTCTCTTTTCTTTTCCCCATTTTGTTTCCCTAAATGACTTTTGGGCAACCCTAAGATCTAATGGCTTAGATTCATTTAGATCAAGGGATGAAAATAAATGTGCATTAAATTCTCACTTTCTATTTTTTAACTCACTCATTAAATAAAGTACCCACATTGTACTTTATGTCTAAAGTCACTTTTCACTTTATAATTTAACATTGACTTTACCACTTATAAAGTCACTTTCACTTTATAAAGTCACAGGTAGGAAAATAATTATTATGGACAATTTTCCCTAGGTAGAGACTAACCCATGGGAAACCACTTGTACAAGGTACATTAAAAATCAACATATTAGTAACTGCTTGTGAGTGATTTTTACTTCTTTAGATTAGGATCTTCTTTTATTTAGGTTATTAGTGTTTTTCTTCATCAAACAGCTACCAATGCATAAACCATAAAGAGACGAGACACAAAATATAGGCTATCAGCCAGGGCCAGAACCTCTCACTCTGAGAGGAAAATGCGAAAAAATTCTTCTTGCTATAGAGATTCCAATTGACAAATACGAAGACCACGACCCTTGACCTATTTGCCACTCTAAGACCAAGACACAAGTCCTCTTGATGAGATCCTTTGACATCGACAGTCAACCATCTGCTCCTTTCCCTTTCTCGGCTCCTCTTCTTCTTCGACCTTTTTCAGCTTCAAACCTTTGGCCTCCCTTCTAGACTTGACCTTCTTCTTATCTCGGCCTTCCTTTTAGACTTTACGTTATTCCAATTCTTGTCTTGGCCTCCCTTCTAGATTCAACCTTCTTCCAACTCAGCTAGGAGGAGTGCTAGTCTTTCTCGGCTTCTTCTGCTGCAACTAAGCTCTTGTTGCCTCACATGTGTAGATAATATAAACCAAAAAACAAATCAGAAAAGAGCTCAGACTATACTCCTCTTTCCTTCGCTTGATAATGAGCTAATTCGCTGTACTTCGCACTTTTCTGTTTCACACTCGATCACCGAAAATTCTGTCCTGAAATGAAGATGCATTGCACTATATATAGTTGTTTCCTAAGGTAATAAGCCGACTTGATATCACGCTGAGCCGACATGTCAGTTAGAGAGATAATTAATTCCACTTTGAAGATGACTTGAGGTTAATGCTTGTGCTTGGTCTTGGAGGGCTACTTGACATTTCTATTGACTCATACACAAATGTAATATGCCCAAGAAGGGTCCTCGATGTTGATTTCTAGTAGCATCGAATGTGCTCTAAGCCTCAAAATTTGCAGGGAGGCTAGGACACATGTATTCCAGAATACCCAGAAATCGTTTTGGGAAATTCCACTCGGAAACAATTTTATTAAAATAATTAATTATCTTTAATGGATGCTTAAGTCTAAACTTAGGAAATTAAAATAATTAAAGGGTATTAATAAAACTAGGTGTGAATCTTCTAGAAGAAGACGAAGATCGAGTCAATATGATTTGAGCCATTGATTAGAATTTAATTTGGGCCGTTGATTACTCAACGAGAAGATTATAAGAAGGACTTCGATGGGCATTTGGAAGACACATCGAGTGGGATCAAGAGATCGATTTCTCAAGAGAGCAGCGCAGAGTAGCCAGAGAGATCATCAAGGAGATTCTTGCAGTGAGGGGCAGGGATAGTTTTCCGGAGGAAGTTTTTTTGATTCGGAGAGTGCAAGGTAGAGAGGGTAGAGAGTAGTCCGGAGAGGCAGCGCAGAGCTTCAAAGGGAGTCTGTATTTCTGCTGGGGAATAGTCGGGATCTAGTGCCGGAGCTGGGGTGTGAGATCGGGAGGTCAGAGGGTTGAAGTTTCCAGCTAGCAGGAGATCAAGAGGAGGTGCAACGCAGTCCCAACAGCAGTGACGCAGTAACTGCGTAGGTGTGATGTAGTGTTGCACAGAGACAGCGCAGAGGCTGATATCTAGTGCAGATCAGTGCCAGATTTTCCTTTGACAGGGTGAGATCATCTCACTATCTTTTGTCTAGTTAAATCTCTGTATAGGATTGCCAGTTTGGGCACCCGAAGAATTGTTTTCAGAAACTACTGCATAATAATACAAACCCTCAGTTGCTGCATCGATTTTCTTGCATTGGGTTTTTCCGGGGACATTTGTCCAAAAACAATGGTGTCACTTGGGTGTGTGTTATTTCTTCTTCCTCAGTTCTTGTTTCCGCATATAATATAATTAGTGAAGGTTGCAGTGGTATTTACTTCGATATTTACAGTGTAACACAGTGAATAACTTGCATGAATTAACAAGTAGGAGAAGTAATATCAGTTTGCTGCAGTTGGGATTTGGGTCTCCATATTTTCACACTTCATACATGACATAGACTCAAATTGACTTTTATGACTAGATGACAAATCCTAAAGGCTCACAATGGGAGCCATCACTATAATAAAATTCCTTGCTCATGAAACCCATGAGACAAGTACTACAATAATAATTTTATTTTCTTCTTTTCATCAATTACATAAAATCACAATTACACGTCATTATGAAGATCGAACCTAGTTACTTTTCAACACTCCCTCTTAACTAGGGAGGTATTCATAATGGTACTTGGTCATTTTCAATTTGAAGAATTTCTCATAAGAAGAGTCGGATTGGTGACCCATCTGTATAACATCATATCAACCAACATTCTCACATAGCAAGGCCTTGACTAACAACTCTATCTCTCCACAAGATCTAAGCACAATGCTGGCGAGACCAATGATGTATAGACATCCTCATCATTGTCTCTCTTAGAGCATACCCCACCCGGGTTCTCCGAGTGTGTTCCACTAGGACTATTCTTATCTTGGATTCCTAGTCCTCAAAGAATATTGGTCCTCTACGACTACTCTTATCGTGGATGCCCTAACTCATCCTCAAAGAGTATCAATGCCAGATGTTTACCCAATCCTCCATTCTATCTTTCCAAGTGAAGACAAGAATGATGTGTCTAACTCTCCCTCTTAATTAGGGAGGACACATATATTCCAATAAAGGAATGTACTCATTCCTACAAAAGGAATGTACCTAAGCTTCCTCTTGGCTTAGGGATTTCCAAGTTTCTTCCAAGTAAGAAACTTGTTTCCAGGCTACCAGCTGCTTGAAGAACTCCTCACGATGTCATGAACTTCTTTTTTGTTATCTAGGAGTCTTCATGTTTGGGACTTCTACATAGGGCACCGACCATCCATCACTTTCATCCATGAGTCAGCCATGTCATCATTGAAAAGTGATCCATCAGTCCATATCTGGCCTTCCTTCATGCCATGCTGCTTTCTTCATGCCATGTTTACTTGAGGATCTTTCATCCTACTACATGTGCATCAATGGTGGAAGATATCCATACATCTTCCCTTGGTAGTGCTACATAAACCCATCTAGATATTAGTTCAAAAATAAAGGAATGAACATTAAAATCAACGTTACCTTTGTGATGGTCTTTCATCATGACATCTTCTAGTTTGCATTAGCATCCTGCATACATATCGACAAATCTCCCATAGATATATATTGTCAAGGGTCTTTTTCTTTTTTCAGACTCCATTAGAGTTTTCATATCTTTCATAGAGATATCCTAGTCAAATCTTCTTGGTCTTACAGATGTTGATTGCTTTTACCATGGTTACATATTCCACGATCTCTTCCTTCCTTTCTTCATACGTAACATTCCTAGAAGCTTCCAATCATAGTTCCTCAATTGTTGTCAACCACCTCATACTTCATATGAGGACATATTATGTTGATTTCATCTAGCGAATGTGTGACCCATGCATTCCTGCATTCCTTTGAGGGAGAAGATCCTTTCTTTTGATTATGCTCTCAAGATATAGCATTGATCCATGTTACCTGTAACCATATGACATGAATTCCACAATATCAAATGTAAGCATACTGTTAAATTTGGACAACTAGGTCCAAACTCCATGTTTTGATGCTCAGATTAAGAGGCTAATATTTTTGTTGGATTCCTCTTTCTGAGAGGTGTAAAATCCATATAAAAATAGTCTTAATCCGATGAGCAGAACTTATATTTTGAATTTATTATTCTTAATAAATTATATGTGCAAAGGTCAGCCAGTTTTGTAATGTAGGCTCACATGCCCAACAGATGTGTCACACACCCTCATTGATGGATATATATATACAGGAAAAGTTGGAGAGAATTGGATCACAAAAACAACTCACATCTTCCTCTCTCATCCTAAAAAGTACGAGCTACCTGGAGGACGAATTTCAGCCACACGTGGGAAGGACGAAGAAGATTTTTCTGCTGCTAGGGTTTCTGCTGCTAGGGTTTCGCAGAAGTTTGACCAGCGTTGACTTGGTCCAAACAAGCTGAAAACTTGTGGGAGGTTCGATTTTTGAAGGCCATACTACCTGGCACAAAAATCGAGGTCAAAGGGTTGACCGTTTTGCTGCTGCGTTGACTTTTAGCTTGCTGCCCCTGCGTTGACTTTTCAGGACAGCGTTGACTTTTGTAGAACTGACTTGGGTTGACTCATCTACTGGTTGGAGGGTTGTTGTGACACATGCTGGGCTGGCTGACCAAAGGAGACTTTGATGGTTGAAGCATCCTGTTGACCGCCGAAACAAACACATACATTTTTCTTGTTTCTGATTTGTCTTCTGTAAGATCTGCTTATATGTTCTATCTGCATTTTGCTTATCTACTTGTATGATTGCTGTGAGAAAAGTGAAATTGCTCTTAGCATAGAACATCTACAAAACTTTACATGGTATCAGAGCTGAGGTGAAGACAAACTCTATCTATAGCAATCATCATCGAAGGAAATGGATTCCTCTAAGCTTGAATTCAGGGAGAATGACAAGCTGACTAGAAGTGATGACTTCCATGCCTGGAAGATGTTATTAGATCTCAAATTAGAAGATCATGATCTCCTAGATCATGTGACAGGGAAGATTCAAGAACCTCCATCAAATGCCTCTGCTGCTGTTAAACACAAGTATAAGAAGGGAGAAATCAGAGCAAAACTGCTGATCAGGGAATCCATAAATAAGACTCTGGTTGCCTACATATCTGAACTAGGCACATCCAAGGAGATGTATGACAAACTGATACTTATGTTCCGAGTAAACAATGTGAACCAAGTGCTATTCCTCAAGAACAAGTTGAAGAATATGAAGAAGGGCCGAGACGAGTCTATTCAAACTTTCTTTATGAAGTTGACCGAAACCAGGAACAATCTGCTAGCTATTGGGGAGACAATAGCTGATCGTGAGATGGTTCTCACCGCACTTGGAGGACTTCCATATGAATGGCAAGTATTCACAACTACCATTCTCAACAATAATACCATCCCTAACTTTGATGAGCTTCTGTCTAGATGTATGCAAGAAGAAACAAGGATGAAGGAATTTGATAATGAAAGAAATGCTGCCTATGTTGCTCATTCCCGAAAGAAGAACTCTGGTGGTTCCAAGGACAAAGGAAGGACTAAGACTCAAAAGAAGAAGGGTAAATGTTTCACCTGCCATAGGACTGGACACTATGCTAGAGAATGCCCCTTCCAGAAGAATTCTCTCGATAGTGACGACAACAACAACAACCGAAGGAATGGGAATCAAAGAAATGACAAATCCAAAGGAAAGAGGAAGGCTCACTTTGAAGGAAACCATCCACCTTCTAAAAGGACCAGAAATACCAGGTATGAGGAGTCTAATGTTGTTGATAAAAGAAATGAGTATATTCTAATATCTGCTCTCTCAGCTGCATCTCCGCCCGACACTATGGATGTCTGGCTAATCGATAGTGGTGCCTCAAGACACATCACCGGATTCAAGGAAGCACTTTCTGACATGGTTGAAAGGGATACTAATCTAGAAATTACCCTTGGGGATAATGCCACTTATCCTGTGAAAGGGACCGGGACTGTGATCCTCCACTTGTCTCAAGGACAAGTCCTCCATCTACAAGATGTACTCTATGTACCCAAATTGAAGAAGAACCTTGTGTCTGTATCTGCCATGGAAGACAAAGGATTCAATGTAACTTTCTCTGATGGAAAGGTACTCATGTGGAAGAAGAGCTTCAAGGAAGCTATCTCAATTGGTTTTAGAGTTGGTACACTCTACCAGGTTGGAGGGAGTCCGTTGGGAGCTATGACTTGTGATACTATCCGTCAAACCGAACTATGGCACCGAAGATTTGGACACCTTCATTACAAGGCTCTTCCCGAAGCAAGGAAGGTGGTGACAGGGATGCCTGATTTTGGAAATAATCATAAAGGTGTATGTAAGGGCTGTGCTGAAGGAAAACATACAAGGGGACCTTTCCCCTCAAGTGTCACAAAGACATCTGAGATACTGCAACTGGTCCATTCTGATCTTTCCGGTATGTTGCTTGTAACATCCCTGGGGGGATGTTCTTACTATATGACATTTACTGATGACTTCTCTCGCAAAACCTGGATATACTTCTTGAAGAAGAAGGATGAGGCTTTCATGTGGTTCCGTACCTTCAAAGCCTTGGTGGAAAATATGACCGGAAAGAAGATCAAGATTTTGAGGACTGACAATGGCACTGAATATGAGTCAAATGAGTTCAAAGACTTTTGCAGAGAAGCTGGCATTAAGAGGGAGACTACCACTGCATATACTCCTGAGCAGAATGGTGTTGCTGAACGCAAGAATAGGACTATTGTGGAAGCTGCCCGTGCCATGCTATGTGACCAGGGTCTTCCAAAGTTTCTGTGGGGAGAAGCTGCAAATACTGCTGTGTACATTCAAAACCGATGCCCTCATTCCGCTTTGGACTCCAAAACTCCCGAAGAGGTTTTCTCTGGTAAGAAACCTGATGTCTCACATTTTAGAATTTTTGGATGTCCTGTCTATTTTCATGTGCCGAAAGAAAAGAGAAGTAAGCTGGACGCTACTGGGAAGAAAGGAATGTTTGTGGGCTACAGTGAGACTTCTAAGGCATATAGAGTCTATGTACCTGGTCAAAGGGAAGTAGAGATAAGCCATGATGTCACTTTTGACGAAGATGCTTCCCTGAAGAAAGTAGTAGATCTTCCTAGATCTGAAGAAAACCATGAAGAAAGACCTGGAAATCTGGAAGAACCCTAGGATGAGACTATGCCTGATGTTGAAGAGCCAATGGACCCTATTGATCCTTCCCCTTCTCTAGGAAAGAGGCCATCATGGCTCAGGGACACCCTCGAAGATGCTGAGGGTCATGCTGCCCCAAGGGGAACATTCCGAGAAAGCAAGAAGCCGTGTAGATACCAAGGGTATCTAGCTGCCATGAGTACTATTATACAATCTGAACCTGGATCTTTTGAAGAAGCCATCAAGCATCAAGTCTGGAAGGATGCTATGCATGAAGAATATGAGGCTATTATGAAGAATGATGTCTGGGATGTGGTCCCGAGACCGAAGGACAAATCTGTTGTCACCGCTAAATGGCTCTACAAGATTAAGCATGGATCTGATGGGAGTGCTGAAAAATTTAAGGCAAGATTTGTTGCCCGTGGCTTCTCTCAAAAGGAAGGAATTGACTATGACGATATATTTGCACCTGTGGCTCGATATACCACCATTCGATCCATCATAGCCCTTGCTGCTACGCAAGGATGGAGTCTTCATCAGATGGATGTCAAGACTGCTTTTCTGCATGGTGCAATAAAGGAAGAGGTGTATGTAGAACAACCTCTGGGATTTGAAGTTCAAGATCGAGACACTTATGTCTGCAGGTTGAAGAAAGCCCTCTATGGGTTAAAGCAAGCACCCAGAGCTTGGTATGAGAGGATGGATAGTTACTTGATGAAGCTGGGCTTCACTCGAAGCATTGCTGATCCAAACCTTTACTTTAAGGTTGAGGAAGGAAAGCCTCTCATTCTAGTGCTGTATGTGGACGACCTCTTCCTGACAGGTGATGACCCTCTCATTCATCAATGTAAGAGGGAGCTTGCTGCTGAGTTCGAGATGAAAGACCTAGGACTGATGCACTATTTCCTAGGCCTGGAGGTCTGGCAGAGACCTGGAGAGATTTTCCTTTCTCAAGGAAAGTATATTGTGAAGCTTCTGGAAAGATTTGGGATGGTGGACTGTAAGTCCGTGTCGACACCAATGGAACTCAACTTTAAGAAGTTGAGTGGCAGCGCTGCAGGGCCTATCTTGGCCAATCCTACTGAGTATCGTCAACTCATAGGAGCTTTGATGTTCTTAGTGAACACCCGTCCAGACATATGTTTTGCAGTGAATACTTTGAGTCAACAGATGGTTGAGCCTCATCATTTTCACTGGGTTGGTGCCAAGAATCTTTTGAGATATCTTCGGGGCACGATAAACCATGGGCTGAGATACACTGCCGGGAGTGTGATACTCCGGGGATATACTGATGCCGATTGGGCTGGCAGTGTGGTGGATCGTAAGAGCACATCTGGATGCTGTTTCAATCTTGGTTCTGCTTCGATCTCATGGATGAGCAGGAAGCAGAAGTCGGTGGCTTTGAGCACCGCGGAGGCCGAATACATTGCTGCTAGTATGGCCTGTTGTGAAGCAGTTTGGTTGAGGAAGCTCTTTAGTGAGCTGTTCCAACATGTGCTAGATACCACTGTAATACTCTGTGATAATCAGAGTGGGATTCGTATGACTGAGAATCCTGTGTTCCACGACCGATCCAAGCATATTGATATCAGGTACCACTTTATCCGGGATATGGTACAGTGAGGCGCCGTAAGGCTCGATCATATAGGAACTGATGAGCAGGTCGCAGATATTCTCACTAAGCCCCTGGGGAAGGTCAAGTTCCTAACCTTCCGTGAGAGTCTTGGTGTCGTGGAAAGACCCTATGATGTGGGTCTTGTTGGACAATGAGCTCTGGGAGCTCTGGGGGGCTTTGGGGATAGCTTCTCGGAGCTATAAGCACTCATAATGCTTCTGCCCCACCCTTGTGATTATTGAGCTGGTTCGCCACTCATTTAATCTGTGCCCCGTATGCATCCTACCCATTGAGTTCAGGGCTCATGGGAAGTACCTCTCATTTGGCCAATGAGGTGTGGAAAAGCTAGAGACTATTAGCAAAGACTGATGGACGCATCAGAGATTGCCGTACTCTCTATCTAGGATGGCATGGTCCAACCACTTGATCTGGGATCAAGATTTGTGAGGTCTGGGACCTCTGGACTGATTATGTCAGTCGGGGAATGATGTCTTTGTGACTGACCCACTTCTGTTCTGAAATAAAGAAGCCAGCAAAGCAAGTTTTGGCGGGATGACTCACGATGTTAATTGCACTAATAGATGGAGTTCTCCCTAGTTGAGAGGGAGTGTTAAATTTGGACAACTAGGTCCAAACTCCATGTTCTGATGCTCAGATTAAGAGGCTAATATTTTTGTTGGATTCCTCTTTCTGAGAGGTGTAAAATCCATATAAAAATAGTCTTAATCCGATGAGCAGAACTTATATTTTGAATTTATTATTCTTAATAAATTATATGTGCAAAGGTCAGCCAGTTTTGTAATGTAGGCTCACATGCCCAACAGATGTGTCACACACCCTCATTGATGGATATATATATACAGGAAAAGTTGGAGAGAATTGGATCACAAAAACAACTCACATCTTCCTCTCTCATCCCAAAAAGTACGAGCTACCTGGAGGACGAATTTCAGCCACACGTGGGAAGGACGAAGAAGATTTTTCTGCTGCTAGGGTTTCTGCTGCTAGGGTTTCGCAGAAGTTTGACCAGCGTTGACTTTGGTCAACGCCAATGTTTTTAAAACCGGAACCGGTGACCGAACCGGTCCACCTAGCTAACCGGTTTACCGACCGGAACCGGTCTAACCGGGACTGGTTTGGTCTAAACGAACCGGTTTTTAAAAAATACATTAAATAATTAATTTTTAATGAAAAAAAACTATTTTTAAGATGTAAAACCATGATTCCAAGCCAATAGAGACAAAATATGCAAAGTTTGCTCATTTATATACCATGCAAAGGTGAATATATCAAAATGGCACCGAGTGCAATACATATCATCGACAAAATAGCAAAATACATAGGAAATGAGGCTCTAAATGGCCTATAGAGTCCAAAAACCATGCTGCAAGCTATGAGGCCATTGGCCTACTACAAGTCTACAGTGTACACATGATCAATCATCAAGATCATCACCACTACTAGACACATGATCATCATCAGGAGCTACATAGACATCATCTGGTTCAGAGTCTGAGGATGCCTCTGCCTCATCTGCAACATCAGTATCAATGCCACCAATGACAATAGAAGTGGACCTAGTGGAAGCACGAGTTTGTCGACCTGCACGACTAGTGCCTTCCATTGGTTCCTTGCCTTTCCTTGATGCCGCTACTGATCCTGGTTCTGATGCCGCCACATAATCTGCCTCATCCTCCGCTAAAGCCATGTCGATATCAAAATCAGCCTCAAACACAGGATCTTCAGTCTCCTCCACCCATTCTGATGTTGGATCAATATCGTCCAACACAATGGGATCTAGATCAGGTGATTTGCTCATCATTTGGTTCCTCCTCAGTCGAAGGTTGTATTGCACAAAAACAAGATCATTTAACCGTTTTTGTTCCAAACGGTTTCTCTTCTTCGTGTGTATGCGCTCAAAAACAGACCAATTGCGCTCACAACCTGAAGCACTGCAAGTTTGACTGAGGACTCTAATTGCAAACCTTTGCAATTGAGGACACTGGCCACCAAATGACTCCCACCAATGTGCTGCAAAGAAAAAGACAATAATTAGTAACTTAGTTTATAATTTGAATTGTAAAGAACGTAAACAATTTTAGCTTGAAATGAAAAACAAAATGGAAATTGGAATTGCTTACCTGGTTGGTCCACATCTCTTGCCATCTTTGCCAAGTTTTTGCCAAAAGTACCACTTGCTTGATTGAAAATAGTAAGCTGTCTATGTATATCCAACTGCTCTACATGGTTAGGGACCATGCGCTCCAAGCAATCAATCAATCCAGCTCTGACCTCCCCATCATGCTGATCTCCTAGCCGATTTTTATAGTGATACCTTGGGTTCAAAAAATACCCGGCTGCATGTATAGGACGATGGAGTTGATTGTTCCATCTGTTATCAATGATCTCCCATATACGGCCATATTTAGCTAACCTGTCATTGTAAGCTGCCCGTATCTGCTCCTTTGCCTGATCCATAGCTTCATAAATGTAGCCCATGGCCAATCTTTCCCCATCCACCAACCTTAGCACCTTAACAAGGGGCTCGGTAATTTTCACAAGCTCTACAGACCTTTTCCAAAAATAAGTGTCTAACACTTTCTTTTTGGTGTCTTTTCCATCTGGTCTACGAGCCCACCGAGATTCAGACCATTCATCAGAGGAAAACATTTTCTGCAAGTTTCTATGTTGACCATTGAGACATTGCAACGTGAGGAAGTGAGTTGCAAATCTCGTAATTGCAGGCCTAACAAGCTCTTTGCCTCCAGTGTGTTTCCTCATTAGGCTCAATACCCATGAGTGGTTGTAAATGTATTTTGTAATGCACTTGGCATGCTCTACAGTGTTTTTTACCCACTCCACCTTGCCTATATCCTCAAGCATGAGGTCTATGCAATGTGCAGCACATGGAGTCCAAAATATGGTCTTATATTTGGCCTCAAGCATCTTTCCAGCAAGAACATAGTTTGAGGCATTATCAGTGATGACCTGCACAACATGCTGCTCCCCAACTTCCTGAATAATGTTATCCAAAAGCTCAAATAGAAGGCTTGCATCCTTTACCCTATCAGATGCATCAACTGATTTAAAAAACATGGTTCCTTGAGGGCAAGAAACAAGGAAATTAATGATAGTGCGGTTCTTTCCATCGGTCCATCCATCTGACATAATGGAACAACCTGTTTTGACCCATGACTCTCTAAACTCAGTCAAATACTCATCAATGGAAGATATCTCTTTTTGCAAAAGAGCTCCCCTCAAGTCATGCATACTAGGGCCTTTGAAGCCCTTTCCTGCAGCTATAACAGAGTCCCACATAGCTTGGTAATAAGGTGAGCGAGAAGCATTAAATGGGATATCTGAATCATACCACCATCTAGCAATGTATTGGTGAGAAGTTTCTTTGCATTGTTTTTTCCAATGCTGATCCAAAGTGGGTTGAGAACTTGGCTGGGAGGAAGTGGCTGTGGGATTAGATTTAGAAGAAGCAATGGTGGCAGAAGATGAGAAATAACTTTGGATGTTTTGTCTCTTTGGTCCTCTTGATGGTTGGCCAACTCCAACAGAAGGATGAACATAGTGAAAGGGGTCATTGGTGGAAGGGATAGAAGTGGAGTCTTGAATCTCATAATCATCATACCCACTCTCTTTCATGGCTTCTAATAATTCCCTCTTCCTTGCAATTTCATCTTGGATGGCCTTCTCCCTAGCCTTATCCTCATAAAATTTTTCAAGCTTGGCAATGTATTCTGCCCTAATAGGACCTAACAGTTCTTTTGGTGCATCACATGGCTTTACTTGGCCTCTTACCCCAGCCAAGTGTTGTTTCAACCTAAGAATACCCCCACCTCCAATAGATTTATGGCATAATTTGCATATCATTTTTCCATCAATTACATCACAATGAACCCATGCACTGTCCTTTCCTTTTGGAGCCATGTTTGCTTGAAATAATAACAATTTGCAAAGAAATCTGCCATTTAAAAAAAAAATTGCAGCTAAGGAACATGGAAAACCAATGATAAATGTAGGAAAAAAAATGCACATGCAAGCTAAAAAATTTGATAGCATAGAGCTAGAGAGTTCATAGGCTTAGCATAGCATAGATGATAGATCATTGAAATGAGAAGTTTATAGCACAAAAAAATTAATTCATGGACAGCAGACCCAAATGAGGAATTATCAAGTGCAAATCCTTACCTGGAAATGCAAAGTAGCTCCCTTAGCCTCCTCTTGATGATGGCAACTCCACTGACAGCTACACACTATCTCCAAAATAGCTCCAACTCCAACTCCAAGATGACTACTTCAGCAAAAACTCCACACTCTCCAAGCTCACAAACAAACTCACAAACACTCACAAACACTCCAAATCAGTTGTGTGAGACAAATGAGGGTGAGAGGGGTGTCTTATAGCAATTGTGAGGGTCTTTTTGGAGGGAAAATCCCTTTCCCTCACCCCCAAAAACCCTAAACCGCCCTCAGCTGCCATAAACCCGCCGCTTTTTACCTTTACCGGCGGCCTGTCCCTAAACCGGCCGGTTTAGGACGGAACCGGCCGGTTAGCAAAAAACCGGCCGGTTAGGACCTAAACCGGCCGGTTTTGACCGGTTAGGTCAAAAATCTGGGCAAATAGGGGTGCTGACCGGGTTTTTTCACCGGTTCTGACCGGTGAGCCTCCTAACCGGCCGGTTAGGCCGGTAACCGGTCAGACCGGAACGGTTTTGAATACTATGGTCAACGCTTGGTCCAAACAAGCTGAAAACTTGTGGGAGGTTCGATTTTTGAAGGCCATACTACCTGGCACAAAAATCGAGGTCAAAGGGTTGACCGTTTTGCTGCTGCGTTGACTTTTAGCTCGCTGCCCCTGCGTTGACTTTTCAGGACAGCGTTGACTTTTGTAGAACTGACTTGGGTTGACTCATCTACTGGTTGGAGGGTTGTTGTGACACATGCTGGGCTGGCCGACCAAAGGAGACTTTGCTGGTTGAAGCATCCTGTTGACCGCCGAAACAAACACATACATTTTTCTTGTTTCTGATTTGTCTTCTGTAAGATCTGCTTATATGTTCTATCTGCATTTTGCTTATCTACTTGTATGATTGCTGTGAGAAAAGTGAAATTGCTCTTAGCATAGAACATCTACAAAACTTTACACATACATACCTCATTTTTTCTTTGGGTCATCTAGACTTCCTGCAACAACTTCCTTGATTGAAAGAGCTTCAATCCCTTGATCTGCTTCACTTTTATGTCATCATATCATCATCCCATGAATTCCACAAGTTTGGAATTCTTGATGAAACACTTGCTTTTCCTCATGATCGGTGAACCTTTGGATGAAGATTCCATCAGAGAATCAGAGTCCATCAAAGAATCTTGAGGATCTAGAGTATCCTCATCAACAGATGTTTCCTTTTGACAAATGTATGATAAACCTTGTACTAGATGACCTTGCCACTTATGTTGCCAATGAGATTCCCAAGAGCTATATCCTTGACTTCCATAGATTCTAACCATCTTTCATGCTTCTCTATGATGATGTCCCAAGCTCTTGCTTTCAATGCTTCTATGATGCCTTGATGCATCCGTTTTAGTGAATCATGATAGCCAGAAGACTTAGGAATTTTGAGAAGAACTTAGGTGAGGAAGGCTATCTTAGTAATAGAGATCTCTTACTTCCTCTTTCTTGGACTTCTTTTCAACTTCCTCTACTTCTTTGGCGATATGGCCTTTTTCTCTTCCTCTTTTGTTGCCCTTCTTGACATTAGGACAATCTCTTTTGTAGTGTCCATATTTCTGACACCCATAGCATTGAATTTTAGACATGTCCCTTTTCTTTTTCGAAGAACTAGAATTTCCAAATTTTCCTTTTCTTCTTGTCATTACTGCATAAGCTTGATTTTCCTCACTTGCTCCCACATCAGATTTGGCCTTTAGTCTAGATTCTTCAATCTTTCATAGTGACCATATATCCTAGAATGGAGTAGCTTCTTTCTTCCCATAAATACTTGAAGTGAAGTTACCCCACTCCTTTGATAGTGCATTTAATACAACTGTAGTCATTTCACTATTAGACATGACTTTTCCCAGATCTTGTAGTTGATCTCGGATCTCAGATATCCTCATTAAGGATGAGGCTATTCCATCTTCTCTTGACATCTTTAGCTTGTAGAGTTCTTGCCTTAATGAGATGACTTCTCTAGCAATGCTTATGGAATATAACCCTACTAGTTTGTCATAGATTTCTTTTGAAGTTTCGAGTTTAGATACACATGGGATGAGGGGATCCTTGATGGATTCTATGAGAATTCTTTGAGCCCTAACTTCCCCTTTCTTATACTTGGCAAGAGCTTGAGCATCTTCCTCTCTTGGTTTAGTGATAGAACCTTTGACATGTTCCATAACCTCATATTCAATGAGATTCAAATCTGTCCTTTTCTTCCATGCAAGAGAGTTTGAAGTCCCAACCAATTTGTTTCTTTCCTTGTAAAAAGACATTTTGACAGATTCAGATGTGGACATAAATATACTTGATAGGATGCTCCTTCTTCTTGCTGTTTCCTTGATGTTGATGATGATATAGAGGATAAAAAACTTCTCCTTGATGAAGTTATTTTTCTTCAAGAATGATTCTTGATCCCACAAAGAGTGAGATTATACTGCCTTTTGATCTAGCTTCCTTTGGATGAATAATCTTCAAAACATAGTAGATGTAGGGTTTTGGCCTTCTCCTTCTTAATGATGATCCCAATACTTATTTGTAGACTTCTTTGATCTAGGGTTATGATTCTTCTTTTGACTTCAAGATGATATTTGCTTTGATGCTGTTGATTTCTGGTAGCATCGGATGTGCTCTAAGCCTCAAAATTTGCAGGGAGGCTTGGACACATGTATTCCACAATACCTAGAAATCGTTTTAGGAAATTCCACCCGGAATCAGTTTTATTAAAATAATTAATTATTTTTAATAGGTGCCTAAGTCCACATTTAGGAAATTGAAATAATTAAAGGGTATCAATCTAACTATGGGTGAAACTTCTAGAAGAAGACGACGATCAAAGCCAAAATGATCTGAGCCATTGATTAGAATCTAATTTGGGCTTTTGGTTCTCAACAGAAGGATTATAAGAGGAGGCTTGATGGGCATTTGGAAAATATATCGAGTGGGAGATTAGAGATCGAATTTCTGAAGAGAGGAGTGCAACAGTTGTTGGAGAGAAGTTTGAAGTGATTTCTTGCAGTGAGGGGCAGGGATAGTTCCGGTTGGAGATTTTTCTTGATCTAGGAATACTCAGTAGAGGAGGTAGAGAGAGATCTAGGAGAGGCAGCGTAGAGGCTACGCTGGGTAGTGTAGGCTGACACAGAGGCAGCGCAGAGCCTTGAGGAGATCTGTATTTTTGCTGGAGAGGTCGATTTCTGAAGCCGGAAGCTGGGGTGTGAGACTGGGAGGACATAATCGAAGTCTCAGAGGCAAATCAATCAGCAGAAGGGGTGACGCTGTCCCTAGAAGCTGTGACGTTGGGCCTACGCAGTGACTGCGCAGAGGCAACAAGGGACAAGCCATTCTGTGGCTGGATCAGTCGGGATCACCAGTGATAGTGTGAGGTATTTCTCACTAATCTTCTGTCAATCATATTCTCTGTACTGGATAGCCAGCAAGGCATCCAGAGATTGTATTAAAAAAACTACTGCTTAATAATACAAACCCATAGTTGCTGCATTGGTTTTCCCACATTGGGTTTTTCCGGGGACATTTGTCCAAAAATAACTGTAGATGTGTTGTGTATTTTTTTCTTGCTTAGTTACTTGTTTCTGCATATAATTTTAATTGGTGAAGGTTGCAGTGTATTAGTTTCGATATTTGCTATAGGAAGCAGTAAATAATTTGTTTAGTAATCAACAAATAGAAGGAACTTAATCAATTGTTGCATTAGAAATTTGGGCTTCCAAATTTTCACATGGTATCGGAGCTACAGGTGAAGCAAGAGAGTAGAGCTGGAAGAAGCCAACGAGGAAGATAAGGAGGGTCAAAATGTTGCATAGGTAGCAAATCGAATCCCCAGAAGGATTGCGTAGTGCATACCAGGAGGGAAAAATTTTCGAGGAAGGTCTCTCTCTGAGTGAGTCAACGGAGAGGTAAGACTTCCAAATCGAAGTTTTCCAGTGTTAGAGGGAGCAACGCAGTAGCTTCAACGAAGAGGAGGTTTCTAGTGTGACGCAGTTTTCTGCAACAGTTGCTGTGGCAGAAAAACGTCAGAAGGAAAAAGAGAGACACTATTGAGGGAATTCTTCCTTAGAGGACTTCAAACCAAGAAGTCTGATTTCTCAAGTGCTGAGCAGCAGCAGAGAGGAGATGATCTACTAATTCCACTAGGGAGTGCGTGGGCTAGCCTGGTGTTGTGTAGAAGAGAGAGGAGGTAGTTTGACAACTTGATTGGCAGAGATGGCAGTTAATGGGTTATGAAATCAGGATCGGTTGGAGGGTGCATCCAACTATGTGATCTGAAAGGCAAGGATCTCATGCCTTCTAGATGAGCATGATCTCAAAACGTACGTCGACAGTGTGGTAGCAGTACCCACGGATCCAGATCTGTTCAAGAAGTACAAGGCCGTGATGGCGAAGGCCAACAGGTTGATCCTCAACAGAGTGAGGGATCATTTAGTGCGTCACATTGCCAGCAAGGATACTGCTCGACAGATGTGGAAAGCTTTGGCCACGCTATACGAAGGATCTTCTGAGCAACGAAAGATGTACTTGGAGCAAAAGATTAGATCCACGTAGATGCAGAAGGGGGAACACATTGATCCATTCATTATGAAGCTTCAGGAGATCCGAGACTCATTGGAAGCTGTGGGGTCAACACCTCAACCTACCGAGAAGGTGAGGTTGGCCCTAAATTTAGTCTCAAAAGAATGGCAAGTGTTTGTCCAGAGCTTCCTGGGCAGAGAGAGATTGCCAGATTGGGAAGGGATGTTGGACGCTCTTTAGCAGGAAGAGATGACGAGAGACTTAGTCAAATGCAAGCTTGATAGTAGCAGCAATAGTAGTGGGACGAAGCCAAAGGAGGGGGATGATAATTCAACCCTCGCATCTAAGGGGCAACAGGAGCAGTGGAAGAAAAAGAAAGATGTTTCGAAGATCAAGTGCTTCTGGTGTGGTGAACTTGGTCACTACGCTACACAGTGTCCTCTTAAGAAGAAGGACAAGGACGAGAAGCATGATCTGAAGGTTGCATCCGCAAAGATCAAGGAGGAGGAGTTTGCCATGATTGCCCAGAGGTGTGGTGATATAGAACTGTAGTTCGAAAGAAGTGCAGTTGGGCAGGATCCTTGAGGAGTCCACCTCTTGGATCAGTACCTTGCTACGGGAGCCTAAATCAGAAGTAGCAGGATGAACCAGTGTCAGTTGGTGCAGAGGAGTGTCAGAATGACAACTGCAGTGGCTAGGAGTGCTAGAGACTGAGCAACGCAGAGCTAGAGTTGGCAGCAGTGCAGTTGGCACAGAGCAGAGTCAGCAGCAGCGCAAAGGCTTCAAAGGGTCAGTGCAGAGACTAGCAACAGTCAAAACTCCAGCAACAAATGCATCATGCTGAACACCTGCTTAGTATTTTTGGATGCTTTTCCATTGCTGATGCAGTAGCAATAACAATTGGAGAAGGTTGCAGTGCAGAGGTAATGTTGGCAGTGCCGACGGCAACACAAATGCAGAACTTATGAGGGTTGCAGTTAAAATGTAGTGTTGGCAGTGGTAGGGTTAGCAGCAGTATAGATGCAACATTTGCATAGTGGTTGATGAGCAACGATGTTAGACATCAACAATGCAAAGGGAGATGTCACAGAGAAGGGTGATGCTTCAGCAGGTTGCATTATTAAAGCATATTCCTCGCTAAGAGGGAGCGTTGATTTCTGGTAGCATCAGATGTGTTGTAAGCCTCAAAATTTGCAGGGAGGCTTGGACACATGTATTCCACAATACCCAGCAATCGTTTTGGGAAATTCCACCCGGAATCAGTTTTATTAAAATAATTAATTATTTTTAATAGGTGCCTAAGTCTAAACTTAGGAAATTAAAATAACTAAAGGGTATTAATCTAACTGTGGGTGAAACTTCTAGAAGAAGATGACGATCAAGCCAAAATGATTTGAGCCATTGATTAGAGTCTATTTGGGCAATTGGTTCTCAATAGAAGGATTATAAGAGGAGGCTTGATGGGCATTTGGAAAATATATCGAGTGGGAGATCAGAGCTTGAATTTCTGAAGAGAGAAGCGCAACAGTTGCCAGAGAGCAGTTCGAAGTGATTTCTTGCAGTGAGGGGCAGGGATAGTTCCGGTTGGAGATTTTTCCTGATCTGGGAATACTCAGCAGAGGAGGTAGAGAGAGATCTAGGAGAGGCAGCGCAGAGGCTACGTTGGGCAGCGTAGGCTGACACAGAGGCAACGGAGAGCCTTGAGGAGATCTATATTTTTGTTGGAGAGGTTGATGTCTAAAGCCGGAACCCGGGGTGTGAGACAGGGAGGACAAAATCGAAGTCTCAGAGGCAAATCGATCAGCAGAAGGGGTGACGTTGTCCCTAGAAGCTGTGACGCTGGTTCTACATAGTGACTGCACAGAGGCAGCAAGGGACAAACCATTTTGTGGCTGGATCAGTCGGGATCACCAGTGATAGTGTGAGGTATTTCTCACTAATCTTTTGTCAGTCATATTCTCTGTACTAGATAGACAGTAAGGCATCTAGAGATTGTATTCAGAAAACTGCGGCTTAATAATACAAACCCTCATCTGCTGCACCGGTTTTCCCACACTAGGCTTTTCCGGGGACATTTGTCCAAAAATCACTGTGTAGATGTGTTATGTATTTCTTTCTTGCTCAGTTACTTTTTTCAGCATATAATTTTAATTGGTGAAGGCTGCAATGTATTAGTTTTGATATTTGTTGTAGGAAGCAATAAATATTTTGTTTAGTAATCAACAAATAGAAGGAACTTAATCAGTTGCTGGAGTAGGAATTTGGGCTTCCAAATTTTCACATATGCCTTCCTTGAGATTTGATCCTTGAGTATCCCTTGATAAGATGCCCTTCCTTGACTTAGTCATCTTAGCTCTGATACCATGTTGAGAAATATAGGGTATAGTAATTAAGTGATTCCTCTTCTATTAGTAACTGCTTGTGAGTATTTTTACTTCTTTAGATTAGGATCTTCTTTTACTTAGGTTATTAGTGTTCTTCTTCCTCTAAGAGACAAGAGACACATAATATAGGCTATTAGCCAAGGCCAAAACCTCTCACTCTTTGAGAGGAAAACCCGAACAAATTATTCTTCTTATAGAGATTCCAATTGACGAATACCAAGACAACGACCCTTGACCTATTTTGCACTCCAAGACCAAGACAAGTTCTCTTGATGAGATCCTTTGAGAACGATAGTCAACCTTCTGCGCCTTTCCTTTTCTTGGCTCCTCTTTTTCTTTGACCTTTTTTAGCTTCAAACCTTCAGCCTCCCTTCTAGGCTTGACCTTCTTCTTATCTCAGCCTTCCTTCTAGACTTTACCTTCTTCCAATTCTTGTCTTGGCCTCCCTTCTAGATTCAACATTCTTCCAAATCGGCTAGGAGGAGTGCTACTCTTTCTCAGCTTCTTCTGCTGCAACTAAGCTCTTGCTGCCTCACATGTGTAGATAATATAAACCCAAAAGCGAATCAGAAAAGAGCTCGGACTATACTCCTCTTTCCTTCGCTTGATAATGAGCTACATCGCTGTACTTCTCACTTTTCTGCTTCAGACTTGATCACCAAAACTTCTGTCCTGAAATGAAGATGCACTGCACTATATATAGTTGTTTCCCAAGGTAATAAGCCGACTTGATATTAAGCTGAGCCGACATGTCAGTTGGAGAGACAATTAATTCCACTTTGAAGCTGACTTGAGGTTAATGCTTTTGCTTGGTCTTGGAGGGCTACTTGAGATTTCTATTGACTCATACACAAGTGTAATATGCCCAAGAAGGGTCCTTCATATATGACATAGACTCAAATTAACTTTTATGACTAGATGATAAATCCTAAAGGCTCACAATGGGAGCCATCACTAAAATAAAATTCCTTGCTCATGAAACCCATGAGACAAGCACTACAATAATAATTTTATGTTCTTCTTTTCATCAATTACATAAAATCACAATTACACATGTCATTATGAAGACCGAACCTAGTTACTTTTCAACAGCCGTATCATGATCACAAACATATGCTGGCAACCCATCCGGAGTTGAAGGAGGAATGACTGGGGATGAGAGGAAACACCAACGAGGTAGATCTGCCAAATACTATCTTGCCATTGCAATTCAAGTAGCCCAAGTTGTGCAAAATATTAAAGCTTATAAACTCTCTGCTACCTCGAAAATCTCAATAAATATGAAAATAATTGATACAGACCAAACACAGGAAAATAGTAGACTTCCTCATCAATCCCAGTACATCACAAAATCAAAACACCTTTGACATCAATGCCGACATCACCAACACCTGCTTGACTCTTACATGTGGGATAATAACTTAAATTTACTTTTACGATTAACTGGAAAACGGACCACTAGCAAGAACTATGACTTATTTTACCATCAACTAATGGAAAAGACGAAAGACTATCAAATCTCTAGAATTGAAGAGATTTTTCTTATGACATCATAACATCAAACTATCTGGAAATAATACATAATCTTCAGGCATCGTAACAATCCCAGTCACACTCGTTGTCAGTGGATTTTGACTCACCAACAAGAAGTTTATTGCAAGTACTTGTGAGTCAAACTCTAACCCTCAAGGACTCATTGGGTTTTTGTTTAGTCGGAGTTTTTCTTGACTTTTTCCATATCCTGAATGAAAATGATGGTATGTATAAAATAATTTTGTATTATTCAAGATTTTCCATTGTTCGGGTTAAACTATTACTCTCCAACCTGACTGAGTTTTTTCTCTAGCCTTTAACTAATTGAAGTTTTGTAACTTTGCTATAAACTTGGCTTCGTTCTTGTTGCCTTCAAGTTATCTGCATATGTATAGTGCCTGCTTTTACTGCCATATGAGTTATTATATTGTTTGAATAAAGCTATCGTTGATATAGAATAAAAAATGAGGCCCAGTAGATATTTCACTCCATAATAATACAAGTATATGGCATTAAAGAAGCATTACATCTTCCTTGACTTGGTGATTACTTATATTGTTTCCTTTTTCACTTTTTTGACAGAGTTTTAAAACATTGGATTGGCGCATTTCAGAACGATGGGATGTACCATGGGATGGGAAAACAACTCTGCTTACTATGATAGCATGTGGATTTAGGTGCTTTCTTGTACCGCATTAGAAGAAAGAATCTCTATATTTCAGATATTTCGCATTTAAATGGCTTTTGAGTAGCAATAGCATCCTATTATCATGTACTAGGAATTGTGAAAGCAATGTTGCTTGTGCATTATGTGACAATTTCGATTTCAAAACATTGAGATTGTCTTATTTTTGACCTAGAGTCTACTTGTTCATAATGGCTAAACTTTTTTGATTACTGTCGCTGTCGTGGAGAGAAATATGCTTGCTGAAATTATTGGAAGAGTTTCATCAACATGCTTGAATTTGTCCAAGTTGACACTAATTGTAAAGGTGTATTAAAAAGCCATGTGTTCCAAATAATGGTTTGTCAAATAGCTTTGTTTAAATAATATCATTCATGTAATGTATATTCCAGGCAACCATGCAAAACATTTTTTTATCTCATTTGAGAAAATACTCATATTAAAAACAAAAAATATGTACAAATATAGAAAATAAATAAGTACAATCAGGAAGGGATCTTTCTCATCGCTACAAGGGTTGAGATCAGATCTGAATAAGCAAGTGCACCAGTATTTTTAACATGTTTAATCAAGCATCTTTAATCAACAAAAAATCCTTTGACTAACAACTGAGAGCATACCTCTTCCTACCAGGTCCCAAGGAAAGAGGAGATTGAGATGTTACAATTCTCAAAAATACATGTATACATATAGAATGTGAAGCAGATACCTAAGATACAATGTCAAAGCCCTATGAAGACTGATAAAACCAGATGTTTGGAACCCCCCAGAAAAGTGACTTTCAAATGGATTTTCCCTTGAAAATTAGAAGGGGATTGCTGTTGAAACAGTTTCCAGCAACTTTTGGCTACCTTGCACTCCCAGAAAGCATGCTTGACAGTGTCTAGCTTACCACCAACATGGCACTAAACATCTGTGAATCTGCTCTTCCCTAAATGGGTTTTTGTTGGCAGTCCCTGGCAAATAACATGCCAGGCAAAGACGTGCAGCTTGAAGGAAATACAAAGGGACCATTGTGAAGCCTCTGAATCCATCTACTTTGTGTGCAAAGGAGTTCATTCACATTTACTGTAGGCATGAGAGCTGTACTTTTATACAACAAAAAATACAACCCTTTAGATGCAACAAAGAATACAACCTTTTAGAGTCATAAGGCTTGATTGGTTTTGTTTCCCTCCAAAAGTGGGTACCTCTAGGAGAGCTTTTCTCCTATTCATCTTCTTCCAGCCGGTAGCCAGCAGCCCCTGGTAACCACCTTGTAGCTGATGTGATGTGCCACTTTATCTCCACTCCTTGCATCAATCGTATGTTTCCTCACCCATTTGTTGAGAGCATATGTTAGAAGGTGGGCAATCCAACCCAAAAGGTATGTTTTTCATTGTGCAATTGGGTGCTTATGCTTGCTTTTCATCTGGGCATCTTGGGCATGGATTATTGGGGGACTTGGAAGGAAGGGCTTTGACTGTTGTCTTGTTCCCTAACCTTAAATGGTGGGTTAATCTTCAATCCTAGTCCCGTTGGGATCTCCCCTATTGGCCTATGGCTTTAGGAAGTGTACTACTTGGAAGTTGGGAAACCCCGATTTTGGTAGCATGGTCCCATTTTCCTGTTCCACATTTTCCTCTCCCCTCCACACATGACAAGTCTTATTTCATTATTTTCCTTCTTTGATTCCACATGAACATTGGGTCCACAAGGCACTGGCACACCCCCTCCCCTTGTCCACATATTTGAGTTGGGCCACCTGTGGGCGATATCCACAGGGGAAATTTTTTCTCCTAGATGGTCCTCAGCTAGAAGCCAACAGCCTATTGCAGCGACCAGATAGCTCGATGTGCCACCATCTCCGCCACCTAAGCCAACCATTATGCTCCCTCGCCCATCTGTTATGATCGTATGTTTGAAGGTGGGCCTTCCAATCTCGAAAGTATAACTCTTCATTATGTAGTTGGGTATTTTGGCTTACTTATCATGGACACTTTTGAGCATGGATTAGTGGGGGGATTCGGTTGAAAGAATGGGCTTGGGTTGTACTCTTGTCTTCTCTGTCCAACTTGGTGGTTAACCTTGTATACTAGTCTCGTGGGATCTCCTTTATTGACTACTATTTTCAGGAATGGCACTACATGGGAAATCCTGATTTTGGTTGGGTGGTCCAGCTTCCCAACACTATATCCATCACTCCCCTTCACTCATTATAACCCCTTTCACCATATTTCCCATCTGAGCCCACATTTGTCCATTGGGTCCACAAGGAGTTAGCCTCCCCCTCCAAGGTAACTCATGTACCACGATTTCACCCTCCTATATTCATACACCTAAGTGTTGGTTTCTCTCATCATGGCTACCCTTCTACTTGTTGAAAAATGTTTAACTACGTTAGGTCTTCATTAATATGAAATGTACTTTTTGATTCTTGTATATTATAAAATGAAAGAAAAATTATTATTATTATTTTTGGAGCATGGGTTTCATGCTCAAGGTCTTTTATTTTAGAGGTCAAGCACCCATTGAGTGCTTCTAGGGTTTGTCTTAGGTCAAGAAGTCAAAAGAGTCATTGTCATATGTTGAAGATCCCATCGGGCACATTGTAACTTGTAAAAAGAATTATTTTTGTATTTAAAAATGTGAAAATACCCTTCAAGACCAAGTCGGCCTGCCAACTAAGAAGTCAACCTTTTTTGAGGAATTTCGTCCACCTTGGAAGCCTATAAAGCCTATATATAGGAGGGAACTTTACCTCCTAGAGACCCAATTCATTGCCTCATCAAGCACGTGAAGGAGAAGAAGAAAGAGGCTAGCGAAGGAGGAGGAGAAGGATCAAGTGTTTGGGCTATTTTCTCTCTCTCTCTCTCTCTTTTCACACGTGCGAAGAAAGGAAGCTAGGGTTTTTGTTGTTGGGTTAGGGTTTTGATGCTGCAAGAATGAACTTGGAAAAGGAGCAGAAAGAAGGTCGAATCAGGTCATCCTCAAGCTTTAGAAGAAGGAGAAAGTCAAGCAAAGGTTTGAAGAAGTCTTGGAAGACCCAAGTAAGATCACATGTGTGGAAATAGATGCTGCGAGGGCATTGGTTTTGTTCTAGAGGTCTTGCAATTCATCAATTGAAGAATCTATAAGAAGAGAAGAAATATATGTGTTTTTCTCTTAGATGGAGAGGTTTTGGCCTTGGCTTGCAACCTATATCCTGTGTTCTTGTGTACTATTGTTCTTATTGTTTTGGTAGCTATTTGAAGATAAGAACAAACATAATAATAAGAGAAGAAACTAGTAAGTAAGAAAAAGTAAAAGGATATCACAAGAAATTATCAAGTAAAGAAATTATCCTAATTATTGCCCTATAGATTTCTCAACATGGTATTGGAGCTAAGGTTGGCTAAGGGCATAATGAAGATCTCCTATACATTGAAGAAGTTCTTAAAGAAGTGTACAATGGTGGCAAGTCATCTCAAAAAGGGAATCAAAGAAATATGGGATCTCTTATTTTCTCTTAAGAAGGAAGTGACCAAGGCATCTACAAAGGACGAAGGACTATTCTCAGCACTTATTGGCACATTTCAAGTTGAGAATATTTGGGTAGTCAATAGTGGAACATAAAGACACATGACTGGTCAACACAAGCAACTAAAAACATTGTCAAAAGGAAAATCCTCTTACTCCGTAGAGCTTGGTGACAACAAGAGCTACCCTGTGAGAGGAATTGGATCAACCTCGCTAGAGCTGGAGAATGGAGGAAATATTCATCTCAACAATACCCTGTTTGTTCTAGGTTTTCACAAGAATTTACTTTCCATTTCATGTCTAGAAGATAAAGGTGATAGAATTGCTTTCATAGATGGAAAGGTTGTAGTATGGGATAAAAACTTGAGCATAGAAGATGCCAGGATGATTGGGATCTGTGAAGGAAGACTTTACAAATTGATAACTCCCCTCGCTCAAGCCTTGGTTCACATTGAAGTGAGCCCATGTGAACTTTGGCATAGAAGATTTGGTCATCTTCACTACAAAATCTTACCAACTCTAAATACAATTGTAAATGGCATCCCCGAACTCAAGGAAGATCATGAAGGAGTATGCAAGGGATGTGCATTGGGCAAAAACACCAAGAGACCATTTGGAAGTAGTGCTTCAAGGTCAAAAGAAATTCTGGATCTCATTCATTCCGATGTCTGTGGTCCCATGACTCCAAATTCTCTTGGAGGTCATCTATATTATGTGACATTCATGTTAGTTTTGGTAGCATCAGATGTGTTCTAGCCATGAAATTTGGTGGAGAGGCTAGAATACATGAGATCTCTAAAACCCAAAAATCGTTTTTAGAAATTCCACCTAGAAGTGACTTAATTAGATTATTAACCTGTTTTTAAATATTTGCTAAGTCTAAACTCAGGGAATATAGTTAATCAATCAAAATTAATTAAGTCAAGGTGAGAATCATCTAGAAACTCACACGGATCAACTTCATGATGATGCTATCCATTGATTAAGATTTAATCTTGGCCATTGGAGTCCCAACAGAGGATTATAAGAAGTTGATGGGCACTTGGAGAAAACATGTATGTAGTTCAATTTTCTTGGCAGATTGATTTCCAAAGAGCAGCAACAGTTTCCGAAGAGCCAAAGATCGAAGTAGGGTCACTGAGGGGCAAAGACAGTGATCCAGAGGAAGTTTTCTAGATCTGGAGAGGAAACAACATGGGGTCGAGTTATTCCCAGTGAGACAACGCAGTTGCTTCAAAAGAGCAGTGCGATTTTGTTGGAGAGAAATTCATTTTTAGTTTGAGAGGCTGCCAGAGGGCCCAGAGTGCCGAAGAAGCGATTTCCTCAGCAGAGATAGGCAAAATGACTTCATCACAGGCAATTCAAAGGCTAGACGTCATAGGGTCTGCGCAGAGCAGCACAGAGGTTGACGTGGAGGGTCTACGGGGACGAATTTTTGAAGAGAAGTTGTGTCGGGTTTGCTTGTGGAAGAAGGGTAATTCCCTCAATAATTTTTCTCAGATTTTCTTGCTGTTTGGATTGCCAGTTGGGTATCCATAAATTGTACTCAAATTTCACTGTTACATAATAAAATAAAACCCTAATCTGCTGCACCGGTTTTCCTGCATTGGGTTTTTTGGGGACTTTTGTCCAAAAACAACGGTGTTAATTTTTATGTGTGTGTGTTAGCATTTCTTAGTTCCAACGCTATTTCATTTCCATAGTTTTTATTTGTGAATGTTGCAGTGTGTTTATTTCGATGTTGCCGTAGTAATAAACTGAATAATTAATTTATCAGTTAGAAGAAATAATATCAGTTGCTGCAATAGGATTCTAGTTGTTTGAATTTTCACAATTCATTGATGACCAGTCAAGGAAAACTTAGGTTTATTTGATGAAATCCAAGGATGAAGTATTCAACAAATTTCAAGAATTCAAAGTTGAAGTAGAGAACCTTACAGAAAGAAGGATAAAGATCTTAAGATCTGACAATGGAGGAGAATATACTTCAAAAGAACTCGTAGCTTTGTGTAAGGAGGTTGGGATTAAGAGGGAGTTGATAGTCCCATACAATCCCGTACAAAATGGAGTTACAAAATGAAAGAATTGATCTATTGAAGAAAGTGTAAAAGCCATGTTACATGATCAAGATTTGCTGAAATTTTTGCGGGATGAAGCAACTAAGACTGCTGTATACATTCAAAATCGAAGTCCTCTCAGGTCACTAAATAATAAGACTCCCGAAGAAGCATTCACAAGGAAGAAAACAAGTGTGGACCATCTCCGAATTTTTGGTTGTTCTGTTTATATTCATATACCGAAAGACAAGAGAAAGGAATTGGATCTTTCAGGCATGAAAGGAACATTTGTTGGTTATAGTGATACTTCAAAGGCATATAGGATCTATACAAAGGAAGGACACCGAATAGAAGTTAGCCGAGATGTAATATTTGATGAAAGTATTGCATTTAAGAAATCAAAGGATCTCCTGATGGACTCTGATGATGAAGAACTTACTGTATTTGAAGAGGAAGGCACAAAGGAGGAAGGAGAACCAAATCATGAAGATAAAGGTCCCAGTGAACCAGTGCAATTGGTGGTAATCCCCGAAACTAGAAAGAGACCTAACTGATTGAAGTCTACTCTACTAGATGCAGAAGGACATGGAGCAACCCAGGGCACATTCAGGGAAAGTAAGAAGCCCAAAAGATACTTTGGATATGCAACATACATGACAAAGCTGATAGAAGCAGAACCATCCACCTTTGAAGAGGTTATCAAACATCAAGAATGGAAGGATGCCATGAATGAAGAGTATTAATTGATAATGAAAAATGGAGTTTAGGAGATCGTCCCTAGGCCTGAAGACAAATCTGTGGTCACTTCCAAAAATGGCTCTATAAGATTAAACATGCGGTAGATGGAAGTATTGATAAGTATAAGGCAATAGTTGTGGCTAGGGGATTCTCTCAACAAGAAGGCATCGATTATGAAGAGACATTTGCTCCTACAACAAGGTATACAACTATATGTTCGTTGGTCTCTTTGACAACATTGATGGGATGGGACATTCATCAAATGGATGTCAAGACTGCATTCTTGAATGGCACGATTGATGAAGAAGTCTATATAGAGCAACCCTTGGGATTTGAAGTCAAAGATAGAGAGACTTATGTTTACAGGTTGAAGAAGGCATTATATGGCCTTAAGCAAGCACTAATGGCATGGTATGCAAGGATAGATGCATACCTACAAAGACTAGGCTTCACAAAGAGTTCTGCTGATCCGAATCTCTAGATCAAGGTTGTGAAGAATGAGCCTGTAATCATTCTTTTGTATGTGGATGATCTTCTTTTGATAGGTGTGGAAGGTCGAATCCAAGAGTGCAAGAAGCAACTAGCAGCAAAATTCAACATGAAGGATCTAGGGTTGATGCACTACTATCTAGGACTGGAAGTTTGGTAGGGACCTGATGAGATTTATCTAGGTCAAGGAAAGTATGTGATTGAGATGCTGAAGAGGTTTGACATGATGGATTGCAAACCTATGACAACCCCATGATCACAAACTTGAAAAGGCTAAGGAGTTCTGAATCAAGCCAGTGGATCCAACCAGGTATAGACAATTGATTGGCTCACTAATGTACTTGGTGAATACTCAACCAGACATATGTTTTGCAGTGAATGTTCTCAGTCAATTCCAAGTTGAGCTGAAGCATGATTAGTGGATAGCAGCCAAGGACATACTGAGATATCTGCAAGAAGCAAACCAGTACTGCCTGAAGTATGATAGGAGGAATGATGTCCACTTGATTGGACATCTAGATTCTGACTAGGGAGGCAGTGAGTAGGATGGAAGAAGCACTACAGGAGGATGTTTTAGTTTGGGATCCTCCATGGTTTCATGGACGAGCGGAAAGAAAGAATCAGTTGCTTTGAGTAGTGCTGAGGCTGAATATATTGCAGCCTGTGAATTAAGCGGAAAAGTTGTTTGGTTGAGGAAGCTGCTATCTGACTTGTTTGAAGGACCAATGGACCCTACAGTGATGCATTGTGACAACACCAATTGTATAAGGTTGTCTGAAGACCCAGTGTTTCATGGAAAGACAAAGCATATAAACAACAAGTGTCATTACATTCGAAAGTTGGTGCAAGATGGTGTGTTGCAGCTATGGTATATCTCCATCGATGAAAAGGTCGCTGACGTCTTGACAAAATCTCTTCCTAATAAGAAGCTTGCATATTTGATAGACAAGCTTGGATTAGTTGATACATCCTCCCTAGTTGAGAGAGAGAGATAGACACATCATTCTTGTCTTCACTTGGGAAGAAAGAATGGAGGATTGGGTAAGCATCTGGCATCCGAGAGGTAGGGCATCCAAGATAAGAGTAGTCATAGAGGACCGATATTCTTTAAGAGCTGGGAATCCAAGATAAGAATAGTCCTGGAAGGTCATACCCTATGAACACCCGGGTGGGGTATGTACCTTGAGAGACAATGATGAAGGTGTCTATAAATCGTTCGTCTCGCCAACATTGTGCTATGATCCTGTGGAGAGATATAATTGTTAGTCAAGGCCTTGTTATGTGACAATGCTGGTTGTTATGATGCTAAACAGATGGGTTACCAATCCGACTCTTCTTATGAGATCTCTTCAGATTGAGAACATCCATGTACCATTTATGAATACCTCCCTAGTTAAGAGGGAGTGTTGAAAAATGTGTAACTAGGTTCAATCGTCATAAATATGAAATGTATTTTTTGATTCTTGTATATTGTAAAATGAAAGAAAAATTATTTTTATCATTTTTGGAGCATGGGTTTCATGCTCAAGGTCCTTTATTTTAGAGGTCAAGCAGCTTCTAGGGGTTGTCCTAGGTCAAGAAGTCAAAAGAGTCATTGTCATATGTTGAAGACCCCATCGGGCACATTGTAACTTGTAAAAATAATTATTTTTGTATTTAAAAGTGTCAAAATACCCTTCAAGACCAAGTCGGCCTGCCAGCTAAGAAGTCAACCTATTTTGAGGAACTTCGTCCACCTTGGAAGCCTATATATAGGAGGGAACTCGACCTCCTAGAGACACAATTCATTCTCTCATCAAGCAAGCAAAGGAGAAGAAGAAAGAGGCTAGCAAAGAAGGAGAAGGACAAGGATCAAGTGTTTGGGCTATTTTATCTCTCTCTCTCTTCACACGTGCGAAGAAAGGAAGCTAGGGTTTCTGTTGTTGGGTTAGGGTTTTGCTGTTGCAGGATTGAACTTGGAAAAGGAGCAGAAAGAAGGTCGAATTAGGTCATCCTCAAGCCCTAGAAGAAGGAGAAAGTCAAGCGAAGGTTTGAAGAAGTCTTGGAAGCCCTAAATAAGCTCACACGTGTGGAAGCTGCTGCTATTGGGGGGGGGGGAATTTCAAACCTACAGTAGAGGCCGAAATTCTGTTGCTGGGGTCGAAGTTGTGCTGCTGGAAGAGATTTGACTGGGTTTGACTTGGACAAAAGGAAGCACATCATCAAGGAGGTTGGACTTGGTCTTGGAAGGGTATTGGTCTTGGTCTAGAGGTCTTGGAATTCGTCAATTGAAGAATCTATAAGAAGAGAAGAGATTTACGGGTTTTCCTCTCAGATGGAGAGGTTTTGGCCCGGACTTGTAGCCTATATCCAGTGTTCTTGTGTATTCTTGTTCTTATTGTTTTGATAGCTGTTTGATGATAAAAACAAACATAATAATAAGAGAAGAAGCTAATAAGTAAGAAAAAGTAAAAATATATCACAAGCAATTATCAAGTAAAGAGAAATTATCCTAATTATTGCCCTATAGATTTCTCAATAGTACTGTGGCATGTGGCTTGGAGCCTTCCCTTGATGTCCCACTCCATTCCATCATTTATCTCATGACACCTACCACTTAAGGATGTAACATGGACCTGTCACTCTTTTAGAGGTTGAAATCGCTTAATAGGGTCCTTGATTAACCTCCTTCTTGAACTTGGAAACACTTGTACGTTCTAAAGCCCATTATGGAAGGGCATGCCACTGTGAAGTGTCCACTTGGTTCCATGATTTGTAAGCTCATTTACTCAATTGCACTAATGATTTGTTGTATTGGAAGGTGAGGAGACGCATTGGATCTTATACAGGATTGCAGGTGGGTCTTCGTCTTGGGGTTTGGTCTCCCTATACGGGGTCCAAGCCCTCTAGAGGGTCATATTGGCATTTGTAGGGTGAGCATAGAGAGCCATGGGCCTCCACTATAGCAGAGAGCAGATAGCCACATCATGGGATCCTTCAGCTCCACTCAATGCTTGCTCATGTTCCATTTATTTGACGATGATGATGTACTTAGACCACCTTGCCCAGCCGACTACACACTTGGCACCACACGCTTGGCAGTTGTTCCAGGGCCCAGATGAGGATGTGTCTCACCATGGGAGACAAAGCGGGGCTTGCATCATTATTCCAGTCGTTACAAATGGGATATAGACTTGTTTGATCCACTTGGAGACCCATGAGGATGTTTTTGTGCCCCCACAGCCACTTGGGAGCACCACAGGTCATTTTCTTGGAGATCAAGGGGCCACCCCCTTCATCACTATTTTTGGAGCCCTTCCATCCATTTTGGCACATGTTGGACTTCACTAGGCCTTCTAATGACCCTCCTAGCTATTGTATTATCATCTCGGCGCTTCTGAGAGGCTTATTTTTCATGTTATAGAGCTATTTGGTGGGCTTGTCTGTTGATTTGGGGTAGCATCGGATGTGCTCTAGCCACGAAAATTGGTGGAGAGGCTAAGGCACATGAGATCTCCAATACCTAGAAAGGGTTTGGGCAGATTCTAAAGAGTTTGGGAGATATTAAAAGAATTAATATTTTTAATGGAGTCCCTAAGTCTAAACTTAGGGAAAATAAAATATTAATGTGAATTAATATAAAACTGTGTTAGAATGGTCCAAAAGTCATGGATCAAGCCAAATCTAATCTTAGCTGTTGATTAGGGACTTAATCTCGGTCGTTGATTTGTCAACAAGAAAAGTATAAAAGGAGGCTTGAGGGTCACTTGGAGAGCATACCAAGAGATCAAGATTTCAACTTTTGGGGCTGGGTTTGCTGAGAAAGTTGAGAGAGTGATCTGAGTTGCAGTTGAGGGGCAGTGAATATAGAAGCAGAGATAGAACTGGGAGGATTAGCGCAGTAGCTAGAGAGAGGACACAGAACGAGCCAAGGGTTCACGTAGAGCTAGCCAGGGCTCATGCAGAGGCAGCTAGGAGCTACGCAGTGCCTCAAAGGGCCAGCGTGAGTGACGTAGAGGGCCAGAGGACTGACGCAGTGCCTCCAGACACTGACGCAGGCCAAGCCAGAGTGATGCTGGGCTAACGCTGGGCCAGACAGAGCTGACGCAGTCCCTAGAGGCTGACGCTGGGGTTTCGTGGAGCAGATTAGAACTGTGGAGCTGCCGCAGTGTTTATCTGGGGTTTTAACCAGAATATCTGCTTCCGAGTAGACAGGTACCACTGCCGAGATTTTTCTCTGCTGGGTGAGCCAGATTTGGCACTTAGATTGTATTCTGAAACTGCTTAATAAATCAAACCCTCAAATCGCACCGGTTTTCCCGCATTGGGTTTTTCTGAGGACATTAGTCCAAAAACAACGGTGTCACTTGTGTGCTTGTTTCTGTTTCCTTCAGTTGATGATCTATAATGCGTTGAGCATGTACTTGTATTTATTTCCAATATTTACATGGTAAATAACTTGTTAATTAACAGAACAAGTAGGTAGGAATAAATCAGAAAGTACATGAAGGGTTTTCCCGCATTGGGTTTTTTCGGGGACATTAGTCCAAAAACAACGGTGTCACTTGTGTGCTTGTTTCTGTTTCCTTCAGTTGATGATCAATAATGTGTTGAGCATGTACTTGTATTTATTTCCAATATTTACATGGTAAATAACTTGTTAATTAACAGAACAAGTAGGTAGGAATAAATCAGAAAGTACATGAAGGGTTTCTAACAGTTAGACTTAGAAACTTCAACATGGTATTAGAGGGTGGTTGTAGATCACAGGAGAATTGAGGACATCAGCTGAGCAGAGTTGCAACAACAGAGAACAGTTGTCTCGAGTGACAAAAGCTGTTCCTAGCATAGAAGCAGCAAGGAAGGGGTGATGCAGTGCCTGTGTCATCATGTTCGAGCCAAGAAGAGGCAGTGCAGATGCTAAGGGAGGCAAATACAGGCTCACGCAGAGCCATGCAGAGGCCAGGAGGGCTGACGCAGTTGGTTGAGGAAGCTGATTTGCTGGTGCCAGGATTGTGTAGAGCCTAGGAGCTCTAACCTTCAGGTTGCTGGGGTTTAGGAGGCTGTGGGTAAGTTGCAGTGTGGAGCTGGTGGGGTACTGTAGTCAGAACAGTACCTAACAGGGCAAGGCTAAGGAGGAGGGAGTTGCTACCAAGGACTTCTAGCCAAGAAATCCGGATCAGTGGTGCAACTACACTGATGATCGGAGTGGGGGCATCTCGACATTGGCAGAAGGGTTTCCAGGAGGGAAATCGAGGCTTAGAGGGAGTCACACCAAGAACTTCAAGGAGGGAAGTAGAGGAGCAACGAGATGGCAGTGAACAGGGTAAGAGACCAGGACAGATTGGATAGAGCCTCAAACTTCGTAGTCTGGAAGGCTAGAATCCTATCCGTTCTAGACAGAAATCGTGTCAAGCACTTCGCCTTGAGGACGATAACTATCCCAGTTGACTCAGCTGATAACGACAAGTACGAGGAGGCAATGGCAAGGACCAAGAGCATCATTCTTGATGGGGTCAAGGACCATGTAGTACCACATATTTCCGAAAAGGACATGACAAATGAGATGTGGGAGGCCCTAAAGAAATTTTACCAGCATACTTCTGTGCAGAGAAGGATGTTACAAGAAAATCAACTGCAATCATACCAGATGCAGAAGGGAGAATAGAAGGAGATCCGGGATCAACTGACTTCCATAGGGGCCACACTGGATCAAGAATTGATGGTGAGAACAACCCTGAACGCAGTCTCAGAAGACTGGGAGGTGTTTGTCCAGAGCATACTGGGCAGGGCAACCCTTCCAGATTGGGAGGAAATGTGGGCGGCTCTTTGCCAAGAAGAGATTAGAAGGCTAAGCAAGGCGGGAAGCAATGACAAGGGGATCAGAATCAAGGAGGAGGAGGTGGATGCTGCCCTAGCATCTGAGGGAAAGCAGGAGAAACAAAAGAAGGACCTCTCCAAGGTCAAATGCTTCCACTGTGGGGAGCTGGGTCATTATGCGACCCCGTGTCCAAGGAAGCAAAGCAAGATATAGGCCTCCGAGACCAAGGTTGCGCCAGCAAGGGCAGAGAAGGAAGTGGAGACAGACGATGACTGTGCCATGAGTGCACACACACCACTTGAGTGGAAGTGGGGAGACATCGAGCTGTAGTGAGACGGACTACAGGCGATGAGGGATAGGCTCCTTGAGGTACCCAACCTCTTGGACTATACTTGGCTATGGGAGCCTCGAAGAGAAGTAGCAGTGCTGGCGGATGTCAGTAGAGACGGATGAAGATGGAGCGATAGAGGGAGCTACAGTGCAGGATTCCCTGGACAGCGCAAGGCTAGCAGGTTGCAACAGTGCAAGAGGCATGGAGTGTTGCACCAGTGCAGGATGGAACAGAGAGGTGTGCAACACTGTGAGATGTAGGGAGTTGTCGCAGCAACGCAGAGGTTAGAGAGGGAGCACTTGTCAGCGACAAAGGGAGTTTTCAGCCTCGTGGGTGTCTCAAGCTTGACGGAGATGTCAGAGTTCGGAGATCAGTTACTTACTTCTCAGTAACTGGGTTGCAGTGAAGTAGTTAGCAGTGACAGTGCTGTGGGCAACACGATGCAACAGGATGAGAGGGAGTTGCAGTACAGATGCAACGGTGGCAGTGGTAGGGCCATGGGTAACAGTACAGGATGCAACAGTGCAGATGATGGGCAACAGGTAGCATCAGCACAGGGATCGATGCCAGATGATCAAGGTGATACTCAGTGAGGAGTATTGCTGGAGCACAGTCCTCACTAAGAAGGAGTGTTGATTTGGGGTAGCATCGGATGTGCTCTAGCCACGAAAATTGGTGGAGAGGCTAAGGCACATGAGATCTCCAATACCCAAAAAGGGTTTGGGCAGATTCTAAAAAGTTTGGGAGATATTAAAATAATTAATATTTTTAATGGAGTCCCTAAGTCTAAACTTAGGGAAAATAAAATATTAATGTGAATTAATATAAAACTGTGTTAAAATGGTCCAAAATTCATGGATCAAGCCAGATCTGATCTTTGCTGTTGATTAGGGACTTAATCTCGGTTGTTGATTTGTCAACGAGAAAAGTATAAGAGGAGGTTTGAGGGTCACTTGGAGAACACACCAAGAGATCAAGATTTCGACTTTCTGCGGTTGGGTTTGCTAAGAAAGTTGAGAGAGTGATCTGAGTTGCAGTTGAGGGGCAGTGAATACAGAAGCAGAGTGGCAGATATAGCACCGGGAGGATCAGCACAATAGCGGGAGAGAGGGACATAGAACGAGCCAAGGATTCACGCAGAGGCAGCCAGGAGCTACGTAGTGCCTCAGAGGGCCATCATGGGTGACGCAGAGGGCTAGAGGACTGATGCAGTGCCTCTAGAGGCTGACGCAAACCAAGCCAGAGGGACACTGGGCTAACGCTGGGCCAGACAGAGCTGAAACAGTCCGTAGAGGTTGACGTTGGGGTTTCGTGGGGCAGATTAGAGCTGTGGAGCTACCGGAGTGTTTATCCGGGGTTTCAGCTGGAATATCTGCTTCCGAGTAGAGAGGTACTATTGCTGAGATTTTTCTCTGTCGGGTGAGCCGGATTTGGCACCCAGATTTTATTCTGAAACTGCTTAATAAATCAAACCCGCAGATAGCTGCATCGATTTTCCCGCATTGGGTTTTTTCGAAGACATTAGTCCAAAAACAACAGTGTCACTTGTGTGCTTGTTTTTGTTTCCTTGAGTTGATGATTTGTAATGTGTTGAGCATGTACTTGTATTTATTTCCAATATTTACATGGTAAATAACTTGTTAATTAACAAAACAAGTAGGTAGGAATAAATCAGAAAGTACATGAAGGGTTTCTAATAGTTAGACTTAGAAACTTCAACATTGTCACCAATTAGGGTGTTATTTTTCACATCAGAGACACTTTTAGGGGTTTGTTAGGCTAATTAGACCCATTGAACTATCAGAGGCTCATATAAATATGAGGTCTCATTTGTAACCCATCATCACTTGGATTTGGATCATTGTTTCTTATGGAGTTTCGCTATAGCTATTGAAGGACGAATTGGAGATTCTTTAATGCATTTTGATGTTTGGGTTAATGCTATTCTATTTTGGAGCTTCTCTCTTGCAAATGCGATGGATGGATATGTACTTTTTCTGCCATGTAAGTTTCTCTTTTATGTGACATTTTCTTTATATGTTTAATGTATGGAATATTGCATCATGATGTTGCTTGTGCTCTAAATTATGTGATAATCTTGAATCACTTTGGTAGTCTTGATCTATTGCATGCGTTATTCATTGGGCAAGAAAAAGTGAATGTTCCTAGGGGTTTTCTTTGAAAACCTAACCCTAAAACTCCATTATTTGACAAGTTGAAGTATAAATCCTTGTTGTAGCTAGGTCGCTGCTTCATTAGGGCATGCGAAGCTGCAATTAGTCTTCTTGATAGAACAAAACCTTAAACCAATCTCATTCTTGACTCCATTCTCCCAATAGACTCATTGGTCCTAGATCCTTGATGATCACATCAACTTAACGAAATATCATTCTTTCACCTCTTGTCTTCGTCTTTTCTTCACCCCCCAAGAATAAGGAGATTTTCTAGGGCTTGGTGCGAAATTTTAGGAGGAGGATTTTAGGATTATGTTCAAACAAGTTTCTTCATTTATATCTCCTCTAGGAATCCTCCAATTTTGAATGAATTCCGACAGTGGAATTTCAAATAAATGGATGCCCTAGCTATCACACAAAAAGGGAACCCTTGAAGCTCCTTTGACTTGGGGATTTCTTGAAGGTTTGCACTTTGTAGTTTATCATTCAAAACCTTTTCTCTTAACTATAGGCGATCATTGGATGAGCCTTTACCACTGTATATCTCTCAAGCCTTAGTCTCTTATAGTATTTCTCTCAAGGGGTCATGGAAAGTCACCCTAGCTTCTCCCAAATCTCACACTTTAATTGAATCTTTCCATTGAATGAACCATCCTTGCTTCACTTTGAACCCTAGTATAAACACATCAATCACAAGTGAGGGATTTTGGAAGTTTTGATCTTTGGCATTCATCACTTTTGAATATTCCTAGACTCGAGGTCCTCCTTCCCTCAAGCGTTTCTTAGAGAGCCCTTCTTTTGCTTCTAAAACAAACAACCTATTATCTAAGCCTCTCCTTTGAATGGGCATTGGTGTTACTTTTTGGTAGCATCGGATGTGCTCTAGCCATGAAAATTGGTGGAGAGGCTAAGGCACGTGAGTTCTAAAGAACCCATAAACCATTTGGTGAAATTCCACTTGGATTGTATTTTATTAAAATAATTAATATTTTTAATGGGGTTCCTAAGTCTAAAACTTAAGAAAATTAAAGTATTAATGGGTATTAATCAAAATATGGGTGAGAATGTTCTAGAAAGAAGATCAAGTCAAGTTTTTAATCTTAGCCGTTGATTAGGGACTTCATCTCGGCCGTTGAAGTCTCAACGAGAAAAGTATAAGAAGGAGGCTTGGGGTTTATTCAGAAACACACCGAGAGAATGAATTGATCTAGGGTTCGAAATTTCTAGGGCTTGGAAGCTGAGAAATTTGAACTAAGTGATCATTCTATAGTAGAGGGGCAAGGATAGTTTAGGAATATTGGACAGAGAGGCGGAGAGCCACCAGTGGAGACAGCGCAACACCTAGAGGGACTGACGATGGGCCAGTCTGGGCCCACACAGGCTTGACACTGAACCAGGGAGAGCCAGCGCAGAGAAGCTACCTTCATGCAGAAATCCGTAACTACTGGGGAGCTACTAGAACAGCTGGGAGATGTTGATGCAGAAGCTCCAAGAGGCAGAAGAGACAATGCAGGGCTAATGCAGAGCCTCTGAGGTTGACGCATGGCTAGCGTAGAGATAGCCAGGGGTTCGCCAATTCTGCTGTTGGATCAATCGGAAATTGCCGGGTGAAGTGAGGTAATCTCACTCAGTTTTCCGCCATTATATTTTTCTCTGTAACTGGATTGCTGTGAGGGCATCCAACATTGTATTCAGAACTATTGCTTAATAATATAAAACCCTCAGAGTTGCTGCATTGGTTTTCCCGCATTGGGTTTTTCTAGGGACTATTTTGTCCAAAAATAACGGTGTCCTATGTATCTTGTTCTTTGTTCAATTTCTTGTTTCATGTAATCAAATTGAATTGGTGTAGGTTGCAGAAGTAATTTACTTCAGTATTTTTTAGAAAATAACTTGATAATGTATATTTAAATCAAGTAGGAGAAGTAAATTTAGTTTTGTTGCAGTAGGGGTTCCTTGAGTGTAGAAATTTTCACATCGTATTAGAGGATTGATTTTGAAAGTGATGAAGAGCAGATCCAGCGCTGAGCAGAGAGGCCAATAGCTGGATTTGGTAGGAATTCTAATCCCCTTGAAGGGATTGCGCAGTCCTTGCTGGGAAAGCAGAGATTCCGAGGAAATCTTTCTTTGAGAGAGTCGACAGAGTGGTACGATTTCCTAATCGTGAGCTTGCAGAGGCAGAGGGAGCGATGCAGAGCCTCAACGCAGTGCTTGAAGGGTGGAGTTTCTGCCGGGGCAGAAATCCATCGGAAAAGAGTGAAGACACATATAAAGGAAATTCTCTCTTCAGAGAACTTTCTCGCCAAAAGTTCGAATTCTTCACCTGCCAGGCAGCACACCAGTGCTGCACAGTGACTAGAGGAGTCAATTCGATAGTTTGGGTGAGATGGCATCACATGGGCTCAGAAATCAGGACATGTTGGAAGGAGATTCCAACTATGTCATATGGAAGACCAGAATCTTAGATGTTTTGGAGGAGTATGATCTCGAAGCTTATGTCAAGAGTGTTGTGGCTGTTCTCGCAGACAATGATCAGAAGAAGAAGTACAAGGTCGAGGAGGGAAAGGCAAAGAGGTTCATACTCGATGGAGTTCGAAATCATGTGGTCTCACACTTGCAAGGCAAAGATACAACCCGAGAAATGTGGGAAGCTTTGTCTTCACTGTATGAAGGTTCTTCCGAACAGTGGAAGATGTACTTAGAACAAAAATTGTAGCAGACGTTGATGCAGAAGGGAGAAGGGGTTAACTCCTATCTTCAACGTCTTCAGGACACCAGAGACTAGCTTGCTGCAGTGGGGTTTACTCAGTCTACTGTGATGGTATGGACGGCCCTGAATGGGGTCTCGGATGAATGACAAGTCTTTGTTCAAAGTATATTGGGCAGGGAAAGACTACCTTCATGGGAGGAGATGTGGGCAGCTCTTCAACATGAAGAATTAAGGAGGGATCTAGTTAAGGTCAACCTCAATGGCAGCAGTGGGAGTGGAACGAAGGCCAAGGAGGAGGAGGACAACGCAGCTCTAGCATCAAAGGAACAACAGAAGCCGAAGCGGAAGGAGGACATTTCGAAGGTGAAATGTTTCAGATGTGGCAAGATGGACCACTTTGCATCCTAGTGTCCTTTGAAGCAAAAGGATAAGGATGAGAAACATGATCCTAAGGTTGCTCCAACAAAAATTAACGAAGATGAGTTTGCCATGAGTGCCCATGCATCTCCAGGAGGGAAGTGGGGCGATATAGAACTATAGTCGGGAGGAATACATGTGGGCAAGATCCTTGAGGAACCCACCTCTTGGATAAATTCCTTGCTATGGGAGCCTGAGATTCAGCAGTAGTAAGATGGACTTAGTGTCAGATGATGCAGTGGGCTGGTTGGAGAGACAAATGCAGTAGCTTGAGACCAGAGACTGATCAACGCATACCAAGGTTGGCAGCAGTGCAGATGGCACATTGCAGAAGTTAGCAGCAGCACAGAAGATTCAGAGGGTCAGAGACTAGTAACAACCAGATTCCAACATTCACATGGTATTATGCTGAAC
Source organism: Pinus tabuliformis (assembly GCA_031772625.1). Classification (NCBI taxonomy): domain Eukaryota; kingdom Viridiplantae; phylum Streptophyta; class Pinopsida; order Pinales; family Pinaceae; genus Pinus; species Pinus tabuliformis. The sequence goes on from CM062814.1 coordinate 529,629,389, forward strand.
ACATTTAGTTCAGAAATTCAGATGCTTTTCTGTTTCTAAGCAGCAGCAATTGGAAAATGACGCAGTGTAGAGTTAGCAGTGGCAGTGTTAGCAGCAAATGCAGAGGGAGTTGTAGTACAAATGTAGCAGTAGCAATGGCAGTGTCATGGGCAATAGTACAGTAGAAGCAACAACACAATGTTGGTGGTAGCAACAGTGCGGAAAGGAGATGCTTCAGTGACAGAGCAACATGCAATTGGACATTGTTGCTATAACACATTCCTCACTAAGACGGAGTGTTAGTTTTTGGTAGCATCGGATGTGCTCTAGCCATGAAAATTGGTGGAGAGGCTAAGGCACATGAGTTCTAAAGAACCCAGAAAATGTTTGGTGAAATTCCACCCGGATTTTATTTTATTAAAATAATTAATATTTCTAATGGGGTTCCTAAGTCTAAAACTTAGGAAAATTAAAGTATTAATGGATATTAATCAAAAGATGGGTGAGAATGTTCTAAAAAGTGGATCAAGTCAAGTTTTTAATCTTAGCCGTTGATCAGAGACTTAATCTCGGTTGTTGAAGTCTCAACGAGAAAAGTATAAGAAAGAGGCTTGAGGTTCATTTAGAAACACACCGAGAGAACGAATTTATCTAGAGTTCAAAATTTCTGGAGATTGGAAGTTGAGAAATTTGAACTAGTGATCATTTTGTAGCAGAGGGGTAGGGATAGTTCGGGAATACTGGGCAGAGGCAGAGAGCCACTAGTGGAGACAGCGCAACACCTAGAGGGACTGATGCTGGGCTAGTCTCGGCCCACGCCGGCTTGACGCTGAACCAGGGAGAGCCAGCGCAGAGGAGAAGCTGCCTTCACGCAGAAATCCGAAACTGCCGGGGCACTGCCAGAACAACCGGGAGAGGTTGACGCAGAAGCTCCAAGAGGCAGAAGAGACAGCGCAGGGCTGACGCAGAGCCTCTGAGGTTGACGTAGGGAAGTGTAGAGATAGCTGGGGGTTTGCCAATTCTACTGTCGGATCAGTCGGAAACTGTCGGGTGAAGTGAGGTAATCTCACTCAGTTTTCCGCCACTATATTTTTCTCTGTAACTGGATTGCTGGGAGGGAATCCAACATTGTATCAGAACTACTGCTTAATAATATAAAATTGTCAGAGCTGTTGCACCGGTTTTTCTGCATTGGGTTTTTCCAGGGACTATTTTGTCAAAAAATAACGGTGTCCTATGTATCTTGTTCTTTGCTCAATTTTTTGTTTCATGTAATCAAATTAAATTGGTGTAGGTTGCAGAAAATAACTTGATAATGTATATTAAAATCAAGTAGGAGAATTAAATTCAGTTTTGCTGCAGTAGGGGTTCCTTGAGTGTAGGAATTTCCACAATTGGAAATCATATTGTGCATTGTTATTGACCTCATAATTCTATTGATTTCCCTCTATTGGGACTCCTCCCATCAGTGAAAGTTCGTAAAGATCAGGGGACATTGACTGAGGTGACAGTGGGTCTTTGTCCCATTGTTTCCACTTGATCTAGTAGTAGTCCCTTTGGAACCCCTCTTAGGACCCTTGCTAAATTAAGTGGTAAAAGGGCTTGGAAATGATGCCCTAGAGGTTGATGCAACTAAAAAAAAATTTAAAAGCATATCATGGCCACAAGCAAGAAACAAAAGAAAAAGAAAATCACAAAATGCAAAAGATGGCAGAGACATTTAATATAACATGTGGGCAAAAGCCAAACATGAGCTCTACCCCTTATCAGTATGGACATCATCTTAGTTCCTAGGGTCCATGAGTGCCCCTCACATCATTAAAAGGAACCCATGTACATCCCAACCCTTGGTGGGCGATGACTTGCCCCACCTTAGGGGGTAATAACTGCTTTATGTCATTCTCATCATGCTCTCATTTCCTAGAGCTTTGAGCAGTAATACAAAGAAAAATTAAGAAAATGCAGAAGGCAAGTAAAGAGGGGTGGAAAAACAAAGGTTGGGGCAACTCATGTAACCACGATTGCTCCCTCCTCACATCTGTATGCCGAATATGTGGACATCCCTTGTCATTGCTATCCTTGTACCCATGGTATTTGGCTTTGAGACTCATGTGTCCCATCCTTCTCATCATCATTCACATGCCACCTGTTAATTGAAGGATGTACCAAGGAACTGTCTTTCCCATTAGGGGCTGAGAACACCTAATAGGATCATTTATTAACCACTCCTACCTAGGGAGGTATCACTACTTCGAGATCAAAGCCCCAAATTTGGAAGAGAAGCCCCATATGAAGCCACAATGTGCCCTTGACTAACAATCTTGGTTTACTTAGATGCATTAATGAACTATTGTACCTAATGATGAAGATGCAACGCTGAAAATTATGTGTGATTGACAGGTGGTTTCATCATGGGTTGGGCAACTTAACTGGGGCCTAAGTCCACTAGATGAGCATATGACACCTCACAAGTGAAGCATTGAGAACCATGAAACTCTTGTTACTTGCAGAGCATCATCATTTCATTCCATGGGAACGTACAACACCATAACAGTTTGCGCTTTGCCCTACATTATTCATGAGATGATGCACTTGGACCAGTATGCTCCCAACCGACTTAGTAGTGCACCTATGGTTTGGCAGTGGATCCGAGACCCAGATGAGATTTGTCTCACCCTTTGAGACGTGGGAGGGCTAGCACCATTCTCTGAGCCCTCAACGATGGAACAAATCTAGGCTATCTATCACTAGGAGACCCATGAGACCCATTTTGTGCCCGAAACGCAAAATTGGGGTCCACATGATGATTTGCATGGAGATCTAGGGGTCAACCCTTTGAGGATGATTTTTTGAGCCCTCTTGACTCAATTTGGCACCAAGGGAGCTCAACGCATGCCTCCATGAGGCCCACACAGTGATGACATCAACATTTCAACCATCTTGTGGGTTAATTTTTATGATACAACATTGGCCATGTGGTTGGCTTGTAACCACAATTAGTTTTTGCCCTCCACTTGACAACTAAGAGGGGGCTTTAGGCTAATATTAGACATGATTGTACATGTATAAATATGAGAGACCCCATTTACTCTCTCATCATCATATCTTAGACAATTCGACGACTTACTAGAAGAATTTCGCACTTGCTCCTTCTTGGCTATTTGAGATCTATTGGATGCATTTCGATATTTGGAAGCTATTTTTTATTGTCTTTGGAGCTACTTCTTTGGATAATGGATAGATATACAACATGTTGTCTTGTAAGTGCTTATTGTTGAAGATTTTCTATCTTGAAATTGTATAATCATAATGTATGGAACTGCTGCTTCTCGATTATGCTATTTGTTAGGATATTCCGACACATAGGAAATAGTTAAGTACAACTTGGTCTAGTATAGAGTTAGGTAAAGTGTGTTTCTTTATTACGTACATTTTGTAACTTACAATCCGACGGTCACGATATGTAGTGATTCGACGGTTCATTCTCTCCTCAGTATTACCGACACTTGATCCGTGGCTTAACACCCGATTGACCCATGATTTCTATTTAAAGAGCATGGAGGGTCATTTGTAGGTTAACCGTTCATGAGAGAAGCTTATGTAAATTTTCATTCTTTTATTAATAAATTGCCTGAAGTGGCCGCGTTGGCTCAGGCCGTGGATTGTTTCCCTCTTTGAGGGTTTTAACCACGTCAAAAGTACTGGTGTATTGATCTGCGATCTGATTGTGAGCGGTGCCCTTTGGTGTTCTGTCTGAGGAACTTACCCTGTAAATTCCTACATGGTATCAGAGCTATTTGAGGGCTGTGTCCGTTGGTGATCCAAATCTGAAGCCGGTAGAACTGCATTCGACTACCGTTTCCTAGATCTACTGTTTTTGACTGCTTTTGGGCCGAGAGGACTGCTCTGTTGTGTTGGGAGCATCTGTTCCAGTGAGGAACCCCTTTCGTTTCACGCGAAAAGGTTTCCGGTAGCCCTAGCTGCGTCATTTTTAAGATCTGGAGGTATACAGTGTTTATTTGCAGTTTACAGTTATTTTCTCTCTGTTTATTTCGGTTTTCGGTTTATTTAGTTTTTTTTTTTATTACCGGATCTATACCTTTCATTTCTGCGTATGCTCTTTGCCCTGCGACTCTGTGCGATCTGGGCAAATCAAAAACATAAAGGAAGGATTTTTCTCATGCGTATGCTCTTTTCCGCTGCGCCTTAGTGTGATCTCGGAAAATCAGAAACATTGAAGAAAATATTTAGTTTCCGGCTAAAGCTAACTTCGAGCCGCAAGGTTCATTTTTTTTTGTATGTCCGTGTTGGGTTTAGTGTTTTTTGTTTTGTAGGGAAAAAGAGCTTTCTCAAAGCAAGCACGCAACCCAAAGCATCAACCCTCCCCCTCTCTCTCTCTCAAACTTTTTGTATAGCTGACTTGGTGCAAAGCGAATTTATGAGAGTAGAGGTCTTGGGTTCAAGTCTCCATTTTGTGGGGGCGGATTTTTCATTTTCGCACATTCCCGCACTTCGTCGGCGACTTCATCAAATTTTCTTCAAAAAGCCATAACTTCTTCATCCGGAAGCCGTTTTCAGAACTGTTTTTTTTGAAACAGCCTATTTTTTCGAGATCTTTCCATTGAAACACTTAGTTTTAACATCTATAGCTTCAGTTCTTTTTTTTAAATGGAAAGTCCATGCCAAGTTATTCTTGACAGCACCAACTACTTCTAATGGTGGTCCTACATTGTGGATTTACTTAGAAGTAAAGGTCTTTACAGAATAGCCACAGGCCAAGAGACCAAACTGAAAGATGAAGACAAGGCAACTAAATGGGAAAATAGGAAAGACCAAGCACGTGGGTTGATAGGGATGTCTATTTTTCCAGATCTTAGATTCCATATTGCAGAACTTGATACTCCTAATGAAGCAATGAAACAGATTACTAAAGTCTTTGGAATTAAAAATGAACTTAAAGCCCATCAACTTGAAAATGAATTGCTTACATTGGACCCCAATAATTTTTCTTGCATTGAAGATTTTTTCTCCAAGTTCAAGACCCTTAGACTTCTCTTGGAAGGTGTTAAGATTAAGAAAGAAGATAGTAGCCTTATCTACTCCATTCTTACTAAGTTGGGACCAGCCTATTCTGTGTTTGTTTCCACCTTTCATTCTACAAGAGAAGCCTTCATTTCTCAAGGACAAGCCTACAAGTCCCCTTCCTTTAATTCCTTTTGTGATTCTTTAATAAGAGAACAAGAAAAACTCTTACACCTTGGTCTTCTTCATCTTGTAAACTCTTCTAAGAAAGCGTTAGCCGCCCAGCAGCAACCAAATTTAAAGAATCCTAAGAAGTCGTATCCTAAAAGGAATGGTCCTAAACCACACAAGGGTCCTAAGCAATTTCCGCCTCAAAATGAAAAATCATTTCAACAAAATGATAAGGAAAATAAAAACAAATGGAAGAAGACTGATAGACATTGCAACTTTTGTAATGGAGATGGCCACTTAGAATCCAAATGCTTTAATAAGATGGAAGCCTTGGAAGCAACGATGAAGAAGCATAACATCCATTTGGAGCAATCTTCAACTTCAACTTTATCTTCAGGAATGGCACTTTCTGCATGTGGTTGTCAAGCATCTCGGTCTGGCTATGCACTAAATGTATCTTCTTCTCATTCTCATGAGTGGCTCATTGATTCTGGAGCTTCTTATCACATGGCCAAAAACAAAGCCATGTTTTCTTCTTTAAATGATTGTAACACCAAAAATATATATGTTGGTGATGATAGATCCCTTAGTGTTGTAGGGACTGGAACTGTTCATCTAGACAATGGTCAGTTTAATGATGTATTATGTGTTCCAACCTTATCCTGCAACCTTCTATCTGTATATCAGATAACCCATTCAGGTGAAGGTAAAATCGTTGAATTTTCACCTCACGATGTTGTAATTAAGGACCTAAGAGATTCTAGACAGATTTTAGCTACTGGCATTGTTGATGATTCTACAAGGTTGTATAAGTTTCACAACTTTGGGTCATCAAATCTTCCCTCAGTATTTGTTGCTCATAATGATGAAGTGAGCAAACTTTGGCATGAGCGATTTGGTCACTTAAACTATTGCTCTCTTCAGAATCTATGTAAAGAAAATATGGTGACAGGTCTTCCAATGGTATCTTGCAGAGATGGTGTTTGTTTCGGATGTGTACTCGGAAAACATCATCGGGACAATTTTGAAAAACGTGCCTCTTGGCACGCCTCAGCCCCTTTACAGCTCGTGCATAGTGATTTATGTGGTCCACTTCCAGTTGCTTCATTCTCTGGCTACAAGTATTTCTTAACTTTCATTGATGATTTCTCCAGACGCACTTGGGTATACTTCTTAAAACTCAAGAGTGAAGTATTTAACATGTTCTTGGCCTTTAAGGCCTTTGTTGAAAAACAATCTGGACATCAAATTCTTAAGCTAAGATCTGATAATGGCGGAGAATATGTTAAAAACACATTCATCAACTTTTGCACTGAGAATGGAATTCAAATGCAACATACTGTTCCATATACTCCACAACGAAATGGTGTAGCTGAAAGGAAGAATCACACCTTAAAGGAAATGGCTAATTGTATGCTTCAATCTAAAGGACTTAGTTTTAATTATTGGGCAGAAGCAATTAACTGTGCAAATTACATAATAAATCGCACTCCTACTAAGGTTTTAAAGAATATCACTCCAGAAGAAGCATGGAGCTCAATCAAACCAGATGTAAGTCACTTTCGTGTTTTTGGAAGTGAAGCATGGGCCCATATTCCAGATGAGAAACATAAAGCTTTAGAACCTAAGAGTGAAAAATGTATTTTTGTTGGATATTCTGAAGATGTCAAAGGATATAGACTTATTCCATTTAAGTCCAAAAATGTTATCATTAGAAGAGATGTAAAGTTTGCTGAAAATATATCGGCGTGCGAGCCTAGTTCGGCGGATGTGCCACCTCTCCCTATCTCTTCTACTTTTGAAAATATTTCTTCTTCAGATGATGAAAGCGAGGATGAAAATCGTCCCCCACCTTCTCAGGATCCTCCTTCAGCTCCTCAGCTTCCAAAATGGGTCCATGCTACTCGGGATGCAGCAGGTGATCTTGCCGGTGATCCTACAGATCAGCGACGTACACGTTCTCAGTTCGAGAGAGCCTCTTATTTACTGGCTCAAGCTTTAGTGAATTATGATCCTGACACCTTTGGCCATCCACATTGGGAAGCAACTATGAATGAAGAATATCATTCATTATTGGCAAATGATACATGGGATCTTGTTCATCTACCAAAGGGACGAAAACTTGTTAGATGCAAATGGGTTTATAGAACCAAGTATGGACCAGATGGGAAAGTTGATAAACATAAAGCTCGTCTTGTTGCTAAGGGTTTTTCACAAGTTGAAGGCATTGACTATACTGAAACCTTTCCCCTGTTGCCAAAATGAACTCTATCCGCCTTGTTCTTTCCCTTGCTGCCTCTTTCAAATGGGAAGTCCATCAGATGGATGTTAAATCCGCCTTCTTGCATGGGGACTTGCATGAAGAAATCTATATGGAACAACCTATTGGCTTTATACAAACAGACTCCAGCCTTGTATGTCGACTTAAGAAATCCCTTTATGGTCTCAAGCAAGCTCCTCGAGCTTGGTATGCCAAAATGGATAACTTTCTTTTAGAAAATGGCTTTTCTAGGTGTCATTCTGACAATACTGTCTACACCAAGAAAGTGGGCAAGTCTCTTATCATTCTTGTTCTTTATGTTGATGATCTTATCCTGACTGGTAGTGATCCCAACCTTATAAACCATGTGAAGTCTAGCCTTAAAAGGAAGTTTGAAATGACAGACTTAGGACACTTACATTATTTTCTTGGTCTTCAAGTCTTGCAATCCAAGGAAGGTATTTCCCTTTCCCAATCCAAGTATGCCTGTGATATTCTACGCCATTTTCACATGGAAGATTGTAAGCCAACCCCTTCTCCCTTTCAGTCTGGAGTCAAACTTTCAGTCACTTGTACTTCTCCTGAAGTTGATGCTACCTTATACCGTCAACTTGTAGGAAAACTTTTGTATCTAACCCATACTCGTCCTGACCTTTCCTTTGTTGTTGGCCTTGTTGCTCGGTTTATGCAAAACCCACGTGAAAGTCATTGGAAAGCAGCTAAAAGAATACTTCGTTATGTTCAAGGTACAGTTCAGTTTGGGATTCATTACAGTGCCGAAGCATCTCCTCTATTGGTTGGTTTCACTGATTCCGATTGGGTTGGTGACCCTGATGATCGGAAGTCTACTGCAGGTTATGTGTTCACTCTTGGTTCAGGACCTATTACATGGGCTTGCAAGAAACAAGGTGCCATTTCTCTTTCTTCAGCAGAAGCAGAGTATTGTGGTGTCGTAGAAGCTAGTAAGGAAGCCTTGTGGCTTCATCAGATCCTGTCAGAGTTTGGCTTTCAGCAGCAGCGTCCGACTACACTTTGGTGTGATAATCAAAGTTCCATTCAACTATGCAAAGATCCAGTCCAACATCAACGCAACAAACACATTGAACTGCACATGTACTTCATCAGAAAGCTCATTCATGACCATGTTCTTGAAGTGCAATATTGTTCAACAGATGATCAAGTTGCAGACATCTTTACAAAGGCTCTCACAGAGGCGAAGTTCACTAAACTTCGATTTATGGTTGGAGTTCAGGAAGTTGTCACTAAGGGGGGATAGGCTCTAGTGCCTCCTTCCTTCTCCTATTGTGTCATATTTGTATATCCTTCAATCCTATCCCAAGTTGTTCTTAAGGGGGATGTTAGGATATTCCGACACATAGGAAATAGTTAAGTACAACTTGGTCTAGTATAGAGTTAGGTAAAGTGTGTTTCTTTACTATGTACATTTTGTAACTTACAATCCGACGGTCACGATATGTAGTGATCCGACGATTCATTCTCTCCTCGGTATTACCGACACTTGATCCGTGGCTTAACACCCGATTGGTCCATGATCTCTATTTAAAGAGCATGGAGGGTCATTTGTAGGTTAACCGTTCATGAGAGAAGCTTATGTAAATTTTCATTCTTTTATTAATAAATTGCCTGAAGTGGCCGCATTGGCTCAGGCCGTGGACTGTTTCCCTCTTTGAAGGTTTTAACCACGTCAAAAGTACTGGTGTATTGATCTGCGATCTGTTTGTGAGCGGTGTCCTTTGGTGTTCTGTCTGAGGAACTTACCCTGTAAATTCCTACACTATTTTGTGCCCTAATTATTGAAAAATAATTTTGAAAGGGTATCTAGTTGAGTATTACATATGTTATTCATTGTACAACATGTAATGAATTTTCCTAGTGGAGGAAATCCTTAATCCCTCCATTAAACTCCATTTTCTTTTGAAGCGGGTAAACGCTAAAAGTTGATATGTAGGGCATCAATTTTTAGCTTCCTCAGAAAGGATCTAGCTTATCTAACTCATCATTGAATCCATATGCCTAAAGGACAAGGCACTAGTCCAAGTCATTGGTGATCAATCCTAAATTTTCTCCATAATTTTCTCTCTTAAAATCAGTCCTTTTAAGGCTAGGGCGAAAATCTAGGGCTTGCAATGAAATTTTAGGGAGGATTTTTGGTGATTTGAGAGTCTAAACATCAAGCTTAGGGTCTAGGCTACCTATTCTCCAAGTTTGGTGGGCATCCACTCAAATTTCATCCATAAAATCTCTTTCCCTAGGTGTTGCTCCAAGAGGGAAACCCTAGTTCTTTTCCCCTCAACTTGAGGACTTCCTTGAAGGTTGTATGAGCTTAGTACTTGTTGAAGTATATCATAAGAAGTTTTTTCTCTTGGGCTTTGACCTTGTGAATACGTATCACCATTGAAAATCTCAAAACCCTAGGTCTTGAGCCTTCTTTTCTAGGGCTTTTCTTTGAGAGCGTTTTGCTTCTTTGAAGCCTTGAACCATTATTGAGTCTCTCTCTTGAATGAGTTCTAGCTTGATCACTTTGTGCCTTATATGTTATGAAACCAGCTCAAGAAAAGATAGAAAAGATAGATCAACGCCTTAGAATTCAGCTTCTTCGAGGGGGCAACCTCCTTTACATTACATAAATGAACAATTCTTGGATGATACAAATGACAAAACCTCCTTTCTATATATAGGAGTCTAAGGAGTCACAATATAATCCAGCCGACCTAACAATAATAATATAAAGCCACAAAAATAACAATAGACGGATTCTATGGGGCACAGAAATAACAACATGGGGGTAATAGGGGCACAACAATATAAATAAGGGGTATAACTACAATAGTAATGGGGTAATCACTAGTATTATAGGGACCCAACATGCCCCTCTCCTTCAAAAAAAGTGTTGTCCTCAACGCTTGAGTAGTTCTGGATACTTCTGCATAAAATTCTCATCCTCCCATGTGGAATCTTCAGCGGATAAGTTCTTCCACTTGATAAGATACTCTGAAATTGATCGATTTCATAGCTGTCGAGTTCTTGTTTCTGTGACTGCTTCTGGGTCCAATATAATTTTTCCTTCCTCGTCAAGTTCTGGCAATATTGTTTGAACTGGGAGGTTGTCGCCTATAACCTTCTTTAAACATGAAACATGGAAAACTGGGTGCAATCGAGAAGCTGCAGGAAGCTCCAATTTGTATGCCATAGTACCAATCTTTTGCAACACCTTGTACGGACCATAATACTTTGGTGGTAATTTATTATCCTTCGTAGCTTGCTTTAGGGACATTTGCTTATATGGTTGTAGCCGTAGGAATACCCAATCACCTACATCAAAACTTCTTTCACTGCGATGTTGATCTGCCTGTTGTTTCATTCTATTTTGTGCCAACACGAGGTTATCCTTTAAGAGTTGGAGGACTTGTTGTTGATGTTCGATGTGATGTTCCACTGCCTGAACCTTAGAATTTTCTCTTAAATATGATGTGATGGATGGTGGTTGATACCCATAAAGTGCCATAAATGGGGTCATTTTTGCTGCTATATGGAAGGAAGTGTTATACCACCATTCAGCCAGAGGCAACCATTTGACCCATTGTGTCTGTTTATCAGAAACAAAGCAACGAAGATATCCTTCCAAACATTTGTTTACTATCTCAGTTTGCCCATCAGATTGAGGATGATAAGATGAGCTATGAGCTAATTGAGTACCAAGACAAGAAAATAATTCTGTCCAAAAATTTCCAGTGAAAATGGGATCTCTGTCACTTACAATAATCTTTGGGTTTCCATGTAGCTTTTGAATTGTTTCCATAAACGCAGTAGAAACTGTACTGGCTTTAAATGGATGTGATAATGCACAAAAGTGTGCATACTTGGTAAGTCTGTGAACTACCACCATGATTACACTCTTCTGTGATAAAATCCATTGAAACCTCCTCCCAACGTTGCTTGGAATGGATAAAGGTTGTAATAGACCCGGTGTCTTAATTGTTTCAACTTTATTTTGTTGGCAAACCAAACATTCCGCCACAAACTTTTGAATATCTGATTTAAGGCCATCCCAAAAAAATTCCTTCTTAACCCTATGGTAAGTTTTTAAAAATCTTGAGTGCCCTCCTAAGGGAGAAGTGTGCAATTCCATAAGAATCTTTTGTTTTAGCTGGGAATTCTTACAGAGGTATAAGCGATCTTTGTACCATAACGAATCATTTTGCCAGCTAAATGTATCAGACGTACTGGAATTTTGTTGTAGCTTTCGAATAAGTGCCCACACTTCTTCATCATTCTTCCATTCCTCCCTTGCTTCGTTTATCCAATCTGGTTGGATAATAGAAATGGCGCACAACAATGCTTCCACATCCTCATCCTTTCTTAAGAGTGCATCCCATTAGGTAGGGTCGCCATTTCCTAAGTGCATGGAGTATTGCCAACATTTCCTTCTCATAAATAACTTTGCTTAAAAACTTTCCCTTGATTGGATGACTTTCAAAAGCAATGGGTCTTTCATCTTGCATTAGAACAACACCAATTCCATTTCCTGAAGCATCACATTCCACAATAAAGGTTTTTGTGAAGTCCGGTGTAGCTAAGACCGGTGCTTGGCACATTGCCTCTTTAAGATGTTCAAAGGCCTTTGTTGCTTCCGGAGTCCATGAAAATGCATCTTTCTTCAATAATGTTGTAGAGGTGCTGATATTCTCCCATAATTCTTAACAAATTTGCGATAATACCCTGTCAACCCAAGAAATCCTCGCAGATGCTTTATGGATGTGAGGATTTTCCATTCCTTAATGGCTTTAATTTTGCTAGGGTCTACCTTAACTCCTTCATGAGATACAATATGACCCAAATATTCCACCTCCTGGACTCCAAAGAAACATTTGGATCTTTTTGCATATAATTGTTTCTCCTCCAATAGTTGTAGCACCTTGTCAACATGTTCAACATGATCCTTCCAAGACTTGCTGTAAATTAGTATATCATCAAAAAATACTAACATAAATTTTCTAAGGAATGGTTTGAAAATTGAATTCATCAAACCTTGAAATGTTGAAGGTGCATTGGTAAGGCCAAAAGGCATGATCAAAAATTCATAATGACCCTCATGAGTTCTAAATGCCGTTTTCGGAATGTCTTCAATCTTCATTCTGATTTGATAATATCCTGAACGAAGATCCAACTTGGTGAAGTAAATTGATCCATGCAATTCATCCAGTAATTCATCAATGACAGGAATGGGGAACTTATCTTTAATAGTGAGCTTGTTGAGCTCCCTATAATCCGGACACATGCGCCATGATCCATCCTTCCTGTGCACCAATACTACTGGAGCAGAGAAAGAACTTTGACTTGGTTGAATTATACCGGCCTCTAACATTTCTGCAACCATACGTTCAATTTCACTTTTTTGGACATAGGGATATCTATACGGCCTGATGTTTGGAGGAACACTTCCTGGAATCAGATGAATAGCATGATCATGATCACGCATAGGTGGGAGACCCTTGGGAGTCTCAAATACCTTGGAATGATTGTCCAGGACTTTTTGGAGATCTGGAGAAATAGATGATTCCAATGTGGAAACATCTAGCGAGCATAATTGTGCAATTACACCTCTGCTCCTTTTTTAGAAGCTTTGTCATACCATGAGAGCTGATTATCTTTCCTGGTTTCCCTGCAATACCCCTTAATTCAACTTCCTTTCCTTCCGTATAAAATTTGATGAAAAGTTCTTGAAAATTAAAAGCTATTGTACCCAAGGATTGTAGCCATTGGACTCCTAGTACAACATCAACACCTCCCATTGGAATGGAAAGCATTTGGCTAGTCAATACATATTCTCCCATGGATAGCTTGATATTATGGCACCTTCCAGAGCAATTTATTGTTCCTCCATTTGCAATCATCACTTGACACTCTGGTGCTGGATATAGGAAGCAATTCAATTCTTTTGCTACCCTACAATGAATAAAATTGTGGGTGCTTCCTGAATCAATCAACACTATTACCTTTTTCTTCTTGATTTGTCTTTCTATCTTGATGGTTTGAGGAGTGGTAATTCCCGCCAATGCATTACAAGATATGGTCGGATTTATTTGTTCTTCATCTAGTCTTTGTTCCTGGAGTATATCTTCTTCTTTTGACCTTTCTTGCTCTTTTTCTTCTTCCTCTTCATAATCTATGTAGAATAATTTCTTCTCAGCACACTTATGACCTTTAGTGTATTTGCTATCACAACTGTAACAAAGCCCTTTTGCTTTTTTTTCTTCCAATTGTTGTGGTGTCAACCTTATATGTTGTGGAAGACTAGGGGCAACAACACTTCCGTCTTTATAGTTGTGAGTGGTATGCTTCTTGGTTGCCATAATTTTGCTTTCCATTTTTCTTGCTAACCTGAATGCCTTCTCCAATGAATCAGGTTCCCAAAGGCGAACATCATGTTGGATATTATCCTTTAAAGACCCTATGAACACATCAATCCTATGCTCCTCTGGAATATCTTTTACCCTTATGTTCAATTTTTGGAACTCCTCAATGTGCTCCATTACTGAACCCTTTTGTTTGAGACTTATCAATTGGCTAAAAAAAGTGTTGCTTTTTGTATCTTCATAATGTGCTATCAATTCTTCCGTAAAAATTGCCCAAGTGATAAATTTTTTACGAGAGCAAAGCCATTGATACCATACAAACTGATTTGGTTCCAAATATACAGTTGCCATACGTACCTTTTGTGTGTTTTGCACATTATTGAGATCGAAGAACTGCTCCATCTGTAATATCCATGTGGCGGGATCCTTGCCATCAAACTTCCTCATATCGATTTTTGGAATATGGTGGGTCTTCGATCCAACATTAGAGTCTATGGAATCATGATTAACATTACTTTTGTTCACATCATGAGTTTCCTTTACAACCTTTTCACCATTAGTAAGTATTTCTTGTAGAAAATTTGTCAAATCTGTCTTCAAATCTGCCATGTCTGTCTTCAAATCTGCCATGTTTCTCTTCAAACCTGTCTTCGAATCATCCATCTTAGCTTCTGTTGTCGCACAGATTGTCACGACAACGCTCCGATCGGGGGTTGTCACCCTGATCCCCGATCTCTCCGTTTAAGCCTGTCTCCCACGGCTAAGAGGGGTAGACCCTATGAAGTGACGAAGACCAACTGTCCACCAGTTGTTTGGGAGACACGATATGATAAGCACTAAATGGATTTTGTGAAGTTAAAAGACCAGTGCCTTGTAAGATTTATGTTTAAACGATTACTTGCTAGTTGATTTAGAAATATAAACCATGAACAGCAATCATTTGTCATCAAATAACTTTAGAACAGTGCAAATGTCAGTTAAAACCACAAAGTTCTTATAATGGCCAAATCTCAATAACGATATCCAGCAATTAAAAATTTTGATCAATGCTTTAAACAACCACGCGATTATAAATCATTAACCAAATATCATATGCAGCTAATCTTTGAGATGATCATTCATGTGCAAACTTGTCTAAAATGATGAACATTCATTCCGCATCAATATTTGAATCTCAGCGAAAAAAAATAAAATGTGACGAGTTGAGACTAAAACTGGCAAAACATTTAAAAAAAAAATGCCTTTTTATGCTTTTCGAATTATGGCAAAAATTTAAAGCTTAAAAATGAAATAAAGTCCAAATCTGTTCTTTTAATTTTTTTTTTTTTTTTTTAATGATTTAAAAGAAAATTAAACTAAATAAATTAAAAGATAAAAACTAAATCTAAAAATTAATAAACAAAACCTAAAAAAAGAATCTAATGTAACCTAATCTAAAGTTATGAATGAGACTATATATATATATAAACAAAACAAATTTAAATCTAAGTCTAAACAAAAATAAAAGGACCTAAAGTCTAATGAACAAGACTCGATTTCTAATGTTAAGACCCTAACAAAAGCTAACACATGAGTACGCAAATATACATATCTCATAAAAGCAATCAAACCTACGTTAAAAAAAATACGCTGAAGGAAAATATCAGACCCCAGGAAAAATTGTAACCCTGATTAAATAGAAAAGCAGAACAGGATTGAACGCGTTAAAAAAAATTTCGACAGGCACAGGTGACGGCGGTGGACAGGAATGTGAATCAGTTTGGAACTTACCTGAGCGTTTGTAAATGGAACGATCTTGACTGAGCTCAGATCTGCTACCTGGCGAGGAAATGAATCACGTCGAAGGTCGCTGACGCTTTCACACATTATGTCTGCGTACTCATTCAAATCTACCTTACGCCATTGTTTGAGGCGTGTAGCCTCCAGCGACCAGATGATGATGATAAAATGTAACGCGTGGGTATTTTTCAGTTTTGAGACCGTCGTTTGCTGTCCAAATCGAAATGCTTGCGGATCGATCTGAGTGATCTCGCAGAGTACTGTTGTTACTTCACGCAAATC
This sequence comes from Pinus tabuliformis, assembly GCA_031772625.1. NCBI lineage: Eukaryota > Viridiplantae > Streptophyta > Pinopsida > Pinales > Pinaceae > Pinus > Pinus tabuliformis. The sequence continues at coordinate 529,645,259 of CM062814.1, forward strand.
AACTGATCACCTCCCCGTCTCAGAAAACATACCAACACGTGTTTGTATCCTCGCTTTTTCTAATGGTGGAATGAGGCACGATCTCTTGCTAGATTTAAATGGCGGATGAGCAAAACGTTGCCCCTTACAATAAGTTCAGCAGATTCCTCAAATTAAACGCAGGTCACTCCGTGGAAATAGATTTGCAGGTTGGGCAGCTGAAGATGGTAGCAGAAAAAATCCAGTGACTTGATCACAAGATTCTCAATCCTCTCCTGCTCCAGAAACCTTGAAGAATCTCTCAAAACCCTGTACAGATTTTGACCCTTTAACGGCCAGATTTAACAATAACAGCAACAATATTTTCAGAATATCAGAAACTTCAAATTCGCTGTGAAAAGGCTTAGAAAAATCTCTCATGCAAACCAGAGAAGTAAATTTAAATGATTAACCCAGGGTACAAATTAGCTGGGCTCTGCAAGGAAGAGCCTGTGGGAGTTGGCTGGTTCAGCCTAGAACTTCCCCAAACGCCCACCAATCTTCTTCAGTAAGGGTTTTCTGCACACCTTAAATCAACCATCAGTAAAGAGAGCAAAAATGATGCTAGATCTCAAAAAGCAATGGAGATACCTGCCATTACTTCAGAAACCCTAACACCATTCAAACCCTAGCAAGTGAACAAGATACCTGTGCTCACAATACTCTAAAATAAGCTGTTATTAACGGCTGAAAAATAAAATATGCAGAAAATAAAATATCTCACAGCACTTCCAGAGAGTAACACCAGCAAGATTTGAACCCCAAAGTCTTCTTTTATTAACCAAAAACAGATTGCAAGAGAGCTTCTTCAGCACAAGACTCACAGATCCAATGATCTCAAATGACTCCTAGCACCCTACTTAAAGGAAAAGATCCTAAACGGCTAGTTCGAGTGATCCATGTCGAAATGATCTCGACCGTCGATGAGGATCAAGACATCTCTTAATCTCATCTGTCGAATTTATTAATTCATTAAAAAATGAAATTTTGCATTTATTTATTCAAAATATTATTATTTTATTATTTTTAGGGTTTTTGCTTTATTTTATAATTTTTTATTATTTTATTATTTGTTAAATTTTTTTTTTTTTTTTTTTTTTTTTTTTTTTTTTTTTTTTTTTAATTTAAATTTAAATGGATCCTCGAACTTAGCCCTTTGGAAAAATCACCTAGGACCTAGGACTTAGGACTTATGAGGGGATTAAAACATTTTCTAACCCTCAAGACAGTTTACATCATGACTTTTACAACTTTACATCCTAAGGGGAAAACCCATTTGACATAGACCCTTACAAACCACTCAGTTCTGCGACACAACTATAATCTAGCAGATTAACACACTAGGATTCTCCTAAAATTCTAACGACAAAATCCATCCCGGCTTTGGGGTCAGGCTAAAGGAAAACTCTGCCGATCATGGATTGGTGAGACGAAAAACCTTCTGGGATGTAGATTATCATTAGAAAGTTAGGTCCACCCAGGCAATTTACATACATGACTCATATCTGCTAAGATTATTTACAATTCATACATGCAGACTGGGTTTACAAATAAATTGATCAAGCTGCTGATGGCTGCTGAATGGCACGGACATGTCGATCGAGCGCTACCCCTTTTTGCAAAGAAAAGGGGGGTGTACTGCTATGGGCAGTTGACCGGTAGTGGTCAACATCTGGCTCTACTTGGGGACACGTTGCTGCACTGTAGGAATGTGAGAATCCAGAATCTGCATCCACGCAACACACATATAAAAATAAGTAGCGTCCATCCAAAAATCATCATATACATTAAGCACAGGAAAGATAAAAGCTCTTCATTTATTAACATGAAAAGTAAATCTAATCCTAAAACAGAAATGAAAATGCTGAAAAAACAAGGAGTAGGGTTAGAAATACAGCGGATGCCCCTGGCATCAGATGTGTTCAATATAGTGTATACTGAGCATTTGCCTGCTTTCAGGCAAATCTGTCGGCTGCTTGTCGGATGTGCCATGTCCAATTCTGCATATGGTAGGACTTTTTGCTATCCGAAAATCAAGCTGCTCGCGGCCGTCTGATGCATCAAATCTTCTTCTCATTCTCTTTCTCTTGCGCTTTTTCTTTGTGGCAGGCTGTATTACTGATGACGTGGAACTTTCTGTTTCAAAGCTATCAGATGAAGTATGTAAGATATGCGTGACATGTCTTTCTTTATCCTGCATCTGATCTTTATCATTTTTAAATCTATCTGGATCACCTTCAATTAACCATCTTTCAATCGAACCAATGACCTCCTCATAATAAGATGGAACTTGTTGCAACAAATGAAAAGGCTCCTGATCTATTGATTTTTCCTGGTTTCCTTCATCTTCCGACTGCTGTTGAAATTTGTGAAACTGTATTTTAATGGCGTCTATCTGACTAGAGTGTTCAACCTTTATAGCACTGATTTGCCTGGCATGGTCTTTTCCATATCTTTTATTACTTTATCGTTCTTTTCCTTTATGTTCATCAAGCAATACTGCATAGAGTTTATTTCTTCTTTATGATTCACTTGCATGGTAGGCAACTGATTATTATGATCGAACGTCATGATAGTCATTTCTTCATCCATAGTTAATAACTTGTTTTGCATAGAATTAATTTCCCTATCATGATCAGCTTTCATGGTCGTCATATTTTCCTCTAAGCCTGACATCTTGCTTTGCATAAAACTAATTTCTGTGTCATGATTAATCTTCATGGCTTCAATTTCCTTACTATGTTGATTTTGCATGATCTCCATCTCCCTATTACGCTTTTCCAGGTGAGTGCATAAAGTTCTCACATCATTGGCGTAATTAGTTTGATTTATCTCCATATTTTTTACCAGTAGCAATAGATCTTGTATAATTTGCTTATGATCTTCCTTTTCATTGTCAACACTACTATGATCTGCAATGGTACAAGTGGATGGCACATTCTGATATGAAGAATTGTCTTGGACAGCTGGACCTTTTACAAGATTACTTTCATTTTGTTGCACAATTTTAGGGGCACAAGGCGAGCTATCTGGATCACCATATCTATCTTTAAAAGCATTGACAATGTCTTGCAAAGAAATGAAGGAATCTTCAGGAAAACTATTAAACCAGTTCAAAGCATCACCCTTTAAAGAATGGACAAATAGACGCATCTTGAAATCTTCATGATTATATTGAGGAAGTCTACAATATATGATCATTACACAAGTAAACCTGTTTAAATGCTGTCTAACAGCAACCGAATCACCACCTGAGAACTTAAATAATTTAGAAATGGCCTCTTTCGGAAAATCATTGAGATTATCAGTAAAATGACATGGTTTAAATGAATAATCCATGATGAATAATAAGGGATCAAATGGATGTTAGAAAGAGATTTCTGCTCAAGAGAATTAAGAGATGAAACAAATGGAGTCACCACTTGAACAAATGAATCTAATTCTAAGATCCAAAAAGCAACCAACAAGTAGATATGAGGGAGGCTTCTTGTCTGGGAAAAATAAGAAAATGGAGTCGCCACCCAAACAAGAAACAAATCGAAGAGAAGTTGCTGATATGACGAAAGATAAGATCCAAATGATGCCAAAAAATGTTGAATCTGCCAGCTCAAATGAGAGATGAGAAAGATGAAAGATGATAAAAATGAGAAGATGAATGTCAAATAAACCAAGGATAGAAAAACTCTTTCCCCGGCAACGGTGCCAAAAAATGTTGGCGTTGCTGGGCCAGATAAAAAGATAAGAAATGAGAAGGATGATTGTCGTTGAAACGCCGAGAATAAAATGTCCCCGGCAACGGCGCCAAAAAATGTTGTCGCACAGATTGTCACGACAACGCTCAGACCGGGGGCTGTCACCCTGATCCCCGATCTCTCCGTTTAAGCCTGTCTCCCACGGCTAAGGGGGGTAGACCCTATGAAGTGACGAAGACCAACTGTCGACCAGTTGTTTGGGAGACACGATATGATAAGCACTAAATGGATTTTGTGAAGTTAAAAGACCAGTGCCTTGTAAGATTTATGTTTAAACGATTACTTGCTAGATGATTTAGAAATATAAACCATGAACAGCAATCATTTGTCATCAAATAACTTTAGAACAGTGCAAGATGTTAGTTAAAACCACAAAGTTCTTATAATGGCCAAATCTCAATAACGATATCCAGCAATTAAAAATTTTGATCAATGCTTTAAACAACCACGCGATTATAAATCATTAACCAAATATCATATGCAACTAATCTTTGAGATGATCATTCATGTGCAAACTTGTCTAAAATGATGAACATTCATTCCGCATCAATATTTGAATCTCAACAAAAAAAAAATAAAATGTGACGAGCTGAGACTAAAACTAGCAAAAAATTTTCAAAAAAAATGCCTTTTTATGCTTTTCGAATTATGGCAAAAATTTAAAGCTTAAAAATGAAATAAAGTCCAAATCTGTTCTTTTAAATTTTTTTTTTTTTAAATGATTTAAAAGAAAATTAAACTAAATAAATTAAAAGATAAAAACTAAATCTAAAAATTAATAAACAAAACATAAAAAAAGAATCTAATGTAACCTAATATAAAGTTATGAATGAGACTATATATATATAAACAAAACAAATTTAAATCTAAGTCTAAACAAAAATAAAAGGACCTAAAGTCTAATGAACAAGACTCGATTTCTAATGCTAAGACCCTAACAAAAGCTAACACATGAGTACGCAAATATACATATCTCATAAAAGCAATCAAACCTACGTTAAAAAAAATACGCTGAAGGAAAATATCAGACCCCAGGAAAAATCGTAACCCTGATTAAATCGAAAAGCAGAATAGGACTGAACGCGTTAAAAAAAATTTCGACAGGCACAGGTGACGGCGGCGGACAGGAATGTGAATCAGTTTGGAACTTACCTGAGCGTTTGTAAATGGAACGATTTTGACTGAGCTCAGATCTGCTACCTGGCGAGGAAATGAATCACGTCGAAGGTCGCTGACACTTTCACACATTATGTTTGCGTACTCATTCAAATCTACCTTACGCCATTGTTTGAGGCGTGCAGCCTCCAGCGACCAGATGATGATGATAAAATGCAACGCGTGGGTATTTTTCAGTTTTGAGACCGTCGTTTGCTGTCCAAATCGAAATGCTTGCGGATCGATCTGAGTGATCTCGCAGAGTACTGTTGTTACTTCACGCAAATCAACTGATCACCTCCCCGTCTCAGAAAACATACCAACACGTGTTTGTATCCTCGCTTTTTCTAATGGTGGAATGAGGCACGATCTCTTGCTAGATTTAAATGGCGGATGAGCAAAACGCTGCCCCTTACAATAAGTTCAGCAGATTCCTCAAATTAAACGCAGGTCACTACGTGGAAATGGATTTGCAGGTTGGGCAGCTGAAGATGGTAGCAGAAAAAATCCAGTAACTTGATCACAAGATTCTCAATCCTCTCCTGCTCCAGAAACCTTGAAGAATCTCTCAAAACCCTGTACAGATTTTGACCCTTTAATGGCTAGATTTAACAATAACAGCAGCAATATTTTCAGAATATCAGAAACTTCAAATTTGCTGTGAAAAGGCTTAGAAAAATCTCTCATGCAAACCAGAGAAGTAAATTTAAATGATTAACCCAGGGTACAAATTAGCTGGGCTCTGCAGGGAAGAGCCTGTGGGAGTTGGCTGGTTCAGCCTAGAACTTCCCCAAACGCCCACCAATCTTCTTCAGTAAGGGTTTTCTGCACACCTTAAATCAACCATCAGTAAAGAGAGCAAAAATGATGCTAGATCTCAAAAAGCAATGGAGATACCTGCCATTACTTCAGAAACCCTAACACCATTCAAACCCTAGCAAGTGAACAAGATACCTGTGCTCACAATACTCTAAAATAAGCTGTTATTTGTTAGAGTCGGTCTAGTAGCCCTCCACCAGAGATCAAAGCTCTTTGCATTTCATGATTAGGTGTCCCATCAGTGTAATCATGTTGCATTCCGTTAGGCATGCCATAATCTTGGTGGAGGGAGTTTGTGTCGTTATTCCCCTCTTGTTTGGCACTGCTGGTTCAGGTTTGTTCAAGTAAATAAAGTCCTCAAAGGGTCATTCATCTTGCTTTAAGTTTTAAGGTCTTAGGTCTAGGGTTGAGTCCATTTTTGTCTTGAGAGGTCATAAAGGACCAGCAGGCCAGAGGGATGTTCTTCCTTAAATATTTTTTCAAAGATTCTCATCATTGTACAACTAAATTTTCACTTTGTTCTCAAAAACTCTGTTTTTGAAAACAAAGGTCATTATCTCATTTTTGTAAAAATTCTCAAAATTTCAAATTCTTCAAATGTCGAAGTGCAGCCTTGGTCTCCTTTGCCAAAGCATCCTAGAAGCTATCCCTGCAAAAATTTTCAGAAGAAATCATCATTTCAACCAATTTTTCAAAGAAAAGAAATCAAAGGTCAGAGCCAATTAATTCAAAAAAGTGTCAACACTCAAAACATTACAAAGTGGGTTTTGGGCAAGTAAAAATTAAAGGGAAGCCTATAAAATCATGTCACTCCTCATTTGCAAACTCATTTGCCTCTCACAAGCTAAGTGTAACCTTGCAAAGGCGATTTTGGGAGTTCTTGAGCAAGTCGAGCAGTTTCAGGGGCGCGCTACGCGTCAGGAGAGGCGCGGTACGCGTCAGGGGCGCGCTACGCGTCAGGCAAACTTTTCCAGTGTTAATTTACAAGTGCGCTACGCGTTGGGCAGGGTGCGCTACGCGTTGGGGATTCAGCTAAAAAAATTGCCAGCAAGTCATCCAAACGATTTTTCTCTTAGGCAAAGTGCAGGTAGGCTTCTCCTCTATGCCTAAATTTGGTTTTGCACAATGAAAAAGAAAATTAATGTGTTCAAATGCTATGTAAATGATAAATCAAAACCCTCTCTTGTTATGGAAAATTTAAAGTTTCAATGGCACTAGGGTTTTAAATTTCTCTTGCTGTCCAAGGTTGCCCTTTGTAAATTCCTTTTTCCCTCATTTTCATCATTTTTCTCCCTCAAATTTTCCCTTGAAATTTCATCATTCTCCCCTTTAAATTTCCTAAAAGCATATTTAATTCCTAAAACCCTACTTCTCTTTAAAATCCCATAATTTGGTAATTTCCCATGTTTGTTTTCCCTAAATTCCTTCTTTGTGTTTATTCTCCCTAATTCCCACATGTTCCCCTATCCCTAACAATTCCCTTGTATTTATGTCCCCTTGGTGACAGCATTTGAAAAAGTTAAAAAGCAGTTAATTGGGTGCCAAGTCAGCAATATATTTCAGTCATCTTGCCTTTATAACTATGTCAGAAACCGAATCAGATTATGAGCAGAGCTATGACAGTGGTTCAACACCAGAGGTAGAAGTGCCAAGGAGGCATCATAAGGGTGGTAAGGGTGGTCGGCATGTTAGAGAGGAGCCCACTTCATTGGCTCATTTGCAAGCTTGTCCACTTGCAATGTCATGTTTTCGATATCAATCATGCTTTGGGTATTGTGAGAGGATCTCACAAATTCAACGCCATAGAGAGTTGGTCCGCCTGTTTGTCCTACATTTGCACAATGGCCATGTGAACCTTGCAGGAGTAGATTTCACCTTATCACCGGAAATGATTGCTCAAGCCACCGGGATACCAAATGTTGGGGAAGAGTGGACCAAGCGCAAGCTGCTAGATAAATTTCATTATGAACCATACATCAAACCCGGATGCTTGAGGCACCTTACTGCTGTCTTTCCTTTCAGATTCCTAAGGGATGAGTATGCACCCTTGATGAGGCTCATTATGCGCTATTTCACTTGTGAGGGCAGATTTTCACGTTTATATTCGTACCATATCCGTTTGTTGATGCATTTCACCCGGGTACGAATGATGAACATTCCATTTTTCATGTGCCAAAATATAGAGAAGATGGTGCCCGTAGTGCAAAGGAAGAATCCCGCACAGCAGCTCAAAAGTATATATCATTATGCATTGATTGAGATCATAGTGATGCATCAGTTGGCACAGCAGGGTATTGCTTGGGAGGATTTCATTTCTCGTGATTTCTTCATGGTGCCACAGCCACCTCCTGAGGTTGTCCGTGATGAGGGAGGGCCTTCACAGCAGTTTGATATTCCTGAGCCAGAGCATGTCAGCATTCCTCCAGCATATGTTACATATCAGAGAGGCCACAGGGCCTTATTTGCATCTGCACGGCGAGTATTATCTCCACACCAGGTGGAAGGGGTCTCGCCTTCTTCATCAGCACAGCGAGTGTTATCTCCACATCAGGTGGAAGGGGCCTCGCTTTCGACAGCAGCACAGGTACAAGAGAGAGGCAAGCAGCCCAAGATTGATGAGGGGCCATCAGGTGTTCCAGGCATAGATGTTATTGACCTTGATATCATTTCTCCTAGCCTAGAGTCAAAGGAGATCATCCAGCAACTAAGGGCTGAAAATGACTTGTTGCAGCAAAAGTTGGAGATGGCAAATTGGACAATTACTTATTTAGAGCAGCGCAACAAGCAATTAGAGGATGAACACTCTCTTGATGAGTTGCGGAGGATCCGAGAAGACCGGAACTTGGCTCGCAAGAGACCCGGTGATTTGACACCTAAGGAGCAAAGCTCTATGCTCATTCAGGTGAACACACATTTAGAGAGGTTGATAGCAAAGGCAAACAGGGACAAAGACATGCTCCGCCACATGAAGAACCATTATTGGGCCCGCATGCATGTGTGCAAAGCAAAAATGAAGGTACTTAAAGCACGCTTGGCCAAGGCACTAAAACGGAGGAAAAGACCCGATCCATTTCAAATTTTGGCTGAAGCCACCTTGAGGGAGCATGGTGCTCAATGACACACCTCCAGCTCAAATTTCAGGAAATTTTGAGCAATTTTGGTCAATTTTGATTTTTTTGTGCCAAACACAGGTTTTTGCCCTCAACGCGTAGCGCGCCGCGCGCTACCCTTAAGTTGGGGAGGTCCATTTTAGGAAAACTCAACATTTTTGGATTTGTCATGGCAAAATACACTTGCTCAGCCACTGCTAAGAAGTTTCATGAAGATTTGAGCCCCCAAAAGGTCAAAAAACAAGCAAAAAATGACCTTCTGCCACTTTTTGGACACACAAGAAGCAGTCTTGGGAGATTGCACTTTTGGAGGGGCAAATGACCACCAAATTGAGAAATTCAACTTGGGCTGGAGAGTAGACATCCAGACCTTTCCAGCAAGCCCACTTGTGCCTCATTTGGATGGCGGGAAGTGCCTCAAAAGTGGCCTGAAAGGCGCGCTACGCGTTGGGAAATGGCGCGCTACGCGTTGGGGAAATTGGCTAGTTTTGCATCTTCAGCACAGGAAAACGCAGCAGTGACTAGTTTTGACTTTTTGGTTGGGTTTTTCATCCTCCTTGATGTATTTGATGTAATTTCATGATTGACATGACACTTTTTACCTATTCTAGAAGATTCATTCATCAAATGGCAAATAATTAATGAATGAATTGGTTTCCTAGCTTATAGAGGCAAGTTGTTTTGATTGCCTAGATTGTAGTGCTCAGTTTAGAATTGGTTGAAACAGCTCCTAGAATGATGAGCTCGACCCCTAGAGGCAAGGAAGTGTGTTAGCTTGCCTATATTATGTACTTTCTTAGTTATTTTCATGGTTGGACTCTTGAGGGATAAGCTTAGACTGTTTTATACTTTGTATCTCTGCAATTTTGGCAAAGGAAAGACCAGGGTTTTGCAGCACTATTTGGGATTCCTGTGGTTATTTGTGTTGATGGTGTGCTTCTCTCATGTACTTGTAAGTGTGTTATGTGTATCATTTTCCTACTTCTCTTTTCTGCACATTAAGTAAATGAAGTGTTAAGGTAGAATTCATAATTTATATGCTCTGCCTTTAAGTTTGCTTAATATCTATGTTTTCCTCTGTCTAAAGAGAATTCTCGAAAGTTTCTTGCTCTCTTTAGCTCCTCACCGGTCATTTCTATCCATTCACTTAATTCAAAGGCATCAAGACAATCTCCTACCTTGCCCCAAAAAGACCTCTGCAAAAACTGTGTCTCATCCCCGCACCCAAAATTGCTGTGCTCAGTTTTCCACCAAAACTTTAAAAATTTAAAATCAAACTTTCCCTATCAGTTTACTAGCCTAAAATCAGTGTTCTTTATTGGTCATCTCCGCCCTTTGAAGACCTTTTGCCGAGATAGACCTGGAGAGAGCCCTCTCCTGCCCCGTAGGGCTAGCTACGAGGCTAAGTGGTTTGATGTTGCCTTGGATTTTGTCTTTTTCAGCCTGAGGCCAAATTCAAGCGCTAACATTATTAATGGCTGAAAAATAAAATATGCAGAAAATAAAATATCTCACAGCACTTCCAGAGAGTAACACGAGCAAGATTTGAACCCCAAAGTCTTCTTTTATTAACCAGAAACAAATTGCAAGAGAGCTTCTTCAACACAAGACTCACAGATCCAATGATCTCAAATGACCCCTAGCACCCTACTTAAAGGAAAAGATCCCAAACGGCTAGTTCGAGTGATCCATGTCGAAATGATCTCGACCGTCGATGAGGATCAAGACATCTCTTAATCTCATCCGTCGAATTTATTAATTCATTAAAAAATGAAATTTTGCATTTATTTATTCAAAATATTATTATTTTATTATTTTTAGGGTTTTTGCTTTATTTTATAATTTATTATTATTATTTTTAATTTTTATTATTTTATTATTTTTTTTTTTTTTTTTTTTTTTTTTTAAATTTAAATGGATCCTCGAACTTAGCCCTTTGGAAAAATCACCTAGGACCTAGGACTTAGGACTTATGAGGGGATTAAAACATTTTCTAACTCTCAAGACACTTTACATCGTGACTTTTACAACTTTAACAACTTTACATCCTAAGGGGAAAACCCATTTGACATAGACCCTTACAAACCACCTAGTTCTGCGACACAACTATAATCTAGCAGATTAACACACTAGGATTCTCCTAAAATTCTAACGACAAAATCCATCCCGCTTTGGGGTCAGGCTGAAGGAAAACTCTGCCGATCATGGATCGGTGAGACGAAAAACCTTCCGGGATGTAGATTATCACTAGAAAGTTAGGTCCACCCAGGCAATTTACATACATGACTCATATCTGCTAAGATTATTTACAATTCATACATGCAGACTGGGTTTACAAATAAATTGATCAAGCTGTTGATGACTGCTGAATGGCACGGACATGTCGATCAAGCGCTACCCCTTTTTGCAAAGAAAAGGGGGGTGTACTGCTATGGGCAGTTGACCGGTAGTGGTCAACAGTTTCCATGCCCTTTATCTTAGATTCCACGCCATTTATCTTAGATTCCACGCCATTTATCTTAGCTTCTGTTAGCTTTTTTGAGCGTGACATTTGTTGCACTTGTTCTTGTAATTTTGATATATCATGTAGCATTTCTTCCTCTTCTTCATGAGTCATGCTAGAGCTTTCAGGTTCCTTACTAGGTGTTTGCATTTTTTTTCCTCGGGGCATCAGTTACCGATAATAATTCTTTACTATGCCCTTTGAATCCTTCAAACCCAGCTTACACAAAAAAAAAAAAAAAAAAAAAACTACACACCTTTTTTCACTTTGTAGAAGCCTGATATTGAATCTGATGTATCTCTGTAATTTCAGATCCTCCAATTCTGAAATTGCGACCTGTAGTAGCTTTCTGTGTCCTCTTTCCAATGCCACAAGTTTGACCCAATTTGGATTCTCTAAGGAAGAGTCATGCGAAATCTCCCACAGTGACTTGATTATAGACTAGTTCAGTAGAGCGAACTTGTACAACGTGCCACGAGTCACTGTTTCGACCTATGGATCTGAAAATGCATACAAGAAACTACAGCCCGTCCTCTTTCTGTACCTTCCTACGAAATTTCAATCCGATCCCTGGAGAGAAAGTTATGACGATTTTCCCCAGGTCACCTGTTTTGAATGTAATTCAGGAGCCTGCAAAAAGACCAACTTCCTCAGATCATATCTCCACAAATATCGCGCGAAAAACTTTGAAATTCGGACCCAAGGTTCAGCGCGATTTCTTCTCAAATGGGTTTTTTTTGCGACTTCTGAAACGTCACAGAAAAAAAGTTATAGCGAAAATGCCACGATGACCTGTTTGGAGCAGCGAAACCCTAGAATTTAAAGCTCTGATACCAAATGTTATGAAACCAGCTCAAGAAAAGATAGAAAAGATAGATTAACGCCTTAGAATTCAGCCTCTTCAAGGGGGCAACCTCCTTTACATTACATAAATGAACAATTCTTGGATGATACAAATGACAAAACCTCCTTTCTATATATAGGAGTCTAAGGAGTCACAATATAATCCAGCCGACCTAACAATAATAATATAAAGCCACAAAAATAAAATAGAGGGATTCTATGGGGCACAGAAATAACAACATGGGGGTAATCGGGGCACAACAATATAAATAAGGGGTATAACTACAATAGTAATGGGGTAATCACTAGTATTATAGGGACCCAACATTATACCTAACTTATCTATTTTAAGTGATCTCCTTCCCACTGGGACTCCTCCCATTTGTGAAAGTCCATAGAGAGCGGGGGGTTTTGGTTGAGGTGACATTGGGCCTCTACCCTATTGTTAACACTTAGTCTAGCTCATCTTGTAAGGTTTCCCTCTTCAAGGCCTGCTAGATTTTGTGGTAACAAGTTTATCAAACGAGCAACACCAATCTGTCAAATTGGATCCCACATCTGAATATTCATTTTGAATAACTCCTCAAGGTGGAAAATATTCTGTAGATCTGTAATTATCAATTTCTCTGAGGCAAGAAGGGCCTTTTTTCATGCAAGTATCTGCCACTCCAACCATTATGATCCCAATGGGCCTTCTAGAAAAATACATTTTATGATCATTTGCAGTGTGTTGAAAATTTGCAGTTATGGTTAGAATTTCATCTTCAAAATAATAAAGAAAGTTGTATTTATCAATTTGACCAAGTCGCCCTTGTGAAGGACAAGTCGCCCCCCCCAAGTGGAAATTGACCCTCCTAAGACACATAAATTGACCTTCGTTGACCCTCATTTGGCACATCATGTCACACATCAAATCATCTCTGAAATTTACAAGAGCAAGTTCACACGTGCGAAGGAACAAGGAGTCTTTTTTGTTCTACATTGACTAGCACTTTCTCTCTCCTTTGACTTGTGTTGACTTGGGCTATTTCTCTGCTGCTTTGTGTGAATTTTTCAACTATTGCAGCAATCGGAAATTATTCTTCTAACTGATTAATTTTAAGTGCAGTTTATTTGCTACGACAAACGATGAATAAAATCACAACTACAATTTTCACCATAAAATCGTCGTGGAAAATAAATAACTAGAACTGAGAAATATAGAGCACACACACAATAAAAATGACACCATTATTTTTGGACAATTGTCCCTAGAAAAACTCAATATGGGAACACTGATGCAACAGATGAGGGTTTTATTATTATTATGCAACAGTGAAAATCTGAGTACAATTTGGATGCCCAAAACTGGCAATCCTCAACAAATAATTTGGCCAAAATTATTAGAGATAATTTTCTCTCTCTCCACGAGCAATCTTGGCACAACTTGCTTAGGAAAAAATGGCTCTCAAGAACCCTTGCGCTAGCCCCTACACAGTGCTTGCATAGACCCTCACACAGATAGCCTGAATGTGCCTCTGATTTAGTTGTTCGGCTTGCTGCTGCTATAAAGTTCGGTGTTGATCAAGTTGATGAGCTCTCCAGTTGATCAACTATGCTCTGATACCATATGAAAATTTCAATACCGGAATCCTATTGTAGCGACTAGAATTATTTGTCCTAATTGTTAATTAATTAACAATTTATTTGCTACGACAAATATCGAAATAAACACACTGCAACCTCCACAAATAAAAATTCTGCAGAAAAATAAAATGCTGGAAGCTGAGAAATGCGAGCACACAGATAAAATTAACACTATTTTTGGACAAAGTTACCCAGAAAAACCCAACCTGGGAAAATTGGTGGAACAGTTGAGGGTTTTATTATTATGCAGCAGTGAGAAATTCAGAGTACAAATGGATGCTGAAATATGGCAATCCTACAGAGAAAAAATAATGGCAAAAATCTAGTGAGGAATTTCCTCAGCCCACAGGGAAACACTGGCACAATTTTCCTTTAGAAACTCCGCCCTTTGACCTTCTGCGTCGGCCTCTGCGCTACACTGCACAATCTGCTTGATGTCAAGCCTCTGACTGGTCCCTGATGAAGTCGTTCTGCCCTATGTTGGCTGGAAAATGTGAAAATTCCTACACTGAAGGAACCCCTTACTGCAACAAATCTGAATCTAGTTCACCCATTTGATTTTTAAATTACGTTCATCAAGTTATTCTTCAGAATACTGAAGCAAAATACTTCTGCAACCTACACTAATTAAATATTTGATCTCATGAAACAGGAAACAGAGCAATGAACAATATACATAGGATACACTTATTTTTGGACACAATAGTCCTCGGAAAAACCCAATGTGGGAAAACTGGTGCAACAGTTCTGAGGGTTTATTATTATGCAGCCAAAATATTTGAATACAAATCGAGGATGCTCATCTTGCAATCCTTTACAGAGAAAATACTGGCGGAAAATCTGAGTGAGTTTTACCTCATTTCACCCAACAGAATTCCAGCTGATCCAGCACAAGTCTGGATAATCTCGGCTATTTCTGCGCTGGCTTAGCGTCAGCCCTGCGTCACCTTCTCTGCCCTCTGTGTCAACTCTCCTGATAGTTCCGGCAGTTCCAGCAGTTCCGACAGTTCTCAATAGTTTCGACAGTTCCCGACAGTTTCGACTGTTCCGACAGTTCTGGATTCTGCGTAATAGGCAGCGTTTCTGTGTCAACTCTCTCGACTATTGCGCTGCCTCTGCGTCAGCTCTCCCAGCTGTTCCGATAGTTCCCGACTGTTCCGGTAGTTCCCAGCAGTTCTGACAGTTTCTGCTGTTCTTACAGTTTTGGATTCTGCGTGACAGGGAACTTTTTGCGTCAGCTCTCCCAGCTACTGCGCTGCCTCTCGACAAGCTCTCTCCGCCTCTCTGTCAGTATTCTTCGGAAAGTCCTTCCGGATTCTCACTGTCCCTCAGCTGCAAGATCTCCCCAATCGATTTTCCTCCTGAAAACTTCTCACCTTAGAAAATCGATTTCCTCAATCTGTGTGTGTGTGTGTTTGCAAATGAACTCTAAGCCTCCATTTTATACTTTTTCCTGTTGAGTCTTCAACAATCGAGATTAAGTCTCTAATCAACGACTAAGATTAAAACATGACTTGATCCACCTTCTAGATCATTCTCACCCATATTTTGATTAATGCCGATTAATATTTTAATTTTCCAAAGTTTAGACTTGGGAACCCCATTAAAAATATTAATTAGTTCAATAAAATACAATCCAGGTGGAATTTCACAAAACTGTTTTTGGGTTGTTTAGAACTCATGTGCCTTAGCCTCTCCTTCGATTTTCAAGGTTAGATCACTTCCGATGCTACCAAAAACTAACACTCCCTCTTCGCGAGGAAAGTGCTCTAGCAACAGTGCCCAACTACACGCTGCTCTGCTTCTGAGGCATCTCCCATTCCGCACTGTTGCTGCCACCAACACTGTGCTGCTGCTACTACTGTACTGCTACCCATGACACTGCCACTGCCACTGCTGTTTTGGTACTACAACTCCCTCTCAAACACTGCGTCTGCTATGCTGCTAGCACTGCCACTGCTAACACTGCATTCGTACTGCAACTCAGTTGTTGAGAGAAGCAACTGAAAAACATCCAAAATTAGTTGAACTTAACTGTGTTCAACATAATACAATGAATGTTGGAATCTGATTGTTGCTGATTTTGACCCTCTGAATCTTCTGTGTTGCTGCTGACTCCTGCACTGTGCCAATTGCACTGTTGCCAACCTTGCTTTGCGCTGATTAGTCTCTGGTCCCAAGCTACTGCATCTGTCTTCCAAACAATTCACTGCATCATCTGAGACTAAGTCCATCTCGCTACTGCTAAATCTTGGGCTCCCGTAGCAAGGAATTGATCAAGGAGGTGGACTCCTCAAGGATCCTTCCCACATGTAGTCCTCCCGATTACAAATCAATATTGCCCCATCTCCCCCCTGGAGATGCGCGGGCACTCATGGCACACTCTTCCTCGTCAATCTTTGCTGAAGCAACCTTAGGATCATGCTTCTCGTCCTTATCCTTTTGCTTCAAAGGACACTGAGAGGCAAAATGACCCAACTCGCCACATCTGAAACATTTCACCTTCGAAATTTCCTTCTTTCGCTTTTGCTTTTGTTTTCCCTTCGATGCTAGAGCTGCGTTTTCCTCCTCCTCCTCCTTCGTCTTTGAGCCATTCCCACTGCTACCACTGAGGTTGACCTTCACTAGGTCCCTCCTTAACTCCTCTTGTTGAAGAGTCGCCCACATCTCCTCCCATGAAAGTAGTTTTTCTCTGCCCAATATGCTTTGGACGAAAACTAGCCATTCATCCGAGACTCCATTAAGGGCTATCCTAACCATTACGGTTGGCTGAGGAGTGGACCCCACTGCAGCAAGCTGGTCCCTAGTGTCTTGAATACGTTGAAGATAGAGGTTCACCCCTTCTCCTTTCTTCATCAAGGTCCCTGCAATTTCTTTTCTAAATACATCTTTTGCTATTTGGAAGAGCCTTCATACAGAGAATACAAGGCTTCCCACATCTCTCGGGCTGTATCCCTGCCCTACAAGTGTGAGACCACATGATCTCGAACCCCATCGAGAATGAGCCTCTTTGCCTTTTCCTGCTCGGCCTTGTACTTCTTCTTTTGATCGTTGTCAGCAGGAACTACAACACTTTTGACATATGTCTTGAGATCATATTCCTCCAGAACTGCTAAGATTCTGGTCTTCCATATGACATAGTTGGAAGCTCCTTCCAACCTGTCCTGATCTCTGAGACCATGCGATGCCATTTCACCTAACTGTCGAATTGACTCCTCTAGTCACTGCTCAACTACTCAGCAAGTGAGAAATTCGAACTTTCTGGCAAAAAGTTCTATGAGGAGAAAATTCCCCTTATACATGTCTTCGTTCTTTTCCAGTGGATTTCTGCCCCAACAGAAATTGCGGCCTTCAAGCACTGCGTTGAGGCTCTGTGTCACTCCCTTTGCCTCTGCAAACTCACGAACTAGAAATCGTACCTCTATGTAATCTCACTCAGAGAGAGGTTTCCTCCGATCTGCTTTCCGGCAAGGACTGCACAATCTCTTCAAGGGGATTCGAATTGCTGCCAAGTACAGCTTTCCGCCTCATTGCTCGGCACTGAGGCAGAATTCTGGCTAATTCGGTAGAAGACTCACTAACCCAGGCTATTTTTGCGCTGGCTCTGTGTCACCTTCTTTGCCCTCTGCGTCAACTCTCCCGACAGTTCCTACAGTTTCAGTAGTTATCAACAGTTTCGATAGTTCTTGCAGTTCCCGGCAGTTCCCGATAGTTTCGGTTGTTCCGACAGTTTTGGATTCTGTGTGACAGGCAACTTTTCTGCGTCAGCTCTCCTGGCTACTGCGCTGCCTCTGCGTCAACTCTCCTGGCTGTTTCGACAGTTCTCGGCAGTTCCGACAGTTCTCGGCAGTTTCGGTAGTTCCTGGCAGTTCCGACGGTTCTCGACAGTTTCGGCTGTTCCGACAGTTCTGGATTCTGCGTGACAGGCATCTTTTCTGCGTCGGCTCTCCCGGATACTGTGCTGCCTCTTTGCAAGCTCTCTCTGCCTCTCTGTCAGTATTCTCCAGAAAGTCCTTATATTCTCACTGCCCCTCGGCGGCAAGATCTCCCAATCGATTTTCTTCCTGAGAACTTCTCACCTCAGAAAATCGTTTTCCTTAATCTTTGTGTGTGTGTTTCCAAATGAACCCCAAGTCTCAATTTTTTACTTTTCCGGTTGAGTCTTCAATGACCGAGATTAAGCCTCTAATCAACGGCTAAGATTAAAACATGACATGATCTGCCTTCTAGATCATTCTCACGCATATTTGGTTAATACCCATTAATATTTTAATTTTCCTAAGTTTAGACTTAGGAACCCCATTAAAAATATTAATTATTTTAATAAAATACAATCCGGGTGGAATTTCACCAAACGATTTTTGGTTTTTTAGAACTCATGTGCCTTAGCCTCTCCACTGATTTACAAGGCTAGAGCACTTTCGATGCTACCAAAAACTAATAGAAAAATGCTTCTCCGACACTTTGGGACTCCTTCTCGGCCTCTGGAACTGAAGATGTCCTTCCCTCTCAGCAAATCGAACTTGCCTCTAGAAGTTACTGCTCAACCCTTGCGTCAGCTTCTCTATGGCTCTTCCGCCTCTTTGCAAATGCACTCACTGGATCTGGAATACTTCCTCCAACCTCATTGTCTCTGCCCCTCATAGATTACTTCGATCTCTAGCTCTTTCTAGCAATTGACTGTTGCTGCTCTGGAAATTGATCTGCGAAGAAATCAAAGTCCTCAAATGTCTTCTCCATCACCACATCGACCTTCTCTCATAATCCTCTGTTGGAGCACCAACGACCAAGATTAAAACTTAATCAATGGCTAGGATCATCTCTGGATCGATTCGTATGAGTTTCGAGATGATTCTCGCATTGACTTAATTAATACTGATTAATTAACCGTATTCCCTAAGTTTAAACTTAGGGAATATTTAAAAATTGGTCAATAATCTAATTAAGTCATTTCTAGGCGCAATTTCCAGAAACGATTTCTAGGTTTTAGAGATCTCATGTATTCTAGCCTCTCCACCTAATTTCGTGGCTAGAACGCATCCAATATTACAAAAGCTAACAGCTGAACCTCTTGCGAATGCCAATGCCAATGTCAAATCCAAATACAAGAAGGGTGAGATCAAGGCCAAGATCATCATTGACTCTCTTGGAGACCATCTCATCACCTATATGTCCAAGCTGAAGAAGTCAAAGGAGATGTATGACAAATTCATTGGGATGTATGAGGTAAACAATCTCAGCCAAGTCATTTCCTTGAAGAGTCAACTTTGTGACTTCAAGATGTCTAAGTCTGAATCTATAACAACCTGTGTGCCAAAGTTGTATAAGTCTGAATCTCATGAAAACTGCGTGCCTCTGCACATTTCGATTAGTAACTCCCCCTGAAGAAAACTAATGAATGAATGATGCAGATACAAAGCAGTGAATATTCGAGTCTTTATAGACTCTCTCATATATTGTTTGGGCTGTCTACAGAATTTTTATGAAATATGATCATATTACTGTCCACTGATCACCAAAGAAAGGTCAATGGGACTCAAGCAGAGGGTTGGTTAAACAAAATGAGTGCCTAGCACACCTAAAAATGTAATGAATCTATGCTAGACATATATTTTGATATGTTTAAAAGTTAATTTTAAGATCTTTCTATGCAGTCACTGTCGTAGCCTGAAACACACGGAAATACTTAAAATTTCTATGCCTGTATTTTGGTTTATGTTTTCGTATGCAGGAAATTTTGTTTTTTTCTAGGACTAAACTGACGATATTGGGGCAGCTTTTTGTTGACAGGACTGGCAGAATCAGCAGCAGCATCCTACCTTGGGATTCAGCTAAGGCAATCAATGAGTTTAGATGAACGAGCTATTATCCTTTTCATAGATCAATTGTATGATAAATTTGACTATTTTGCATTATTTTTTATTTGTGAAATTGAACATATACTTTCTTAGGATGATATTTTCAATTTTAGTTTCTTGTATGTAAATTTCAGTGGAAAGTCTGTAGATTGCACATTTAAGATTGTCATTACCTTTCCGTTTGCAGCTTAATAACAGCTGTTGGCCTTACCGTCATATATGCTTTTGTCAATCAATACAAGCCACTTCCTGATGACTTATTTTGCTTAGGTGAGTGTACTGCAAATTCATTGTTATGGGCCCTTTCTTCCTAGTTTTTGTTTGCTTTTCATTTGACTGGTAGTTTTTAGTATGAAGTGTGAAAGTTGATTGAACAATATGCTAACATGATTTTATAAATATATTTAAAGTATTTGTTTTCTAAATTTTCCCTTTTTTGTCTTTGGATGATTACCATTGTTATTGTCATTAGTGTCCTGGCATGGGGACAGTAGACACATAGACCCTTTGCAAGGGGACACAGGAATGCCAATATATATGCATAACAAAAAATATTAAAATTATGGAAAGAAAATATAAACATAAAGATGTAAAATTTTTGAACATTCAGAAAATAGAACTACATCAAACAAGCAGGAATATCCTATAGATCATACATATAGAACCACAAATTGTAGTTTTTTCATTCAACATCATCATAACATATTGCATAGACATGATGATAGAAGGGAATGCCATTAATACAAAATAGGGTTGAAGAAACTTGAAGCTTGTCCCCTCGGATGCCATAATGAAAATCATTGATATCACTACGACTGCCACTATCATTGTGCTTTCCTCCCTCCTCCACCAACATATCCATTCCAAGTGCTACATCTGCTAAAATATAGCAGTTATTGTGAGGGGATCTTACAAGACAAGCACTAGACCAAGGGACAACAATACAAGGCGTGGCCCACTGTCACCACAACCACTACTTGCTTTTTAGTGGACATTCACCACAAGGGAGTCTTCCCTATATTAGTTCACCTAAAGGATTTGTTAAGTACTAGCGGTAAAGTGACAAAGATACACTTGTGGAGGGCTGCTCTTCGTAAGAAGAGGGCTTATATAGCACAAGGCAATTCACATCCTCCCAAAGGCCAAATTAGGGCACAACGTGACCTAGAGCTTGAGAATAAGCAAGGCTAATAGAATTATCTAAGATCACAAGGCCAAGAAAAGGCTTACAATAGATGTATATGATCAATTTATGGCACAAGAAGCCTTCAAGAAGCCTCAAGTTGAAGCCTAGGGCAAACTAGGGCTTTTCTAGGGCACAATTTGCTTAGGGCAAAGGGCGGCAGCCCTAAAATGGAGAATTTAGCCATGGGAATAATTTGATTTTGAGGAAACTACATGATCTCCACATGTTGAATCTCTCCACAAAGCAACGCATTCAATCCTAGTTAAAAAGGATATCTTAGCCCTAGCTAGCGACTTTGCTTAAGAGGCCAAAATTCTAGGTTTAGGGTAGAAAAGAGTGAATTTATGAAAGTTTTCAAGGTGATCAACTATGTGACCAAGGCCAGTGCCTTGACCTTGGGTGATGGAGTTTATTGGGTCCCTAACTTAAGAGAAGAACTAAACCCTAACAAGGAGTAAGGGAATAAGAAACCCTAGGTTTCAAACCCTAGCTATCACTTTTGTGAGGGAAAAAGTCAATTGAGTGAGCTAATTGAAAGATTCACCCATGGGATTGTCATTCACATTCCATAAGTGGGTAATGCATGCAATACTTTCGATAGAATAATTTTCAACAATAACTTGCACATAGAAACCCTAGATAATCAACCATTCCATACAATAGCCACAAAATACAAAGATTTATCAAACACAAGGTAAAATTGCAAAATAGAATGCATGAACAATTCCTTTCTTGCTCGAAAATGACACCTCCAAAGCCAAAGAATAACTCCATAAGCAAAAATCCACCACAGATCACATCTCCACAAGATACAAGTCACAAATTCAGCGAGGCCGAATTAGTCACAATTGATGATGAAAATTATTTGAGCCTATACTCTATTTATACGAGGATTAGGTCCCCTAATTTAGTCTACAAAGCCCCTAAAAACAAGTCTGATCATGGAATGAACTTGGGTTACGAGTGAACCCATTAGCTAACAACAAAATAAGCCAAATTTGCCCATATATGTGAGTCCTAGCCTCTCTAAATGTGGATGTCATGCATAATTAATGCTCCCATGTCAATGTGTGATGAGGTGTCAAATTGTGTGTAGATGCTTGGGTGATCCAAAATTTGAGGGATGGCCCTCAAATCCACCTCAATATCTCCTATGGGGTCCCAAGGGCACCGGGGGGCACCAAGTGGTCTCCAACTGTCAAATAAGGCCTGCTTCTCTCCAACGTTAGGGCTTCTTCTGGTTTAACAAGCCCTCCCTAGTCTCTGAATGGGAGGCCATCCTCATTTGGACTTTGAATCAACTCTAGACCATGCAGATGCAGTGTTGGCAGATGTAGATGCAGTGTTGGTAGCAGTTCAACAGAGCTAGCAACAACACAAATGCAACGTTTATCAGAGTTGCGCAGTAGTTGGTGGGCAATAGCAGTCAGACATCAGCAGCGTGACAGGAGATGGTGCAGAGATAGGTGTTGCTTCAGTGGGTTGCAACGCTAGAACACTTTCGTCGCTAAGAGTGAGTGTTAATTTTTGTAGCATCAGATGTGTTCTAGCCACAAAATTTGGTGGAGAAGCTAGAATACATGTATTCTCCAAAACCCAGAAATCGTTTTTGGAAATTCCACCTAGAGACAACTTAATTAAAATAATTAATCGTTTCAAATGTTTCGAGTTCTAATTAATCTTAGCCATTGATTAGGTTTTAATCATGGTCGTTGATGTTTCAACGAGAGATTATAAGAAGAAACTTGATGGGGGTTGGAGAACACACTTGAGACACCAACAATTCGATTTCACTGGCAGATCGAACTCCAGAGTAGCAATGCTGAGTTGTCAGAGAGAGAGCTAGTGAGCTCAAAGCAGTGAGAGAGGGGCAGGGATAGTAAGGTTAGAGGGAAATTTCCTAGTTCCGGTGAGTTCATTGAAGAGAAGCAGTGAGTGCCACAAAGAGGCAGTGCAAAGGCACGCAAAGGTAGCACATTCTTCAGAGGGGATTTCTTATTCTGCTTGGGAGAAGTAGTGTTTCAGTGCTAGAAGCCAAGAGAGAGTCTGGGGGCTAAAAGGGTCCATCTTCTAGACAACAACTGATCAAATAGCGAGAGGGAAGCAATTTCGAGCTGTGGGATGCAGTACTATGTAGGCTAACGCAGGGATTGCGTAGAGGCAGCAGAGAGAAGCTCAACTTGAGCCAAGGTCAGTGTTGGATCGCCAGTGGGAGTGAGATTTTTCTCACTAGGTTTATTGTTAGTCATTTCTCTGTATGGATTGCTAGATTTGATCATCCATAGTTTTGTACTCAGATTTACTACTGCATAATATTAAAACCCTCAGTTGCTGCACTGATTTTCCCGAGTTGGGTTTTTTCTGTTACTTTAGTCCAAAAATAACTGTGTATTTATGTGTATGTGCATATATTCTTCCAACATTTTTATTTCAACAACAATATTTATTTGTGTAGGTTGCAGTGGGATTTATTCAGTATTTGCTGTAGCAAACAGTAAATAAATTGTTAAATTAAATTAACAATTAGGAGAATAATTTGCAGTTGCTGCAATAGGATTTTGGTTTGGAACTTTCACAAAGGCGAAGAAGGAAAAAGGCAATTTTGAGAAGCTACTAGGAGTCTAAAGGATTGATGAAGGGATCATATAAGAAACTCTTATAAGGGAAGTAGCTCACTATCTTCAAGGACAATGTACAACACAATAAACAGTGAGAACAAATTGGAAGGAGCATCAAATTTTAGGGCATGGAAGCAGAGAATTGACCTCATTCTTGAAAAGAACAAGGTCTTGGATGTAGTCAAAGGAAAGGTGAAGAAACCTACCGAAGAATCCAATGATGCAGACAAAGTGAAGTTTAGAGAGTCATAAATATTGGTTGACACTGATGGTAGAAAGCATAAAGGACAATCTTGTCCCATACATTTCCAATATAGACCATGCTCAAGAAATGTATGAAGCCTTATCAAAATTGTTCACTATCAAAAACATTGGTCAAGTAGCAAGTTTGAAGAATGAATTAAGGACTACAAAAATGAAAAAAGATGACACTGTGGCTTCCTTCTTTGTAAGGATATATAGAATTAGAAATGAACTTCAAGCCATAGATGAAATTGTACCGGAAAAGGAACTAGTAATTGTTGGCATTATGACATAGGTTTGGCGCTATGGCACAGGTGTTGTCCTTGATGGCATCTCACTCAAATGACAGATCACAGTTCAGGCTCTCAGAATGAAGGAAAAGGAGATATACACAGGGTCCTCTTAACCAAGCCGCGTATACGCGCGGGTTC
Source organism: Pinus tabuliformis (assembly GCA_031772625.1). Taxonomy (NCBI): domain Eukaryota; kingdom Viridiplantae; phylum Streptophyta; class Pinopsida; order Pinales; family Pinaceae; genus Pinus; species Pinus tabuliformis. Next base: position 529,669,421 of record CM062814.1, read on the forward strand.
GACGATCATAAGGTGCGTATACGTATGCACGCAGTTTCATGTAAGGAAAAGTGCGTACATGTGGGAAAACTTATTTTTTGGTCCATGTTATTTAGCCCTTGGTATTTGGACCTATTGTTTTGGACCATGGTATCTCGTTCGATGTGTTGAACCCAGGTATTGGGTCTATGGTATTGATTCTTTATGGTTTTGGACCATGGTATTGAGTAAGGCCTAAGACTATAAAAGGGGAAGGAGATCATTAGGCAAAGGCATTCACTTAAGTATTGAATATCTTATGAAGAGCAAGATCTAGAATTGGGTAATGGTGTATAGCTATATCTGAACCAAGGAGGAACTTGAGCGCTAGAAGAAGGAGAAGTTCTATTGATGGGTCAAGATCTTAAGGCTTGAATAGTAATATATATATGTGATTCTGATCTGTTATATTTGGCACATGACTTGATCTATAAATTTGATAATCTGGGTATAACTGATGTTTGAATAAGTGAAAAGGGTAAATTATCTTTTATAGATCTGTACGTAGGTTCGGCACAGCAGAGGCGCGTATACACGCTGGTTCAATAAGTCAAAATAGCGTATATGCTGGTTGGCCTTAATACAGAAGCGTATGCACGCAGGTTCTACATAATGAAGTAGCGTACGTCTCATGAAATATGTTTTAGCTACTTCTGTTTATTGCTGCACTGTTCTAGGTTCAGAATTGGTTTCTGGTTACTGTTAATGTATTCTGGTTTACAGCATTCAGAGAAGTAATTGTTTGATTTAGTTTTGATGTTGATGCAGATGTATTTGATGTCTGATTATTGTTATTGATGGATCCAGTCTGAAAATTTATGAAACATGGTCCCTGGAAGAAAAGAGAAGGTTGTAGCCTTCTGTAGGTTAGCACCTACGTACTAGTATATCAGCTAGTACAAGAGCTAAGGGGGTTGTAGCTCCCTTCCAAGAGAAGCTGGAGAATGAGAGAAGGTTGTAGCCTTCTGCAGGTAGAAGCTTGCGTACTGGTATAAGACTGCAACAGTACAGAAACATTGTAAAAAAAAGTTTCTTATTAAAAGAAGATAGAGACGAATTGCAGCAGGTGGTTTTCACCCCATTGGGTTTCCACCTTATATCTTGTGTCCATATGTGTGATGATCTGTTTTACTACACTAGTTTATTATTCTTATGGTTAATGAAGTTCTGATGCACTGATTAAAGAACTCCTACAACTTTCTGGGGTGAAGCTGCATTTGCTGCCGTTACTATTCTCAACAAGACAAACGTCCGGGTGAACAACACTCAAACTCCTCATGAACTCTGGTATGGTAAGACTCCTACGGTAAAATACTTCAAAATTTTTGGAAGAAAATGTTACATCAAAAGCACTGATGAAAACCTTGGCAAGTTTGAACCTAGAGCAGATGAAGGCATTCTCCTTGGTTACTCTCCCCAAAGCAAAGGATATAAGTGTTACAATAAAAGACTTAGAAAAATTGTTGAAAGTATTGATGTAGTGGTTGATGAAGAAGGAAACATTCCAAGGCAGGTAAAATCCGAAGATTTCGAAGATGATGAGGACTATCATTCAACATCAAATCAAACTAATGATGAAGAAGACACCTATGAGGAACTAGAAGAACAGATAAGGGTAGAAGAAAAGACTCCATCCAGGTATGTCTAGAAGAATCATCCAGAAACTCAAATTTTGGGGCAGAAAGAGGCAGGTGTACAAACAAGAAGAACTATTTCAGAAGCTTCAAGCTATCTAGCATTGCTCTCCTCCACTGAACCACGAAATGTAAGTGAAGCATGCAAAGATGAATGCTGGGTCAAGGCCATGAATGAAGAACTTGATCAGATTGAAAAGAATAACACTTGGGAGTTAGTTCCTAGACCAAATGATAAGAATGTCATAGGGACAAAATGGATATTCAAAAACAAGCTGAATGAGAATGGAGATGTTATTAGAAACAAGGCCAAACTTGTTTGCAAAGGGTATGCTCAACAAGAAGGTATAGACTTTGAAGAAACTTTTGCACCAGTTGCTAGACTTGATGCCATAAGAATGTTCCTTGCTCTTTCTAGCTTTCAGGAGTTCAAAGTATATCAAATGGATGTGAAATCTGCCTTTCTAAATGGAGACTTAGAAGAAGAAGTGTACATTGAGCAACCAGATGGATTCATCCTTGGGAATGATCCAAAACTTGTATGCAGACTCAAAAAGGCTCTCTATGGCCTTAAACAGGCTCCAAGGGCTTGGTATTATCGTTTGGATAAGTACCTCCATCAACAAGGTTTTTCAAAAGGATCAACAGATAGCAATCTATATATAAAAATTGATAATGATAAATTGCTAATACTTGTTGTGTATGTTGATGACATCATCTTTGGTAGCAATGAAGAAGCCATGAGTCAAAACTTCGCTTTGGTGATGCAGAAAGAATTTGAAATGTCCTTACTTGGTGAGCTCACATATTTTCTTGGTTTACAAGTCCAACAAAACAAAGACGGTATTTTTCTATCACAAACCAAGTACCTCAAGCAGATCTTGAAGAAATATGGGATGGAGGATTCGAAACCAGTATGTACCCCTATGGTAACAGCATGCAGCCTCAACGCAAATGATGAATCAACAACAGTGCATCAACCAACCTATAGATCAATGATTGGAAGTCTGCTCTATCTAACAGGTACCCGACCAGACATCATGCATGCAGTTGGAATAGTCAGAAGATTTCAGGCAAATCCAAAGGAAACTCATCTTCAAGCAGTCAAAAGAATTTTCAAGTATCTTCAAGGAACTCAAAATTATGGCTTATGGTATCCTAGAGATACAGATCTCACACTTCATGCATATACAGATGCAGATTGGGCAAGAAGCGTGGATGACAGGAAAAGCACTAGTGGTGGTGCATTCTTTATGGGTTCCAGATTAGTATCTTGGTTCAGCAAGAAACAAAGCTCAATTGCATTATCTACAGCTGAAGCAGAATATGTGGCTGCTGCATCTTGTTGCACACAACTCCTTTGGATGATGCAAACATTGCAAGATATTCAAATCACTTGTACTCCACCTATCTCCATTTTTTGTGATAATACAAGTGCAATTAGTATTTCAAAGAATCCAGTCATGCATTCAAAGACCAAGCACATACCTATCAAATATCATTTTCTCCGGGAACAAGTGCTTGAACAAAAGGTCAAATTGGAGTATGTTCCCTCCAAGGAACAGGTTGCTGATATATTCACCAAACCACTGCCCAGGGAGACATTTGAATACCTCAGACAGAAGCTGGGAGTAGTTGATGCATCATCTTGCTGTTGAAATTATCTGTTTCAGAGAACAGGGGTTGTACGCGAGTTTGATGAAGCGTATCCGCATACATACGCATATTTATGTGGATACAGTCGCATATATGGTGGGTTAAAGACAAACAGTGGAGCCAGACTCAGGATGAAAAGAGTCTGTTATGGGTCTGTCAGAGACCATCTGGCACAGGTTCAGGGGGAGCATATACTTCTAATAATGCATTGTTGGCATTATCTTAGAAGATTTTTGGTTCATTTTTCTTTCAGGTGGAACAGGTGCAGAGGGAGATCATGGTTGCTGGTTTTGATGATGTTTGACAGATGCTGCTAATGTTAGTTGCTGATAACTATTACAGTCTTGTCTTAAATATATAGTCTCTATGTCATGTATTTCTTTTATTATCAAGGTCATGTAACGACCTATGTTGGTTTCCCCACTATGCCTGAAATGAATGATGTAATATTCTTGTTTTATCATGTGTAAACTTTTGGTGTATCCCCACTTGGTTGGGTGGATGAGTCAATATTGGTATATCCCCACTTGGTTGGGTGGATGAGTCAATATTGGTATATCCCCACTTGGTTGGGAGATGGATGTATGTATGAGTCTTTGGTGATAGGAAGGTCATTTATGATGTATAAAGTCATGTTTCTTCTTGTAGAACATCCTCTTGCAGACCTTGCCTACAGTCAGAGGGAGCATGGACAGCACAACAGAGCAGAGATTTATGTACTCAGGGGGAGCATAACCCTTTGTCCTTAATGACAAAGGGGGAGAATGACTTTGAGTGACTTAGGAGTTGCCATCAAGTCCAAAGGGGGAGATTGTTGGCATTATGACACAAGTTTGGCGCTATGACACAGGTGTTGTCCTTGATGGCATTTCACTCAAATGACAGATCGCAGTTCAGGCTCTCAGGCTGGTTCAGGTTCCTCTTAACCAAGTCGCGTATACATGCGGGTTCGACAATCATAAGGTGCGTATACTTATGCACGCAGTTTCATGTAAGGAAAAGTGCGTACATGTGGGAAAACTTATTTTTTGGTCCATGTTATTTAGTCCTTGGTATTTGGACCTATGGTTTTGGACCATGGTATCTCGTCCGAAGTGTTGAACCCAGGTATTGGGTCTATGGTATTGATTCTTTATGGTTTTGGACCATGGTATTGAGTAAGGCCTAAGACTATAAAAGGGGAAGGAGATCATTAGGCAAAGGCATTCACTTAAGTATTGAATATCTTATGAAGAGCAAGATCTAGAATTGGGTAATGGTGTATAGTTGGATCTGAACCAAGGAGGAACCTGAGCGCTAGAAGAAGGATAAGTTCTATTGATGGGTCAAGATCTTAAGGCTTGAATAATAATATCTATATGTGATTTTGATCTGTTATATTTGGCGCATGACTTGATCTATAAATCTGATAATCTGGGTATAACTGATGTCTGAATAAGTGAAAAGGGTAAATTATCTTTTATAGATCTGTACGCAGGTTTGGCACAGCAGAGGCGCGTATACATGCTGGTTCAGTAAGTCAAAACAGCGTATACGCTGGTTGGCCTTAATACAGAAGCGTATGCATGCAGGTTCTACATATTGAAGTAGCGTACGTCTCATGAAATATGTTTTAGCTACTTCTGTTTATTGCTGCAGTGTTCTGGGTTCAGGATTGGTTTCTGGTTACTGTTAATGTATTCTGGTTACAACATTTAGAGAAGTAATTGTTTGATTCAGTTTTGATTGAAGCAAAGGAGATTGGTTGATGCAGATGTATTTGATGTTTGATTATTGTTATTGATGGATCCAGTCTGAAAATTTATGAAACGTGGTCCCTGGAAGAAAAGAGAAGGTTGTAGCCTTCTGTAGGTCAGCACCTATGTACTAGTACATCAGCTAGTACAAGAGCTAAGGGGGTTGTAGCTCCCTTCCAGGAGAAGCTGGAGAACGAGAGAAGGTTGTAGCCTTTTGTAGGTAGAAGCCTGCGTACTGGTATAAGACTGCACCAGTACAGAAACATTGTAAAAAGAAGTTTCTTATTAAAAGAAGATAGAGACGAATTGCAGCAGGTGGTTTTCACCCACATTGGGTTTCCACCTTATATCTTGTGTCCATATGTGTGATGATTTGTTTTACTGCACCAGATTACTGTTTTTATTGTTAATGAAGTTCTGATGCACTGATTAAAGATCAACATTGCATGAATCATAAGTTTACTGATATACGCTGGTTGCTATAGACACAGTAGCATATATACGTAGTTTCCCATAGCTGAAGTAGCGTATACAAATCTGATTGTGAAATGAAAAATAATTGATTTGATAATACTGATTCACCCCCCTCCTCAGTATTATTTCCAACAGTAATCACTGCATTATTGGGATTTCCACCTACTTGGAGTTCTTTTGCTTCATTTCTCAACAGCTGAAAAGAAGCTCCTACCTTCGAGCAATTATGGAATGCTTGCACCCAAGAAGAAATGAGAATCTCATTATTGTCCAACAATGAAGAAGAAAAGGTTTCAAATGCATACTCCGCTTCTCATAAGAAGGAAACTTCAAGAAATGAAAAGGGCCAAGAAGGAAGGTGGATACGTCCAAAATAGAATGCTACTAATGCCACAAATGGGTCACTATAGAAGTGACTGTCCTGACAATCCAAAGAACAAGAAAAGAAACAGAGAGCAAGCCAATGTTATTGAAGAAGGATCTCCAAAGAAGAATAAATCCGAAGAACTGGATATAAGGGACTTACACTACTAAGTCCTTTGATCCAAGCCTTAGTTATTTTCATTGTTTGATTTCTATTATTTGTAGGTTTAACATATTTTGGAAAAACATTTTTGATTTGTTTTTATAAGGTTATAGGTATCCCTCAAGCTTGGAGGGAGCCCTCACCAACTTCCAAAGATAAGTATCCTATTACCTTTTCATTTTTAGTTTTTCCTTACTTATCTAGTTTTGCTTGCATTAAATACTAATCACATCTCTATTATATTTTCCTTGTGTAGGAAAACTTGCTGAAGACTCCAAGATTATGAAAGAAGGCTTCATAAGACAAAGCATTGGAATTACAAGGTTTGTTAAGAAATAAAGGTATGCCTTAAACTATAAGTTTTTGCTCTCTTCATGATATTCATTCTTGATAAACTATTACTAACATCATTGTGTCTAGCTTTCTTCAATCTTAAAGATTCTTGATTAGGTGATTCATCATTAGATAAATCTACCCTCCTCATATCTTTGATTACTCTTGTGGAACCCTAGAAAGGTTCTCTGTGAAAAACCCTAACTTAAGGGTATGTCGATGATAATGTGTGAAATCCTAGCCTACTTAGGGTTATTGATGAAGTCTAGAGAAAATGCTTGATGCCTTGAAAATGTCATGTTTGGGGTTTTGATATGATTATGAAAACCCTAACTTGTTAGGGTTGAATGGTAATGTCTGAAATCTCGAACCTTTGAAGTACTGGTAATTTAGGGTTTTCTACGTTTTGTATTGAAACCCTAGATCATTAGAGTTTGGTAGGGTTTGTAAGCAAGACCGTTATTTTAGATAATGCCATAGGAATGAAATCCTAGGTATATGTGTGTTTGTCCGATCTAAACCCTAGTCTAATGAAGTTTGATATATGTCTCAATCTAACCTTAATATATTGATGGGTTTGACTAACACATGTTATGATATGCTTGTGCATGATGACGAAGTCCTAGATATATGTGTTGACCTAATTGTTGATGGTCATGAGTCCTAGGGTTTGGAACTAAGCCCTAGTCAAAGTTTGATTCTCTAGGATAGCATTCGTGAATTCTAGGGTTTTGTAACTAAACCTCAGTAGAAATTAAAATCTTTAATATATGATGACTACGTGATAACTTGGGATTTATGAAAGGTTGATCAAACCTGAAATTTTATCGTGGTTGTTGAGAATTAGTAAAATCTAGGGTTTACAACAAACCCTAGTGGAAGCTCGTCATGTTGTCACTCTAAATTGAGCTGTGATTGGTTTTGATTGTTAAAACTCATGTATGAAATCTAGGATCCTGCACTAAATCCTAGTGGAAGTCTAACATATCAGATCTAAAATTGTTAGATGCATTGTAGACTATATTTGTTTAAATTTCTTCTAGGGTTTATAGTAGGGTATGTCATACCTCTAGAAGAGACATTGAAACCCTAGATGTAATGAAGGTTGTTATGCTTGAAATGCTCAAAGTCTTGATGATATAGTCTAGGGTTTATGACAAAAACCCTAGCAAGAAGTTGAAAAGTATGTGTCAAGTTTGGGTATTTAATGTGTCAAGTTGAATGCATCCATTTTTATATGATTTTGATATGGTTAAATTGATGCTTCTATAGATTTGGTTGTACTTTCTATCTAAGTTGTGTAGGCACATAATCTTCAAGATGGTAAAGATGCTCATAAAGTAAAAGCATGATGAAGAAAGTTATGTGAATGATGATGGTCATGATAACTCTGATAAGAAGGATGGAAGCCATGAAGGATTCTCCAATGTCGTAGAAAAGAAGTGGAGCTTCCTAAGTTGAGAGGGAGCTTGGATAAAAGAAATCTCCCTAAGTTGAGAGGGAGGGCATATAATAGTCATGTTGGACACTTTGAAAGAAGAAAATTGGAGAATGTATTTTGAGGGGCTGCTGAAATGAGAAAAGCGAAGTCTATTTGTAGAATTTTTTGCTGCATGAAAAGTAGGAAAGGAAGATGTTTGATTATGGAATCTTTTGTCAAGGTTCATTTGAAAGTCCTACTGTGATAAATTGAGAAACAACATCTAGCTGTCTGGAGGACCCTAGACATTTGTGTTTACTTATGTACATTTTAAAGTTTGTTACTGATTGTGGTTGTGTTTGCATAGGTAAATCTCTTTGAGGTTTGATAGCATGCAAGTTACATGAGAGAGATTTGTCATCGATCTGTTTGATCAAGAAGGACTTGTTACCGATCGGAATAATCGGGAAAGTTAAGTCTTTGTGTTTGAGACACATTGCCTGGGAGGACATCTGGCCGACACTTTGTGTTGATGTCTAGTTCCCGAAGTAGGGAGGTTGGCGTTGGTCTTAGATCTCTAACGTCAGATACACACCTAGATCCCTGAGTTGATGGTTAGTAAGTAAGCCCGATGGTACCTAGTGAGGTTGAAAGCTTTTGTCCAGTTTAGTCCCACCTGGATAGATTTCCCTGGTCAAGAATCTAGTCCATGGCATTGTGAGTGCCTAAACTATTGGAAGACCTTGGATAGATTGCATTGGTCAGGAATCTATTCCATGGCATTGCGGTGCCTAAATTCTTTATGGATCATGTGTTTCGAGATCTTCCTTGTACTTTTACTTATGAATACCTTCCTAGTTAAGAGGGAGTGTTGAAATATGTAACTAGGTTCGGTCTTCATAAATATATATGAGTCGCAATGAAATATATTTATCAAAAGAATGAAGAAAATATTTTTATTATTATTATTATGACTTATTAAATCATGGGTTTCATGCTTGGGTCATCATGTTTTAGGTCAAAGTCCCCATTGAGGACTTCTAGGATTTATTCTGAGTCATTAGAGTCATTGTCCATTAAAAGAGACACTTCTTGGGCTTCTGAATCATGTAAAAGTAATTAATATTGAGTCAAATATGCTATTTGTCCCCTCCACACCAAGTCGGCCTCAAGGAGATGAAGCTGGCCTCAAGAAGGATAATTTGACCCCACTGGAAGGCTATATATACAAGGCAGTTCGAATTTCATTTAAAGCAATTCACTCTCCCTCTCATAGTTCGATATCCTGAAGCTGGAAGCTGGAAAGTGCGAAGTTGGAAAAGAGTTGGAAGAAGGTTGGAAAAGGGTATGAAGTTTGGAGAGAAGAAAGAAGACATCAAGATCAAAAATTTGGACCATCTATCTCTCACTCAGGAGGAGCATCTAGGGAGATCAAAGTTTTTCATTGTCTAGTCGACGTTGCTGCTGCTGCCAGTTGCTGGGTCGAAGTTACTTTTGAAGGGTTATCATCTGCAAGAAGGATTGAGGGCTGACTTGGTGTGGAGGAAGTCTTTGTCTAGGTCAAGAGTCTTGGATTATCTCGAGAAACTATTAAGGAAGAGTTATTGACTGGGTTTTCCCCTAGATAGGGGATTTTCCCTGGCCTACATCTGTTGCCCTTGTGTTATTGTTTTGGTAATTGCTTGATGAACTAAAAGATAATAAAAGAACATAAAGATAAAAGAATCACAAGTAATTATCTATATAAGAAAATCTTTCTACCTTTCTGATTTTCTAATAGTGTCCACATCTTTAGTGTATAAATGTGAAGAGGGAGCATTCGTGGATGCATGAGTTACCATCTCGGCTTGATTTCTCCTTCTCTTGTGCACCTTTTACTTCTTGATTATTCCTTGTATTTATGCTTGTAGCCCAAAGGTTAGAGCTTGCTTTTTATGAGGTAATAGTTTTATTACCCCTTTAAGATCAGTCAATTTATCGCTGATCAGGGTTAGGAAATGCAATGATTCCTTCTTTTGATGTAATGGAGCAGCACGTGCCCAGGAACGAGTGATGGCCATATGAGGGAGGTAGATCTCATGCTAATCGTTATGTCCCAAGCCATCTTTTGCATTTTGATTTTCTTTCTTTATTTTAATGTGGCCATTATATCCTTTTTCTTTTCTTTTAGCTACATCAACCTCCCAAGGAAAAGTTTTCAGGCCCTACTCAAGGTATGTGAACATATGAGTACCAAATCTCAATTTCTTTAAACTTCTTGTTGCTCAAATTGTACAGGCGAGACGTGAAAACGATTAGGTTGGGGGCTGTCACTTTGATCCCTAACCTCTCTGTTCTGTTGAGAAACCTAGGGGTAATTAGAGTAGGTGGTTTCTCTTACTTTGATAACTGCTATGATGTTCTTTTACTTAACTTGAGGCACTTGTCATTAACTTCTTCGTTTACTTGATTATTATTGTGTTCTGTTAATTTTAGTTAACAATGGTATGTTCTATGCTTAGCACAATTACTTTAATGTCCTTTTAGCATCCCAATGACAATTTCCAATTTAGTTTTCTAATAGCAATCACATTAACCATAAATCACATTGATAGTAACTGTAGATAGAACATGAATAACAAAATGCAGAAGACAAGCCAAAACAAGAGGACACCAGATTTGGCGAATGTCAGGGAAAAACCCCTTGATGGGGAAAACCCTTCGATCAATTCTTCTTATTATTATATCAAATGTTCAACAGAGAGAGTACAAAAATCAAAATTCACTTGCCAAATCAAAGTCAAAACAACCATGTCAAATCTGTAGTCAACAATAGTCAAATTCTGCCCTAAACAAAAAGTCAGCGATGGCCAACGTAGCAACAAACAATCCTCTTTGGTGCTTGGTCAAAGGCAGTCAATCTCAACCTTCTGAAGTGGTCAAAGTCAACCGAAAATAGTTACTAAATTAATAATCAAACTTGGTCAAATTCTGCACTTAAGTCTGCGTACAACCCTGCGGTCAGCTCTGTGGTCAATGTGCCCAAAATACCTCCATTCCTATGCCAATCAATGTGGCCTTCCAAAAACAAAATTCTGACCCAAAAGTCGTAGTCAAACATGGTCAATACACCCCTGGTCAAACCTGCAACAGGGTTCTGAAATTTCGGTTTGTAATTCGTCCTCCTTGCCACATGTGTGAGAGAAAATGGCTGCCCAATAGCTGTACGAACCAATCAGATGAGAGAGAGAAGAATGTGTGAGATGAGGTGATGCCAAATGAGGTTTGAGGTCTCTCATAATTATAAAATTCGTTGAGGTTGAAGTGACCAGAGTTTTAAAAACCAGCCAACATGACCTGGAAACTGGTCAAACCGACCGGTTCATTAGGCAACCGGGTCGAACCGGGCAAAACCCTAGTTTGAGGGCCGACTTAGCCAAAAAAACACAAAAACCAGACCAAACAGGCTAGTTTATGACGGAACTGGCCGTTTTATGGTCAAACTAGCCAGTTCCGTCATAAACTGGCCAGCGCATTGCCAAGGCCACGACAGACCCACACAGTCTTTTTGGAAACTTCCTGGGTGTTTTGGAGGGAAAGTAAGGGTTGTTTCCCTCCAAAAACACTCTCTCCAAGCCTTTCTAAGGAGCTCACTCCCCTCATTTGCTTCGCACATCTTGTTTGGAGATTTTGTGAGTTTGATTGGGAGCTTGGAGAGTGTTGAGTTTTTGCTGGAGTAGTGGAACAATAGAGAGGTTGAGCTAAGTAGTAGCCATCATGCCTCCAAAAGCCAAGGACACTGCATGGGCTCATTGTGATATGATTGATGCCAAAATGATCTGCAAATATTGCCAAAAATCTATTATAGGAGGGGGTATTAACAGGTTCAAGCAGCACTTGGGTGGGATAGGAGGCCATGTAAAGCCATGTGGAGCACCAAATGAAGTGATGGGGCATATTAGGGTAGAATACCTTTAGAAGTTTGAGACTCAAGTCACTGAACCAGTAGAGAAGTTTGTAACTCAAGCAGTGGAAAAGTTTGGGAGTCGAGACTCAACCAACTGAGTTTGATCATAATGAGAAGTTTCAAGTGATAATGTTGATCACTAATATCGTATATGTAGACTTGTAGTAGGCCAGTGGCCCCATAGTTTGTAGGCTTAGTTTTTGAACTCTAAGGGCCATTTAGAGCCTCATTGGTTATATACTTTGTTGTTGATATGTATTGCACTAGGTGCCATTTTGATATATTCAACTTTACATGGGTAGTATATATATGAGCAAACTTTGCATATTTTGTGTCTATTGGTTTGGAATCATGGTTTTAAATCTTAAAAATAGATTTTTTCATTAAAAATTAATTATTTCATGTTTTTTTTTTTTTTAAATCGGTTCATTGAGATCTAACCAGTCCTGGTTTGACTAGTTCTAATTTGAAACCTGGTTTATTAGGTGGACCGGTTCGGTCACTAGTTCCAGTTTTTTTAAAACTATGGAAGTGACATGTCTCTTAGGCTTCATGAGCCTACATGATGATGTGGCTGACCTTGACAATTTGCACGTGTGGGCATAAATTCAAGAACACATTTCTTTTTATCCAAATTTAATGATATTTAGGTTGATTTTGGTCCTCTCAAAAGGAGGAATTCAATGCAATAGTCATCTCCATCAAATGAGCTGTCCAAACTGGAATTTGGCCCTAGCTGCCAATTTTAACACTCCCTCTCAACTATGGAGAATTCCACCTGCCAATATCCATCATCATGTCATCTTATACCATCTCTGCATCTCGTCTCTACTCTGCTGAACACTGATATAGATAATGAAGAAAAATCGATTGAGACTGAGTCACAAGACCTTGCCACTCTTCACTAACAAAAGTCAGTCCACATAACTAGGGGTAAAACCCCAATCGGACTTGATCCCAGATCAAGTTGTTCAACATCATGCATCCTAGACATAGGGAGTATGACTGTACACGATGCGTCCATCTGTAGTGCTATGGTCCCTATCCACTTTTCCCAACTCATTGGCTAGATGAGAGGTACTTCCTATGAGTCTCAGACTACATGGGTAGGATGTATGTTGGGGCATCCACAACAGAAGGTGAGCCACTCATCCTGCTCATATGCCATAGGAGAAGGTGAGCCACTTATCCTATGCATATATCATCAATTGTAGGGGAAGGTGAACCACTCATCTTACACACATGTCATCAATCATAGGGAACGGTGAACCACTCACCCTACACACATGTCAACCATCATGGGTATCACAGGGGAAGGTGAATCACTCACCCTGTACACAACGCACCTATAGGGGAAGGTGGACCACTCACCCTATGGTCGCTCATAGCTCCAAAAAGTACTCGAAGCCCCCAGGAGCTCCTAGAGCTCAGTGTCCAACGCAAGTGGGACCCTCATGAGAGGGTCCTTCCACAACTCCAAGTCTCTCTCGGAAGGCTAAGAATTTGACCTTCCCCAAGGGCTTTGTGAGAATGTCAGGGATCTGCTCATCAATCCTGATGTGTTGGAGCCTTATTGCTCCTCGTTGTACCATATCTCGAATGAAGTGGTACTTGATGTCAATATGCTTGGAGCGGTCGTGGAACACAAGATTATTTGAAAAGCGAATCCCACTCTGGTTGTCGAAATAGATCACGGTGGTATCCAACACATGCTCAAATAGCTCACTGAAGAGCTTCCTATTAGTTTCTGTAGCATCAGAGGTGTTCTAGTCTCGAAACTTTGTGGAGAGGCTAAAACATAGGAGTTCTTCAAAACCCATAAATAATTTCTGGAAATTCCACCTAAAAGTGTCTCAATTAGATAATTATCCTATTTTTAAGTATTTCCTAAGTCTAAAATTAGGAAATCTGGATAATTAATCATAATTAATTGAGATAAGGTGTGAATCATCTGGAAACTCACATGGATCGACAGGGAATTAATGTTGGCCCTTAATTAAGATTTAGTCTTGGCCGTTGGAGGTTCAACAAAGGATTATAAGAAGAAGTCGATGGGTAGATGGAGAACACATTTGAGATACTTGTGAGAACCACAAAGAGTTCGATTTCCTTGGAGAGTTTGATTTTCCAGAGAGTGAGCAATGATGGAAGAGTTCGAGCTTCAGTAGGGAAGCAGAGAGAGAGGGGCAAGGATGGTGATTTAGAGAGGCAACAACAAGAGGCCGAGTTATTCCCAGTGAGGCAACACAAAGGACTGCACAGTTAGCTTCAGAGGGAAATTCGATTTAGTTGGGGGGGGGGGGGCGAAATCAATTTAGTTTCTAGAGGCTTGGAAAGTCTTCCAGAAGGCCGGAGAATCATTTTCCTTAGCAGAGATAGGGAAAACAACTTGATCAGAGGCAGTTCCGGCTAGACGTCAAAGGGTTTGCACAAGCACTATGCAGAGGATCCAGGATGACGAGTTTTCCGAGGTAAAGTTGTGCCGAGGTTGCTTGTGGAGGAAGGGAAATTCCCTTAGATAATTTCGGCTAGATTTCCTTGCTGTGGATTACCAGTTTTAAGGCATCCAGATTCTACTCAGAATTTCATTGCTGCATAATATAATAAAAACCCTCAGATGTTGCATCGATTTTCCCAAGCTGGGTTTTTCCGAGGACATTTGTCCAAAAATAACTGTGTTAATTTTTGTGTGTGTGTGTGTTAGTATATTTGTCAGTTTCTAGTGCTATTATTTTCCGCAGTTTAATTTATGAAGGTTGCAGTGTGAATTATTAGGTGTTTGCCGTAGCAAATAAATTGTTAAATTAATTAACAACTAGAAGAATAATTTCCAGTCTCTGCAATAAAATTTCGTAGCGAAATTTTATGAGATGAAAAATAATTTCGTAGCACTGAAATTTTCACACTTCCTCAACTAGAGAGCTTCACAGCACACCATACTAGCAACAATATATTCAACCTCGACGGTGCTTAATGGAACTGATTTCTGCTTCTTGCTCATCCATGAAATTGAAGCAAGACCCTGATGAGAAGCAACATCTTGACGTGCTCTTTCTATCTACCACATTGCCAGCCCAATCAACATCATTATATCCATGCTACCTCAAATTCCCGACAATGTATCTCAACCCATAGTTGATTGTGCCACGGAGATATTTCAAGAGATTCCTAGCAACAATCCAATGTATGTGATGAGGTTCAACCATAAATTGACTCAACTTGTTCACATCGAAGGATATGTCTAGATGAGAGTTTACCAAGAACATCAGGACCCCCACAAGTTGTCGATACTCAGAAGAGTTTGCCAATTTGGGCCCAACAACACTTCCATAGATATCCACTATCCCACATCTCTCGAGCAACTTCACAATGTGTTTTCCTTGAGAAAAGAAAATCTCACTTGGCTTTTGCCAGATCTCTAGGCCTAGGAAGTAATGCATCAATCCTAGGTCCTTCATCTCAAATTTGGAAGTCAACTCCCTCTTGCATTGATAAGGGTTGGCACTAGTCAGAAAAAGATCATCAACATAAAGGACCAAAATGAGAGGCATGTCCTTTTCAACCTTGAAGTACAGGTTTGGATCAACATAACTCCTTGTAAATCCTAGCTTCGTAAGGTAGCTATCAATCCTCTCATACCAAGCCCTAGGGGCTTGCTTCAACCCATAATGGGCTTTCTTCAACCTGCATACGTGTGTCCTTCTATCTTGAACTTCGAACCCCTGAGGTTGTTCCAAGTAGACTTCCTCCTTAAGCGAGCCATGCAAGAAAGCAGTCTTAACGTCCATATCCATCTTTGAGTAGTGTCGAGAGCGATAATATATTGGATAGTGGTATATTGGGCAACCGGTGCAAATATCTCGTTATAGTCCACTCCTTCCTTTTGAGAGAAGCCACGAGCAATGAACCTGGCCTTATATTTTTCAACACTTCCATCGGCTCCATGTTTAATTTTGTAAATCCATTTTGAGGTGACCACAAATTTGTCCTTGGGTCTAGGTACCACGCCCCAGACACCATTTTTCATGATAGATTCATATTCCTCATTCGTTGCATCCTTCCATACTTGATGTTTTACAACTTCTTCAAACGTTCATGGTTAAGCTTGAACGATAGTACTCATAGTAGCCAAGTAACCTTGATACCTGTTCGATTTCTTACTTTCACGAAATGTACCTCTTGGAGCAATATGTCTTTCAGCATCTTCGATGTGAAAATTTCAACTATTGCAGCAACTGGAAATTATTCTTGTAATTGTAAATTTAATTATGCAGTTTATTTGCTACGGAAAACAACGAATAAACTCTCAACTGCAATTTTCACCATAAAACACTGTGGAAAAATAGCAAACTGGAAACTGAGAGATTTTAGCACACACATAAAATTTTGACACTGTTATTTTTGGACAATCGTCCCCAAAAAATCTAAATGTGGGAAAACCGATGCAGCAGATGAGGGTTTTATTATTAATATGTAGCAAAAATTCAGAGTACAATAAAATGACGCCAAATCGACGTTTCTATCTGAAAGATATACCGGCCAAAATATCTGAGGGAATTTTACCCTTCTCTTTAGGAATTCTCGGCTCAGTCTGGGCTCAGAAATTGACCCCCGGAATGATTTGCATCAACCTTTGTGCTGGCTTTGCGCAGTCCCTTGTACGCTCAACCCGAAACTCCCTCTGAAGCAGACGTCTTGCCTATCTCTGTTGCTGGAAGTCTCTGTTCAGGTCTTCTAGAAAATTTCCTGGCCTTTGGCACCTGAAACAACCCACTTCACAGCGAAATTGAACTGCCTTTCTTGAGGCACTGCACAACTCCTGTGTAGCCTCCTGGAGAATAATTACGGCCTCGTCTTCTGACTCCTCAAGAACTGGAAACTCCTCTGGAAAATCACTATGCTGCCTCTCAGCCACCTGCTACTCAATCACTGGCTCAATCTCACTGTTGAATCATCTGCCACTGGGAAATCGAACTGCCTAGATCACTGAGTATTTGCAACTGGTGTCATCTCCATCTACCCATCGACTTCTTATAATCTTCTGTTGGAGCACCAACAACCAATATTAAAACATAATCGATGGCCCAAATTAATTCCCTGTCGATCCATGTGAGTTTCTAGATGATTCTCACCTTATCTCAATTAACACTGATTAATTAACCATATTCCCTAAGTTTAGACTTAGGAAATATTTAAAAACTAGCTAATAATCTAATTGAGACACTTCTAGGTGGAATTTCCAAAAACGATTCTGGGTTTTGGAGATCTCATATATTCTAACTTCTCCACCAAATTTCATGGCTAGAACACATCCGATGCTACAGAAACTAACACTCCCTCTTAACGAGGATTGTGTTCTCTATCTAGTGCTGCACATCCTGCTACAATACATTGTCTCTGTGTCACCTCTGTCACGCTGCTGCTGCTGCCCACCAACTTCTGCACAACTTTGATGTTGTTTCTGACATTGCCATACTGTTGTCAACACTACATCTGCACTGCAACTCCCTCTCATTTGTTGTTGTTACGACTGCAACTACTGCAACTAAAAAGCATCCAAAAGTATTTGTCCCTGCTACTAAAACGGGTTCTCCACCATACCCATATGTTCTCCAAAATAGACGAACTTAGCTCTCCCTAGAGCTTTTGTGAGTATATTTGCAACCTACTCTTCTATGGGAACATAATGTAGCTAGACTGCTCCAGGCTGTACACAATCTTTGATGAAATGACATCGAATATCTGTGTATCGACCTGTCATGAAACACTAGATTCTGAGAGAGCTTTATGCAACTTTGATTATCACAATAGACACTAGTTGCCTCCAACCTCTACCTGAACAAGCTTACTAGCAGCTTCCGAAGCCATATCGCTTCGCATGTAGTTGTGCTTGTTGCCATATAGTTTGCTTCTGCAGAGCTCAATGCTATTGATTTCTGCTTCTTGCTACACCAAGAAACTATTCTTGATCGAACACTGAAGCAGTACTCAGAGGTACTTTCCTTGACCATTGAACTGCTTGCCCAATCTGCATCTGAGAATCTGCTGTGAAAATTTCTAAACTGAAATTCTACTACTACAACAACTAATTTATTTCACCTACTTATTATTCACAATAAGTTATTTACAAAATCCCTTTAGCAAATATTAAAATAAATTCTACTGCAGTTATCACACAATTACCCAGAGAAAAATACATGCACAAGAACCAATCACATCAACACAATTATTTTTGGACAATTGTCCCCGGAAAAACCCAATGTGGGAAAACCGGTGCAGCAGATGAGGGCTTTATTAATCTTCAACAACAATTGCTTTTACAAGGAATGATTTTACAGAGAAACTGAAAGAAAACACCTGAGACTTTCCCTTTGAGACCTTCTGACACTTTGGAGACCCTGCTCCCACTTCTGCATCACCCCTGTGTCACTCTGCGTGGCCCAGCGTGGCTCTGAGTGGCTTTGCGTCCCTCTGCGTCAGCCTGTGTAAGCTTTGCGTCTCTCCTCTGGACTGCATCTCTCTTTGCGCTGTCTCCCACTGTCCCTGCGTCACCTCCTCCTTAGTCACTGCTTGTTGCTGATGCCCTCCTCTTCCTCCACCTTGCAACTCTCCCTCTAAAATCGATCTCCTCTACTTGAGAATTGATTTTCCTTGAGATACTGAGTATCTGCCAGTGTCTCTCCAAATGATCCTCAAGTCTTCTCTTATACTTTTCCTGTTGACGAATCAATGATCGAGATTAAGTCCCTAATCAATGGATAAGATTAAAACAAACTTGATCCTCGTCTCTTAGATGCTTCTTACCTTTATCTTTATTAATACCCATTAATATTTTTATTTTCCTAAGTTTAGACTTAGGAACCATTAAAAATATTAATTATTTTAATAACTCCTCATTCGGGTGGAATTTCTCAAAACGATTTCTGGGTCTTGGAGATCTCATGTGCCTTAGCCTCTCCTCCAAATTTCAAGGCTAGAGCACATCCGATGCTACCAAAAATCAACATACACATAGTCTGACGTCATCCCCTTAGGTATATCTCAACTAGTACTCGACTATGCCACACAGATACCTCAAAATATGCCTCACTGTTGTCCAATGTATCGTCTTCAGTTCTACCATAAATTCACTGAGGGTATTGACTGCGAAGCAAATATTTGGCCTAGTGTTGACCAGATACATGAGAGACTCGATACGCTCTCTATACAAGGTGGGGTTGAAATCCTTGTCATTTGATGCATCTATCTTCTTCCAGTAGGTGATCATGGACGTAGACATGCGTCTACAATCCTGCATTCTGAACCTCTTCAAAATATCTGTGGCATATCTTCCTTGCCCAAGGAAGATCTCCTTGTCCTTCTGCCACACTTCCAATCCTAGGAGATAGTGCATCAACCCCAAATCCTTCATATCAAACTTTGCTTCTATATTCCTCTTGCAATCTTCTATGAGCCCTGATGATCCTGTCAAGAAGAGATCATCCACATACAATACTAGAATGAGTGGCTCACCCTCTACCATCAAATAGTAAAGTTTGGGATCTGCGTCACTCTTGACGAATCCCATTTGTTTCAAGTAGCTGTCAATCCGACCATACCATGGCTTGGGAGCCTATTTGAGCCTGTATAAAGCTTTCTTCAATCTGCACACATGAGTGCGTCTCTCATGATTCTCGAAGCCCTCTCGCTGTTCAATGTAAACCTCTCCTTGTATCACCCCATTCAAGAACGCTGTCTTAACGTCCATCTGGTGAATCTTTCATCCCATTTGAGCTGCTAGGGATATAACTGACCGAATAGAGGTGTATTTGGCAACTGGGGCAAAGGTCTCATAATCTATCCCTTCTTTCTGTGCATACCCCTTTGCCACGAACCTAGCCTTGTACTTCCCTATGCTACCATCTGCGACATACTTGATCTTGTAGATCCATCGAGAACCTACAACTGACCTGTCCTCAGGGCTCAACACCACCTCTCAAACATCATTCGTCATGATAGAGTTGTACTCTTTTACCATGGCATCTACCCACACCTGATGTTGCGCGACTTTCTGAAAATTGGAAGGTTCTGCAACCTGGGCTACCAATGCTTGATGTTTGTCAGGATGCCTGCGCTGTCTTTTGTTTGTTCGCGGAGCTCCGACAAACTCCTCTGTATCATCTCTTAATGTCTGATGAACCTCTTTGCTGCTTCGACCACTAGTAGTGGGAGGTTCTACTAGCTCCTCATCCTGCTCCTGCTGCTCCGTCCCAGAGATCTCACTGTATTCCCTGCTCCTGCTGCTCCGTCCCAGAGATCTCACTGTATTCCCTGCTCCTGAGGAAATACTAGTACTGTTTACTGAATTGGATCCTTGTGACTGTCACAATGGTGGTCCCACTCGCTGCCCTTGTGGCTGCCTCTATTGCTAGACCAATGGAACTTCAGTTCGCTGATCTTGATCACTTACAGGCATCTCACGAGATCTCTTGAAAGCTCGATCTTCCATGAACTTTACGTCTCGTCTTACTACAATCTTCCTATTGCTACGAATGTAGATCCTGTATGCCTTGGAGGTCTCACTATACTCGACGAGAAACCTATTCTCTGAAGTATGATCCAATTTGGTGTGCTTCTCATCTGGCACGTGGCAATATGCAACTCTACCAAAGATCTTGAAGTGACTAACTTCTGACTTCTTCCATGTGAAGACCCCTTCTGGCGTTTTCTTCCCCAATGCTCTATGAGTAGTTCGATTCTGAATATATATCGCCGTGTTACATTGCTCTGCCCATAGAAACCTTTGCAGATCCTGGTCATTTAACATTGCTTTTGTAGCCCCAACTATGGTTTTGTTTTTCCTCTCCACTACTCCATTTTGTTGTGGATTATATGGAGCTGTCCATTCTCTTCTGATGCCTTCTTTTGCACAAAAGTCTGTGAAGACTTTATCAATATACTCTACACCATTATTTGAGCGAAGCACCTTGATCTTCTTCCCCATCGCATTCTCCATGAGGGCCTTCAATGTTGGAAAATCAAAGCAATTGTACTAGCGTTTGAGTCTCCTTTCTTTATAATTACTTGTGAGTGTGTTGGCTTCTTTTACTTCTTTATTATCTTATCTTTCGTCAAGCAATTACCATATTATGTGTGTATGAAGATCACAAAAACAAGAGACACAAGATGTAGGCACTATGCCAGGGCAAAACCCCCCTTGAGGGGAAAACCCAGTGAAGAAAATTCTTCCTCTCAATAGGGGTGTGTCAAGCCCATGAGTCGTGCGGCTGATGTGCGACGAAGTGGGGCGACGCGCCCTCGGTTAAACGCGACGAGCTGGCGTCCGACAAGTCGGTGGGTGCGACGAGTTGGAGAGCGGCGAGTCGGTTGCGACGTTAGTTGTTACGTTTAGATGAGTTGGCGTGCGACGAGCCAATGAAAGGCAAAATTTGGCTAAGAGTTGAAGACTTGAGGAGGGCGACCTTATATGGTGCGGTCGGGCAAGTGGACCCAGTGAGGTGAATTGGTGGGCGAGCTGACCTCAAGTATGGGCACAGACAGTCAAATTGAAGGTCTGCTTGGGTAGGCTGACCCATGGTGGAAACTTGGCATTTGGGTATAAGAAGGAGAATGCCATGGTGGAGAAAAGCAACAAAGCAAATTCACACAAAGCAAACATAAGGCGACTTGGAGAGAGCAAGTGGACAACCATAAGGAGGAGGCTGAGGTACAAGCGGTGCGAGGCCGAAGTACCAAGGCGAGTTTTGAATGCAGGCTGAATGAGCCATAGTTCGGGCGAACTGGGCGAGCTGCAGGTCGGGTGAACCATAGGGCGGTTTTGCCCGCGGGTGGACACAGGTGGGTGAACCGAGCGGGCGAGTTGGGCAGACGATCAAGCGGACCAATGAGCAGACAGGTGAGCTGGGTGCAGTGGACGAGTTGCAAGGTGTTGGCAGGCAACAGGGCATGGACAAGTTGGGCGTGTTGCATGATAGCGACAAGCTGGGCGTGTTGCATGATAGCGACAAGCTGGGCGTGTTGCATGATAGCGACAAGCTGGGCGGGAGGCCTGAGCTCGGGGCAGGGCTGCACACCAGGCGAACGCTGAATGGGAGTGCAATTGGTTGGAGGTTAGCACGGGCGCCAGGCGACATGACGGGCACCGGGCGACACGACGGGCACCGAGTAACATGATCGGTGATACGAGTTGGTGAATGGGCGAGGCTGCACGAAGGGTTGGGCAGGCGACCCGATTGGCTGAATGAGTTGGGCAAGGCCGCACGGTGGGCGGACCGCCCTGGGCGAGGCTGCACGAAGAGTCGGGCAGGTCGAACGACGATCTAAGGTGAAATTTCTAGAATTGGTGGTTGGTCTTGTTTGGCCAAGAATATTTTGGGGTTGCCTTGGAAAGGCTGTTGTACTTATAAAAACATATACTGTTATATATATTGTGGGCAGACTCTTATCAGGGAGTTGCCCCTCCCTTAAAAAGACTAAGTGTATTTATATGGTTATGTAGATGAATGGTGAATTGAATGTTTCTGCTGTGTACTATGAATGATAAATGCTTAGAAAGTGAAAAATAAACTAAGTAATGTTAGGCGTAGTTCACACTTGAAAGTAATGTTGAAAAGAAATCGGGTGGTGGTGCCACACCTGCCTATGAGTGATTGAAAGACTACCTGCTTCTAGGGTTTGTCCTAGTGTTAATGTGAAAATTCCTAGATTCGAAGCAACTCCTACTGCAACAAATCTGAATCTACTTCACCTCGTTGATTTGTAAATTGCATTCATCAAGTTATTCTTCTGCATATTGAAGCAAATTACTTCTGTAACCTACACCAATTAAATATTTGATCTCATGAAAAAAAACAGAGCAAAGAACAAGATACATAGGACACACTTATTTTTGGACACAATAGTCCCCTGAAAAACCAATCCGAGAGAACTGGTGCACAGTTTCAGGGTTTATTATTATGCAAGATAAATATCTGAATACAAATCTAGGATGCTCATTTAGCAATCCTTTACAGAGAAAATATTGGTGGAAAATCTAAGTGAATTTTACCTCACTTCACTCGACAGAATTCCAGCTGATCCGGCACAAGACTGGTTAACCCCGGCTATTTCTATGTTGGCTGTGTGTCACCTTCTCTACCCTTTGCGTCAGCGCTCCCGACTGTTCTGGCAGTTCCCGACAGTTCCGTCTGTTTCGACAGTTCCCGACAATGCCGTCTGTTCCGACAGTTCTGGATTCTGTGTGACAGGCAACTTTTTGTGTTAACTCACCTGGCTACCGTGCTGCCTTTATGTCAGCTCTCCTGGTTGTTCCGACAGTTCCCAACAGTTTCGGTTGTTCCGACAATTGTGGATTCTTCGTGACAGGCAACTTTTCTACGTCAGCTCTCTCGATTACTGCGCTGCTCTCCGCCTCTCTGTTAGTGTTCTCTATAAAGTCCTCTCGGATTCTCACTGTCCTTTCTCTGCAAGATCTCCCCGATTGATTTTCCTTCTGAGAACTTCACACCTCAGAAAATCGATTTCCTCAATCTCCTTGTGTGTGTTTTCAAATGAACCCCAAACTTCCATTTATACTTTTCTTGTTGAGTCTTCAACGACCGAGATTAAGTCTCTAATCAACGACTAAGATTAAAACATGACTTCATCCGCGTTCTAGATCATTCTCACACATAATTTGATTTTTACCCATTCATATTTTAATTTCCCCAAGTTTAGACTTAGGAACCCTATTAAAAATATTAATTATTTTAATAAAATACAATCTGGGTGGAATTTCACCAAACGGTTTTTGGGTTCTTTAGAACTCATGTGCCTTAGCCTCTCCACCAATTTTCAAGGCTAGAGCACTTCCGATGCTACCAAAAACTTACAGTCAAGAAGTCATAATCATTGTCATATGAAGAAGACCCCATTGGGCACATTGTAACATGTAAAAAAGAATTATTTTTGTATTTAAAAGTGTCAAAACACCCTCCAAGACCAAGTCGGCCTAAAAAGGGCATTTCATCCTCCTTGAAAGACTATATAAAGGAGGGAACTCAACCTCCTATGGTCACTCACTCATCTTCTCATCATCTAAGCGAAGGAGAAACATAAGAAGGCTAGCAAAGAAGGAAGAAGGACAAAGGTTGAAGTTTTTGGGTTATTTCTCTCTCTTTTCACACGTGTGAAGGAAGGGGGCTAGGGTTTTGTTGCTGCAAGATCGAACTTGGAGAAATTGTAGAAAGAAGGTTGAATGAAGGTCTACTAGGTCATCCTCAAGCCCTAGAAGAAGGAGAAACCCAAGAGAAGGTCAAAGGAAGCCTTGGAAGCCCTAGATTTGCTCACACATGTGGAGGCAACAATTGTTGCAGGTGCCAAAAATTTCAGACTTGCAGTAGAGGTCGAAATTATGTAGTTCGGGTTCGAAGTTTTGTAGCTAGAAGAGATTTGACTAGGTTTGACTTGGACAAAGGAAACACATCATCAAAAAGGTCAGACTTGGTCTTGGAAGGGTATTGATCTTGGTCTATAGGTCTTGGAATTCGTCATTTGAAGAATCTATAAGAAGAGAAGAGATTTGTGGGTTTTCCTCTCAAGTGGAGAGATTTGTGGTTTTTCCTATGTTCTTGTGTATTGTTGATCTTCTTGCTTTGGTAGCTGCTTGATGATAAGAATAACATAATAATGAGAGAAGAAGCTAATAAGTAAGAAAAAGTAAAAAGACATCACAAGCGGTTATCAAGTTTACAAGAAATCATCCTAATTACAGCCTTATAGATTTCTCAACATGGTATCAGAGCTAAGGTTGACTAAGGGCATGATGAAGATCACTACACCCTTGAAAAAATCTTTGAAGCAGTGTTCTATGCTAGCAAGTCATCTCAAGCAAGGTATCAAGGCATCGTGGAATCTCGTATTATCCATCAACAACAGTATGACCAAGACTTCTACAAAGGATGAAGGATTATTCTCAGCACTTACAGAGATATTTGATGAAGAGAATATTTGGGTAATCGACAATAGAGCATGAAGACATATGACAGGTGAGGACAAGCAACTAAAGACCTTATCAAGTGGAAAATCTTCCTACTCCGTTGAACTTGGTGACAAGAAGTGCTATCCTGTAAGAGGAATTGGATCAACGTAGTTGGAGCTCGAGAATTGAGGAAATATTCATCTCAACAACATGCTATTTGTTCCAGGTTTGCAAAAGAATCTATTTTCTATTTCACGTTTAGAATCTATTTTCTAGTCGCGTTTATAGATGGAAAGGTTGTAGTATGGGACAAAGACTCTAGCATCAACAATGCAAAAGTCATTGGGATTCGTGAAAGAAGACTCTACAGGTTACTGTCACCTCTCTCTCAAGCATTAGTTCACAATGTTGCACGAAGCGGGGACGAAACGGGGACGCAGAAGCGTCATTTTCCAAAAATCTAGGAAGCGAAGCGTCTCGGAAGCGTCTACTATATATATATATATTTTGTTTTTTGCATTTATATTAAAAAAACATCCAAAATACCAAATTAGTTGTAGAAGACATGAAAACATGCATATTTTTACATAAATCAAGATAGATGTGGCATCCATTGTACATAAATGATTAATTATTCCAACATCAACCATCTATAATCTAGATTCCTCTTCTCTTGTCTAGCCTTTGCCTCTACTTCAATTCTATAGGGATTTTAGTCAACATTGCCTAATTTTGATCAAACAACTTAATCCAAGCCTTATAATATGGTAAAGAAAACTTAACATGCTTGATCAATGATTTTAACTTCAGTGAAGGGTACATAATTGCTAAGGCCATGACAAAGGAGTTCAACAATCAATAACACCAACACTGGGGTACACATAGGGCTTGTTGCTCTTGATTAAATGCCAATCACATGCCCTCATACATGATATAATATAATGAAACGCCACAATCCCATTGATCTTGAAAACTGTTAAGTCTGTTGAATTTTGAATGGGATGTGAAATTCTATTTTCTCCATATGAAGTCTGATGAGGTTGGAACCACTCTCCAACATCCCGAGTCATTTCATGGTAATGTTAAAAATTTAAGTAAAAGGATGGACATGAAAGATAAAGGAGAATGTCACTTTTACTTTAAGAATTTAACATTACCATTAGGGAGCATATAAGAAGCGTCTAGGGAGCATCAAGGGGCACCTTGGGAGTATTCGGAAAGTGCAGTTCCTCACAGAATAGTTCGGAATTTCCAAAAACAAAAAAAGCCCCGCGGAATTGTTGGACACAGATTGTCATTGATGTCAATATGGCAATATTCGAGGAGCAGATAAAGACGAGAGGAGCAGACAGAGCCAAAGAAGAGGAGCACACAGAGCCATCAGAGTAGATGGAGACGAGAGGAGCAAATATACCACAGATAACGCTATCAGGAGCCATCGGGAGCCGTATAGGCCACAAAAGCTTATCGGATGCTAGCGATTACACTATCAGAAGCTTATCGGGCCTGTAAAGCCCATATATGCGTTTAATACATTATCAGAGCAGAAACCATATAAATATGCATTAACGTAAATGGAGGTGGAATACTATGAATCCCCGACAAATACACTATCAGAGTTGCGTAGATGGATGGCAGATACAACACGACGGGCAGATCCAACGGTCGCAGGCGATAAAGATGCACACAGGTTAACAAGCGGGAGGGCCGTACTAAAAGGTGGTAAGCGGTTTCCCCACACCGCTCACGGGAAAAGGTGGCTTACGTACGAGATGGTGCGATCCTGTAATAAAGCGTTGTGTGGCAGATGGGACGGCGGGGAAACAACTTTCCCCGCGGGCTATCGCGTGCGCAAGTTTGCGGGGCAGGAGCTGCGAACGCCGTCAGATCTTGTGACGGATGATCGAACGGCTGGGATAATCGCGCATGTTTCGGGGTTGATGTGACAGGAGAACGGTGGAGAAGTTTAACGACCGTTGCATCGCGATGTGATGATCAAACGGTGCAGGTTCAATCGCATGGGTTTCCGACTGTTATGATAGGGAAACAGTGAATTTGATGATTTGGCGAGGAACAATGACTTTTCATCGAGTTATAGAGTAAAAATGGAGGTAGCAGGGTTTATTTGATCCTCGAGTTGTTGGATTATAGCAAAGCTAACAATTGTAATTCGGCCTCTCTTACACATTAACGTGACCTGTAAGAATTTGATGAATCCGAATAGACAGAGGAAGCCATGGATCGGGAAGCTGAAAGATCAAGTGAGTCAGAGGAAATGACAGCGACCGAGGAGGAAGCCAAAGAGGTGGAGGAAAGCGGAAACGAAGAGTCAGAGACATCTGAGATACATAAAAAAAAACATAAAAACAAAGTAAGATGGTGATTTTTTATATATAGATAATCAGTGAGAGAGGAAGCTGAAGAACAGGCAAGAAGAAGGAAAGGCCAGAAAAGCAAGAGAACAGGAGAATAGCAGAAGCTCAGCAAGCTTGTGAGTAGAGAACAACAACAGAACAGTTTATATCAAGGTTGGGTTGGAGGCCAAGAGGTTGGAGCCTCAGAATTGAACAAGACTAAAGTCATTAGGGGTAGGTGCTCCTAAGTACAGAACCACTGCTAAACAGAGTTGGTGCTCTGGAGGTTGGAGTCTCACTGAAGTCCAAGTTGGAGCTTGGCAACTATTCACAGTCAAATATATACTTATATTGTATTTCCTTCATTGTACTTCTTGAGTTTTTTAATAAAAGCATTTATTCAGCTGCTGGTTTCTGTCTTCTGTATATACATATACATATCTATATATGCTTTTGGCAATCACTAGAACAAAAAAAGTCAGAAATACTGATTCACCTCCTCCCCCCCCTCTTAGTATTTCCAACAATTGGTATCAGAGCAGGCTTCTTCATACTAGCCTAACAGCTTGAAGAAGGATCCGCAACCATGATGAGAAATCATGAAGCATCAGGAAGACCTCCTTTGTTCGATGGCACTAACTTTGGTTTCTGGAAGAAAAGAATGACCTACTACTTAATGTCCCTTGGACCTGAAGTCTGGCATTTTGTTCAAAATGAATGCAAGACTACTTCCACTCTTCCAACAGACCAAGATGAGAGGAAAGCCTACATCGCAAATGCAAAGGCCATGAACTCCATCACTAGTGGAATCACTGATTCCGAGTTTACAAAAATCATGCAATGTACCTCTGCCAAAGAAATGTGGGAGAAGCTAGTTGGCTTGTATGATGGAGACTCAAAGGTCAAAAAGGAAAAACTTCAAAATCACTGAAGACAATTTGAAAGTTTGAGGATGGAAGATGAAGAAGATATTGCAGGATACCTCCTCCGAGTATCTGAAGTGGTAAACTCCCTGAAAGGATTGGACGAAAAAGTTGAAGAAAGTACCATTGTTGAAAAGGTATTAAGTCTCTTGCAGACAGATTTGACTCCAAAATAAGCGCTATAGAAGAAGCAAAGGATCTAGATACCCTCAAAATGGATGAACTCCATGGAATTCTCACTGCTTATGAAATGAGGAAAGGTGGCCCAAGCTCCAAAGATGCAGCATTCATGGCCTCAAAGTCAAAGAAGGGGAAAGAAAGGAATGACTATAGTGATGAGTTAGATGTGGAATTCGAATTAGCTCAATTTGTACGAAAGCTGAAGAGAGGATCTAAGCTTAAAGGCAAGTATCCTCTTATCTGTTTTAAATGTGGAAAAATAGGTCATTATGCAGCAAAATGTCCTCATAAACATGACAGTGATGATGAAGGAAATTCTAAAAGAATGGCACATAAAAAGAAAGGGTTCAATAAGAAAAACTTCTTCTCCAAGCAAGATGAATCTGATGAGGATGAGTTTATGGTCATCAAAAGGAAATCAGATGAGGAAAGTGATCATGATGAAAGCCAAGAAGCATTATTCATGGCACTCGCAGATGATGATGACTCAGGGCTGGAAGGAAATGTAGATGAACTATTAATAAGCGCCATTGAAGAAAATGAGAAACTATGGAACAAAATCATTTCTCTCAAAGTAGAAAACGAGGAAATAAGAAGGAGAGAAGATCTCTTGGAAGCAAAGCTTAAAGAAAAGGAAGAGACTTGTGAAGAAAGCGAGGCCAAAATAGTGTCTCTGAGAAAGGAGTTGGAGCAAATTAAAAAGGGCTGTAAAAGCTCTCAAATACTTGAGACTATTATGAAAAATCAAAAACCTCAACATGACAAGTCTGGAATAGGTTTCAAAGGAGAATCCTCAAGCACTGAGAATAATGCGAAAAGCTATGCCGATGCACTTTCCTGCAATCCAAAAGATGAAAAAGTATGTTATCAAAAGTGCATCCCAGATCCCAAGAATGAAGAGAGAGTTGCTTCAAAGAAGAATGTGAAGTCGAATCATGGACACTACAGCAAATACAAACCTGTACTCCACCAAAGGCCCATCGCAAATCCGAAGAACGAGGGAGGAGTAATTCCCAGGATGGAAATCGACTCAAATCGTGGTTGCTTCAACAAGTACAAAACCATCTTTCTTGGACACTGCTTTCACTGTAAAAACTTCGGTCATCAAGCCAGACATTGTATGGCTCGCAGAAGTGAAAAGACAAATCTAAAGGACCGAATAATCAACTCATATGCCTCGAAAAGGCAGGTACAAATCAAAATGTTCAATTCATTTGATCCCTTGACCAAATTTGATCTGATTTGCTCCTTTTGCTACAATAATGGACACTATGAACAAGACTACACACTCAAAGGAAGAAATACGAGTACCAAGAACTCTAGCATGGAAAAATGCGGCCTGGCTCTATATGCTCAAAATAATGAAAACCAATGGTTTGTAGATAGTGGGTGCTCCAGACACATGACAGGAGACAGAAGGAAGTTTGTCTCGCTGAGCAAAAAGGAAGGGAATGTGTCTTTTGGTAGTGGATCAGGCAGAATTGCAGGAGAAGGAACAATTAGTCTGATCAATGGAAAAGGAAAAGCTCAAGATGCTCTGCTAGTTGCTGGGCTCAAACACAACCTCCTGAGTGTCAGCCAAATCTGTGATCAAGGACATAAGGTCGTTTTTAGCACCAAAGACTGTGAAATAAAGAACTCTGCCTCAGGGAAACTTGTGGCGAAAGGGGTGAGAACATGAGGCAACATTTATATTCTGAACAAGATTCAAGAAAATAAATGCTACTTAAGACAGATGAGAGTTGGCTGTGGCACAAGCGACTTGGACATACAAGCTTCGAAAATCTGATCAATATCAGCAAGATCAAAGCTGTACGAGACATCCCAAGGCTGTCCAAACCAAATCAAGCAGTGTGTGGTCCATGTCAACATGGAAAGCAGACCAGAACCAGCCACAAGACAAAGGAGCTCTATACATCAAAGCCCTTGGAGATCATCCATGCTGATGTGTGTGGGCCAACTAGAAATCAAGCACTCCAAGGAGAAAGGTACTTTGTGTTATTTGTTGATGATTATACTAGAATGATGTGGATATATTTCATAAAGTATAAATTTGAAACTTTTGAGTGTTTTAAGAATCTAAAAGCCCTTGTAGAAAATGAAAAAGATTAAAAAATTAAGTGCCTCAGAACAGACAGAGGAGGAGAATTCACATCAAATAAGTTTAGTGAGTTCTGTAATATTCATGGAATTAAAAGGGAATTCTCGGCTGCCAGAACACCTCAGCAAAATGGGGTAGTTGAAAGAAGAAACCGAACAGTCCAAGAAATGGCAAGAACTTCGCTATTAGCAGTAGACTTACAACCTAAATTCTGGAGAGAAGCAGTAGGAACAACTGTCTATACACTTAATCGAACTCAATTAAGACCAAATTGTGAAAAAACTCGTTATGAGCTATGGAAAGGAAGACCTGCTTCGGTGAAGCACTTCAAGATCTTTGGAAGCAAGTGCTTCATAAAAATAAATGATGGCTCACCCGGAAAGTTTGATTCTTGGGTTGATGAAGGAATATTTCTTGGTACTCTACACGGAGCAAGGCTTATAAGGGCTACAATTGTCGACTGAAAAAAATAGTGGAAAGCATTGATGTAAAGGTTGATGAAGATCTTCCAGAAAGGGAAATTGAAGAACATGTAGATGACTCTCTCATTGAAGAAGAAGAACCTAAACAAGAAGTAATAGATGAAGAAGAAGAAGAGGAAAGAGAACCACCTAATACCCCTTCAAAGATGAAGTATGTCCAAAGACATCATCCAGAAGAGCAGATCATTGGCGATAGAGATGAAGGTGTGCAGACCCGAAGAAGGATATCAATCACACCCAAGAGAAAAGTCATTGCCCTCCTATCTATGATAGAACCAGAAACATTTGCAAAAGAAAGTAAGGATCCTCATTGGGTAAAAGCCATGGAAGAAGAAATGTCCCAAATTGAGAAGAACAAGACATGGGAGCTGGTACCTCGTCCAAAGGACAAAAACATAATAGGAACCAAATGGGTGTTCAAAAATAAAATGAATGAGGAAGGACAGGTTATCAGAAATCAGGCAAGACTTGTTTGCAAAGGCTATTCACAAATTGAAGGAGTTGACTTTGAAGAGACATTTGCACCAGTGGCCCGTATGGAAGCTATTAGGATGTTATTGGCATTTGCTTGCTCAAGAGGATTCAAAATCTATCAAATGGACTTAAAATCAACATTTCTAAATGGGGAACTCAAGGAGGAAGTCTACATGGAGCAGCCAGAAGGTTTTGATCTAACAGCAGGGAAGGACTTAGTTTGTAAGTTGAAAAAGGCCTTATATGGGTTGAAACAAGCTCCTAGAGCTTGGTATGCAAGATTGGATCACTATTTACAACAACAAGGCTTCAAAAAGGGAGTGGCTGGAAGCAATCTATACATAAAGACAGATCAAGGTAAGTTACTAGTTGCTCTTGTTTATGTCGATGATCTAATTTTTGCCAGTAATAATGATGAAATGAGCCATGAATTTTCTCAAAACATGTCAAAAGAGTTTGAGATGTCAATGATAGGAGAGTTGTCCCACTTCCTTGGACTTCAAATATCTCAAACTAGAGCAGGATTGTGTATATCTCAAACCAAATATCTAAAAGACATGCTCAAAAAATATGGAATGGAGGATTGTGCACCCATGAGCACACTTATGACCACAAACTGCAAACTGAGCAAAGATGATGACTCCCCTCTAGTAGACGCAACTCATTACAGGTCAATGATTGGAGCCCTTCTATACTTAACAACTACACGACCAAACATAATGCAAGCAGTAGGAATGGTGGGAAGATTTCAATCTACTCCCAAACAATCCCATTTATTAGCTGTAAAAAGAATTCTCAGATAT
The DNA here is from genome assembly GCA_031772625.1 of Pinus tabuliformis. Classification (NCBI taxonomy): domain Eukaryota; kingdom Viridiplantae; phylum Streptophyta; class Pinopsida; order Pinales; family Pinaceae; genus Pinus; species Pinus tabuliformis. The sequence goes on from CM062814.1 coordinate 529,701,439, forward strand.
CTGAAGGGAACTTCTGATTTTGGTCTTTGGTACCCAAAGGACTCAACACTGACTGTAACTGCATACACCGATGCCGATTGGGCTGGAAGTATAGATGATCGGAAAAGCACTAGTGGAAATGCATTCTTCCTAGGAAACTGTTTGGTATCTTGGCTCAGCAAAAAATAGTCATTCATATCATTATCCACAGCCGAAGCTGAGTATATTGTTGCAGCAGACTGTTGTTCTCAGATACTATGGATGAAGGAAGCTCTAAAAGATCTCGACATATGTACAGATCAACCAATTCCCGTCTATTGTGACACAAGTGCTATCAGTCTCAGCAAAAATCCTGTGATGCACTCAAGAACCCAACACATACCAATCAAGTATCATTTCCTTCGTGAACAAGTAGCTGAACAAAACATCATCCTGAAATATATCAGTACTAAGGAGCAGATAGCTGATATTTTCACAAAACCTCTTCCTTGAGAAGCATTCAAACATCTACGTCAAAAGATGGGGGTTATTTCTTTATCATCACTCAAGTTCATTCATAAAGATGTAGCAGGACAGGGGGAGCAGTTTGACAGGGGGAGTCCATATGCATCCCTTTGCCATTGATGTCAAAGGGGGAGAAAGCAGAAGAATATTGCCATCAATAACAAAGGGGGAGATTGGTGGACCCAGATTGTCATTGATGTCAATATGGCAATATTCGAGGAGCAGATAGAGACGAGAGGAGCAGACAGAGCCGAAGAAGAGCACACAGAGCCATCGGAGCAGATGGAGATGAGAGGAGCAAATATACCGCAGATAACGCTATCAGGAGCCATCAGGAGCCGTATAGGCCACAAAAGCTTATCGGATGCTAGCGATTACACTATCGGAAGCTTATCGGGCCTGTAAAGCCCATATATGCGTTTAATACATTATCAGAGCAGAAACCATATAAATATGCATTAACTTAATCAGAGGCGGAATACTATGAATCCCTGGAAAATACACTATCAGAGTTGCGCAGATGGACAACAGATACATCACGACGAGCAGATCCAACGGTCGCGGCGATAAAGATTAACGCAGGTTAACGAGCGGGAGGGCCATACTAAAAGGCGGTAAGCGGTTTCCCTGCACCGCTCACGGGAAAAGGTGGCTTACGTACGAGATGGCGCGATCGTGTAATAAAGCGCCGCGTGGCAGATGGGACGGCGGGGAAACAACTTTCCTTGCGGGCTATCGCATGCGCAAGTTCGCGGGACGGGAGCTGCGAACGCCGTCAGATCTTGTGGCGAATGATCGAACGGCTGGGATAATCGCGCACGTTTTGGGGTTGATGTGACAGGAGAACGGCAGAGAAGTTTAACGACCGTCAGATCGCGATGCGATGATCGAACGGTGCGGTTCAATCGCATGGGTTTCCGACTGTTATGACAGGGAAACGATGAATTTGAGGATTTGGCGAGGAACGGTGACTTTTCACAGAGTTATAGAGTAAAAATGGAGGTAGCAGGGCTTATTTGATCCTCGAGTTGTCGGATTATAGCAGAGCTAACAATTGTAATTCGGCCTCTCTTCCGCATTAACGTGACTTGTAAGAATTTGATGAATCTGAATAGGCAAAGGAAGCCATGGATCGGGAAGCTGAAATATCAAGCGAGTCAGAGGAAACGACAACGACCGAGGAGGAAGCCAAAGAGGCGGAGGAAAGCGGAAACAAAGAGTGAGAGACATCTGAGATACATAAAAAAAAACATAAAAACAAAGTAAGATGGTGATTTTTTATATATAGATAATCAGTGAGAAGAACAGGCAAGAAGAAGGAAAGGCCAAAAAAGCAAGAGAACAGGAGAATAGTAGAAGCTCAGCAAGCTTGTGAGTAGAGAACAACAGCAGAACAATTTATATCAAGGTTGGGTTGGAGCCCAAGAGTTTGGAGCCTCAGAACTGAACAAGACTAAAGTCATTAGGGGTAGGTGCTCCTAAGTACAGAACCACTGCTAAACAGAGTTGGTGCTCTGGAGGTTGGAGCCTCACTGAAGTCCAAGTTGGAGCTTGGCAACTATTCACAGTTAGATATATACTTATATTGTATTTACTTCATTGTACTTGAGTTTTTTAATAAAAGCATTTATTCCAGCTGCTGGTTTCTGTGTTCTGTGTATACATATACATATCTATATATGCTTTTGGCAATCACTAGAACAAAAAAAGTAAGAAATATTGATTCACCCCCCCCTCTCTTAGTATTTCCAACAGGAACGTCCACCTTCTCTTGGATCCGCTCGCGATCTGCGGTGGATACACGCCTGAACCTCCATAGATCCGCACCCAATCATTTTCGGATTCGCGGATCAGGAAATAGGAACCGCGGATCGAGTAGTAGAGTCATGGATCGGGCCCCCACAAATCCAATTTTGCAAGAACCGCCAAAAAAAGGAGGAACCGCGGATCTGTTTTTTCAATCCGCGGTTCCGTCGAAGGATCGGTGGCGGATCCATATGGGACGCAGATCTGCCTTTGGATCCTTGGGGGGGGGGGACGATTCCTGCAACACTGGTTCACATTGAAGTATGTCCATGTGAAATTTGACATTGAAGGATTGGACGCCTTCACTATAAAATATTACCAACTCTAAATTCAATGGTGAATGGCATCCCTGAACTCAAGGAGGATCATGAAGGAGTATGCAAGGGATGTGCATGAGGGAAAAAATGTTAAGAGACCATTTGGAAGCAGTTCTTCAAGGTCAAAAGTAGTCCTGGATCTCATTGATTCTGATGTATGTGGTCCCATGTCTACAAAGTCTCTTGGAGGTCATTTATATTATGTAACATTCATCGATGATCACTCAACAAAAACTTGGATCTATTTGCTAAAGTCTAAGGATGAAGTATTTGAAAAATTGAAGAATTAAATGCTGAAGTAGAGAACCTTACAGAAAGGAAGATAAAGGTACTAAGATCGGGCAATGGAGGAGAGTACACAGCAAAGGAGCTCATAGATTTCTATAAGGAGGTTGGGATTAAGAGGGAGCTGATAGTCCCATATAATCCTGAACAAAATGGCGTTGCTGAATGAAAGAATCGATCGATTGAGGAAAGTGTTAGAGCCATGTTACATGATCAAGACTTGCCTAAATTTCTGTGGGGTGAAGCAACTAAAAATGCTGTGTATATTCAAAATCGAAGTCCTCATAGATCACTAGACGACATGACTCCCGAGGAAGCATTCACTGGGAAGAAACCAAGGATAGACCATCTCTGAATATTTAGCTATCCTGTCTATATTCACATTTCGAAAGATAAAAGAAAGAAGTTGGATCCTACAAGCATGAAAGGAATATTTGTTGGTTATAGCAACACTTCAAACGCATATAAGATCTACATAAAGGAAGGACACCAAATAGAAGTAAGTCGATATGTGATCTTTGATGAAAATATTGCATTCAAGAAAATGAAGGACCTCCTGATTGACTTTGATGATGAAGAACTTCCAATATTTGAAGAAGGGTGCACTAGGGAGGAAGAGGATTTGAATCATGAAGAAGAAGGTCATAGTGAACCTGTACAACAAGTGATAATTCTTGAAAGCAGAAAGAGACCCAATTGGTTGAATTCTACTCTTCTAGATGCAGAAGGACCTGGTGCAACCAAAAGAATGCTCAAGGAAAGTAAGAAGCCCAAAAGATATTCAGGATATGCAACTTGTTGACCACTTCGTGTCAACTACCCTATAGAAGTACACCTTTTTGCAAAAGGGATTCCATCGTACTCAAACATTCAAATTATCCTGGATTCATCATCATTAGTCATTAGTCTATCAAAGTTGTAAACCCATTCTGCAAATTTTTAATGTAAATGATGCTAGTAAGACCATATATGTATGTAACAACTTAGGTAAGCTTACTATTTTGGCGACGAATTTCATCTTAGGAGGTTTTTCGTCTCACTGATTCATCTGTGTTTCTAAACACGGATGATAGGCAAAGTTTTTCCCTCTAGCCTCACCTCAAAGCTAGGGTGGAATCTGTCGTCAATATCTTAGGTGAGTCCTAGTGTTTTAGTCGAGTCTTTTGTAAAAGTGATTTGGGATTAATTTAAGCTAGTTGGCTAAATTATTTTATTACAAATCAGTTGGTTTAATAGATCATATTGTGTCGCAGAATTGGGTAAATTATTACCGGTTTATGTCGAATGATTGTTTCCCCTTTGAGGGTTGAAATTGTAATATCTTGATATAAAAATATATTTTGGTGCATGATACCTAATATTTAGACACTATGGCTAAAATATTTAAGGGTGGAAAAATTTATTAATACCCTTTAGTGTCAATTAATTAATTTTTCTGGCAAAAAGTGGCAAAAATATTAGCCAGAAAATGGTCAGAAATAAAAATGAGAGAAAAAAATAAATGTTGGAAATACTGAGGGGGGGGTGAAATAGTATTTCTTACTATTTAATTTTTTTAATTGTTCTAGTGATTGTCAACAACCTATATAGATATGTATATGTATACACAGAACACAGAAATCAGCAGCTGAATTTAATGCTTTTATTAAAACTCAAGACAGTGCAAAGAAATAAATACAATATAAGTATAAATCTGATTGTGAATAGTTGCCAAGCTGCAACTTGGACTTTAGTGAGGCTCCAACCTCCAGAGCACCAACTTTGTTTTGCAGTGGTTCTGCACTTAGGAGCACCTACCCCAATGAATTCAGTGCTGTTCAGTTCTGAGGCTCCAACCTCTTGGGCTCCAACCCAACCTTGGTATAAACAGATATGTCGCTGCACTTTATTCAGCTGAGGTTGTCTCACTCCTGTTCTTCTGCCTCTGCTGCTTCTGCTACCTCTACAACCTCCGTTGCTTTTTCTGCCTCTTTTGCCTCTGCTGCTTCTACTATCTCACCCTCGGGTTCTTCACCACCATAACCACACCAACAGTTCTTTGTTTCTACTGTTTTATACATTCCCATGCCTTTGTCCATTTGTTTCCGCTTACACCGTCTCTTAGGCTTCCTCCTCAGTCGCTGTCATTTCCTCTGACTCGCTTGATCTTTCAGCTTCCCTCCTTGATCGTTGTGACTTCCTCTGTGCTGGCTTTTCATTCAACTTCTTGGCTTTACGGTCACTGTGTGTTAAAAATTGTAATCTAGGCCCATTTTTTTCAATGATAACAGGCATCCACAGCCTCCTGTGCATATATGTTCCAGTCCACTTTTCGCCTCCGATCGTGTTAAACGCATGTATGTAAGGTTTTGGCCGCCGATGTATATTTATGCCGTGGATAGTGTTAAAGTATATATATATGTATATATATATGTGTGTGTGTGTGTTTCTCCTCCAATCACGTATTCTGCGCATATAGATATAAAATCTGCCCGTGCCTCGCTGCATAAGCCTATGTGCTTTAGGCCTTGAGCGCTAACTCTAAATCGCCATGTGACCTGACCATATGACTCAGCGCTCTCATTTAATCCTCTGCCTGACCCCCACCGTCGATCGCATTACGATTCGATGGTCTCCGTTACTTCTATTGCACGTTAAACCCTGTTCGTATCCCTGCCGTTGATTACATTCACCGCTTGATCTAACGGTGATAACGCCTCCCGCTTTTGTTAAGTGCTCACGCGTTAACGTGCGATCGTGGCGGTTTCGCGCCCGTCACTTCGGCCATGTGTCGCGCATTAACTAGATCGCGCGGCCATATACGGAAACCGCCTTGGGCCCAAAGGCGGTGCGGGGAATACCGCCTGCCCCTCGGCCATTAACCTCCGCGCGACTTCCGCTCCCGATCACCGTTGGATCCACCACGCCCTGATCCGACGGCCCGCATCCCTCTCGTTAACCTGTGTGCATCTTTATCGCCCGCGACCGTTGGATCTGCCCATCATGCTGTATCTACCGTCCATCCTTCGAAATACCCGCTTCAAAACCTCCAGTGGTAGAATCAATAATCAAAACAGCACAATCGGCCTATGATGTACCCATAATCATGTTCTTGATAAAGTCACGATGGCCTGGTGCATCAATGACGGTACAGTAATACTTGGTTGTCTCAAACTTCCAGAGAGCAATGTCAATAGTAATACCACGCTCGCGCTCAGCCTTAAGCTTGTCAAGAACCCAGGCATACTTGAATGACCTTTTGTTCATTTCCGCAGCTTCCTTCTCAAAACGCTCGATCACACGCTTGTCGATACCGCCAAGCTTGTAAATAAGATGACCGGTAGTGGTGGACTTGCCAGAGTCGACATGTCCTATGACCACAATATTGATGTGGGTCTTCTCTTTACCCATGGTTTTCTAAAAACCAAGTATTCCTGAATCAAAAACGCGAATAAGTAGCTTCAGCTTCCCACCAAAAAGGAATCGCAGAGCTCCCCTGCTTCGCTCTCCATTTGCTCCGATGGCTCTGTGTGCTCCTCTTTTTCGGCTCTGTGTGCTCCTCTCGTCTCTATTTGCTCCTCGAATATTGCCATCTTGACATTAATGACAATCTGTGTCCAGCAATCTCCCCTTTTGTTATTGATGGCAATATTCTTTTGCTTTCTCCCCCTTTGACATCAATGGCAAAGGGATGCATATGGACTCCCCTTGTCAAACTGCTCCCCCTGTCGTGCTACATCTTTATGAATGAACTTGAGTGATGATAAAGAAATAACCCCCATCTTTTGACGCAGATGTTCGAATGCTTCTCGAGGAAGAAGTTTTTTGAAAATATCAGCTATCTGCTCCTTAGTACTGATATATTTCAGGACGATGTTTTGTTCAGCTACTTGTTCACGGAGGAAATGATACTTGATTGGTATGTGTTTGGTTCTTAAGTGCACCACAGGATTTTTGCTGAGACTAATAGCACTTGTGTTGTCACAATAGGATGGAAATTGGTTGATCTGTACATATGTTGAGATCTTTTAGAGCTTCCTTCATCCATAGTATCTGAGAACAACAGTCCGCTGCAGCAATATACTCAGCGTCGGCTGTGGATAATGATATGGATGACTGTTTTTTGCTGAGCCAAGATACCAAATAATCTCCTAGGAAGAATGCATTTCCACTAGTGCTTTTCCGATCATCTATACTTCCAGCTCAATCAGCATCGGTGTATGCAGTTACAGTCAGTGTTGAGTCCTTTGGGTACCAAAGACCAAAATCAGAAGTTCCCTTCAGATATCTGAGAATTCTTTTTACAGCTAATAAATGGGATTGTTTGGGAGCAGATTGAAATCTTCCCACCATTCCTACTGCTTGCATTATGTCTGGTCGTGTAGCTGTTAAGTATAGAAGGGCTCTAATCATTGACCTGTAATGAGTTGCATCTACTAGAGGGGAGTCATCATCTTTGCTCAGTTTGTAGTTTGTGGTCATAGGTGTGCTCATGGGTGCACAATCCTCCATTCCATATTTTTTGAGCATGTCTTTTAGATATTTGGTTTGAGATATACACAATCCTGCTCTAGTTTGAGATATTTGAAGTCCAAGGAAGTGGGACAACTCTCCTATCATTGACATCTCAAACTCTTTTGACATGTTTTGAGAAAATTCATGGCTCATTTCATCATTATTACTAGCAAAAATCAGATCATCGACATAAACAAGAGCAACTAGTAACTTACCTTGATCTGTCTTTATGTATAGATTGCTTCCAGCCACTCCCTTTTTGAAGCCTTGTTGTTGTAGATAGTGATCTAGTCTTGCATACCAAGCTCTAGGAGCTTGTTTCAACCCATATAAAGCCTTTTTCAGCTTACAAACTAAGTCCTTTCCTGCTGTTAGATCAAAACCTTCTGGCTGCTCCATGTAGACTTCTTCCTTGAGTTCCCCATTTAGAAATGCTGATTTCACGTCCATTTGATAGATTTTGAATCCTTTTGAGCAAGCAAATGCCAAGAACATCCTAATAGCTTCCATACTGGCCACTGGGGCAAATGTCTCTTCAAAGTCAATTCCTTCATTTTGTGAATAGCCTTTGCAGACAAGTCTTGCCTTGTTTCTGATAACCTGTCCTTCCTCATTCATTTTATTTTTGAACACCCATTTGGTTCCTAGTATGTTTTTGTCCTTTGGACGAGGTACCAGCTCCCATGTCTTGTTCTTCTCAATTTGGGTCATTTCTTCTTCCATGGCTTTTACCCAATGAGGATCCTTACTTGCTTCTGCAAATGTTTCTGGTTCTATCATAGATAGGAGGGCAATGACTTTTCTCTTGGGTGTAATTGTTATCCTTCTTCGGGTCTGCACACCTTCATCTTTATCGCCAATGATCTGCTCTTCTGGATGGTGTCTTTGGACATACTTCGTCTTAGAAGGGGTATTAGGTGGTTCTCTTTCCTCTTCTTCTTTTTCCTCATCTATTTCTTCTTCTTGAGGTTCTTCTTCTTCAATGAGAGAGTCATCTTCATTTTCTTCAATTTCCTTTACTGGAAGATCTTCATCAACCTTTACATCAATGCTTTCCACTATTTTCTTCAGTCGATAATTGTAACACTTATAAGCCTTGCTCCGTGTAGAGTATCCAAGAAATATCCCTTCATCAACCCGAGAATCAAGCTTTCTTGGTGAACCATCATTATTTTTATGAAGCACTTGCTTCCAAAGATCTTGAAGTACTTCATCGAAGCAGGTCTTCCTTTTCATAGCTCATAAGGAGTTTTATCATAATTTGGTCTTAATTGAGTTCGATTCAGTGTGTAGACAGCTGTCCCTACTACTTCTCTCCAGAATCTAGGTTGTTAGTCTGTTGCTAATAGCATAGTTCTTGCTATTTCTTGGACTGTTCGGTTTCTTCTTTCATTTTGCTAAGGTGTTCTGGCAGCTGAGAATTCCCTTTTAATTCCATGAATATTACAGAACTCACTAAACTCGTTTGATGTGAATTCTCCTCCTTTTTCTGTTCTGAGGCACTTAATTTTTGAATCTTTTTCATTTTCTACAAGGGCTTTTAGATTCTTAAAACACTCAAAAGTTTCAGATTTATACTTTATGAAATATATCCACATCATTCTAGTATAATCATCAACAAATAACACAAAGTACCTTTCTCCTTGGAGTGTTTGATTTCTAGTTGGCCCACATACATCAGCATGGATGATCTCAAAGGGCTTCGATGTAGAGTGTTCCTTTGTCTTGTGGCTGATTCTGGTCTGCGTTCCATGTTGACATGGACCACATACTGCTTGATTTGGTTTGAATAGCCTTGGGATGTCTCGTACAGCTTTGATCTTGTTGATATTGATTAGATTTTCGAAGCTTGTATGTCCAAGTTGCTTGTGCCATAGCCGACTCTCATCTGTCTGACTCAGGTAGCATTTATTTTCTTGAATCTTGTTCGGAATGTAAATGTTGTCTGGTGTCCTCACCCCTTTTGCCACAAGTTTCCCTGAGGCAGAGTTCCTTATTTCACAGTCCTTGGTGCTGAAAACCACCTTATGTCCTTGATGACAGATTTGGCTGACACTCAAGAGGTTGTGTTTGAGTCCATCAACCAGCAGAGCATCTTGAGCTTTTCCTTTTCCATTGATCAGAGTAACTGTTCATGTTCCTGCAATTCTGCCAGATCCGCTTCCAAAGGACACATTCCCGTCCTTTTTGCTCAGTGAGACAAACTTCCTTTTGTCTCCTGTCATGTGTCTGGAGCACCCACTATCTATAAACCACTGGTTTCCATTATTTTGAGCATATAGAGCCAGGCTGCATTTGTCCATGCTGGAGTTCTTGCTAGTCGTCTTTCTTCCTTTGAGTGGGCAGTCTTGTTCATAGTGTCCATTATTGTAGCAGAAAGAGCAAATCAGATCAAATTTGGTCAAGGAATCAAATGAATTAAAGGTTTTGATTTGTCCTTGCCTTTTGGGGGCATATGAGTTGATTATTCTATCCTTTAGCTTTGTCTTTTCACTTCTGCGAGCCATACAATGCCTGGCTTGATGACTGAAGTTTTTACAGTGAAAACAGTGTCCAAGAAAGATGGTTTTGTACTTGTTGAAGCAACCACGGTTTGAGTCGATTTCCTTCCTGGGAATTACTCCTCCCTTGTTCTTTGGATTTGCGATGGGCCCTTGGTGGAGTACAGGTTTGTATTTGCTGTAGTGTCCATGATTCGACTCCACATTCTTCTTTGGAGTAATTCTCTCTTCATTCTTGGGATTTGGGGTGCACTTTTCATCTTTTGGATTGCAAGAAAGTGCATCGGCATAGCTTTTCGCATTATTCTTAGTGCTTCAGGATTCTCCTTTTGAAACCTATTCCAGACTTGTCATGTTGAGTTTTTTTATTTTTCAAAATAGTCTCAAGTATTTGAGAGCTTTTACAGCCCTTTTTAATTTGCTCCAACTCCTTTCTCAGAGACACTATTTCGGTCTCGTGTTCTTCACAAGTCTCTTCCTTTTCTTTAAGCTTTGCTTCCAAGAGATCTTTTCTCCTTCTTCTTTCCTCGTTTTCCACTTTGAGAGAAATGATTTTGTTCCGTAGTTTCTCATTTTCTTCAACAACACTTATTAACAGTTCATCTACATTTCCTTCCAGCGCTGAGTCATCATCATCTGCGAGTGCCATGAATAATGCTTCTTGGCTTTCATCATGATCGCTTTCCTCATCTGATTTCCTTTTGATGACCATAAACTCATCCTCATCAGACTCATCTTGCTTGGAGAAGAAGTTTTTCTTATTGAACCCTTTGTTTTTATGTGCCATTCTTTTAGAATTTCCTTCATCATCATTGTCATGTTTATGAGGACATTTTGCTGCATAATGACCTATTTTACCACATTTAAAATAGATAAGAGGATACTTGCCTTTAAGCTTAGATCCTTTCTTCAGCTTTCGTACAAATTGAGCCAATTCGGATTCCACATTTGACTCATCACTACAGTCATTCCTTTCTTTCCCCTTCTTTGACCTTAAGGCCTTGAATGCTGCATCTTTGGAGCTTGGGCCACCTTTCCTCATTTCATAGGCAGTGAGAATTCCATGTGGTTCATCCATTTTGAGGGTATCTAGATCCTTTGCTTCTTCTATAGCGCTTATTTTGGAGTCAAACCTGTTTGGAAGAGACCTTAATACCTTTTGAACAATGGTACTTTTTTCAACTTTTTCATCCAATCCTTTCAGGGAATTTACCACTTCAGCGACTCGGAGGAGGTATGCTGCAATATCTTCTTCATCTTCCATCCTCAAACTTTCAAATTATCTTTTGTGAGTTTGAAGGTTTGCCTTTTTGACTTTTGAGTCTCCATCGTAGAAGCCAACTAGCTTCTCCCACATTTCTTTGGCTGAGGTACAGTGCATGATTTTTGTAAACTCGGAATCAGTGATTCCACTAGTGATGGAGTTCATGGTCTTTGCATTTGCGATGTAGGCTTTTCTCTCGTCTTGGTCTATTAGAAGAGTGGAAGTAGTTTTGTATTCATTTTGAACGAAATGCTAGACTTCAGGTCCAAGGGACATTAAGTAGTAAGTCATTCTTTTCTTCAAGAAACCAAAGTTAGTGCCATCGAACAAAGGAGGTCTTCCTGATGCGTCGTGGTTTCTCAGCATGGCTGCGGATCCTTGTTCAAGTTGTTAGGCAAGTATGAAGAAGCCTACTCTAATACCAATTGTTGGAAATATTGAAGGGGGGGGGGTGAATCAGTATTTCTTACTATTTAGTTTTTTTAATTGTTCTAGTGATTGTCAACAACCTATATAGATATGTATATGTATACACAAAACATAGAAATCAACAGCTGAATTTAATGCTTTTATTAAAACTAAAGACAGTGCAAAGAAATAAATACAATATAAGTATAAATTTGATTGTGAATAGTTGCCAAGCTCCAACTTGGACTTCAGTGAAGCTCCAACCTCCAGAGCACCAACTCTGTTTTGTAGTGGTTTTGCACTTAGGAGCACCTACCCCAATGAATTCAGTCCTGTTCAGTTCTGAGGCTCCAACCTCTTGGGCTCCAACCCAACCTTGGTATAAACAGGTATGCTGCTGCACTCTATTCAGCTGAGGTTGTCTCACTCCTGTTCTTTTGCCTTTGCTGCTTCTGCTGCCTCTACAGCCTTCGTTGCTTTTTCTGCCTCTTTTGCCTTTGCTGCTTCTACTATCTCACCCTCGGGTTCTTCACCACCATAACCACATCAACAATTCTCTATTTCTACTGTTTTATACATTCCCATGCCTTTGTCCATTTGTTTCTGCTTACACCGTCTCTTACGCTTCCTCCTCAGTCGCTATCATTTCCTCTGACTCGCTTGATCTTTCAGCTTCCCTCCATGATCGCTGTGACTTCCTCTGTGCTGGCTTTTCATTCAACTTCTTGGCTTTACGGCCACTGTGTGTTAAAAACTGTAATCCAGGCCCCTTTTTTTCAATGATAATAGGGATCCACAGCCTCCTGTGCATATATGTTCCAGTCCACTTTTCGCCTCCGATCGTGTTAAATGCATGTATGTAAGGTTTTGGCCGCCGATGTATATTTATGCCGTGGATAGTGTTAAAGTATATATATATATGTGTGTGTGTGTGTGTGTGTGTGTTTCTCCTCCAATCACGTATTCTGCGCATATATATATATATATATATATATATATATATATAATTTGCCTTTGCTTCGCTGCATAAGCCTATGTGCTTTAGGCTCTGAACGCTAACTCTAAATTGCCATGTGACCCGACCATATGACTCGGCGCTCTCATTTAATCCTGTGCCTGACCCCCACCGTCGATCGCATTACGATCCGACGGTCTCCATTACTTCTATCGCACATTAAACCCTGTTCGTATCCCTGCCGTTGATTACATTCACCGCTTGATCTAACGATGATTGCGCCTCTCGCTTTTCTTAAGTGCTCACGCGTTAACACGCGATCGCGGCGGTTTCGCGCCCGTCACTTTAGCCGCGTGTCGCGCATTAATTAGATCGCGCAGCCATATACGGAAACTGCTTTGGGCCCAAAGGCGGTGCGGGGAATACCGCTTGCCCGCAAAACCCCCTATCCCCCGGCCGTTAACCTCCGCGCAACTTCCTCTCCCGATCACCGTTGGATCCACCGCGCCCTAATCCGACGGCCCACATCCCTCTCATTAACCTGCGTGCATATTTATCGCCCGCGACCGTTGGATCTGCCCGTCGTGATGTATTTGCTGTCCATACTTCGAAATACCCACTTCAAAACCTCCGTTGGTAGAATCAATAATCAAAACAACACAATTGGCCTGTGATGTACTCGTAATCATGTTCTTGATAAAGTCACGATAGCCTGGTGTATCAATGACAGTATAGTAATACTTGGTTGTCTCAAACTTCCAGAGAGCAATGTCAATAGTAATACCGCACTCGCGCTCAACCTTCAGCTTGTCAAGAACCCAGGCATACTTGAATGACCTTTTGTTCATTTCCACAGCTTCCTTCTCAAAACGCTCGATCACACGCTTGTCGATACCGCCAAGCTTGTAAATAAGATGACCGGTAGTGGTGGACTTGCCAGAGTCGACATGTCCTATGACCACAATATTGATGTGGGTCTTCTCTTTACCCATGGTTTTCTAAAAACCAAGTATTCCTGAATAAAAAACGCGAATAAGCAGCTTCAGCTTCCCACCAAAAAAGAATCGCAGAGCTCCCCTGCTTCGCTCTCCACCTGCTCCGATGGCTCTGTGTGCTCCTCTTCTTTGGCTCTGTCTGCTCCTCTCGTCTCTATCTGCTCCTCGAATATTGCCATATTGACATCAATGACAATCTGTGTCCAGCAATAAATTCTCTCCAAGTGAAAATGTTAAAAAATGGAATGTGCACTTTCCAAGAAAGGAATATCCACAAATCAATCAAGAAAAAAATTTGGTCTAGAAAATAGGAGTTAATTCCCAGGAATATCGATTTTAATAAAGATCGAATTTATGGTCCAAGTTGGTTAAGTGAATGGGGATTTTTTGAGAATAAAAAGTCATAAAAAAATATTTTTTGGACCAAGAAAAAAGGCATCACCAATGAATTCGAATTTTTTCTCAAGCAATCAGTGGTGGAGAATATTTTAGTATGGATCAAGCATTTAATCAGCCAAGATCAAGTCAAATTTGTGCACCTTCATTTGGGGAATTTTTTTTATCATTATAAACTTTGTACAATTATTATATAAATTTTTCCCCATTGCTACTTTAAGGAAGGTATTAAAGCTCTATTTGTTATCCCTTTTCCAAAATTTGAAACCCTCTTACCTTTGTCTAAAAGAGGACTTTTTGGTGGTGACTAATTTTTCGGCTTAGTTTTCATTTTATTTCTAGATCTAATTTCTAACTTTTCATTTCTAATTTCATGCACATTGCATTTTAAGTCTAATCTCTTTGGCTACTTGATCTATTGCATTCGAATAGTCTATGTCTTAATTTCACTTGCATTTTTAGATTTAAAAAGGGTCATTCTCTTCTTCGATTAACAATCTCATTTGATTCTTTAATTCTCACTTGGTTTTATTATCATAATATAATATAAGTGAAGAACATTTTTAAGCATTTTCCATTAAAAGCATTTTGAGATTAAATCTTGTAATTTTGGGCTTAAATTATTGAATCATAAGTGGATGAGTATCTAGAGATATCTTAAGCACTCCTTTTTAAAAGCATCATTCTTGAGGTTTATTTCTCTTTGAAGCATTACGTTTTGCATTCTCACCTTGCACTAGATCATTATAACTAGCATTGTGGGCTTATTTCATTGCAAACTTGTACTTTGTAAATCATAATTACTAGCAAGTCGTTCCTAAATTGTTCATTGCTAATATTTCTAGTTGTCTCGATTTATCTTACTAACATTTCCTTGCAGTTTTACTTATCTTGTAGTTTGAAGTATCTTCATCATTGAGCAGGTTCTTTCATCTTTCTTGTTATTAAGGCACTGGTCTGTTATTGTTTCATCTTGAGTGTCATATTAATCTAATTGAATTTATTTATCTCACATTGCTCAACTTGATAATTTAACTTGCCTTCTAATCCTCTCAAGTTACCAAGATAAGCAATTGCATCTCCTAAACTTGTTGTTTTCAACAAGTTTCTGTTAGTTTTTGTAGCATCGGATGTGTTCTAGCCACAAAATTTTGTGGAGAGGCTAGAATATGTGAATCTCCAAAATCCAGAAATCATTTCTGGAAATTTTGCCTAGAAATGACTTAATTAGATTATTAACCAGTGTTTAAATATTTCCTAAGTCTAAACTTAGGGAATATGGTTAATTAATCAGAATTAATTAAGTCAAGGCATGAATGATCTAGAAACTCACTGGGATTTTTAACTTGTGCGTCTTTAACTTTTGCATGATTTTTCTTTGTATCACCGCTCATAGCTCAAAGGGTTAGAGCTTGCTTTGAATGATATAGCAGTTGTTTTAACCCTTAATGATGAGTTAGTTTATCGCTCATCGAGGTTGGGACATGGAAGGGTTTCTTTTTATGATATAATGGAGCAACATGTGCTCAGGAACTTGGTGACGACTATAAGGAGTGAGGTAGAGCTTATGCTAGGCGTTTGCCTATGTGCTAATGTGTATGTACCGACCATTTTTTGCATTTTGTATTCTTTCTTTTGATTTTGTTTTGTGGCGATGATACGCTTTTTCCTTTTTTTTTTTAGTTGCATCAACCTCCTAGGGAAAAGTTTCAATCCCTAACTAGGTATTGTGAAAATTTCTAACCCGAAACTCTATTGCAGTAATTGATTTATTTCACCTACTTATTTCTCACAATAAGTTCTTTATGAAATCCCTTCAGCAAACATTAAAATAAATTTTACTGCAGTTATCACATAATTACATAGAGAAAAATAACAATGATATACTAGCACAAGAACCAATCACATCAACACAGTTGTTTTTGGACAATTGTCCCCGGAAAAGCTCAATGTGGGAAAACCGGTGCATCAGATGAGGGTTTTATTAATCTTCAGCAACAATTGCTCTACAAGGAATGATTTTACAGAGAAACTGAGACACTACTGAGAGAAAACACTTGAGGCAAGGTTCATCCCTCTGTCGGAAGCTTTTTGACACCCTGGAGACCCTTATCCCACTTTTGCGTCACTTCTGCGTCACTCTGCGTGGTTCTGCGTCCCTCTGCATCAGCCTGCATGAGGGCTGTGTCTTCCCTCTGCACTGTGTCTCAATACCCCTGCGTCACCTCCTCCTTAATTACCGACTGCTGCGGATGCCCTCCTCTTCCTCCACCCTGCAACTCTCCCTCTGAAATTGATCTCCTTCTCTTTGAGAATCGATTTTCCTTGGGATACTGAGTATCTGCTGGTGCGTCTCCAAATGACTGTCAAGTCTTCTCTTATACTTTTCCTGCGACCGAGATTAAGCCTCCAATCAATGGCTAAGATTAAAACAGACTTGATCCTCGTCTCTTAGATGCTTCTCACTCATATCTTTATTAATACCCATTAATATTTTTATTTTCCTATGTTTAGACTTAGGAACCCATTAAAAATATTAATTATTTTAATAACTTCTCATCTAGGTGTAATTTCTCCAAACAATTTCTGGGTCTTGGAGATCTCATATTTTCTAGCCCCTCCACAAAATTTTGGAGCTAGAGCACATCCGATGCTACCCAAAGTCAACAGTCCTTCTTAGCGAGGATTGTGTTCTAGTAGTACTTCCCAATAGAAGCACCACACTGATCCACGACATTGGTCCTCTGCGCTGTTTGATGCTCTCGGTCGACTGCCCCTCATTTACTGCGCTGCTGCGACTTGTATTGCTACCCATGACATTGCAACTGTCACTGCTACATATATACTGCAACTCCCTTTTAAGATGCTGCATCATGCTGCCCATAGCAATGCCACTGCTCATTGCTGCACTGCATCTATACTATCTGCTTCTGCTATTGAAATGGATTCTTCACCATCGCCATCTTCTCCCTGAAATAAACAAACTTTGTTCTTTTCAGAGCCTTGGTGAGAATGTTTGCTACTTGTTTTCCAGTAGGAGTGTACCTCAACTGTACTGCCCCTCGTTGGACACAGTCTCTGATGAAGTGACACCTGATATCAATGTGCTTCGATCGATCATGAAATATTGGATTCTCAGAGAGCTTGGTGCATCTCTGATTATCACACAAAATACTGGTCGCTTCATCTTCCTCCTGAATAGATTCACAAGCAATTTCCTAAGCCATATGGCTTCGCACGAAGTTGTGCTCGCTACCATATATTCTTCTTCAGCTGAACTCAGAGCCACTGATTTATATTTTCGACTACACCAGGTCATTCTTGATCCAATGTTGAAACAATACCTAGTGGTACTTTTCCGATCTACTGAACTTCCAGCCCAATCTGTGTTAGTGAACCCAGTCATTGCCTTGGGTGTACATTAGTCCATGCTCCACTGTTCCTCGTATATATCTAAGAACATGCATAGCTGCTGCCCGGTGCGCCCTCTTTGGTTCCACCATGAACTGACTGAGGGTATTGACAACGTAACAAATGTCTGGCCTGGTATTGACCAGATACATCAAGGACCCTATGAGTTGCCTGTACAAGGTGGGATCGACCTCTTTATCTTCAGATGCATCAATCTTCTTCCAGTTGGCGATCATTGGAGTAGCCATAGGTCTATAGTCCTGCATCCTGAACCTTTTCAAAATCTCTGCAGCATACCTCCCTTGTCTAAGGAAGATTTCACCCTTCTGCTGCCAAACTTCCAACCCCAGGAAAAAATGCATCTGTCCCAAATCCTTCATGTCGAATTCTATGGCTAGGTTCTCCTTGCAATCTTTGATGAGCCTGGATGAGTTTGTTAGGAAAAGATCATCCACATATAACACCAGGATTAGAGGCTTATTTTCACTCTTGACTATGAAAATTCTTGAATCTAACACATCAGAAACCCCTACTGCAACTTTTGGTTTACTATCTCCTACTTGGTCTTTACATTAACAAGTTATTTAATTGCATAAACATCAAAGTAAACACAAATGCAACCTTCACAGATATACAGATCATGCACTGAAATAAACTGAGACAATCACACATTGGACACCGTTATTTTTGGACAATTGTCCCAAAAAAAACCCAATGCGGGAAAACTGGTGCAACATATAGAGGGTTTGTATTATTACGCAGATTCGTGAATACAACTAGGGTATCAATAATGGCTCACTCTTCAGAGAATATCCTTGGTAGTAGTACCTATCTCTGGAGAGAGATATTCTAGCAAATCAACAACTAGATGATCAACCCTACAGTGATTAACTGTTCCTTGTGCTGGACAACGAAAGTTGCTCCAAACACTGCTCTAGAACTGTGTCACCTCCTCTTGGCTCATGATCTGCTGATCAGCTCCCAGTCTACCCCACAGAACCTCCTAGCGCTCCCTTTAAGGCCCTCTGCATCCTTTGTGTCAGCCTCTACGGCCCTCTGCGTCCTCTGCACTAGCTCCTCAGGCCTCTGCGTCAACCCTTCTTGGGCTTGCGTTGTCTCTCCCGACACTTCATTGCCTCTCTGCAATGTATTCTTCAGCCTTGGCTGGAAATCCCTTGCTGAACTTCCCCTCACTGCAACTAATCACTAACTCAATTTCCTCAGCAAACCTTGCCCCAAAAATTGAATTCTTGATCTCTCTTGGTGTTTTTCCAACCGACGTTCAAGCCTCCTCTTATACTTTTCCTGTTGACGAATCGACGATCGAGATTATGTCCCTAATCAACGGGTAAGATTAGATCTGGCTTGATCCTCGTCACTTAGAACTTTCTCACCCATTTTATATTTTTTTTTCTCAATCTGTCTACTTCTATTATTATACAAAAAGGAACAAAAAGTTATAGCAAGGCCTTAGCCTTGAAAATCTTGCCAAGAAGTTGGCAATTTGCACAAATGTTCATATTCTCAGTTCTCAGTAGACCGCCATTTGTGATTTGGCCTCTTGTAAGACCCGAAACATTGCTGAACATAGACAATATAGCACCTGAAACATTGTTGAACATAGACATTATAACATAATGCATAAACGACACAAAGACATGCAGAGACCTGACACTAGCATAAATCAAGATACAAAACAGAGTAGTGTTCCTACTTCTGAAGCTGCCGAGAGCGGAAAACCAGACAAGGTCAATCATCATCAGTGGTATAGGGTTCCTCAACAACCCTGCATCCAAATTGTAATGAGTCATCCGAGTCGGAGTGAAGAACCACCGAGCCTGTTGGTTCTCTCTGAGCTGGCTCGCTTGGACCTGCAGAGACAGCCTGATTCGCCATAGAGGAGCTTCCTGTTACTGGACGCTGACTGTCAATTGGAGTCGCCCTCCTCTGGTCTACCAGTATTTCAGGAAGTGCTTCTCCCTGGCCTCTGAGATCTTCGCATTTTTCAATCGTGACGGAGACGATAAAGGTGGAATTAGCAAGAGTACAGGGGATGCGATAGCGAACCGTGGGGTGGGCCGCATGCTCGCAATCATCCCTCCTACCACGCCCACGACCTCTGCCTCGACCAGATCTGGTGACAGGGGGACTGCTTCGCCCAGGTTCCAACACATCCGTGAAAGAGTGTGTCGGAGGGGTTGACCGCTGAGAGATGGCATGTCCCCTGGAGCCTCCACGCCTGCTTAGCATCCTGAGCCGTTCTTGCGGCATTGCAAGGTGCCGAGGTGTAACGAAAGAGCAGAAACACGGAGGGTAGTAACCCAATTCAGAATGAAACCGAACTCCCACTAAGTCGCAGGCCCCTGGAACCCGGGCTCGGCGATTGAATAACGCTCTTGAACCTGGAAAGGGATCGGACTTAGACACGCTAATGGAGTAGCTCAGAGTGACACAGACTACAGTGATCCATGAAGCAGCAGAAATGAGCGAAGGAGCCGCGAGAATGTAGCGTTTATGGTGCGCCATTGCACAGTTCACCATGAGGCGGGTGGAGGAGTTAAGAGCCCGCATTAATAACCTTGTGCGAGACCAGCTCGCTTGTCCTGTGCAGTACCCCGTGGCATGCTTGGGCGGACACCTGCCCATGTGACACACCACCTGCCTGCCCTTTATGCCTTCAAACACCCGCATCCGGGACTCACCCATTTTATATTAATACACATTAATATTTTTATTTTCCTAAGTTTAGACTTAGGAACCCATTAAAAATATTAATTATTTTAATAACTCCTCATTCGGGTGGCATTTCTCCAAACGATTTCTGAGTCCTGGAGATCTCATGTGCCTTAGCCTTTCCACCAATTTTCATGGCTAGAGCACATCCAATGCAACCCAAAATCAACACTCCGTCTTAGCAAGGAATGTGCTCTAACAATGCTTCACCATAGAAACATCACACTGATCCTCCACATCGGTCCTCTGTGATGATGCTTGACATGCTGCCCCACATCCATTCCACTGCTGCTTCCTGTACTGCTGCCCATGACACTGCCACTGCCACTGTTACATTTGTACTGCAACTCCCTCTCAACATGCTGCATCATGCTGCTCATAGCACTGCCACTGCTAACTGCTGCACTGCAACTTAGTTACCGAGAAGTAAGTAACTGACTTCACCCAAACACTGACATCCTGGTCAGTCTGGAAGCCTCGTGATGCTGAAGCTACCTTTGCTGCTATCTTGTGCTCCCTTTGTTGCCACTACGCTGCTGCAACCTCTTCTGTGCCTCTCGCACTACTGCAACCTCCACTACGCTGCTACAGACTTCTGCACTCTAGCACTGCCTTGCCGCTCCATCACACCTTGCTCCACCCAACACCTGCCATCATGCTACTATCTTTAAGGGCCTCCATAGCTGTATGTGATCCAAGAGTTTGGGCACCTCAAGGATCTTGCCCCTGCATGTAGTCCTCTTGACTACAACTCTATGTCTCCTCACCTCTTCTCTAGAGGCGCATGAGCACTCATGGCACAATTCCCATCAGTCTCGACATCCTTCTCTACCTTTGCTGGAGTAGCGTTTGAGTTGGAAGCTTCTCCCTTGCCTTTTTTCCTAGGGCACTGAGAGGCATAATGTCCCAGCTCCCCACAATTAAAGCACTTAACCTTGGAGATATCTTTCTTCTTCCTCTTTTGAACCCCCTGCTGTCCCACAGATGCTAGAGCTGCATCCTCCTCCTCCTCTTTCTTGATTCGAACTCCCTTACCGCTATTCCTTACCTTAGTCAACCTCCTGATCTCTTCCTGTTGAAGAGCTGCTCACATCTCCTCCTAGCTGGGGAGAGTCGCTCTACCCAAAATGCTTTGGACAAACGTCTCCCAGTCCTCGGAGACTGCATTTAGAGTAGTCTTGACCGTTGATTTTAGGTAGCATCGGATGTGCTCTAGCCTTGAAATTTGGTGGAGAGGCTAAGGCACATAAGATTTCCAAGTCCCAGAAATCGTTTGGAGAAATTCAACTCGGATGAGGAGTTATTAAAATAATTAATATTTTTAATAGGTTCCTAAGTCTAAACTTACGAAAATAAAAATATTAATGGGTATTAATAAAGATAAGGGTGAGAAGCTTCTAAGAGGTGAGGATCAAGTTTGTTTAATCTTAGCCGTTGATTAGAGACTTAATCTTGGCTGTTGATTCATCAACAGGAAAAGTATAAGAGAAGACTTGAGGATCATTTGGAGACACACCGACAGATACTTAGTATCCCAAGGAAAATCGATTCTCAGAGAGAAGGAGATCGATTTCAGAGGGAGAGTTGGAGGGTGGAGGAAGAGGAGGGCATCAGCAGCAGTTAGTGACTGAGGAGGAGGTGACACAGGGATATTGAGAGACAACGCAGAGGGAGACTCAGTTCAGAGGAGACCCAACTCTCACGCAGGCTGACGCAGAGGGATGCAGAACCACGCAGATTGACGTCAAAGTGGGAGAAGGGTCTCCAGGGTGTCAGAAAGTTACCTAGGCAAAGTTTCAGGTGTTTTCTCTGTAAAATCATTCCTTGTAAAGCGATTGTTGTTGAACATTAATAAAACCCTCATCTGCTGCATCGGTTTTCCCACATTGGGTTTTTTCAGGGACAATTTTCCAAAAACAACTGTGTTGATGTGATTGCTTCTTGTGCATGTATATTGTCTGTGTGTAATTATGTGATAACTGCGGTAGAATTTATTTTAATGTTTGCTGAAGTGATTTGGTAAATATCTTATTGTGAAGAATAAGTAGGTGAAATAAATCGGTTGTTGCAGTGGAATTTCGGGTTGGAAATTTTCACATGGTATCAGAGCAGAGATCCAACAACAGGAGAGAAGAATCAGGGACAATTGTCCAAAAACAACTGTGTTGATGTGATTTCTTCTTGTGCATGTATTTTTTCTCTATGTAATTATGTGATAACTGCGATAGAATTTATTTTAATATTTTTTTGAAGGGATTTGGTAAGTAACTTATTGTGTAGAATAATTAGGTGAAATAAATCAGTTGTTGTAGTGGAATTTTGTGTTAGAAATTTTTACATGTTATCAGAGTAGAGATCCGGCAACAGGGAGAGAATCGACTATGGGTAAAGAGCATGATGCAAAGGCATCAACTCAAAGGGACTCACACAGATTTCCAGAAGAAAGCACGAGGGACATGGATCAAGGTTATTCTATGTTAGTTTCCAGACTCGAAGAAGAAGTCGCTTGCCTAGCAAGCTCTGCCTCCTCTGAGGTTTGGTATATAGATAATGGAGCTTCATGGCATATGACAGGAATTCAAGAATGTTTTTCAGATTATGAGGAAGAAAGAATGAATTTTCAGATCACCATGGGAAATAAGGCAAAGTGTACCCCCGTAGGAAGAGGTACTGTAGTCTTTCAAACCGATGCAGGAGAGCGGCTTCGAGCAACTAATGTGTTGCATTTGCCAGGATTGGGGATGAACTTACTCATCGTATCTCAACTTCAAAACAAGGGCTATGACTTTTCTTCATTAAGGAGAAAGTATATGTCAAACACTCGAATTGGAAAAGGAAGGCCCAGATTGGGATCAGCAGTAACAGGCTGTATAGATTACAACTAGAATCTCCAATGGCACTGATAGGCAACAATGGAGATAAATATTTGAATGAACTATGGCACAGGAGGATGTGACACTTACACCATGGGGCTCTGAGAATTCTTAGGAAAACAGTATTAGGGTTTCCAGAACTAAGTACCGAATGAGATGATGTATGCAGAGGGTGCGCTCTAGGCAAGTATGCCAAAACAACGTTTTCTAGAAGTAACAATAGAGCTCAGAATGTTCTAGGATTGATACATTCAGACATTTGCGGACCTATGTCCACAAAAGCTCTTAGTGGCATCGAATACTTCGTCACCTTCATCAATGACCATTCCAATAAGACGTGGATCTACTTTCTGAAAACCAAGGATGAGGTTTTTGTTCGATTCAAAGAGTTCAAGGCTCTAGTAGAGAATCTGACAGGAAAGAAGATAAAAGTGTTGCGCTCAGACAATGGTGGAGAGTATGTTGACAAGGAATTCACCGATTTTTGCGCTAGTGAAGGCATCAAAAGAGAGTAGACAACTCCCTACAATCGGGAGCAGAATGGAGTAGTAGAAAGGAAAAACAAGACTATTGTGGAAGCAGCTAGGGCAACGCTGTATGATCAGGTATGCCCAAATTCCTGTGGGCAGAAGCATGCAGCAAGACAGATTAAGTCCAGAACAGGACTCCACATAGGGCATTGGGCAAAATCACTCCGGAAAGGGTCTTGTTAAAATTGGCAACTAGGGCCAAACTCCATGTGGGTAATCTTATTAATGGAAGTTGATATTTTTCTTGGATCCCTCTCATCGAGAGATGTAGGATTAATCTAAAGATTATCCAATTTCGATAAGTATTCATGGAGATATGAATTTATTTATGTTATGGGACAATTCGTCAAGGTCGGCCAACAACCAAATAAACCCCACTTGTGCTCAACGTTTTAGTATAAATAGAGGTGGCCTTCAAGTCATTTCAACACCTGGGATCTCTTCCTCTCTACTTCTCTTTTGGTTTTAGTAGGAGGAGAGATCCTAAGAGATAATGCTGCCCTAATCCAGAGGGCAGAAGCCGGAACTGCCAGGAAAAGCTGGAACTGCCGGGAAAAACCGAAACTGCCAGGAAAAGTCGGAACTACTGGAACTGCCAGAACTGTTGGGAAAAGCCGGAACTGTCGGAATAGCCGGAATTGTCGGAATAGCCGGAATTGTCGGAACTGCCGGGAATTGCCGAAATTGCCGAGAATAGCCGGAATTGCCGGAACTGTCGAAACTGCCAGGAATAGCTGGAACTACCGGGAATAGCCGGAACTACGGGAATAGACGGAACTACTGAAACAACCCGGAAAGCTGACGCAGAGGGCAGAAGCCAGAACTACCGGGAACTGTGGAACTAGCATGCAACAGCAATCATGCAAAGGAAAACAAGCATGCTAGGGACAACAAGCAAGCAAGATGCAGCCAGCACATAAGTCAGTATGGCAACATGGTGTAGCAATGGCACATAATGCAATACAGTGATGGGTACAGTCATGATTAATGAAGCATGATGAGATGCAGTGTAGTGATGATGGGTGCAGCATGTTGTAGCACGGTGAGGTGTAGCATGATGACGAAATGCAGCACAACGATAGGTGAAGGAGTCACCTTGGAGAATCAATTGAAGCAGCATGTCTTCAACTGATCTCATGTATCATCTTTTTAGAGATGATCTATGCTCTTATCTATATAAGTCAAAGTGTTGACTTTTAGTGTAAACGTACTATCTCTCTCTTTCTCTGCTGAACTATTGAAGAACATATAAGAAGAATTGATCAAGGGTTTCCCCACATTGGGGTTTGTCTCTGGCTAGCACCACATCTTGTGTCCTCTTGTCTTGGTTTGTCTTCTGCGATTTATGTTTATGTTCTATCTGAAGTTTACTTTAATGCTGATGTGATTGCTAATCTGGAAAAGATATTGAGCTAATTGTGAAAATTGAAATAAATTTCTCTAAGCATAGAACATACCTAAAATGAACATGGTATCAGAGCTGAGGTGAAGACAATGCCCAAGCAAGAGTGAAAGAGCAATCACGGAAGACAGTTTGGGAAAGGACAAAAGGATCAATGGATTATTCATCCCTCTTCCAATTCACCGAGGGTGAAGTCGAAGCAGAGAATATTATCAGAGTGGCGCAACGGAAGTTTCTGATGGCCTACCTAAAGATCACTTCATTGGGAAGTCTAGATCTAAGGGTGGAAGGAAAGGCAGATGCCTTGGTTGCAATAAGTTTGGCCATTATGCGAAGGAGTGTCTGAATCGCAGAGACACATCTCTTGATTAAGATAACAATCATTCTAGGTACATCTTCAATGATCAAAGGAATGACAGGTAATGCAGGTCATCAAGGAAATGACCGACTCTTCAAAGAAAGAAAGAAACCCCAGGTATGAAGAATCAAATGTTGTTTTTGATAAGATAAAGAAGCGTTATCTTGTATTGGCCCTCTCCTTCAGATTCTTTGGGAATCTGGCTTATTGATTGTAGTTCTTCAAAGCACTTCATTGGATAGTAGGGTGCACTCTCTAATTTGGTAGAGATGGAAAAAATCGTGGGATTATCTTTGGAGCTGATGCCACCTATCCCGGAAAGGGTGTAGGGAATGTTACCCCTCAATTGAATGAGGGTAACTCGATTCATTTACAGAATCTCCTTTATGTACCTGATTGCAAGAAGAACCTGGTGTCCATTTCGGCAATGGAAGTCAAAGGTTACAGGGTGGCACTCATTGATGGAAAGGTATGTGTTTGAAAATAGAATTTTCAAAGATGTTTTTGAGTTCAGGGTTGTATCAAGTTGCAGGAAATCCACTGGGGATCATGGCCATTGACACATAGCACTAGAGGTCTGTGAGTCAGATGGTGACAGGGATGCCTGAATTCAAAAAGAGCATGAAAGTACATGTCTGAGATGTACCGAAGGAAAATCTTACAAGGGGACCATTCCCCTCATGTAACAAGTCCATAGGTTTGGAACAACTCGAGGGGTTTGAGATTCATGATCAGGAATCTCACGTATGCAGATGGAAGAAAGCCCTCTATGGCTTGAAGCAAAATTCCCCGGGCGTAGTATGAGAGGATTGATAGCTATCAGATGAAGTTGATATTCACTAAGAGTGAAACCGATCCAAACAATTTTTTGAAGGTTGTGGATGATAGACCTCTCATACTAGCACCTTCTGAGGACGACCTATTTCAAACAGGTACAGACCCTCTCACTTGCAGAAGTAAGAGGGAGTTGGATTTCGGATGTGGAATGGTAAACTGCAAGCCTGTGACTACCTTGAGGATCTTAACTTTCAGAAGTTATATGGTGATGATGTTGGACCAAATTTGGGAAATGCCTCTGAGTTTCATAAACTCATTCGCGTTGATGTTCTTGGTGAACTTCCGTCCGGACATATGTTTTGTAGTTAGCATGGTGAGCTCATATTTCGTTGAGCCTCACTGGATTAGTGCCAAGAATCTTCTAAGATATCTTCGGGGCACAATCTCTCATGGATTGAGATACACTGCCGGAAATATGAAACTGCATGATTATTCGAATGTTGAGTGGGTGGGCACAATCTCTCATGGATTGAGATACACTGCCGGAAATATGAAACTGCATGATTATTCGAATGTTGAGTGGGTAGGCAGTGTGGAGGATCACTAGAGCACTTCTCAGTGCTGGTTCTCTTTGGATTCTGTTGCAGAAGTCGGTTGCTATAAGCACCGCTGAGACTGAATACATAGCTACGAGCATGATCTCGTGTGAAGCTGCATAGTTGCAGAAGCTCTTAAGTGAGCTGTTTGTACACATGATGAATACCACTGTGATTCTCTGTGACGACCAGAGGGGGAATTCGATTATTGAGGAATCTCGTATTCGATGATTGCTCCAGTTGATAGAAATCAGATACTGCCTTATCTAGGATACGGTAAGTCGATGAGCGAGGAGGCTCCATTGCATTGAGATTAATGTACAGGTCGCAGACATTTTGTCAAAGCTCCTAGGAAAGGTCAAATCTGTGACTTTCTCGAACGACTTGGAGTCGTTGAGAGACCTTCTTATAAGGGTCCTGCATGTTGCATGCATTGAGCTCTGGGAGTTTTAGGGGGCTTGGGGTACTTACTGGAGCAACATACGACCACAGGGCGACTCACCCTCCCCTGGTGGTGCGCTATGTACAAGATGACAGGTTCAACCTTCCCCTGTGATACCCTATGGCAATTGTGGAACAGGATGATTAGTTCTCCTATGGGCCGGGATGATTAGTTCTCCCATGGCAACTGTGGAACATAATGATTAGTTCTCCTGTGGGTCGGGATGATTAGTTCTCCCGTGGCAACTGTGGAACAGGATGATTAGTTCTCCTATGGGCTGGGATGATTAGTTCTCCCGTGGCAACCATGGAACAGGATGATTAGGTTTCCTGTGGGCCGGGATGATTAGTTCTTTTGTGGCAACTGTGGAACAGGATGATTAGTTCTCCTGTGGGCCGGGATGATTAGTTCTCCCGTGGCGACTGTGGGACAGGATGATTTGTTCTCCTGTGGACAGGATGATTAGTTCTCTTGTCGAGGCATCCTACCCATGCAGTCTGGGACTCATGGGAAGTACCTCTCATCTGATCAATGAGCAGGGAAATGGGGTTAGGGACCATAGTAGTACTATTGATGGACGCATCGATGTATCTATCGTACTCCCTATGCTAGGATGACCTCTGTTGTCGCGCAGATTGACACGACAACGCTCAGACCGGGGCTGTCACTCTGATCCCCGATCCCCGCGGCTAAGGGGGGTAGACCCTATGAGATGATGAAGACCAACTGCCAAACAGTTGGGCTGGGAGACACGAGACACGATATGATAAGCACCAGAAGGATTTAGAATCTAAAAGACCAGTGCCTTATGAGATTGATTTTTAAACGATTACTTGCTAGACGATGTAAAAATATGAACCATGAACAACAATCATTTGTCATCAAATAACCTGAACGATGCAAGATATCCAGTAAAACCACAATGATCAGCAATTTAAGGAAATTTCAATAAATGCTTTAAACAATCGCGCAAATCATAAATCACTTAACCGGATATCACCTTTAAGATGGTCATTCGTTTGCATGAATCGAAAATTACAATCTCGAAATAAAACGCGATAATGTCCCGAGAATAATTGAATCTGGCAAAAAGGGAAAATTTCCACAATGCTTTTTATGCTTTTCAATTTTTTTTATTTTTTTTTATTTTATTTTAAATTTTAAATATTAAACAAAACCCAAAAATTAAAAAAAATCTAAATTAAAATTAATCTAAAAACTAACTATATAAAAATTAAAACTAAGTCTAAAGCCCTAAATTTTTTTATAAATGAATCCTTTTTTATTTTATTTTTCAGAATTTTATATTTATTAAAAATACAATTTAAATTTAAACTAAAGCTACAAAACTAAAACCCTAATCTACATTCCAAAGCGGGACCCCCTATATACATATATTTAAAATGTTAAAACCCCAAAATGAAACCATATATTACGCTAACTATATACTATGCCCCAAAAACTAAACTATATACAACGCACATGTATTATCGTGACGTCAAATCCACAATGGATGCTGAACGCTGAGATATGAGTTAGCAAAATAATGAAATCGAAAACGAGTTAACCAAAGAACGAAAATGAAACAACTAAACTTTTACCATACGCCGCGGATCATGGAAAATCTGCAATCACGTTTTGGAGAGCCATCGCAGAGAAAGATTTTCACCCCGAGAACACACCGATGTCTGAAATTCTTTACCAAGATGAGCTAGGGACATGCGTTCGACCCTCAGATAATGGCGATGAATGTGATTTCGAGCTGCACTCTGTCACCGTCTTACGACTTCGATACCCAGGTCCGCAGCAGCAAAACGCGATTTCTTACCCACGCATATGGGATGGCAGCGGATTCTTGCGGAGTTTCACAACGATGCTGCGTCTAACATTTCATCGCCCTAATTTGTATGCAGATATGGCGTAATCGACTGATAGAGAAATCAACTGATGGCGCAGCAGGCTTTGACGACAGCAACAACAGGTAACAGGCAGCTCACCATACGAATATTCATCCAATCGTATTTCCACAACGCACCGATACATGCCAGAAAACCCCAACACGTGATTTTGATTAACCCGATGCCTCCAAACGAAATACTCACGACTGGATTCTTCGAAAGCATTTCATGCCAAATACAGTGACGCGTTTTCTTGCACCGTCATTTTCAAAGGACCTGCTGCGGCAGCGTGGATACCTCACACGTATTGTTTTAGGGACTCTATTCTCTGCGTGTTTGTAACTGGAACAATAAATATCAGCCGATGGAGCGATTTGCCCAGAAAAACCCCAGCGTATGCTTTCGGTTTCAGACAGGAATGATGCACGCTACGGCTTCAATACTTTATACGCATGATGCCCCTGATCCGCAGATTCTTGCAGTTTCAATCACGACAGTGTTTAAGTGAAACGCATGGGTATTTTGAAGCTGCTGTTTACTCACGCTGAGGGCTTTCCACTGTTTTCGATTTCATGTAATGCAAGTAATATCGACGATCCGGTTCCAGGAATGCTCTTCAACAGCTGACTCAAAAATTGCTCTTGATGAAAACCCTGTAGCTGAAAACACAGAAATACAAAACCCTAATGAAACCTGTGTATAAAGCAAAATTTTGAAACCCTAGATCAGCTTAATTAATTTACAGATTTTGGCCCCTTAACGGCCAGATTCAGCAATGAGCACAGAAATGATTTAAAGAATAAATTTTTTTTCAGGTTTTCACTGTGAAGAACTTCAGAAAATCTCTCATGCAAATTAGAAAAATAAACTGAATGATAGATCCAGGATCAAACCCAACTGGGCTTAGCAAAAAATGCTTGCGGGAGTTGGCTGGTTCAGCCGAGAACTTCCCCTAATGCCCGGCAATCTTCTTCAGTAAGAGTTTTCCTGCACAGTTCACTTCAACCATCAATAAAGAGGGCAAAAATGCTGTTAGATCTCAAAAAGTAATGGAGATACCTGCCATTACTTCAGAAACCATAACACCACTCAAACCCTAGCAAGTGAACAAGATACCTGTGCTCACAATACTCTACAATAAGCTATTATTAATGGCTGAAACATAAAATATGCAGAAACTAAATTAGCTCACAACACTTCCAGAGAGTAACACCAACAAGATTTGGACCCCAAAGTCTTCTTTTATTAACCAGAAAACAGATTACAAGAGAGCTTCTTTAGTACAAGACTCACAGATCCCATGATCTGAAATGACCCCTAGCACCCTATTTAAAGGAAATGATCCCAACGGCTAGTTCGAGTGATCCATGGGGAAATGATCTCGACTGTCGATGAGGATCAAGACATCTCTTAATCTCATCCGTCAAAATTGTTAACTTATTATTAAAAATAATATTTTGCATGCATTCACTCAAAATATTATTATTTTATTATTTAGGGTTTTTGCTTTATTTTATAATTTTTTATTTATTTTATTTTTTTAATTTTTTAATTAATTAATTTTTTTATTATTTTGTTATTTTATTATTTTATTTATTTTATTAAATGGATCATCAAACTAAGCCTTTGGAAACATCACCTAGGACCTAGGACTTAGGACTCATGAGGGGATTTAAAACATTTTCCAACCCTCAAGACACATTACATCATGACTTTTACAATTTACATCTTAAGGGGGAAAACCCCTTTATCATAGACCCTCATAAACCACCCAGTTCTGCGACACAACTATAATCTAGCAGATTAACACACTAGGATTCTCCTAAAGTTCTAATAACAAAATGCATCCCGGCTTTGGGGTCAGGCTGAAGGAAAACTCTGCCGATCGTAGATCGGTGAGACGAAAAACCTTCCGGGACGTAGATTATCATTAGAAAGTTAGGTCCACCTAGGCAATTTTACATAAACGACTCATATCTGCTAAGATTATTTACAATTCATACATGCAGACTGGGTTTACAATTAAACTGATCAAGCTGCTGATGACTGCAGGCTGGCACGGACATGTCGTTCAGGTGCTACCCCTTTCTGCCAAGAAAAGAGGG
This sequence comes from Pinus tabuliformis, assembly GCA_031772625.1. Taxonomy (NCBI): domain Eukaryota; kingdom Viridiplantae; phylum Streptophyta; class Pinopsida; order Pinales; family Pinaceae; genus Pinus; species Pinus tabuliformis. The sequence continues at coordinate 529,732,468 of CM062814.1, forward strand.
GGGGGACTGCATGGGTAGTTGACCGGTAGTGGTCAACAACCTCCATTGATCTGGGATCGATGAAATTGATCTGGGATCAGTATGTGTGGTTTGAGACACTCTCTTGTGATATTGATCTAGGATTAATAAAACTGACTTCGGGCCAGTAAGAGTGATGTGACACACTCTTCAAATGAAACTGACTTCGGGTCAGTAGAGAATGGTATGAGACATTCTCAATCAGTTCTTCTTCTTCATGGTTCAGTAGAGCAGAGCAGTGCAGGGCACTGATGGCAGAGATACTATAGTCGGACATATGGATCAGCGGATGGAGTTCTCCCTAGTTGAGAGGGAGTGTTAAAATTGGCAACTAGAGCCAAACTCCATGTGGGTAATCTTATTCATGGAAGCTGATATTTTTCTTGGATCCCTCTCATCAAGAGGTGTAGGATTGGTCTAAAGATTATCCGATTCCGATAAGCATTCATGGAGATATGAATTTATTTGTGTTATGGGACAATTCGTCAAGGTCGGCCAGCAACTAAAATAGACCCCACTTGTGCTCAATGTTTTAGTATAAATAGAGGTGGCCTTCAAGTCATTTCAACACTTGGGATCTCTTCCTCTCTACTTGTCTTTGGGTTTTAGTAGGAGGAGAGATCCTAAGGGATAACGCTGCCCTAATCCAGAGGGCAGAAACCGGAACTGCCGAAACTGCTGGGAAAAGCCGGAACTGTTGGAATTGTCGGGAAAAGTCGAAACTACAGGAATTGCTGGGAAAAGTTGGAACTGCCGGAACTGCTGGGAAAAGTTGGAACTGCCGGAACTACTGGGAAAAGCCGGAATTGTCAGAACTACCGGGAATAGTCGGAATTGTTGGAATTGTTGGAACTACCAGGAAAAGCTGGAACTGTTGGAACTGTCGGGAAAAGCCGGAGCTGTCGGGAATAGCCGAAATTGTCGGAACTGCCGGAATTGTCGAGAATAGCCGGAATTGCTGGAATTGCCAGAATTGCTGGGAATAGTCGGAACTGCCGGGAATAGCTAGAACTGCCAGAACAGCCGGGAAAGTTGATGCAAAAGGCAGAAGCCGGAACTGCCGAACTAGCATGCGACAACAAGCAAGCTAGGGACAAGAAGCAAGCAAGATGCAGCTAGCACATAGGTCAGTATGGCAACATGGTGCAACAATGGCACATAATGCAGTACAATGATGGGTATAGTCATGATTAATGAAGCATGATGAGATGCAGCATAGTGATGATGGGTGCAGCATGGTGCAGCACGGTGAGGTGCAGCATGATGACGAAATGCAGCACAACGATAGGTGAAGGAGTCACCTTGGAGAATCAGTTGAAGCAGCATGTCTTCAACTGATCTCATGTATCATCTTCTTAGAGATGATCTATGCTCTTATCTAGATAAGTCAAAGTGTTGACTTCAGTTGTAAACGTACTATCTCTCTGTGTGTGCTGAACTATTGAAGAACATATAAGAAGAATTGATCAAGGGTTTCCCCACATTGGGGTGTCTCTGGCTAGCGCCACATCTTGTGTCCTCTTGTCTTGGCTTGTCTTCTGCAATTTATGTTTATGTTCTATCTGAAGTTTACTTTAATGCTGATGTGATTGCTAATTTGGAAAAGATATTGAGCTAACTGTGACAATTGAAATAAATTGCTCTAAGCATAGAACATACCTAAAATTAACAGGTCTTCACCAAGAAGACACTTGAAGTCAGTCATTTCAGGATATTTGGGAGTTTGGAGTATTGTCGTATACCCGAAGAAAAGAGAGAAATTATATCGAACTGTTGAGAAAGGATATCTTGTGGGATATAGTGAGAATGCTAAGGCATATAGAGTCTATCTTCCAGGGAGTAGGAAGGTAGTAGTTCGGCGGGATGTAAAGTTCATGGAGGACAGAGCTTTCAGGAAATCCCGAGAAATGCCTTCTGAGGAGCAATCAAAAGACGATCCGTTGGTCCAACCACTTCGACCAACAGAAACTAGTACCAACAATTCTCCTAAAGGCAAAGCTTCAGAACAGAAGGAAACTCAGGAAGAGGAAGAGCTGATAGATGTACCCACTACCAGTGGAAGAATGAGCCAGGAACTCTGACAGATTCTATGGGATGCAGAGGACTTCATTGGTGCACCCAGGAATGATAAAAGGGAGCGAAGACAGCCAGACAGATACCAGGTCCTAGTAGCTCAGGTTGGGCAACCCTCTAGTTTTCAGGAGGCCGTTCAACATCAAGTATGGGTAGATGATATGGTGGAGGAATACAGTTCTATAATGGTCAATGATGTCTGGGAAGTGGTACTTAGGCCTCAGGACAGGTCAGTGGTAGGTTCGAGATGGATCTACAAAGTCAAATATGCTGCAGACGACAGTGTGGAGAAATACAAAGCCAGGTTTGTGGCTAAGGGGTATGTTCAGAAGGAAGGGATAGACTACGAAGATAACTTCGCGCTAGTAGCCAGGTATACTTCTATTAGAACCGTGATATCCGTTGCAACACAGATGGGTTGGGAGATTCACCAGATGGATGTCAAGACGACATTCTTGAACGGGGTGTTAGATGCAGAAGTATACATTGAAAAACCAAAGGGTTTTGAGACATATGAGAAGAAATCTCATGTATGCAGATTAAAGAAAGCCTTGTATGGGCTTAAACAGGCACCTAGAGCATGGTACGGTCGAATTGATGGCTACTTGTAGAAGATGGGGTTCGTCAAGAGTGACGTAGATTCTAATCTCTACTATCGTGTCATAGAGAATGAGCTTCTAATCTTGGTGTTATATGTGGATGATCTTTTCTTGACAGGATCATCAAAGACTACAAGAAGAACCTAGCCACAGAATTTGACATGAAGGATTTGGAACAGATGCATTATTTCCTGGGGTTGGAAGTTTGGCAGTAGAAGGGTGAAATCTTCCTTGGACAAGGGAGATATGCTATGGAGATCTTGAAGAGATTCAGGATGCAGGACTGTAGACCTATGGCTACTTTAATGATCACCAACTAAAAGAAGATTGATGCATCAAAAGATAAAGATGTTGATCCCACCTTGTACAAGCAGCTTATAGGGTCCCTGATGCATTTGGTCAATACCAGGCCAGACATTTGTTACACTGTCAACACCCTCAGTCAGTTGATGGTGGAACCCAAGAGGGCGCATTGGGCAACAGCCAAACATGTTCTCAGGTATATACAAGGAACAATCGAGCATGGACTATTGTACACCCAAGGCAATGGCATCAGGCTGAGTGGATTCACTGATGCAGATTGGGCTGGAAGTTAAGTAGATCGGAAAAGTACAATTGGGTATTGTTTCAACATTGGATCAGGGATGACCTCCTGGTGTAGTAGGAAACAAAAATCCGTGGCTCTGAGCTCAACTGAAGCATAATATACGACAGCTAGCACAGCTTCGTGCGAAGCCATATGGCTTAGGAAATTGCTTTTGAATCAATTCAGGAGAAGGATGGAAGCGACCAAGATTTTGTGTGATAATCAGAGTTGCATCAAGCTCTTTGAGAATCCAATATTTCATTATCGGTCAAAGCACATTGATACCAGGTGTCACTTTGTTAGACACTGTGTCCAATGAGGGGCAATACAGTTGAGGTATACTCCTACAGGAGAACTGGTGGCAGACATCCTCACCAAGGCTCTAGGAAGAACAAAGTTTGTTTATTTCAGGGAAAAGATGAGGATGGTGAAGAATCCATTTCAGTAGTAGAAATTGATAAGTATAGGGAGTTGCAGTGCAGCGATTAGTAGTGGCAGTGCTATGGGCAACATGTTGCATGTTGAGAGGGAGTTGTAGTACAAATGTAGCAGTGGCAGTGGCAGTGGCAGTGTCATGGACGACAATACAGGAAGGAGTAGTGCAGTGGATGTGGGGCAGCAGGCCAAGCATCAACACAGAGAACCGATGCGGAGGATCAGTGTGATGCTTCTATGGTGAAGCATTGCTAAAGCACATTCCTCACTAAGAGGGAGTGCTGATTTTGGGTAGCATTGGCTGTGCTCTAGCCTTGAAATTTGGTGGAGAGGCTAAGGCACATGAGATCTCCAAGACCCATAAATCGTTTGGAGAAATTCCACCCGGATGAGGAATTATTAAAATAATTAATATTTTTAATAGGTTCCTGTTGACCCTGCCGCCTACACCTACCTACAAGTCTGTGAGAAAAACCTTCAACCCCACAAGGTGTGGTTGGTGGCAGGGGATTAAGAGAAGGGGTTGTCAAACTAATCCCGACTCTTCCGTTTGAGCTATCTCCTAGGTTAGCTAAGGGGTGTGGTCCTTAATGAAAAGTTAAGTTAAAAAAATTGTGAGTTTCTAGGGGTGTTGTCACTAATGAAAAGTTAAGTTAAAAAAAATGTGAGTTTCTAAGAGAATTGTTAGAGTTAAATAGATTATCTCTTTAAGATTTATAAGCAAAAAGTGATATGAGCAATAACCATCATAAGATAAGCATGAAATACATAAACAACCAGTGCTTTCCAAGTATTTTCTCTTCAAGAAATGAAATTGTATTTTGCTTAAAATGAAGTGAAATGCTTTCAAATGGAAAGCCAAAATAACCCTGAAAATTGAAACAATAAATTGTTAGCACAAGATATTATAAATGCTTTCAATATGAATAAGTGTTAAATTATGGTATGTTCTATGCTTAAGAGCAATTTACTTCAAATTTTCGTATTAGCCCAATGTCAATTTCCAGAATTGCAATCACATCAACATGATAGTAAAATGCAGATAAAACATAAATGTAACTAGTAGAAGACAAGCCAAGATAAGAGACACAAGATATGGCACCAACTAGGGACAAACCCCAATGCGGGAAAACCCTTGATTAATTCTTCTTATATTCTTCAATAATTCAGTAGAGAGAGAGAGATAGTACAATTACAGAAATATGTGATTTTATGACATCGGCAATAAAACCCTAACCAACAAAGTCAAAGATGGTCAAATGGGTTAGAAATGACCTCAAGTCAACCTCAGTCAACAAGACCTCCAACAGTGATGAGAGGCAGCCCAAAACAGTGCACGAATGATGGTCAAACAACAGTCAACACAGGTCATGTTTGCGGTCAACCCTCAACAGTCAACGCTGGTCAAAATAGGGCAACGCTTGCTGTCCAGAACTGCGGCTTGCTTGGAAGAGGCTCCCCACACTAATCCACAGTGAAAGATACCCTCATGCTGGTCAACACCGCTGAAATAGTCCTTCTGCACTTCGGTCAACCCAAGTCAATGCTGCGCTAGTTCAAATCTGCGTCCTCCTTCCAACCACACGTGTGAGAGAGATTCTTCTCTAATGCGTAGGAGAGAGAGAGAAGAATGTGTGTTGAGATGATGGAAATAATGCCACAAGGTCTCCTCCTTTTATATGCCACGTTGAGGATAAACTGGGGATGTGAAACAGTGTTTGGCCGACCTTGACAAATTGTCAAGAAATACAAATAAATTCATATCTCCATGAGTACATGTCGGAATCGGATGATCGTTAGATCAATCCTACACCTCTCGATGAGAGGAATCCAAGAAAAATATCAGCTGCCATAAATGAGGTGACCCACATGGAGTTTGGCCCTAGTTGCCAATTTTAACACTCACTCTCAACTAGGGAGAACTCCATCTGCTAATCCATCTGTTTGTCGATACTATCTCTGCCATCAATGCACTGCTCTGCACTGCTCTGCTCTGATCTGTTGAACTATGAAGAAGAAGAAGTGATCGAGAATGTATCATACCATCCTCTACTGACCCGAAGTCAGTGCCAGATAAAAGAGAGTGTCTCATGGCACTCTTACTGACCTGAAGTCAGTCCCAATGAAGAGAGTGTGTCATACCACTCTTATTGATCCGAAATCAGTTCCAAAAGAGAGTGAGTTATATCACTCTTACTGACCCGAAGTTAGTTCCAAATAAAGAGAGTATCTCATACTGCTCTTATTGACCTGAAGTCAGTGCGAATTGATCCCAGATCAATGTCCTCCTAGCATAGGGATTACGGTAGATACACGATGCGTCCATCGGTACTACTATGGTCCCTATCCTCATTTCCCTACTCATTGGAGAGATGAGAGGTCATGATTCCCAGACTACACGGGTAGGATGTCTCAATAGGAGAAGGATGAACCACTCAACCTGCCTACATGTCGCCACGGGGTATCACAGGGGAAGGCTGAACCATTCACCCTATGGTTGCTCATCACTCCAAGAAGTACCCCAAACCCCTCGGAGCATCCAGAGCTCAAAGTATATATTATACCGGGCCCGTATAAGAGGGTCTCTCCACGACTCCTAGTCGTCCTTAGAAAGTCAAGAATTTGACCTTTCCCAGGGGCTTTGTCAGAATGTCGGCGACCTGCTCATCAGTTCCAATATGATGGAGCCTTATCGGTCCTTGTTGTACCATATCCCCAATAAAGTGGTACCTAATATCGATGTGCTTGGAGCGATCATGAAATACGTGATCTTTTGATAAACGAATCCCACTCTGGGTGTTGCAGAGGGTCATGGTAGTATCTAGCGTATGACCAAACAACTCACTAAAGAGCTTACGCAAGCACACAACTTCACAGGAGGCCATACTCACAGCAATGTATTCGGCCTTTGCGGTGCTCAAAGCCACCGACTTCTGCTTCCTGCTCATCTAGGATATTGAAGCAGAACCCAAAGAGAAACAACACTCGGAAGTGCTCTGTTGGTCCACCACACTGCTTGCCCAATCAACATCGGAATAACCATGCAGCCTCACATCTCCGATAGTGTATCTCAGTCCATGATTGATTGTGCCCCGAAGATATCTCAGAAGGTTCTTGGCACCAATCCAATGTGAATGATGAGGCTCAACCATATATTGGCTCAACATGTTGACTGCAAAACATATATCCGGATGGGAGTTCACCAAGAACATCAATTCTCCTATGAGTTGATGATACTCATAAGCATTTTTCAATACAGGTCCGGCAGCACTACCGCATAACTTCTTGAAGTTAAGCTCCATCAAGGTAGTCACGGGCTTGCAGTTCACCATACCAAATCTCTCCAATATCTTCACCATGTATTTTCCTTGAGATAGGAAAATTTCTCCTAGATTTTGCCAGACCTCCATCCCTTGGAAATAATGCATCAGTCCTAGGTCCTTCATCTCAAATTTGAAGGACCTGCCATTCCTTTGATTGTTGTTGGAGTGATTTTGATCATCATCATGTGATGTGTCCTTTCTATTTGGACACTCCCTCGCATAGTGGCCAAATTTATTACAAACGAAGCATCTTCCCTTCCTTCCACCCTTCGATTTGGGCTTTCCTTTGAAATGACCTTTAGACCCAGAATTATTTCTCCTTTTGGCATGAGAGGAGAAAGAAGTGGGGTTGCCTTTGCTTGAAGGCATTTCTTGCTCCACCATCCTTGTCTCTTCTTGAATGCATCTCAACATCAATTCTTCAAATCCCGGAATTCAATCATTGTTGAGAAGAGTGGTTTTAAATATATTCCATTCATATGGGAGCCCTCCAAGGGCAGTGATAGTTAGTTCCCTGTCAGAAATGACTTCTCCAATTGATAGGAGATCATTCTTGATCTCAGTGATCCTTAAGAAATAGGATTGAATATCCTCGTCCTTGCCCTTCTTAATATCCTTCAACTTATTCTTGAGGAACAAAACTTGATTTGCATCATTAACTTTAAACAAGCTTACTAGTTTGTCGTAGATCTCCTTGGAGGTGTTCAACTCAGAAATGTAGGCTACCAAACGCTTGTCAATTGAGTCTCAGATAATCTTCTTCGCTTTGACTTCACCCTTAGTGTACTTGTTCTTTGTAGCAGCAGGTGCATTTGATGGAGGCTCCAAAGATATACCCCTCACATAGTTCAACACTTCTTGCTCTTCCAATGTCAGGTCAAGTGACATCTTCCATCTGTGATAGTCAGACTTCTCACGGAGCTTGTCTTCGGCCGGGAAGTGGGATGAGAAACCCATGAAGCCTTTTGACCTTTCCAACTGTCTTCGGTGATTGCTTGTTCACTCTTGCTTGGGCTTTGTCTCCACCTCAGCTCTGATACCATGTTAAATTATGGTATGTGCATAAGAGCAATTTACTTCAAATTTTCTTATTAGCCCAATATCAATTTCCAAAATTGCAATCCCATCAACATGATATTAAAATGCAAATATAACATAAATGTAACCAGTAGAGGACAAGCCAAGATAAGAGACACAAGATGTGGCACCAGCCAGGGACAAACCCCAATGTGGGGAAACCCTTGATCAACTCTTCTTATATTCTTCAATAATTCAGTAGAGAGAGAGAGAGATAGTACAATTACAGAAATTTGTGATTTTATGACAGCAGTAATAAAACCCTAACCAACAAAGTCAAAGCTGGTCAAACAAGTCAGAAATGACCTCAAGTCAACCTTAGTCAACAAGGCCTCCAACAACGATGATAGGCAGCGCATAACAGTCCACGAATGATGGTGAAACAACAGTGAACACAGGTCAAGTCTGCGGTCAACCCTCAACAGTCAACGGTGGTTAAATGTACGGTCAAAACAGGTCAACACTTGCTGTCCAAAACTGCAGCTTGCTTGGAAGTGGCTCCCCCACACTAATCCGTAGTCAAAGATACCCTCACGCTGGTCAACGCTGCTGAGATAGTCCTCCTGCACCTTGGTCAACTCAAGTCAACGTTGCCCTAGTTCAGATCTGCGTCCTCCTTCCAACCACACGTGTGAGAGAGAGAATCTTCTCTAATGCGTAGGAGAGAGAGAGAAGAATGCGTGTTGAGATAATGGAAATAATGCCACAAGGTCTCCTCCTTCTATATGCCACATTGAGGATAAACTGGGGGTGTGAAACACTGTTTGGCCGACCTTGAAAAATTGTCAAGAAATACAAATAAATTCATATCTCCATAAATACATGTTGGAATCAGATGAGTGTTAGATCAATCCTACACCTCTCGATGAGAGGAATCCAAGAAAAATATCAACTGCCATAAATAAGGTGACCCACATGGAGTTTGGCCCTAGTTGCCAATTTTAACAATAAGTCTACAAATCAAAGCATGGAAACTATCTTGCTCAAAAGGATACAAAAAGAACTCAAATGTTAGACCAAGATGACAACATGCAATTAAGTTTGCAACCCAAAATAATAGTACTTGAAAGTGAAATCAACCATTCATGACAATATGCAATTAAACCAAAAGATGAGTCAATTTCCAAGTACAAGAAAATTAAACTTGTTGCAAAATTAAAAGAGATTACAATGCTTGCATCCAAAGTGCCTCTTGAAATAAGATTTGCATGTGAGACTTTAAACCAAAGCAAATGTGATGGAATGTTGTTCTTGGTTCATTTTATTTGATTAGTGCTAAGGCAAAGTTACAATTGAACTCTAGTCCTCAGATCTCATCCTCGCCCAAATATTTGAATCTCACAATGAGGACTCAATATAGGTAGAAGGTCCCTAAAAGTCTGTTCAACCAATTTAAGTTGGAGGTAAGTTTTAGTGAGGCTTGGGGCCTTCTTATACTAAAATGCTTAAATGAAGTGGAAATTGTGTTAATTCCCCAAATTAAACTAATGCAAATGCAAATGCTTCAAAGAGAAATAGTTTGCAAAACTTGAGAGGCTAGAATGTAAATAAGCTCATATGTATTTGCACCATTGAATGGAAAATAAGAAACTAAAATGGAATAGGTGTCTTTAAGCTACAACTATTTCAAATAAATGATAGTGCCCCGATAGTTTTCATTGACATATAGCATAAATTGGCCAAGTAGTGAAGCATATACTTGAAGAAATTATGAAACAATTAAAACTTGCCAAGTATGAAGTGTTTACACAGAAAATGAGATTTTCTCAAGTTTACAATTTGGAAGCGTATGCATGTGGGAATTTTAATACAATATTAGTAAAAAATTACATGTGGAGTGAAATGTGTTGATTTTAAGCATGCACAATATGAAATTAAAAGCTAGGAAGCTAAGAAAAACTAGAAGCAAGATTAGGCCACCCACAAGAATCCCTCTAAATGAGGAAGGGGGATGCCATGGGAAAAATCCCAAGCTCCCTCCAACAATTTTTTATTATCTTTTATTAGCGCTTAAAGCAGTTTAAAATGCCTCTAAGAGGGCAGCCCACAATATGAGAGAGATCTTTACAAAGATGGGACTCTAGCGAAGCTAGACTCTATCCCCAAAAAATATAACAGCAACAAACTTGAAGAGGGAAAAAACTCTCAAAAAGAGATTCACAAGGCTCAAAAGGCCGACGTCGTCAATGAGTTTGCAACTCTCTCCCAAGTGCTTATGGCCTCCCTGGAAATCAGCTTTTGGATAGCGTGAGGGGGTCCTGCATACACACGAGTGAGTAGTTTTCCAAAGCTTCTCCTCAAGCTCCTTGCTGCCTAATGCTCAAGCCTATGGGTTGCAAAACCACAACTAAACTTAGAATTTAATTTACAATGTAATAACTCAAGTAATAGGAGTGAACCCCCATACTTGCCTAGCTTTATAAATGACTCTTGAATAGGAGATATAACTTTGAAAGGACTAGAATCAAAGAAGTATTTTGAATTTTAAATGGATGATCAAGTAGCTATAGACTAAGAAAATTCCCCTTTGCTCTTCGTTGGATGGAAAACTTGGATCGAAAAAATCGCTGAGTCTTGGATTGCCGTGACTTTAGGAATGAGTTGATCTAATTGAGATTTCTCCCACTTCCAGATGGATTCTTGCACACAACACAGAAGATCTTTCCTACCCTTGAACACGTATTAGTTTGCACAAGATCAGAGCAATATAATGAATAAGATAAACCAAACATTCCTCCTAAAATGAATTGGCAAGCTTATCTTTAGAATACTACTCTAATATGTGCAAGATAGCTTGCACACATCAATCCAAGCAAGATGGGAAGTATAAACTAATATTAATTCAATGTGTAAAAGAAATTAAACACAATAGCAGTAGCATGAAAGGACATCCCCTCATAAGCTAAGAGAACACTAGCCAGATAGCCCCAAAGTCTTGACTGTATTAAGAAAGTATGCAAGTAGAAAATGGCAGAGTTTCCTCAAACCCAATATTTCATTACATGATACAAAGATGAGAGCCAAAGCTCATTTAAATAGAACTATGGGAGCCGATCCCAATGTGAGTGCAAGTGACAAGTGGAAGGGTGAATATCCCAATGCTAGCAAGTCAAATTCCAAGTGGCTAAGTTGCTTGATGAAAACTGATGTCAAGTGCTGAAGGTGGGAGCGAGTTACACCTTGATTGTTCCTCATATATCGTCAAATCTCTTGTACGTATGCTATTGAGAAACATGTGTGAGAAGAGTGGAAGTAAGTGGGGGAAATATCCCATGAAATGTGCAGCCCCAAATTATCATGTCACAGTCTCAAAATACTATCTCTTCATTACTTGTGTTGAACTCAGAAATCAGGCCTGCGTATAATTGAGTGAGAGGAGCAGCGTACAAATCTTGTTTTTGTTGAGTGTGACATGTGTGAAGATAAGGGGGACAAGTCTCCTTTATAACTCCTGTAAATTCTCTGTCAAATTGCCAGCAAACTATTCTTTGCGTATTCTCTAAAATCTGAACTGTAGTGGGCTGCCTCTTAATTTGCTGTGTGTTATTGAGGATGAGTGCTAGCATGGGATCTTCAAACTGAACTGCTGTTAACTGCGCGTTCAATCTTTTCCTCATGTGCATATTGGTTGAGCTGCCACATGTAATCAGCATACAAGCAAATCAAATTTGCGTGGAGATGGAGTGGAACTGCTGTGTTGACACTTTGATTGGGCCAGCGTGGATCTCTTTTATGGCATGTGCTTATTTGCTTTTGACTATACATAGATTATGGAGAGTGAGTGGGGTCCATTCCCCACTCATTTTATTAGAATCTGAACTTTAATCTCCAACATCAATTAAATCAATAACTTAACTTTTCACCATATAAAATATTTCAATGTGGCCTCTTTAACTCATCGTGGAACCTTGACTTCCTTCGACTTGGCACTTGGCACATTTGACTTTAACTTGTACCTTATGTGGTGGGCCCCACATACTTGTCGCATTAGCTTTGACTTCTCCTATGAACTTCCATGTCACCCTTTGACTCTTTTTTGACTTTGGAAAAATAATTATTTTTTCCAATTATTTTTTGTTTTGAATTGTTTCCTCCTTTTTGCCACCGCCATTAGAAAAGTTGACTTTTGAGGGACTATAAGTCATTTTTTTGACCCCCAAAGTGGGTTCTAAAATAATACTGGGTCTCTGAGGATGAATTTCGAGTAGTCACATGCCCTAGACATTTCCTAAGGTCACTTATTTACACCATTACATAGGAAATAATTAAAAAATCCCATTTTGCGGGAAATTTTTAATTATTAAAAAATTCTACCTAGACCTAGCCAAATTCCATGAAATGTTTTGTGTGATCTAGTATGATAATATACATAGACTCTAGACACTAAGATGTGTTAGGGGCTCAACCTTCAAACTGTCACGTCGACTTTGGTGTAAAAAGTGAGTGAAAAACTCAGAAAATTATCTGCCTCTGAAAAAGAAGGGATAATTAACCAGATTAAAAAACAATCCAAGGTGTATTCGTTCGCTGATCGAGTCCCAACATCCTAGGCCTGTTACAGACTCAAAAAAACTCTTCAATATTAGTATCACTTATTACAATTCCCCGCAGGGTGTGGAATCTAGGTACAAGAAAGATGATGAGAAGATAGAATTAGAGTTAAAAAACTCTGTTGACTGATGATCTCTGAAGGTACAAGTGTCCTCTGGATCACCCTTGGGCATGGAGTCTTCATATAATCATCCGGTGCCACTCCAGTGGTCAACATTTGGCTCCATATGGGGATGCATGCTAGATATCAAGTGATAGTGTGCAAGAACCTGCAATCTGCATCCACCGACAAAAGACATATCAACAGTATCCATTCAAAATATCATCAAATGAAATCAAGTACAAAAATGAAGAAATTGAAATTTATTCTAAGAGCATAAATGATAATTTATTCATGAAATAAAACTAATTAAACAAAAATGACAAGGGATAAGGTTAGAAATATGATACAAAAAGATGCCCCATGGCATCAGATGTCTTTGGTGAAATCCATCTTGAGAACTTGCCTACTCATAGGCAAGTCCATAGGTTCTTTCTTTGATGTGCCTTGTCCAATTCTGACTATCTTGGGACTATGACTTGCCCCAATATTAACATGTTTGTGGCCATCAGATATACCAAACCTCTTCCTTTTCCTTTTTCGACTATTGATGCATTGAGACTTGATCTTGCTCAAAACTAGTGGTTCATTTTTTATAGCTTTTTTCTTTTTTCACTTTTTTCTTTTCTTCTTGGTTAGTTGCGATGGTGATGATGATGCATTTATTGCCATTCCTACTGCTTTGTCTTGAAAATGTTTTGATGGAAGATTTGAAGTACCCCAACATTTTGAGCTATGCCTAATCTCTTCGTTTTGAATTTGTTCTGTTAAGCGGGGAAGAAAATTTGTTAACACTACATCACTCATTGTTTGGCAAGATCTGTAGATAATCTCATTGTTGGGTTTCCTTGGATCTTCAACATGATATCTTTTCTCTAACTCTCGATCAATTCTGACAAAGGTATTATCAAGCATGGGGATGGGGGCATATGATAAGTCCATTTGAAGGCTACCATCTAGATCTGATGCCCATTTTCTTGATAGGAGCATTCCCTATGAATTAGGAACATCTATCACAACAATATCCACAGTCATTATTCTATCTATGTATGCAACTAGGAAAATCTATAAATCTTTAATTATCCCACACACTTGAATTCTTTTAGAATCCATTGAACATATGTTGTGATAGGGCCTAGATACCCTTAAATTCAGTTGCTCCATGACTTTCTTGGTCATGACATTTGATGAAGCCCCTGAATCAAGCATGCAGTTGTGTAAAAGATGATCATTCACTATCAAAGAAACATAAAATAGTAGATGGTAGAGTGACACAGAGGTGATGCTGAAGTGGGAGAAGGGTTGGTGTCAAAAAGTTTCCAGGGGTAGTCTCTGGTGTTTTCTCTCAGTTTCTCTGTAAAATCATTCCTTGTAAAGCGATTGCTACTGAAGATTAATAAAACCCTCATCTGCTGCACCAGTTTTCCCACATTGGGTTTTTTAGGGACAGTTGTCCAAAAAGTTAAAAACAACTGTGTTGATGTGATTGGTTCTTGTGCATGTATTTTCTCTCTGTGTAATTATGTGATAACTGCAGTAGAATTTATTTTAATGTTTGTTGAAAGGATTTCGTAAATAACTTATTATGAAGAATAAGTAGGTGAAACAAAATAGTTGCTGCAGTAGAATTTCGGGTTAGAGTTTTTCACACTGGCTATAAACTCTGGATCCGGTGTAGACCCCACGGAAGTAAGCTGGTCACGAATTCCTTGCAACCTAAGAAGGAATGGATCTATCTCCTCTCCTTTCTGCATTTGATATGACCTCAGTTGATTCTCTAATAACATATTCCACTGCACAGAAGAGCCCTGGTATAAAATGGTCAGCGTCCGATACATCTCCCTTGCTGTGTTCTTCTCAACAATATGTGAAATGACATGATCCTTGACCCCGTCTAGAATCATGCATTTCACCTTTGCCTCGGCCTCCTCATACTTCTCGTTTGCATTAGGGTCAACTAGGACAACAACTGTTTTCAAGGCGTAGTCCTTGATGTGATGTTTATCCAAGATTGCCAGGATCTTGGCCTTCTAAATGAAAAAATTGGAAGCCCCATCCAATCTGTCATGATCCCTCAATCTGTTCACTGCCATCTTTGCTCTTCTCTAGACTCCCTTTGATTCTTGATTTCCCTCTCGGAAATGCTCTGGCCAACTGTTGAATCACTCCTCTCCAATCCTCCTTTGCCGCTGCAACCCGGATCTAGATTTCTTGGCTAGAAATCTTTCGAGGTAGTGCTTCCCTCTACCTTGGTTCATTCTCGTTGGACATTGTTCGGCACTCATAGAAACAACGTTCCACCAGCTCCACAAATCAAAATTTGCTTAGCTCCCTTAGCCCTGGCTACTAAAGAATCTAAGCTCTTCTGGCTTTGCGCAATCACAATGAGAGATGGATCAGCTCCTCTTGGCCACTGTGTCAATCCTTCCTGGCTGAGAAAGATGACTTGGCACTGCGTAGGTCTGATCTGTCTCCCTTTTGCCTCTACGCTGGCCTAGATAACTAAAGGAGCTACTGCGTGGGCTCCTCCCAGCTTCTACGTCACCTTCACCTGGCTCAGACTGCTGATGCAGGCATTGCGTGAGCCTCTGCGTCACCTTCTCTGCATTGCGTCCCTCCTCCTTCTACGTCTTTGGCTCTGGAACAACGCTGTCTCTCGGGACAATTGCTTCTCTGCTGCAAATTCTCAGATTTTCTCCGTTGGTGTTTTCAATCACCTCTGATCTGCAATCGCTCTAATACCATATGAAAATTCCTGAATCTAACACATCAGAAACCCCTACTGCAATCCCTGGTTTACTACCACCGTCTTGTTCTTTACATTAACAAGTTATTTAATTGCATAAACATCGAAGTAAACACAAATGCATTCTTCACATATATACAGATCTTGCACTGAAATAAACTGAGACAATCACACAAGGGACACCGTTGTCTTTGGAGATGTTCTCGGAAAAACCCAATGTGGGAAAACCGATGCAACATATAGAGGGTTTGTATTATTAAGCAGATTCGTGAATATAACTAGGCTGCTGACAATCTATGTTACCAGAAATGAGAAACAGGGAACGAAACGAGAAACAACAACGGGACGAGAAACAAAGTTTGGAGGTTTCGCATTCAAGAAACGAGGAGAGAGAAAAAAAAGTATGAAAAACATAAAACAAAGCATTGATCATTAACATTCTCGAATACTATGGTTCATAGGCAGTTGCTCATAGGCTTTAGCTGCTCACCTGGGCCATTCCTTAATACTTATAGTGATCAACAAAGCTTCCATTGTTCACATGGGCCATTCTTGAATACCCATGTTTGATCCTCTAGGCTGGCAAATAGAATAGTGAAGAAACCCTTGGCTAGATCCCTAGAAATTTTAGAATGAGTACATGATCCCACATACATTGTATATATTCTTGGATCTGACTTGAGTGGACCTCAAATTTGGGTTTTATTGTAGCATTTGCCACACAACCACTAGGCTATTGGTTTTGTGGTTAAGTAACAA
The DNA here is from genome assembly GCA_031772625.1 of Pinus tabuliformis. NCBI lineage: Eukaryota > Viridiplantae > Streptophyta > Pinopsida > Pinales > Pinaceae > Pinus > Pinus tabuliformis. The sequence continues at coordinate 529,748,735 of CM062814.1, forward strand.
GATGGTGGAAATTGAGTTGATCTCCATTAGATATAAAGCCAAAAATGAGAGTTGTCTCGAACTATTGCTAGCTAATTTATGAGAAAAAAACACCTTTCACTAAATTATTTAACTACTAATTTATAAAAATATATATAAAATAACCCTATACATTACTATTTAAATTTATAATTTTGTAAAAAATACACATTTTTAAATGTTAAATACAGTCAGTAAATCTACTTTTAAATAAACACAAAATAAAGGAAAAAATAACCAAAAAAATTGAAAAAACTTAACAATACGTTAAACTACACATCAATGGCTGCAATTAAAAAAATAACATAACTTTAACAAAGGAAAAACCCAAATGGTCAACGTTGTTAAGGATATATTAAGCACTATTGCAATGTGTTGTCAATGGGGAGAACCCCCAAACTATTTGCAACAAACCTGGTCCGTTACCACCTCCACTATATATGGTTGAATTTTTCCATATATATCTTACAGAATATAAAGCACTGCCTCTCCGGCCACATATTCCAACTTAACACTGCCAAGATTGGACTTCCATTAAGATTCTACTTCTAACCGTAGACTATGAAATGTCTTCGAAAACTATCTAGAAAACCAAACTCGGCTCAAATGAACCAGATTAACGTTTTCCATAAAACCGTTTTAAGAAACGAACCGTTTCTGAAAAAACCAGTTTTGTGCATTAAAAACGAAAACCACTGTACAAAATGCCGTTTTCCGTACTGTTCCGTTTTTTTATTCTACATTTTTTTGGGAAACGAAGACTTCCTTTCCGTTTCTGGTAACAGAGCCAACAATGGCTTACCCTTCAGAGAATATCCTTGGTAGTAGTACCTCTCTTCGAAGACATATATTCCGGCAAATCAGCAACTAGATGATCAACCTGACAGTGACTGACTATTCCTTGTGCTGCACAACGAAAGTTGCTCCAAGCTCTACTTTGGAACTGCATCACCCTCTTTGGAACTACGTCACCCTTTCCCGGCTCAGGATCTGCTGATCAACTCCCAGTTTGCCCCACAAAATCTCCCAACGCTGCCTTTGAGGCCCTCTTTGTCCTCTGCGTTAGCCTCTATGGCTTCTGCGTCAGCCTCTGTGGCCCTCTACGTCCTCTGCGCTAGCTCCTGAGGCCTCTGCATCAACCCTTCTTGGGCTTGCGCTATCTCTCCCGACACTTCACTACCTCTCTGCTATGTATTCTTCAACCTTGGATGGAAATCCCTTGCTGAACTGCCCCTCACAACAACTGATCACTAACTCAATTTGCTTAGCAAACCTCGCACCAAAAAATCGAATTCTTGATCTCTTTTGGTGTTTTTTCAACTAACCCTCAAGCCTCCTCTTATACCTTTCCTGTTTGACGAATCAACGGTCGAGATTAAGTCCCTAATCAATGGCTAAGCTTAGATCTAGCTTGATCCTCGTCACTTAGAACTTTCTCATCCATTTTATATTAACACACACTAACTTTTTTTATTTTCCTAAGTTTAGACTTAGGAACCCATTAAAAATATTAATTATTTTAATAACTCCTCATTCGGATGGAATTTCTCCAAACGATTTCTGGGTCTTGGAGATCTCATGTGCCTTAGCCTCTCCACTAATTTTCAAGGCTAGAGCACATCCAATGCTACCCAAAATCAACATTGACGAATCACATCTTTTGCAAGTAGCCATCAGTTTGACCGTACCATGCTCTAAGTGCCTGTTTAAGCCCATACAAGGCTTTCTTCAACCTGCATACATGAGATTTTTTCTCATGTGTCTCAAAACCCTCTAGTTGTTCAATGTATACTTCTTCTTCTATCACCCCGTTCAAGAACGTCGTCTTGACATCCATCTGGTGAATCTCCCACCCCATCTGTGCTGCAAGGGATATCACAGATCTAATAGAAGTATACCTTGCTACTGGGGCGAAGTTTTCTTCGTAGTCTATCCCTTCTTTTTGAGCATACCCTTTAGCCACAACCCTGGCTTTGTACTTTTCCACATTGCCATCTGTAGCATATTTGACTTTGTAGATCCATTTCAAACCTACCACTGACCTGTCCTGAGGCCTAGGTACCACTTCCCAGACATCATTGACCATTATAGAATTGTATTCCTCCACCATAGCATCTACCCATACTTGATGCTGAACGACCTCTTGAAAACTAGAGGGTTCCCCAACCTGAGCTACCAAGGCCTGGTATCTATCTGGCTGTCTTCGCTCCCTTTTCTCATTCTTGGGTGCACCAATGAAGTCCTCTGCATCCCGTAGAATCTGTCGAAGTTCCTGGCTCGTTCTTCCACTGGTAGTGGGTAAATCCATCTGCTCTTCCTCTTCCTGAGACTCCACCTGTTCTGAAGCTTTGTCTTTAGGAGAATTACAGGTACTAGTTTCTGTTGGTCGGAGTGGTTGTACCAACGGATCGTCTTTTGACTGCTCCTCGGAAGGCATTTCTCGGGATTTCTTGAAAGCTCTATCTTACATGAACTTTACTTCCTGCCAAACTGCTACCTTTATATTCCCTCGAAGATAGACTCTATATGCCTTAGCATTCTTGCTATATCCCACAAGATATCCTTTTTCTGTAGTTTGATCCAATTTCTTTCTCTTTTCTTCGGGTATATGGCAGTATGCCAAACTGTCTTGTCCCTTCCTAAATTAATTTGCATCAAGACTAATTATTGCATTTTGGGGCCAATTTTGGAGATAGTGGGGCCTATTCGATTTTTATTAGGAGATTAGACTTAGGAGAAGTTATTTTGTTGTGGTTAAATTACACATGGGGGCCACCCACACTAGGGAAATACGCACTCCCTAGTTTGGTTTGCATGAAGGTGGTTAAGTTTTACATGTAGGTGGTTAAGTGAGGGCCCACAATGGAGGTAAAATTGGAGGGAAAAGTGCTCCACGAAATCTATATAAGGAAGGTAGCTCTCCTCATTTCATTCATCTTATTGGAGTATATCGATTTCTCTTTGGTTGCTTGAGCTGCTTAGCCGAGTCATTGGCTGTTTAGCACGAGTTCTTCAGGTGAAGAGCTCACCCTTTCTTCAGGGGACTTCGAGTGTCACCCTAGGAAGGTTTTGTTCATTTCTTCAGAAGGAGGATCAAATTGTGATTCCCAGCAGTAGCATTCCCTTCCAGGTTGTGCGTATTACGGGGGGGACACAATGGAGAGGAGGCTGAGTTATTTGGTGGTGCTTAGCAGTGGAGATTTGATGTGCGATTTTCTGGAGAGGACGCTAGGGAGGTTTTTCAGCATCTGGGAGGGTTTGGGAGTTGATTGAGCTTCTGGCTTGGTAGTGTGACTTTCACACTACCTGGGCCAGCGCAGAGGCAGTGTATGGGAGCTCATTTGGTGGGTAGAGTATCAGTCCTTGAGGCTGAGCTTTGCCGTGGAGGTTAGAGGAGACATTTGGAGTGGTGTTTTCTTCATTTTCAGAGCTTGGAGGAGGACTTTGTGGTCATTCCTTGCATGCCGTATTTTTGGAGCTGTTTGGAGGGTAGGGGCCATAAAAGAGGTTGAATTTGGGAGGTCAAAATCTAGCCAAACCATTTGTGGGTTTTTGACAAGGATCCCAGATATAAAGTTTCAGAATTTTTTGAGCACCAGAAGTGGGGTTTCCAGCCGTATCTTTGCAGCAGATAGTGCATAATTGTTGGGGATTGCACAGTGCCTTTGGGAGTCGATTTTGGTGGGTCAAAATTGGGCGAAACCATTTCTGGGTTTTTGTGGGTTTTGGTCAAGGAGCCTGGGGCTGAATTTGTAACATTTTCCGAGTAACGAAAGTGGAGTTTCTTGTAGTTCCTTTCCAGCCAACAATGTAGTTTTTTGGGCAGCACAAAGCAACAGAGGGGTAGACATTTTCTAGTACTTGATATCATTGTCTCATCAACTAGATTCTATCATGCTTTCCATTTAGGCAAGCCCAGGTGCATTCATCCATACTATTGTACTCTTCTATTGATTAATAAAATGGGTTAGCTGGTTCTACTTCTGAAGTTTTTATGAGCATGTGTTGTTTGTTAAAATTTTCTGTGTTGAGAATCGTTTTTGCTTTATATATCACTGTTTTTTTAAGTTTGGAACATTACAATGGTATCAGAGCATGATTTTGGCCCAGTTGTGGGAAACTAGCCAAAATATCATGGAAGCTTTGGGTATGAGTGCACAGTGATAGGTGAAACCGGAGACAAACCCATGGCTCAATGGAAATCCAGTATGCGTAAATTCTGGGGTAGAATTCATTGAGACGATGAGTGGTTGGTCCAGTTGAGGATGGTGACAAACCAAACGCATCCTCACCCTTACAACAGAGACGTTAGAGTTGAGTAGGCCGTGGGGGTGCAACCATCTACATCAAGTGGGGAAAGTCGACCAGATCAGGGCGCCAGATCTTTTGAAAAAGGAGCAAGCATGTTAAAATTGGAAACTAGGGCCAAACTCCATGTGGATCACCTTATTTATGGCTTCTGATATTTTTCCTAGATTCCTCTCATCGAGCGGTGTAGGATTGATCTAAAAATCATCCGATTTCGGTAACTATTTATGGAGATATGAATTTATTTTGATTATGGATAAATTGTCAAGGTCGGCCAACAAACTTATGTAGGCTCAGAAGCCTAACAGTCATGTTTATTCAACCTCAACGTTTGCATATAAATACAAGGAGCATTCTCTTCATTTGGACAATTCAATTCACTCATCTTCTCTGTTGGGTCCCTATAATACTAGTGATTACCCAATTACTATTGTAGTTATACCCCTTATTAATATTGTTGTGCCCCTATTGCCCCCATATTGTTATTATTGTGCCCCATAGAATCCCTCTATTGTTATTTTTGTGGCTTTATATTATTATTGTTAGGTCGGCTGGATTATATTGTGACTCCTTAGACTCCTATATATAGAAAGGAGGTTTTTTCATTTGAATCATCCAAGAACTGTTCATTTATGTAAAGTAAAGGAGGTTGCCCCCTCGAAGAGGTTGAATTCTAAGGCGTTGATCTATCTTTTCTGTCTTTTCTTGAGCTGGTTTCATAACATTTGGTATAAGAGCTTTGGATTCTAGGGTTTTGCTGCTCCAAACAGGTCATCATGGAATTTTCGCTATAACTTTTTTTCTGCGACGTTTCAGAAGTTGCAAAAAAAACCCATTTGAGAAGAAATCGCGCTGAACCTTGGGTCCAAATTTCAGAGCTTTTCGCACTATATTTGCGGAGATATGATATGAGGAAGTTGGTCTTTTTGCAGACTTCTGAATTATATTCCAAACAGGTGACTTGGGGAAAATCTTCATAACTTGCTTTTTGAGGATCGGATTGAAATTTCGTAAGAAGGTATAGAAAGAGGACAGACTGTAGTTTTCTTGTATATATTTTTCAGAGTCAAAGGTCAAAACAGTGACACGTGGCACTTCATACAAGTTCGCTCTACTGAACTAGTCTATAATCAGGTCACTACGGGAGATTGTGCATAACGCCTTCTTGGAGAATCCAATTTGGATAAGACTAGTGGCATTGGAAAGAGGACACAGAAGGCTACTACAGGTCACAATTTCAGAACTGGATGATTCGAAATTACAGAGATACTTCAGATTCAATATCAGGGTTCTACAAAGTGAAAAAAGGTGTGTAGTTTTTTTTTTTAAATTTTTACGTAAGCTTGGTTTGATGGAATTCAAAGGGCATAGTAAAACATTATTATCGGTAATTGATGCCCCGAGGAAAGAAAATGCAAACACCTAGTAAGCAACCTGAAAGCTCTAGCATGACTTATGAAGAAGAGGAAGAAATGCAACATGATATAGCAAAATTACGAGACCAAGTGCAACAAGTGTCACTTGCACAAAAAAGAACATAATCTAAGATGGATGGTTTAAAGAAAGATGTAGAAGCTAAGATGGATGGTTTAAAGAAAGAAGTAGAAGCTAAGATGGATTGTTTAAAGAAAGGCGTAGAAGCTAAGATGGACGATTTGAAGATAGATTTGAAGACAGACATGGAAGAATTGAAGAAGTTGCTACAAGAAAGGGTCACTAATGGTGAAAGGGTAGTAAAGGAAACTCATGATGAGAACAAAAGAAATGTTAATCATGATTCCATAGACTCTAATGTTGGATCGAAGACCCACCATATTCCAAAAATCGATATGAGGAAGTTTGATGGCAATGATTCCGCAACATGGATATTATAGATGGAGCAATTCTTCGATCTCAATAATGTGCAAAACACACAAAAGGTACGTATGACAACTTTATATTTGGAACCAAATCAGTTTGTATGGTATCAATGGCTTTGCTCTCGTAAAGAATTTATCACTTGGGCAATTTTTACGGAAGAATTGATAGCACATTATGAGGATACAAAATGCAACACTTTTTTTAGCCAATTGATAAGTCTCAAACAAAAGGGTTCAATAATGGAGCACATTGAGGAGTTCCAAAAATTGAACATAAGGGTAAAAGATATTCTAGAGGAGCATAGGATTGATGTGTTCATAGGGTCTTTAAAGGATAATATCCAACATGATGTTCGCCTTTGGGAACCTGATTCATTAGAGAAGGCATTCAGGTTAGCAAGAAAAATGGAAAGCAAAATTATGGAAACCAGGAAGCATACCACTCACAACTATAAAGATGGAAGTTTTGTTGCCCCTAGTCTTCCACAACCTATAAGGTTGACACCACAACAATTGGAAGAAAAAAGAGCAAAAGGGCTTTGTTACAGTTGTGATAGCAAATACACTAAAGGTCATAAGTGTGCTGAGAAGAAATTATTCTACATAGATTGTGAAGAGGAAGAAGAAAAGGAGCAAGAAAGGTCAAAAGAAGAGGATATACTCCAGGAACAAAGCCTAGATGAAGAACAAATAAATCCGACCATATCTTGTAATGCATTGGCGGGAATTACCACTCCTCAAACCATCAAGATAGAAGGACAAATCAAGAAGAAAAAGGTAATAGTGTTGATTGATTCAGGAAGCACCCACAATTTTATTCATTGTAAGGTAGCAAAAGAATTGAATTGCTTCCTATATCCAGCACCAGAGTGTCAAGTGATGATTGCAAATGGAGGAACAATAAATTGCTCTGGAAAGTGCCATAATATCAAGCTATCCATGGGAGAATATGTATTGACTAGCCTAATGCTTTCCATTCCAATGGGAGGTGCTGATGTTGTACTAGGAGTCCAATGGCTACAATCCTTGGGTACAATAGCTTTTAATTTTCAAGAACTTTTCATCAAATTTTCTACGGAAGGAAAGGAAGTTGAATTAAGGGGTATTGTAGGGAAACCAGGAAAGATAATCAGCTCTAATAGTATGACAAAGCTTCTAAAAAAGGAGCAAAGAGGTGTAATTGCACAATTATGTTCGCTAGATGTTTCCACATCGGAATCATCTATTTCTCCAGATCTCCAAAAAGTCTTGGACAATCATTCCAAGGTATTTGAGACTCCCAAAGGTCTCCCACCTATGTGTGATCATGATCATGCTATTCATCTGATTCCAGGAAGTGTTCCTCCAAACATCAGGCCGTATAGATATCCCTATGTCCAAAAGAGTGAAATTGAACGTATGGTTGCAGAAATGCTAGAGGCTGGTATAATTCAACCGAGTCAAAGTTCTTTCTCTGCTCCAGTAGTATTGGTGCACAAGAAGGATGGATCATGGCGCATGTGTCTGGATTATAGGGAGCTCAACAAGCTCACTATTAAAGATAAGTTCCCCCTTCCTGTCATTGATGAATTACTGGATGAATTGCATGGATCAATTTACTTCACCAAGTTGGATCTTCGTTCAGGATATCATCAAATCAGAATGAAGACTGAAGACATTCCGAAAACAACATTTAGAACTCATGAGGGTCATTATGAATTTTTGGTCATGCCTTTTGGCCTTACCAATGCACCTTCAACATTTCAAGGTTTGATGAATTCAATTTTCAAACCATTCCTTAGAAAATTTGTGTTAGTATTTTTTGATGATATACTAATCTACAGCAAGTCTTGGAAGGATCATGTTGAACATGTTGACAGGGTGCTACAACTATTGGAGGAGAAACAATTATATGCAAAAGGATCCAAATGTTTCTTTGGAGTCCAGGAGGTGGAATATCTGGGTCATATTGTATCTCATGAAGGAGTTAAGGTAGACCCTAGCAAAATTAAAGCCATTAAGGAATGGAAAATCCCCACATCCATAAAGCATCTGCGAGGATTTCTCGGGTTGACAGGGTATTATCGCAAGTTTGTTAAGAATTATGGGAGAATAGCAGCACCTCTAACAACATTATTGAAGAAAGATGCATTTTCATGGACTCCAGAAGCAACAAAGGCCTTTGAACATCTTAAAGAGGCAATGTGCCAAGCACCGGTCTTAGCTACACCGGACTTCACAAAAACCTTTATTGTGGAATGTGATGCTTCAGGAAATGGAATTGGTGCTGTTCTAATGCAAGATGAAAGACCCATTGCTTTTGAAAGTCGTCCAATCAAGGGAAAGTTTTTAAGCAAAGCTATTTATGAGAAGGAAATGTTGGCAATACTCCATGCACTTAAGAAATGGCGACCCTACCTAATGGGAAGACACTTCAAGGTTAAAACGGATCATGATAGCCTTAAATACTTTTTAGAACAAAGATTATCCTCTGAAGAGCAACAAAAGTGGGTCACAAAGATGTTGGGTTATGACTTTGAAATCATCTACAAAAAAGGGAAGCAAAATGTGGTGGCAGATGCACTCTCAAGAAAGGATGAGGATGTGGAAGCATTGTTGTGCGCCATTTCTATTATCCAACCAGATTGGATAAATGAAGCAAGGGAGGAATGGAAGAATGACGAAGAAGTGTGGGCACTTATTCGAAAGTTACAACAAGATTTCAGTACGTCTGATACATTTAGCTGGCAAAATGATTCGTTATGGTACAAAGATCGCTTATACCTCTGTAAGAATTCCCAGCTAAAACAAAAGATTCTTATGGAATTGCACACTTCTCCCTTAGGAGGGCACTCAGGATTTCTAAAAACTTACCATAGGGTTAAGAAGAAATTTTTTTGGGATGACCTTAAATCAGATATTCAAAAGTTTGTGGCGGAATGTTTGGTTTGCCAACAAAATAAAGTTGAAACAATTAAGACACCGGGTCTATTACAACCTTTATCCATTCCAAGCCAACGTTGGGAGGGGGTTTCAATGGATTTTATCACAGGTTTACCCAAGTCTGAGGGAAAGAGTGTCATCATGGTGGTAGTTGACAAACTTACCAAGTATGCACACTTTTGTGCATTATCACATCCATTTAAAGCCAATACAGTTTCTACTGCATTTATGGAAACAATTCAAAAGCTACATGGAAACCTAAAGATTATTGTAAGTGACAGAGATCCCATTTTCACTGGAAATTTTTGGACAAAATTATTTTCTTGTCTTGGTACTCAGTTAGCTCATAGCTCATGTTATCATCCTTAATCTGATGGGCAAACTGAGATAGTAAACAAATGTTTGGAAGGATATCTTCGTTGCGTTGTATCTGATAAACGGACACAATGGATCAAATGGTTGCCTCTGGCTGAATGGTGGTATAACACTTCCTTCCATACAGCAACAAAAATGACCCCATTTATGGCACTTTATGGGTATCAAGTTCAACCACCATCCATCACATCATATTTAAGAGGAAATACTAAGGTTCAGGCAGTGGAACATCACATTGAACATCAACAACAAGTCCTCCAACTCTTAAAGGATAACCTCGTGTTGGCACAAAATAGAATGAAACAACAGGCAGATCAACATCGCAGTGAAAGAAGTTTTGATGTAGGTGATTGGGTATTCCTACGGCTACAACCATATAAGCAAATGTCCCTCAAGCAAGCTAAGAAGGATAATAAATTATCACCAAAGTATTATGGTCCGTACAAGGTGTTGCAAAAGATTGGTACTATGGCATACAAATTGGAGCTTCCTGCAGCTTCTCGATTGCACCTAGTTTTCCATGTTTCATGTTTAAAGAAGGTTATAGGCGACAAGCTCCCAGTTCAAACAATATTGCTAGAACTTGACGAGGAAGGAAAAATTATATTGGAATCGGGAGCAGTCACAGAAACAAGAACTCGACAGCTACGAAATCGATCAATTTCAGAGTATATTATCAAGTGGAAGAACTTATCTGCTGAAGATTCCACATGGGAGGATGAAAATTTTATGCAGAAGTATCCAAAACTATTCAAGCGTTGAGGACAACACTTTTTTGAAGGAGAGGGGCATGTTGGGTCCCTATAATACTAGTGATTACCCCATTACTATTGTAGTTATACCCCTTGTTAATATTGTTGTGCCCCTATTGCCCCCATATTGTTATTACTGTGCTCCATAGAATCCCTCTATTGTTATTTTTGTGGCTTTATATTATTATTGTTAGGTCGGCTGGATTATATTGTGACTCCTTAGACTCCTATATATAGAAAGGAGGTTTTGTCATTTGAATCATCCAAGAATTGTTCATTTATGTAAAGTAAAGGAGGTTGCCCCCTCGAAGAGGCTGAATTCTAAGGCGTTGATCTATCTTTTCTGTCTTTTCTTGATCTGGTTTCATAACATTCTCTCTCTCTCTTCCCTACGCATAAAAGGAGCCTCTTTATCTCTCACACGTGTGGCTGAAAGGAAGACGTCCTAGGGCAAGGAAGACGCAGAAAGAAGGACGCTAGGGCAACAGGTCATCTCTTTGACCAATGTTGACCAAGTGTTGACCTTGCTGAAGTGCAGATTGGGTGTGGTTGCCTCTCCTAGGCAGGCTGCAATTTTTGGCACGAAAATCAAGGTGATTTGACCTTTGGTTTGACCGGTGTTGACTACCCTAGTTTAGGGCTGCAAGTTGACTTCAGAAGTCTGCAAAGTGATTGAACTTTTGGGGCTGTTCAAGAGTTGTTTCTTCAGGCTGTTTGAGGACAATTTGACAAAAAATTGACCAAGTATTTTAGAATTCAATTTCAGCTAGTTTGACAAAGTTTGACTTTGCTGATCTAGGGTTTGCTGCTACTGATATAAAATTACAGAACTCAGATTTTGTAGTATTTCTCTCTGCTGAACTATTGAAGATAAAAGAAGATTTGATCAAAGGGTTTCCCCACATTGGGGTTTGTCCCTAGCTAGCCGCCATATCTTGTGTCTCTTGTTTTGGCTTGTTTTCCGTTGATCATTTAATGTTCTATTTGCCCTTTACGTAATCTATATGTGATTGCTAATTTGTGGCTAATAAGAAGAAAACAAGTAAACTGCTCTAAGCATAGAACATTCCATAATTTAACAAAGCAGGACAAAGACAATTAGAGGGTGAGACCAGGGGGCGCTTTTGCTGGTGGAGACCTGGCTTTAGATATCAGGAGCCTGAGGAGGAGGTTGAGCATGATGCTGAGAGCCCATAGGATGGTGAGGAGAGCATCTATATACCTGGTGTGGCATAGGAGTCGAGTCACCTTTATTAAAGACCTTTTTGATCGCCCTAATTGACACCTTGGTGGAGAAGATAGAGCCTACACACATAGAGCCATCTGTTGAGGAGGAGCCACCCATGGATGAGAGGCCAACAGTTGCTGAGGTACTTGGAGCTGTGACCGAGTTTACAGGCGATAGATGCCCACAACAGTTCCACCAGTTTCAGGCCGACCTTATAGCATTAAAAAGGAAGGTCACATTAGTGCGTGAGGCTATTCTGCAACAGAACGAGGAGCTGGAGGGCATAAGAGTGGTTTGTGCCGAGTACATGGCCAAGTTGACTCATGCTGGGGAGTTGTTGGATTCCCTACTAGTGCAGCTAGAGTGCACGTTGGGGTGTGAGAGCAGCCCTCTTCGAGCATACATAGACAGGGTTGGCAACACTGTTAGGTTACCTTGGCCCATTGGATAGAGAGAGATAAAGCTACCTAGTCAGATTTCATGTATTGACCAGGATAGTGAGATGAGATGACCTGAGTTGCACAGGGTGCAACACCCGCATGCTAGGGTTGTTCTATGTGCAGGAGTTCGTGCATTCGATCCCTCTCTTGGGGTTGGATGGCAAGAGATTCTAAGTTGGTACCCTGTGGAGTGGGCTATGGAGATGGTGGTGGACCTTGGTGTAGCTTAGCAGGAGCTTCGAGGCACTGGGGATATCGGCAATGCAAACTGGCATTGGGTTCTGTTGTGGCCACCAACAACCCCCCTCCTTATATAGTATTAGCAATAACACTAGGTAAGTGGGGACCCTTAGTAAAAAATTCAAAAAATTCAATTAAGGCTCATGCATTTTACTCCTTAAGAAAACATCGCATCGCGCAAAGAATGATAGGACATTTCCTTATGAGTAAAAATGATAAACTGTGAGAGTGCGACACGAATTCCATCGCATCACATGCATTAAGAAACACTCACATTGGAAAACCTTAAAAATCGCCGATATCCGATATGCGATATCGCATATCGCAATGTCGCATGAAAAGCACATAACCATTTAACGATTGTAGCGATCCGCGATCTTGCGATAGCGCGATATAGCAATCCGTGATCTTGCGATAGCGCGATATTGCGATCCGCCGATCTTGCGATAGCACGATACTGCGATCCGCGATCTTGCGATAGCACGATACTGCGATCCGCGATAGTGCGATCGAGCAACCCTGCGATAGCACATCTTAATGAAATTTGCGGTAATGCGATAATGCGATATGTGATGCTGCGATGCGAATCGCAGAAACGTTCCATCGCAGATTTCCCCGGCTCAACATTCAAGAAAAGCTTTCCATAAACCAAGAATTGGATACGTGCTTTAATGATAATTAATGAATGATACGCCAGTTGTTAATGAAAGACGGTTTTGTGTTTTTCAAAGAGTCAGTTCACGTCAGGTGGCATGTTTTTGTACATCCGTAGAGCTTAAAGCTTTCTTGTCGATTTTTATTATCATTACTCTCTCCTCATGTGTGAACTGCAGGAACGAAAAACAGAAGTAACACGAAGCAATGTGCAGGAAGCCATAAAGGAAAAGAGTAAAGCTCCAATGCTCAAAGACAGAGAAAAGATGCCCTCATAAGCAGGTATTGCATGCAATAGAGCCGCAGATTCATTGAGCGCTGCTGAGCTATCCATTACAGATCTTTCATTCACAGCCATGGTTGAATGAGTATTTGAACAATGTTGATATCAACAGGCGGTTTAACGCTCAAGGTCAGAAGCTCACGAAAACAATATGTTTACAAATTTTGAAGCTTATACTCGGTGAAGGAAAAGGCGCTAAAGGCGAAAAACGCATCAGAGAGGCCCGGATCAAAGAATGGAGGCAGTTTCCGATGCGCGATTAGTGCCTGAGAAAATTGCTCAAAAAGCAAGGCCTCTAACTGCTCAGTCACTTGTAAGCCCGGAAAACGCAAGAAAACAATGGTAAAGAATAAACTGGAAACATAAAGCTGAAAGAAGAGGCAGAAGCAATTCGAGGATTAACCAAGTGGAACTTGGATTATTACTGGGCATACACAGTAAATCCACATAGCCAGAGGATGACTCTCGAGTATATCATTGATTTTGCTGAAAAGATGGTGCCAGCTCTTACCATTTCTGTTTGCTTAGCTCAACCAAAAGCGGAAGACAGTCAGCCGACTCTACCCAGGCAAATATTGAATGCTCGCAACATTAAGGAGCAAATGCAGAAATAGTTAGATATTAAATTTAATTTTTAGAAATAGTTTTGCTTAGAAAAAGGGCGGTCATTTAAACCGTATCCTGAATCTGTGTAATTAAGTTATTTAGTTAGTAGTTTTTAAACCCTTCTCATGCATTTAGAGAAGGGTCCAGAAATTTATCAAAAACTTGTCCTCAGAACATGCACTTTTGCACCCTTAGAGGAGGTTTTGGTGAATGAATGGATCAAGATTTGTTGATGTTTGCATTTGATATCTGCTACTGATGTTGCACTTCTGTACTCTTAGTGGATGTTAGAGCAAGGAGAGATAAATCATTGTTGTTTGAAGCTTATGAGTAGGACTAGTCATAAATGGTACTTTTATCTCTTGACCATTTCTGCTTATATGTTAAAGTGATATACAGTTTTTAGTTGTTTATGTATTATTGCATGAATGCTTGAGTCTTTTGTACGGTGATAGCTATTTATTTATGCCTAATGTACGAATAGCTCATTATGCGATACGCTGTTCACAACTGTTTTGTCTAACTTTTTATGCGAAGTGGTTCATCTTGATTGATTTCCTTTCTTATAATCGCTGAATGATCTTTATTACCAGTTGTTATTTGAAATCTCTTTAGATCACATAATAAAAGAATTACATCCCGGGTTAGTATAGATTTAGATGTGCTGTTTATTAGGTTACAATAGCATAGAATTGGATTAAAAATTTGAATTAGAATATCTTAGATAGGCACTGTTAGATCAGCAACATCAAATTCTACACACACACACATAGATTGGGAAACTGGTCCCATTATCCCTAGTCGGACCCACTATACCAAACGGATAAGGAGCTGCCAACCAAGGTCCAGACCGGGCGGGTATCCCCCTTGTTGTCGACCCGATTTTCGGGGCTTCAACAGGTTCTCGTTGGGACCACTTATCATTGCCCAGGTATTCCAATTGACTACAACTTGGATGGTACTACTAACCTAGCAGTCGAGCGTGCACATTTGCTAGGGGAGTCTTAGTTAGCACCAATGGCCGACTAGTTTATGGACAAACTCTTTTGGTTTTTGACATTTGTACAAGGGATCACTGGGTGATTAGCATACTCTGGCAGGAGTTTGTTGGAGGAGGTGGCATTAGCAGGCCACCAGATGGTGCCTTGTATGGAGCTGGGGACTCTTCACTTTTGTGTGGGGCACAAAAGATGCAAAGGAGCGGAGCGGTGGTGGCATCATTGCTGACACATAGGGAGAGTCACTTCTCGGATCCCTCAGGGAGGATTTGGAGGGAAGATCCATTCATCGGTGGGGATAGTGATGCGATGGTGGAGGTTATGATACTGATCGGGTGTGCCCTGACACGTAGAGACATAGCTCTAGACCATCACATCAGGGATGTGTGGGAGCATCTAGAGTTGAGTAATGGTCTACAGGTGGGCATGGAGATCCATGGTGGTGTGTTGGACTGTGTTGTGGAGTGGGAGTGCCTCACATCGCATTGAGTACATGCGGGGAGTGACAGGTGCAGTGACACAGGTGGGAAACAGGACGATATGGGATGACATCGCTGTAGTCGAGGGTATCCAACAATGTACAACGGTAGGTCGTGGTGTACAATGGCATGTCCAGGAGTACTGGGATGATCGGTGGTATGCAGAGGCATATGGTGCTGCACAACGAGGTCTTGGAGTGTTGCCTCCAGGGACACCCATGGACAGAGATACCAAGCACACCTTTGGATGTAGTTCACCCAAGATCAAGAGGGACACAGACGAGCGATACCTGATGGTATCAGCGGGGACTCACACACCTGACCCTCTTCTACATCACTTACAGGAATGGGCGATCTGGTTGTTGTCCTTTGACACTCTGGGCACGAACAACAGGGGACGGGGAGCTCACCCAAGATATTTGGATGACACTTGGTGCGATAGAGGGGAGACTTCTTAGTGGGGGCATCAAGTCGGTGCATGAGTTGATAGCCACAGGTCGAGGGATGAGGTGATCACCGATAGGGATGGCATATCATTCATCACTGATCCTATGCCTGGGGAGTTGGTCATAGGGGAGACGTGTCACTCTTTCCACAGGGCATGTCTGGACCATGCATGAGCAGAGGATACTGTGTACGGCTGAGACAGTTGTCCAGTATGTATCTGAGTTCTCGACATTGTATCGACACATTCTCCAAGGGGTAGGTAGCCGAACTAGTGGCGATGGTTGGTAGGAGTAGGATGGATCTGCATACACTGAGTCGATTGCGCGTATCAGATACCCATCTATTGGTCGCATTCAAAGGGTAGTTATTTGGCACATGTGGTTTCTAGTGGTTGTCAATACTACACAGTGACAGGCACAAGACAATTTAGCATGCCTCAGATTAGTTCATGATGTATGGAGCCTATATATGGGTGGCATGGAGGAATTAGATATGAGGGCCAGAGGGATTCCATTAGTTGTCAGGGCTATGCCGCAACAGGTCTGGCTATGGGATGCAGCGATTCAGTTGATTGATAAATCACTCGTGATGAGCAAAGTCGTGGCAGAGATATATAGTTCGCTCTTGGGATGACACATGGGGGTTCACAGAGGGTTTCATCATATGGGGAGGCAGAGATCCTCTGTTGTTGCATAGGTTTAGAGTTGGATTTGGATGGGTAGGCCTTGACGCCATGGAGATGCCCAGGTAGGATGTGTCTCGCCTCTTTCAGTATTCCACCATCGAGTTCCAGGAGAAGAGGATACTGTTTGTGCATGATGGGGAGTATGACATACTCAGAGTAGCACAACGTCAGAATGGTGGCACCACTCTGGGCTTAGCAGGGAACTGGGGCATCTCAACTCTTCACAACTCAATAACCTTTAGGGATGCACCGGCTACAGATCTTCCATTGGGCTTTAGCGAGTCACTGATGGAGTAGGGGACTTCTAGTACTTGCACCAGGCATGATAGGGAGCGGAGCGAGGGGAGCTTCATGTTGGACAGGATGGTTTGGGATTTTGGTATTGAAGGATTCTTTCATATTAGGACAGTGTTGAGGTTAGGGACGATTTAGTGGCACATCTGGGACCCTGGCACATATTGTAGTGACAATGGGGAGCAACAGTTAGGGAGGATGCTCGTTTAGGCATTGCTTGAGGACAAGCGATTTTTGGTGCATTGGAGGAGGTTGTTGGATGAGGATGCTACTTGGGAGGGCGAGCACATACTTGAGCATCTAACACTGAAGTTGCTTGGGGACAAGCAACATTTGGGAGGGGAGGATTGTCATGTCCCTTCCTAAATTAATTTGGAACAAGACTAATTATTGCATTTTGGGGCCAATTTTGGAGATAGTGGGGCCTATTCGATTTTTATTAGGAGATTAGACTTAGGAGAAGTTATTTTGTTGTGGTTAAATTACACATGGGGACCACCCACACTAGGGAAATACGCACTCCCTAGTTCGGTTTGCATGAAGGTGGTTAAGTTTTGCATGTAGGTGGTTAAGTGAGGGCCCACAATGGAGGTAAAATTGGAGGGAAAAGTGCTCCACGAAATCTATATAAGGTAGCTCTCCTCATTTCATTCATCTTATTGGAGTATATCGATTTCTCTTTGGTTGCTCAAGTTGCTTAGTTGAGTCACTGGTTGTTTAACATGAGTTCTTCGGGCAAAGAGCTCACCTTTTCTTCAAGGAACTTCGAGTGCCACCCTAGGAAGGTTTTCTTCATTTCTTCAGGAGGAGGATCAAATTGTGATTCTTAGCAGTAACGTTCCCTTCCAGGTTGTGTGTATTACTGGGGAACACAGTGGAGAGGAGGCTGAGTTTAGCAGTGGTGATTTGATTTGAGATTTTCTAGAGAGGAAGCTAGGGAGGATTTTCAGCATCTGAGAGAGTTTGGGAGCTGATTGAGTTTCTAGCTTGGCAGTGTGACTATTCCACTACCTGGGCCAGCGCAGAGGGAGTGTGTGGGAGCTCTTTTGGTGGGTAGAGTATCAATCCTTGAGGCTGAGCTTCGTTTTGGAGGTTAGAGGAGACATTTGGAGTGGTGTTTTCTTCCATTTCAGAGCTTGGAGGCGGACTATGTGGTCATTCTTTGCAAGCCGTATTCCTAGAGTTGTTTGGAGGGCAGGGGCCATAGAAGAGGTCGAATTTGGGAGGTCAAAATCCAGCCAAACCATTTCTAGGTTTTTGACAAGGATCCCAGATATAAAGTTTCAGAATTTTCTAAGCACCAAAAGTGGGGTTTCTAGCCGTATCTTACAACAGACAATGCATAATTGCTGGGGATTGCACAATGCCTTTGGGGGTTGATTTTGGGAGGTCAAAATTGGGCCAAACCATTTTTGGGTTTTTGTGGGTTTTGGTCAAGGAGCTTGGGGTTGAATTTGTAGCATTTTTCGAGTAGTGGAAGTGGAGTTTCTTGTAGTTCCTTTCCAGCCAGCAGTGTAGTTTTTTGGGCAGTGCAGAGCATTATAGGAGCAGACATTTTCCAGTACTTGATATCATTGTCTCTACACCTGGATCCTATCATGCTTGCCATCGAGGCAAGCCCAGGTGCATTCATCCATACCATTGTACTGCTTCATTGATTAATAAAATGGCTCAGCTAGTTCTACTTCTGGAGTTTTTATGAGCATGTGTTGTTTGCTAAAATTTTCTGTGTTGAGAATTGTTTTTGTTTTATATATCACTATTTGTTTAAGTTTGGAACATTACACAAACTCCCAAATATCCTGAAATGACCAACTTCAGGTGTCTTCTCGGTGAAGACACTTTCCGAAGTAATCTTGCCCAATGCCCTATGAGGAGTCCTGTTCTGGACATAAACTGTTGTGCTGCATGCTTCTGCATACAGGAATTTGGGCATATCCTGATGATACAACATCACCTTGGCTACTTCCACAATAGCCATGTTCTTCCTTTTTGCTAACCCATTCTGCTTTGAATTGTAGGGAGCTGTCCACTCTCTTCTGATGTCTTCCCTAGCACAAAAATCAGTGAAGTTCTTGTCAACGTACTCTCCACCATTGTTTGAACGCAACACTTTTATCTTCTTTTTTGTCAGATTCTCTACTAGAGCCTTGAATTCTTTGAATTGACCAAAAACCTCATCCTTTGTTTTTAGAAAGTAGATCCAAGTCTTCCTGGAATGATCATCGATGAAGGTGACGAAGTGCTTGGCACCACTAAGAGCTTTTGTGGACATGGGTTCGCAAATATATGAGTGTATCAATCCCAGAACACTCTGAGCCCTATTGTTACTTCTGGAAAACGCTGCTTTGACATACTTTCCTAGAGTGCACCCACTGCATACATCATCTCATTCGGTACTTGATTCTGGAACTCTTGATACTGTTTTCTTGAGAATTCTCAGAGCCCCATGGTGTAAGTGTCCCATCCTCCTATGCCATAGTTCATTCAAATCTTTATCCCCATTGCTAGCTATTAGTGCCATTGGAGATTCTAGCTGTAATCTATACAACTTGTTACTTCTAATTCCAATCTGGGCCTTCCTTTTCCAACTCGGGTGTTTGACATATACTTTCTCCTTAATGAAGAAAACGTCATAGCCCTTGTTTTGAAGTTGAGATACAAAGAGTAAGTTCATCTCCAATCTTGGCACATGCAACACTTTGGTTGCTCGAAGCCGCTCCCCTGCTTCAGTTTGAAAGACTACAGTACCTCTTCCTACGACGATACACTTTGCTTTATTTCCCATGGTGATCTGAAAATTCATCCTTTCTTCTTGATAATTTGAAAAGCATTTTTGTATTCCTGTCATATGCCAGGAAGCTCCACTATCTATATACCAAACCTCAGAGGAGGCAAAACTTGATAGGCAAGCGACTTCTTCTTCTAGTCTGGAAGCTAACATAGAATAATCGTGATCCATGTTCTTCGTGTTTTCTTCTTTTTCTGGAAATTTGCATGAGTCCCTCTGAGTTGATGCCTTTGCATCATGCTCCTGTCCGATAGCATATTCTTCTCTCTTGTTGCCGGAACTCTGCTCTGATACCATGTGATAATTTCTAACACGAAATTCTACTGCAGTAACTGATTTAGTTCACCTACTTATTTCTCAAAATAAGTTATTTACGAAATCCCTTCAGCAAACATTAAAATAAATTCTATTGCAGTTATCACATAATTATGTAGAGAAAAATAACAGTGATATACAAGCACAAGAACCAATCACATCAACACAGTTGTTTTTGGACAATTGTCCCCGGAAAAACCCAGTGTGGGAAAATTGGTGCAGCAGATGAGGGTTTTATTAATCTTCAGCAACAATCACTTTACAAGGAATGATTTTACAGAGAAATTGAGACACTACTTAGAGAAAACACCTCGAGGCAAGGTTCCTCCCTCTGTCGGAAACTTTCTGACACCATGGAGACCCTTCTCCCACTTCTGCATCACTTCTATGTCACTCTGCATGGTTCTGTGCCCCTCTGCATTAGCCTGCGTGAGGATTGCGTCTCCTGGATTGCATCTTCCCTCTGCACTATGTCTCAGTACCCCTGGGTCACCTCCTCCTCAGTCACTGACTGTTGTTGATGCCCTCCTCTTTCTCCACCCTGCAACTCTCCCTCTGAAATCGATCTCCTTCTTTTTGAGAATCGATTTTCCTTGGGATACTGAGTATTTGTCAGTGTGTCTCCAAATGACTCTGAAGTCTTCTCTTATACTTTTCTTGTTGATGAATCAACGATTGAGATTAAGTCTCTAATCGATGGCTAAGATTAAAACAGACTTGATCCTCGTCTCTTAGAAGCTTCTCACCCATATCTTTATTAATACCCATTAATATTTTTATTTTCCTAAGTTTAGACTTAGGAACCCAGTAAAAATATTAATTATTATAATAACTCCTCATCCGGGTGGAATTTTTGCAAACGATTTTTGGGTCTTGGAGATCTCATATGTTCTAGCCCCTCCACAAAATTTTGGAGCTAGAGCACATCCGATGCTACCCATGAACAGGTATGTGGATGTATGGGTGCCAAATCTCAAAGAACCAATGGTCAATTGAATTCAAAGAATGAATGTGAAATAAGGGCTTGTAATGTCTGATGGAAAGTGGTATTGTTATGGGAGAGATGGAACTATGCTATCTCAATCAGGGCTTCCCAAGTTGTGCCCCTCCTATACCCATTGGGCTATTAGGGGAGGTCCCACTGGAGTAAGATCAAAGATTAACCTCCCATTTAAGGTGAGAGAACAAGATATTGGTTAAAACTTCTCCTTCTATTTTACCCCATAATCCATATCAAATGCCCAAATACAAACAAGCATAAGTACCTGATTGCAAAATGAATAAAGTACCTTTTGATTGGAAGCCCACCTTTGTCCATATGCTCTTGTTGGATGGGTGAGAAGCATATGGCTGATGCAGTGGGCAGAGATCTAATGGTAGTGTTGCAAGAAACGTCCCCTCCCCCCCGGATCAAAATCCCGATATGCGATCCGTACAGATGCGTGGGGGAAGTGTCGTCTGAAACGCGTTTCGGAAAAACCGAAATGTGTTTTGGGCTGATAAACACGCTTCCTAGAAATTTCAGGAAGCGTGACTGAAACGCGTTTTGGACGACGCTTTGGCCGTACGAAGCGTACGGATCGCGAGCTTCCTCCATGTTTTTTTTTGTATGAATTTTTTGAGCAATTCCAGGATGATGATGATCGTGTTGAGATGCCACCCCCATCTGGTCCCTTGGTTCCTAGGTTCCATGGTTCAACACCAACAGCAGGGGGTTCGTCTTCATCAGTTTCAGTGCCACAACTTCCACAGGCACCATCTTCTTCATTGCCACCGCATTCTCTTCGTGGTGGAAGGAGGAGAGATTAGTAGATATATTCACAATTTACTACTTTTGTCATAGATTAATCATTAGACTTGTAGGCTTGTGAATTTGAACCTTTTTGGCTTGGTGGTGACCAAGTGACCTATTTTGTAAACATTATTATTTGAATTTTGGACATGACAAATGTTGACAGTTGCTCACTTGCTAGATAAATCATAATATGCTCTATGTTTTATGTTTTATAATATGCTTAAATGTTTTATGTTTTATAATATGCTTAAAAATTTGATGTATGTTTGTAATTGCTAGAATATAGATGGTTGATGCTCGAATAATTAATCATTGATGTACATATTACATACTAATAACTACAATGGAATCATGGATGCCATATCTATCTTGATTTATGCAAAAATATGCATGTTTTCATGTCTTCTACAACTAATTTGGTATTTGGGATGTTTGTTTTGAATATAAATGCAAATATATATATATATATATATATATATATATATATATATAGCAGACGATTCGCAGATGCTTCGCTTCCTAGATTTTTGGAAAATGACGCTTCTGCGTCCCCGCTTCCAAAAAACATCCGTGTTTCGTCCCTGCTTCGTGCAACATTGTCTAATGGCACGTCATCAGCTAGTGGTGGTTGTCAGAAGCTGCATGGCTGGCCGACTGGATGTGAGGAATAGGAGAAAAGTTTTCTCCTATAGGGTTACCCATTTTGGTGGGTAATACGTATCATGTGGGGTAGACATGGAATGAATGTGCCTTCAAGGCCTCTCTGTCTGTGTGTAGAACCACCTAGCACAACCATCTCAAACTCAAGTGAAAGCTGCCATATGGTCATGCATATATGGTGATTCGCTAGTGCTTCTTGAAAGTCTGTATCAGCATATGCAGCTGAACATAATAGTACTTAGAATATTGACATATGTCGAGGCATTAAGAATAATTTCTTCTTCATAGTATATTAACAATGGGAACATTTTAGCGAAGATATGTTAGTCATTTTCTAGTGTAAACTCTATCTTATTTTCCCAAGTGCCTGGTAAGAAATACATCTCTATTTTCTAACTTACAAATTCATTATTGGGTGCTGCATTTTGCTTTCCTTCTTTCTTATCATTCATCATGATTAACTCAATCTCCTCATTTGATCATAATACTAAATATGGTCCATTCATTGGTGACCTGTTTAAAAGCACCTATTTAATTCTTGGTCTTCCATAATTTGTATGATTCCCGCATCTAGAAGAACAACAATGTTCTGGGAATTGTAAACAGTAGATAGATTGTGAAAGAATGCAACTGTGGAGCAGTATGACACTTTTTTTTCTTTTTCTTTCCTTTTGGTAGTTAAGCCCAAGTGTTGCAAATCGCCATGTAGATCTGCTTGAAAACATACAGACTACCTTTGACTAAGAGCCACGACCAAGGGGTATCTATTCTTCCCCCTGGACACAACTGCTTTGCTTAGAAAATCTTGATTTAAGCACAGGGAGGGAGCCTGCTGTGTTTAGAACTTAGGTCATCATCTTCGCAAGCATTCCAAATGGAGCTAGACTACAGCCAGTTGATGGAGCAGTATGGTGGGTCATTTTGAAGAGTGTTAGACAAAAAAGTTTCAACCCTTGCGAGAAGGATCTTGTTGAACTCTTTCTACAGAGATTAGTTTGATACCTTGTGAGATAACGAGAACTTATTGAGATTATGACATGTGGCTACAGATAAAATTGGTAGACTGGAAGCTATTTCGTAAGCTACTTATTGGTTACAATGGCAAAAGCTATATGGGGTTGTCTGCCCTTTTCATTCGTGAATTCACAAATGTAGCAAGTTAGTGGTTTTTGGTGGGAGCCTGTTCCTTTACAGGGTGAATGTTAGATTTGGTAGACAAACTTTATCTCTAAATCTAGTCAAAATATTGAATCATTTTTGGTTATGTTGAAGTTTGGAATGTATCACGTATTGCTAGTGTTTAGATTAAGTTGTAATATTTAAGCTGTTTGTGTATGTTAGTAATTAGTAATTTATTGATAGTTACTTGTTTGAGGCAGAATGGAAGGAACCTTTCAGGTTGGGCAATGGATGGCTTCTATGGGGAGGAGTGGGTGTTGTTGCTGCATCTATCGGGATAGCACTTACAGGAGCGGCTTTGACTGCTTTAAATGGCGAACCTCCACCACGAGAGGTTTTAACTTTTAATACACTTCTGGTTTTTGAGAAGCATTTCTGACATGCTTTTTTTTGTGAGAGTCTTTTTTGATTGCAAAATACCATCTGGCTTTGGAATCCTTTATTTCATTCTTGTTTGGTGATTGGAAACATGTTAGAAGTATACTGTTAGATTACTCTTGATAGTTGAATCCTTCATTTCATTGTTGTTTAGGCATTGGGGACCATTTGCAAGTATAGGGTTGATATCTAGCGACTAATAAAATGGGGTTATTTGAAAGGCCTTTGAAGAAATCATTGTAAATATTTCCACCAGAATTGGTCATAATACCAAACCATTCTCTCCAAACAAACATTTGGTAGATTACAAGGTCTCTAAAATTGTCCAATGATTTCCAGATGAACTCTGATTAATCATATGATCCATGTTGATTGCTTTTAATCGAATACACACATACATTGATGTAGAAATTTGCACAGAGAAGACAAATATGTAAATGTATGATTCAATTTGTAAACACTAATGCGTAATGATGAATATTTTGTTTTTTTGAGAAATACTTGTATTTTCAAGGAAATGTTTACAGCTGTACCCATTTGAGGGTTTTGAACCTGTGTCTCCACGTTAATACAAGCCCAACCACCTCACTGCTTTCTGTTCGACCACACTCCTGTGAGCTAATGATGAATATCCTGAGAGAGATGTATGTTGGGAGATACATAAGTATGAACAACATGTGACTTAATAGGTCATTTGAGTCAATATGTCACTTTACCTTATTAGTCATTGTTAACTCAAAAACACTGATTTATAATACATCAATGGTATCACCATTATTAAATATTAACTCTGTTACCATCCTTTAAAGGTCATACTAGAAATTACACCATGCTTCTCCAATCTTATCAAGACGACAAGGATGATAATAAATATGAAAATATCTAATGATCTGTGAGTTGATTGATGGATGATGGAACAAGATGCTCCACCATCCCATTCATGCAGCAGTGCTCATCCTCAACCCCACTTTTGTTTACGCATGTGGTATTGATTTCATTGGCAAGGTCATGGAAGGGTTCCATGCTTGTCTTCAAAGGATAGTCCTTGATCTAACTGACCACAAGACCATTAATTGAGAGATGGAGTTGAATCGGACACTAATGCACTATTTGGTTTTGAAGAAAAGTACATTTTAATGGCAAGGAAGCAATTTGAATTTTAATTGCAGTTTTTATTTGAATTTTATTTTCTTAATTTACTATTTGCTACCGGATTGAAATGTAATTCAAGTAATTATTTTCTTATTCGTTGTAGATGTTTGGTGGTGTTACCCCTCGCCTTGGCAGAGGTTTTTACATGCATTCTTTGTGAGCAGGACAATCTTGATCGTGTGGCATAACATTTCTTGAGCAGTGTTTTTCATGCCAATTTTGGATTTTTTTTACATTGTTTAAGGCACTCAGATATCCTAAGGCATGGGCACACCCTTCGAGGCATTGATGGGCTATCGGCATCCGGATGGACACCCTTGTTAGTTTTTGTAGCATTAGATGTTATTCTAGTCTCGATGGTTGTCAGAGAGGCTAAGAAACACTAAGACTCCATAACTCAGAAAATGTTTCAGGAAAATCCATCTAGAGATGCCTTCATCAAGTTAACTAATCAATAATTAAATTTTTCTTATGTCTAACTTAGGGAAAATGATTAATTAAAAGACTTAATTGAGGAAGGTGAGATTTCACTAGAAACTCTCAGGGACCGACTAGGAAATAATCGCAGCGATTGATTAAGATTTAATCTTGGCCATTGGAGTTCCATAGTGAGATTAAAGAAGAAGTCGATGAATAGACGAAGGAACACATTTGAGATTGATTTCCTTGGGCAGTTCGATTTTCTAGAGAGCAACAACAGTTTGCCGGAAGAATTCGAGCCAGAGAAGGGAAGCAAAGATAGAGAGGGGCGAGACAGCGAGTCCAGAGAAAGTCTTCCAGTTCTGGAGAGTCAACAACAAAAATTTTGTATTTCCAAGAGAAGCTGCACAGAGCAAGCACATATAGCTTAAGAGGGAGATCGATTTCACTGAAAGGAAGGGTGATTCAGTTGCATTTGGTCCGGAAATTCTCTAGGAGGCCAAGCGAATTCCTTCCAGAGGCAGAGTCAGCCAGGATGTCATTTTTATAGCAGTTCCGGGGCTTAGCGAGTTAGAGCCCGTGCAGAGGCCATACGACTAGCTACTTTTGCTAGTTGTTGAAGCTGGATCAGGCATGGTGTTGAGGTACTTGCCTCACAAATATTTTGGCGAGTTTATTTCGCTGATTGGATTTCCAGTTGGGCATCCATAAATTGTACTCAGAATATCTCACTGTTGCTTAATAATAAAAACCCTCAATTGTTGCACCGGTTTTCCCAAGTTGGGTTTTTCCGGGGACATTTGTCCAAAAATAACTGTCATATTTTGTATGTGTGTGCCAATATTTTCTCAGTTTCTAGTTTATCTTCCGTAGTATTTTTATTTGTGAAGATTGCAATGTGATTATTTCATTGTTGCCGTAGCAATAAACTGCTAAATGAATTAACAATTAGAAGAATTAATTCCAATTGTTGCAATAGAATTTCAGTAGTGAAATTTTCACATGGTATTAGAGCGATTTTGATCAGACGGGGAAGCTCAAAAGCAGAAGAAGAAAATTTGCTATTCAGAGGGAGCAGAGGATGAATTTTCTAAGGGCTGTGTAGTTCCTAGCCAAGTAGTGCGAATTGTTGGGCAGTTTGATTTTTTTCAGTGCAGGTTAGTTTCCGTAGCATCAGAGGTGTTCTAGTCTCGAAACTTTGCGGAGAAGCTAAAACACAGGAGTTCTCCATAACCCAGAAATTGTTTATGGAAATTCCACCTAGAAGTGTCTCAATTAGATTATTAACTTATTTTTTAATATTTCCTAAGTCTAAACTTAGGAAATCTGGTTAATTAATCAGAATTAATTGAGATAAGGTGAGAATCATCTAGAAACTCACACAGATCGACTGGGAAATATTCTTGGCCCTTGATTAAGTTTTAATTTTGGTCGTTGGAGGTCCAACAAAAGATTATAAGAAGAAGTTGATGGGTAGATGGAGGACACACCAGTGCAAATACTCAGTTTCCCTAGTAGTTCGATTTTCTTAGTAGCAGAGTTCCAGTAGAGAAGATTAAGCCAAAGGGTGAGTAACAGGTGGTAGAGGAAGCCAACAACATTTCCGGAGGAAGTCTTTTAGTTCCGGAAGGGGCAGTGAAAGGGAGTGCGAAATTCTTAGAGGGTCTGTGCAAGGACTGTGCAAGCATAACAACAGTATAGTTCGATCTAGCTGGAGGAGCTAGTGATTCAACAGTTGGAGGTCGAGATTTTGGTCAAATGAGCTAGTGAATCAGTTCTAGAGCGAGATACAAAGAAAACTGTTGATTTCAAAATTTTCCGAGGGAAGCTACAACAAAGACTATGCAAGCTTTGTGTAGAGGGTGATCAAAAGGATTTGCGTGAGGTTGGGGAGGCAATTCTAGGTACAAAAATTAGCGGTGGAGTGAGGAAAAATCCTTGCAATAATTTTGCTAGTATTTCTCTCAGATTGGATCACGAGTAGATCATCCAAATTATTGTACTCAGATTTGCTGCTGAAGAATAATAATAAAACCCTCATCTGCTACACCGATTTTCCCAAGATAGGTTTTCTCTCGGGACAATTGTCCAAAATATTGGTGTTAAAATTTTCTCTGTGCTAGACTTTCTCAGTTTCCAGTGTTTTATTTTCCGCAGAATTTTTTATGGTGAAAATTGCAATTATGATTTTCTTCATTGTTTGCTGTAGCAAATAAACTACATAATTAAATTGTCAGTGAGGAGAATAATTTCCAGTTGCTGCAACAGATGAAATTTTCACACTGGTTGGCATAAAAATTCGGCTTTCTAAATTGATTGATTCTAGCCGGTGGAGAGAACACTTGTAGCTCAGATTTTCATTGAGCAGATTTCCTGTTTGGGCGCAAAAGGGTTTTGTCACAGTTGCTAGAGAGGAATCAACGTCAGGTGGAAGAGGAAGCGCACACAGAGAGAATTTCTCTCAGAGAGTTTCTAGTTTAGAAATCCATTTTTCCAGTTGCAGCCGACAGTAGTTGCAAGCATATTTTCCCACTCCAGAAGGGGGTGCGAATAGCAGATTCAACAGTCAAGCGGGAGAAAGAGGGAGACTTCCCTTTTAGTTTCAAAGATGGCCACAACTGGGCTTAGAGATCAGGATAGGTTGGAGGTAGCCTCCAATTATGTCATCTGGAAGGCTAGGATGTCCTACCTGTTAGATGAACATGGCCTGAAGACCTATGCAAAAAAAGTTGTGTTGATTTGTGGTAGCATCGAATGTGCTCTAGCCATGAAAATTGGTGGAGAGGCTAAAGCACATGAGATCTCCAAGACCCAGAAATGGTTTGGACAGTGTACCCAGTTTGGGAGATATGAAAATAATTAATATTTTTAATGGAGTTCCTAAGTCTAAACTTCGGAAAAATAAAATATTAATGGGTATTAATATAAAACTATGTTAGAAGGTTCCAAAAGTCATTGATAAAGCCAAATCTAATCTTAGTCTTTGATTAGAGATTTAATCTCAGCCATTAAAGGACCGATGAGAAAAGTATAAGAGGAGACTTGAGGATCAGTTGAAGAACACACCAAATTTATCAGTCAGTTTGATTTCCTGGAGTGGGCTTTGCTGAGAGAATCGAACCAGTGATCTGTTGCAATGAGGGGCAGCTCGACACAAGGCTGAGAATACATAGCAAAGAGGAAGAGATAGTGCCAGAGAGACAACGCAGAGTTTGGAGAGGCTGATGCAGAGGCAGCTAGGAGCTACGCAGAGGCTGAAGAGGCTAGCGTGGGTGACGCAGATGGTTTGAGGGCTGACGCAGAGGCTTCAGTAGCCGCACAAAGGCTAGCAAAGCTGACGCAGGGCCAAGAGGCAATGCCAGGAGAATTTTTGTGGGGCAGACTGAGTG
The DNA here is from genome assembly GCA_031772625.1 of Pinus tabuliformis. Classification (NCBI taxonomy): domain Eukaryota; kingdom Viridiplantae; phylum Streptophyta; class Pinopsida; order Pinales; family Pinaceae; genus Pinus; species Pinus tabuliformis. Next base: position 529,777,402 of record CM062814.1, read on the forward strand.
CTGGTGAGTCGGGAAGGGTGATGTAGTCCCTACAGAGTGACACAAAGCAGCAGAGAAGCTTGGAGTAGCTTTCGCTGTCCAAATAAGGAGCTTCCATTGTTGTTGTGGGATCGTTCCTCTGGTGTTTGATCAATCGGAATATCTGTCTCCGAGGAGAGGTACTACTATCGAGGGCATTCTCTGTTGGGTGAGCCATTTTTGGCACTCTAGATGTATTGAGAAACTACATAATAACAAAACCTTCATATCTGCTGCACCGGTTTTCCTGCATTGGGGTTTTCCGGGGACGATTGTCCGAAAATAACGATGTCCCTTGTGTGTTTTTCTCTGTTATTTCAGTTGCTGATCTGTATATGAGTTAAGGCTGCATTTGTGTTTATTTCAGTATTTATATTTATAAATAACTTGTTAATGGAATAAACAAGTAGGAGAAATTAAACCAGATAATGCAGTAGGGATTTTTGATGTGTTAGATTAAAAAATTTCAACATGGTATCAGAGGATTGCAGATCACAGGAGAACTGAAGGCACCAACAATAATCTGAGGAATTTCCAGCAGTAGCAGCTGCCCCGAGAGACAGCATTGTTCTCGAGCAGAAGCAACAGAGAAGAAGTGATGCAGAGGGCATGCGTCATCATTTCGAGCCAGAAGGAGGGTCAATGCAGAGGCAGAGAGGGGCAGATCAAACCTACGCAGTGTCCGGTCATCTTTCTCAGCCAGGAAGGATCGACGTTGTGGCTAGGAGGAGCAGATTTTGCCGTTGTCGGAATTGCGCAGAGCCTGAAAGGCTTAGTTTCTCTAGTTGTCGGGGCTTGGGGAGCTGTGGGCATATTGTGATTGAGAAGTTGGTGGGGTGTTGTTTCTGTCGGTGCAGAACAATACCTAAGGGGACAGAACCAAGGTAGAGGGAGTCGCTACCTTGACGAATTTCTAGCCAAGAAATCCAGATCCGAGTTGTAGTTGCAAGGAGGATTGGAGAGGAGCGGTTCGACATTTGGCGAGAGGATTTCCAGCAGGGAAATCAGGACTTAGAGGGAGATTTCCAGGAGGGAAGTCGAAACTCGAAGGGAGTCCAGAAGAAGAGCTGAAATGGCAGTGAACAGATTAAGGTATCAGGACAGGTTGGACGGGGCTTCCAACTTTGTCGTCTGGAAGCTCAGGATCATGACAGTCCTAGATCGACATCGCATCAAGGACTTTGCCTTGAGAACCATGGCTATCCTAGTCGACCCAGCTGAAAATGAGAAGTATGAGGATGCAATGGCGAGTTCGAAGTGCATGATCCTTGACGGGGTCAAAAATCATGTCGTACCACATATTGCTGAAAAGAACACAAAAAGGAGATGTGGGACACTTTAAAGACCTTGTAATAGGGCACTTCCGTGTAATGGAAGATGCTATTAGAAAATCAGTTGCAGTCATATCATGTGCAGAAGGGAGAGCAGATAGATCCGTTCCTCCTCAGATTGCAGGAGATTCGTGACCAGCTTACTTCTATGGGGTCTACACCGGATTCGGAGTTCATGGTGAGGACTACCCTGAATGCAGTCTCCGAGGAGTGGGAGACATTTGTCCGAAGTATTTCGGCTAGGGCTACCCTTCCAGAATGGGAGGAAATGTGGGCGACTCTTCGCCAAGAAGAGATCATGCGGATGACCAAGGCAGGTAGTAATGGCAGGGGAGGACGAATCAAGAAAGAGGAGGAGGAGGATGCAGCTCTAGCATCTGCGGGACAGCAGGGGAAGAGGAAGAAGAAGGACCTCTCCAAGGTCAAGTGCTTCCACTATGGGGAACTAGGTCACTATGTGAACCAGTGTCCGAGGAAGAAGAACAAGGGAGAGGCTTCTGACTTTAAGGCAGAACCAACGAAGGCAGAGAAAGAAGTCGAGGAGGATAACGATTGTGCCATGAGTGCTCATGTACCTCTAGAGAAGAGGTGGGGAGACATCGAGTTGTAGTCAGGAGGACTACAAACAATGAGGGACCGGATCCTTAAGGTACCCAACCTCTTGGATTATACCTTGTTACGGGAGCCCCGAAGAGGAGTAGCAGGATTGATGAATGTCGGTAGAAATGGATGCAGATGAAGTGGCATAGAGTGCTACAGTGCAGGAGTCCCCGGGTAGCGTGAGGCTAGCAAGCTGCAACAATGCAAGAGGTACGGGAGTGTTGCACCAGTGCAGGATGGCATAGAGAGGTGTGCAACGGTTTGAGATGCAGGGAGTTGTTGCCGCAACGTAGAGGTCAGTAGAGGGAGCACTTGTTAGCAACAAAGAGAGCTTCAGCATCGAGAGTGTTTCTAGCCTGACAAAGATGTCATAAGTTGGGTGAATCAGTTACTTGCTCCTCAGTAACTGAGTTGTAGCATAGTAGCACATTGCAACATGATGAGAGGGGGTTGCAGTGCAGATGCAGTGCTGGGAGGATGGACCAGTAGCAGCATGGATGCAGAGGGAGTTGCCGTTTGGATGCAACAGTGGCAGTGTTAGGGCCATGGGCAACAGTACAGGATGCAACAATGCAAAGGATGTTGGGCAGGGAGGCCCAGTATTGACACAGGTACCGGTGCCAGATAATCAGAGTGATTCTCAGTGAGGAGTATTACTAGAGCACAGTCCTCGCTAAGAGGGAGTGTTGATTTGTGGTACCATCGGATGTGCTCTAGCCATGAAAGTTGGTGGAGAGGCTAAAGCACATGAGATCTCCAAGACCTAGAAATGGTTTGGACAGATTGTACCCTGTTTGGGAGATATTAAAATAATTAATATTTTTAATGGAGTTCCTAAGTCCAAACTTAGGAAAAATAAAATATTAATGGGTATTAATATAAAACTAGGTTAGAAGGTTCCAAAAGTCATGGATCAAGCCAAATCTAATCTTAGCCGTTGATTAGAGATTTAATCTCGGCCGTTGAAGGACTGACGAGAAAAGTGTAAGAGGAGGCTTGAGGGTCAGTTGGAGAACACACCAAATTGATTAGTCAGTTCGATTTTCTGGAGTGGGGTTTGTTGAGAGAATCGAACCAGTGATCTGTTGCAGTGAGGGAAAGTTTGGCACAAGGCCAAGAATACATAGCAAAGAGGCAGAGATAGTGCCAGAGAGACATCGCAAAGCTTGGAGAGGCTGACGCAGAGGCAATTGGGAGCTACGTAGAGGCTGAAGAGGCCAGCGTGGGTGACGCAGAGGGTCTGAGGGCTGACGCAAAGGCTTCAGTAGCTGCGCAGAGGCTAGCAAAGTTGACGCAGGGCCAAGATGCAACGCTGGCAGAATTTGTGTGGGGCAGACTAAGCGCTGGTGAGCCGAGAAGGGTGACGCAGTCCCTATAGAGTGACGCAGAGCAGCAGAGAAGCTTGGAGCAGCTTTCGCTGTCCAGCTAAGGAGCTTCCATTGTTGCTATGGGATCGTTCATCTGGTGATTGATCAGCCAGAATATCTGTCTCCGAGGATTGGTACTACTGTCGAGAGCATTCTCTATTGGGTGAGCCATTTCTGGCACCCTAGATGTATTGAGAAACTGCATAATAACAAAACCCTCATATCTGCTGCACCAGTTTTCCCGCATTGGGTTTTTCTAGGGACAAAAATAACGGTGTCCCTTGCGTGTTTGTCTATGTTATTTCAATTGTTGATCTGTATATGAGTTAAGGTTGCATTTGTGTTTATTTCAGTATTTATATTTATAAATAACTTGTTAATGGAATAAACAAGTAGGAGAAATTAAACCAGATAATGCAGTAGGGATTTCTGATGTGTTAGATTCAAAAATTTCAACATGTTGTGGTAGTCTTGATTGATGCAGATCAACAAAGAGAGTACAAGAAAGAAATGACCAAAGCGAAGCAGATGATCCTGGATGGAGTTCGGGACCATATAGTCTCGCATATATTTGAGAAGAACACTGCCAAGGAGATATGGGATGCTCTCACTCAGCTATATCAGAATCCTTCCGAGCAGCGAAAGATGTTCTTGTAAGAGAAGTTGAGAAACATCAGGATGCAGAAGGGTGAAGGCATTGATCCCTTTCTCACCAAAATTCAGGAAATCCGGGATCAACTTTCAGCAGTTGGGGAGGCGCCTCAACCTATAAAGTTTGTGCGTTTGGTCCTAAATAGTGTCTCAGAGGAATGTGAAGTCTTTGTCCAAAGCATCTTGGGACGAGACAGATTACCCGAGTGGGACAAGATGTGGTCAAACCTGCAGCAGGAGGAGATGAGGCAAGTAGTTCTGAAGACCTCCATCAGCGGAAGTAGCAGTAAGGATTCGAAAGGTGAGAAGGAGGAAGAGAATGTGGCCCTTGCATCAAAGGGTCTTGTTGTTGTCCGGATTGTACAGGTACTTGTGACAACCACTTAGGGCTGGGGCTGTCACTCTGATCCCCACCCACTTCGTTCTAGCTGTCTCCCAACAACAAGCTATGGGGTGTTGTCCCTATGAGATGAAGTGAAGGAAGACAAGTTGGGGACCAACTTGCCTCGGAGACACAGATGAGTGGCCTAGACACTTGGTTAAATAAGAGCAAGATTTATTTGATTAGATTAGATTTTCAAAGAATGCAACCAGTGCCTTAATGGAGTCACAATTCTTGCTTATTATAAATTGAAACCAAGTAGTCGGATGGACACCCGCTGCTTAAATGCTTGACTATCCTATATGAGATGCAAGTCCTAAATTCTAGGTGAATTGCAAAGATCTTGGTTAGTTTTAGATTATATGCCTAGTCTAAGTATGACCTTCCCTTAATTGTTTTGAAGCTGGGCTCCAAGGTAGGTTGTGGGAAGGAGGCCAATAGGAAGGAGGCCAGGGCCTGATTAATGATACCTTCTGTTGTGCTCTTATTACCTGATGCCTTCGGCACTGCAAAGACTGTGGCTCTCACGACTGCAAGGTCACCGTTTTGACCACCGAAGGGTTGCTGAGGTCCCTCAAGCTAGATGAGAAGGGTTGCCCTATATTTCTATCAACCTAGCTTATGCTAGACGGTAAGTTTTAATGCAAGCTAGATCCTATAATGCTTTTGCAAGATGATGAGTGAAATTATCTTGAGTTAAGATTGTTTATGCTACCTTCTGTTGTGCTCTTATTAAGCAAGATGATTAATGATACCTTCTGTTGTGCTCTTATTAAGCAAGATGATTAATGATACCTTCTGTTGTGCTCTTATTACCTGATGCCTTCGGCGCTGCAGAGACTGTGGCTCTCACGACTGCAAGGTCACCGTGTTGACCACCGAAGGGTTGCTGAGGCCCCTCAAGCTAGATGAGAAGGGTTGCCCTATATTTCTATCAACCTAGCTTATGCTAGACGGTAAGTTTTAATGCAAGCTAGATCCTATAATGCTTTTGCAAGATGATGAGTGAAATTATCTTGAGTTAAGATTGTTTATGCTACTTAAGTACTTAGTGTGAATCTTCTTATAGCGAGTACTTAACAGTGTTGAGATGACAATCTTAAACAAGATGGATGATAATAAATACAAGTTCCAATTTAAACTTAGATGCTCAAGTTAACTCTATTCATCAACAAGATTAACTTCAGATTTTGAGTGCAAAGTTAGACAACCTTTGAGACCAAGATGAGATAAGCCAATTTCAGATTTATGACAATTTAGATCAACAATAACACTTCAGAAATTTCAGACTTTGTTAATGTTATGACAACAGTAAGGAAACCATTTCAAATCATAAAATTTGCCCAATACATGAAACATAATTTTTTTTGATGATCAACAAATAAAAATTAATTAGTTAACCCCACTTTATGATGATGTATTCAGTGATATTTCAGATCTGATTTATTAATTACAGCAGTAAATAACCACAGATCAGCAAGCTAATGATGCCAAGAATAAATGACCAATATGCCAAAAAATAGCAAAAATGCACTGAAACTTGAAAAATTCAATTTTTAGGGTTTTTAGAGAGTATGACTCAACAAATTTCAGAACTGATATGTTTATTACAACAGTAAATAGATGACAGGTCAACAGGCTAGCAATACTAAAGACAATGCCCAAAATGCCAAAAAATAGTAAAATTTTGCCAAAAACTGAAAATTCAAAATTTTTGACCCTTATTAAGTGTATGCTTCAGAAATTTCAGGTCTGAAATTCTCAGTTATGTAGTAAATTCCAGCGAACCTAAAATTAGATCTAGGCTAGATCTGAGATGTCCAAGTGGCCAAAACTCATGAAAATCAAGATTTAACAATTTTGACCATTTAATATGTCATTTTAGGGCTTAATTATTACTGATTTGGCTGCTGTGATAAAACAGAGATAAAACTGAAGTTAGAGGTCAAACCCTAGGCCTAAGGCCTTGAAGATCCCTTGGTTAAAAATTGTTGAAACTTTGGGATCAAGTTGCCACTTGAAAAATAGAATTTTTGAGCTTCAAAACCTCCAAAACCGCCAAGTATTCAATGCTGAAAAATCAAAGGAGGGCTTTAATGTAGATTAGGGCAAAAGAGGCCAAGAAAAGCCAATGCTAGGCCAAAGAAGGCCAACGTTTGGGGATAAAGAGGCTAGGATGGTAGATCTGGGCTAAAATGGCAAGAGAAGGCCAAAATGATGCAACGCTGGAGGAGGAGGAGGCCCTAAGGCTGGATTTTGGGGTTTAGGAGGCAAATTAGGGCCAAAAAGAGGATGGTTTGCCTAAAGGGCAGCCGTTAGGGCTAGAGGAAGGTAACTGTGTGGCTTAGTGCCCACGGCTAGGCCTTTCAAGGCCTAAAATCCCTAATGCTAGGCTAGGAAAGGGAGGCCGAGGCCTCTAGGTGCTATGACCTACCCTAAAGGGCCTGAAAAAATGACGCAGAGGCTCTGGAGGCTGACGCAGGCTTAAGGACGGGAGACGCTGGCCTTAGAAGGGATGGATATAGGCTCAAGAGGATTGAAAAAGTGAAACTCTTGTCTCAAATTTTTTTCTTCCTCAGATCTGAATTTTGCTGCAAATTTCTTCAGTGGGCAGCCCTGCAAAATTTTCAAGAGGCTAGATCTTACTCTCAAGGGCCTAGATCTAGCTTTTATTCCACTTGATCTCTTGATCCAACCTACAAAAAAATAAAAATACAATACCCAAACCCCAAATATATACAAAAAATCTAAAATCCCCAAACCCCAAATATATACAAAAAATCTAAAATCCCCAAACTCCAATTAGCAAAATAATTTACAATCTAAATTTACAAAATTATTTTACAAATTATACAAGGGTTTCAAATAGATTTTGAGAAATAATTTTTTATAGTATTTTCTCCTTTGATGAATGGCTAAAAATGCTTCAGAAAATTTATGCTCACTATAGCCTTAGCGAAGATTTAATCCACCATATAAAAACTAAGGATCCAAGCAAAATGATCCTTGCCCACAGTTTGTGAACTTGGAGACCAAGGATTGAGTATTTGCAAACACTATGTATTATCTCAAAATAATCACATGAAGCACAACATAGGAAGCCCGTAGTCAATACATACCACAGATCAACAAACAAGAACACCTCAAGTTGCACCCAGAAGTCTTTTATCATAGCAGAAAAATAGTTCCCAGCGGGACAATAGTTAAATAATGATTCCATACAGGTGAGGATAGTTTTTAATAGAGGAGGAATGACCTGTTATAGAGTTTTGTGAACCCTTGAATTCTGATGCGCTGTCCATCATTTCCCTTCCATGGTAGGACTTGATGTTGTTAAATAATGAATCCATACAGGTGAGGATAGTTTTTTAATAGTTTCCAACGGGACAATAGTTTACAAAATTGATTCAGCAACAATATTCTAGCCAGAGATCAAGATGACTAGAGACTCAACTGACTCTCTAATTTATAGATAAATCCTCCAAGTGAAATAATAACGGCTAGTTTCTTTTATCCATGTCAAAATAATCTTGGCCGTTGATAAACACTTCAAGATCTTTTAATCTTGGCCCTGGATTTTTGTTTTTCAGAAATTTTCGAATTTATCATTTAATTCTATTTTAATTTCCTCCCTTTGAAAATCAATGGTACCTCTTCCCACTAGAGTACACTTCGTTCTATTTCCCATCGTAATTTGGAAGTCCATCTGCTCCTCATTTTAGCTAGAGAAATATTCTCTAACCCCTGTCATGTGAGCTGACGCTCCGATATCTATATACCAGACACCTTGTGAAGCTGAGCCTGATAAGCAAGCAAATTCGTCCTCCAATCTGGAAGACAACTCTGAAGCCCCTTGAATGTCAAATCGATCCATGGTCATACTAGAGAAATTACTGAAGATAAATCCGTGTGCTATTCCTCTTCCACCCGATGTTGATTTTTCTACTGAAACTGTTGCAAAACCTTTTGCGTCCAACGAAGAAATTTGCTCAGCGAAAAATCTGAGCTGTTGTTGCTTCCTCTGAACAACATAATTTTCTTCTTATGCTTTTGAGCTTCCTAGCTGATCAACTTGGCTCTGATACCATGTGAAAATTTTATCTATTGTAGCAACTGGAAATTATTCTCCTAACTGACAATTTAATTATGCTATTTATTTGCTATGACAAACACTGAATAAAATCACCACTGTAATTTTCACCATAAAAATTATGTGAAAAATAACATATTGGAAACTGAGAAATTCTAGCACACACAACAGAATTTTAACATCATTATTTTCGACAATTGTCCCCGGAAAAAGCCAACTTGGGAAAACCGGTGCAACAAATGAGAGTTTTATTATTATTCTTCAGCAACAAATCTAAGTACAATAATTTGGATGCTCTACTAGTAATCCAATCTAAGAGAAATACTAGAAAAATTATTGTGAGGATTTTTCCTCACCCCATAGTTGATTTTTGTCCCCAGAACTGACTGCCCAGCCTCACACAAATCCTTCTGTGTCAACCCCTGCGCAGTCTCTGTTGTAGCTGCCCCCAAGAAATTTTGAAATCAACAAGTCTGTGTGTCTCTAGCTTTGGAGCTGATTCACTGGCTCATCTGACCAAAATCCCAACCTCCAGCTGTTGAATCACTAGCTCCTCTAGTTAGATCGAACTATTCTACTGCTATGCCTACAAAGTCCTTGCACAGATCCTCTGGGAATTTCGTACTCCCTTTCACTGCCTCTTTCGGAACTAAAAGACTTCCTCTGGAAATGCTGTTGACCTCCTCTACCACCTACTACTCACCCTCTGGCTTAATCTTCTCTGCTGGAACTTTGCTATTGAGAAAATCGAACTACTTGGTCAACTAAGTATCTGTGCTGGTGTGTTCATTATCTACCCATCGACTTCTTATAATCTTTTGTTGGACTGCCAACGACCAAGATTACTTCTCAGTCGATCCATGTGAGTTTCTAAATGGTTCTCACCTCATCTCAATTAATTCTGATTAATTAACCACTTTTCCTAAGTTTAGACTTAGGAAATATTTAAAAATAGGCTAATAATCTAATTGAAACACTTCTAGGTGGAATTTCTAGGTGGAATTTCTAGAAACGATTTCTGGGTTATGGAGAGCTCTTGTGTTTTAACCTCTCCACAAAGTTTCAAGACTAGAACACCTTCGATGCTACAGAAACTAATACCCTATCAATTGTAAAGAAGGAAAGTCATGGAGCTATTTCGGATAGGTCTTTAATATGTTCTCTTCTTCGGAAATAATGGGCTTGGATTGTACTCTTGTTCCCTTGTCCCAACTTGGTGGTTAATCTTGTATTCTAGTCTCGTGGGATCTGCTCTATTGGCTACTAGCTTTAGGAGTGGCACTACATGGGAAACCCTAATTTTGGTTGCGTGGTCCCGCTTCTGGAAACCATATATTTCGCTCCCCTCCACATATTATAACCTTTTTTACATTTTTCCCATCTGGGTCCACATTTGTCAATTGGGTCGATAAGATGTTAGCCTCCCCCTCCCCTTGTCCACACTTTGGGTCGGGCCTGGAATGATGCCCCGGAGGTTGATGTAGCTAAAAAGAAAGTTAAAAGCATAATTTGGACACTTACAACAATAAATGTACCACAAAATGCAAAAGATGGTCTGGACATAAAATTTAGCGTGTGCGCAAAAGCTAGACATGAGCTCTACCCCCTATCATTTTGACCATCACCTTGGTTCTTAGGGCCCCTGTGTGTGCTCCCTTCATCATTAAGGAACCCATTATTGTCCCAACCCTTGGTGGGTGATGAACTGCCCAACCATAAGGGAGTAATCACTGCTACCCTTGTCCCAACTTGGTGGTTAATCTTGTATTCCAGTCTCGTGGGCTTTGCTCTATTAGCTACTAGCTTTAGGAGTGGCACTACATGGGAAACCGTAATTTTGGTTGCGTGGTCCCGCTTCTGGAAACCATATATTTCGCTCCCCTCCACATATTATAACCTTTTTTACATTTTTCCCATCCGGGTCCACATTTGTCAATTGGTCGATAAGATGTTAGCCTCCCCCTCCCCTTGTCCACATTTTGGGTCGGGCCTGGAATGATGCCCTGGAGGTTGATGTAGCTAAAAAGAAAGTAAAAACCATAATTTGGCCACTTACAACAATAAATGTACCACAAAATGCAAAAGATGGTTGGGACATAAAATTTAGTGTGTGGGCAAAAGCCAGACATGAGCTCTACCCCCTATCATTTTGACCATCACCCTGGTTCTTAGGGCCCCTGTGTGTGCTCCCTTTATCATTAAGGAACCCATTATTGTCCCAACCCTTGGTGGGCGATGAACTGCCCAACCATAAGGGGGTAATCGCTGTTACATCATACACATCATGCTCGCATTTCCTGGAGCCCCGAGCAGTAAAGAAAGAAAAATCAATAAAAGGCAAAAGACATATGAAGAAGGGTGGAAAACCAAAGGCCGAGGAAACTCATGTCCCACTATTGCTCCCTCCTACATCCATACACCCATGTGTGGGCTTCCCTCATTTTAACTGCCCTTGTGCCATGGCATGTGACCTGAAGCATTCCCTGTTACCCCACTCCATCCCACTATCATTTCACATGACACCTACCATTTGACAGATTTACCATGGACCCGTGACTCCCTTAGAGGTTCAAATTACCTAATAGGGTTCTTGATTAACTTATCTTTGTTGAACTTGGTAACACCTGTACATTCTAAAGCCCATTTGGAAGTGCATGCCATTATGAAGTGTCCACTTTTGCCCCTGCTTAGCAAGCTTATTTACTCAATTGCACTAATGGAATATTGTACTAGAAGGTGAGGAGATGCATTGGATCTTATATAGGATTATAGGTGGGTCTCCCTTTGGACTTGGTCTCCCTAAGCACTCCAGAGGGTGATAATGGCACTTGTAGGGGAGCATTGAGAGCTACGAGCCTCCGCCACAACAGAGCATTGATTCCCATGCCATGGGCTTCCTTAGCGCCACACATTTCTTGTTCATGCCCCAATTATACAAAGGTGTAGTTGTATAGGGACCATGTTGCCTAGTTGACCACACATTTGCACTTGACACTTGGCAACTGATTGAGGGCCCAAATGGGGTTATGTCTCATGCGGAGAGACATGGGAGGGCACATGTCATCATTCTAGCCCCTATTGATGGATCATTGGCATGATTGATCCAGCTAGAGACCCATGAGACCATCGATTGTGCCCCACATCCACTTGGGAGCACCACAGGATGTTTTCCTTGGAAGTCAAGGGGCCACCCCCCTGATCATCATTTTGGAACCCTCCTCTTCATCATGGCACATTAGAGGACTCATTTTGGCCTTCCAATAGCTCTTTGCACCATTATTTTATCATTTTAGTCTCATTAGGAAGTCTTATTTTACACTAATGGAGCTATTTGGTGGGCTTGTCACCAATAGGGTTGTTATTTGCACATTAAAACATTTTTAGGGGCTTCATTAGGCTAATTAGTCCATTTGAACTTATGAGAGGCTCATATAAATTGAAGGAGAGCCTCATTTGTAACTCATCATCATTTTGATTAGGATTTCTCTTGTTAAAATAATTTGGACCTACAATTGTGGAATGATTTGAATGAATAAATGCGTTTTGATGTATCCAAAATTTTTGCTATCTTGCTTGGAGCTTCTTGTTGGCAAGATTGTGGATGGATACACTCTTCTTTGTCTTTTAGGTGCAATATAAATCTATATTTTTGTTTTAATGGATGTCTGGTGCATGGAATTATTTTCTTATGGTAAAATAATGTGCCCTAATTAATGCGAATTAGTGGAATCATTGAAATAATTGGAGATTTTTGCATGTGTTATTCAATAGACAAAGAATGAATGAATGTGAGAGAAAGAATGAATGAATGTTCCTAGGGGATAATTTTCATTTGCATACTTGGAACTCCATACTAATTGCCATCGAAGTATAAAAGTCTAAAGTTGCCGTGTAGTTGCATCCATAGATAGTGAAGCTGCTTCTTTAGGCCTCCTTGAAGAGTGAAGTTCCCAAATCTTGATCATTTTGACTCCAGTCTTCCCAATAGCTAGGCATTAGTCCTAGATCCTTGGTGATCACATTAACTCAACGAAATATCATTCTTTCACCTCTTTTCTTCGTCCCTCTAAGGATAAGGAGATTTTCTAGGGCTTGGTGCAAAATTTTAGGGAGGAGGAATTTTGGGATTTCGTCTGGACAAATTTCTTCATTTGTGTCTCCTCTAGGCATCCTCTAGTTTTGAACGAATTCCGACAATGGAATTTCAAATAAATTGACACCTTAGCTATCACACCAAGTGGGAACCCTTGAAGCTACTTTTGACTTGGTGATTTCTTGAAGGTTTGCACTTTGTAGTTCACTATTCAAAACCTTTTCTCTTAACTATAGTTGACCGTTGGATGAGCCTTTACCTCAGTGTATCTCTCAAACCTAGGTCTCTTATAGTATTTGTCTCAAAGGGGATTTTCGTGGAAAGTCATCCCACCTTCTCCCAAAGCTCATACGTTAATTGAATCTTTCCATTGAATGAGCCATCCTTGCCTCACTTTTAACCCTAGTATAGACATATTAATCACAAGTGAGGAATATTAGAAGCCTTGATCTTAGGCTGTCATCATTATTGAACATTCTTGAGCCTGAGGCCTAGTCATCCTTCATAGGTCTTTCTTGGAGAGCCTTTCAGGTTCCCTTGAAGCATTTGAACCATTAATTGAGCTTCTCCTTGAATGGGCCATGGAAATCATTTCATATCACATCATTAATCTTATCATCCTAAGTGATTTCCTCGATAGTGGGACTCCTCCCATTAGTGAAAATCCAAGAAGAGAGGGGGACTTAGGCTATGGTGATAGTGAGCCTCTGTCCCATGGTGCTGTGTCCTCTAGTTCTAGCCTATATAGTAGGCCTACTAGTTTGCGCAACAACATTTTTGACGTCGTTTCTAGGGAAGCGAGATGTGTATATTATTCCCTTTCGACATCATTGATATATTATTTTGGTGACTCCATTGGAAGAATGAAGCCCTTGTTATTTAATTGAACTTCAAAGTTAATGCTTGTAGGGTGAAGCAAGCATCCATCAAGGCATTAAGAATTCACCTTGACGACTCCACATTCGCTTTATAAGCAAGATCGTGAAGAATGGCTGATTGTGGAAAAGAAATTGTCCACGACCTTGATCCTTAAAGCCTTCAGATACTACAGGAAATATTGGATGGGTGGAATGAACTTTGTGATCATGTAGTAAAGAATGAGGATTAGGACTTCTTGCTCAACTTCTATAATAAGAGTAGGATAGACCTCTATAGTATACACTAGGAATATGAAGAAAATCCCTTTAATTATCTTTTCTTTGAGCTTACCTATTACACTGGTGCATTCAAATCCTTGTGTCATGGAATCAAAGAAAATATGGCTCTTTGTCCGGTGAAGATTTGGATGACCAAGATGGCCAAGAAAGCAATGATGATGTGGATGAGTTTTCATTTGCATATTTGGGAATCAATAACAATGAATCAGAAAGCATCTCCCTTGGGAAGGATGTTGAGGATCTGGATGCCATAAGTTGCCAAATATTGCATTAGAGAATGGATGAATATAATAAATCCTGCCGGAAGTTGGTAGAAGGATATAAAGCCAGAGATATCCTTTCCCTATTTTGTCATCAAGGAGCCAAGCTTTATGAGATGCGATAAGAATATAAAAGAAATCCTACCAATGCCCTTCTACTCTAGCTTTGTTACCAAAATTTTGTTGTGGACACTTTGGGTGATATCTTCAAGAAAAGGAGAAAGAGGAGTACTCCCTGTCTAGTAGTAATGAAAATGAGATTATAAGAGCAATCATGATGACCAAGCAAATGATGAATCTATGGAAGATCCTTGGACTACGGATTTGGGAATTGGATACAAATATGGTATGAATGAAAGCCCCATTGAAGTCCACAAGGATGAACATGATGAAGTGGGGCCTCTCATTCAAGAAAGGGTGCTAGAGGATATGGCTATTGTGGATCCTTGTGAGGTTAACATTTCTGATTTCTTCCACATAAATGAGGGAAAATGGGATATTAACCATCATTTCGACAATGACCCTATTTATGATACTGACAAGGAAAATGAGGTTGAGGTTGGTTTTCCCTTTCTTTAGGGCATTACTCACAATGATATACCTATTCACACCATTGAAAGGGAGGATCATTATTTTCCCATACATGAAGAAGGTCTGTTGAAAGTCGCTGGCCCAATTTATGATATCAATAATGATAGTGATGGGAGCCTTACTTTTCCTTGCCTTCTCCAGGATCCCAAGGATATAGTTGCATCATCCATGAGCCGTTGCCTCACCCTTTCTCATACCATCACTAATATCGATAAACCCTTTCCCCCTCCTGAGTATGATGTTGAGGAAGAGCCACTCATTAGATGTATCCCTTCTTCCCAGTCATACCCTTAGGATTATGAGCACACAATTGTTGCCCCTTTTCAATGTGACTATCATGTCGAGCAATCTGTTCATCGTGTCTCTTTGTGTCCCCGATCCCCTGCTCCTTCCCGTCATGACCTTGGGGTGACCACGAAGCATGAAGTTATGAACAATGATCATGATAGGGAGTTCTTGAGCTTGATCATTCATTCATCCATTTTGTGCTTGCAGGAAAGGCTCTGAACCTCTAAATTGGTATCCTTCCCCTCATCCAAGATTCCTTTCTACACCATATGGATATCATATTTTCCCGCCTCCCACCCGCATCATCCTCCATATGATTGTTTCTATGTTGGCTTTTGGGTTTGTTGCATAAGTAATCATATAGGCAAGCATTCTCATTTTGATTTAGTGATATTGTGGTTGCATTGGCTTTATGACTACACTTAGCATTTGCATAATCTAGCCATGCATGTTAGAGTAGGATGTGTTTCATATTGATTTTTGCATTAGAACTAACATCATATTATGTTATCATGCTAGATTAGATGCATTTAGATTAAAATTGCATTTAGAATTAGATTTTATTTCCTATTGATTTGAAGGACTAACAAAAGCATGGGTGATCAAAGGACGTCGTAAAAACATGCTGCCATGTATGGTTAGTCTTTGATGTGCAGGTAATGTTGAAATATGTAACTAGGTTCGGTCTTCATAATGACATGTGTAATCATGATTTTATGTAATTGATGTAAAGTTGAAATATATAACTAGGTTCGGTCTTCATAAGGACGTGTAATTGATGTAAAGAAGAAAAATAAAATTATTTTGCCATGCTTGAGACATGGGTTTCATGCTCAAGGAATTTTATTTTTATAGATGAATCTCCCATTGAGAGCTATTAGGATTGGTCATCAAGTCATAAAGTCTATTGAGTCAATGTCAAGTATTGTAGACCCATTTGGGCATGTTACACATTGTAAAAGAGAATTTGTTTGAGTCATTAACCCTCCAAGACCTTGTCACAAACACTCCTTCAAGTTGACTTTCGAAAAGGGATGAAGATGATTCTAGAAGAGCATGTCGACCTAGTTACAAGGACAAGTCGACCTATTTCATGAAGCAGACCACTATATATAGAAGGGACTCGGCCTCACTTGGAACAGAATTCAATCAAGCATCTGAATTTGAAAAGGAAGTGCGAGAATCACATGAGAAGAACCTCTCTCTAAGCGAAGAAGGAAGAACTAGAAGCCGAATTATTTTGGGTTTGTTTTAGGGTTAATATCTCTCACACGTGCGAGGAGGAGTGGTATCATCTGTTGTAGAAGAAGCCGAGAAGCCACAATTATCTTAGGAGGTCGAATGAAGGAAGAGAACAAGTCAAGAATACAAGCTGAATTAAAGTAGATGCCTCCATCCAAGCGAAGGGAACAAGGGTACAAAATTGGTAATGATCCTTCCCACGTGTTGCAACTAGGGTTTCTGAAGAGGCCTAGGGTTGCAGGTCTGAAACAAGAGGCCAAAATCTGAATGGTAGTCAACATCCAAAAGGAAAGCAAGTAGTTTGACTAGTGTTCACTCAAGAAAGAAGAAGTTGATTATAGAAGCCTTGTGACTTCGTCTGGGAGTGGTTGGTAAGTTAAGGGTCTTGGTCTTAGTCTTGGAATTCGTCACTTAAAGATTCTATAAGAAGAAGAATTTGTTTGGGTCTTCCTCTCAATTTGGAGAGGTTTTGGCTCTGGCTGATCACCTACATCTTGTGTCTCTTGTCTCATTATTGTTTATGGTTTGGTAGCTGTTTGATGAAGAAGAACACTATAGTAATCTTAGTCAAAGAAGAACCTAATCTAAAGAAGTAAAAAGTATTCACAAACAATTATTGTTGCTAGAGAAATCACCTTTTGCTTCTGCCTAGATTTCTCAACATGTAATAGGTTCGCTGTCCCAAGAGATTGTTGGTGTTGTCATGACCTCCCTGTTCAAGTACATTGTTCGTGCACTCTACTAAGAGCTCATGTCCAAGTTGGAGTCTGATGTTACCCACCACTAGTGGGTGACACCTATAGGAGACATTTTCTCATAGATTTGTCTTTAGCTAGTAGCCAACAACCCCTTCCAGCCACCAGATAGCTTGATGTGCAACCATTCTCTGCCATTTGAGCCAACTATTATTGTACCCTTCCCATTTGTTATGATCTTATGTTTGAAGGTGGG
Source organism: Pinus tabuliformis (assembly GCA_031772625.1). Classification (NCBI taxonomy): domain Eukaryota; kingdom Viridiplantae; phylum Streptophyta; class Pinopsida; order Pinales; family Pinaceae; genus Pinus; species Pinus tabuliformis. The sequence goes on from CM062814.1 coordinate 529,794,423, forward strand.
CCTTCCAACCTCGAAGGTATGACTTTTCATTATGTAATTGGTTGTTCATGCTTGCTTTTCTTGGACACATTTGGGCATGGAATGGTGGGGGGATTCGACAGAAAGAATGGGCTTGGATTGTACTCTTGTTCCCTTGTCCCAACTTGCTGGTTAATCTTGTATTCTAGTCCCCTGGGATCTCCTCTATTGGCTACTAGGTTTAGGGGTGGCACTACATGGGAAACCCTAATTTTGGTTGTGCGATCATGCTGCTGACACCATATATCTCGCTCCCCTTTGCACATTATAACCCTTTTTACACTTTTCCCATCTGGGCCCACGTTGTCTATTGGGTCCACAAGGTGTTAGCCTCCCCCTTCCCTTGTCCACACTTTGGGTCGGGCCTGGAACGATGCCCTAGAGGTCGATGCAACTAAAAAAAAAGTTAAAAGCATAAATTTGGCCACTTACAACAGGAAATGTACCACAAAATGCAAAAGATGTTTGGGATATAGAAATTTAGCGTGTGGGAAAAAACCAAACATGAGCTCTACCCCTTATCATTTTGGCCATTACCCTAGTTTCTAGGGCCCCTATGTGCCCCCTGCATCATTAAGGAACCCATGATTGTCCCAACCTGTGGTGGGTGATGAACTGCCCAACCTTAAGGGGGTAATCACCGCTACATCATACACATCATTCTCTCATCCCTTGGATCCCTGAGCAGTAAAGAAAGAAAAATCAATACAAGGCAAAAGACATATGAAGAAGGGTGGAAAAACAAAGGCCGAGGTAACTCATGTCCCACGTTTGTTCCCTCCTACATCCATACACCCATGTGTGGGCTTCCCTCATTATAGCTGCCCTTGTACCATGGCATGTGACCCAAAGCCTTCCTTGTTACCCCACTCCTTCCCACTATCATTTCACATGACACCTACCATTTGACGGATGTACCATGGACCTGCCACTCCCTTAGAGGTTGAAATCACCTAATAGGGTCCTTGATTAACTTATTGTGTTGAGCTTGGTAACACCTATATATGCTAAATCCCATTTGGAAGGGCATGCCACCAATGTTGCACAAAGCGGGGACGAAACGGGGACGTTTTTTGGAAGCAAGGACGCAGAAGTGTCATTTTCCAAAAATCTAGGAAGCGAAGTGTCTACTATATATATATATATATATTATATATTTTTTTGCATTTATATTTAAAAAAAATTCCAAAATACCAAATTAGTTGTAGAAGACATGAAAAATGAAGATTTTTACATAAATCAAGATAGATATGGTATCCATTGTACATCAATGATTAATTATTCCAACAGCAACCATCTACAATCTAGATTCCTCTTCTCTTGTCTGGCCTTTACCTCTACTTCAATTCTATAGGGATTTTAGTCAACATTGCCTAATTTTGATCAAACAACTTAATCCAAGCCTTATAATATGGTAGAGAAAGCTTAACATGCCTGATCAATCATTTTGACTTGAGTGAAGGGTACATAATTGCTAAGGCCATGACAAAGGAGTTCAACAATTAGTAACACCAACACTGGGGTACATATAGGGCTTGTTGCTCTTGATTAAATGCTAATCACATGCCCTCATACATGATATAATCCAATGAAACGTCACAATCCCGTTGATCTTGAAAATTGTTAAGTCTGCTAAATTTTGAATGGGATATGAAATTCTATTTTTTCCATATGAAGTCTGATGAGGTTGGAACCACTCTCAAACATCTTGAGTCATTCATGGTAATGTTAAAAATTTAAGTAAAAGGATGGAAATGAAAGATAAAGGAGAATGTCACTTTTACTTTAAGAATTTAACATTACCATTAGGGAGCATCTAGGAAGCGTCTAGGGAGCATCAAGGGGCACCTTGGGAGTATTCGGAAATTGTAGTTCTTCACAGAACAGTCAAAATTTCCAAAAACAAAAAAGCCCCACAGAACCGTCCACCTTCTCTCGGATCCGCTCACGATCTGTGGTGTATACACGCCTGAACCTCCATAGATCTGCACCCGATCCTTTCTGGATCTGCGTATCAGGATATAGGAACTACGGATCGGGCCCCTACGAATCCAATTTTGCAGGAACCACCAAAAAAAGGAGGAATTGTGGATCCAATTTTCCAATCCGCAGTTTCGTGGAAGGATCGGTGGCGGATCCGTACGGGACGCAAATTTGCCTTTGGATCCTTAGGGGGGGGGACGGTTCCTGCAACACTGCATGCCACTATGAAGTGTCCACTTTTTCTTGTGGTTAGCAAGCTTATTTACTCAATTGCACTAATGGATTATTGTACTGGAATGTGAGGAGACACATTTGATCTTATACAGGATTGCAGGTGGGTCTCTCTTTGGACTTGGTCCCCCTGTATGGGGTTGTAAGGCCTCCAAAGGGTCATAATGACACTTGTAGGGTGAGCATTTAGAGTCATGGGCCTTCGCCTAACAGAGCATTGATTCCTACGCCATGGGCTTCTTCAACACCACACATTGCTTGTTCATGCCCTAGTTATGCAGAGGTGATGATGTACTTGGACCATGTTTCCCAACCGACCACACATTTGCACCTGACACTTGACAGTTGATCCAAGGCCTAGATGCGGTTGTCTCTGTTGAAATTTCTAAGTGTTACTTGTTAGAAATTTTATTTGTATTCTTTGGTTTATTTCTCCTACTTGTTAATTATGAACAAGTTATTTAAACATATAAATACTGAAATAAACACAATACAGTCTCAACCATCTACAGATCAACAGCTGAAAGAAATAGCAAACAAACAAGTGACACCATTATTTTTGGACAACTCATCCCTGGAAAAACCCAACTTGGGAAAACCGGTGCAATAATTTTGAGGGTTATTTTATTATGCAGTCTTTCTGAGTACAACTGGATGCTAAACTGGCTCACCTGACAGAGAAAATGATCCGGCAGTAATACCTCTCTATTTGGAAGCAAATATTTGGAAAGTCTACCCCATGAAACCCTCTCCAGCAAAATCTGAAGCCTAGCGTCAGCCCACCTGGCCTCTGCGTCAGCTTGAAACCCTCTGCGTTAGCTCTCTGAGGCACTGCGTAGTCTCTACGGCCCTCTGCATCACTCCTGCAGCCTCTGTGTGGATGACGCAAGCCCTTATGGCCTCTATGCAGTCCCTTCTGCCTCTATGTGGCTCCCTCTGGCTCAACATCTGCCTCTCTCTTCTTCTGCGCTGGTTTCTGGGCACTATATCTGCCTCTTTGTCTCGTACTCACTGCCCCTCGCTGCTACTGATTGCTGATTCGATTTCTCTTAGCTAACCTCGCTCTAGAAAATCGAATGACTAATCACTCTAGTGTATTCTCCAACTGACCCTCAAGCCTCCTCTTATACTTTTCCTGTTGGTCCTTCAACGGCCGAGATTACATCTCTAATCAACGGCTAAGATTAGATTTGGCTTGATCCATGTCTTTTAGAACCTTCTAACCTAGTTTTATATTAATACCCATTAATATTTTATTTTTCCTAAGTTTAGACTTAAGAACTCTAATAAAAATATTAATTATTTTAATATCTCCTAAACCGGGTAGAATCTACCCAAACCATTTCTGGGTCTTGGAGATCTCATGTGCTTTAGCCTCTCCACCAATTTTTATGGCTAGAGCACATCCAATGCTACCCCAAATCAACACTCCCTCTTAGCGAGGACTATGCTCTAGTAATACTCCTCATTGAGCATCACTTTGATTATACGGCACTGGTACCTATGCTGGTGCTAGGCCTCCCCGCCCAACATCCTTTGCACTGCTGCATCCTGTACTGCTTCCCATGGCTCTGCCACTGCCACTGCTACATCCGTATGGCAGCTCCCTCTGCATCCGTGTTGCTGCTGGTCCTTTCTCCCATCACTGCATTTGCACTACAACCCCCTCTCATCATGCTGCATCGTGCTACTGCACTGCAGCTCAATTACTGAGAAGTAACTGATCCACCCTACTACTGACATCCTTGTCAGGCTCGAAACACTCCCGATGCTGAAGCTCTATCTGCCGCTATCTTGTGCTTCCTCTACTGCCTCTGCACTGCTGCAACTACTCCCTGCCTCTCGCACCGCTGCAAACCTCTCTGTGCCATCCTACACTGCTGCAACCCTCTCTCAGCTGCCCAAGACTATTGCACTGTAGCACTCTCTACCGCTTCATCTGCATCCGTTTCTACCGACATCCGCCATCTTGCTACTTCTCACTTCAGGGCTCCTGTAGCAAGGTATAATCCAAGAGCTTGGATACCTCAAGGATCCTGCCTCTCATCGCCTGTAGTCTTCCTGACTACAGCTCGATGTCTCCCCACCTCTTATCTAGAGGTACATGAGCACTCATGGCACAATCGTCATCGTCCTCTACCTCCTTTTCTTTTTCCTTGGACATTGGTTCGCATAATGCCCCAGTTCCCCATAGTTGAAGCACTTTATCTTGGAGTGGTCCTTTTTCTTCCTCTTCTCCTGCTTCCCCGCAGATGCCAAAGCTGCATCCTCTTCCTCCTCTTTCTTGATCCAAACTCCTTTGCTGCTACTTCCCGTCTTGGACAATCGTCTGATCTCTTCTTGGCGAATAGCTGCCCACAATTCCTTCCAATCTGGAAGATTTGCCCAGCCCAGAATACTTTGGACAAATGTCTCCCACTCCTCGGAGACTGCATTTAGGGCGGTCCTTACCATTAACTCCTGATCTGGCATAGCCCCTATGGAAGTCAATTGGTCTAGGATCTCCTTCAATTTGCCAAGGAAGTGATCTATCTTCTCCCCTTCTGCATCTGGTATGACCGCAACTGATTCTCTAGTAACATCTTCCTCTACACAGAAGTATGTTGGTACAATGTCTTCAAGGCGTCCCACATTTCCTTTGCCGTCTCCTTCTCGGCAATATGTTGGACCACATGATCCTTGACGCCATCAAGGATTATGCATTTTGCCTTGGCCATTGCTTCCTCGTACTTTTCATTGTCAGCTAGGTCAACTGGGATAGACACTGTTCTCAAGGCGAAGGCCTTGATGCAATGTCTATCTAGAATGGACAGGATCCTGGCCTTCCAGACGACAAAGTTGGACGCCCCGTCCAGCTTGTCTTGATCCCTCAATCCATTCATGGCCGTTTCTCTGTGCTTCCTTTGTACTCCTCTGAGTCTCTACTTCCCTCAGGAAGTTCTCTCCTTGACTCCCTCTGAGTCTCGATTTCCCTCCTGGAAATCCGCTTGCCAACTGTCGAGTGGCACCTCTCCGATCTCCTATGCACCCGCAACACTGATCGGGATTTCTTGGCTAGAAACCTGCCTAGGTAGTGACTCCCTCTACCTTGGTTTTGCCCCATTAGGTACGGTTATGTCTCGGCAGCAACAACACCCCACCAGCTTCACTCCTCGCAATCTGCCCACAACTTCCTATGCCCCAACAACTGAAGGACTGAGCCTCTAGGCTCTGTGCAATCCCGTCACTGGCTGAAATGCTCCCCTAGTCAATTGCGTCAACCCTCCTAGTCTCTGCGTGAGCCTTTTCTACCCTCCTCAGCCTTTGCGCTTCCCTCTCTTTGGCCCAAACAGATGACGTAGTCCCTCTGCATCAACCCTTCTCTACCGCTTTCTGCAAGGAACAACTTCTGTCACTCGGGGCAACTGTTTCTGCTGCAAATACTCTGCTTCAACTGGTGCCTTCAACTCTCTTGTGATCTGCAACCTCCCTCTGATACTATGTTGTTATTTCTAAGTATTACCATTAGAAATTTTATTTGTATTCTTTGGTTTATTTCTCCTACTAGTTAATTATGAACAAGTTATTTAAACATATAAATAATGAAATAAACACAATACAATCTCAACCATCTACAGATCAATAGCTGAAAGAAATAGCAAATACACAAGTGAGACTGTTATTTTTGGACAACTCGTCCCCGGAAAAACCCAACTTGGGAAAACCGGTGCAACAATTCTGAGGGTTATTTTATTATGTAGTCTTTCTGAGTACAACTAGGTGCCAAACTGGCTCACTCGACAGAGAAAATATTCTGGAAGTAATACCTCTCTATTCGGAAGCAGATATTCAGAAAGTTTGAACCATAAAATCCTCTCCATCACAATATGAAGCCCAACGTCAGCCTGAAACCCTCTGTGTCAACCCTCTGAGGCACTGCGCAGTCTCTACAGCTCTTTGCGTCACTCCTGCAGCCTCTGCGTGGATGACGTAGGCCCTTCTGGCCTCTGCGCAGTCCCTTTTGCCTCTGCTTGGCTCCCTCTGGCTCAACGTCTGCCTCTCTCTGCTTCTCCACTGGTCTCCTGGCACTATCTCTGCCTCTCTGTCTCATACTCACTGCCCCTCGCTGCAACTTATCACTGATTCGATTTCTCTTAGCAAACCCCGCTCTAGAAAATTGAATAACTGATCACTCTGGTGTATTCTCCAACTGACCCTCAAGCCTCCTCTTATACTTTCCTGTTGGTCCTTCAATGGCCGAGATTACATCTCTAATCAATGACTAAGATTAGATTTGGCTTGATCCATGTCTTTTAGAACCTTCTAACTCAGTTTTATATTAATACCCATTAATATTTTATTTTTCCTAAGTTTAGACTTAGGAACTCCATTAAAAATATTAATTATTTTAATATTTCCTAAACCAGGTAGAATTTGTCCAAACCATTTCTGGGTCTTGGAGATCTCATGTGCTTTAGCCTCTCCACCAATTTTCATGGCTAGAGCACATCCGATGCTACCCCAAATCAACAGTCTTATGTGGAGAGACATGGGAGGGCAAATGTCATCATTCTAGCCCTTATTGATGGAGCATTGACATGATTGATTGAGTTGGAGACCCATGAGACCATTGATTGTACCCCACAACCACTTGGGAGCACCACACGATGTTTTGCTTGGAAATGAAGGGGCCACCCCCTTGATCATCATTTTGGAGCCCTCCTCTTCGTCATGGCACATTAGAGGACTCGTTTTAGCCTTCCAACAATCCTTTGCACCATTATTTTATCATAACGGCCTCATTAAGAAGACTTATTTTACACTTATTGAGCTATTTGGTGGGCTTGCCACCAGTGGGGTTGTTATTTGCACATTAAAACATTTTTAGGGGCTTCATTAGGCTAATTAGTCCATTTGAACTTATGAGAGGCTCATATAAATTGAAGGAGAGCCTCATTTATAACTCATCATCATTTGGATTGGGATTTCTCTTGTAAAAAAATTTGAACCTGCAATTATGGAATGATTTGGATGAATAAATGCATTTTGATGTATGAAAAATTTTTGCTATCTCTCTTGGAGCTTCTTCTTAGCAAGATTATGGATGGATATACTCTTCTTTGTCTTGTAAGTGCAATGTAATGCTATGTTTCTGTTTTAATGGATGCCTAATGCATGGAATTATTTTCTTATGGTGAAATAATGTGCCCTAATTAATGCGAATTAATGGAATCATTGGAAACGTTCGAGTTTTTTGCATGTGTTACTCATTGGACAAAGAATGAATGAATATTACTAGGGGATAATTTGCATTTGCATCCTTGAAACTCCATAATAATTGCCATCAAAGTAGTTGCATCCATAGATGGTGACGCTGCTTCTTTAGGCCTCCTTGAAGAGAGAAGTGTTGAAGTTTCTAAGTTTACTTAGTTTAGAAACCCTTCATGCATTTTTTTTGATTTATTCCTACCTACTTGTTACTTTTCTTTAATAAGTTATCTACAAAGTAAATACTGAAAATAAACACTAGTGCATGCTCAACATATTACAGATCAACAACTAAAAGAAACAAGAACAAACACACCACATGACACCATTATTTTTGGACCAATGTCTCCGAAAAAACCCAATGCGGGAAAACCGGTGCAACTATCTGAGGGTTTTCTTATTAAGCAATATCAGAGTACAGTCTGGGTGCTGAAACTGGCCTACCCAACAGAGAATTTCCTTAGCAGCTATACCTCACAGTTTGAGAGAAATCTCCTAGCTGAAACCTTGGAAAATCCTTCCGGCAGCTCGTCGGCACAAAACTGCTCTGCAACCCCAATGTCTACCCAATCTGGACTATGGCAACCCCTCTCTGTCTCATGCTAGCCCTGCGTCAGCCTTTCTTGGCCTGCATTAGCTCCACGAGGCCCCTCTCTGCTGCTCTGCGCAGCACTTGGCTGCCTCTGCGTGGCCCTTCTTGAGCCCTTGCTGGCTCTGCGTCACTCTCCTTGGCTGCTGCATTGCTCTCCCGACACAATCTCTGTCTTCTCTGTTTCTCTGTACTCAATGCCCCTCAGCTGCTCTCCTGATCACTGATTCTATCTCTGTTAGCAAATCCCGCTCTAAAGAATAGAATGACTGATTACTCTAGTGTATTCTCCAAGTGACCCTCAAGCCTCCTCTTATACTTTCCCTGTTGACATCTCAACGGTCGAGATTAAGTCCCTAATCAATGACTAAGATTAGATCTGGCTTGATCCATGTCTTTTGGACCACTCTAACACAGATTCATATTAATACACATTAATATTTTATTTTCCCTAAGTTTAGACTTAGGGACTCCATTGAAAATATTAATTATATTAATATCTCCTGATTTGTTTAGAATCTGCCCAAACCCTTTCTGGGTATTCGAGATCTCATGTGCCCCAACCTCTCCACCAAATTTCGTGGCTTGAGCACATCCGATGCTACCCCAAATCAACACTCCCTCTTAGCGAGGACTGTGCTCTAGCAATACTCCTCACTGAGTATTACTTTGATCATCTGACATTGGTACTTGTGCCGATGCTAAGCCTCCCTGCCCAACATCCTTTACATTGCTGCATTCTGTACTGCTGCCCATGGTTCTGCCACTGCCACTGCTGCATCTGTACGACAACTCCCTCTGCATCCGTGCTGCTGCTGGTCCTTTCTCCTAGCATTCCATTCGCACTGCACCTCCTCTGATCATGCTGCATCGTGCTGCCCACTGCTGCACTGCAACTCAGTTACTGAGAAGTAAGTATCTGATCTCCCAACTGACCTCCCTGTTGGGCTAGATACACCCATTGATGGTGATGCTCCCTTTGCTGCTGACAAGTGCTCCCTATCTTTGACCTCTGCATTGTTGCAACAACTCCCTGCATCTCGCACCGTTGCACACCTCTCCGTGCCTTCCTGCACTGGTGCAACACTCCTGTGCCTCTCGCACTGCTGAAGCCTGTTAGCTCTGCGCTGTCTCAGGACTCCTGCACTGTAGCTCTCTTTGCCGCTTCATCCGCATCGTCTCTACCCAACTCAGCCAGTCCTGCTACTCCTCGATGGGGCTCCCGTAGCAAGGTCTAATCCAAGAGGTTGTGTACCTCAAGGATCCTGCCCCTCATCGCCTATAGTCCGCCCCTCATCGCCTGTAGTCCGCCTGACTACAACTCGATGTCTCCCCACTTCTGCTCAAGTGGCGCATGTGCACTCATGGCACAGTCATCATCTGTCAAAACTTCCTTCTCTGCTCGTGCTGGCGCTGCCTTAGTCTCAGAAGACTCTCCCTTACTCTTCTTCCTTGGACACTGGGTAGCATAATGACCCATCTCTCCACAGTGGAAGCACTTGATCTTGGAGAGATCTTTCTTCTTCCGCTTCTCCTGCTTTCCCTCAGATGCTAGGGCCACATGCTCCTCTTGTTTCACCTTGATCCCTTTGCTGCTGCTACCTATCTTCGACTTCCGTTTGATCTCTTCTTGGTGAAGAGCTGCCCACATCTCATCCCAAGGTGGGAGAGTCCCTTTGCCCAAGATACTCTGGAAAAACACTTCCCAGTCTTTTGAGACAACATTCAGGGTTGTCCTCACCATAAGCTCCTGATCTGGTGTCGCTCCTATAGCAGTCAACTCGTCTTGGATCTCATTCAGTCCTCCTAGGAAGGTGTCAATCTATTGACCCCTCTTCATCTGATACGACCTCATCTGGTTCTCGAGTAGCATTCTTTCTGGACAGAAGTATGCTGGTACAGGTTCTTGAGAGCCTCCCACATTTCAACTGCCGTTTCCTTCTCGGCTATATGTGGTACGAAATGATCCTTGACCTTGTCAAGGATAATGCACTTGGCCCTCGCCATCGCCTCTTTGTACTTGTTGTTATCAAGGCGAAGTTCTTGACATGATTCCTGTCAAGCACTGATAAGATTCTGGCCTTCCAGAATGCGAAGTTTAATGCTCTGTCCAGTCTTTCCTGGTCTCTTACCCCATGTAGTGCCATGACGCTCCTCTACTTCCCTCTTGGAAGTTCTCTTTTCGACTCCTCTGAGTCTCTACTTCCCATCTGGAAGTTCTCTTCTGGACTCCCTCTGAGTCTTGATTTCCCTCTTGGAAATCCTTCTGTCGCTTGTCGAGATGCCCCCTACTCTGATCGTCTTGTGCAATTGCACTGCAGATCCAGGTTCCTCAGTTAGAAACCCTCGGTAACAACTCCTCTAGCCCTGCTCTGTCAGGTACTGTTCTGACTACAATACCTTACCAGCTCCACTCTGTAATATTTCTGCAGCCTTCTAGACTCCAGCAACTGCCTCTCTGTGAACTGCGTCAGCCCCTCTCTGCCTCACGTTGGCTCTGCGTCACCCTAGATGGGTCTGCATTAGCCCTGGGATGCCCTGCATCAGCCCTCTAGCCCTCTGCGTTAGCAACGCTGGCCTTTCTGAGGCTCTACGCAGCTCCCGTCTTCTTCTGCGTGGCTCTGGCTAGCTTTGCGTCACACTTCTTGGCTTTTGCGCTGCTAGAAACAACTTCTGTCACCTTGGGACAGTGGTTTTTTGCTGCTATTGCTCTGCTCCGCTGATGTCTTTTAGTCCTATTGTGATCTGCAATCACGCTCTGATACCATGTTGAAGTTTCTAAGTTTACTTAGTTTAGAAAACCCTTCATGCACTTTTTTTGATTTATTCCTACCTACTTGTTACTTTTCTTTAACAAGTTATTTACAAAGTAAATATTGAAAATAAACGCCAGTGCATGCTCAACATGTTACAGATCAGTAACTAAAAGAAACAAGAACAAACACACCACATGACACCATTATTTTTGGACCAATGTCCCCGGAAAAAGCCAATGTTGGAAAACCGGTGTAGCTATCTGAGGTTTTGCTTATTAAGCAATATCATAGTACAATCTGGGTGCCGAAATTGGCCTACCCAACAGAGAATTTCCTTAGCAGCTATACATCACAGTTTGAGAGAAATCTCCTAGGTGAAACCCCGAAAAATCCTTCCGGCAGCTTCTCAGCACAAAACTGCTCTGCAACCCCAGCGTTTGCCCAATCTGGACTGCGTCATCCCCTCTTTCTCTCACGCTGGCCTTGCGTCAGCCTTTCTTGGCTTGCGTCAGCCCTAGGAGGCCCTGCGTTAGCTTTTTGGGCCTCTGCGTTAGACACACTGGCCTCTCTGGTGCTCTGTGCAGCACTTGGCTACCTCTGCGTGGCAGCGTGAGCCCTTGTTGGCTCTGCGTCACTCTCCTTGGCTGCTGCACTGCTCTCCCAACACAATCTTTGCCTTCTCTGTTTCTCTGTACTCAATACCCCTCAATTGCTCTCCCGATCACTGATTCTATCTCTCTTAGCAAACCCCGCTCTAGAGAATAGAATCACTGATCACTCTGGTGTATTCTCCAAGTGACTCTCAAGCCTCCTCTTATACTTTTCCTGTTGACATCTCAATGGTTGAGATTAAGTCCCTAATCAACGGTTAAGATTAGATCTGGCTTGATCCATGTCTTTTGGACCACTCTAACACAGATTCATATTAATACACATTAATATTTTATTTTCCCTAAGTTTAGACTTGGGGACTCCATTAGAAATATTAGTTATTTTAATATCTCCTGATCTGCTTAGAATCTGCCTAAACCCTTTCTGGGTATTGGAGATCTCATGTGCCCCAACCTCTCTACCAAATTTCGTGGTTGGGGCACATCCGATGCTACCCCAAATCAACAAGTTCCCAAATCTTGATCATTTTGACTCCAATCTTCCTAATAGCTAGGCATTGATCCTAGATCCTTGGTGATCACATTAACTCAACGAGTATCATTCTTTCACCTTTGTTCTTCCTCTTTTCGTCGTCCCTCTAAGGATAAGGAGATTTTCTAGGGCTTGGTGCGAAATTTTAGGGAGGAGGTATTTTGGGATTACGTCTAGACAAATTTCTTCATTTGTGTCTCCTCTAGGCATCCTCTAGTGTTGAATGAATTCCCACAATGGAATTTCAAATAAATTGATGCCATAGCTATCACACCAAGTGGGAACCTTTGAAGGTGCTTTTGACTTGGGGATTTCTTGAAGGGTTGCACTTTGTAGTTCATCATTCAAAACTTGTTCTCTTAACTATAGTTGACCATTGGATGAGCCTTTACCTTGGTATATATCTCAAACCTAGATCTCTTATAGTATTTCTCTCAAAGAGGTTTTCGTGGAAAGTCATACTGGGTTCTCCCAAAACTCATACGTTAAGTGAATCTTTACATGGAATGAGCCATCCTTGCCTCACTTCGAACCCCAATATAGACATAGTAATCAGAAGTGAGGAATATTGGAAGGCTTGATCTTAGCCTTTCATCATGATTGAACATTCTTGAGCCCAAGGTCTCGTCATCCTTCATAGGTCTTTATTGGAGAGCCTTTTGTTGAAATATGTAACTACGTTCGGTCTCCATAATGACATATGTAATCATGATTTTATGTACTTGATATAAAGAAGAAAAAGAAAATATTTTTGTTATGCTTGAGACATGGGTTTCATGCTGAAGGAATTTTATCTTTGAAAATAAAGCTCCCATTGAGAGCTTCTAAGGCTTGTCATGTAGTCTACAAGTCAAAAGAGACTTTGTCATGTATAAGAGACCCTTCTTGGGCATGTTGCATATTTATTTGAGTCATTGTAATAGTCAAAAGACCCTCCAAGACCTTGTCACAAGTGCGAAATCAAGTCGGTCCTCAAAAGAAGAAAATTGATCTATCAAAAGGATTAGTTGGCCTAAGGAAGATGTCAAGTCGACTTATTTGCATGGAGAAATCACCATATAAAGGAAGACTCAACCTCTCTTGGAATACATCAATCAAACATCTATGAAGCAGAAAGAAGTACAAGATAAGCCTCTTAAGCAACGAAGAGAAGGAGAAGAAGATTGAAGGTTTCTAGTGTTGTTTTTGGATCCCTCTACTCACACGTGTGACTGCAACTAGGGCTACAACAGTAGGGTTACATCATATCTTGAAGAAGTTGAGATAAGGGTCAAGAAGGAAGCATCATTACAAGCCGAAGTCACAAAGAGAAGTGTACAAGTATAGCGAAGGAGAAAAATCTCATAAATCTGCCCCATCAAGTACACACGTGGCATCTTGGTAATTGCAGGTAGGCCAAAGAATGCAGGGTGTGGTAAGATTCAGAAGTAGTCGAGAATAGTGGTGTAGAAGACAGTTTGACCACCGTTGACTTCAAGAGGAAGAAGAGCTATTCAAGGAAGCATTGTGACTTGGTCTTGGAGAACTTCTTAGGTCAAGGGTCTTGGTCATGGAATTCACGAATTGAAGATTCTATAAGAAGAAGAATTCAGTGGGTTTTTTAATCCGAATTGGATCATTATATTGTTTTTCATCCATCTCGATGCATTTGGAGTGGAAAAAGTGGAGTAATCAACTCACGGTACTGTTTTTACTGGCGGGACCCAATTTGTTGAAACGAGGTTTGAAACCTTCAGGGAGCATTTTGTCGCATCAAATGACGTTTTTTGGGGGTAAAACTTTTCTGCTCCGACACCACATCTTTTCATACTATTCTACACGTAGAGACCTTTCCAACGGCGCAAGAAGCGCGTCAATTGGAGTCCGTATGGAAAAGGTATGCCACTCAAAAGTTGATCTTGTATGGGATTCATGGAATAAAGGTATGATGACAAAAATGTGAAGCAAATCAAGATGATTGAAGCATTTTGAATCAAGGAAGCTGCCGAAGGAAGTCTAGATGATCAAAAGGAAGAGATGAGGTATGTATGCATGTATTTAATAAAGTCATGTCATTATATAGTTGCAGATAGTAAGGATTCATGCTCTACCTCATGAGCATGATCAAGGGAAAATGACCTCTTTCATTAAAAGGATGCATAAAAGCATGGGTCACATATTAACTAGATGAAATCAACATAATATGTCCTCATATGGAATATGAGTTGGTTGACGAAATGAAGGAATTATGATTAGGAATTCCTGGGAAGTAATATGTCAATAAAGAGAAAGGAAGAGATGATGAAATGCAACTATGGAAAGGTAATCAACATCCTATGACTAAAAGGATTGCTATGATATCTCCACGGGAAAGATATGAAGACCTTGGAAAAGTATGAAAGGAAAGAAGACCCTTGACAAATGAATATCTTGGAGATGTGTCAATATAAATGCAGGATGTTGATGTTGCAGTAAGCAAATGTCATGATGAAGGGCCATCACAAAAGGTAATTTTTGATTTGATGTTCATTTCTGATTTTTGAACAATGTCTGGATGGGCTAATAAAGGGCTACCTAAAGAGAAGCGTGGATGTTATCTACAACTCATACTCATGTGGAAGGATGGAAGATTTTGAAGGAAACATGATGTGAAGAAGGTAGCAAGGTATGAAGGAAGGCCAGATATGGACGAATGGATCACTTTCTGATTAAAGGAAGGATGACATGATTGACATGATTCATAAATGAAAGTGATGGATGGTCTGTGCACTACGAAGAAGTCCCAAAGATGAAGGCTCCATAACAAAGAAGATGAAATTCATGACATCGAAAGAGGGATCCCCTTAAGCAGCTGATTGTCCCATGATCTCCACCTAGAAAGAGTCGCTGCTGGAAACAGGTCCCTAATTAAGAGGGAGCAAGAAAGCAAGTTTTTGATTAAGAAGAAACTTGGAAGCAAGTCCCTAAACGAAGAGGGAGCTTGGGTACATTCCTGTTATAGGAATGGGTACATTCCTTAATAGGAATGGGCATATCCTCCTTAGTTGAGAGGGAGAAATACACATATCATTCCTGTCTTCACTTGGGAAGAAAGAATGGAGGATTGGGTAAACATTTGGCATCCGATATTCTTTGATGATGTGGTAGGGCATCCAAGATAAGAGTAGTCGTAGAGGACCGATATTCTTTGAGGACTGAGAATCCAAGACAAGAATAGTCCTAGAAGGACATACCCTTTGAACACTTGGGTAGGTTATACTCCATGAGAGACAATGATGAAGGTGTCTATAAATCATTGGTCTCGCAAGAATTGTGCTCTGATCTTGTGGAGAGACAGAGCTGTTAGTCAAGTCTGTGCTATGTGACAATGATGGATAATATGATGCTATACAAATGGGTTACCAATTCAACTCTTCTTATAAGAATTCATTAGATTAAGAATGTCCAAGTACCTTGTAAGGATTATAAATACCTCCCTAGTTAAGAGGGAGTGTTGAAATATGTAATTAGGTTCAGTCTTCATAATGATATTTGTAATCATGATTTTATGTAATTGATGTAAAGAAGAAAAAAAAGAAAAACTATTTTTGTTATGCATTAGACATGGGTTTTATGCTCAAGGAATTCTATTTTTGTAAATAAATCTCCCATTGAGAGCTTCTAGGGTTTGTCATGTAGTTTACGAGTCAAAAGAGTCTTTGTCATGTATAAGAGACCCTTCTTGGGCATGTTGCATATTTATTCGAGTCATTGTAAGAGTCAAAAGACCCTCTAAGACCTTGTCACAAGTGGACAATCAGGTCGGTCCTCAAAAGAAGCAAATTTATCTATCAAAAGGACTAGTTGGCCTAAGGAAGATGTCAAGTCGGCTTATTTGCATGGAGAAATCACCATATAAAGGCAGACTTGACCTCACTTGGAATACATCAAACAAGCATCTGCAAAGAAGAAAAAAGTACAAGATAAGGAAGGAAGAAAGCCTCTTAAGTAGCGAAGATAAGGAGAAGAAGATCGAAGGTTTCTACTATTGTTTTTGGATCCCTCTACTCACATGTGTGACTGCAACTAGGGCTACATCAGATCTTGCAGAAGTCGAGATAAGTGTCAAGAAGGAAGCATCATTACAAGTTGAAGTGACAAAGTGTACAAGTATAGTGAAGGAGAAAAATCTCATAAATCTTCCCCATCAAGTACACACATGTGGCATCTTGGTAATTGCAGGTAGGTTGAAGATTGCAAGTTTGTGGTAAGATTCAAAAGAAGCCGAGAACAGTGGTGTAGAAGACAGTTTGACCACCATTGACTTCAAGAGGAGGAAGTGCTCTTCAAGGAAGCATTGTGGCTTGGTCTTGGAGAGGTTCTTAGGTCAAGGGTCTTGGTCTTGGAATTCATCAATTGCAGTTCCTATAAGAAGAGAAATTCGGTGGGTTTTTCCTCTCAAGATGGAGAGGTTTTGGCCTTGGCTGATAGCCTATATTTCACGTGTCATTGTTCATTTTGTTTTGGTAGCTGTTTGATGAAGAAAACACAATAATAATCAAGCTAAAGAACAATATCATCAAAGGAAAATAAAAGGTATTTGACAAGCAGTTATCATAAGCTAGAGAAATCACTGCCCTAGATTTCTCAACATGGTATCATAGCTAAGGTGACACATCAAGGAAGGGCAGCTCAATAAGGGACACTCAAGCACTCAAGGACCGAAGGGTATCAAGGTTATCAAAGAATCAAGGAGATCCTCTCATCTCCAAGGCTTTTGGAAGACGAGGCCTATATCATCATCTTAAAGGAAGTGTCAAAACCCTAGATCGATCAAAGAAGTCCACACTTAAGCATTCTTGGGATCCTCGCTCTATCATCACTTCGGAAAAGGAGACCTAAAAGACCCTATTTTTACTCAAGAAAGGAAGGACTACGAATTGAATCCATCTTGAAGCCTCCATTGTTGAAAGATGTAACTAGGTTCGGTCTTTATAATCACATGTAATTATGATTTTATGTAAAGAGATGTAAACAAGAAAAATGAAAATTATTATATTGACTTGCTTCATGGGTTTCATGAGTAAGGATTTTGTTTTTGAGTCAAGACTCCCATTGAGAGTCTTCAAGATTTATTTGTCACCTAGTCATAAAATATAAAAGTCATTGTCATGTAAATGAAGTCATGTTACACTTTGTAAAAAGGTCATCTTATCTATGTAAAGTATCCTCCAAAGAACTTGTCACCAAACCTCTTCAAGTCGGCCTACAAACATCGAAGGAGCTACCAGATCAAGTTGGCCTACATCTAGCTGTCAAGACCTAGAGAAGAGGGGTATAAGTAGGGAAACTTAACCTCCATTCTAGGCATCAAGTTCGAACTCAATTCTAGCGAAGAAGTGCAAAAAGAAGTGCGAAAAGGAGGCAGTAAGAAAGGGTTTTCTATAAGGTAAAAAGGACACTCTTCTAGGGTATCGAAGGAAGAATCTTCTGGGTAAAACGAAGTAGAATCATTTGGAGCAACGAAGTAGATTCTTCTGGGGGCAGTGAAGAAGGAATCTTCTGGGAGGCAGTGAATAGGTTTCTTCTGGGATAGCGAAGGAAGGAATCCTCTGGAATAGAAAAGTAGAGACCGAGTTTCTCTAGAAGACCTAGAGACTGAGATTCTCTAGGGCAATTGTGAAGGTGCAACATAAGAAGTAGAGACCGAGTTTCTCTAGAAGGAGCAAGAGAAGGAAGGACAAGGAAGACTAGGTTGGTGACAAGGTTCTTGAAAGAGGATACTAGAGTCAAGGGTCAGTGTCATGGTCTTGGTACTTATCAATTGAAGATCTAGAAGAAGAGTTTTATCAGGTTTTCCTCTCTAGAGGTGAGAGGTTTTGGCCTTGGCTGGAGAAGCCTATATTTTTGTGTCACTTGTCTTTATTTTGGTGATTGTCTTGATGAAAAAGAACACACTAATAGACTAACAAAAACGCTGATCTTAAGTAACTGAAGAACAAGCATATCACAAGCAATTATCAAGTAGAGAAATTATTAACATTGAATGCCCTAGATTTCTCAACATGGTATCAGAGCTAAGGTGCTGAAGACAAGAAAGGGCAGACAAAGCAAGCTGACATACAAATCAAACTTCAAAAGGGGAATCAAAGCAAGTCAAAGGTTATCAACAAGTCCAAGACCTACATCATAAGAAGGAAGCAAGAAGAAAAAGTAAAACCCTAGAAGCACTTCAGATCATCAAAGAATCATAAATCAAGCTCTCTCTCATCAAAAAGCCTATCCATCAACATCAAGAAAAAGGAGGAAGCAAGCAACAATTTGACAAGTAAGTCCATGACTATATCCGACAATATCAAAATATATTTTTGCAAGGAAAGCAATAAACTAGTTGGGGCTGCAAACTTCCTTGCACGGAAGAAAAGGACTAACCTCAATCTTGTTGAGAAAGAGGTCATGGTTCACATTAAGGGATCAATAACCCAACCTCCAAAAGAGGATACCCAACCTCATGCTAAATACATGAAGGGAGAAGTGAGAGCTCAAAGGATTCTTATAGAATCTATAAAAGACTCGAATTCCATATGTATCAAAATTAGAAACTGCAAAAGCTATATATGACAAACTAGTAGGGTTGTTTTTTGTAAGTACCACAGGTGAAGTAATCTCCCTAAGGAAATAACTCTACAAGATAAAGATATACAAGGAAGATGGAATAACCTCGTACTTCATGAGGATATCAGAAATTCGAGATCAATTACAAGAACTAGGAGAAGTTATGTCTGACAGAGAGATGACCATAGTGGTACTAAATGCACCACCGGAAGAATGGGGCAGCTTCACTTCAAGCTTATATGGGAAGAAAGAAACTACTCCATTTCAAGATTTATGGTCACTATGTAAGATCGAAGAAACCAGACTAAAAGCTAAGGTTGATATCGCACCAAGCGAATATAATCAAGCATATGCTACAATGACAAGAAGAAAGGGAAAATTTGGTCCCTCAAGGAAAAAGAACATGGATAAGATAAGGTGCTTCGGATGTCAGGAACTTGGACACTACAAAAGAGATTGTCCTAATCGTGGTAAGGACAAGAGGAATAGAGAAGGAGCACACATTACTGAAGAAGTGCAAGAACCTGAGTCCAAGAAGCCTAAGAATGAAGAAGTAAAAGATCTCTACTATGACTGAGATGATCTTCTTCTCAAGAAGGTACTTTTCACTTGTAAATTATGGTCTTGATGCAGTTTAAAATTAGATAGGATGCATCTCATTAGAAAAATAGCATAGAAACATTAGAAGTAAGAGCTCGTGACATGGGAAGAAAGTATGTCTGGTCCAAATCCTACTAATTAGGAAGCTCTTAGGAAACCTCATGAGTATTTATAAGAAGCAAAAGATCATCATTGAATGGGATCATCATAGAAGAAAATATCTGCAGGATGAGGACATAAAAATATTCCCAAGTTTCTCTAATAGAATTCTCATCAAAGGACTCACCGATACAGAAAGGAAGAAAAAGTTTTTCATTAAGGAATTCCAACTTGTGGGATTCAAGGAATAATATGATGACACAACAAGGAAAGCAGGTTTGAAGGATAAAGTCCCTTCAGATGAAGCTACTACAGGAAGTCTGGATGACCAAAAGAAAAATGAGGTATGCTCACA
The DNA here is from genome assembly GCA_031772625.1 of Pinus tabuliformis. NCBI lineage: Eukaryota > Viridiplantae > Streptophyta > Pinopsida > Pinales > Pinaceae > Pinus > Pinus tabuliformis. The sequence continues at coordinate 529,814,017 of CM062814.1, forward strand.
TGGATTATTATGAAAGTCATATGGTTACAATATGATCTAGAGAAGAAAGGATCTCCTCCTAGGTATTGCAAAAGAGCATAAGTCACACTAGATAATATATGCAACATAAGGAAGTTGAGTACAATCAAGATTGGAAGCTTCTGGGAATAAAGTGTGTGAAAAGAAAGGAAGAGATCGTGATAATATGTGATAGAAGGCATTCAAAGTCCAAGAAGATTTGATTAGAATATCTCCTGAAAGAAGTCGGAAAAAGATAGAGACCCTTGATGTTGAATATCTGTGGAAGATGTGTCAATCTACATGCAGGATGCCGATACTTACAGGAAGATGTCATGGTGAAAGATCATCACAAAGGTAATTCTAATTTGAAGTTGATTTGAAAATGAGATCTTAAATCAATATTAAGGTATTATAGACTCATGTGCAGGAATGCCTATATTACTTAGTGCAACGGATCGAAAAGATTGCGAATAATATAGACAATGAGCAGTTAGAAAACATAACAGACACACACATCAACACAAGCAAAATAATGAAGGAGTTCACCAGACTTCGTGGCTACGTCCCCTGGTCCAACTTTCAGTGTCGACCTATATATTAAGTCTTTAAGAACAAATTATTACAAGGGTGAGCTCAAAACAGAGTCTTACCCAATAGTTACATCAAAGAGGGATCTGTGCGAAAACCTCGAGTCTAAAAGATTACACAGGCTCTCCCTCTGTCTTGTTCCTCTATTCAATCTGCCTTAATCTGGCTGACTGACTGTCTTTTTGTGACTATCTTCAACTGACCTCTCTCTGTGCTACCATTGAATGGCTTTTAAGCCTATCGGCGTTGTCGGTTTGCATGCCTTTTCGGGCTCCCTAGCTTCCGGCTGCTGTCCGTTCAAATACTTGTTGAGCGTTAAACAATCATTGCAAAATGCTCTAAGGTATGGTGGCCACCTGTTTTCAAACGGAAAGGACCACTGGCGAGTGAAATCCCCGGGAATACGTTTTTCTGTTTACATAGAGGAATACACCAAAACAGTGAGAATTTCCACTAAGCCAGACTTCAAATGATATTGAATCCGACCTATAATCCTATCGGGTCCGTTGTTGTATCGTTGTCGCAGGTCGCATGGGCCCATATGCCATGGTCTCCTTTGTATTTTGGTGTTATACAAAAATACATTAAAACAACGAAAAACCCGACAAAATGCTGCCTAGTGGATTTCAAAGTTTATAGAACTGCACCTATAACTCTGTTGGGTCCGTAAAACAGATCATTCATCTCCGCCATCCCATCAGTGATCGATAATCCACAGCTGATGATCATTTCGGGCGGCCCACTTGCACGGAGATTACCGGCTTGAAAAGGCGGTTTTCTCTCTCCTGCGATGCGATGCGATGGTGTAATCGCAACCGTTGATCTGTATGCTCGATCAACGGTTCGCGCTGTGTCACCGATCGTAGTCGCATTTCCCCTCGGGCCGTCCCCGATACACTCCGCTGATGTGATATCGCCGAACCCTCCGATGCGATCCGTCGATTTGATCTGGACCGTTGATCGGTCCGATCCAACAGATCTAATTCAACAATACTTCAACCTTTGCTTTACTTTGTTTTCTGCCATTCTTCATGGTTTTTGCTTGCGATAATGTTTTCCAATAGTTTTAAAGACTTAGACTTAGAGGTTTTAGGATCCATTTTGGATCACGCCTTCCCACTAAAAAGCTTTTGGACCACCAAAAGTTGGTTTTAGGCATCGATCAAGTGAGGATACAGCTCCCTCACTTGTTTAACTTCTATCCATCGTGCTTTGCTTGGATTTGAACCTTTGAGCCCTACTCTCAGGTACTCAACATCCCCTCGACACATAGTTCTCACCTTCCTGTCCAGAACTGTGTCTTCCTGTAACTCATTGAGATATTCAGGCAACAGATCCTCAATAGAAGGCAATTGACTTTTCTCTTCAGGATCTTCAATCAATGAAGGCTCATACAATCTCAAGTTTTCTGCATTAACGACTGAATAGATCTTCATATAAGCTGGCAAATCAAGGTGAAAAGCATTTTCACCAATTTTATCAAGTATCTTGAAAGGTCCATACCTTATTGGTTTTAGCTTCTTACCTTCACCTTGCATTTTGTCTTTGCTGATGTACAACTAGACTTGATCACCAACTTGAAAACTATGTTCAATCTGATGCTTGTCATGTCTTGCCTTCTACTTGGCTTGACTTCTTTCTAGATGTTCCTGTACTGCCTAGTGAATTTCTTGGATTTGCTCAATGAACTTGGTTGCTTTGTCCACATCACTGTGTCCATTAACTGCTATGTCTTTACCAAAGACAAAATCCAAGGGAGACTTTGGTATAAAACCAAAACAAGTCTCAAAAGGAGATCTCTGAGTAGAAGAGTGCTTGGCACGGTTGTAAGCATGCTACACATAACACAAATGATCATCCCAAAGCTTGGGATGCTTGCTACAATAGCCTTTGAGCAATTGGATCACTGTCCTGTTGACCACTTTTGTTTGGCCATCTATTTGTGGATGAAATGCTGTGCTCTTCTTCAACCTGGTGTCCATCAACTCCCATAGATTTGGCCAAAACTTCCCAACAAATCGAGAATCTCGACAGATACAATAGAAGTGGGTAACGCAAAATGAGCCCATACATTTTGAAAGAACAACTTTGCTGTTTGTTCAGTTGTAACCTGCTTGTTACAAGGTATCAAAATACATATTTTACTGAACCTATCCACAAGAACATACAAATAATCATGACCTTTTCTAGATTTTGGCAATCCCCCAACAAAATCCATGGAAACACTTTCCCAAGGACGAGAAGGAATTGGAAGTGGAGTGTACAAGCTTAATTTTCTATTACTTGGTTTGCTTGTAGCACACATTGTACATCCTTTGATATATCTAGAAACTGTCTCATGCATTGTCGGCCAATAACAGAACCTTTGCAATTGTGCAACTGTTTTAGTTACACCAAAATGACCTGATATGAGAGAAGTATGTGCTTCTCGAATTATGTTAACTCTTTCAGTTTGTGGAATGCATAACTTTCCCAAATGATATAAGAGTTGGTCCTTTACATAATAATCCAATTCTTCTACCTGTTTGCCATGACTTAAAGTTGCATATACATCTTTAAAATATACATCTTGAGCATATTGTTCAATGTAACTTTCATGCATTACTGAGTTATGCTTAATTATAGTAGATGCATTTATGATTGGTCTTGACAACATATCTGCAACCTTATTGTGTATGCCCTTCTTATATCTGATGACAAGATGAAATTGCTGTAGAAAATCCATCCATCTATAATGTCTTGATTGCTGTAATTTAGTTTGTGAGTGCAAATATTGAATTGGTTGATGATCTGTGTGTATGATTGTTTCCTTACCCATTAGGTAACGTTTCCACTTTTTCACACTTTGTACTAATGCATACAATTCTTTATCATATGTGGGATAATTAACGACTGCAGAAGTAAATGTTTCAGAATGATAGCATATGGGTTTTTTGTGTTGCATCAACACTGTTCCCATGGCATAGTCACTGGCATCTATCTCAATTTCAAATGGATGTTGAAGATCTGACAGTGCTAGCACTGGTGCTGTACTGATTTTCTCTTTTAAGGTGTCGAAGGCTTTCTACTGTTTGCCTCCCCACAGAAACACCTGTTTCAATCTTGTTAAAGCATGTAGTGGTGCTGCAATCAAAGAAAAGTTAGCAATAAACTTTCTCCAGTATTGTGCTGCCCCTAGGAAACTCCTAACCTCTGTAGCAGGTTTGGGTTTAGGTCAATTCATAATGACTTCAACCTTAGAGGGATCTATCTTCAATTCACCACCCCCTACAATATAACCCAAATAATTTAAAGATGTTCTGCCAAATTCACATTTTGACAGTTTTACATAGAGATTTTATCTTTTTAAAACATCTAAAGTTTGCTTTACATGCTTCACATGGTCTTCCCATGTCTTACTAAAAACAAGAATGTCATCTAAGTAAACAATTACAAAGTCATCAATAAATGCTTTGAGTACATCATTCATGACTCTCATAAATGTAGCAGGAGCATTAGTTAAGCCAAAAGGCATAACCAACCATTCATAAAGTCATTGCTTTCTCTTGAAAGTAGTCTTCCATGCGTCCTGTTTTGCAACTTTGACCTGATGATAACCACTTCGCAAGTCTAACTTAGAAAAGTAAATTGCTTCTTTCAATTGATCTAATAAATCATCAATACGAGGAAGAGGATAATGATTCTTGATCGTTATTTTATTTAGTGCTCTATAATCAATGCACATTCTCCACGAACCATCTTTCTTTCTCACCAGCACGATTGGAGATCCACATGGTGATGTGCTTGGTCGTATAAACCCTTTATCGAGCAACTCCTGTACCTGCTTCTTTATCTCTGCATTCTCTAAAGCTGACAACTTGTACATTCCAATATTAGGTAATGGAGCATCTTACTGCAAATAAATATCATGTACTATTTCTCGCTTGGATGCGAGACCTTTTGGTTCTTGAAATAGAATATCATACTTTGAAACAACTTTAACTAAATCAGCTTTTTGTTTAGAATCACATCCTTCAAATGCATTGGATTTTTTAGGATCCTTTGCCTTTACAACCATTAGTAAAAACTGCTTACTTGAATTCACAGTTCTTTTCATCTCTCCTGAGTTTATGAGAGAATAGTTACCTTTGATTTTATGAGCTCTTACAATATATTCTATTCCATCTTTAGTGAGTTGATACATATTCTCAGCTCTATAGAAAATAGTTGTCCTATCATACAAGTATGGACTTTCCAAAACAATAACACATATATCCAATGGAACTATATCTAACTCAACCTCATCTACAAATGTTGATCCAATAGCAAACCTAAGTTTACATTGTCTCGTTACTTGTAGCTTTGTTTTATCACACACCCAACCTAATGGATATGGCTTCTCGTGAGGTTTTGTTTGTAATTCCAGCTTCTTTACAATTGTTTCAGAAATCAAATTTACTTGTGATCCACTATCAAACAAAGTATCAATATTATTGTGCTTGGAAATTACTCTAATACGAAAAAGCTCATTTCTTTCCCTCTCATTACTTTCATTATCAACAGATTGTGCAGAATTACTTGTGGATGCTTCAAAATCTTTACCTTTAATACCTGTGGCTGTAATTGTTGTTTCATCGCCTGAATCTGATCCCAAGTCCTGCTGAATAGCTGCAACATTCTTTTTCTTCCTTCCACCGAACTTCTTAGGTTTCAGTTCTGGATGCAAAAACCAATAGTGTGCCTCATCGTGTCCTTCTTTCTTGCAATGAGTGCATGAAGGTTTATCCTTCTTTACAGTGTTTGCTTTCCTCTCCTTCCATTTCAGTTTCTTCTTTTCCTTACTCTTGCTTACAGAATATTTAGATGATCCCCCAACCTCTGGGTTTACATTCTTACCTCTAGCTTCTAGATGTGTGGCTTGAACTGATACATCATCTAAGCTAGTGGGATTAAACATGAGAATAGTATGCTTTAAATAGCTAAGACCACCTATATACTTCAATAAAATCTCAGGTGAATCTAATGATATACCTAGAGTTAAAGCTCTCTTTCTGAATTCTTGAGTATAACTCTGTACACTCTGACCTTTCAACCGATGAAGAGTTTGCCAACTCATCATTGCCTGTTGCATGTAAGCTAAAGGATACAATTGGTTTTTGATAGCAGAAACAAATTCATTCCAGGTAGAAATGATTTTACCATGTTTTTGCAGATCAACTTGTGTCTTGTCTTCCCACCATACTAGTGCAGTTCCTCCAAGTCGAAGGCTAGCCAATTGAATCTTCTCCCTTTCTGAATCAACGTTCTGTACCCTGCAATATACATCAATTTGTCTTATCCAATTATCTAGCTTTTCTGCATTGAGTTCTCCATCATAAATTAGCAAATCAAACTTCACATCTAATTTGATTAAGGAAGTTTTCTTCTTTTTCTTAGAAGAGCTAGAAGATGATGAGGATGACAATGGTGATGATGGAGGAGATGGAGGAGGAGGCATTTCCCCTTTCCCTTTGCCTTCTGGTGGGGCAACTAGAAAAGGTTCCTCTGCTCCTTTGTCTGGTTTGGGTGGTGAAGTGCTTTCACCTTGACCCTTCTTAAATTCCAGATACATCTCTTCCACCATAGCTCAGATTGTCATAAAAATTTCTATAAACTGTGATTCTGATCCCAGTGGAGCTTCTTCTGCCATTCTCCTCTAAGAATAGACTCTTCCAATCTCTAGATTAGTCTCAACAAGTTCTCCTTCTCCTAGTCTGAGGTTTAATCTAGTTAGCATTCACAATCCAACACAAGCTTGTTTAACCTTAACAAAACCAAATGCTCTGATACCACTTGATTTGAAAATGAGATCTTAAATCAATATTAAGGTATTATAGACACATGTGCAGAAATGCCTATATTACTTAGTGGAACGGATCGAAAAGATTGCGAATAATATAGACAATGAGCAGTTAGAAAACATAACAGACACACACATCAACACAAGCAAAATAATGGAGTTCACCAGACTTCCTGACTATGTCTCCTAGTCCAGCTTTCAGTGTCGACCTCTATATTAAGTCTTTAAGAACAGATTATTACAAGGGTGAGCTCAAAACAGAGTCTCAACCAATAGTGACATCAAAGAGGGATCTGCTCGAAAACCTCGAGTCTAAAAGAGTGCACAGACTCTCCCTCTATCCTGTTCCTCTATTCAATCTGCCTTAATCTCACTGACTGACTGTCTTTCTATCACTGTCTTCAACTGACCTCTCTCTGTGCTGCCATTGAATGGCTTTTAAGCCTATCGGCGCTGTTGGTTTGCATTCCTTTTCGGGCTCCTTGGCTCCCGACCGCTGTCCGTTCAAATCCCTGTTGAGCGTTAAACAATCATTGCAAAACGCTCTAAGGTATGGTGGCCACCTGTTTTCAAACGGAAAGGACCACTGGCGCAGGTGAAATCCTCGGGAATACGTTTCTCTATTTACACAGAGGAATACACCAAAACAATGAGAATTTCCGCCAAGCCGGACTTCAAATAATATTGAATCCGACCTATAATCCTATCAGGTCCGTTGTTGTATTGCTATTGCAGGTCGCACGCGCCCATATGCCATGGTCTCCTTTGTATTTCGGTGTTATACAAAAATACATTAAAACAACGAAAAACTCGACAAAACGTTGCCTAGCAGATTTCAAAGTTTATAGAACTACACCTATAACCCCATCGGGTCCGTAAAACAGTTTGTTCATCATCCATCGTCCGATCAGTGATCGATAATCCACGACTGATGATCATTTCAGGCGGCCCACTTGCATGGAGATTACCCGCCCGAAAAGGCAGTTTTCTCTCTCCTACGGTGTGCTACGTGTTGGTCGGTGTATGGAATCGAGTGGAGCCTTTCCAATACCGCTTACTGCCTGAGGCCCACCTAAAATACCGTTTACCTCGGAACTCAAATAACATAAAGCCGCAATTATAAACTTTTCGGGTCTGGCTTTATCGCTTTGTGTCATTTTGCATATTGCATGGTCTTTGGGTCTTTGGTAAGTCCTTCCCTTGGAAATCTCCGATGCGATGGTGTAATCACAACCATTGATCTGCGCGCTTGATCAACATTTCGCGCTGTGTCGCCGATCGCAGTTGCATTTCCCCTCGGGCTGTCCTCGATACACTTCGCCGATGCGATATCGCCGAACCCTCCGATGCGATCTGCCGAGTTGATCTGGACCATTGATCGATCCGAACCAACGGCTCTGATTCAACGATACTTCAACCTTTGCTTTACTCTGTTTTCTGCCATTCTTCATGGTTTTCGCTTGCAATAATGTTTTCCGATAGTTTTAAAGACTTAGACTTAGAGGTTTTAGGATCCATTTTGGATTAGAAGTGTACATTGATTATTTTTGAACTAACATTTGGTTGGGCTTATGTAGAACTGTAAAAGGGAAGATTTGTGAATGACTTATGTTGTCGCACAAAGTGTCTAGGCATTGCGACAATGCTCAGAGTAAGCATTGTCACTCTAATCCTTACTCACTCTGTTTAGACTCTCTCCTAGACAAGTCAAGGGGGTTAGTCTCTAAGGTGAATGAGTGAGAATAGCCTATGAAACACAGGCTCTAGGAGACTTAAATATGGACAACTTAATGAATTTAGAACAAATCTTGGTCAACTAACAGGACCCGGTGGGAATGGTTTTTTTTATTTTATGCGGAAAATAAATCTAAATTAGAAATGAAATCTATTCTGCTAAATAAAATAAATCTAATCTAAGATGTTATGCGGTGCATGGGTTGATTTTAATCCAAATAAAGCACACCATGAAAATTGAGACCAAACACAAAAGATCCCCTCTAGGTAGGGGGAATGGGATGCCTAGGGGACTCCCCTATCTCCCTCAAGGTTACAATGGTTGTTTTGATGCTAGGTATTCCTTATGAATAAAGAGAAATAATGATCTCTAATTTTCTTTTACAAGGAGGACAGTTATGGATTTCTTCCAAGATCCTTGGGGTTCAAATCATCAAGAAGTCGACAACACCTCCCCTTTTATATTTGTGAATATGCAAAAATCAACGAATAATGACTTGTGAAAGATGCCCCAAAACACTTTGGGAATGTTGAAAATTGTAACTAGGTTCGGTCTTCATTATGATGTAATTGTAATCATGACATTTTATATTCTTTATAAAGAAAGAGAAATTATACTTTATTTTTGGAGTATGGGTTTCATACTCAAGTTTGAGTGAAAAGCATGTTCTTTGTGCTTTTAGATCTTCTGGGTATTTCTAGGATAAAGAATAATGTTGGTCATGTCTCATAGTTCCATTTGGACTCATTGTAATGAAGGAAAATATTTATTTTATCTTGTAAAAGCCATGGATAAGCCCAAGACCAAGTCGGTCCAAGAGAAAGGACAAGTTGGCCTAAGGGAGGCCTATTTGACCCTCAAGAAAGGCTATAAATAGGAGGGAGCTCGACCTTATTTGGACACTTATCTCAAGCTAGTTCAGTCTACAATAAAGAAGGTGAAGAAGAGTAGCTAGAGGACGAAGAAGAGGAGCAGAAATCAATGTTTGTCAAGGGCTATCTTTCTCTTTGTCTTGCTAGGATTTGTGAAGCTTCCAGCGATAAGAAGCCAAAATTTTGAAGTAGTTGTTGGGGGCCAACAATGCAAGGCTGAAATTCTATCATTGGGGTCGAAGCTGCAGTGGTTGTGTTGTAGTATCGAAGTTTTGAAGCTGTTTTGAATGAAATCTTGCTGGGAGCTGGCTTGGGACTTGAACGATTGGTTGGCTTTGGTTTTTGGGTTTTGGAAGTTTCCTTCTAAAGCATATTCTAAAGAAGAGGAGAAGCATTTTATGGGATTTCCCCTTGGAGGGATTTTGCCTTGGCTTGGAGCCTATATCCTATGTACTTTGTCTCTTTGTGATCTTGTTTTGGTAATTGCTTGATGATCAAAACTAAAGAAGTAATGAAAGAACATCTAACATCACAAGTAATTATCAAGTTAAGGAAAATAAGTTCTAATCTACAAGTCTCCAGATTTTCCAACATGGTATTTGAGCTAAGGTGCAAGAAGGAGACTGGAGATCACATCTTTGTTGATGCTATAAGGCGGGTTTCAAGACTCTTGGAAATATCGCTGCATCTATCAAAGATCATTTCCAAGCTTACAAAGGAAGTAGCAGATGGAAGTTTGTTCTCCGTGTTATCTGACACATTCAAGGACAAGAATGTATAGGTTATTGGCAGTGGTGCCTCCAGACATATGACTGGACAATGCAGTCAACTCCAAACCCTATCTAAGGGAATCTCATCTCACTTTATCAAACTTGGAGACAATTAGTGCTATCCAGTGAAAGGCATTGGGTCTACATAACTAGAACTTGAGTCAGGTGGAAACATTCACCTCAACAACATCTTATATGTTCCAGGTTTGAAGAAAAATCTACTTTGTATTTCTTGTCTAGATGATAAGGGTAATAGAGTTGCTTTTCTTGATGGCAAGGTTTTCGTTTGGGATAAGGGCTCTAGTATTAATGAAGCAAGGGTGATTGGGGTTTGTGAGGGAACATTGTATAGACTCTATACACCTCTAGCTCAAGCCCTAGTTCACTTAGAAGTGAGTCCTTCCGAACTATGGCATAGAAGGTATGGGCACCTTCATTATAAGATTTTGCCATCTATGAGTCAAATGGTCAATGGCATCCCCGAAATAAAGGATGATCATGAAGGAACCTGTAAGGGATGTGCTCTATGCAAGAATATAAAGAAACCATTTGCAAGTAGTGAAACCAGATCTAAAGAGATTTTGGATCTCATACACTCAGATGTATGTGGACCTATGGCAGTTAAGTCTCTTGGTGGGCATCAATATTATGTAACCTTCATTGATGATTACACAAGGAAGACTTGGTTATACCTTCTCAAGAACAACGACGAGGTATTCGAAAAGTTTAAGGAGTTCAAGAATGAAGTGGAAAATCTAATCAAGAGAAAGATAAAAGTTCTAATGTCAGATAATGGTGGAGAATACACCTCCAATGAATTAATAGCTTTCAGCAAGGAAGCAAGAATCAAGAGGGAGCTCATTGTTCCTTACAATCCTAAACAAAATGGTGTGGCAGAAAGGAAGAATCGTACTATTGAACAATGTGTCAGAGCTATGCTGCACGATTAGGATATTCCTCAATTCCTATGGGGTGAGGCACGCATGACAGCTATTTAGTTGCAGAACCGAAGTCCTCACAGGATCATCAACAACATGACTCCAGAAGAAGCATTTACAGGAAAGAAGGCAAGTGTGGATCATCTTCATATATTTGGGTGTCCTGTTTATATTCATCAACCCAAGGATAAAAGAAAGAAGTTAGATCCTACTAGTCTAAGGGGCATCTTTGTTGGGTATAGTGCTTCATCTAAAGCATACAAAATTTATATCAATGAGGATCGTCGAATTTGTTGAAGAATCTAGGGCACATGAAGTTAATGAGATTCTTCTTGACTTGATATTTATTTGTGAGGGATTTTTAATTTTCTTATTAACACAATCTTCTCTTTGACATTATCAGAGTGTGTGTTTCTTATTTCATCAAATAGCTACCAAAAACAAAGAGACAAGAACACAAGATGTTGGCATTCTGCTAGGGCCAAAACCTCTCCCTCTTGGAGAGGAAAACCCGCACATAATTCTTCTTATAGAGATTCCAATTAATGAGCACCAAGTCCATGACCCTTGACTTACTATGCCACTCCAAGACCAAGACACCAATCCTCTTCTTTGTCGTTGCTAAGTTCATCATCACTACATTACTAAGATCTTCCTTGCTGCTGTCATTACTGAGAACATTATTGTGCTTCTACTAAAATACTCATTATGATAATGAGATCATTGCTTCTGCACCATTACTCGATCTTCACACCATGTCAACTGCACCATCATTACTGTATCATCTTGCTGCACTACTACAGAGATTTGAGATCATAGTTGTGACTATATTTAGATCATTATTGTGTCTTGATGTTGTGCCGAGATTGTATGATCCTCTCCATTGTAGATACATCAACACTATGACTGCGTATATAAACAAGCTGAGACAGAGTATGACTGTGGTTCTTTATATGCATGTCGAGACTGTAACATTCGAGACAATAGTCATCATGGTCATGAGACTGATATACTTTACTATGAACATCACTGAGGATAACAGAGGTATCCAAAGTCCTTTTTCCCACACAACATCACAGAGAGACCTGAGATTATGTATTACTGTGCTTGCCACTGAGATCCTATCACTGTGCTTGCTCAAGATTATGTGTCACCGAAATTTCAGAGTGACCCACAATTCTGTGATCTGCAGTTCTGTGATCCGTAGTTCTGTGATTACCCTAGCCACCTATTTATAGATGTTGTGCCTCCATAATAAGCTGACATTACCAAGTGAACCGACATGACTTTAAATTCATTTTTGCTGGCCGACGTGACTGTGTTTTTCATTGTTTTGCTTGCTTGTCTTCAAGAGGATTGTGCTGGTCTTGGAGGGATGTTCTTAGACATTCAATTGACCCATATATATTACATGAAGGCTCAAGAAGAGCTCCTTACATATGACTTTGACTCTTTGACTTTTCTAGACCTGTGAAATGAGCAAGAAACTCATTCATTTAATTTACAAAAATAATATTTCTTTTTTTGACAAGTACAAAGATCAAAGTTACATTTGTAAATACGAACCTAGTTATACTTTCTTCAACGCTCCCTCTTAACTAGGGAGGTATTTATAATGGTACTCCGTCGTTCTCAATCTGAAGAATTTCTCATAAGAAGAATCAGATTGGTAACCCATCTATATAGCATCATAGTAACCAACATTGTTTCCACAACAACGCCTTGACTGACAACTCTATCTCTCATGTAATGTCCCCATTTTTATTTTTCTTCATAGTACAACGAGGTTAGATTTCCAAGGTAGGGGATGGCCAGGTTAGTGGAGTAGCTTTATGTCATCAGGGGTTCTGATGGACTTTTGAGGAGTTTTTTTGGGGTCCAATGGCATTCGCTCGACATATTCATCATTATGAGTAGTTCTGCACATCTTGTTTTTGGTTTTGTGACTTTTTGATAATTCCCGTAAAACGAGGTTATTATCAGCATAACTTAATTAATTATGCTCGAGGTGGCATTCTGGGGACATTAATTGATGGAACACCTCAGTGTAATATCTCGTTGGAACTGGAACAAGAAGATCTACAGGATGGGATGCTGAGAAGTGACTTTTGGTGGCCAAAGAGAGTATGGTGGACGATTTACCATTTTCCTTAGTTAAAAATGACTTTAATTGGTCACTTAATTAGGGAAAAATAATTAATTAGAGGAAATGGGCCAAAAGTGACTTAAGTAAAATAAAATAAAATAAAAAGGGGTCACTTAAGATAAAGTCAATGGAGGAGCTTCTAGAATAATAATAAAATAATAAAATAATAAAATAAGATGCTTCTATAGGGTTGGAGATCTATCCATCAAATCTATAAAAGGAGGAGGAGAAGATCATTTGGGACATCTTGGTTTTGACATTGTTTCTTGTATGTGAGGTTGAGAACCCAGTTCTCTACTCTAGCGGTAGCCCCAAGACAGAAACCCTTGGGTGATTCAGTGAGAGTGGGTGAGCACCCATCTCTTCCCTTGGTGAATCCATTTAGGATTCACAGGTTGCAGTTTATTGGTTTTCAGTTTGTTTGGGAGGCCGATTGCGACATTATTGTATATCTGTTTGAGGCCAACTTATCTCAGCTATATGGGTGTATGTGCATGTAAACCCTAGTTTATCTAATATAATAAAGCTGAGGTTGTTCTTGTTCATTGTGTTATGGGATTGCAGTGATTTTTCTGTTTAATTTTACATGGCAATCTTCTGTTTATGAATGAAATTTTTATCTGGAATTTTTTTGAGTTAAAAATTTGAGCTTGTTCCAAATTTTTCTCATTTGGGACATTACAGTGGTATCAGAGCATTGAACTTGGCTCAGCCCGTGGGTTTGGGTTTTCAATTTTAAGTATTCAAGGGTTTATTTTGGAAGTGCTAAAGTCATCCTTTGTTGCAAATTTTTTATTTTCGTGCCAGGAATGTTGTTGCCAGCGATTTTTCATTGGATTTGATGGATTGAAGAGGTGGAGCATTGTGATATTAATTTATCTTATTTGGAGCAGTGTGCAGAGTTAGGCGGAGTAGGAAACTTGCACTAAATTAGGGCTTTCTATATCTTCTGGAATCTACCCAAAAAATTTCTGGGTTTTTTCTAGGTTTTATGAGAGGAGTTCATCATTAAAATTTCAGAATTTTCCGGGTAGTATGTAGTGTTCCTTCATCATTTCGTTTTATCAGTGAATTAGGTAATTCACACCACTTGGTGAGCTTGATCTTGGCTTGGATTTAAGCCAAACCATTTTTGGGTTTTTATGGGTTTGGTGTGAGGAGCCTCAGGTTAAATTTTCAGAATTTTTGGAGTAGTATTGAGGGAAAAAACACCAGTTCATCTTCAGCGGCAACAACATAATTTTTGGGCAGTGCGAATTAATTATTTGGGTTATTTTGTTGGGCCTTTGCAACAACAGTGACGGGATCTTGAAATTTTAAAATTTGTTGGCTCATGGATGAGTCACTGAGGTAGCTTGCAGCCCTTAGTGCTGACCCTATCGGCAGGAGAAATTCTATGAGAATATTTATGGGAAGGTTCAGATTTGGGAAGATGAGGATGAGGAACCAAAGCAAAAGCAATCTCAAGAGCTCCCAAAGAAGATCCGAAATCAAATGAGGAGAGAGCATATTTGCTTCACATGTCAAGGAGCATGGACACCAGATCACACATGTAAAATTGACAGAGAAGAAAAAACCTATGTTGCAGGAAACGTGGGGGGTGGGGCCCGTTTCCGGCTGGAAACCGGTATGAAACCCGGAAACGCGTTTGGTACGGCCAGGAAACGCGTTTCCCGGCCGTACAAGCCACGTTTCCCAGTTGTAATGTGTTTTTTTTAATTTGTTTTTAATTTTTTTTTAGGTTTCCAGTGAATTCTAGAAGCCTATTCTAAACTTATAAAAGAGAAGTTTGTCTCATTCTCTCATTACACTATTCAGCAAGTCATTTCTCTTGGAAACTGGAAGTTGTTTCAGCTAGGGTGTTTTGAGCAGTGAGCAAAGTAGATTTCAGCAGCAGGAGAAAGAGATTTCAGCAACAAGAGAAAGAGATTTCAGCAGGAGATTTCAGTAGCAGCAGATTTGGCTCAGCTACAGCCATATTTCTCTTCTCTTTTTTGGCATTTCGGGTAGTTTCAGCCACAAAAATTAATTTGGGTAAGCCACATTCATTTTGTTAGTTTTTTCTTACTATTTCTTCAATTTTTCTAGGGTTTATGCAGCCAAAAATATGAAAAACGTTTTTGTATTTATAGATTTGTTTTTTAAATTTATTTTTGCAGCAGATTTGGCTCAGCTACAGCCATATTTCTCCTCTTTTCTGGCATTTTAGGGTAGTTTCAGCCACAAAAAATTAATTTGGGTAAGCCACATTCATTTCTTAGTTTTTTCTTACTATTTCTTCAATTTTTCTAGGGTTTATACAGCCAAAAATATGAAAAACGTTTTTATTATTTAACTTTTTTATTTACAGATTTGTTCTTTAATTTATTTTTGCAGCAATGGCTTCCAGCCAAAGTGCAGCTGCAAGTTCAAGCCCTAGGGCCAACCCAAGGGCTGAATATTGTCCTCTTTGGAGGCATGTGACGAAGCTTCAAAGATGTGGAGGTGGTGGCTCATGGGAATGGCGATGCAATCTTTGCAATAATACTTACAAGGGCTCCTACCCAAGAGTGAAGGCACATCTATTGCATGGAGGAGGACAGGGGATTTCAGGGTGCACAAAAACATCAGATCCGTTGGCAAGGAGGGCATATCAAAGAGAGCAAGATGAGGCGGATGGTACTAAGAGAAGGCATGATGACCTTACTCAAGCTCCATCTAACATTGAGCCAAGGATTGTAGCTGAAGCAAGAAAGAGGAGCGCTGGTCACACTCAACAACATGAACAACCAGCACTCAAAAATACCAGAGGCCCAGGGGCATCCCCTTCAGTTCAAGATAGCAGAATTGCTAGATTGGTGAATGTGCAAGCAAGAGAAGAAACTGATTCCAGAGTGGCTAGGTGCATTTATGCATGTGGTATCCCATTCAATGTTGTTCGCTCTCCTTACTGGCAAGATATGATAAGGGCAGTTAACAAAGCTCCTCAAGGGTACAAGGGGCCCAACTATGAGAAAGTCAGAACCCAGCTTCTCAAAAATGAGAAGGACCTTGTGGAGGACATTTTAGCTCCAATTCGTTCTTCCTGGAGTAGC
Source organism: Pinus tabuliformis (assembly GCA_031772625.1). Classification (NCBI taxonomy): domain Eukaryota; kingdom Viridiplantae; phylum Streptophyta; class Pinopsida; order Pinales; family Pinaceae; genus Pinus; species Pinus tabuliformis. The sequence continues at coordinate 529,829,958 of CM062814.1, forward strand.
TCTGGGGTTACCATAGTCTCAGATGGTTGGACAAATATAAGGCGCAGACCATTGATAAATACCATTGCCACTTCCCCCAAAGGAGCAATGTTTATCAAGGCAGAAGACTGCTCAGGAGAGGTGAAAGATGCACAGTACATTGCTGATGTTATTATAAAAGCTATTGAACAAATAGGGCCTAACAAGGTGGTGCAAGTTATCACGGATAATGCACCGGTTTGCAAAGCTGCAGATTTAATTATTGAGGGGAGGTATGACCACATCTTTTGAACACCATGCATTGTCCATAATCTGAATCTGATCTTAGAGGAGATCGTCAACAAAGTTTCCTGGATAAAGGAACTCACAGGGGAAGCAAGGGAGATTATCAAATTCATCACCAACCACCACCAGTCTCAGGCCATATTTTGAGAGTACTCCAAATTGGAGTTGTTAAAAGTTGCTGAGATAAGATATGCCTCAAACTTCGTGATGTTGCGCCGCCTTGTTGAGGTTAAGCATGCATTAGTTTCTTTGGTGGTGAGTCAACTTTGGATTGAGTGGAGACAAGTAGATTCAGAGCGGGGATCTTTGGTGCGTAGATTGTGCCTTGATGAGGATTGGTGGAGCAAGGTAGATTTCTTGCTAAAGTTCACAACCCCTGCATTTGAGCTTCTCCGGAGTGCTGACACTGACCAACCTTTCTTGGGAGAGGTATATGATGGCATGGATTCCATGGTTGAGAAATGGAAATCATTTCGCAGGAGTCTCCACAACTTTTGTTTGTTGATGATCATTTTGCTGGTTTGATCAAGAAAATCATTGTTGATAGGTGGAACAATTTCAATACTCCATTGCACACTTTAGCACATGCTTTGAACCTCAAATTTTATGATGAGGAGCTTATTGCTAAAAGCAATGGGAAGAGGAAGGCACCCCATAAGGATAGAGAGGTGGCTACTGGGGTGAAAAAAGCCCTTATGAGAGTGTTTCCTTCTCATTTACATAGGGAGGTAAAGGAGGAATTTGCCAGTTTTGCTGCAGGAATAGATGATTATGCAGATATATCAGCTTTGGAGGAGAGAAGCACCATGAATCCAGTTAGGTGGTGGATTTGTCATGGAGCAAATGGTGTACATTTGCAAAACCTTGCCATTCGTATTCTTTCACAACTGGCAAGCTCTTCATCAGCAGAAAGGAATTGGAGCACTTATGGTTTTATTCATTCTGTGAAGCGCAATAGGTTTTTCACAGAAAGCAGAGGATCTTGTTTATGTGCACTCCAACATTCGCCTTGCATCTCGTAGGGGTCCAAAATACAACAGTGGTCCTTCTAAAGAATGGGATGTGGATGCAGAAAATCCTGATTTGGATCTCTCTCTTGCTGCCCTGAATATTGAGGCCGAATCTGGAAGTGGAATTGGTGCATCATCTTCTTCAGCACTACCACCCACTGTTGAGCATTGTGCTGCTTCTATTTTTGATGAGGATTGTTATGATGAGGATTAGTCTTTTGTGATTTGTCTCTATAGTTCTTGCAGCCTTATAGTCTTTATTGTACTTGCAGCCTCATATACTAATATAAATAAAGGCTGATTTTGAGATTTTTCCCTTGGATATATAATAAAGGTTGCTTTTGGATTTTCCTATATTTTTATTTTCATTATGTGATCATTCATGACTCATGAGTAAATGTGATGTAAATTTAATCTTAATGTTTAAATGTAATAAATTATAATGTATCATTAATGCTTTATGATTGCACATATATATAATAATAATTTTTAAATATTTTTAATATATATATATATTCGCGTTTCCCCGTTTCCAAAATTTGGGGAGGTCGCGTTTTGTATCGCTTCCCGTTTTGGAAACTCGTTTCCGTTTCCCCGTTTCGTGCAACTTAGGCAAAAACTAAAGAAAAGCGAGGAATGACAAAAAACTGAAGTCAACAAAGAAATGAAGGGCCCATGTTTGAGCAGGAGCTGCATGTAAAATGATTTAACTTGCATGAAATCACCTTTGAGGAGCATGAACAGTTGTGTGATAGCAACCTACCTATGCCTCTATGTTTGATGATTGTAGATGGTGAGCAAAAATTTGATGCCATGCATAAAGAAAGCCTAGAGAAGATACTCAGGAAGATTTGGGAAATGAGGCATTAGTGGTGGCCCAACATGAATAACACTCAGAGGTGCAAGGACATGAGGAGGATGATATGCATAATGTGTGGGGTGAGCCAGTGTTGGAGAGTCAAGTAGTGGCTCATGTTGAGCCCATGATGGAGGATGAGCAAACACCATTGGGCTAGCCATTGATGAGGAGCAGACAGATGTGCAGGAAGCGTCCAGGGGGGCAGTATTTGTAGACACTTTCCCCCAGGAGATGATTGATAGGGTAGTTTTTCAGGAGGCTAGTAGACGGCAAGAGTTGTTGGAGATGGTGGTACATCCATCTTTGGGCCGACCCACTAATGAGGTGCGGGTAGATGCACAGACAGTTGGCAGAGCTGCAAGAATTTTAGGGAGAAGCCCTCTCCAGGAGGATATAGATAGGGCTTGCAGCACAATGTGCCCACTTCTTCCCACTAGATGGAGGAAGGCAAAATTTCTCAGACATGTTTTGATTGACCAGGTAGAGCCTCAGGAGTTGAGCATGGATTAGTTTCAGCATAACAAACGTATCCCTTGCACAGGTGTCCATACATTAGATTAGCGGGAGATTATAAGTTGGTATCCTTTTGATGGAGTAACAACCTTAGTTCAGGGCACAGTCCAACAAGGGCACTTAAATGAGGAGGTTACTATATGCTTCAATGAGCAGTGGGAGGTCGACCAATAGTTCACCAGTGTTTCCATACCATTAGCCCTACATCAACAAAGTGGGGATGACCTTGGCCTATGCTCGAGGTTGGATTAGAGGGAGGTGATGAGTTGGTTCACAGTTGGTGGGGCAACATTCACAGTCGAAGCTATAGCACAATAAGAGCCATGGAGCATTGATGCTCCTTCTTGGTGGCATTGGGATCCAGGTGGATCTACTAGTAGCAGGTTGAGTGAGAGATGGACATGGGATCCATGTATTGGAGGATCCAATCATGTTTCAATAGCTTGGAGATGTGACGTGGACCAGTGGTTCGTATGGGATCCGAGCATTGGGTCTCAATTGCGTTGGGCCACCAGATTGGTCCACAGATTTGGATTGCTTGAGGGCAAGCAATCTTGGGGTGGGAGGACTGTAATGTCCCCATTTTTATTCTTCTTCATAGTACAACCAGGGTGGATTTCCAAGGTAGGGGATGGCCAGGTTAGTGGAGTCAGTTTATGTCATCAGGGTTTTCGATGGAGTTTTGAGGAGTTTTTATGGGGTCTAATGGCATTCGCTCGACATATTCATCATTATGAGCAGTTCCGCACATCTTGTTTTTGGTTCCGTGACTTTCTAATAATTCCCGTAAAATGGTGTTATTATCAGCATAACTTAATTAATTATGCTCGAGGTGGCATTCCGGGGACATTAATTGATGGAACACCTTAGTGTAATATCTCGTTGGAACCAGAACGAGAATATCTACAGGATGGGATGCTGAGAAGTGACTTCCGGTGGCCGAAGAGAGTATGGTGGACGATTTACCATTTTCCTTATTTAAAAATGACTTTAATTAGTCATTTAATTAACGAAAAATAATTAATTAGAGGAAATGGGCCAAAAGTGACTTAAGTAAAATAAAATAAAATAAAAAGGGGTCACTAAAGGTAAACTCAATGGAGGAGCTTCTAGAATAATAATAAAATAATAAAATAAGATGCTTCTAGAGGCTTGGAGATCTATCCATCAAATCTATAAAAGGAGGAGGAGAAGATCATTTGGGACATCTTGGTTTTGACATTGTTTCTTGTATGTGAGGTTGAGAACCCAGTTCTCTACTCCAGCAGTAGCCCCAAGACGGAAACCCTCGGGTGATTCAGTGAGAGTGGGCGAGCACCCATCTCTTCCCTTGGTGAATATTCAGGATTCGCAGGTTGCAGTTTATTGGTTTTCAGTTTGATTGGGAGGCCAATTGCGGCATTCTTGTATATCTGTTTGAGGCCAACTTATCTCAGCTATATGAGTGTATGTGTATGTAAACCCCAGTTTATCTAATATAATAAAGCTGAGGTTGTTCCTGTTCATTGTGTTATGGTATTGCAATACTTTTTCTATTTAATTTTACATGGCAATCCTCTGTTTATGAATGAAATTTTTATCTGGAATTTTTCTGAGTTAAAAATTTGAGCTTGTTCCAAATTTATCTCATTTGGGACATTACATCTCATTAGATCGGAGCACAATGTTGGCGAGACCAATGACTTTAGACACCTTTATCATTGTCTCTCAAGGTACATACCCACTCAGGTGTTCACTGAGTATGACCTTCTTGGACTATTCTTATCTTGGGTTCCCAACCCTCAAAGAATATTGGTCCTCTTGCCTACTCTTGTCTTGGATTCCCTACACATCCTCAAAGAGCAATGGATGCCAGATGATTACCCAATCCTCCATTCTTTCTTCCAAAGTGAAGACAAGAATGTTGTGTCTATCTCTCCCTCTCAATTAGGGAGGATATCATGAGTCATCATTTCTATTCATGGCCTTCACCTAGACTTACGGTTGTTAGTCCTGGTCTAGCGCATGACACATGAAATAAAAAAACACAACTGTCACTGCCTTTTAATTAGGAGTGATCCAATCCAAGCTCCCTCTTGATTAGGGATCTGTTGGACCTCCCTCTTAGCTAGGGACTCTTCTATACATCAACAACTTCTTTCTTCGTGGGTCCTTCAACTTCTTGATCAACTTCTCTCCTTGATGTCATGAAATTTAGTTGAGCTTCTTCCTTGTAGGGCAACAACCATCGATCACTTTCATTCTTAGTTCATCATGTCATTCCTTTCTTCATGGAAAGCGGCCTTCTTCATATCTAGAACCTTCGTTATATGACTACTTGTTTCTCATCATGCTTCTTCCATCCACCACATGAATGCTAGTTGTACTTGTATTTACAACTCTTGTTTAAGTAGTCTTGCATTATCCAGATATTATTCAATAAATCAAAACATCATATTAAATTAAATCATACCTTACGAGATGGCTCTTCATCATGACATCTTCTTGTAGGTATTAGCATCTTGCACACATATTGACACATCTCCCAAAGATATCCATTGTCAAGGGTCTTCATCTTTTTCAAACTTTCATTAGAGTCTTCATATCTTTTTGGGAAATTTCCTAGTCAAATCTTCTTGGTCTTTTGGATGTTGATTGCCTTCATCATGGTTGCATATCTCATGATCTCTTCGTTCCTCACACATTCCATTCCCAGTAGCATTCAATCAGAGTTTCTTCATTGTAGTCAATCAAATCATAATTCATATGAGGACATATTATGTTGATTTCATCTAGTGTGACTTATGCCTTCCTGCATCCTTTCAGAGGAGGAGATCCTTTTTCTCTTGATCATGCTTCTCAAGATAGAAGCAATGATCCATGTTACCTACAACCATATGACATGACATTACAATATTAATAATTAAACACAAGCATACATACCTTATTTTACCTTTAGGTCATCGAGGGTTCTTCCAACAACTTCCTTCCTTGATTGAAAAGTTCTTCAATCCCTTGATCTGCTTCATGTCATCATATCATCATCTCATGGATTTCATAAGTTGGAGTTCTTGTTGAAACACTTGCTTCCTCTCTATATTAGTGAACCCTACGATGAGGTTTCCATCAGAGAATTTTGAGGATCTTGTATATCCCCAACTGGCAGATGTATGATGAGCCTTGTCCTAGATGACTTCTTCCTTTCCTTCAATGTCTACTGAGGTTCCCAAGAGTTATATCCTACATGTTTGTCTACCATGGATTTTGTCTTTGATGATTCCCATGGTGATGTCATTAGCTCTTGTTTCTAATGCTTCCATGATGCCATGATGCATCTTATTATCATCGTCATATCTTATAGCACAAGATTTAGGAGCTTATGATGGGACCCTTTTTGTGAGGGATACTATCTTACTCATAAGAGAGATTTGTTACTTCCTCTTTCCTTGGCCCTTTTCTTCAACTTCCTCCATCTTTTAGTGATATGAGCTTCCAAAATCTTTCTATAGCATTGAGTCTTAGCTATACTTATTCTGTCTTTCTTTGCTTGAGGACCAAGCTTTTTTGTTGGTCTAAGTGATGTAACCTTCTTTACTATAATTCCAGAGAATATATCTTCTAGAATTTCATATATCTCTCTTTATGTCTCCTCTTTTAGTATTTGAGGACCTTTGAGTGATTTCATATGATTCTTATGAGTCTCTTGATACATTCAAGTATTGTTTGACCTTCAGAGACCTTTCCATAGACATCAATGATTTCTCTTTTCTATGAGGATTATGACAATCCTCCTTATTTTATGCAAGGACCTTTTTCATGAGGACTATGGCTATCCTTCAATATTTCTATTTTCTTGCAAAACAAAGTTATTAAACCAAAAACAGGAAAGATACTTACTTGGCATGTGAAGAGGAGATCTTCACCTTGATGCTTCTTTTGCTTGAGCTTCCCATCATGAACCACTAGTATCCTTTTACCAAAACTTCTTTGGAGACCTTCTAGCATCATGACATTCTCGGTCTTGTCATCATCAAGACTGCTTTATGATCTTGGGATCATCTTGACTCCCAATTCATCTTTAAGGTATTTGAGCACATTGTTGACATGCTAGTGATACTGCTATCCCACAAGTGGACTTTATCACACTCAGTATTCCTTGGAGTGCATCAACAAACACCTACATTGAGCATTATCTAAACCATGATAGTGATATAGAGAGGCTTATGTTTTGATCTGAGCATCATGCTGTTTAAGATTTGACACTGTGACAAGTATTTTGTTATGACACTGTATCGAGACAATGATGTCTTTGTGTAGAGAGGCACTGTCTTATCACCGAAACTGCCTTCTTGCAGTGACTATATTGAGACAGTGGTATAATATGGATTGTGAGAGGCACTCCTTGGATCTATTCTGCCATATATTCCAAGATTGTAATTTATTTCATAGAGAACGTTCAATGATCAAGAAGTGAAGATCCCAAGAATGTTATGATATATTCCATCAAACTGAACATGTGTTGAGTGCATGACTGTAATCACTGAAGTTGATATTCCATGTACTGTTGTAGACTTTCTCCCCCAAACCTTCCAACTTGCTTTGATGTCCTTGAAGACAGATCTTTGTATGTCTCTTTTCTGCCCTTCCTTAGATTGCAACCATAACTCTGATACCATGTTGAAGAATCTAGGGCACATGAAGTTAATGAGATTCTTCTTGACTTGATAACTATTTGTGAGGCATTTTTAATTTTCTTATTAGCACAATCTTCGCTTTGACATTATCAGAGTGTGTTTCTTATTTCATCAAATAGCTACCAAAAACAAAGAGACAAGAACACAGGATGTCGGCATTCTGCCAGAGCCAAAACCTCTCCCTCTTGGAGAGGAAAACCCGCACATAATTCTTCTTATAGAGATTCCAATTGACGAACACCAAGTCCATGACCCTTGACTTACTATGCCACTCCAAGACCAAGACACCAATCTTCTTCTTCGTCGTTGTTGAGTTCATCATCACTGCATTACTGAGATTTTCCTTGCTGCTGTCATCACTGAAAATTATTGTGCTTCTACTGAGATACTCGTTATGACAATGAGATCATTGCTTCTGCATCATTACTCCATCTTCACATCATCTTAACTGCACCATCATTACTGTATCATCTTGCTGCAGTACTACAGAGATCTGAGATCATAGTTGTGACTATACTTAGATCATTACTCTGTCTTGATGTTGTGCCAAGACTGTATGATCCTCTCCATTGTAGATACATCAAGTCTGTGATTGCGCATATATACAAGCTAAGACAGAGTATGACTGTGGTTCTTTATATGCATGTCGACACTGTAACATTCGAGACAATAGTCATTGAAAACTAGAAGAGATCATGGTCACGAGACTGATATACTTTACTGTGATCATCATCGAGGATAACAGAGGTTTCCAGAGTCCTTTTTCCCACACAACATCACAGAGAGACCTGAGATTATGTATTAATGTGTTTGCCACCAAGATTCTATCACTGTGCTTGCCCGAGACTATGTGTCACCGAAATTTCAAAGTGATCTGCAGTTCTGTAATCCGCAGTTCTGTGATGACCCTAGCCGCCTATTTAGTATTTATAGGTGTTGTGCCTCCATAATAAGCCGACATTACTAGGTGAACCGACATGACTTTAAATTCATTTTTGTTGGCCAACGTGACTGTGTTTTACATTGCTTTGCTTGCTTGTCTTCAAGAGGATTGTGCTGGTCTTGCGGGGCTGTTCTTAGACATTCGGTTGGCCCACATATATTACATGAAGGCTCAAGAAGAGATCCTTACATATGAATTTGACTCTTTGACTTTTCTAGACCTATGAAATGAGCAAGAAATTCATTCATTTAATTTACAAAAATAATATTTCTTTTTCTTGACAAGTACAAAGATCAAAGTTACATTTGTAAATACCGAACCTAGGTATACTTTCTTCAATAGAATTGAGGTAAGTAGAGATGTCATCTTTGATGAAAACATAGCTTACAAGAAATCGAAGGATGTTCTAGTTGACTTTGATGAAAAAGAAGTTCCTATCTTTGAGGATATTTCTAGGGACAATGATGGTCAAGAATCGAGACCTACTCAAGAAGATGTTGAAAGTCCTTGTGAGCCTGTACAACAAATAATTGTTCCAGAAAATCTGAAGAAGTTTGTCTGGTTGAAAATCACTCTTCAAGAGGCAGAAGCACATACAACATCAAGGACATCTAGGGAAGGTAAGAGACCAAAGAGGTATTCTAGATATGTTGCATACATGACAAAGCTGATTAAGGCAAAACTGCCTCCTATAAGGATGCAACTAAGCATCAAGAATGGAGGAGTGCTATGCAGGAAGAATACCAGTCTATAATGAAGAAAGATGTATGGGAGATTGTCCCTAGACCTAGTGACACATCAATAGTCACTTCAAAATGGATTTTTAAGATAAAGTATGTTGCAAATGGGAGCATAGACAAATACAAAGCAAGGTTTGTAGCAAGGGGCTTCTCACAAAAAGAAGGGATTGATTATGAGGAAACCTTTGCTCCGACAGTTAGGTATACAACAATAAGATCACTTGTTTTGGTTGCTTCTATGGGTTGGAACATTCATCAAATGGATGTCAAGAAAACTTTCCTGAATGGGACCATTGATGAGGAGGTCTACGTTGAGCAACCTCAAGGATTTGAAATAAACAAAAGGGAAACCCATGTCTACAGGTTGAAGAGGGCTCTACATGGCCTAAAGCAAGCATCAAGAGCATGGTATGCAAGAATTGATGCATACCCCTTGAGACTTGGTTTTACCAAGAGTACTACAGATCCTAACTTATATATCAGGGTGGTTTGGGATGAACCAATTATCATACACTTGTATGTGGATGATCTCTAGTTACAGGTGTAGAGCATCATATTCATGAATGCAAGAAGCAATGAGCAACACAATTTGATATGAAGCATCTTGGGATTATGCACTATTATTTGGGTCTAGAAGTATGGTAGAAGTCAGGAGAGATATATCTTGGTCAAGGTAAGTATGTGATCAAGATGCTTCAAAGGTATGGCATGATGGATTGCAAGCCCATTATGACTCCTAGGAGTTTAGAGTCTAACCCAGTAGATTTGACTTGCTACAAACAGTTGATTTGGTCCTTGATATATTTGGTAAATACTAGGTCAGACATTTGTTTTGTAGTAAATGTCCTCAGTCAGTTTTAGATGGAACCAAAACATGATCATTAGATTGCAGCTAAGCATATCCTAAGGTACTTGCGTGGGACTATACATCACTGCCTCAAGTATACTGGGAATGAAATCCAACTTACAAGATATACAGATTCAGATTGGGGTGGCAGTGAGACAGATGAAAGAAGCACAACAGGAGGATGCTTTAGCCTTGGATCTTCCATGCTTTCATGGATGAGCAGAAAGCATGATATAGTTTCTTTGAGCAGTGCTGAAGCTGAGTATGTTGCTACAAGCGAGGTCTATCAGGAAGCAGTTTGGCTCAGGAAGTTGTTAGCAAACTTATTCGAAGGACCACTCAGCCTTACATGGATATATTGTGATAATGAAAGTTGCATAAAACTAACGGAAGACGTAGTGTTTCATGCTAAGACGAAGCGTATAAATAACAAGTACCACTATATCAGAAGCTTGGTATGAGATGGGGTCATAGAGCTGTACTATCTACTTATAGATGATCAGGTGGCTAACATATTAACTAAAGTGTTACCAAACAAGAAGCTTGAGTACTTGAGAGGCAAGCTTGGTTTGGTGGATATCTCTTCCCTGGTTGAGAGGGAGTGATATTGGATAGTTCTTGTCTTTATGGTTAGGCACTAGACTAGGACTAACAACCATAAGTCTTAGTGAAGGCCATAAAGAAAGAATGGAGTCCAGAGGATTGGATAAGCATCTAGATTGAAACTTCTTATGGATTAGAGAATCTAGGGAAAGAAGTTGGTGACCAATGCTCTTTGAGGATGAGGTAGGGCATCCAAGATAAGAGTAGTCGAAGAGGACCGATATTCTTTGAGGATCCAGGTTTGGGAATCCAAGATAAGAATAGTCCTAAAAGGACATACCTTGTGGACATCCAGATGGGGTATGTACCTTGAGAGGTAGTGGCAGCTCATGTAAAGTCTCCCATCATAATGCTCATAATTAAAGATGAGCTTGTCCAATTAGGGCCTTCAAGTATAGTGTTGGTGACGATAAAGATGCTTGAAAAAAAGATGGCTTATCAATCCAACTCCTCTTATGAGAATGCTTCAAGATTGAGATTCCTTGTACCATGAATATCTCCCTAGTTAAGAGGGAGTGTTGAAAATTGTAACTAGGTTCAGTTTTCATTATGATGTAATTGTAATCATGACATTGTATATTCTTTATAAAGAAAGAAAAATGAAAGAAAGAGAAATTATACTTTATTTTTGGAGTATGGGTTTCATACTCAAGTTTGAGACAAAAGCATGTTCTTCGCACTTTTAGGTCTTCTAGGTCTTTCTGGGATAAAGAATAATGTTGGTCTTGTGCCGTAGTCCCATTTGGACTCATTGTAATGAAGGACAATATTCATTTTATCTTGTAAAAGCCATGGATAAGCCCAAGACCAAGTCGGCCCAAGGGCAAGGCCAAGTCAGCCTAAGGGAGGGCTATTCGACCCTCAAGAAAGGCTATAAATAGGAGGGAGCTAGACCTCATTTGGACACTCATCACAAGATAGTTCGATCTGCAATAACAAAGGTGAAATAGAGTAGCTGGAGGACCAAGAAGAGGAGCAGAAGTCAAATTTTGTCAAGGGTTATCTTTCTCTTTGTCTCACTAGGGTTTGTGAAGTTTCTAGATACAAGAAGCCGCAATTCTAAAGCAATTCCTGGGGGTCGAAATTGCAGGGCCGAAATTCTATTGCTGGGGTCAAAATTGCAGTGGTTGTGTTGCAATATCGAAGTTTTGAAACTGTTTTGAAGCAGATCTTGCTGGGGGCTGGCTTGGGTCTAGAAGGGCTGGTTGGATTTGGTTTTTGGGTCTTGAAAGTTTCTTTGTAAAGCAGATTCTAAAGAAGAAGAGAATCATTTTCTAGGTTTTCCCCTTGGAGGGGTTTTTCCCTAGCTTGGAGCCTATATCCTGTATACTTTGTCTCTTTGTGATCGTCTTGTTTTGGTAATTACTTGATGATCAAAATTAAAGAAGTAATGAAAGAATATCTAACATCACAAGTATCAAGTTAAGGAAAATAAGTTCTAATCTGCAAGTCTGCAGATTTTCCAGTAGGGAACAGCTGCAATGTTAGTAGAAAAATATGGAAAAATTCCAAGTGAAATTTGCTGAAGAAATAAGCAAATTCTACTCTAAAACAACTTAAGAAAAGCCAAAATAAATTGACCTTACCTAGCTGCTTATTATTACTTCTAGGAGAACAACAAATTAGCACTTAATTTGTTGGATATGACAATGAAATTTCATAAAAATAAACAAGGAATTTTGTGAGATTTTTCTAGAACTTGTAAGAAAGAAGAAATGAAAGAGATTGAGTGGAATTTTTAGGCCAATGGAAACTATTGTTGGTGCTTAGTAGGAATGCAGCTCCTTATGTGTTGAAGGACAATGGATACTTTATCCAAAGATGACCCAATCCTTCAATTTTGAGACACCTGCAATTTCTTAAAGACTTGCCAAGAAAATGCTTAAAATAGGTGCAATTTTAGATATGAAACCTTGAAAACATGGCAATCAAAATAGAAGAACATGTAATCTTTAATTCCAAATGTAAGACAACAAGAAGATAAACAAATAATCAAATTTGTTTATCTACTCCTATGGGCAGAAATACCCCTTTAGAGGCCTATAATAACAAGAAATTCAAGACAATACATTATAAACAATGTTACCTCATGTAAAAATTAAGCCACCACACAAGACAAATGCACCATGGTAGCCTCCAAAGCCTTTTTCTTGTTCCAATACAAAATGGTAAAACAATTAAAAACAACAATCTCTTCCCCACTCTTTCCAACCTCTAACCGCTAACCACTAACTTGGAATAGAGGATAGTGCTTTTTTTTATAGAGCAAGAGGGAAGAGTTTCCAAAGAGCGTGAATGCCCTCAAATAGTTAAACTTGCCACATGCCCACTAAACTCCCCCTTACTCGTCACTTAACTTCTGCTAACTTGTCTCTAACCCGTTATTAACTGGCTGTGAGTCTTAGTGAGACTAGAGACAAGTAAAACATGCCACTTAACTCCCCTAACTCGTCACTTAGCTCCCCCTAAATTGTCTGCAACTCTTTATTAACTAGCTGTGAGTCTTAGTGAGACTGGAGACAAGTAAAAACATGTTTCCTTAAGAATAGGGAGCTAATTTATTCACCTTTTTTTGTGTGAATAATATATTTTTATGAGGAAAAAATAATATCTTTTCCTCAAGAAAGGGGTACTAAGGTAAAGTGGGTACTCTAAGTTGGAAAATGAGTACCTACATGCCATATGAAACTTCCTAGTACCACTTTTTTATTTGTTACATGAAGTTTATTTAAAATTTTCCATTTTTGTGGAAAATTTTTAATTATTAAAAAATCCTACAAAAACCTAATGCAATTCTGTAAGACTCAATATAATGCCTAGCATGGTAATATACATTGACCCTAGACTTAGATAACACCTTTAGGGCCTAGTTATTAAGACGCACTCCAGCTTTGGAGGATGTGAGTGAAAAAAATCAATTAATTATTAATTGCTAAAAAGAAAAAAAACAATTAATGAAGTAAAAAACACTCTAGAACAACTTCCTTAATAACCAAGTCCCAAGGGGTTAAGCTTTTCACTTAAGTTCGTCATGCTAGTAACATTTTTTACAATCTCCCATGTGGTACGGAAATTGCATAGAGGAAGAAAGAGAGAAGAAGGAGCGAAATTTCCCTGCAGGATTTCTGGATTTGAAGCATTGACCGGTGCCTTCTTTCTCTGCTAGGTATATCTGGCAAGTAACAGGTACCAACATAGATAAAATATTTTATCATAAATAACCTAAGCAAACGTTTCTAATTTACATGAAATAAACCATGGGGGCAACCTCACATCTTTTACATGTGTCTGTGGATTAGGACATAAGGTATTTCCTAAGTCATGTTGGTTAGAATAGATAAATTATGCAAGTTGTGTAATGGTAATAAACGGGAAACATATAGGAGAACTCTTTAAGTCATTAGATGATGAAATGGGCCTATATCTTACTTATCTAGTTGATTACACTGTGGCTAGGAGTTTTGTTGTTGTTGGTTTATTATGTCATCCGCTGAACCTATAACCTGTACACACAACACAGACATGGTATGGTAAATTGCAAAACAAGAATACATGGAAAATTGGTAGATGCATGTCACTTCATATCTTTTCCTTTGCAAACAAACACATGCTCATTACTTTGTTAATTGCTGGGTTGGAGGGAAGAAAACAAGATGGTCTGTAGATGCTCCTATTTAAATTGCTGGCCCTCATCTGAATATATAAACGTGTCAATGCTTGGTGATGTTGATGTAGAGGAAAATGCTTCTATTCTTATTTAATGCTGGAGTAATAATATGCTTCTAAAGCATTTCTTTTCTTTATTAATGCTGTAGTTATATACTTAGTTTGTTAATGGAGTATCATGAAAAAGGTGCTAGGTGAAACATTGGTGTAAGCAGCGTTGGTGGTTGGATACCACAGTTCAAACCAAGTGCATGTTTAAATCTTCATTGCCTTGTTTTATAATTAAGAACCATAGATTCAGCATTGCCTTGAAGGAGAGTCCTCAATGTGATGTTTGTGTCTAATCGAACAATAGATATAGTTGTTCATTCATTTGATTAATGAGCGTGGAAGTGCTGGGAATGTTTCGAAATGAAACAACCTTTATTAATAGTTGGAAACCAGTGTAATAGAAATTGGGTTTTCTGGACAATGGTTCAAGCAATTTCATACATAAAATAAACAATTGAAAGCATAACACACAGACACATGCTGGTGTTAAAGAATTTATAATTTTATATGCATTGTTGTAATCTGTCTTTTAAGCAATTGCAGGGACATCAGTTGAATTTACTAATTTCACAGAAGATCCGTGTTGGTGAAATGAAGAGGCCATAGGCCTATTACATTACAGATCAGCTTGACTCTTTTGACAATGTCTTTCTGCTTGCTTTTCATTTTGCTCACAGAGAGATCGCCTTTGCCTATACATTCATATCTCTACATTGAATGCATTATCTATTAAAAAAATGATTCCTTTAGCGCCTTGCATATCTGAGCTTTTTCCTTCTGGTTTACAGTGACCTTGTATATTGACAATCAAAGCCAAACTTTGTTCTAATAAATTCAATGATAGATTCTTATATATTCTTCTTCCTTTTAAAAATAAAATGTCTTATATTTATAGAAACATATTTACAAACAGTAGAGAAAAAAGTGGAAAGGTATATACAATGGACAACATAACCCCTTCCCAGAAATTTCTAAAACTGAGATAGATACGGAATAAGCTATGTGATCTAAAGATTGGGCATCTTTATAGTGTTCTTGAGCAAGAGCTGATGGTGTAGCTCATCCCTCCACATGGAACAAAATGCAGACAATGAGCTATCTTGAAAGTGAAACATGTGCAAAACTATGTAAATGGTTGTTTCAAAACTTGATGTATTTTGGTTTTATGTGAAAGTTATGTACTTGTTGGAGATAGAGTATATTACCAGGAATGTTGGCTTGTAAAAGTTTCTGCCTATTTAATATTAACTGTTACCTTAAACTGACTTCGTGGAAGTACCCATCTTTTGATAAATACAATATTTAATTCATTGAGCTGAAGCTGGTGCTCATTTGTCACCACATTAAAGTTAATTGAAGCATGCTTCTATTAGTGGAATGCATTCAAATGCCTTCTCCATAATGCTTGGAGGATTGCCTTAGAGATATTCTATGTGAGGAAGTACAATTGACTTCACCGGGCTTGTGATGAAGCAAGTGTTATGAGGGACATATGGGAAAACTTGTGCAATGCCTACTATCTCCTTGGTCTTTTTATGAATGCAATTATGTTATGTAACAACTGATCAGCATACATAGTGAGTAAATAAGAATCAAAGTGCAGTTTCTAAAGATAAAAGAAGTTAATGAGTAGTGCTGTACTTCGGCTTCAGAAACATACTGCATCAGTCCTTGATTCTACATAAAAGAATTATTGTAGTAAAGAAAGTTGAAGCATGTAACATATGGAAGTGATTTCCCACAAGAACTTCCTATATGAATGGTCCATAATTGGAAGCACCATTTAGAGAACTTGATATATGAAATGTCAATTGGGTTCATCTTGGGTGGTTGTGAGGAATGATTGCTATCCTCCCTGCCCAGGTTCAATTCTCATAAGTGACATGATGAGCTTTGCTGTAATGACTTCGAACCTTGTTATTGACACTGAACAGTCCCTTGATGACCAAAACATAAGATGTATGTTCCTCATATGGAATATAAAGATATTTCGCATGAAAAATAAAATTGGTAATATGAATTCTTTATTTTTTATTTAGATAAATTGATCAGAAAATTAGCTTTCTGAGTGATTCCATGCTACTGATTGAATTAGAGACCGTTGGTTGTATGCCTGAAAAATATAGTATAAAACTTGGTTGCTTCTTTTGTAGAAGCCAAATTCTTCTATTTTTGACTTTGACATTCAATTGACAAAAATATCTTTAGTGGTTTTGCTAGTTATTTTAATATGTTATTAGCTATTGGCCTTAATTCCCTTTTGATTTTCCTGGCAGGTCGATGCCTTGTTGCTTCTTCTACCACTGATTGGTACATCCAATGTTAGGTAATTTATAAGAACCCATTCGTTTTAATCTCAAGGTTCTCAACCTTTTTTTAATGAGATTTCATGTACTTTTGTCCTTGTGATCAATGCTGCATGTAAAATAATACTACTCAGAATAGTTGTTTGTGGATTATGATTTCTAGTCTATGAAAGACACAAATCTGAGGACAGCCTTCTATGATTCAAAGTCTCTAATCTGGATGTGTATACTTTGTGATTCAGCACGGCCTGTTTGATAGGTGTAACAGGGGTTTTAGCGCCACTTTATGAAGAAACAGTATTCCGAGGTTTTCTTATGACATCATTTACAAAATGGTAATTTTTGTTGCATTTTTTCTGCTACAGGTGTAGTCTATATTTTCCAGATTCTTATGTTTGATTACCTTCTTTCTGGAATAATTTGTTTTTCTTTTTGGAAAATGCACCTTATATTTCATTTCTAAACTCTAAAAATACATGAAGAAAGTTACATCATAGAACCGAAGCATGACCGCACAGGTTACCCCTCCCTACATAGGTGAGGGGAGCTACCATGTCGACTTTCATTCCATGATCTGAAAGGAATCTACATCTTTCCAGAAAGATTAAATCCTGGCTAAAATCTGTATAACTAACAGTCATTTAAAGGTTGTGAATCCTCCCAAATGAAATGGAGTAGTTGACCCATTAATGTTGGACACCTAATCCTCAATGGGTTAGTGTGGAAGTCGAATGGACAAAAGCAGTCCAAGAGACCTTGGGATCTGAAACCCAAGAGTCACATAATGTACTATAAATGTATATCTCATGTTAATAAAAAATGTATTGCATGATTTATCTTTCACATTGTCTTTGCTGTCCATGTGTGTTTAACATGGTATCAGAGCAGGCGTATTCCTGCCCTGCATAATTAATTTGAGCCATTTGTTTTATGGCCTCTCTGTGCAGTTTATTTCTGCCATAAATTTTATGAATATTTTCTCATGAATATTGTCTCAGCTAAATTTTAGCTGCAATCTGTTATTTCTCCAGCGCTATTTTTATTCACCTATGCTCTAAAAACGCTCATTGCTCAGACCTGCCATCTCTGCCCTAGCAAGAACGTATCTCTGACTGCAATGTATTCCTCACTATGGCCTCTGCGCATTCCTCAATTTGTAATGCTGGCCCTTTGATTTAAACATTGAAGTGTTACCTGCCATTGCCTGCCAGAAATCCGTTGCCTCTCCTGACTGACATCTCTGTCCATTGCTCCTGTACTGCGCACTCTGACATATGCGTTTTTAAGTAAATGCTGAACGTTTGTCTCTCTGCGCATTGATTGCCTGTCTAAACGGTTTCGCTCTTAAAACTTGCGGCCAGGGCTCTCTGCGTCTTCTGATATATCTCAGGAAAGGAAAATTACTTGCAGCATTTGTGAAATTTTGAATGCAACGCGATATCCGGGGTTTTAAGGGAAGAAATCCGATTTCTTCTGGTTACATTCTTCTTGAGTTGTTATTATGTTGTAATTTATTATCGTTTGGGCTTTATCAGGGTTTTGGATGGGGCTTTAAAAATGCGTTCCGAGGGATTTTTAATTGATTGGTCTGATTTATGGGTTCCAACCTGGTATGGAAAATCCTGAGATTTTCAATTAGTTGAGATTCCCAAGAATAGTTGAATATAGGCTTCCGCATCTTGTTTTTTCTTGGTGTCTGTAAGAGGATTGTGGTAACAGATTGTGTGAATAGAGAACTTCCTATATTCAAATTAAAGTGGATGGTTGCCAACAAAAGGCCTGCTGCCGATGCTCGCACCGAAAAGCTGTGAACGTCATATTGTTTCCTTAAGAAAGCGAGGGACAGTCGCTTCCACGTGCCTGTGAAGAAGCAGTACGCCAAGCAATCCAACGGGTCCGAGTAATGGAACAAAAGAAGCCATGGTTTCTTGTTGGGAGCGATTGAAGTTCAGATTGAAGTTCAGCTTGATTCTCCGCTGAAGAAGTCTGCAAACAGAGAGAGACGGTGGCGTGGCTTTTCCTCAGAACCGGAGTGGAGTCGTGGTGGTGGAAGCCTTGCAAGCTCTTAAGCCGATCAGTGATTGCTGCTCCCATAAAAAGGGCGCTTGTTGCCACTGTTGTACGTGACTCGTGGAGGAGACCAGGCTTGCCATGAAGGAGGTAGCCTTCTTATTTGGCGGACAGTATTCTAGCCATTGTTGCAAGCATAGCTCGTGAAATACGTGGCCGCAGAGGGACACAGACTGGAGATCCTCAATAACGGGCTTGACATCTTCATAGCAGATTGCACAAATGACCTTGGCCGCATTTCCAGTATCTCTGATTTCACCGACCATTCTCTCCGCTGTTTTTTAATCGCATGTCTTGTGTGTGTCGTTTCAATTTCCTCAGCCAGTGGTAATGCATTGGCAGAGTAACGTTTCTGCTCAGCGCTTTACAACATGTTTGAGTGCCGAATGTGAGCTCTTTGGGCGCTGTGTGAGTGGAATGTGAGCGAGCTCCATTTCGAAGATTGTGATTTGTATTGTACGTTGAGTTTATTGATGCATCAAGTTTTGAATGTCTTGAATTTATTCAAACGCCCTGTGATTGGTCATTCAAGTTAATTGGTATGGCGTTGGGCTGGTCATTGAACTAAATAGCTAAATTCTGTGAATTACATTCATCTGTACTACTTATAGACTTGCTGCAAGGACTTCTCAAGTTTGAGCCTTCGGAACGTTTGAAAGCTTCAGAAGCTTTGAGTCGTCCATTCTCTTGATTTTGATTATTGCTTTGGCTGTAAATGATCGTAATACTGATACTGACATTGAACCCAGAACATGCTTCCATTAACAGAATGTATCGAGGTTGAGGGAAACGGTGAAACTGTATATTGACTACAAGTACAGAAGTCCATGCAAAGGATCGAATTCTCAGAAAACAGAGCAAGAAATTACATAGGATCTGGTGAAGCCTTTGTTACGGCCTACCGTAGATGTTGTTGGGATTTTTGCTTTTTGGCTATTATTGGTTTTTTTCCCTGTAAACAGAGCAAGAAAATTACATAAATGTGTGCTCTGATGTATTTATTCTGCAAAACCACATACACGCGTGCTATGTTGGATTGTTATCAACTTTGTTGGTATTACAATGGCTATTGAAGAGAATCGACCACATTAGGGGATCTCGGCATTATCTGCAAGCTGGAATCCAATGGAATTGAGTGTGTAGCTATATGTCATTGAGTGTCTTCATTACTCTTGGTGTCTTCGGGCCTGTGCATTGACAATTTTAGACATTGAGCTTATACATAAACTAGTTCAGGTTTCTGCATGGAGACTTTGGAGAGAAGGAAGTCACGAAGTGATTTATCTCTAGATGAAGTTTTGGTATAGCCACGTATGGAAACATATATTTCTTCTGGATTTTAGTTATGCCGCTGGAAAACAATCTATGCAAAAGCAAAGTTGAATGTCTTGATTTATCTTCCACTATTGATTAACACTTCTACAACATTTGGCATTTTATTATTCAAGTCCAAGGGAATGACAAAGTTCATGTTTCTATCTGCAATGGTACTGCGGACAGACTTTCAGATTTGATATTTTGAAAAGCTTCTCTGTGTAGTATAATATCGATGCTCTTCTTCTAAGTTACCACAAGTTCAGTAAGTATTGCAGAGAAAGAAATCAGTTTTGTATATCGCTCATTGATTTATTTGTGTGCTGACCTGGAGCTGTATTGAATGCATCAAAAACTGTGATTAAAGCTGCCTGAATACGTTATGATGCTGCCTGAAATACGTTGAAGCTACTGTTTTAAATAAGTTTGCAGTTGCTGCTACCCCAGTTGTGGAATTGTATTTAAAATTCATTATAGTGCATTAATTCCTTGATTCCACTGCTGCATAAAGATTTTGGTGAGCTGATTGTAATCCTTTATATTGCACACTGATCATTTGTTGACATTTATAAAGGATATTGTTGTGTACTGTGAGTAGATATTACTTTTCTGCATTGAGTAGTAGTTGTGATCAGTTTTTTAAGGTGTAAATCAGACATTGAAGGAAAAATGGCCAGAACCAGTGAAGTATTACAGTTCCTTAAAACTCTGATATTATCTACTGTTGATGACACATTACAAATCAGTAAAGGATCTCTCTCAGAAATTCAGACATGTTTACAAAATGCACAGGAAAAGATCGATTTTTTGCAGCTTGAATCTCAGCTACAGCAAGAAGAATTACATCAAAATAGACACCATTCTGAACCTGTTTTTGTTCAGAACATTGAGACAACCACCCATCAGCAGCATGTTAATAATGTTACAGTTCATTCAAATAAAGCAGCAGTTGTACATGCAGATGCAGAAACTCAGTCAGCACTTCCCAAGCCCATCGTCAGACCTTGGGAACAGCTTGTCCACAACAAGCACAGAACTGGTCTTGGATATGACAAGGACTTGTCCTTTCATATTCCAGACTATGCCAAGCCCATTCAGTTTCAGAGTGCTGGATTCATTCATGACAGTTCATCTACTCTTCATGACAGTTCAGCTTCAGCTGTTCCAGACTCTGCCCCTCTTCCACAGCAACAACAACAACAACAAAAACAACAGATCGTGAAATGCCAACACTGTGATCAAGTTGGCCATTTGAAAGATCACTGTTTTGATCTTCAACCATGTAAGCACTGTCATAAAACCAGTCATTCTTCACACAGATGCTTCAGAAACAAACGTCCTGCAAGAACAAAGATTCATCTTGGATGGATCGCTTCTTGGCAATGGGCATCAACAGCCAAGAAGATATTCCAAACACATGTCAGAACTTGTTCCAGAATATTGAACAGTCTTGCAGTTGAGTTTCCTCCATCATCTCACCTTGTATCTGACAGGGGGGGAAATGATGGTCATCTACAAGCCTCAAAGTCACATCACGCGAGCCTGAGCCACAACCTGCCACACCAGTTTCAGAGTTGTAGCCCTAGACAAAGATGCCCGTGAACATGCCTTCAGTTGGAAATCTGGGACACTTCCTCTAGCAGAAGACTTCAGCTTCTTGCCAGTTTTGGAAGCATTCCAGGAACACAATTGAGAACACTTCCTCTAGTAGAAGACTCCAGCTTCTTGCCAGTTTTGGAAGAGTTCCAGGAATTGCATTAAGCATTCCAGAGTTGTTGGTTTTCCTTAAACCATCACAGGTTGAGACTTCCCTTTTCAGGTTGAAGTTTTACCTTTTATGTGGGGTGAGACCTCCCTTTTATGGTTGAAGGTTTCCCTCTTTAAAACAATAGGATCACTTCCTCTAGCAGAAAACTTCAGTTTCTTGCCAGTTTTGGAAGAGTTCCGGGAACTGCACTAAGCGTTCCAGTGTTGGTGGTCATCCTTAAACCACTGCCCTTTTTTACCAACATTTCATAGAGCACATTCAGCCTAGTGCTGCCATGCATTTTTTGCACATTTTGTATTACAGCTCTCTTCTTGGACTCATACATAACCCTTCGGATTAAGGGGGGGAATGTTGGACACCTAATCCTCAATGGGTTAGTGTGGAAGTCGAATGGACAAAAGCAGTCCAAGAGACCTTGGGATCTGAAACCCAAGAGTCACATAATGTACTATAAATGTATATCTCATGTTAATAAAAAATGTATTGCATGATTTATCTTTCACATTGTCTTTGCTGTCCATGTGTGTTTAACAAAAGGTTTTGCGCAACCTCACTTTTCCCATAAAATGGAATGATTATCATTCGGATACCATCCTAAATGCTCCTTACTAACTGTTGGATGATCCATTTGTCTCTAAAATATTCCCCTTCCAATGAAGAGGGGCAACAAAATGAATGTTGTACTAAGCCACAATCCAAATCCAAATGCTTTTGCAACTTTGCAGCTCTACATAACAAGCATAACTGTTTCAACTTTGTATAAACCAAGCAACAACTATCCGTAACATCAGAGCAATATAGCCCTTCCATAATTGCTAAACTGTTATTGAGAATTAATCACCCAGGCACTCTAGTCTTAAAGAGTGGTATCTGAAATACTTGGGCACCTCTAAAGGCTTCTGGTTTTATTTTCTTGCGTGTACCATCTCCAGTCAAGGTGATTTGTGTTGGAAAAATAACTAGGTTTGGTCTTCATAAATTGTCTTTGTACTCATATATGATGTAAAGAAGAAAGAAAAAATATTTATTTATTTATTTAAGAAGCATGGGTTTCATGCTTGATAGGTCAAGGCATCCATTGCATGCCTTTATGTTTTGTTCCAAGTCAAAAGGATGTCAATATCTTGTTTACAAGAAGTCAATTAAGACCTCTAGCTACAAGTCTAAAATGCACCACAAAAAGCTTTGTAAGTCAACCTTAAGAGACATTACAGGTCGATCTATTAAAGCACAAGAAAGTCGGCCTGCAGACCTCTATTCATGTCAGCCTAAAACTTGATCATGTCCGCGTCACAAACATACAGAAACAAGTATATATTGGAGCCTAGTCGGATTCATTTGGACAGATCATATCTGAAGTTTGATTACTTGAAAGGAGCATACAAGAACTAAACAAGAAGTGTAAGAAAAGGAAAGGAGAAACTTACTGAAATTACAGTGGCACTTCAGGGGTCCAAAAAGTTGCAAAGAAAAGTTACAGTCATATTACAGGGGTCCGAAAAGTTGAGTCATATCACAGGGGTCCAAAAAGTTGCAGTGAAAGGCACAGTTATATCACAGAGGTCTGAAAGTTGCAGTAAGGAAGTGCAATTCTTTTGTTGACTTGTGAGGACTTGTAGCTAGAAGGTGGTTTGACTTGGTCATTGGAAATCTCATGTTGATCTGATTCTATAAGAAGTGGATTGTTCGGGTTTTCCCCAAGTTGTGGGGTTTTGCCCTGGCGTAGAGCCTATATCTTGTGTTCTGTGTTTCATGATCTTCATATTTTTGATAATTACTTGATGAAGAAATAAAAACAATATAATAAAATGCCAACTAATATCACAAGTAACTATCAAGTTAGGAAAATCAATATTAATCTATAAACTCAGTGATTTTCCAACATGGAATCAGAGCCAGGTTAAGAAGAAGGCTTGAAGATCACTGATGTTGTCATGATTTGAAGATACCTTTACTCCATCAATGGAAGAAAGATGAAGTGACATCCTATAGCAAATTCTGGCCAGCACTTAAATGTAGTAATGTAACTGAAGCAATACGAGTTTTACATTCTATTCTACAAGATCTACTTCTGTTCTACAATTTGAACGATCAAATTCCAAAGAGCAATGTTCTGAAAGGATGAAGGACAATCAAAAGATATGTAAGGTATGCAATCAAATATGATACAATAATCCAAGTTTAGAAGTGACAATTATTACAATTCAAGACTACAGTAACTCGATGTATGACGTCTCCTCCAAGCATATGACAAAGATGGTATCCAAATTATCCTTTGCCTATCTCAGATCGAGATCTGGAAATCACAGAATCTAAAAGGTTTCTTCTTATATCTAACTATGCTACAAGACCTCCTTCAAAATACTTCTCAGAATTATACAGGTACTGATCACTCCAGGGACATTCTGAGCTATGTTACCGTATCCGTCAGGCCTAATGGCTGGATCCGCGGATTCCTGGATCAGAGACGGATTCAGATCTGGATCCACAGAGATCTGCCCAACTTATCTCCGTGGGTAAAAAACCGTCAACAAACGTCAGCACAAAATTCCAAATGGAGGTGAGTAAGTGGTTTACAGAGGGCTTTTTTTGCTGAACGGTGGCCAGGGTTTTGGTGAGTGTTTCGCACCAGCATGATGGCTCAGATGGGTGTGAATGGTGTCGTATTCAATTCCCTGCCCTCTTTTCGCCATAGGGAAAGCATTGGTCAGATCAGAAGGCAAACCCTCGGTTATAGTAGAGGATTTTTTACCTAGAGTGGTTTTTGTTGTGGATCTGTTGTTAAAGCAGTCAGATTTGGAAGTTCTCAATTCTCTGAATAAAGTGAGTTGCCGAAATGGAGGAGTAGATGGAGATCTGCGGTGCTTGTTTTGCCTTTCGACCAATCGGCCTTTTTCTTCAACAGATCAGGTGGTCTGGCTTTTGTTTATGAAGTCATTTTTTCCACTGCAACCCCTTCCACTCCTTCAGATCCTTATTTCTGCATAGATCTAGCTATCGATTTGCGTGAGTGTCAAGTATGGACTCCCGATCTGGGATCAAAGATATCTTTCCAGGTTTTTTTTAAAACCCTAGATGGAAAATCAATATTATTTTGGGTTCGGGCTTCAGAGTGCGTCAAACAATTGAAGAAAAATATCCTGCACATTTTGGGTATCCCGATGCTCCTACAAAGCCTGATATGCAGAGGAAAATCCTTGCAGGATGAACTGCGGTTACAAGATTATAACATTACTTCGTCATGCAGCATCATCTTAAATTTGAGGCTTCGAGGAGGCTCTCTTGGATCAAGCAATCCAAAGGGCGCAGGGGGTGTGTCCAGATCTAGTCTTCCCAAAGGAACAAAGTCGAATCAAGGACAAGTAAATGGAGGTCTTTCGTTCAAAGACATCTTCAAAGGGAAGTTTGTTGCCTCAGCCAAACTAGATCAGTCACACAATATACCCAACACCTTGATGACGGTGTTGGACCCGCCAACATGTCAAAGGGATCTCCTTGGTAAGAAGTCCCAATTAGACCTTAGACCGTTTGGTGTAGGAGTTCCAGTAGTGGGTCGTAAGGTAATGCCTTGATCGTGATGTCGCACAGAGGCAAGTAAGATAACTCTGTCAGTAGCAAGGGTGTGTCTGCTGCATTGAGTCAAGGAAGGTGTATGAGAGGTTCTAACACATAGGGGGGAGATGAGGGTGAAAGGGATCAATCACAACTTGGCTAGTAACACACAACACAAAAGGACATACACAGCTTCCGGCGGAGCAGTCCACTCGGATGCGATAGTCACATCATACAAGGAAAGATAACACGTACAACACTCACAAATCAGTCTGAATGAGTGCAACGGTTGTTACAACAAGGTTCATGTGAAGGGTCTGTTTGATGTCCGGTAGAGCAGTCGACACAGACAGGACAACATTAACAACATATACAACACATTTGCAACAAGATTCATATAATTGCATACAAATCAATTCATACACAAATACGTAAGTTAAACAACATCTGTCATTAAGGCAACCAGAACAGTCCAACTAGAATAACAACATATGCATGAACATGTGTTAGCTTTTATTATATAAAGAAGTGTAAGTTCCAATCATACAATACATCCATGTAAACCTGCTAGCCCCATCAGTGGAACGTTACAACCACATCCGTCTGCTCCTCCAAAGAGATGAACTAGCTCTGTGCAGTGGAGAAGCCAAGGCGCATTACAATATTGTCCAAGCTCTTTCCAAGATAGTCTTATCATAAGCTTGGCTGACCAAAAGCCTTTACAATGAGTTATGAGGGACTATTTATAGCAAAGGGTGGGGTGACCCTTGACATTCCCCTTTGTGACAGTTCAACTACCCTCATGACTCTTCGCCTACTCTATGACTGTTACATCTAACTATTGACACTTGACTTACACTTGACATGACTCAACATTACAATGCACATGTACTCATGTGAGACAACATGGATTGAGCAAGCCTTGCAAGACATCACTGACATTCGGTCTGCTGTGATGAGACCAACTCTTTGACATGCTTGTGATGGTGAAGGTGGTGAGTTGATGCCAAGCTTGGTCATTCGTGATGGTGTGCATGCACCTCATGGTGACATCTTGCTGAAGTGAACTCTTGCCTCTGTTGCAACCGGTGCATTGGTTCGGCTCCTTCATCCAACTCGTCTGCTAACATGCGCATGGTCTTCTTGGGTGCGGCTGAATCGGCAACACACTGATGCATAGTGTCCGTGTTGATCTTCAAGTGTGTGCTGGTGGTCATGCGCATCAACTTGCCGAAGTACATGTTCAGCTCCAGTTGGACTTGCTTCTTATCTTCGCCTTGGTGAGTGTGTTGAATGGGTTGGATTGCATGTGTGCGCTCAATGACATGCATGATACTAAATCCCTTGCATGTGATCAACAACATTGCTCACCATGTTTGCTCCGTGTCAGCTGTTGGGATGGATCTTTAACTTGTACAGGCACAATTTCATCCGTGAGTGCATGTTGCGCTCAGTACTGTTCCTGTTCCTGCTGCAACTCATTCGTCTGTTTGTGCAATTTCATGTTTTTCTTGAGTTGTTGCTTGAGCACATGCAACTCCTTCTTTGTTCCATTCTCTATCTTCGCACAATCTTCATGTTGCATCGTCACCTCATAGCCGGAGTCTCCAAAGTTGCTTTCATCATCAATGGATCTGCTTGATCTTGCAACCTTCTTCCACCTCCGTGTTGTCAACAACCCTCCTCTTGCATTCATTGCATTTAGTATGCTGTCTTTAGTTGTTGTTTATGATGCTGCTCCCTGTGATCCTGTTGTTGTCATATCTTGATTCCCTTGTCTATGAACAACTTTATGTCTTCGTGGGTAGGCAAGTCCATAAACACTTGATCGACTGCATCACCAAGTGTGCTCTGAATGGTGTCTTCGTCTCTGCTCTCCTGGAAACCATTGTGCTTGTACTGCTGAGAGGAAGATGAACACCTGTGATACTTGGAGACATGGCAACACTCATGGCTAGCAATCTATTAGTCGAAAACCAAAATAAACATGAAAACTAACTTGCAACATACCTAGGTGAATGATCATGAAGGTTGCGCAATTTCGGCTGGGAGGTTGGGAGACTGACTGCCAAGACTGCACAAGGCATGGTCTGGGCTACTGGGAAACTGATTGACTGCTGGAACTGCGCAATGCACAGTCCAGTCTCGCTGTTGGGATTGCGCAATGCGCAATTCTAGCTGGGAAGTACTGCTGGCCCGGGGACAGATTTGTGCAATTTCTTGGGCCAAGCAGCCACTGTCCTCCAGAAATGCACAAAACAATCCTGGAGGCTAGTGCTAGGCAGGAATGCGCATTTCTGTAGAGGAAGGTGAGCCTTCCCCAGATTGCGTAATGTAACCTTGGTGGAGGCAGAGTCCGGGCCAAGGTTGGCTCGACTCACCGACGGGCAACTGAAAGCAAATAAGACAGTGAATGCATGGCGACACTAAGTGATAGCAGAAGTGATCGACAGTGCATGCAAAACATGAATGAAAGATTTAGCAAACATATCAACATGCATGTGGGTGAGGCAGTTCGTCGGTTGGGCGAACGTCCGTGCAAAACAATTTCATGCATGCGACAATAGTGAGATAGCAACAAAAATTGAAACAGAGCTAGGACAAGCTAGAATACATGTAAACGACAACAAGCGTTCAAAGAAATCAAGCAAACAATACTCACACAAGAGAAAACACAAAAAGCGATAGAAATGCAACACAAGGCATGGGAAGCGGGCTTACCCCAAAACAGCTGAGCTGAATGTGCCGACTGCTCCTAGATGTGATGTGGGATGTCAGAGTTGCAAGGTTGATGTGAGGAATGAATTCTGCAGCGTCTGACTGATGAGTTTTGGTAACATCGAGGTTGTGACGCGCATGCCACAAATCTAGGGGAAGCGACACTTGGTGGGAGGTTTCTGAATTGATCCTTGCATGTAACCTCCAACTGCTAAACATAGATCCCTGAAACAAGGGATGCCTTTGCATGCTGCCTTAGGAGAAGCAGCTTATGCATGCAAGTCTGTTTTGCTCGGTCTCAGAGGGAACCGGTCAACTCAGCTGCACATGCAAGAGGTTGTTCGATTGCTTGAAGGAAATGCACATTTTTGGCTGGGAGCTGGGCTGACTGCCTAGGAGATTTGTGCAATTTCTGGGCAGAGCAGCTGACTGTTGCCCATATTTTCGCAAATTCTGGACTGAGCAGCCCTGTTGGGGAAAATTGCGCAATTCCTATTGGGCGTGTTGACTAGCAAGATTGTGCAATTTCTGGAGGGAAGGTTGGTTGCCCTTTAGAGATGCGCAATTTTCTTGGGGAAGCTGCTTAGCCTACAGCTGGACTGAGTCTGGGTGAACACTCTGTGAGGGGAATGCATCAAGCTATGATCGACAGGCTGCCTTTGTGCATGCAAGACACTGAAGCTTGTGAACTTGATGAATCAAGACAAGCTGCTGTGAAAAGTTGGAAGGGAGGTTCCAAAACGAAGCTAAGGCAAAATTTTGGAGGGTGGTTGTAGTCGCTATAACACTTGGCGACACACTAGTAGAACTCCAGCTCTTTGAATGGACCTTGTTCGTGAAAAGCAAGTCTAACACCTCCAGAAGTATTGTTCAGCTCTTAGCTCATCTTGGTTTCACACTAGTTTGATTGTAAAATGTAGCATCTAGCAAGCTCTTGATCGATTAACACTCATTCCAAGCCAAGGCAACACAGTTGTTTCGATTGGTGTTGAGGGGTATATAGGTGCACAAACAGTATAGTCGTCAAAGTCATAGTTTTATCTCTGGTGTTGCCCCGCTGCCAACAGGCCTTGACAGTACCCCGGTGGAGTCACATAGGAACGCAAGCATGGCTCCACTGCCAGCGAGCCTAGTCAGTACCCTGGCGGAGTTACTTGCATCACCTCCCTGTGCAGGAAGCCCTTCTCTTCTTTCACCTTATTCATTTTTCACTTTGAATTTTTTCGACTTTTCATTTTTTTCATTTTTACTCTGCATAACACTTATTCATTTCAGAGGCGGAAGAGGGATCCCGACTTATTGAGAGCAGAAGAGGTTGTTCCAGCAGAGAAGTAAATTATGGTATCTCTGACATGTCCGTTAAGGTTTTTCCCCTCACCTTACTCTACTTGATTGAGCTGACAAGGGTTAACCCAAAAACAACTGACTAGATAAAGTCACACTAGTTAGCGCGCAAGCATTGTGTTATCACCAAGGTTCTCTTCAACCAATACGTATTTTCCTTCGACGTATCATGGACTAAGACTAACAAGCTCATCATACATAGGCAAGATGACAGATAACCAAGTAGTGATCGCTGTACAAGCCCTGTGGTTTCATACAAGACTAACCTACGAACGAAACCAATGAACTAACAAACATCAAAGCAAAGCAAAAGCAGAAGCGAAAGTGAAAGCAAAGCAAGTAAGCAAACAAGCAAGTGAACAAACCGGCAAACAAAGCATGTAAGTAGACAAGCATGCAAGCAAACAACTGAAAGCAAACACTACTCCTACTCCTACACTAACAGTGCATGGGCCTGATCACGTGAAGTGATACTTCAAATGCAGCCACCGACGCATTGGTAAACCCATGTTGGTGAAGGCTTGGTCTGTGAATAAGCCAGTTGTGCAACCAACAAAAAAGAAAGATATAACAATGAAGACAACCACACTTTGTGTTTCAAAGTGCCCATGGGACATAAGTGAGTGCAAGTGCATGACGAGCAGTTTGTGGACTTATCATGGTGCTGGGTGACACTACGTGCAACTTTGCAGCACAAGCACAGTGTTGACTATGACATGCAAGCAAATGAAAGAAACAAAGATAACTTGCATCGCGCACGAGTGCTTGCAATGTAAGACTCCTCAAATGCATGGGAAATGAGATCGTGCAATTCGAGTGGAGGAAGTGTGATCTGTGAGTGAGATGGATCTTTAATGCATACAGATGAGTGATGAGGAGCCTTGGGTGATTGAACAATTTCATGATCAGAAGTGACAGAAGTGAGACTAACCCCAAGAGAGCTAGGACCTGACATAACCATCAGCTCGGGCTGAAGTGCCTTGACGGTCTTGGGTGTTTCAACTTCATCATCAGATAGATTATCATAAACCGGTGGCTTTGAAAGATCAACTACGATAGAGTCATGGTCATGATAAAAAATGGAAGTAAATTGATCACAACTGCCACAATCAGAAAAATCAATGAATTCTTCGACATCCTCATGATCAGATACCTCAAACAGAGGGGTAGATGAAAAGTGAACAAACTCGTCCTCTGTATCTCTGGAAACGACAGATGAAGGATTAAGTGGATCTTTAATGAGTAACTTATCCTCTCCGTTGTTGAATGATGGACCAACATTTGGTGAGTCCTATGAGTGATCAACAATGGGTGCATCCGTGGATGAAGACACACATGAAAAATCTTGGATGGCAGGTTCACCAAAGAGGTTAGGAAAGAACAGAGGGGGCTCAGATGCAAAGGAGTCATCCTTCGCCGAGTGTTGATGCTCAAGCTCCCACTCATACTCTTCATGAATGACAGCACATGTTGGTTGTGCAACACCAACTTTGTCAATGGGTTGTTCCTCGTTCACAACAAGTGAAGAGTCTGGAATGGATGAACACAAGACAACATCATTTGAAGGAACACCCAAGTGCGAAGACGGAGGTCGAAGAAAAGAATGCATATGAGAACTTGAAGGACTCACAACCAAATCTACGCGAAAATTGAGTGAAGTGATGTTGGGAGAGTGTGAAAGATGAACAGGTGTGTGAGTATGCTCTTCAGCATCACTTGGCAGTGGTGGAGTTGTTGAATGAGAGGGAGGCGGACAGTCAGTTGAGATGGTGTCCGCATCCACATGAGATTGCACAGCTCCATCAATGAAGAATGTTGAGCGAGGCTTGATTTCAAGCTTTCTCTTGGGATGGGCAGATTTCTTAAGGCAATACTCGAACTGGTCCCAAAGATAAGAAAATTTCATCTGGCTCCTCGAAGCTTGAAACTGCAAGTCACGGAAGCGCTGCCAAAAATCAATAACTGATTCATGCGAAGCCCTCCGTTGTTGTAACAATTTCCGGTCAAGATGGTCTGGATCAAAATGATAGAACATGTCTTCAATGAGATCACAGAAGTGCTCAAATGAGTGCACGGTGTCAGCTGGTAGGCTGAGCACCCAACAAAATGGAGATTTGCGAAGTGTGTATGCAAGCAGCAAACCGACCTGTTCGTCAGAAAACTCATCTTCCTCATGAAGCATGGAAAGAAAGTTATGTAAGTGCTCAGGCCAGGCCACTTCGCCTTCACCATCATACGTGTGAGTGGACAAGAGATTGAAAAGCTTCCCCATGATGGAGACATCTTCACGATTCGAAAAACACCACGGGGGAAGAAGAGTGCAAGACTCCATGAAAGATGTGCAAAGGTTCTGTTGTCGCACAGAATGTCTAGGCACCGCAACAACGGCTCAAATCGGGGGCTATCACCGTGATCCACAATCTCTCTGTTTAAGTTGTCTCCCTATAGCAGGCTAAGGGGGGTAGACCCTACGAAAATGGAATGAAGGAGAACTAGTTGGAAACTAGCCAGTTCGGGAGACACAGTGAAGCGACCAAGTACTTGATTTAGATTTAGCAAGATTTATAGGATTTGATTAGATTTTAAGCAATTGATGCCAGTGCCTTATGGAGTCAACTATCTTGCTAGGAAATTTAGGACCAAGTAATTGATTTGCAACTGCTGCTTGGATGAATGACTATCTTATATGAAGTGCAGATCCTAAAGTTAATATGAGATGCAAGAATCTTGGTTAATTTTAGTTAAATGCCTATCTAAGTTTTAACCCTTCGATCCTTTCTATATTGAGCCTGATTTCATAGTAATTGGTAGAAAGAAGATAAGGTGAAGCACACTAAGGTGTGATTAACGATACCTCTCCTAAAAATCTAACATACCCAGTGCCTCCAGCGCTGCAGAGAGCTGTGGCTCTGACGACTGCAAGGTCACCGTTTTAAGTACTATTGAAAGTAGGCTTCTCAAGCAAAGATGGATGGATACCTATCTCTCTATCGATCAAGCTTATGCTTGGAAGTAAATTTTATTGATGCAAAACTAACTTATATGCAAATGCACCAGACGATGAGAAGAAGTTAGGCCCGAGGATTAGAAACACTTGTGTTGCAAAAACCCTTAATCACCAAAATAAAATGTTTGCTTTATTGGATGAAGACTTAAAAATAAACCACAAGCTTATTTCAAATCTTTTTGATACAATTATAGCTCAAAGAGAACAATAACTTCTTTGCAATCAATGTCAATAGATGCTCAAAAAATACGCAGTTTATGAAACAAAAGATATGCATTTTATCACAATTCCATGACAGAGTACTTAATTTTCAGAAATTAGTTTTTAGGACAGCAATAAAAAAAACTTTATGACAGCAACAATATGACAATGAAAACAGTAAGCTATCAATGATATCTTTATGCCAAAAATTTACTGAAAAGTTTCCAAACTTGCCCACATGAATTATAAAAAAAAATTCAGCCTATTATGAAGTGATTTCCAAAATTATGTCAGATCTGATATATTTATTACAACCAACAATTAATACATGAGATAAGCCTAAACGATGAATTCCCAACTCAAGAAATTAATTCCTTAATGTATTAGACAACTTAGGGATTGATTTTAGGCTAACCCACATGAAATTTTGCCACAGTTATATTTCAGACTTCAGAAACAGAATGATTTAGAGATAACAGTCACCCAAAATGTAGATCTAGGCCAAATTTTTGATACACATCAAACATAAATGACTTATTAATGTATTTTGCAATTTGTTTAGTTATTTTCAAACCACTTAGATGTATTTTTCACCACTATTAGAAAGGTATATGACTGCTGTAGCAAACAGTGAGAAAAATATGGTTTAGAGATCAAACCCTTAGGCCGTAGGCCTTGAAGATCATTTGCCTAAGTTGCCAAAAAAATTTCAATACTTGAAACACAAATTCTTATCAATTTTTTTGCAAAAACCCACCAATGATTAGCTTTAGAAAATCAAATATTCAAATCAGAAATGGAGCAAGGGGAATCTAGGGCCAATGAGAGCTAGCACTAGGCCCAATAGAACTAGCATTGGGCTAGGAGAAGGTAGATTTCGGCTTAGGAGCCCCAAAACTTGAAATCCTTGTTCTGAAAAAAAATATTTTGCTTCAGATTTTCAGATTTATTGCAAAATCTTTAATGGTTGGCCTTGCAAAAGTATTTGGGACAAGATATTGCCCTCCACGGCATAGATCTGTCTCAAAATCCCCAGATCTACTTGAAAAAATCTCAGATCTATCAGAATTTTCACAAAATATTTAAAGGATTTTGAAATTTTAGAGAGGTACTAGCCCAAAAACACCCTGCAGAAAAAAAGATTATCGTTAGATAAATCTTGAAGCTTTATACGAAGTAGGCTTTTCAGAAAATATGTGTTGAGAGTTGGCTGGTCGAACCGAGGACTATCCCCAGACGCTCAATGAGACACTGAGACATCCTCTGCAAACACTAGATCAACCATCAAATCAAGTAGAGAAATAGAACAACAATAAAATTATGAAGAAACAGAGATATCTGCTACTTCAATCAAAATTAAAAATGTTACCCTAGATCCATCAAACTGAATAAGATACCTATATTCAGATTATTCTAAGAGAGCTATTGATAGATAGCTTTCACATAATATTAAGTAGAACACCTGTATCATAATCGACTTGGGTTGTACACCCCAAGTACACTTTCAACTCGTTGGCCAAACGAGGAGCGATATTCCTGACAAGTCCAACTTGTGGGTATGGTGCCAACTGGGGTATACTCTGCAAAGACTAGACAGGGGAGCAACAGTCTCTGACCCTTTGAAGATAGGGGAGCAACATCTTCAACCCTATGGGTAACAGGTAGGGGTCATACTCTATTGTCCAAAGTTCCTTCAACCCCAAGATCCTTCTATCTCAATTGCGGACCCTAGGAGCTCAGACAGGGAGGAAGAGTTGACTTAGTGTCCTCAATCAACGCTGCTCTCATCATACTCAAATCTGGTATCAGATTGTCTCAATCGTGGTGTTTCCTATTCATACAGGACATCAAATCAAATATCATGTCAAAACATAAATAATCATATTAATAACAAAAGGATACCATAATCATCCTCTCTCTCAAGGAGGTGCCAACCACAAGCTTGAGCTTGTTTCGAACAGCCGCACTGTCTCAATGGATGAGAGTATCTCGTATCCAACTATAAAAATGATATTTTCTGCCAATCGGATCTCACTCTATGTCATCACAATGTATCCATGTCATATCCAGATCATGATCAGACAACTCTCTAAGGAGCTTCTTCATCTTGCCTCACAGCTAGCCATGCTAGCAACATCGTACTCATCCTCAATCGTACTATGGACCTCTCATCCAAGATATCATGGCAAATCTCATACTAAAGCAACATCCAAATGTGCTTAACAATAATCTCTATCAACAACAATACATCCATGCAGTCACATATCATAGGAGAACTATCTCAACCTCAAAAATAGAATATCTCATGCAGATATTTCAAAGGATGCTCGGTGGTGTGAAAATTCAATTGCCTGAATCACCACTGCAACAATTGATTAAGTTCCTTCTATTTGTTAATCGTTGAACAAATTATCTACTGTTTCCTACAATAAACACCAAAACTAATACACTGTAGTCTCCACCAATTAAATTATACGCGGAAACAAGAAACTGAGCAAGAAGGAAATACACAACACATTACACCGTTGGTTTTGGACAAATGACCCCGGAAAAACCCAATGTGGGAAAACTGGTGCAGTAGCTGAGGGTTTTATTATTAAGCAGTAGTTTTTTGAATACAATCTCTAGATGCCTTACTGGCTATCCAGTATAGAGAATATCACTGACAAAAGAATAGTGAGAAGTACCTCACACTATCACCGACGATTCCGACTGATCCAGCCACAGAATGGATTTTCCCTTGCTGCCTCTTCGTCAGCCCATCGTCATGGCATCTAGGGACAACGTCACTCCCTCTGTTGATCGATTTTCTTCCCAGGAACTTCGATTTCCACCTCTCGGTCTCACACCCCGACTTCCGGCTTCAGAAATCGATTCCTCCAGCAAAAATACAGACCTCCTCAAGGCTCTGCGCTACCTCTGCGTCAGCCTACGCTAGCTAGCTTAGCCTCTGCGCTGCATCTCCCGGATCTCTCTCTGCTTCCTCTACTTAGTATTCCCGGATCAAGAGAAATATCCAACCAGAACTATCCATGCTCTTCACTACAAAAGATCACTTCGAATTCTCTTCCTGACAACTACTGTGCTTCAGAAATTCAATCTTCTAATCTCCACTCAATGTGTCTTCCAAATGCCCATCAAGCCTCTTCTTATAATCCTTCTATTAAGAAGCAATGACCCAAATTAGATGCTAATCAATGGCTCAGATTATTTTGGCTTGATCCTCGTCTTCTTCTAAAAGTTTCACTCACAGTTAGATTAATACCCTTCAATTATTTTAATTTCCTAAGTTTAGACTTAGGCACCCTTTAAAAATAATTAATTATTTTAATGAAAGTGTCTCTGGCTGGAATTTCCGAAAACGATTTCTGGGTATTGTGGAATACATGTATCCAAGATTCCCTGCAAATTTTGAGACTTAGAGCACATCTGATGCTACTAGAAATCAATAGGTGGTAACTCTATGTGATTGAAACAGCTCACTCATGAATTTATTCAATTTTTTGCACATCATATATATATATATATATACAGATGGATGTTCAAAATGGAACATCAATGCTTCAATCAAGAGTCGGATGACATGTCAAGTTCAACATCTTTGAACTTCAAATCGGAGTATCCAAGGATTTGCATTTCCATTATTCAAAAACATTTTCAAATAGTTTTGCAATATGGAATTTCTTTCTCAAATTTCAGAAATCAATTCATCATTCCATGATACTTCATTTCGAGTTTCAAAAGTTATCTCCCTCTGACTTAGATCATCAAAGGCTCATCACTTGTCAAGAGTAGACCTTCAGGATATAAAACCAAAGCCATAATCAAAATCAAAGCCATGCCTTGGAACTCATCATCCTGACTTCATCAAATAACTGTCAAATATAGACATATCTAGATCAGGGAGCTTGCTTCATGCAATGCTCTTAAGCATAATGCCTTGCTAAGCCAACATAATCAACCTTACATAAATCAATGTTGTACCATCACATCAACAAAGTTAGCTTATCAAAATTTAGAAGTTGGATCACAACTGTTATCAAAGTCATTGTTGAAATTTGGTACCGGAGGACAGGTGGTTCCCTAAGGCTTTGATCTTTGGCCTAGGGAAAAGCGTCCAAAAGAATTTAATTTTTCTCTTAAAGTGACTTTATAATTTTTATAAAGTCAAATCTAATTTAAAAGTGACTTTAAGTGATAAAGTTACTAAAGTCTAATTTTAAAGTGACTTTAATAAAGTCAATGTAAAATTAGAAAGGAAAAGTGACTTTGGAAATAAATGACTAAGTCGGTCTTTATTAAAGTGGGGTGAATTAAAAAAATAGAAAGTGAGATTTAAATGAGCATTTAATCTCAGCCCTAGATCTCAATCTATTTCAGCCATCGGATTTAGGGATTATCCAAAAATCACTTAGGGTTAGATTAAGGGAGGAAAAGGAGGAAAAGGTCATTCATTCTTTCATGATCAGATTGAGAGGAGAGGAAGAGAGCAAGGGAGATTTCTGGACAATGAGGAGAAGGAGTTTCAGCAAGTCCATACAGCAGAATTTCAACAGCGAAGTTTCAGCAACAGAGTTTCAGCAAGGCTGAGTTTCAGCAAGTCTGTACATCGGAGTTTCAGCAGGGCGGAGTTTCAGCAAGGCTGAGATTCAGCAAGTCTGTACAGTGGAGTTTCAGCAAGGCTGAGTTTTAGCAAGTCTGTACAACAGAGTTTCAGCAAGGCAGAGTTTCAGCAAGGCTGAGTTTCAGCAAGTCTGTACAGCGGAGTTTCAGCAAGGCGGAGTTTCAGCAAGGCGGAGTTTCAGCAAGGCTGAGATAAGTTGTAAAAGTTTGCTTGCTGATTTTTGCTGAATATTTCTCTTACTGTAAAAAGCATTTTCCAGAAATAAAAGAAGCTTTCGAACTGGTTTTCCCCAAGAGTTGTAGGGGGTTTTTCCAGGGTCACCTTGACCAAAAATCATTGTGTTTAAATGTGTTGAATGGTTGTTTGTATGTGCTGATATTTATTTCTACATTTTCCAGCATTCTGTAAAATTTCCAGAATTTGTGTTTTTAGCGAAATTTATTTTCCAGTTGTTGAATGTATGGATATGGGAAAGGGCATTTAACTATTTTGGAGAAATAAGGTGAAACTGAAAACCGGGGTGGGAAATGAGAAATTTTTACAGTCATCAACATCACAATATCAATTCTTTCAACCAGGAGATAGGTGGAGCTCATATCAAATCATGACTTCATTTATTATCATGCCAACAAGATGTAGTCAAACATGCAATGTCAATCCAAACTTCATTAGGGTATTTTCCTAATCATAGCATAAGTCATTTCTGTGTCTCTGGCTGGAATTTCCGAAAACGATTTCTGGGTATTGTGGAATACATGTATCCAAGATTCCCTGCAAATTTTGAGACTTAGAGCACATCCGATGCTACTAGAAATCAATAGGTGGTAACTCTATGTGATTGAAGCAGCTCACTCATGAATTTATTCAATTTTTTGCACATCATCTATATATATATATATATATATATACAGATGATGTTCAAAACGGAACATCAATGCTTCAATCAAGAGTCGGATGACATGTCAAGTTCAACAACATCTTTGAACTTCAAATCGGAGTATCCAAGGATTTGCATTTCCATTATTCAAAAACATTTTCAAATAGTTTTGCAATATGGAATTTCTTTCTCAAATTTCAGAAATCAATTCATCATTCCATGATACTTCATTTCGAGTTTCAAAAGTTATCTCCCGCTGATTTAGATCATCAGAGGCTCATCACCTGTCAAGAGTAGACCTTCAAGATATAAAACCAAAGCCATAATCAAAATCAAAGCCATGCCTTGGAACTCATCATCCTGACTTCATCAGATAACTGTCAAATATAGACATATCTAGATCAGGGAGCTTGCTTCATGCAATTCTCTTAAGCATAATGCCTTGCTAAGCCAACATAATCAACCTTACATAAATCAATGTTGTACCATCACATCAACAAAGTTAGCTTATCAAAGTTTAGAAGTTGGATCACAACCGTTATCAAAGTCATTGTTGAAATTTGGTACCGAAGGCAGGTGGTTCCCTAAGGCTTTGATCTTTGGCCTAGGGAAAAGTGTCGAAAAGAATTTAATTTTTCTCCTAAAGTGACTTTATAATTTTTATAAAGTCAAATCTAATTTAAAAGTGACTTTAAGTGATAAAGTTACTAAAGTCTAATTTTAAAGTGACTTTAATAAAGTCAATGTAAAATTAGAAAGGAAAAGTGACTTTGGAAATAAATGACTAAGTGGGTCTTTATTAAAGTGGGGTGAATTAAAAAACAGAAAGTGAGATTTAAATGAGCATTTAATCTCAGCCCTAGATCTCAATGTATTTCAACCATCGGATTTAGGGATTACCCAAAAGTCACTTAGGGTTAGATTAAGGGAGGAAAAGGAGGAAAAGGTCATTCATTCTTTCATGAGCAGATTGAGAGAAGGAGAGGAAGAGAGCAAGGGAGATTTCTGGACAGTGAGGAGAAGGAGTTTCAGCAAGTCCATACAGCAGAGTTTCAGCAGCGGAGTTTCAGCAAGGCTGAGTTTCAGCAAGTCTGTACAGCGGAGTTTCAGCAGGGCGGAGTTTCAGCAAGGCTGAGTTTCAGCAAGTCTGTACAGCGGAGTTTCAGCAAGGCTGAGTTTTAGCAAGTCTGTACAGCAGAGTTTCAGCAGGGCGGAGTTTCAGCAAGGCTGAGTTTCAGCAAGTCTGTACAGCGGAGTTTCAACAAGGTGGAGTTTCAGCAAGGCGGAGTTTCAGCAAGGCTGAGATAAGTTGTAAAAGTTTGCTTGTTGATTTTTGCTAAATATTTCTCTTACTGTAAAAAGCATTTTCCAGAAATAAAAGAAGCGTTCGAACTGGTTTTCCCCAAGAGTTGTAGGGGGTTTTTCCAGGGTCACCTTGACCAAAAATCACTGTGTTTAAATGTGTTGAATGGCTGTTTGTATGTGCTGATATTTATTTCTGCGTTTTCCAGCATTCTGTAAAATTTCCAGAATTTGTGTTTTCAACGAAATTTATTTTCCAGTTGTTTAATGTATGGATATGGGAAAGGGCATTTAACTATTTTGGAGAAATAAGGTGAAACTGAAAACTGGGGTGGGAAATGAGAAATTTTTACAGTCATCAGCATCACAGTATCAATTCTTTCAACCAAGAGACAGGTGGAGCTCATATCAAATCTTGACTTCATTTATTATCATGCCAACAAGATGTAGTCAAACATGCAATGTCAATCCAAACTTCATTAGGGCATTTTCCTAATCATAGCATAAGTCATTTCTGTCGCTAGGTGCAAATGCATACACCAAGGATGAGTCATGCAGGTTTCAATTTCATTTTGAATCACAACTATTATTACCTCAACCATTGTGCTAGGAACAAGGAGGCCAATTTCCGAATACCCACATAAGTCATTGTGCCCACATAACATTGACATCAGGGCAAATCAACAATCGTTAGATCAAATCATTAGACATCAGGTCAAGTCCAACTTTTCTCTCGTAGAGAGATCTGTAGTCAAAGCATATCTCACTCATTAATTCAAAGTTATTGTCAAGCATCATGACAACACACTGTTCATCTATTTAAATCATGCCAAACTCTTGTAGCACAAACATAGTGACATGTCATATGTATGTCCTGGTCACCAGCAAACACAAGTTCAGTCTGCATGTTCATGCTATAGAAAACATTCAAGCTTTTACTGCTTCCAGATCTTGTTATTTGCAACATATGTGTGGAACTGGCATCTTCTAGGTGACCATCTGATTTCATGCACAATACTTCATTTTATGTGATCAACAATTTAACCCAACAACTTCAGAAATCATATTATAGTGGCAGAATATGTTAGAGACACCTTGATTCAGAGTTCAGACAGCTTCAGAAAGCTTTAGATGATGGTTAACTGTAGTTAAACCCCTCGACGCTCCCTTCAGGTTAGCATGGGAGCGTCTTTAGCTGCCTGGATGCTACCTGGGCCTTAGCATGTGTGTGTCCAGGGACGAGATTTCCCAATTTAGTCTCTGCGACGGAGCAATAACCCTAATTTCTGTAGAAGCTTCATATCTGAGACTTTGTTGCAAATCAATTATGTCAGATGCACACAAATCATACTTCAATAGTACAAAATAGAAATAGTAATAAGAGTAAGAATCTTGAGAAGAGATTCTCCCTTTGACTGGGAATCTATTTCATTCATCTTCATTGGCTGGGAATTGACTAGGAGGCCAATTTCTGAATACCCACATAAGTCATTGTGCCCACATAGCATTGACATCAGGGCAAATCAACAATCATTAGATCAAATCATTAGACATTAGGTTAAGTCCAAATTTGCTATTGTAGAGAGATCTATAGTCAAAGAATATCTCAATCATTAATTCAAAGTTATTGTCAAGCATCATGACAACACATTGTTCATCTATATCAATCAGAAATCATGCCAAACTCTTGTAGCACAAACATAGTGACATGTCATATGTATGTCTCGGTCACTTGCAAACACAAGTTCAGTCTGCATGTTCATGTTATGGAAAACATTCAAGCTTCTACTGCTTCCAAATCTTGTTATCTGCAACATATCTATGGAATTGAAATCTTCCAGGTGACCATCTGATTTCATGCACAATACTTCATTTTATGTGATCAACAATTTAACCCAACAACTTCAGAAATCATATTACAATGGCAGAATATGTCAGAGACAACTTGATTCAGAGTTTAGACAGCTTCAAAAAGCTTTAGATGATGGTTAACTGTAGTCAAACCCATGGACCCTCCCTTCAGGTTAGCATGAGAGCGTCTTTAGTTGCCTGGACGCTACCTGGGCCTTAGCATGCGTGCATCCAAGGATGAGATCTCCCAGTTCAGTGCTTGCAATGGAGCAGTAACCCTAATTTTTGTACAAGCTTCAGATCTGAGACTTTGTTGTAGATCAATTATGTCAGATGCACATAAATCATACTTCAACAGTACAAAATGCAAATAGTAATAAGAGTAAGAATCTTGAGAAGAGATTCTCCCTTTGACTGGGAATCTACTTCATTCATCTTCATTCATGTCATCAACCTGTCTCTACTAGAGTCAAGGAACAGCAGATCTATTAGATCATAAACATATCTCTATCATGGCTATCAACATCATGGCATCAATATTTAAACTCAAAGCAGCATATAGATGCAACATAATATCTCAAAGATTATGAGCACTTTCTATCAAGTCACTTCATCAAGTTAGGACATCCAATTTAACCATATGCCATCAAGACAAGACCACAGGTAGTAAGAGATCTAGAATATCAATCTCATAGTTATATCTCTAACATCAAGGTTACAATGCTTATCATGATCAATAAGATCAAGTAAGGTTATTCAATAAAACTTTACCAAAACAATGAGAGTGTTAATCTCTCTTTCCATATGCTTTCATCATGCTTATCACAAGCATTATCAATAGACTCATGTATAGGAGTCAATGAGTTATCCTTCTATATGAAATCCATCATGACAAGTATCAAGAGTATTATTTACTAGAGTCAAGGTGCTAGCCTTCCTTATAGGATCAAGATATCCAATAGATAGATGTTAGCCAAGCATCAAGTATATCAATGTATCAACACTAGATAACATCATAGAATTCAAGAAGATCAAAATGTTCAACACCAGGTGCATCATTTCATCATAGGAAACATAGGTCCAAGTCACATTCATATGCATGTATGAGCTATCAAAGAAAGAGACATTCTCATCATACCTTAGGTTTTACCTAGCCATCAATGTTATTGCTGAAATACAACATACCATGCATACCTTGTGGTATTCAAATACCTGTGCACCTTCTCATAGGCAGCTTGTAGTGCTTGTCACCTTTTCATCAAGTACGTCTTTGCCTCTTTCCAGATCTAGCTTTTCTTTCCTGCATCTCAAATGATCCTCAAGAGGGATCCACTTATCATATATCATCAAGGAGGTTAGAAATATCCATATATTCAAATACATATGCAGGAAGTATAAGCAATAAACATAATCATCAAATCCATAGGTCTAAACAAAAGTAAGAGGCATCATAAGTCAAGTAATACTTATCTTCAATGAGAGGTGATCCTCTCCATCTTGAACCAATCTTCAAGAGCTATCAATGTCCATGGTCCATATACCAATGTTTCCTTCAATTATCCAACTAGGTCTGCTAGGGATTATCCCATCTAGGGCTTCATCAAATCTTTGTCAAGTGCTTGAGCATCTTCACATTGACCATATAGGTTCCATATCTCATATTGTTTCCATAAACCAGGGTTTTCTCTCCAACACTTATAGAATCCATCAAATCCTAATATTCAAGTTGCCTAGGGTTTTCTTCAAACCCTAGAATTTGTTTAGGTCTCCACCATCCTCTTCTTGCTTCCATCTAAGGTGTCATCATCGGGGTGATCTCCATGGATTTTCTTCAGTCCAACTCTGATACCATGTTAATTTTACATAGGGCTACATTGTTCTTTGCTTTGATAATTGCATTTCGTCATTAATACATTAAATTCACCCCATATCGTCATTACATTATTTAGATCTACACCATATTTATCAACATATGCAATTATATAGAAAGAACAACATCATCATCATCAATGCAGCAAAACATAAAGGAACAATAGAAGAAAAGCATTCACACATAGAGACACCAGGATTGGTCCGAGACCAGGGCAAAACCCACTATGGGGAAAACCCTTGCAAATCTTCTTCTTCTTAGATCGTCATCAATTGATTCAGCAAAACTGTCTCTAAAACCTTGGACGCTCCCATAAGCTTTTTTGCCAACATCTAGGGCTTTCTAGACGCTGTCTCCACCATTGTGTGCCAAAGTCCAGGGACTAAAATGCCCAGTTCTGTGCCAGCATCCAGGAATCAGAAAACCCTAGATTA
The DNA here is from genome assembly GCA_031772625.1 of Pinus tabuliformis. NCBI lineage: Eukaryota > Viridiplantae > Streptophyta > Pinopsida > Pinales > Pinaceae > Pinus > Pinus tabuliformis. Next base: position 529,873,365 of record CM062814.1, read on the forward strand.
GTGCGAGCTTCACCCCTGAGATTTCAGACCCTTGCGCAAACTTTCCTTGGACAAACCTGTGCGAAGAAAGACAATAAGAGAAGAGAAGATGGCTTGATCAATGTCCAAATGAGCTTGAGGTCTCTTCTATTTATAGGCTTTCATGAGGGTCCACTTGGGGTTGAGGCTGACCTGTCCAATTTAACATGTGTTTAGGGCTGACCTAACTCAATATACATGAGTGAATAAATAAATTCAAAAACCAACTTTCGCTTGTCCAAATAAGGTGATCTTTAGGTTGATTTTGGTCCTCTCGAAAAGAGGAATATATGCAATCATTATCTCGGGCATTTGAGCTGTCCAAGGTGGAATTTGACCTTAATTGCAAAAATTAACATGACATAAACTTCGAAGAAAGTGAAGCCATATCAATGGAAAATTCTCCAAACCTTTCGAAGGTCAAGCATTATTTGAATACATGGAAAGGGATCGAAGGAATCAAGGGATTTTTATGAAATCAGTGAAATATCCCCTCATTCGCTATATAGCGGGATTGGAGACATCAAAGAGATATATGATAAGCTGGTAGAGCTATTCTCTAAAGATGCAATAAGAAAGGTCATATCACTTAGATCTGATATACACAAATTGAAGGTATCAAAGGATGAAGGGATATCTTCATAAGATCTCAACTGCAAGATCTGGGAGAGATGATTTCAGATAAGGAAATTATCTCTTTGCACTAACCGATGAACAAGATGAAAAATGTCTATACAAGGCTATCCCATTCAACAACTTGTGGTTTCTATGCAAGATAGAGGAAGACAAGTTGAGGGCAAAAGGTATTCAGACATTTGTCGAAAAGAAAGAAGAACATAGCTAAGAATCAATGCTATGAGCAGTACAGGAAAGATTGTCCTAAGCTTAAGAAGGGTAATAAAGGGGAAGATAGGGAAGAAGTCCATTAGAAGTAAGAGCTCGTGACATCACCATAGGAACTATGAAGGATGTATGATAATCAACTATGAAGGATATAGCTCTTGGGAACCTCATTGTAAACTTAAGGAAAGGAAGAAGTCATCCAGAACAAGGCTCATCATACATCAAAGGTAACATCCGCTGGATAGGGATATGCAACATCCTCAAGATTTTCTGATGGAATCTTCATTGGAAGGTTCATCGATGTAGAGAGGAATCAAGTGTTTCATTAGTAATTCCAACGTGTGGAATTCATGGGATGATGGAATGATGACATAAGAGATGAAGCAGATCAAGGGGTTGAAGCTCTTTTCAATCAAAGAAACTGCTAAAAGAAGCCTAGATGACCTAAAGGTAAATGAGGTATGTATGCTTGTATTCAATATTATAAAGTCATGTTGTATGGTTGCAGGTAACATGGATCACGGTTCGTATTGATTTCTAGTAGCATCAGATGTGCTCTAAGTCTCAAAATTTGCAGCGAGGCCTAGACACATGCATTCTCCAATACCCATAAGTCGTTTTGGGAAATTCCACTCGGAGACAATTTTATTAAAATAATTAATTATTTTTAATGGGACCCTAAGTCTAAACTTAGGAAATTAAAATAATTGAAGGGTATTAATCTAACTGTGGGTAAAACTTCCAGAAGAAGACGAGGATCAAGCCAAAATGATTGAAGCCATTGATTACAAGTTAATCTGGGCCGTTGGTTGTCCAACAGAAAGATATAAGAAGAGGCTTAAGGGGCACTTGGAGAACACATTGAGTAGAGTTCAGAAGATCGAATTTCTGAAGTAGAGCAGCTACCTATGAGAAATTCAAAGTGATCTTTTGTAGTGAGGGGCAGGGATAGTTTTGGTTGGAGATTTCTCCTGATGCGGGAATACTCAACAGAGGAGGCAGAGAGAGATCTGGGAGAGGCAACGCAGAGCTAGAAGAGGCTGATGTAGGGCCACGTAGAGCCTTGAGGAGGTCCGAAAATTTGCTAGAGGAATCGATTTCAAAGCCGAAAAGTCGGGGTGTGAGACCGAGAGGTAAAAATCGAAGTTCCTGGGCAGCAAATCGGTCAACAGAAGGGGTGACGCATTCCCTAGAGGCTTTGACGCTGGGTTGATGCAGTGACAGCGCAGAGGCAGCCAGGGGTCGTTCATTTAGTGGCTAGATCAGTCAGATCTCTAGTGATAGTGTGAGGTATTCTCACTTATCTCTCTGTCAATGATATTCTCTGTACTAGATAACCAGGAGGGCATCCAAAGATTGTATTCATAAATTACTACTGCATAATAATAAAACCGCTCAGCGGTTGCACCGGTTTTCCCACACTGGCTTTTTCCAGGGACATTTGTCCAAAAATAACTGTGTAGATGTGTTGTGTATTTCTTTCTTGTTCAGTTTCTTCTTTCCACATTTTATTTAAATGGTGAAGGTTGCAGTGTATTAGTTTCGGTGTTTACTATAGGAAATAGTAAATAATGTTGTTCAATAATTAACAAATAGAGGAAACATAATCAATTGCTACAATAGAAATTTGTGCATCCAAATTTTCATAGCTCGATCTTGAAAAGCATGATCAAAGGAAAGGAATCTTCTCCTATGAAAGGTTGACGGAAGGCATGGGTCACACTAGATGAAATCAACATAATATGTCCTCATATGAAGTATGAGGTGGTTGACTACAATTGAGGAACTCTGATTGAAAGTTCGTGGGAATGAAATGTGTGAAGAATGTTAGTTTTTTGTAGCATCAGATGTGTTCTAGTCACAAAATTTGGTGGAGAGGCTAGAATACATGTATTCTCCAAAACCCAGAAATCGTTTCTGGAAATTCCACCTAGAGACTACTTAATTAAAATAATTAATATTTTTGTTAATGGTTCCTAAGTCTTAACTTAGGAACACTGATTAATTAAAGGGTATTAATTAAGTCATGGTGAGAGTCTTCTAGAGGAATATATGGATCGAGTTCTATTTAATCTTAGCCATCGATTATGTTTTAATCTTGGTCGTTGATGTCTCAATGAGAGATTATAAGAAGAAATTCGATGGGGGTTGGAGAACATACTTGAGACACCAGAAATTCGATTTTGTTGGGAAATCGATCTCTAGAGTAGCTGCATTTAGTTGTCGAAGATGATTCAGTGAGATCGAAGCAGTGAGAGAGAGGTAGGGATAGTAAGGTCGGAGGGAGATTTTCTAGACCAGTGAGTGCATAGCAGAGAGGCAGTGAGTGCCACAGAGAGGAAATGCGGAGCAAAGAGGCAGTGCAGTGCTTCAGATGGGAATCCGTATTTTGCTGGGGAGAAGCAGTGATTCAATGTCGAAAGCCGGAGTGGGAGCTCAGAGGCCAGGAGAATCGATCTTCCTGACAGCAGCTGATGAGTTAGCAAGAGAGATGCTGGTTCGAGTTGTGGGATGCAGCACTACGTAGGGTAACGCAGGGATTGCGCAGAGGCAGCAGAGAGCAACTCATCTTGAGCCAAGGTCAGTGTTGGATCGCCAGCGAGAGTGAGATTTTTCTCACTAGACTTTATGTCTGTCATTTGACTGTATGGATTGCTAGATTTGAGCATCCATAGTTTCTTACTCAGATTTACTACTGCATAATAATAAAACCCTCAGTTGCTATATCGATTTTCCCAAGTTGGGTTTTTCCGAGGACACTGCTCCAAAAGTAACTTGTACTTGTGTGTATGTGCATCTATTCTTCCAACATTATTGTTCTTCCGCGGTATTATATTTGTGAAGGCTGCAGTGTATTAGTTTCGATATTTAGCGTATGATGTAGTAAATAATTTGTTTAGTTCAGTTAACAAATAGAAGAAACTTAATCAGTTGCTGCAGTAGGATTCCAAGTTTCACAATTTACACATGGTATCAGAGCACAAATCGTAAGCCAGAGAGCTCAGTAGCAGAAGGGAAGAAGAATTTTGAATCTCTGCAAAAGCAGTGGTTTGAAACCCTGAGAGGCAGCGCAGTTCTTGTCTAGGAGGGTCGATTTTTTTGAGGAAAAATTTATTTCTCTGAGAGAGTCGACAGAAAATAATTTTTCCAAATCAAAGATTACCAGAGGTAGAGGGAGTAGCAGTATTTTCCTTGCAGAGCAGATCTTCAACTAAGGACGCAGTTATTTTGCAGCAGCTTGCTAGTGCAAAATTGCGTCAGGAGGAAGGAAGAGCACACATTGAGGGAATTCTTTCCTTAGGGAACTTCTAGCCCAGAAGTTCGATTTTTCCTAGCAGAGCAACAATAGTTGTGAGCAAATTTGCACACTCCAGTAGGAAGTGTGTAGAGCCAGTCAGCAGTTATGCAGAGGAGAAGAGGAGTTCGACATTTCTGCAAAGATTGCATCAGTAGGGTTGAGAGATCAGAATCGATTGGAGGGAGCCTCCAACTATGTGATCTGGAAGGCAAGAATTTCCTATCTTCTAGATGAATATGATCTCAAAACCTACATCGATAGCGTGGTAGTTGTACCCGCAGATGCAGATCCGCTGAAGGCCTACAAGGAGATGGCGAAGGCAAAGAGGTTGATTCTCGATGGGGTTCGAGATCATGTGGTGTCTCACATAGCTGGCAAAGATATTGCCCGACAGATGTGGGAGGCTCTTGCTACGCTATACGAAGGATCTTCTGAGCCATAGAAGATGTATTCTTGAGGAGAAGCTGAGATGCACAAGGATGCAGAAAGGGGAGCACATAGACCCCTTCCTCACTAGGCTTCAAGATATCCGAGACTAGCTGTTTGCAATAAGGTCAGTGTCCCAACCTACAGAATTGGTGCGGTTAGATCTCAACAGCGTTTTCGAAGAATGGCAGGTCTTCATCTAGAGTATTTTGGGTAGAGAAAAGTTTATATATTAGGATTGAATGTGGGTTGATTTGCAGCAAGAGGAGATGAGGCGAGATTTGGTGAAGACCACCATCAGTGGCACCAACAACAACAGTGGGACGAAGCAAGTGAAGGAAGAATAGAATGTGGCCCTCACATCATAGGGGCAACAAGAGCAACGTAGGAGGAAGAAGGACATTTTCAAGGTGAAATGATTTAGGTGTGGTGAGCTTGGCCACTACAACACTCAATGTCCTCTCATAAAGAAAGACAAAGAGGAGAAGCAGGATCAACAGGCTACTTTCGTAGAGATTGACAGGTTGTTCTCTAGATTGGAGGAAGAGTTTGCCATGATCACCGATATACCTCCAGGAGTGAAGTGGGGTGATTTGGTTTTGTAGCCCCAGAGAGCTATAAGATGGTAGGATTCTTGAGAAGGTCCACCTCATGAATCAATACCTTGCTACAGGAGCCAATAGCATGCAGTAGCAGGATGGATCAGTGGTAGATGGTACAGTTAGATACCAGAGTGATAGATGCAGTCAAATATTGTGCGGTGCAGTGTAGTGTTGGTAACAATGCAGTTAGCACAAAGCAGAGTCAACAACAACGTAGAGGTTTCAGTGACAACGCAAAGACTAGCAACAGTCAGAGACTTAGGAGACAAATGCATCATACTGATCACAATTGATACAGTATTTTGGACGTTTTTTAGTTGTAATTGCAGCGACAACAGATAGAGAGGGAGTTCCAGTGTAGATGCAGTGTTGGCAACAGTTCAGCAAGGCCAGCAGCAGCACAGATGCAATGTTTATCAGAGTTGCGTAGTAGTTGGTGGGCAGTAGCAGCCAGACATCAGCGTCGTGAAAAGAGGTGGTGCAGTGACAGGGTGTTCTTCAGTAGGTTGCAGCGCTAGAACACATTCCTTGCTAAGAGGGAGTGTTATTTTTTTGTAGCATCAGATGTGTTCAAGCCATGAAATTTGGTGGAGAAGCTAGAATACATGTATTCTCCAAAACCTAGAAATTGTTTCTGGAAATTCCACCTAGAGACGACTTAATTAAAATAATTAATCTTTTTTTAATGGTTCCTAAGTCTAAACCTAGGAAAACTGATGAATTAAAGGGTATTAATTAAGTCAAGGTGAGAATCTTCTAGAAGAAAACATGGATCAAGGTCTAGTTAATCTTAGCCATCAATTATGTTTTAATCTTGGTTGTTGATGTCTCAACGAGAGATTATAAGAAGAAATTCGATGGGGGTTAGAGAACACACTTGAGACACCATAAAATTGGATTTTGCTGGGAAATCGATCTCTAGAGTAGCAGCGTTCAGTTGCCGGAGGTGATTTAGTGAGATCGAAGCAATGAGAGAGGGACAGGGATAGTAAGGCCGGAGGGAGATTTTCCAATTCGGTTAGTGCATAGCGGAGAGGCAGTGAGTGCCATAGAGAGGCAACGTAGTGCTTCAGAGGGGAATCTGTATTTTGTTGGGGAAAAGCAGTGATTCAGTGCCAAAAGCTAGAATTGGAGCTCGGAGGTCAGGAGAATCGATCTTCTAGACAACCGCTAATCAGTGAGTGAGAGAGACATTGGTTCGAGTTGTGGGACGCAGCACTATGTAGGTTGACGCAGGGATTGTGTAGAGGCAACAAGAGCAGCTCATCTTGAGCCAAGGTCAGCGTCAGATCGCCAGTGGGAGTGATATTTTTCTCACTAGGCTTTCTGTCAATCATTTCTCTGTATGGTTTGCTAGATTTGAGCATCCATAGTTTTGTACTTAGATTTACTACTACATAATAATAAAACCCTCAACTGTTGCACTGGTTTTCCCAAGTTGGGTTTTTCTCGGGAGATTGGTCCAAAAATAACTATGTACGTGTGTGTGTGTGCATCTATTCTTCCGACATTATTTTTCTTCTGCAATATTATATTTGTGAAGGTAGTAGTGTATTAGTTTCGATATTTAGCATAGGATGCAGTAAATAATTTGTTTAGTTCATTTAACAAATAGAAGAAACTTAATCAATTGCTACAGTAGGATTCTGGGTTTCGGAATTTTCTCAAAGAAAGGAAGGAAGAGATTGTGAGATATGCAACCATGGTAAAAGAAATCAACATCCGGAACACCAAGAAGATTTGACTAGGAAATCTCCCAGAAAGATATGAAGACTTTGATGGAAGTCTGAAAATGATGGAGACCCTTGACAATGGATATCTTTGGGAGATATGTCAACATGTATGCAGGGTGCTGATGCAAACTGGACGATGTCATGATGAAAGACCATCACAAAGGTAATTTTGATTTAAGTGTTCATTTCTTATTTTTGAATAAATATCTGGATGGGCTTATGTAGGAGTACCAAAGGAAGAACTGTGGATGTCTTCCCATAGGACCATGTAGAAGGATGTAAGATCCTTCCGAAGGAAATGGTATGAAGAAGTTTGAATGACATGAAGCAAGGCCAGATGTAGACTGATGAATCAGTTTTTGATGAAAAGAATGATGACATGACTGACTCATGAATGAAAGTGATGGATGGCCTGTGCCCTATGAAGAAGTCCCAAAAGATGAAGACTCTGTGACGAAGAAATTCGTGACATCAAAGGAAGGAGTTCTTCAAGCAGCTGGTTATGAAGAACTGGTGTAGGTCCCTAATTAAGAAGGGGCCTAGAAATGAGTTTCTTACTTGGAAGAAACTTGGAAATTCCTAAAGCCAAGAGGGAGCTTAGGTACATTCCTTCCATAGGATTGAGTACATTCCTTTATTGGAATTGATATGTCCTCCCTAATTAAGAGGGAGGGATAGACACATCATTCTGGTATTCACCTAGGAAGACAGAATGGAGGATTGGGTAATCATCTGGTATCCGATACTCTTTGAGGATAAGATAGGGAATCCAAGATAAGAGTATTCGTGGACCGATATTCTTTGAGGACTAGCTATCCAAGATAAGAATAGTCCAAAGAAGGTCATACTCGGTGAACACCTGGGTGGAGTATGTACCTTGAGAGACAATGATTAGGGTGTCTCTAGATCATTGGTCTCGCTAGCATTGTGCTCTGATCTAGTGGAGAGATAGAGTTGTTAGTCAAGGCCTTGCTATGTGACAATGTTGGTTGATATGATTATATACAGATGGGTTACCAATCCAATTTGTCTTATGAGAAATTCTTCAGATTGAGAACAACCAAGTACCATTATGAATACCTCCCTAGTTCAAAACTCCCTAGTTCAAAGCGAGTGTTGAAAAATGTAACTAGGTTTGGTCTTCATAATGATATGTAATTGTGACTTTTGTAAATGATGAAAAGAAGAAAATATAATTATTATGCCTTGCTTCATGGGTTTCATGAGCAAGAGGTTTTATTTTAGATGGCTTCCATTGAGAGCCTTTAGGATTTGTCATAAAAGTCATATAGAGTCAACGTCATGTATGAAGAATGTATATGAGTCAATAGGATTGTCAAATAGCCCTCCAACAACAAGCACAAGTCCTCCTCTTCATGTCAGCTTCGAGATGGAGTAACAAAACATGTCGGCTCACGTATTTGAGGACACACCAGTTCGAGACCGCAGGTTGTCTTATTTATAGGACAACCACTATAAATATGTGTGAAGGATCCTTGCATTAGCACAGTGCATAAATTCGGAGGTCTCTGAGATTTTTTGGATAGCAAATATAGAGTTTGGATAAGAGAAACAAAGGAGGTCGGACTAGGGTGTGGATATGAGTAGAAGGAGCTCGGACTAGGAGAAGGAAGTGGAGATTGGGTGCTGTCAAGGGAATTCAGATCCCTCTGAAGTTCAGATCACGTGGCCGGTGGCAGTGAAAAGGAATAGGAGACAAATTCAGATATCATCACATTCAAGAAGTTCAAATGAATTTCGGAAGGGAGATGAAGGGACAACGAGGTGTAACCACAGAAATCACAGTGCAAAACAAACTCTCGACATAATCTCTTGGTGTAATTTGTGTCTCATAGCATCACAGTACTATTGCAAGAAAGAAGGTCTCGGTGCTATCAACAGTGACTATGGTTCAATGGTATGACTTCAGACTTCAGTGCTACTGGAGAAGGAGAAGTTTGGCATCCTTGTTAAGCTCAGTGATCACAGTTCGATGTCATCACATATGGTGCAAGATCTAAAGTAGAAGGAACTGAGAAAGAGTTAACCAGAAGGTGGAAGAGGGCTTGTGCCTTGGTTTTGGAGTGGCTAATAGGTCAAGGATCTTGGTCTTGGTATTCGTCAATTGGAATCTCTATAAGAAGAATTTGTGCAGGTTTTCTTCTCAAAGAGTGAGAGGTTTTGGCCCTCGTTGATAGCCTACATTCTGTGTCTCTTGTCTATTTATGTGCATGCATTGGTTGTTGTTTGATGAAGAAGAACAGTAATAACTTAAGTAAATAAGATCCTAATCTAAAGAAGAAAAAGTCCTCACAAGAAGTTACTAATTAAGGAGAAATCACCTATCTATTGGTGCCCTAGATTTTTCAACAGTGTCCCCGCTGATTGAGGACACTAAGCTATGCTCTTCCCCCCTTGTTTGAGCTCACAAGGAGAGGAGTTGAGCCAGAGAGCTCCTGGGGTTGAGGGATCTTTGGACAATGTTGAGAAATCTATAGGGCAATAGTTAGGATGATTTCTCTTTTCGTGATAACTGCTTGTGATGTCTTTTACTTTTTCTTACTTATTAGCTTCTTCAGTTATTATTATGTTTGTGTATCATCAAACAACTACCAAAACAAGAAGAACATTAGTAGACAAGAACACAAAATGTAGGCTACAAGCCAGGGCCAAAACCTCTCCACTTGAGAGGAAAACCCGCAAATCTCTTGTCTTCTTATATATTCTTCAATTAACAAAATTAAAGACCTCTAGACCAAGACTAATTCCCTCCAAGACCAATTCCAACCCTTTCGCGTGATGTGCTTCTTTAGTCCAGGTAAAACCCAGTCAAATCTCTTCTAGTAGCACAACTTTGACCCCCAGCTTAAGAATTTCGGCCTTTACTGCAAATATCAAATTTTCGGCTTTCCCAACAGCAGTTACTACCACACATGTGAGCTTATTCTGGCCTCCCAAGGCTTCTTCAGACCTTTGCTTGGCTTTATCCTTCTTCTTGAGCTTGAGGATGACCTAATGTGAGCGTTGCTTACCTTCTTTCTCTTCTTTCTTCAAGATCAAACTTGCAGCGAAAAACCCTAGTCCAACAACGAAAAACCTAGCCTTCCTTTGCACGTGTGAGAGAGAAATAGCCCAGAAACAGGGCTTCTTCATCCTCTTCCAGTTCCTTCTTTGTTGCCTTCTTGCTCTTCTTCTTCACTTGGATGAATGAGTGAATGAATAATCTCCCAAGGAGGTCGAATTTCCTCATTTATATAGGCTTCTAAAGGTGGACGTGGCTCCTAAAAATAGGCCGACTTCCCAGCTGCTAGGGCGACTTGGCCTTGAAGGGTATTTTGGCACTTTTAATGGCAAAAATAATTCTCTTGACAAGTTACAATGTGCTCAATGGGGTCTTCAACTTATGACAATGACTCTTTTGACCGCTTGACCTAGGGAAAGTCTTAGACGCACTTAATGGGTGCTTGACCTATAAAATAAAAGACCGTGAGCATGAAACCCATGCTCCAGAAATAATAATAATATATTTTCAGTCATTTTACAATATACAAGAATCAAAAGTACATTTCATATTTATGAAGAATGAACCTAGTTACACATTTTTCAACACTCCCTCTTAACTAGGGAGGTATTCATAAAAGGTACATGGACATTATCAATCCGAAGAGATCTCATAAGAAGAGTCGGATTGGTAACCCATCTGTTTAACATCATATCAACCAGCATTGTCATATAGCAAGGCCTTGACAAACAAATCTATCTCTCCACAAGATCAGAGCACAATGCATGTGAGACCAATGATTTATAAACACCATCATCATTGTCTCTCAAGGTACATACCTCACCCGGGTGTTCATAGAGTATGTCCTTCCTTGGGCTATTCTTATCTTGGATAGCTAGTCCTCAAAGAATATTGATCCTCGACTACTCCTATCTTGGATGCCCTACCTCATCCTCAAAGAGTATCAGATGCCAAATGCTTAGCCAATCCTCCATTATGTCTTCCAAAGTGAAGACAAGAATAATGTGCCTATCTCTCCCTCTCAACAGGGGAGGATATATCAACCAAACCAAGCTATTCTCTCAAATACACAAGCTTCTTATTAGGAAGAGATTTTTTCAATATGTCAGCTACCTGCTCATTGGTGGAGATATACTGTAGCTGCAGCACACCATCTTGTATGAGCTTTCGAATGTAGTGATACTTGTTGTTGATATGCTTTTTCTTTCCATGAAACACTGGGTCTTCAAACAATCTTATATCAATTGGTGTTATCACAATGTATCACTGTAGGATTCATTGGTCATTCAAATAAGTCGAACATAAACTTCCTCAACCAGACATCTTCTCTACTTACTTCAGAGGCTGCAATATATTCAGCCTCAACACTACTCCAAGCCACAGTATCTTGCTTTCTACTCATCCATGAGATCATGGAGGATCCCAAACTAAAACATCCTCCTATAGTGCTCCTTCCATCCTACTCATTGCCTCCTCAGTCAGAATCTGTATATCCAATCACGTGGACATCATTCCTCCTATCATATTTTAGGTAGTAGTGGATTGTTCCTTGCAGATATCTCAATATGTGCTTGGCTGCTATCCAATGATCATGCTTCGGCTCCACTTGGAATTGACTGAGAACATTCACTGCAAAACATATGTCTGGTCAAGTATTCACCAAGTACATCAGTGAGCCAATCAATTGTCTATACCTGGTAGGATCCATTGGGCTAGATTCAAAACTCCTTAGTCTCTTCAAGTTTGTGATCATCGGGGTTGTCATTGGTTTGCAATCCATCATGTCAAACCTCTTCAACATCTCGATCACATACTTCCCTTGACCTAGGTAGATCTCATTAGGTCCTTGCCAGACTTCTAGTCCCAAATAATAGTGCATCAACCCAAGATCCTTCATATCAAATTCTCTTGCTACTTGCTTCTTGCATTCTTCAATTTGAGCTTTCACGCCTGTCAAGAGAAGATCATCCACATACAGAAGAATGATTACAGGCTCACCCTTTACAACCTTGAAGTAAAGGTTTTATCAACATAACTTTTTGTGAAGCCTAATGTTTGAAGGTATGCATCCATCCTTGCATACCATGCCCTTGGTGCCTAATTAAGGCCATATAATGCCTTCAATCTGCAAACATATGCCTCTCTATCTTTGACTTCAAACCCAAGGTTTGCTCTATATAGACTTCCTCATCAATTGTGCCATTCAAGAATGCAGCTTTAACATCCATTTGATGTATATTCCATCCCATCGATGTTGCCAAAGAGGCCAATGATATAATAGTTGTATACCTAGCTGTTGGAGCAAACGTCTCTTCATAATCGATGGCTTCTTGTTGAGAGAAGCTCCTAGCCAAAAATTTTGCTTTATACTTGTCAATACTTTCGTCTGCCGCATGTTTAATCTTGTACAACCATTTGGAAATTACCACAGACCTGTCTTCAGGCCTAGGTACGATCTCCCATACCCCATTCTTCATTATCAATTGGTATTCTTCGTTCATAGCATCTTTCCATTCTTGATGATTGACAACTTCTTCAAAAGTGGATGGTTTTGCTTCTATTAACTTTGACATATATGTTGCATACCCTGAATACCTTTTTGGTTTCTTGCTTTCCCTGAATGTGCCCTTAGCAGCTCCATGTCCCTCTGCATCCAATAGAGTAGATTTTAACTAGTTAGGTCTCTTTCTAGTCTCAGGGATTACCACAAGTTGTATAGGTTCACTAGGGACCTTCAACTTCATGGTTTGATTCTTCTTCCTCCCTAGTGACTTCTTCTTCAAATATCGGAAGTTCTTCATCATCAGAGTCCATAGGAAGATCCTTTGATTTCTTGAATGCAATACTTTCATCAAATATTACATCTCGATTGACTTCTATTCAGTGTCCTTTTATGTAGATCCTATAGGCCTTAGAAGAATTACTGTAGCCAATGAAAGTTCCCCTCATGCCTGATGGATCCAACTTCTTTCTCTTATCCTTTGGTATATGAATATAAATAGGACAACCAAAAATTCGGAGATGATCTACGCTTGGTTTCTTCCTAGTGAATACTTCTTCAGGAGTCAAGTTATCTAGTGACCTGTGGGGACTTCGATTTTGTGTCTATATGACTATTTTTGTTGCTTCACCCTGTAGGAATTTTGGCAAATCTTGATCATGTAGCATTGCTTTCACACTTTATTTAATGGACCGATTCTTTCGTTCTGCAACTCCATTTTGCTCGGGATTATATGGGACTATCAACTCCCTCTTAATCCCAGACTCCTTACAGAAGGCTATAAGTTCTTTCGAAGTATATTCTCCTCCATTATCAGATCTTAATATCTTGATTCTCCTTTCTGTAAGGTTCTCTACTTCAACTTTGAATTCTTGAAATTTGGTAAAGACTTCATCTTCAGATTTCATTAAGTAAACCCAAGTTTTCCTTGAATGGTCATCTATGAATGTGACATCGTATAGATGGCCTCCAAGTGATTTTGGAGTCATAGGACCACATACATCCAAATGGATAAGATCGAAGATTTCTTTTAACCTTGAAGCACTACTTCCAAATGGTCTCTTGGTGTTCTTACCCAATGCACATCCCTTGCAAACTCCTTCATGATCTTCTTTCAATTCGGGGATGCCATTTACTCTGGTATTAAGGGTTGGAAGGATTTTGTAGTGGCGATGACCAAATCTTCTATGCCAAAATTCACACAAGCTAACTTCAATGTGAACCAAAGCTTGAGCAAGGGGACTTATCAATCTATAGAGTCTTCCTTCACGAATCCCAATCATTGTAGCATCTTCTATGGTTGATTTTTTACCCCATACTACAACCTTTCCATCAATGAATGCAACTCGATCACTCTCGTCTTCTAAGCATGAAATGGAAAGTAAATTTTTGTGCAAACCTAGAACAAATAAGATATTGTTGAGATGATTGTTTCCTCCATTTTCCAGCTCAATCGAAGTTGATCCAATTCCTCTCACAGGGTAGCTTTTATTATCACCAAGTTCTACGGAGTAAGAGGACTTCCCTTTTGATAATGTCTTCAATTGCTTATGTTGACTAGTCATATGCCTTGATGCTCCACTGTCAATCACCCAAATATTCTCATCTTGAAATGTGCCAGTGAGTGTTGAGAATAATCCTTCATCCTTAGTAGATGTCTTGGTCACTTTCTTCTTAGAGAAAAATAGGAGATCCCATACTTCTTTGATGCCCTTCTTGAGTTGACTTGCCACCTTTGTACACTTCTTTAGGAACTTCTTTAGTGTAGTAGAGATTTTCATTATGCCCTTAGCCAACCTTAGCTCTGATACCATGTTGAGAAATTTATAGGGCAATAGTTAGGATGATTTCTCTTTTCTTGATAACTGCTTGTGATGTCTTTTTACTTTTTCTTACTTATTAGCTTCTTCACTTATTATTATGTTTGTGTATCATCAAACAACTACCAAAATAAGAAGAACAATAGTAGACAAGAACACAGAATGTAGGTTGCAAGCCAGGGCCAAAACCTCTCCACTTGAGAGGAAAACCTGCAAATCTCTTCTCTTCTTATAGATTCTTCAATTGACGAATTCCAAGACCTCTAGACCAAGAGCAAGTCCAACCCTTCCAGATGATGTGCTTCCTTTGTCCAAGTCAAACCTAGTCAAATCTCTTCCAGTAGCACAACTTCGACCCCCAACTTCAGAATTTCGGCCTCTACTGCAGATCTGAAATTTTCGGCCCTCCTAGCAGTGGTTGCTGCCACACATGTAGGTTTATTTTGGCCTCCTAATGCTTCTTCAGACCTTAGCTTGGCTTTCTCCTTCTTTTGGAGCTTGAGGATGACCTAATATGACCTTCACTAACTTTCTTTCTCTTTTTTCTTCAAGATCGAACCTACATAAGAAAATGTTGATTTGGGGTAGCATCGGATGTGCTATAGGCCTCAAATTTTGCAGGTAGGCTTGGGCACATGTATTCCAAAGAACCCAAAAAGCGTTTTGGGAAATTCCACCTAGAAACAATTTTATTAAAATAATCAATATTTTTTAATGGGACCCTAAGTCTAAACTTAGGAAATTAAAAATATTAATGGATATTAATCTAATTGTGGGTGTAATTTCTAGAAGAAGACGAGGATCAAGCTCAAATGATCTTAGCCATTGATTAGCTTTTAATCTGGGTCGTTGAATGTCAATGAGAATATTATTTAAAGGAGCTTGAGGTTCATTTGGAAACCACATCGAGAGATCGAATTTCTGAAGTGAGAAGTTCTCAGGAGAAAGTTTTGATCAAGGGGATTTCTTGCAGAGAGGGGTAGGGATAGCATCTAGAGAGAGAGAGAGAGAGAGAGATTTTCTCAGTCGGAGAATCATTAGCAGAGAGAGGCAGAGAGTGATCTAGCAGCGCTCACACAGAGGCTGATGCAGGGCCACGCAGAGGCAGCGCAGAGGGTGAGAGAGAGTCTGAGATTTTGCTGGGAAGAGTCAGTTTCAGAAGCTGAGAGCCGGGCTGTGAGACCGAGAGGCTAAGAGCAAAGGCTCTGGGCAGCAAATCGATCAGCAGTCTGGGTGATGCAGGGACTGTGTGAGGACTGCGTAGAGGCAGCGTAGGGCCTGCTAGAGGCATTTCATCCAGTATCCAGATCAGCTAGGATTTTCTCAGTGATTGTGTGAGGTAATCTCACAAATCTTTTTGCCAGTATTTCTCTCTGTAATTGAATAACTCAAGAGGTATTCAGAGATGTATTCAAAATTTGCTACTACTTAATAGTAATAAACCCTTAGATTTGTTGCACCGGTTTTCCCGCATTGGGTTTTTCTGGGGACATTTGTCCAAAAATAGCGGTGTCATTTGTGTTGTATTTTCTTTCTTGCTCAGTCTCTTGTTTTCGCATAATATTTAATTAAGTGAAGATTGCAGTGTATGTATTACAATATTTGTCGTAGGAAACAACAAGTAATTTGTTTAAAGGAATTTAACAAATAGGAGTAATATCATCAGTTGCTACAGTAGGAATTCTGGTTGAGGATTTTTCACAGAAAAAAACCCTAGTCCAGTAGCAGAAACCCTAGCCTTCCTTTGTACATGTGAGAGAGAAATAGCCCAAAAACAAGTCTTCTTCGTCCTCTTCCCTTCTTTGTTACCTTCTTGCTCTTCTTCTTCACTTGGATGAATGAGCGAATGAATAATCTCCCAAGGAGGTCGAGTTCCCTCCTTTATATAGGACTCTAAAGTTGGTCGTGGCTCCTCAAAATAGGTCGACTTCCCAGCTACCAAGCTGACTTGGTCTTGAAGGGTATTTTGACACTTTTAATGACAAATAATTTTATTTACAAGTTATAATGTGCCCAATGGGGTCTCAACTTTTGACAATGACTCTTTTGACCTCTTGACCTAGGACAAATCCTAGAAGCACTCAATGGGTGCTTGACCTATAAAATAAAAAGAGCTTAAGCATGAAACCCATGCTCCAAAAATAATAATAATCTATTTTCTTTCATTTTACAATATACAAGAATCAAAAGTACATTTCATATTTATGAAGACTGAACCTACTTACACAATTTTCAACAGACAATAGGATGGTTGTGATCCTTACCCCTTGCAGCAAGTAGTATCTCGCCTATTGTCATCATAGGGTGTTTGTGATCCTTGTCATTTATGGTAAGTTGGGTATCTCCCCCTATCATGTTTGGACTAGATAGAGTATACCCCATTATGCATCTTACCCACAAGCTGGACTTGTTGGGATTGCCACCCATCTGGCCAATGGTGGAGATACTTGAGATGGTTGTGATCCTTGCCTCTCATGGTAAGTGGTATCTCGCTCAAGTGATGGGATGCAGGTGTTCTACCACTTGACTCTTGAGGGTCAAAGTGGGAAGATTGACAAATAATGGGATGGATGTGATCCTTACCTCTCATGGTAAGTTGTACGTCGTTCGTTGTCATTGAACGATAGGATGGATGTGATCCTTACCTCTCATGGCAAGTGGTATTTCACCTATTGTCATTAGACAACAGGATGGTTGTGATCCTTGCCCAGTAAGTTGTATCTCGCCTATTGTCATTGGATATAGGGTGGTAGCTTGAGCTCCCCTATGATGATTCTTCTTCTTTAGATTCGAGAGTGTTCAAAAGATGAGCAAAGATGAGATATGACATGATACAACAATCATGATAACATGACTTTTGAGATGAGATTCATGATGCAGTCAGAAAATTCTCCCTAGCTAAGAGGAAGTGTTAATTTGGCAGTTCAGGGCAGTGTTGCAGGAATCGCCCCCCCCCCCGGATCCGAGGCCGGAATCGCGTCCCGTACGGAAGCGTTCCGGAACCTCTCCCCGAAGCGCGATTCCAAATTTGCTGAAGCGCGATTCCTGTTTTTTATCACGATTCCTGGAATTCTGGAAGCGTTGGCCCGGATCCGCGCTTCGGAGGGCGCTTCGGGCAGTAAATAAAATGACAACGCTGACATTTCCCACAGGGCATTCATCTACACGAAGAGTGACTGTTGAAATGGGAGTGCAATTGAAAGTTTGGTTTGATTACGGTGTTTGTGTTAAGGTTAGCATTTGGGTGCCAAGCTGCAGGCTGTGCACTGAAAGTCGCATTGAACCCCTAAATATTATAATCCTCGCGTTCAACAGAACCACCGTCATTCCAGGCTCCGTTAGATGCATTGAAATGAAATGATATCAAGTATATAACGCAATGAGTTGTTGATGAATTTGCAAACAAAATTTATGTGAACAATAATATAAAAATTATTTACATTGTGAAGCTCTGGCATTAAATAAAATGACAACGCTATCATCTCCCATAAGAAATTCGGCTATAGGAAGAGCAATCGTTGAAATGGAGTGAAATTGATGAGTTTAACATCTAGAGTATGGCCCGCGGAAGAATGAGCAGCCGAAGAAGACAATGGAGAGGCATGGAATCATTAATTAACGACACACATCTTATTATTAAAAAAATATTTTAATGGATGAGTGGATTAGGGCGGAAGAATGGAAGTGGTGGAAGACAATGGAGTGGATGAAAAATAATATTTAAATTTAATTTGTAATTTTTTTGATATTAAACTGAACAATTATTAAAATATTTTTTATTTTATCAAGATGGTGTATTAGATGAAGAATATTCTTCAACCTGAAATCTTGTTTATTCATTTAATAAAAAATTAAAATTTCTTGAGTTCAATTCCAATATCTTTATGTGTAATTATATGATGTTATAGTATTTCATGAGAAATGGTTGAATTGTGTTATGAAGTATTGTGTAAATTATCAAATTCAAAGTTCAAATTTTTATTGAATAAAGCAAAAAAAATTATATAAAGAAAATAGCATAGTCATATAAATTAAATGGCATATTTATCAAAACACATCACAAAAAAATAAAAAATAAAAATCATAAAAAAAATTATATTATAATTTTATTATTATTATTATTATTAGTCAAACATATATTTAGTTAAAAACGAATAACAAGATTGTCCACATTCACATCTATTTTACTATGCAGGTTCTTAATCTGCAAATAAGCTTTGTTATAATACCATAGACCAACACCATGCCCTCCTAATATCACATGCTTCAAAGAACCTTTAAATTATGTTGATATGACACATGTTCATATGACATTTTTTTAGTTAATCAATTTAATTGAAAGTATATAAAGAACATAACCATATTCTAGAGTATTTTTGGACGTCAAATCCTTACCATCCACGTAATAATCATTGATAACTAAATTAGAATTATGTCGACCTATTTGAAAATAGAAACACCTATGGACGTAACTAGTGTAACTAGTATAACTACATACTACTTAGCCTAGTTATATAAATTTAATTATATATACATTTAAAAAATCATGTAACAAGTATCTTAACCATGTAGATTTACTCTCATTTTGTCATTGAGATTCTTAACCTATAAATAGGCTTTGTTACAATACTCTTAGTCAATATCAAAAATATTGATTTATGCAAAAATATGCATGTTTTCATGTCTTCTACAATTAATTTGGTATTTGGGATGTTTGTTTTGAGTATAAATGCAAAAAAATATAAATATATATATATATATAGTAGACGCTTCCGCGGACGCTTCGCTTCCTAGATTTTTGGAAAATGACGCTTCCGCGCTCTGCACTTCCGCTTCGCGCTTCCGCTTCGCTCCCGCTTCATGCAACATTGGTTCAGGGACAAATTCTCTCCATTAGGAAGCCTTCCTCATCTAGAGAAGCCCCTACTAGCCCTTGGAAGAATTTAATTTGGTTAAGGAAAAATATTATTTTTAAGGTGAAACCCACAAGTGCACAAAAGTACAAGTCGGCCTAGGCAAGCTAATTCGACCCCCTGAGACACATATAAATAGAGCATATGTCACATCACTTTGGAGCATCGTCATCACATATCACATCGTCTCTCTCTTCATTTGATTGGTGCGTACAGGTCTGAAATAAGTAGGTCTAAGCTCACACGCATGAAGGGAAGAAGGCATTTTCTGATTTTAGTGTTTACTTTTTGTGTTTGGGATAGTTTGACCAGCCTTTGACTAGCATTGACTTGGCATATATGACTTGGTTTGACCAAATTTGAATTTGTTCTTGGAGGGCAAGTTCACTACTCCTTTGACCAAGTTTTTTTGGGCACTTTGACCTACGTTGACCATAGGTCTACACCTAGGGTTTCTACAGGTCAAAGTTTGACTTTGACCAGACTTTGGAAGGATTGTTTTGGACCTGTTTTGACTGAACTTTGACCAACATCCAATGCTGCATCTTTTGACAGTTGATTCGCTGATTTGGAGGAGTTTTGATCATTGACAGTTGACTTGCTAGGGCTGCTGCAACTGCTGTTGACTTTAACCAGAATTACAGATTTGACTTGTTGACCAGATTTCACTGTTGGGCTCATCTCTCACTGGATATTGGTTAATTGAATTGGATAGTCAAAGTTGTTGACCTTCGACTCATTATAAGTGAGTTGGAATATTGTATTTCTATGCTGAACATTTGATGACAATCCAATAGGAGAAGAATCTGGAAAGGGTTTTCCCCCTTGTGGGGTTTTTCCCTAGTCTTTGACCAAATCTTGTGTCTCTTTTTATTGCTCTTGGTTGTCTTCTATTGTGCATTGGATTTACTCTTCCATCTACAATTGCTTTTTGTTACTAGAAGATTGAATTATATTGGATAAATTGATTGCTAATTTAAGAAGAATTGTTGTAAGTGATTGTGCTAAGAATAGAATACTGGAAAATTAACACAGGCTGGTAGGGAAACTAACTCTGATACCACTGTAATGTTTCCTTTTTAAATTTATTTAATTTTCTAGAAATTATTCAATGAATTTTCTGCAGAAAAAGCACATGATAATTCTTGCCGAGAATTTGACAGATTTAAAGTCAATAATTGCAAAGGTTGTAGACAAATTCCATTGTAAACCCCAGCGATTTATTTATTTATTACTAAGAGGGAAATTACATCAAATTCATTTTAGAAAGGAACCTGACAAATAGGTAAGTTGGAGAAACCTTCTATGGTTGGGTTCCCCTATTTGCAAATGTTTATTGCTTCAACCTTCCAACCAATGCTCCAAAATCTCATCCTTCCTCGTTGAGCATCAATGAGGAATTTGGTTGATCAGTCCAAATGACTAGCTAGGGTGTATCTTGCAATACTAAACCATAGTCGCCACCAGCTAGGGTGGATGTTTTACCACCAAAACTGGGATCTCCACAAGGGTTTCTCCTCACACCGTAAGCTACTAGAACTCTCGATACAATTATCAACGTATCAATAAACAATCATACCCCTCAATGAACTCTCCTTTTTATTCTCTTTTCCCATCCAAATACCATGGGTTGAATACCATGGGTCATCAAAATACCATGGATTTCTAGTTATACCCCTTTTTAATTTAATTATTCATTTCATTTTTGATATTGTTTTTCTCTCCAAGTGAAAATAAACAATTAAATCGATCTTCTTGGAAAGGGACATTATAGAGTCACCAGGTGAAACCTTGCAAGGTTAGCAAAGATAATAATAATCTCACCAAAGTACAAACAAAATAATTCACCAAGAGGATGTCCTTAACATTGGATTAATTGACTTTCTCCTTAACAATGGTGCCAAAAGATACTACCACCCAAATTAGTGGTCTTGTCAAGGTCCTTACAAGATGCTAAAGATGGCACATGTAGGACAAGTGCTCACTATCACCTCGACATGAGTCCCCATTCTTTAAGCCCAATTCCTATTAAATGACTGGGAGGACTCCTACACAAAATGCTTCACCCAAGAGATTAGTACACTAATGTCTAATATTGGAGTTTCATTAGGGGAATTTTGAGGTCTAAAATGGGCCTCCTAAGAAAAATGTACAACCAAAATAAACTTTATAAGAACCAATAGGATTCAAGATGATGATGTTAACCATGGGAGATGATTCACCATTTTTGGAGCAAAAAAGTAAAAAGATTAATAAAATAATAAAACTATTTTTTCAACTTATCTCCCTAAGGTTCTACTCAAATTTCAAGCGGGAGTACTCGTTGGATGCAAAATTTAATTCCCCATCCAAGGATTACCCATGTTGCATACTTTCGATGGACCCTGTTACACGAAAAATGAGAAATACATGAAAAAACGTGATTGCAATAACATTTTTCATGTATTTCTCGTTTTTCATGTAGTAGGGTCCATCGAAAGTATGCAACATGGGTACTCCTTGGATGAGGAATCAAATTTTGCATCCAACAATTGTTGCCGCTTGAAATTTGAGTAAACCCATAGGGAGATTAGTTGAAAATACGAGTTTAAAAAATATTTTTTTCTTTTTCCCTCTAAAATTTGATGATATAATCTAATCTTATTTTATTATTTCCACTATTATTTTATAATTTCCTTAGGAGGCCCATTTTAGACCTCAAAATTCCCCTAATGATGATGAAGATAGGAGTTAATTATTGTAAATTATGCTATTCTACAGATGATGTTAGCCCAGAAAATAACACAGACCAGCAATTAAAAGTACTCACAACTCAAGATATTTCAACTATTATGAACCCAAAAGAGTGAATAAAGCATTCCCTTACCAAATAAGGAAGATACTCTTGAGTTGTATCTTTAATAAGGGGCTATACTATGTAAATCTGTTTGTTCTCTTGTAGCTTCATATCTGAGATTCTGAATAAACAGAAAAAATGTAGGAACAGCAAGATAAGTTCCCTTTCAGGGCCACCCATAAATATGTATACACTTTGGGTTGATGATCTCAGGGTGGGGGAAGCTAGGACAGAAAGAATATACCAATCCATACCTTTAACATTCGAATCTGCAACAAAATCTGCATTTCCAACAAAATGGGAACTTGTTGCAGAGATTTGGGATCAAATCCCCACTGGGTCAAAGCCCATAAATTAATTCCAACAAATATATATGGCTTCTAATGGCTGGAATGTGTTCTATATAGCCTCAAAATATTGAAAATATACTTGTAAAACAATTCTGGAATTTAAACAAGGGTTTGGGTGATTGAAACTTATTTGGATATGTCCCTTCTACTTAGATATTTGCCAGATATAGTGTATGATATGTTGTAAATAATTGTTGATCTGCAAAACTGCTTACCATACATCTGTGAAATATGTATGTGAAGTGCAGAAAATAGAAGGTAAACATTCTTTGTATAAAATGGAGAGTTTAAGCTTAAAACCCAAGGATTGACTAGCTAACACAAGATAAAAGTTTTAGGTACAAGCTAGTGAAATAAATTTTCTTTTGTATTTATATAGAACAGTAAAAGAAAGAACAATTTTGAGATTTTGTAAATAAGTTGGTTGTTGTAAATGAGACTTACTTAGGCCCAATATTACCTTTTCAATTGGTTGGTCATGAATCACAACCCCCTTTAAGTTAACCTTGCAATTTGGACAAGGAATGAGCTTGGAGTCGAGAAGACTAATTGCCCCATCTTGTCTAAGAAAACTCCACAGATTTCCAATTTGAACTAGGAGCGATTCCTTGCAAAATGTCTTCGATCTATGGGTCAATGATCGGGTTGGTTGAGATCTTGATCTAGTTGAAGATATACACGATAAGGATTTGTCTAATCATTTGAATCCAATGGCACCAATGTCCAACAAAGTGTATAATGAGGACTAGCTCCCTGGTTATCCCATCCACCTGACTATGTAGGCCATCGATGGATCAACCCACAAATGTCTATGTAACTTGGATCTACCTATGCCTATCTTATGAATTACAATTACTGCAAGTGCTAAGAAGAAAAAGAATACAAAAATTTAACCCACAATGTACACAAGGTTTGCATTGAAAGAGTTCTATTATGGCATCATGATCTCATAGTTCAACAACAACAATTAGAGGAGGAACTAGCATTATATAATTTTTTTAGTAATAACTAGTTGAAACCCTTTCTCAAGAAAATATTTTTTTAACTTGTCATCCACAACATGGTGACTAAGTCATTCATGAGAAAATATTTTTGCATTACAAATTGTCCACATGGAGGGTTTCAACTTGCTTGATTTTAGTCGAATTGGTTGCTAGGGGACTCGAGGTGCTAGGAGGGAGACTCAATCCTCTTGTAACAACTAGATTATGTCCACTTTTAGTCCAACATTCCACTAGGTTGACCATAACAATCTCAACATTCCATTTTGAAGATAAAACGACTAATTGGGGAGGTCAACTTGACTTGGATGAGGCCCATTTAAATTGAAGATACACTGGCTGTCACATGTTGACCTTTGACTAGCTCAATGAGGTAAATAGTAGCCCAACGACTCATCCCCAATGGCTACTTTGACCTACCAACAACTCTCTTCATCACCATGTGTCACTAAGGGAAGACGTCCACCTTGCATGTATGAGTGATTTGCCAGATTTCCAACACCCTTGCTGATTTGATGAATTTGACACATGGGTTTTGTCTAAAAGAAAACTTACATAGCTTTTGACATTAAATTTGTCTCTACGTGTCAAGTTTGGACCTTGATTTGCCACCTTTTTCCCACACATGTCAATTTGCATATTAATTGACTAGTTCCAAAAATTGCCTTATGTAGAAAATGCCATACTAGCTTTATCCAATGTTTTGCTTGAAGGAGGTAGGGCACGCCACGAGGAGTCCCATGAGCCATCACTTGCCCAATTTGGGCCTAGAACGTTACCTCTAGGTCCACTTGAGTCTTGCCATGTGAGAGTTGGAAATGAGGTCAATTTTTCCTTGGATGCGTAATGCCCTGCTTGATTGATGGATCTAGACATCTGGGTTTTGTCTGGAGCATGATTTACTTCAACTCTGACATGAAGTTTGTCCATGCATGTCAATTTTTTACACTGTTGCCACCTGGTGTTGAAATTTGTAGCCATGGTTGGCATTTCCATCAATGAAAACTAAAGGAGGAAAAAGGAAATTAAAATTGTAAATTTGAATTATTATTTTTCCCTCCAAATTTACAAGTTGGACTCGTTCATCAAGTTGGTTGGGCTCCTATTAGACACCCCATTCTACCCTCTTTAAATTTGTAAATAAGGGTTATCCTCTCCTCATTTGATCATTATCAATCTATCTATGTTGGAGCTTTGATCTAGCGAATTTCAGAAGGAAGGAGGGCCAACATTTAGGAGGGAAGGAAGGCTTGGGTTTCTTTGCTTGGGATGTCTCTTGGGTATTGGTTTTGGTTATTATCTTGATGATGTCTTTGATGTATTGATGTATCTTTTACTCTCTCTCTCTCTCATAAGGAAGAATTTTTCTGGGTTTTCCCCTTGTGAGTTTTGCGCTGGCCTCAAGCCTAATTTTTGTGTCTCTTGTCTCATGGTTTCATGATGTTTCTATTGTGATTTTCTTCTGCTCTATCATGCTTATTAATGGATTTTATATTACTGCTTCATGATGAAAAATGCTACATGAAACCTAATGCTAATGATGATTATTTGAAGCTGTTAAATTGTATAAGAAAATTGTTCGAAGCATTTCCCTAATTAAAATTAACACCTGGAAGCCACATGTGCCACCTTGAGAGGGTATGGCCACCTTTAGACTGCAATTTATGACTGATGCCTTCACATTTTATCAAAAATTTTATGTGCCATGTCATTTATACATTATTTGAGCAATTTGAGACCATGATGATTTTTCTGACCTAGGGACCCCCATGCATTGGGAAATGTGGAATGTTGAGAATTGTATGATGAATATTGCACCATAGCCAAGGATGCATACAGATTATATGACACGTGATCATGTGGAAATGCGTAGTGCACAAGACATGGGATGGATTGGCCCTACAACTGCAACCATCTGTACATAATCAAAGAATACCTTAAACTTGGAGTCTCAATGAGATCCACCCCAAGGCTTTCAATCCTATCTAGGACAAAAGGAGCTAAGAGTAAGAGCCAAAGGGATTGGCCATGGACGACCATAATACATAACCCAACATGGCCTACAAGTTTGTAACTTGCATCCTTTGGACTTAAATGGTGTCATCAAAAATGAAAAAAATGATCATATGTACCAATATCGGAATGAGGGTAACATGCTCAATTCTATATAGGATTTGCCCACTCCATTTTCAAGATGGATTGGATGAATGGAGAATAATGGGAAGAGGCTAGGTTCCCTTTACAAAGCTATTGTGTAATATTGTCTATTTTTTAGTGTTTGTTCTAGGGTAATTATAGAACGATTTGAGTTGCAAGTTTAATGAAGGATAATGTAAAGGAAGTATGATTTTATTTATATTTCCTTTCTTTATTGAATCTAAATCAGGGTTCCATTGCATTAGAAGTGAATATCTTAGGGTTTTCTTTCTTTACAATAGATCTAGTGTACAAATTTCCTTGTGATACTTGGGTTTTATTTTGTAAGATTTAACCTCCCTTTAAGCCTTGTAAGCTTTATGATCCTTAGCTTGATGCTTTTCTAAGCAATTTGCGATGTTTGGGATGTCAACAACCAAAGCAAGAGGAAAGATTCTCAAGAGTGGCTTTAGACCCATAGCCCAAGCAAGATATGCCCTAGTCTCCTATTCACTCATCACCCCAATCCCATCTTTCACATTTATTTTTTCCATCACAATTATGGCTAGGTTCTCTTTACTCCCTTTTCCACTACAAGAGTGAGCCTTTTTGATTGATAGGAAAGTCCCCCTTGACTAGGAAACTCTTCCTGAGTCTAAAGTGCAGGAGAGAATTGGTGAAGTGACGATGGCCAACCTCTTGAATTCCACAAGGCTAGCACCCATCTTCGGGTTTAAGCTAAAGGTGCTAGTTTTTGTGGTAACAACAGTGTGGAAAAAGTCGTGATAAAATCGGCAAAGTCCTATTTTTTGGACTAGCCAATTTTATCGGGTTACTTTTTGGTGATTTTTTTCCAATCAAAAAAGTCGGGATTAAATCGGGAGTTTTTCCAAAAAAATCATGCGTGAGGTAGTTTCTTTAATGACTTTTTAATTTATTTTTTTTAAATCAGGATTTTATCAAAAAAGTTGGGATAAAATCGGGATTGAGTGAGGTAGTTTCTTTAACAACTTTTTAATTTTTTTTTTTTAAATGAATTATTTTTTTTTGTTTAAATTTTGCCAACTTTTTCAAAAACCTCCAGACTTTAATGACTTTTTCAATTTCTGGACCCTTGCCAATTTAATCCTGACTTCAACTTTTTCCACATTGGGTAACAGAATGGATGATTTCTTAATTTAAATTTTATTGACCTTAAGCTATTAAAATGTCTCTGACAAATACATTTGATATGGTCTCTTAATTCACAAAATAGTAGATGGCCTGAAAGAAAAACTACAGTTAGCATATTTACCATCCTTCTAATCTCAAACTCACTTTGCTTCTATGTAGAAGAGGAGCAAGAACTGATATATTTAATCTGTAGACTATACATTTTGTCCATGGATAGAAGATCTAATAGGGGTAACATCTTTAAAATTAATTTTTCATGTTGCACCCTGCAGGAATCTTAAAAAACTTGCTTGAATTTTCCTTTAGAAATTGACTCAGCAAGTAATCGTTTATATGCATAAATCATTTGGATAACATGGAATGATCTCTGCATGAATCATTTGAATAGTGTGAATGACTCCAGGATATATCCAATGTAAAAGCTCCACTGCACATTTACATGCCAACTTTTCGTGAGTATAAGCAAGGGTGTTTGAATCCTTGTGATATTTCAATATGCATGTTATACATATCATAAAATTCAAACGAATTTTTACATCTTGATGGATATTTTATTTGTATTGTTAGCCAATTCAATTGTTCTCTTATGCCAGGCTTCCAACTCCTGTGGCTGTGCTTTTAAGTGCTAGTGTGTTTGCCCTTGCACATTGTACTCCTGGAGAATTTCCTCAACTTTTTATGCTAGGTATGCTTATATTTCTACTTGACACAATCTTTTGTTCTCTAAAGATTTCTAGTACTGATTGTGTTGACAGTAGTTCCTTTTGATTTTCACATAAGCATTGAAGGGACTCTTCATTTATGACCCCTTATATTTTGAATATGGTTCTTTTCTTGAAGAACCAAAAATACACTTCAGTATAATTTGTGTTTTTGGTATGTTTTATGTGATATGTATGCAGGAGGTTAAAAGTAAAAAACAAAATCTTCAGGGCCAGAGTTTGTGTGCATGTGTGCAGAGTGTAAGAAAAACTAATTCTTCAGGACGAGAGTGTTAGGCTCGTGTGTGGAATTGTAAGAAATTAAGAATGGTTCTATAATGTGAATCTTGTGATGTGAATTGGGTTGGCATATGATAAATGTCCTCACAATAGCAAAGATGTCATCATGCATCCTACTAGTTCTGCCCCATTTGTGAACAACCTCCAAGCATCAATAGATGTTTTCCATATGATAGGCTTGACCAATTACTTTATTTGATGAAACAGGGACAGTGCTGGGCTTTTCATATGCTCAAACTCGAAATCTTCTCACTCCTATCACTATACATTCACTCTGGAACTCGGGAGTCATTATATTTTTGACAATTCTTCGAGTAAGAGCTTTTCTGTTTTCTTAAAGGCAATGTTGTCTCAAACGGCTGTCTGTGTGTGTATATTAAAGGAACTACAGATTGACATCATACTTTTAATTTGACATAATTTGTTGGTTTGCAGCTTCAAGGGTATGACATCCAGGAGTTTGTTCAATAACCACACAACAGATCTGTAAGCAATGATGGGATAACCCGTGAAATATTGTAGCTTTCATGTATTCTACCTCTAAGTTCAACAGAGGGAATGTGTCATTGTTCTATCTTGGTTTTTGATATGTATATTGTTCTATGCTAGCCTCTCAACCAATGTCATGTAAAGTGATCCTGTTCTGCAGCTGTTTGAAGTGCAGTGCTGCTTTGCTAGAGACATTCTCATTCTCATACTCAATTCATCTTGTTAGTTTCAAAATTAATCTTAATAGATAAGAAATCTATGCAAATTGAAAATTTTCATAACAGTGGCGGTTATTGCTTAGACACTCCCTAGAGGAAAATCCCTAGCCTTTCTTAAGGGGGAAGGCCTAAGGACACTATCAAATGGTCAAGGTTGCTTCAAAATCTAGCAGGCCTTGTGAGAGACCTCACAAGGAAAAGACCAGACCTTCTTGCAACAATGAGGGAGATTGCCATTGTCACCTCAACAATCTTCCTCCTCTTTAGTGGAATTGCACCACAAGGGAGGCTTCCCATTGATCAACTAAAAGGTATCATAGGTTATATGGTTCAAGGTGATGTAAATATGGGCTAGGTGAAAACACACTTTAATGGACAAAGGCACAATTCTCTTTTTGTTAAGGAACAACATATTATACACCATGCCCTAAAAGAGGCACATGTGACCTAGGGTTTCAAGATGTGTAGCAACAAAGGAATTTCTAGGCATACATGCACCCAAGAAAGGGTTTACAAATGGTATAATCAACAAACAAGAAATTAAATCCTCAAATTAAACCTAGTTTGAAGCCCTAGCTGTTAAAATTTGGGTACCAGAGGACAAGTGGTTCCCTAAGGCTTTGATCTTTGGCCTAGGGAAAAGTGTCCAAATTTATTTTTACTTTTCTCCTAAAGTGACTTTATAAGTGGTAAAGTCAATTTAATTTAAAAGTGACTTTATAAGTGGTAATGTTACATTATAATTTAAAAGTGACTCTATAAGTGGTAAGGTTACATTCTAATTTAAAGGTGACTTTATTAAAGTCAATGAAGAATTAGAAAGTGAAAAAGTGACTATGGAAATAAAAGGCTAATTGAGTTTTTATTTAAGTGGATGAGTTAAAAAATAGAAAGTGAGAATTAAATGCACATTTATTCTCATCCCCAGATCTCAATGTATCTTAGTCATTAGATCTTAGGGTAACCCAAAAGGTCATTTAGAGAATAAAAGGAGAAGAGAAGAGGAAAAGATCAATTCATTCTTTCATGAGCATTTGAGAGAAAGAGAAGAGACAGCAAGGAGAAAATTTCTGAGTGATGAGGAAGTGAAGGAGAGCAGCAAGAAGACATTTCAGCAAATCTAGGCAGCAGCATTTATTGGCATGCATCCCAAGGCAAAACCGTACAGCAGGAGAAAAGCATAGATATCGAGGAAGAGGGACAGCATAGAAGTCGAGGAAGAGGGATAGCGGTAAGGGCATGAATTTCGAGGTAGCCATACTGCTGAAATCTGTACGGTCTGTATAGTCCATAGAACAAGTTTTGGGCACGTTTTTCGAGGCATTTGTACAGCATTTAATGTTGTTTTATTGCTAGAAAATTTATGTTTTGGTTGTTCGCTAATTGGCACAATTTTCGAGGTGGAGTGCAAGAACGAAAATCGAGATAAGTTGTAATTTTTGGTTGCTGGAATTTTTGCTGTGTATTTCAGTTTCTCTGTAAAAGCATTTCCAGAAATAAAGAAGAGCTCTCAAACTGGTTTTCCCCAAGAGTTGTAAGGGGTTTTTCCAGAGTCACATTGACCAAAAATCACTGTTTTATTTTCTGTGTGGCTGTCATAATTTTGCTGTGTTTTATTTCTGCAATTTCAACAGTTGTGAAATCTCTAAATTTGTGTTTTCAGAAAAATATTGTGATTTCCAGATTTTAGAATTTTTATGATGCTTGAATTTAAAACTAAATGCATGGAGTGATAGGGAAAACTAATAACCAGGGTGGGGGTTGAAATTTCTTCATGGTATCAGAGCTTGGTTGGCTGAAAAGTGCAGTTTGGGACAATAAAGTGAAAATTACAGCAAGCTGATTTTTACACAGAAAACAGAAACCTTTACCACAAATTTGAAAATTTTAGTTTGGTAGGATAGTGAAACATGTCTTTGGGTTTGAGAGTGAAAGACAGGTTGGATGGGCAGAACAACTATAGTGCATGGAATGAGAGAATCTAGAGCATCTTTGAGGAAGCAAAAGTCTGGGGCATTATGGTAAATACCACACAGAACCCAGTAGTAGTACTTGCTGACCCTGTACAGTTGGCAGAGTTTAACAAAAAGAATGCTAAGGCAAAAAGATTGATTCTAAAAGTAATCAAAGACCATGTCATTCCTCATGTGAGAGGAAAAACTTATGCACGTGAGATGTGGACAACCTTGACCAGTCTTTACCAGAGCTCAAATGAAAACAGAAAAATGATCCTAAAGGAGAAGCTGAAGGCCATTAAAATGGCTAAGGCTGATAGTGCTACAACGTACCTCACAAAGATCACTTCAGTGAGAGATGAGTTGGCAACCGTAGGTGAGATCATTGCACTCACTAAGTTGGTTAGGATTGCTTTGAATGGTCTTCCCAAGGCCTTGGAGAATTTTGTGGATGGCATTGTTGCACGGGAAAACCTTTCCAATTGGGAGAGGTTGTGGGATGATTGCATTCAGAATGAGATCAGAAAGAACCGTCATGGGGCAACCAAACAGGTGAAGGAGGATGACAATGTGGCATTGTTAGCAAGAGGCAAGAAGGGCAGAGAAAAGAAACAAGCTTCCAACAGTGGAGGCAAAGGCAAAGGCAAGCAGCAGAACAAGGAGAAGGACTATTCCAAAGTCAAATGTTGGAATTGTCAAAAGTTGGGACACTATGTTGTTGTGTGTCCAGAGAAGAAGAACAAGAAAGGGAAAGACAAACCCATGGCAGCTTTTGCAGAGATAGAGAGCTTTGATCGGGAGTTTGGGTTCATAGCTTGTGAGGCCACTAGTGCAGAATCACCTGCCATACATGTTCAGAGGGAGTGTGCATTCCCTGCTACTAGCAAAGAATCTTCTAGCATTTGGTATGTTAACAGTGGCACTTCCCGCCACATGACAGGAATCAGAGAGTATTTCTCAGAGCTTTCAGAGGGTGATAGTGATATGGAGGTAGTACTTGGTGATGACAGCATTGTTAGAGCAGTGGGTGTGGGGACATTGACATTTGATAGGGGACCCAAACCTCCCTTGAAAGTGTTAGATGTTCTATATGTGCCTGGAATGAAGAAGAACTTGATATCCTTCTCAGCACTTGAGGACAGAGGGCATGGTGTGTTGTTCAGGAGAGGGCAGGTGCTTATGTATCCTAGGGGAACTCCAGCTTCTTCAGCTAGAGAGATTGGTGTGCGCCATGCCAAGGTGTACAAGTTCTCATTCCAGCCCCTGATGGCATTAAGTAGTAGCACCCGAGATAGGACCGACAGAAGATCTAGTAGTTCAGAGTTGTGTGAGATTTGGCACCGCAGGATGGGGCACATGTATCATGGGGCCTTGAGTACATTGCGAGAGATCACCACTAGTGTGCCAGATTTCAGTTCTGATCACCTTGATGTATGTAGAGGATGTGCTATGGGGAAGTTTGCTAGATCCCCTTTTCCCAGCAGTGACAGTAGAGTGACTGGGATCCTTGACTTGTTTCATACCAATGTGAGTGGTCGGATGTCTCATGTATCCTTGAGTGGCTATGAGTACTATGTTTTATTCATTGATGACCACTCCAGGAAGGCCTGGATTTATTTCTTGAAGACCAAGAGTGAGGTCTTCAAGCGGTTTCATGAGTTCAAAGCTCTTGTGGAGACCCAGAAAAGTAGGAAGATCAAGGCCCTCAAGTCAAACAATGGAGGGGAGTATACCCTTGGTGAGTTTGTTGATTTTTGTGCTGAGACAGGCATTAGAAGGGAGTTCACAGTTCCTTACTACCCCCAGCAGAATGGGGTTGCGGAGAAGAAGAACAGATCCATTGCAGGGGTTGCCAAAGCCATGCTTCATGATCAGGGGTTACCTTTATTTTTGTGGGCAGAGACCTGCAACACTATTGTGTACTTGTAGAACAGGAGTCCACATCGTGCCTTGGGGAATGTAACTCCGAAGGAGGCTTTTCTGGGAAGAAGCCTGATGTTGGGCACTTTCATATCTTTGGGTGCCTTACATATTCCCATGTCCCCAAGGAGAACAAAACCAAGCTAGAGCCCACTACAAACAAGGGCATCTTTGTGGGTTATAGCAAGACCTCAAAAGCTTATCGGATTTATATTCCTGCATAGAGGAAAGTGGTTGTCAAGCGGGATGTGAAGTTCAAGGAGGAGAGAGCTTTTAGAAGGTCATGGGAGTTAGAGTATCCAAAGTCACCAGACCCTCAGGAGCAGCTGAGTCAGTCACAGGGATCCAGTGATCAGGGATTAGGAGGTACATCGATTACAGTGTCAGGTCCATCAGTGAGCATTGGCTCTCAGAGTCAAGTGAGTGGTTCTTCAGGCAGCATGCAGGGCAGTCCACTGAGCAGTTCACAAGGTAGTCCACTAATGGACAGTTCACACGGTACTTCAGCATCTACAAGCACAGATTCATGCATGAGGTCAGTTGGCAGGCCTTTAGGATTTCAGGCTTCTGATGATGATGAGGATTCTTTCACTCTGGTGGGAGAAGTATGCTCAGGGAAGAGGAAGCCCAAGTGGCTTCAAGATACCTTGCGCAAGGCCACATCAGTTGCTGGGCCAAAGAGACAGGTTAGAGAGAGTAAACCACCTTAGCGGTTCTGTAGTTACATGGCATTGGTAACAAGCATTGTTGACTCTGAGCCTTCTAGTTATGAGGAGGTAGCCTGCCAGCAGGTCTGGAGAGAGGCCATGATGGAGGAGAATTCTTCTGTTATGAAGAACAATGTTTGGGACGTAGTGCTGGGGCCTGAAGGTAAATCAGTTGTTACTTCCAAATGACTGTACATGATAAAGCATGCTACAGATGGCAACATCGAGAAGTTCAAAGCTTGATTTGTGGCAAGAGGGTTCTCACAGGTAAAGGGAGTGTACTATGAGGAGACCTTCGCTCCCGTAGCTCGGTATACATCTATTCGCTCCATTATATCGATTGCAGTAGAGATGGGTTGGAAGATCCACCAGATGGATGTGAAGACCGCATTTCTCAATGGCTTCATTCAATGGGAGGTTTGTATTGAGCAGCCGCAGGGCTTTGAGGTGCATGGGAAGGAGTCCCATGTATGCAGATTGAAAAAGGCACTTTATGGCCTGAAGCAAGCTCCGAACTTGGTACTCTAGGATTGATACATTTGTAGCAGCTGGGTTTTACAAAGAGTGAGGCTGATCGGAACCTATACTTCATTGTGGTGGGTGAGGAGCCTCTCATTCTGGTGTTGTATGTTGATGACTTGATCATCATTGGTGCAGAGAGACTCATTGAGGGTTGCAAGAGAGATCTTGCTTCAGAGTTTGAGATGAAGGATATTGGCTTGATGCATTATTTTCTGGGATTGGAAGTGTGGCAGGAGGAGGGGCATTTCCTCCTGGGACAAGGGAAGTACATTGTGGATATTCTTAGCAGATTTCACATGGAGGACTGCAAACCCATGTCTACACCTATGATCACTAACTAGAAGAAGCTTCACGCTTTTGATTTTGAGTCAGTGGATCCTACTCTATACAGACTGTTGATTGGTAAATTGATGTATTTGGTCAACACTCGACCAAAATATGTTTTGCAGTTAACACTGAGTCAGTTCATGTGTGAGCCCAAGAGAGTGCATTGGGTGGTTGCAAAACACATTCTTCATTACTTGCAGGGGACTGTGGATTTTGGTCTGGATTATAAACAGGGTGATGGAGTGAGATTGGCAGGGTACATGGGTTCAAATTGGGCAAGTTGTGCTTTAGATAGAAAGAGTACTTCCGGGTGCTATTTTGGGTTGGGTTCGGCAATTGTGTTGTGGATCAGCCGGAAACAACAGTCAGTTGCATTGAGCTCAGTTGAGGCAGAGTATATGGCTGCTAGTTTGGCTAGTTGTGAGGCCATATGGCTTCGCAAGATATTGTTTGGTCTATTTGGTCAGGCATTGAGACTTCAGTAATTTACTGTGATAATTAGAGTTGCATAAAACTCACGGAGAATCCAGTTTTTCATGACATGTCAAAGCATATTGAGATCAAGTATCACTTCATTAGAGACGATGTCCAAAAGGAAGTTGTCAAGCTTGAGTACATTTCCACAAATGAGCAGGTAGCGGACATTTTCACCAAAGGCTTACCACAGGGCAAGCATGTCTACTTCAGAGACAAGATGGGAGTGGTGAGGAACACTTTCCTTGGTAAGAGGGAATGTGAAAATTTGGGTACTAGAGGACAAGTGGTTCCCTAAGGCTTTGATCTTTGGCCTAGGGAAAAGTGTCCAAATTTATTTTTACTTTTCTCCTAAAGTGACTTTATAGGTGGTAAAGTTACATTCTAATTTAAAAGTGACTTTATAAGTGGTAAAGTTACATTCTAATTTAAAGGTGACTTTATTAAAGTCAATGAAGAATTAGAAAGTGAAAAAGTGACTATGGAAATAAAAGGCTAAGTGGATCTTTATTTAAGTGGGTGAGTTAAAAAATAGAAAGTCAGAATTAAATGCATATTTATTCTCATCCCTAGATATAAATGAATCTCATCTAGTAGATCTTAGGGTAACCCAAAAGGTCATTTAGATAATAAAAGGAGAAGAGAAGAGGAAAAGATCAATTCATTCTTTCATGAGCATTGGAGAGAAAGATAAGAGAGCAAGGAGAAAATTTCTGAGCAGTGAAGAAGTGAAGGAGAGCAACAAGAAGACATTTCAACGAATTTGGGCAGCAGCATTTATTGGCATGCATCCCAAGGAAAAACCGTACAATAGGAGAAAGGCACAAATATCGAGGAGAAGGGACAACACAGAAATCGAGGAAGAGGGACAACAACAAGGGCACAAATTTCGAGGTAGTTGTACTGCTGAAATCCATACAGTCCATATAGTTCGTGCAACAAGTTCTAGGCATGTTTTGCGAGGTAGTCGTACAACATTTAATGTTGTTTTTTGCTGGGAAAATTTATGTTTTCGTTGTTCGCTGATTGGCACAATTTTCGAGGCAGAGTGCAAGCACAGAAATCGAGATAAGTTGTAATTTGTGGTTGCTGGAATTTTTACTGTGTATTTCAGTTTCTCTGTAAAAGCATTTTCAGAAATAAAGAAGAGCTCTCAAACTGGTTTTCCCCAAGAGTTGTAGGGGGTTTTTCCAGGGTCACATTGACCAAAAATCACTGTGTTATTTTCTGTGTGGCTGTCATAATTTTGCTGTGTTTTATTTCTGCAATTTCAACAGTTGTGAAATTTCTAAATTTGTGTTTTCAGAAAAATATTGTCATTTCCAAATTTTAGAATTTTTATCATGCTTGGATTTAAAACTAAATGCATGGAGTGATAAGGAAAACTGATAACCAGAGTGGGGGTTGAAATTTCTTCACTATCTAGGGCTATGATTTTACTAGGGCATGTATTGCCTAGAGAGGTTGATGTTAGCCATTCTAGGGTAATTTCAACCATGTAAAATGCTATATTTTGAGTTTAATGGGTCAACAAGGATGAAATATGGGTCAATCACCTCCAAATGTTACCTAGAAGTGCCCTAATTGAATTCATCCCTACAAATAGTACTAGCATCTTTACTTGAAAGACATAGAAAACGAAAGAAAGGAAAACAATAGAGTTTTCAAAGTTTTTGACTGACACCAAGGATGCCAGTGGCTATTCCTACTCGGGTAATGGAATCCTTAGGGCTAAATTTGAGAGATTAAATTAATGCTTGGAGTAAGGGAGAAAACCTTGTTTTCACTTGTACAAACCCTAGCTATCTACTTTGTGTTGGAAAATCAATGTTGTTGAAGATTAATGTGGATTTTCCTTTCATGATAATTACCTGTGATATTTGTTGGCTTTTTATTATTTTAGTTTTACTTTTCCATCAAGTAATTACCAAAACATGAAGATCACAAAGACACAAAGAACACAAGATATAGGCTCCACACCAGGGCAAAACCCCACAACTAGGGAAAACCCAAACAATCCTCTTCTTATAGAATTAGATCAAAATGAGACCTCCATGACCCAAAGACGAAGACAACTTCCTCCATAAGATCCCCAAGTCAGCCCTCCATTCATTGTCACTAATCTTCCCTTCAGATACCAAGAAGTTCATCCTTCTTGAAGATTGTAGATCACAAACTTCATAAGGTTTCAATAGCTTGCATGACATGGTTATAACAGTCTTTCTATAGTTCGCTTCATCACTGGAACATCTTATATATTTCAAGGATTCATTTTCAAGTTTCCTATCATCCTTTATCACATCTATGCCTTAAAATAAACTTGCTTAACCTTCCACAGAAACTCGCATGTCCTTGCCATTGAACTTCGCATCTTACTTCAGAACTAAATGAACTTCAACTAAATGAACTTCCTTGCTTTTGATGGAGCATTCACGCCTATATATAGTTGTTTGTCACTAAGAAGGGCCATGTTTGTTCAGTGGGCTAACATGACCAACAGGATGGTTGACTTGGTCTTATGGAGGTCTATTTCACTCTTTTTTAGCAAATAAAAATTTCTTTTTCTATTATTACAAAGAGTCCAAATGGACTTCGACTCAATTTCAAATTTTTGACTCAACAAATCCCTGAAAGCATGAAACATGCTTAACCTAGACTTGAGCATGAAACCCATGCTAAAATAATATTATTTTTCTTCTTTTACATGAAATACAAATTGATACAAGTACAAAGATAAATATGAAGACCGAACCTAGTTACTTTTCCAGCACTTTGTGAGGAGAGAAATTAAATAGGGGAAGCTCTCTAGGAGGTCCCTTTGTATTTCAAGGAAGATAAATTTAATATGCAATAATCAACCAAGATTTTCTATAAACAATATGCATTTAGACACGGAACAAGAAAAAACCTAGCATTAATTAATTACATGAAAAACAATAAATCTAAAATCAAACTTACAATTCTTCCATGAAATAGCCTTCTTTCAATCTCAAAAAGACGTCTCCAAGACAAAAATCAATCTCCAATTGAAATAGCTCAAAAAAGATCACATCTCCACAAGTAGCGAGTTTACATAAGGCTAAGTCGAAGTCTCTAAAGGAGGCCAAAATCCATGTGTGATGATGATAATATACAATGGAGTGATCCTCTATCTATATGAGGTTAATCACTCTCATTAATTAGCCTAAAAGCTCTATGACAAGTTTAATTTTGAGTGTACATCAAGAAAATGGGTTACAAGATAACCCACTACCTTGGCTAATTATGGGTGGCTAAATGGTTAACCCTATTAGGTGCTTCCAATCCCTGAGGGGATTTGACATGTCCACTAGCAAATGGAGGTCCATCATCTTAAGTTATAGATATATGGAGGGAGCATTCGTGGAGGCATGAGTTACCCCTTTCCTCAACTTGATTTTGCCACCTTTCTAGTATGCATTTCACTTCTTTTGATAACGCTTTGATAAAGATAATAGTTTAGGTGTCCAAGATTTCTTTTAATGATGTAGCATTGCTTTACCCCTTAATGATGAGTTGGATTCTCCCTCATCAGGGTTTGGACATGTCAGGGATTCCTTTATTATGTGATGGAGCATTTATTGCTCAGTAACGGGGTTATGGCTATGTGAAAATTCCTACACTCAAGGAACCCCTACTGCAGCGAAACTGAATTTACTTCTCCTACTTGATTTTAATATACATTATCAAGTTATTTTCTAAAAAATACTGAAGTAAATTACTTCTGCAACCTACACCAATTTAATTTGATTACATGAAACAAAAAATTGAGCAAAGAACAAGATACATAGGACACGGTTATTTTTGGACAAAATAGTCCCCGGAAAAACCCAATGTAGAAAAACCGGTGCAGCAGCCTTGAGCGTTTTATATTATTAAGCAGTAGTTCTGAATACAATGTTGGATGTCCTCCCAACAATCTAGTTACAGAGAAAAATATAATGGCGGAAAACTGAGTGAGATTACCTCACTTCACCCGGTAGTTTACGGCTAATTCAACAGCAGAATTGGCAAACCCCAGCTATCTCTGCGTTGGCCTTGCATCAGTATTGCGCTGTCTCTTCTGCCTCCTGGAGCTTAAGCATCAACTGCTCCCAGCTATTCCGACAGCTCCCCGACAGTTTCGGATTTCTGCGTGAAAGCAACTTCTTCTCTATGCTAGCTTTTCTTGGTTCAACGTCAAGCCTACATGGGCCCAAACTGGCCCAACGTCAGTCCTTCTAGGTGTTGTGCTGCCTCCACTAGTGGCTCTCTGCCCAGTATTCCCGAACTATCTCTTCCCCACTATTGCAGAATGATCACTTAGTTCGAATTTCTCAACTTCCTAGCCCCAAAAATTTCAAACTCTAAATCATTTTGTTCTCTCGATGTGTTTCTAAATGAACCCCAATTCTCCTTCTTATACTCTTCTCGTTGAGACTTCAACGATCGAGATTAAGTCTCTAATCAACAGCTAAGATTAAAAACTTGACTTGATCCACTTTCTAGAACATTCTCACCCATATTTTTATTAATACCCATTAATGCTAGGATTTTAACAGGCTAATGAGGGGAGTGGAGCTCATGCTAGGATTTTAACAGGCTAATGAGGGGAGTAGAGCTCATGCTAGGATTTATCCCATGTTCTAATTATTGTCCTAGCCATAATTTGCATTTTAACGTTACCTTTTTTTTCATTGTGGCCATCTTATGCTCTTAGCTTTCTTTTAGTTGCATCAACCTCCAAGGCAAGGTTTCTTGGCCCTGAGTCAAGGATGTTGATACGAGGGTGACAATCATAATGAACCAATGACAACAAATCTAAAGGATGGATGTGAACTCCGGGGATTGATGATATTAAGTATGGAATGATCATGCACATGCTATTTCAATCCAAGTTTCCCAATTATTGTACCTCCTATAACCCTAAGGCCTCAAAGGAGATCCCACTGGATTAGGGCCAACGACTACCCCCCCTGGTAAGGTGAGAGAACAAGTTTATAGTCAAGATTGGGCAGTCATACATATCACCCCTTTATCCATGTTAAAATGCCCAAAACATTAAGTAAAAGCACTTGATTGCAAAATGGTTAAAGTACATATCGAGTGATAACCCACCTTCCTTCAAGACAAATGTTGGATGGTGAGATGTGTATGACTGGTGCAAATGGCAAAGGAATGTGGCATATCTGTTGGAAATACTGAGAAGGAGGGGGGGGGGGGGGTGAACCAGTATTCCTTTTCAATTGTTATTTTTACTAGTTAGATCACTTATATTTAGAACACAAAATGAATAATAAGAATAAATGTTTTTATTAATTTCTTTTTCATAATAAATCAAGTACAATGTATATAGGGCTCCAACCCTAGAGGAAGACACCGATCTCTCGGGCTCCAACCTATTGCCAAGCACCAACTTGGACTTTTGTGAGGCTCCAACCTCTAGGGCACCAACCCTATCTTCTCAAGGCACCAACCTTGTGTTTAGAGGCTCCAACCCCTAGGGCACCAACCTTTCTTTGGTATAGGCTCTGACCTGATTTCTTGAGGACACCAATCCTCTAGGGCTCCAACCCTATCCTCCAAGGCACCAACCTTGTCTTTTCGAGGCCTCAAAGGAGATCCCACTGGATTAGGGCCAACGACTAACCCCCCTGGTAAGGTGAGAGAACAAGTTTATAGTCAAGAGTGGGCAGTCATCCATATCACCCCTTTATCCATGTTAAAATGCCCAAAACATTAAGTAAAAGCACTTGATTGCAAAATGGTTAAAGTACATATCGAGTGATAAACCACCTTCCTTCAAGACGAATGTTGGATGGTGAGATGTGTATGACTGGTGCAAATGGCAAAGGAATGTGGCATATCTGTTGGAAATACTGAGAAGGGGGGGGGGGTGAACTAGTATTCCTTTTCAATTGTTATTTTTACCAGTTAGATCACTTATATTTAGAACACAAAATGAATAATAAGAATAAATGTTTTTATTAATTTCTTTTTCATAATAAATCAAGTACAATGTATATAGGGCTCCAACCCTAGAGGAAGACACCGATCTCTCGGGCTCCAACCTATTGCCAAGCACTAACTTGGACTTTTCTGAGGCTCCAACCTCTAGGGCACTAACCCTATCTTCTCAAGGCACCAACCTTGTGTTTAGAGGCTCCAACCCCTAGGGCACCAACCTTTCTTTGGTATAGGCTCCGACCTGATTTCTTGAGGACACCAATCCTCTAGGGCTCCAACCCTATCCTCCAAGGCACCAACCTTGTCTTTTCGAGGCTCCAACCCACTGCAATACTTCGTAAAGATATGTTTGGTAGTAACTCACTGCGCCCAAAATCTTTTTCACCGAGCCATGTCAAACTTCAGCTTCACTGTAGTCTTCCACACTACATCATCAATGACAACCTTATCATATAGAAGGTGTCACCACTGCTCTTCATATTACCCAAAACAAAGATCTCCAAAGTTACCTCATGATGGCTTCAACGCATCATGGTCTCTAATAATGTCAAGATCAGCTTCTAACAAAGCTTCCTAACCAGATGTCTTCAATAGGGTTCTCCAAATGAACGTCTAATCAATACTCCACAAAAAAATGATCTTCAATATGGTTTCCAACAACCTCAAGTCTTCAAGATTGCCTGCCTCAAACTTCAAGGGATCTTCAACAATGCTTGGAGATGCTTTAATGAGGTCTTCACCCCATTCTTCAAAGGCTTCTTTAATTTTCTTCAATAACTACTTCAAAGTTTGACTTCGAATAGGCTGGGAAAGCTCCAAGGATATTTTTCAAGTATGCCTGCTTAGCTCCTTCTAAAAAAAGCTTTTTTCAAGAGTTCAAATAAGTCCTCCAATAAGTGTTTTTCAAGCCAAACCAAGTTATTTGATTAGGGCAAATATGGTGTAGTCTGATTCTTCTTGAATTGATAACAATTTGTGATGCACTTTGACAATTTATCTTCTTCTTATTATTAGTGTGTGTGATTCATCAAACTGCTATCAAAACAAAATAATAAGAACACAAAGTTTGGCTCTCTGTCAGGGACAAAACCTCTCCACTCTTGAGAGGAAAACCCTTGGTAAGTTTTCTCTTATTGAAGCTTCTTATTTGAACAACTGCCAAACCCTAGACCCTTGACTAGGATATCCTCCAAGCATAAGTCAAATCCTTCCTCTTTCTGCACTATAACTTCTGGCACATGGACCTCTTTCTTTTGACACTTTGCTCCTTAGTACTTCGTCCTTTTTCTACTACTTGTCTAAGTGAGACTTCTCTTCTTCTGAGGAGAAACCCCAGAAAATTAGGGCTTCTTTACTTTGCTTTAGAGAGAACGTTCTTTGCTTTCCTTAGGAGATCTTGTAGGCCTAGTTACACATCAGAATGAGGCTTCTAAATGTGCAGCCTTCAACTGTTGTCAAATCCACAAAAGGTTTACTGCTTAGAGCAGCTTTCGCTGTCCAGCATACAGAACAACCTATTGATTTGGGGTAGCATCGGATGTGCTCTAGCCATGGAAATTGGTGGAGAGGCTAAAGCACATGAGATCTCCAAGACCCAGAAATGGTTTGGGCAGATTCTAACCGGTTTAGGAGATATTAAAATAATTAATATTTTTAATGTTGTTCCTAAGTCTAAACTTAGGAAAATTAAAATATCAATGGGTATTAATATAAAACTGGGTTAGAAGGCTCCAAAAGTCATGGATCAAGCCAAATCTAATCTTAGTTGTTGATTAGAGATTTAATCTCGACCATTGAAGGACCAACAGG
This sequence comes from Pinus tabuliformis, assembly GCA_031772625.1. Taxonomy (NCBI): domain Eukaryota; kingdom Viridiplantae; phylum Streptophyta; class Pinopsida; order Pinales; family Pinaceae; genus Pinus; species Pinus tabuliformis. The sequence goes on from CM062814.1 coordinate 529,915,422, forward strand.
AAAAGTACAGTCCTTACAAAGAGAGTGGACAACTCCTTACAATCTGGAGCATAATGGAGTAGCAGAATGGAAGAACAGGACTATCGTGGAAGTAGCTAAAGCCATGATGTATGATCAGGATATGCCAAAATTCCTTTGGCCAGAAGCATGCAACACGACAATCTATGTCCAGAATAGAACTCCTCATAGGGCAATTGGAAAGATTACTACAGAGAAAGTCTTCACTGGAAAGACTCTTGAAGTCACCATTTCAAGATATTTGGGAGTTTAGCATATTGTCGTACACTCGAGGAGAAAAGCAAGAAGTTAAATCAAACTACAGAGAGAGGATATCTAGTGGGATATAGTGAGAACGCTAAGGCATATAGAATCTATCTTCCAAGGAGCAAGAACGTAGCAGTTCGACGAGATGTGAAGTCCATGGAAGATATGGCCTTCAGAAAATCTCGAGAAATGCCTTCGAGGAGCAGTAAAAAGATGAGCCGTTGGTCAAACCACTTCAACCAACAGAAGCCAAGAATTCTTCCTCAGAACAAGAAGAATCACAGGAGGAGGAGGAGCTAACAGAAGCACCTGCTACCAGAGGAAGAACGAGCAGGGGACTTCGACAGATTCTGCGAGATGCAGAAGATTTCATCGGTGCGCCAAGAAACATTAAAAGGGAGCGAAAACAGCCAGATAGATATCAAGCATTAGTAGCTCAGGATGGGGAGCCTTCCTTTTTTCAGGGGGCCGCTCAACATCAGGTTTGGTTGGATGTGGTGATAGAGGAATACAACTCTATAATGGTGAATGATGTTTGGGAGGTAGTCCGTAGGCCTCAAAACAAATCGATGGTAGGTTCAAGATGGATCTACAAGATTAAATACGCTACAGACAATAGTGTGGAAAAATACAAAGCCAGGTTTGTGGCTAAGGGGTATGCTCAGAAGGAAGGAATTGACTACGAAGATACCTTCACCCCAGTAGCCAGGTATACATCTATTAGAACTGTGATATCTCTTGCAGCACAGATGGGATGGGAGGTTCATCAGATGGATGTAAAACGACATTCTTGAACAGGGTAATAGAAGAGGATGTATACATTGAACAACCAGAAAGCTTTGAGACACATGAGAAGAAGTCTCATGTACGCAGATTGAAGAAAGCCTTGTATGAGCTGAAACAAGCACCTAGAGCGTGGTATGGTCGAATTGATGGCTACTTGCAGAAGATGGGGTTCGTCAAGAGTGACACAGATCCAAATCTCTACTATCTAGTTGTAAAGAATGAGCCTCTAATCCTAGTATTATGTGTGGATGATCTCTTCTTGACAGGATCATCTAGGCTCATCGAGGACTACAAGAAGAATCTAGCCATAGAATTCGACATGAAGGATTTGGGACAGATGCATTATTTCCTGGGGTTGGAAGTTTGGCAGCGAAACGGGGAGATCTTCCTTGGACAAGGGAGATATGCTACAAAAATTCTGAAGAGATTCAGGATGCAGGACTATAGACCCATGGCTACTCCAATGATCATCAATTGGAAGAAAATTGATGCATTAGAAGACAAGGATGTTGATCCCACCTTATACAGGCAGCTCATAGGGTCCTTGATGTATCTGGTTAATACCAGGCCAGACATTTGTTACGTTGTCAACACGCTCAGTCAGTTCATGGTGGAACCAAAGAGGGCACACTAGGCAGCAGTCAAACATGTTCTCAGATATATACAGGGAACAGTCAATTATGGACTCTTGTACACCAAGAGTAAGGATATCGGATTGAGTGGATTTACTGATGCAGATTGGGCTGAAAGTTCATTGGATCGGAAAAGTACCTTTGGGTACTGTTTTAACATTGGATCGGGAATGACCTCCTGGTGGAGTAGAAAACAAAAATCCGTAGCTCTGAGCTCAGCTGAAGTAGAATAGATGGCCGCAAGCACAGCTTTGTGCGAAGCCATATGGCTTAGAAAATTGCTTTTGAACCAATTCAGAAGAAAGATGGAAGCGACCAAGATCATGTGTGATAATCAAAGTTGCATCAAGCTCTTTGAGAATCCAGTATTTCACGATCGGTCAGAGCACATTGATATTCGGTGTCACTTTGTTAGAGACTGTTTCCAACGAGGAGCTGTACAGTTGAGCTACACTCCTACAGGGGAAAAGGTGGCAGACATCCTTACCAAGGCCCTTAGAAGAACAAAGTTTGATTATTTTAGGGAGAAAATGGGGATGATAAAGAATCCTTTTCAATAGCAGAAATGGGTATGATGTTGCAGTGCAGATGCAGTGTTGGGAAGAAGGACCAACAGCAGCACGGATGCAGAGGGAGTTGCAGTGCAGATGTAGTGTTGGGAAGAAGGATCAGCAGCAGCACGGATGCAGAGGGAGCTGCAGTACAGATGTGGCAGTGGCAATGGTAGAGCCATGGGAAGCAGTACAGGATGCAATAGTGTAGAGGATGTTAGGCAAGAAGGCCAAACATCAACACTGGTACCGGTGCCGGATGATCAAGGTGATGCTCAGTTATGGAGTATTACTAGAGCACATTCCTCGCTAAGAGGGAGTGTTGATTTAGGGTAGCATCAAATGTGCTCTAGCCATGGAAATTGGTGAAGAGACTAAAGCACATGAGATCTCCAAGACCTGGAAATCATTTTGGAAAACTCCTTTCGGATGAAAAGTTATTAAAATAATTAATATTCTTAATGAGGTCCTAAGTCTAAACTTAGGAAAATAAAAATATTAATGGCTATTAATAAAGATAAGGATGAGAAGCTTCTAAGAGACGAAGATCAAGTCTATTTTAATCTTAGCCATTGATTAGGGACTTAATCTCGTCCGTTGATTCATCTACAGGAAAAGTATAAGAGGAGGCTTGAGGGTCAGTGGGAGATATACTGAGGAAGACCAGTCAGTTCGATTTCTGGAGCAAGATTTGCTAAGAAATTCTAACTAGAGATCTAAAGTGCAGCAAGAGGTATCGAGTACGGAGTAGAGAGGCAAGGATAGCGCCGGAGGATCAGCGCAGAGATCAGAAAGGCAGACACAAAGGCAGCAGGACTGCGCAGTCACTAGAGGGCCTGCGTGAATGACGCAAGGAGGCCCAGTGCTGACGCAGAGAGGCAGAGTGTTGACGCAGAGGGTCTGGGAACTGCGCAGAGGCTAGCTGGTCTGACGCTGAGCCTAGGAGAGGTGTCGGAGAATTTATCTCTGTCGGGTGAGCCAGTTTGGCACCCAGTGTACTCAGAAAAGCTGCTTAATAATAAAAATCCTCCTCTGCTGCACTGATTTTCCCGCATTGGGTTTTTTCGGGGACAATTGTCCAAAATTATTTGTGTTGATGTGTTTGATTCTTGTGCATGTATTTGTTTCTGTATTATGGTGTGATATCTGTAGTAGAATTTATTTTAATATTTATTGAAGGGTTTTCGTAAATAACTTATTGGAAAATAAGTAGGTAAAATAAATCAGTTGCTGCAGTGATAGAATTTTCACAGGAAGACCCTTGGCCGCAGAGCTATTTTGATGAAGATTCGATAAGCTTCCAATCCTCGAACTCGTCAAGGCTTTTGCCAAATTTTATGTTCGCTGGAGAAGCTTCTGCCTGCAAAAGAAATACGATCCAAACCCCATGCCAAAACAAAATAACAATCTCAAAACCAAAAAAAATTGATCTTTGTGGCAAGTTCAAGGAATTTGATTTATTTCAGAGGAAACCAAAATATTTTTCTTCATGAAGCACATAAACAAATCCTAAATGAAAGGCCAAAATAATTTAACATAGTCTATCATTTGATGAGCCATTTCCTTCAGCCAGAGATGTGCATGATATTTAATTTCCTGTACGACAAAGAATCTCCAAAACTTAAAACGAGAACCCTAAATGAGCCTTCCACTCAAACTGTCTTGGCCGCAGAGAAAAAAGCAACTTCAGCCTTCGTTTCTTGGCGTGCCTTGGCCGCTAAGAAAAATAACACGTTTGACTCCGACTTACTTCCACAGAGCCAAACGAATCAAACATATTTTTCTTTTTGGACACAATACAATGGCTCCAAAATGCCTTTATTTATAATGATTCGTGAATGCAATTTTGGCGGACAATTTGGATGGAAGCAAATTCATCATTTGAATTTTTTAAATAGAGAATTGTCTAGAAAGTGGCCCCATTTTAATTCTCTTTTGAATAATCCAAAAAAAAATATCGTTGGACCACAACCTTTTATTTAACCTTTTTTTATTTTATTTTATTTTTATTACTTTTCTTCATTTTTTTTTTTAAATCATTAGCTTGACCTCCTCAGAATCTTAAATATATCTTTTTAATAAAGACTCCTTATGATAGGTGTCATAAGTTAAGCTGCCACATCTTCTACTGCTAGGGTTTTGACCAAGTTGCAACACCATCATCCATGGAGCCACATCTTTAATAATTTAATGCCACCTCAACAACCCTATGGGGTTTTGGTCTCGAATTTGGGTCACAAACTTTGACAGGACATCTCACGAACCAGGAAGGTCCATGAGACGCTCCACATACTGTCAGAATCAACATAACGCTCCACTCTCTTCTGATGCCCTACATTTGAAGCTGAGATTCTTTCCTAAGAAGTTACAGTCCTGGGCATCGATCAAGAGTACCAGATCCTAGGCCGGAACATATTTCAGAAGGGTCCCTGAATCTAAAATTCCTCCATTAAATTCTGGGCATAATCACTATGATCATTGATTCGTATCAGCAGTTCAACACCTATTCTCTCTATCCCAGGTCAAGTCTGACTCCTCAGTGCCTCTCGTTTTGGAAGGATATTTCGCTCTGAAGATAGAAATCTTCTGTGATAGGGTTAAGCCACTCTGATGCCCTGCTTGAAGGATCGAATCATCTGACTTGCTACAGGAATAAGGTTGAGGGATAGCGTAGGAGAAGGGTTAAAGAAGAATCATATTAATCTTAAGAGACAGATTATGGTTATGTTGGAGGTATCCACATTAATTTTATGCCCTAAAACAATGTCGTCGAAAATATGAGCATAGGGAAGGTTCGATTAGTCAACTCTGGGCACTTGATGGTCATTTTACATAATCTCTCGGCCTCCTTGAAGATCATAGTTGCGGTGAAATTATAGTGCATTCCTGTTGGTGAAAGTTGCAGTAACTATGCGGACTTGGTTATTATTATTTGGAAGACTCATATCTGAACCCTGTGGCATACTGAACTTGCTCGCTGGCTGAATCATAACAACCTTGTGATTGGCATAACTCTGTGGCCTCTTTGAGAGAGAATTGATTCATTACACCATCCTGAAACTCGCAGGTTGATTGGCTATTACCTTTAGATCTCCCTTTGCATGAAAGTTTAAATAGTCACTTTTGTCAAGATCTAGCAGTGAGATAGACTGTAGCAGCAAGATCAAGATGACTCTAGGGCAGCACATTGAATATACAGAGGTATGTTTACAATTGTGAATAAACGTATGAGAATTCTAGTTCTAAATCTGTGTTGTTGCATTAGTTTGAAGCATATCATTGAACAAGTATGCAACAGTAAGAAGTTTGGGTTAAAAGTATCATATATCTGAAGCAGACAGTCAGAGGTCCTAACCTTTGCAGCAAACCAATATAGATATATTTTCAAGACCTCTTCTTGCTTAATCTTTAGTGGTATCAAGCAGTAAGGGACGTAATCACAACGCATCCTAAAGTGGCATACTTCTGGGCATTTGTTGTCATCGGTACTTTATAGTTATGTAGTAAGGATTTGAAGTGAATCAGGGTTTCATCATTTAAGGAGGTTTCACTGCCATAATTCTTCTATAGCAACATTTGTCAGTAAGAGTGTTTTTGCAACACTGTAAAGGTACAAAAAAAAAATCTAGAGAGTCAAAATATTGAAAACTGAAGCAGCAGCAAAGGTATGTGTGTAGTTGGGGAATCTCAATTCAGTTGTAAGAGTTTCTTTGTCTAAAGATCATGGTGCATTTGAAGGGGTTTGTAGTAATCATTGTAAGTGGGCCTAGCATCTATATCTCCAAATCAAGTATGGCCTTAAGGAACTCTAAACGATTGGGCAAGAGACAAACTTTGTAAGAACTTATGGACTAGAACTTCATTCCTTTAAGGGCTTCATTAAGCTCATTTACAGGTGGTTTTCCATATGTCATGCATAAGTCTGGGTTATTCTCCATCTGCAATTTTTCAACTCTCTAAAACAGTTTGAAATTCCTGGTAATGCATCAAGATGGAAAGAGAAGGCTCGACCCTCCACTCATGGTTATATGTATGGCCATGGACATCATTCTCATGACTTGGTTATTCTGCTTCATTTGGTATCCCCATGGTATTAACATCTCCGTAGCAGACTGTCTCACAGCTGTGTGCATGATAGCACAGGTACTTCATTTCAGTTCAGCTCTACTATCCATTTGCAATGATTATATTCAAAAACTCTCAAGCATGGTGGGTCATCAGTGACGGAAGCATTAACAATGGATATTGAAGATGCGTAAGTTCTAAGACAGACTGATGTATTTAAGGTCAGATCTATTCCTGCACATTGTCTTTGGCATTTTTCATAAAGGACTTCTGATGAAGTACAGAAGTAGTTGTAGTACTAGCCTTTGGAGGAATATCCTGGTTAGGAAAGGTTCTGGCGGCAGATGATTTGAATCTAGCAGCTCTATTTATTCCTCGTACAGTAGTTGATGTTATACTTCCTCAATTCGAAGGAAGATGATGAAATTCAGAAGGCAAAGAAAAGTCACGTGTCATGGTCATATGGATTCAAATGTCTGGATGAGAAGATCATCCTTACAATAGATTGAGTAATTCCATGCACGTGGCTGAGATCATTTAGCAAGCTCATTGGGGAAAGATAAATGACCATCTAACGTTAGGCTTCAAAGGGAGCTATAGAGTATTTCAAGAAAGATAACCATGTCATGATGACTCTAAAGATGATATCCTTGTTACTTACTTAAGAGGCAACATGGTTGGCTGACTTTGGTGTTCAGACCAAAGGATAAATATCAGGGTACAGATAGCTTAATGGATATGCTCCGAGCAAGCATACTTTTGTGATGTTCAGAGGGAGATATGAGGTTTGTTGAAATCCTCTCATATAAGAGAAAGTTGATATCTTCCTTTAAAGAAAGGGTGGAAGTCAAGGAAAGATCTGTTTTGAAGAACCACTAAGACTCATCATTATTGATTAAATAAGCAGATCTCTATTATCTTGATAAGATCAAGATTATCTTTTCTTCAAGTAGAAGACTGCTAAGTGCTATCTAGAATCGATATGTTTGTTGTTGAATAGAGCTATGAGGCTCCCATCAATCTAGTCTTGACTTTCAGAAAACAGCTTGGCACTATTCCCTATATGAAGGGATCCTTGGTTGAAGATTGAGCTCTGGGAGCTCTTGGGGGCTTGGGGTACTTATTGAGCTATGAGCACCCATAGGGTGAGTGGTTCACCTTCCCCTATGATTGCAGACACGTGTGTAGGGTGAGTGGTTCACCTCCCCTACAATTACAAACATGTGTGTAGGGTGAGTGGTTCACCTTCCCCTACTATTGATGCCATATGCATAGGGTGAGTGGTTCACCTTCTACTATGGCATATGAGTAGGATGAGTGGTTCACCTTCTCCTACGGATACCCAAGTGAGAGATGCATAGAGGCATCTGTTGACATGTCGGTGGGACGTGGTTCATCCTTTCCCTACATGTAGGATCCTTCCTACGATTAATTTTTGTGCCTTGTGTTTGTAGGACGTGGTTCATCATTTCCTTACTCTCGGTGATTTGCATAAATGGGAAGTGATTCATCCTTTCCCTACGTGTGATCGTGATGTGTGATTGTAGGATGTGGTTTGTCCTTTCTTGACATGTGACTGTGATGTGTGATTGTAGGATGTGGTTCGTCCTTTCCCTACATGTGATTGTAGGATGTTGTTCATCCTTTCCCTACATGTGATTGTGATGTGTGTTTGTAGGATGTGGTTTCTCCTTTCCTTGTTGTGAGCAGGATGTGATATATTCTTTCCCTGTTGATGTTCTTGCATCATCCTACCCATGTAGTCTGGGACACATGGGAAGTACCTCTCATCTGGCCAATGAGTTGGGAAAAGTGGTTTGGGACCATAGCACTACTGATGGACGCATCATGTACTGTCATACTCCCTATGTCTAGGATGAATGATGTTTCTTCAACTTGATCACTTGGGATCAAGTCCGATTGGAGTTCTCCCTTTGGTTATGTGGACTGACTTTTGTCAGTGGAGAGTGGAAGTGACTCGCTCTCAATTGATTCTTCTTTATTATTCATATTAGTGTTCAGCAAAGTTGAGATGAGATTTAGAAATGATTCATGGCAACAGGATGGCATTATAGTATTTGTCAACCGGGTTGATGGTTTATCAAGTGGAATTCTCCCTAGTTGAGAGGAAGTGTTAAAATTGGCAACTAGGGGCAAATTCCAATTTGGATTGCTCCCTTGAAGAAAATAATTGTGGCATTAGATTCCTTTCTGCGAGAGGAACAAAAGCGATCCAAATATGTCAAATTTGGATAAGTGGAAGTGGGTTCTTGAATTTATTCTCTCACACAAGGTCGACCTTATCTCTATGTCGACTCAATAGGTCCAATAGACATGACCCTTGACCCCCTACCAAATTGTATAAATAGGGGTGCCTCCACCCTCATTTGGGATCAAGAATGAGGCTCGAATATATCTCAGAGGCAGTCGCAGATTGGAGGAAAAGTGTTAGGGTCTGTTTTAATGCATACTCTCTCTCCCACAGGCCCGAGATTGAAGCAGAGGAGCAGTCGCAGGTTTGAGCAGTAAAGATAGTGAGGTTTCACTTTTGTAGTGCAGGTCCTATCACCTCAGCAAGAGGTTGAGGTTGATGGAGGAAATTTGGATGGGTTGAAGCATGTTGAGAACTGTTTTAGGGCAGCATTTGGAATCAAGATTGGGCCACAGACCCTCTTGTAGCTCAAATGATTCAGACCCTTGTTGAAATAAGCTGAGAAGCCTAGAAGGTTGTTATGTTTAGGCCACAGTCACATGGAGGATCAACAAAGAGTTTGGAGCATGTCTTGAGGTTGTTCACTGGGGTTGCTGCTGCAGGTTAGGGCTGGTATGTGCCCTAACTAGGTCTATTATAATATCTTGGATATATGCATGTGCTAATGGTCTAGACTGTTTTGGGCTCATCATAATCAGCAAAGATGTATTGATTGTTCAGGACCAAGCTTCTCTGTCTGAGCTATCTCTTTGGCATATGGTCAATAGTCCTAGCCATCATATTGGCATGTCAATCTTGACATTGATTGTACTCTCCCTCTCTCTTTCTTGCTGAACATTTGATTATAATGATAAGAAGAATTGATCAAAAGGGTTTTCCCCATCTTAGGGGTTTTCCCTGGCTTGAGCCATATTCTCGTGTCTTTCTGTCTTGGCTTGTCTTGGGCATCTATCATTTATGTTCTTTCGTTAGTCGTTGTCATATAATGTATAATGTGATTACTAATGGATTGATGGGCATATGGTGAATGAAGTATCTAACCTAAGCAAAGAACATGTTAACTCAAAATTAACAATTCTCAACAATACTAGGAGTCCAATGGTTACAATCTTTGGGGACGATAGCTTTTAATTTTCAAGAACTTTTCTTAAAAAAAATCAGAAGGAAAGGAAGTTGAATTAAGGGGTATCACAAGGAAACCAGGAAAGATAATCAACTCTAATGGCATGACAAAGCTTCTGAAGAAAGAACAACAGGGCGTAATTGCACAATTATGCTCACTAGAGGTTCAAACATCGAAATCAACTATTTCTCAAGATCTCCAAAAAGTCTTGTACAATCATTCCAAGGTAATTGTGACTCCCAAAGGCCTCCCATCTATTCGTAATAATGATCATGCTATTCATTTGATTCTTGGAAGTGTTCCTCCAAACATCAGACCTTACAGATATCCCTATGCCCAAAAGAGTGAAATTGAACGTATGGTTGCAGAAATGTTAGAGGCATGTATAATTCAACCTATTCAATGTTCTTTCTCCGATCCCATAGTATTGGTGCATAAGAAGGATGGATCATGGCGTATTTGTTCAGATTATAGGGATCTCAACAAGCTCACTATTAAAGATAAATTTCCCATTCATGTCATTGATAAATTGTTGGATGAATTACATGGAGCAATTTACTTCACCAAGTTGGATCTTCGTTCAGGATATCATCAAACTAGAATGAAGACTGAAGAACATTCCAAAAACAACATTCAGAACTCATGAGGGTCATTATGAATTTTTGGTCATGCCTTTTGACCTTAATAATACACCTTCCACATTTCAAGGTTTGATGAATTCCATTTTCAAACCCTTCCTTAGAAAATTTGTGTTAGTATTTTTTAATGATATACTAATTTACAAGGAGTCTTGGAAGGATCATGTACAACATCTTGACAGGGTGCTCAAACTGTTTGAGGAGAAACATTGATATGCAAAAACCTCCAAATGTTTCTTTGGAGTACAAGAGGTGGAATATTTGGGTCATATTGTATCTCATGAGGGTGTTAAGGTAGACACTAAAAAAATTAAAGCCATTAAGGAATGGAAAATCCCCACAACCATAAAGCATCTTCGAGGATTTCTCAGGTTGACAGTGTGAAAATTTTTAAACTGAAATTCTATCACTGTAGCAACTGATTTATTTCACCTACTTATTATTCTCAATAAGTTATTTACGAAATTCCTTCAACGAATATTAAAATATTCTACTGCAGTTATCACACAATTACTAGAGAAAAATACATGCACAAGAATCAATCACATTGACACAATTAGTTTTGGACAATTGTCCCCGGAAAAACCCAATGCAGGAGAATTGTTGCAGCAAATGAGGGCTTTATTAATCTTCAACAGCAATTGCTTTTACAAGGAATGATTTTTACAGAGAAAAGAAAGAAGACACCTGAGACTTTTCCTCTGAGACTATCTGACACTTTGGAGACCCTACTCCCACTTCTGTGTCACTCTGATTGACCCAACGTGGCTCTGAGTGGCTCTGTGTCCCTCTGCGTCAGCCTACGTAGGCTCTGTGTCTCTTCTTTGGACTGCGTCTCTCCTTTTGTGTTGTCTTCCACTACCCCTGCGTCACCTCCTCCTCGATCTCTGCTTGTTGTTAAAGCCCTCCACTTCCTCCACCCTGCAACTCCCTCTGAAATCGATCTCCTCTTCCTTGAGAATTGAATTTCCTTGAGATACTAAATATCTGTCATTGCGTCTCCAAATGATCCTCAAGTCTTCTCTTATACTTTGCATGTTGATGAATCAACTGCTGAGATTAAGTCCCTAATCAACGGCTAAGATTAAAACAGACTTGATCCTCATCTCTTAGAAGCTTCTCATCCTTATCTTTATTAATACCCATTAATATTTTTATTTTCCTAAGTTTAGACTTAGGAACCCATTAAAAATATTATTTATTTTAATAATTCCTCATCCGAATGGAATTTCTCAAAACGATGTTTGGGTCTTGGAGATCTCATGTGCCTTAGCCTATCCTCCAAATTTCAAGGCTAGAGCACATTCGATGCTACCACAAATCAACACTCTCTCTTAGCGAGAAATGTGCTCTAGTAATGCTCCATCATTGAAACATCACACTGATCCTCTACACCGGTACTTGTGTTGATGCTTGCCCTGCTGCCTTACATCATCTGCATTGTTGCTTCCTGTACTGTTGCCCATGACACTGCCATTGCCACTGCTACATTTGTACTGCAGCTCCCTCTCAATCTATTGCATCATGCTGCCCATAGCACTGCCACTACTAATTGTTGCACTACAACTTCTGATACTTATCCATTATTGAAATGGATTCTTTACCATCCCCATCTTCTCCCTGAAATGACCAAACTTTGTTCTTCCTAGAGCCTCGGTGAGGATGTCTACCACCTGTTCTCTTGTAGGAGTGTACCTCAATTGTACTGCCCCTCATTGGACACAGTCTCTAACAAAGTGACACCTTATATCAATGTGCTTTGACTGATCATGAAATATTGGATTCTCAAAGAGCTTGATGCAACTCTAATTATCACGCATGATCCTAGTCGTTTCCATCCTTCTCCTAAATAGATTCACAAGCAATTTCCTAAGCCATATGGCTTCACACGAAGTTGTGCTAGCTGCCATATATTCTGCTTCAGCTGAGCTCAGAGCCACAGATTTATGTTTCCTACTGCACCAAGAGGTCATTCCTAATCCAATGTTGAAACAGTACCCAGTTGTACTTTTTTGATCTACTGAACTTCCAGCCCAATCTGCGTCAGTGAACCCACTCAGCCTGATATCATTGCCTCTGTTGTATAATAGTCCATGCTCAATTGTTCCTTGTATATACCTGAGAACATGTTTGGTTGTTGCCCAGTGCGACCTCTTAGGTTCTACCATGAATTGACTGAGGGTGTTAACAACGTAACAAATGTTTGGCCTAGTATTGACCAAATACATCAGGGACCCTATGAGCTGCTTGTACAAGGTGGGATCAACATCTTTATCTTTTGATGCATCAGTCTTCTTCCAGTTGGTGATCATTGGAGTAGTCATAGGTCTACAGTCCTGCATCTTGAATCTCTTTAAGATTTTTGTAGCATATCTCCCTTGTCCCAGGAAGATCTCACCTTTCTACTGCCAAACTTCCAACCCCAGAAAATAATGCACCTGTCCCAAATCCTTCATGTCAAATTTTGTGGCTAGATTCTTCTTGCAGTCTTTGATGAGCCTGGATGATCTTGTCAGGAAGAGATCATCCACATATAACACTAGGATTAAAGACTCATTCTCTACAACTAGATAGTAGAGATTAGGGTCTACGTCACTCTTGACGAACCCCATCTTCTACAAGTAGCCATTAATTCGACCATACCGTGCCCTAGGTGTCTGTTTTAGCCCATACAAGGCTTTCTTTAATCTGCATACATGAGATTTCTTCTCATGTGTCTCAAAACCTTATGGTTGTTTGATGTATACTTCCTCTTCTATTACCCCATTCAAGAATGTTGTCTTGGCATCCATCTGATGGATCTCCCACCCCATCTGTGCTACAAGAGATATCACGGTCCTAATAGAAGCATACCTGGCTACTAGGGCGAAGGTTTCTTTGTAGTCTATCTCTTCTGAGCATACCCCTTTGCCACAAACCTGGCTTTGTATTTATCCACACTATCGTCTGCAACATATTTGACCTTGTAGATCCATCTTGAACCTACCACTGATCTGTCCTAAGGCCTAGGTACCACTTCTTATACATCATTGACCATTATAGAGTTGTATTCTTCCACCATAGCATCTACCCATACTTGATGTCGAACAGCCTCCTGAAAACTAGAAGGTTCCCCAACCTGAGCTACTAAGGCCTGGTATATGTCTAGATGTCTTCGCTTCCTTTTACTATTCCTGGGTGCACCAATAAAGTCTTTTGCATCCTGTAGAATCTATTGAAGTTCCCGGCTCGTTCTTCCATTGGTAGTAGGTACATCTATCAACTCCTCTTCTTCTTGAGATTCCTCCTGTTTTGAATCCTTGTCTTCAGGAAGATTTCTGGTACCAGTTTCTGCTGATTGAAGTGGTCTGACCAACGGCTCGTCTTTCGACTGCTGCCTGGAAGGCATTTCTCGGGATTTTTTTAAAGCTCTATCCTCCATGAACTTTACATCCCGCCTAACTACTACCTTCCTACTCCCTGGAAGATAGACTTTGTATGCCTTATTATTCTTGTTATATCCCACAAGATATCCTTTCTCAACAGTTTGATCTAATTTCTTTCTCCTCTTCGAGTATACAGCAATATGCTAAACTCCCAAATATCCTGAAATGACTGACTTCAGGTGTCTTCCTAGTGAAGACCTTGTCTAGAGTAAATTTTCCTAATGCCTTGTGAGGAGTCCTGTTCTGGACATAAATTGTCGTGTTTCATGCTTCTGCCCACAAGAATTTAGGCATATCTTGATCATACAACATTGCCCTATTGCTTCCATAATAGCCTGTTTTTCCTTTCTGCTACTCCATTCTACTCTGGATTATAAGGAGTTGTCCACTCTCTTTTGATTCCTTCCTTAGCGCAAAAATCGGTGAATTCCTTGTAAATATACTCTCCACCATTGTCTGAGTGCAACACTTTTATCTTCTTTCCTATCAAATTCTCCACTAGAGCCTTGAACTCTTTGAATCGACCGAAAACCTCATCCTTGGTTTTCAAAAAGTAGATCTAAGTCTTCCTGGAATGATCATCGATGAAGGTGATGAAGTACTCGACACCTCTAAGAGTTTTTGTGGACATCGATCCGTAGATGTCTGAGTGTATCAATCCTAGCACACTCTTCGCCCTATTGTTACTTCTGGAAAATGCAGCTTTGGCATACTTGCCCAAAGCGCACCCTCTGCATACATCATCTCGTTCAGTACTTAGTTCTAGAACTCCTGATATTGTTTTCCCGAGAATTCTCAGAGCCCCATGGTGCAAGTGTCCCATCCTCCTGTGCCATAGCTCATTCAAGTCTTTGTCTCCATTACTGCCTATCAGTGCCATTGATGATTCTAGTTGTAACCTGTACAACCTGTTACTTTTGATTCCAATCTGAGCCTTCTTTTTCAACTTGGGTGTTTGACACACTTTCTCCTTAATGAAGAAAATGGCATAGCCTTTGTTTTGAAGTTGAGGTACGGAAAGTAAGTTCATCCCCAATCCTGGCACATGCAGCACATTGGTTGCCCAAAGTCGTTCTCCTGCTTCGGTTTGAAAAACTATGGTACCTCTTCCTACTGGAGTACACTTCTCCTTATTCCCCATGGTGATCTGAAAATTCATTCTTTCTTCTTGATAATCTAAAAGACATTCTCGGATTCTTGTCATATGCCAGGAAGCTCCATTGTCTATGTACCAAACCTCCGAGGAGGCAAAGCTTACAAGGCAAGCAGCTTCTTCTTCCAATCTGGAAGCTAACATCGAATATTCGTCCCTTGTGCATCCTTCTGAAAATCTGCGCGAGTCCCTTTGAGTGGATGCCTCTGCATCATGCTCTTGACCCATAATCGATTTTCCTTTCCTGTTGTCGGATCTCTGCTCTGATACCATGTGAAAATTTCTAAACTGAAATTATATCACTGCAGCAACTAATTTATTTCACCTACTTATTATTCTCAATAAGTTATTGATGAAATTCCTTCAGAAAATATTAAAATAAATTCTACTGCAGTTATCACACAATTACCTAGAGAAAAATACATGCACAAGAATCAATCACATCGACACAATTATTTTTGGACAATTTTCCCCGGAAAAACCCAATGCGGGAAAACCGGTGTAGTAGATGAGGGCTTTATTAATCTTCAGCAGCAATTTCTTTTACAAGGAATGATTTTTACAGAGAACTGAAAGAAAACACCTGAGACTTTTCCTCTGAGAATATCTGACACTTTGGAGACCCTACTCCCACTTCTGCGTCACTCTGATTGACCCAACGTGGCTCTAAGTGGCTCTACGTCCCTCTGCGTCAGCCTATTTTGCGTCTCTTCTCTGGATTGTGTCTCTCCTTCTGCGTTGTCTTCCATTGCCCCTACGTTACCTCCTCCTCGATCTGTGCTTGTTGCTGAAGCCCTCCACTTCCTCCACCCTGCAACTCCCTCTGAAATCAATCTCCTCTTCCTTGAGAATTGAATTTCCTTGAGATACTGAGTATCTGCCGGTGTGTCTCTAAATGACCCTCAAGTCTTCTCTTATACTTTTCCTATTGATGAATCAACGGCTGAGATTAAGTCCCTAATCAACGGAAGATTAAAACAGACTTGATCCTCGTCTCTTAGAAGCTTCTCATCCTTATCTTTATTAATAACCATTAATATTTTTATTCTCCTAAGTTTAGACTTAGGAACCCATTAAAAATATTAATTATTTTAATAATTCCTCATCCGGATGGAATTTCTCAAAACGATTTATGGGTCTTGGAGATCTGATGTGCCTTAGCCTCTCCTCCAAATTTCAAGGCTAAAGCACATCCAATGCTACCACAAATTAACAGATAGGGTATTATCACAAATTTGTTAAGAATTGTGGAGAATAACAGCTCCTCTAACAACATTATTGAAGAAAGATGCATTTTATTGAACTCCAGAAGAAACTAAGGCCTTTGAACATCTTAAAGAGGAAATATGCCAAGCATCGGTCTTAGCTACGCCAGACTTCACAAAAACCTTTATTGTGGAATGTGATGCCTCAAAAAATGGAATTGGTGTTGTTTTAATGCAAGAAGAAAGACCTATTGCTTTTAAAAGTCATCCAATCAAGGGAAAGTATTTACACAAACCTATTTATTAGAAGGAAATGTTGACAATACTACATGCGCTAAAGTAATGGCGACCTTACCTAATGGGAAGACACTTCAAGGTAAAAACAGATCATGATAGTCTTAAATACTTTTTGGAACAGAGATTATCTTCAGAAGAGCAGCAAAAATGGGTCACAAAGATGTTGGGTTATGACTTTGAAATCATCTACAAAAAAGGGAAGCAAAATGTTGTTGCAGATGCACTCTCAAGAAAGGATGAGGATGTGGAAGCATTTCTTTGTGCCATTTCTATTATCCAACCTGATTGGATAACCAAAGTAAGGGATGAATGGAAGAATTACGAAGAGGTGTGGACACTCATTCAAAAGTTGCAGCAAGATCCCAATACATTTGATACAGTTAGCTAGCAAAATGATTCATTATGGTACAAATATCACTTATATCTTTGTAAAATTGCCAATCAAGCAAAAGATTCTTTTGGAATTGCATAGCTCCCCCTTAGGAGGGCACTCAGGATTTTTAAAAACTTACCAGAGGGTCAAGAAGAAATATTTTTGGGATGGCCTTAAATATGATATTCAGAAGTTTGTGGCATAATGTTTGGTTTGCCAACAAAATAAAGTTGAGACAATTAAGATGTCAGGTCGATTACAACCTTTAGCCATTCCAAGTCAGTGTTGGGAGGAGGCCTCAATGGATTTTATCACAAGTTTACCCAAGTTTGAAGGAAAGAGTGCCATCATGGTGGTAGTTGATAGAATTACCAAATATGCACACTTTTGTACATTATTTCATCATTTTAAACTTAATATTGTTTCTATTGAATTTATAGAAACAATTCAAAAGGTAGATGGAAACCCAAACATTATTGTAAGTGATAGAGATCCCATTTTCACTGTAATTTTTGGATGGAATTATTTTCTTGTATTTTCTTGTCTTGTTCTCAATTAGCTCATAGCTCATTTTATCATCCTCAATCTGATGGGAAAACTGAGATAGTGAAGAAATGTTTGGAAGGATGTCTTCATTGTTTTGTATCTGATAAACAAACACAATGGGTCAAGTGGTTGTGTCTTGTTAAATGGCGGTATAACACTTCCTTCCATACTGCAGCAAAAATGACCCCATTCATGGCACTTTGTGGATATCATCCACCATTCATCACATCATATTTAAGAGAAAAGTATAAGGTTCAAGTAGTGGAAGATCACATCGAGCATCAACAATAAGTTCCCCAACTCTTCAAGGATAGCCTCACTCCAGCGTAGAATCGAATGAAACAATAGGCAGATCAACATTGCAATGAAACAAATTTTGATGTAGGTGATTGGGTATTTTTACGGCTACAAAAACTACAAACAAATGTCCCTCAAGCAAGCTAAGAAGAATAATAAATTATCACCCAAGTATTATGGTCCTTACAAGGTGTTGCAAAAGATTGGTACTATGGAATACAAATTGGAGTTGCATGCATCTTCCCGATTACACCCAATTTTCCGTGTTTCATGCTTAAAGAAGGTTATCAGTGACAAGCTCCTAGTTCAAACAGTGTTTCCAGAACTTAACGAAGAAGGAAAAATCATATTTGACCCTAAAGCAATCTCGGAAACAAGAACCCGACAACTACATAATCGATTAATTTCAGAGTATCTCATTAAGTGGAAGAACTTACTAGCTGAAGATTCCACACGAGAGGATGAGAATTTTATACAAAAGCATCTGGAACTACTCAAGTGTTAAGGAAAACGCTTTTTTTAAGGAGGGGCATGTTAGGTCCCTATAATACTAGTGTATCCTCGTATTATTATTGTTATTGTTGTGCCCCATAGAAGCCCACTATTGTTATGGTCGTGCTCTTACATTATTATTGTTATGTATGCTCTGATTATATTGTGACCCCTTAGACTCCTATATATACCAAGGAGGTCTTATCATTTGTATCATCCAAGAATTTTTCATTTATGTAATGTAAAGGAGGTTTCCTCCTTGAAGAGGATAATATTTAAGTCGTTGATCTATCTTTTCTTCTGCTTTGTGAATTGGTTGCGTAACATACCACTACATGTCTACTCTTATATTAACCATGGATGAATGATTAATTGGACCTCTTAGAGAGATGATTTGTAGATGATTTTTCAAGCTTAATGAATATCTCATGGCTAGGGTTTATGGATGAGCAATGACTTTTTTTAGTAAGTGTTGTCTCTAAATCTTGTGGATTTATTTGTTAAATGTATTAAAATCAAATGTGCTTATCTAATGGTGAAGGTGTGTTCTCTTTGTATTATTCTTGGATAGATCCTTTCCTTTAAGCCCTAGGAAGATTTATAGTGGAGAATCTTCCCTTGATTTATCATGGAAGTTTGTAAAAACACTATGAGAATATTCTAAGGATAGTAGTGAACAACCCGACTCATCACCCTAAATCTCCTTACATTTCTCCGAGAGAACCCTTAGTTTGATTCCATATGCCCAAAAAAATAGTAAGCATTAGTCTTACTCCCAATAGTCAATCATTAAACTCAAATTTTATCTTTTATTTATGTTTTAGTGTTAGATTAGGGTTTGTAACATCTATACTTTAATTTTCAGCGATAAATAAGCTATGTTTTAGGTATGATCCATTAAAGGAATACGGTTTAGTTTTAGTGATTTCTTAATGTTATGAAGCAAAAGTGAAATAAGTTTGATTTAGAGGGTATCCTCATTGTCTTGTATCTCAAGTTTGACGAAGAGTTTATTGAAGACCTCATTGCATTGTTGAACACCATTAGTAGGAATTTGGCGGAGATTTGTCAACCATCAATCCAACATACCATACTTGTATATTGATTGGTAAAACCACTTTTAAATGGTTATATTGAAATTATCCCAACTATTATAGGTTGTTAATACAAGGATTTTTAGGGTCTTAGTGTGGGTTTGCCTCTAATGAGGTATTTTGTTGGCCACAAATATCTTTTTAACAATAGTGATATTTGGACCCATTCTTAATATAAGCTTTAAGACAGTGGTACTATTGTCCAACTTATACCCATAAAGGGGTCAATAATTTGGAATTAAGATTTCTATGTCTAGCTTGAAGGATTATTGGGAAATGGGAAGATGATGATGGGAAATGGGAAATGTGATCATCATGTCTCACAACTATCTTAGCAGGTAAATCATGTGTTATCGTCTTTGTTGTGCACATTGCTATACTAGGAATTCATTTCATTGGAATTGTCATTTATGCAATTTATTCTCCAAGAGTTGATCAAGATTAGACTCCTAGAATAAGCTATGTTTTAGGTATCCTCCATTAAAGGAATATGGTTTAGTTTTAGTGTTTTCTTAATGTTAAGAAGCATATTTCAAATAAGTTTGATTTAGAGGATACCCTTGTTGTCTTTTATCTCAAGTTTGACAAAGATTTTATTGAATACCTCTTTGCATTGTTGAACACTCCTTAGTAGGAATTTGGCAAGATTTGTCAACCATAAATCCGATATACCATACTTATAGTCTGATTGGCAAAATCACTTTTTAAATGGTTATATTGAAATCATCCAAACTATTATAGTTTGTTGATACAAAGATTCCAAGGTCTTAGTGTGGGTTTGCCACTAATGAGGTATTTCTTTGGCCACAAATATCTTTTGAACAATAGTGATATTTGGACCCATTCTTAAGATAAGCTTTAAGAATGTGGTACCATTTGTCCAACTTTTACCCATAAAGGGATCAATCAAAATTTGGAATTAAGATCTTCATGTCTAGCTTGAAGGATTATTTGGAAATGGGAAGATGATGATGGGAAATGGGAAACGTGATCATCATCTCTCACATTTGTCTTAGTTGGTAAATCATATGTTATTGTCTTGGTTGTGCAAATTGCTATACTAAGAATTCCTTTCATGGAATTGTCATTTTTGCAATTAATTCTCCAAGAGTTGATTAAGATTAGACTCTTAGGCGAAATTTGAGTGTATTGGACCACAAGGGGCATGAATCTACAAATATAAAACAATGATTCCACTGAAATTTTTTTTGTTAAAGATGAAAATTCGTAGGTTTTTTCAACCTCTATGAAAATTGCAAGTGCTAAATATTATTTTTTCTTTTAACAAATTTCAAGTGGAATGGTTCTTGAAATCAAGAGAAATTTTGCTACTTTTCTATTAGAATTAATGTAATGGTTTTAGAAGTAGATTTTTGCTAAAATTCAACCAAATCATATGGAAGTTGCAAGAGTTTTGTTCATTTTAGCAACTTTTAAAATGCAAAAATGTTTAACTAATATTTATACATACCTAAATATTTGGACATATAAGCATGTTGGTTACTGGGAATCTAAATAGGAGACACTCCAACAAGAACCAAAATTGTAGAACTTCAAAATGGGCATAAGCTTTAATACTAATTGGCATGCAATAGTGAATAATAGTGAGGAAAACATAAGAAGCAAATGTAAGAGAAATTGTTGTAAATATGCATAACACACACTTTATGTTTTCGTGAATAATAGTTGGAAAAACAAAAAAAGTAAATGTAAGAGAGAAATTGTTGCAAATATGTATAATGCATTAACTCGTATATAAATAAACCTGAGGTATTATGTATATATATATATATATATATATATATATATACTCCAAAAGTATGGTAAATAAATAAAATTATAAATCAACTATTGTAAATAAGTAAAACCTCTTTTTATATTTACTCCATAAATCTCTTTTTATTTACGAAAACTCAAAAAATAGGTTTTATTTAGGTAAAGCCTATGGGCCAAGTACCATGGGACAAATAATTATTAATATCATGGGCCAAATACCATATTTATAAAAGATGTATGGTAAGTAAATAAATATAAAAGAAGTATAAACAGGTATGGTAAATAAATAAAAAAATATCAAATAAGATTAGAAATGAGCATCTAATTATATACCAAGCCTATGGGCCAAATACCATGGTAAATAAAAAAGATGTGATAAATAAATAAAAATATAAATAAACAAGAGGTATGGTTGAAAGAGGTTTTATTTAGGTGAAGCTTATGGGCCAAACTATTATTAATATCATGCAAAAAAATAGTATTAACCATAATATTAATATTAAAAGATTAATATTATTAAATTTAATAACTTTGGATTAATACAATATTAAATTTGTTATATTATAATATATATTAATATATCATGATATATATTAATATAGAGGTGGAGACATAGGGGGGAGATGGAGATACACTGAAAGAGGGGGGAGAGGAGTGAGAGAGGTAGAGAAGGGTAACAGAGGGAGGGAGATAATGAGAGGATTGAAGGGCAAGGGGGGAGAGAGAGATATGGGGGAAGAGAGATGAAAGTAGGAGAGAGAGGGAGGGATAGAGAGATGGAGTTGGGGGGGAGAGGGAGCGAACAAGAAAGACATAGAGAGTGAGAAGTGGAGAGAGAGAGGGAGTGACAAGGGAGAGATGGAGAGAGAGTGTGTATGTTTAGGGGTGAGATAAAGAGACAAAGAAGGAGAGGTAGAGAGAAGGGGGGAGAGAAGGAGAGAGGGATGAATATAGTAACATAGTTGCAGAGAGAGAGAGAGAGGGAGTGTGTGTGTGTGTGTGTGATGGGGGAAGAGAGAGGAGGAGAGAGGGAGGGAAGGGATATGGAGTTGGAGGGGGGGAGAGGGAGGGAAGAAGAAATACATAGAGTGAGAAGTGGAGAGAGAGAGGGAGTGACAAGGGAGAGGAAGGGATATAGTAACATAATTGGAGGGTGAAGAGAGAGAGAGAGGAAAAGAGAGAGGGAGGTAAGAAGAAAGAAATAGAGAGAGAGAGGGGGAGTGATAAGGAAGATGAAGAGAGAGTGAGAGAGGACAACAGGAGGGAAGAGAGATAGAAGAGGGGGAGAGAGAGAGAGGGATAGATAGATAGATTGGAGAAAGAGAGTGTATGTATTGGAGGTGATATAAAGAGATAAAGGGAGATAGAGATATCGATGGAAAATGAAGAGAGGGAAGAAGAGAGAGGAGGGACGGAGGGAGAGACAAAGATATTGATAATATATGGAGTGAGAGAGCATGTGTGTTTGGGGGGTTGAGATAGAGAGACAAAGAAGGAGAGATAGAGTGAGATATAGATATAAATGGAGGGGGGGAGAGGGAAGAAGATTTCTTGCACTAGATGCATAGATTTCAGTGTAGATGGTGATGTCTAATCCTATTTGATTGCTTCCACTAGGTGCATTGATTTTAGTGTAGATGTTGATTTCTAATGATATTTGATTGTTTGCATTAGATGCATTGATTTCAATGTAGATTACTTATAATCCTATTTGATTGCTTGCTGATCTGGAATTTATCCAGGACAAAGAATTAAAGTTATTACAGACTCATGTGCATGGATGTGTCTACGTTACTTTATGCAACGGATCAATAAGATTGCGAAATACATAGACATTGAAGTAGTTAGAGAAAACATAACAGACAAACATGTAAACACAACAAGTTTAATAAGGAGTTCACCCAATACTTTTGGGCTACTTCTCCTGGTCCAGCCTTCAGTGGTGGCCTCTCTATTATGTTTTCAAAGTATAGTTTTTACAACAGTGAGCTCAATTTGAGTCTCACTCAACAGATATAAATCAATAGGACTGGACTTGGATCCCCCAAGTCTCTGGAGTACACAAACTCTCATTACTGAAACTCGACCTCTACTGGTCACTGCAGTATGAGCCCAATCTGAGACTCATACATGACAGGACATATACAGAGGAGTTTGCTTGAACCTCTCAAGCCTTCTCTAGAGTACACAGACTTCTGACTCTCCCTCGCTTTGTCTGGCTCGATGCTGCCCTCAGGTCAGCTCGATTTCTTCTCTCTGTTCTCTGCTCTTGGCTTTCTGCCTTAACTAACTATCCTTGCTTTCCTTTGTTTCTGTCAGTTTGTGGCTTTAAAGCCAATCTGCTTTCTGACTGTTCGTTTCTGCTTCCCGACGCTTTGGTTCTTCTGCCTCTGTCCGTTTGAATTCCTCTGTTCGGCGTCATCATCACTATGTAAGCCTTACAGGGAGGTGGCCACCTGTTTCATAATGAACTGAGTATCAGTTCTCTTGGAAATATTTGAACAGTCGTTATTTTCGTTTAACTCCCAGATTGCCCGCGAACATGATTCCTCTGCCAACTCATCGTTCATGTTGGACTTCAAACCTTTATACAACTCAATCTATTTACCCTGTTGAATCCAGTCATCCGTCCGGTTGCATGTCCGCCGTCGATCTGGAGCCTCCATATCCTACAGTCTCCGACCATATCGGGCGGGTAATTTGCATGACGTTTACCTGTTCGATGTGAGCGGTTTTCTCTCTCTTCTGTCGGACGCGTGGCACCTAGTGTGTGGCATCGGGCAGGACTCGGTTGAAACCGCTTACTGCTCAAAGGCCTTTCGATATCCTGCCGGTTTTCGTGTGGGACCTACCTCTGACGGAATCGGCGAATTCTGTACGATTTTTTACTTTTCGGATCTGGGTCGCTCGGGGCTTTTTCTTCTCCGAGGGGTTTTCCCGACGATATGCGATTAGCGACTAGCGACCGATTAGCGACTAGTCGTTAATTGCATATCAGAAGCCTCCCCCATTTTTAAAAAAGACTTCCTGTTTTGTTGTTTCGTGGTAGTGCGCATTAACATGGGCCAAGAGTCTGCGCGCTTAACCGAGGTCCTCGTTGCTCGACGCTGCTCACAAATTACAACTGTTCGAGGATATATCTGATAAGCTCAACCTTTGTAAGACTTTGAAACTTCGGCATGAATTTTACAGAGTTATGAAAACTTAGAGAGTTCTTTAGGATCCGATTCAGATCACGGCCTTCCCACTGAAAAATCTTTTGAACCACCAAAAGTTGGTTTTTAAGCGTCAATCAAGTGAGGGTACAGATTCCTTGCTTGCCCAATTTCTATCCATTTCGCACTGCCTGGTTTTGAACCTTCGAGTCCAATCCTCAGGTATTCAACATCTCCCCTGCACGTAGTTTTCACCTTCCTGTCCAGAACTATATCTTCCTGCAACTCATTGAGATATTCAGATAACAGATCATCAACAGAAGGTAATTGACTCTGCTCTTCGGGATCTTCAATCAATGAAGGTTCAAATAGTCTCAAGCTGTCTGCATTAACAACTGAGTAGATGTGCATGTAAGCTAGTAAATAAAGGCGAAAGGCATTCTCACCAATTTTCTCAAGTATTTTGAAAGGTCCATACCTTATTGGCTTCAGCTTCTTACCTTCACCTTGCATTCTGTCTTTGTTGATATATGGCCAGACTTGATCACCAACTTGGAAACTATGCTCAATCCGATGCTTATCATGCCTTGCCTTGTACTTGGCTTGGCTATTTTCTAGTTGTTCTTGTACTGTCTGGTGAATCTCCTGCATTTGTTCGATGAACTTGGTTGCCTTGTCCACATCATTGTGTCCATCAACCGCTATTTCTTTACCAAAGACAAAATCCAAAGGAGACCTTGGTGTGAAACCAAAACATGTCTCAAAAGGAGATCTCTATGTAGAAGAATGTTTAGCTTGGTTGTAAGCATGTTGCACATAACATAAATATTCATCCCAAAGCTTCGGATGCTTGCTCCAATAGCCTCTGAGCAACTAGATCACTGTCATGTTGACTACTTCTGTTTGGCCATCTGTTTGCGGATGAAAAGTTGTGCTCTTCTTTAGTCTGGTGTCCATCAATTCCCACAAACTTGACCAAAATTTCCCAACAAATCGAGTATCTCGATCAGATATAATAGAAGTGGGTAATCCAAAATGAACCCATACATGCTGAAAGAACAACTTTGTAGTTTGTTCATTTGTAATCTGTTTGTTACAAGATATTAAAATACATATTTTGTTGAACCTATCCACAACAACATATAAATAGTCATGACCTTTTCTAGATTTAGGCAGTCCCCCAACGAAGTCCATAGAAACACTTTCCCAAGGATGAGAAGGAACTAGTAGTGGAGTGTACAAGCCTAGTTTTCTATTGTTGGGTTTGCTTTTAGCACACATGGTACACCCTCTTACATATCTAGAAATTGTCTCATCCATTTTTGGCTAATAACAAAATCTTTGCAGTTGTGCAACTGTTTTACTTATACCAAAGTGACTTGATATTAGATAAGTGTGTGCTTCTCGAATTATCTTTACTCTTTCTATTTGAGGAATGCATAACTTTCCCAAATGATATAAGAGTTGGTCTTTAACTTGATAATCCAATTCTTCTACTTGTTTGCCATGACTTAAAGTTGCATATACATCTTTAAAATCTATATCTTGAACATACTGTTCAATGTAGCTTTCATGCAATACTGAATTATGCTTAAGTATAGTGGATGCATTTATGATTGGTTTGGACAACATATCTGCAACTTTGTTGTGTATGCCCTTTTTATTAATGCATACAATTCTTTATCATATGTGGGATAGTTAACTACTGCAGAATTAAAATTTTCAGAATGATAACATATGGGTTTACTGTTCTGCATCAACGCTGCTCCCATGGGATAGTCACTAGCATCCGTTTCAATCTCAAATGGTCTTTGAAGATCGGGCAGTGCTAGTATTGGTGTTGTACAAATTTTTTCTTTTAAGGTGTCGAAGGCTTTCTGTTGTTTGCCTCCCCACTAAAACACCTTGTTCAATCTTGTTAAAGCATGTAAGGGAGCTGCAATCAAGGAAAAGTTAGAAATAAACTTTCTCCAATATTGTGTTGCTCCTAAGAAGCTTCTAACTTCTATAGCAGATTTGGGTTTAAGCCAGTTTACAATGGCTACAACCTTAGAGGGATCTATCTTCAATTCACTAGCCCCTACAATATGACTCAAATAATTCAAAGATGTTTTGCCAAATTCACATTTTGAGAGCTTAACATAAAGATTCTCTTTTTTCAAAACATCTAGAGTCTGCTTGACATGCTTTAAATGTTCTTCCCATGTTTTACTAAATATAAGAATGCCATCCAAATATACAATGACAAAATCATCAATAAAACGTCTGAGTACATCATTCATTATTCTCATGAAAGTAGTAGGAGCATTAGTTAAGCGAAAAGGCATAACCAACCACTCATACAATCCCTGCTTTGTTTTGAAAGTAGTCTTCCATGCATCTTGCTCTGCAACTCTGACCTGATGATAGCCACTATGCAAGTCCAACTTGGAAAAATAAATAGCTTCTTTCAACTGATCTAATAGATCATCTATGCGAGGAAGGAGAATCGTTATCTTATTCAGTGCTCGATAATCAATGCACATTCTCCATGAGCCATCTTTCTTTCTCACCAAGACAATTGGAGACCCACAAGGCGATGTGCTAGGTCTTATGAACCCTTTCTCGAGCAGCTCTTGTACTTGCTTCTTGATTTCTGCATTCTCTAAAGCGGACAACCTGTACATTCCGATGTTATGCAATGGAGCATCTTGCCACAAGTTAATATCATGTACTATTTCCTTTTTGGGTGGCAGACCTTTAGGTTCTTGAAATAGTATATCATATTCTGAAACAACTTTTTCTAAATCGGCTTGTTGTTTAGCATTACAACCCTCAAATACATTGGTTTTATTAGGTTTCTTTTCCTTTACAACCATCAGTAAAAATTGTTTGCATGAATTTACAATTCTTTTCATCTGTGTTGAGTCTATGAGAGTATAATTATTCTTGAGTTTATGAGCTCTTACAATATATTCAATTCCATCTTTAACGAGTTGATACTTGTTTTCAGCTCTATAGAAAATAGTTTTTCTATCATACAAGTAAGGACTTCCTAAAACAATTCCACATATATCCAAGGGAACAATATCTGACTCAACCTCATCTACAAATGTTGACCCAAAAGAAAACCTAAGTTTACATTGTCTAGTCACTTGTAGTTGTGCTTTATCACATAACCAACCTAATGGATATGGCTTTTTGTGAGGTGTGGTTAGTAATCCCAACTTCTTTACAATTGCTTCAGAAATTAAATTTACTTGTGAGCCATTATCAAACAAAGTATCAATCTTTTGATGCTTGGAAACAACTCGAATATGAAAAAGCTCATGTATTTTCCTATGATTTTATTCATTATCAATAGATTGTGTAGAATTACTAGTAGATGCTTCATAATTTTTACCTTTTATACCTGTGGCTGCAATGGTTGTTTCATCTCCTGAATTTGACCCCAAATCCTTTTGAATAGTTACAGCAATCTTCTTCTTCTTGCCATCACACTTCTTGGGTTTCAACTCCGGATGCAGAATCCAGCAGTGTTCATCATCATGCCCATCCTTCTTACAGTGAATGCATGAAGATTTGGTCTTTTGTATAATATTTGTCTTCCTCTCTTTCCATTTCTGTTTTCTTTTCTCCTTATTCTTTCTTGCAGTGGGTTTTGATGATCCCCCAACTTCTGGGTTCACATTCTTGCCTCTAGCCTATAGATGTGTAGCTTGAACAGATACCTCATCCATGCTAGTGGGATTAAACATGAGAATTGTGTGCCTTAAGTAGCTGTGTAGACCACCTATATACTTCAACAGAGTTTCAGGTGAGTCTAAAGAAATTCCTAGAATCAAAGCTCTTTTCCTAAATTCTTGAGTGTAACTTTGTACACTTTTCCCTTTTAATTGTCGAAGAGTTTGCCAACTCATCATGGCTTGCTGCATATAAGCTAGTGGATAGAACTATTTTTTAATTGCAAAAACAAATTCACTCTAGACAGAAAGAATTTTACCATGCTTCTTCACGTCAACTTGTGTCCTGCCTTCCCACCATACCAAGGCAGTGCCTCCAAGGCGTAGGCTGGCCAGCTGAATCTTACTACTGTCTGAATCAATGCTCTACACCCTACAATAAACATCAATCTGTCTAATCCAATTATCCAGCTTCTCTGCATTCAACTCTCCATCATATATTGGTAAATCAAATTTAACATCTAATTTAATCAAAGATGTCTTCTTTTTGTTTTTAGGGCTACTAGGAGGTGGGAAATTTTTCTTCTTCCCCTTTGCCTTTAGAGTGGTCATGGAGGAGAGATTCTTCTGCACCTTTATCTTGTTTGGAGTTTGATGCATCTTCCTCTCTACCTTTCTTAAATTCTCTATACATTTCCTCTACCATGGCTCTCATGGTCAGGAAATTATCCATGAACTAAGGGTTTGATTCCAAGGGACTTTCTTCTGACATTTTCCTCTTAGGATAGACTCTTCCAGTTTCAGGGTTAGTTTCAACCAACTCTCCTTCTCCTAATTTAAGCTTTGATCAAGTTAGCATTCAACAACAAAATCCAGCGCAAGCTTGTCTAACCTTAGTAACCTAGAGCTCTGATACCACTTGATCTGGAATTTATCTAGGACAAAGAATTATAGGTATTACAGACTCATGTGCATGGATGTGTCTATGTTACTTTATGCAACGGATCGATAAGATTGTGAAATACATAAACACTGAAGTAGTTAGAGAAAACATAACAGGCAAACATGTAAACACGACAAGTTTAATAAGGAGTTCACCCATTACAACTGGGCTATGTCTCCTGGTCTAGCCTTCCGTCGTGGCCTCTCTATTATGTTTTCAAAGCAGAGTTTTTACAACAGTGAGCTCAATTTGAGTCTCACTCAACAGATATAAATCAGCAGGACTGGACTTGGATCCCCCAAGTCTCTGGATTACATAGACTCTCCTTACTGAAACTCAACCTCTATTGGTCACAGCAGTATGAGCCCAATATGAGACTCATACATGACAGGCCATATACAGAGGAGTTTGCTTGAACCTCTCAAGCCTTCTCTGGAGTACACAGACTCTCTAACTCTCCCTGGCTCTGTCTAGCTCGATGTTGCCCTCAAGTCAGCTCGGCTTCTTCTTTCTGTTCTCTGCTCTTGGCTTTTTGCCTTGATTAACTCTCCTTGCTTACCTTTGTTTCTGTCAGTTCGTGGCTTTAAAGCCAATATGCTTTCTGACTGTTCGTTTCCACTTCCCGATGCTCTAGTTCTCTTGCCTATGTCCGTTTGAATTCCTTTGTTCGGCGTCATCATCACTGTGTAACGCCTTACAGGGAAGTGGCCATCTATTTCATAACAAACTGAGTGTCAGTTCTCTTGGAAATGTTTAAACAGACGTTATTTTTGTTTAACTCCCAGATTGCCCGCGAACATGATTCCTCTGCCAACTCATCGTTCACGCCGAACTTCAAACCTTTATACAACTCGGTCTATTTACCCCATTGAATCCGGTCATCCGTCAGGTTGCATGTCTGCCATCGATCTGGAGCCTCCAGATCCTACAGCCTCTGGCCATTTCGGGCGGGTAAGTTGCATGACGTTTACCCGTCCGATGTGAGCGATTTTCTCTCTCTTCCATCGGACGTGTGGCACCCAGTGTGTGGCATCGAGCGGGACTCGGTTGAAACCGCTTACTGCTTGAAGCCTTTCCGATATCCTGCTAGTTTTCATGTGGGACCCGCCTCTGACGAAATCAGCGAATTCCGTACGATTTTTGACTTTCGGGTTTGGGTCGCTTGGGGATTTTTCTTCTTTGAGGGGTTTGCCCGGCTAATCGCATATCAGAAACCTCCCCCATTTTTCAAAAAGACTTCCTATTTTGTTGTTTCGTGGCAGCACATGTTACCATGGGCCAACGGTCCGTGTGCTTGACCGAGGGTCCTCGTTGCTCGGCACTGCTCACAAATTACAACTGTTCGAGGATATTTCTGATAAGCTCGACCTTTGTAAGACTTTGAAACTTTGCATGAATTTTACGAAGTTATGAAAACTTAGAGAGTTCTTTAGGATCCGATTCGTATCACTTGTATTAAATGCATTGATTTCAGTGTAGATGGTAATTTCTAATCATATTTGTTTGTTTGCACCAGATACGTTGATTTCAATGTAGATGTTGATTTCTAATAATATTTGATTGCTTGCACTAGATGCATTGATTTCAATGTAGATGATTTCTAATCTTATTTGATTGCTTGCACTAAATGCATTGATTTCAATGTAGATGGTGATGTCTAATCCTATTTGATTGCTTGCACTAGATGCATTGATTTCAATGTAGATGGTGATTTTTAATCCTATTTTATTTCTTTCACCAGATGCATTGATTTCAGTATAGAAGTTGGTTTATAATCCTATTTGCTTACTTGCACTAAATACATTGATTTTAGTGTAAACGTTGGTTTA
This sequence comes from Pinus tabuliformis, assembly GCA_031772625.1. Lineage (NCBI taxonomy): Eukaryota > Viridiplantae > Streptophyta > Pinopsida > Pinales > Pinaceae > Pinus > Pinus tabuliformis. Next base: position 529,945,940 of record CM062814.1, read on the forward strand.
TAATCTTATTTTCCTACTTGCACTAGAAGCATTGACTTCAGTGTAGATGTTGGTTTATAATCTTATTTGTTTACTTGCACTAGATGCATTGATTTGAGAGTAAATATTTTTTTGTTAATCTTATTTGATTGCTTGCATTAGATGCATTGGTTTAAGTGTTGATGTTGATTTGTGACTTGATGTAATTGGATGTATGATGGTACATTAATTTTAAAGTGATTAGATTAACATTGTGCATTGATTGCAATGTAAGCACAAAAAAGTATTGACAATGTACATTGATTTTTCTGTTATAGAAATTCAACCTATTAATATTGGAGAGAAAGAGAGACAAGGTATGATTTTTACTACAATAGCTCAAGCTAAAGATTTAAATGGTTTATGATTTAACCTACCCTTTTAATATAATCGATATGAAAAGATGACAAAAGTAACAAGGGTGACAATAATGATAGTAGAAGAAAATAGTTTGAGATTAATCACAATGAAGACTATTTATAATTTATTATATTCTTATTGTTGACATTTTCTATCATGCAACAATATTACATTGTCACTTTATATTCAAACTTTGTATTTCATCATTTTTCATCATTAAGTTATTAACAATATTTATCATCTCAACAAACTAAGGTAACTAAGCAAATTTAAAATTAAATTGAATAGATTAATCTGAGATATATTTAGCATATTTAAAACGATTATATTAATATTAGATGAATTTAAATATTATTGATAAAATTAATGATATGTTCGTTAGATTTTCTTTGGCCGCACACGACTGAAACCAGCCTAGATTCATCTTAACTCTGGATCTATAAAGCGCCGAGAGGGATCAAATCTCTTGAGGTGCAAACCTTTTCCACCTCAAGAGATTTGATCCCTCTCGGCACTTGATAGATCCAGAGTTAAGATGGATCTAGGCTGGTTATTTACTATTAAGGATTTCAGTGTTTCTAATTGGATATACATGTGACATTTGTGTGGGTGGATAATTTGTTTTGTCTAGTTGTGTGGGTTCAAGTTTCTAGGGACATGTTTGTGGCATTTATGAAATAGTTGTATCTAGTGTAATAGTGGTAGCCTATATTTCAAAGTTATCGATTCTCTAGAAATTCTTGTTTTGGTTAAAAATAATAATAATATCATTACCAAACAAAATTATTAATGAAATTTAGACAACAAAATACATCAACTATTTAAAATGAAAGACATGCAATTAGAAATGATGATAAGTCCTTTAAAAAAAACTCAAAAGGAATTTTCATATGTTAATTTAAAAAAAACAATGGTATGTTCTATGCTTGTAATAATTACTTCAATGTCCTTTAGTTAGCCCAATGACAATTTCCAATAGCAATCACATTGACAGTAACTGTAGATAGAACATGAATAATAAAAGCAGAAGACAAGCCAAGGCAAGAGAACATAAGGATTTGGCGAATGCTAGGTAAAAACCTCAAGACGGGGAAAACCCTTTAATCAATTCTTATTATTATTATATCAAATGTTCAGCAAAGAAAGAGTACAATAAAGTCAACATTGACTTGCCAATAGATTATCAAACCAACCTTGTCAAATTTGCAATTATGTCCCTAGTCAATAGCAATCAAATCAGCAGCAGTGTGTGCCCTAACCAGTCAATGATCAAGGGTTAAAACAATCCCTTTGCATCTTGATCAAAGTGCATCCAACTCTGCCTCCTTAGTTGGTCAAAGTCAGTCCAAAACAATCAACTTTGGAGCAGTCAAACAAAAGTCAAACCTGCGGTCAACACAGGTTAAACAACTCAGAAAATCTTGGAATTTGAGGCAATGAATGCGATCTTCCCAAATAGAAAGTTTCCCACAAAAATCGCAGTCAAACAACCCTTGGTTAGCGCTGGTCAAACCCTGTATCAGTTCTAAAATTCAGCCTCTTGAAATTCGTCCTCTTTCAACCACATGTGTGAGAGAAGAAGAGTTGCTCTTGCAATTTGTACGACCCAATCAAATGAAGAGAGATAAATGATGAGTAGTGATGATGCCAAATGAGGTAGGAGGTATCTCTTATTTATACAAGTCATTTAGGGTCAAGAGGCATGTCCATTAGGCTTTATGAGCATACATGGTGATGTGGCCAACATTGACAATTTGCACGTGTGGGCTTGACCTCAAAAATATATTTTCCCTTGCCCAATTTTGATAAGCTTTAGGTTGATTTTGGTCTTCTCAAAAAGAGGAATGTAATGCAATAAATCATCTCCATCAAATGAGTTGTCCAAAGTGGAATTCGACCCTTAGTTGCCAATTTTCACACTCCCTCTCAACTAGGGAGAATTCCACCTACTAATATTGTACCATCGATCATCATGCCATCTTGTCATCATGTACCATCTTTGCATCTCGTCTGAACTTTGTTGAACATTGATATAGATGATGAAGAAGAATCGATCAAGAGTGGGTCACAAGACCTTGCCACTCTCCATTAACAAAAGTCAATCCACATAACCAGGGGTAGAACCCCAGTCAAACTTGAGCCCAGATCAAGTTGGTGAACACCATGCATCTTAGAAATAGGGAGCACGAAAGTACACGATGTGTCCATCTATAGTGTTATAGTCCCTATCCACTTTCCCCAACTCATTGACTAGATGAGAGGTATTTCCCAAGAGTCCCGGACTACATGGATAGGATGTATGCTAACCCATAGGAGAAGGTGAACCACTCATCATATGGAGATATCATCATCTATAAGGGTAGGTGAACCACTCACCCGATGCTCTCATACGTCAACGTGGGGTATCACAAGGGAAGGTGAATCACTCACCCTATAGTTACACATAGCTCTTAGAAGTACCCCAAGCCCCTAAGAGCTTTCAGAGCTCAATGTCCAACTCAAGCATGACCCTCATGGGAGGGTCCTTTGACAACTCCAAGTGTCTCTCGGAAGGTTAAGAATTTGACCTTTCCTAAGGGTTTCGTGAGGATGTCAGTGATCTTCTCATCAACCTTGATGTGTTTGAGCCTTATTGCTCCCCGTTGTACCATATCTCGAATAAAATGGTACATGATATCAATGTGCTTGGAGTGGTCGTGGAACACGGGATTCTCTGAAAGGTGAATCCCACTCTGATTGTCACGATAGATCACAGTGGTATCTAGCACGTGCTCAAATAGCTTGTTGAAGAGCTTCCTCAACCAAATAGCTTCACAACAGGCCATACTAGCAGTAATATATTCGACCTCTACGATGTTTTAATTTCTAAGTTTAACCCGCTAGAAATTATTCCTGTTCTATCTGATTTATTTCTTCCTACTTGTTCAATTACTTAACAAGTTATTTACAATGTAAATACTGAAAATAAATACAAGCACAGTATCAACACATACAAATCAGTAACTGGAAGTAAACAAGCACACAAGTGACACCGATGTTTTTGGACTAATGTCCCTGGAAAACCCAATGCGAGAAAACTGGTGCAGCTATTCAGAGGGTTTTATAATTATGTAGTTTCATAATACAACTGGGTGTCAGAAATGGCTCACCCAACATAGAATGCCCTCGACATTAGTACCTCTCAATCAGAGACAGATATTCTGGCTAAATCACCGGATGAACGATCCCACAGCAACAATGTAGCTTTTGTTGCTCTGCGTCACTCTGATAGGGACTGTGGCACCCTATCTGGCTCTCTAGCTCCTAGTTTGTCCCACGAAAAATATCCCAGCGCTGCCTCTAGGCTCTAGGTTAGCCTCTCTAGCCCAGCATCAGCCTCTCTGGTCCAGTGTCAACTTCTTTGGGCTCTCATCAACCTCTAGAGCCTCTATGTGTCACATGCTAGCCCTTCTCTGGCTCTGCACAGCTCCTGGCTGCCTCTACGTGGCCACTAGCTGACTCTGCGTCAACCTCTCCCGGCGTCTACGCTGATCCTCCTGGTACTAACTATGCCTCTTTGATATGTATTCATTGCCCCTCAGTTGCAACTATGATCACTCAATCAATTTCCTCAACAAACCCTGCCCCAAAAAATCAAGTTCTTGATCTCTCTTCGTGTGTTCTCCAACTGACCCTCAAGCCTCCTCTTATACTTTTCTTGTTGGTCCATCAACAGTTGATATTAAATCTCTAATCAACAGCTAAGATTAGATTTGGCTTGATCCATGAATTTTGGACCATTCTAACCCAGTTTTATATTAATTCGCATTAATATTTTATTTTTCCTAAGTTTAGACTTAGGAATTCCATTAAAAATATTAAGTATTTTAATATCTCCCAAACTAGTTAGATTCTGCCCAAACCATTTCTGGGTCTTGGAGATCTCATGTGCTTTAGCCTCTCCACCAATTTTCATGGCTAAATCACATCTGATGCTACCCCAAATCAACGCTCCCTCTTAGCGAGGATTGTGCTCTATTAATACTCCTCACTGAGTATCACCCTAATCATCCAGCATCAGTCGCTGTGCTGATGCTAGGCCTCCTTGCCCAACATCCTCTGCACTGTTGCATCATGTACTCCTACCCATGGCCCTGTCACTGCCACTGCTGCATCCGTACGGTAGTTGCCTTTGCATTCATGTTGCTTCCCATGGCCTTGCCACTGCCATTGTTGCATCTGCACTGCATCCCCTCTCATCATGTTGCATCGTGCTACCCATAGCACTGCCACTACTAACTGTTGCACTGCAACTCAGTTACTGAGAAGTAACTGATCCTCCCAATTTTGACATCTCTGTCAGGTTAGAAACACTCTGATGCTGAAGCTCCCTCTCTCACTGACAAGTGCTCCCTCTACTGACCTTTGCGCTGCTGCAACAAATTCATGCATCTCGCACTGCTACCTCACGTTGTCCCGGGACTTCTGCATTGTAGCAATTTTTGTTGCTCCATCTGCATCTGTCTCTACCGACATCTGCCAGTCCTGCTACTCCTCTTCGAGGCTCCCGTAGCTAGGTATAATCCAAGAGGTTGGGTACCTCGAGGCTCCTGCCCCTCATCGTCTGTAGTCCATCTGACTACAGCTCAATGTCTCCCCACTTCCTCTCAAGTGGCGCATGAGCACTCATGGCACAGTCGTCATTTGTCTCCACTTCTTTCTCCGCCCTCGCTGGCGCTGCCTTGGTCTCATAAGCCTCTCCCTTGCTCTTATTCATTGGACACTGGTTCACATAGTGACCCAGTTCTCCACAATAGAAGCACTTGACCTTGGAGAGGTCCTTCTTCTTTTGTTTCTCGCAGATGCTAGAGCAGCATCCTCCTCTTTCTCTTTCTTGATTCTGACCCCCTTACCACTACTCCCTACCTTGGTTAGCCGCCTAATCTCTTCTTGATTAAGAGCCGCCCACAGTTCCTCCCAATCTGGAAGGTTAGACATGCCAAGTAAGCTCTAAACAAATACCTCCCAGTCCTCTGAGACTTTGTTCAGTGCGGTCCTCACCAACATCTCATCCGGCATGGCCCCTATGGAAGTCAACTGGTCCCGGATCTCTGTCAATCACGCGAGGAAGCTATCTATATGCTCTCCCCTCTGCATATGGTATGACCGCAGCTGATTTTCTAGAAACATCTTCCTCTACACGGAAGTATGCTGATACAACTTCTTTAGGGCATCCCACATCTCATTTGTTGTACCCTTCTCGGCAATATGTGGTACCACATGATCCTTGACCCCGTCAAGGATGATGCACTTAGCCCTAGCCATTGCCTCTTCATACTTCTCATTTTCAACTGGGTCAACTGGGATCGCTATCGTTTTCAAGGCGAAGTGCTTGATCTAATCCCTGTCTAAAATGGACAAGATCCTGGCCTTCCAAACTACGAAGTTGTAAGCTTCATCCAGTCTATCCTGATCTCTCAGCCCATTCACTGCGATTTCGCTGTTTTTCTTTCGGCTCTTTCGAGTCTCTCTACTTCCCTCCTGGAAGTCCTCTGATCGACTCGTGATGAGTCTCTCAACTTCCCGTCCGGAAGTTCTCGGTTTGACTCCCTCTAAGCCTCGATTTCCCTTCTGGAACCCCTTTGCTAATGTCGAGATGCCCCACTTTGATCGTTTGTGCAACTGCACCACTGATCTAGATTTCTTGGCTAGAAATCCTTGGCAACAACTCCCTCCTCCTTGGTCTTGCCCTGTTAGGTATTGTTTTGACCACAATACGCCACCAGCTTCACTTTACAACTCACCCATAGCCTCTTATGCCTCAGCAATCTGAAGTTATGAGCCTTTAGTCCTTGTGGAATCCCGACACCAACAAAATCTGCACCTCCTGGTCACAACGTCGATCCTTCCTGACTGAGAAAGATGACCGGGCACTGCGTAGGTCAAGTGTGCTCCTCTCTGCATCAGCGTTGATCCTCCTCCTGGCTCGAATTGATGACGCAGGCTCTGTGCGTCACCCCTTCCTTGTTGCTTTCTGTTAAGAACAGCTTCTGTCACTCGGGACAACTGTTTCTGCTATACTATGCTCAGATGATGCCTTCAGTTAACCTATGATCTGCAACCTTACTCCCATACCATGTTGTAATTTCTAAGTTTAACCCGTTAGAAATTCTTCATATGCTATTTGATTTATTTCTTCCTACTTGTTCAATTACTTAACAAGTTATTTACCATGTAAATATTGAAAATAAATACAAGCACAATATCAATACATACATATCAATAGCTGAAAGTAAACAAGCACACAAGTGACATCGTTGTTTTTGGACTAATGTCCCCGAAAAAACCCAATGCGGGAAAATCGGTGTAGCTATTCAGAGGGTTTTATTATTATGCAGTTTTAGAATACAACCTAGGTGCCAGAAATGGCTCACCCAACAGAGAATGCCCTCGGCAGTAGTACCTCTCAGTCAGAGACAAATATTTGCGGCAAAATCACTGGATGAACAATCCCACAGCAACAATGCAGCTTTTGTTGCTCTGCGTCACTCTAATAGGGACTGTGTCACCCTATCCGGCTCTCCATCTCCTAGTCTGTCCCACGAAAAATCTCCCAGCATTGCCTCTAGGCTCTGCGTCAACCTCTCTGGCCCAGTGTCAGCCTCTCTGGTCCAGCTTCAGCCTCTGGAGCCTCTGTGTCTCACACGCTAGCCCTTCTTTGGCTTTGCACAACTCCTGGCTACCTCTGCGTGGCCTCTCGCTGCTTTGTGTGGCCTCTAACTGACTTTGCATTAGCCTTCCACAGTGTCTGCGCTGATCCTCCCAGTACTAACTCTACCTCTCTGCTATGTATTCACTGCCCCTCAGCTGCAACTCTAATCACTCACTCAATTTCCTCAGCAAACCCTACCCCAGAAAATCAAGTACTTGATCTCTCTTGGTGTGTTCTCCAACTGACCCTCAAGCCTCCTCTTATACTTTTTTCGTTGGTTCATCAACAACCAAGATTAAATCTCTAATCAATGGCTAAGATTAGATTTGGCTTGATCCATGACTTTTAGACCATTCTAACCCAGTTTTATACTAATTCACATTAATATTTTATTTTTCCTAAGTTTAGACTCCATTAAAAATATTAATTATTTCAATATATCCCAAACTAGTTAAATTCTGCCCAAACCATTTCTGGGTCTTGGAGATCTCATGTGCCTTATCCTTTCCACCATTTTCATGGCTAGAGCACATCCGATGCTACCCCAAATCAACATACAATGCTTAGAGCAACCGATTTATGCTTCCTACTTATCTAGGAAATTGAAGCAAATCCCAATGAGAAGCAACATCTTGATGTGATATTTCTATCCACCACACTGCTAACCCAATACCCATGTAGCATCAAATTCCCTACAGTGTATCTCAACCCATAGTTGATTGTTGCGCAGCGATATCTCAAGAGATTCTTAGCAGCAATCTAATGTATGTGATGAGGATCAGCCATAAATTGACTCAGATTATTTACAGCGAAGCATATGTCCAAACGAGAGTTTACCAAGAACATCAGGGCCCCCACAAGTTATCTATACTCGGAAGGGTTTTCCAATTCGGGCCCAACAACACTTCCACATAACTTCTTGAAGTTGAGCTCCATCAGAGTAGACACATATTTGCAATTCACCATCCCACGTCTCTTTAGCAACTTCACAATGTATTTTCCTTAACAAAGGAAATCTCGCCTACCTTTTTCCAGACCTCTAAGTGTAGGAAGTAATGCATCAAACCTAGGTCCTTCATCTCGAACTCAGAATTCAACTCCCTCTTGCATTGATAAATGAGAAGGTAAACACCAGTCAAAAAGAGATCATCAACATAAAGGACCAAAATAAGAGGCATTTCCTTTTCAACCTTGAAGTATAGGTAAGAAATTTCAATATGATGCTCAGATAGAAAGTTATGACGATTTTCCCAAGGTCACATGTTTGGGATGTAATTCGGGCCCCTGCAAAAACCCTAAATGTCTTGGACCATATCTTCGAAAATATAGCGAAACAAGATCTGAAATTTGGGCCCGAGCTTTACCGAGATTTCAGCTCAAATGGGTTTTAATTTCAAACTCTGAACCTTTGTAAAAACAAAATTATAGCGAAAATGCCACGATGACCTGCTTAAGATGGAATTCTGGAGCTTGCAAAAAACCTAACTTCCTCAGACCATATCTCCGAAAATATAGCGAGACAAGATCTGAAATTCGAACCCAAGGTTCAGAATGATATCGACTCAAATGGGTTTTTTCGCTTCTGAAACTTCGTAGAGAAAAAGTTAAGGAAAAGGCCACGATGATCTGTTTGGAGCAGCAAAACCCTAGAATCAAAAGCCCTGATATCAAATATTATGAAACCAGCTCACAAAAAGATAGAAAGGATAGATCAACGACTTAAAAATCAGCATCTTCGAGGGGGCAACCTCCTTTACATTACACAAATAAACAATTCTTGGATGATACAAATGACAAGATCTTCTTTCTATATATAAGAGTCTAAGGGGTTATAATATAATCAGAGCCAACATAACAATAATAATGTAAGGGCACAACAATAACAATAATGGGACTACATGGGCACAACAATATAATAAGGGAGTTGAACTAATAACAAAAAGGAATTACACTATTTGTATAGGGACCTAACAAGAGGTTTGCGTCTAGGTTGAAGAATCTCAAAAAAACTATTGAATGAAGAGATTTTTCACTGGGTTTTCTCCTAGATAGGGGTTTTTCCCCGGCATAGTGCCTACATCTTGTGTCTTGCGTCTTTGTGATCTTCATGCACACATAATTGGCAGTTGCTTGATGAAAGATAATATAGCAAATAAGTAAAAGAAGCCAAGAAAGAGAAATCTAACCTTAATTCTACTAGCATTGATTTCTCAACAAAGTCATAGTAGACTTTTAGTTGCATTCATTTTATAAATAACAATATTATTGGTCATTTGATTTAATTTGATAAGTTTATAACTTATTGATCATTTGATTTAATTTGATAGGATTATAATTAAGTGATCAAAGACCCTTTCACAATTATTTGTTCGAGAATTGTGCCATGGATTTGATCGGTCCATCCAACCTTTCGATGGATATTCTATCCATTATAAAAAACCATAGAGTTTTATATGTAAACTAACGCCAAAGATATTTTATATAGAAGAGGGATAGCAAATAGTTGTAGGTTCAAATTTTATTAAAAATTAAATTGAGTTAAATAATAATAATAATAATAATTTAAAACTAATTTTAAAAAATTAATATCATATTTTTGTATCATACTATAAAATACCTCTGGAAGGATGGATATAACATTACTGCACCGCAACCACACTTATCATTCATATACTCAATTCTCATTCATGGACGACCATATTCGGTATGAACAACTAAGAAAAATCCTCAAACTTAAAAGACAAAACAAGTTGAATCAATGCACGGAATGTTGACATTATTTAGCGTTATGTTATTAAAGGAGTAAAGTGGTTAAGGTTGAATTAATAAAAAAATTCGGTAGAGTCAAGCTCTAATTAAAAAAATTAGCTTCAATTATTTAAGCCCAGGGCATGGCTAAAAATTATTTACATAGTGTTTACTCTTTATCTTAGTATGCCTGCTGTGAGCAGGTATGATGCAGGTATTATGTATTGGGTTCCAACGCTGACTATTTAATAATTTAGTCAAACAGTAAAATTATGAAAGTTGACCTATACAAATTAAATTTATATTTTTATAAAAAAATTATTAGTATTTATCTCTAATATTATTGCCCTGAATTTGAACATGTTATTAGACCATGCCTCGTAATTAGTGATACAGTTTTATCCTATAATGAATATATAACTTTACAATATGCCTCGTAATTAGTGATATGGTTTTATGTTATAATAAATATATAACGTTCAATCTTGATTAATTTTCTTTTGATTTAAAATTAAACCTTCATTTTTTAATTCTCTTAATTTTTTTTTTTAAGTTTAATTGGTTAGGAAAGTTGGAGTCTTATTGTGAAATAAGTGTTTCTTTTGCCTCCCTTTCAACTCATTTGTACTGTTGTACTGTCATACTGCTTGTATTCGGTAGGAACCTATACCGTCATATCTCTGTTTGCCAAATGATGGCAGAAATATGAAAAGTAAAATATGAGAGTAGTCATTCTTTAAACCTTCTATAAATGAAGGTATAGTTATTTATAGAATGAGTTAATAATTTATTAAGTTTACCACTAGGTAAGTTACAATTTTAAACACTCAAAATTAGTAAGCTATAAATTTTGTTGAGTTGTAAATTTAATTTTTGTTTAGTATTTTTAAGTGAAGTACTTAGCTTATTTTTAAAATGAGTAAAAAAAATTATGTTAGTAATATCAAAGTTTAATTTTCATCATTTAAATGTAAATATAATTTCAAGAGAAAATCAATTTAGTTAAGATAAGTATTATAACAATAAATCTATTAACACTTTATAATATTTTTTTGTTGAACTTAAATATCAATCACCATTATCGTGTTTGTCTTTTTAAACATGAAAAACACTTATAACTTAGCTTTTAATCTCATCATTGCTTATCGTTCATAAATCTGGAATAACTTGCAAATACATTTTTTATTTTTTGAATAATTCACTCTAAACATCATTTATTACAACTTTCTTGATTTTATAGAGTAGATTTTGCACACACTTCAAATCAGTCATGACCATGTATATATGACGTGTATATGATTCATCTAACAACAGTTGCACTTTGTATTTCAATGAATTTCAATCAAATGATCTAAACAAATTTCCAACTCATTCAAATTATGCATCTCCATCCATGACTATGTGTTTTACTCATTATCATAAGATGATCTGACATCATTATTTTAAATTTGTCCAAACAAAAAACAAGATCGACAACTTGCTTCAAGATTTAAGAGGTAAATTTAACACATCAATTAAGTAAACAATGTCTAACATTCAACACATCGATTTACTATCTTTTTACTAAGCTGCAAGGGAAGCGCTACCATATAGCGCTTGTTCTTATAAAGGCTACTATGATTCCGCGTTGAACTCAGTGCTTGAGATATTTCGTGTTATTGGTGATTTTTCATTGCACTGGAGAGTACTTAAACCAAATGCTTTGGATCCATCTCACTCCTCTTTATTGTTTTCACAAATCTTAATAAATAAATATATGCAAGTACACCTACATTCTCTGACAACTCATATCTGTAAAAATAAAAATATCTATAAACAGCTAAGTATCTTTTAGAAAAAAAAGAAATGGTTGCCACTTTGCAAAAAAACAACATGCTATACCCATCAAATTGATCGGCTTTTTACCTACTCCATCATTAATTTTCAAAGCTTATCATCATGATGATCTAGCTTAACTTATACCTTCACCCCAATCACATATGTTGCCCCAATTAACTATTAGTTAATTAAACTAAGCACGTGATAGCTACTATGTAGCCTGGTTTATAATGATTACATTGATAAATTGAAATGTGTGTATCTTTTTTTGAAATTATAAAATAATATTAAAATTTCTTGTATATCAATGATTATTGAGCAGAGAGGTCATTCTACAGAGGTTTATTTTACAGCGCGCAGTATGTGAGAGATGTGAGAGATGTGTAAGTATATATGTATTCAATTTGGAGTTGAACAGTGTTTCTTTTAATAGTAATAATAAGAAATAAAAATAAAAATAAAAAATTATATATATATAAACATCAAATATAATAAAAAAACAAAAATGAATATATATATTTGGTTTGTTTAATTAAAAGTATTATAAAACATCAATAATCTCACTCTTGGTGGCCATACTAAAGAGAAGTGGTAAAAATATTTCACTCACTCTCAAACATCAATAAATTAAAAACAAAAATGGATATTTGTGTTTGGTTTGTTTAATGAGAAGTATAATAAAACATCAATGATCTGGTAAAAATATTTCACTCTCACTTTCAACTATAAATCAAATTTTTCCATATCCATATAAAACAACATAATTTTATATCAACTTTATAAAGAAATAAAATGATTAAAAATTAAAAAAGAAATATAAATATATATATATATAACAATTAAAAAACATATTTTTTTATAGTTAAAACATTTTATTTAATTTTTATACTTTAAAAAAGTTTCCATCTCGAGATATAATCCCTCTAGACTCTTGTTATATCCGTTGTTATGATAAAATTGTTATGGTATATCTATATGATATAATTAAATACATAATAATATTATTAAGTGATGGAAAAAAAATGATATTATTTGAACATAATCATCAGTGAATTAAAAAGATTAACGTGGGGTTGGAAATTGATATATAGTGAACATAATCATGAGTGAATTAAAAAGATTAACATGGGGTTGGAAATTACTTATGACGATGTAGGTATCATGGACGCGTATAAAATCTTTAATTTTTATTTTTTATTAAGTATGGATGGGAAGTTTAAGAATTTTCTTTTCTAATATGATGATCACATCAAAATATTGCATCAATTTATTTATGAAATATTTTAAATGATATAAGTTGATTTATAATCTCTACTGTTTAGCATGGATTTAGAAAAATTGAAAATGATATTAATAGTGAAGTTATTAATAAAAAAAATTATAAATTTTAAATTTAAAAAAATAATAATAATTGTATCAATTTAAGAGTTATTATTCACCATAATTTATAATGTAGTCTAAAAAACCTACAAATTAGTTCAGGAAATAATGGAAATTTTAGCGAGATTATGACAAAATTTGGCATAAAGTTTTGAAACTGTCGTTTTGGTGAATTTCTTATATATTCATGTAATTAAATATATTTACGTAGGGTTATTTCCCACCATAATTTATGAGCTACTTGGATAATTTTGACATTCTTATACATTCACTAAATCAAACATACTTACCTAAAGTTACTGCCCACCATAATTTATGCAACTCTTGCATAATTTAGTTGGGAGCTAGCCACACTCTAACGAAGCCACATTTTTGCCTGAAAAAAATGGAAATTTCAGTAGGATTTCTACAAAATCTGTTGGAAATTTTGGGAACCTGAGTTAATATATTTACGTAGGGTTATTTCCCACCATAATTTATGAGCTACTTGGATAATTTTGACATTCTTATACATTCACTAAATCAAACATACTTACCTAAAGTTACTGCCCACCATAATTTATGCAACTCTTGCATAATTTAGTTGGGAGCTAGCCACACTCTAACGAAGCCACATTTTTGCCTGAAAAAATGGAAATTTCAGTAGGATTTCTACAAAATCTGTTGGAAATTTTGGGAACCTAAGTTACAACTATCAAGTTTCGGGATTTTGGACACCCCTGAGGTTCTTGATGGTGTTGAATCCATTTCTACCATCAAAAAAATTATTCAAACATTATCAGAATTAGATTTTTTGAAAAAAGAACTCGTTGGATTCAGGGAAAAAATGCCCATCTCGGCAAAAAGTGGCCTCGATAGACAACACCATGAGAGATATACTCAAGTAATTATATATCTATATATAGCATTATACTTCGCATTGAATGATAAATTTGTAAATTATGTTGCAATATCTCTTTAAAAGAAAGGAGAATGGGTGTTACATTTTCTTTGATTCTTGTGGCATTGATGAAATTAATGTTATTTTCCTTCATAGAATAAATCCCTACCAAAATACATGTAAGTGGCATATCAAAATTCTATAAAAATGAGATATAACATTTTTTGCCAATGGGCGCTCTCCCACCTAGTATGGAAGAGCTGTTGTAATGTTATGTTATGTAAACATCTTGACTTGGTCAAATTACCAGCGGAACTCTGAGTTTTAATAATGTGTGACTTTTCCAATGGTATTCATCTATAATGTAGTCTATTTAAAGGCATAAAATTCCAATGGTTTTTTCTTTTTTCCAAAGAGAAAGATTTGGTTAGGTCGAAAGCCAAATACAAATGATAAGTGTCAATTGATATCTCAAGAAAACAATTTTGTCTTCTATAACATGGTTATGGTCATGTTGTTTCTCTTGCGAGGAGGGATTTTCCATATTTGACAACACAGAAGAAGCTCTATAATAGTAGGGGCAAAAACACTAATTAAAATATGATGATGTATTGTTGTGTATTTGATAAAAGCAAAGAAATACATGTGGATTCCCTAAAATATGTGCTTGACTTTTTTATTTTTTTTAGTTAAAGATGGGATTGTATATAATTTCATGTGTTGAAAAGCATGATTTATTTCTGCAAGCAGACATTCAACATTAACAATAGGCTCAATAAAATAAGATCTGTCAGGAAATAGATGGAAATTGTGTATTGTTCAGCCCCTCCTAGAATTTGAGCTAACAATTTGATAGTTGGGCATCCACATTAAAAAATGATAAAAATGATTTCCAAAAGTTCAAAGCAAGAACAACCTCCAATTTGGATTTTCATGATATTTGTAACGTTCCTTCTGGTAACTACAATTGCAATATGTCCACTTGACAGAGGTATGTTCCCACTAATGATTATGATTGTGAAGGAACTACAATTGCAATATGTCCACTGGACAGAGGTATGTCCACTTGACAGAGGTATTTTGAGAAAGATTGACAATAAGAAGTCCAAATTTTACTTGGTATTATAAATGATTGGATAATGATTTTCATCTTCCAACTTTATAATATCGCAAAGCCTGAAATTATTTTAAATTGACTGGAAACTAAAAGTTATAAACTTGTTTTTGATATTATTTGCAAATATAAAAAGGCACCATAAAATTATTACAATCAAGAGTGTCGGAAACATGCTCAAACTTTCATCATACAGATATTTAATGATGTAAAATGGTTTGGGAGGTTATTTTGTGCTAACCAATCATCCATTTCCTTGTTGTGTGGCCTCTTTATTATTCTCTTTACAATTTTATAATGTTTGACCACATAATGAATATGTATGATTTTATCGATGATTTTACTCTTATTTTAGACGAAGGCGATGTTTTTTTTTTTATAATTTCTTATGTTACCTTGGATGAGGTTTCATCTACTGTAATTTCTCATATGAGCAAGTATCTTTGTAGTTTATCTTTCTTCCTAAATTCCTCTATAAGTTTTTCCTACTAATTGGTGAGGTGTCCAATCACTCATTTTATTTTATAATAGATATTTGTAAAAAGGAAAACTATACAAAGAGCTAATGAGCCATCAATTCTTGTGCATACACTAATATGAAGTAGAAAATATATTTAACTGAGTAGTGAAGATATAGAGAGAAATCTTTGGGTGGCACTCCATAGTCTAAACAATTAATTAAGATGAATGATAACTAAAATAAAATGGTTTTAGTTTTATATATATATATATATATAACCAGCCTAGATTTATCTTAACTCTAGATCTATCAAGTGCCAAGAGGTATCAAATATCTCGAAATGCAAACCTATTTTTTTGAGTGCAAAATTTGAGGAAAGGTTTGCACCTAGGACAGTAGTATTAAATAATTTAGGAATAATATTATGCCACTTATAACAGTAAGTGAAAAAACTAAACAAGAATAAACAAACTTACTTTTCCTATCTCAATGTCTTCCATCAAAGAGGCATGTTGTTTTGAAAAACCTTATTGTATGTTATGATTGTCCACCTTTGAACCAATATCTAATATTGACATATGTATTGGCTTGTTTCATGAGAGCATAAGCAATCTATGTGCATAACACCAAATATATATCCCATAAGCTAACTATTTGATATTCTAATTGCATGTGTTCATATATATATTATCCAATTTTAAGGTCACGACCAAGCCAGACACCAAATTGGTGTATGAGACCCCATTGTTTGTGGGACAAGGGACCCACCTCCACGCAGCGATTTGACTGCTAAGTCTACAAAGGAATACATACTCTGCCCCCCTCTAGTTTTGAACATGTGACACCTTAGAAGGAAATGTGTGCTCTTAATCGTTAGGCCCACTCATATATATATATAGATATGTTACTATTGATGGTGCTTGAAGTCCGCCACCACAAGGGGGTCTCCCCAATATGAAGTCCCAACTAGACCTCACACCATTTGGAATAGGCGCCCCATTCGAGAATTCAGCCTAGCTGCCATTAAAACGATCTTAAAGATGTGCATTGGCTACAATTATCAACATAAGAGATCATGCACATAAATTTCGAGTTAAGCAAGTAAGTTAGCATTGTGAAACACAAATTGCAATGTATATAAAGTACTTTCACGGAAGGGAAAAGAAAGAGTGACCCTTTAGAATAAAATTAATAGTACTATCGTAATAAAGACATACACGAGAATAGAAAGAATTGTTAATTAACTTGCAAAATAGTTCGCAAAGTAACAACAATCATGAAAGCAAGTAAGAATGCACATTCAACAAGATCTATACCAAAGCCAACAAAATAGTTCATTTTCTTTAGTATATATGAGCACAAACATATATCATAAACATATAAACGAATATTCTTACAACATCCATGACACATGCATGAAAATGTGCTTCAAAACATTAATTGAAAGTTCCAAGATACACAATAACAATGATGCATCACTAGCCCCAATAGTGGAATATTAAGCCAACACTTGATCCTCTAAAGAATGATCTTCTCTCCTATGCTAAGCTAGAGAAGCTAAGGTGAAAAGTCATTTGCTTGAGTTATGAGGATTTATTTATAGCAAATGGGGTGATCATTCACCTCCAATAGGACTATTGACCTCCCTCATGACACTTGAGCTCCCACATGACTTTTGAACTTCTACATGACTTTTGAGCTCTTACATGACTCTTAGACTTCCTAATGACGCTTCACATTCCATGTGTGACCCTTGGGCTTCCACACGTTTTACATTTTCTAATTTTAAAAATTACATTTCACCAATAATGTGGCAAAAATAAATAGAGAAAAATAACACTCTTGTGTTCACACTTTGAGAAGCTACAATTTGGCGACTATGACATGAGACGTCATTGTAATGTATCGATGCCAAATTATTCTCTTTTTTGTTATGTCTTCAACTCTTCATTATTGACCTGAGATTTTCTTCATCTTCACCCTCCAAAGGGTTTGGATAAGTATTGGAACCTTCTAAGTCAACATGAGTTGTCATATCTTTGTCATGATCCAAGATCCCTTAACTCCTGTATGATAACATATTAGTGTCTTATCTGCACAAGTGTTCTTTCAAAACCCCTTCTTGATGACCTCCTTGAACATCATTTTTCATGTTAAGATGATAGTACTTGTGAATGAAGTTCACTTATGGAAAGATAATATCGATCCCAAAATCACTTATTCTATGTTTGTTTTCTCATGCAAGATGCTAACTATGATGGGACCATGCGCAAGGACTAAGAGAGATACCTTCTTTGGTGTAGTGTGTAGGTTCAAGAGGTGAGAGGTGAGGTTTTGGGAACTGAGAGGGCGCAATGCACAATGATTGAGCAAAAAACTCTAGGTACTGTACAGGTTTCCACTACACGAGCAAAGGGATGACCCTACTGTCCACTGGGATTGCGCAGTGTGAAATGAAGGGAAGGCTCATCCAGGCTTTACATAGTGGGCAAGTCTAGGAGACAAGTTTGACAGACTTGCTCATTAAGGATGCACAATGCGCAATAATATAGAAGGAGTCTCTTGGTATTGCACAGGTTGCCACTGCAAGGGGTTAAAGGAGACCTTATTGTCCACTAAGAGTGCACAGTGCGCAACACAAGTCAGGGCTGGTCATGACTTTGCGCAGTGGGCAAGTGTAAGTAACAAGGGTTGAGTAATTGTGCTCTGAGGATGTGCAATGTGCATGTGAAGGAAGATGTCCTCAAGATGGGTGCAGGGCACAGGTTCAAGAGACAAAAGCCTCACCACTGAGGATTAGGAGTGTGTAATGTGCTCATCATTTCGCTGTGAGTTGAATGTACTCAGAAATTGTGCATGATGTTTAGACAAGGAGAAAATCCAAA
Source organism: Pinus tabuliformis (assembly GCA_031772625.1). Classification (NCBI taxonomy): domain Eukaryota; kingdom Viridiplantae; phylum Streptophyta; class Pinopsida; order Pinales; family Pinaceae; genus Pinus; species Pinus tabuliformis. The sequence continues at coordinate 529,964,294 of CM062814.1, forward strand.
ATTGACTAAGTGTGAGATCAATAGGATGAGGGAGGGAGAGTTAGAGCGTACAAATGGGTTATGAACATGATCACACCCACATACATAATCAAGCACGTGACAAGAATATGCATAGTACCCGAAAGCATCATGTTTTCATTCAGACGACAAAAAAACGACACTTATCTCCAAGTGCAATAGTTAGGATGCAAATATTTACGACACAAGGGTCAACTGTAATGAGAAAGTTTTTTATGCCATGGGACAGTGTCCAGTGCATGTTATTGTGATATATAGGATCAGTTAATGCAAGATAGTGCACTAGAACTACCTCTTAAAAGTGTGTCAGAGTTGCCTTTAACAAAAGACGACACTTTGGGCTTCTTTAGAAAGTAACTTGAATGCTTAGAAAAACTTAGAGAACAATCATGGAACAACTTTAATCACTTTAAAATGACAAATCCAAGAGCGAGACAACACATGCAAGAGACAAAAAAATGCAAAAGTGACACATGCGAAAGAAAAAGCGAGCAAAAACAACAATTGAGAAACTCAACCGAAAGATGGCACATTTGCAGTTAATTTTTCTTATGGCTATATTGTTCTTTGTTGTAGATAATTGCATTTTAAACTTTTTCTTCATTTACATATCACATTCACCCCATAACATCTTAACATCATTATCAATTATGTAGAAAGAACAATAACATCAACATTGTTATGAAACATAAAGGACAATAAAAGAAAAACATACACAATAGAGACACAAGAGTTAGGTCAGAGACTAGAAAAAACCCATGGGGGAAAACCTAACCAAATTATTCTTCTATTAGATATTCATCAATTGTTCAGCTAAGATACATAGTACATCCATAGTTAGATACACCATTACATCATGCCTCCTAAGGCCAATCCAAGACAATTCACAACTTCGTTTGTGAACTAACTTTTGATAACCAAATGGATCCAAGAAATCTTTTGGCATATCATTATTGTGAGAAACAATGTCATCATCAAGTATTGTCACATATGTCTATATCAAGTCACTACCATACATACTATATCATTATGGAGCAAGGTCATTGTAATATACATCATATATTACTATAGTATCACTATCATGTAGATTTGTTGTCATCATTAATTATTGTCATTATGAGCCCATAACAAGACACTGCAATAAGTGTTTCACTGTCAAGGAGAACTATCATAGAGGCACTATCAACCATCATCGTTACATCATCATAGATCATATCATCACTGCAAGTACTAGAGCTCATTCCCGTACTCTCACATACATAGGGATCATTGTTATAGAACTAAGTCATTGACATAGTCAAGGATACAGTCTCCAAAGTTACATTCATTTCAAGGGTAAATGTTATGTCAATTATAGAAACTCAACCATTCATATCACAAGCCACCATTATATATCATTATCTTTATAAATCATTGTCTTACAGTGAAGGTCGTGTATTCAAACAATATAGAAATTATGATATCATACAAAATCAACCTCAGAAAAGTAGGTGTGAGAGATGACGTTACCAAATGTGAGCCACTGAGCAATATCAAACCTCAAGATCATTGTGCGAGCCATTGTTCCTCAGAGTCAAGTTGTTGTATAATGTAGTGTTTCCACTACGATGAATAGAGTGATGCCACTATATAAATCATTGTATAGATGCGAGTCTTGTAGATTATATAAAAACGCGCCATAATATAGAGTATGTATGTGAAAGGATGTGAGCCTTCACATATTTGAGCCATTGTAAGAGTGTGATCTATAAAAGTGAGTTGTTGGGTAATGTTTGAGCCATAGAGATCATTGCAAGTCATTGCATGGTATATTTGAGCCATAGGGGTATATGAATATATACAAATCGAGCCTCAGAGAAATCAAATCATAATGATCTGAGCCCATTTGAACCATACATAAAGATGTGAACCACGAGATACCTGAAAAGTGTTGCCATAGAGTATATGATTTTAAAGGAGTTAATTGAATGTAGTGTATGTTGTCCACAATAATGAGAATAAGCCACAGAATGTGAGACTTTGTTGATATACAATGTGATCCATAATAGAAATACAGAGTGAAAATGATCCTATCAAATATAAATAATATGATGTCTTTGTACATAGAATAGAAGTGATCCATGTCTACAAGAAATGTGAGCCAACAGAAAAACACATGTGAACCTTAGACATTCCTCTATTGAGATATCGAGCTTCATTACAAACCTCATAGATGCTACATAATCTCGCATTTTTTATCTTCAATATATCCATATTTATAATAAATTATCGAGATACATTTGATGCTAATCGTGACCCTTTTTGGAGAGACCGAATTTAAAACATGGAGGGAGAATTCAAAATTTGAATTTCCTTAAATAGATTTTTCTTTGATAAATGATTTATCCAAATTTGTACCAAAATAAATCATATGAGCAGTGCCCACAAAATAATATTTTATTTTCACCAATTTTGAGTCCTTCTTTGGGGGTTTTCTGTTGGGGCATATGGGTTGTTATTGGGGCTTAGGGTTTCCCTTTGGGGAAATTCGTCCTGAAGCTGCCCAAATTCCAACATTTTCAACCAAGAGTGAGGAAATCTCCTTTTGCTCCAAAAGTGCGTAGAGCTAAAAAGAAAAAAACAAGTTTGAAATGAGCTCTAGACTAAACTCTTTATATAAAGAGAGAAGACATGCAATTAGGGTTAAGGTTTGTGAGTGTACTCAGTGCATGTCTAGAAACTAGGAGTCAAGAGTGAATTGAATACCACTAAGAAGTGTGGTAGCACTGACTTGAGAAGTGTGCTCTCACTGTCAAAAACAAGTGTGCACTAACTGTCAACAAGGAGTGTGAAATCACTATGCATAGAATGCCCTTACATTGTCTCTAGGAACTGCACAATCGCTATCACTAGGAATTGCACAATCACTGTTAGAAAGGACTACGTAATTACTATCAATTAGGAGTGCACAGTGGTTGTTAGCAAGAAATGTGTAATCATTGTTGACAAAGAGTGTTCAACACTATCATATGAAGTGTGCTTAGCCTATCTTGAAAGTGTGATTGTGAAGACATCAAGAGTTGGGCACGTGGAAGCTCTTTGGTGACTTAAAATGACAATTTACATGACATTACAAGACTCCAAAATTCTAATGAAGGCGAAATTTTGGAGGGTGTTGTAGCAACTGCAACACATGGTAATTCACTGGAATAGCCACAGTTTCTCTATTTAGGTCTAACTTTATTTGCAGGGTCTAGCCTTCAAGAAGTATTGTCTCATCCTTAAATCACCCTAACTTCTCCACGTATCTTGGTTGTAGAAGTAGATTCTCCTATTTCCTTTCGCGGCTCAAAACACATTTACATAACTAGTCAAACTTCAGTTGTTTCAATCAAGGGGTAGGAGTATGTAAATTTGCGAGTTTAAGATATTCAAAGTTTTATTGTCATCTCTAGTGTTTATCTGCTTCCAGTAATATTGTTCATTACCTCGAAAGAGTCATTTCAAGGAATCACAACAATTTCTTCATTGTCAGCAGGCATGCTCAGTACCCTGGTGAAGTTGCTTGCTTCACTTGTCTACACAGGAAGAATTTCTCTTCTTTCACCCTTTATTTATTTTATTACTTTATGCTCATTGGAATTTTATCAGCATTTATATCACCATGGGTGGAAGAGGGATCCCAACTTATTCTATGAGCAAGAGAGGTTGTTCCTTGTTTTGTAAAGACTCTTTTATATACCTCTGAAATTATTTTGCTCGCTTAAGTTTTCTCCTTTCCCTTCTCTACTTAACTGAGTTGACACGTTAGAACCAATCCATACAAGTGACGATTCAAGGGACGATGGTCCTTTAATGGAGACAGGCATCATAGATATGCTAAGACTTTCTATTTGGAATGAGTCATATTTTCTATCAGAGCATCATGAACTCTTAAGAGATTTAGGCCCAAACAAAGAATGAGACCAAAAGTAAGCCAAGCATTGTCAGTTGTCACTGTGCCATCTTTTAAAACTTTTTCCACATCACATCAGAGCCAAAAAATACGGCTTTCGTGAAAAAACTTTATTGATGTATAGAAATTTAAAGAGGATACGAAATACAAGACTCTACTGCAAATCAAAGAAAACAAAAAATTGAAACAGTGCAAGAAATTACAATGAAAACAAAAGAAAAGAAAACTAAACCTACACATAAACTAATGTATAGGAGGTCAGGACTACGTAAATTCAAATTTCCAATGTAGTCATTCAAGTTCTTCCCGACCTGCAAGTGAAAAAGGATAAACAATTAAAAATAATACCATGAAAAATCAGTATGCAAATGTGAGCCAATTTACCTGTATTTCCTGTACAAGAATTTGAAGGTCTTGCCTATGGGTAGAAAAATATAACATAAATGCTTCTTTTAACCAATCTGCAATTCTACCTTGTTGATAATCATACACTCCTTGAAAACTTGGCATTGGTGTACATTCGTTTGCATTTTCAAACTTAGAAAACATAAAGAAAGTTCGAAAATTATAATTAGAAATGGAGCTTTCCAAGTAGAATTCTTCAAGCCATTCAGTGATCAGATCATAATATTGAAAACAACCCATTGAAAAATCTCAAAATTTAGGATAAGATAAGGTTTCAATTGGCACATTCAAATTATAAAGAGAATCTTGTGAGGGAAACTCGATCAGATCTTGTTCATAATCCTTGCCAAGATCACGAGAACCTGACATAACCACCTGTGAAGGCTGAAATTCCTCGAATCCTTGATACGTTTCCAAACTCTCAAATGATGGATCATCAAATTTAGGTGGCTTAGAAAAATCAACCAATATATCCGCACAACTATCATCAGATGAATCAATGAACACATTTCCAATGCCACTAATTTGATCATATTCAACATTCATCGCGTAGGACTCTTCATGAATAAAAAATCTAAATGAATGAAATAGAGGACTTCCTTGAACATTTAGAGTTGTAAGTCCTCCCTCCTCTCTTGTTAAAGATGAACAATGAAACGAATCAAAAGCAATAGATTCCACCTTCTCATCTTTTGATTGTGAAACAACACCATCCCATACCTTATTGTGATTAAGACCTACAGGATAAAGATCTAAAGGATTTAGAGAGATAGATAGTATAATAGGTTCATCAAACACATTAAGTTATAATGAATGGTATGTTAAGGGTGAAGGAAAAGTGAAAAAATCAGATGATGAGTCATCAATTGCAATTGATTCTGATTCAAAACTCGAATCCTGCATCTTGATATCACTTTGCAAACACAATGGATCATCATGGAAAGTATCTTCTCCCTTTTTCTCCTCCATATATTTGATATAACCATCTTGCACTTGATCACCATTGGAATCATTAAATGGAGAATCAAGAGAGTCTGAAACAATTTCTAGTGGAGCAAATTGATATGTGAATCAATACATATAGGGTCATAAGATTTAGATGGGAGAGAATGAAAGGTATCATTTGAAGAAGTAGTATTGTTGATCAAATCATATTCAATATTTACCTTAGGCTCATTAATATTTTTATCATAAGAAGAAGATGAATGTGAAATGAGTGAATCAACAACCCAATTTTTAGGTTTCCTATCCTCAACATCATTACAATATATCACCTTGATTGACAAAGAAAAAGGAGGAGAAGGAACAAAAGGAACAGATTCCTCCTCTGAGAATTGAGGTGTCTCATGACTGGGAAGATATTGGGAACAAAATGTGGAGTGAGACTTGAATATGGTTCAAATTCTAATTATTCCAAAGAGCCTTGAACCAAATGCTGAAACTTTTCAATCATGAAATCCCAATCCACATCTTCTTCAGAAAACTCGTAACAAAGATGAAGAAATCGATTAGCAAAATCCTCTAATGATTCTTTAGATTTCATTCTAAGTTGATTAATTTGTTTATATACATTTTTATCATTATACATGTCAAAGGCTCAATGAAGATCCTTGAAAATTTTCTCAAAAGAATGGATAGAAGCAACTGGTAATATGTGACACCATTGCTTGCAAGACCTTCAAATGTTAGGGTGAATAATTTACAAGAAACATCTTCACAATTCACCTCATTCGAGTCACAAAACATGAGAAACTGAAGTGTATGTTGAGTATAGATGTTCCACCCTCGCCATCAAAATTTAATTGAGACAAGTTATGAATAAGTTATGCGAGGATTGTAAGATTTTATCTATTAGAAAACCCTCTCAGGATTATGATTTTGGATGAGCCATTTCAATATGAAGATTAAAAACAGACTCGATGAGCTTAGCTTGTAATTTTTCCCTCCTTATAGCACCATTTGTTGACGGTGTTGGAAGTTTGCCAACACAAGAGGGTCTCCCTGGTATGAAGTCCCAACTAGACCTCGCACTATTTGAGACAGAAGTCGAATTTGGAAATTCAACCCAGCCACCATTATAATGATATTAAATATTTTCCTTGGCTCCAATTATCAACATAAGAGATCATGCACATAACTTTTGAGTTAAGCAAGTAAATTAGCCTTGCGAAACACCAATTGCCATGTATATAAAGTGATTTCACGGAAGGGAAAAGAAAGAGTGACCACTTAGAAGAAAAGACGTAATAGTATTATCCTAATAAAGACATGCACAAGCATAGAAAGAATCGTTAATTAACCTGCAAAATAGTTCGCAAAGTAACAACGATCATGAAAGCAAGTAAGAACGCACATTCAACAATATGTATACCAAAGCCAACAAAATAGTTTATTTTCTTTAGTATATATGAACACAAACATATATCATAAACATCAAAAGAATAGTCTTAGAACATCCATAACACATGCATGAAAGTGTGTCGACTCAAATAGCTTCAAAACATTAAGTGAAAGTTTCAAAATAAGAAATTATAATGATGCATCACTAGCCCCAATAGTGGAACATTAAGCCACCACTTGCTCCTCCAAAGAATGATCTTCTCTCCTATGCTAAGCTAGAGAAGTTAAGGTGAAAACTTATTTTCTTGAGTTATGGGGGTTCACTTATAACAAATGGGGTGACCTTTCTCCTCCCATATGACTCTTGACATCCCTCATGACTCTGGAGCTCCCACATGACTTTTGAACTTCTACATGACTTTTGAGCTCCTACATGACTCTTGGATTTCCTAGTGACTCTTCACATTCCATGTGTGACCCTTGGGCTTCCACACATTTTACATTTTCCAATTTTTGAAATTACATAATTACATTTCACCAATAATGTGGCGAAAATACATAGAGAAAAATAACACTTGTGTTCACATTTTGAGAAGCAACAATTTGGTGACTCTGACATGAAACTTCATTGTAATGTATCGATGCCAAGTTCTTCTCTTTGTTGTTATGTCTTTTGGTCTTCATGATTGATTTCAGATGTGCTTCATCCTCACCCTCCAAAGGTTCTAGATAAATATTGGAACCTTCAAAGTCAACATGATTTTCCATCTCTCTGTCATGGGTTCAAGATTCCTTAACTCATACATGATGGCATTTTTGTGTCTTATCTCCACAAGTGTCCTTGTGAAACCCCTTCTTGATGACCTCCTTGAACATCATCTTCCATTTTAAGTTGATAGTACCTGCGAATGATGTTCACTCATGGTAAGACAACATCAGTCCTAAAATCAATTATTCTATCTTTGTTTGCTCATGCAATGTGTTAACTGTGATGGGGTTATCTACAAGGACTACGAGAGAGACCTTATTTGATGCAGTGCACAGGTTTAGGAGGTAAGAGATGAGGGTATGGGCATCGGGAGTGAATATTGTTTAATTATTGAGGAAAATACTCTAGGTATTGTATAGGTTTCCATTGAAAGGGTCGAGGGATGACCCTACTGTCCACTAGGATTGCGCAATGTGCATTGAAGGGAAGGCTCATCATGTTGGAAATAATACTGAGAGGGGGGGTGAATCAGTATTATCAAGCCAAATATTCCCTTTTTAAAATTCAGAGGATATACGCTACTTCAGTTAGTAAAACCCGCGTATATAAGCAACTATGTAGAAGGAAACCCGCGTATGCAATGCAAACTTATGATTTACTTTATCTTTCAGATGTTGATTATTAATATATGTATCTGAGTGAAATAGACAGTAACCAGACTAGTAAAACAGAACAGAAGACAGTCGCACACAAGAACACAAGATATAAGGTGGAAACCCAATGTGGGTGAAAACCACCTGCTACAATTCTTCTCTATCTTTCTTTAATTAGAAACTTCCTTTTACAATGTATTGGTGCCGTCGTTTACCAGTACGCAGGCTACAACCTGCAGAGAGCTACAACCATCTCTCGTTTTCCAGCTTCTCCTGGAAGGGAGCTACAAGCCCCTTAGCTCTTGTACTAGCCAAGATACTAGTACGTAGGTGCTGGCCTACTGAAGGCTACAACCTTCTCTTTCTTCCAGGGACCACGTTTCATAAATTTTCAGACTGGATCCATGAACATCAATCAATCATCAAGTATATTTGCATCAAACAATCTCATTTTCCCCAATTAGCACTGAATCAAGTAAACACTTCTCTGACAGTTGTACCCAGAACACAGTAACAGTAACCACACACCAAATTCTGAACCCAGAATACTGCAGCAATAAACAGAGGCAGCTAGATCATAATTTAAAAGATATACGCTATTTCAACAACCTGAAACCTGCGTGCATACGCTCCTATGTTTGGACCAACCTGCGTATATGTCGTTTTCATTCACTGAACCAGCGTGTATACGCTCTTTCACTTCACTGAACCTGCATACAGATCTATAAAGAATAATTCATTCTTTCAAATATTCAGACACTAATTAACCCAGATTGTCAGATTTATAGATCAAGCATGTGCCTCATATAACATATCAAAATCATACAAAGATATTATTATTCAAGCTTAAAGATTATGACCCATCAATAGAACTTATCCTTCTTTATGCGCTAAGGTTCCTCCTTCATTCAGATCTAGATCTACACCATAACCCTAATCACAAATATTTCAGATCTAGCACTTATTAGATATTCAATTCATTCAGATTGATTACCTTGCCAAATGATCTCCTTCCTCTTTTATAGTCTTAGGCCTTTCACAATACCACGGTCCAAAACCATAATAACACAATACCATGAACCCAATACTTGGGGTCAACACTTTTGGATGCAATACCACGGACCAAAACCATAGGATCAAAAACTGTCGGACTAATACCATGAGCCAACCATGAAAGGAACTTTTCTCTGCATGAAAGTGCGTGAACTTTTCTCTATATGAAAGAATCTTTTCTCTGCATGAAAGTGCGTGAACTTTTCTCTACATGAAAGAAACTTTTCTCTTTATGAAAGTGCGTGAACTTTTCTCTACATGAAAGAAACTTTTATCTTCATGAAAGTGCGTGAACTTTGTTGCACTATAATTTATCATCTGAGATGAGTGGGTTGCCATCAAGTACAACATATGTATCATAATGCCAACACATCAGGGCTTTACAAAGTGAGAAAGTCTAGGAGACAAGGGTGACAGTGTTACTCACTTAGGATGTGTTGTGTGTAATAATAGAGAAGGAATCTCTTGTTGTTACATAGGTTACCACTACAAGGGGCTAAAGAAGACCTTACTTTCCAGTAGGAGTGTGCAATACGCAACACAAGTTAGGTTTGGTCAAGGCTTTACGCAGTAGGAAAGTGCAAGTAGTAAGGGTTGAGTGACTATGCTATGAGGATGTGCAATGCACTTGTGAATGGAGTTGTGCTCAAGATGGGCGCATGGCACAAGTTCAGGGGACAAAAGTATCATCAATGAGGCTTAGGAGTGCACAACGCGCTCATCACTTTGCTAGGAGTTGAATGTACTCACAAATTGCGCATGATGTGAGGAAAAGGAAAAACTCCAAAATTGACTAAGTGTGAGATCAATAAGACGAGAGAGAGAGAGAGAGTGTTAGAGAATAAAAATAGGTCTTGGAAATGATCACAACACATACACAATCAAGCACATGACAATAATATGCCTGGTAACCAAAACCATCATGTTTTCATTGAAATGACAATGAAACAACACTTATCTTTGAGTGTGATAGTTAGGATGCAAATCTTTATGACACAAGTGTCAACTATAATGAGAAGGTGCGCTATGCCATGGGAGGGTATCCAGCTCATATTCACAATGCTTCTTCTTATTATAGATAGGATCATCTAATGCTAGAGAGTGTGTTGGAACTACCTCTTAAAAGTGCGTTATAGCTACCTTTAACAAAAGACGACACTTCGAGCTTCTTTAGAAAGGAACTTAAAAGCTTAGAAAAATTTAGAGAACAAGGTTGCATGGAGCAACATTAATAACTTTAAAACGACACATGCAAGCGAAAAGTGACACATGCAAGAGACAAAGGAATCAAAAGTGACACATGCGAAAGAAAAAGTGATAGTTGAGAAACTCAACTGAATGATGGCGCATTTGAAACCAAGAGTGAGGGATGCTCCTTATGCTCCAAAGTGCGCAGAGCTCAAAAGAAAAAAAAGAAAAAATGTGAAATAAGCTATGGACTGAACTCTTTAAATAAGGAGAGTAGACATGCAATTAAGGTTAATATTTGTGAGTGCACTTAGTGCATGTCGAGAAACTAGGAGTCAAGAGTGAATTGACTGCCACTAAGAAGTGTGACAACACTGACTTGAAGTAGTGTGCTCTCACTGTCAACAAGAACTACACATTGACTATCGACAAGGAGTGTGCAATCATTATCTGCAGAGGATTCCCTTACACTATCTCTAGGAACTGCATAATCACTGTCACTTGGAACTGTGCAATCACTGTTGGAAAGGACTACCCAATGACTATCATTTAGGAGCGCGTAGCGATTGTTATCAAGGAGTGCACAATCATTGTTGACAAAGAGTGCACACTATGAAGTGTGCTTAGCTTATCTTGAAAGTGTACTTGTGAATACATCAAGAGTTGGACATGTGAAAGCAAGTAGTTGCAACACTTAGAATTCCTAATGGAAGAATTAAACACTTAGAGAAACATGACCACACATGACTTTGGTGACTTGAAATAACAGTTCACATGACATTACAGGGCTCCAAAATTTGAATGAAGGCAAAATTTTGGAGGTTGTTATAGCAGCTACAATAGTTACATAGATATATTCAAAAAGAATTCTAGTGGCCCTGGGCCCCTTTGTCTTATGTCTATCTACAGTGCACAATTTGTCAACATGATTTGAATTTGATTTCTGAAAACAAAATATAAAACCATTCCTCCAGAAAAATCAAACAGCCATATTTCCTATACATGTTCATCAAGCATAATTACATATCATAGTACAATATCTAACATATAGATAATTTTAATCCATCATAAATATACAAGGAAAAAGTGCAAGGAGTTGCATTTTCAAATAATTATTTAGACCCATGGGTGAAGAAGAAATTTTGTTTGTTGGCCTTCTTTAATTTCAATGATCGAATGTGTGCCTCGATCGATATCCAGTCCATTTTCAAAATCCTATCTTCATCCTCATTCATGTGCCTGTAAAATTGATCAAAAGTAGCATGTGAGAAATAGGTTATGTTTTATTTGATCCTCTGAAAAAGAGGGAGAAGAGTGTATTTTATAATTGATGTTATCCCTTGCATCGACTTGATGACAACTTGAGATTCACCATAAATATCAAGGGATAATACATCATGTGATTCTGCCAGGAGAAGGATAATATAGAGTGCAAATATCTTGGCATAGTTGTTTGATGCATTTCAAATATTTTTGAGAAAGAGAGAATATGTGGAGTTGAAAAGTGCATAATACCCCCTGACCCTCTCGTAGAAGGGGAACCTTGTACTACTCCATCAAAAAAAACTAAGGTAAATCAATTTTGATTTCCACATGTGTAGAAGGTATAGGAGAACCAATTGAATATGACAGAGAGTACGTGGAAGCAAGGGCTCTACTTTGAGATGAAACTTTAGAGGGGTTTGGAACTTTTGTTTCAAAAATAGTTGTGTTCCTTTACAACCATATTCCCCAGTACATGCATGTGGGAATCCCCTTGATATTTTCAGGGATCTTATGAGAAGTCCAAGATAGAATACTTTGACTTATGTCCTCTACTCCCCAACTAATAGGTAAATTGTCAATCTTTTTTATGTTCGCCCAAACTTCTATTCTGAATGGGAAGGAAATTAAAAGGTGGGAAATAGTGTTTTAATCCTTCATATTTGACTCTCTCTCTCTCTCTCTCATGTCTAATATTGATATATGTATTGGCTGATTTCACAAGTGCATAAACAATCTCTTTTTCCAACACCAAATATAAATCTTGTAATAAAACAACTAATTGATAATCTAACTGTTTATGTTCATACTCAACTTCTCAATTAGTTATTGCCTGAGTAGTAATGGGATGGAGTGCCATCCTCCCAAACTAAGTTATATTCCCATTAGGGACATGTTGATCTTGCATTGAGTATATTGTTGTAATGGATTTGAGCCATGTTGTTAACCAACCTTGTGCCTTTAAGATTTTAGGGTTTACTTGGGGTACCATCCTCGAAATGAAGGAAAGTACTTGGAGGTTTCTTTGGGCAATGTAACCTAAAAAAAAATGTTTTCAAACTTATCACAATACAAATATATTTTATCCATCGCTACTATTTTTGTCATTTGCATATCGAGAATGGTCCATTTTGTGGTCCTCTAGTGTATATTCTTGGTCTCTAACATTCTTCATAATTTTTGGGAGCTTCGTTTGTGACCTTGAATAATAGTAGTAACCATTTGTTAGTTAGTAGTCATAGAAGCCCCATTTGCATTTTTAGAGGCTAAGATCGTAGATATCTCAAGAGACATTTATAGGAACCCTCTTTAATGTCATTTTTTGTAGATGAAAAATGTAAACTATACAATGTTTCTGTAATTTTTAAATAAGGTTTACCTTATCAATAGAGGAGTTGTGAGAAAGACTTACTTTATCAATCAAGGAGGCATGAGAATATTTCCCTTATCAACTAGGGATTCTATACTTATGAGATTTATCCCTTGCCCTAATTGATTGTTTTTTATGTGTTCGCCCTAATTCTTGGGTGGGGCTATGTATTGTGTCACACTAAAGGGTTCCCCAATGCTTGCACTGAAGGCCTTACTATTTAGTTGTTTTTTACTTAAGGAAAGGGAAGAATCTATAAAATATGAGAAAATCACTTCTTTAAATTATATTTTATCAAAAGCTCATAAAAAAAATACAATCACCTCATAAACTAAAACAAAAAACATAATATAAAAACATGTACTAAAAAAATAAAAACTAAACATATATTTTAAAACAATGATTAAAATATTTAAAACACACAACAATTTTGGAGATGTGCCTTGTGGAAGTTAGGGTTTTCGAATAGTCTTGAAATCAACTTCAAACAAGTTAGTTTGGAATTTTTTCTATGACTTGTTTTATGAGATGTTTCAAACTATGAAATCTTAATGAGACAGAGGCTAGATCTCTAGGTTCCTATGCCAAAAAATTTGGACTTTTTTTGCTATAATTTTCAAGATATGCCTTGTGGAATTTAGGGTTTCTAAATGATCCTTAAATTAGTTTCAAACAAGCTAGCTTGGAATTTTTGTTGTAACTTATTTTCTAGGACTTTTCAAACTATGAATTTTTTCAAAGATTTGAGGAGATAGGCAGAAGTTCTGGAGCTAAAAATTTACAAATCACATTTGCAAATTTGGATACATAACATGCTATACAAATTTGTTCTTAGGAAGAGGCCAAAAACAACATGTTTTGGGAGAAAAAAACTTGTTGAAGGTAGAAGCAACAATTAGACCTGGTAAAGGTAGAGGCAACTAATATATAGACCTTGTGAATGTAGAATTATTAAGTAGACTCAGTGAAGTAGGTTTGTGCCTATGAAAATTTGCAGCATTAGGGAATGGTGTCTTTGGTAGGTTGGTGCCTACAAATTTTGTAGCAATGGGGATTGGTGTCTCAAGTATGTTAGTGCCTACAAATATTTGCAGTTGTGGGTATTGGTATCTCCAGTAGGTTGGTGCCTACAAACATTCATAATAGTAAGTTGGTGCCTACAAAGAAATATAAAAAATAAGTTTTTTGGTTTTCTCCCTGAAGGGTTTCCATGTAAATCTTGTGTTCCATGTTTTGTCGATGATAGATCTTATATGTGATTGTTTTCTTGTGGTTCATGAATGTTTGAATAAGTAAAAATTGTCTTATGTTTATTCGCCCCCTCTCTCAGTATAAGTGTATGCTCAATAAGATTATCTCGAAATGTTGAAGAGACTTGTGTTGATGTTTAGCATGCAAAATTTGTGATTGAGTTTGAAGAGGTCTGACTTTAGCTTGCAACACTTATAAACAATTTAGAACGAAGTCAAGAGTTCCATTATTAATTGATATTTTAGTATCTTCCACTATGATTATTAGACTATTCAGAAACTCTAATAGTTCTTGAAATCAAACCATGTAAAAATTTGAATGAGACCTCCTTGTGTAGGCAGGTCCAAATTACAATTGAATTGATAATAAAGAGGGATACTTGCAACTCTACCCTATATACAATTAAATCTCTCAACCATTTTAGTAGATACTTAGAAATGGGTTTCAAATTCAATTCAAAATACACCCAACAATTACAATTCCAACTTCATTGCAAAATACAACTTACAAAAAAATAGTATTTTCAAGTTACAAATTAATGTTGATGTAGGTTTGTTGTTGAATGTTGACTCTAATTGAAAACTTGATATCTTGAATATATTTTGCAATTACTTGATTTCATGTGCTCAAATTGAATTAAGTTTCCTTGTACTCCATATGTTATGTGAGGAATGAAAAAATGAAATTTTAGCGTCAAAATTGGATACAAAAGAGTGTAACATCGAGAATTAAAAGAAAAAAAAAAACATGCACCATCATAAATGTTCTCAGGTTGTACCTCAAATCTTATTTTTTGAATTTTAGGTGGATATAGGACACAATCACCAGTCAAAAAAGAATATTTTTATTAAAATATGAAATAGATGAAATTGTCAAATGTTCTTATGGTATGTTTGCCAATGAGAAAAAAATAAACTTCCAATCATGGTAATATTATCAACCCTTCCACAAATTAAATAACCAAACAATTTTATGCCACCAAGGCATTTAGACTAACATTAAACCTCACAATTTGACCTTATTGAAGGACTTCCGATCATGGTAATACTATCAACCATTTCGCAAATTAAATACCATTGTAGTGCCCACTCTAGTTTCCTGACCCAGATACGACATTATCTTAGACACTCTATTCTTCGAGGACCTCAGATTGAAGATCTGGACCCATGACACTATTATTAGCGATTGAGATATTCATGGTTGTGATGTTTATGAATGCTATCCATGGATATTATGGTAGCATGAATGGTTATGTATCTCTATCAGTATTCTGATGATTGCAATATTAATAGTTAAGTGGTCTCTATTTGAAATTATGATGAGGGTAGTAAAGAATATGTATGCGCTCTACTAAAGGCATAATGAGGATAAATTTTATGGATAGGTATATTTCTACGATGTTACGATGTTGATAGCTTAATTAATATGTATGTTTCCATTGATGATTATTGATGATAGCCATAAGGGATGTGTCCCCTATGTTACCTACTTCCTTTAGTTCAAACTTACAATGGACAATGATGAGAATGACCAGGAATTGTTAATGATGCTATTATGATAATTGACTAACATTGAGAAACCGTGTTACTGATGATTATTGAGTATGGCAGGGAACCATCAGAGGCACCCGCATATGACATGTCGATGACACCTGGTTTGATGAAAATTTATATTACTTTATCTGTGAAAGTCTAAGTCGATCTTGGAATCTGCCATATATGTTTAACTATATTCTAATGATATATTAATGGTTGCAGACACAGATTAGTTGCTTGACCGAATGACTCACATATGGGTGATGGCGTTGTACAAGTGGATGGAACTACATGGGAGGGGTGGGACAGAGTCCCTGATCTCACCCACTAGCACTCCCGCCGTGACTTGGGCTGGAAGGGTTGAAACACCTTCGCCTTGAAGATCACGATACCATGAGGGCAGGTTCCAAAGTTGGTTCGCTCATGAGGACTTTACCGGGGGGCGCGCATCAATGCGGATTCCTTGATCCCCGACACCATTAGTCTCACTATAGCAGGCAACATAAGAGATGACAGTGGTCTATGACGTTGCACTATACTTTCCCCTCGTAATCACTGGATGCTTGAAGGGCAAGTGGTGTGGCACCCTTGGAACTTCATGGGAATTTCTTGAAGGGCACGACCAACTTGGCACCCTTGGCATCACAAATAAAGTATTAGGTGTGGCACCCTTGGAACTTCTAGGGAAGTTCTTGAAGGGCACAACCAAGCTGGCACCCCTGACATCACAAATAAACTATTAGGTGTGGCACCCTTGGAACTTCTAGGGAAGTTCTTGAAGGGCACAACCAAACTGGCACCCTTGACATCACAAATAAGCTATTAGGTGTGGCACCCTTGGAACTTCTAGGGAAGTTCTTGAAGGGCACAACCAAACTTGGCATCCTTGGAATCATTAAAAATAAATAAATATAAATAAATATAATCAAGGAATGAAAGCTAGATAAATTTACATCAAGGGTAAATGATGATTAGAAACCAATGTAATTAAATCAAAAATAAAACTTGGAATAAGGAGGATCATAGGAAGAATTAAAATAAAGTACCTTAAAAACTCTACCTGTCCCATTTTGGAAAATACTAGGAAGATTATGTGGTTTAATTAGGAAAAAGGGGAAAGACAAACATAATAGTAAGGATAAAGATTAATCCTAAACTAATTTAAACCTAATTAAAAAAAGGGGAAGGTGAATTAAAATGAGAATAATAAATTAAATTTAGAGAAATGTAGAGAAGCTCCATGTGTCAACAACCAACATAAGAATATCCATCTAGGAGATAACTTGAGTTAAATTAGTGAGTAGTTTGGGGATAAAATCTTGACTCATTAATTGACTTCAAGTAATGAACACAAATTAAGGAATAAAAGGGGGGAAAAAAGAGACAACTAGGAGAAGAAATAGGAATCTTGTTGAGGTGAGGAAAATATTAGTTTTAAATAAAAATTTAAGTAAATAATTTTGGAAGACCTTGATGTGAGAATGACACATGGGTGGGTGAATAATCAAGTTATTGAATTATAAAAAAATAATTAATTATGCATGACATGACAAGTGTCACCTATGAGGACTCCTATAAAAGAAGGGGCAAGCCATGGGAAAAAGGACTTTTGGGAACCCTATTGTTGGATGGATGAGATGTTGTGAGAGCAGTGATTACGAAGCTATAGTGAGTTTGGTGAGGTAGAGGATTTAGATAGGGGACTCTTGAGCCAAGGTGTGCTCTCCTCTACCAGCTAGTGCTTGTTTCCATTGTACAACCTCATTGCAGCTCGGGGGTCTGCGGGGAAGAAGAGTACCCAAGGAGTAGGCTGGGAGGTTAACCGGTGAGTCTTCACATTCGGATCAAGTGCGTCATCATTCACTCGCAGAGGTGACCAGCTACCAGGGAATACCAGCAACAGCAGAGCAAGCGGAGTCTCGCCTTCTGGTGAACGGTACATATGTATTTCATTACTATTGATCTTAGTTAAAGGTATGAAAATGTTAGGGTATGTTTCCTGAAATGAGTGGCAGGAATGTGTGTGCTAAATAAATTTGAATTTCAATGCGTTTCCTTTCTGGTTGCCATTGTTGTTTAAAAAAAAAAAAAAAACAAAACAAAACAAAATGTGTACATAGTCTGAACATGGTCCTTACACTTGGTATCAGAGCACAAGTTGAACCCTTGAGGCCTATGGGCCCATGCATGCATAACTAGTTTTTTTTGCTATGTGGGTATTTCTCTAAAATCAAATTACTCAAGTTAAAAAATAAATAAATAAATAAATTTGCAATTTAGGAACATTTTAAGAGCTCTATAGTGTATTATGATCCAAATTCATGGACAGAAATGGAGTGGATTTATGTCACATATCAGAAATAGAGACATCAAGCATTATCCATAGCAGTTCAAAACTGAAACACCAGCCCAGTTAGTTGACACATCTTACAATATGCTAGGATTTGCACTGATTTCAACTTCGAAATTGCAGTTTCGCTATGACAAAGATGTAATCTCATCTATTCATAAATACCATTTTTGGGATTTTAAATATCTTTGAATCCATCTGGATGATCAGAAATACAAACCTAACAGCGGATCACTCAGATCTATAATTTGCCGGATTCGGACAAATTTGAGGGCATTAATCAACTCAGGCAATTCTTACGGTTTACGGACTTCCTACCCAGAATTTGCAGCGACAGGTATGCTGACAGAGTGGATAATGTTAGCCCAACGGATGGGGTTCCGGCTCAGCCCATTGTTGACCCAAATGCCCTTGACTGTTAGCTCGCTGTCAAGAAAAAAAAAAAAAAAAATTGAATCTCTGTGCGTGATATGTGACAGGATGTAATGTTGATCGTATCTGGCTCTATATATAATGCCTAAGAACAGTTACTACTGTTAAGGCAGTGAAAATGGATATCTTCGTTCTCTCAGGACAGAGCAACATGTCGGGCAGGGGAGGAGTTCATGGTTCTCATTGGGATCATTTCCTTCCTCCAGAATGCAAAGCACACCCTTCAATTCTCAGGCTCAACTCACATCTTCATTGGGAGCAAGCTCATGTTCCTTTGCATGCCGATATAGATAAACACAAAGTGTGTGGAGTAGGTCCTGGAATGATATTTGCAAACACTATACTGAAGCATTATAAAGATCCCGAAAAAGCTCGTATTGGTTTAGTTCCCTATGCCATTGGAGGTACCGCGATCAAAGAAAGAGTAAAAGGGAAACCTAAAAAGGGGTTTATTGACATTCTTTGTGGCCTTCTTTCTCTTGGCCCTTGCAAAGAAAAATAGGGATCACTACGAAAAGATCAAACTCTGTGGTTTTGTTTTGACTCGTATTCCTCTAAGGTCATTTGCATCTATTTTGGAGCAATTTTGTGGCATTCCTCCTGGAGCTCATACTTTATGATTCGAGACTGTGCCATTTTAGTACTCTTGCTCAACATTACCCTCTCGCTTCAGGACAATACATATAATGTCATTATATGGCTCTTTTATGATCTGTGGTAATGGTGTGGTTCGCAGATCAAATAGGATTTTCCGTAAAAGATCATCACAAAGATGCGATCTTGCTTTGTGGCACGATGACTTGAACCTCTCTCTGTGAATTTGCATTTCCTGAGACCTTCGTCAATCTGTTCCAGATATATACTACTTGCTATTGGCTACAAGTCTCTCGCTTCAAGAATCTCTCATCCTTATGACCATACTCTTGCTCTCAGATATGGGTCTCACATTGGATGAGATCTCGCATCCGCAACAGAAATCGCATTCCCTGGAAGAAAAAGGTTTGATTTAAAGAGGCCTTGAGGCACATCTCACTCTAAGATGATGGCTTGATTTTGAAACTCCTGGCAAATCTCAGCGTGATCCAAACATGTATGGACTACTCTCAGGACCATTCTCGGTATTGGATATCTGTGTTATAGAATTATGGTCTCTATAAGGCTTCATCTCGGCAAGTATAACTCTGGCACTATTATATATGGGCAATCTCAGCATCATATATAAGTGATCCTGGTATAATGCTTCATCTCCTCACCATAAATTTATTTTCTCGAAGTTCATGTTTCATAATAGTTATGACTCATCAAATGGTCTCAGCACAACGTTACAAAGTATTTCCGCCCCCCTAAGATCCTTGTCTTGCACTGTTTCTATGACTCACATTTAAATCTCTGGCCCGCTTGGTATCTACACACTCCGTAGACTTTGAACTTTCGAAAAAACTCTTGCTCCCGGTCAAATTAGCCTCTCGATCTGGCTACAAGACGTTGACTTCAGTATCGCTTCACGCTGCAGTTCATTTTCAAAACTACCTTAGGGTTCTATGATATGCCATGATATCGCTCACCCCTGCAGGAAATTTGATGCTCAACATATACATATATATATAGAATCTAGATATTCATGTTTCGCTCTTGACACTACAGCATCGATATAACTAGATTTTTTTTTCAGCAACATGAATCTGAGTATGATTATGGGCATTGCATCTCTGTCTATAAATATCTAGCTTCAGCCAACGCTATATTTATTTAATGCCTTGTTATCCTCCAGTCCACGGTAACCTGATACCATTATCATCATGGTTCACTCTAATGGCATGACATTCACTCATTATGTCTACACAATCTCCATGGTTCGATCCTTTTGTTGTCCTGGAGACTCGCACTCTTTATGGTACAAATTAAAGTTATGTCTTATCGAAATGAATGGCAATGTTCAGTTCCTCAAGTTATATGGTCTTCATCCCAGTGACCTATATCGACCATGTTATGATGAACGAGAGATATCACTTTGTCTAATATGTATTGTTGTAACCTCGTGGTATAACACATCGCAGATATTAGTGACTTAGAGCTAAACAAGTTCAGACCTGTTATTATGGTGAGCTCGGATCTCAGATCATAATTGTCTAGATTTTCACATTAGCATGATCTCATATGACTTTCTGATTTGGGTTCCTAGTGATCTTAGTTTTTATAGTCCTATATGGCAGACTCATGAAGCAGATATACTCTAGCCAGGGGCAGCTATCTCCTGTAATACGACCTTATCACAGTGACTTAAAATCTGTAGCAGTTATATATCTCATACACCTGGGTTGTAAGTTGTCCAGCACCTTGCATAAAAGTGTTGTTGACAAGGTTGAGTCTCTAGAACAGTAAACCCTGCAGCTGTCGATATATGATTAAATGGCACCAATCTGAGAATTATGCGGGAATATTCGTGTTTTTATATTGTATTGCCAGAAGATAGATTTTGCTGCTTGTAAAGGTTTAAGCCGTTTGGTGCAGTTTTGAAGTCTCTTGTGGTTCATGGATAAACTGGAGGCTTTATTGGTTTCCACGAGGCCTGCAACTTTAGACCCACAAGCTTCTTCTGCCCAATTTCAATCAGAGGATAAATCCACTTTTCCAGGGCTGTGTTAAACCCATTATGTGTTGGATTCTTAGATGAATTCCAAGAGTGAAAAATTCATCTCTTCTAGGGTGCATGCTTTTGATCCAGGGGAGCAGAGCATAAGGCAGTTGTGCATAATGCCAAAAAAGGGCATGCTTTTCTTGTTGCCTCAACTGGATTGTAGACAAAATAAGCATGGAAATTATTTCTAGTATAACCAAACAAAACAGTAGTCTCCAAATTTATTCAAGGTACTAGGTGATTTGTGGGCTTATATAAGATCCATAAGATAAAATTAGGAGTGTTCGGAAATATTGAATTAAATAAAACCATCAACTGAAAGTCTTTCTCGATGGTGTTCAGTTTTTTTTTTGGCATCACTTCTCACAGTCCTCTCTCGGGACAGCCTCCAACTTTCTGGTGCCTTTTCTAGAGTCGGCAGATGAAATTTCTATGAGGGCCTCTAAGATCTTTGCTGGAACTTTAGCTTCTCTAAGATTGAGGCTGAAATGCGTGTTTCTGGATGTTCCCATGCCTGATTTTGATAACCCAAGTACACATGTCACTAATGCTTCCCTTTCACGCATGAATTCATCTATGTCGCCTATGTGGTTATGCTTCCAGTAAAACTTCGTTGTGGGTTTCTTATCCTGGTTATCAATGTTGGTTCTAGTGATGAAATTTGCAACTTAGTTATTACTTTTTGTCTAACAATGTCGTTTGGTCAGAGAAGCCTTTGTGGATCTATCCACTTTTTACCTTCGCTTCGTCTGTCACAGTGTGATTGCTTTTCCACTACATCAATGGGCTTCTTTTGTGATAGTGTT
This sequence comes from Pinus tabuliformis, assembly GCA_031772625.1. Lineage (NCBI taxonomy): Eukaryota > Viridiplantae > Streptophyta > Pinopsida > Pinales > Pinaceae > Pinus > Pinus tabuliformis. The sequence goes on from CM062814.1 coordinate 529,986,238, forward strand.
TGAGGCGATCCGAACCTGTGATCTGTATCTTTGGTTATATGTTCAAGAGTGAAAAACTTTCGTTTTAACTTAGTTCTGTTATAGCAGAAGAGAATTTACAAAAGAGACTAGGGATATCCAAATTGTTGACAGAAGAAGAAGAACGGGATACGACAATGCAGATAGTGGTGCTCAAGTCTAGACTTGCTGCCAATGCTGCATCCATGCCTGCTCTGTTAGAAAGGATGAAAGTATGCATAGAGAAGATAAACAAGCTTGATCAGTATAACGACAACATTGACTATGTTTTCACAAGGAAGCTGACTCATTACGGATGAATGCACTATTGATTGGTAATTATACTTTTCATTTTACAAAGATTGCCCCATATGTTACTGTTGTTCAATTCTACACTCTGAGGTACTGCTGATAATTGTAATATGAAGCCATAACAATGTGGTTATGCATGTCCAGATAGTACATGATCTAGTAATGATTGTGTCTAGGAAAATAAATTAGAGGACAAACGCCCTCAAAGTAAGCTTAACAGGTCGATTTACCAACTAGGCAAAGTAGAGCAATGGGTTATTATTATAAAATGATTGAATTCTGCTTATACCGGGTAATTGACATCGATTTTCGCATTGTGTAGCTGTTTAATGAAAGGCTGGCTAAATGGATATCAGAGAACAACACATTAGCAATAGTGAGATGGGAGAGCGTAAGCATCCATATATGGAGGAAATAAGAGGAATCTTTAGGACTGGTGGATGAGTCGGATTGGAATTTGCTAAAGATGTTAGATATTAGGTTAGAGCTCTAGAAAAACATCAATCAATCATGTCTTGATGGTAGAACAACCATGCTATATAACATAAACAATTGATAATATATGGTACTGAAGAGTCAATGTTCAATTATTTTCACATAATTTATCCCATCATTCCAAAATCAAAGATGAACCACTAAAGATAAAGATATATAAGGCGATCATCCCTAATGGCAACTTATGCTAATGTGGATATGTGAAAATCCATATATATATATATATATATATATATATGTATCCTAAATATAGTATTTCTTATTAATTCTTTATATCACATTTTTGAGATTATATTTGTATATTAAATTCTTCTTTCATATTTTTCTATAAATATCAACTAAATAAACCTAATAAATAATAATAATAATAATTAAATAAATAATAATAATAATTAAAAAAAAATAATATCTTCCTAAATAATATGCATAAAGGTTATTCATAATATGCATGAGGGTCATTCACAATAAATGTCATCATTATTAATTTATTCATTCAACATATTATTATATTTTTGTCTTTATATCATGGAGGAAATTTATCATGGACTTTTATGCTCCATTGGTATCAAAGATAGTTTGAGATATTGAACTTGTCATTTCTACCATACTTGTCACTATGATCACACAAAAATATTCTTTTCCATATTGTTAGTTGATTTTTATATACTATTTTCATTCGCTGTTATTTAAAAATGCATAGTTTAATTGTTTATATTTTGGTTTCTTTCATGAGGATCTAGTGATGCAATTTTTGGCAAGATTGTGATTTTTTGGTTACTTCAATGCATTTTTGAATGCATAAATGGATTTATCTATACATACTATAACTTGTAATTCCAACAAATTCCTATTGGATTTCAAGCAAAATTGATTGCAAAAGAGGAAAAATTTAGAAGAATTAGGCTTGACATTTAAAAAAAAATTATGTTGCCAAGTTCTCTATGTAATTGTCGTGCATTGGAATTGTTGTATCACTCTGCAACGCATACACCAACATCATTCCATGTTTGTACAATAGATGTGATTTCTATGTCATATAGTTGCCATATCATATTGTTGTCCATTCGTCACAACACATAGTTGCAACTCAACCTTGTGTTGCCATTTTTGTATCATTATATGAGCAATTTGAATATTTAGAAAAAAAAATGTTTATGCTTTGTTAAGAAAATTGAGGAACGACAAAACCATACAATTAAGTATGGAAGACCTCATTCACTCAACTACCGATAATTAAACTACAAAATTTAAAATTTCTTCTCCAAAGGCCAATTTAGAATGGACAAATTAGAGACATGCAAGTGGTAAATACTCAATACAATCATATCATTGATTGATTAGAATCATGATAAGTTGAAGAGAAAATCAAAGCCAAGAATCGTGAAAATTAGAGAAAAATAAAAGTGATCTAAAATCACTCATATTAGAGCTTTAAAAAAAAAAAAAAAAAAAAAATAGAACTCAAGAATCACAACAAACTAAAGAAATATATAATTGATTTAAAGAAACACATATAAAAACTTTCATCTAGTGTTAATTCTCTACATACAACAACTCCACAACCAAGTTCTTCAAATGCATCTATTGTGACTAGTTCAAAGTACTGATTGTAGTTCCTAACAAAATTGAAGATTTAGAACATGGTAAACAAAGGTGGATTACGTCATAGGTGAAATATCAACAATAATTAACACAATTATTATTGACCATTACAAATATTGAAGTCCAAGCTTAAGGTGGGTAGTTCCTCCTATGAAAAAGGCATAGGCATCCCCTATGAATTTGAGTTAATACAAAATTATTGCTATCTTAATTACATGATTGAAGGAATAAAACTAGAGAGATTTCTCCTAAATTAGTCAATTTTTCATTTGAAGGAAGGTGGGTGTTATTAATTGTTGCTTTAAATAGTTGTGATTTTGATTATGATGATTTTGTTGGAAAAGTTTATGAATGACGCTTCCTGTAACTATTAATAATGTATGTTTTGTACATTTATACAAAAAGTGGGTTGCAATGTTCCCCATATATAGTCCTTCAGTTATAACGGAATTCGTGTTATAGATACCTTGGGAAAATTTTAACCTGCCACCAGAAGGTTGGCAAGAGTTTCAGGAAGGGTTCCTAAGATTATGTGTCGCCGTTCCTCCTTTATGTTCTAAGGTCTTCGGGACGAAGTCCATTGTTAAGAGGGGGTGTATGTAGTGCCCACTCTAGTTTCCTGGCCCGGATACGACATTATCTTAGACACTCTATTCTTCGAGGACCTCAGATTGAAGATCTAGACCCATGACACTATTATTAGCGATTGAGATATTCATGGTTGTGATGTTTATGAATGCTATCTATGGATATTATGGTAGCATGAATGGTTATGTATCTCTATCAGTATTCTGATGATTGCAATATTAATAGTTAAGTGGTCTCTATTTGAAATTATGATGAGGGTAGTAAAGAATATGTATGCGCTCTACTAAAGGCATAATGAGGATAAATTTTATAGGTAGGTATATTTCTACGATGTTACGATGTTGATAGCTTAATTAATATGTATGTTTCCATTGATGATTATTGATGATAGCCATAAGGGATGTGTCCCCTATGTTACCTACTTCCTTTAGTTCAGACTTACAATGGACAATGATGAGAATGACCAGGAATTGTTAATGATGCTATTATGATAATTGACTAACATTGAGAAACCGTGTTACTGATGATTATTGAGTATGGCAGGGAACCATCAGAGGCACCCGCATATGACATGTCGATGACACCTGGTTTGATGAAAATTTATATTACTTTATCTGTGAAAGTCTAAGTCGATCTTGGAATCTGCCATATATGTTTAACTATATTCTGATGATATATTAATGGTTGCAGGCACAGATTAGTTGCTTGACCGAATGACTCACATATGGGTGATGGGGTTGTACAAGTGGATGGAACTACATGGGAGGGGTGGGACAGAGTCCCTGATCTCACCCACTAGCACTCCTGCCGTGACTTGGGCTGGAAGGGTTGAAACACCTTCGCCTTGAAGATCACGATACCATGAGGGCAGGTTCCAAAGTTGGTTCGCTCATGAGGACTTTACCGGGGGGCGCGCATCAAGGCGGATTCCTTGATCCCTGACACCATTAGTCTCACTATAGCAGGTAACATAAGAGATGACAGTGGTCTATGACGTTGCACTATACTTTCCCCTCGTAATCACTGGATGCTTGAAGGGCAAGTGGTGTGGCACCCTTGGAACTTCAGGGGAATTTCTTGAAGGGCACGACCAACTTGGCACCCTTGGCATCACAAATAAACTATTAGGTGTGGCACCCTTGGAACTTCTAGGGAAGTTCTTGAAGGGCACAACCAAGCTGGCACCCCTGACATCACAAATAAACTATTAGGTGTGGCACCCTTGGAACTTCTAGGGAAGTTCTTGAAGGGCACAACCAAACTGGCACCCTTGACATCACAAATAAGCTATTAAGTGTGGCACCCTTGGAACTTCTAGGGAAGTTCTTGAAGGGCACAACCAAACTTGGCATCCTTGGAATCATTAAAAATAAATAAATATAAATAAATATAAGCAAGGAATGAAAGCTAGATAAATTTACATCAAGGGTAAATGATGATTAGAAACCAATGTAATTAAATCAAAAATAAAACTTGGAATAAGGAGGATCATAGGAAGAATTAAAATAAAGTACCTTAAAAACTCTACCTGTCCCATTTTGGAAAATACTAGGAAGATTATGTGGTTTAATTAGGAAAAAGGGGAAAGACAAACATAATAGTAAGGATAAAGATTAATCCTAAACTAATTTAAACCTAATTAAAAAAAGGGGAAGGTGAATTAAAATGAGAATAATAAATTAAATTTAGAGAAATGTAGAGAAGCTCCATGTGTCAACAACCAACATAAGAATATCCATCTAGGAGATAACCTGAGTTAAATTAGGGAGTAGTTTGGGGATAAAATCTTGACTCATTAATTGACTTCAAGTAATGAACACAAATTAAGGAATAAAAGGGGGGAAAAAAGAGACAACTAGGAGAAGAAATAGGAATCTTGTTGAGGTGAGGAAAATATTAGTTTTAAATCAAAATTTAAGTAAATAATTTTGGGAGACCTTGATGTGAGAATGACACATGGGTGGGTGAATAATCAAGTTATTGAATTATAAAAAAATAATTAATTATGCATGACATGGCAAGTGTCACCTATGAGGACTCCTATAAAAGAAGGGGCAAGCCATGGGAAAAAGGACTTTTGGGAACCCTATTGTTGGATGGATGAGATGTTGTGAGAGCAGTGATTACGAAGCTATAGTGAGTTTGGTGAGGTAGAGGATTTAGATAGGGGACTCTTGAGCCAAGGTGTGCTCTCCTCTACCAGCTAGTGCTTGTCTCCATTGTACAACCTCATTGCAGCTCGGGGGTCTGCGGGGAAGAAGAGTACCCAAGGAGTAGGCTGGGAGGTTAACCGGTGAGTCTTCACATTCGGATCAAGTGCGTCATCATTCACTCGCAGAGGTGACCAGCTACCAGGGAATACCAGCAACAGCAGAGCAAGCGGAGTCTCGCCTTCTGGTGAATGGTACATATGTATTTCATTACTATTGATCTTAGTTAAAGGTATGAAAATGTTAGGGTATGTTTCCTGAAATGAGTGGCAGGAATGTGTGTGCTAAATAAATTTGAATTTCAATGCGTTTCCTTTCTGGTTGCCATTGCTGTTTAAAAAAAAAAAAAAAAAAACAAAATGTGTACATAGTCTGAACATGGTCCTTACAACCATAATAATTTTATTCAAGCAAGACATTTATACTAACATTAAACCTCACAATTTGACCTTGATGAAAAAAATGATGTTTATGTCTTCAACCCATATGACCCATAGTACTACACTAATCAAAGCCATACAGATTATGCTCAAAACACATTTTGAGTCAAATATACATGCCAAGTTTTGCATGAATGTGTATAACCAAATGTTTATAAAGGATTCGTGCACCAAACTTGAAAACATTATTTTTATCTCTATTTTTCAAAAAATTGCTCTAGAATTTTCAAAATGTATTATGAAAAAAAATGCATTAGTGATACTTTGGTGAAGTTTGAAGTTTGAACACACCATAAATATTTTTGAAAAGAATGTCATCAACTAGTGAGGAGAGCACTTCAGGCCACGTCTTTCCAAATATGTGACTATGTGGATACCAAAAGGGGGTATTCCTAGCTTATTAGGGTGCCTAAGTTTTCGAAGGAAAATATTGCATGCAACTTGATGGAATTTTTCCTAGGAAATATACACTTGAAATTATTTGTTGCTTTATTATTTGAAGTTAAAAAATGATGCCACATACACTTGTTTGGATCTACACTTCTTGAATCATCCTCTACCAGGCCCTCTTGGTTCTACTCCTACGGTAGGGGATATTATATAGTAACCATGCTAATTTTCCTCAATCAGTTATTGGTCCATGCTGGTTTTATTTCCTATAAGTTGGTTGCACAAGAGATTTGGGAGACTCTCTTCTTGATTCCAGTCTCCCAATTTGAGGAAAATTCAATCAAATCAAAATGGGAAAGACACATGATTTGACCTTTCAGTGTTATGAAAAGTCTTATTGTTCACCCTTTGAAGTCAAAAATGGCTTCATTGTTGTGACTTACGATGAACATGTTCAAGGAGAAAGGATTTGCATTAGTTGATTAAATTAATTTTTAATTGGTGTCAAGGTTTACTGAAATTTTGATTGTCTTGTTTTTCCCCTCTTTCCAAACAACATTTAGCCTCCTTCCATGTTCCCTTCTAGCCCTAGAGCCTTGTTGTAATCTAGGGGCTTGTACAGGATAACCAACAGTGAACCATTCAAGAAGTACGTGTACATAAGTAAATGCAAACACATAGATGAGAGAAGGAATTAATAATATATAGAGTGGGAGATCAACATATAATCACTTTATATTAATGTACCACAATTTTTTCAACGAAATTTGTCTTTCTCTATCACATCATGTCTATATATATCCTATACTTTTAGTTATTAGGTAGTTGTAATTATCTAACTACCTAAGTCAACTAACCTACTTACAAATCAACTTGGATGATTAAATTACTCTTCAACTAGATATTTGACACAATCTAACTATCAGGTCTAGTCAACCAAGTCGACTAGCCCTTATAACATCTTCCCCCAACTCAATTCCTTACTCTTCTCGAGCAAGTTAGAGATGTGGATTACAATTAGAATATTTTTATAAATAAATATGAAGATAGAAAGATATTTAGAGAGACTACGATATTTAGAATTTCATTTCTTTGATTTCTTCAGTTCTTGAGTGTTGACTATTATGCAGAAGTTGGTGTTGTTGCTGCTAATGTTGATGTCAAAAGTGGAAATTGACACCTTGGCCTTGTTGATGAGGTTGGATCATATTGAAATTTTATGTTGAGTATTGAAGTTTACCAATGGCTATCATGTTAATGTGTGGTCTGGTTGTAGCAACTCCTTCGTCAATAAAATAGTGGGTCGTCTTGTATTTCAATTGAGAAAAATTATCATTAGTTGTGAAGGAATTTTAGACAAAAATAGATAACTGCTTGCACACTCTTCCCTTCATCAAGATTATCTTCAAGTTCTTGATTATTTTTTAATGTTGAGTCTACCACTGAAAATATTGGTGTGACGCAGGGTTTCATATTGCATGTCCACTTCTCCAGGAATTTTTATTTTTTATCAACAACATGGGATGTGAATCACACGAGGAAGTCTCCCTAAATGTTAACATACTAATTATTCATTCATATCTTTTATATCATGTCCCTCGTGTTCATAATACACATTTTCAACACTTTTCCATCCACTGAAGTCTTGACTCAAGAGGTCAATTAAGTAATGTTTGGTGCAAGAATTACCCAACATTTGCACTTGTTGTTTGTTTTCTTAGCATATGTTGAAAAATCATGTCTCAAGTTCAGTCATATTGTTTTTGTAAAATTTGTGCTTCAACCATGGTATTATTAGTGTTTCGTCTTCATGCACATATCCTCTCATTCATAGAATATCCATACTCTTGAGGATTTGGATACAAAATCTAGGCCCTTGATACAGTGATTAGTCAACCATATGCAGACTTAAAATCTAGGTCACAAAATCATTCACAATTGCAAAATAATAATATGAACTCATATGCATCTTCTTTATGTATAGGATGAAGTGATGAAAATGTAATTATGCCACAGGGGCAGTCATCATTTCAAAGTGTTTTGGGAATTATGAGAGCTTCTAATAAATGAATGTGTGAAGTTGCCATATAAGAACCATTTTTCCACTAGTTAATAGGTCAGGTGATGGACTAGTAGAGTCAATTTATTCATTTTTTTCAATTTCCCCTAGTTGGACATTTACTTGGTTAGTATATCAATTTCACTAGATGATTTTAATTCTCTAGTTGAGTCATCATTAGCGTCGTTGTCGATCATATTTAACCGATCGAATTTCTTGGATTTGATCATGCATTTTATTTATTTATTTTACTTATTCCTTTTCCTTTTTGTTAAATTTCTACTGTAAGCCTTGGTTTTTTTATTACATTATGTATCTTCTTAGTTTTTCCCAAATTTCTTCTTATTTCTTTTCTCTGGCTTGTTCTTTTGACCTCCTCACTTCCTCTGTAGCAGCATGGGTTTCAAATGGTGGAGCATCTAGCAGTGGAACAGTGATTCTCACCCTCTTCTTCAGAAATTTTCCACCTAGAGGTTTCTCTAATGGAATTTCCTCAATCTTCTTCACAGGGGTTGCTCCTATTCTTCCTCTATAGGGAATCCTCTGTGAAATCTTTCAGACTACCCACTATCATTCTCCACTGGTGTTTTAGCACACACTCCTTTCTTAACATGGGATTCTTTGACCCTTGAATGGGTAGGAGAGGTTTCCATAGGGGTTTCTTCCTAAAGGCTTTGTGTAGGTGTTTCAGTTGGAGAAGGACTTCTTCTACTTGGTCATGCCTCTTTTGTTTCATCTCCTCCTTATTGATCTTCATGTTCACTTTCTTCCACTTCCTCCCAGACTGGTACTCTTGCACCAACCAACAACCTCATCCATGTTCCTCTGTGTTGCTCCAACTAATCTATTATAACTAACTTGATCAAACTGTGATTAGTCACACGGGTTTTTGGATGCTTGGCATGACGAACAACGTCAAATATATGTTATAGAGACTTTAAAAGATAATAAGGCATATTGACAAGTTGTTTGTTTCGTAAATGTGCCAACAGCTAAATGTGGTAGTTGAAGGCAACTCCAAAACGCCCTTCAAAAGTTATGAATTTATGGATGAAATAGGTCACTTCTTCCCAAGGATTTGGAAGAGAGGTCATATCCATACCTCTCCCTTTATACTGTATTTCTTCTCCCTCCTAAAAAATTGTGGCTTTAGTCGATGGAACTGCAACCTTTCTATTGAACCAACACCCTCCCTCCCGAGGTAGGGTTGTTACTCTCGCAACAACTTCTTCTATAATAGTAATTTTCAATCCTCCTACCATTGAACCCTACTCATTCAGGTTATGTGAAAATTCAAGGGAACTTCAATCATTAAACCCTCGCAATATGTCAAAATATGACATCCATCCTGCATTCTGAAATTTCATGTAGGCATTTGGATGATTTTTTAAATCCTCAGTTGAATATGTGCTCCAAGTGGACATTGGTGGCCACCTACCTATTCCTCTTGGACCCTCACCATTTTTTCTTTCAGTTTTATAGTTTCCTTAATTGTAGCACAGTTTACTATTTTTGGTAGTTTTTCGGGTCCTAAACTTCCAAAGCCTTTTTGAGACCCTAAATGACGTTTTTTTGGCAAAATTCCTTTAGAATTTTCTATGGCAATTGCGTTGGTGGTTGTAGTCCTCGGAGAGATCTTTCCAACGAGGTATAATACGTGTCAAACGGAGATAATATGACCGAGTTACGACCCCGAGAAGTTGGTTTCCCAGCTAACCCCAATGGGGCCCATAAACTCTTGGTGTTAATCTCCTCGGTTTAGGGTTTTGGTTGTTTAGGGTTTTCTCTTATTGTTCAATAATAAAGAAGCCCTTGAGCCTCATTGTAACTCAGTTCAGAGGCATGTAGCCGCCACATCTCTTCTTAGAGATAAGCTACCATCGCCCGAGCTATCTTATTTCCATTCTATTTGTAAGCATAGTTTAGTATTTTTCTATTAATGAAATGAAGTGTTTTTCTACTGCATCTATGTGTTTATGATTATATTTGTAAGTTGTAGAAATCATGTTTAAGTTTGGATCAGTGGTATCAGAGTGGTCTACTCTTTCTCTGTTTTTCTTTGCATGTCCCCAACGAGGTCAGGGTATAAGGAGTTAGGGCTCGATCTAGTTGAACCATTGTAGGATCAGCCTCGCAAAACCCAACGACCTCCCATGGCAGAAGAAAATAAAAACGAGGGGGTAGGAGATCCTTTCAAAATGTTACTCGAGGAAGCCCTTGAGCGATAGAGGGACACGATGATGGATAACTTTGCCCAGATCCTTTGACGGCTACCCACATGCGATGCATCTTCATCCAGCAGCCACTTTGGAGGCACTACTCCTTTTAAGGTAGAATTTAACTTCGCTATTCCCATATTTGAAGGCCTGATAGATGCAGACATCGTAGATAAATGGTTAAATCTATTGGAAAGATATTTTTCAGTTCATGACTTTTCCAATCGGGAAAATATTACATTTGAACTTCTCAAAGCCGCCCCACCCATCAAGGATTGGTGGGAAACCTACTGTGAATAAAAGGATAAGAGTGAACCCTCGTTGTTTGTAGTCGTGCCCACTTGGAATTCTTTCCGAGGCACCATCAAGGAACAGTATTACTTTGTCGGGAGCTATGAAGATAAATACATAAAGTGGACCACACTGCGGCAAGGAAGGGACCAAGATGTGTCAGAGTTCACAAATACTTTCCATACCCTTTGGGTATCAAGGATATTGAATGGAATTTGGTGCTCAAGTACTATGGTTGCCTACACAAGTACATCCAAGATGAGATGGAGTTCCTAGACATATCCTCGCTCAGCACGGCGTATTGGTACGCTGTAAAGATTGAGCAGAAGTTTAAAAAGAAGAAGGACTTTGGATCTGTGAATCCAAAGCAAGCAAAATGCGCCCCTAAACCACAAAAAAAAGGACCAAGCCAAGGCGAGGCCACCCAGCACAACCTGCTGAAGTCGCAAGCAAATAACAACACCATGAAGACGAAGGACACAGGAAAATGGTGAGTTGCATAAGAGCTCCGCTCACAATACAAGTGAGTGTCCGGCCAAGCAGTTACTGGTGGTCGAGTTGAAGGCTTTTGAATCAGACACAGGTTCTAACTTTGAATCAAAACCCACTAAGGGAACTGGAAAAGGGAAGCAGATCATTGATGTGGAGCGTGGTGCCACCATGGCCACCACAAAGATCCTGAAGATTGAGCTTGGAGATCTAGAGGAGGGAAAACGCCTCTTCCACTCACAGATGTGGGTGAAAGGTTCTCCGCTGCAGTTCATTGTCGACAGCAGGAGTCAACAAATCCTCATTTCAGCAAAGGTCGTGAAGCGGTTGGGCCTAAAGACTACAACACATCCACAGTCGTACACCATCGGGTGGCTTCACCAAGGACGAGATCTTCGCGTTAGCCAGCAGTGTCACCTTCCCTACAACATCAAGCCCTTCACGGATGAGGTATTGTGTGATGTTGCTCCTGTTGAAGTTTCTGATGTATTGTTAGGACAACCATACTTGTGGAAGCGACATTATGTATATGAGTCTAGACCTTGTTCTGTGATTATTACTTTGGCTAATAAGTTGTACAAGATACCGGAGGTAACCCTGCCTATCGCCATCTCTTTGATCACTACAAAGCAGTGTAGTAAGATCATTTCCCAGACCAGGAAATATGTTTTTTTATGATTCTCCCCCAAGGCAAGAAGAATATTGTGGCCACGGCTTCCAGGTAGGGCTCCTCTGCACAACAATAGTAGATGGACAAGGTCATGAAGGAGTACAAGAATATTTTTGCCTTGCCCACAGGGGTACCTCTGCACTATCAAGTCAAGCACTCCATCGATCTGACCCTGGGCGCGCAGCTACCCAATGGACTGATCTATCGACGCTCTGTTCTGGAGAACGATGAGATCAAGAGACAGATTCAGGAACTATTGTAGAAAGGGCACATCAGGCCAAGCTCAACACCCTATGGGAGCCTGATTGTATTGGTACAAAAGAAGGATGGAACCTGGAGGCTTTGTATTGAATATCGGACACTGAACAAGATCACTGCCTGGAATAGGTACCCAATCTCGCGAATTGATGACCTTCTGGACCAACTCAAGGGGGGGATATTTTAGCAAGATTGACTTGAAGTCAGGTTATCACCAGGTGCCTATTAAACCCTCTGATGTGTGGAATACTTCCTTCAAATCCAAGGAGGGCCTTTTCGAATGGTTGGTCATGTCGTTCGGATTGACGAACGCCCCTGCAACCTTCATGAGACTGATGGACGACATCTTACAACCCTTCACCAATGCATTCGTGGTGGTGTATTTAGATGACATCTTGATCTTCAACCAGAGTTGGGAAGAGCACCTCCACCATATTCGACAGGTCCTTCAAACCCTTCGACAACACAAGTTGTGTGCTAACTTGGAGAAATGCACCTTTGACCTGACCCATGTTCAATATCTGGGGTACATCATTGATGAGCAGGGTGTACATGTGGACCCATCCAAGATACAGGTCATTCGGGATTGGCTAGCCCCAACCACTCTAACAGAGCTCCGCAGATTTTTGGGTCTTGCCAATTTCTACCATAGTTTCGTGTTGGGGTTCTCTCATATCACTTGGCCTTTAATTCATGTCACCAAGGGCGGAGTGAAAGAAAATTTCTTTTGGTTGGAAACCCAATAGCAAGCATTCTTCGAGTTAAAGAATTGGCTTTGTTCTACACGAGTGCTCACATTACCAGACTTGCAACAACCATTTGAGATTGAGACAAATGCCTCCGACTATGCTATTGGTGCAGTTCTTACTTAGCATGGGCATCCAGTGGCTTACCACAGTGAGACACTTTCAGACACAGTCCAAAATTACCCCACTTACGACAAAGAAATGTATTCCATTGTGTAGGCCTGCCGTCAATGGAAGCATTACATTCTAGGGAAGGAAACGATCATCCACACAGAACACCGGCCTCTATAGTTCATATAGACACAAGGGAAGTTGCAGAACGATCACCATCAGAAATGGTCCACCTATCTACAATAGTTCCATTTGAACATTAAGTATAAGAAGGGTAGTGCCAATAATGTCGTTGATTGCCTCAGTCGACCACCAGTCATGGCGCTAATCACTGTGCTCGACTCCTGTGGGCACGAGACATTGGGGTGGCCGCATCTTTACAAGAGTGATCCAAAATTTGGCAGCATATACCAGAGACTCCTCAAAGGGAAGAAAGTTCCAAATTTTTACCTTCAGGATGCACTGTTATGCCACTTGGGACACATCTGTGTTCCTTCAAGTGAGTGTGCCAAGATGATTTGGGAGGTGCACTACAGTTGGGTCGCTAGACATTTCGGAGTAGAGAAAACAGTGGTGGTATTGCATAAGTATTTTTATTGGTCGAAACTTCGTTAGGATGTTGGGAAGTACATTAGATCCTGCACTGCTTGCGTCATTGCCAAACCAACCATCAAGAAGCAAGGTCTGTATACTCCTCTACCTACTCCTAGCCGACCTTGGGAATCTGTCTCCATGGATTATATGTCAAGCCTTCCAACTACTAAGCACGGAAACAATTGAGTTTTCGTGTTCATTGACAGATTCTCTAAGATGACCATCATGGCAACCTGCAAGAAGAGTATCACAGCATAGGCCACTGCTAAGCTCTTCTTTGAGCAAGTGTGGGTACACTTTGGGATCCCACAGTCCATTATCTCAGATCAGGACAATAGATTCCTGAGTGCATTTTGGTCAAGTCTCTGGTCGATGCTAGATACAAAACTTACTAAGTGCATGACTCTCCATCCCCAAACAGATGACCAAACGGAGGTTGTCAACTGGATGATCGTACACATTCTGCGCATGTACAACTCAAAACATCCACGCACATGGGATGAAAGTATCCCCTATGTCCAACACAGCTACAACAAAGCTCTCCACAACTCAACAGGCCACAACCCCTTTTAGGTAGGGCTGGGATTTCATCCATTATGCCCCATTGATGTGGCCATACCATTTGCAGCCACTCAAGTATATTCGGCTTACGTGCAATCTAAAGATGAAAGGGCTAACAACTTCATTGAGCGCATTCAACACATCTGCCAACAGGTCCAAGATATATTGGATAAAGTTAATGCTAAGCACAAGCAACCCCATGATCAACATCGAGTGTCGCACAAGTTCCAGGTGGGCGACAAAGTTTGGCTACATTTGCAGGAGCACCATGTTGGACCCCACCGCAAGCTTTTCCCACTCCGATATGGGCCATACACCATCACCAAGGTCGTATGTGACAATGCCTTTGAGCTTAGCGTCCCACCGTTCCTTGGTCTGCACCCAGTGTTCAATGTAGATTGCCTTTGGCCATACTTTCCACCATTGTTGGACACATTTGACATTGCAGAATAGCTCACACCAACAGAGCTCAACCTGGACTGCATGGAACAAGACACAACTGATCAAATCATGGACACATAGATCAATAACACTTGGCAACAGATGATATAGCTATATCGAGTTTTCAAACCATACCAACTCCTTCACCAAGGCAAATGGCTCACCAGGGACCAAGTTCAGCAGAAGTTTCCTCATCTTATGGAGGAACTCAACGCAATGGGGACCATTTCTTTCTAAGGGGCAAGGACTAATCCAGGTGGATATTGGTGGCCACCCACCTATTTCACTTGGACCCTCACCATTGTTTCTTTCAGTTTTTCAGTTTCCTTAATTGTAGCACAATTTATTATTTTTGGCAGTTTTTCGAGTCCTGAACTTCCAGAGCTGTTTTGAGGCCCTAAACGACATTTTTTTGGATAAATTCTTTAGTGATTGTGAAGGAAATCGTGTTGTTAGTTGTATTCCTCAGAGATATCTTTCCAATAAGGTATCATATGCGTGAAATGAAGATAATATGACCAAGTTACGACCCCGGGAAGTTGGCTACCCAACTAACCCCAACGGGGCCCATAAACTCTTGGTGTTGCATCTCCTCGGGTTAGGATTTTGGTTGTTTAGGGTTTTCTCTTATTGTTCAATAATAAAAAGGCCATTGAGCCTCATTGTAACTTAGTTCAGAGGCATGTAGCCGCCACATCTCTTCTCAGAGATAAGCTACCATCGCCCGAGCTATCTTATTTCCATTCTGTTTGTAAGCATATTTCAGTATTTTTCTATTAATGAAATGAAGTGTTTTTCTGCTGCATCTTTGTGTTTATGATTATATTTGTAAGTTGTAGCATTCATGTTTAAGTTCAGATCAATATGTTTGTGTCTAACTGTTGTTCCACCCATAGCTCAAAGATATCGTTGTATACATGGCACTTACCATTTCATAAGATTGTTGTAGGTTCACATGTAGATGCTCGTCGAGAGAGAAATGACAAGTTCATTGGAATTGGTAATGTTAACTATGGAAAGTTTTGATTTGGGTAGAGTTTTGGTCATTTCATGCCATAATTAGAGGGAAATTTGAATGAGTCGGAGGGGATTATCAATAGTTATATAAATTTTTATCGAGAAATGGCAGTGGAATAAATAAATGCAAGTTTAATATTATTAATATGTTGAATCGAGAGAT
The DNA here is from genome assembly GCA_031772625.1 of Pinus tabuliformis. Taxonomy (NCBI): domain Eukaryota; kingdom Viridiplantae; phylum Streptophyta; class Pinopsida; order Pinales; family Pinaceae; genus Pinus; species Pinus tabuliformis. The sequence continues at coordinate 530,001,888 of CM062814.1, forward strand.
GATGATCTACTGTACCGTAATTAGTATGATTCACCCCCCCAAATTTAATATGATGGTCATACTCGGCCTTTATAATAGAAAAATCATGTCACCCTCAATGTCAACAATGTGATTAAATGATTAGAGGTTGTACCTATGATATACTTACTAGTAATGTTGACGTGGTGACTATGAGAGTGGCGTTGACTCATTTGAATATGTGTGGCAAAAGACTCACAGCAAACTCTCCTCTAGTGAAGTATGACGTGGATATATTGGTACAATTAAGTCGAGTGTCAACAAGAATTAGATGTATCAGCATAAACCATGAACGACAAACATGATCCAAGAATTTTAGGTACAATTGGTACGTCTTCAGTAACAACTTGTGATAATTAGTAGGTACAAACACATATGAACTGAAGTAGGAACATATTGTGATGATTAGTGTGTACATATATTTTGTAGCATCAACAAATTGCAATGATCAACAACTATAGGTAGATCTAGTATTTAGCAACGAAAAAACTTGTAGTGGTTGCGAGGTGCATTGATCCATATCAAAAGCAATATTCCTTGCTCTATATCAGCAAAATTTAGCAATAGCAAACCAGTTACAGGTGAAACAGAAAAAAGATCATAGAACTATAACTGCAAAAGTAAGAATGTGTTGATCGCCATCAAGCTGGTTTTTAGTCACCACATTTTGTCTAATTATGCACCAAAAGAGGTTTTCATCATTGGATATATATATATATATATATATATATATATATATATATATATATATATATATATATACATATACATATACATATACATATACATATTATTCTTTATTTTAGGCAAAAACAAATCAAATAGTTAGCGGTGCAAAAAAGTCTTCCTTTGCCCCAACAACTTCAAGGTCTGAATACGAGAAAATGTTAATGAATGAATCCTCAAAACTTGGTTTTTAATATTGTTGTAGTCGCTACAACAGCACCCAAAACTTTTGGGCATATCCAAAATTTCAGGTTCCCCCTTTGCTTTCCCTAGGTCATAAGTGTTATCATAATGTTTGAATTGATCAATCTCCCCATGGCTCGATTGTTATCAAACCCTCTTAGTTCGCCCACTCATTGGTGACAAATATGAATTTTCCTCCTAGTATATTGGTCTTATGAATGCATTAGTTTTATAGGGGATTTGTTGCTTTAACAATACCTTAAGAGTCTTATGCATCCTTAGGCCTTTATTTTATGTGCATCTTTTGACTTCAATTTTCTTAAGCATTTCCTAAAGTTTACAAAAATATTATTATGTTGATGCACCACATTCTATTCCACTGATGTGTTAGTCATCAAGCCAATCTATGTGCCCGAAGGATAAGGCCTTATCAATGATTTGAGATCAGTTTTTCAAATTCCACTACAAATTGTTTCGTAAAGGAACCCTTTGAGGCCTCCTTATTATGTTGAATGTCTTTAAAATGTTTTTATTTAATGTGAGTCGATTAACTAACTCATTACGCATCCAAGGTATCAACATTAGAAAGGAAAATATTATTTTGTTAGTGTTATTTGACTAATTTGGATGTTGTTATGCAGGGTTGCAAGTGACTGTATTGAGGCATATAATGATGCATATCTTATCGCGCAAAAGAGCATGTACTAGCATGCTAAATTGTCGAGGCTTGGGTGGCATATGTTATATAGGATCCTAAACGCATCATGGAAAGGATATATATACCCCTAGCATGTTGGAAGGGATCTAACCCTGGCATGACCAAAGAACAGGATAATGAATAAAGGGAATGTGTGGCGTGTCTCACAAGGGTGCCAAAACAAGACCCATATGCTAACCACACAAACACATGTGATATAAACTAAGCAATGGAGTCATGTATGACCTAAAAAATCCATACAATGAGATTGTAAAGGCAACAGTGTTTGCATATGGAAAAAGGGTCATTGCTCAAATTTATTAAAATTCTAAGAGACCATCCCCATGTAGCATCTAAAGGCCATGCATTGTGCCAATGCATGCCACCAAACTCTTATTCCTTTGCTTTGGGGTTTGGAAAAAACCATTAAAAATGGTGATAGGTTGTATTGGTTGGGTATCGATGCGCTGGAACAAATGGTATATGTCACACTCTTGAATGAACTTATCAAGATGGGAGATGTCAATGAAAATATGAGTGCCAATTTGATCACTTGGCTAGAATATATTCGTGGAGTCAAATCTCAAACTAACACATATATCTTTGTCACAATTCCAAGTGAGTGTGTTAAGTGTACCAAATGGTGACTAATGGATAGTTGAGGAGGCTAATTGATTATTTTAGTGCCTATCATTTGGCTAATGAACCACTGTTGCCTTAACATGTATCCATAACCAGAAACGGCTTGAGAAAATGTGTACAAGAAGGCAACAATATTTGTTGAATTTGCATTGCCATGGAGTACTCTCGATTCTAATGACAATCCTACACATATGTTAATAGAGGAGGTCAAAGAATGTAAGAGGGCATGACAATACTGACTAGTTCTGTGACTTGTGATAATATTGTAGGATGTGACCTGCACTAAAACTTCACATTGCGACTTGGTCCAAAGTTGCAAGTCACATTATCAATCCCTACATGGTGAATAGGCATTGTGATATGCTTTAAGCCATCAATCACGCTTTCATTCCATAGCAATGCAACAAAAAATGTGACCCAATAACCCAACGATCTCACTTGCCCTTTGAAATGTGACTAGGCCATCTTATTAGCAATAAAGGTCCCAAAATCGCAATTGTGTGCCTTAGAGATGCAATCATTAAGTGTGACCTATACTACATTGTGATTATGCGAACTTCGCAAATTGTAGTTCATGAATGCGACTTCCACAATCACGATTCCTTTTTGTGATCTCACAGGTCACAATTCCTTTCTTCCATCCCATAGGTCATAGGTCCTTTCTACAACCTCAACGTTGTATGGAAGGCAACACACTTAAAATCATCATTAAGGTGAAATTAGAAGATACATTAAATTTGGCACATTTACGCCATCAGTGGAAATAGGGTTTCCAGTTACACCAGCTATCAGTTGCATGACTTTGCAAAAGATATTAGTGCATGACATTAGACTAGAGATCATTGAAAATAGTAGCAATGTTGTGGACTTTAATGATGAAGGCCAAAAGGTAGCTATTATGCTTGAGGATGGTAACCAATGTGAGGGTGATATTTTGGTTGGTGCAGATGGAATATGGTCCAAGGTGTGTCCAAAATTATTTCGGGCCAAAAGGAGCTATTTACTCACAATATATATGTTATTATAGCATTGTAGACTGTGTGCCTCCAGAGATTAACATAGTGGTGTTTCGAGTATTTCTAAGTTACAAGTAATACTTCGTTTCTTTTTATGTTGGAAGTGGAAAGACATAGTGGTACGCATTTCATTATGAACTTGTTCGGAGCGTTGATCCCCCCAATGATAAAAAAGAGGTTGTTGAATATATTTGAGGGCTAGTGTGTGGAAGTGGCAGATTTACTCTTAGCAACCCCAAAGGAAATAATGTTACGTCGAGACATTTATGAGAGGGAACCACTTTTGACTTGGAGCAAAGGGCATGTTACGCTACTTGGTGATTATGTTCATGTTATGCAAACTAATATGGGTCAAGGTGGTTGTACGGAAATTGAGGATAGCTATCAACTTTCCCAAGAACTTCAGAAGGCTTGCAAAGCAAGCTTTGATGCAGGAAAATTTATTGCCATTACTTCCAAACTAAAAAGATACGAGAAAGAAAGGAGATCGTGTACAAGGGAAATACGTGCAATGAAACAAATGGAAACAATAATGGCATCTTCTTACAAGCCTTTCTTGGGTGTTGGACTTGGACCACTATTTTTTTGGCAAAGTCACAAATACCACATCAAACTAGAAGTGGAGGAAAATTTGGTTTCCTCCAAATATTGATATGTCAAGCTAGGTATTAGGAGGAAATAGCTCAAATCTAGAAGGGTGGATACCAAGTTGAAAATTGTTTGATAAAGAAAATGACCAAATGAAACAATGGTTGGTAGATGACAATTCAATGGAACATGTTATTGATGTAGTAGCACCAGTTGCCTAGTCATATATGTAGTGATTGTAAAGCTATTCTATTGAGAAAAGAGGACAACAGGCCTTCAAAATGTGACTATATGACCTCCACAAATCATAGTTTCCACTCGCAACCCCTCAAGTCACATTTTTTGTCTGCAACCTTCCACAGGTCACAATTTCAAGATGCGACCTCCCTTCCATCCATCACAGGTGATAAATACATTACTTGATCCCAAGTTGTGAGTTACTCAAATCGCACATACAACGACCAGTTGTAACAGAGTTTGAAATTGTGACATTCTCTGGAGTTTAACTTGTGACCAAATCTGAATATTGTGACCTACACTATGGAGAAGTTTGTGACTACAAGATCTTTACCTTTCCACAATCACTAGTCACACCCGAATCTTCTTTGACTTGCGACTTCAACAAGCAATGTTGGAAAGGCTAATAACAAAGCCAATTTTCCACTAGGAAATTCCAATCACAAATTGAAGCATGCATTAGAAGAAATTAATAACTTGATCGTGAGAGGTATCAATTAGTTGATCTGACCCTTGGGAATGTTTTTTTTGTGACTGCATATATAGGGTGGTCTTTTACTTCACATTCCTAAGAAGCTCCATGTCATTGGTAAACATGAGAGAAATGTTAATACTACCCTAGCAGAGTCAGGAGTAACACTTAGCAACACTGCATTTAAAATTAATTGGTCCCATGGGCATGCTTGTGCAACATGTTCCTTTTGTTAAAGGTGTTGCAACTAAGAAAATAAAACATGTATACATTGGTTCCCCAGTTCCAAGATCAGTTTAATTGGAAGATAGTCCAATAGTTAGTAGGTAGAGTGTCTAAAAGATAGTCATTCGACAACAAAATGGTCATAATTTTTGGAGAAATTATTGCAAGGGTGAGTGATTTTGACTAGCAATATCATTGGGCAGTCTAACTATCTTAAAGGTTGCTCGAGGTTTGATCAAGACATCAAAGGATCTCTCAAAATTCACATCGTCCTTGCGTAATTAAAAGACCATGAAAGAATCCAAATGAACACACAGTTCACCCGTGGATATATTGAAAATTTTACTTTGTTCATTTATCAATTCGGCTTCAACCCAAGGCCTAAATAATTAGCCGAATTCAAGGATTGTACCTCTGGTTAGAAGATAAATACCTTCTTTTATAATGATCCCACATGAACCACTTACATTAATGATATTATAGTGCAAAAGAGGATTGTATAGGGTCCAAATTAGTTTCTTTCTCTTGATCAATTTGTTGTGTTTCTAATATTATTCTTTATCTGCAAATGTGTTTGACCAATGTGGTTTGCACGCAAGTAAATAAGAGGAAATAAGAATGGAGGATGGAATCGAGTTGAAGGCTATGCAACTAGGGTTTCGACAAACAAGCGAACTGGATCTAGTTAGCAATATCAAAGGCACGAAATCAAAATTTGGTTTGATACAAATAAGGCACAGTAACTAACAAAGAAAGTGAACAACACAACCTTGTCTCGTGACCTTATTGGAAATGGGAACTCAAGGGTTTCCAAAGAATAGTCATTAGACATGAGAGAATAGTGAGGAAGTTCAAGAGTCATGAGGGTAGATGAAAGGTCACAAGAGAAGGTGAAAGGTCACCCTCCTCACCTCTATAAATATACCTCATGCCTCATTTGTAAGGGACTTTTAGCACTTGAGCTAGGAATAAAACTAGATAGTTTATCTGTGTTTGAAGAGGTAGAGGCAATCAACTCTTGGAAGCTAGTAGGGTGATTTGTAGTGAGGTTATGGTTTTGCATTGGATAATGGTATGAGTAGCCCATGTTCCATTGTTGGGATGATAGATTGCAAGACATGTACTTGTATTTACAGCAGTATTAATAAGAAGTTATTTTCTTTCAGTATGGATTCTTGTGCATCTTTATAATGGTTGTACTGGCTTTCTTGTATTTCCATCATGTTTGTATGTGTACTTTCATGTCGTAATATGTTAATGAACTCATTCTTAGCTTATGACTTTCATGTTTGCTTTGAATCTATGCTTACTTATTCCACAACATTCTAGTGAGATATTGCAAACTGATTTGCAATTAACTTCTGGCATGTTCCCTTTCATGTATGTCTAAGATGGTTTTAGTTCATTGATCCTTCTCATGGCATGCCTCTTATTCTTGTTGTTGTTACTTTCCTATATCTCGTTCTATATTTTTTCAATCTTGGGTTGACCTTGTTCTGATTATCTGATCATTTCATTCTTTCCCTCATCCTGACACCTCCTCATTTGACATCCAAGAGCGAAACCAACATGATGGTTGTTAGACCTACATACTGGATGGGGCTCCTATCCCAAATGGTGTGAGTTCTAATTGGGACTTCACACTTGGGAGACCCCCTAGCTATTGGCAGTACATTCCAGCTCGTCAACAAGTACAATGAAGATGATGTCCATTAGCAAGCAGAGATGTTTGTGACTTGTCAATGGTTGTCAATCTTATAGTTCCAATGTCTAAAATTTCATCCACTTTGTAGGGACCTAACCACCTCGTACAAAGCTTCCAGTGAAATCCTTAAATCATAAATCATACAACAAAACCCAATTGCCTTTTTCAAAACACCTTTTTCTTAATAAATTTGTCGTGCCACTTGGCATGTTGTTATTGAACAATATCAGAATGTTGCATAGTAGCCAAGCACATTTCTCCTAATTCATTCATTTATTCCAATCGGTGTTGTTGTGGTATCATTACATCCAAATTTACCTCCAAAGAAGTTCTGAGAGTATTTATTTCAAATTTATTGGGAAAGAAAGGATTATTATCATACACAAATTCATAGGGAGAAAAACTTGTGGTATTCCGCCAAGTGGTCCTATAAGCCCATAACACCCCCGAAAGTATTTTAGCCCAATCTCAATGGTAGCTCACCACGGTCTTTCTAAGAATTGTCTCGAGCACTTTATTAGTACTCTCCACTCACCCATTAGCTTGTGTATGGTAAGGATAAATAACTCGGTGATGAATCTTGTATTTCTTTACAAGGTTATGTATCAGCTAGGAAGTAAATTGTGCTCCTCTATTTGCAATTATCTCCTTAGGCACACCATACTGAAGAAATATTTCCTCAAATAGAAAATATGAATCAGCTCGTTCGGTGACTTTGGTCAATGCTTTAGCTTCAACCCATTTGGTGACATAATCTATGTAGACCAAAATGTATGACTTCTACTAAGATGGTAGATTAATTGATCCAAAAAAATCTAAAGCCCATATTTCAAAAGGTTCTACCACCAATTGAGGTTGTAATGGAATTTCATTTGACCATATGGGTTGGCCCATCCTATAGTAGCTATCACATCCCTATACATACTTCCTTGCATCTTGGAATATAGTTGGCCAAAAATATCCTATCTGAAGCACTTTATGGCATGTCCTTCTATCTGCAAAGTGGCCTCCATAAGGCTCATCATGGAAAGCCTTCAAAATTCCATGGATGTCATCCTCTCTCACACACCTTTTGATTTGATGATTTGGACCAGTGTGAAAGAGGTATCAAACATCCTCATAATCTGAACAGAGACAATGGTATGGAGATTAGCGGGAGCTGGCTTCCCTTGATCAGAGAAATCAAGATCGCCAACACGTCCCAGGTATAGCATTTAGTAGGTAAGATATCCCTCTCCTATTCTAAAAATTAAAAGTTAGTAACCGTATTTTAATAATAATAATAACAATAATAATAATTAACATTTAAATACAATAATTACAGTAATATCTAATTCCATTATCATTAACTATTAAAAAAAAAATTATTCTTTACTTAAAAATAAATAATAATAATAATAATAAATAAATATATATATATATATATATATAAATAATAAATAAATCATAATAAATGAATAAATAAATCATAATAAAAGGTACTATTTTAATTATTAATTATGATGTCGTAATATTAATTAATATTAATTATCAAGTATTAATATTATCTACTATTTATTAATATTAAGTGATTATTAATTAAGTATTATTAATATTTATTAACATTATTAATTAAGTATTATTAATATTTTTAACACTATTAATATCTATTAACATTATTAATATTGATTTATTAACATTATTAACATTTATTAATATTAATTAGTTTAATATATTAATTAATTTATATAGCAATTAACTAATATATTAATTATTATTAATATTAATTACTGTTAATTAATTATTAAATGATTATTATTTTTTTCACTTTCTGGTTCACAGATACCCGGGTCAATGGGTAGCCGCTACATCCAGGGTTGTTCAACACTGCGTGGACGCACCCGAAGGCATCAACACCCCTCGGCCTATTTACTGACCTAACCCCAAGAGCTTTCGGGATTCGACCCTGTGACCTCCCATTGGCAAGGCACTTGATTTGACCGATTGAGCTAACTCTTGGGGCTATTATTAAATGATTATTAATTAAGTATTATTAATATTTATTAACATTATTAATTAAGTATTATTAATATTTTAGCCCTATTAATATCTATTAACATTATTAACATTGATTTATTAACATTATTAACATTTATTAATATTAATTAGTTTAATATATTAATTAATTTATATAGCAATTAATTAATATATTAATTATTATTAATATTAATATAATTTTAAATAAAAATTTAAATAATTTTAAATATTAATACAATATACTTATTTCTCTATTCTTTAAATACTAATATATATTAAAAATAAATAAACATTTCTCATACAAAATAAATAAATAAATAATTATTATTATATTAACATATATTAAATATTTAATTATTATTACCATTAAGGTTATGAATTTTAATAATATATTAATTCATCAGTAAAAATTAATATATAAAACTCAACAGTAAAAATAAAAATAATTTATTCAAAAAATAAATAAATAAATAATAAAATTAATTAATAAATTAATTAATTAATAAAAATAAATATTCAAGCCGACATTCTGCTGATCCTTAAATTTATTATCCTCATTATTATTTATTTCCTTCTAATCAGCTCTTCTTTTATCATCATTCATAAGTCCTGATGATGGATCCCAGTTGGGATTTGAAACGTTGACATAAAAATGGTTCATACTGTGGATTCTTCGGTAACTAAGTCAAAAGGTATCCATCTAACCAAAATTATCGGGCACTTTTTTTAATGATCTTTCACTTTTCCCTTGGAGAAAGATGGTACAAAAGTTTTCCTAGATCAAAGTAATTAGCAATATCTACATAACAAGGTGGGTAAGTAGAAACTGCAAAGAGATATTCATCTAGGAAAGAATCTTCTACAGCAAAATCATCACTGTTGTTAGGCAATCTAGAAAGAAAAACAACAAAAATGTTTTCCCTTCTAGGCCTATCTATAATCGTGATGTCAAACTCTTGCAGTAACAACAACCATCTAGTGATCCCAACATTAGTGATTGACTTGTTATTTAAACACCTAATAGAAAAATGATTAGTATTCACAAAATTTTGGTAACTAGTAATATAGTGCCAAAACTTGTTAATAACATAAATAATAGCAAGAAATTTCTTTTTGGTTACTGTATAATTTAATTTTGCATCGGTCAAATTCTTGTTGATATAATAGATGGCATAAGGTTTATTATCTTCATGTTATCCTAACAAAACTCCAATTGTTGTATCATAAGCGTCTGTCAAAATGTGAAACAACAAAGTCCAGTTGGGTCCTCTCAATATAGGAGTTGTTGTTACACATCTTATAAGCTATGCAAACGCATTCTTACACTTGTCAGTCTGTATAAACTCCCTTTCTTTTACCAATAAGGCAAACATGGAGAAAAAAAAAATCTCAAAATTTTCTATAAAATTTCTGTAGTATCCTACATGCCCTAAAAAGCTACATACCTCCCTTTGTGTTTTAGGAGTAGATATCTTCAGAATTAGCTTAATATTTTCTAGATCTACTTGTATACTTGCAATAGAGAGATAGTGTCCAAGTACAATTCCTTTGTTCATCATCATGTGAAACTTTTCAGTGTTGAGAGAGAGATGGTTTTGTATGCAGTGCTCAAGTAATTTTTCAAGGTTGCTTAATGCTTCATCAAACTCATCACCATAAGGTGTAAAATCATCCATAAAATTTTCCAAATCCTCATTAAAAAAATTATTGAAAATCCCTGTCATGACATGTTGAAAAGTTGTAGGTGCATTACAGAGTCCAAAAGGAAGGACGCTATAAGCAAATGTACCCCAAGGACATGTGAAAGTTGTCTTTTCTTGATCCTCAAGAGAAATTTAAATTTCGTTATAGCCACTAAACTCGTCAAGGAACAAAAAAAAAAAAAAAAATTCAGACAAGGTGTCACGGACCGAATCAATAAAGGGTAGTGGGAAATGGTCATTTTGGGTGGCCTTGTCAAGCTCCCTATAATCGACACATATTCTCCACTTACCATTATTTTTTGGAATAATCATAAGTAGAGATACCCATTGACTCTCAGAAATTGGATATATAAAATTTACATTAAATATTTTATGAAGCTCCTCCTTAACAACATCCTTCAAGGTAGGATTCATTATTCGTCGAGGATGTCGAAGAGGCTGGGATCCTTCTTTCAAAAAAATTTGAAGAGTGCATAGACCTAGATGGATACCCTTCACATCCTTATAGTCCCACACAAAGTATTCTTTATACTTTCTCAGTAATTGTATCAGTTTTTAATGTTCGTGCAAGAGATAAATTGGGATTGATGTTAAAGGTTTTTCCAAGTTCTATCTCCACTGTAATACTCTTATAACTAGCAGTAGTAGGTATCTCTTCTAGATTAGGATCATCAGTTGTGTCTTCCTCATCATATTTTTCCATTATAGAACTCAACAACCAAGATACTATAGGTGTAAAGTGGAGGGGTCATTAATAAAATTGTTAATGACATCATCCTCAATTTCATTCTTAAAATATAAGGCTTTCCCAATAGTGAGAATTAGACATGTATCATTATCCTCTGGTTCGAATTCAGGCCATAAGGGATTTTCAAATTCCACAAATGGTTTAGTTGGGGGATAAAGAATAAGATTCTTAGTGGTGTTCCCATTAGATATGGTCATGAACCCAGATCTGCAACTAATAAAAGCATCTGCAATAGATATCCAAGGTCTACCTAAGATCATAGGATGGTCTTCCAGGTGATTTTTAAGCTATAAACTACAAAATCTACTAGGTACTCCCAAGAATCAATCGAAATGAAAATGTCTTCCAATATCCTTTCAGGCCAATTTTAGACGTATCATCCAATTCTAATATAGTTAGGGTTATACTTAAATTAGTGAACTCAAATAGTTCAAAATTCTCCTTGGTCATTATATTAATTGCAGCTCCTAAATCAACCAGGGTATTTGGAATAGTTGTCCCTCCAATGTTAATAGTTACTATTGGGCTTCTTGGGTCCTCGTACTTGGTAGGTGGAACTTCTAAGTTCCACCTAGAGTAATTTTTTCCCTTAGATATAATTTTTAATTATTTATCTTTAACTAACTATTATCATGAATTATTTTTAGTTACTAATTGAACATAACATTTTAATTATTTATTAATATTTTTAAATAACATTTTAATTATTTATTAATATTTTTATCTAACTATTATCATAATATTATTTTTATTTATTTAATTTAAGGGATTGGTCCCCCTAGGGTAACATTTTTATTAAAAAGGGTTTTTGATCCCGGTACCTAGTCAAAAGTAGCTGTTAGTCTTTTTAGTCGTTGGAGGCTTTGCTCTGTCTATTTAACCTGCTAAGCTGGATCTGTTTCTTCAACTTGTCCTGACGATGAACCACACTGGTTGGTTCGAAACGCGTCAACAAATGATGTTTCATGTGATCTTCGCCAAAAAATCTTTTGTAAAGGTGGAACTTCTCCTAACATTAATGCTAGAAATTTTCCTACCACATGCACAATAGGAAGATATCTAGGTTTTCTTCCAAGTTTCTTTACACATAATTCACTCATTATTTTTTAATAAATTAGAACATCTCGAATGGCTTGTAGTGGTGGGATGCAAACATATAGATTTTTCAATTCTTTCAAAAAGTTTGATTCTAGTTGAGGGTTAGCTTTTACTACAATTAATATTTTAGGATATGGTGGATGTACAATAGTTTCGGTATTGACAGCAATTTTGGCTATTACAACCCCTCCAACAATAGTATCAACAATTTTCCTAGAAATCTTAGTTGTTATAGTAGTATCAACGGCGATTGCAGTATCAACTATTTTAGAACATTTAGTTGTTATAGAGACCAAGACATCAGTTGTTACAATTGTTCCAGTGTCAGTGATATTGGCCCTAGTTGACTCAGCTCATTGTCTACCTAATGACTCTTGAATCGGAGTTTTCCCCCTTGGTGAATTATCTTCTCCATCTTCTATAATGACTAGGGGAACACTCGGGTTCACTATTCACCCTGAACTTAATCATACTTCATTTCATTCCATGAGTGAGATACAATAAGTGGGGAGAAATAATGTTTCAATATGTTGCATTGCCTTATTATTAGGGTTAAGGTTAGGTTGTACAGGTAAATGAGGTCGTAAAGGAGGGCTACTTACTGGTACATTAGAGGGAATTTGTAGTTGTTTTTGCTACATTGGAAATGGAACAGGTGGTTGATTAGCAAAAGTGGATCCTCGCCATGCTTGAGGTCATGGAAGAGAAGGCCACTAGGGTCATGGCATTGGATACTGGACCAAAGAGAAATTATGGGGTTACCATGGTACTGGAGGGTATTGCATGTGCTGAGGAAATTGTTGAGAATTATGCAAATTGAACCATAAATTAAAAGAGGAAAAAGGATCTTGAATCATACCAGGCAGCCAAGGTTGCCATGATTTCTTGGAACCAATGAAGTATGTTGTTTCAGGTTCCTCCCTTGATTCCTTGTAGACTAATTTTAGTCCTGGAAATGATGGGCACTGCTCCATAGAATGTTCTCGTTCGCAGATGTTACAAGGCCCTATATTGTTAAGTGGGCACTCCCTAAGAGAGTGCTTATTTCTACACTTAGGGAAAAATATAGACAATAGTGTTCTGCTTAATTCTTCTTTTTTTCTTGCCTACAACATATCAAACAGATAAGTCAAGGAACTCATATTATTGGTTTTAAAATCCTTTAACAGGTTCCCAATCTTTTCCCTAGTTACTCCACCATTGGTTGACCTTTGTACTCTAGTAGAGGCATCTCTTGTTAAGACCTTATTTTTTGTTGATCCTCTAGAACTTCTTAAGCAAAGCTCAATGATATCATCATAGTATTATTTATATATATCTCCCTCTCCGATAAGATTAAGCATATCAAGGTGGTCCTCCTTCATTTCACTGATCAAAATAGTCTTCGAGATTTCCTTGCTTATATTACTATACTTGGATCTTTGCAAATTATAATGCAGACATGCTATATTGTCTTCCAAACTTTCCTCATCTAGTTGGGACATTCTAAATAGTTCTTCCCTTTGATCCCTTGTTCTATAATAGTCTTGATGCTTATCCAAGAAAATTTGTGTCATATCAACCCATGAAAAAATAGATGAACGTCCTACTCCCATAAACCACCTCAAAGTTGCTCCTTTTAGGGTAGTAGGGAATAATTTTAGTTTCTGGGCATTGAAAGTATAATCATAACTTATACATAGGACAAAAAATTCAAAAAGGAAGGTGTCTAGATCTTTCTTAACAGTACCTTGGAAAACTAGAAAGGTTGATAAAGGAATATTTCTCATTAAATATTTCCCCTTGACATCACCAATGGGAAACTCAAAGGTAGTAATTATTTCTTCTGCCATATTTTCCTCTTGTTTTTTAAAATCAAGGGAAACAAGTAGTTGCCTTTTCAATTGAAATGAAACTCCCACTATTTTCTCAAGTTGCACAGGATGCTAAGGTTGCTCATGATATCTAGATGATTCAAGTTGTTCAAGTTATTCCATAGCACCTTCTACGATAGAGTCTTTAGTAGTTTGTCTCATGAAACTACTTGCATCAAAGTGATTAGTAAGTTGTTTTACAACACTACCTACAGCAAGTTGTTTCACATCACTACCTAAAGCTAGAATGCAATAATCAAGTGGTTCTTATTATGGATTGAATTCTAATTTACATTCATCTATGTCCCCTTGTCCTCCTAACAAGCCTTGATATTCTTCCTCTACTGATACAGATGGAATAGAAACTCTTGGGCTTGCCTTGAGGCTGACCGTTCATAAATTTGACCTCCTTGATTTGTGCACCCAACATAGATCATTCAGGAGATGTTGGCCTGTGTGGAGCAGCTTTGTTTGACCCTTTTTTCTTGGATATAGTTCCCTGAGCGGATGATTCTACTTCATCTTTTGAAATCAACTCCTATATATGATACTCTTTCTAAAACTTGATTCTTCTTCTTTCTCCCATGTCCTTTCTATATGTACAATAAGTTTCTTTGGAGGCATTGTGCTTTTCTTCTTCTATATTCATGCAATTCAATCCTATGTGCCTTGACTCCTTACGAGGCCAAGCCCACTTCGATATGTCGAAGAGATATACATGTTCTTACCTCTCTTCTTACCACCCTATTACCTCAAGGACAGGGACATATCTAGCACACTCTTAATTAATGCATGCAAACAATGCTAGTCACACATATGCACCTATAATAGCCTCCTCGGCAATGACTCCAAAATGTTGGTTGGATTAATTATTTTTTTACTAAGGATCAATTAACCACGCGCACACTTAAATTTTCAAGTAGGGTAAGTATGTTATTTAATGGCTATATTTCAAATTATATGTAGGAAAAATGTATAACTATCTCTAGTGACATCAAGCCTTAAAATTTTGCTGCAACCATCACTCTCAACACTCAGAAATCATCACTGTCACACTCACACAAATCACTCGATCACTTAGTCACCCCTTGCAAAATAACAATAACACTCTTCATGCCGAATATTAGTTTAATAAAAGACGCATTCGATCCAAACGAAAAGCACTTTGTAATAGTCACAAAACAACGCATCAACAAATATCTCCAAACTGTAACAATAAATCAATACACAGCACGCATTAATACGAGTGGACCGGTCTAATACTTAAACTAATATATGATTAAATAAAAACTATTCTGCAATTCAAATAGTCAATAATTGCAATGCATCTAAATATCAATAATAGTAACGGTGAAATAAATACACATCAAAATTGTGGGAACTTATACGTACATCTACAGTACCTTATTAATTCAGCAATCCCTCCCAAAGAGGAGGGCCCTTCCTCCTTAGTAAGGAGTTGGTACATGTAGCTCACGAGCTAATCAATAAAGAAGTAAGATGCCACAAATCGTCAGTGTTGCATTGATATTTAGGAATGATTGAGTTTACACAGTTTCCAAAATCATAGTGTTGATGTCCCCCCCCCATGAGGCATAGGGCATCCTCTTTTATAAATTACATATATATGTATTTGGAATGTAATTACTCATGAGAATATCTTGATTCTCTGATTTCCCAAATTGAGAACCAAATCAAATCAGTTTGTTATGAATATAAAATGCTATAACAGTCTTTCCAAAATACAAAAAGACAAATAACTGGAATTAGTAACTATTTTGATCATCTTGGTTATATTTTCAATCAATAAATCACTTTGTTGACACAATGTTCAATGTTGACTTGACCAAGTGATAGCCCAGGTTGACTGTTGCATTGTTGGAAAAATAGAGGATCTAAGAGATAAAGTATCAGCACAGCTGCAATAGTATCAACACGTCTTTGACTCTAGAATTGGCAAGACAAAAAAGGAATATAACATCCTAGCAACAACACCTTCAGTGATCCAATCTTCCCCTGAAACAATCCCTAATCATTTTTGTTAATAAGATTTCCTAAAATAGTCAACCTCACATTAAAATACAAGCAAATCTAATATAGTAAGGTGACATAGAAAAGAAACATACGTTGGTCAAAGGGCAATGAATAAGGTAACAAGGTATAGCTTTTAAGGCCAAAATGGTAATAAAGATAGGAAAAACAGGTACAAAAAGGTGCTAATTCCACGTCCCAACACACTCCTATCTATAATTTCCAATAAATTTTATTTCACCCTCACTGAATATTTTATTATGCTCTCTGAACCATGCACCCCACCTAACCACTATACTTCATTTACAAATCAATGTTGTACTAATTTTGTCAAATGTGGCAATCTATTGAATTTGTTGAGGATTAGATTTCTATGGAATCCAATGTTGTTGATGTAAGTGAATAGTGATCGAAGAAACAAGTAAAACTAATATTCCTTCTTTGGAAGGAATGTGTTCTCCACCAAAATAAATCTCTCTTCACAACTGAATCATCCAAAATATTCAAGGTGTACTTCCTTTTCTCAAGGAACATTTTATCGACAATTTCATGCTCAAAATCAATCACTAATTCCATAGTGGATTTTGTAAATGCCTCCCAAATATTAAACTCCTTATTCATGGCATCTTACCATACCTAATCTTCATATGCTTCTTGATAGTTAGACGGTTATATCATTCTCATAGAATTAATTAATGCAACAAGAGTTGGAAACATCTTAAGAAGATTACTCACCGAAATGTGTCTTTTGGTGGTCTTGCTTATTTATGTGTCTCTTGCAATGTGAAGGTAAGCCATCTTGATTTTCTTATTGAGTTGGATGGTATTTAAGAACATATTCCTTCACTAGAACCTTGCAAATATGAATCTGATTTCTTCTATTTATGAAAATAAACCTTTGAGCAACAATACTTTCTTGCTCCTTGACTTCTTTAGAGCCTTTTAAGAATTTGAGTATCATGAATTATCATTAAACCTAACATCTCAATTTACCATTACCTTATGTTATGTTGGAATATAGATCTAGTAAGCCTTGGAATAAGTTGATTTAATACTAGGTTTTTCTCTCAAAGGATTTTTTCCTTCTTATCATTAAGTGAAAAAACTAGAGGAAGGACTTGTTTTGAATCATTGATGTGTTGTTAATAAAATAATTAATTGGAGGATCAATGGGATCATTAACAGGTATGGGGGATTATTTGGTTTTCCTCACCAATTCATACTTCCTAATGAATGGATGACATTGTGTTCTTCCCATCCATCACTTTCATGCATTTGTTGAGGTACTTCAAGGACATCAATAATACTTAGGTGAGGTTGCAAAGGAGCATTTGTAGGTTTCAAAGGTTAGGGTAAAGCATGTTTTCTTCCTAGAGAGAGGTTCTCGATTTGTAATAGCTGTTTGAATTAATTTTAATTGGAATCAAAGAGTACTAAAAATCCAATTCTCTTGTTTGTCCTGTAGAAATTAATGGGTAGATTCAATATTGCTCATGAAATTTGCTAAATCACAAGACATGAAGCTACTATGCTGATCTGCAGAAGTTAATTCACCATATAGAACAAGAATCATATACATGCAAAAGGAAACATCACACATGCATTTATATTTATCTAAGGGAAAGCAATTGCTCAAAACCCCTTACTATCTATATTGTATTAATCAGAGAACAGAGATGAAATACATATGCTTTGTCAAGCTTGAGCACACCCTGCAAGTGTATAGTCTATCCCTCTTCCTGACTAACCCTTGCCAATACTTAGCCAATTTTTAATCCATCCAAGCTCCTATTTCCTTGAGTTATTCCCTTGGTAAATTGGCCCCTATTATTTAGGAATTTCCCACTATTGAATTGTGCAATTCACTAGGGTCCTTCCTCTCACTGCATGCACCGCTTGTACACATTCGAATATGCTACAACTAGTAGTATACTGCCTTGGAATCTTCATCTCAAATGGGTAACTCGAATTCTCTGCATGCAATAATTATTTTGGGTTGATTGATCAGTTAATTGGTTTATCACTGAGTGTGGTTGAAGTTCCACTTCCACAACTTGACCTCCACTAGTTCTTCTAACAATTAGTACTAGTTAAACTGACAAACTAACTGAAATAGATTGCTACAAATTAGCAAACAAAAATATTGAACTGAACTCAATCTTCCCCAACTTTAATTAAGTAATTTAACTGAGTGGCAAGTTCCATGTCACCTCAATTAAATACCTCCAAGATTTCTGCTGAAATAGAAATTCGAATTTTCTCTAGTTTGACCATGGCAAAGTCAAACTGAGATTTTCTTGTTGCATTTTCAACACTCCCTCTCAGTAAGAAATGGATTATCAACCACCCCTATCCTACACATGTGGAACACAAACTTCCCTCTTGACAAATCCTTTGTTAAAATATCAGCATATTGTTCCTCTTTCGGAATGTATTGCAGCAACATAATCCGCCTATACGCACAATCCCATAGATGGTGATACGGATATCAATATGCTTAGATCGATTGTGAAAAACAAGATTTTTAGATATTTTGATGCTCAACTCTAATTATCATTGTAAATCACAGAAGGATCCATCATCTAACTAGACAATCTAATAATTATTTGTCTCATCCAGTTTGCCTCACATGTTGCTGACTTGCAGCCATGTATTCTGCTTCTGCTGAGTTGAGTGCAACAGATATTTGTTTCTTGTTGTACCAAGAAACCACTGCAGACCCAACACTGAAAATCATACCTAATGTACTCTTCTAGTCTAATGGACTTCTTGCCTAATCTACATATGTGAATCCACACAACTTCACTTCCTTTGTCCTTTTGTATCATAGTCCAAACTAGGTAGTGCCTCTGAGGTATTGTAGAACATGCATAGTTGCGCTCTAAAATAGTTTGTTTGGCCTAACCATAGCTTGACTCAGTTGGTTGACTGCAAATCACATGTCTGGTCATGTGTTCACAAGATACATGAGCGAACCCAGCAACTACCGGTAAACAGTCGCATCCACTTCCTCACCTGAAGTGGCATCTTCTTTCCTCTAGTTGATCACTAGAGGAGTCTCCATGGGTTTTCACTTGTCCATGTGGAACCACTGAAGTATCTCGTTGGCATACTTTCCCTGAGAGACAAAAATTTCCCCATCACCTTGACATACTTCCAATCTAAGGAATTAGTGCATGAGACCCATGTCCTTCATCTTGAAATCTCTTGCAAGGTCCTCCTTGCAAGATTTGATCAACTGCTCATCACCAATCAGGATCAAGTCATCAACATATAAAACAATAATCAACAAATTACCTTCTATCAAAATATGATAGAGGTTTGCATCTGCTTCACTTTTGGTGAAGCCCAAACTGGTCAAATAGCTATGGAACCTGGTGTGCCAAGCACGGGGTGCTTCTTGAAACCATACAACTCTCGCTTGAGTATACACACATGAAACTCTCGATCAAAAGTCTCAAAGCCTTCTTGTTGCTTGATATACAGCTCCTCCTCAATATCTCCATTGAGGAATGCACTTTTCACATCCATATAGTGGATTGTCCACCCCATCTGTTCATCCCAAGCAAGGATTGATTTGATGGATGAGTACCTTTCTATAGGAGAAAAGGCATCCTCATAGTCAATCCCCTCCACCTAAGAGTACCCCTAACCACAAATCTAGCCTTGTACTTATATATGCTTCCATCTAGTACCTGCTTCACCTTGAAGATCCATCTCGAACCCACAACTGATTTTTCTATTGGTCTTGGTACCACTTTCTAAACATTATTCTTCAAAATGGATTCATACTCCACCATTTCATTACCACATATAGGTTACTCTAATGCGTCCTCAAAAGAGGATGGCTCAGTCTCTACTAGCTCAGTCATTAGAGCCATGTGGCTAGTGTATCAATATGGTGACCTTATCTACCTACGTTGATTTGAAGGAGAAACCACATTCTCCCTTGCATCCTACACAAGTCTCTCAACTTCCCTAGTTCTCTTCCTACCTTCTATGGATGGTTTTTCTTGAGTGGTTGTCTCCATTCTATGCTCCTCAACTTGTGGTTGCTCCACAACATCCTGAGGCTCCTCCTTTCATGTTAAAATCTCCTCCCCTTGTGGGATTTATAGTTCCCTCTCAAGAGCGCACCGCATGGCTTTGTCTTGATCAAATTTGACATCTAGTAACACAACTTTCATTGTGAGGGATGGAAAATACACACAATAATTGTGGGGGGGTTTGTGTAACTCATAAATACCCCTAAATTTGTTGTTGGCTTTATCTTCTTCCTTGATTCTTTGGAGACATGGAAATAGTTAGAGGCCCCAAAGATCCTGAAGTGTGAAACAACTAGATTCCTCCCTAAGAAAGCCTCCTTTAATGTGATCATGCAAAGAATCCGATGAGGACTCATGTTCTGCAAATAGACCGTTATGTCTCATGCTTCATCCCACAAGTGTAGAGGTATGATTTGGTCATGCAACATCGCTCGTGTTTCTCCCACAATGTTGTGGTTCTTCCTCTCAGCCACCCCATTCTTCTATGGGTTGTGGGGTGCTGTCAACTCTCATCGAATGCCTTCTTTTGCACACAAATTTTTAAACTCATTCGACACATACTCACCTCCATTATCTCTCTTAAGAGCCTTCACCTTCTTGCCCGTTTATTTCTCCACCAGTGCCTTGAACTCTAAGAACTTGGAGAAAGTCTCATCCTTCTTCCACATGAATAAGATCTAGCGCTTTTGCGAGTGTTCATCAATATATATGACAAATACTTGTGCCTGATAGTGGAGGCTATCAAGAAAGGTCCACAAACATCAGAGAGGATCCATTCAAGGACTACATGTGCTCTACTGTCGTGATCATGGAAAGTGGCTTTTGTGTACTTCCCCAAGATACACCCTTTGCATGTGTCATGTTGCTCTAGTGCTCCTTTAGGGAGGCATGTGGTAATTTTCTGCATGATATTCAAAGCACCATGATGTAAATGGGCAAGTATTTTATGCCAAATCTCATCGACATCGCGACTCTACACCTTCTCTGCCTTTTTTCTTAATGCAACACAAACCCCCACATCTAGATTATAGAGATTCTTCACATGAACCTTGATCTGCTTCACCTGTCCCGTGGCTATGTGTCTCAAGAATGCCTTTCCTTTGTTAAAGATCACATCGTAACCACGGTCTTCCAAAACTGCAACAGAGACAAGATTCTTCTTTAGACTTGGAACAAACATCACATCCTTGAGCCTTAGAGGGGAGCTTGACTCCCTCTGAAATGTGAATGTACCAATATCAATCGTGTTGTACCTTCCATCATCTCCTATCTCGATGTGCATCTAGAGATCCTTCTCCTCCAAATAATTGAAAATATGTCTATTCTCCATCATATGGAATGAGGCACGATTGTCGAGGTACCACACACTTTCCATCATTTTGTTGGCCATGCATGCAATGAGAGTAAAACCAAGCTTGGACTATGAGGCCAAAGCTTCACCTATTGCTCTTATTGATTTCTTCTTACTTTCCTTCTTGTGTGGTGACTTCGTGGCATAGTTCCCAAATTCATGACTGTGAAAGCACTTGATTCTGGACAAGTATTTATTCTTTCCCCCCTTAACGAGCTTCTACTTTGGATTGGGATTTATTCCCTTCCCCTTTCTTTGCCTTTCCATCCAAGGGATAGTTCTCCTCATCCTCGCCTTTGCATGAAGTCTTGTCTATGATATTCTGCCTTATTTCTTCCTACACCAGGTCAGATCATAACGCTCCCAACTTGGTATTTTATCCCTACCATTTACCGAATCTTGATAGCTATGCTAGCTCTTGGGAAGGCACAAAAGAGCTAGAGCTACCAAGTCTTCTTCATGGAAATTAACACCGACCCCGCTAAGTTCATCATGGAACTATGTAAACTTGCTCAGATACAGTGGAATTGTGTCATTCTTCTACATATTGATACTTCGAAGCTTGTCCTTGAGTGTCATCTTCATGTGGTCACTATTATACTCGAACAATTATGTCAGTGTTTTCCACATCGCGAATGGAGTCTCTTTTCTGTAGATATTTGAGACAATATGATCCCGTAATCCCTCCAATATGATTCTCCTCGCTTTGGCGACATCTCTATTCCACTGAGAAAAATTTTGGGCATTAGATGCTTGGGGTTTTGCTACATCAGTCTTGATGTATTCTAGTAACCCATTGTCATCCAATACAGCCTCCATGCGGTCCTTCCATGCAACAAAGGTTGAGGTGTCTTCTAAGGCATAATCGAGCCTAAGTCCATTGAAATCCATCTTCTCCGTCTTGAAGAAAATTGCAACAGTGATCTTCAAATTTGAACCTCCTGGAATGACAACTTCGAAATATGTATTCTACAGTGATTCTAGCTCTAATACCATGTAGAAATTAATGTGTAGATTCAATACTGCTCATGAAATTTTTTAAATCACAAGACATGAAGCTACTCTATTGATCTGAAAAAGTTAATTAAACATCTAGAATTTGAATCATAGACATGCAAAAGGAAACATTACACATGCACGGATATTTATCTAGGGGAAAGCAACTGCTCAAAACCCCTTACTACCAATATTGCATTAATCAGAGAATAGAGATGAAATACATATGCTTTCTCAAGCATAAGCATAACCTGCAAGTTTATAGTTTATCCCTCTGCCTGACTGACTCTATGGCCAACACTTAGCCAATTTTCAAGCCCTCCAAGCTCCTATTTCCTTGCATTGTTTCCTTGGGAAATTTTCCCTATTATTTAGGAATTTCCCACTATTGAATTGTGCAATTCCCTAGGATCCTTCCTCTAACTGCATGCACCACCTGTACACATTGGAATATGCTACAACTGATAGTACATTTCCTTGGAATCTCCATCTCAACTGGGTAACTCGAATTCTCTACATGCAATAATTATTTTGGGTTGATTGATTAGTTAATTGGTTGATCACTGAGTGTGTTTGAAGTTCCATTTCCACAACTTGACCTCCACTAGTTCTTCTCACAGTTAGAATTAGTTAAATTGACAATAACTCAAATTAACTGAAATAGATTACTACAAATTAGAAATCAAACATACTAAACTCAACTCAAGCTTTCCCAACTTGAATTAACTGAGTTAACTAAGTGACAAGTACCATGTCACCTCAGTTAACTACCTCCAAGATTTCTGTTGAAATAGAAATTCAATTTTTTTTTAGTTTGACCAAGGCAAAGTCAAACTGATATTTTCTTGTTGCATTTTCAACATCTCCCCTCTTTCCAAACAACATTTTGGCCACCTTCCATGTCCCCTTCTATCCCTAGAGCCTTGTTGTAATCTAGGGACTTGTAAGGACTAACCAACAGTGAACCATTCAAGAAGTACACGTACATAAGTATGTACATACACATAGATGAGAGGAGGAACGAATGACTTAAGGAGAGGGAGATCAACAAATAATAAGTTTATATTAATTTACCAAAAAAAAATCAGAGAAAAAAGTCTTTCTCTATCACATCATGTTTATATATATCCTATACTTTTAGTTATTAGGTTGTTGTAATGATCTAACTACCTAAGTCGACTAACCTACTTACAATTCAACTTGGTTGATTGACTTACTCTTCAACTAGATATTTGACACCATTTGACTATTAGGTGTAGTCAACTAGCCCCTACAACATCTCCTGCAACTCAATTCCTTACTCTTCTTGAGAAATGTTGAGATGTGGATTACAATGAGAATATTTTTAGAGATAAATATGAAGATAGAAATATATTTAGAGAGACTATGATATTTAGAATCTCATTTCTTTGATTGCTTCAATTTTTAAGTGTTGATTGTTATGTAAAAGTTGATTTTGGTGTTAGTAATGTTGATTCCATAAGTGTAAATTGACACCTTGGCCATGTTTATGAGATTGGATCATATTGAAAATTTTATGTTGGGTTCTGAATTTTACCAATGGCTATCTTATTAATGTGCCTTCATCAATAAAATATCCGCTTGTCTTATATTTCAATTGAGAAAGCTTATCATTGTTTGTGAAGGTATTTTGGATAAAACAAATAATTGCTTGTACACTCTTCCCTTCATCAAGAGTCACTTCAGGGTCTTGAGTTGGTTTCTATGTTGAGTCTACCTGTAACAATATTGGTGTGACGTAGGGTTACATATTGCCTGTCCACTACACTAGGAATTTTTCCTTTTTATCAACAACATGGGATGTGAATCACATGAGGAATTCTCCCCAAATTTTCACATACTAATTATTCCTTCATATCTTTTATATCATGTCCTTCATGTTCATAATACACATTTTAAACCCTTTTCCATCCATTGAAGTCTTGACTCAAGAGGTCGATTAAGTGATATTTGATGCAAGAATTACCCAAAATTTTCACTTCTTGTTTATTTTCCTCGACCCATTTTGTAAATATTTGCCACTAACTTTCCCATAAGATGTCCTTTGTTTTTTCTTGGCGTATGTTGAACAATCACGTATCATGTTCAATCAGATTGTTTTTGTGAAATTTGTGGTTCAACCATGGTATTATTAGTGTTTCGTTTGCATGCACCTATCCTCTCATTCGTAGCATATCCATACTCTTGAGTTTTTGGATACAAAATCTAGGCCTTGATATAATAGTTAGTCAACCATATGAAGACTCAAAATCTAGGTCACAAAATCATTCACAATTGCAAAATAATAATATGAACTTAGTGCATCTTATTTGTTTATAGGATGAAGCGATAAAAATGTAATTATGTCACAAGAGTAGTCATCATTTCATAGTGTTTTTTGGATTATGAGATTTTATAATAAATTAATGTGTGAAGTTTCCATATAAGCACCATTTTTCCACTAATTGACTAGGTCGAATGATGGGCCAGTAGAGTCATTTTCTTCCTTTTTTCAATTTCCCCTAGTCAAACATTTTCTTGATTAGTATGTCAATTTCACTAGAAGGTTTTAATTTTGTAGTTGAGTCTTCATTGGCATCGTTGTTGATCCTATTTAACTAATCGACTTTCTTGGATTTGATCATGCAGTTTATTTATTTATTTTAATAATCATGTAGGATAACTTTTTGGAAACCCAAGATAATGTGCACCAAAGGGGGTGGAGTCTCAATCTTGTATTTGTTGATTATTGCACTCCCTTGATGATTTCCGCATACATGTGTAGACGATGTTTCATCTTGATCAAATGTTGTCGACAAATCGATTAACCTCCTAGCCTACTCCTTAGGTACTCTTCTTCTCCACAGACCCTCGAGCTACAATGGGTTTGTAAAGTAGAGGAAAAATAATAACAAGTAGAGGAGAGCACTCCTGACTCAAGGGTTCCCTCATTAATGGCTTCCACTTCACCAACTCACTATAGACTCAGTAGTCACTATCACAATAGCATTATGAATATCATCCAAAAATAGTGAAAATGGTGATCCTCTCCCATAGTTTTCTCCTTATTAAAAATCATGTTTTCCCTCACCCCAACATGACACTCTATTTCTTCTCCTAGTTGTCTCTTGATCCTCCTTGTATACTCTTTATTTTTTTCATTACTTAATTAAATTTGTAAGACTCAAATTTTCTTCCCCAACTACAGCCTAGTTTATCTCACGTTGAACTCTTGGATGGAGATATTTGTGTTGTATTCTTTCCACATGGGGGTTCTCTCATGAAACTAAATTTCCCTAATTTTAAATTATGTTTCTTTAGTTACATACACCACCCTATCTTCTTAATGAGGTTAAATTATCCTTGGATTAATGTTTCTAATTAGTTCTATGTCCCCTTCCTCTTTTGTTATATGAATATTTGTGTACTTTGGAGTTATTTTAATGCACATTATCTACTTATGATTTCCAAATGTGATAAGGGTAGAGTTACTCAATTGGTCCAATTTTTAAAATTCTTCCTATTACCCCTTTATCCCAAGGTTTACTCTTGATTTATTTCATTTTATTTTACAACCTATCTTACTACGTGATGTGAATTAGTGCTCATTATGATATGATTAACAACTCTTAATTATGTTTCAACTTTTTCTTCTTGCTTTTAAGGGTGCCAAGTCATTTTTTCCCTTTAGGAACTTCCATTTTAATTTCCAAGGGTGCCATGTTGCTTTCCCTTTATGCCTCCTGCGAATATGAGGGAAAAACCTGGGTGTGACGATGAAGACTTTTTTCCCCTCCTGCGTCTCCCTCTATAGTGAGAGTAATGGTGTTGGGGATCAAGGAATTTTCCTTGATGCACACCCTCTAGTAAATCCTCTTGAGCGACTCGATTTGGGTCTACCCCCACAACATCGTGATCTTCAAGGCAAAGGTATCCCAAGGCCATCCAACCCAAGTCATGGGAGGAGTGCTAGCGAGTGAAATCAGGTACATTGTCCCATCCCTCCCATGAAGTTCCATCTATCTGTATAACCCCGCCACCCATGTGTGATTCATTCGTCCAAGCAACTGACCTGTGCTTGCAACCACTAATATTCCATTAGTAATCACAGTAGAATATTAATTTGAAATTTAAATTTTTGACTCAATATTATGCAATTGAACCAAACCATAAGTCATCTACTCATCACATGCAAGTGCAGTTGGGTGGTCTTCTTCCACAATCAATAATCATCAGTAATATATGCTCATAATGTTAGTCATCGATATAGTTGTGTATGTTAAATCATCACCATGACATAATCATCAACATCATTGCTAACTATAAGAATCAAGCTAATGTAATCAAGACAACATAATGAATTCATAGACATAGTCATCAAATAGGTCCGTCACATCCATTATCATCATGACATATCAAATTGGCATATCATGATTATTATCACATCCACTAATAGTAAAAGTCAAATAATTGGATCCTCGACCTAAGGTCCTCAAAGAATAATGTATGATCCCTAAGGTTATATCAAGGCTAATGTAATATCAAGGTCATTCAACCAGAGAGGGGAGATATCATACACCCCCTCTCAACAATGGACTTTATCCTAAAGTCCTCAAAACAAGAAAGGAAAACAGTGACACATCTCCTCGGCATCCTCCCAAGTGGATGAACTGGGACTATAATTGTCCCACTAGAACATTATTTGGTCCACCCATCATCGTCTAAGATGCAAATTTCACTGGTCCAGTATGCAAACTGGTTCAGCCATCATCATGCCCTCTTCCGAGACCTGCAAATGACCCAAGTCAATAACATGCGAAGTATCTGAAATATAATGACATAATTAGATAAATGGAACATATTATTCTTATGTGTTAATGATGTAGGTAAATAAAGCTTATGTCCCACCGACCCTTTCCTTTCTTTGATTTCAAAAGGTCCCACAAACCATGGAGAAAATTTTGCTCCATTCCCAAACCTTATGGATCTTTTTTGGGGCCTTAATCTCAAAAACACCTTCTCTCCCACTCCATAACTTTGATCAGTTTGATGAGCATCAGCATAGCTATTTTTTCGATCTTAAGCTTCATTTAGCCTACCCTTGATCATGGTCATGTGTTCTTCCATATCTTGTTCTACCTCTGGTCCTATTAATACTCGGTCCTCTAGTGGATCCTAACTAAGAGGCATTATACAAGGCCTCCCATATAAGAACTCAAATGGTGCCATCTTAATGGAATTTTGATAATTGTTATTGTAAGAAAATTCCACTAGTGATAAAAACTCATCCCATTTTTTTTGTTGATCCATCACATACATTTATAGCATTTTCTCAAGGATTTGATTGGACCTATTTGTTTCACCATCTGCCTCTGGGTGATAAGCAATGTTATAGTTTAAATGGTTTCCCAAGGCTTATTGGAAACTAGTCCAAAGCCTTCCTATAAACATTTCTCCCCTATCTAATATGATTTTCCTTAATACTCCATGTAATCTCACAATCTCATTAATGAAAACTTTGGCTATATCTAGTGCCTTATATGTATTCTTAACTGGTATAAAATGGGCACTCCTTGTCAACGTGTCTACCGCTACAAATATAGCATCATGTATCCTTATGGTCATTGGTAGTCCCACAATGAAATCCATTAATATAACTTCCCATTTAGACTCTGGTATCTCATGGGGTTGCAATAACCCTGTTGGATGTCTATGCTCAGATTTTACTCATTGACATTGTTAACATATTGCTACAAAGTTTACAATGTCCTTCTTCATCTCCTTTCATAATATTATTGTTTTCAAGTCTTCTCTCATCTTCTTAACATTGGGGTGTGCCATGTATATTGCTTGATGAGCTTTGTTCAAGATTAGTTGGTGTACATCTTCATTTCATGGAAAGTATATCGTTCCATGGAATCGTAGTAGTCCATCACTATCTAGGGAGTATCCCTCATACTTTGGGATCATCATTTCATCCTCCCTTAAACTCTTGCTAACTTCCTTGTACTAGGTATCCTCAATTTGTAAATTGAGCAACTTCTCCCTTAGGTTTGTCTTTAAGGGAATCACCGAAAATATTCAAGGCCTCCTACTTAAAGCATCTACCACCCTATTTACTATTCCTTTTATGTAAGTAATATCAAAATCATATTCACTTATTAACTCTAACCACCTTCTTTGTCTAGCGTTTAAATGGTCTTGTGTGAATATGTGTTGTAGCCCACAATGATCAGTCTTTAGTTCAAACTTCCTTCCTAGTAAGTAGTGCCTCCAAATATTTAGGGTGTCTGTTATAGTTTCCATTTCTATATCATTCATTGCACAGTTCTCCTCATGGGTTCTAAGTTTTCTTAACACATACGCTATTACTCTTCCTTCTTGCATCAGTACGCAACCAAGTCCTTCCTTGGAGGTGTCGATGCAAACTAGAAATTCTTGCTCCATATCTGGCACCTTCAGGATTGGTGTAGTTTTTAATAATACTTTTAATAGCTAGAATAGTTCTTCACATTTTTCTATCCAAATAAACTTCTTATTCTTTCTTTGGATTTTTGTAATGGGGGTTGCTATCTTCAATAACCCCTAGACAAATCTATGATAATACCTAGCCATGCCCATGAAACTATGTATTTTGTGAACATTGGTTAGTATCAGCCATTTCATGATGGCCTTGATATTTTTCGGGTCTACTACAATACCCTCCCCAGAAATAATGTGTCCAAAATAGTGGACCTTGTATTGCTAAAAGGAATGTTTTGAAAACTTCCCATACAATTGGTTCTCTCCTAGACACTATAAAACTAGTCTCAAGTGATCGTCATGAAACTCTAGGGTCCTTGAGTAGATAAAAATTCCATCAATAAAGACTCATACAAACTTATCTAGGTATTCCTGAAATATTATGTTCATAAAACTCATGAAATCTCTTGGGGAATTTGTCAGTCCAAAGGGTAATACTACAAATTCATAATGCCCACATCTTGTCTTAAAGGTTGATTTTGAGATATTTTCTCCCTTTATTCTTAACTGATGATATCCTAATCTCATATCTATCTTTGAAAACACATTTGTTCCCCTCATTTGGTAAAACAAGTCATGTATTCTTGGCAGAGGATATTGAGTTTTTATTTTCACCTTGCTCATCTAGCGATAGTCAATGCACAATCTCCAAGTCCAATCCTTCTTCTTAACAAGAATTATAGGGGATCCCTATGGGCTATATTGGGTCATACAAACCTGAAGTTCAATCCTTTAAATAGATTTGCAACTCCTTAAATTCTATATTTGACATGTGATATAGTGTTTTTGCAATAGGTTTTGTGTTTGGTTTAAGGTCGATGGTGAAATCAATTTCTCTTTTTAGGGGTACCCCAAGAAATTATTTGGGGAATACATCCCTAAATTCCATAAGAATGGATGCTTATCTAGATTTTCAAAGCTTATTTTATCATTTAGAGTTGCCACCATGAAAAATTGACATACTATTGGCTTGAGGGGGGCTGACCCAGGTTCAGCGTTAGTTATCCAAACAAATCCCTCAGCTACTGGCCCTTTCGGCATCAGCCCACGGGCGCGGGCCGAAGTCTCACCCAAAGCAGTAATGGGGGATGTTGTAACCAAGTTTCCACACCCTATGATAGTCATGATGTCGTTTTATTCCCTTTATTCCTTCCTTCGCACAAGTCACTTCGCTCTAGGGTTTGGTAGACAATCCTTCTCTTCTGTCCTTCAATAGCTCTGCAAAAGGGTTCGGCTTTCCTTCACGTAGCCCTAACCCTTAATCTATACCCTTTCACGCTGCCAAGGTAGTGTACCGTGTAGATTCCTAAATTAGTCCAAGTGTCTTTCTTATCTTAATAGTTACTCACAGTTAGCACCGCGTAAACAGATATTCTTATATGCGTTCAGTTATCCAATATAATCACAAACATTCACGCATCACATAAGCATTACAAAGTAAATTCATACATAAATTGATAAGATGCATTAATCGGAACAAAGACACAGAAATTGTAGAATACTTCTCTTTATTAATCTCTTCCAAGTGATTACAGACTCTATTCACCCTGCGCACACAGCTGCAAGGGTCCACGCACTCAGCTACAGACTTCCACCCTAGGCCTCTGTGCACTCAGCTGCAGAGCCTCTACCTATGCTACGACCTGAAAACTTAGACTTCTTACCTTAGAGCTATGACTCTCTTACATTGTGTGTCTCCAAAACTACTTAGAGCTTAGCTCTTTTTATACAATCCCATGGTCTATGGACCATGGGTAGATCTCTTACAGCTGACTTTACTTTACAAAACTAAGGGCAGACAACCGTTTATGACTTATAACACCTACACACTCCACGACCAAAAAATGTAGAGTCTTTACAAGTTTCTTACAAAATTTGACCAAAATATGGGATTTTAGCCCCAAAACTGCCCTTTGGGGGATCCCGTTCCCAACAGGCCCCCAACACAAACATCGTGACTCACCCTCGAGTCACTCGGTAGGCATGGAGATCTTTGCACAAAGTCCTTCCAGCTCGACCTGTATGACTGCAACTTCAATCGTGCACTGAGCTGCCACCTGCTTCGTGTCTTCCACTGTCTTCTCGGTCACTGCCCCTGCACTATCATCCTAAAGCTTTTGTTGCATTTCTTATAGATTCGCAAGCTTGCCTTCGATATTCCCTATTACTGCGTAAGCCTCATCCAGCTAGGGATTTAGTCTTGCCTTGAGCACTGCTTCCTTGTGCAGCGCTGCATCCACCTGTTCCTTCAGCTGCTTGGCCTCCTGCAGCTTGGCTAGTCTCTGTGTAAGTGCAACAGTTCATGCTATGCCCTTAACCTCATCGTAGCGCTATTGTAGCTCGCACGCTTTCATCTCTAGCCTCTGTACATTGGGGTCCTCCTGCAAGCTGGTCAGGACCTCAAATTACTACTCAAACAACTGCATGCAGTCTGCTACTGCACTGTCCATCGCCGCTACTGCTTCTGTGACAGTGGTCGCCCATTGTTCCTTCACTTCTAGTGGAGTTGAAGGTTGGGCCCTCAACTGTAACTCTGTAATCTGCAGGTTCAACTCTAACTGAACCCACGCCATCTCCTCGACTAGCTCCTCCTTCAGAATGGCTAACTCTGGGACCATTCTGCATGCCTCCTCAACGACCTAAAAAATGTGCTTTCTCTGATTGGTCACCTCGGTCTCAACGGTGATGGCATCATTTCTCTGTAGGTCCATCTACTCGTTATTGATCCGTTGTTCGCTAATCACCTAGAGGGCGCAGTGCTCTCGGGCCCTCAGTTCTGCAATTACTCCATCCTGCAAGAGGTGGAGTGCTTCGCATGGGAGCGCTATTAGGTTCAACCCTACTCCCTTTAGGGCGCTGACAGTGGGCCTATTAGCCTCCTTCTCTATGGTCAGTGCTCCATCCAGCAGCACTATCGCACTGGAAGTCTTCGTGCGCAGCATATCGATAGCCTCTGAAGTGTCGATAGCCAGGCTGGTAGACACCGTACCAGCCTACGACGCATAGGTTTGCAACTCCTACAACCCTGTCTGGATGGCCCCTAAGATGATCTACTACTATTGTTCAAACTGCTGCAAGGCCTCCGCAATGACATCCCTCACTGTGTCACCGATATCATGTAAATCACCCTCTGTTAATGTAATGGGGTCCAACGAGGTCTTGGTCGCCTTTGATTTCTTCCTAGGCCCTCCTTTCTCCAGCTCTCTTGGGCGCTTGATGCGAGCGGACGTCTCCTGAGGGTCTGCGCCATGTTGTTCATCTATTTCCTCCTTGGTCTTAGGTGAAGGTGACCTCGCGCCTTTGTCAAAGCCCCACTCTGTCCCACCTATCTACTTCACGGCCTCGTGCTCTGCCTGAGCCTTATCAGCAGCCTCCTTTTTCCTTTTCTCGGCCAGCTATGTCATCTTAAGCTTGGCCTCCTCCTTTTTCCTCTGCGTGGTGGACTTTCTTCCACCCACTGCCAAATCTGTTGTAGAACACCACTCTATCGTCCATTGATCAAGCGCTACATCAATGGCATCATCTGTTGCCAGCTACTGCAAGTTGTGCCATTTTTGTGCAGGGTCCTTGCGTGCCCTGATGGATTCTCGATGGAAGTTTGCCTTAAATTCAGTGTAGCCCTACAGGTTGGCGTACATCGTGGGAGAAAATCACGACTTGCGATTGATGGCCGTCCAAATGTTCATTTCCATCAAGATCCAAAAGATCTTGTTGTCCCTAACTCGTTGCACGTCCTTGGTCGCCCATAGCGAAGCATACTTTGCTGCTTCAGGGAGGTGTGGCACTACCAAAGGGAACTGGTTGTCCTCTGGTAGCTCCCACGCTACAAGCACAATCAACAGCAAGAGCCACGCATAGTGGAACGTCTTGTTGAGCTCCTGTGCTTCGCAGCGGTTCATCAGGAACTCTCCGTGAAGGTAGTCCAACCAGCTGAACTGGACTCCTTCAGCGCACTATGCTGCGAGCACGACGACAGGCGTCGGCACCTCATCGGCACAACACTTCCTCATCACCTTCCCCTCTAAGATCTGTGTGGCTACCTTCATAGTGGGGTCATAGATACTGGATATAGTGTATCCACATGGCTTCTTCACCAGCTTAAATTTTTCCTTCATAGACTCTGCAAGAGCTTATTCGCCACCTTTTCCACCAAAGATCATGGCCGGATTCTCTCCTATATATGGCAATCGCGTTATCCGATGGATCAACCTATCTGTGATGGGTATCGTCTCCTCCCACCACAGACACCCATCATGCACCAAGCACAGCAACTACTTAATGACCAAAACTGTCACTGAGGTGCGGCTGTAGTGCGGCACCCAGAGCAGGTTGAGAAACCCTGCCTTCTCTACTCCCTTGAGCCACCTCTGCGGCTCCATTGCGGTCATTCCCGTATTCGTGTCAATGATGCAACGCTTCAGCTTCTCGATCGCTAGATGTGGGAGATTTTTGTGGTCCGCCAAGTCCCAGTCTTCAAGTTTCAGCAGCGACACTCGTGCCAAGCGCGGAACATCAAAAACAATGTCGTCCGACAGCAGAGGGGTTTGCAGGGGAGTCTTACTCTCATCAATGTCCTTCAGCACCTTGGACTTAGGCTTGCGTGGAGGGACATACTCCGGCAACAGAGTAATAGGGTCCGTGCCCTAGGTCTCAACTTCCTCTACTTTGACTCCCACCTCCTCATCATCCATCGAGATGTCTTCAACATCTTCCTCCTCTGGTTCCAAATTTATGGCCTTGCCTTTCTCTTGTGCAGTGAGTTTTGGTGGGTTTCTCCTTGGTGATGCGCACACCGGTATAGCAGGTTGCTTGCCCTTCTTATCTTTCACGGTATCTTTGGTGGGGGTCAGCTTCAGTCTCGATGTCCTCGGTGATTTAGGGACTTCACCAAGCACCTTGGTGACCTCTGGAGTAGCCACTTCTGCTTCCATCTCCACTTCTGGTGTTGACTCCTCTCATTCGGTATCTCTAACTTCTGCTGGTGCCGACATGATTTTATGCAAGAACTCCTGTTTTTTCGTTGGAAAAGTCTCAAAAATTTTAGTAGCGATCAGAAGTTCATAGTGCTCGCAATTCATGTGCGCCTGAGAGATCAATAACTCAATTCTAAAAATGCCAAGTGTTTTTCGTTGGACAGCCACTTGTAATTTATAATGCATTTTGAATTCAAATCCGACCGTTCCCCCCAAATTCGGTCCATTAATGTCAGATTGGCGGCAGATTTTCAAGGATTTGAGCCATAAATTATGTCTTAAATGCTAGCCGCCCACTCCATTTGGCTGCATTTCAACCGTCTACTCATGAAAAGTGACTTTAATGGTCACTTTCCAGCCGACCTGTGTGATTTCTCCCTAGGTACCGCAGCTCCCTCCACGCTGCCGCGGAACTTGTGATGCTTCCTTGCTTCACACCATCCTCCAATCGCACAGCTCCCCGAATCGGGTAGTGTAGTTTATAGTCCCACACCTCCTTTCAACTACCTCGAGCATTAAGACTGTGCTACCTTCATTTAGTCACATGGTCGAACCATCGGTGTATGCCTTCAATCGACTGCCATTCACCTTTCCTGGGAAGGGATCTCCATTCAATTTAACCAACTGTACCGCTCCTCCGTCGGTAATCTCCTTAATGACATAAGGCCCTAACCAGTGCATCCTGAACTTCCCTGGAAATTTATCAAACTTACTATCATATAACAAAACCAGGTCATTTACCTTAAAGGTGCGCAACTTAATATGTCGATCATGCCATGCCTTTTCGTGCTGCTTTTGGACTTGTTGGTGAAATCCAACTAGAAATCTCTCTTCCTCAAGTTCATCCAGCTATGCGAGCCTTTCCTCCAGGGCTCTGTGATCCATCATACCTGTGAGCGCTACTATGCGCAGACTAGGCACAATATATTCCATAGGCATTACCGCTTCAACACCATAAACAAGCCGAAAGGGGGTTTGTCCAGTCAACTTTTTGCATGTTCAATAAACCCACAGTACTGCAAGTATGCGTGGGTCCCAATCACTTCACTGAGCATTACAAACCTTGGTCAGCGCGTTCTCCAACACTTTATTGAATGCTTCCACTGTGTCGTTAGCCTGTGGGTGATAAGGCGTGCTCTTCTGGTGATAGAGCTGAAATTCCTTAGTTAGCGCGTTGATCGTCTCATTCAGAAAGTGCATACCGCGATCACTCATCAAGATCTTTGGATAGCCAAATTGTGTCAGTACATGCTCAAATAGGAACTTTGCAGCAGTCGCGCCTGTGCAATCCTTCACAGGTTGTGCCTCTACCCAACAAGTCAAATACTCTGTCGCAGTGATAATGTACCTCGCTCCCGTCTTTCCTTGGGGCTGAATGGGGCCCACAAAATCTATCGCCCATTTCTCAAAGGGTTGCAACATCATCTGAGGATTCAAAGGCATCTCATCCCTCTGTGATGGCCTACCAGTCCTTTGACATACATTGCACACCCTGCAATACGCTTTTGAGTCCTGATGGAGGGTTGGCCACCACAACCCTACGCGTAGAATCTTCTGAGCAGTCGCTCTCCCTGTATAATGTATTCCCGCGGTGCCCCCATGATGCTACTTCTTTCAAACTCAGGTACATATCATCGCAATATCTCATTAGACCCCATTTTGTATAGATGCCCAGCTATGACAGAGAAATCTGCCATGCACACCACTAATTCCTTCTTCTGTTGGACAGTGTATCCTTCCGGGGCAGTTCCTGTCATTAAGAAGTGTATTATATCTTCAAAATGACCATCCGCGACGCGCACTGCAAATAGTTGCACGTCAGGCAATCCTTCCTCCAAATTAGTGGGTTCTTCCCCTGTTTTGATGCGTGACAGATGGTTTGGTCCCATGTTCAGTCGTCCAGGCTTCACAATAACTTCAAAATCATACTCCTGGAACAATAACAACCATCTACAGATTCTCCCCCCTCAAACGGGCTTATTGACCAGGTACTTCAGCGCGGAATGATCTATGTACATCTTAAAATGGCCTCCCAGCAAGTAATGCCTAAACTTCTAGAGCACATATACCATAGCTAATCCTTCGCGCTCGGTAGTGGAATAGTTCTTCTCTACTTTAGATAACCTTCTGCTTGCAAACGCGATAGGGTGGTCCAGGTCTTCTCCACCAGCCTGTGTCAATACTACTCCCAGCGCTATACATGATGCATCGACATGTACGTGAAACTCCTTCTTCCAATACGGGAATATTAGGATCGGCGCAGTGACCATCTTTTCTTTCAATACATCCAGGCTCTTCTTATAGTCTTCATTCTAGCAGAACGTGACATCCTTCTTTAATAACTTCTCCATAAGTGCGGTGATCTGGGCATAGCCTTTGATAAACTTTTTGTAATATCCTGTATGTCCCAGGGTAGCGTGCAACTATTTCACGCTCCTCGGTGCTTCCAGGTTCAGTATTACCACGATCGTCGTGGGATCTACCATCAGTCCCTGTCTCTAAACCACATGACCCAGCAAGGTCCCAAAAGGAACACAAAACAAGCACTTCTTCAGATTCAGTGCGATCTGGTATCTTTGATAGGTATCCAACATCAAGCACAGACTTGCTACATGGCGTTTCACTAGCCCAAACACAGTCCAATCATCAAAGTATACTTCCAGGAACTTATGAATAAACTCCTTAAACACAGCAACGACTACGCACGAGAAAATCGCAGGCGCATTCTTTAATCCAAACAGCATTACAGTGTACTGAAAACAACCCCACTCAGTCATGAAGGTTGTCTTACTCCTATCTTCCAGCACGATTTTGATCTGGTGGTACCCCGAGAACCCATCAGTAAAGGAATATGCTTCCTGGCCACCTACATTGTCCAACACTTCATCAGTGAATGGAGTTGGGAAAGGATCATGTATGCACGCATCATTTAGCTTTCTAAGATCCACGCATATCCTTATTTCATCCTTCTGCTTCTTCTCTTATACCACCATTGGGCTTACCCAGTCAGATTCTTCCACAAGCTCAATAATGCCTATCGTGAGCATCTTGTCTAGCTCTAAGCGGACCTTTTCCTTATATTTTGGATTGAGATGGTAAGGCCTTTGCTTAACCGGCTTCGCGTCGGGCTTCAACATGATCTTCATCATACCTAGGTCCCCAATTATCTCCTTCAGATCTGTGATCTTGGTAGGGAATAAATTATGGTATTCGCAGAGCAATTCAGCGACCTTATCCACCATCACGTCGTCCCAGTAATCTCCAATCTTCGCGAATTTGGGCTCTGTCTCCATACCAATGTTCACTTTTTTCGTTTTCAGCGACGCAATTATATCCAGATTCTCAACCTGCGGTCCTTCAACCTCGCAATGACCTTCTATCTCAGGGATGTTAATTTTTCGTGGATCCTCATCTTCTTCTTTAGTGGTTACATTATAGCATTCTAGCACGTGACTCAGCTGAGTAGCCCATTCAGGTTGCATCAGGTCTAAAGGATCCTACAGTATCCTAAAGATTGTTGCTTTCACCTCTTGTAGCGCTTCATCAATACTGTCAAACCCGTCTTCAAAACTGAATGTCATCATGAATCCTTCGCGTAGGATATCCCATTCACCTATCCCATGGCGGAGCTCGGTTTCTACATACCAGTTCATCGGGACAATATCCAGGGTATGACAGAACAAGTGCACCCATTCAGGTTGGGGCTTCTCTCCATAAGCCTAGGCCCACTTTGCCAAGTGTGTGTGTGGATCATCCTGCCCATCATACTTGTCTGTCATTTGCATCTTCAGCTTCCCAAAGCGAGTTCTCATCATTCTCCTACATTCACGCCAATCATCAAAGCTTCCCTTGTGCGTACCCCACCACCTTGCGGGCGTAGCGCGCAGTGCCTAGTCCAATGCCTGGAACCGCTGCCTTTTTGGTACCTTCCTCTCAAATGCATCCAGAAAAATATCTACATCATTCGTACCATCATGAGTAGGCATATTGCTTACCTCTGATGACACACAGCGCAGCGACCGCATCATCATGTTACAACTCAGCGTAGTTACTTCATGTAACCAATTTTTCCAGCACTCTAGTTCTTCATCAGAGTCCGAAGTGCATGAACTCTTGTGATCCCATGTGATTCGTGCATCCGTTGTTGGATTCACCTAATCTTGGTCTCGCGTTGTTATCTTATAGATACAGTCCAGATTGTCATCACTCTCATAATCACTGACTGGTTCAGTATAACCCAAACCTTCAGCACGATCTAGGGGGACTACTACGCGGAGTGATTTCTTCTCAAATATCATCTTCCGCTTCTTTAGGTTGATTACCCCATTCATATCAATAGCCCAATCAATTCCAAGGAGCGCAGGATATGGATTGCTGTCATCCACAATTTTTATTACTTCAAAATCAACCAATGTATTCGCACCTTCAATATCCACAGTCACCCCCTGTAGCCACCCCATGGGGATGATCTTCTATTGATTCGCCATCCTTAGTTGAATCGGAGACCATTGTAACGCGGATCTCCCCATCTGTTCCCAAGTCTGCTTTGGTAGGACGTTTGCATCTAACCCCAGGTCCAAAATAACCTAATCCATTTCATACTCTCCTATCTGTGCGGTCAGTCTCATCTCTCATCCCGTCCTTGTTTAATGCTTACCTATCTTTTGCACTATGCGTGGCCCAGTTAGAGTTTTTCCGGTACATCTATTTATGAGCTCCTGCAACCCCTTCACAGCCTTGCTATCGCATAGTAGCTTCATGCAGGTCTCCAAGAAGGTTGTAAGCATAGAAGGGTCCATCTCCTGATCAGGCTTATCCTTGCTTCCTGAGGTGGAGGCCTCAGCAAAGCTCTTCTTCGCTTCCATGAAGGTTTCACGTGCATGCTCCAAATCAAACTCAGTTTCTTTTGCTGGAGCTTTGCGAACCCATGTATTGTCTTCTGGCTATTTCCCCTTGTCATCTCCTATTGTGATTCCGCTCCAAAGCACTATATTCATGTTTGGATCCTCTTCGCACGGCTCAGACCTCATCATTTGTAGGTTCTGAGTCGGCGGAGGTGGTAGCACCCCTTTGTCACGTATCCTAGCTATTAGCATAGGACAATCTTCCGTTTCATGATCAAACAGAGTGCAATACTTGCACGACAGACGTGTTGGGTTAGTGCAATCACGGCCATAGTGTCCTAGCCCTCCGCAATTGTAGCAGATAAACTGTCCCCGACCTCTACCAGGTCCTCCTCCACCTCGGCCTCGTCTGCGCCCCTGAAATCCTATCTGCACCATCCTTGCGCTCTGGTCAGGGGGTTGCATTTCGGCATGAACCCTATAGGCGGGAGTTCTATCCATCATCAGTTCATAACTTCTATAATTACGCTCATCATGCCCTACTGACCTACAAAAATTGTAGAACAGTTGTTGCGGTGTCTACACAAACTTCTGCAACAAGTGACAGTTATTCGTGGCATGTTTTCCTGCTACCTGACATATAGCGCACCACAATGCAGGCCCCGCACTTGGTCCTGCTTGAGCTTCTGGCCTCAAAGGCATTGGTCCTCCTCCTGTAAGGTAGTTTGCAAAGACCAGACAATGGTCTTTGTCATGTCCTTGACTCTTGCATTTCAGACACCATACCTCCTCGCGCACCTCTAGTCGAACTGTTCTGTCCTGCTTCAAGATTTGCATCTCAAGGCAAATATTTTTCAACTGCGCATGGATCTGTTGAACCCCTAGATTTGGATCTTGCATCGGTGTTTCATGCAGCCTCATTGCGATCTCCAAGGCCTCTGCCTAAGTTGTTATCTTCTACTACAACAACGCAACCCTTAAGTGTGGCAGGAGCGAAGCCACAAACCACTCGCGATGTTGTCCATCTGTTAGGTTCATGTTAGCTTCGCGGATTGTACACTTCAACCTCTGATCGAGTTCCCAAGGTGTCTCGCCTGGTTGCATCGCGATTTCTTTGAACCCTACAATAGACTGTGCTTCAAATTTAGGCCTACTAAATTCTCTATTCAGTGTTGTCTGGATGTCTGCCACTCCAGCATTCGGGTTATCATTAGCGTACTTGATATACCAGGTCAGCGCGCGATCCTGCAAAGCGCTAACCAATGTCTCCTTATTCATGTTGTCATCCATAACGCCCTAAGCTTCATATACAGCTTTTACAATGAACCAGAATTGGTTCGGGTCCTCATTCCCCAAGCTTTTGAGTAAAGGAAACTTCACTGAATTCGCCATACTGAACTGCGGTGGAGGTGGAGGTGGTACGGGTGAAGTCGCAGGTGATGGTGGTGAAGTTGGAGGTGGTGTGGGTGGAGGTGGTATTCGCAAGAATCCTTGCCTTATTAACTGAATAGCACTTCGCGGAGAAACCTACATTATTCCCTCTTCGTCACCTCGCGGAGGTGAAATCAACGGACTATATTCAGGACCCTTTTTTCCTTCATTTCTGTAAGTTTTTCCGCTTCGCATAGCCCCAAACATCAAGGTAGCTGCATAACCCATTTTTCGCACAATAACATTTTAATCTAGGTATTCAAAGATTTCACATACTTACCTCACGGTCTTTTGAAAAAGCGTCGCTCCGCCTCGCTATAGCTGACTGAGGTGTCGACCACAAATTCAGTTACAAATCCTACTGACGTGATCAAGCCAATGATCGATAGCGCATGCGATCTTATCCTCCGATGCTTCCAACCTTCGCACTAGCTCCAAGATCCACACAATAGGACTGTCAAGTTTCCACCTTCCTTGGCTATCTGCTAGCTTCGCGATCCACTCGTATAGCTCAATCAGAAAGGAGCAAAAAAAGATCTCATGGATCTTTCTATACAGGTACCTGTCTAGCCATTGTTCCTTTGTTAGTTGCAAGTTTATATTCTCTTGCACTGCAAATTCATGGATCTTCCTATCCAACCAATCTCCAATCTCTTTCTTTGTCAGATTCAAGTGATATGACATCACACATATCTTATATAGATTCTGGTCCCAGCAACAGAACCATTTTTTGGCTTGAGGGGGCCTGACCCAGGTTCAGAGTTAGTTAGCCAAACAAATCCCTACACTACTAGCCCTTTTGGCATCAGCCCGCGGAGCATGGACCAAAGTCTCACCCGAAGCAGTATGGGGGGATATTGGAACCAAGTTTCCACACCCTGAGATGGTCGTGATGTTGTTTTATTCTCTTTATTCCTGCCTTCGTGCAGGTCACTTCGCTCTAGGATTTGGCAGACAAGCCTTCTATTCCGTCCTTCAATGCCTCCGCAAAGGGTTCGGTTGTCCTTCGCGCAACCCTAACCCCTGATCTATACCATTTTGCACTGCCAAGGCAGTGTATCGTGCAGATTCCTAGATTAGTCCAAGTTTCTTTCTTATCTTGATAGTTACTCAAAGTTAGCATTGCGTAAATAGATATTCTTATATGCTTTCGATTATCTAATATAAATATACACATTTGCCCATCACATAAGAATTACAAAGGAAATTCATACATAAATTGATAAGATGCATTAATCGAAACAAAGACACAGAAATTGCAAAATACTTCTTTTATTAATCTCTTCCAAGTGATTACAGTCCCTATTCACCCTACGCACACAACTGTAAGGGTCCGTGTACTCAGTTGCGGACTTCCATCCTAGGCCTCTGCACACTCAGCTATAGAGCCTCTACCTACGCTATGACCTGAAAACTTAGACTTCTTACCTTAGAGCTATGACTCTCTTACATTGTGTCTCCAAAACTACTTAGATCTTAGCTCTTTTTATACAATCCCATGGTCTGCGGACCATGGGTAGATCTCTTACAGCCGAATTTACTTTACAAAACTAAGGGCGGACAACCTTTTATGACTTATAACACCTACGCGCTCCGTGACCACAAAATGCGGAGTCTTTACAAGTTTCTTACCAAATTTGACCAAAATATGGGCTTTTAGCCCCAAAACTGCCCTTTGAGGGATCCCATTCCCAACACATACCCTTCATCTACATTTCATTAGTTGCATTAATGAGATGAACCTCAGGGACACCCCTCAGTTCTTTCCCATCAAGGAATTTCTTTCCCTATCATTGTCTATGAAATGTAGTATCTTGTCTTTTCAATCTAGAACGAGCTCATTTTTTTTTTAACCAATCCATTCCTATGACTACATCCTAGGATCCTAATATTGTAGAGTAAAAGGATACCTTGGTTCTACAAACTCCCATATTCACCTCACAATCTTTTACCATCTTTCCTACATTTCTTTTCATACTCAGATGTCATATTTACATGCCTAAAATTATTTTATGATTTATAATGAATATAGAGAAATAAAAGACTCATTATCTCCTAGATCTATTAAAATATCAAAACTCGTACCATCAATCCGACGATTGGTGCTCAATCCTGCGATTTTTCACCCCTGCATGGATATGATGAGCCTTCCCCAGATGCCCCACTATGGTTTTTTTTCGAGTTGAGTTTCAATTACCTATCTTTTGAGGGAAATCCCTCTAGTAGTGTGGACCTCTGCAAGTCCAATGCCCCCTTTTAGGATCTTGGCTCTTATTACCAGTTGAATTGGAGTTGGTCTAGAACTTTGTTGGTAAGAGACAAAATATTGTGACTGTTGTTGTGGTGGCCTGGCATGGTCCCACTAGATAGGACAGTACTACGGTAGCTAACAAGTCTTTTGAGATACCATCCATGACTGCTGAGTTGGATGCCTATATGGTGTTCTTTGATTTCTTGTTGACTAGATTTGATGATTTTGCACTAGCCCCCTCTCGAAACTCCTACAATCCACATTGTTTCCATTAGACACTCCTAACCATGCAAGTTTTGACGGCCTACTCAGTCC
Organism: Pinus tabuliformis; assembly: GCA_031772625.1. Classification (NCBI taxonomy): domain Eukaryota; kingdom Viridiplantae; phylum Streptophyta; class Pinopsida; order Pinales; family Pinaceae; genus Pinus; species Pinus tabuliformis. The sequence continues at coordinate 530,044,575 of CM062814.1, forward strand.
ACTTCTCAAGATTTTTTCCTCAGCGATGATTTCTCATTGAAATACCTCATGCAAGGTGTGAGGCATCAAGGTCCTAACCTTTTTCTGAATGTTTAAATTTAGTCCATACAAAAAAAAGAACTTTGATCTTCTCTATATTTAAGTGAGGGGCATAATGAAGTAGTTCGATGAAATGAGCCTCATACTCAGGCACTAATCGGCTACCATGCTTCAGTGCATTGAATTCATTCAGTTTTCTTTCGATGAACTCTTCTAACAAGTAGATTTCTCTAAAATTTTCTTCAAATAACTCCTAAGTTAATTCTGAGATATCCATCCCCAACTAAGGTAATAATGACTTCCATCAAATTAATGCATTTCTTTTCAACTAGAATACACCAATATTTGCCTTCAAATTTGAGGCGTAGTCCCTCAAGGTGAAGCACATAGCGATGTTTTCTAACCATGACTCTCCAATTTTCCCTTCTGCGGACGATCATCAAAGTCCTGACGATGAGCCACACTAAGTGGTTTGAAATGTATCAGCTTGAAGAATTCCATTGTGATTGTCCTGAAGACTCTCTTTTTAAAACATTATGGTTCATAGAATCCTAGACTCAGAGAACAAGGGTCCTGCATGTTGCATACATTGAGCTCTGGGAGCTCTGAGGGCTTTCGGTTCTTACTAGAGCAACATACGACCACAAGGTGACTCACCCTCCCTTGGTGGTGCGCACTGGAACAAGATGATTCGCTCTCTTGTGGGACAAGATGATTCGCGTTCTTGTGGAACAAGATGATTTGCTCTCCTGTGTAGCAGGATGATTAGTTCTCCTATGAGGCCTGGATTGATGTGTTCTCCATGGCGATTGTAGCAGGATTGATGTGTTCTCCTGTGAGGCCTGGATTGATGTGTTCTCCATGGCGATTGTAGCAGGATTGATGTGTTCTCCTATGAGGCCTGGATTGATGTGTTCTCCATGGCGATTGTAGCAGGATTGATGTGTTCTCCTGTGAGGACAGGATTGATTAGTTCTCCTGTCGAGACATCCTACCCATGCAGTCTGGGACTCATGGGAAGTACCTCTCATCTGATCAATGAGCAGGGAAATGAAGTTAGGGACCATAGTAGTACCAATGGACGCATCGTTGTATCTACCGTACTCCCTACGCTAGGATGACCTCCATTGATCTGGGATCAATGATACTGGTCTGGGACCAGTGGTAGGAGTTGTACCATACTATGACATTGACTCCAGGTCGATTGAGACCGGACTGGGACCAGTGGTACATACTCTAAGACTGACTTCGTGTCAGTGTAGTACTGGTCTGGGACCAGTGAGAGTGGTACATACTATGACGCTGACTTTAGGTCGGTCGAGACTGGTCTGGGACCAGTGATACACTCTCTAAGACTGCGATACTGGTCTGGGACCAGTGGTAGGAGTGGTACTTACTATGAAGCTAACTTCGGGTCGGTTGAGACTGGTCTGGGACCAGTGGTACGCACTCTAAGACTGACTTTGAGTCAGTGGAGGATGATACTGGTCTGGGACCAGTGGAGTTGTACTCACTATGACGCTGACTTTGGGTTGGTTGAGACTGGTCTGGAATCAGTGGCACATACTCTGAGACTGAATTTGAGTCAGTATGATACATCCTCGATCATTTCTTCTTCTTCATAATTCGGATAAAAGTAGAGCAAAACAGAACAAAGTAGAGCAGCGCATAACAGAGCAGAGTCGTACAGATCAGTACAGGGAAGAACAAGACAAAGCAGAATAGGCAGAATAGAGCTAAGTAGGGCAAGGTTCAGGCTGTACAAGGCAGTGCATTTGATGGATGAATAGTAACGACCGATAGGCAGATTGCAGATGAAGTTCTCCCTAGTTGAGAGGGAGTGTTCAAATTGGAAAATAGTACAAAAATTCATGTGGTTCATCTTATTCATTGCTAATAATATTTTTATTAGATTCCTCTCATCGAGAGGTGTAGGATTGATATAAAGATCATCCGATTCCGATAAGTATTCATGGAGATATGAATTTATTTTGATTATGGAATTATTATCAAGCCGACCTACAACTCATGTAGGCTCAAAAGCCCAACAGTCGCATCTATTCAATCACCAACGTTGTGTATAAATACAGGAGGAATTTTCCTCATTTGGTCTCACTAATCTCATCACATCTCTCTCTCTACTGCGTAGAAAAGAGTCTCTTCTCTACTGCGCAGAAAAGGGTCTCTCCCTCACACATGTGAAGCCAGAAGCTGCTGAAACTGAAGCTGCAACTGCAGAAGTAAAGATTGACCTGCGTGGACTAGAATATCTCCTCATCTAAACTGTGTTGTAGGTTCATCTGAACCTCCTCTGAAAGCCGCAACTTTTGGTGGTGGAATCAAGTCAATCCGACGGACGGTTTGCAAGATATCGACTGCCCTAGTTTGAAGCCGAAAGCTACCGAAATTGAAGCTGCAACTGCAGAAGTAAAGATTGACCTGCATGGACTATAATATCTCCTCATCTGAACTACGTTGTAGGTTCATTTGAACCTCCTCTGGAAGCCGCAACTTTTGGTGGTGGAATCAAGTCGATCCGACGGTTGGTTTGTGAGATATCGTCTGCACTAGTTTGATGATGAAGTTGCTAATGTTGATGCTACTGATCTAGGGTTTACTACTGCTGATATGAATCATATTTATTGTACTATTTCTCTATTCTAAATTATTGAAGATAAAAGAAGATTGATCAAAGGGTTTCCCCACACATTGTGGGGTTTTTCCCTGGCTAGCCGCCACATATTGTGTCTCTTGTCTTGGCTTGTTTTCTGTCGATCGTTTAATGTTCTATCTGCACTTTACTTTATGTACATGTGATTGCTAATCTGTGGAATATAATAAGAAAAAGAAGCAAACTGTCATAAGCATAGAACATACCATAACTTAACAACTGCACTTTTAATCTTAAATTTGTTTGTAATCAAACGCTTCTGAATTTTCTCAATTTGTCTCCCCTGCATGTCAAATGTACTACTGGCCCATAGTTCACAACCATAGAGAATCACTAGAAGCCCAAAAAGAGTTTGAGTGATTTTCCAGTCCCATAACTCTGCCTCTCTACACCTATTTTGAAAAGCATAAAATGCTTTCCAACCCCCCAAAGTTCTTTTCTTTCTACAACCATTCCGGCTTACATTTTTGTTGAAGTCAATTCCGAGGTATTTGTAATCCACAACTTCTTCCAGAATGTTGCCCTCAAAGTAGAACTTATGTTGGTTATGTTTTCTTTTCTTAGATAAGACCACTACTTTCGTTTTGATGATATTGACTTGCATCCCCACACTTCTACAAAAATGCTCAAGGGATAGTAAGTGTATTGCAAACCAAGAGTCCATTTAGTAATCAGAATAAGGTCATTTGCATACAAAAGTCTTATAACAAACTTGCCCAAATAGATACCATCACCCCCTTGCGAATTTAACCACTCCTCAAGCTTGTCGATATATAAACCAAAAAGAGTAGGAGACAGTGGGCAACCTTTCTTAACCCCGATATCGCTCCTAAAACTTTCAGAAATGCCTACTGAAGTTATAATTTTGACTTTCACCTCTTCATACAGCCTATGCACAGCTGCTCTCAAATTTTAGGAACCCCAAGTTCCTCCATTTTGTGCCAAAGCTTATCCCTAGGAACTGAGTCAAACACTTTTCTGAAATCAACAAAGCAACAAAAGAATTCTGCCTTTTTCTCCCAAACTTTTTCAATGGTGTGCCTTAAAGTTATATAATGATCACTTGTCTCTTTCTTCTGCCCACTTGCTAATTTTGTTTTCTATCATGCTCCTAAATAGCTTTGCAAACAAAGGGTTTATCATTATGGTCCTATAATTGGAGGGATTATTGACGTCACCGCTCTTGGAAAGAGGTATTTCCAGACTAGTTGTCCAATCTGTGGGGAGCCCTTGTTGTATGATGTTGTTGAAGATTTTTGTAATGTGAGGTGCAAGAATCTTTGAGCCCCACTTTAGATATTCTTCTTGGAGTTCAGCTAAGTCTTTTGCTTTTCCAACACCCAACTTCTTGATACCCATATCTACCTATTGTACCGTGAAGAGTTCATTATTAGTGTTGACAAAGTGGGGAGGGTCAACCTTGGGAACCTGCTCATGTAGTTGTCTTGCATAATCAAACCATTTAGAAGCTGTAATATTATTTCCAATTTGTATCTTTTTCGGTTGGAATTCCTTCCAAAATAATTTGGGATTATTTTTCCCAATGAAGATTAGTTCTTCCCTCCTTGAAACCATGAAATCGACCTTTTTCTTACTTAATAACTGCTTGTAAGCTTTGAGCTTTATGTTATCCTTGTTTGACTCTTTCCACATTCTCCTTGCCTTTTTGCATTCCTCGTCAAACCAAGCATTAACCAGAAAGAAATTTGTTTCAGACTTCTTAATTTTTTCTCTTTTGCACTTTGCAAGTGCGCATTGAATTAAATGTGTTAATTCATGACTCTGAAGGCTGTGAATTGTAATTTTCTCCTTCTTGAAGAGCCTCTCTAGCGTCATTTTGAACATTTTACAATTTTCTGGGGTCAAAAGAATTCTGCCCTATGGGAGATTTTGTTGGACATGATGAATTTTTTACTCTAATTGTTTCTTTCCAATCCAAGAGAAACATAAATAAATTGGCTTTTGATCTGATTTCAAGTCCCAGAGCTGATTTCCAATCAAAAGTTCCTCCATTTTCTCACACAAACCATGTGAGCAAATTACATAATCTACCACACTTACTCCATTGTAAGTATTGCAAGTGAGATTACCAGACTTTGCCCATCTAGTCAAGCCATTACAAATGACTAAATCAAAGCCCCCACATAGAGTAAGAAATTGTTCACCAAAGATATTGCAGCCCTTGTCCTCTGAAATTCTTTCCCACTAATGATTACTTTCTTCTGTAAGCCAAATAGGGTCACAATTATCTTTACAACAAATAATGCTAGCTTCCTCACTTACAGTCCTAGCATTGAAATCACCCACTATAATAACTTCACCTAGCTGTGAATATGTTGCAATATCCTTTTTTAAGGCTGCAAATGGATCTTTGTGGTCAAGCCCTCTATCTTTATAGATTTTTGAAACCTGCGGCGCAAAATAGCATGCTGCAATTATGATGTGGTTTCCATTTTCTGATATTTTAAACCAAATGAATTGCTTATTTGAGTCTTCTTTTTCTAACTGAATGAGATGACCTTATTTCTCCCTTACTAAAACCATGATACCCCCGTGCCCTTTGCCATTCCCTATTTCCTTGTTCCACACTGCATCTTCCAGTGTCCTTCAAACATAGGTGTCTTGCACCCTTCATGCTCATGTGTTTCTATGAGGCAAATTATGTCTCTATCTTCTGCAATAGGCCCTAACCCAGGTCCTCGTCTCCATGGGTAACCTCTGCAGTTCCAACAAACTAATCTTAAGGAAACCTGGGTATGACTTGATTACTATTTATTTTGACATGCAAGACTCAGATTTGAGTCTTTGTCCCTACTTTCCCATACTGACCTTGCTTTCTGATTTCCTGTTGAAAATTTTTTTGCCTCTTCTTTATTACCATCTTGCTGCTTTGTTTTGGAAAGAGGTCCAAATTGCGCTATCACAGCTTTCCCTTTATAAATCCATGCTCTCTTGCCTTCATCTCTTGCTTCCCTAACTTTTAAAATTTCCTTCCTTCTTTCCTCCCGTTGTTTTACAGTTAAATCTTCTTCTAGGGAAAAACAAGAACCCCTCAAGAGATGTTTCTTGCTTAGAATGATATATTTATCACGCAAGTTAGGCATAATGAATTTTATGGGCCTGGCTCTCTCCCCATTAAACTTACCCACCCTCCATGCTTGGCATATTTGTCCTTGCCATAGCAACTTGTCTTTCAAAAAGTCTCTTGCAAGGTCAAGACTACATTCATTTTTCCCATAGTCTTTCACCCCTTTAATAATTATGTTTGCTGCCCTATTTTGTCTTTCCTTGCCTTCATTATCTTGCATGTTATTCACTTGAATATTTGTTTCTCCTTCCTTATTAGCAGAATTGCTAATAACTTGAGCCTAAGTTTTGGAAACTTTGGTGGAATCTCATTTTGTTTCTTCTCTTGTGTTCTCTTCATGGTTGTTTATTTGGGCAATCATTTTCCCTTTATCTTGGGATGATTTCACATTCACCACCTCTCTACTTTCCACTACAGATTTCTTTATGTTTTGCACATCTGCCTTCATGCGTTGCCATTCTGTCTTCCCTATCAGGAGAGCTTCTTGTAGCAATGCCACTTGTTCTTTTAAAACTTTATTGCTTTCTGCTAAAGCCTTGTTCTCAGCTGTTATTATATGAATTTTATGATCTATTTCCTTCCCTTTAGCTTCTAAAACCTCCAACTTTTGTTTTGCATTTAACAATTCTTTCACATAAAGATCAGATGACCAAGTGAGAGGTGTGGATGTGGGACTATATAAAGCAGAATCATCAATGACTTTTCCCTTGGACTTCTTGTTGCCCCGTGCTTGTAGAGGAGACTTGTTTGAGTGCTTTTTGTGAAGGGCTCGCGTACTTTTCTTTTTAGATCGTTTCTTCCTTGTTTGTGTTGGGTGTGGAGCCTGATTATCTTCTATATTCAAAGGTATCGCCGCATTCACTGCAGGGGAAGTCCAGGGGGGTGGCTGCAACCTTTTGGGAGCCCACCCCCTAGCGGGGGGTTTTGGGGGCACCCAGTTTGGGCTACATCCACAGAGAAACAGCTGGTCCTTCTTTTTATATTATCCAGCAAACTAAAGAGATACAATGTACAGCAGATCCGTTGTAACTCCCTCTTCGCTCTCAATCTCCTCTCTCTTCCTCACTCAGAATACAGATCTACATAGACGCAATACAATTCCCTCATATATAGTGAGGGGTTTCCTTCTAGAGCAAAAAACCCTAAATTAAAGATAAATTCTACCGTCAGATCATCCACCAAATGAACGACCCAGATTGACTAGAAATTATTATACTTTTACAAGGCAATTTTACATCTATTTTTAGCTTCGGGGGCGCTGCCCCCAAAACCTCCTGCCAGGGGGGGCCTCCCAAAAGGTCTCAGCCACCCCCCCTGGACCCCCCTACAGCGAATATTTTACAGGCGGCGTTGCCGCCCCATTTTGAACTTGGGTCCAATGCGGCGATACCTTTGAATACAGAAGATAATCAGGCTCCACACCCAAAAATCTCCCACTTGGAAACTAATTATAGCAACTTCATCGCTGCTTCATTTGCTGCACAATGACTCCACTTTGGACCTAGTTGTTTCTCATCTTCTTCATCATACTTGAAGACCAATTGAAACTGAGCAGATTCTAAGTTTCTCCCTGGTTACAACTTTTGTTAACATATTTGCAGGATTCTGGCTAGTGTGTATCTTTTCCAGATTCAACTATCCATATTCCAACGCTGACCGTATGAAATGGCACTTGAGTTGTATATGCTTAGTCTTGGAATGAAATGCAGAGTTCTTTGCAAGATGTATGGCACTCTGGCTGTCACTGTATACCCTGCCCAACTCCTGCTTCTTACCCAATTCATCCAGAAACCTTTGTAACCAAATCATTTCTTTACTAGCCTCTGTAGTAGAAACATACTCTGTTTCTGTTGTTGAGAGTGCAACAACACTTTGTAGTTTTGAGACCCAATTGACAGTTGTTCCACCTATAGTAAACACATACCCTGTTGTGCTCCTCTTGTTATCTCTATCACCCACCATACCTGCATCAACATATCCTTGTAGAACAATGTTTGAACCACCAAAGCATAATGCTTGATTTGTGGTACCTCTCAAATACCTGAGAATCCACTTCACTACCATCCAATGTTCTTTTCCTGGATTGTTCATGTACCTACTTACAACTCCCACTGCATGTGCAATATAAGGCCTTGTGCAGACCATTGCATACATTAAGCTTCCAACTGCTGATGCATCTGGAACTTTAGACATATAATCCATGTCTTCTTGGGTCTTTGGGCATATCTCCTTACTAAGTTTGAAATGGCTAGCAAAAGGTGTACTAACTGGTTTTGCATTGTGCATATTAAATCTTTTCAACACCTTTTGTATGTACTCATTCTGAGACAATGTTAATTTGTGATTTTTTGTTTCTAGTTATTCTCATACCAAGGATTTGTTTTGCAGCACCCAAATCCTTCATTGCAAATGAGTTTGCCAATTTTCTTTTGAGCACATTTATTTCCTTCATGTTAGAACCTGCAACAAGCATGTCATCTACATACAATAACAATATAATATAGCTGTCATCATTTTTCCTTTTGAGATAAACACAATGATCATAGTGACATCTAGTATAACCTTGTTGAGACATAAACTTGTCAAATTTTAGATACCACTGCCTTGGAGCCTGTTTTAAGCCATACAAGCTCTTCTTTAACCTGCACACTATTTTCTCCTTCCCTTTTACCTCATCCTTGTGGCTACTACATATATATCTCTTCCTCCAAATCCCCATGGAGAAAGGTTGTCTTTACATCTAACTTCTCAAGATGAAAACCTTCAACTGCTACTAGACTTAGAATAGTTCTGATTGAAGTCATTTTAACAACAGGAGAAAATATTTCATCAAAATCAATACCTTTCTTCTATGAAAACCCCTTCACCACAAGTCTAGATTTGTACCTATGTTTTCCTCCATCCTCTTCCTTCAACTTGTAAACTCATTTATTCTACAACGTTGTTTTACCTGTAGGCAACCTGACTAAGTCCCAAGTCTGGTTATGTGCTAAGGAATCCATCTCTTCTTTCATGGCTTGCTCCCACTTCTTCCTGGTTTCTACCTGCACTGCTTCTTCATAACATTCTGGTTCACCAGAATCAGTCAACAATACATAATATAATGAAGGAGTGTATCGTTCAGGGGTCTACTTATCCTGGTAGATCTTCTAACACCACTTTCAAGTGTTTGAAGTGCTTGTTGCTATTGTGGTTGTTGTTCTAGCTGTTGATCATTATGATCTTCAGGCGCCATCACTTTTCCTGTGACATCGTCAAGCACTGTGTATTCTCTATTTTCTTTTTCCTGTAGCTGATCCTTATACAAAACCTTTTCATTGAATATGACATCTCTGCTCCTAATGATTTTGTGTTTTTCATAATCATAAAAGCGATAACCAAAATCATTAACACCATATCCAATAAAGGTACATTCCTTTGATTTTTCTTCAAGGTTTGTTCTATTTTCTTTATTAATGTAGACAAAGGCTTCACAACCAAAAGTCTTTAAAAAAGAGTAGTTTACTTTTTTATCTGTCCATGCCTCCTCTGGAATACCACCATCCAAGGAACTTGAAGTCCCTCTGTTTATTAGATAAACAACATTATCTACAGCATTTGCCCAAAATTGTAAAGGCAATCCTACATGCAATCTCATGCACCTTGCACGCTCCATGATTGTCCTATTCATCCTTTCTGACACATCGTTTTCTTGTGGTGTTCCTGGAACTGTCTTCTCTCTACGAATTCCATTCTCAAAACAGTACCTATCAATCTCTTTGCTGCAATATTCATCTCCATTGTCTGATCTGAGACACTTCAACCTTTTTCCTGTCTCATTTTCAACCAAAGCTTTCCATTTCTTGAAAGTATCAAACACATCAGATTTATTTCGAATACAATAAATCCAAGCTTTCCTGGTTGCATCATCAATAAAAGTAACATAATAACGAGAGCCATATAGAGATGATACCTGATCAGGTCCCCATACATATGTATGCACAAGCTCTAATTTTTCGTTCTTCTTTTCTTTCCCAATTCTAAGGAATCTGACTCTCTTCTGTTTTCCATAAACACAATTCTCACAAAATTTTAAATCAACATGCTTCAAACCTGGCAACAAATTTCTTGAGTGAAGAATCTGCATCCCCTTCTCACTCATGTGCCCGAGCCTATGATGCCACAATGCTGTATCTTCTCCTGTAGAAGTTAAAGCACTAACAGAATTAGAAATACCATAGCATAAATACAATGTACCAACCTTTCCTCCTTTCGCTATTACTAGGGATCCTTTAGTGACCTTCCAAGTTTTATTTGTGAAAGTAGTTACACAACCTTCACCTCCCAACTGCCCTATTGAAATCAGATTTTTCTTCAGATCTAGAAAATGCCTTACCTCCTTCAATAGCCACTAATTTCCATTTTGTTGTTTTATGAAAATTGTACCCATTCCAATGATTTTACAGGATTTATCATCACCCAAACAAACCTGTCCAAAATCTCCTTGAACATAATCATAAAAATGTTTCCTATCAGGTGTGGCATGGAATGAGGCCCCTGAATCTACGACCTAGGCATCAATAATATTTTCTAATGAAAGAATCAAAGCATCTTGCCACACATCACCTGTTACATTCGCTTCATGCTTAGTTTCTTGCTACGCATCTCCTTCTTTTTCCTTCTGAGACTTGCAATCTTTCTTTATGTGGCCTTTCTTCTCGCATTTCCAGCACACTATCCCCGATCTGGACCTGGATCTGCCTTTTCTTGACTTACTGTGATATCTCGGGCTCTTTCCTCTTTCCATTTTTCTTCCCCTAGTCTCTGCAGTCAAAGCATTACCTGATATCTCACCAGAGCTTTTCCGTCGCATTTCCTCGCTAAGGATTGCACCGACAACATCATCAAACTTTAAAGTACTAGATCCAGAGACATAGTTACTAATGGCCATAACTAAACCATTCCAATTTTCTGGCAATGACCACAGAAATAACACAGCCCTAACTTCATCATCAAAAGTTACCCCTACAGAACTTAACTGACTGGTAACTGTATTAAATTCATTTAAATGGTCTGCAACAGATCCACCTTCTGACATCTTCATATTAAATAAATGCTTCAGAAGAAATACCTTATTTGAGGCCGAGGGTTTTTCATATAGTTTGGGCAATATCGACATTAAACCCTTTGTTAACGTTTCCTTTGAAATATTAAACGCTACCGACGCCACTAGGCACAGCCGTATTGTTCCAAGTGCCTTTCTGTCGAGAATATTCCATTTTTTGTCTGTCATACTCATCGGCTTCTTTGTCTTTCTTCTCAATGGTAGGTACAAATCTCTGAGATACAAATAATCTTCCATCTGCATCTTCCACAGCTGGTAGTTTTGGTCGTTGAATTTTTCGACCCTAAACCTACCAGCTTCCGCCATTGCTCCCACTCGAACCAGGAACCCTTCTCTCCTACGAATTTATCAGGCAAATAGACGTTCGGCTCTAATACTAGTTGTTAGACAATTATATATTATAGAGCAATGGAACACATAAAATATTGCAGAAATATAAACGCATAAAACAAGAGAGACACAGATATATGTGGTTCACCCAGTTTGGGCTACATCCACGGAGAAACAGTCAGTCCTTCTTTTTATATTATCCAGCAAACTGAAGAGATACAAGCTACAGCAGATCTGCTGTAACTCCCTCTTCGCTCTCAATATCCTCTCTCTTCCTCACTCAGAATACAGATCTACATAGACGCAATACAACTCCCTCATATATAGTGAGGGGTTGCCTTCTAGGGAAAAAAACCCTAAATTAAATATAACTTCTACCGTCAGATCATCCGCCAAATGAACGGCCCAAATTGACTAGAAATTACTCTACTTTTACAAGGGAATTTTACATCTGTTTCTTAGCTTACTATACTTTTACAAGGCAAGAGCCACTGAAGCTAAAAACAGATGTAAAATTGCCTTGTAAAAGTATAGTAATTTCTAGTCAATCTGGGTTGTTCATTTAGCGGATGATCTGACGGTAGAAGTTATGTTCAATTTAGGGTTTTTTGCCCTAAAAGGCAACCCCCCACTATATATGAGGGAATTGTATTGCGTCTATGTAGATCTGTATTCTGAGTGAGGAAGAGAGAGGAGATTGAGAGCGAAGAAGGAGTTACAGCGGATCTGCTGTAGGTTGTATCTCTTCAGTTTGCTGGATAATATAAAAAGAAGCACTGGCTGTTTATCTGTCAATGTAGCCCAAACTGGATGAACCACGTATATCTGTGTCTCTCTTGTTTTATGTGTTTATATTTCTGCAATATTTTGTGCGTTCCATTGCTCTGTAATATATAATTTTCTAACAGTTTGCTCCCTTTTTAGACGGGCTATTCTTCATTTTAAAATGCCTTGATATTGTTTGCCATTGACCCAAACCCACTTCCCAGCTTTGGCGGATGAGGCAATTTTCACTTGTCCTAAATCATTTGTCTCCACATATTCTGGAATTTCTTGTTCCTTTGTCATCTTTGAATGCATTTGCTGCTCCTTGCTCGCTGCTCGATACTTCTGCTGCATAAAAGCTCCCTGCTCTCACACTGCTCACTGTTCACTGCTCGCTGCTTTCACCACTGATCACACTGCTCACACGGATAACCACACTACTCACACTGCTCTGCACATAAATTCCCTAAAAATTTCAACTGCATTTTTCCGCTTTTGTGCCAACTTCTCCCTTCGATACCCAAATCGTCGTCAAAATTGAAGTCGATCCGTTAATGGACAGATCAATCCACCGTTTTTTTTTCATGTTGGCTTTGTCCACCATGCCTCCCTTCTCAATGCATATTAAAATAGAATGCCACCGGAATAAGTTCTAAAGCGTTGCAGCCTCAAGCTGAAACTCCACGAAAACAATGCGAAAGAAAGTAGCTAGTAAAATATTTTTAACTAAAAGATTGGGCAAGCTAAGATAAATAAAATAATGTTTATATATACAATTGAAGCAAGCACTTTCATAATTTGAAAAACAACGAATTTTAAAAAAACACACATGGCTAAAATCTAATTAAATATTTTTGAATATCAAATTATAAATCCCAAATGATATTAAAACAACGCATGTAACATCTTTTTCAATTTAATTATATAAAATTGTCTTCTATCATGTTTAAACACGAATCTCTTTCATAATAACCCAAAGCCCTTACCAATACTTCTCACTAATATGAACAAAATTAAATGTACAAGAATAATAATTTAGCCGACAACCTTCATTATAATTTGGAGAGAGAAATGAATTAGTATTGCTACATATTACTAATAAATTAATGAATAGAAATCATTTATAGCATAATGAAGCAAATGTGATAACAATACTAATGTTATTAATGAGCTCAAAGTAAACCTTTAAACTTTGTTATTACCTTAGTTTTAGCAATTGAGAATATTTACAAATCTAACAAAATTTATTTTGGATTGGACAACAAAGTATTTCATAATGGACTTTCAATGCACTCTCTGAACAACAATCTCATTCAATTTAAGCTTCTAGCTAGGAATCGTTAATTTTCAAGATTTTTTTTATTTTTTCTTTATAGATGAATGAGTATTCATTATTTTTTAACAAAAATTCTTTTGGATTGGAAAACAAATTATTTTATAATGGACTTTTAATGCACCTCGTGAACAACAATCTCATTCAATTTGAGCCTCTTGTAAGGAATTGTTAATTTTCAACTATATATTGATCTTTTTTTTAAGATGAGACGGTTTTCTTTATTTTTTGGGAACATTTAATCATAAAGATTTATATAAGGTCAATCTTTGTTAGAGTCTTAACTTACCTAACCTCTTAAGTAAATAGATTAATATGCATAAGTATGTATGACAATCATCATTTTTTTTTTAAAATCTAGGATAATCGATAACTGGTAAGAGTTATCCTAAATAGACCCAAGATCAAATCCAACTGGCTACCACTATAAACCTAGGTTAGGTGCAACAGCCTGCAAGCCGCACAATAGCAATTAACTTATGCCTCAATAAGAGCCGAGACGTCCGCTCTGGGGTCGCCTACTCTTCTAGCCAAGACACAACAGGTCATATATACTCAATGAGATTTGAACCTTCATCTCGTGGGTTTCACCCAACGAAACTTACCGTTAAACCCCATATCACTATATATGTATGAGTAAATAAGCTCCATATAGTAGTAGGACATGATTATTATAAGAAGGCTTATTAGAAGGTTCCACCTACTACAAAGTTCCTTCTCTTGAGTGTCTTTGGGGGATACATAGTACTATAAAAAGATGTACAAACATTGTAAAAGGTATCCTAGAAAGCATTTGTTATATGAGCTCTACTCTATTGGAGGTAAGCCCCTCAAAGTAGTAGGTGAACAATGCTTCCATATTACTAAGCATATAATATTTTGGTTTATATTATCCATTGTGTTTGTTATTATATTTCTTTTTGCAATATATCGAAGTAATATTTGTAATCTCTACTCTAGATATTTCTATTTGGTGTAATACAAGATGTATCTCAGTGCATTCTTGGCACAATTTTTAGAGTATTTTTTGTAAGGTGAGAAACATCTTCCAACATTTATAAATAATGTTAGTGTCAGTCTTTGCAGCCTTCCTCCAGTGATCAAACTTTCTGTTACAAAGTGATTTTAAGGTGTCAAGGTCAAATTTTGTCATTTCAAAGAGTCTTCAAGCAAAATTTGGTCACTAGGAATTAGGTCTAGGGTTCGCTTTCACTCCTTTCAAAGTTGTCTAAATGTCGGTCCATGTCATCATTCTGCTGAGTCTATCATCATTCATAGGGTTGTCCTCATCATGTCAGGTTCCATTGGGTCATTTACACCTTGTTCATGCTTCAGTTGTGCCTTGGTAAGGTCCATTTCCCTCTCTTAGGGTTTTGGAGGTAATTTCTCTTGGATGGTCAAATCATTAGCAAAATTTGTATCCAGATGTTCATACACCTTCCCCTATCATTAAAGTACCTTATCAAACACTTCCCATCACTGAGATCCCCCAAATTCCTCATTTTTGCGCAAACCCTAGTTTCTTGCTACAACTTGGCAATTTTCTAGAATTGGCCTGTGTTTTGCCCTTTTGGACCCCTTCCCCTCACTCGATCTCTGAGATTCCACTTTCCCCTGCTTCCTAACATCCCTCCCTACTCCCCAAAATTTCCCCAAGAATTTAGAAGCCCCCTATCCCCTTCATTTCGCTTCATTTCGACAAAATCCCTTGTTCCACACATCGGGATAAGTTTCACTCAAAAGATGTTTCAGAGCAATAAAAAATGAATTTGGGAAACCTGAGAGAGGTTTTTCTCCACAACATGCCAAGGAGGAAAAACCTCCTTCACTTTTTACACAGATGTCATGGTTTTAGATAAATGTCAAAAATATCGTTGCCTCAGGAGAATCGAATGCACCTTTGAAGTGACCTTGGAAAAATCAAGTTTTCTCCTAGCTTGGTTGGCCAAATGACTTTCTTGATGAGCAAAATGATAACTAGACACAAATATCTTTCCAATGAGCTATCATGAGCTCAATTTGGAGTTGAGGAAGGCATTCAAAAGTTGACTGCAACAGCACTCTGCCTTGAGGCAGCCTCATTTGGCACATTTTGACCAGTCTTGGGAGATTTGATTTTTGACAAGGAAAATGAACTCCAAATTGAAAAATTCCAGTTGGGTTGGAAAGTAGACTCAAATACCTTTCCAACGAGCTATCTTGTGCCCAATTTGGACACCGGGAAGGCCTCCAAAAAGCATCTGAAAGTCGCGCTACGTGTAGGGCTCAAGCGCGCTACGCGTCAGGGTTTTGGCTCAACGCATAGCGCGCCGCGCGCTACCCTTAAGTTGGGGAGATCCATTTCACAAAAACTCAGCATTTTTGGATTTTTCATGACAAATTACACTTTCTCAGCCACTTCCAAGACATTTCATCAAGTTTTGGCCCCCAAAAGGTCAAAAAACATGCAAAAAATGACCTCACTGGCCCTTTTTGGACACAGAGGAAGCAGTCTTGGGAGCTTTGATTTTTGGAGGGGCAAATGGCCACCAAATTGAGAACTTCTACTTGGGTTGGAAATTAGACATCCAGACCTTTCCAAAAAGCCCACCTGAGCCTCATTTGAATGTCGGGAAGTGCCTCAAAAGTGGCCTGAAAGGCGCGCTACGCGTTGAGAAATGGCGCGCTACGCGTTGGGAAAATTTGCCAGTTTTGCATCTTCAGCTCAGGAAACGCAGCATTTGACCAGTTTTGACTTTTTGGTGGGATTTTTCACCCTCCTTGATGTAATTAATGTAATTTTATGTTGACATGACACTTATTTACCTATTCTAGAAGATTCATTCATAAAATAGCAAAAAATTAATGAATGAATTGGTTTCCTAGCTTATAGAGGCAAGTTGTTTTGATTGCCTAGATTGTAGTGCTCAGTTTAGAATTGGTTGAAACAGCTCCTAGGATGATGAGCTCGACCCCTAGAGGTTAGGGAATGGGTTGGCATGCTCTATATTATGTATTTTCTAAATCATTTTCATGGTTGGAGAGGTTGGACTCTTGAGGGATAAGCTTAGACTGTATTACTCTTTGTATCTCTGCAATTTTGGCAAAGGAAAGACCAGGGTTTTGCAGCACTATTTGGGATTCCTGTGGTTATTTGTGTTGATGGTGTGTTTCTCTCATGTACTTGTAAGTTTGTTATGTGTATCATTTCCCTACTCTTCTCTTCTACAAATTAAGTAAATGAAGTGTTAAGGTAGAATTCATGGTTTCTATGCTCTGCCTTTAAGTTTGCTTAATATCTATGTTTTCATCTGTTTAAGGAGAACTCTCGATGGTTTCTTGCTCTCCTTGACTCCTCACCGGTCATATCTATCCATTCACTTATCTCAAAGGCATCAAGACAATCTCCTACCTTGCCCCAAAAAGACCTCTGCAAAAACTGTGTCTCATCCCCGCACCCAAAATTGTCGTGCTCAATTTTCCAACAAAACCCTAAAAATTTGAAATCAAACTTTCCCTATCAGTTTACTAGCCTAAAATCAGTGTTCTTTATTGGTCATCTCAGCCCTTTGAAGACCTTTTGCCGAGATAGACCCAAAGAGAGCCCTCTCCTGTCGTCGTAGGGCTAGCTACGAGGCTAAGTGGTTTGATGTTGCCTTGGATTCTGCCTTCCTCAGCCTGAGGCAAATTCAAGCGCTAACATATTGGAGACCATACTGGGGAGAACAAATGGTTTTCTTGTTGATGTCATTTGTTTTATAAGCTACAGACGGAGCCTGAAGTTATGTCAGGTAGGGACATAACATTCCCCTCTCCTTCAAAAAAGTGTTGTCCTCAACGCTTGAGTAGTTTTGGATGCTTTTGTATAAAATTCTCATCCTCCCATGTGGAATCTTCAGTAGGTAAGTTGTTCCACTTGATGAGATACTCTGAAATTGATCGATTTCGTAGCTGTCAAGTTCTTGTTTCCTTGCTTCTTCAAGTTCCAATATGATTTTTCCTTCCTTGTCAAGTTCCAGCGATATTGTTTGAACTGGGAGCTTGTCACCTATAGCCTTCTTTAAGCATGAAACATGGAGAATTGGGTGCAATCGAGAAGATGCAGGGAGCTCCAATTTGTATGCCATAGTACCAATCTTTTGCAACACCTTGTATGGACCATAGTACTTTGGTGATAATTTATTATCCTTCCTAACTTTCTTGAGGAACATTTCTTTGTCTGGTTGTAGCCGTAAAAATACCCAGTCGCCTACATCAAAACTTCTTTTGCTGTGATGTTGATCTCCATGTTGTTTCATTCAATTCTGCGCTAAAGTAAGGTTATCCTTTAAGATTTGGAGAACTTGTTGTTGATGCTCAATTTGATCTTCCACTGCTTGACCCTTAGAATGATTCTCCAAGACTTTTTAGAGACCTAAAGAAATAAATGATTTCATTGTTTGAACCTCTAGTGAACATGATTATGCAATTACGCCCCATTGTTCTTTCTTTAAGAGCTTTGTCATACCATTAGAGTTGATTATCTTTCTCGGTTTCCTTGTGATACCCCTTAATTCAACTTCCTTTCCTTCCCAAAAAAAAATTCAAGAAAAGTTCTTGAAAATTAAAATCTATCGTAGCCAAAGATTGCAACCATTGGACTCCTAGTACAATATCAACACCACCCATTGGAATGGAAATCATTAGAATATTAAATGCATATTCTCCCATGGATAGCTTGACATTATGGCACTTTCCAGAGCAATTAATGTTTCCTCCATTTGTGACCAGCACTTGACACTCTAGTGGTGGATATAGGAAGCTATTCAATTCCTTGGATATCTTACAATGAATAAAATTATGGGTACTGTTATCACTCAGGTTGTTCCCTTTGACTCCTAAGGGAATACGGCCGAGGTAACCACAGACCAATCTTTGGATCACAGGTTCTAGCCTACCTGCAATCAGAGAGGGCTCTCTCTTTGGAATTTAGCTTTGTTTTAATAATGTTTTAGGCTAGCTATGATGCACTGAATTTTGTTCAAAGTTTTGGTTGAATGATATCTTCTAACAGCTAAAATGTAATCTTCAGGAGTTTCAGTCCATTGGGCATTGGAGTCTGTGATTATGTGTCGTTTGAAGTGTTGAATGAGAGTGATGAAACTGCAGGGCCATATGGGTACTCATGAAACAATTTTCAAATTGTGGAATATGGACTATTTCCAGCCAGTGAGAGGCAACTAAGAATCTTTCACTATGCTGGTGATATGGAGAAATGAAATATTACTCAGGAGCAGATCAGAATTCCTGAACAGTATTTACTATGAAAGATTTAGTGTAAATGTGAGCATTTAAGAGTTTCACATTCATAACTAATTCTGAAGAAAACATTCATAACAGCAGAGATTGAGTTTAGGGTGTTCAATGAACAAATCCTGAACTATTCCTTTTCTCTATTGCTAAACCTATGAGACATACAACATAAGTGGATTATGAAAGAGTGGAATACATAATAACATGGTTCAGAAAACTTATTGTGACATGAAATAGCGCAGGAATCCTGTAGCAGCAAGCAAGCCCACCACAATACTTCAAACAACTCAGAACTTCAGAAATTCCACTAGCTTCTTGTATTAAAAGTCTGAAATTACAGCATAGCTCTTCAGAAGAAAAATCAACAACCCCAACAAGCTTATGCGTGGGGATATATATACAATCGTTTTACAAAATATCTTAACGATGAGTCATCTGCTCAATAACTGTCTTTACCAACTTTCAAAAATAGCAGATGCAATAGTTATTGCTACTTTAAATAAACAATAAATGACTGTTCACTTTTGTCATAAGTTCTTTGACTTTTGAAGGCAACCGGGTCGGTTGGGTGCATCACACTGATTCTGAGTAATATGCCCTTTACTGCTTTGTCGTGGTGCGGCTATCTCAGCCCCGTCATCTGCATCTGTAGGCATCTGCTTTGATGGTCAAACTTGATTGCTGAGTTGGCCCTTTCCACTCCTTTCCCAGTCAGAACAAATATATTAATTTTCTGAAAATGCTGACTTTTGATCGATACACAAAAATTTGGTAAAAAAGCCTATTTCTTCACAGCAGTGTTTGTATCATGCCCGTCCACCATTCCTGTGTAGGCAATTGGTGTCTTAGGATTATGCCAAAAGTCTCATCTGCCTCAGTATATTTGTAATAGTTTGGAGGCACTTCAAAAAGATGTCTAATCTCATTCATAATAAAAAACAAATTCTCTAGTTTGTCATAGAGACTCTGCCCAGATGGAGGCCCTGTTTCCTCTGGGGCACTTGCTGATGCAGTGATCTGGTTTGTGGCATATGTATTGACTCTTTTAGCATAGTTTTCATGAGACAGTAACCTTCCTGCACTGGTTACCAAGCTGGGAAGACCTCTGTTATGTAATGCTGTAATTTTCTCAATGAATTTGTTCACCTCTGTCTGCATTTCTTGACACCTTCTGTCCAATGTCTGTACATGATTTCTCAAAGTAAGCACTCTCTTTACTAGTAAAATGGTATCAGTTCTGTTAGTGATACCCATTGCTGCCAGCTGGGGGCCAGTGCGATTGTTAAGGACATTGATCATCCTATTGGCTATTTCAGGCATATTGCCTAGAGATGCCCTTGCTCTTTGACTTTCTTTTTGGGCCCTGCCTATGAGATCCATATGCTCATGGATAGTTTCAATATATTGCCACTGGTCTGTAATAGATTGACCAATATTGGCCCACAGGATTTTCTTGATTTCAACTACAACCTTATCAAGAGAGAGCTCTTTCTCCAGTTCCTTTATTCTCTTCTCAAGAGCCCTTACCTCTCTTGTTTTTTCAGCTACACTTTGCTTTGATTTATCATACTTTTCTTCAATGGCAGCCAATTTATCCTTGGTCTCTTGCAGTTCAGCCATCTGTGCTTCTAAAGCTTCAAGCTCCTTCATCATGTTCTGCATGCTTAGGCTGGGTCCCTGTTCTGGTGCTGTTGCTGGCGCTGATACTCCTGTAGCTGGTGCTGAGGTTGAAGGGCCTGCCTCTGATGTTTGTCCGGTGGGAGGACCTGCTGCAGATGTCTGTGCTGGCTGCATTGGTAATTCAGCTTGTCTTGTTTTCAATGCTACCTCCAGTGCACTCTCTGTTTCCATCAATCTTTTGTATAAACTCAGGAGTAAAGCAACTACATCCTGATCCTTCTTTTGCTCTGCCACCTCTCCAGTCTGAGGGTGAAGGGTAGCTGGCAGCTTGATATGCTTTCTCATAGCTGCTATATCTTCATCTCTTTTCTTTAATAGTGCCTGCACACCCTTAGGGTCCTTTGGATCATGACCCAACTCTATAATGATCTCTTCCAAGGACTTGATTCTGTTGTCCTTGGCTTGAGATGATGCCTTTTCTAATTCAAGCTGGGCAGCAGTATTGTGTAAAGAATTTTGTAATTGGTGTGCCAGTAGGGTCTTATCAGCTAATGTGGAATAGAGCATCTCCCCGGTTTGCCTGTGTAGCTCAATCTGATCCATGGGGTGGATGTCTTTGGCAAAAATTTCCAAATTAGTTCTGATATAATCGGCAGCTGTTTGAGGTTGCTGCATAGTAGGCCTGAAATGACTCAGAGTCATTTTTTGTTCTTGAATGTCATAAGCAGACATTAATCTCTGCTGATTAGTTGGTGCCATTTTCAAGAGTTGGTTGTAGATTTGGTATTTGAGGGACTCATTCCTTTTCTTGATATCTATGAACTGTTGCTTGATGCTAGAGTCCGCCTTAGATCGTTGCCTTGAAGAGCTCACCTCTGCCCCATGTGGCATGTCCTGTCCTTGCTGTAAGGAGCTGGCCGATGTTTCAATGCTAGGAAGGGGCACAGTATCAGTTGGTCTCTCTGGTAATTCCTCCTCTGAAAAGGGATTTAGCCTCTGTCTTTTTTCACCTTGCTGATCCGTTGAAGTAGTAAGAGGAGTGTCCTCTTGCCTATCCCTTTTCCTTGTTCTTTCCTCATTAGCAGGTGTTTGTAAAACGGAGGATTCAACTGTTACCTCCTGTCTCGGAGGGATTTGTTCTTGTGTTTGCTGTTCTGTGGAGGCAGATTCCTTGGCTGTACCTTCCTGCTGCTCTATTTGTTGTTCCACATTTGGAGGTGACTCTTCTTGCTGCACTGCTTTGCCTTTAGCCATGTCTGTTGCTTGATCAGTTGTTTTGGCAGGCTGCTGGGGAACGGTGGATGAAGAGGCAGCTTCTCCAAGATGCCGAGGGGCTGGAGAACAAACCTGTCCAAAATATTCCAAGTCAACTGCTTTTTCTAATGTCTTAAAGGCTTTCTCTGCTATTTCTTCTTCAGAATAATCTTCCACTAATGTGCCTTCTTTCCACTCTAATTGGTTAGCATATTTTTCAACTTCTGGAATGCTAATGTGGTCATATGTAGCAAGCCTATACTTGATTCTTCTGAGGCTTATGAAATGGTTAGGGTCATAGGGTGCCCAATAGAAGCTTGTCTTGAGGAGGAGGCCTTTTAGCATTTTGTCTGCCTCTTCCCAAGCTTCTTCCCTCTTGTTAAAGATAAATGGACCCAACTGGTGCTTAATTTTCAGTTGTGCTTTCTTGTTTCTGCTATGAAAGTGGATCATATCTGCATTTCCGAACTGCCGGAAGTATTCTAATGCAAAGAGTCTCATGGGAACATACTTTGGTAGCCTGTATGGTGCTAACTCACAGCCATATATTCTGATCACTGTGTGGTGTTGGTAGAAGTACCAATCTCCAATGCTATAGTTCTTACAGAGCTGGAGGATTTTCTGCATATCATCAGTGACTCTAGGAGGAGGGGAACTCTGCAGCAGTGACAAGGCTGGATGAATGAAGAGGTCAATAAACTCATAGTAGGTGTATGGTGAATAATGAATATGATGACAGACTGATGTCCAGAACATTACAGATCTTCGGTTTCCCTTTGCATCCAACCTCTTGAGGAAGACAGGACAGCTGTCAGGCTGATTGTACAATAGCAGATGATATATATAGGAGGTGTACTTGAATACCCTCTCTCTCTCCAAGTTCATGAACTGTTCATAAATTTTGTTGGCTATAAATGTAGCATAGTCATACTGGACAGCAGGGGGCTGTCCTGGGGTAAAAATGGATAGCACTACCAATGTTGTCTCATCCACAAACTCACTGGTCTTGAACCCTAGGATGGAGGATATCATGTCTACTAGCAGTCTCCCTATGTCATTGAACCAGTCATGCAGATAAGGGGGAGGCTGTCGGGGCTGGAAATCTGGAAGCATAAATAATTGGCCAATTCTTGTAATTTGTGAGTTGGAGAGCTTGGTACCCTACTCTAGTAAAAGCTGCATAGTAAGAGGAACCAGTGGCTTTGTAGGTTGAAACTGTAGCATTTGGTTGATGGCTTTAGGAGTAATATGGAATAAGACAGAGCCTGAAGGACTCAAAACAGCCCTTTGATTGGGGTCATAGTTTGTGCAGCATTGGTGAATCAAGTCAGGGAACTCATTGACCTGAGGGAGATAGTAGATTGGCAAATGGGATTTCCAGATTCCCAGGAGGTCTGTACCATCTCTGTGCTTCTTTCTTAACTCACAAACTATTTCTATGTGGTATGTGTTGCACCGCTCTACAGTTTCTCTCATCTGATAATCTCTGTCAGCAAGGGCCAACCATTCCAGGTCCTTGTGTGGGGCATTTAATGGTGCAATGTTTAATGCCACAGGGGTCTCCATTGTCAACTGATACTTGGAATTGTATTTGAACTTGATTTTTGGGCACAGCAATACAGAGCAGTGGATTTCAATGAGCAGGGCAATTTGCAGAGAGAACAAGGTAAATTGGGGTGAAACTGGGTTGAAATGCTCCTGGGAGATATTTAAAGAGCAAATGTTGGGATTGGGAATTGCTTTTTCGGTGAATTTGTCTGGCAATGGTTTAGTTTCGCAAATGCGCAACAGGCTGTGGATTGGCAGTAATTTTGCACAATGGGGGTCCTCTGTAGGTGAACTTGGGATTGCAGTGGGGAAATGAAGCTCCAGTTACTGAGGATTCCTAGCAATTCCTGTGTTTTCCCTCTTTTCTTGCTTGTTTCAGTGAATTATGCAAAGAGCAAGGCATACAGAGGGAAACCGATAAATACCTGGGCACAGTATGAAGATGGTGTTGATAGACAGGTGAATTCACGGCGCCAGCAGCGAGGGAGCAATCTTCAGAGTTGGCGGACAAGCAACGTAAATACTCATGCAGGAGCACAGTGCGTAATTTGCAAATAACGCGAAAAAAACGACTTTTTTAGGCAAAATAGGGAAAATTTGGCCTTTGGCGCCTTTTGTCGGATGACGTCAGCATGACGTCATAGGTGGGGTCGGGTACGGAATGATGACGTGGCGGCCGGTGAGCGGCTCTACGTGGACAGATGACATGGCAGACAGCTCGGAGCAATGGGGGATCGGGCGCTAATGTGATGCTGAGGCGGCAATGACGTGGGGGTGACGTATGGCGGAAATAGGAGGGCGGTAAGCGGTAATATCGGACCGCTCATGGTACGGGTGTGGTTTTGGCAGGAGGCCGCCCGACGAAATCAAGGAGCAACACGCGTCCGAGCCCTGACGTCACCCTTCTGACAATTTCGGGCGCTAACGTTCAGGCATCGGGGGTGGTCCGATATTGCAGAGAGCCGTCGGATCGGAGGGCCCAGATCCGACGGTCGACGGGGCGCAGAGGTGATGGGTCGATACGACAGAGCGCAGAGAATAAAAAATGATATTTCTAGAAAGGCGCGCCAGGGTAAAACTTTGGTTATCGACGGATTTTGGGTTTTGTAATGTTTTTAGGACAAATGGATTTGTTGGTATTTATTTGTAAAACGCGCTTTTAGGGCTGTTAAATCAATCAGATATTGATTTAATCCCAAAATAGGTCTTTAGCGCTCTTTTGTCTTTTGCGCTTAGTTCCTTTGCTCCAGCCCTTTTAGGACTTTAAGGCTATATTGCCTAGGGGGGGGAATATACATTTTTTGGGGTTTTCAATACAAAAGTGATATATTAATAGGGAAAAGGGGAACATAGGGAGTTAGATAATAGGGTTAGAAGTCAGTGTGAGTTGGGGATGTGAAAGATTGAAAGTGAGAAATAGAGAACTAAGTTTAGTGAGTAAACTTAGATTTTGGAGTGAATGAGGAATGATTTTACACAAGAAATGTGGCTTCTTTTCGGAGAAGAAGGTGAAAACTTGTCATGAATTTTTCCAAGGAGAAATACAAGGAGGACTGTTAGAAAGAGAGTCTTTGGGGGAACACAGGGGGAGTTAGTCATGCTTCTAAACTTTGCCTTCAAAACGCTGCATAGATACCTCTGCCATTGCTAAGATGTGCCTTCTTGATCAAGGCCAAAACTGAATAGGATCAGGATTCTGCAACTTCTGGCTACCTACCCAACTTAGAACCTAGCATTTTTTGTTACTTCAGGGAGGGTGCACTTAGACTTGCAAACCCTCATATGTTCTTTTATTTTTGTGGCCCTCCTATCTAAATCTACCCTTATATCTTCCAAGGGCCCAGATTGAGCTAATGGGCTCCTTCCCTTCTCTATTCAGCTAGTCATCTGTCAATCTTGAACTGTTTGAAGAGGTACTCATTACCTACTCTAAAACAAGCAATTTAAAACATGGCAGGGCCCAGCTTGAACTGTTGAGCCATACATCAAGATAGCAGTGGCATTTTGATTGGCCACTTTCCTGGTCTTTCTTTGGGGTTCATTTCAATTATTTTTTCTTTTGACCAATTCATTTTCTTGCCTTTTGATTATTCTTTTAAGGCATACCCTCTCTACATTTTTTAACTTTTTGCTTTGTCCACAGAAAATGGAACCTTTGTATCACCAAAGATGAACATTTTGAGCACTTCCACTGTCAATCATGAAATATGACACCCTATTGGTATAGGAGGCTAACAGGTACTACCTGAATCAATCAACACTATTACCTTTTTCTTCTTGATATGTCCTTATATCTTGAGAGTTTTAGGAGTGTTAATTCTTGTCAATGCATTACAAGATATGGTCGAATTCATTTCTTCTTTCTCTAGAGTTGATTCTTGGTGTATATCCTCTTATTTTGATGTTTCCTGTTTATTTTCTTCCTCCTCTTTACAATCGATGTAAAATAATTTATTCTCAACACACTTATGACTTTTAGTGTATTTTCTATCACAATTGTAACAAATCCCTTTTGCTCTTTTTTCTTCCAATTGTTGTGGTGTCAACCTTATAGGTTGTGGATGGCTAGGAGCAACAACACTTCCATCTTTATAGTTGTGAGTGGTAGGATTCCTTGTTTCCATAATTTTGCTTTCATCCTTTCTTGCCAACCTGAATGCCTTCTCCAATGAATCAGGTTCCCAAAGAATAACCTCATGTTGGATGTTATCCTTTAGAGTCCCTATGAAGACATCAATCCTATGCTCCTTTGGAATATAATTTACTCTTATATTCAATTTTTGGAAGTCCTCAATGTGCTCCACTATTGAACCCTTTTATTTGAGATTTAACAATTGGCTAAAGAAGGTGTTGCTCTTTGTATATTCATAATGTGCTGTCATTTCCTTCATAAAATTGATGAAGTGACAATTTGTTTACGAGAGCAAAGTCATTGATACCATACAAACTGATTGGGTTCTAAATATAAAGTGGAAATGTGTACCTTTTTTGTGTTTTGCACATTATGGAGATCAAAATATTGTCCCATCTTTAGTATCCATGTTACGGGATCCTTGCCATCAAACTTCCTCATATTGATATTTTCAATATGGTGGGTCTTCAATCCAATGTTAGATTCTATGAAATCATGATTAACATTTCTTTTGTTCTCATCATGAGTTTCCTCTACTACCTTTTCGCCATTAGGAAGTCTTTCTTGTAGCAACTTTGTCAAACCTTCCATGTCTTTCTTCAAATATTCCATGTTGCCTTTCAATTTTTCTTCTATACCATCGATCTTAGCTTCCATGCCATTCTTCAAACCATTCATCTTAGCTTCGATTCCATTCTTCAAACCATCCATCTTAGTTTCAGTTACTTTTTGTGAGAGCGAAATTTGTTGCACTTGGTCTCGTAATTTTGATATATCATGTTGCATTTCTTCCTCTTCTTCATGTGTCATAGTAGATATTTTGGATTGCTTACTAGGTGTTTCCATTTTCTTTCTTCGTTTCATCAATTAATGATAATTATTCTTCATAATGTCCTTTGAATCACTTCAAGCTACTTTCTCAAACAAAACTTATGCAAATTTATAATAAAAAAAAACCACACACCTTTTTATTCGCTTTGTAGGAGCTCGATATTGAATCTGATTTATCTCTGTAATTTAGGATCTCCAAGGTTTGAAATTGTGTCCTGTGGTAGAACTCTGATTCCTCTTTCCAACCCCAAAAATTTGATCAATATTGGATTCTCCAAGGGAGAGTTATGCCCAATCTCCCACGATGACCTAATTATAGACTAGTTCAGTAGACTGAACTTGTACAAAGTGTCATGGGTCATTGTTTCGACCTTCGGCATGAAAATGATACCCACTAAACTAAAGTCTGTACTCTTTCTGTCAATTTTTACGAAATTTTAATTTGATGCTCAGAGAGAAAGTTATGATTATTTTCCCAAGGTCACTTGTTTGAGATCGAATTCTGGAGCTTGCAAAAGCCCTAAATTCCTCGGATCATACCTCCAAAAATATAGCGAGAAAATATCTAAAATTCGTACATGAGGTTTACCAAGATTTTGGATCAAATGGGTTTTAATTTCAGCTTCTGAATATTTGTATAAAAAAAAATGATAGTGAAAATTCCATGATGACCTGTTTGAAGCAGTGAAACCCTAGAATCTAAAGCTCTGATACCAAATGTTATGCAACAAGCTCACAAAATAGAAGAAGAGATAGATCAAAGACTTCAAAGTTAGCCTCTTCGAGGAGGAAACCTCTTTTACATTACACAAATGAATCATTCTTGGATGATGCAAAGGACAAGACCTCATTTCTATATATAGGAGTCTAAGTGGTCACAATATAATGAGAGCCTACATAGTAATAATATTGTAAGGGCACAAAAATAACAATAGTGGGCTTCTATTGGGCACAATAATAACAATATGGGGACTACGTGGGCACAACAATATAATAAGGGGGTTTCACTAATAACAATAAGGGGATACACTAGTAGTATATGGACCTAACATTTGTACTCTTTATAGAATCATTGTAAATAATAAGTTTCCCATTCCAATCATAGATGACCTTTTGGATAAACTTATGTGTGCTCAATTTTTCACCATCAAATCCATATGAAGGAGGTCAGTATTCCCAAAACTATTTTTTACATTCATGAATGCCACTATGAATTCTTAGTGATGATCTTTGGCCTTTGTAATGCACCATCCACCTTCCAGAGTCTCATGAATCACACATTTAAACCCTTTATACATAATTTTCTCCTCATTTTTTTTATGACATCCTAACCTAAAGTTAAACTTGAAAGGCCCATGTTACACATGTGGATCAAGTACAACTCCTATCTCACCAACAACTCTTTCTAAAACAGTCCAAATGTGCCTCTAATGTCTTAACATTATAATATTTGTGTCATACTTTTAGTAAGGATGGCATATGAGTGGACCCAAAGATTGAAACATGAATAACTAGCCTCATCCTACAACCCTTAAAAATTTACATGGTTTCCTTAGTCTAACAAGGTACTATAGAAAGTTTATCCAAAGCTATGGAAATTTTTTTTCTTCTCTCATTGCCTTAATAAAAATGCTTTTAGTTGGAATGTAGCAGTAGATCATGCCTACCAGGATGTTGTGTACAACACCCATGTTTGATCTACCTAATATCACTCAGACTTTCATTTCAGAATGTGATTTCCTAGAAAAAGGCGTGGTTTTTGTTCTCATGCAAGAAGGTAGACCTTTGGATTTTACTAGTAAACAACTTTGTGAGTGACACTTGGGAAAATTCACAGGTGAAAAAAAATGATTGTTATTCACACACTATGGATATCTAGATTCCCTACTTGCTTGGACAATTTTTCCGTATTAAAAGTGATCATTGCAGCCTCAAATGATTTTTGGAGTGAAGGATTTCATCCCCTGAATAACAAAAAAGAGTTACCAAAATATTAGGCTATGATTATGAGCTCATTTACAGAAGGGAGAGAAGAATGTGGTAGCTAATGCTCTCTCTAGAAAATATGAAGAGGAAGGGTCCCTATTTTAACTCTCATTCATTGCTGTTTATTAGATGAAGGAAGTTTGTGAGGATTGATTCACTAATCCCAAGATTTCCAACCTAATCCACCTAATCCAACAACTTCAACATGATTCTAATTCATCTCCAAGCTAGACTTGGCTCAATGTGGAGCTTCTCTATAAGGGGCATCTATATTTGATCAACAAATCCAATTTTAAATTAACAAAGTTATATGAACTCCATGCATCACTAACAGCAAGTTGTATAGCTTTCATAAAACATATGAATCTCATACATTCATTCTTCTAGGAAGGCATGAAGAAGGACATCTGCTTTTGTGGTTGAATGCAACCTTTGCTAATGACATAAGGGTGAAATAGTGAAAACTCCAAGTGCATTACAATCTCTACCTATTCAACCTACTATATAAATAGACATTTCTATGGATTTTTTCCCAAATTTGGCCATGTATTTGTCATCATGGTTGTGTTTGATCACCTTTCCAAACATGGTCATTTTTGTGCCCTCCAACACCCTTTCAATTTTTTTACGATTACTTGTCTTTATGGATAACATCTTCAAACTACATGGGAAGCCACAATCAATTGTCATGGACCATGATCCCACCTTCACTAACAACTTCTAGCAAGAATTGTTCAAGCTCTAGGGCACTCAATTACATCTTCTCACTACTTATTACCCCTAGACTAATGAATAGACTAAAGTTTTTAACAAGTATTTGGAAGCATATTTGAGGTGTTTTAATTTGGAAGCATGGTCCTAATGGGATCATTCATTACCCCTAGCATAATGGTGGTACAATACAACTTATCATGGTGCCACTCACCTTACTCCCTTTTAGGTGGTTTAAGGCCAAAATCCCCCATCAATATTATCTTACTAGATGTCTCCAAGGCATAAGAGGTCAAAAAAAATATTGTAGGTAGGGATGACATTATTTGCACTCTCAAAGATAATCTGGTCATGGATCATAATAAAATTAAGCAATAAGTTGATTAGCATTGCTCGAAATGCCATTTTGGAGAAGGGGATCATATGTTTCTTCATCTACAACTATATAAGAAGACCTCCCTTAAAGATGACTACCAATCAAATCCTGATCCCAAGTTTTATAGCCCCTATAAGATCCTTAAGCATATTGGGATAATGGCTTACAAATTAGAACTTCCAAGCCACTCTAAGATCCATCATGTTTTTAATGTCTCTTGCTAAAGAAAGTGTTTGGATCCAATTGTTTTGTTCACACTAGTCTACCTAAATTGGCTGAAGAAGGTTCCATTTGGATGTAACCAGAGGTTGTCCTTGACAAATAAAAGCATCTTATCCACCAATACACTATCCAAGAAGTTTTGATATAATGGGAGGATACATGACCAAGGGATGCTACATGGGAACTAGTGGCCATTCTACAAAAATTTCCACATCTCCAGCCTTTAGGAAAAGGACCGTTTTTTTAAAGGGGGGGAATAATAGGGGCATAACCTCCCTAACTCCATAAGTATATAGATTAATATGTATCACTATATATGGACACCATCACTAGTAAATAAGGCCCATGTAGTAATACACACACAATTATTGTAAGAAGGCTTACTAGAAGGTTCGACCCATTAGAAAGTCCCTTCTCTATAATGTTATTAAGAGAAAGTATTATATAAAGATGTAGAAGCATTGCAAAAGGTGTCTTGGAAATAATTGTAATCTAAGCTATACTCTATTGGAGGTTCCCCCTTGAAGAAGCAAGTGAACATTGCTTCCTTATCAACAAAGGTATAGTATTTTAGTTCATCTTGTCCATTATGTTTGCAATTATATTTCTTTTTGCAATATATCTAAGTAATACTTGTACTTTCCACTTTCGGCATTTCTATTTGGTACACCACAATTTTAAGAAAATTCTAAATATGGTTCTTGATTGCTTATCTATTAGTCTTGGTGTCATTTCCTTGTTTAATTGGTGAAGCTATTAGGCTTTGAGCTAAAAAAAAAAACTTTGTGGAATGCAAGTTTACTTGTGGGCACAAATGGCTTAGTCGATTCCATTAACTAAATAATGTTTTTAGGGTCAAATCTAAATTAATCATTTAAATTTTTTAGCTTTAGGTAATCAATAAGTTTTCTTTAGATCCTATGAAGACCATTTTATCATGATCCTTTGATCATGTGGTTGTGTAATTGGTCAACACCCATGTCACTTTGGTCCAACTTGACAATGTTATGTTTTTCATGGAAAGGTAAAAAAAATATCAAGCATGTTTTTTTTGTTTTAAGATAAGGACAAGGTATTGGATAATTCATTCAATCTCAACTTACATAGTAATTTGTCTAGCTAGGTAACAATCTAACATGCATAATAAAACTCAAGATAATCCAACATATGTTCAAGGTGGAAATTGTTTATCATGTATGGAAAAACCAAGTTAGTATCAATTACAATTGCGTAAAGGAAGACTAAATGTTTTCATGGCATGGCCTGATAAAATTAATGTGGTTGTTAATTTATCTATGTAGATCCAAGCCTAAGCTGAAATGTGCTTGCTTGAATTAGATCACCTTTGACAAATTTTGGAATATTAGTGCTAAGATCCTTGGATGAGATTATTTCCACTTTATCTATATCAAGCCCTACTTGTTGTACCCTACTATATGTAATGTCAAAGCCCCAAACACCACCAACCTTGTCACTAAGTTGGTAGATGGGTTTGTGAGTAGCGGGAAATGAGATAGAATAGATGTATCACTAACTACATGTTGAGGTGTCATTTATGCCTATAAAATGCAAGCTATATTGCATCCCCTTGTGAATGTTTAATGTCAAGGCATAATACACCACCAATCTAATCAGTGAGTTGGTAGATGGATTGATGGGTAATTGGAGAAGAGATAGAATAAGACATATCACTAAATACATGACGATATGCAATTTATGCCTATAAAATACAATATACATTTCATCCATTTGCCCTATTTAATGTGTCATGTTACCCATGTACATACAAGGGTAAACCTAGGAGAAACATTTCTCATAAGATGTAGATTTCCAGTCGATAACCTCATATGGTCCTTAGTTATCAACCTCTCAGATGCCTCACAACCACACACAGTTGAGCACATCCACTTGATCAAGTTGCTCGCCAGATGAAGATAGGTCAATGATCATGATGTACATTAGCCATTCTTTCATAAGAAGTGTTTACATTTAATGTTTTAAGGCATCTAATTAAGGATCATAGGTTGAAGTTAGATAATGTATCATGATGCTTGTTGTACCTCTGTGTTGCAATTATGATACAAGTGTTGTCCTTGATGGAAACTCTCTCACAGGTCAACTCGGATTTGATAAAAGGCAACTCACAGTGTAACATGTCAATTCAGATGTAACAGGGCATTAGTGCAGAAGAACATGAAGTTGGAGCAAAGGTATACTGATCAGATTCAAAAATTTGAAGGAAAAGGATGTTTTCAGATAATTTAATCTTTATACGCAAGTTCAACTTGACAAAGTGGCGTATAAATGCAAGTTCACAGAACAAAAAGATCGTATATGTATGCACGCACTTTCACAAGAGGAAAAGCGTGTATGGGTCGGAAAATCAAGAAAATTCAAGAGTAAAGAATACCAAGGGCCAATACCATGGTATTAGCCCACAATTTTGAGCGAAGTAACGACTATTTGATCCCATCCAAGAATACCATAGGTTCTAAGCGTTGTTTTGGTCCGAGGTATTGAGGAAGGCCAAAAATATACAAGGAGGAGAAGATCAAAGGGTCAGTGTGCAAGTGAAAGGGTTTCTCAGGAATACTTCTATCTGAAGTATATTTTATGTTGTAGAGGCTATGATTGTGATATGATCTGAAATATTTTGTGCACCTCGAATTCAATGTTGGATTAGGATCATGAGACTTGAAATGACTTATCATTGAATGATCTCATATTGGTTGAGCTAGATCTGATTGCTTACGCATGTTTTATTCTTTAAAATGACATGATCTAGGTATGTCTAAAGTCTGAAATAGCAGCGAAGTTGTAAGATAATATTTGTAGATCTATAAGTTGGTTCGCCCTGGTAAAGGCGCGTATACACACAGGTTTGACTCTTACAAGTAGCGTATGCAAAATAAAATCCTGTTGTTCAAAAATGATTGATCTATCTTATCAGTGTTGTTGTTTTGTTGTTGTTTTATTGTTGTCTGTCAATGAAGTCTTCTTAGATCTGAAAGTAAAACTAAATGCATAAAGAGTTTGTGTTTGATTGATTGATTGATTAAGTGAGAAGGGTTATCTTTGCTGTTGACTATCTAAATCTCTACAATTTACACTAGATGCTTAGAATATTATTGGTTGGTACATATTTGATTCGAAGAAAAAAAAATTATGATTAAGTATTTTTGGAGGTATACGTGGGTTTTGTTGCAGGAAGTAGCGTATACACGCAGGTTGGGTTCATTAAAGTAGCATATACATTCTAATGTATGATTCTTGAGGTTGCAGCTAGTTCTAAATGATGATGTAGGTTTCTGGGTTCAGCACAGTGTTCTGGTGACAGTGATCTGACTGTTCAAATTAACTGATTGTTGGTTGATGCAGTTTGAGTTTGAAAGTTCTGATGGGTCCAGTGTGAAAATTTGATGAAAAGAGGCCTTCATTTGTATTGTTGTGTACTAGGAGCATCCAGTCTGAAAATTAATGAAACGTGGTCCCTGGAGGAAGAGAGAAGGTCGTAGCCTTCTGTAGGCTGGAGCCTACGTACTAGTAAACATACCGACTAGTACAAGAGCTAGGGGATTGTAGCTCCCTTCCAATAGAAGCTGGAAAAAGAGAGAAGGTTGTAGCCTTCTCCAGGTGGGTTCTTGTGTACTGGTATTATTATGCACCAATACAATATTGTAAACAAATTTTATGTATATTAAAAGAAGACAGAGACGACATCAGTAGATGGTTTCTCTCCCGCTTTGGGTTTCCACCTTAAATCTTGCTGTTCATGTGTGTTGTTTATGTGTGATGGTTTTGTATGTTATTACTGCACATAGTTACTGTATAATAAGATACTGATGCACTGATTAAACATCAACACATGACAAATTGACTAGATCATAAGTTCTTTGGGTATACATTGGTTTCCTTAATCACAGTGTTCACTTCACTGAATTAGCGTATATAAATCTGATTGGGAATTGAAAAATTATTCTATTGCAAACACTGATTCACCCCCCCTCTCAGTATTATTTCCAACACTCTGAATATAATTCTAGGATAGGAATTAAGTCAAAGCATCTAAAATATTTTGTTGGTTTTTTAAAATGTTTGGATGACCAATGTTCTAAACTAATTCAAACAGGTGTCGAATCTTAATTAATTATGATATAATAAAAGGGCTCGTTCTCCACCTCTTGACAGAAATTTCTTTTAAAAGAGTTGTGTAAGGTAAAAATCAAAGATTCTATGGCATATCAAAAAATCAGACATATTATTTAATTCACCATATGGAAAAGATGCATGTAAGCAATGTTTACAGCCCAACAAAAATATAAATGAAGTGACAATTTAAAGATGCAGAGGAGTTATTTCAGACAAACAATCCAATAAACTAATCTCTGTAATATATTATAACTTCATAGGGGATTTCAGACTTATCTCACTCAAATTTCTTCATTCAAAATTAAATATATGCATAAAATTACAATATGAAATGAAAAACAATAACTCACAAGAACACAGTTGCTTTGAGGCAAATTCAGAATCCTTTCATTAAAATCAGAGAACTTCAAATGAATACAATTATGCTTGATAGCTTATCCCAAGGGTTCAACCCTTTGTACTTTGATATATGAAGTATTTATACAATTTTCCTCAAAATATCTTGATAAAATATCAAGAATTCTTTACAAAATATCTAAAAAAATTGTTTACAAAAATAGTACAAGAAAATAGGAAAATTAAACTGTTGAAGCTTTTTGGCACTGATTTCAAGGATTCTGATGATGACTTGGGTTGAAATGTTGTTTCTTTGTTGCTGAAGATTAATACATGTTTACTCAAGAAGATGACATAATTTATCCCATATTTCTTCATATGGGATGGAAAATTTGATTAACTTTCTATAAGTTTCATCCACTTCGGTATATTTCTGGAAAGTGGGCTTGATTATAAACAGATGTTTTATTTCATGTTTGATAAATAAGTCGAAATTCAAACCTTCCATGAAAGCCTTCCCTGTAATAGTTCCCTTTATGGTGGAAAATTTGGATTTATCTCTTGCTATGGAATATAACTTTTGTTGATAATCATCTAGCTGAACTAATTTATCTCCCATCCCCTTTAAACCTGGAAGTCCTTTTTGATGCAGTATATTGAACTTTCTATGGAATTTTTGAATGCTAGCCTGTAGATTATGACATTTATTCTCTAACTGTAGCATTAAATTTCTTTTAGTAAGAACTATTCTTACCTCAATAATTATCTCAGTTCTATCTGCAATCTCATATTCTTCCAATTCTTCTTTTGTTTTTGAATTTAAAATTCTTATTAAGGCAGTAGCTTCACCTGGTTTCCCAAATCCTCCTTTACATCTTCTATGACTTCTATTGATTTATGCACCAACTCTTCTTGCTCGAAAATAATTTCAATTGAAGACCAAATTTCTATCATGGCTTCATTAATCTCTACCCAAATATTCTCCTTTGCTTGTGTAATTGTTTGTGCCATAGTAGATTCATTTTCTAGAAATTCAATCCTCTAAGTTAATCTGTGAGTTTTCTGCAGCTATGACAAATACACATTATCACTTTTTAACTTTTGTTCTTGGAAATTATTATGCTGAGCTTTCAGTTTTTCAATCCCCTTCCCTCTGATAAATAAATCTTCCATAGCTCTGATTAACTTAGTTGATGTATATGTACACTATGTCTCCATTGTTGTAGTAGTTGTTGAAGTAGAAGCCCTTACTGTTGATGTACCTATGATTGGAACTGTTGTTAGAGGAATGACTGCTAATTGAGTTGATTGTTATTCTTTTTCCTTTAGCATTTTTTCTATTTCAATCTCCATTTCTTTAATATGTCCATTCTATTCAATGATAATTTTGAACATATCTTCTTTCTCTTTTTCCATTTGATCAACTTACTTTGTTTGTGGATCTTCAGTAGATGGAAGTTTGAGCTACTTCTTTAAGGCTGCAATGTCAACATTTTTTCTCTTAATGATTTCCTCAACAGCTTTTACATTACTAGGATCATATCCCAGTTTAATCACCAAATCTTCTAAAGACTTTATCTTGGTGTCTTTAGCCAAAGAAGATATTTTTTCTAATTTTAATTGAGACTGAATATTGTTAACTGAAGCTTGGAGTTTGGATGCTGCCATTGCTGAATTTGTCAAAGTAGAATATAGCATTTCACCTGTCTGTTTATGCAAGTCCATTTGATCAATAAGATGGATTTGATCAATGTTAAAAGAGAAAATGGATTTTTTGTAGTCATCTGCAGTCTTAGGAAAAGGAACTTCGGCTTTAAGGAAAGCTATTTGCATTTTTCCTTTCTCAGTATCAAAAGCATAGAGAAGTCTGTGTTGTGATGATGTTGTTTGTTTCCAGAACTGAGAATAGGTTGTAGATTTCAAGATTAATTCTTCGTTTTGATTTCCTTATATCTTGCAAATATACTTTGTTCAGCTTGATCATGGACTAATTCTCTTGATTAAGATGTTTCCAATGGCTCTTGAGAAGCTGAAGATGATGGTGAACCTATGAAAATTTCTTCATTTCGAGGGAAGACAATAGCATAGGGACCTGTTAAGACTATTGTATTATCTGTATTTTCTTCCTGCAAAGACTCTTCTGTTGGATTAATTGTTTGCCCCTTTTTGTATATTTGGAATTCTTTCCCTTGAATTTCTGAGTCTAGAGGGGAAACACTTTCCCTTGGTCTTTTATCATGCTTTTCCTGTGGCACTGGAGTCTGTGATGTTGTAGAAGAAAGTACTTGTTCCTCTGCTTCTTGCAATGTATTTTCTTGCCATTCATCTTGATTCATATATTGCTCAATTTCAGGTCTAGGAGTGTGAGTATAAGGAGTAGTTTTTTGCTCTAGTCTCAACTTCGAGACAATTCCTAAAGGATCGTATGACCAAGTAAAACTGAGTTTAAATTTCATTTGTTCAAGGAGAAAATTTGCTTCTTTTGCTATTGTCCTGGCATTACAAATGAAAGGTCCAACCTATGTTTTGATCTTAAACTAAGATTTCTTTTTGGCTGACACAAAGTGTATCTCATCCATATTTATCATTTTCCTAATATACTCTAATGCAAAAATTCTTATGGGAACAAGCTTAGGAAATCTATATGGAGGTAATTCACGTCCATACACTCAGATCTTACTGTAGTTCTGATACAAGTACCGGTCATCTGTCTTTTTCTATTCACTGAGATGTAGAATTATCTTAATCTCATGTCCAAATCTATGTTCAACATCACTATTAAGTAGGCAAGAAAATCTGTACAAAAATTGGTCCACATAATCATTGAATGTGAATTCATTAGTATTCTTCCTTACTAAGGAATTCCAATGAATCACAAACTGTGCATTTCCCTCCATCTAGTGTTTGCAGTGGAAATTGAAATCTATCTGCTTGATGAAATAAGAACAATTAAACCAAGATTGAAGCATTCTTGAAAACTCCTTATGTAGAAAATTTGAGAAATTGTTCATGGATAACCTCTACCAAGAATTCAATATAATGAAAAATAACTGAAGGTTTTTCTCCTACTGAGAATACTGATAGAGAACCTATAATTTCTTCATCAACCCATTGATCAGTTTTATAGCCCAACAAACAAGAAACTATAGAAATTATTTGTTTTGTCATTCTTGGAAACATTGAAGACAGAAAAGGAGGGTTTGTTTTGGGCAATTGGACATTTTCAGGCAAAAATGTCTCAAAAAATTTTGCTATGTGGGGAATATTCACGTTTTTGTAGAGTTCCATGAGGGAGTCTATAGAGAAGGGGTGCAGAGAGGCTAAATTTTGGATCTGGATCATTTGACATATGGAGTCAGGGGTAATTGTGAACAAGATATCATTATTCTGGGAAACAATAGCTCTTTGACTGGGTATGTACCTAAAATGGCACCATGAGACAAATTCTAGGAAATGGTGGGTTTGTGGAAAAACAAATTGAGGTAGGAAGGAGTCCCACAAACTCAATTCGTCATTAAGGTCAACAAATTTTGCATAAAGGGAGACTAAATTTTTTCATGGCATGGCCTGATAAAATTAATGTGATTGTTAATTTATCTATGTAGGTCCAAGCCTAAGGTGAAATGTGCTTGCTTGAATTAGATCACTTTTGACAACTTTTGGAATATTAGTTCCAAGTTGCTTGAATGAGATTATTTCCAATTCATCTATATCAATCCCTACTTGTTGTACCCTACTAGATGTAATGTCAAAGCCCCAGACACCACCAACCTTGTTTCTAAGTTGGTAGATGGGTTTGTGATTAGTGTGGAATGAGATAGAATAGATGTATCACTAAGTACATGATGAGGTGTCATTTATTCCTACAAAATGCAAGATATATTGCATCCCCTTGTGAATGTTTAATGTCATGGCACAAGACACCACCAATCTAATCATTGAGTTGGTAGATGGGTTGATGAGTAATTTGAGAGGAGATAAAATAAGACATATCACTAAATACATGATGATATGCAGTTTATGCCTATAAAATACAATGTATCTTTCATCCCTTGGCCATATTTAATGTGTCATGTTACCCATGTACATACAAGGGTAATCCTAAGAGAAAAAAAATCTCTTAAGATGTAGATTTCCAGTCGATAACCTCATATGGTCCTTAGTTATCAACCATTCAGATGCCTCTCAACTACACACTGTTTAGCACATCCACTTGATCAAGTTGCTCGCCAGATGAAGATAGGTAAATCACCATGAGGTACATTAGCCATTCTTTCATAAGAGGTGTTTACATTTAATGTTTTAAGGAAACTAAGTAAGTATCATAGGTTGAAGTTAGATAATGGTGCTTTAAAGTTGTATTTGTTGCTTCATTTTGCCATGGAGGTTATCCTTTCTTCCCAATCAAGTGCATCGCTTGGGGGTTTCTTGTCATTGTCTAGGAAGGGCATGAATAGGAGGCCTGGATAAAAGTACTTTGTCCACATCCCTCCATACATTATACTTGTTATTTGTCCATGATCCTTTGTATTCTCTTTTATTTGGTTGTTGTTAGTTGTGTGTACTTATTCCCTATTTGCCTCATCCTATGAGAAGAGGGGCTTGGAAATTGCCGAAAATTTGATGTAGTTGGAAAAAGGAAGAAAGTTAAAAGCATGTGTCGATGTAACAACCCCAGGTTGAAATTTCATGTAATAAAAGTTAATAAAGGAAAAAGAAGACCAAGGTCAAGGGCCACTTATTCCAAGCTTAATGTTGGGAAAAATATCCTAGTGGGCATCACTTGTTGTGTATTATGGCTAAGGAGAATTGGCAAAGGCAATGGAAAAGGCTTTGAAAAGGAAAAAATGTATTATTGGCATTTTATTTATGAAAAAAAGGGAAAATAGGAGAAAAGAGAGGTGAAATGTCACAGGTTGCATGTGAGGAGGAAATTGAAGGAAAATTAAGGAAAAATGAAGATATTAGAGGCATAAATGATAAATGACATCAAAGCATCTATTTGTAGCCTTTTGTCAATTTTTTTTTGGAATTAGTCTCATAGAGGAGAAGAGCACCAAGAGGAGAAGGAAAGTAAGCAAGCAAAGGAAGGTCAAGGAAATAAAAGGAAAGAAAGGATCAAGCAAGGAAAGGTTGGATCAAGAAGCTTCAACAGGAATACTTGCAGATAACAGGTTGCATGTATGATTCCCTAACTGGTTTTGGCATGCATGGTATGTGCATGTGTGTATTTGGTTTCATTTTTGTTGGTGGCATGGATTTTTTCGGGTTTTGACAGTGGTTTTTAGTCTTGCCTTTCCATTTTCGTATAGCCATGGTGTGATGGGATTATTTCTCGATTAAGCTCTAGATTTACGAAACGTTTTGGATCTGGGTGAGGTGGTCTCATGAAAATCCCAAAGGGTTGGGGGTGGAGATGGTATTATCTGAGAAGCCCTCAACAGGTGGGTAGAGACAGGAAAATTCCTCAAGGGGTGGTGAAGGAATTCTAAGGCATCCAAGCTCGGTTTGGTTTTGTGATCTTGGAGCTGGTTTAGGTGAGATCACGATACGATGAGGGTGGATGTGGTTTAACCTCTGGATTCCCTTAGTTGTTTATGGATTGGTTTATCCCATTAGACACCACATTCATGCTTGGAATATGGCATAGGGGTGATTGGGTGATTGTTCGAGTGATACGTAGAAGTCCCTGACTTGGTTGGCTTTTGCATATGGTTAATAAGAGCTAAGTTTCTCTTGTCTCGATAAGTAAATGTGCTTGTTATTATGTGGATTTAATATTTGTTCCATCATTGTTATCTAGTTAGTTATGTGTTGGTTATACGCATGGTTATATGACAGATCTAAGTATGGTTCTTATCACATTTCATTCAATGAATGTTTAGTTAATGAATGCATAGCCTAATTGGTGTTATGGCAGCTATTGTGAGAAGACATAAATCCTTCTTGTTAAACCTCCAATATGTTTTCAGATCCTCATGTTCAGATATGCATTCATGACCTATAGGTTGCATGTTCATCATGTGTTTGGCAGAATGTCAGTCCTAGTTGGGAGATGTCATGTCAAGTCCTGGTTTGGAAGCCTTGTTTCTATGTGATTCATCATTTCTAGAAATTTCACTGAGTTCCGAGCAGGGGCCTAAGTCTTAGCCCCAAAAAGTGGCTCGTAATTTGGGGGGATTGGCATAGAACTGATTGAAAATACCACAGTCACTGGGAAGCAAGCCTATGTTAGCAACTAGAGGGTTATAGTCACTTGGGGCCCTTGGAAAGGGAGCGACTGAGGCTCTAGGTTAGTGAAACATAGATTTAACTTAGGGGATGGACACCTAGAGGGGTTGGGTTACTCCTAGAGGTTCTGTGGCACCTGAGGGAGGTCAGTAAAGTGTTAAGTTAACAAATCCATTTCCTTAAGGTCATATAGGAGGTTTATTCTTATCATAGTGACCATCATATCATGTTTACCCCAGGCAAACCGGTGAAAGTGGGTATGTGGGAGGAGGTGGTTATAGGGTGGTATGATAGTGAGGTTGCACTCTCTTTTGGTAAAATCTGATGTTGTCTTAGTTATGGCTGTCATTCATGGGGTCATGGTACACAGTTGGTATGGTCATGCATGATGTTGTTATATTTATATGATGATTATTATACATGTATCGTGCTAATGGTTTTGTAGATGAGGTAAGCCTCCCCTAAACATCAATGAGGTATGGTTTTGATCTTGGTATCTATCTGGTTTATATGACATGGCCTAATTGCAAGAAGAAGAGAATCAGAGATGACAAGCAAAATAGTAGACTATAATTCCCATGACTCTCCCTACAGATCAGTTGAGAAGCAAGGAGTTGAGTATTCTCCTGGTATAGTAGATACATTCAGGATTTTGAGGGCAGAGATTAGAAGTTACAAAGCAAACAATGACAGGTTGGTTGAGGCTCAGGAAAAACTTGCAAAGGCCCAGTAAAAGAAGGTAGAAGTCGATGCAACAATTATTTAGAGCTTGTCAGAATTGCAGAGACAGGGACAGTTGAGGATTATTCAAGAGAAGGAAGAGAAAATTAATGGATCCTATGGTAGCAAGTCTCGGTCCAGATACCGATTGGATAAAGGGGATATAGTCAGAGGTGACATATCAATGGATACACCTGACATGAGGACTAGTAATTGTGGGCATCATTCTAGTTCCTCATCCAAGAGACATTATCATCATCATCACCGTCATCATCCTTATAGGAGGAGTGAGTACTTTCCTGAGGAGTTCAAGAAATTCAAGCCTCCTACATTCAATGGAGAGATGAAGAGGTCAAAAGATGCAAAGCCATGGTTGCTTTGGATGAAGAAATTCTTCAAATTGCATAGCTATTAAAAGAACATGAAAGCCAATATAGCCACCTTCTATCTCAAAGGGAACGAAAATATTAGGTGGGAAGATGTGAAGAACGTTAAGGGCATTCAGGAAGAATAGTTGATTTGGGATGATTTCAAGAGACTCTTTAAGAAGAATTACTTATCAGAGAGGTACTATGCTAACAAAGATAAGGAGTTCTACGAGTTTCATATGGGTTCTCTTACAGAAGATGAGTATACTAGTAGGTTCCTGGAGTTGTTGAGGTATGTGCCTTACCTCAAGGATGAGAAGGCTAAGATTCAGAGATTCATCAGTGGGTTTCCAATAACATATAGAGACTAGATTGAGTTTGATGAGCCTAGATCATTGGAGGAGGCCATCCAAAAGTTGAAGCATTGTTATGAGTATTCAAAGCACAAAGTTGAGCCTAAGCGTGAATTGAAGGGGAATGAGAAAGTTAAATGGAAGTGGCCACCAAAGCGGGGAAGACCTCAAGATGCAGGTGAGAAAGAAAATGTTGCTCCTTACAAGAATTTCATTGTAGTTGAGAACGGACATGGGTCATGGCCTGGAGAGCGGTAGACTAGACGTGATGATAGGAGACCATTGTAGTGTTGGATATGTGGTAAAGATCATTGCAATATGGATTGTCCATTGTACCAGGGTGGTAGGCCTCAGATCTATAGTGCTCAGGAGGTGCAGACAGTTGGGGATGTTGGTCATAGCATTCCTCGGATTTATGCATTTGTGGACAACAAGAAGGTAGATCACCAAACATCCATTATTCAGATGGAAGGTAAGATATGTGGTCAAGTTGTTACTATTTAGATTGACCCTAGATCTAATTATAGTTACGTTAATGTTGACTTGGTGGATAAGTGTTGTTTGAGAAAATAAGTGCATGCAGAGTCTTGGTTGGTGCAGTTGGCTACAGGTACTAAGAAGAGAGTTCATCATTGGGTAAGAGGTTGTGCATTTGAGCTGAATGGTATGCCTACAACAACACATATGAATGTACTACCATTGGGATCATATAGTATGATTTTGGGTATGGATTGGTTATACCTCCACAAAACCAAAGTAGATTGTTATGACAAGGTTATTGAGTGTCTAGATGATAATGGGGAAAAGAGAATATTTTGGGGAAAGAAGATCCTACCTCAATTAGGATGGTCACAATTATGTAGGCTAAGCATGGTTGCGAGAAGGGATGTGTAATGTTTGCAGTTCATATTTCCAGTGACAAGGGTAAGGATGTTGAGGATGTAGAAATATTCAAGAGATACCCTGTATTACAACAGTTTCAGGATGTGTTTCCAATAGATATTCCAGATTTGCCTCCCCACAGGGAAGTGGACTTTTCTATTGAGTTGGTACTAGGGGAAACACTAGCATCAAAGGCACCTTACAGGATGAGCACACCAGAGTTAGTAGAGTTGAAGTTGCAGCTGAAGGAAATGCTTGATAAGGGATACATTAGGCCAAGTGTATCGCCTTGGGGTGCACCAGTGTTGTTCATGAAGAAGAAGGATGGTACCCTCAAGTTGTGCATTGATTACAGGCGGATGAACAAGGTGACGATCAAGACCAGGTACCCATTGCCTAGGATTGATGACTTGTTTGATTAGTTTAAAGGAGCAGCAGTGTTCTCGAACATTGATTTGATATTAGGATACCATCACGTACGCATTAAAGAAGAGGACATCTACAAGATTTCTTTCAAGACCAAGTA
This sequence comes from Pinus tabuliformis, assembly GCA_031772625.1. NCBI lineage: Eukaryota > Viridiplantae > Streptophyta > Pinopsida > Pinales > Pinaceae > Pinus > Pinus tabuliformis. The sequence continues at coordinate 530,087,921 of CM062814.1, forward strand.
TGGGAATTATGAGCTTGTTGTGGTTCCTTTCGGTTTGACTAATGACCCAGCTACTTTTATGTGCTTGATGAATAGTGTGTTGCGTATTTATCTGGACAAGTTTGTTATTGTATTCATTGATGATATATTGATATATTCTAAGAATGAAGAAGAGCATGCCAAACACTTAGCAGCAATATTGAGATTGCTAAGAGAGCATCACCTATATGCTAATCTTAGCAAGTGCAACTTCTTTCAACTGAAGGTACATTACTTGGGACATGTTGTCTCCAAGGAGGTTAGCAGGTAAATATAGGAGGTTCTCACACATTGCATATCCTATTACATCATTGCAAAGGAAATGTGAGAAATTTGAATGGACAAAGGAGTGTGTAGCCAGTTTTGAGCAGTTGAAGTAGTTGTTGACCAATGCTCCAGTTCTTAAGATTGCAGATCCAAAAAAATAGTTTGTGGTGTGTACAAATGACTGCAAGAGAGGAATTGGTGGGGTCTTAATGTAGGAGGGATAGGTAGTGTGTTCTGAGTCTAGGAAACTGACGCTCGACTATGTGACTCATGATCTTGAGTTGGAAGATATTATACATGCCTTAAAGGTGTGGAGGCATTATCTTCTTGGCAGGAGGTTTGAATTGATGAGTGATCACAGTCGGTTGAGATATCTGTTTGACCAATGGAATCTGAATGCTAGGCAGGATACGTGGTTGGTTGTAACCACCCTCCTCCCACATTTACCCAAGCTAACCGGTCCACCTAGGTAAACATGTGACGAAGAGTTACCATGATATGATTCAACTCCCCAAGTACAGTTAAGGAAGTGGAACTGACATGACAAGACCAATATTAAGTTCCACACATGCTACAAAACCTCCAAGAGATAACCAACCCTTCCAGCTGACCAACCCTTGAGGTAACTTACCTTTTTCTGAACTAGAGCCCCATTTGCTCCCTTTCCAAGCCCTCCAAGCAACTCAGAGCCTCCAGTCGCTCCCATGAGCCTCCCTGAGTGTGACTGTAGCCTTTTTCTACCAGTGCTATGCTAGCGACTGCAAGATTTAAGGCTATTTTCCAGGTCTAGGACCCAGTCACTGCCCAAAACTCCATGAAACTTCCAAAACTCATAAAATACATGAAGACAATGCTTTTGATAACAAACATGATCAAGAACTCTATTGGACCCCTACTAACCATGACAGGCATTTCATCAAACATGTCACAAATATGCAATCTACAGGTCATAACAACATATCTGAGCATAAGGGTCTCATACTTACCCGAGAATCACTAAGAAGAATTGATGCCTTATCACAATAGATGCATTATCGCCTATTGGTCATATATTCATTTTTCATCCATTTACAAATCAAAACATCATGAGATTCATACATCATCACTGTCATAAAACATGCTCATCCAACATATAACCAATAGAAATAACAAGGATATAAGAACCATAAAAACCACATGTGAACAAGTATATTTACCTATCAAATAACAAATGAAAGAAGCTCTTATTAACATATGCAAAATGCAACCAGGTCTGAGACTTCCATGTACCACCCGACCATAGATTGGATGAACCAAATCTTTCTTTCAGCAAATCACCCCTATGTCTATTCTAAGCATGAATGTGGGATCTCATGGAACAAATCCAACAAAACCAAACCAAGGCTTCCAGAGAGAAAACCACCTCAACCAATGATTCCACCTCACAGTCGGACATCACTAACCATCTCTAGATTGGTCTCCGTCCAAGTTGTCTAGGGCTCTAGAGTGTTTGTTCAAACCAAGGCTTCCAGGACTAGTAAATCAATCCACAGTTGTTATTGGGCTCCAAAGCGTTTTTCTAACCAAGGCTCCAGGAATAGTAACTCAACCCACCAAGGGCTCCAAAGCATTTGTCCAACCAAGACTCCAAGACTAGTAACTCAACCCACAACCAAAGGAATATGAGAACCAACAAGAAAACAAAAGTAAAATCCACAACACCATGGCTATCCAGGAAATGGAAATGTTAGGCAAAAACACTGTCAATCTAGGCAATTCTCCATGCCAATGACAGATCATAAACAAATAACCACATGCATATGCTAGGCATGCCAAAACTAGCAAGGAAATCATACATGCAACTCAGTACCTGCAAGCAAAAACTGTTGTAGCTATTGATCCTGATGTCCTCTTGCGCTTTCCTGCTTTTCCTTTTCCTTCTTGCTTCAAATCACAAGTATGCCACACTCCTCCAATAGTTCTCCAGGAAAACTCTAAGTGTCCAAGAGTATGTGAGAGAGAAAGAGAATAGAGAGAGCTCCAAAACTTAACAGGTAAAAGTTTGAGCAAAAGATACCAATTGATCCTCAAAATCCTTTTATTACTAAGGTCTCTATTTTCTTCAATTTCCGTTATTTTTCGTTCAATTTCCTCCTCACGTGAAACCTATGACCTTTCACCTTCCTTTTCTCCTAATTTCCATTATTTTCATAGTTAAAATTCCAATTAATGCCTCATGCCTTTTCAAATCTTTTACCATTGCTTTTTCCAATTTCCTTTAGCCATAATAAACCAAAATGAACACCCACTAGGATGTTTTCCCCACCATTCATCTTGGAATACGTGTCCCATGACCTTGGTCTTATATTTTTTCTTACATGAATTTTTAATCGAGACTACTATAGAACCCTCCCCCTTGGGGGAATACCGTCCCCAATGTTCAATGACACCTATAACCAACAAGACCGCTGAAAACAAAACATTCTTCCCATGTAGCTTTATAACACAACTCGTTGCAATATTTATAATGACCACTGCTAAAATGTGACAAACATATCATTTACTAGAGCTTTATAACACAACTCATTACAATATTTACAATAAAAACCACATACATACTCAAGCACATTTGCTTCAACCAACAAATAATCATATTGTCTATGGAGATTTATAAATCCATCTCAATATAGTATTTACAATAATATACACATGTATACATATGCACACTTTCTCAACCAGCGAATAAAAGGATATGATGCATGTATCAATCAACAATGGAATCCAAAGGCTCACACCTCCACCCTCAAAAGTAGTATTAGGATTCACCTCTTTCCCAAGAAGTCCAGAATCCACTGCTAAGATCAAAGTCCGCATCTAATGTCTAGCGCTACAATCCTGCACCACTTGTCCTCTCAGTGAACAGTTATCAACTCATTGTTCCAGGGCACATTCCCAATGTGCATCTGATTCAATCTGGCAATGATAATGACCAAAACAAATCCAAACTCGACCTTCCCTTCTCTACTACATAGTCCCTCGGACAATCCGGTCACACCCTTCCATGTAGTCACACACCTTCCAAGTTCTGTGGGAGTCCCCTTCTCCGCTACACAGTCCCTCAAGTGACCCCTCCCTTGGTAAGGTTTCCTCGCATTGGAAGGACAAAAAACAAAGGCATATCCCTGCCTCAAAACCATCATACTGGTCATATCATGCTCATGGAAATCAAGGGACACTATTGGGTACCAATATCCCACAATGGCCCTCCTCCTGAAGTGCTTTACCAGCATAGGGTTGCATGTTTCAATTCCTTTCACTACTACTACTAACATTCTTTGATCACAAATTATAATCACCCAAACCAGGAATTCCCATGCTTTCTTGTACCAAGCACATAATTTCCATTAGATTCAAAATAAGTTGAAATAAATTCACATCATACCTCATCAATAGCTCGTCAAGGAGGTGCACTTGTAATTCTGTTCACTTCCTGTCACAACAAGTCAAATTAGTTGTTTGATCAAATCATCATGTATAAACACATCACATCTAGTTATCTCAAAATGCAACCATCATAGTCAAAATCGTATATCAAAATCATGAATCTATGCCATAAACCGTAATCATAGATCACATGTAACCATCATAAATTAGAATCATAGATCACATGCATAATAAAACTGAAATAAAATATTAATACTTATCCTTTAATCGGTCATTTGTTTCTACCTTTGTCCTTTTTCCTTTTGTACACACACCAGATTGGTTTCCACACCCAGCAAACACCCAATGCCTTTTTCGTCTCTTCAACCACGTACACATACACATTGTACATCACAACACATACATCCACACACAACGTACAACACCACACAATACATATACCTACAGCTGATATACATCGTGACACATACACCTACACCTGGTGTACAACACAACACAATACATACTCCTACATCCGATGTACATTGCCACACAATACATATACATACACATATTACAACACAATGAATACACATGTCATGATGCCACAACTACACAATGCACATACGTAGTAACGCATGTACACAACACATCATGTATGACATGCACACAATACCACATGTACAACATGCACATAGTACCACTTGTACACAACACCACCTACAAAACGTGTACACAACATCACATGTACATGGCACCACTTGCACAACGTGTACACAACACCACATGCACACCACACCACCTATACAATGTGTGCACAATACCAGATGTACACAACATGACATGTACACAACACCACATGCATGACATGGACACAACACCATGTGCAAACAACTCCACATGTACAACATGTACACAACACCACATGCACGCATAACCACATGTACAATCATGCACACAACACCATATGTAAATAGCTCCACATGTACAACATGCATGCAACACCATATGTACATAGCACTGCATATACAACATGTACATAGCACCATATGTGCACAGAACCACATATCCAACATGCACACAACACCACATATCTAACATGCGCACAGTACGATATGTACATAGCATCATTTATACCCAACACTGCATATGAAATATACACAAAACAACATATATACAATAGGCACACAACATCATATGTATGCAATACTATGTATGCTCTATGTACACAATACTAGTATTGCACATCCGAAGACCACTTTGTCTCTACCAAGCAACCTTGCTTCTAGTATCTCTTCGTTGTTCATGCTTGTCCCAACATGTCGCAGATCACACTACTTTCATTCAGTTTATGTATCCCTCAACATTACCTACCATAACATAAACATGGACATAGTACAAGCATATAATATCATATCCACAGGATATTGACCTTGTAGAATTGTCAGGGTTACTCTTCCCACTTGATTCCTCATAAGACCAAGAACCTCTTCATGCCATTCACCTGCATAAACAATCATTCCTCCATAAGAATGATCCCTGACAAACTTTTTAGACAATGACATACATACATACATACATACATATATACATATATATAATCATTAGGATAAAGCAATCATGATCCCGTCAGACAATGACATACATACATATAAATATACATGTAAACATATATAGGCATCGACATAATCATGATCATAACAAAATTATCAGATATCATAAGGTCAAGGTTAAGAGAACTCCCTTTATCCATGCACATCATGGACAACATTGAGAACAACAGTTCCCAAATTAGCTAAGGCATATGTTACCTTAATCCCATTTACTTTACCTTTCATATTACCTTTCTCATGATTCTCCTACCACCATCCATTCATCCCAATGGACCCAACCAAGTCAACCAGTTGTCATACTCTTGCCTTCAGTTTCCCTTACACATGCATCGAGCTTCATCTGAGTCTTGCATTACTTGTTGGGTTTCATCCAGCTCTTCATGAACTCCATTAACTTTCTCTTTCCCCAACCAAATCCTAAGACTCTCAAAACATAAAAGGAAAGGCCAAGAAACAAGCTAGAAGAAAAACATGAAAATGAATAGCAATACGACACCACAAACAAAGTGGCATGATCATGCACTAGACGCAACCAAAACCACAAATCAAGCGCAACAAATCACAAAATACCAAAAGCACAAGACTAGCAACAAACACCACGACTCAATCCCCATGGTTCCCAGTGCTTTCAAGGGAAAGTTCAACTAAATCCTTCTTCAAGGTTTCATGTCAATCTCTTGCCATGCAATCCCTGCATCATACTTCCATAAACACATAACTGTCGACGCATAAATAAATATAACAATATACCAGTTATCTTACCTTGATGTACTCAGCATGTTGATATGTAACTGAACACATACACTTCTCAAGGAACTCCAATTCCTTAACGAATCCAGCTATAACTGGAAGCCAATTGTTATACCTGTCAAATACATGTTCATGAATCTACCACATATCCACATAATGTCAGAGAAAATCAAGGTTAAGAAGACTCATGTATTCAAAGCATTCATTCTTTTGGAATTGCGGTTTCCAAACATAGCAAAAGGAATTCTCATCCCATTCATTTCTTTTAACTTTACCTTGTTGCAACCGAGTTTTAATATGTAGTGTCACACCACCCAACTATTAGTTATATAAACACATCAATTATTACCTTGTCACCCTAATACCAAGCATGTTACCCTACAATTGCTCACACATGTCAACCACATGTTCCAAGGATCAAAACATCATGTCTATTGATTGAAATCAACCTTTTCCAAAACTAACAACCATGTCATAATGAACTCTCAGTCATCAATCATAATACTACAACTATCACCCACTTACACTTAAGTACATATTTGTTGTCTTAGCACATAATGTGTTAGTACAAGTATAACAAGATCATTCCTTCATGCAATATTATAGACACATACTCATATCATGCAATTAATCAAATATTCAAACAACATATAGGCGACATAATAGACATCAAACACTCAAACACCAAATAGACGACATAATCAAACATTCAAACACCAAGTAGACAACATAAGCAAACTCATACCTTTATATAACTCAGGGAATGTTATCCTATTTGCACAATCAATCTAGATTAGCACATTATAACTTCACAACATATCAACTCAAACATCAACAAGGTTATGATATCCATAAAAGTAACTAGCTAACATGTCCACATCATAAACTCATAAACAATTTTCATTCATGCATAACAATCACATATGAACAGTCAATCTAGATTAATACAACACATTATCACAAATATGTCGACTCATACTTGAATGTCATAACCCTAACCATTTGCATAGGCTAATCAAAATTAGCATGATACATATAACATCAATATCTTAGTTTCAATGACCATAATCATCAGGCACATGACCACAATGCATACAACAACATGTTACTATCATTCATGACTATCTAACTCATGTTCATATGACTACACTGACCAACTGGCATTTATCATACATGTAACCACAATAACAATAGAATGACAAGAATATACGTAACCTAATGCTTATAACAACCATTAACCACATACCTTCATTCCAAACATACAAACCTATATGGCGATTTTCTCTTACCCCAAGGTCTAGTGTTGCAACCTCACTTTGATGATCTACATCTCCTACTCTATCTCAACCAACACATTAGCATCATAACAACCAACAACATCATGATGACACAAACTACATACAATGACCTCACAATGCATGTCTGACCTACTATACATGCATAACTATAACCATGACAATGCATGCATAACAACATATAGACACTGACATGCATAACAAATGCATATACAACCAACATGCATTCATGACAAACACATCCCAACAACAACATCATCAACTTTTACATGACAACACAACTTTAACAATGACCACTGCTATGCACACATCACAAGCACATATACAACCTACATGCATGCATGACAATCCACATTCCACCCTTCTAGTCCAAGTGTTGAACCATGCTCTCATACCACCCTATAACCACCCTCCTCCCACATTTACTCAAGCTAACCATTCCACCAAGTTAAACATGTGACGAAGAGTTATCATGATATGATTCAACTCTCCAAGTACAGTTAAGGAAGTGGAACTGACATGACAAGACCAATCTAACCTTCCACGCATGCTATAGAACCTCCAGGAGCTAACCAACCCTTCCAGGTGACCAACCCCTGAGGAAACTTACCTTTTTCTGAACTAGAGCCCCAATCACCCCCTTGCCAAGCCCTCCAAGCAACTAAGAGCCTCTAGTGGCTCCCATGATCCTGCTTGAGTGCAATTGCAACCTTTTTCGACTAGTGCTATGCTAATGTCTACGAGATTTAAGGCTAGGACCCAGTCGCTTCCCATAACTCCATGAAACTTCCGGAACTCATAAAATACATGAAGAAAATGCTTTTGATAACAAACTTGATCAAAGACTTGACTAGACTTCTACTAACTATGACATACATTTCATCAAACATGCCACAAATACTCAATCTACAAGTCATAACAACAGATATGAGCATAGGGGTCTCATACTTATCTAAGAATTGCTAAAAAGACATGATGCCTTATCATAATAGTTGCATTATCATCTATTGGTCATATATTCATTGTACATTCATTTACAAAACAAAACATGATGAAATCCATACATCATCATTGTCATAAAACATGCTCATAACCAACATATAATCAACAAAAATAACAAAGATATAACAGTCATAAAAACCACATATAAACAAGTATATTTACCCATGAAATACGAGAGGAAATAAGTTCTTATTAACATATGCAAAATGTAACCAGATATGGGACTTCCACATACCACCCAACCATACATTAGCTAAACCAAATCTTTCTTTCAGCTAATCACACCCGTGCCATATTCCAAGTATGAATGTGGGATCTCATGGAACATATCCAAAAAAACCAAACCAGAGCTTCTAGAGGCCAAACCACCTCAACCCTCAACCAATGGTTCCACCTCACAGTCGAATATCACTAACCATCACCAGATTGGTCTCAACCCAAGTTGTCCAAGGCTTTAGAGCGTTTGTTCCAACCAAGGCTTCCAGGACTAGTAACTCAACCCATAGTTGTATTTGGGCTCTAGAGCGTTTGTCCAACCAAGGCTCCAGGACTAGTAACTCAATGCACCAAGGGCTCCAAAGCATTTGTCTAACCAAGGCTCCAAGACTAGTAACTCAACCAAGTTGTTACAGGGCTTCCAGAGTGTTTGTCTAGCCAAGGCTTCAGGACTAGTAACTCGACCCATCAAGGGCTCCAAAGTGTTTTTCCAACCAAGGCTCTAGGAACTAATAACTCAACCTACAACCAAAGGAATATGAGAACAAACCAGAAAACAAAAGTAAAACCCACAACACCGTGGCTATCCAGGAAATGGCAATTCTAGGCAAAACCATTGTCAATCCAGGAAATCCTCCATCCCAATGACATATCATAACTAAATAACCACATGCATATGCCAAAACTAGCAAGGAAATCATACATGCAACTTGGTACCTGCAAGAAAAACCCGTTGTAGCTGCTGATCCTGATGTCCTCTTGGACTTTCCTACTTTTCATTTTCCTTCTTGCTTCAAATCCTAAGTATTCCACACTCCTCCAATAGTTCTCCAAGAAAACTCTCTAAGTGTCCAAGAGTATAGAGAGAGAGCTCCAAAACTGAACTGACAAAAGTCTGAGTAAAAGCTACCAACTAATCATTGAAAGCCTTTTTATTAATGAGGTCTCTATTTTATTCAATTTCCATTATTTTCCCTTCAATTTCTTCCTCACATGTAACCTGTGACCTTTCACCTTCCTTTTCACCTCATTTCCATTATTTTCATAATTAAAATGCCAATTAATTCCTCATGCCTTTCCATCCTTTTCCATTGCCTTTGTCAATTTACTTTAGCCATAATAAACTAAAATGAATACCCACTAGGATTTTTTTCCCACCATTCATCTTGGAATATGTGTCCCATGACCTTGGTCTTATATTTTTTTTACATGACCAGGGTTTTTACATTGGACACAATCAACGAGTTTGAATTTGAGATCAGATAAATTAAGGGTAAGGAGAACATGATTGCAGATGCTCTCAATAGGAGAGTGCAAATGAACCATGTTGCAACAATGAGATCTTACGGGACATATTTACATGATCATATCTTACAGGTAAGCCAACAGAATGATAGTTACATGGAGCTTAGGCACAGGTTACAATAGGGTACAAGTGATCAGGATGCAGACTATCATCTCATGACAGATGGTTTGGTGAGATTCAGGGACATGATCTATGTGTCAGATGATAGTGGGCTCAAGAAGTTTATCTTGAGGGAGTTTCATGTCAAGCCATATTCAAGACACCCAAGATATCAGAAGATGTTGACAATAGTGAAGAAGTTCTACTATTGGCCAAATCTGAAGAAGGAAGTGGTAGAGTTTGTGGCTAGATGTTTGGACTGTCAGCAGGTGAAAGCAGAGTGTAAGCATCTAGGTGGGTTGCTTCAGCCTATTTTGATTCCATAATGGAAATGGGAGGTCATTTCCATGGATTTCATTACAGGTCTTCTGAGGACATCGAGGCAGCATGATTCTATCATGGTTGTGGTCGATAGGTTGAGCAAGGTAGCTCACTTCATTCTAGTGAAGACTACTTATTCATCTAGTGAGGTGGCACAGGTCTTCATTAGGGAGATCATGAGATTGCATGGTGTTCCGAAGAATATTGTGTCAAATAGGGATGCTAAGTTCACTTCCAAGTTTTGGAAGGATTTGTTTGCATGTTTGGGGACAAATTTGGCCTTCAGTACAACTTATCATCTGCAAACAGATGGACAGACATAGAGGGTCAACAAGATTATGGAGGATATGTTGAGGATGTATGTCATGCACCAACAGAGGAGATGGTAGTACCTTCCATTGGTTGAGTTTGCTTACAACAATGGTTATCAGGAGTCACTGAGGATGAGTCCATTTGAGGCACTATATGGGCGGAGTTGTAATACTCCCATCAGCTAGAGTGATCCAGTGAATAGGGTACTTATTGGACCGGATATGTTGGCAGAAATGGAACTAAAGAAGAATCTAAAGGCAACACAGGACAGACAAAAAAGTTATGCAGACCAACGCTCGGCATTAAGGAGTTTTAGGTTGGGGAGCATGTGTATTTGCACATCAAGCCCAAGAAGAGCTCATTGAGGATTGGATCATGTGCCAAGTTGGCACCATGGTATTGTGGACCTTTTGAGATCCTTGAGAGGATTGGACTAGTGGCCTACAGACTTGCACTGCCTTCGACAATGAAATTCCATGATGTTTTCCATGTTTCATTGCTTAAGATATATGTAAAGGATGTTGATCATGTTATTGATTGGTCTGTATTACAGGTGGAACCAGAAGGAGAATTCCAATTAGAACCTCTTTGCATATTGCAGCAGAAAAACTCATGCCCCAAAAACAAGCAATTGAGCAAGTTAAAGTGCAGTGGAAGCACTTTGGGCTCGATGAAGCTACGTGGGAGATGGTTGATGAGATGCGGCTATGTATCCTTCATTGTTTTCTGATTGAGGCAAAGCAGTTTTGGTGCATATATGTACATGGATGTAAATACTGCCATGAGTTGTGTTATAAAGCTCCAATAAGTGGTATGGTTGTCATGTTGTCATGATGGTTTTGCTTTTGAGCAGGTTGTTTATTCTAAACACTGCAACGTGTTGGGTTATAAAGCTCCATGGGTAGTATGTTTTGGTTTTCAGTGGTTTTGTTGGTTGTAGATGTCATAAAACACCGAGGACGATGTTCCACTGAGGGGGAGGGATCTGTAACAACCCTAGGTTAAAATTTCATGTAATAAAAGTTAAGAAATGAAAAATAAGACCAAGGTTAAGGGACACTTATTCCAAGCCGAATGTTGGGAAAAATATCCTAGTGGGCATCACTTGTTGTGTATTATGGATAAGGGGAAATTGGCAAAGGCAATGGAAAAGACTTTGAAAAGGAAAAAAAGTATTATTGGCATTTTATTTATGAAAATAAAATAAAATAGGTGAAAAGGGAGGTGAAAGGTCACAGGTTGCATGTGAGGATGAAATTGAAGGGAAATTACGGAAAATTGAAGAAATTAGAGGCATCAATAATAAACAGACATCAGAGCATCAATTTGTATCCTTTTGTCAGTTTTGTTTTGGAATTAGTCTCATAGAGGAGAAGAGAATCAAGAGGATAAGGAAAGAAAGCAAGTAAAGGAAGGACAAAGAAAGCAAGCAAGTAAAGGAAGGACAAAGAAAGCAAAGGAAAGCAAGGATTAAGCAAGAAATGTTGGATCAAGCAGCTTCAACAGGAATACTTCTAGGTAACAAGTTGCATGTATGATTCCCTAGTTGGTTTTGGCATGCATGGTATGTGCATGCGTGTATTTGTTTTCATTGTTTTTAGTGGCATGGATTTTTTCGGGTTTTGACACTGGTTTTTAGACTTGCCTTGCCATTTCCAGATAGCCATGGTGTGATGGCATTCTTTCTCAATTGAGCTCTCGATTTCCATAAGATTTTGGATCCGAGTGAGGTGATCTCAAGAAAATCCCAAGGGTTGGGGGTGGAGATGGTCTTCTCTAGGAAGCCTTCAAGAGGTGGGTGGCGACAGGAAATTCCTCAAGGGATGGTGAAGGAATTTTTAGGCATCCAAGCTCGATTTGGTTTTGTGATCTCGGATCTGGTTTAGGTGAGATCACAAGATGGTGAGGGTGGAGGTGGTTTAACCTCTAGATTCCCTTGGTTGTTTATAGATTGGTTTATCCCATGATATCCCACATTCATGCTTGGAATATGGCATGAGGGTGATTGGCTGAAATAAATATTTTGTTAAGCCAATCTATGGTCGGGTGGTATGTGGAAGTCCCTGACTTGGTTGGATTTTGCATATGGTTAATAAGAGCTAATTTTCTCTTGCCTTGATAAGTAAATGTACTTGTTATTATGTGCCTTTAATAATTGTTCTATCATTGTTATCTATTTGGTTATATGTTGGTTATAAGCATGGTTATATGAAAAATCTAAGTATGGCTCTTATCACATTTCATTCAATGAATGTCTGGTTAATGAATGCATGACCTAATTGGTGTTATGACAACTATTGTGAGAAGGCATAAATCCTTCTTGTTAAATCTCATATAATTTTTTAGATCCTTATGTTCATATATGCATTCATGACCTGTAGGTTGCATGTTCATCATGTGTTTGACGAAATGTCAGTCCTGGTTAGGAGAGGTCAGGTCAAGTCTTGGTTTAAGTTTTGGTTTGGAAGCCTTGTTTTTATGTGATTCATCATTTCTGGAAGTTTCATTGAGTTCTAGGCAGGGGCCTAAGTCTTAGCCCTGAAAACGTGGCTTAGAATTCAGGGTCGTTGGCATAGAACTGGCTAAAAAGTCCACAGTCATTAGGAAGCAAGACTATGGGAGAAATTGGAGGGTTACAATCGCTTGGAGGCCTTGGAAAGGGAGCGATTGAGGCTCTAGGTCAGTGAAACAGAGAGTTAACTCAGGGGTTGGACACCTGGAGGGGTTGGGTTGCTCCTGGAGGTCCTGTGGCACCTGAGGGAGGTCAGTAAAGTCTTAAGTTGTCGACTCCATTTCCTTAAGGTCATATAGGAGGTTGAGTCTTATCATAGTGACCCTCAACTCATGTTTACCCTGGGAAAACCAGTGAAAGTGGGTAAATGTGGGAGGAGGTGGTTATAGCCGACATGTTAAAGTGAAAAATAATGGAAAGGGGTGAATATTTAAATCCAATTAAACTTGATATCTACCCCCTCATGTGAGGACATCACCCTAGTCACATGTTTATTATGTTTATAAAAAAGTAAAAGGGACTTATTATTGGTTGTGGAGCTTGATTCTTGATTTATAGGTCTTGGTTTGCCCCCCCCCCCACCCCCCCCCCCCCCCAATTTATTTCCATGGGATCTAAGAGGGCGGAAACAATTATTTGTAGCCCCCATAACATTAGGTCTAGGGATATTGGCCCCAAAGATAATTTTTTGGAAAATTTTCCTTATAAAATATCATAATTTCATAAAAAATTTGAATAGTTCAACATTAGGTAACAGATCTAACAAGAAAATTTATGTTAGGGGTTTTTAACCCTAGAAGGAAAACCTCTTTTTATGAGGGTATTGTGTTGTAGTTGTGTCTAATTGAAAAATAATTGTAACTATGGGAGGAGACTGTGAGGAAGTAAAGAGGATGTTGTAGTGGATGTGTTGTAGGTTGTATCCCTTCATTTTGCTAGACATAATAAAGGAAGGACTAGTTGTTCTCCATGGACGTAAACAAAATTAGGTGAACCACATATATTAGTGTCTCTCTTGTGGTGTGTTATTTCTATTTTCTATTTATGTATTCTCTTTTATTTTATTTCTCCATGATCTTGTTCTTAACATTTATGAAAACATCAACTCCCCTCGGGGAGCTCCTTTGAAAAACCTGTGAAAATGTAAAAGTAAATGTGAGTACAAGGTACCATGTTCAAGTCCCTAGGTACTTACCCATGGTTGTACGTTATGGGGAACACAATTCACCTAGGAGTTATAGTGGTAAAAATCGAGATCAATCTTATGTCACATGAGTACGAGCCCAACCTAATTGTCGATTTCTCTAGACAAAAATAAATAAATAACAAAAACCATCCCAACCCCAATGAACAATATATTGCCTCATCCTTAAGGGGTTCTATTAATAAATCCAAAGCAAAGAAAGAAAAAGGAATAGGCTCCTTATCCTATTGTGTCATATTTGCACATCCTTCAATCCTATCCCAAGTTTTTCTTAAGGGGGGATGTTAGGATATTCCGACACATAGGAAATAGTTAAGTATAACTTGGTCTAGTATAGAGTTAGGTAAAGTGTGTTTCTTTACTATGTACTTTTGTAACTTACAATCTGATGGTCACAATATGTTGTAAACATGAAGTGATCCGACGGTTCATTCTCTCCTCGGTATTACTGACACTTGATCTGTGGCTTAACACCCGATTGGTCCATGATCTCTATTTAAAGAGCATGGAGGGTCATTTGTAAGGTGACCGTTCATGAAAGAAGTTTATGTAAATTTTATTTCTTTTATTAATAAATTGCCTGAAGTGGTTGTGTTGGCTCAAGCCTTGGACTGTTTTCCTCTTTGAGGGTTTTAACCACATCAAGAATACCGGTGTATTGATCTGTGATCTGTTTGTGAGTGGTGTCCTTTGTTGTTCTATCTGAGGAACTTACCTTGTAAATTCCTACATGGTATCAGAGCTATTTGAGGGCCGCATCCGTTGGTGATCCAAATCGGAAGCCGATACCATGATACCATGTAGGAGTTTACAGGGTAAGTTCCTCAAACAGAACACCAAAGGACATCGCTCACAAATAGATCACAGATCAATACACCAGTATTCTTGACGTGGTTAAAACCCTTAAAGAGGGAAACAATCCACGGCCTAAGACAACACGACCACTTCAGGCAATTTATTAATAAAATAAATAAAATTTACATAAGCTTCTCTCATGAATGGTCACCTTACAAATGACCCTCCATGCTCTTTAAATAGAGATCATGGACCAATCGGGTGTTAAGCCATGGATCAAGTGTTGGTAATACTAAGGAGAGAATGAACCGTCAGATCACTTCATGTCTAGAACATATTGTGACCGTCAGATTGTAAGTTACAAAAGTACATAGTAAAAAAACACACTTTACCTAACTCTATACTAGACCAAGTTATACTTAACTATTTCCTATGTGTCAAAATATCTTAACATCCCCCCTTAAGAACAACTTGGGATAGGATTGAAGGATGTACAAATATGACACAATAGGAGAAGGAAGGAGGCATTAGAGCCTATTCCCCCTTAGTGACAACTTCCTGAACTCCAACCATAAATCAAAGTTTAGTAAACTTCGCCTCTGTGAGAGCCTTTGTAAAGATGTTTGCAACTTGATCATCAGTTGAACAATATTGCACTTCAAGAACATGGTCATGAATGAGCTTTCTGATGAAGTGCATGTGTAGTTCAATGTGTTTGTTGTGCTAATGTTGGATTGGATCTTTGCATAGTTGAATGGCACTTTGATTATCACACCAAAGTGTAGTCGAATGCTATTGCTGAAAGCCAAACTCTGACAGGATCTGAAGAAGCCACAAGGCTTCCTTACTAGATTCTATGGCGCCACGATACTCTACTTCTACTGAAGAAAGAGAAATGGCACTTTATTTCTTGCAAGCCCATGTAATAGGTCTAGAACCAAGAGTGAAACATAATCTGTAATAGACTTCTGATCATCAAGGTCACCAGCCCAATCTGAATCAGCGAAACCAACCAATAAAGGAGATGCTTCTGCACTGTAATGAATCCCAAACTGAACTGTACCTCGAACATAACAAAGTATTCTTTTAGCTTCTTTCCAATGACTTTCATCTGGGTTTTTCATAAACTGAGCAATAAGGCCAACAACAAAGGAAAGGTCACGACGAGTATGGGTCAGATACAAAAGTTTTCCTACAAGCTGATGGTATAAGGTAGCATCAACTTCAGGGGAAGTACAAGTGACTGAAAGTTTGGCTCCATACTAAAAGGGAGAAGGGGCTGGCTTACAGTCTTCCATGTGAAAGTGGCGTAGAAGATCACAGGCATACTTGGACTGGGAAAGGGAGATACCTTCCTTGGATTGCAAGACTTGAAGGCCAAGAAAATAATGCAAGTATTCTAAGTCTGTCATTTCTAACTACTTTTTAAGGCTGGACTTCACATGCTTTATAAGGTTGGGATCACTACCAGTAAGGATAAGATCATCAACATAAAGAACAAGAATGATAAGAGACTTACCCACTTTCTTAGTGTAGACAGTATTGTTAGAATGACACTTAGAAAAGCCAGTATCTAAAAGAAAGTTATCCATTTTGGCATACCAAGCTCGAGGGGCTTGCTTGAGACCATAAAGGGATTTCTTAAGCTGACATACAAGGCTGGAGTCTGTTTGTATAAATCCAGGAGGTTGTTCCATATAGATTTTTTCATGCAAGTCCCCATGCAAGAAGGTGGATTTAACATCCATCTGATGGACTTCCCATTTTAAAGAGGTGGTAAGGGAAAGAACAAGGCGGATAGAGTTCATTTTGGCAATAGGGGAGAAGGTTTCAGTATAGTCAATGCCTTCAACTTGTGAAAAACCCTTAGCAATAAGATGAGCTTTATGTTTATCAACTTTTCCATCTGGTCCAAACTTGGTTCTATAAACCCATTTGCATCTAACAAGTCTTCGTCCCTTTGGAAGAGGAACAAGATCCCATGTATCATTTTCCAATGATGAACGATATTCTTCATTCATAAATGCATCCCAATATGGATGGCCTGAAGCTTCTGCAAAGGTGTCACACAATTTGTTAAAGCTTCAGCCAATAAATAAGAGGCTCTATCGAATTGAGAACGTGTACGTCGTTGACCTGCAGGATCACTTGCAAGAGCACCTGCTGCATCCCAAGTAGCACGGACCCATTTTGGAAGCTGAGGAGCTGAAGGAGGATCCTAAGAAGGTGGGGGAGGATTGTCATCCTCGCTGTCATCATCTGAAGAAGAAATATTTTCAGAAGTAGAAGGGATAGAGAGAGGTGGCACATCCGCCGAACTAGGCTCGTAGGCCAATATATTTTCATCAAACTTTACATCTCTTCTAATGATAACATTTTTGGACTTAATTGGAATAAGTCTATATCCTTTGACATCTTCAGAATATCCAACAAAAATACATTTTTCACTCTTAGGTTCTAAAGCTTTATGTTTCTCATCTAGAATATGGGCCCATGCTTCACTTCCAAAAACACAAAAGTGACTTACATCTGGTTTAATTGAGCTCCATGCTTCTTCTAGAATGATATTCTTTAAAACCTTAGTAGGAGGGAATTTACTATGTAATTTGCACAGTTAATTGCTTCTGCCCAAAAATTAAGACTAAGTCCTTTAGATTGAAGCATAAAATTAGCCATTTCCTTTAAGGTGCGATTTTTCCTTTTAGCTACACCATTTTGTTGTGGAGTATATGGAACAATATGTTGCACTTGAATTCCTTGCTTAGTGCAAAAGTTAATGAATTTCTTGTTAACATATTCTCCGTCATTATCAGATCTTAGCTTAAGAATTTGATGTCCAGATTGTTTTTCAACAAAGGCCTTAAAATCCAAGAACATGTTAAATACTTCACTCTTGAGTTTTAACAAGTATACCCAAGTGCGTCTGGAGAAATCATCAATGAAAGTTAATAAATACTTGTAGCCAGAGAATGAAACAATTGGAAGTGGACCACATAAATCACTATGCGCAAGTTGTAAAGGGGCTGAGGCGTGCCAAGAGGCACATTTTCAAAAACTATCTTGATGATGTTTTCCGAGTACACATCTGGAACAAACACCATCTTTGCAAGATATCATAGGAAGACCTGTCACCATATTTTCTTTACATAGATTTTGAAGGGAGCGATAGTTTAAGTGACCAAATCACTCATGCCAAAGTTTGCTCACTTCATCATTAAGAGCAACAAATACCGAGGGAAGTGTTGATGACCCAAAGTTGTTAAACTTATACAACCTTGTAGAATCATCAACAATTCCAGTAGCTAAAATCTGTCTAAGATCTCTTAGGTCCTTAATTACAACATCATGAGGTGAAAATTCAACGATTTTACCATCATCTGAATGAGTTATTTGATATATAGATAGAAGGTTGCAGGATAAGGTTGGAACACATAATACATCATTAAATTGACCATTGTCTAGATGAACAGTTCCAGTCCCTACAACACTAAGAGATCTATCATCACCAACATATATATTTTTGGTGTTACAATCATTTAAAGAATAAAACATGGATTTGTTTTTGGCCATGTGATATGGATTTTTCATTGTTGCTTCAAAGGCTTCCATCTTCTTAAAGCATTTGGATTCGAAGTGGCCATCTTGATTACAAAATTTGCAATGTCTATCAATCTTGTTCCCTTTTCCTTTATTTTCCTTATCATTTTGTTGAATTGATTTTTCATTTTGTGAATGAAATTGCTTAGGACCCTTGTTTAGTTTAGGACCATTCTTTTTAGATACTATTTCTTAGGATTTTTTGAATTTGGTTGTTGTTGGGAAGCTAAGGCTTTCTTAGAAGAGTTTCCAAGATTAGGAAGGCCAATATGTAATAGTTTTTCTTGTTCTCTTATTAAAGAATCACAAAAGGCATCAAAGGAGGGGACTTGTAGTCTTGTCCTTGAGAAATAAAGGCTTCTCTAGTAGAATGGAAGGTGGAAACAAACACAGAGTAGGCTGGTCCCAACTTAGTAAGAATGGAATAGATAAGGCTACCATCTTCTTTCTTAACCTTAACACCTTCCAAGAGAATTCTAAGGGTCTTGAACTTGGACAAAAAAACTTCAATGGAAGAAAAATTATTGGGGTCCAACATAAGCAACTCATTTTCAAGTTGATGGGCTCTAATTTCATTTTTAATTCCAAAAACTTTAGTGAGTTGTTTCATTGCTTCATTAGGGGTATCAAGTTCTGCGATATGGAATCTAAGGTCTGGAGAAATAGACATCCCTATCAACCCACGTGCTTGATCTTGTCTATTTTCCCATTTGGCTGCCTTATCTTCATCTTTAGGTTTAGTTTCTTGGCCTGAGGCTATTCTGTAAAGACCTTTGCTTCTAAGTAAATCCACAATGTAGGACCACCATTGGAAGTAGTTGGTGCTGTCAAGAATAACTTGACATGGACTTTCCATTTTAACAGAAACTAAAGTTGTAGATGCTGAAACTAAGTGTTCCAATGGAAATATCTCGAAAAATTAGGCCGATTAAAAAAAAAAAACGGCTTCCAGATGAAGAAGTTATGGCTTTTTGAAGAAAAGTTGTTGAAGATGCCGACGAAGTGCGTGAATGTGCAGAAGTGAATGATAATGTTATATTTAAAAAAAAATCCCCCCATTTCCAAACTTAATCTAATTAGTTCACTTTAAAAATAAAAAATAAAAAGATTTTATGTGACCCACTTTTATAAATAAGTGAAAGTTACTTTTACAATGGTACTTTATGAGCTACCTACTAAATTGTAACTCAAATAAAAGATAAAGAGACTTTAGAATTATAAGTAATCACTTTTTATAATGGGTGAGAACATTTTTACATAAAGTAACTTTAAAACATAAGTTACATGTGTTTTTTGAAAAAGTAACTCAACAAAAAGAAAGACTTGAACTCAAGACCTCTATTCTCATAAAGTAACTTTGGACCAAGTGAGCTAATTTAAAATGTTAGTAATTTTTGGAAAAGAGAAAAGGGTTTTTTTTAGTCACTGAAGCTTTGGGGTGCGTGCTTACTTGAAAAAACTACTTTTGCTTACAAAACAAAAACCACGAAACTCAACACGGACATACAAAAAAAACCAAACCTTATGGCTTGAAGATTTTGCTGGAAACTAAATATTTCCTCAATGTTTCTGATTTTCTGAGATCACACTAAGGCGCGACGGAAAAGAGCATACGCATGAGAAAAATCTTTCCTTTCTATTTTTGATTTGCCCAAATCGCACAGTCGCGGGACAAAGAGCATACACAGAAATGAAAGGTATAGATCTGGTAATAAAAAACAGAGAAATAAATAATTAAAACTGCAAATAAAGATTGTATACCTCCAGATCTTAAAAATGACGTAGCTAGGGCTACTGGAAACCTTTTTGCGTGAAACGAAAGGGGTTCCTCACTGGAATAGATGTTGCTAACACAATAGAGCAGTCCTCTCAGCCCGAAAGCAGTAAGAAACAATAGATCTAGGAAATGACAGTCGGATGCAGTTGTACTAGCTTCCGATTTGGATCACCAACAGATGCGACCCTCAAATAGCTCTGATACCATGTAGGAATTTACAGGGTAAGTTCCTTAGACAGAACACCAAAGGACACCGCTCACAAATAAATCAAAAACCAATACACCAATATTCTAGACGTGGTTAAAACCCTCAAAGAGGGAAACAGTCCACAGCTTGAGCCAACACGGCCACTTCAGGCAATTTATTAATAAAAGAAATAAAATTTACATAAGCTTCTCTCATGAACGGTCACCTTACAAATGACCCTCCATGCTCTTTAAATAGAGATCATGGACCAATCGGGTGTTAATCCACGGATCAAGTGTCAATAATACCGAGGAGAGAATGAACCGTCGGATCACTTCATGTCTAGAACATATCGTGACCGTCGAATTGAAAGTTACAAAGTACATAGTAAAGAAACACACTTTACCTAACTCTATACTAGACCAAGTTATACTTAACTATTTCCTTTGTGTCGGAATATCCTAACAAAAGACAAAGTAAAAGGTGGAAAAATTAGTGCCAAGGAAAGGGACACTCAAGTATATGCAAGCGCTCCCTTCATAAAGGTGCTCATGGATGAAGGTTTTTGCATAACCTAGTATAAGACTATGAAACCGCTCATGAATTACACCCCATGGCATATCACTTATCATTTACACCTATGGATTGAAGGGTCGACCTAAGAATTGTTCCTCCCCTAAGGTTTAAATCACTTAATAGGGACATTTGATGATCATCCCATTGCCCAAATTTTGAAACTTGTATAATATCTTCAGCTAATGTGAAATTTGAAGAAAATACTTTGTGTGAGACACTTACATGGATGACATTAAATATGGTACAATTTTTATGCTTGACTGAATTTTATGATCATGTTAGCTGATTTTACTTGAGTCTTTGAGCCCATACTTGATGATGAGCTGCATATGGTCATGTTCCTTTGGAGGACATTGAGGTTGCTTCACTCATGTTACTTTGATGTTGTTAAGACGCCCTTTAGAGGAGCCTTCCACCACACCTTTGATCTCGTATATTGACTTGAGGATGATTTGGCATGCTTCGAGTAACACTTCTACACCTCTACCACCTAAAGCATTTCCCATTGGAGCTAGGGCATTGCCCCTAGAGGGTGATGATGTACCTTTGCTTGAAGAGGTGACATTGGGGATTGAGAGGGAACCTTTTAATGATTGGAGATGATTTTTGGGCCCCCTTGATGAGGAGATGCACCTTTTCATTATGATACATGAATTTTGGGGTACCTTTAGCCCTATTTGGAGATGAAATCACCTTTGGAGGAACCTTTACTCACACGTGTGGGTTAATTTGAGGATAACTTTATGTCATATCATTAAGGAGGTTATTTTTAGGGTTGGCTTGATGAGATATCCACCTTGCATCATGGATTTCATGTTTTTTAGGCCTTTAGCATAACTTGAGTACAATATATTGGTTACCCTAGTATACATAAGGGAGTGACTTACTCATTTGGGTCACTGTACACTCGAAGATCATTTATCTCTTACTGAGCATCTTTTCTCTAGTTCATTATGGAGTACTAGTTGAACAACTTCTCTTGGGGACTCTTGTGACGCGGATTAATCCCTTTTCATGCATGGTTATGGTGAATCTTGAATGAAGGCATAATGAAGTAAGTAGGTTGACTTGTTATATCTTAGTTTCATGTTTTAATGGGTGGATGATTCTTGTTTTAAGCTAGTTAGCATGGTATTTTTTTCACATTCCTTGCTAAACTAACCCTTCTTCCAAAAATTTGAGAAAATAACATGTTAACTCCTTCCCTTAGGTTGTCTTGAAAGTCGAGATCCTTAATATTAAACCTTAGGGTAAATAGGTTTATTTACCCTATTTTATTTAACTCTTGTTTCTACTCCAAGGAAACCCTAGATTAGTTTGTTCCTAGACTCCATTAGCCCTATATTGAGAAGGCGTTAGTCATATTTCTTCTGGCATTCATAACCAACCATAAAACCATTTTTTATTTTGTTTTAGGGTAACCTAGGGTTAATTACAACAAAATCCTTATATATTCAACATTTATTGACCTATATGTGAGTGACCTAGGGTTAGGAATTGTTTTGAGAAGATTGGATAATTAAATTTTCACATTTCATGTGCAATTTCTAGCCATTAATTAGGGTTGATGGCTACGGTTTAATTTTTGTTATATTTCATTTTGTCTGTTGAAATTTTTATAATTTATTCTCTTATTCACTCATAAATTTAACCTTCATTTTACACTTTATTATCATAGTTTTCAGGGCTAAATTTGCTATTGTCATTAGCTACGAGATTGCTACAATTTTGATGATCATCTAGATAATTTATGCTATTTTGGTGTAATTTATTGTTTGGTGTGTTCGAGAAATTTATTTGAGCCTTTATTGGTCAACTTGAATCTCTATATTGAGCCATAATAGAATTTGAACCCAAATTTGGAAGTTACACTCTTGTCCACCCTAAAACCTAATTTGTTATTCTTATCATTGGGTGGAAATTAGTTTAGAACCCTAGAGGATGCTTAACTTGAGGTAATTGGGTTATTTGATTCCTGAGATCTATTAGGGAATCCTTCCTTGTATTTGATTGTGTCCATCACTAAAAGAAGGGAGTTTTTGCTGAGGTGACAAGGGGGACACTCCCACTTTTTCACTCTATCTATGTCATCTAGTGAGGATTTGCACTATGGTGCTAAACTTTGTTGTAACATGGTTGAGCACTAAAAGGAGGAAAAATATGGTTAGGGGATTTTAGCAATGAGTAATGCATGTCAAACAATAAGTTAGCCTTTAAATCCCAATGACGAGGAGATATGTGTCTATGTTTTTATGATTATATGATCATGATATTGTTATATCCTTTAATATAAAGTTTAATGATTTCTAAGTTGTATGTTTTTATACTCCAAAACTAATGATTAAGTAATTACTTAATAGCCAAAGGAGTTGGATCCAATGGTGAAATGTGAGAAGTTTTTCGCCGTTAGGTGAGATTTAATTCCCGTGAGGGCCTAACTTGGAGCCATGGGGACACCTTGAGGTAGTGGTCAAACGCGTGGTTGCACCTAGAGAGACTATATTAAATGGTCTTGTGACTCGTACATGCATAAGTTGATCAAATCCCATCCCCATGTCCTCCTTAATTTTATTAATAAGTCCCTAGGGGCAAATCAATTGGCGATCATCGTGATAATGAAGTGTTATATACCATGAGATTCAAAGTTCAAATCCCCTCAATTTATTCATGGGTTGCATGCTGGGGGCGACGTGGTTCACCTAGAGTTATAATGATAGTGGTCAGAATCGACCTCGTGTCACACGAGTACAAGACCAAACCAATTGCTAATTCCTCTAGTAAAAAAAAAGTAATTACTTAATAATAATTTGGCTCAAATTTTCATTTTGATATCTCTTTATAATTGAATGGCTATATTACATGCTCATTTTTTAATATAGTCACACATCCCCCTAAGTCGAGTGTTAGGGATGAGTGAAGGAATGTTTGGGCTTGCATCTTTGATGATAGAGTACTTGAAATCCTCCACGACTCTCACGACAACAATAGGTGGTGGGATACAAAATCCAATGCTCCCTGCAGACAATGGGGCGACAGTTAATTGGGTTCCTATGACATAATGACCAACTATGGAAAACAAGTGACATTCATGGCCAATGTATAGTTGATCATGCTATTGTCTCCTACACAATTGCTCAATATCTACACATTTTGTGGGATAATTCTATGTTAACAAGAAATGATGGGCTCTTGTCCCTCGACATCCTTCATTGGTTCAAGGTTTATATAACCTAGGGTTATAATAGGTTTCCATGATGGTTTTATCATAAGGTTTTCTCTAATTCCTAGAATTTTCTTCCTCTATTTCGTTCTTCTCGAGCTTACTATCTATCTTTCCTTTTGCTTAATGTTCCCATGACATGCATAAGGTCTGGAAGATAGGGTCATTGTAGACATAAAGGCCTCTATGGTTGTAAAGTCCAGGAAGCCGCCTAGGAAGCAACGAGTGTATACTAGGAGTGGAGTCCCCCATATAACCAAGTGAAAATTGTAATTGTTGTGGTTGAAATTCAGATAAGTAAGTGCTATATACATGATTGGGATATCGATGAAAAGATTGGAAATTATGTACAAGATGTGGATGATTTGAGAGCTACAGATACTAAAGTAGTAGAAGACTATGGAGCTTTATTTGCATTCCAAGACCATGGTGTGGAAATTCCGTAAGACAAAGATGAAGCCAAGGAGGAAGGGTTGTTGCACTTGGAGGAAATTATGTTCCAACTCAAGGAAATAAACCTAATCTCCTCTCCTCCTCTTCTCAAGCTCCTATCAAGCATGTTTCTAATCATGAGGAACAACAGACCTCTCCTAAAGCTAAATTCATTACCACAGATTGATAGATATATGGTTAGACATTTAGTTTTTTGTTATGTTTTGTATAGGATTTTATTATTTCATAGAGACTGGCATCTTAAGTATACATAGGTTATTATTGCTTGTCTAGGTACTCTGTTAATTTTGAACTTGCCTTAGACATTATGAACAAACAATTTGTATTTCTATTGTTGTTCAAGTTTCAAGTGATTAGCTAGTAGCTAAATTTTGCATTGTATTTTGACATTATTGATTAATCAATATAATAAAAAACCTATCTTACAAATAAAAAGTCACACATCACATTGTTTTTTTTGTAAGGTTAGGCAATCACTTTATATTAATTTGCAGAAGAAAGGACACATAATAGATGCCCAAAAGCTACTAGTCTTCCACTTAGAAACCTGGACCAATATCAGAGTTTCAAAATTTTAACCTTGGATATTGCCAATGATATAAGTCTATCATCTAAAGTAAAAACATAACTAATAAAAACATATTGCCAAATATTAATAGTTAGAACTACACCATTTCCACTATAACAAAAATGCAAGATTTCCTCATCATGTTATCCAGAAGGAGAGTCCACCTAGATTGGTGGTTGTGAGTTTTTGTCTTCCTCGAATGGAGTGAAGGTGATGCCTTTCATGTGCTTGGCCAAGACAAAAACTTTGTTATCCAATTTCTCTAGTTTATCCGAAACCTGGCATAAATCCCACGCTCGACCACCCACCATGGGGGAACACACATCACATTGTTATATTAATTAAAAATTAAGAGATATACATACAAAGAAAAAATAAATTTGGGTTCATCTTGGGTGGTTGGGTGGAATGATTGTCATCCCCTTATCCCACTTTTATATTTCCTCCTCCTAGATATGTAGGGGAGGGATGCCAGTCGTTGCACGCCCTCCCTGTCACAACATCAAACGACCACCCAACATTGAATCACCTATACGACACGTGTCCAACGCATCGTCCCACTTGTCATGGTAGCTGGGGAATTAACCGACACCTCATTTCTCGTGTTTTCCCCCGTCAATTAAGGTTTAGGGTTTATTGTGTTTGAATCCTTTGTTATTTTGCTTGGGGTAGGTGTGTGGGTGTTCTTTTGCCCCAAATGTTGTTCGGATGGCACCCTGATGTTGGTCAACATACACTCGGTGATTGCGCTTGAGCGATTTCATTGCTGAGAGAAGTAGTTTGTGTGCTGAGAGAAGTGGTTTGTGTTTTGTTCAGGGGTTCGACTGTTGTGGTTTAGGGTTTCATTTTTTATGCCTTATTGCTCCATTGCTATGGCGCACCAATGCTTGGTACAGTCATTTTCTCTCTACCCAGCCCCAGATTTCAGCCAACTCAACAATGGACATGATGGACATGGGTTTTTCACGCTCCAGTGGGTTTTTTTGAGGGTAATTTCTCTTGCTTGTGAATTTTTTAGGCATTTTCACTGGTTCATTTGCAGTTATTTTTTACACCTTTGTGATTTTTGCTGCAGGTAAGCTCGGTGTGGTTTGTAGGTGAGGTGTGGCGAGGGGTCGAGGTCTTCGACACTGATGCAACGAGGTTTGTGCATCTTGGTGGCTTCGTCGATGGTTGTCCGATAGGATTCCATTCCTATTAGCTGCTAACTTTGTGTTTGTAAACACATTCAAACCATGGGAAGTTTGCACTCTTTGGTGTTTTTATGGTTACAGTTCAATGTAATTTTTCTTTCTTGGGTTCACTGAATTTATTCGTGAGCATAGGGTTCACTGTAAGTTTTTCCCTGTTTTTATGCTTAAGCTTCACTGTAATTTTTTTAGGGTTTTTTTGCATGGGGTTCACTATAAAATTTTCCTATTTTTATGCTTAGGGTTCACTGTAAATTTTGCATACATTTTTTTGAGTGGGTTTCACTGAATTTTCGCTTGGGGTTCACTATATTTTTTGAGGGTTTTATGCTTAAGGCTCACTATAATTTTTGCGAGGATTTTTTGCTTGTGGGTCTTTATAAATTTGAGAGACCCTCATCTTTTGAGCCTGATGACCGAAGAGTAGGAGTACTTTTGAGCCTGAAAACCTTCTTTGTCAACATTCCATGGCCTTGGTCACGCCTTGGGTGGAAAATAAAGATATAAAAACGATACTTTCTTTGGGGGTTTATATATTTCTCAAGGTTGTTCATTTGATCTTTCAAAAGTTGTCAAATCCCTCACCCGTAGGTAGTAATTGGGCCCTAATCCAATGCACATTTTATGATTACTTCCATCTCACTAGGAAGATTTTGGGGTTCACCTTCGTTTGTTATCTTGGGTTGCTTATAGTTTAGCGATGGTAGTCTTTTTCGCCATTTTTTTCTGTTTCTTTTATTTTCTCTGCATATACAAAGAGGCATTGCAATATGGTTAGATACGCCCCTATAAAGACCTCTATCCCAACCTTCCTATTAGAGGTACTAGACTTTCTGAAGATCCATGTTGCAATATCTTGGTGTGTTGTGCAGAGCGGTTGATTTGAAAGAACTCAATGAGACAAATGAGAGGAGATATAACATGGGTAACTCGCAGGCCTCCCAATTGAGGATCTCTCACCCATTTTAGAATTTATGACTTGGTATTTCAATAGTTTCGAGCCACTCCCCGTGGTACCTTGGACATTGCAAATTCCACTGTAATTTTGTCTGATTTGTTTTCAATTTTTGTGAACGATGTCTATTTTTGTGATCTATGTTTCTCTGGTGAACTATGCCCTAACAGGAAGAGTCAAGATTTAAGTTGGACATTGAACCTATTTTGTTTTAAGTAATGAAAGTAAGGTCAATTTTTTCTTCTTGAGAAAAAAGGGAGTAGCCGCTTTGCTCAATTTTCATTTACATAAATCTCATGTTGATTCGGTTTGAGGCATAATCATAAAGTCCGTTAAGAAAAAGAATCGCAATTGTTTGGCAGCTTCATAGTTTCTATCTCCTTGCTGAAGGCATATATTTGGAAAACTAGCCTTGATATTAAACCTCCTTACAATTAACTTATGCTTGAAAAGATAGAAAGTTATACAAAAAATGTGTAGCTTAAATGAGGTTGTAGGCTTACTCAACAATTTAATTTACACGTGACACTAATATTTAATCCACTTGTTTGTCTTGATTTTGAATCATGATATACATTTCATTTGACTATTAAGTATTGACATGAGTTGTGGAGTTAAAAACACCTTGGGATAAACAAATTTGCTTAATTTGTAATACTAAGGAAGTTGAGGATGAGTTCCATTTTGAGTTTGTGACTTTTCAACATGCCTAAATGCTTCTAGGATTATTTCTTGTCATCCACTACATTTTTCCCACATTTTCTTCTCTGGTCATAACAAGACAATTGTGAATTTGTTTGATTAAAAAGTTTTGAATTTGTTTGATTCAATGGAGTCATGGAAAATCAAGTTTTTTAATAGATTGTGTGGTATTCTTTCTTTTCATCCATTGTGTTTTGATCACATTTTCTTCTCTGGTCATAACAAGCCAGTTGTGAATTTGTTTGATTGTGTGGTATTCTTTCTTGTCATCCACTGCATTTTCCTCACAGTTTCTTCTCTGGTCATAACAGGACAATTGTGAATTTGTTTGATTAAAGAATTTTGAATTTTTTGATTCAATGGACTCATGATGTTTATAATTAACCCAATTGCAATGGAAGCAGAGCTATCCCCTATAAGCATTGTCAAATGGAATTGAATGTATTTTCAATTTGTAATAGTGAGGGAGAAATTAGGAGGTTGAAAATGACCACCAAAATAAATGGAATCATGATGTTTGCATCGACTTGGGTTTTTACTGTTACTGTTCACTGTTTTGTGGAGTTTTCAAATTATATAAAGTAAGTTGTTCATGATTCCATTATTCCCTCGTTTGTCATTTATTTAACAACTCAAAGAAAAATATGATGTTGTGGATCATTTGGTATGTAAAGGTAGAACAAAAATTCCATTTGCATTCTCAGCTAGGATTTCTCCATTCAAATAGACTATGAATGTTGCTTCTAAAATGGCTTTTGATTACAATGTTGCAAACAATATGGAATAAAACGACCTAGATTATAAGCCAAAATCCTCATGTGACAAGAAAAAGAGGCAATCCATCCAAAATCCACATCATAATGTGGTTACAACAAAAAACATATCACACCCCTATTCTTGATGGCCTCCAGAATCTTTAGTGCCCAAACTTTTTGAGTTTCCTGCTTGATCCAAGTAGGTTGGCCTACCTAATAGTGGCTGATTAGGATGTGTTGCATTGCTACCATATAATTGAGTCCAATTTTCCTCTTGTAGCCATGGAGGAATTGAGTGCAAATAACTCACAACTACTAACCCTTGCATTAAGTGGAGGTGTTTGATAAGAATACATAGGATTGACACCTACACTGGTAGGAATATAGCAAGTGGGTAAACCCCCATTCTGATATTGAGGCACTTGAATGTTTATGAGGTCTTGGAATAATGGTGTATTATTTGCAATTTGGTCCAATGTGATTGACATCATCCTCGTTTCATTAATTGTGCTTACATCATTGTCAACTGCCACCCCTCTTTCTCTTTGAAGCATTTGTTGAGCCTTTCTTACTTCCTTTTCTTGCCTTGCTATTTGTTTTTTATGGTCCTTCTCTTTCCTTCTTTCTCTCTTTCAAGCCCTTCCTCTGCTCGAAGTTGAGTTGCGACAATCCTTGCTACCTTCTTTTCCTTGGTTAAGGCTTTCTTTTTCTATTTTAATTCTTGAATGTCAAGTTTCTTTTTTCAAACTCAACTAATAGGGCTATATAGTCTTCTGAGGTGAGTAACTATGAACTTCGGCCCAAACGAAGACTACCTGGTGTTCCATGCTTTTTTTTCATTGACACTATCTCTACTGGTAGCTTTAGGAACCGACCAAGTAACTTCTCATTCCCTGTGTCCTGCATGTCATTGGTTGAAACTTGCCTTTCAATATCCAGGACAACTAATTGAACTATATTTTTCCCTTCATATGATTCCTCATGATGTGCACTATCTTATTCCATTGATCTATTATCCACACAAAAAATGAACAATTTCGTTGTTCAATTCTACTGGTTGTGAAGGCATGTTCATTCTTTCTTCATTCGTTTTTGAGACACCGTATTTGTTTATATTCATTGTGGCTTTTGCCAACCATGATGGTGGGGTTAATTGGCTTGGCAATGTCAATTGGTCATTGTTACTTCCTAGTGTAATATCAACAATTTATTTTTCAATCACATTATCATTGTCAGTTGCATGATTAACAAAGTCATTAAGAATATTGACAACTGAAGTTCCATGTGCTTTAGTTGGTAGAACAACCTCCGTGTTAGTACCAATTGGTTCATGATTATATTTATTTTCACTTACCTATTGATCATCATCACCATATAAGTGTCCTTGAGAGAGGGAAATTATATTATAAGCTGCAACTGCATCTTCCTGTTCATCCACTTCTTCTTGCATTTCAACATCTACTTGGACATGCCCTTCTTCTTGAACATTTACATGAAACGATTGGCTACAACCAGTATCATGCATAAGAGCATCATAGTTTAGTGGCCATATTCCAGTCCTCCTAAAGCCAAACTTGATATTTGATGGTGTGATAGCCCTTTTAAAGGATTTACTTCCAAGCTCTGCTAGCTCAAACCTTTTCATCTCTAATCCTAGATTCTTTGCCATCCATGCAACTTGCTCTGACCTGAAATAGTTCTTGAAAGGACCAAACACACTAACATCAAGGGGTTGCAATCTGTGAGTGGTATAAGCAGGCAATGTGAATAGGTCGATGCCCAAATTGTTTGCCTCCTCAATTGTTTGCACAACAATTTGGCTTCCATGATCATCTAAAATCAATACATGTACATTTTCAGGTGAGACACCACCTAGAATAGATGCAACAAAGTGACAAAGCCAATTTAAAAAAATTTCCTTAGTCATCCATGCATGCACTTGATTCAAAGTTTTGTAAATAGTTTTTCAATTGATTTTTACCTTTGAATAGATAAAAGCCTCGGATTGAAGTGCCAATTGCATTGACACAACATAGAATAGTTATCCACTCCTTGCTCTTAGGCAAAAACCTTTGGCACATTTCGGCTTCCTCACTTGGGAATTACCTGCATGCCACAATTCCTTCCTTCTTGTAAACATGTTTCGTCACAGTTCTATGTATGGTATGCAACATAAGAATACTTAATGTATGTACTAGAAATAACTTCATAGAATTTAGACACAGTTGCGGGGCATAAATTTAAAGCTCAGTCTTTGTCAAGGCCCTAAGTTGTACGCAATACAAGTTCTGGGTGCCTTTTTTTAAACCCAAACCACCATGATTTACCAAGAAACCCATCTTTGAATGAATTTGGCCTCCCCTAATAGATTTGAGCAACTGTGGATTTGAGTTGCATCAACTCTAGCCCATGTCCTATTTGGGCCATCTCCTTACACCACTCAACCACCTCGGTCTCCTCCTATTCAGTGATAACTGTAAGAGGCCCTCTACATTTTGTATTAATTATCCCATTTATCTAATATTGTATCGATGAGGGAGGAATACAGTGTTTTTTGGCAAATGCTTGAACTAAATATCCATTAAACTCTATGTCATCAATTGCAGGTAACAAGTCTTTTTTTTTCCAACCTCTTATGGCATTGATCTTCTTAGTTGAACTTTCCCCTTAGACTATGGTTGATGGTGGATCTGTGTTTGATGGTGGGACAACATCAAACTCTATCATGGCCATCCTCAACAAAATTGTTGGGAGCATTGTTGACATTCACATCACATGTTCCTTCCTCATCCGATGAAGGGCATTGCAGCTGGGCACCACTGGTCACTCACCTTCCACTTTTCCTTGTACAAGAAACACAACTAAATATTGGCACATATGCAACTACTTGCAAATTTATTTCATACATTTAGTTAACAATAATTGAAATTATGCTTTCATACAGGCAATTAACAATTCACAAAAAAAATAGAAACACCTTAAATTGTTCAACCTCATGTCCATGAACACTTACTTTACCAACATAAAATTCAATCAATCAATTTCTTTTTAATGGTTAGTGATTCTCGTATTGTGGGAATGGTTCTTAGTTTGCCAATATTGTTA
The DNA here is from genome assembly GCA_031772625.1 of Pinus tabuliformis. Taxonomy (NCBI): domain Eukaryota; kingdom Viridiplantae; phylum Streptophyta; class Pinopsida; order Pinales; family Pinaceae; genus Pinus; species Pinus tabuliformis. The sequence continues at coordinate 530,120,118 of CM062814.1, forward strand.
TTCCTATAGATAACAATCTCCATGCATGAAGGAAGTTGTAGGCTTGCCTTGCTAAAGGAATTTAGCAACTCAATAGAGCTATAGGTTTTATTGAGCTGCTAATTTCCTTTAAAAATGTTGAGCCTCATGTCCATGAACACTGACTTTACAAACACAAAACTCGATCAATTTCTTTCTAATGGTTAGTGATTCTCCTATTGTGGGAATGGTTGTGTTTCATGCTATAGCAAATATTCATGTTTAAAAACAACAACATAAATCTATGTTGGGTTGGGCATTAAACTGATGTGATTCCTAAAACTGAAACCTTGTTGGGCCTACAATTTTCTACATGCCTCTTAGCCTAGAATCATCAACTCAAAACCTAGATAGTGGTAGAATTGGAAAATTCATCTAGAGGTGGTAGAGGAGGTGTTCCAAGGTTAGAAGCTCTCTCATAGAAAATTTTGTATGTTCTTAGATGGGGCCTCAAAAGGAAAAATAGGTCGATGGTAGGTGTAGGAGGATCATTTTCAAAAAGTTTATTTTGAATTGGGGACCAAATAAGGCAACCAATAATCAGGCATAGGAATTTGTTTTATATCAAGTGATCCTTCTCCCCGATTGCTTAATAACTTCTTTTAATTCCTAGTCAACGTTATAGATGCCATCATATGACTAAGCCAAGTGGCCCATTGAATTTAAGATGTAAGGCTAGAATTCAAAAGGAATTACAACCTCTATACCATTGCATAATTCAACCTTTATGAAGAGCAACTCTATTAATTTAGTTTTATTGTAACCCCAAGATATGGACACCCCCAATTAATTTCTAGTGTTATATCCTCAGAGGTGGTAATCCTCGTAGCATCTCTCCCCAATATGTGCTCAATGAATTTTTGGAGTGTTTCACAACTTTGTTAGCTGAAAAGGTGAGTAGCTCTATCAATTTTTCAATTATTCCTCTGTGTTCTCTGGTTTCAAATTGGCAGTGGAAGTGTGGTTCACTGAGGATAATATAGAGGATGACTTGAATTAGGGGATTCTTGGTAGTTTTCTTTAGAGATTGGAATGACTTGAATTAGGACGAGGTTTTTTTTGCAAATAATAAGACCTCTATTTTCACTACAATAGGAGAAAATCATGCTCAAGAGGAAAATCATAGGAGTGGGCTTGCAAGTATAATGGAAACTCTGATGTAGCAGAAGAGACAGATTGAAAACTCAAGAGGCTAAGTTTTGTGTTCTGCATCAACAGGTTTCAAATTTATCTAGGAGCCCTCAGTCAGACACCTCCAAAATCAGAATGTCTATTAGTTCAGGTGTTGAAGAAAACAGTGAGTAGGAATGCCCTTTATTAACTTCAAGTCTTTTCATGTTTTGTAAAGCTGGTCTTTTTCGAGGGGTCTTTTTCAAACTTTATACAAGTAGAAAAATTTGGACACCCTCTGCAAAGGATAAAATCACATTTTGTATGGTCAATCGTTGTACATGTTAATGCCAACGACATTATTAGGGCCAATTGTAGTTTAGGGCCCCATCATTTTGGGATATAAGCAATAAGTAGAGATTCCATATGATGGAACAAAATTTTCAGTTGAACCTCTCCATGGCCACAATGTATTTGTGTTGCCTTGATTTTTGACAACACTAATTATTTATATACGTCTTCAGTTTTTCTAAATATGATCTGATGTGCTTTGAATACTCACAGATTTTGAACATTAGTTCCAACCTCAGTAATCAAATCTATAAGCATCTTAAAGAATTTAGGGCCTATATTTTCATTGGAGTTCCATACCCTCCTCGTATGAAAATGACACCTAAATTGCATACTCTTATCTCTATACGTCAGTTCAGTTTTTTCTAAATATGATCTGATGTGCTTTGAATACTCACAGATTTTGAACATTAGTTTTTGAAGCAAAAGAAAAGCGTTGATTAGAATGTTGAAATGCGTAGACCATTCGTTACACTATAGTCTATAGTTTACATAATCAAAATATTGGAAAATTTATTTAAGTTCCATCATTTAAATAAATTATGATATAGTCTATATGGGAAATTAACTGTTTAAAAACTGAAATAAATAGCCTGAATAACTTGAATACACTGTGAAATGTCCTGTGATAGCATGTCTCCAGTGCTGGCGAATAGTTTAAATGTTACAAATGCAACTTCATCAAGGGTTGAACTTCTTTTATAGTTTTTTGCACTTGAATTTGATTGGTAGCAAGGATTGACATGGATTGTAGTCTACTAATTTTAAATGTGTGATCTGGATTAATTTGGATGTGATCCAATGGCTGAGAATTTGTTATGGTTGATCCATGTGCTTTGATCTGATATGTTTTAATGAGAAATTTAATGGGTTGGGTGTCATTTATTGAATTTAATGGGTTGGGTGTCATTTATTGAACACAGTGGGTTGAATTGTTGAATAACACAACAATTATGGCTAACATAAATCAACTATTTATATGTGCATGTATGAATGTGCATTTGGGATACATAGCTTCAGTTCAGTTTAGTGGGGTTGAAGTGATGGGTACTTTGTACTTCTGGAATAGACCATTTTGGAAGGATTTATAGTTTTATTTGTTTTATAGTTTGGACAAGATGTTTTGTACTCTTGGTATTTAAAATACTATTTATGGATAGTTGTGGGCCTAGTCTATATTTTGGGAAATTTTGGACATAAATTAAAATCTATTTGCACTTAATGTTATATAATTTTGTTTAAAAGGTGGTTGCACATCTCTTAATTTCTGGTGGCTTGGGGGCCAGTACGATAACAACTACAGGTCCCTGCACAACATTAGACACCACTCCCCTATGTAATATACCTTATGTATCATTGCCTTTTTTGGATAGTTAGTTTGTTAGAAGGTAATCCTTTTGTTGCTTTCCACAAGGTCTTGTTTCGAAGGATTCATGTGTATAAGTCTTGTGGGCAATTTCTGTCATGTTTTTACTAAATGTATCATTTGATTTCTTAATGGAATACCAATGATACATTTTTTTCTTATTGAAAAAAGAGTGACATGTTGGCTTTTAGCTTTGTTGTTATGTTGTTACATAGCCTTAAGTCTTACAAAATATCTTCTTTTTCTTAACCATAAAATTGGGTGGAGCGAGTACCAACAAACCAACGCTAATAATAAGTTCTAACTTGGTAAAAACCAAGATGCCCAAAAACACTAGCCCCCTCTCCATAAAATACTTTGATATATTAAAATCATTTATATTTACTAGATCTAATTTATATTTACTTTTAGATAATTTATTATATATTTAAAATTATATTCTTTTAATCATAATCTAATTTAAAATGTTTGTAATTCATATAATTTCTTCCATCCCATAAGGGTATATTTACATCTTTCCAAAAGAAGGGCTTATTTTCAAATTTTTCTTTCGATAATTCAACTTAACAAATCAAATACACCAAAAATCAACAATCTAAAATAAGAATGCACGTTGGTAAGAATTCATAGATCTCACTCTTTATTTTTGTGAATTAGTACACAAATTTCTATTAGTAGATAATCATGATTATATGGATATTAGTACACAAATTTCTATTAGTAGATAATCATGATTATATGGATAGCAACAGAGCTAAGAAGTTGGTTCTCAAAACCAGAGTTCCTAGATACTACAACATTTAGTACAAATTTCATCAGTAAAACCAAGGACCTTAAGACCTTATATAACCATAACAGACAAGATTCACCACCAACCATAAAAACAATAACACTATTCAACACTAGATAACACATCAGTATAAAGTCTTGCGAGCCGAGGATCAAGGCAAAAACACTAGAAGTCAGAAGGCCACCACGCAAACCCCAGATTGATTGAAGACTTTCACGCAAGCACCAGATTGAAAAAGACTATCACACAATTCCATCTCCTTCTTATCAAAACATAGTATTATAATCATCATATTTCCATTGCTTGTTGCATAGAGTTGCCACACTATTGTAGTCGCACGTTCCAAGAGGATATAAAAAACAAAGGGACTAAAACCTACACTAGAAAACCACATCAATTAGAAATGATAACTGGAGAAAGAGGAGACATAATAGATGGTGGAGAAGTAGTAGCGGGTTGAGTATTGATGACAGTAGGAGGATCCGAAAGTTCCTCAGTCTCTGAATCTGAAAGCACATATCTTCCCACCTTGCACACACAAGCCAATATATCATCAAGACCGAAACAAACATTTCAGAGCATTCTCTTTATATCTTCTTGACCTGCAAATATTTTATAGCTATCTACTTGTTTGTCACGCGGGACCAAGCAAAAAAGTGTGTCCATCTGTAGATGTACTGCCATAGAGTGTAAGAAGTACATCTGCACCTTTGAAATTTCCTCGGGTCAGTGATCCATTTAAGGTCTTTAACCCCTATTTCTGAGTCATAAAAGTACAGTCTGTCACCAAATTCTTTGGACTCAAGGTGTTGGATTTCTTTACAGACCTATGGAAGCACCAAGTCAAAATAATTGACAACAAAATTCCATTGAAATAATCGTCGTCGCTGAGAAACTAAACAATTGACCCCTCCTCTTCGACTCAACGTTCTTTGTCTTAGAGGCATTGGGGCAAAGGAGAGCAGGAAGACCCTTATAACTGGACCAACGTGATACGAGATCAGACAGTTCCCAAAAACTTGGGTCATAAACCTAAAACAACAGACTTTATAATCTATATACCCACAACCTGGTTTAGAGCAAGAGCCAGAGCTAAAGGAAAATCGAGAGTTTGAGATAATGGTGTTCCGTATAAGGTTGTGATAAAATTCAAAACCAAATGTAAAACAATATGATAAACTAGGATTAGGGTTCCTTGAGGAAGTTATTGGCAACAGCCTCAGGCCATAACGAGAAATTGAGGATCCATAACAACCATAAAACACAAAAGGAGAACAAACTTGACTATTTCGAGGATGAGTTAGTATATAGAAAGACCAATATTGCTCATTAGTCGCAATATAGGGCCAGAAGGGACCGAAAAGTACAAAATTATACGTCAACAACCTCAATTGCTCTACATGACCAAATATATTAAAACTAGATTGAAAAACTTCCCGGATACCAGACCAAGGCTAGACAATTAAAGGAGATACCTATAGAATTGGTCCCTTGAAGTGCCGAAGTAGCGAGGATGATGACCAGCTCAAACATTGGACCTATAGCAGTGTTATGTAAAAATAAGATGAAAAACATTGACACTCTTTGAAGGCCCTGGAAGGAGGAGTATTATGTGCACCAAAGCATTGCCTCTCTAAAGGAAGTGGGCTCCCGAACTTACTAGAGTTAAAAAACATACAACCCCAACCGCGAATGTAGACAATTACAGAGGGAGCGAAGTCTTTAGATAAGGATTTCTCCTCACCATCACCTTCAAAGGCATCTTACCCTTGCCATGCATATGCCCCTCTGTTGCATTTATAAAACAAGAATTGTAAGGAGTGATGCAAGGTGAGAAATCCGTTGCCATGTCGCTGCAAGCCCAAGAAAGGACAAGTGGTACGCCTAACACACACATTAATAAAAACCTCTGCTCATAATACCTCCCACCATTAATGCTTGCATATCCAAAAATGTGATCCATTCCCTGCAGCGCTAATTCTCACTCGTCCATCGCTACCATAAACAAAGGAGAATGTATGAAAATTGAAACTCAAGTTCCCACTAATAGTCACCACCTCCACACATTTATATTGAAAAGACAATAGTAGGTTGGATCCCACCTTATTTCCTTTTGCATGCCACCTTGCCAGCTGTAAAGGACACTTGGCAGATTCGGTATGCCTCTCAATCCCGGACTATTAAATTCCATGGTGTAGCTCTAACCCTTAACTATGGATATGTACCTTTTTTTCGTGTAGTCTAACGAGACCACACATTTGCCCGAAAAATAGTGGAAATCCCAACAATATTTTCACAAAATTTGGCTGAAATTTTTGAAAATTTGGGTTATATCTATTAAACTTCAAGATTTTGGGTGCCCCAAGGTTCTTGATGGTGCTGAATCCATTTTGGAGTTGTCTTTAGTGCGACTTTTTGGACTTTTTGGTGCCGGAATTTGGTAGAAAAATTTGAGGTGAAATCTAGATTTGTGTTATTTAAACTAGTTTTTTTAACTATATATATGGGTTCAACACCTTGAAAAACCCCTAGGGCACTTCGATTGCATAGGATTACACACCAAGCGTGTGATTTCAATAAATTCATGTCGGATTTTAGAGAAATTAGACTGGAAAAATCCACCGTAAAAGCTTCCAAAAAGTTGCACTAAAGACAACTCCATCCATTTTTGGGTGCCCCAGGGTTCTTGATGGTGCTAAATCTATTTCCACCATAAAAACCATGATTCATTTCACTAGTTTCAATCCCACTTCTTCACCCCTGTGAGCATCACCCAATGCAATGAGTGCTAAGTGGACTATTCAAAAATCATGAGAAATTAGTCAGTTACGACTACCTCTCATGGAAATGGTTATAGATGAATGACTTTCTTAACGCAGTTGAATCCCAAAAAATGATATCTAATATAATGCACTGCGAAAGATCCTCAATACTTAAATACACAAGAGTGAAGAGAGCTCTACTTGAATGGTTCATGAGGCACAATACTTGCTAAGGTTTTGCAAATGGGGTAGCAAGCTAAATGGGCTTGATTGTGGGGAAAACTCCATAGTTAAGCGCGCTTGAGCTAGAGGCAATCTGGGATGGGTGACCTCTCAGGAAGTCCTAGTTAGCAGGTGCAAGCCCCTATGTGATTTCACTAGTTTCAATCCCACTTCTTCACCCCTATGAGTGACTACCTCTCATGGAAACTCTCATGGAAATGGTCATAGATGACTGACTTATGACTTTCTTAATGCAGTTGAATCCCCAAAAATGATATCTAATGATTCAAATAGTTCCATGTTTGGATTTTTTTGAAAAGAGAATGACTTTTTCACTAGTTTCAATCCCATTTCTTCACCCTGTGAGCGACTAGCTCTCATGGAAATGGTCATAGATGAATGACTTATGACTTTCTTAACGCAGTGGAATCCCCAAAAATGATATCTAATGATTCAAATAGTTCTATGTTTGGATTTTTTTGAAAAGAGAATGACTTTCGACTTTCTTAACACAATTGAATCCCAAAAAATGATATCTAATGATTCAAATAGTTCCATGTTTGGATTTTTTAAAAAGAGAATGACTTTCTTAATGCAGTTGAATATCAAAAAATAATGATTCAAATAGTTTCATGTTTGGATTTTTTTGAAAAAAAGACCAAATTCCTATTAAAAAAAATAGTTGAATCCCAAAAAATAATATCAAATATTCAAATAGTTCCATGTTTGGAATTTGTGCCCCCGGGCAGAAATCGGTTTTTTTTTTTTTTTTTGTATAAGTCACGTAGTCATGCCATTGCAACTTCAGTAAAAGGTTTGGAGCGTTGAAAAATTCTAACAACCCACCAGGCCCAAACATTTCAGAGTGCGCGAATAAGCGTGTATATCACAACCTGTGAAAGCCTGCCTGGAAAGCGTGACTGAACGTATTTCAAATTGAAATCAGATTCCCTGTTGCCGAGTTCTTATATTTCTTTTGCCCCCTTCTCATATCTAGGGCATGTTCTTATGCTGGGCAATATCATCGAAGTTCAAGGATCACAATCACGCATTGGACACTGTGAGAAGAGTTTTAAAAGGTTTGACAGCTGACAAGGAATCAAAAGACAGCTTGGAGAAACAGGTATTCATCTCCCGCGCTGACATGTGAACCAAAAATTGTATGCGTATATCGAAGCTGCCTGATAAGAATCGTATTTCCTGATGAAAAGGAGATTAATCCATCCTTTAGAATTACGCAATCCCTTCTTTCTGATATGAAAAAGGAAAAACCAGCAACCAAATGTTTATTACTCAAGCTTTCGTAGCTGGAGTGATTGAGATGGGTTGTTATGTTTTGGAGAAAAGAGTAGGGCTATTAGGGCAAAAATTAGGTTTTATTAGGTGTTGGTCCTCTGCTGGTGTACATAGATTGTCAAAAGAGAATGCTGAAACCCAGCAGAATATGGGAAGGAGTGAATTGGGACCTGGGTTCCTTCCTAGGCATGTTATCATGGTGATAAAACATCAGAAGGACCCCCTAAAGGCTCTGGAAGTCTTCAGTTCTGTAGCCAGAGACGAGGGGTTTAAACATACCTTCTCCACATACAAGGCCCTGATTGAGAAACTTGGGTACCATGGAGAATTTGAGTCCATGGAGAAGGTCTTAACAGAGATGAGAATGAATATCTCGGGCGGATCGTTAGAAGGGGTCTACATTGGTGTCATGAGAAACTACGGTCGACTCGGGAAGGTGCAGGAAGCTGTGGATACATTTGAGAGAATGGAATTCTATGATTGTGAACCCACTGTTGGATCGTATAACACTATCATGAATATTCTTGTTGAGAACAATTATTTTAAGCAGGCCCATAAGGTCTATCTTCGGATGCGAGATAAGGGGATCGATTCTGATGTCTATACGTTTACTATTCGGATCAAGTCCTTCTGTAGAACTAAGAGAGCGGAAGCTGCACTCAGACTTCTCCACAATATGCCCGAACAAGGTTGCAAGGCAAATGCTGTTGCTTACTGTAATGTGATTGGCGGTCTATATGAAGAAAATAGGGCAAGTGAAGCTTCCTGCTTGTTTGATAAGATGCTCGGAGAAGACATCGTTCCAGACGTGGCTACATTTAACAAACTGATACATACTCTTTGCAAGAAGGGTGGCTTGAAGGAGAGCAACAGATTACTGGACAAGGTGCTGATCAGAGGAGTTCAACCCAATGTGTTTACCTACAACATTTTGATTAGGGGCTTATGTAAAGAATGTAAGGTGCGAGACGCATCCAAATTGTTGGAGGAGATGCTATTAAAGGGATTGGTTCCTGATGTTGTTACTTACAATACACTGATCAGTGGGCTTTGTAAAGCACACATGGTTCAGGAAGCAGAGAAGCTTCTGCGAACAATGGTAACAAAGGGTTGCATACCTGATGACTTCACTTACAATACATTGATTGACGGATTCTGCAAGGTGGGTATGGTGCAAAAGGCATCAGAACTACTTGGAGATGCAATTTTCAAAGGCTTTGTTCCTGATCAGATCACTTACTCCACGCTTGTGAATGGTTTTTGTGAGGAAGGCAATATAGAAAGAGCTGTGGATCTCTTCAATGAGGCATACAGCAAAGGTTTAGATCCTGATGTTATCATTTACAATACGCTCGTCAAAGGATTATCTGAAAAGGGACTCATTCTAGAAGCTGCTCAGCTTGTGAACAAGATGTTGGATGATGGTTGCAGCCCTAATATTTGGACATACAACATAATAATCAACAACCTATGCAAGAAAGGCAGTGTTTATGATGCCAGTAATTTTGTTAATGAAGCTTTAAGAAATGGTTGCACTCCCGATGTCTTCACCTTTAACACACTCATTGATGGTTTCTGCAAACAATCTAAACTAAATGAAGCTCTGGAGATTGTTCATAGAATGTCAAAGTATGGAGCTACTCCTGACATAATAACATACAACACAGTATTGGATGGGCTCTCCAAGGAAAGAAAAGTTGATGAGGTATTGGAAATATATAAAGAAATGTTGGCCAAAGGTTGTGTTCCAAATGTCATCACTTACAACATACTAATAGAGAGTCTTTGCAAGGCACTCAGGGTCAAAGAGGCTACCCAGTTATTTGAGAAGATGTTGAGTGAAGGTTGCACTCCAGATGTGGTCAGCTGTAGCACACTAATCCACGGTTTTTGTAGAAATGGGTGCCTCAAGGAGGCTTGTCTACTTCTGAGAAGGATGAAAAAATTGAAAATTATCCCTACGGTTGCAACCTACAACATTCTGATATATGCATTCTGTAATAAGTTGAAAATTCGTATGGCTACCGAGGTTTTCCATGAGATGGTAAAGAGGGGATGTGTTCCAGATGTTTTTACTTACAGTGTGTTAGTTGATGGCTTCTGTAAGACAGGTAATATAGACTACAGTTACGATTTCCTCATTGAAATGTTGAACAAGGAACTCATTCCATCTACTATTACTTTTGGTCGAGTGATAAATTGTCTTTGTAAGAGTTACAGGGTACAGGAGGCAGTTGGTATTGTTCACACCATGGTGAGTAAGGGTTTAGTTCCAGATGTTGTTGAATCAATCTTTGAAGTTGATAAGAAGGAGGTAGCAGCTCCAAAGATCCTTTTGGAGGATATGTTGATGAAAGGACTTGTGACTTATCAAGCGTATGATCTGCTTTTTAAAGGAATAAGAGAGAGAAAGTATAGAAGTAATCTGAAATGCTAATCAAAGGTATAAAATGTATCACCTTTATTCATATACCAGTGGTTTCTGAGCTTAAACATTTCAAATTGGAAATATTATACCATGATAGGCTTATCTTTTAGCCACAAGAACCATAATATGATCCATGGTACCAAACTGCAAAAAAGCATTGCCAAATTGTTTTTAATTTGGTCTATGACAGGCTCTCGGTTAGACGTAAAAGGAAATACATTAAGTTGGCGTAAGTCAGGTTGTTAAGGCACTGAGCCTTCCAAATTGAAATGAGAATGATTTGAAAGACAAATATACTTCATTATGAGTTCGTTGCACAAGTTAAGGGACACACTGTCTTTCCTCTTTTGCCTTCATGGTAGAAGCTGTGACAAGTTGGTCTATATGAGGTAAGAATATTGCTGACATTATCTTTTTTTTGATCATCTTCTTTTATAATTTTTATTGAATTAGTGTTTCATATGAAACCTGTCAAACTCAGCCAACTGATAATCCAGGGCTGTACGCTCGCTGGGCTTTGAACCTGGGCAATTAACAGGGTGACACCCCATCTCAACCAGTAGACCATAGCCCAATGGACTACTGCCATTTATCTTGCTGAATTGCATGCAAACAAAGTAAGTTTGTACCTTCCCTAATATAGAAGAGACCTATCAGTGGTTCAGTTTTAAAGCCTTATATTTTCTTTATTTTTTGCTTTGACATACTCGTGCTTTTGGTGGTTCAGGTTCATAGCATTTCTAGCAAGGATTTCTGATGAAGCATTATATATATGTTCAAGGTTTGTTACAATGAAATAAAAATTCGGGATTCCATATCAGTTAATCTTTATCAATTTATCTATCAAGCTTTTGTGATGTTATAACTTATGAACCAAGATATATCAAGGTTAAATTTATATAAAATGTTGTTCGAAGATATAAAAAGTCTAATCCATGTACATGCATGTGCAACATTTATAGACTCCATTTAAATAATCTAAATGCTGAATTGAGGAAGCTGTCGAGGAGTTTCGTTTTCTTGTAAGGGAACCTACAATCAGTTTGTCTTTAGAATGGTTTATTTTCCCTTAAAGTTAAAGCCACTTCAAGACATCTTGAAATCCGTACTTCCCTGCATCCTTGGAGAGATTTGGCTGCTCATATGAAGGTTCGTAACTGGATATACATTGCAAGAGTTATCTATTAATAGATTTTCCGTCTTTGCTGGAATGTGATTGGCAGGAATCTTTTTAATGTGTCTCCACTATTCTGCAAGGAGTATTACGATAAGTTCCTTGCATCTTACCATCAACAGCTGATTATTCTTGAGCCATTGTTATTATTTGCATTTCTGGTATTTGGCAGCTTGGAGCTCTTCAAAAATAAAAGCCAGGATTATTATCATGTTATGATGTGAAGGAGTTGCATTGTTAAAATATTGTTAGAGATTCTCTAGGAAGGGTTTTTAGATAAAATATGGTCAGAGATTCTCCAGGAAGATTTTTAAAAAGATACACTTGTGCTTTCTTGTAAGCCAGATACACAATAATCAAAAGTTTGCTGCGAGCATTTCCTCTTTTGGGCATATAAAACAGTTATATTCTCTTGCGTTTCATCGTTTATCATTCATAAATTATACTGCATTCCGAGCAATATTATTCATGTTTTTTTGTTCATAAACTGTTTTGGAAGAGAGATGGAACATAGATAGTTGATGAGCATAGATATTTGTTCTGTTTCAAACACTTGCTTTTAATTAATAAACAAAAGTAATTTTTCCTTAATGACGAGGGTTGATTTAGTATTTATTGCTCAGATTGTAGAATATGCATTTTGATACAGGATTTCGATTCCTATAGGGCTCCCTGAGATTTATTGAATTGCTATCTGAGCCATATACTTTCATGCCAACACTATTGTTTCCAAAAAGATCAATAATGAACAAATTGAGTTAACACCATGGTATCTCAGAAGAATTTCTTCCTTCTCTTGGTGATTTGGTAGTCTCTAAAACCATGCTTTTCTGAGATCCCTTCATGGTTCCTAGATTTCCAAGATGATGAGCTGATGTGGACGCTAGCAGTTACCTTTAGAACCACCATTGTTTATCTGAGACTCACATGATTAGAGAGAAACTTGGAGTATGTTTTCATTCATCTGTACTCCACTTGTTTTCTCACCATTCACAGCTGTTTGAAGATGTTAATCTACATGTTATTTAGGATAGAGTTGAAGAATCTTCCATTGAAAATGATCAGTTGGGGCCATTGGGGCATTGGTACACTCGTTAGATCATGAGTATTAATCCATCCACCAAGGCTCCATTCTCCTTATGTTCTGCCCCATCCCTATCTGAATAGCATGAATTCCAAAGGAATGCGTCTCGGTGCTAGTCATAGCTGATTGGGACAGAATAATTACTCAAATTTGGCACCTAATCCAAAGAAAATCTGCTCAAAGTCCAGACCAGATTACTTGCTTTATGTGTGTAGTTTCATGTTTTTAGTGTTCGAACAATACCCTTTGCAAAGAGAGGAAAGTTAATTATGCTGTGGAGTTAGAGAGCAAGGGTTCTGTCTAGCCTATGATGCCTAGACTAGCAGAGGAATCCACAGATTTCGACTTTTCAGATTTTATTTATTTCCTATTTATTCACTTAGGAAAAATTTATTTTTCCAAAGTCAAATTATTTGATCTCAGCCTTATGTTTTAAAGTATTCTCAGCCTTTAGGAGAGTTAGGTGGGCCCAGGTCGAGTTATAAAGAGGAGATAAGGCAGCTGGTGGACGTATTGATTTATTGCATCAGAATTGTGTGTGTTCTTCTCAGCATTTGCAGCCGGTGTGTTCAGCAATTAGGGCACTCAGACTAGCGCAGAGAGGGCAAGGAAAAGAGGCCATTCAGCTCTCAGATTTTCCAGCCAGCTGTCACCTTCAGCTAAGCCGACTTTATCAGCGCAGAAGGGCTGCACAGAGGGCTGTACAGATTTCGTACAACACGCATGCAGAGAGGGCCAAGAGGCCAAGGCACAGTCCAATTTGGGCGTTGAGGGTTTTTTAGAGGTTGCTGAGTGAAAGGGAAGTTTCTCCCTCATCATTGTAATTTTTTTGAATAGAGCAATTGCTGAAGAAGAAATAAAGAACACACACATTGCAGGTTTTCCCAGTTGGGGTTTCTTGGGTATCTCTGGTGTCATTGTGTTTTATGGTGTGATTGTCTTCAAATTTTATTTTCTGTTGTGCATGCTAGGTTAGAATACTCAATATGTTTGGTGAATGTATTTGAAGGTTTCAGTTTCAGTTTCTTTCATTGCTACAAATTCACTAAATTAGTTGCTGGGTATTTAAAAACTAACATGGTGCTAGAGCTCAGCCTCTAATTGAAGACTAGAACTAATGTTTACTTCCTCATGAGTAGGTTAAAGGCAACAAAGCACAATTTACCAGTTAGGACTAGTGCTAGGGGTTTTCTTTAACAACTTAGTGCTAGGGTTTTTCTGAGCAGTTCGAACAGGGGCATGGCGTACTTGGGGTTGAGGTTTGAGGATCGCCTAGATGGGGCCTCAAATTTCTGTTCTTGGAGGGAGAGGATTGGTGTAGTGCTAGAGGAGCAAGGCATTTGGGAGTTTGTGGACAATTCACCAGCCTAACCAGTTGACCCTCAACAACTGGCTCAACACAACAAGAAAGATGCAAAATCCAGAAGAATTATCCTTGAGGGAGTCAAGGACCACGTCATACCTCACCTGTCTAAGAAGAAGACCGCTCAGGCCATGTGGACAACCATCATAGGGTTGTACCAAGGTTCAAGTGAGACTAGAAAACTGGTACTCAAGGACAAACTAAGAAACATCAGGATGGCGAAGTTTGAGTCTGTGGTCTCATACCTTACTAGGGTCACTCAAGTGAGGGACGAGCTAGATGGAGTTGGGGAGACAGTCTCGGATAGAGACGTTGTCAACTTTACGTTGTTGGGTTTTCCCAAGTCTTGGGAAAACTTTACTGATGCTATCAGTGGTAGAGAAAACTTACGAGGATGGGAGAGGTTATGGGATCATTGCATCCAAGAGGAGCTTTGAAAGGAGGCCAAAGTTGGGTCTAACGTAAAGATAGAGTAAGAGGAAAATTTTGCCCTAGCTGGCAATGGGGAAAGGCCAGGGGCAAGAAAGGTACAGGAGGGGTCGAGTCCAGCTCTAGAGGCGAGAATAAGAAGAAGGATCTTAGCTGAATAAAGTGCTTCTCATGCCACCAGTTTGGGCACTACGCCACCAAGTGCCCAAATAGGAAGAAGGGGTCCAAGAAGGACCATGTAGCAACATCTGTAGAGGTAGATGAGTTGTCCTCTCACTTTGAGAGGGAGTTCTCACTTATAGCTTGCATGGCAAGCTCAGTGGCTAGCAATTATGATATATTAACAATGGAGCTTCCTGTCATATGACTGGAAACAAGGAGAATTTCAACGAGTTGACTGAGAAGGAGGTGTAGTTCCACATAGAGCTAGGAGATGATGGTAGGCACCTAGCCAAGGGGATGGTTACTATCAATTTTGAGAGGGAGCCTGGAAACCCTCTCTACTTCAGAGATGTCCTCTATGTCCCAGGATTGAAGAAAAATCTTGTTTCAGTCTCAAGCCTAAAAGACAAAGGTTATGAGGTTATCTTCAACAAAGGAAAGGCTTTATCAAGCCTTCCAACTTCGGAGCATCCAAACATATTGGAGTTAGGTTGAAGAACCTCTACAGGCTTCAGTTTGAGACAACCACGACCTTGGGTAGCAGAGGAAGCAGTGAGCAAGGTTGTGACCTTGGGGAGCTTTTGCATAAAGGTATGGGTCACTTACACCATTGAGCGCTAAACATTCTCAGGGAGATAGCCACAAATTGACACAATGTAGTGTTGACCAACATGAGGTGTGCAAGGGTTACACACTTGGCTAGTATGCCAAGACTTCCTTTCCCAGTAGAGACAGTAGGGCTAAGAACATCTTTTGGATCCGATTCACTCAGATGTCTGTGGACCATTTTCCTCTCTATCCCTTATGGAATGCATATACTATGTCACCTTCATTGATGGCTACTCGAGAATGTTAGGTCCCTATACTACTAGTGTAACCCCTTATGGAATGCATATACTATGTCACCTTCATTGATGGCTACTCGAGAATGTTAGGTCCCTATACTACTAGTGTAACCCCTTAGTGTTATTAGTGTAACCCCCTTATTGTATTATTGTGCCCATATAGTCCCCATGTTGTTATTATTATGCCCCATAAAAGTCCACTATTGGCATTGTTGTGCTGCTACAATATTATTGTTATGTAGGCTTTGATTGTATTGGGACCCGTTAGACTCCTATATATAGAAATGAGGTCTTGCCATTTGTATCATCCAAGAATTGTTCATTTGTGTAATGTAAAAGAGGTTGCCCCCTCGAAGAGGCTTATTTTGAAGTCGTTGATCTATCACTTCTTTTATTTTGTGAGATGGTTGCATAACATTTGGTATCAGAGCTTTGGATTCTAGGGTTTCGCTGCTTCAAACAGGTCATCGTGGCATTTTCGCTATAACTTTTTTTCTACGACGTTTCAGAAGTTGAAATTAAAACCCATTTGAGCCGAAATCTTGATGAACCTCAGGTCTGAATTTCAGATCTTGTCTCGCTATATTTTCGAAGATATGATCTCAGGAAGTTAGGATTTTTGCAGGCTCCTGAACTATATCTCAAACAAGTGACATGGGGAAAATTGTCATAACTTTTTCTCTGAGCACCATATTGAAATTTCGTAAAGAGTTACAGAAAGAGGACGGTATGTAGTTTTCTATGTATCGTTTCCAGGTCCGAAGGTCGAAATAATGACACGTCGCACTTCATACAAGTTTGCTCTACTGAACTAGTCTATAATCAGGCCATCGTGGGATATTTGGAATAACTCTTTCTTGGAGAATCTAATCTTGATCAGACTTGTGGGGTTGGAAAGAGGACTCAGAGGGCTAACACAAGATGAAATTTCAGACTTTCGAGATTCGAAATTACAAAGATACAACATACTCAAAAGAAAGAAAATGGAAACACCTAGTAAGCCACCTGAAAGCTCTACCATGACTCATGAAGAAGAGGAAAAAATGCAACATGATATATCAAAATCACGAGACCAAGTGCAACAAATTTCACTCTCACAAAAAGTAACAGAAGCTAAGATGGATGGCTTAAGATTGATGGCGTGGAATCTAAGATGGATGGTTTAGAAGTAAACATTGAAGATTTGAAGAAAGACATGAAAGGTTTGAAATGAGATTTGGCAAAGTTGCTTCAAGAAATGCTTCCTAATGGCGAAAAGGTAGTAGAGTAAACTCATGATGAGAACAAAATAAACGTTAATCATGATTCTTTAGAATCTAATGTTGGATTGAAGACCCACCATGTTCCAAAGATCGATATGAGGAAGTTTGATGACAAGGATTCCATAACATGGATACTACAGATGGAACAATATTTCGATCTCCATAATGTGCAAAACAAAGAGAAGGTACGCATTACAACTTTATATTTAGAACCCAATCGTTTGTATGGTATTGATGGCTTTGCTCTCGTAAACAAATTGTCACTTGGTAAATTTTTATGGAGGCAATGGTAGTACATTATGATGATACAAAGAGAAACACTTTCTTTAGCCAATTGATAAATCTTAAACAAAAGGGTTCAATGGTGGAGCACATTAAGGAATTCCAAAAATTGAACATAAGGGTAAAAGATATTCCAAAGGAGCATAGAATTGATGTGTTCATAGGGATATTAAAGGATAACATCCAACATGAGGTTCGCCTTTGGGAACCTGATTCATTGGAGAAGGCATTCAGGTTGATAAGAAAAATTGAAAGCAAAATTATGGCAATAAGGAAGCCTACCACTCACAACTATAAAGATGAAAGTGTTGCTTCCCCTAACATTGAACAACCTATACAAAGTTGACACCACAACAATTGGAAGAAAAAAGAGCAAAAAGGTTTTGTTACAATTGTGATAGAAAATACACTAAAGGTCATAAGTGTGTTGAGAAGAAATTATTTTACATAGATTGTGAAGAGAAGGAAGAAAATGAACAAGAAACATCAAAAGAAGAGGATATATATTAGGAACCAACCCTAGAGAAAGAAGAAATGAACTTGACATATCTTGTAATGCATTGACAAGAATTACCATTCAAACTCTTAAGATAGAATGACATATCAAGAAGAAAAATGTAATAGTGTTGATTGATTAGAGTAGTACCCATTATTTTATTCATTGTAAGATAGCCAAGGAATTGAATTGCTTCCTATATCCAACACCAGAGTGTCAAGTGATTGTTGCAAATGGAGGAACCATAAATTGCTCTGGAAAGTGCCATAATATCAAGATATCCATGGGAGAATATGTAATGAATAGTTCAATGCTTTCCATTCCAATGGGTGGTGCTGATGTTGTACTAGGAGTCCAATGGCTACAATCTTTGGGTACAATAACTTTTAATTTTCAAGAACTTTCTTGAACTTTTTTTGGAAGGAAAGGAAGTTGAATTAAGGGGTATCGCAGGGAATCGGCAAAGATAATCAGCTCTAACATCATGACAAAGCTTCTAAAGAAAGAACAACAGGGCGAAATTGCACAATTATGTTCACTAGAGGTTCCCACATCGAAATCATCTATTTCTCCAGATCTCCAAAAAGTTTTGGACAATCATTCCAAGGTATTTGAGACTCCCAAAGGCCTCCCACCTATTCATGATCATGATCATGCTATTCATTTGATTCCAGGAAGTGTTCCCCCAAACATCAAGCCTTACAGATATCCATATGCCCAAAAGAGTAAAATTGAACGTATGGTTGCAGAAATGCTAGAGGTTGGTATAATTCAACCTAGTCGAAGTTCTTTCTCTGCTCAATGGTATTGGTACACAAGAAGTATGGATCTTGGCACATGTGTCCAGATTATAGGGAGCTCAACAAGCTTACTATTAAAGATAAATTATCCATTCCAAGTGAACACTGGGAGGAGGTTTCAATGGATTTTATCACAGGTTTACCCAAGTCCGAAGGAAAGAGTGTCATTATGGTGGTAGTTAATAGACTTACCAAGTATGCACGCTTTTGTGCATTATCTCACCCATTTAAAACCAGTATAGTTGCTACTGCATTTATGGAAACAATTCAAAAGCTACATGGAAACCCAAAGATTACTGTAAGCGACAGAGATCTCATTTTCACTGGAAATTTTTGGACAAAATTATTTTCTTGTTTGGGTACTTAGTTAGCTCATAGCTCATCTTATCATCTTTAATCTGATGGCTAAACTGAGATAGTGAAAAATGTTTGGAAGGATATCTTCGTTGCTTTGTATCTAATAAACATACATAATGGGTCAAGTGGTTGCCTCTGGCTGAATGGTGGTATGACACTTCCTTCCATACTGCAACAAAAATGATCCCATTTATGACACTTATGGATATCACCCACAGTGCATCACATCATCTTGTAAATAAAATTCTAAGGTTCAAGCAGTGGAAGATCACATCGAACATCAACAACAAGTTCTCAAACTCTTCAATGATAACCTCACTTTGGCGTAGAATAGAATGAAACAACATGCAGATCAACATTGCAGCGAAAAAAGTTTTGATGTAGGTGACTGAGTATTTCTACGACTACAACCATACAAACAAATGTCCCTCAAGCAAGCTAAGAAGGATAATAAATTATCACCAAAGTATTATGGTCCGTACAAGGTTTTACAAAAGATTGGTACTATAACATACAAATGGAGCTTCAAGCATTTTCCAGAGTGCACCCAGTTTTCCATGTTTCATGCTTAAAGAAGGTTATAGGTGAGAAGATCCCAGTTCAAACAATATTTCCAGAACTTGACGAGGAAGGAAAAATCATATTGGAACCTAAAGCAATCACAGAAACAAGAAATCAATAGCTATGAAATCGATCAATTTTAGAGTATCTCATCAAGTGGAAGAACTTACCCGCTGAAGATTCCACATAGGAGGATGAGAATTTTATACAAAAGCATTCATAACTACTCAAGCGTTGAGGACAACACTCTTTGAAGGAGAGGGGCATTTAGGTTCCTATACTACTAGTGTAACCCCTTATTGTTATTAGTGCAACCCCCTTATTGTATTTTGTGCCCATATAATACCCATGTTGTTATTATTGTGCTCCATAGAAACCCACTATTGTTATTGTTGTGCCCCTACAATATTATTGTTATGTAGGCTTGATTGTATTAGGACCCCTTAGACTCGTATATATAGAAAGGAGGTCTTGTCATTTGTATCATCCAAGAATTGTTCATTTGTGTAATGTAAAGGAGGTTGCCCCCTCAAAGAGGCTTATTTTGAAGTCATTGATCTATCACTTCTTCTATTTTGTGAGCTGGTTGCATAACAGAGAAAGACTTGGATCTTCTTCAAAAAGAAAGATGAAGTCTTCTCAAAGTTCATGGAGTTCAAAGCCTTGGTGGAGAACCAGATAGGTAAAAAGATTGAGGTGATGAGGTTAGACAATGATGGGGAATACATCTCCAATGCCTTCAAGGACTTGTGTGCTAAGGAGGGCATTAGGAGGTAGCTCACCACACCTTATAACCCTCAACATAATGGGTTGGTTGAGCGCAAGAACTAGAGCATTGTTGGAGCAGTTAAGGCCATGCTGCATGACTAGGGACTGCCCATGTTCCTTTGGGCAGAGGCATGCAACACTGCAATCTTTCTACAGAACATGAGTCCACACAGGGTGTTAGGTAGAGTCACAATAGAGGAGGCCTTCACAGGCAAGAAGCTTGATGTATCTCATTTCTAGATTTTTGGCAGTCTTGTTTATTGCCATGTGGCTTATGAATTGGAAGAAGTTGGAGCCCACGACAGAGAAGGGAATTTTTGTAGGCTATAGCGAGACGTCAAAAGCGTACATGGCATATGTCCCAACACTCAAGAAGACCATGATCATGTGTGCTGTGAGGTTTGAGGAGGAAAGGGCTCTCATGAAGTCCTTGGAGCATGAGCAAGATGCAACATAGGAGGAGGAGAAATCTCCCAAGCAGGAGGCTTAGCCAACGCCATAGATTTAGTCACAACTAGTTGTTGAGTAGGCCAAGCAACATGCAAATGAGGAGAAAGCGTAGGTCCAAGAGGAGAGAGTAGAGCGAGTGGAGCCCACTCAGCTAGTGACTCCCAACATAGGGAGAAGACAAGCCAAGTGGGCAAATCAATTCATCAGGGAGGCTTAGGAGAGAGTTTGAGCCCCTAGCTACACATTCACATAGAGTAGACAACCACAAAAGTATATAGGGTACATGGCACTAATGATTAAGTTGCTAGATTTAAAGCCTTCTTGTTACAAGGAGGCAACCTCTCAACAGTTGTGGCAAGATGCCATGGTGGAGGAGCATCCCTCCATCATGGAGAATGGCATTAGTGCTAAGACTAGATGACAAATCAATGGTTGGATTATGCTTGGTCCTTAAGATCAAGCACAAAGCTTATGAGAGTGTGGAGAATTACAAGGCTAGATTTGTGGCCAAAGGGTTCTCTCAGGGTGAGGGGATAGACTATGATGAGACGTTTGCACCCATATCTCGATACTCGTCCATTAGAACCATATTAGAAATTGTAGTGCAGATGAGGTGGAAGGTCCACCAAATGGACATAAAATTTGCTTTCCTTAACAAAGTTGTTGAGGAAGAGATATATGTTGAATAATCTTAGGGGTTTGAGACTTTCAAATGTACACTGAAGAGAGCCATATACGGGCTCAAGCAGGCACCGAGGGCATGGTATGCCCAGATAAACAACTACATTCTAGGATTGGGCTTCACTAAGAGTGAAGTGGATCCCAACCTGTACTACATAGTGGTTGGAGGTCTTCCACTCATTCTAGTGTTGTATGTAGATGACCTGATATTGACAGGAGCAAATAAATTGATCTAGGAATGCAAGAGAGATCTTGCAATGAAAGGATTTAAGGTTGATTCACTATTTCTTTGGGCTAGAGGTATGGAAGGATTATGGGGAAATCTTCTTGGGACAAGGCAAGTACACACTGGAGATTCTTAGGAGGTTCTTGTTAGAAAATCAAAAGGTAGAAATATTTTCTTATGTTGACAATTACTTGTGATATTCTTGTATTATTATTAAATTTCTTTATGTTCTTCTTCTATCTTCTTCTCATCAAGAAATCATCAAATCAAAAACATGAAGATCAATGACATATAAGCACTCAACCATGGCTAAAACCCCTATGCAGGGGAAAACCTAGTCAAATTCTTCCACTAGTAGATTCAAATCAAATTGAGACAATCCAAGACCTTAGACCCGACCAAAAGACGTTCCTCTTTCCACCAAGTCAACTTTCCAAATTGATTAACCAAACTTCAGTAATCACTTATAGTCAAACAACTTCGACCCCACTACAACTTAGAATTTTGGCCCTCCAACTTCCAGAATTTCGGCCCTACCGTAGATACGTGATTTCGACCTTCCTGTAATAACCCAGAAACTCGCACGTGTGGCAGAGGAGAGAGAATTTCAACTTCTTCTTGTTTGACAAGTGCCTCTTTCTTTAGTAGGGTTTTCTCCTTCTTCTTCAGGGATTTTGCTCTTCTTTTCTTCTCCAACAATTACAAATCGAACTTGTTGATTGGTCTTCCAAATGAGGTTGAGTAATTGCTTATTTATAGTCCTTTTGGGTGGTCGAATGTCCTTAATGAGGCCAACTTGTCTTCTTTGAGGCTGACTTGGTGGAGGAGGCACAAATGACACTTTTGACAAAAATAAATTTCTTTCTTGTCATACAAAGCCCAAGAAGGGTCTATTAAATGATGACAAGGACTAGGACTCATGACATAAACCCTAAAAGCCTACAATGGAGGCTTTGACCTAAAAATAAAATAATAAAGCATGAAACCCATGCTAATAAATAATTTTTGCTTTCATAATAAAATTTCTTTTTCTTTCTTTTGACAAATACATTACATCATGACTCAAATACAATTATGAAGGCCGACGCCATTTACATTCTTCAACACTCCCTCTTAACTAGGGAGGTATTCATAATTACATAGGTACATGGATGAACTCAAAACGATATGTTTCTACAAAGAGTCACAACACACACAATGCTACAAATTAGATACTTGACCAAGGTATCTAATCAGTTGGGACTAAGGTGTTTGCCAAGCTTTAGCCACTATAAGTACCATCAGGCTTCAACTCTAACATCAACCTGGGGATCTAGGTATCGTATCCAAGGTCAGAGCTCCACAAGACAAACAATACCCTCCCTACTTTGAGATCTAGACATCATCACAGGCTGACCAAATGTCCTCTCGAGCATCTTGCCACTCCGAGATGCTTCATCTCTCCCTATAAACTAAATTTGATATATCCAACTGTCCAAGCATGCTTCCAAGATGTTCAACCTTCTTATGGAGAGATATACATGTATCATCACAACCCCAATTAGTAACAAACTTTTTAAATATATACAAGTTAGCACAAACCTCCAAGGTCTTCAAATATTCTAATGTTGCTTAGGTCATCATCATCAAACATATCTTGTCTGAAGTTTCCTCCAATTTTTCTAGCAGTACCAAACTCAACCTCAACACTTCTTCCAGAATATCTAAATTTTTGTTTATAACTCCATCAATCAACCATCAATAGTGCTTTAGCTATTCTTTTCGATTTCATTCTTTCTTTAATGTCTTTTACTATAACTATCACAATATGTGCTCCCTCTTAACCGAGAGAAATAGCCTTTCTTTATCCAAGCTTCTTCTTTATAACAAAAACTTCTTTCTTCCAACCACATAGACTCTTTTATTTGTATCATCATATCATCAAAGAAACTTCAACCTTTCAAAGCTTTATTCCTTTAGGAACATCATTCTTTCTATGGAAACAAGATTATCTATTCATCTTTAATCTTATCATCATTCTTACAACTCCCTCTTTCCATCATGTTCATCATTAATATCAAATTGTCTTCAATTATGAGGTAGGTGATTATCTTCAACATCATGAAGATCATGTACCTGTAAATCTTCAACAAGTACAACCAAGTACAAATATGAAGTTAACTTTATTAAAATAAGGTTATCATGTCATTACAATGGAAGCATAAAAACAATCAAGCTTTAGATATCCAAAACCTAAACCTAGTTAGGTTCACAATCAACAAGAGTTACATCTTTTATATCCTAGACTTCAACAACTTTGCTAAGGTTTTGTCACAAACCCTAGATTCCATCATTGAGACTTAAAGCCTTAGATATCAACAACTAAATCAAGTTAGCAATCCAATCATAGCATTTTCAATATTATGCCCTAGAATTTCATGTTAAACTCTACTAGGGTTTTGTCACAAACCCTAGATTTCATCAATAAAACTAAATCATGGATATCAACAATCAAGTTAGCATTCTAGCATTTCATATCTAGGGTTTCATTATTATTTTCTTATATCAATCTCTTACTAAGGGTTTTATCGTAAACCCTAGATACATACATCAAACTCCAAAATTAGATATACAACAATTTTGACCAGACTAGGGTTTCAATTATGCAGAAGCTCATACACCTAGGGTTTCATCTTACTTTAACTATTACAAGGGTTTTGTTCATAAACCTTAATTCATCAAACCCTAAAAATCTAGGGTTTTATCATATAACCTAGACATTAGCAACAAACCCTAAAAGGTTAGGGTTCTATAACATCAACAAACCCTAATCATCAATAGAGAAGGATTTAATCATATGTTCTTAGACTTTTATTAACAAACCCTAAGTAGACTAGGGTTTTATTACTATAGACAACATACCCTAAGCATCAAAAGGCTAGGGTTTTACAGTGAACCCTAAAGGTTAGGGTTTCACCAAAATGAACAAATGGCAAGAGATAATATGACAAGGGTAGATTCAATCTAGTGATTAATCACCCTAACAAGAATATTTATGATTCAAAACCCTAGACACAAGAGAGTTAGTAATACAAAGAAAATTCCAAATGAAGAATAATCATACCTTCTTGTAAGAAGAAGATTTGCAACAAATCAAACATACCTTGAGTTGTTCTTTAACAAACCTTGTAGAGTTTTTCTTTGCAGTAAGCTTGTTTAAGACTTTTGTTTTGATGTCTTCCTTTGAGTCTAGCCATAATCATTATGTATTTCTGCAACCTTTCCTACCAAGGAAAATATAAAGAATGAACTATAAGTATGCAATACAAACAAAGCTAGATGTATAGAGGAACTCAATAAAGAACAATGTACTTATCTTTTGTAAAATGGTGGAGGTTCCCTCTTAATCTTTCATCAATTCAATCCTTTTGAGGGATGCCTATACCTTATCAAAACAACTCAAGAATTTCTAACAAGACATATTAGGTCTATAAACTCTAGAAATCAAAATATAAAAGAAAACTTTACAAAACCTAAAACAATAGTCTATGATATAAGTAGGAGGATATGTAAGAGACTTAATAATATAAGTCTTTGACGTTAAATTCTTCAACCTTGCCCTTCTTAGGTGGAGCTTCATCTGCAAATGTAGCATGTTCTCTCTCTCTATTATTTTTAGGATTTTCAGGACATTGATTCTTGTAGTGTCCCATCTTATGACAATGAAAGCATTTTATTTTAGATAGGTCAACCTTCTTTGGTCCTCTAAACTTCTTACTTCCTCCCTTTTTCTTGTAGTGAGCAGAATATGCATTGGATGTGATGTTATCTTCATCTCCCTTCTTATTACTTGCTAATGATATGCAAGCTTCTTCTTGACTGTATGCATTCCACATTTCTTCAAAGGTTGGAGTTTCTTTCCAACTACTAATACCTGTTGGAAAGACACTCCATGATTTAGGTAGACCTAGTAGTGCAACAATCATAAGTTCTTTATCTGGTATGACTTCATCCATGGCTTGGAGCTCATGTCTTATTTGAGAGATCCTTACAAAATAAGAAGACATAGTGTCATCTTTATTATTCTTAGTTCATTCTTGAGACTAGCTATTTGTCCAATGTTCTTGATGGTGAATAGTTTGGAGAGAGCTTCATACATCCCTTTTGCAGTATCTATATTGGATATGTAGGGAATTAAGTTATCCTTCACTCCATCTACAATTAGATTCATGGCCAAGATGTCTGTTTCCTTGTACTTTTCCTTTCCTGCATCATTTGAGGGTTCCTTGACTTTTCCTAGTACAAAATCCAATACTTTGTGCTTTTGCAAGGATGAGATCTATCCTCTTCTTCCATGCTCTATAGTTGGTGGCTCCTTCTAGTTTATTTTCTGTCTTCATTGAAGATGCCATAGATTTTACAATATCTCCCTTACTTGATATAGATAATAGGCCTTCCTCTTCAAAACTCTTATATTTCCCTTCTCCATGGTCTTCCTTGAAACTTTTTCTTGATCCTTACTTTTTATATCTCTTCAATAAATTTTCGAGTTGCCTTTTTTTCTTCTTCTTATTGTTCACCTTAACTTTGATAGCATTTTAGAAAATTAAAAGGCAGAAATATTTTCTTATGTTGACAATTACTTGTGATATTCTTGTATTCTTATTAAATTTCTTTACGTTTTTTTATCTTCTTCTCATCAAGAAATCATCAAAGCAAAAGCATGAAGATCAATGGCACCAGATATAGGCACTTAACTAGGGCTAAAACCCCTATGTAGGGGAAAACCCAGTGAAGTTCTTCAACTAGTAGATTCAAATCAAATTGAGACAATCCAAGATAGACCAGACAAAAAAAAACTCCTCTCTCCACCAAGTCAGCCTTCCAAATTGATTAACCAAACATTAGTAATCACTTCTATTCAAACAACTTCGACCCAACTACAACTCAGAATTTCGGCCCTTCAACGTCCAAAATTTCGGCCATACTGTAGATCTGTGATTTCGACCTTCTTGCAGCAACCCAAAAACTCGCACGTGTGGTGGAGGAGAGAGAATTTAAGCTTCTTCTTGCTTGACAAGTGTCTCCTTCTTCACTAGGGTTTTCTCCTTCTTCAGGTATTTCACTCTTCTTTTCTTATCCAACAACGACAGATCGAACTTGTTGATTGGTTTTCCAAATGAGGTTGAGTAACGACTTATTTATAATCTCTCTAGGTGGTCGAATGTCCTTAATGAGGTCGACTTGTCTTCTTTGAGGCTAACTTTGTGGAGGTGGCACAAATGACACTTTTGACATAAAAATAAATTTCTTTCTTGTCATACAAAGCCCAAGAAGGGTCTATTAAATGGTGACGAGGACTAGGACTCATGACATATACCCTAGCGTTGAAAAGTGTAACTAGGTTTGGTCGTCATAATGACATGTAATTATGATTTTATGTAATGAGATGTAAAGAAAAAATAAATTACTGTATTGCTTGCTTCATGGGTTTCATGAGCAAGAGGTTTTATTTTTGAATCAAGACTCCCATTGAGAGTCTTTAGGAATTATTTTTCATCTAGTCATAAAATATTGGTCATTGTCATGTAATGAAGTCATGTTACACTTCGTAAAAGGTCAAACTTGTCTATGTAAAGTATCCTCCAAAACCTTGTCACTTATCCTCTTCAAGTCGGCCTACAACGATGGTAGAACTTGCTAGAAGAAGTCGGCCTACAACGATGGCCGAACTTGCTAGAAGAAGTTGGCCTAACCACTAGTGATCATGTCGGCCTAAAGGACATGTGTTGAGGTATATATATAGCCACACTCGGCCTCACTTAGAGGCAAACAACTCGACAAGCATTTGGTCAAGTAGAAGTGCGAAGAAGAGGTCAAGCAGAAGTGCAAAGAAGGGATAACAAAGGAAGGATTCTTCTGCGCATAACGAAGGAGAGTTTCTTATGGGTCAGCGAAGGAGAGTTTCTTCTGGGGCCAGTGAAGGAGAAGTTTCTTCTGGAGATAGCGAAGGAAGGATTCTTCTAGGGTCAGTGATGGAAGTGTCCTTCTCGAGTACTTGTTCTGAGTGACCGAGCTAGAGACTAGACACTGAGATTCTCCAAGGGAAGTCGAGAAATAGTGTGAAGGATAGAGACTGAGTTTTCTCTAAAGGAAGTCGAGGAGAGTAGTTTGAGATCAAGAAGAAAGTCAAGGAAGGGAAGAGGCAGAGCATCAAGGTTAATGACAAGGTTCTTGGGAGGATACTAGAGTCAAGGGTCTTTGTCATGGTCTTGGTACTCATCAATTGAAGATCTAGAAGAAGAATTTTGATTGGGTTTTCATCTCAAGAGGTGAGAGGTTTTGGCCTTGGCTGACAAGCCTACATACTATGTCACTTGTCTTTTATTGTACATATTGGTACTTGTCTTGATGAAAATAACACGATAATAACATAACGAAAAAAAGACTATAAGCTAAGAAGTAAAAGTATATCACAAGCAATTATCAAGCAGAGAAATCTTTTAACTATTTATGCCCTAGAATTCTCAACACCTAGAAACCTACAATGGAGGCTTTGACCTAAAAGTAAAATAACAAAGCATGAAAGCCATGCTAATAAATAATTTTTTCTTTATTAATAAAAATTATTTTTCTTTCTTTTGACAAATACATAACATCATGACTCAAATACAATTATGAAGACTGACTTTAGTTACATTCTTCAACAGTTCCACATGCAAGATTGCAAGCCCATGACCATGCCTCTAGTCACAAACTGGAGGAAGGTGGACACTACCAGAGCAGAGCGAGTTGATGCCACACTTTACATGCAACTTAGCGGGTTGTTGATGTATTTGGTGTACACACTGCCCGACATTTGCTTCACAGTAAACCAATTGAGCCAGTCCATGGTTGAACCTACCAGAGTGCATTAGGTTGCTGCCAAGCACATGTTGAGGTATCTTAGGGGCACTACAGATTATGGGTTGTTGTACAAGCAGGTTGATGGAGTGAGGCTTAAGGGCTTCACAAATGCAGATTAGGTAGGGAGTTCCACAGACAAAAAGAGCACTTCAGGTTGCACCTTCAGTGTTGGATTATCAGTTGTTTCCTGGTTCAGCAAGAAGCAGAGGCCATCTGATTGAGAAAGCTACTTGTTGGGTTGTTTAGTAAAAAATTGGAACCCATAGTCATACGTTGTGACAACCAGAGTTGCATTAAGCTCTCTGAGAATCCAATGTTTCATGACTGCTCCAAGAACATTGAGATTAGGTACCACCATAGTAGAGATTATGTTCAAACGGGTATAGTCAGAATTCATTACGTGCCTACAGAGGAGCAGACAACAAATATGTTGACCAAAGCACTGCCTAGAGGGAGATTTGTCTACTTCAGAGATAAATTGGGCATAGTACAGAACACCTTCCTCTCTAAGAGGGGTTGTTGAATGGAGTTAGATAGCAAGGCTTCTGTCTAGTCTATAATGCCTAAACTAGTTGAGGGACCCATAAATTTCCACTTTTGCAAATTTTATTTATCTCCTATTTACTGATGTAGGAAAAAATTATTTTTCGAAATTCAAATTATAATTTGATCTCAGCCTTATGTTATAAAGTATTCTCAACCTTTGGGAGTGCTAGGTGGGCCCATGTTGAGTTATAAAGAGGAGATAAGGTAGCTAGTGGACAAATTGACTTAGTGCATCAAAATTGTGTGTTCTTCTCAACATTTGCAAAGAGTGTGTTTAATGATTAGGGCACTCAGACCAGTGTAGAGAGGGCAAGGAAAAGAGGCCATTCAACTCTTTGGTTTTCCAGCTAGTCGTCACCTTCAGTCAAGCCGAGTTTATTAGCGCAAAAGGGACACACAAAGGGTCGTACGAATTCCATACAATGCACAAGCAAAGAGGGCTGAGTGGCCAAGGTGCAAACCAATTTGGGCATTGAGGGTTTTTCAGAGATTGTTGAGTGAAAGTCTCCTCCCTCATCATTGTAATTTTTATGAATAGAAGAATTGCTAAAGAAGAAATAGAAAACACATATATTGTAGGTTTTCCCCAGTTGGGGTTTCCCGGGTATCTTTGGTGTCATGTGTTTTATGGTGTGATTGTCTTTAGATTTTATTTTCCGCTATGCATGCTAAGTTAGAATACTTAGTATGTTTAGTGAATGTATTTGAAGGTTTCAATTTCAGTTCTTTCATTGCTGCAAATTTACTAAATCAGTGGTTGGATATTTAAAAACTAACATATCCATTGTCAATAATTTATTAGGAGGTATTTTTTGCACCTAAATTGAAATCAAAACAAAAGGAAGAATCAATTTCATAGAAGCCACAAATAAAATTAGAGGTTATGTCTTGTACGTTGAATACCTTATTTACACGAGCGTGATATTACTTATAATCTAATCTTGCTAGTTATTTTCGTTGTTTTCAACTCTAAAACAAACGTAATTTTTAGATATCTCAACTTTACCTCATAGATAATCTTTTGGATTTGGCAAGGTACACTTCGATTGCTATGATGTGTTGTATTTATTGGTGTGTGGATAAAAATTGGGCAAAGCTACCAATTATGCTCACTTGCAAAGAGGGTAATGATCATTCGTACCATGGATATTGGCAGTTGGCACCATCTTAGTAGAAAGTGACGTAATCATGACATTCCATGTGGATTACAATGGTATGCCATCAACCAGCGTCTTTGGCACACTGTTAACCTCTTCATGCATTAAGCCAAACCGGTAGCTCCACTCGATAATATTTATCACGTTCCTATTTTTTGTATAATCCTTTCGAGAGGCTTGGTGTTAATGATTGTAGCAGTGGATAAGTACTTCTGCATTAGCTAGGTGTCAAGGATGCAAGAGCCATCCAAAGTCTTCTTAGGATACTTGCTCAATTTATTAAGTTGCTTTGGCAATTTAGCCTAAGTCGAACTTAGGAAAAGAACATAATTAATTATGTTTGTTATTGAGCTAAAGAAGGTAAGGAAAAATAAAATAATTTAATTCAGTAAATGTTTAATCTCAGTTGTTAACCTCAAGTGGATTAAGATTTAATCCAAGCCATCCATCACTTTGGAGATTAGGGTTAGGGATTTAACTTGTCGATAAATTATAAAAGCAAGGCTAAGGAAATGAGAAAGACACAAGAGAGAGAGTGTGATACACTGTGCTGCAGAGAAAGGAAGTGTTGTAGTATTAGAGAGAAATTTCAAAAGGAAGATCAAGTAGAGGTTAAGGCCAAATCGATTTTCTAAGAACTAGAATTTGTTGAAGGCTGCACATGCGAGCGAATTGAGTTGTAGAGAGGCTGTGTGTGTGAGGAGAACAACATACAGGCCACATTTGTGGAGGGCTCGTGTGAGATGGGTTACATGTGCAAGGGTTTTAGGAGCTTTAGTGGCCACACAACTGGAGGAAAATTCAACTGGGTGTAGATCGAGTTTTCTTAAGGGATGATAAGCCAAGTTCTAAATTGTTGTAAATTTTAAATTATTTTTCTCTATAGGCCAGTTTCATATTAAGGTAGCCCTCATTATTCAAATAATAAAAGTGAAGAGTAATTAGAGGGTTATTTGTTGTGTGGAATACTTTTTGTGTGCGCTTTTGCTATTTAATTTTCTATTAAAAATTCTTGTGTTATTTAATTTAGTAATTTTAGAAATAGTTTTTAGGTATAAAATTGCTAGGAAATTAAACCGGATATGGAATTAAGAAATTAACATGGTATCAGAACTATAACTCCACAGGAAGGAGATTAGATTTCATACATGTTACAATATATTTTTAAATTTCCTATAATAGATATCTTCTTTGAGTTTTTGATTTGGGAGATTCCTACAAGCGATTTAAGGCTTGAGGATAGGTTGGAGGGCACATCCAACTTCATCCTTTGGAAGGTGAGGGTTTCATTGATTCTCATGGAGAATGGCAAATGAGAGTTTTCCAACACAAAACTCACATTGCCTACAGAGGTTGCAAAATTGGTCATCCACAATCAGAAGGATTATCTTGGATGCAATGAAGGATCATGTGATTCCTCACTTATCTGAGAAGAATACAACAACATGTGGGAGGCTCTAACGAAGCTACATCAAAGCGAAAACACCAACAGAAAGATCATGTTGAGAGTGAAACTCAGGGGTGCCAAGATGACCAAATTAGATATCGTGACCTCTTATCTCACCAAGATCTTGTAGGTTCGTGATGAGTTGGTTGTAGGTGAAAATACTATGATAGATGGAGAGCTTTTAATGAAAACCCTGAATGGTTTCACTAAGCCACGAGCTCCTTCCATCAAAGGCACTATGGCATGAGAGAAAATTCCTAATTGGGACAGATTGTGGGATGATTTCATCCAGGAAGAGATTCAGGAGGAAGGGCAAGGGGAAGGTCAAGAAGGATACAAGTGGAGAGGCTACCTCATAGGCTAGAAAGAAGAAAGATATTGGCAAAGTGAAATGTTATGCTTGCCACAAGAGTGGCCATTATGCCTCACTGTGTCTAAACAAGAAGGGAGGTAAGGGAAATGCACAAAAGGTTGCAACTTTTGTAGATACTCAAGTGAATGACTTTACTGTGAGATTCAAGGAGTCTTGGTTGGTTTCTTGCCTTTATAACACTATAGCCAAGGGTGGCTAGCTCGTGGATAGTGGTTCTTCTAGACACATGATAGAAGCACAAGATATTTTCATTGATTTGTCAAAGGACAACTTAGATCTACATGTGGAGCTTGGCAATAATGCCAAGTATGGTGTAGAGGGAGTTGGGAACATTTTGTTTCAGTTGGAGTCAGGATGTCCTTTGAAGTTGAAAAATGTATTGAATGTTCCATGGATAACCAGTAATTTACTCTCAATCTCATCCATGGATGACAAGTGGTATGAGGTCTATTTCTAGGATGGACATGTACTTCTCAAGCTAAGAGAATCCAACCTTTTTTAGGATGAGTGATTGGAGGTAGAGAGGGTAACTTGTACATGTTGAAGGCTCAACCTATGCAAGCCCTAGTTCATGATAGTGACAACCTTTGTGAGTTGTGGCATAGGAGGATGGGTCACTTGCATCTTAGAGCTTGATTTATGCAGAGGGAGATTGTCACTGGTCTTTCAGAATTCAATGTAGAGCAGTAGGGGGTGTGCACTTGGCAAGTATATGAAGGTTTCTTTTCCAAGTAGGGAGAGAAAACGTATGTGGTTCTACGTCAGTGGCATCCTTGAGTGGTTATAGTTACTATGTGACCTTCATCGATGATTTTTCGAGGAGGACTTGGATCTACTTCTTGAGTACCAAGGATGTGGTCTTTACTCGGTTCTATGATTTTAAGGCTCTCATGGAGAATTAAATAGGGAGGAAGTTACGAGGTCAGATAATAGGGGTGAGTATATCTCCAATGATTTCTAGAATTTCTGTAGGGAGGCTGAAAATATCTTATAACCCACAACATAATGGGGTTACTAAAAGGAAGAACACACACATTGTTGGAGCTACCAAGGCAATGATACATGACTAGGATTTGTCTATGTTCCTTTGGGAAGAGGCATGCAATACAAAAATTTATGTGTAGAACAAGAGTCCTCATAAGGTCTTGGGGGACAAGACTCCTGAGGAGGGATTCATAAGAGTGAAACAGAGGATTGGGCATTTTCACATTTTCCATTGTCCATTATATGTCCATGTACCTTTCAATAAGATGACACAGTTGGAACCCTTAGCAAAGAAGGACATATTTGTGGGGTATAGCAAGACTTTAAAGGCATATAAGGTGTATATTCCAATACAAATGAAGATTTTTGTGAGTCATGATGTCAAGCTTGAGGAGGATTGGGAATTCAAGAAGTCGCATAAGGAGCAAGAGGCTCCAAAGGTTGAGGAGAGGCAATTTCCACCTACAACAAGGCCTCAATATTTAGGTTAAGAGGAGGAGTTGGAGGCTCCTTCCAATTTTGTTAGGAGGAAGTTGACATAGCTAGAGCATACATTGGGTGATGCTCAAGAGCATGTGGAGGCTCCTAAGAGTAATTTTAGGGAGAGTAGGCCTTGAAGGAAGTTTCCTAGTTACATGGCTCATATGAGTAGCATCATTGATTCCGAGCCTACTCGTTTTGAAGAGGCGAAAAGCCAACATGTTTGGAGGGATGCCATGATGGAGGAGTATGCCTCCATAATGAAGAATGATTGTGGGAAATTGTGCCAAGGCCGAAGGGGAAATCGATTGTGAGCTCTAGATGGATCTATAAGGTCAAGCATGATGTGGATGGTAGCATTAAGAAGTGCAAGACGAGGTTTGTGGCAAGAGGATTGTTCAAAGAAGGGAGTGGATGATGAGGAGACATTTGCTCTTGTCATTAGGTATACTTTATTCAGGCTATTATATCTATTGCTTTAAATATGGGGTGGACGATACATCAAATGGATGCGAAGACAACCTCCCTCAATGGAGTTATTGAGGAGGAGATGTACATTGAGAAACCTTAGGGCTTTGAGATACATGGGAGGAATTCTCATTTGTGCAGGTTGAAGAAGGCTTTATATAGACTCATACAGACACCTAAAGGATGGTACTCAAGAAATTATGGGTACTTGTTGAGCATGGACTTCATCAAGAGTGAGGAAGATCCCAACTTGTGCTACATGTTGGAGATGGTCCAATCATCTTGGTACTTAATGTTGATGACCTATCTCTCACGGGGTCACAAAAGTTCATTGAGATGTGAAAACATGATTTGGCTTTAGAGTTTGAGATGAAGGACATTAGCATGATGCATTACTTATTGGGGTTGGAGGTATGGCAACAGTTAGGCGAGATTTTCCTTAGGCAAGGGAAATATGCAATTGTTATTCTAAGGAGGTTTGGGGTGATGAGTTATAGACCTATAATCACCAACCTATAGAAGTTGAGTGCTTCAAATTCAAAGTTGGTGGATCCCACTTTGTATAGGCAGTTTATTCTCTTTCAAACTATCCATGTCGTTAATAACGCTGCCAACTCATTCATGCCTTTTGTTTTAAATCTTATAGACCTCATTGTATATGGCATAAACACAAAATTCAAGCGTTGTTGACTCGTTTCATGCTCTTGTTTTCAACATAGCCCAAAGCACTTTAACCAAAACACTGTCACATATAAATTATCGTGGGGTCCTTCTCTGCTATAGCCCTGAGGGCTTATTTAACACTACACACTTCCGCACCCTCGGTCACAATGTTGCATATAATCTAGTCTTGGTCGCAGCCTTAGTCCTCAACTTTTATTTCTTGACGCGCTTTTAAAAATTCCTTCGAGGACTCTGCTCCGATATTATGTGTCCAGAGGGACTCTGCTCTCCACTTGTGTCCTTTTCATTGGTCATCGGCTCTAGCCTCGCATGGCACAGTTTCCTGACGCTGAGTCAGCTCGAAGCTACCCACATTGCGCCCTTTATGTTACCTTCCGAGGCGACACCTCCGGGATTACGTGTTCCTATAGGAACCCACCTTCCATGTGCGTTCTCAATAGTGGTTTTCGACTCTGCTCCATATGCCGTAGTGTACCTATGCTAGTCTCGGAGCCTAGTCAGCCTAGAGAGGCCTTAACATGTGCATTTTATTTTCTTCCAGTGTGGCTCCTCTGGGATGACATGTCTTGGTGGGATTTGTGTTGCACTCGTGGACCAATCATATGCTTTTCGAGGTGAGTTGTTATGCCACTTCTTCTGCCACCGTGTCTCAGTGTTGAATCATCTCGGATGCCTCTATCTGTGCACCTTTAACCCTTCTAGGGAAGCCTTTCTGGGATGACATGTTAGATGATGTCATGGTCACGTCATCATCGCCATGTGGTGCCTCGTAAGTGGTGCCACGTGTCACTCAAATTTGACCAACTTGGCCACATGAAAATGTCGAAAATGCATGCCACGTGTCCTTTGGTCCAAACTACCTCGTCACTTGTACTTATGTCATGTTGATGTCATCTACCATAGTGGCTACCACTTGTCTTGCTATTAATTCAGATTGTCTGCCGGTACGAAGAAAGTAAGGAGATTGAACCATGTTTTTGCGAGGATTTCCTTTGTTAAATTAAAAAGGTCTCATGCCTATTCATTACTCCGTTGACTGACACATATGCCCGCTGCCTTGTCATCCAAGTTGTCTTCAAACTGCGCCTGCCTTGGGCACTTCTGGGAATGAACCTCTGGGATGAGTTGTCTTGTGGACCCTTTGTTGGCCAATAAACTTTCTCTCCTCTTGAGGCGTCACCTCCACTTCTTCTTGGTGTCCTGTCATCCCAGGTGATCTCCTTTACGCATCCTTTTGTTTCTTTCGGGGAAGGCCTCCTGGGATGAGTTGTCCCGTGGGGACCTCCCGCTCTAAACTCTGTGAATCAATGTGCCTGTATATTCTCTATTGTTGGTTCCATGTATTCCTGGCTCTGAGTCATCTCGGGGATGTTCCATTGTGCGCAACTTTATACTTTCGGGGAAGGCCTCCTGAGATGAGCTGCCCCATGGGGACCTCCTGCTCCAACTAGACCAATCAACGCATGTCCGCTTGCTGACTCCTTTAGCCATGTACTCTCGGTACCTTGTCATCCCAAGGTTTCTTCTTAGCGCATTTTTCGAACTGTCCAGGGAAATTCCGTTGGGATTGTGTGGACATGGGCTCCTCTGCTGGCCAATGAATGCTTGCTCCACTATTGTGTTGCCTGGCCACGTCCTCTCGACTCTCCATTAGTGGCTTCACCAATGGCTCCGTCGAGTTTGGAAAAATCACCAAACTTGCCCCATTTTAACCCTACACCAACTTTAGTTGTGCAACCTTTGAATTTGGGGTATTGATCTTTGATTGGAAATAAATTCTGATCCAGGAGGCCATTTATGGACTTCTATATACCATTGGAAAGCTCTTTCAGAGCTCTAACCATCTACGTATTTTCCAAAAGAACTTGAAGTGATATTCTGAATTGGAATTGGATCCAAAGTTTAGCAATATGCTTGCACCCACCAATGCTTTTTCCATCATCCTCTTTGCCTTTTCCATCAATGACAACATATTCTAACATATTGGGTTTTCTTAGGGACTAATAACCCAAGTTCTAAATTGTTTTAAATTTTCTATATATTTATTTATTTATTTTTTTGGGCCATTTTCCTAATAAGGGAACTCTCATTATTTTGATAATAAAATTGAAGAGTAATTGGAAGGTTATTTGTTGCGTGAAATGTTTTTTGTGTGCACTTCTATTATGTAATTTTCTTTTAAAAATTCCAATGTGTTTTACATTTAGTAATTGCAAAAATATTTTCTAAGTGTAAAATTGCTAGGAAATTATAACTTGATCTAGAATTAAGAAATTAACACTTAGACCATGTGTTTACTTTTAGACAATCCTGGAAGGCTAGCCCTTTCAATCTTTTTATATGATTAAGACCAAAATTAGCATCTAGAGTTAATAACTAAAATTAATTACAGTAAACAACTAAGAAATATGCAAAACCAAATAGCAAAATAATCATAAGTAAATCAAATATTAAATGAAGATTGAATTTAAAATTAGAGTTTAGTATTCCAAATGAAGTAAACTAAACTAAGAAAACAATGTGTGTTGATTCACCCAAAATGTAAGATGCTTAGACAAATAATCACATTGAATTGCTCAACAAATGATTGGATGCCATCTCATAGGGATGAAAGCTAGGTTCAATAGATTAAGAGTGGGAGGACTAATATGGTGAATAAATAGATTAGAAAGGTCTCTTGGTCCATAAAAGCACAAATAAGTTGTGCAAAAGAAGCAACGAAAAAAATTGACGAAATAAGATTTTTCCATTTTGAGGAAGAGCCAACAAGGTGGTAAATTTGCTTGGAAATCTAGCAATAAAAGACAAAATTCAGTTCCAAAGTATGACTCTAGAGAGTATAAATGAAATAGAGGGTTGAGAAGTTATTGTTAAAATTACATATGCATGAAAAATCAAAGTTGGGAATAAAATCTTATAAAACCTTTTCAAGTCTATTATGCATGGCCTCTTCGGGTGAGATGCCAAATTTGTTAATTAAGACGAATTTCAGTTTCAAAGATGTCAATCATATTTTTCTTTATTATTATTATTATGGGATTCAACATCTCATTATTGTCTAGGCTAGGATCAAGATTCACTTCAATACATCGCCACTACAAACCATGGAAAATTTTAGGGGCTAATGTTCGCCCAGTGGGCTAATTTTCCATGATTTGTCCAAAAAAAAGATTCGCCAATTTCCAATTTTATAAAAGACGATTCGCCCAAATTTTAGAATATAAAAATATTTTACCTTAAAAATCGCCAACATTATATAGAGACTATATATAAAATAATTATAAATTTGATTAATTTTACAAATATATCAATAAACATTTATAATTTTCATATTAGGGATTAGTGAGATTCGCCAATGTTTTAAACTTCAAGAAAATTTTCCATCCTTAAAATGTTCCTTGCTACAAACCTTGGCCACTCTTGGAAAAACTTGACTTCAACACATCACCATTGTAAACCCTACTCACTCTCAAGAAATAAAAATGGGAGGTGGAAGACTAATATCCAAGGGAAACAAATTGAGGTCCTTAGTTGTTAAACACTCAACCATAAGCAATCAACCAATCCCAATGACTATTCCAATCTGTTAATGAGGAGATACTTTGGTTCCAAGGTGTGACCCTAAATAGCATAAAGGAAATCAAGGATTGAGAAGGTAAGATTAAAAAAGCATTTCCATGAAAAAATTAAAGTATTATGTAAGATTTTATTAACAACCTATTCAAGTTTATTATGTATGGCCACTTTGAGTAAGATGTTCCTCATTAATATGAGGAGGATAACATTTAAATTTGATTCACCCTTCACCATTTAGCTTTGGAAATGGAAAGTAATGCATCCACTCGTCAAATTTATTGAATACAAGGTGGCAAATGTTTTGTCATTGCTTTGGGAATAAAGTAAGTGGTTGTTAGTGTTGGTAAAAAAACATAGAAAACATGTATAAAGGGAGATCATAAACAAGATGCGCAAGAGGGAAGAGCATGCGGGAGAAGAGGTGGGATTCCTACCTTAGAGGATATACATTAGACATAGATAACAAGCTATGGCTTAAAAGTATCAGCAACATTAGAGGTAACATTTCAAGCCTTTCTACAAGATGGGGGATAAAAAGAGAACCTCTTCTAGGTTGGTTGGATCCAAGAGGATCAAGGTAGGGGCAAAACATCTTTGTTAAAGCCACTTCCACAATGCAAGAAATTCGAGAGGTTCTAATTCAGATGGCAAAAAGTAGGAAGTATCTTTTCAACACCTATTAGAGGAGAACAAGATCAAGTGGAGATAATTGAAGAATTTAAAGTACGACTTACTAAAGAACACACAAGTTTCAAGTAGTAGTTCAAAAGATCTTCAAGAATCGAGAGATACTCCAACAAATTAAAAGAGAGTAGGAGATTAGATATGTGGTGTACCAAATAAAGGACAACATTCTCAAGTTTGCATGGAAGATTTTATATGATATAGATAAAATAATGGATGAGAAGCCAATCTTCATTGCAGAGGTCTCTGAGCAATCAAAATCAAGTCAACCTATGATAGGTGATGTTTCCTTAGTAAAATTATTTGTTAGGGATTCTAGTATTATAGAGTCATGGCAGTTTTGATAGAAATATCTACTCATAGAGCTATAATCATCGACATCGAAGTTTTGTTATCAAAACTAAAATTTGGTTTCAATATATTTAATAACTATATTAATAGGCTTATCATTTGTATGAAATATATGAAGTTTGGTTTTCAAATAGTCAATAAATTGTGTTGAACAATTTGTGTTCATGGAAGGTTGGGTAGTATATTATTTGAGAATTGTGATAATAAAGATAAATATTGGATGTCTTGATTTTTGTAATATATTTATCTCAGTAGTCAATTCCACCATTATATATAAACTAAAATCAAATTACAAAAAGTAAGAAATGAGGTTATAAATATTGAATAGAAAATTGTAAATTCAATGAAAAATTCAAGTTTTAATTGAAAATATGCACATGGATATCCTTCACTAATGCTTCCCATCCTTTTTCAAAATTGTTACACTTTCCAATTCTAATAAAAAATATTAGACAAATAATATTTATACTTACTCATAATTACTTATGACCTTTTTTGATAAATTAGCGTCAATTCTTTCCCCAAAGAAAAATCGTAACTTTCATTATGTAAAATAGTGAAAATTACATGTTGTAGATGCATAAAAGCATATGCAAAATTGGTTGTTTATTCACTCAAGAAACATTTGAGTGATACAACCATATAAAAGTCTGTCAAAAAATGCTATAAATAGTATCTACTAGAGAAGCACAACTATACAAAATATGTCCCTGTCCATGTGTAAAGAAAAAATCTGAACTACTAACATCATCATAGATCGCAACCAGTATTAGTAACTATAGCAAAAAGTAGAGATGTAATATCAATCAGAATTAGAGTCAGTTTGTTGAGGGTCCATGAATGGGCAATGATAATATTGGTAATATGCTTCCCCATTGTGTTCGTTGATCATCCATGTCTCGCGAATCTATTGCACGCCCACCTTGGATAACTGGTCGGAAAGAGTGTTCCTTTCCTTGTAAATGTGGTGACAAGTGATAACGTCAAATTGTGACTTAATCATGAGAAATTCTTCTAGTAGTGACCTAAGTGTGTGCACATGACATGTAGCATTAAGATTGAACCAATCAATAACAATGCAGGAATCTCCATACACCTGTAGTTGTCGGCATCCCTGTTCTAGTGCAAATAAGAGAAGTAAATTTAAGTTGTATAGTTCAGAGAAATTGTTCGTGCCACTGCCCAGACCAAATTGAAGTTTGAAAAAGTGATTATTGTTGAGGTACAAAACAACACCACCTCCACATTGTCCATTTTGTGTAGAGCCGTTGAAGTAATCCCAGGGATAAGAATGATCAATATTCTTAGGTTGGATATTGTGGGAGTTATTCTGAATCTCCTCCTCAGGTAAAAGTACATGTGTAGGCAGGATCTGTGCGCCAATAATGTTGGGGAATATGTCGGCCTCGATAAAAATCTTTCGGTTCTTGTTGATCCATGTTCCCCAATAGATTAGTAGAGGGAGATTTTTGAGCTTAACATATGAGGCCTCATTCCACCAGTTTTGCGAGGAAACATTAATAGTATCACCTCCCCATCTATTACTGATATTAAGAGCACGATATATGAAATTCCAAATAGAAACAATGTATGGACATGTGATGAATAAGTGATCAATGGATTCCTCGACATAGCGATAAAGTGCACACTAGGAGGGACCGTGGAAGGAGCGTTTCATTAAATTGTCGCCCGTGGGAACCTTGTTTTCAAGGAGGCACCAGATGAAGAGTTTGGATTTTCCCGGACTCTTTAGCTTCCAGGTGTGCTTCCACCACCACTTGTGTTGTTCTAGCTCTTTGTCTGCTTGGATGAAAAGATAACCCTCCTTCGGGGTGTAGAAACCCTTTTTCGAGTGTGTCCAAAGGAGCCTGTCCTCCCTGTCTTGTAGCCTGATATGAGAGGAGGTAAGGGTGCCAATGTATGATCTCCAAACACGGTGCCACTGTACAGGGATATTAAGATCCAGGGCCAATTTCCATCTTTGACCCCATATCGTTGTGTTCTCCTGATCAACAATTTGGTCAATAGTGTGCCAACCGTGATCAGCTAGATATTCCACCAACTCCGGAGGTAATATGTGATGATCATTGCTGCCAGACCATGGGTCTAATCCAATACGAACTTGAGTTCCTGAACCAATTTTCCATGCAAGTCCAGAGCTAATGATGTGAAAAGTGTCTAGAATAGCTTTCCAAATCGTGGAGATGTTGGTTCGACTCTTGTTCTGAGACCTTATCCATTAAATAACAGATAGAGGATAAATATATTTTTGAGTGATCACCTGAGTCCATAAACTGTTGGTAGATAGAAGATGCCAACCACACTTGGAAGCAAGAGCATGTGAGAAACATAAAATATTTTTGATGCCCCATCCTCCCCATTTCTTGGGCAAAGTGATCCTATCCCATTTTACCCAAGCAAAGGTTCTGCCATCCTTGGAGCCCTGCCATAAGAAGCCACAACAACATTTTTGAATCTTGTTAAGGATGCCTTTGGGAATCCATGATAAAGACATCCAAAATACATGAATAACTTCTAATACAAATTTAATGAGCACAAGACGACCAACCCACGATAACCATTTGTGGCTCCAAGAGTTGATTCTTTTTTCAATTCTAGCAATTAACCAAATTCAATCAACTTTCCTATAATCATTGGGATTTAAGTGAAATCCCAAATATTTTAGACCATCTTCGAAATTGATGTGCTGAAAAGGACACTATGAGAGCACATAAGTGATCTCAACTTGTGAACAACCTATAGCACATAGTGTAGATTTCAGATGATTAGCTTCCATGTCTGTGGCCATACAAAATAAGTTAAGGATACCTTTAAAAGCATCAATATCATGACGAGAGCCATTTAGAAAAATAAGAATGTCGTCAACGAATAGAAGATGAGTCAAAGAGGTGTTAAGAGCCACTAGTGTGCCATTAATATGGCCCCTCCTCTTGGCATCCCCCACCATTT
Source organism: Pinus tabuliformis (assembly GCA_031772625.1). Taxonomy (NCBI): domain Eukaryota; kingdom Viridiplantae; phylum Streptophyta; class Pinopsida; order Pinales; family Pinaceae; genus Pinus; species Pinus tabuliformis. The sequence continues at coordinate 530,162,006 of CM062814.1, forward strand.
CGCTGAGTCCCTCCATGATCAAGAGAAAGAGAATAGGGGAAAGGGGACATCCTTGACACAAACCCCACTCGGCATGGAAGAATTCAGATGGAGCTCCATTAATCAATAAAGCAAAATTGGTAGTAGTGATACAACACATGATCCAATTGATGAAGTTTATGTTAAACCCCAGATGCATGAGAAGCATACGAATGTACAACCAATTTTCTTTATCGAAGGCTTTTGATAAATCAATCTTTAGAATCATACCTTTCCATTTCTTTATTTTCAGACTGTGAAGTCCCTCTTGTGCAACACCAATTGCTTCGTGAATTTGTCTGTTATCCAAGAATGCAAACTACTCATAGGAAATGTGGTGGGAGAGAATGGGACAAATCCTGTTAGCAATAATTTTTCTATGATCTTGTATATGCAATTACATAGTGAGATGGGCCAAAAGTCATTAAATGTTTTGGGATCATTCGTCTTAGGGATGAGGGCAATGAAGGTAGTATTAAAAGCATCATACATTTTCCCAGAGATTCTACATTCTTCCACAACTCTTAATAAGTCAGGCCCAATCAACTCATAGAAGCCTAAAAAGAATTCTATCGGCCAACCATCCACCCAAGACTTTTATCTTTCTTGAACTGCTGAAGAGTCCCTTCTAGTTCATCTAAGGTAATTGGAGCCATGAGCTCTTGGTTGATATCTTCATCAACAAATCGGGGGAAGAGTCTGGCGATTTAAATAATTGCAGTGAGGGTGGAGATCCTAGGAGCATAAAAAAGAGGATGAAAATGCCAGACCCCCATATGAGCTAAATCCTTAAAATTGGATATCCGCAACCCATTATTGTCTTCCAAAGAGCAAATGGTGTTAATGTTATTCCTACTCTTAGCATATTGATGAATTTTTTTTGTGTTGTCATCACCCGCTTGTAACCAAGTCGCCCTGATTCTAAGTCTCCAAGAATACTCTCTGTCTTTTAACAACTTTATTTTCTCTGCTTCCAACTGAATAACCCTTAGCTTGGCATCAAGAGAAACATACCCCCATCCACTAGGTATCTCTAGGAGCTCCAATTAAAATTCAATATGTTTCAGGGCCTCCTCTTCCTTCTTCTTCTTATGCTTAGCCCACTCGATAATATGTCTCTCAATTCTATGAAGATTATCTGCACATTGTCTTGCTACAGAAAGATCATCCCCAATAATGCATGGTCGCTATGTATCTCGAACTAGGACTCAGAAATCCTCCTCCTGTAGCCAGGTTGCGTTAAACTTGAAGGGGGCATTGGGCTTATTAATGTTGCCAAACGTTTCCAGGAAGATGGGGTGGTGATACAATATGCCCCCCCGATCCCACCCATTGTCTAAATAAGGGAATGGATTGCGTAAGAGCATCCTTAACCAAAAAAATATCGATTCTACGAGCAATCATGGCCTCTCCAGTTCTCCAATTCCTCCATGTGGGAAGAATTTTGGCCATGTCAATATCAACCAAATTATAATTCTCAATCATATGAGAGAAGAAGTCAAAGAGGGAGTCCACATGGGCATGTTCTCCCCAAATCTCTGAATTGCCTATGGAATTAAGGTCCCGTCCCAAGACCAGGTTAGCTACTTTCATGAAAGAACGCTCCATCAATTTGTTCCAGAACTCAACTCTATCAGTACATGGTCCATAAATGTTGATGATCCTGAGCTCCATCCCCAGAGCTTCAGAAAATATATCTGCGACAATAAAACCTTCCCCACCCCAGGAGGAGAGAAGGTTGATGGATCTATGTTTGGTCCCAAGGACCAATCCTCTGGAATGCCCACGAGCATCAATAGAAAAAAAGCCCAATCCTTAAACATACCTTCTAGCATGTCGACAATATGTGAACCGGGACCAAGGGTTTCTTGTAAGAAAATAATATCCAGATTGTCTGAGGAGATCAGTCTCTTCAGTGCTAGTTTTTTGGGAATACTAGCTAACCCACGATAGTTGAAAGAAATCCACTTCATTGGGAACCTGTGACCAAGGTATCTTCACTCTAAGAACCCCATCAATGGATAATTGACGCCTAGCAATAATGTCCTAGCTGGTCTTGTGCATGGATTTGGAGATATGAGATTGACGACCCCTATGTGTCTTAGGAAGCTTGGAGGGTGAGATCACACCTAAACTAGGACCATGGTCTAGCAGACATGCATAGTTATAGGGGGGACGAGATAAGGAGCACAAATAGTAACGAGATCAAGCACTGTTCTTAGAGGATTCCTTATCAGATGGAGGGAAGGAAGGATCGAGCGTCAGGAAATATACATGTGAATTCTCAATATGACATGAAACAACCCCCAACCCTAGAGATGAAATAGAAGACCCCATAATAGATGATGCAAAGCTAGGAATGCATATAAAGGAGAAATTATGGAGTGAGAGGGGAGGAGAAGAAATACTTGCAGGTAGGGAAGCCGCCAATGTGCCTCGTCGAGTCCCCGAGCTGCTATCGGAACCATGGACCACCCTACGAGCCATAGAAGTATGTTTAATAGATGCCTTGCACACTGGAGGACCCTGTTTGTTCATGGGAGGAGCCTTGGTCTTTCCATCAGCCCCCAAACTATCCTGATGCTCTGTCGTCCCAACACTAACCTCCTTTGTGGTATTTTGTAGGAGGGGACAATCTTTATATACATGGTTGACCTGTGACATCTGTAACATCGGAATGGAACACCTTGATAGTCTAATTTATGCAGATGCACAAGCCTCCTGTAATGAAGTGCCAAGCTAGCGACCAAGCCCTCATACGTGTCCAAATGAACCAATACTATGGTATATGATATTTTTCTAGTCTCTAAATGCCCTCTATCAAAATCTAGGAAGCGCCCCATATCGTCCCCTATGCACAGAAATATGACAACTTGACCCAAATAGGTTCAGCCCCCAGTTTCTCCCTCTCTGGGTCAAACAATGGAGTCCATGGCTTAAAATATATGGGGGCCATCTTGATATTCCAATACCTGGAAAGGGCCCAACTTGCTTGCTTCGCCTTGCAAAATTTGAGTGTAAGCCACCCTCTAGACATGTTGGATATTTCAGGTAGAATCTCCATCTCCTGACCCCAAACTTCTTGAGCCCATTTTTGCAATCTTGAGGTTGTGTAACTCTAGGCATGAACACGACCAACAAGCACCCTATAGTAAAAATCCATGACTTCGTCGAACCGAAGGCCGTCACCCAATATCAAAACCCTCTCTCTCTACTTGACCTTGGTACTCTTTGTTTTCTTCCCTTTCTTCTGAGCGGCTATACCAACATCGATACCACTGGAGGGTACATCTGCCAGAGGGGTAGAGGCACCCATCAAAACTTTGTTGAGTTCACTCCCCACTAGCACAAAAGCCCCATTAAACAACAAACCCTTTGATAATTCTGCATTATGAGAAAACCCTAAACTAGGGTGGGGCGCCTCCACACTAGAAGGAAAATTAGAATAGAGAGGTTTTCCAATAGCCTTGAGAGACACTGAACCCTTTAAAAAACCCTTATCTCTAGATGATGCAAACCCTAGAGCACCAACGGAATCAGAGAGAGGCCCTACAATTGTAGTGTGACTAATGGGGCTATTAGGGCAGAAGCAATTTTGGGCAAAATTCAGTGCATCAAGAGAAGTTGTGGCCGTGTCATCCCCCAACTCCTTTGTGTTTGGCCATATATTCTCCAGCAGTGTTGAAGTCCCCGAACAACACTGAAAGTCATACTCTAGACTCATCGATATAGGGTCAAGAGAGTCTGGGACCTGGAATTCTCCACCCAGATTAACAAGCGAGGAATATAACCCAATATCCGGGGATCTAGATGGCATAAACAAGTCCAAGCCTTGGGTTTAATCTGGTGGGTCTTGCTAGATAGACATTCTGTCATAAGGGCCGGTGGAATAATCCACAATGTCTTCCTCCATCTCGACTCTGGCACTCATCCTCACGAAGCCATATACACTCCAAGATGTTATTTCCATTGGCGAGGAGCGGTCATTGGAAAACTATCGAGGGAGACAAATAATGTATTGATTGGAGCCCCAACGAATCAACTGGTAGAAATAGTAAAGCACACACAAACTTCAGACGATGGAGTATCCTGCAATGAGCTCCACGTAGGTGAAAAGGATGGGAAAAATCGTCCGCAGATAAAACGCTAACCCTAACCGCGACCCTTCGGTGGCCTCAAACCTTCGCACCGTAGAGCCATCATGCTCGATCCCCTTTCTTACATCTTTTCAAAATTAGCATCAATTCTAAATTGTTGTATGTCACTTATTATAATAAAAATTCTAATCATTCCTCCCTTGCAAAGCTTTTTAAATCTCTAATAAATAATAAAAGATTGAAGATTACAATTAAAATTAATTTTACATTTTACATTTTATTCCTTTTATTTTTATTTTAACTTGGAATGAAAGTACGGGAAATTCCAAAGTATTTTCTCCCATTTTGTTAATCGTAAACTGGGTAAACTGTCAAGGCTGATTATAGGAACTCACCCCAAAAGAATAAAAAAGAATCAAACTCATGATCAACAACAACAACAACAACAATATCAAATAACTTCAGTTAACTCTAAACTACTTGAGCTAACCCTTAAGATTTGTAATTTTATATATTCATAAATAATAATGTTATATTACTAAATTATCTATTTTTTATAAACATTTTATAATTATTTGTTTTAAGCCATAAAACATATCAACATTAACTTGTTAATCAATGTATCATTTATATTTGACAAAAGCAAGTCATCTTATATCTTAAATTAATGTATCATTTATGTTTGACAAAAGCAAGTCATCTTATATCTTAAGTTTAGGGAATAAGATTATAAGAAACTTGTGTTCATGTGGTAGCAGTGTATTGTTCCATAATAATGATCGATGTCTTTTTATTTTGTTTTTGGTTACCTCATGTGTATCTCCCTGGAGGTCGTAAGTATTTCGAGTGTCATCCAAGTGACGAGTAGGTGCTAATAAAACCTTCTGATATTAATTTGAATGCCATATGCCATAACTGCATTTTCTTGGCTTATAATGTACACATAAATTGTAATTATATAGGATTTGTAGACATTAATTTCAAATTATGGCTTTGAAAATAATGTTAAATATTTTATTGATGGAGGTTGGATTTTGGACATATTTTCTTGATAACATTTCAAAGGAATTTACTTGATGAAGCATTCGATATTTTTTATGCTCTCAATATTATAGATTAGTAATATCCATTAGAAGACAATGTATAAGAAATTAGAAAACTTCTTATATGTAAGGGGAGTTTAAAATTTGGAATACATATTATGTTTTATTTTGTGTTATTAGATTATTCTATTTGGTTCTTAGCATTCATGGTTTTAGTATAGAAGATGTTGTCAAAATCTTATGTAATACAATATAGTAAGGATGAAATTTTTATAAAAAAATCATCTAAATTTTGTGATAGAATGATTAAGTCCCAAGTATCTCTAAACTCTATTTAGCATATAATATGAAATGTGAACTTCACAAAAGTTCAAGATTTATGTGAATCTTGTGTAACTAGTATTTAAATTTTTGACTAAATCACCATGGAATTTTTATGGATGATTTTTTATTTTTCAATATGATTTTCTAAATATTAATAGATGTTATCCAAGTAACAGTATACTGAAAGACAAATTTAGGAATATTGAAGATCAATATTCTCATCTAGTCAAACATAACAATACTTGCAAAAAATAAATCGACTAAACATTTCCTCACTTTCAAACGTGGATATGGTAGTTAAAATAATGAAAGAAGAAGCAACAAACAACTCAAGTGAAGACCATCACTCACATTGAGATAACATAATTTGTAGAAGAACTTATCACAACCAAAGTATTTTTTGTTAAACTATGCCAATATATAGAGTTGTTCCATGATAAGTTAAATGATGAAGTTTGAATTTGTGAAGTCACTAAAAAAATGGTTGTCTCTAATAGATATTTTGAACTACAATAAGCACATAATGAAATAGGGGATTATGTAAAGACTCAAAACTTGGGAAGGAATGTGAGGAGGCACATTTTGTAACTCCTTCAAACTATCTTATATGTATTTGCATGGAGATATTATAAGGTACTAATTGTTGGGTTAAGAAACTTGAATGGATGATTGTATAATATGAATTTCAAGCTATATTTCGAGTGGATATAATACAATCATGCAAAGTTGAAATGAAGATTGTGCAATTCATTTTTTGCATTTCTTCATTGGGTAACATGTGAATATTTTCTTATAAATGTATGTATTTGTTTTATGGACTTCTGTTATTAATTTAAATTATGGACTTGTTGGTTCATATAAATATGGTGAGTTTGAAACTATTTTTGTGCTTTTTTGGCTAATGGTTTCATGCCATTGTAATGCAATTAATATCAATTAAGGGATTAGGGTTTTAATATCTTAGCAATTTGCCAATTAAGGTTTAGTGATGTTTCACAATACCTAAATATTATTGATGATTTTTTAATACACTGATAGTGAGTAAGTTGTAGCTCTAAGTTTTTTAGTTCCCCAGTTAATGTTGCCAGGGTATATCAAGCTTATGTATTGTGTATGTGTGCCATTGTTTCTCTTGTTTTAAGATTTTGTTAGCACAACTTCTCTTGCACTATTTTGTAAGTGTTAAAATTTTAATACTTTGCAGATTGTTTTAATTCATAGAGGGACTTTTTCAACTTGCAAACCAACTCATTCTTTTCCTTCACTATAAAATATCATACTTGTTTCATGTAAATTTCTTCTTCAAGATCCCTATGTAGGAACGTTGATTTAACATATATATGCTCTAATTTAATATTAAGGACAATAGTGATATAAAAGATAAATATAATAGAAGTTAACATCGAAGCAGGAGAACAAATGTCATCAAAACCAATTCCCTCTACCTAGGAATGTCATTTTTTCTATTGAGTGAACTTTGTGCTTCTCCACTTTACCATTTGCATTTAGTTTCTTCTTAAACACCCATTTTCTATGAATATATGTTTTTTTAACAACCAAACCCATGCCTCATTTTTGTCCAAAGACATCCATTATTTAGCACTGTTCTTTCTTCTAGGTTTTGAACTATCCTATAAATCCACTATGAATACCACCTTAATGCTTCTAGGATCATCATTAATGGAAAATAAATCAAAAGAATAATAAAAATAAAGAGGATAATATCTTTCTATTTATCCTCTTTCCAAAACCAATCTACTCATTTTTTTGAGCTTTAAGGTTTTTCATCATCTAGTTCATCTTCTTTTGTTGAGAAAGATATTTCATCCTCCAATTGAAATTGCAATCTTTCTAGTTATTCCTCTCTTGGTCATTCTTCCAACTTGAGAACAAATTTACTTTCTTTGAAGATTACATCTTAACAATAAAAAATCTTTGTTGCTTTTTGGGTCGAAAGCTTATAGCCTTTTACACCATCTTTGCAACCACAAAAGATAGTTTTTTCTTTGTTATTCTCTAGACTACTTCTTTTCTTCTTTAAAACATGAATGTAAGCATCACAACCCAAAACTCTTAGATGTGAAGGATAGGGTTTCTTATCAGTCCATGCCTCATGTGGAGTAACTTTTATCAACTTGCATTAATGATAACGATATATTTTTAAACTAACATGCAATACATATTGCATCTGCCTAGAGTTCTTGTACCAATCTCATGTCACTAGGCATACTTTTTACCTTTTCCTTCAATCTCCTATTAATTATTTTTTCAAGTCCATTCTATTGGGGTGTGTATGGAGTATTATTTCATCTTGTTTTACCACACTACTTCAAAAACTAACTGAATTATTTTCCATACAACTTTCCATCATTGTCTATGTACCTCTAACTTTTTATTTGTCTAGTTTTCCGTAAATCCCTTAATTGTTTCAATTTATCGAAGACCTTAGGTTTCTTTACAAGGAAATGAATCCATGAATTCCTTAAGAAATTATCTATAAATGAAGTATAGTACAATTTTTTAGCCAATCATGGAACATGCACCAATCCAAACACATCAATGTATTAGCACTACAATCCACCTTGTTGTTGTGACCAAATAGAAATGTTTGTCAATATGTTACTAAACAAATTATTCAGAGAAATCAAAATATAAAGAGTGAAGGTAAATTCTTCAACCATACCTTTATTGTGCGTATATTGAAGGCCCTTATCTCTATTATGCCCCTATCTTTGATGCCAAAGCATTGCCTTCTACTCAATAGCAACAAAAGTTTTATTTGCTTCTTTTCTCACCTCAAGAAAAATAGAATTGTAACATTCATTCATAATTCTTGACTCAAGATTTTACAAAGGTCCAATTCAAACTCCTCTTGCCAACATATTTACTCCTCAAACCATCTTACGAGTACCATTTCAAATATTGTCTACATCACTCATGATATTCACATATATCAACTTTTTGGCTAGCTCTATAATATGTGAAAATATAGGGAGGTTTTCAACCATTCCATTTTTAGCTATATCATGACCTGTTTACACTCTATGATTTTGGTTATTGATTCAATTCCCAAGAAGACATCACCTCCATTTTACTTCTAATATTTACAAAACCACTACACTTGAGGAGTCATATGAAAGGAAACACTAAATTCAATCAACAATTCATCATGATCTAAGCATGTACCTAGAGAATCCAAGAACACATACCCTCGCTTTGTGGATGTTTTCACTTTTGTGGAAGGGGCATCATCAAATCCCTTATTTTTATCAATATTGTTAGATCTACATCGCTCCTTCAAATTCCCAACTTTACCACGTTTCCTTCTAAAATTTTTGGTTGGATTTATACATCTATATATACTTTGATCTATCCCATTACTTAGTTTTATGCCTATCTTAGGGTGACATCTCACAACAAGGCATTATTGGATAGACCCTCCATTCATTTTCCCCTTATTTCTTTGGATAACAAGGATGCAATTATATCCTCAAAATTTGATGTAAGTTTAGTATTACATCCAATGGCTACCACCACATTATCCCATGAATTTCATCAATAACATAACAAGGTAATATAATAAGATTTTTCATTCATCATAATATAAAAAAAAGAATAATTGACTTACCAAAATTCTAAGAGCATTAAATGCTATGTCATGGAGTGATCATCATTCATCCTAAGGTGATACAACTTCCTCTATACAAATAATTTGTTTAATAAGGACATTGACTAATATAAAGCCCCTAAATTTTGACTAAGATGCACATCATTAATATGAGGAGGAGAACATTTGAATCTGATTTACCCTTCACCATTTAGCTTTCGAAGTGGAAATTGATGCATCTACTCATGTTAAATTTATTGAATGCAAGGTGGCAAATCATTTGACATTTTGTTGTTGCTTTGGGAAGAAAGTAAGTAGTTGTTTGTGTTGGAAAAAAAACATAGAAAGCATGTATAAAGGGAGAGCATAAACAAGATAGGCAAGAGGGAAAAGCATGTGGGAGCAAAGATGTAATTCCTACCTTAGAGGATATACATTAGACATGGATAACAAGCTATGGTGTAAACATATCAACAACATCATAGGTAGCATTTAATGCCTTTCTTAAAGATGGGAGGATAAAGAGAGTATCTCTTTTAGGTTGGTTGAACCCTAGGGGATCAAGGTAGGGGAAAAACATATTTGTTAAAGCCACTTCCACAATGCAAGAAATCCATCAATCCTTGGTTTATGTGGGAGAGGTTCCAATTTAGATGGAAGAAAAATAGGACATTGCTTTTCAACACCCAGTAGAGAAGAACAAGATCAAGTGGAGATACTTGAGGAATTAAAGTAGGATTTACAAAAGTTTACAAAAGTTTCAAGTAGTAGTTCAAAAGATCTTTGAGAATCGAGAGATACTCCAACAACTTAAAAGGGTGCTGGAGATTAGATATGTGGTATACTAAATAAAGGACAACATCCTCAAGTTTGCATGGAAGATTTTAGATGATATAGATAAACTGAAGGATGAGAAGCCGATCTTCATTGAAGAGGAGGTCTCTTAGCAATCAAAATCAAGTCGTCCCATGATAGAGGATGTTTCCTAAGTAAAATTCTTTGTTATGGATTCTAGTATTATAGAATTATGGGGGTTTTAATAGAAAGATCTACTCATAGAGCTACAATCATCGACATTGAAGTTTTGTTATGAAAACTAAAACTTGGTTTCAATATATTTAATAAGTATATTAATAGGTTTATCATTTGTATGAAATGTATGAAGTTTGGTTTTCAAACAGTCAACAAATTATGGGTTGAACAATTTGTGTTAATGGAATATTGGGTAGTATATCATTTAAGAATTGTGATAATAAAAGTAAATATTAGATGCCTTAATTTTTGTAATATATGTATCTCAATAATCGCCTCCACCATTATATATATGTATGTGAGTAAACTTAAATCAAATTAAAAAACCAAAAAACAAGATTATAACTATTCAATACAAAATAGTAAAGTTAATGAAAAAGTCAAATTTTAATTGAAAATCTATGCATGAATATCTTTAATTAATACTTCTAATTCTTTTCAAAATTATTATATTTTTCTATTCTAATAAAAAAATACTATATATATATATATATATATAATTACTTATTCATAATTACTTATGAACTTATAATTTAGATAAATTAATATCAATTTATGCTTATTCATAATTACTTATAATCTTATAATTTAGATAAATTAATGTCAATTGAATTGAATTAACATTATAGGCCACTTATTATAATAAAAAATCTAATCATTTCTCCCCTTTATAATAAATAATGGAAAATAAAAGGTTACAACTAAAAGTAATTTTACCTATTTTTAAATAATAAGAGTATAATTACTTTATTATGTAATTTTTGTATTCTTTTTTAACATAAACATTTTATTGTTATTTTATTTAGCTACAAAACCTATCAACGTTATATTTTTAATCAATATAACGTTATATTTTTAATCAATATATCATTTATATGTTGACAAAAGCAAGTCATCTTATACCTTAAGATAATAAGGAATCCATGTTCATGCACTAGAATTATATTGTTCCATAATCATGATCGATGCCCTTTTAATTTCTTGTTACCTCATATATATCCCTATGGATGTTGTAATTAGTTCAAGTGCCATCCAAGTAATGAGTAGGTGCTAATAAAACTTTTAAATATTAGTTTGAATGCCATATGCCATTATTTCATTTTCTTGGCTTATAATTGCAATTATATAGGAATTGTACACATTACTTTCAAATTAAGGCTTTGGGAATTATGTCAATTTTTTTATGCAGGCTAGTTTTTGGACATATTTTCATAGTAATATTTTAAAGCAATCTAATCGATGAAGCATTTGATAACATTTATGCTTTCTATATTAGTAAGATGAAGACATTGTATGATAAACCACGTAATGCTAGAAAACTTGACTTGTTATCTAAGACATAGAAGCATAATATTATAAGGGAGGCTAAAATTTAAAATGGACTAAACATGATGTTTTATCTGGTTCTATTGGGTAATTTTAATTGATTCTTAGCATCCATGTTCTATAGTATAGAATATGGTGTCATTATCACTAGCTTTTTCATTTATATTTTCAAAATATCAGGTAATATTTTTTCATTTATATTTTCAAAATCTCATGTAATACAATATAAGTTGGAATTTTTGTAAAGAAATATTTAAGAATTTTTAATAGAATGATTAAGTCTTATGCATCTCTCAATTCTTTTTAATATATAATATAAAATTTTAAGTTTACAAAATTTCAATATTTATGTGAATCTTATGTAATTAGTATTGTAATTAGTATTTAATTTTTTTATTAAATTACCATGGTATGTTTTTTTGTTTTTTAAAGAGATTATTCAAGTAATACTATACTAAAAGATAAATTTAAGAATATTGAAGACCAATATTCTCATCAAGTCAAGCATAACCATATTTCCAAAGAAAAATAATTTAATTAAACATTTTTTTACTTTCAAACATGGGCATGGTTAAAATAATGAAAGGAGAAGCAACAAACAACTCGAGTGAAGACCATCACTCATGTTGAGTGAACATACTTTATAAAAAACTTATCACAACCAAAGTTTGCGATCTCATAAATAGGCTCCGTTCCCTTTGGTCTTGGAACACAACTAGTGAGAAAAGCATTAGTTAGCGTGAAGCAATGGATTATTACTAGCCTAACAGCTAGTGATAGAAGCAACAGAGGTACCCCAACCTAGTGAGTAGAACAACTAGCACTGACATATTAGCCCAATTGCTAATAGATATAGTTGTTCTATGATAGGTTAAAAGATAAAGTTTGACTTTGTGAAGTCATTAAACAAAATATGGTCTTTAATTGATATTTTGAATTACAAGAAGCTCATAATAAAATAAGGTATTGTGTAAAGTCTCAACACTTGAGAAGGAATGTGAAGAGACACATTTTTGTAACTCCTTGAAACTATCCTATATGTACTTGCATGGAGATATTATAAGGGAACAATTTTTGGGCCAAGGAACTTGAAAGGAGGATTGTATAATTTGAATTTCAAGCTACATTTCAAGTGGATATAATACAAACATGCAAATTTGTGTTGAAGACTGTGTCATTAATTTTTTGCATTTCTTCATTGGCTAACACGTGAGTATTTACGTATAAATGTATGTATTTGTTTTATGGACTTGTGTTATTAATGTAAATTATGGACTTGTTGTTTCATATAAATATAGTGATTTTGAAACTATAGAAGAATAGAAATGTGTATTTCAATTTTTTTGTAGCTCAATTTATTCCACTACATGAGCTTAAATATCTCCCATGTTATTTTAATTCTACTATTTTATCTATGTAGATGAACTCCTCAACCAAACGCACTCTTTAAAGCAAAGAATATAAAATAAAAATAAAAATCCCAAATGGTAAAACAACACCACAAGCAAGAGGAATTATCTTAAGGATGAAAACTCTAAATTTGACATTTTCATATAATGAGTTCCACTTGAAAGTTAGCTTGAGTAATCTTCTTACTTCAACATATTAACACTAGGAGGAGGTGATTCCCTTTTAGGGATTATAGAAATTAATACTTTGGGTTCCAAGAAGCTTTGAACACATAAGAGCCCCAACTAGAATATACTTCATCTCCAAGAGTTGAAGAACACATGCAACCCAATTTTGATAACTTGATTTTATGCCCAACTATATTAGATATTCTTCATAGGTTTTTTTAGTAATTACGATAAATTTTGGCGAGAAAGCATGAATCTTACCTACCACATAAAATTTCCACAATATGTCAAGTAGAGGCATGAACTCATGGAAACCCCTCACAAATAACCCATTGAAGAGCTTGATTTACAAATTGATAATCTCCATCCTAAACTTCATGAGTAACTTAGGCAAGATATCCATGGTTTTATATGACATAACATGCTCTTACAACCTCATTGTAACCCAACACAATAATAATTGTTGGAGTATATCATGCTTGGTTAGTTGAAGACTCCTTGCAGTTATCCAAATAACTAAATGAGTTACCCAAAATCACTAAATAATACATTCATAAATATGACCTCAATGATAAAATTTTAATAGAAAATCATGTTGGGGCATATATTGAAGCCATTCGACTACCAATGTTTGAGATAAAGATGTAGTTTTCCAACTCATCCCCTTACCCTCTAATGGAGTGCATTTAGTTGGTTTTATAATTTACCCATTCATTCCATCCACAACTAGTAGGAATTTGAAAAGGGCTTCTCAAACAAGTTTGAGTATTATCAAAATCTTGGCCACTTGTATTGTAGTTAACCAAGCTAAATATCCAACCAAAAAAAAATCATGATTTTAAAACCAAATTTCCAACATTATTTATGTATCATGAAAGTAGTAAGCCTCCAATTGAATTACTATGGAGTTTTACTTTAAGGCATTTGATTATGCCATCACTCTCCTCATAAAGAGAGTTGAGATCAAAACCTTATAGGAACCTATAATGAATGCATTAAATAGAAAATAAAATGCCATCTGTGGAAGTAACACCAATTTTAATTGTAGCCCCTTTATGTACCATTTGCCCAAAAGATAATACAAACAAAACCTTTGCATTATTGTAGTGGCATACTAATGCAACTACAAACACGAGTATTATTCACCCAAATATTGAATCTATTCAAAGACTCTTGTAAAAGTGTGCTAATGAATTTGTTAATTCTATGAAGAAAAAACTATTGAGGGGCCTTTATTAAGTATAGGCCTTATGTGTAATAGAGAAAAGGTTAACACTAATGCTTTTGGAATTCCATGGCTAAAAATGATTAACTCCAGTGAATAGTCAAGGTGGTCTTAATGACATAAGCATGGAATTCATGCGTAGAACGTTTTCCCAAATAATAATACAAACAAAACCTTGGAATTATTGTAGTGGGATACTAATGCAACTAGAAACATGAGTATTATTCACCCAAATATTAAATGTATGTAAAGAGTATTGCAAAAGATTGCTATTGGTTTTTACAATTTACAAATATGAAACTATCGAGCGACCCTTAATAAGTATAGGTTGTTGCACATTGTGTTGTAATTTATGATAACAAGATGTCATTCATGTCAAAGGGAATATCCAAGATAACAACATTATCATTCACGATGACTAAGGAAGCGTCAATACACTTGTGAGGTAGTATGACAACAAGCTCTCTTACCAAATCACATCAAGTGAAGATAAAGGAGTTTGAAGTTATTAAAGTTTTTGATAAATTTATTGTGTCCTAATGATCCTATAAACAATATGATTGCATAGGTCTCATTGATACCTTTCCAACCATATATCTTTCTCTGAAAAACCCCTCCTGGATGAGAAGTTATCGTTGTTTGAAAATTCAGTATTAATTATGGACTCAAACTATAGGGAAAAACCCAAATTATTGATGTGTTAAATAGTGCACACCTTTCAGGTGCATCCATGTTCCATTAAATAGATCAACGACAAATATCTACCGAACTTGCATAATGTTTAACCAATTAAATAGTGCAACTTTCCACTAATCTGACAACTCCAAGAATTGATTAAAAATTTGAATAATGGATAATAACAGGAGTTCCATGACCTTTAACGTGTTATAAATTAATTAACGGAGCAATTAAATACACAAAATATTGTGGAAACACAAATACATAAACACATAAAACAATAGAGACACAAATATAAGTGGTTCACCCAATTTGGGCTACATCTACAGAGAAACAACCAGTCCTTCATTTTATATTATCCAACAAAATGAAGAGATACAACCTACAATAGATCCGATGTAATTTCCTCTTCACTCTCACACAGTATCCTCTCTCTTTATCGCTCAGAATAATAATACACATCTGCAATAAAATTCCCTCATATAAACCGAGGGGTTTCCTTCTAAGGAAAAAAAACCCTAAATTAAACATTACTTCTACCATCAGATCATCCGCCTAATGAATGGACCAAATTGACTACGAAATTACAATATTTTACAAGGAAAATTTTCATCTATTTTTAGCTTCGAGGGCATTGCCTTGAACCCCCACCAGGGGGGCTCCAAAAATGCAACCACCCCCTTGGACCCCCTAAGCAGCAATAGTGGGGGGGACAGGCCCCCCACACCTTTCGGGGATTGGGATCCAAACACGGATAAGACAAGGCCTCTGAATCAAGAAGATAATCAAGCTCCACATCCAACATAATGTGCCTTCCTCCCCCAAGATAATGATGACACATGGACTAGTCACACACTACCATGTGGCATGATGAAATCATCGTGCAGATGAATATGGGCCCCTAAGAGCCTAGTCATGTGTAATGGTCACATAGGACTTGGCACTTAATTTAAGACTTGAAAGGAACGGTCATAAGAATGGTCATATAGTAAACAAGTCTAGTCTTTAATGCATGGACGCATGCCAATGGTCAGGAAATTTAGCCTCGAGACTGCATGGTGCGCGCACACACACACACATATACGACCGAACACTATCAAATATCTATTGCTCTTCTCTCTCCACACGAGCTTTGTGGTTGTTGTAATACATTAGCATTTGTTTGGTCTTGGTTTTGAATGAGGTGAGCGAAGTCTTTGTGTTCTAGTTTCTCAAGTCAATAGAGGTAGCCCAAATGGACATGGGCGTATACACAATTTTTGGCATGCAGATGTAGCCCGAGTGGATAGGAGCATATACACAAGTTTTGACACACAAAAGTAGCCCACATGGACAAGGGTGTATACACAATTTTTGGCATGCAGAGGTAGCCTATGTGGACAAAATCATATCACAAGTTTTTGCACACAATGTTAACCTACATGGAGATGAGTGTTTGACACAAGTTTTGGCATGCAAAGGTAGCCCATGTAGACAGGGGCGTATACACAAATTTTGGCACATAGAAGTAGCCTACATGGATGAAATAATATACACAAGTTTTTACACACAGAGGTAGCCTATGTGGATATGAGTAGAGGTAGCCCACATGGATAGGGGAAAATACAATGTTTTTGGCATGCAAAGGTAGCCCACGTGGACAGGGGCGTATATACAAGTTTTTCATGGAGGTAGCCCATAATGGACAAGGCACATATACACATATACATGTAGTTTTTGCACGATCTCAACCGACATGGACAACAATGTTTATATACAAGTATAGGCCACATCGACTGGTAGCAAGTTCATAACTTATGGTATTCACCACAGTTGAAACGTGTATTGACATGTGGCCATGTGCCACCTCCAACATTAAACCATATCATGACTACATTTTAATTTGAGGAGATGTTCGAGCAAGGACCAGCGTATAGCTTATTTGGAATGGAGTTTATGTTATGACCACTGAGAATCAGGTTCAAGCCCCGACAACTGTCATGTCAAAATTATTTTATGTAGGTTTTAACCCCATACCTAAATTACCTGCGTACGAATTCTAAAACACATAAAATAAACTATGCGAGAGCATAACACATAAAACACATATACATAGAGATTTTCCCCTAGATCCCAAAACCGGGACTACTAGTGTGATTTTTCATTATTTTCCTTTCAATGTTACAATACATATTTATACATGCCAAAGCATCCAATACCATGGACCGAAAAACCATTGCGTCCAAAGCCATGGACCGAAAACCATCGCGTCCAAAACATGTGCGAAAGTCATGCACAAAATCATAGGTGGGTTCGCCCAACCTAACATAAGGTCCAAAACCAAAAATTTTTGGGGCGCTGCCTCGGACCCCATAAAGTGGGGTTACGGGTACCCCTCAAACCCCCTGTGATCTCCCCCCCTCTAACCGTCAGTTAACTACGTGGGATAGTCGTGGAAAGAATATAGCATAACCCAACATTCTCCCACTTGTTGTTTTTTTTCCATAGGGGGCCATAAGAGAGCTTAGTCATTTATCTAGCCCTACAACGCCCATTGTTTCTCTACACCAAGAGAACTTCTTAGAGCTCATGGATTTTGTCAATGCATCTACAGTATTCTTCAAAGTGTCCACCTTTACCAGCAACACCTTTTTCTCTTCTATCATATCCCTCACAAAGCGATACTAAACATCAATGTGCTTTGTCTTTGAATGATATGCAGGGTTCTTTGCCAAGAAAATTGCACTTTGGCTGTCACAGTCTATCCTTATAGCTTCTTGTACTAACCCCATACTTGAACACAATCTCTACAACCAAACTGCTTCCTTGATTGCATGAGTGGCTGCCATGTATTCTGCCTCTGTAGTTGATAGTGCCACTACATATTGTTTCTTACTCATCCAATTGACTGCACCTCCAAATAGGTTAAACACATACCCACTTGTAGATCTTCTCTGATCCAGATCTCCAGCCCAGTCTACATCAACAAAGCCACGAATATCCAACACTCTGTCCAATCGTGATCTTCCTTGGTAACACAAACCATAATCACTAGTGCCACGCAAATACTTGAAAACCCGCTTCACTGCTGTCCAATGCTCCTTTCCTAGTTTTGACATATACCTACTCAATACTCCCACTGCATGTGCAATGTCTGGTCTAGTACAGACCATTGCATACATTAGGCTACCGACTACACTTGCATATGGAACACGGGACATGTCCTCTTCCTCTTCTTGTGTCTTGGGACATTGTTCAGCAGATAACCTCACACCTACAGGAATAAGAACCTTCACTGGTTTACTATCCTGTATATTAAACCTCTGCAATATTGTCTCGACTTACTTCCTCTGGTTTAACTAGAGCTTCCTCTTTGCCCGATCTCTTTTAATTTCCATGCCCAAAATATAGTTTACAGCACCAAGATCTTTCATGTCGAATTTGGAGGACAATTGGGTCTTCAAATCCTAGATAACTTCTTTGTCATTTCCAACCAGCAACATACCGTCGACATACAAGACCAGATAAATAACACGGTCACCAATTAATTTAAAATACACACAGTGATCTGCTTTGCTTCTGGTGAAGCCAAGTCCCCATATAAATGTATCAAATTTCTGATACCACATCCTTGGAGACTATTTTAACCCATACGGAGACTACTTTAACTTGCATACTAGTTCTTTCTTACCCTTCACCACAAAACCTTCAGGTTGCTTCATGTAAATCTCCTCTTCTAAATCCCTGTGAAGAAATGTTGTCTTCACATCCATCTATTCTACCTCAAAATCAAAATTAGTAGCAACAAATAAAAGTAATCTAATAGAAGTTACCTTGGAAACAGGAGAAAAAATATCACCAAAATCAATTCCCGACACCTGGGAATAACCTTTTGCTACCAACCGAGATTTGTATTTCTCCACTTTTCCTTCTGCATTTGTCTTCTTTTTGAACACCCATTTGTTGCCAATGTGTTTCCTTCCAGCTGGCAACTCCACCAGATCCCAAGCCTCATTTTTGTGCAAAGATGCCATTTCATCAACCATGTCATCTTTCCATAGTTTTTCATCCTCTGAATCTACTACTTCCTTCACAGTTCTGGGATCATCGTCAGTAATAGATAAAGAAAAATTTGAACAGAAAGTAGATGGACTATACCTTTTTGACTGCCTTCTTTTTCGAACTGATCTTCTCAGACTCGGAGTTTGTGGCTCTTCATCTTCTGATTCCTCCTCTGCTGTAGAGTCTGATTCTTCCTCCTTTAGCTCAAACTCTATCTTCTCAGGTTCCTTTGGTTAGAATTCATGTTTAATAACATCTTTCACCTCTCTGAACACCACATCTCGGCTGTACACAACCTTCCTTGTTATTGGGTTCCAAAGCGTATAACCCTTTAAACCATCCTTATACCCAATAAAGATGCACTTTTTAGATTTACTATCCAACTTAGTTCGTTTCTCCTTTGGAACATGTACATATGCATCACATCCAAATACCCTCAGATGTGAAAGAGAGGGTTTCTTAACAGTCCATACCTCTTGTGGAGTTTTATCCTCCAACACTGATGAAGGTGATCTGTTGACTAGGTAACATGCAGTATCCACCGCCTCTACCCATAATTCCTGTCCTAACCCAACACCATTGAGCATGCTTCTTGCCCTTTCCATCAATGTCTTGTTCATTCTTTCTACAACTCCATTTTACTGAGGTGTATATGGAGTAGTCTTTTGCCGTGCTATACCACACTTCTTACAAAATTCTTCAAATTCCTTGCCGCAAAACTCTCCACCAATATCTGTCCTCAGCACCTTTATCTTCTTCTCTGTATGATTTTCAACGGGAGCCTTAAATTCTTTAAACCTGTCAAAGGCTTCAAATTTCTTCTTAAGGAAATATATCCATGTATTTCTTGAGAATTCATCTATAAATGATACATAGTACACAGACTTACCCAGTGATGGAACCTTCACAGGTCCAAATACATCACTGTGCAGAAGTTCTAATATCTGTTTCGCCCTCTTACTACCAGAGGGGAAACTCACCTGATTCTGCTTCCCATATACACAATTTTCACAGAAATCAAAATCCAGAGAGCTATTACTCATACCTTCTACAATACCTTTACCATGAATTATTCGAAGGCCCTTCTCTCCAATATGTCCAAGCCTTTGATGCCACAACATGGTCTTCTCTCCAGAGACCACTTGATTTTCTGCTCCACTTTCAAGAACCACAGAACTGTTGCTCCCATCAATAATAGTGCTACCTTGCAACTTGTACAAAGTTCCAATTCGAACCCCTCGCATCAATACCAGTGCTCCTCGAACCATTTTGCAGGTATCCTTCTTGAAAAATGTTTTTACACCTGCATCATCCATCTTGCTTACACAAATCAGATTTCTGGCCAATGCAGGAATATGTAGAACACACAGAAGTTTTCTAACCCTTCCACCTTGCACCTTCAAATTTACTTTTCCGCAACCAATGATTCTAGCCTTCCTATCATCCCCTAAGAAGACATCACCACCATCATATTTCTCATACTCATAGAACCACTCTCTATGGGGAGTGAAGTGAAAGGATGCACCTGAGTCAATCAACCATGCCTCATGATCTACATGTGTACTTAAAGAAGCCAAGTACACATCCCCACCTTCATCTGAGGTGGTTTTCGCCTTTGCAGAAGGAGCATCATCAGATCCCTTTCCTTTATCAGGAGCTTTAGATTTACAGTCCCTTTTGTAGTGCCCTTCCTTTTCGCATTTCCAGCACACCACCTTTACAAATTTTCCTGGAGATTTAGATCTCCCTCTAGATTTAGATATCCCACTCGATGACTTATTTTTGTTTCTGTTCTGGGATCATCCTTGTACAGACAAGGCATCACCATTTTGGCTCTCCATATTTTTCCATCTCATCTCCTCCGTCAGCAAGGCTGAGACTATTTCATCAAACTGCAAGGCAGTTGCATTGCTACCTATTGCAATAACCAAAATATCCCATGAATCTGGTAGAGAACACAACAAACTAATGCACTTATCTTCATTTGAAATTTTAATATCAACAGATACTAACTGACTTACCACAATATTAAATGCATTCAGATGCTCTGTCACCAAGTCTCCATCTTTTATCCTCAGGTTATACAACTTTTTCCGTAGGAATAGTTTATTCACCAGAGACTTAGATGGGTACAAAGTCCCTAACTTGTCCCACAAAGCCTTCACCGTAGCTTCCCCTAATACATTCAACAATACTAAATCTGAGACACACAATCGTATTGTGCTCTTTGCCCTCCGATCCAAATTCTTCCATTCTTCATCGGACACTCCCGTTGGTTTAGTACCCAGATCTACCGTGATCCACTGATCTTTATCCACCAATAGATCCTCCATCTTGAGTTTCCACAACTCAAAACTCTGACCATTAAATTTCTCGATCTCTTTCTTTCCACTGCTCGCCATCTTCTTTCACCACCAAAATTGATCTCGCAGATCTCCCACTGAACAGGGTCTACCACAGTGCCGAGCGAAACCCCTCAGCAACAAAGACGTCTCCTTCAAGCCAAAATGGCTCTGATACCAAATGTAGGTTTTAACCCCATATAGAAATTACCTGCATACGAATTCTAAAACACATAAAATAAACTATGCAAGAGCATAACACATAAAACACATATACACAGAGATTTCCCCTGGATCCCAAAACCGGCACTACCAGCTTGATTTTTCATTATTTTCCTTTCAATGTTACAATACATATTTATACATTCTGAAGCATCCAATACCATGGACCGAAAAACCATCGCGTAAAAAACCATGGACCGAAAACCATCGCAAAAATCATGCACAAAATCATAGGTGGGTCCACCCAACCCAACATAGGGTCCAAAACCAAAATTTTCCGGGGCGCTGCCCCGAAGTCCATAAAGTGGGGTTACGGGTACCCCTCAAACCCCCTGTGACCTCCCCCCTCTAACCCCCGGTTAACTACATGGGCTAGTCGTGGAAAGAATATAACACAACCTAACATTTTTTTTTTTAAATGTTACATATGTCATTTTTTCGAATAGTTAGTAGGATGACAATGAGAATAATGTTGCATTGGTGCCAAAATCTTAGCATTTTGTAGAACAATGCTTGGAAAGTGCAATTCTGTAGAATAATTATTAAAGTATATAGTTTTTTTTTTTTATGGTTATTTGAGTTTTGGGGCTCATTATTGTTCCAAATTGAATTTTGAAAGAAGCATGATCTTCATGGCTTAGAGGTGAATGCATCCAAATGCATGGAATTCCTTGTTGACTTATGATGACCAAAATCACTTTTACATGTTTTGAGGATCTATGAGTAGGTTGTAGTGGTTTTGGATACATGGTGAAAACAAGTTCCGAGAAGGGGTTTGAGTGACCAGATTAATGCACTGGTTTGAGTAGAGTATGGGCAATATTTTGATAGCTAGTAACAATGATTGATGTGATTATTTACAATAGTGGTTGTAGTGATAGTGGTTACAGGTTATGACAATGATTATAGTGACATTGGTTGCAGGTTATGACAATGATTACAGTGATAATGGTCGCAGGTTGTGATTGTGTTTATAGATTCTATCTTTATGAAATGATAGATGATACAATGGATCCAATTTGAAAATGATATGAAATATAGGTCCACAAGGAGTTGAAGAAGGAGGTGGGTGTCTCCACTAAGGTTGGAGCCTACTCACCATCGAGGTTGAAGCCTCAATTAGGTTGGAGCCTAGAGCAGGTTGGAGCCTGCTCATCATCAAGGTTGGTGCCTCAATCAGGTTGTAGCCTACATCAAGTGATAGATTTCATTTCTTGGGGGTAGTTTCTTCTAATAGGTTGTAGTTTGCGAATATATGTAATGAATTTAAGATATAGAAGAATAAGTTTTTTGGTTTTCTCTCGTATTGGTTTCCACGTTAAAGCTTGTGTCTCTTTGTGATTTGATGGATTATTGATGTGTTATTGATATGATGAAAGATTTATTATGCATTGTTATAGTTGATGATATGATGCTTATGATTCATCTCTCTATGGTTGTTTGATTATGAAAAGTTGTGAAATGGTAAAATTGATCTCACACTAATTCACACCCTCCCCCCCTGCCGCTCCTGAATGTGTCTTTTGCGCCAATATAGGATTTCAATGTAATGGAGATAAGGTTGATCCTAATTTGCATGGAATTCCATAGGTAAAATTGATTCTACTCTAGTAAAGAATCAAAGTGGCCTTGATGACATAGCCATGGAATTGAAGCGTAGATCACAAAGAACTGCACGGTGAAAAATAACGCCCACAATTCCCAATTGCTTTAGAATCTTTTACATAGTGAAGCAATGAGAAAAGTAATCATTTGGATATGGAGCTTGAAGATTTATCCTCTAAGTTTAATATGAAGGATATTGGTGCTACAAATTTATGGTGGTCATGGAAACTAAACAAATTTGTGCAAACAAGAAACATTTGTTTAACGACATGAAATATGTTAAGAAAATATTAAAAAAGTTTAATATCCAAAGACATGACCTTCTTTTGGTTCATTTTTGTGCTTTTTCAGCTAATGGTTTCATCCCACTGCAATTTAAAGGATTAGGGTTTTAATATCATACAATTTTTCCAATTAAGGTTGAGTGGTGATTTGAAATACATAAATATTATTTATTATTTGTTAATACAATGATAGTGAGCAAGTTGAAGCTTTGAGTTTGTTAGTTCCCCTGTTAAGGTTGTCAGGGTATTAAACTTTTAATACTTTGCATATTGTTTTAATTCATAGAGGGAATTTTTCAACTTGTAAACCAACCCATTATTTTCGTTCACTTGTTTCATGTAAATTTCTTATTCAATATTTCCCTATGTAAGAATGTTGTTTTAACATATATATGCTCTAATTTAATATCATAGAAAATAGTGATATAAAAAATAAATATAATAGAAATTAACATGGAAATAGGAGAAAAAATGTCATCAAAACCAATTCCCTCCACCTAGGAATGTCCTTTTTCTATTGAGTGAGCTTTGTACTTCTCCACTTTACCATTTGCATTGAACTTCTTATTAAACACCCATTTCGTATCAATATATATTTTATTAAGAACCAAACACATCCCTCGTTTTTGTCCAAGACATCCATTATTCAGTAGTGTACTTTATTTTAGGTTTTCAACTATCCTCTAAATCCACTACCACCCTAATGATTCTAGGATAATCATTAGTGGAAAATAAAACAAAAGAATAATAAAAATCACGGGGATAATATATTTCTATTTATCCTCTTTCCAAAACCAATCTGCTCAAATTTTTTGAGCTTTAAGTTTCTTCATCATCTAGTTCATCTTCTTTTACTGAGAAATATATTCCATTCTCCAATTGAAACTACACTTTTTCTAGTTATTTCTCTCTTGGTCAGTCTTTCAACTTGAGGACAAACTTACTTTCTTTGAAGATTACATCTTAACAATAAAATGTCTTCAATGTTTTTTCATTGCAAAGCTTGTAGCTTTTTACACCATCTTTGCAACCATAAAAGATAATTTATTCTTTGTTATTATGTAGACTACTTCTTTTCTCCTTTAAAACATGAATGTAAGCATCAAAACCCAAAACTCTTAGATGTGAAAGATAGGATTTATTATGAGTACATGCCTCATGTGGATTTTTATCAATGAGCATCATCTATGATGATCTATTTGTCAACTAACATGCAATACCTATTGCATCTACCCAGAGTTACTATAGTAACCTTGTGCCACTAAACATTATTTTTACCTTTTCCTTTAATCTGCTATTAATTATTTTTGCAGGTCCACTCTATTGGGGTGTGTATGGAGTATTATTTTGTCTTGTTTTACCACACTACTTCTAAAACTTACTGAATTAATTTCTACATAACTCTCCATCATTATCATTTTTTTCCTAAGGAACAAAGTTTGTATTCTATTTATAGATGAAATAAAATACATGGCGTAGATGCTATCCAACATTCACGTGGATTTTTGCCCAAAAAAAATTCCTTGAAAGGAAGATATAAAATAAAATTTCTAGAGAAGTTACACAAAAAATACATATCTCAATGATTCCATGATCACTCCATGATGAAGGAGAAAGTCAAAAATAATTGTTAGATAGAAATATCTTGCAATGGTTTTTCAAGCATTGCTAGCACATGGGAGCAAAATATCATGTAGGTATGTCATTTTGTATTAACAATATATCCAAAGACCACAATATTTTCCATCATATATAAAGAGTGTTGTATATAAATAGAAAAACATATATCCTACTGCATTTAAACCTGTCCACAAGTGACCCAGCCAGTTCACAATAAGTTAATTAAAGCATCATGGAATTTTGTTAGTAAGCCCTAGCGGTGTAGTTGGAGAAGGAAAAGTAGTCCTTATGGATTTTCTTCGATTTTCCAGATACCTTGAGCCATTTCCAATCCAACTTTTGATAGTTGGTCTGCATCTTGATTTTCTTCCATGTAAACATGAGTAAAAGATATGTGTGAAAAATGTTGAATTTTGAGCATAATATTTTGATAGAGTGGAAAGAGATTGTGATTCCTTAATCTAAAGGTTCCATTCATCTACTTTATCATAGTATACGAACCCCCATATACATTTAGTTAGCTAATCTGCATGTTTTCGATGACTTGTAAAAGCAACTTAAGCAAAGTTGTTTGTAGCCTGCCCAATGCTACATGAGAAAGAGATGTAGTGTGATTATGTCAGATATAAATGATCCATGAACCTCCCACTAATGGAGAGTGTTCAGAGGCCCTATAAAAAAAGGCCCATGGATTATTCTTGTCGATGGTGATATGAGTCCTGACTTTGGGGCCTTTACTTATTTTATTTGTAGGGAGTCCTGGAGAGCTAGGTTGTTTAGAAAAAATATTGGATATGATTGAACTTGGTATTCAAATACAACTTCATTTCTCTCAAGCTAGTTTCCCCAACATACAACTAGTGGAAAGGATCTAAGAGATGCTCTCTATATTTTGTCTATTCGGTTCTTTAAACAATCCTTGATCAAGGTCCCATCCCAAACAAGATCTATTTTGACAATGTTTTTCAATTACTTCCATGCATATGTGGAAAAGGGGCAATGGATCAAAATGTGTGGAATCAATTCGAGATCATTTAGGAAACAAGGAAACCTGTTGGGGCCCCTGAAAGGATATTTTTTTTTGGAGGATATTCCATGCAGGAGCTTTATTTCTTTGAAGTATCTACATGAATAATTTGGACTTTGTTGTGCAACTAAGCTTCCAAAGTTTTTTTTTCCCACCATGGAGGAGGCAAATCAACATGAGGATGAGCTAGAGCTAGATGCCCAAAATTTGGGATGTATAGACTAGAGGGGTATAGACATTAGACCAATTGATCCTCTGCCAAAGAGATGAATACTAAACTTAGATCAAGTAGTGAGACATATTGATTCACTAGTCAGCCTTCTAGATGAAGAGTATGAGTGCATTTCCAGTTTTGGCGGCCTAGATTTCCTTGTCTACTAGAGGCTTAGTTCAGATAGTATATTGCTTTCTAATTTAACTATTTGATGAGGGGAATTAGAAGAAAATGACTATCCCTACTTCCAATCTAAGGATCCCTTCTAATTAGCACATTGGAGTCGTCCCAAATTATCCATCAAAGTCCTAATTTGATTCAGAGATAGATGGTTTTTATAATGTCCCCCCATACAATGGAGCCATTTGATGCAAAGTATTGTGGAGATATCAACTATTTGAGAACATAGTAAGGATTGATATACTACTTTTCCATAACTTGTGACCACAAAGCTTCACCATTTATAAGATTCCAAGCACCCTTTTCGGCTAAGGATTTGGAAAATCTTTTTAAATTTGTAGTCCCAAACCACTAAGAACCTTTGGGAGAGAAATAGAAGACCAATATGTGAGAGCCAAAGGTCAATTGTCATATTTCCCATCCCATGGGTATCTAAGAGAGATATGTCTTATTTTTTCTAGGATACCCAAAGGGAGCCAAGCCAAGGAGACCCAATAAAAAAGAATAGCTTTTGGAATTTCTTTGCATAAAACCAACCTACTTTCCCTTGAGAGAAATATATTTGACCAATTTCTAACACAAAGCTCCACCTTAGAAATTAGCCAAAAGCAGATCACCTTTATATAGTTGTCGGGCTTGATTTTGAAGGCCAAATATTTTAGTGGGTCTAGGAGGGGAGGTGGAATTTTTTTCAAGATCCCTTGTATTAATTTTGTGTATGTATGATTCAAATAATTCCCAAATAGAGATGGATTTTCATGGTTAATGAGCATACCAGTAGGTAGAGAGAAGGAGTCCAAAATATGTGAGATCTCTCGTAGACTATTAACATTGAGAGCTAGAAAGATAATGATGTCGTCTATGAATAGGAGATGGATTAGTGAGAAAGATCTCGAAATATTTATTCCTTTAATAATATGTTTGCACTTCACATATAATATGTCTATACTAAGGTGTTGATAGTGCTGGACTCACCAACATGTCAAGGGGATCTCCCCGGTAAGAAGTCCCAATTAGACCTCAAACCGTTTGGTGTAGGAGTCCTAGCAGTGGGTCGTAAGGTAATGCCTTGACTGTGATGCCACACAAAGGAAAGTAATATAACTTTGTCAGTAGCAAGGG
Source organism: Pinus tabuliformis (assembly GCA_031772625.1). Taxonomy (NCBI): domain Eukaryota; kingdom Viridiplantae; phylum Streptophyta; class Pinopsida; order Pinales; family Pinaceae; genus Pinus; species Pinus tabuliformis. The sequence goes on from CM062814.1 coordinate 530,189,590, forward strand.
TGTGACTGATGCAGTGAGTCAAGGAATGAGTATGAGAGGTTCCAACACTTCAAAGGGAGAGGAAGGTGAAGGTGAGTTCCAGGTTGAGAGGGATCAGTCCCAACTTGGTTAAGAGCACACACCACAAAGGACATGCACAACTTCTGGCAGAGCAGTCGACACGGATACGTCAGTCAAACATACAACGTAAGATAACACGAACAACACTCACCGATCAGTCCGAGATGAGTGTGACGGTTGATATAACAAGGTTTATAGAAAGGTCTGTCTGGTGTCCGACAGAGCAGTCGACACGGATGGTGACATAATTAGCAACATGTGCAACACATTAACAACAATATTCATATAATTGCATACAAATAAGTTCATATACAAGTATGTAAGTTAAACAACATATATCATTAAGGCAATCGGAGCAGTCCAACTACACTAAAAACATATGCATGAGAATGTGTTGGCTTTTATTATATAAAGAAGTGTAAGTCACAATCATACAATACACCATGTAAACCTGCTAGCCCCATCAATGGAACGTTACAACCACATCCGCTTGGTCCTCTAAAGAGATATACTAGCTCCATGCAGTGGAGAAGCCAAGGCGCGTTACAATATTGTCCAAGACTTCTTCAAGATAGTCTTAGTAGAAGCTTGGCTGACCAAAAGCCTATACAATGAGTTATGAGGGACTATTTATAGCAAAGGGTGGGGTGGCCTTGACATTCCCCTCTGTGACAGTTCAACTACCCTCATGACTCTTCACCTACTCTATGACTGTTACATCCAACTGTTGATACTCGACTTACACTTGACATGACTCAACAATACAATGCACATGTACTCATGTGAGACAACATGGCTTGAGCAAGCCTTGCAAGACATCACTAACACTTGGTCCGCTATGGTGAGACCAACTCTTTGACATGCTTGTGATGGTGAAGTTGGTGAGCTGATGCCAAGCTTGGTCATCTGTGATGGTGTGCATGCACCTCAAGGTGACATCTTGCTGAAGCGAACTCTTTCCTCCGTTGCAACCGATGCATTAGTTCGACACCTTCATCCAACTCGTCTACTAACATGTGCATCGTCTTCTTGGACACTATTGAATCGGAAACACACTGATGCATAGTGTCCATGTTGATCTTCAAGTGTGTGCTGGTGGTCATGCGCATCAATTTGTTGAAGTACATGTTCAACCCCAGTTGGACTTGCTTCTTGTCTTCGCCTTGGTGAGTGTGTTGAATGGGTTGGATTGCATGCATGCTACTGGATAGATCATTAACTCATACTGGTACAGTTTCATTCGCGAGTGCATGTTGCGCCCACTGTTGTTCATGTTCCTACTGCAACTCATTGGTCCGTCTGTGCAGCTTCATGTTCTTCCTTAGTTGCTGCTTCAACACATGCAACTCCTTCTTTGTTCCATATTTTGCCTTCGCGTGATCTTCATGTCATGCCGTCACTTAATAGCCTGAGTCTCCAAAGTTGCTTTCGTTATTAGTGGATCTGCTTGATCTTGCAACTTTCATGCCGTCACTTAATAGCCTGAGTCTCCAAAGTTGCTTTCGTTATTAGTGGATCTGCTTGATCTTGCAACTTTCATGCCGTCACTTAATAGCCTGAGTCTCCAAAGTTGATTTCATTATTAGTGGATATGCTTGATCTTGCAACTTTACTCCGCCTCTATGTCGTCAACAACCTTCCTCTTGCATTTTTTGCGTTCACTACATTTGGTATGATGCCTTCAGTTGTTGTTCATGATGTTGCTCACTGTGATGTTGCTGCATGATGCCCTTTTCCATGAACAACTTGATGTCTTCATGAGTAGGTAAGCCCATGGACACTTGATTGACTGCATCCCCAAGCGTTCTTTGAATGGTGTCTTCATCTCTGCTCTCTTGGAAACCATTGTACAAGTGCTGCTGAGAAGCAGATGAACACCTATGATACCTGGAGACATGGCAACACTCATATCAAGAAATCTATCAATCAAAAACAAAAATGAACATGAGAACTGACCTGCAACATACCTGGGTGAATGATCATGAAGGTTGTGCCATTTCGGCCAGGAGGTCGGGAGACTGACTGCCAAGACTGCATAAGGCACAGTACGGGCTACTGGAGACTAACTGACTGCTGGAACTACAAAATGTGCAATCCAGTTGGGTAGTTGGCTACTGGGATTGTGGAATGCGTGATTCCAGCTGGGAAAGACTGCTGGCCCAGGGAAAAATTTGCACAAATTTTTGGGCCAAGCAACCATTGACCTCTAGAAATGCGCAATTCAGTCCAGGAGGCCAGTGCTGGGCCAGATTGTGCAAATCTGGAGAGGAAGGTGAGCCTTCCTTCTCCAGATTGTGTAATGCAGCCTTGGTGAAGGCAGAGACTGGGCTAAGGTTGGCCCAACTCGCCGATGGGCAACTGAAAGCAAGTAAGTTGATTAAATGCATGGCGACACTAAGTGATAGCAGAAGTGATAACCAATGCATGCAAAACATGAATGGACGATTTGAGCAAACAAATCAGCATGCATGTGGCTGAGGCTATTTTCCAGTTGGGTGAACATCTGCGCAAAACAGTTTCATGTGTGCGACAACAGTAAGATAGCAATGAAAATTGAAACAGAGCTAGGACAAGCTAGAATATATGTAAATGATAGCAGGCATTCAAAGAAATCAAGCCAACAACACTCGCACAAGCGATCACACAAAAATCTACAGAAATGCAACACAAGGCATGGGAAGCGAGCTTACTCCAAGACAGCTGAGCTGAATGTGCCAACTACTCCTAGATGTGATGTGGGATGTCAAAGCTACAAGGTTGATGTCAGGAGTGAGATTTGCAGTGCTCGTTTGATGATTTTTTATTACATCAAGGCTGTGATGCACATGCCACAAATCTAGGGGAAGCGACACTTGGAGGGAGATTTTGGAATTGTTCCTTGAATGTAACCTCCAACTACTAAACATAAATCCTTGAAATAAGGGATTCCTTTGCATGCTACCTTGGGAGAAGAATCCCACACATGCAAGTTATTTTTGCTCAGTCCCGGAGGGAACCGGTCAACTCAGCTGCACATGTAAGAGACTACTTGATTGATGGAGAAAAATGCGCATTTCTGGTTGAGAGCTAGGCTGACTGCCCAAGGGGATTGCGCAATTTCTGGGCCAAGCAGCTGACTGCTGCCTAGATTTGTGGAAATCCTAGGTTGAATAGCCTGTTGATGGGAAAAATTAAGCAATTCTTGCTGTGAGGGTTGGCTGGCATGATTGCACAATCCTGGAGCCCAACAGGCTGTAAGAGGGAATTGCACAATTCCTAGAGGGAATGACTGGTTTCCCTCCAGAAATGCGCAAATTTCACTTGGAAGTTGTTCAACCTGCAGCAGGACCAAGCCCGGGTGAGCAACCTGTGAAGGGAAATGATCAAACTGTGATTGACGGGCTGCCTTTGAGCAAGAAAGACACTGAAGCTTGAGGACTTGATGGAGCAAGGCAAGCTGCTATGAAGGTTGGTAGGAAGGCTCCAAAATAGGCTAAGGAAAAATTTTGGAGGGTGGTTGTAGCCGCTACAACACTTGGTGACACACTGTTAGAACTCCAGCTCTCTGCACAGACCTTGTTCGTGAAAAGCAAGTCTAATACCTTCGGAAGTATTGTTCAGTTCTTAGCTCATCTTGGCTTCACACTAGCTTGATGTAAGATGTAGCATCTACTAGAATTTTGGTTGATTGACTCACATTCCAAGGCAAGGAAACATAATTTTTTTGATTGGGGTTGAGGGGTATATAGGTGTACAAGAAGTATAGTCGTTAGAGTCTTAGTTTCATCTATTGTGTTTCTCCACTACCAGTAGGCCTAGACAATACCCCAGTGGAGTCACATAGGAACACAAGCATGGATCCGCTATCAGCGAGCCTTGTCAGTACCCCGACGGAGTTACTTGCATCACCTCCCTGCGTAGGAATCCTTTCTCTTCTTTCGTCTTATTCATTTTTCATTTTGAATTTTTTGACTTTTCATTTTTTATTTTTTTTCATTTTCACTGTGCATAACACTTATTCATTTTAGAGGGAGAAGAGGGATCCCGAATTATTGAGAGCAGAGGAGGTTTTTCTAGCATAGAAGTAATTTATTATATCTCTGACGTGCCTGTTAAGGTTTTCCCCCTCATCTTACTCTACTTAACTGGGCTGACAAGGTTTGACCCAAAAACAATCGACTAGAGAAGGTGACACTAGTTAGCGTGCAAGTGTTGTGCTTACCCCAAGGTTCACTTCGAAGAGTACGTATTTTCCTTCAACGTATCATGGACTAAGAGTAAAAATTTCATCATATAGAGGCAAGATGATAGATAACCAAGTAGAGATAGTTGTACAAACCCTCTTTTACTTTACCTAGCCTGTTTCATGAGTCACACATGGTTTCATGTAACTAACCCATGAATGAAACAAGTGAACGAACCACTAATCAAAAAAGAAAAGCAAGAGCTAAAGCAAAAATGAAAGCAAAGCAAGTAAAAAAACAGGAAAGCAAACAAACAAGAAAGCACTACTCCTACTCCTACACTAATGGTGCATGGGCCTGATCACATGAAGTGATACTTCCAATGCAGCCACCAGTGCATTGGTAGACCCATGTTGGTGAAGGCTTGGTCCGTGAGTAACCCAATTGTGCAGACCAGCATACAAGAAATATATAACAATGAAGACAGCCACACTTTGTGTTTCAAAGTGCCCACGGGACATAAGTGAGTGCATGTGCATGACGGACAATCTGTGGACTTATCATGGTGTTGTGTGACACTACGTGCAAATTTGAAGCACAAGCACACTCTTGACTGTGACATGCAAGCAAATGAAAGAAACAAAGATAACTTGCGTTGCGCACGAGTGCTCTCAATATAAGACTCCTCCAATGCATGAGCAATGTTATCATGTAGCGCGAGTGGAGGAAGTGTGATCTAAGTGTTAGATTGATCTTAAGTGCATACAAATGAGTGATGAGGAGCCTTGAGTGTTTGAATAATTTCCTGATCGGAAGCAAAAGCAACCTTAGGACATTGAGGGCTTGACATAACCATTAGCTCGGGCTCAAGTTCCTCGATGGTCTGTGGCGTTTCGATTTCGTTGACAGATGGATCTTTGTAGACCAGTGGCCTAGATGGATTAACAATGAGTGAATCAACATCTTGATCGGATGATGAGGTAAAGAGATCATGACAACCAAGATCAGAAAATTTAGGATGTTAGTCAGCATCCTCATGATTTGACAAATCGCACAGAGGGGTAGATGAGAAGGAAGGATGTTCACCCTCTGCGTTTCTGGAAAGAGAAGATGAAAGATCGAGTGGATTTTCAATGAATGATTGGTCCTCTTTGTTGTTGGATGATGGGCTAAAATACGGTGTGTCCTGCAAAATATCAACAATGGGTGCATTCGTAGATGAAGACACACATGCAAAACCATGGATGGAAGGTTCACCAACGATGTTAGGAGAGAACAGAGGGGGCTCGGATGGAAGGGATTCATCCTTCGCTGAGTGTTGATGCTCAAGCTCCCACTCATACTCTTCATGAATGACAATGCATGTTGGTTGTGCAACACCAACTCCGTCAGTGGGTTGTTCCTCATTCACAACAAGTGAAGAGTCCGGAATGGACGAGCACAAGACAACTTCATCTGGAGGAACACCTGGATGTGAAGATGGAGATCGAAAGAAAGAATGCATATGAGAACTCGAAGGACTCACAACCAAATCTGTGAAAAAATTGCGTGGAGTGATGTTGGGAGGGTGTGAAGGTTGAACAGGTGTGTGAACATGATCCTCAACATCACAGGGCGATGGTGGAACTATTGAATGAGAGGGAGGCAGACAATCTGTTGAGACAGTGCCTGCTCCCACATGGGATTGCGCAGTTCCATCAATGAAGAATGTTGATCGAGGCTTGATATCAAGCTTCCTCTTGAGACTGGCAGATTTCTTAAGACAGTACTCGAATCGATCCCAGAGATAAGCAAACTTCATCTGTCTCCTCCGAGCTTGAAACTGTAAGTCACGGAAGCACTGCCAAAAACAATAATGGATTCATGTGGAGCCCTCCATTGTTGTAACAATTTACGGTCAAGATGGTATGGATCAAAATTATGAAATGTGTCTTCAATAAGATCATAGAAGTGCTCACATGAGTGCACGGTGTCAGACGGTAGGCTGAGTACCCAACGAAATGGGGATTTGTGAAGTGTGAATGCAAGCAGCAGAATGACCTGTTCGTCAATAAGCTCATCTTCCTCATAAATCATAGAAATTAAGTTATATAAGTGCTCAGGCCAGTCCACTTCACCTTCAACATCATACGTGTGAGTGGACAAGAGATTGAAAAGCTTCCCCGATATGGAAACATCTTCACAATTTGAAAAAAACCTCGGGGGAAGAAGAATGCAAGACTCCAAGAAAGATATGCAAAGGTTCAAAACTAGATGCCAGGACACTGCTTGTCATGAGGCCCTCCTTCTAGCGCCAGAAATGTTGACGGTGGTGGACCTGCCAACATGTCAAGGGGATCTCCTCGGTAAGAAGTCCCAATTAGACCTCAGACTGTTTGGTGTAGGATTCCCAGCAGTGGGTCGTAAGGTAATGCATTGACTATGATGTCACACAGAGGCAAGTAAGATAACTCTGTCAGTAGCAAGGGTGTGACTTATGAAGTGAGTCAAGGAATGAGTATGAGAGGTTACAAGACTTCAAAGGGAGAGGAAGGTGAAGGTGAGTTCTAGGTTCAAAGGGATTAGTCCCAACTCAGCTAGGAACACACAACACAAAGGACATGCACAACTTCTGGCAGAGCATTCGACACGGATGTGGCAGTCCAACATACAAGGTAATATAACACGAACAACACTCACAGATCAGTCTGAGATGAGTGTGACAGTTGATATAACAAGGTTCAAAGAAAGGTTTGTCTGGTGTCTAGTAGAGCAGTCAACACGAACAGTGACAATCTTAACAACATGTGCAACACATTAACAACAATATTCATATAATTGCATACAAATCAGTTCATTTATAAGTACATAAGTTAAACAACATATATCATTAAGGCAACTGGAGCAGTCCAACTACAATAACAACATATGCATGAAAATGCGCTAACTTTTATTATATAAAGAAGTGTAATTCGCGATCATACAATACACCATGTAAACCTGCTAGCCCCATCAATTGAACATTACAGCCACATCTGCCTACTCCTCCAAAGAGATATACTAGCTCTATGCAGTGGAGAAGCCAAGGCATGTTACAATATTATTCAAGCCTTCTTCAAGATAGTCTTAGTAGAAGCTTGGCTGACCAAAAGCCTATACAATGAGTTATGAGGGACTATTTATAGCAAAGGGTGGGGTGACCCTTGACATTCCCCTTTGTGACAGTTCAACTACCCTCATGACTCTTCACCCACTCTATGACTGTTACACCCAACTGTTGACACTCGACTTACACTTGACATGAATAAACAATACAATGCACATGTACTCATGTGAGACAACATGGCTTGAGCAAGCCTTGAAAGACATCACTCAAACTTGGTCCGTTGTGGTGAGACCAACTCTTTGACATGCTTGTGATGGTGAAGCTGGTGAGTTGATGCCAAGCTTGGTCGCTCATGATGGTTTGCATGCACCTCAAGGTGACATCTTGCTGAATCGAACTCTTGCCTCTGTTGCAACCGGTGCATTGGTTCAGCCCCTTCATCCAACTCGTCTGCTAACATGCACATGGTCTTCTTGGGTACGGTTGAACTAGAAATGCACTAATGCATATTTTCCGTGCTGATCTTCAAGTGTGTGCTGGTGGTCATGCGCATCAACTTGATGAAGTACATGTTCAGCCCCAGTTGGACTTGCTTCTTGTCTTTGCCTTGGTGAGTGTGTTGAATGGGTTGGATTGCATGCACGCTGCTAGATCCCTTGCATGCGATCAACAACATTTATCACCATGTTTGCTCTGTGTCAGTTGCTGGAATAGATTTTTAACTCGTACTGACGCAATTTCATTTGTAAGTGCATATTGCGCCCACTGCTGTTCATGTTCCTGATGCAACTCATTGGTTTGTCTGTGCAGCTTCATGTTCTTCCCTAGTTGCTGCTTCAACACATGCAACTCCTTCTTTGTTCCATCTTCTATCTTCTCACGATCTTCATGTCGCATCGTCACTTCATAGCCCGAGTCTTCAAAGTTGCTTTCATCATCAGTGGATCTGGTTAATCTTACAACTTTGCTCCACCTCTATGTTGTCAACAACCTTCCTCTTACATTCGTTGCTTTCGCTAGATTCGGTATGCTGCCTTCAGCTGCTATTCATGATGTTTCTCACTATGATGCTGCTGCTTGATGTCCTTGTCCACGAACAACCTGATGTCTTCATGAGTAGTTAAGCCCATGGAAACTTGATCGACTGCATCCCCAAGCGTGCTCTGAATGGTGTCTTCGTCTCTTCTCTCTTGGAAACCATTGTACCTGTACTTCTACGAGGCAAATGAACACCTGTGATACCTGGAAACATGGCAACACTCATAGCAAGAAATTTGTCAGTCGAAAACCAAAATGAACATGAGAACTGACCTGCAACATAACTAGGTGAATGATCATGAATGTTGCACCATTTTGGCTGGGAGGTCAAGAGACCGACTTCCAAAACTACACAAGGCATAGTCCGGACTGTTGGGAGACTAACTAATGCAGGAGCATTCAGCTCAATAATATCATTATATCTTAGTAGACATAGGGGGTCTTTTGTTTTCAAGAAAGTTGGTTTCCTATGTTTTGAATTAATGTAAGTATTAATGTTTTGAGTGATTTTAATGAGAACGGCTAGAATAGGGATTTAATTGAGTATAGTGAGGCATATTAGTAAATATTCTCGAATGTAGGAGAACATGAGAGAATCAGGATAGTTGATAGATTTGAGAATTAATTGTAAATCTTAGATTAGGAGCTAATTCATGATTTTCTGGATTAGAGAGGATCCTTAGAGATAAGGAGAGATTTTAGGGTTTTGTTGAGAAGATTATGGATCTAAACCAGAAATTGGTTGCAGAATCCCTTTTGTATAAATGTAAGCCTAAAAGGCATAGTCAGGGGTTGGTTAGCTAGTTAGGCAACTCAAGTTAGTAGTTAGAGGTTTGAATTGTAAGCCTACGGGCATATCGTGAAACAGAGGTCACTGATATTGGAAATCAGGCATGAGAGAAGAAACTGTGTAAATACCTGTTTATTAATACAAACAACTCAATTCTGAGTTTATGTGTGGTTTGAGTATTGAAGGATAGATTGTGTGTGATTTAGAGGTTCTGCATAGTATTTGTATGCAGGTAGAGTTCAACAGAACACATAGAAGAAGAATGATATGGAAGATCATAATGGACTGCTTGAATCCATTCGAAGGATCAAAGAAATGTTCTGGAGTGATAATGATTTAAGAATCATGCGTAGTTAAGCTCAGGAGGGAGTTGCGCAATAGAACAATGGAAGGACGAGAACCTTGAAGAAACCCGAAACCACAGAAAACACTGAAGGAATGGCATAAAATCCAAGTGAAGAGAAGAGCGAAGAAGTGAAGTGTCGACGCACAGGAGTCGTTGGATCTATATGATCAACGGACAAGATTTGTTCGTGATAAGAAGCCAGGATTAAGTCGCACAGAATGGAACCAAGAAATGAATGACAGAGATTCAATCTAAGTATTTGAGGAAGGAGAAAGGTGGGAATCGATCTAGACCGTCAGATCGACAGATCTAGTAGATCGACGGTGACTAACAACTGAGCGGGGGTAGAGAGTACGGGATGCCTTGATCGCGGTTGAATGCCCGCAATTGTTCTTAGTCGTCGATCGCAAAAGTTAATGCTTACATCATAGTGCATTACGACATTAAACCTGTAATTAACCCGCGTGCTAGTTGGAGGGCCATAGACTGTAGGATTTGTTGGCTTCCATCATCCAATGGATATCGGCCATAAAGATGATCGGACGATAATATCTGAACAGACCTGAGAAGGTTATAGGTGTGGCTTTATTCCATTTGAAGTTTGGTTATGTTATCGCATATCGCATGCGAGAGGTGACGAAGTCACAAGTTGGTATAATGTGAGATTGTGACAGTCGTTGATCTCGTGGATGAAATCAATGGTGGAAAGCATGATCGCATCCCACAAATCAGGAGTTCTAAACGTTAGATTCTGAAGAGTCCTTTTGAAACCCTGCGATTGTGATTGCGATAAAGGTAAGCCTCGAGAAATGTACAAAGGCCGAGGAAAGCGTGGAAAAGGTATGGTTTACATATGATTTGTGGACTATTTCTATTATATGAGGTTTTAATAGAAATAAAGCGCCAAAGAAGGTTTATGGGTAAGTCTGTGAAGAACCATAGTTATAGAGTGGGGTTGGTTATATATGTGCAGGCATAAGGATTAATTAAAGTTTAAGGAAGGTTTATGAGGGGAATAATTCTTGATGGAAAAGATGAATTAAGGCTAGTCTGTGATTAATAAACAAATCATTCCGTAGAGATTTAAGAAAGGGGGCCTTAAACCTTAATTCCTAAATATTTGACTTGCAGGGATAATTGAAATTCTTGGGATAAATAGGATATATGCATTTTATATGCATACTGTGGATAAAGCAGGGTATCCCTACTTCATTTGGTATCAGAGCAGAATTATGATTGAAAATTTTGATATTCAAGTAGCACAAAGAAATTCTGTGTGAAAATTTCTTTGAAAAGAATTTATAACAGAGTTATGTTTTGGAGGTGTGTATACAGGTGAATGGTGATGAAAGCAGGCAAGAGGAGATCAGATTCTAATATGACAAACAGTAAGCACACAAAGATAAAGTACAACAGAATATTGGGAGAATTGCAGATGCAAAGAAACAGAGGACAATCCAATCAAAGTATAGGTGAATGGTAGAACAAGATTGTGCAGAAGTCTTGAAGGTGAGATGGTATGTTTTTATTTTGATTTGATTTGAAGATTGGAGAGTGTGTGGTTTTTATATTGATGCATAGGTAGCAACATAAGAAGGTGAGAAGTTTGCAGCAACCTAGAGCAAGGAGTGCTCAATTAGTTCCAGAGGAAAGAACCAGAGAGATACTAAAAGACTGAGCTCGGAGGAGAGAAGCTTAGTGAGGCATATGTAGCAAGAAGGAGACTTGTTACTGTAGAGGTATTGTTGCAGCTCACAAATGCAATTCCACGAAGGATGTGGGTAGAATTGCTAAGCAATGAAGGAAGCTGATAAGACTTTCTAAGTGAAAGAAGAAGTGGCCAGAACAAATTATTTCATTGTGATTGAAATACGAGAGGACAATTGTGTTCTTAGAAGATGTAGATGAGTTGAAGCCTAAAGGAGCAGAGAGAAGTGCTCAAAAGAGGTTCCAGAGATAGAGAACCAAGGGCTTGCCAAAAGACCAAGTACAGAGGAAATCTTGGTGAGGTAAGAGGCAGTAGGGAGGACTTGCTGTTGCAGAGGCTTTAATGCAGCTCATAGTGAGTGAGTGAGGAACTCATAGAGATGGAGGAGAAAATGACTACTGATAGTCATAGCAGAGGTTCTGAGGAAGACCACAACAGAAGAAAAGTGAAGAAGGAGGATGCCAAGGAAAATGGCAAGAGAATGAGTCAAGAGGAATTTGACAAGGAAATTGCAGAGATGAAAGAACAACTTGATGCATTAATGATGATACTTGAGGAAAACCAGAGATTAGGTTGGGTATTAAAGAAGAAGCCAGTAAGGTGGCATAAACTACAGAGAAGGCTACAACGGAGGCAAGTAAAGTGGCTGATGGGAAAACTCAGAGAAGTAGAGTCAGAAATGGAAGTTTCCATTTGTAAACTAGAACAGGGTGAAATTCTGGGTGAAGATGAAAAATGGAGATCAGTGAACTATTGGGATAGTTCAGAGCAACATACTGAAGTGTTTCCAAAGGAAGAAGAGACACTGAGGTCTTATGTTTTTAATTATAATGATTGTTTTGTGAGTGTAGGTTTTGCAGAGGATTGGCAGCCTTATGAAGCCGTCACAAAACTTGATAAAAATTACCAGAGTTCAGAGGAGAACTTGGATCAGCATACTGACGTACTAAAAGAGGATGAAGAGTACCTTTCAGAAGATAAGTATTCTAGAGAAAAGTATGATGAATAATGCCTCTTGAATGAGGAAAATATTGAACTGCTGCAGCAGAAAGAAATTATTGATGAATTAATATTTGTAACTGTTATAAAACAACGACAATTCCTTGTGGAAGAAGGAGATGAAGATCAATTTGAAAAGCTAATATGTGAAACGTTAGTTGAGGCTGTTGAGCCGTACATTTTTCAAACTGACAATTGTTGTGTGAATACAGGGATTATAAGTGTTGAATAGGAACTTATTTTTGTGGAGATGAATGAGACAGAATTGTCTATGGAAGGCAGTCCGATTGAATCGTTGGGCAATAGTGACTGTGTAAAGGATGAAGCTGGAAATGAAGAGAATTGTGATAAGACACTTGCTAAATGTAAGGAGGAAATTCAATTGCTGGAGAATTTGCTAGGAGAACATGGAAATAGAAAAGGGGTGGTTACAACAGTACTTAATAGTAGCAGAGGGTCTTTAAAAGACATGGAGATAGAAGAGTGTTTTGGTTCACAAACCAATAGTTTGTTTGCAGGAACAAGGCATAAAATGAATGAGTGTGATGTTGTGAGTGAAGAAATTGAACAAAAGTTATTTGGAGATGAAATGGAAGTTAAGAAGCAACAAGAGGGTAAGGATATAAGGGTGGCAGCAAGGAACCATCAACTACAAAATGGAAGTAACCAGTAGAAGATTAAAGGAAAATTTAAAGAAGAGACTATGGTAGCTGAAAACATAGTAAAGGATCATCATTCTATCATGATGATAGGCATAGTGGAGATAACCAGGGAAGATATTAAGGCAGTCGATAAAGAAGAAGGACTAAATTCTCATCAAAGGATCAATGAATGGGAGACAGAATTGGAGCTACTGGAGAAATGGCTAAAAGCACCAGTAGGGAAGAAAGAACCTGATGAAGATTGCAAAGGATATGCAAGAAATGAAGAGGAAAGAGTCCAGCAAAGAAGTGAGTTGGACATAGAAATTGAACTGATGATAGATTTGATGAGAAAAGAGTCTCAAAGAAAGGAGACAACAAAAAGAAAGAAAAGCAACAACAAGAAAAAGACAACAGCAGGCTGTGAAAGCATAGCTTGTGGGGCAATGCAGCATAAAGTGTGGAGACCTGGAGAACAATAACAAACAACAACAACAACCAAGGACAAACTACAAAACAAAGTATGGGATCCAAGAGGACACAAATCAGAAGCACATGATCAGGAGATCATGATTATTTTCAACCTTGAGAGTCTGATGCAGGAGCATTCAGCTCAATAATATCATTGTATCTTAGTAGACATAGGGGGTCTTGTGTTTTCAAGGAAGTTGGTTTCCTATGTTTTGAATTAATGTAATTATTAATGTTTTGAGTGATTTTAATGAGAAAAGCTAGAATAGGGATTTAATTGAGTATAGTGAGGCATATTAGTAAATATTCTCGAATGTAGGAGAACATGAGAGAATCAAGATAATTGAGAGATTTGAGAATTAATTGTAAATCTTAGATTAGGAGCTAATTCATGATTTTGTGGATTAGAGAGGATCCTTAGAGATAAGGAAGAGATTTTAGGGTTTTGTTGAGAAGATTATGGATCTAAACCAGGAATTGGTTGTAGAATCCCTTTTGTATAAATGTAAGCCTAAAAGGCATAGTCAGGGGTTGGTTAGCTAGTTAGGCAAGTCAAGTTAGTAGTTAGAGGTTTGAATTGTAAGCCTACGAGCAGATTGTGAAACAGAGGCCACTGATATTGGAAATCAGGCATGAGAGAAGAAACTGTGTAAATACCTATTTATTAATACAAACAACTCAATTATGAGTTTATGTGTGGTTTGAGTATTGAAGGATAGATTGTGTGTGATTTAGAGGTTCTGCATAGTATTTGTATGCAGGCAGAGTTCGGCAAAACACAGAGAAGAAGAATGATATAGAAGATCATAATGGATCGCTTGAATCCATTCGAAGGATCAAAGAAATGTTCTGGAGTGATAATGATTTAAGAATCATGCGTAGTTAAGCTCAGGAGGGAGTTGTGCAGTAGAACAACGGAAGGACGAGAACCTTGAAGAAACCCGAAACCACAGAAAACACTAAAGGAATGGCATAAAACCCAAGTGAAGAGAAGAGTGAAGAAGTGAGGTGTCGATACACATGAGTCGTTGGATCTATATGATCAACGAACGCGATTTTTTCGTGATAAGCGTCTAGGATTAAGTCGCACAGAATGGAACCAAGAAATAAACGATGAAGATTCAATCTAAGTATTTGTGGAAGGAGAAAGGTGAGAATCAATCTAGATTGTCAGATCGACAGATCTGGTAGATTGACGGTGACTAACAACTGAGCGAGGGTAGAGAGTACGGGATGCCTTGATCACAGTTGAATGCCCGCAATTGTTCTTAGCTGTCGATCGCAAAATTTAATGCTTACGTCACAATCCACTATGACATTAAACCTGTAATTAACCCGCGTGCTAGTTGGAGGGTCGCAGACCGTAGGATTTGTTGGCTTCTGTCATCCAATGGATATCGGCCATAAAGATGACTAGATGATAATCTCTGAACGGACCCGAGAAGGTTATAGGTGCGGTTTTATTCCATTTGAAGTCCAGTTGTGTTATCGCATATCGCATGCGAGAGGCAACGAAGTCACAAGTTGGTACGATGCAAGATTGCAACAACCATTGATCTAGTGGATGAAATCAACGGTGGATAGTGTGATCGCATCCCACAGATCGGGAGTTCCGAACGCTAGATTCTAAAGAGTCCTTTTGAAACCCCGCGATTGCAATTGCGATAAAGGTAAGCATCGAGAAATGTGAAAAGGCCAAGGAAGCGTGGAAAAGGTATGGTTTACATATGATTCGTGGAGTATTTCTATTATATAAGGTTATAATAGAAATAAAGCACCGATAGAAGGTTTATGGGTAAGTTCGTGAAGAACCATAGTTATAGAGTGGGGTTGGTTATATATGTGCAGGCATAAGGATTAATTAAAGTTTAAGGAAGGTTTATGAGGGTAATATGTCCCGATGGAAAAGATGAATTAAAGGCTAGTCTGCGATTAATATACAAATCATTCTGCAGAGATTTAATAAAGGAGGCCTTAAACCTTAATTCCTGAAGATTTGACTTGCGCGGATAATTGAAATTCCTGGGATAAATAGGATATATGCATTTTATATGCATACTCTGAGTAAAGAAGTGTATCCTTGCGTCACTAACTGACCACTGGAACTGCAAAATGCACAATCTAGTTGGGCACTTGGCTACTAGGATTGCGGAATGCACAATTCCAGATGGGAAAGACTGCTGGCCCAGGGACAGATTTGCGCAAATTTTTGGGCCAAGCAGCCACTAACCTCTAGAAATACATTTTAGTCTAGGAGGCTAGTGCTAGGCCAGATTGCGCAAATCTAGAGAGGAAGGTGAGCCTTCCTTTTCCAGATTGTGCAATACAGCTTTGGTGAAGGCAGAGACTGGGCTAAGGTTGGTCTGACTCGCCGACGGGCAACTAAAAGAAAGTAAGTCGATGAAATGCATGGCACCAAGTGATAGTAGAGTGATAAACAATACATGAAAAAAATGAATGGAGGATTTGAGAAAACAGATCAACATGCATGTGGGTGAGGCCATTTGCCGGTTGGGCGAACGTCCGTGCAAAACAATTTCATGCATGTGATAGCAATGAGATAGCAACAAAAATTGAAACAGAACTAGGAGAAGCTAGAATATATGTAAATGACAACAAGCGTTCAAAGAAATCAAGCAAGTATCACTCACACAAGCGAATACACAAAAAGCGACAGAAATGCAGCACAAGGCCTGGGAAGTGAGCTTACCCCAAGACAGCTGAGCTGAATGTGGTAATTGATCCTAGATGTGACGTGGGACGTCAGAGATACAAGGTTGATGTGAGGAATTAGCTCTGCATTGTCCGGTTGATGAGTTTTGATAACATCGAGGCTGTGACGCACATGCCACAAATCTAGGGGAAGCGACACTTGGAGGGAGCTTTCTGAATTGTTCCTTGAATGTAACCTCCAGCTGCTAAACATAAATACTTGAAATAAGGGATGCCTTTGCATGCTTCCTTGGGAGAAGTAGCCCATGCATGCAAGTCAGTTTTTCTCAGTCACAGAGGGAACCGATCAACTTAGCTACACATGCAAGAGAGTGCTTGACTGATGGAGAAAAATGCGCATTTCTGGTTGAGAGCTGGGTTGACTGCCCAAGGGGATTGCTCAATTTTTGGGCCTAGCAGTTGACTGATACCCAGATTTGCACAAATCCTAGGCTGAATAGCCTGTTGATGGGAAAATTTGTGCAATTCCTGCTAGGAGGGTTAGCTAGCAGGATTGCACAATCCTAGAGCCCAACAGGTTGTCAAAGGGAATTGCGCAATCCCTGGAGGGAATGGCTAGTTTCCCTCCATAAATGTGAAAATTTCACTGGGAAGCTGATCAGCCTGCAGCTAGACCAAGTTTGGGTGAGAAGCCTCTGAAGGGAAAAGATCAAACTGTGATCGACATGCTGCCTTTGAGCAAGAAAGACACTGAAGCTTGAGGACTTGACAGAGCAAGGCAAGCTGCTATGAAGGTTGGTAGGGAGGCTCCAAAACAGGCTATGGAAAAATTTTGGAGGGTGGTTGTAGCCACTACAACATAAGGGATTCAACTACTAAAATGAAAAGAAGAGGTGAAAGCGGACATCCCATCTAAGTCCCCACTGAGGGTTGAAGAAAGGAGAAGCAAACCCATTTACAAGAATTTCCATTGAAGAGGATTTTTACAACTATTGATCCAAGCCACAAAATATGGGTTAAAACCAAGGTGATGCATGATAGGCCTGAAATTTAGCTAATCCAAATGATCAAAAGCCTTGGAGAGATCAACCTTGTATATAATGGCCTTCTTATTTTATGTGTGGATAGTGTGGAGACCATCCTAAGCAATACTGATTGCCTCATGAATCTGGAAACCCTTGAGGAAAAAAATTGTTCCATCGATATATGGTATGAGAGGATAAATTTTATCTGAAGTGCAATAATATTGGATATGATTTTATAGATTTGTTTGCACACAAAAGTCGATATATACTAATAAAATGAAATAGGATTATTTGCTTAAGAATAAGTGCCAGAAAGGTGGAGTTGAAAGGAGAAATATGCTTCCATGGACCCTCGAGTATTCAACAATTCCCAGTAGGTCCTCTTTGATAAAGTCAAAGAAAATATGATAAAAATTTGTGTAGATTCCATTAGGACTTGGGCTTTTATCCTTATGAAAACTATGTATGACATGTTCAAGCTCTTGCATACTAACTTCCCATATTAGGTAATAATTTTCCTCTCCTTCGATGAATCGACGAAAATAGGAGGCGATCTTTTGAATTTTGTTGATGTTTGCATGCTCAGGTCTCTTAAATATGGAGTTGAAGTAAGATACACTTTCTGTGGAAATGTCTGAAAAGGAAGATACCTTGGACCCATCTAATTTTGTGATTTCCCATATTGTGTTGATGAATTTTTTATGGGAGGATATTCTATGGAAATATTTTGTGTTCTCATCTCCAACTTGTAACCATAGTGCCCTACTTTTAGGCCTCCATTCCCCTTCATTATAAAAAAAGAGTTTTCTTTTTTTTCTCTCCTAGGGCTTTAAGGGAGCCTTTTGTTCTTAATAGAATCTGGAGTGGTTAGAATTTGAGAAAAGGTCTTGAAGTTAGGATTATACTTCCAAAAGGAGCATTTCATCTTGCAATTTTTTAGATTTTTCCCAAAAGGAGATTTTTTTTCTATCTCTTAAGATTTTCATGAAATTGAATAAGAGGAGAGGATCCAAGCGAGGGGTCATATAGAGACCAAGAGTCCTTGATTTTTAGAAGATATGGGTGTTCGAGCTAACCAAGATAATTTGAAAGGGAAAGAAGGATTAGAGGCACTAGTATCTCAATCCAAAATGATTGGGTGATGATCCAAGGAACCCCAAAATCCACCCATTGTCTAAACTGCAAGTTGAGGTCTAAATATTCCTTTGATATTAGCAACCTGTCTAGTATTTTGAGATGTACTTCTCCCCAGTTCGATTGTTTGACCCAGTGGGAACAATTTCTAGAGGGGGAAACCTACCAATCCTCTAGATTCAATGAGTTCCACAAAGAAGTATGCTAACAGATTAGGACATCCATAGGGACACAAATTTCTGAAGGGAAAAATTAGAAATTCAACTCACCTCTCATACACAATATCTCAAAACAAAAAAATGGCAGCTTGAAGACTTGTTGCCAAAAAAATTCTATTAGCATAAGGACCGTAAATAGTAAGTCCAGTGAAACTTAAGCCTATATCTCTAATTGTGAAGGTCGTGGACAAGCATGAATGGGAAGCACACGCCTGATAACATCTCACATAGGAGTTTAGATAGCATGTTATTGAACCCCTTGATTTTCTAATGGTATGAGTGTAATGAAAGGAATAGTCGTGTAAGGAGGCGGAAAGAATGGCTTCGACCTTAGATCCTTAAGTCATTGTTTCCTAAATTAAGATTATTTGAGGGTAAAGGGATGCGATCAATCTATGAAGGGCTAAAGGATTTGAGATATTTTCCAGTTTACTAATATTCAAACATAGAATCCTCATTTTTATCCCTTCCACGTATTTACGCTATAAGTGCCCATATAATGGATTTTTGTTTCCCAAAGTTTATTTTGTGGATGTTTGATTCTTGGTGATGGAAATTTGGGATTTCCTTCCCCTGCTAGTTGGAGTTGGATCCATATCCTCAAGACATCCCAACCCCCCACATGGTTCAAGGATGAAAACAACCTTTGGTAAATCTTCTTCCAGAGCATGAGAAAGGGAACAAGGCAGTATTCATGGGAGGAATTTGATTTGTTTGAAGGGAATGTGGTAATAGATATCAAGGGAAGATTTTTAATAGGGGATGATAGTAAAGGGGGGATATAGGAAGGCTTTTGGGATAAATGGGTGGAGTATAGAAGGGAATTCAGTTAGGGAAGGTGAGAGGGGGCACAATCCAAAGCTTGAGGAGGCAAAAGTGGCCAAAGTTGTAGAGGGGATCATGAAATCAAAAGAAAGGGGCAGGGAAAAGGGAGGAGGATCCATACCTATAGAAGATGTTTTTGCTTCTAATTTTGAAGAGCCTTCCACTTTTGGATTTTTCTCCAAATTTTCCTTAATATGATGTTTTTAAACATAGGAAAAAGGAGGTTCACGAGCAATTGAAACTGGGGAAGAAACAAGGTCTTGTTGACCATGTAAATTTCTATATCCTTCAAAGACCAGAATGTAAGGGTTGTGAGTCTTAAAAAACTTTATTGTTTTCTCACAAATCACTTTCTCTACTTTCCGAGAGGGAAATATGACCCAAATTGTCCATGTGAGTAACATCAATTGCATTTAAACTGAACTCTTCCATAGTCCAGGGCTTGGATGCGGACTTTGAATCAAAATGTAGTCTGTTATCCCTAACACCAAATTCAGGGTCTCCAAAATCTATGCCATTTCCATGTATCTGGTCATTTTGAAAGAAATATTGGCTTCATAAAAAAGCCCTAATGTATTCCCAGTTTCACGAAAAACATCCTCAATCCAAAATTATTAGGGAAAAGCTAGAAGACATACCCATATGGGAACAATGGAGAGTTTTTGAGACTGTGCATCGAAATCAGTTATCCAAAACTTCAAGGCGAGGGCTTGTGAGCCCCATTTCCATCTACATAACAAACCCATTCCACATCTTCTTTATTTTCCATTTGCCAACCTAGCCATCTGTTTTCTAGTATGATACATTATGGGGAATAACCAAGTAACTTAGCAAAATTATCCTTTGTCCATTTCCTCATAACCTCCATTACCATCCTTTTACTGGCGAAAAACCTATCACCATTGTTTCTTCCATTTTAGAGATATATTTTATCTCATATCATCTCCAATGAACAAGTTTTTTTAGAGGGTTTTCCTTTTGAGGCATTTTTTACGTGGGGGATTTTAGCCATTTTGAGGCCAGCTGAAGGGGCAACTCCCAACAAGAAGTTGAAATTCCTCCACAGTGCATTTCCCATGTCAGAAATGGGTTCAAAAAACCAGAAGGAGGTGGGTAGGGGGGTACAATTAACAAATAATAGAAAACTACTAAGAGAGGTAGGTTTAAATATGTTAGAAGCCTTAAGATCTATCCTAGCAAATGAAGAGTAGACATGAGAGGGAACATAAATGGGGGTAGAAATTGGGGGATGGATGCAAAACCAAAGTGTGGAGTGATGAAAGGAAAAGGAGGTCTGCAATATTGTCTTTTCGTAAATAACGTCACATCCTGAGACACGTGAAGCTATTAAAAGACACGACCCATATCCTTGGGTGAGTCACACGAAGGAGTGTTAGGTGTCATAGCAACCTAGATAAAATATTCAAAATGGGACTATATTTGGACCCACACCAACAAATATGGTCAATTGTCTATAGTATTTAGTTCCATACCAAAGGAAAAAGGAGGGGAGCCCACCGATATGGAATCTCTATGTTGTCTTGCAACTCTGAATACTAAGTCGTTAGCAGAAAATTAGAGAAAACCACTCTAAATTTCCAACTCTCCATCATTATCTATGTTCAATACCTTTAAATTTTTCTTTGTCTTTCCACAAGGCCCTTAATTCTTTCAATTTATCGAATACGTTCGATTTATTTCAGGGAATGTATCCATGAATTCCTCAAGAAATTATCTATAAATTAAATGTAGTACATATTTTTATCCAATCATGGAACATGCACTAATCCAAACAAAAAAATGTATTAGAACTATAATCCACCTTGGTTTTGTGACCAAATAGAAATCTCGGTCAATATGTTTACTATAGAACAATATCCAAAGAAATAAATATATAAAGAGTGAAGAGAAATTTCTTCAACCATACCTTTATTTTCCAAATCTTGAAAGTCATTTTCTATATTATGCCCCTAGCTTTGATGCTAAATAATTTTATTCTACTCAAGAGCAATAGAATTTTTATTTGATTCTTTCCTCACCTCAAGAAAAATAGAATTTTTACATTCATTCATTATTCTTGACTCAATATTTTACAATGGTCCAATTCAAACTCCTCTTGCTAATACCATTACTCCTCAAAACATATTACAAATATCATTTTCAAATATTGTCTACATCCCTACATCACTCATGCTATTCATAGTTATTAAATTTTTGTCTATCTCTATAATATGTGAAAATGTAGGGAGGTTTTTAACCCTTCTATTTTTGAGCTATAGCATGACCTTTCTACATGCTATGATTTTGGGTATTGATTCATTTCCGAATAAGACAACACTTCCATTATACTCTAAATATTTTCAAAACCACTACACTTGAGGACTCATATGAAAGGAAGCACTCGAGTCAATCAACAATTCATGTACCTAGAGAATCCAACCACACATACCATCCCTCTATGTATGTTTTCACTTTTGTGGAAGGGGCATCATCAAATCCCTTATTTTTATCAATATTTTTTTTATCTACATTGCTCCTTCAAATGCCCAACTTTACAACATTTCCTTCTAAATTTTTTGAGTGGATTTATACCTCTCTATATAATTTGATCTACCCCATTACTTAGTTTATGTCTATATTAGGGTGACATCTCAAGAAAAACACATTATTGGATATACCCTCCATTTATTTTCAACTTATTTATTCTGATAACAAGGATGCAATTATGTCCTCAATATTTTATGTAAGTTTGGTAGTACATCCAATGGATACAACCAAGTTATCCCATGAGTCTCATAATGAACATAAAATAGTGATATAGTTAGTTTTTTAATTCATCATAATATCATAAAAAAAGCCTAATTGACTTACCAAAATGCGAAGAGAATTAATAAGCTATGTCATAGGGTCATCATAATTCATCCTAAGGTGATACAAATTGCTCTATATAAATAATTTGTTTAACATGGACTTTGACTAATATAAAGCCCCTAATTTTTTAGTAATATGATCATCATTAATATGAGAAGGAGAGCATTTGAATCTTACTCACCTTTCACCATTTAGCTTTCAAAGTGGAAAGTAATGCATCCACTCATGTCAATTTATTGAATACAAGGTGGGAAATTATTTGACATTTTGTCAGTCCTTTAGGAAGAAAATAAGTGGTAGTTAGTGTTGGTAAAGAAATCATATAAATATGTAGAAAGGGAGAGCATAAACAAGATGGGAAAGAGGGAGGGGGATGTGGGAGAAGAGGTGGGATTCCTACCTTAAAGGATATACATTAGAAATGGATAACAAGTTATGGCCAAAACGTATCAGCAACACTAGAGGTAACATTCATGGCTTTCTTCAAGATGGGAGGATAAAAAGAGAACGCTTTTAAGGTTGGTTGGACCCAGGGGATCAAGGTAGGGGAAAAAGGTATTTGTTAAAGCTACTTCCACAATGCAATAAATCCATCACTCCTTAGTTGATGTGAGAGAGGTTCTAATTCAGACGGAAGAAAAGTAGGAAGTATATTTTCAACACCTAGTAGAGAAGAACAAGATCAAGTGGAGATAAATTAGGAATTAAAGTAGGATTTACTAAATAATACAAAATTTTCAAGTAGTAGTTCAAAATATCTTTCAAAAACGAGATATACTCCAATAAATTAAAAGGGACTATGAGATTGCATATGTGGTATACCAAATAAAGGACAACATCCTCAATTTTGCATGGAAGATTTTAGATGATATAGATAAACTCATGGATGAGAAGCCAATCTTCAATGAAGATGAGGTCTATGTGCAATCAAAATAAAGTCGTTTTATGATAGAGGATGTGTCTTAAGTAAATTTTTTTTGGTTATGGATTCTAATATTATAGAATTATGGGGGTTTTGATAGAAATATCTACTCATAGAGCTATAATCATCAACATTGAATTTTTGTTATGAAAACTAAAATTTGGTTTCAATATATTTAATAACTATATTAATAGATTTATCATTTGTATGAAATCTATGAAGTTTGGTTTTCAAATAGTCAAAAAATTATGTGTTGATCATTATGTGTTTATGGAAGTTTGGTTAGTATATCATTTGAGAATTGTGATAATAAAGTTAAACATTGGATGCCTTGACTTTTGTAATATTCGTATCTCAATCATCACCTCCACCATAATAAGTAAGTGTATATATATAAACTAAAATCAGATCATAATTGATCTGATTTAGAATATTATTTTGCAGTGCTAAGATCTTCCTCAGCTTATAAACAAAATGCTTTCATTGTGCTTAAGGATTCATTATTTTTTGCAAGTGAAATGAAGAGTTTTTATGTTAATTTTATAAACAATTTAATATAAACAAGAAACTGAACAACAACATAAACATGTACAAAACATCCTCAAAAACACATTACAACAAGCACATGATAAAGTAGTTCAACCCCCTGGGTTATGTTTCCTTGGTCCAGCTTCTAATGGCTTAAGCCTCTCTATTATGCTCAAAAGTGTAAAAAGTTGTGTTTACAATGCTCAAATGCTTCTGAATCTTTCTGAAACTTGCTCCCATTAGTTCAGAATACTAAAACATGGCTATCTAACCTCTTTTTTCAACCAATTTTGTGAAAAACTGAAGAAGGTATGACTTCTCCTAGTTCTCCCACTATTTGTTCCACAAATTGCTCCTCATTCGACAGGAACCCACATTTTCTCTCAAAAAATCCACTAACCGAGCGAGAATTTTGCCAAGCAGCGAGCCATAATCCGTTGGCACCGACTGTCCATTGGAAATCGAAATCGGCGGAGTCCTGTGGGATTATGGTCTATGAAAAAGGCGGGCGATATGCGATTGCGATTCGGTAGACTTGAGGCACTATAGACTGGAACTGATGAACATCTTGCATCTGGGAACTTTATTGCAATCGGCGGAATACCAGAGTCTTGGATATGCAAGACTTTGCAACGTTTTGCAATTTGCGATTGCGATATCGCATTGCAACCCAGGTATGATGGGGGCCTCTTATCCAAATGTCTATCTTGAGCCTGCGTGCGTAAATTGCGAGCAGAGCAAAGGCATCTGCGGCTTCATGGGAATGTATGATTCTTTCACCTGTGTCTACAGGAATGGAGTCAATACCACCAGAGACTATTACGGCATAAATCTTGGAGAGGTCTAACTTCATATCACCTTCTCCATGTCCCACGTAGACTGCCAAAAAGCCTTTTGGAACCTGAACAAGCTTGGAAGAACCCATTTCACGGCTCAAGTACATCAAATAATTTTTATCCAACATATACTTTGACATATTCAGAAACAAATGTTCTTGACATACGACATCACTTATTTTTTTCTCACACATGACATGTTCATAATGAAATTTTATGAAAATTAAAATGTCATCCAAATAGACTATCATGTCTAGAAATGGCTTCAACACATCTTTCTTCATATGCATAAAAGTAGTAGGAGCATGGAAAAGACCGAAAAGCATAACAAGCCATTCAAACAAACCTTGCCTAGTTTTGAATGTCGTCTTCGATATATCTCCTTCAAAAACTCTACTTTGATGAAAACCACTTCTTGAATCCCATTCAAGAAAATGCTTACCATTCTTCTCGGGTGCCAAAACAAGAGGTGCACCACACGGTAAAGGAGTAGGTTGAATGATCCTTTTATTCAACAATCCCTGGATTTGCGTCTTAATTTCTACGCTTTCCATCACTGACATCCTGTACATTCCAATGTTAGGAAGAAGACATTTTTGTTGCAACTGTGACTTAGGTTGGATTCCCCTCTTGGGAAGAAATCCCTTTAATTCCTGAAACATTTCATCAAATTGGTTAACAACGTCAACCAAATCAATTTTCAAATTCGAATTACAACCATCAAACGCTTCATACTCAATATAATTCTCGGGTTTAATCATGAGAAGCATAAAATTCTTGCTCGAATTCACAAGTCTTTTCACCTACCCTGCATTAAAAAGGGTAAGATTTGTTTTCTTGCTGTGTGATCCAAAATTGATACTAAATCAAGAAGAAAAGGTATTACATGTGCAGGAAAATGCCTATATTACTTAGTGCAATGGATCGATAAGATTGCGAATAATATAGATAATGAGCAGTTATAAAACATAATATACACACATCAACACAGTCAAAATAATAAAGGAGTTCACAAAACCCCCTGGCTATGTCTCCTGGTCCAAATTTCAGTGTCGACCTCTATATTATGTCTTCAAGAATAGAGTTTATAGGTGTGAGCTCAATTAGAGCTATAACACAACAACATTGATATTACATAGGGATTTCACTCGAAAACCTCGAGTCTAAAGAGTGCACAGACTCTCCCTCTTAGTGCCTCTCATCAACTGTTTGTAGCTATGAGTTTTCTTTGACTCTCTGTCTCTCCTCTGTCTCTGAACTCTGGCTTTTTCTCTGTTCTGTTATAGGATAGATTTTTAAGCATATTAGCCCTATCTGTTCGCCTTCCCTCTTTGGGCTCTCTGTCTTCCTTTGTCTCTGTCTGTTCACCTTCCTTTCAGCATTGGACACGTCTTATTAAGACAAAAATGCTTAAGGCACAAGAACTCCTTTGTATTTTGATTTTATAATGAAAATACACCAAAACACAGAAAAAACTCGACAAAACGTCGCATATCGAATTTCAAATTTTATAGTGCCACATCTATAATCCTCTCGGGTCCGTGTTTTATCGTTGTCGCAAGCCCACCGTTGATCTGCCTTCAATCTGATAGTTCGCATCCAACCCGATCATCCAACCATCTCGTGCCTTCTTCACCATCCGATCCGTGATTGCTAATCCAACGGCTGACGGCCATTTCGGGTGGCCTACTTGCACGGAGATTACCCGCCCGAAAAAGCAGTTTTCTCTCTCCTGCGGTGTGCTACGTGTCGGCTAGTGTATGGAATCGGGCGGAGCCTCTCCAATACTGCTTACTGCCTGAAGCCCACCCAAAATACCGCTTACCACAGAGCTCAAGTCCTTCGTTGTTTTATTTCATAACTCCTTCAGGTCCACGGTTTGGTCCTTTGGAATCTGCAATACAATACTGTGATCTCCACCATTGATCTCTTTCACCCATCTGAAGGCTATGATGGAAGTGCTCATAGTTATGGGTCCCGATTCTTCTCCCTTGGTTCATTGTGATGCGATAAAGCGGCCATATCATATCGCTTAAGCCTGCCATCATGTGTTAAGTCCTCCCTTTGGTTCCATGAGATGCGATATGGGTAGTTGATCTGGACCGTTGATCTGCACACTCCATCAATGGTTCACGTTGTTTCGCTTGTATTACTATCACATTTTTCTTAAGGCTAAGGCCCGTTAACACTGCTTGGCTTTCTCCGATGTGATATCAATGCTTTATTGTTGTGATTTAACCCTGATGCTATTTTCTGTGGTTTTAACATATTTGAAGACTTTTAAAAGGGTTGTTTAAGATCCATTTTGGATCATGCCTTCCCACTGAAAAGCTTTTGGACCACCAAAAGTTGGTTTTAGGCATTGATCAAGTGAGGATATAGTTCCCTCACTTGTCCAATTTCTATCCATCGTGCCTTACTTGGATTTGAACCTTTGAGTCCTACTCTCAGGTACTCAACATCCCCTTGACGTGTAGTTCTTACCTTCCTGTCCAGAACTGTGTCCTCCTGTAACTCACTGAGATACTCAGGCAACAAATCCCTAATAGAAGGCAACTGAATTTTCTCTTCAGGATCCTCAATCAATTAAGGTTCATACAATCTCAAGTTTTCTGCATTAACGACTGAATAGATCTGCATATAAGCTGGAAAATCAAGGCGAAAAACATTTTCACCAATTTTATCAAGTATCTTGAAATGTCCATACCTTATTGGTTTTAGCTTCTTACCTTCACCCTGCATTCTGTCTTTGCTGATGTACATCTAGACTTGATCACCAACTTGAAAACTATGCTCAACTCGATGTTTGTCATGTCTTGCCTTGAACTTGGCTTGACTTCTTTCTAGCTGTTCCTGTACTGCCTGGTGAATTTCTTGGATTTGTTCAATGAACTTGGTTGCTTTGTCCACTTCATTATGTCCATCAACTACTATGTCTTTACCAAAGACAAAATCCAAGGGAGACTTTGGTATAAAACCAGAACAAGTCTCAAAAGGAGATCTCTGAGTAGAAGAGTGCTTGCTACAGTTGTAAGCATGTTGTACATAACACAAATGCTCATCCCAAAGCTTGGGATGCTTGCTGCAATAGCCTCTGAGCAACTGGATCACTGTCATGTTGACCACTTTTGTCTAACCATTTGTTTGTGGATGAAATGTTGTGCTCTTCTTCAACCTGGTGTCCATCAACTCCCATAAAATTGACCAAAACTTCCCAACAAATCGAGAATCTTGATTAGATACAATAGAAGTGGGTAACCCAAAATGAACCCATACATTCTGAAAGAACAACTTTTCCATTTGTTCAGCTATAACTTGCTTGTTACATGGTATCAAAATACACATTTTACTGAACCTATCCACAACAACATACAAATAATCATGACCTTTCCTAGATTTTGGAAATCCCCCAACAAAATCCATGGAAACACTTTCCCAAGGATGAGAAGGAATTGGAAGTGGAGTGTACAAGCGTAATTTCCTATTATTGGGCTTGCTTGTAGCACACATAGTACACCCTTTGATATATCTAGAAACTATCTCATGCATTCTTGGCCAATAACAGAACCTTTGCAATTGTGCAACTGTTTTACTTACACCAAAATGACCTGATATGAGAGAAGTATGTGCTTCTCGAATTATGTTAACTCTTTCAGTTTGTGGAATGCATAGCTTTCCCAAATTATACAAGAGTTGGTCCTTTACATAATAATCCAATTCTTCTACTTGCTTGCCATGATTTAAAGTTGCATATACATATTTAAAATCTACATATTGAGCATATTGTTCAACGTAACTTTCCTGCATTACTGAGTTATGCTTAAGTATATTAGATGCATTTATGATTAGTCTTGATAACATGTCTACAATCTTATTGTGTACGCCCTTCTTATATCTGATGACAAGATGAAATTGTTGTAGAAAACCCATCCACCTATAATGTCTTGATTGTTGCAATTTAGTTTGTGAGTGCAAATATTGAAGTGGCTGATGATCTGTATGTATGATTGTTTCTTTACCCATTAGGTAATGTTTCCAATTTTTCACACGTTGTACTAATGCATACAGTTCCTTATCATATGTAGGATAGTTAACTACTGTAGAAGAAAATGTCTCAGAATGATAGCATATGGGTTTTTCGTGTTGCATCAACACTGCTCCCATGGTATAGTCACTGGCATCTGTCTCAATCTCAAATGGATGTTGAAGATCTGGCAGTGCTAGTAGTGGTGCTGTATTAATTTTTTCTTTTAAGGTGTCGAAGGCTTTCTGTTGTTTGCCTTCCCACTTAAACACCTGTTTCAATCCTGTTAAATCATGTAATGGAGCTGCAATCAATGAGAAGTTAGCAATAAACTTTCTCCAGTATTGTGCTGCCCCTAGGAAACTCCTAACCTCTGTAGCAGATTTGGGTTTAGGCTAGTTCACAATGACTTCAACCTTAGAGTGATCTATCTTCAATTCACCATGTTACACTAAAATTTGTCACCATGACTATTTGCAGTCAGTATGGCTCCATCAATAACCATATTGTCCTCCTTGGCAAGTCTTATACCTCTGCTCCTCATGTCAAACTCCAAAAAAGAGAGAAAGCCTTTAAAAAATCAATATAACTCTGGTTCTGCACTTTCTCTTACTCTTACCTGCGGGAATGCACCTCAAGTACATAATACCTGCGTACTTGTACGCTCTATCTGGAAAGGGGTGGGTGCGTACCCCTGTAAAAGTCAAAAGGCGCAAGTTTTACTTCAAAAAACTTACTTGCGGTCGATTCTAGAGCATTCTAGAAGATGGTTTGACGTGGATTGAGCGCCTCTAGATGGTTCATGCATCCCAATGAAAGAGGAACTTATCCCATGAAGAGGGGAGCTATCCCTTTGAAAGAGGGGCTTATCCCATTGATGGTGGACCTGTTTAACTTCCTCCAAAGCATTATAAATACAGGCATTGGGCCAGAGGCAAAGGAGGTTGAAAGCTGAACATTCCTAAGGGTAGATGCTGCTGAAATTAGGACTCCCTTATAGAGCTTGAGAGGATAGATCACATTCCTTTCTTAGCTTCATTTGGAAGTGGGTGAGCTGATCAAAGTAGAGGAGAACTCTTGCTGGACCCTGGGAGGGACCTGCACAACACCAAGGCACTGGTTGTAAGGTTTCTTTTGTTTCCAATTAATACAATTAAGTTCATTTTTCTCAACAAGTTGTTATATATAATTTGTTTCATGAACTCCTTGGTCTTTATGATGAATATGTTTTATTATATGAGTTATTCAGGTGCTATGTAATCGTTTGCTTGTTTGTGTATGCAGGCTTCAAAGAGAGGAGCTCATCTGGACCGAAGAGGCTTGGCTACTACAAACAGCGTTGGACTAAAGGTAAGCCTTAAACACCTGGTTGCTTTTATTTTAAATGCATATTTAGGGAAAGATAGTGCTTGATTGTTTTGTTTTTCACTAGAAACGCCTTAGTTTCTAGGGAGGTCGGTTTTGTCCGCAAAATTGACTCTTTCCGCATGACAAAATGGCGACTCCGCTGGGGAATCCATGGATTTGATTGATTTCTCTTTTGATTGATACTTTGATTTGAGAAACGTTGTATTTTCTGTTTCTGTTTTTGACTTGATGATTGTGGGATTGGGTGAATTTAGTTAATTTTGAGTTAGTTTTTATTTTTCATAGTTTTGGGAGAGGTACGCACCCTCTGAGTTAAGCACAGTGCATACCTGTACGCACTTTTGCTTTGTGCACAAAGCGTGGACGCACCTGTGTAAACAGGTTGCCTGCGTACCCTGTCAAAAATTTGAAAATTTTAAATTTTTCTCTTTTTTATCACTTTAGAATTTGTTTATAGGTTTTAGCCATTGCCCAGACCTGCTTGTTCCCTGTCAAAAAAATTTCCTTGGTTAATTTCATTGGCATTCCTACTTTAAGCTTTTATCAATTGGGTGTTTTGAGTCTCTTTTTTGAGAAATTCTAAATTTGATTTCCTTTGGTCATTACTTGGAGGTTTGTCTCAGTCGTTTCACAATTTTGCATTTTTTTGCTTTTGTTTTTGCAAAAAAATTTCCCCCTCATTCGCCGGGGGGGTGCTAAATTGTGTATGAGTGTTAATCGCCTTTGAGTGTTTTTATTTTTTGATCTTTGGAACTCTCACCCAATTTTCTCGACTTGCACTTGATTGGTTCTTAGATTACATTAGAATCGTCTTGTGTTTGAGAATTCTCTTGCATAGATCACATTTGCATAATTAGAATTCTCATTTTCAGAATATGAATGAAAAATGTGCATAGATTACATTTGCATACTTTTCAAGTGAATTGTGCATAGATTACAATTGCATAGTTTACATTCTGAAAAATCAATCGTAGATTTAGATCAGTTTTCTTTGATTTGAATTTACACAAAAATAAAAATAAAAAAAAACTATTTTGGAATTGATTTTCATTAGTTTTTCTTGATGAAATTAGTGCATTAGAGAATTTGTTATATTTTCTCTTAGTGATCAATCTTTTGCATTGTTGGAAGTGAATGGAAACTCTCTCCTTACTTTAGTTAGGATTCATCGAATTGAAAAGATTACATTATCATATTCGATTGCATTCAGTTTTGAGTCGGGTCATAACACCATTGGTTTCGTATCCATTTACCCTTTTGAGTAATAACAGCCTAAATAACACAGCGCTTAATTAAAATTCATCTAGTAATATTTTTATTTTCTAGGGCTCTGATACACCAACATAGCTTAGGCTAGTGTCTTGGAGTAGGGAGTAATTAACTCTCCAAGATAGTAAAACAAACAAGTAGTTGTATCTTGCGGTAGGAAGAAATCCAATTGTTGCATTTATGCTCTGGGAAAGCTCCTCTTAAAGGAGAAGCACGAGATCGTGTCCGAACCAGTGTGGGAATCAATCCTTCCTCATTGGGAAAGACGCCAGATATTCACGTATTAAAAACGGTAAACCTCGAATTAACCATTGTCGAGGAGCCTGGGGTCACTTGTTGGTAAACCTTGGATTATGTCAAGGAACCTTCAAGGGGATTGAGCTTGCTACTCTGCCCTTGCATGCGTATCGGATCGTAGACTGTTCCCCCAGGTATATTTGTCTCAGTTGGTAACCTTAGTGGCCATATTCTTTAGGACTCTTCCTGAGGTGACAACGGTGGGAAGATCCCACTGTACCTGGAGCAGACGTCGGCTAGACTCACTTGGATTTTCTGGGGGGTTTTCTTCACTCGAGACGGTTTAGTGGAGAAACTTGTGCCAGTCTATTCATTAAGCAGGTTGCCGGGGTAACTGTTCCAACCGTTATTTCTGTATTGAATTATGCGACGTTGGATTTCATCACCAACTAGTGTTTTCGGTATGGAAAGTTACTGTTTGTGTGTGGTTTGACCCCTCGATTTGATAGTGCGTGTTAATTTGTTTGTTTTTACTTTTAGAGACCATAGGTGTGAATTGTGAATTATTAATTTTAGTTTTAAATTGTTAATAAAATTCACTAAAGTTGAATATAATGGCAACTGTTCCGAATTTACCAACCTAGGAACCCCTCTTAACGAGGATCCTAGTACTTTTCCTTTCTTTGGAAATGTTGGTCCTCCTTATATGGCTACTTTGTCATTACCTGGATTTACAATAGGTTTACCGATATGGTTATTTTCAACTTCGTTGGCCCCAAATACTCCAATTGTTCCACCTCAACCGAATGCTTCACCTCAACAGAGTTCACCATCTCAACATCACCAACCTTCTGTTGACCCTTTACCTTCTTCACCTAATTTTTCTTCCTCCATTTCTTCCTCTTCGCTTGGTAAAAGCCTTGACGCTAGTAACCAGGTGTCTAAGAAGAAGAAGAAAGGGAAGAAGAAGAAGAAGAAGAAGAAGCAAGATAAGAAAGAAGTCAACCAACCAACCATGGCTGTAAGTGTTAGTTGTGTTGAGGAAAACTCCGACATGCATCGTAAACCCAAATACCCTTGCAGGCTTTGTAAGGGTGACCACTTCCTTGTCAATTGTCCCGGTATTTCAAAGGTCTTGGAAGTATGGTCAAAAAAATCTCATCAACTTTCCATTGATCCATTAACCAGTGATAGTCAGGTTCCTGGGAAAAAGGGTAAAGTTAGGTTTCCTTGTAAGTTATGCAAAGGGAGTCATCAAACTCACATTTGCCCTCACATGGATGAAGCCTCAACATTGTTGGAAAACCTTACTGTTCCACAGCAACAATTTCCAACTGGTTACCTTAAACTTTCTCCCAACCTACTGTCAACTGACGGAGTGATTGATCTAATTTCAAGTACAGTCGATCACACTCTTCCATTGGAGAGTGAAACTCATGTCACTCAGGTTGATGATCCATTAGTTGATCAAGTGGTCGATTCAATTTCACATTCGGTCGATCCCACTTTCCCTTTAGAGAGTGAACTTCATACCGCTCAGGTTCTTTTTGTTACATCGGATTCCTCTACGCCGGGGGGCATTTCGCCTATTTCTACAGAACCCCCTCCAAGTATTGAGGTCTTTTCCTTTGATTAAAATAGACTGACAGAACCTCGTCTTCCTTCCTCCATCCCTTTCCAAATCGTTGTCAAGGCTGGTGGTAGGGACATGCATCGCACACAGGTAGATGAAGGTGCTTCTGTTAGTATTTTATCCTCAACTGCTTGGAAAGCTTTGGGTTCCCCTCAGCTTGCGCCTATTACGTAGAATCTAAAAGCTTTTAACAAAACCATTAGTGAACCTTTAGGGATCCTTCCTAATTTTTCCATTACCTTGGAAGGTAAAACTGTCTGTATTGATCTTATGGTAGTTCGAGGTCCCTTGGATTTCAATTTACTCCTTGGGCGAGACTATGTTTATGCAATGAAAGCTGTCGTATCGACACTCTTTCACGTGATGTCTTTCCCTCACAATGGAAATATTGTGACTGTAGACCAGCTTTCGTTCCCTAGTCTTTTTTCAACTACAAATAATATGACACCCCTAAATGTTCCTGATTCTAAAGTGGTACCTACCCTGCCATGGGTTAATTATGTGGCAACTGGTCCCATGTTTTCAGTTACCGATGTAAGTGAGCCTCTCACTGTTTGCTCATCTTCCTTTGATTTAGATCCGGTAATTGACATGGAAAACTCTATGGGATTTCTTGAACACGATGTTCTTATCACTTTTGAGTCCCTTGACATGTGTTCCTTCCAAAGAACTATTCTTCCTTCTGATGAAGACCTTTTGGAAGCCATGATCAAGGTGTGTCCATTGACATGTCTTTCTTCCAGTTGGAAGCCATGATCAGTTATGAGCATAGTTCCTTATCTTGTGTCAAGCACGTTTAAAAAATGAAACAAGGGTTTCGAGGAAAGTTCCTTTTACTGTGTCGACCTCGTTAAAAAATGAATCAGTGAGTTTGAGGATAGTTCTTTTCCTTTGTCAACCTCGTTAAAAAATGAATCAGTTGGTCAGAGGATAGTTCTTTTTACCTGAGTCAACCTCGTTAAAAAATGAATCAGGGGTGAGGATAGTTTGTTCCTCTCTCAACCTCGTTAAAAAATGGAATTGGATTTTGCGAGGATAGTTCTTTTCCTGTGCCAACCTCGTTAAAAAATGAAACAGGTGTTCACGAGGATAGTTTTTTCCTGTATCAACCTCGTTAAAAAATGAAACAGGTTGTGCGAGGATAGTTTTTTCCTGTATCAACCTCGTTAAAAAATGAAACAGGCTGCCATGAGGACAGTTTTGTTCCTGTGTCAACCTCGTTAAAAAATGAAATAGGGTGTACTGAGGACAGTTCTTTTCCTGTGTCAACCTCGTTAAAAAATGAATCAGTTGGTCAGAGGAAAGTTCCTATTACTAAGTCAACCTCGTTAAAAAAATGAATCAGGTATGAGGATAGTTCTTTTCTTGTGTCAACCTCCTTAAAAAATGAAACAACTCCCTTTTCAAGTTAAATCTTGAAAGTAAACCTTCATTCCATTCACCTGGTTGAATGCAATGAAGCTTGGGGGGCATGTACCTCACTTTGCATCATTACGCTGGGGGCATGCGAACTTCTTGAGGATAGTTCCTTGTCTTGTGTCAAGCTCGTTAAAAAATGAAACAAGGAGTCTTGAGCATAGTTCCTTGTCTTGTGTCAAGCTCGTTAAAAAATGAATGAAGGATTTTGGAGCATAGTTCCTTGTCTTGTGTCAAGCTCGTTAAAAAATGAAACAAGGAGTCTTGAGCAAAGTTCCTTGTCTTGTGTCGAGCTCTTTAAAAAATGAAACAAGGGTAGGTTATATAGGTAAATTGTAGAGAGTAGTTATGAGCATAGTTCCTTGTCTTGTGTCAAGCTCGTTAAAAAATGAATCAAGGTTTTTTAGATTATAGTTCCTTGTTAGGTAGATTGTAGAGAGTAGTTATGAGCATATTTCCTTATCTTGTGTCAAGCTCGTTTAAAAAATGAAACAAGGGTTTTGAGGATAGTTCTTTTCTTGTGTCAACCTCACTAAAAAATGAAACAACTCCCACGAGTCTTTCCAAGATTTCGAAAGTAAACCTTCATTTCATCCACCTGGTTGAATGCAATGAAGCTTGGGGGGCATGTACCTTGATTTGCGTCATTATGCTGGGGGCATGTGAACTTATAACAAGCATAGTTTTTCGTTTCAAGCTTGCGTAAACATGAAACCGAATCTGAGCATAGTTCTTTTCCTGTGTCAAGCTCATTAAAAAATGAAACAAATCCTCCTTCAGTTTTGAGTCGAGTGTTTGGCTAGATCTCATAAATGTTAAGTTGTATATTTAGGTTAGTTATTTCAGTTTTTGCATAATTTTCTTACAGTTTTAGGTCGAGTCTTTCAAATGATCTCGTAACTAAACCTTCATTCCATCCAGCTATTGATTAATGTACTTAGTTGAATGAAATGAAGCTGGGGGGGCATGCGCTCTAGCAGTTACGCTTAGGGGGCATCAAGCACAGTTTTCTCTCTGTTTCAAGCTTGTGTAAAAATGAAACTACTTCGAAGCATAGTTTTTCTCTGTTTCAAGCTTTTGTAAAAATGAAACCTATCTCGAGTCAATTTCAGTTATTTTCAAGACTCGTTAACTCATGAAAATCTCGAGATTATTTTGCTATCTTTCATTCTCGTAAAACAAATGAAAAGGCCGAGTTCTTTCCGTCTTTTCATGCTCGTAAATTAAATTGAAAGTCGGCCATATGAGTGCATTTTTATCATTTTTTCGAACTCATTAAAACATACGAAAAAGTGAAAACCATGAGTACATTTTTATCATTTTTTCGAACTCGTTAAAACTTTCGAAAAAGTGACACCGTAGAGTCATCTTTAAGCTCTTTTCTGACTCCTAAAATGTGAAAAGATTGCCGAGTTTTCTTTTAGCTCGTTAAAACAGAATTAAAAAGACGGTCCTCTTACAACCCTTTTCTGACCGTAAAAACATGAAAATATTGCCGGATTTTTGTCATTTCAAATTCGATATTGGAAATAAAACGACGTGTCCTTGATCGCTTTCTACTTTTCAGATCAGAGACACTAATCATGAAAGTACTCCTTGGTCGTAAAGATCAAGCGGTTCTCTCAAGTATTATTTTATACTTTTTCGGGCTTGGGAGACACAAATTTACGAAAAAGGTCAACCCTGGAGTCTTCTTAAGTTTTTCAGACTCTCTAAAATTGAAAAACACCGAGTTTCTCCTATACTGGACTCGTTAAAATTTCACAATAAAGGACCTGTTCGATTACAAACAGGAACGGACCACTCCTTCTTAGGGTTCGAATCTAAACTAAGTTGGACTCATTCGAAGGATGAGCTTATAATCAAGCAAATGTTATCCTCCTCAAGCTTGTAAAAAATAAAGAGGTACTTGCCAGAAATGGTGGGGGAAAAGAGAGGAAAATGAGCCTGTTTGTCATACTTTGTAACCACTCTTGAACACGACACTTTTATTCACCTGGGTTGGGAAATCCTTTGCCTAACAGTTGATCAAACCACATTGAAAGTCTTCAGCCGGTTTCTGGGTATTAACTTTGGTTCAATTGTCACCAAGCCATCTGTTGTGTCGTTATGTGTTCAAGAGGTCACTGCCAATAAGCCATTCATCTGCAAAATATCTGTCATCCATCTTGACCATCCCTGAGTCAGTCCTTGCAACTAAATTTCTTCAACTTGATCTATGATTTCGTCTTGTGGGCTTGCCTGCAACGGATCGCTTTCTATCGACTTCAGTTCATTATCTAGAAAGATGATCTAGAAATCATCAGTACCTTGGGATCTGCATGCCTCAATGGCAGGTTTCTCGCCTTTGACGACAGGTTACATCAATGACCTTCGATCAAGGGATTCTGTGACATGTTCGACATCAACACATTCATTCACATCTCATGGATTGTACTGGGTACTTTGAGAGCCATTGACATCATTGGTGGTTTCTCTCACACTTGTTAACAGTTTACATCATTGACTGGTAATCAAGTGGTTTCTACCATGTTCGACATCAACTCATTTATTCGCATGGATAGAATCGTACTATTTCGGGAAGCAGAAATGAAGACCCTGGATCTAGTTTCTGCCATCCAGGCTACGAGGAGTTTTGTATTCATTATACAGTAGACTAATTATAAACAGATGGTTGCGTCCATATTGTGTCTACATGTGTCTATGATTATGATGTATTGCGAAATCATTCCTATATCAGAGCAGTAGTTAGTTTGTTAGTTAAGTTTTTGATCTGAGTATGGGAATGCCTACCTCAGCGATGATATGATCTCATATATGTATTTTGTGTTGAATATTTTCAGGTTCCGACTGGGCTCTCCATAAGATAATCCTCGAAATGATAAAGTGCTTCACCCTTCCTAGATGATATAAAACCCTGATCTACTACAGACCTCGCACTTTAGGGGGAAATATGTTACACTAAAATTTGTCACCATGACTATTTGCAGTCAGTATGGCTCCATTAATAACCATACTGTCCTCCTTGGCAAGTCTTATACCTCTGCTCCTCATGTCAAACTCCAAAAAAGAGAGAAAGCCTTTAAAAAATCAATATAACTCTGGTTCCGCACTTTCTCTTACTCTTACCTGCGGGCACGCACCTCAAGTACATAATACCTGCATACTTGTACGCTCTGTCTGTAAAGGGGTGGGTGCGTACCCCTGTAAAAGTCAAAAGGCGCAAGTTTTACTTCAAAAAACTTACTTGCGGTCGATTCTAGAGCATTCTAGAAGATGGTTTGACGTGGATTGAGCGCCTCCAGATGGTTCATGCATCCCAATGAAAGAGGAACTTATCCCATGAAGAGGGGAGCTATCCCTTTGAAAGAGGGGCTTATCCCATTGATGGTGGACCTGTTTAACTTCCTCCAAAGCATTATAAATACAGGCATTGGGCCAGAGGAAAAGGAGGTTGAAAGCTGAACATTCCTAAGGGTAGATGTTGTTGAAATTAGGACTCCCTTATAGAGCTTGAGAGGATAGATCACATTCCTTTCTTAGCTTCATTTGGAAGTGGGTGAGCTGATCAAAGTAGAGGAGAACTCTTGATAGACCCTGGGAGAGACCTGCACAACACCAAGGCACTGGTTGTAAGGTTTCTTTTGTTTCCAATTAATACAATTAAGTTCATTTTTCTCAACAAGTTGTTATATATAATTTTTTTCATGAACTCCTTGGTCTTTATGATGAATATGTTTTATTATATGAGTTATTCAGGTGCTATGTAATCATTTGCTTGTTTGTGTATGCAGGTTTCAAAGAGAGGAGCTCATCTGGATCGAAGAGGCATGGCTACTACAAACAGAGTTGGACTAAAGGTAAGCCTTAAACACCTGGTTGTTTTTATTTTAAATGCATATTTAGGGAAAGATAGTGCTTGATTGTTTTGTTTGTCACTAGAAACGCCTTAGTTTCTAGGGAGGTCGGTTTTGTTCGCAAAATTGACTCTTTCCACTTGACACACCACCCCCTATAATATGACCCAAATAATTTAAAGATGTTTTGCCAAATTCACATTTTGATAGTTTTACATAGAGATTTTCTCTTTTTAAAACATCTAAAGTCTACTTTACATGCTTTACATGGTCTTCCCATGTCTTACTAAAAACAAGAATGTCATCTAAATAAACAATTACAAAATCATTAATAAATGGTCTGAGTACATCATTCATGACTCTCATAAATGTAGCAGGAGCATTAGTTAAGCCAAAAGGCATAACCAACCATTCATACAGTCCTTGCTTTGTCTTGAAAGCAGTCTTCCATGCATCTTGTTCTGCAACTCTAACCTGATGATAACCACTTCGCAAGTCTAACTTAGAAAAGTAAACTGCTTCTTTTAATTGATCTAATAAATCATCAATACGAGGAAGAGGATAACGATTCTTGATCGTTATTTTATTTAGTGCTCTATAATCAATGCACATTCTCCACGAACCATCTTTCTTTCTCACCAGCACGATTGGAGATCCACATGGTGATGTGCTTGGTCGTATAAACCATTTATCGAGTAATTCCTATACCTGCTTCTTTATCTCTGCATTCTCTAAAGTTGACAACCTGTACATTCCAATGTTAGGTAATGGAGCATTATGTTGCAAATAAATATCATGTACTATTTCTCGCTTGGGTTGCAGACCTTTAGGTTCTTGAAATAGAACATCATATTCTGAAACAATTTTAGCTAAATCAACTTTCTGTTTAGAATCACAACCTTCAAATGCATTGGATTTTTTAGGATCCTTTGCCTTTACAACCATTAGTAAAAACTGCTTACTTGAATTCACAATCCTTTTCATATGTCCTGAATTTATGAGAGAATAGTTACCTTTGAGTTTATGAGCTCTTACAATATATTCTATTCCATCTTTGGTGAGTTGATACTTATTCTCAGCTCTATAGAAAATAGATTTTCTAGCATACAAGTATGGACTTCCCAAAACAATACCACATATATCCAACGGAACAATATCTAACTCAACCTCATCTACAAATGTTGATCCAATAGCAAACCTAAGTTTACATTGTCTCGTTACTTGTAGCTTTGTTTTACCACACACCCAACCTAATGGATATGGATTCTCATGAGGTTTTGTTTCTTATCCCAACTTCTTTACAATTTTTTCAGAAATCAAATTTACTTGTGATCCACTATCAAACAAAGTATCAATATTATTGTGCTTGGAAATCACTCTAATACGAAAAAGCTCATTTCTTTCCCTCTCATTATTTTCATTATCAACAGATTGTGCAGAATTACTTGTGGATGCTTCAGAATCTTTACCTTTAATATCTGTGGTTGTAATTGTTGTTTCATTGCCTGAATCTAATCCCAAGTCCTTTTGAATAGTAGCAACATTCTTCTTCTCCTTTCCACCGAACTTCTTAGGTTTCAGTTCTAGATGCAAAAACCAACAGTGTGCCTCATCGTGTCCTTATTTCTTGCAATGAGTGCATGAAGGTTTATCCTTCTTTACAGTGTTTGCTTTCCTCTCCTTCCATTTCAGTTTCTTCTTTTCCTTGCTCTTTCTTACAGAATATTTAGATGATCCCCCAACCTCTGGGTTTACATTCTTGCCTCTAGCTTCTAGATGTGTGGCTTGAACTGATACATCATCTAAGCTAGTGGGATTAAACATGAGAATAGTATGCTTTAAATAGCTATGAAGACCACCTATATACTTCAATAAAGTCTTAGGTGAGTCTAATGATATACCTAGAGTTAAAGCTCTCTTTCTGAATTCCTGAGTATAACTTTGTACACTTTGACCCTTCAGCTGACGAAGAGTTTGCCAACTCATCATTTCCTGCTGCATGTAAGCTAAAAGATAGAATTTATTTTTGATAGCAGAAACAAATTCATTCTAGGTAGAAATGATTTTACCATGTTTTTGCATATCAGCTTGTGTCTTGCCTTCCCACCATACTAGTGCAGTTCCTCCAAGTCGAAGGCTAGCCAGCTGAATCTTCTTCCTTTCTGAATCAACGTTCTGTACCCTGCAATATACATCAATTTGTCTTATCCAATTATCTAGCTTTTCTGCATTGAGTTCTCCATCATAAATTGGCAAATCAAACTTCACATCTAATTTGATTAAGGAAGTTTTCTTCTTCTTCTTAGAAGAGCTAGAAGATGATGATGACGATGAAGGTGATGATGGAGGAGATGGTGGAGAAGGCATTCCTCCTTTTCCTTTGCCTTCTGGAGGGGCAACTAGAAAAGGTTCCTCTGCTCCTTTGTCTGGTTTAGGTGTTGAAGTGCTTTCACCTCGACCCTTCTTAAATTCCAGATACATCTCTTCCACCATGGCTTGGAGTG
Organism: Pinus tabuliformis; assembly: GCA_031772625.1. Taxonomy (NCBI): domain Eukaryota; kingdom Viridiplantae; phylum Streptophyta; class Pinopsida; order Pinales; family Pinaceae; genus Pinus; species Pinus tabuliformis. The sequence goes on from CM062814.1 coordinate 530,230,231, forward strand.
TCTTAAAACTTTCTATAAATTGAGATTCTGATCCCAATGGAGCTTCTTCTGCCATTCTCCTCTGAGAATAGACTCTTCCAATCTCTGGATTAGCCTCAACAAGTTCTCCTTCTCCTAGTCTGAGCTTTAATCTAGTTAGCATTCAAAATCCAGCACAAGCTTGTCTAACCTTAATAAAACCAAATGCTCTAAGACAACTTGATCCAAAATGGATACTAAATCAAAAAGAAAAGGTATTACAGACTCATGTGCAGGAAAATGCCTATATTACTTAGTGCAACAGATCGATAAGATTGTGAATAATATAGACAATGAACAATTATAAAACATAATACATGCACATCAACGCAGTCAAAATAATAAAGGAGTTCACCAGATCCCCTGGCTACATCTCCTAGTCCAACTTTCAGTGTCGACCTCTATATTATGTCTTCAAGAATAGAGTTTACAGGTGTGAGCTCAATCAGAGCCATAACACAACAACAGTGATATTACACAGGGATTTCACTCGAAAACCTCGAGTCTAAAGAGTGCACATACTCTCCCTCTTAGTGTCTCTGATCAACTGTTTGTAACTATGAGTTTTCTTTGTCTCTCTGTCTCTCCTCTGTCTTTGAACTCCGGCTTTTTCTTTGTTTTGTTATGGGATGGCTTTTTAAGCCTATCGGCCTTGTTTGTTTGCCTTCCCTCTTCGGGCTCTCTGTCTTCCTCTTCTGTCCATTCACCTTCCTTTCAGCGTTGGACACATCTTGTTAAGACAAAAATGCTTAAGGCACAAGAACTCCTTTGTATTTTGATTTTATAACGGAAATACACCAAAACACAGAAAAACCCGACAAAACGCCACATATCGGATTTCAAATTTTATAGTGCCACATCTATAATCCTCTCGGGTCCATGTTTTATCACTGTCGCAAGCCCACCATTGATCTGCCTTCAATCCGACGGTTCGCATCCAACCAACTCGTGCCTTCTTCACCGTTCGATCTGTGATCGCTAATCCAACCGTTGACGACCATTTTGGGTGGCTTCCTTACACGACTATTACCCGCCTGAAAAAAGCGGTTTTCTCTCTCCTGTGGTGGGCTACGTGTCGTCCAATGAATGGAATCGATCGGAGCCTCTCCAATACTGCTTACCGCCTGAAGCCCACCCGAAATACCGCTCACCACGGAACTCAAGTCCTTCATTGTTTTATTTCATAACTCCTTCGGGTCCTCGGTTTGGTCCTTTGGAATCTGTGATATGATACTGTGATCTCCACTGTTGATCTCTTTCACCCATTCGACGGCTACGATGGAAGCGCTCGTCACGAGTCTTTAAGTTATGGGTCCCGATTCTTCTCCCTTAGTTCATTGCAATGCAATAAAGCGGCCATCGCATATCGCTTAAGCCTACCATCATGTGTTAAGTCCTCCCTTTGGTTCCATGCGATGCGATATGGGTAGTTGATCTGGATCATTGATCTGCGCGCTCGATCAACAATTCACGTTGTTTCGCTTGTATCACTATCACAATTTTCTTAAGGCTAAGGCCTATTAACCCTGATGCTGTTTTCTGTGGTTTTAACATATTTGAAGACTTTTAAAAGGGTTGTTTAAGATCCATTTTGGATCACTGTGAGATCCCACAATATATTCTACTCCACTTTTTAATATGTGATATTCTTTTTCATGTCGATGGAAAATAATTTTTTTGTCATAAAGGTATGGGCTGTCTAAAATGATGCCATAGATATCTAACGACACAACGTTAAGCTCCACTTCATCTATAAATTTTGTAGTGTTTGCGAATTTCAATTTACACTTTCTCGTAACCTGCAATTGTGCATTGTTAGATACCCATCCAAGTGGATATGGTTTATGATGTGGAACAATTTCCATATTTAAACTCTTGACAATGTTTTCTGAGATAAGATTGTCTTGGGAGCCGCTATCAAACAACATATTAATATTGTTATGTTTCGTTATCACCCTTATGTGAAACATTTCTATTCTCCTCTTTTCATTTGGAGTTTCATTATGTGATTTTGAAGAACTAGGGCTAGCAATGGATTCCTTCCCTTGGAACCCCATGGCTGTGATTTTAGTTTCATCATCTGATTCGGATCCCAAATCCTCTTCTTGAGTGATTGCAACTGTCTTTTATTTTCCTTTGTGGTTGAATTTCTTTGGTTTCATTTCGGGATGAAGCTTCTAATAGTGAGCTTCATCATGACCCTCTCTGGAACAATGTTTATAGATTGTTTTCTCTCCTTCCTTTTTAATGGACGCATTTTTCTTTCCCTTGAAACCCTTTTCTTTCTCTTTACCCTTAAATTGATTTTTACTACCTTCTTCTGAGGTGTTTTTCCCTCTTGCCTCAAGATGAGTGGTTTGCACACACACACACACATCATCTAGATTATTGGGATTAAACATTAAGATAGTATGCCTAAGGTAATTGTGTAAACCCCTTATGTACTTCAGCAAGGTGTCCTGTGACTGCAAATCTAAACCTAACATCAAAGACCTTATTCTGAATTCTTGGGTGTAATCTTGCACATTTTGACCTTTAAGTTGTCTAAAGTTCTGCCAATTCATGATGGCTTTCTACATATAAGCTAGAGGGTAGAATTTCCTTTTAATTGCAGCAATGAAAGCATTCCAATAAATTGAGATCTTACCATGTTTTTTAATCTCCTCTTGGGTCTTTGATTCCCACCATACAAGTGTTGCACCCTCCATTCTCAAGAAAGCTAACTAAATATTTATGCCATCCTCTTAAAGGTTTTTAATCCTGCAATAGACCTCCAACTAACTAATCCAGTGATCAAGCTTCTCTGCATTCACTTCACCATTATACATTGGCAACTAGAATTTAACATAAAGTTTTAAAAAGGTGATTTACCAGTTCCTTTTGAAGAATGATGATGAGTATGAGTAAGGGTTGTATTAGTGGAAGAGTGTGAAGATGCTTGTGAAGAAGAAGATGAAGAAGATGGTGGAGAGGGTGGAGGTTTGTCTCCATTCCAATTACCTCCTTTTCCATCACCTCCTCCTGAAGAGCCTTCTCCTTTGGGAGGTTTCGAACTTTCCCTTTGCAACCTCCTATTCTGCTCTTCATAGAGGACCTTCACCATCTCTGTCATATCAAAGAAAGACTTTCTGATGTCTTCTCATCTTCTATCATGTTTGTAGCTTCTACTTCATGAGACATGATATCTATAGTCTCAACTGCAACTTGAGGCTGAACTAGTGTTGGAGATTGTTGCAACCTCGCCCTTATTCTGCTTGACCCAACTTCAGGGTTTCCAACCAGCTTTCCTTCACCTCTTTTGAGTTTTAACCTTGTAAGCATGACATAAACTTCCAAAAAAATAAATCCTTCCTTCACAAAGCAAAACCTAGTGCTATGATACCAAATTGATCTGATTTAGAATATTAGTTTGCAATGTTAAGATCGTCCTCAGATTATAAACAAAATGCTTTCATTGTGCTTAAGGATTCATCAATTTTTACAAGTGAAATGAAGAGTTTTTATGTTAATTTTATGAACAATTTAACATAAACCAGAAACAGAACAACAACATAAACATGTATAGAACATGATAAAAAACACATTACAACAAACACATGATAATGGAGTTCACCCCCCTGGGCTACGTCTCCTTGGTCGAACTTCCAATGACTTGAGCCTCTCTATTATGCTCAAAAGTGTAAAAAATATGTGTTTACAATGCTCAAATGCTTCTAAAACCTGCTCCCATCAGTTTAGAATACTAAAAAATGGCTATCTAGCCTCTTTTTGCAACCAATTTGGTGAAAAACTAAAGAAGTTATGACTTCTCCTAGTTCTCCCAGTATTCGTTCCACAAATTTCTCCACATCTTATAGGAACCCACATTTTCGCTCCAAAAATCCAATAACCGAGCAAGAATTTACCGAGCGGCGGGCCATAATCCATCGGCACCGACTGTCCATCGCAAATCGCAATTGATGGAGTCCTACGGGATTATGGTCTGTGAACCAGGTGGGTGATATGCGATTGCGATTCAGCGGACCCGATGACACTATAAGCTGGAACTAATGAACATCTCGCATCCAGGAAGTGTATCGCAATCGACGGAATACTGGGGTCTTGCATATGTGGGACTTTGCAGCATTTTGCGATTTGTGATTGCGATATCGCATCACAAGCCGGGTATGCTGGGGGGCGATTATCTTCAATGATTCCCTTCGTCGATGTGCGATTGCGATCACATCGCAACTTGATACCTGTCGGGGGCCGATTTCTGCAATGCCTTCCCTGTTGCAAAGTGCGATTGTGATTTATCGCATCGCAACCCTGGCCTTGCTTGGGGCCTATTCTTTAACACGACTCGCCCGTGACATGCAATTTGCGATATGTGAGGGCCAATGACAGCCTGCCACTTGGCACCTCCTCATTCGCTGAAGGACCTTGCCACATCATCCAATCCTACCATGTAAGCAAGTCAAATCTGAACTTTGACTTGATCTAACTTCTGCAAATTTGAGTGTTGTTCACACTGTTTGAATCAGAATGACGAGCTCCTAGATCTGAAGCTAAGTTTAACAAAATTTTGACACTTTGATTTTTTTAACATAATTTTGAGCACTTGATCAATTATATATATATATATATATATATAAACTGAAATCAAATTACAAAAAAATTCTAAATAGCAAATAGAAAATACTAATATACACAAAAAGAGGTTTCGTGCGTGATATGTTGGTTACACGATCATTTCGAGTTCGACGTTGATGTTGATTCGCCATGAACGATTTATTTGTGTTGGCAATTGCTTGCTTTTATTTATTTTCACCCCACTGGGACTAGGCATGCCTGGGTAGGTCTGATTGAAAATATGCACATAAATATCCTTGACTAATACTTCCCATTCTTTTCAAAATTATTACACTTTCTAATTCTAATGTATAAATATTTTGTATTTATACATATTCCTAAGTAGTTATAACCTTATAATTTGGATAAATTAGTGTCAATTCTAAAATGTTATATGTCACTTAATAATAAGAAAAAATATAATCATTTCTTTTTTAAAAAGTTTTTTAACTTTCTAATAAAAAAATAAAAAGTTACAATTAAAAGTAATATTAGATTATTCAAATTTTTATATAAATATTTTATAATTTTTTATTTTTTATTTTTAAATAATTGATATGTAACTACTAGTAAATTTCTAAAAGTTTATGATCTTCCTCTTCGTAAACCTGGTCACCATCAATGTTTTTTAATTTTGTTGTTACATCATCTATATCTCCATGGATGTTGTAAGTAATTCAAGTGCCATCTAAGTGATGAGTAGGTGATAATAAAACCTTTAATATTAATTTGAATGCCCTATGCCATAATTGCATTTTCCTTGCTTATAATGTCACGCATAAATTGCAATTATATAAGAGTTGTTGTACACATTACTTTCAAATTATGGGTTTGAAAATTATGTCGAATATTTTATTGATGCGGGTTGGTCTTTGGACATCTTATCATAAGAATATTTCAACTATATTTTAAATGAATCTACTCGATGAAGCATTTGATAATCTTTATGGTCTTGATATTCTAGATTAGTAAGCTCAATTAGAAGACAATGTATATTAAACCACATAATGCTTAAAAAAACCTTGAATTCTTATCTAAGACACAAAGGCATAATATTATGAGGGAACTTAAAATTTCAAATTCACTAGACACTATGTTTTACTTTTATCTTATTGTGTTGGTAATATTTTTTTTATTCTGAGTATCATAATACTAAAAAAAAAACTTTGAATTCTTATTTAAGGGACAGAGGCATAATATTATAAGGAACTTAAATTTTTAAATTCATTAGACATTATGTTTTATCTTATTTTGTTGGTGTGGTTTGACGGTAAGTCATTTGGGTAAAGCTTGGGAGACCGAAGTTCAAATCTCATTGAGTACACTGACCTGCTGTGGTGGAAGCTAAAGGGGCGGATTCCCCAATCCCGTCTTGGCAGCACGTGAGTCTACTCTTGCTAAAATTATAGGATCTTAGTATACCCGACTTGCAGGTGGTTGGATGTACTCCTAGTGTTATAGAGGTAGCTACGAGGATTGATCCTGGGTCTCCCATAGATTAGGACTGGCAGTTACCGATTCACCATGTAGTTAAAAAAAAAAAAAATTCAAATTCACTAGACGCTATGTTTTATCTTATTTTGTTGGTAATTTTTTTTTATTCTTAGCATCCCTCGTTTATAGTATAGAAGATGATGTCATTATAATTAGTTTTTTGGTTTATATTTTCAAAATTTCATGTAATACAAAATAGTAAGGATGGAATTTTTTTAAGAAATCATTTAATAAGTTTTGATAGAATGATTAAGTACTAAACATCTTTTAAATTTTTTTAACATATAATATAAAATATTTATTTTACAAAAGTTTAAGATTTATGTGAATCTTGTACAACCAGTGTTTAAATTTTTGAATAAATTACCATGGAATATTTATGGATGATTTTTTATTTTTCAATGTGATCTTCTAAGTATTACTAGAAATGATCTAAGTAACACTATACTAAAAGATAAATGTAGGTATATTTAAGACTAATATTCTCATCAAGTCAAACATAACAAAATTTGCAAAGAACAATAAATTGATTAAACATTTCCTACATTCAAGCATGGATATGGTACTTAAAATAATGAAAGGAAAAGCAACAAACAACTCCAACTCCAGTGAAGACCATCACTCACTTTGAGCTAACATACTTTGTAGAAGATTTATCACAACCAAAGTTTTTTTATTAGACTATGCCAACATATAAAGTTGTGTGTGTTTTTTTATAGACTTTTGTTATTAATGTTATTAATATAGATTATGGACTTGTCGGTTCATATAAATATAGTGAGTTTGAAACTATAGAAGAATAGAAATATGTATTGCAATTTTTTAGCATCTGAATTTATTCCACTACTTGATCTTAAAAATCTCTCATGTTATCACCCGGATGCGGGTGACATTCAATGCACTTTATGAAGAATAGGATGGACGATGGTGAGAGGATGGGCCACTTGGCCGATGGCGCTTCACCCCACACCAGCCTGAGCCGAATTCATGACAGACCGCAAGCAACATTTAATGAATGCTTGGGTCGAGAAATGGCTATCATTTGCCTAGACATGGACTCCCCTCGTCTCATTGTGTCTCCTTCTCCCCTGCTCCACTGCAATTGCCCGCCCCAAGCTACTGAACCCAGCTCCCGCATAGTTACTGGGCGTCGCTGCTGGTTAGCAAGTTGTGTTGATTTTGGTAATGGGCATCACCATTCCCATTCCAGGTTCTGCCAGTTAATCACCGCCCAGCCGGTCCTAGTCCTCCTACTCAATTCCTATGCCATCGCTCCCACTGAACACTTGACTAGGTTTGTCATCGCATGAGGAGCCGAAGAGGAGGGACTCGAGGAGGTAGTGCCCGCCCTCAGACGACGCCGAATCCTAAGCCTGCTGCCTCCTCTCCTTCCCCTGAACTTTCTCACCCCCATAGCTATGTTTTGGAAAGGTATCCCAATACTTGCAGTGGCAGGGTTGTGCTCTGTCTCCAAGTGAAGGTCACAGAGATTTCGCGGTTCACACTGCCAATTTCTCCCCACTCGACCCAATTCAGATTAAGCAGCAACCTGAACAGACCAGTGATTACTACTACAATCACCATCCTTTTCACTGAAGATAATGAGCTGCAAGCTACCCAGGCGGAAAGTTCTGAAATGCGGCAAGAGGAGGCTCACAGACGCAGAAATGGCCGTGACATTGGAAAGAATCTGTTGGACGAGGAAAAAGTTGCTCTGCATGGCCAGACCATGGGTGGCGGTCAGCATGCTGAGGGTGGTAGTTCTGGCGCCACACGCTCCCCAGGTGGAAGAGGGATTGAAGGGTTAACTCCGCAGGCAGCGGCTGGCAGCTATGGTGGCGTCCAACCTGCGGGTGGGCCACATGGCGAAGCGTCGTCATCGGAGGAGGATGACTGGATGAAGTATGCATGTCCGGTTGTAGAGGAGCCCATCCCAGACGAGTTCAAATGATAATGCGTGGCTGCCAGGTGTCGCTAGCTGAGATCTCCTGTACTGACTGGTCTTTTTTGATATGTTTGCTCTACTGGAATTTGTCTGGATTTATTTTTGTCCTGGTGAAACTTCTCTGGTTTTTGTTTTTTCTGGTCTTAAAGACTGATATCCCATCTGGGTATTTTTGCCTCTGCGGACTAGTTTCCCCAATGTTGGGGCAGTCAAGATATTCTCTGATACACTATGTTAAGCACTACTGAGGCCTGTGCCTCATTGTACTTTTTTGTTACATATTAATAGATTAACTTAACTTAGGAAAAAAAAATAAAAAAAAAATCTCTCATGTTATTCTAATTCTACATTTTTTTCTATGCAATTGAACTCCTCAACCAACCTTATTATTAAAAGCATAAAAGATAAAATAAAAATAAAAACCAAAAAATGGTAAGCCAACACCACAAGCAAGATGAATTATCTTAAGGGTGAAAACTTTGAATTGGGAATTTTCATCTAATGAGTTCCACTTGAAAGTTGACTTGAGTAATTTTCCTACTTCAACATAAATTTAACACTAGGAGGAGGTAATTTCGTTTTAGGGATAATAGAAATGAAGACCTTAGGTTCTAAGAATCTTTGAACATATAAGAGCCCCAACTAGAATATACTTTATCTTCCAGAGTGGAAGAACATATGCAACCTAGTTTTCATAACTTGATTTTGTCCCTAGCTATACTAGAGATTCTTCAAAGATTTTTTAGTGATTAATCTAAATTTTGGTGAGCAAGAATGAATCTCACCTACCACATCTAGTTTTCCACTATATGGGAATTAGAGACATGACCTCATGGAAACCCCTCACAAATAACCTATTGAAGAGATTTATTTACAAATTGATAATCTTCATTCTAAACTTCATGAGTAACTTAAGCAAGATATCAATGGTTTTATATGACATAACACACTCTTACGATCTCATTATAACCTGTTTGATATGAAAATGGGGCACTTAGGCTTCTTGTCTAAGAACCTCTCCCACTTCCAAAGCTTAATTATTCCCAAGTCTTTATGATTAACCAATGCGGAATTAAATATGTGCTTGACAATATAGGTGTATGCTTATGTCTATTTTAGAACTGTTTATGTGCTTTAAGTTAATGTGCTTCAGCTGATATATAAATGCATATAACAGTAAATAATGCAGTAGTAAAACAAACACATAAGACAACAATTTAATTAGGAGTTCACCCAAAACTCTTGGGCTACGTCTCCGTGAGCTCTAGTCAACTCAACTAGGCTCTCTGGGATTATGGAAAAGTCCTTTTTACAAGCTCTTGGCTCAACTCCACTATTTTACATAGAAATAATGGGTTTAGACACCATTTTATCCCTGGCTCTTGAAGCTCTTAGCTTTCTGGCTCTCGGCTCTGGCTCTGGCTCTCGGCTCTGGCTCTGGCTCTTGGCTCTGGCTCTGGCTCTTCAGCTCTGGCTCTGGCTCTGGCTCTTCGGCTCTGGCTTCTTTGGTTCTGCAACTTTCAGCTCTCTGGCTTTTCACTTGACCTCCAAGTGACCCCAAAGACTCCCTCAGCTGCTCTGCGCATTAGCTTTTCACTCTCTCCTTATACCTTCTGCATTCACTTTCTCAATTGAGCTCCCTGTCTCCTTTGAGGCATTCTTCTGGCTTTTCAGCTACCCCAGTCGTTTCTCTGCATTTCTTTATCCCTCTGCGGCTCTGCAACTTCTCTGCTCCCTGTCGGTTAGACTGGCCATCTGGCTCTGCGGCTCCGTGGCTGCAAAATGCATCATTGCCTGTAAAAACACCTGCTTCAGCGTGGCATGATGATCAGGAGTGGTTACAAAAGGAATCGGGGCCGTTTCATAGGCAAAAACCCGAAACTAAGAAAAATCCATTACACAGAGTTTTCTGGAAAAATACACTATCGGGCGTGTATTTCGGACGTGAAATTACATTCAATCGCCCCTAAATCCCTATCGGGTCTGCCATTAGGCAGTATATCGCATCGCATTAGTGTATTGGGAAAAATCCCAAATACATGGGAAAACGATGAAAAACCCGACAAAATCCCTTTTATCGAATTTCAAATGTTTATTGCATCTGCCCTATAATCACATCGGGTCCGCCTTGGGTCGCTTTCACAGCTCCACCGTCGATCTATGGGATCTCCAATCCAACGGTCATCATGCGATTTTGGGCGACTTAAGGATACGGAGGTTACCCACTTGAAAAGGCAGTTTTCCTCTCTCCTCCGCTAGCCACGTGTCGACCAGTGTGTGGAAGCGGGCAGAGCCAGCCCAATACCGCTTTCCGCCCGAGGCCCGCCCAAAATCCGCCTTTACAGAACTCAAATAATATAGGGCCGCTCAAAATTCCTTTTGGGTCCGTTTTTATCGCTTTCCTTTGTATTTCGGTTTTTACACCGAAAAGCGTAACTACACAGAAATGCCCCTTTATGGCAGAACTCCAATGTTATCAGCCCGGGTTTATAAAACCCATCGGGTCCGGCTTGTAATTGCCCCTTTTACATCACTGCGATGCGACGTTGTGATGTGATAAATCGCAATCGCAAATCGCACTGGCCCGGGGGTTTGTCCCTTGTCTCATGCCACCGCCGATGTCGATCCGTCGATATTGGCAATCGCAACATCGCATCAGCCCAGGGTCCTTGCCTTTGCCTCATGGCATTGCTGACTGCGATCCACCGATATTGGTGATCGCAATATCGCATCGACTCGGGTCCTTTCCTCATGTTATATGCACTAGCCTGCCTCCGACCCGATATGTCAGGGATTAGCAATCGGGGGTTTCTCCCCTTTCCGCTTAAGTCCGCCTCTTAGACCATCTCCGATGTGATTTCCCTTTATAAGGGTTTTTTGCCATTTTTAGGGGATTTTGCCTCTTTTTCCTTAGAACAAAGGGCATCTTCTTTCTGCGATAACTTCTGCATCCTAAGTCCATTTTTTCCCATTCAAGTTGCAGTAGATTCAGAATGAAAAGATCTCTGTCGTGGGGCTATTTCCAGGAACCTCCTTGGACTTTCATTTTCCTCTGTGAGGAACACTAAGACTTAGGAGTCTATCCAAAATCCATTTCGGATCACGCCTTCCCACTAAAATAATTTTTGGTATCCAAAAGACTGATATATTGATCTGAACAGTAAATGAGAGTAACATCACCCTCTTCTTTCAACCTCCACACAGTTGCCTTGCACAATGCCTCTAAACCAAAGTCTCTGACCACTTCCCTTCCTAGATGGGCTAGTCTTCCTGGGAAGAATTGTCTTCCTCCTTGCCTTCCTACAGAACTCCTGCTGAAATGGTCATAGAAGGTGGTTTGAACTTCTCTGCCTTGATCATTGATCCAAGGTGGATCAACAAATTTGAAGTACATCTGCTCCACAAAACTTTCATTTGTACATGTTTGAAAAGTTGTCAACAACAACTATTAACAACAACAAAAACACAGACAACAACTGGATGGCATAAACTCCTGCTTCAACAAAAGAAACAGATCTTGTGAACACCTCCATGTCTTACATCTGCATACAAATGATGGACTAGATAATAAGCCCACAAAACATGCCTTTAAAACAAATGACCCTTCAAGTCAAGCATGTAGAAAAAGACCATTAGGACTCTTTTTCAAAAGATGAAACACTTCATCATTATCTCCAACTTGGAGACCAAGTTAACTTTCCCCAAGTCAACATTACATCACATGCATGTCAAAGCAACCAACCCTTTAGTTAACTACACATACATGTTCAAATACAAGGAAATCATCAACATCCCTGTGTTCATGAATCTCAAGCTTATGCATGTATTTCATTCTTCAACTTTCGCTTAAGCACACTATACTTTCGAAGCTGAAATGAAATATTTTTTTGCAACAACAAAGTGAGTCTCCTGCTCAACTTCTCCATTCACCTACTTGGTAAAATCCTGAAACTTGCATTCCATTAACAAAGAAATGCAAATAGATGCATCAATAGACATGTAATCTTAATTGGATAAGAACTCTAACCATTCCTCACCAATCCCTTTCAAAGGTACTACCTTTGTCTGCACATCAGCATCAACATGTGAATCATCCTAAAACACATCAATCATGGAATCTTCCTTTCCATTTCTGCCATCTTCTCTTTCCACTTTCTTCAGCTTTGGTGGAAGCATTGTTGGATTCAAAGTCCAACATTTTGCAGCAAGATGTCCTTGCTTATGGCAGTAAGTGCACTGCATGTGTATCCTCTTGACAGCATGATTTTCCTTGTCCAATGGACCTTTGGCTTCTTGCTTCCTTTCCTTCAAAATTTTCATATATGTGGCCATTCTCTTCCAACATCTAGAAACATTATGGTTATCCAAACCACAAAAGGAACAAGCAATTCTTTTCCCATATCTGTGTGGAAATTTATCATGCTTTGCAAAATCAAAAGGAAGATGATTCAAACCAGATTTATACCTTTCTCTTTCACCTTTATTGCCTTCATGAGGGGGTGAAGCAAATGAAGAAGTGGCTCCCTTTGGAACACCATCAATCTCTTCAAGGTTGTTAGAGTCTTCCCAACTCTTTGGTTCAATTGTGTGCTTCTAAATACCTGCATCCTACAAATGATGTTTCAAGCTATTGCATTCCTCCCGAATACAATCTTCACACTCTTGAAGACCTGCAATGCAACTCCTTCTTGGAGTTGTTTTAATGGTCTTCATGGTAGCTTTGGAACTTTCTCCATAAGCTTGTCCATAGCCAAGACCCAAGTACTTAGGCCTTTCCTCAATCATTATTGGCTCAACAATACCTTGTGCATGTATACCCAAGCCTTTTCCTTCATAGCCCATCTTGGACATTAGCTTGGAACCTATGCCTTTGGTATGCTTTTCAAAAGTACCAATATAAGAATTCTTAGAAGAATTTGAAGACAAACTGGAATGGTTTACCTCTTCTTCAAGCTAATACTTGACTAAGGCTTCTTGGGTAACAAATAGTTGTGCCTCCAACTCATGCATCCTTTTCAGGTTCATATTTGCAATATGAAGTTGCCTCTCCATTTCCCGCAATTTGTTAGAAAGTAACTGCTTCTCTTCCTCCATGGAATTCAACTGCTCTCTAAGTATGTTACTCTTCCTTTCATCCTCATACATTTCTCTCACCATATCCATCATGGTGGCCAGGTCTTGCTTCATGTCTTCATCAAAGACTTTTTTGAAGAAAGAAGAATTTGAGGACTCACTTGTAGAAGTAGTCATTATGCCAATAAACAAAAGAACTTCAAACAAGATTACTAAAGAGTTTATTTAAGCAACCTTTTGCAACAAACCTCTTCTGCTTCAAGGATTGCCTTGAGGTCCTTTGAGATAGAATAATTCCTTCAGCCCTTCTTCCTTCTTTTCCTTCCTGGACTGAGCTATCAATAGCTTTCCCTTCACCTCTGCAAACTCAAACAATAGTCAGTCTGCAAGACAAGCATACATCAATCAAACAATCAATCCTTAACTACCCAAACACCTTTCAGACAAGCAATCTTTTCTCTATCAGTCAAGCATTCTGATATAACCTTCTTTGAAGGTGGGGTCAATCAATCTCAAGCTCTAATACCACCTGATCTGAAAATGGGGCACTTAGGCTTCTTGTCTAAGAACCTCTCCCACTTCCAAAGCTTAATTATTCCCAAGTCTTTATGATTAACCAATGCGGAATTAAATATGTGCTTGACAATATAGGTGTATGTTTATGTCTGTTTTAGAACTGTTTATGTGCTTTAAGTTAATGTGCTTCAGCTGATATATAAATGCATATAACAGTAAATAATGCAGCAGTAAAACAAACACATAAGACAGAAATTTAATTAGGAGTTCACCCAAAACTCTTGGGCTACATCTCCATGAGCTCTAGTCAACTCAACTAGGCTCTCTGGGATTATGGCAAAGTCCTTTTTACAAGCTCTTGGCTCAACTCCACTATTTTACACAGAAACAATGGGTTTAGACACCATTTTATCCCTGGCTCTTGAAGCTCTCGGCTTTCTGGCTCTCGGCTCTAGCTCTGGCTCTAGCTCTTGGCTCTGGCTCTGGCTCTTCAGCTCTGGCTCTGGCTCTGGCTCTTCGGCTCTAGCTTCTTTGGCTCTGCAACTTTCAGCTCTCTGGCTTTTCACTTGACCTCCAAGTGACCCCAAAGACTCCCTCAACTACTCTGTGCATTAGCTTTTCGCTCTCTCCTTCTGCCTTCTGCATTCGCTTTCTCAATTGAGCTCCCTGCCTCCTTTGAGGTCTTCTTCCGACTTTTCGGCTACCCTAGTCGTTTCTCTACGTTTCATTATCCCTCTGTAGCTCTGCAGCTTCTCTGCTCCTTGTTAGTTAGACTGGCCATCTAGCTCCGCGGCTCTGTGGCTGCAAAATGCATCATTGCTTGTAAAAATGCCTGCTCCAGTGTGGCATGATGATCAGGAGCAGTTACAGAAGGAATCGGGGCCGTTTCATAGGCAAAAACCCGAAACTGAGAAAAATCCATTACACAGAGTTTTTCGGAAAAATACACTATCAGGCGTGTATTTCGGACATGAAATTACATTCAATCGCCCCTAAATCCCTATCGGGTCCACCATTATGTAGTATATCGCATCGCATTAGTGTACTAGGAAAAATCCCAAATACAAGGGAAAACGATGAAAAGCCCGACAAAATCCCTTTTATAGAATTTCAAATGTTTATCGCATCTGCCCTATGATCACATCAAGTCCGCCTTGGGTCGCTTTCACAGCTCCACCGTCAATCTACGGGATCTCCAATCCAACGGTCATCATGCGATTTTGGGCGACTTAAGGATACGGAGGTTACTCGCCCAAAAAGGTGGTTTTCCTCTCTCCTCCGCCAGCCACGTATCGACTAGTGTGTGGAAGCGGGTGGAGCCAGCCCAATACCACTTTCCACCTAGCATCAGTTGAGCAAGGGTAGTTGGAAACGGGATTCCCATCAGCACTCGGACTGGCTTCGTAGAGTCAGGTGCGGAGGTGAGCTTAGCATTTATTTTCTTTCATAATAGCTACATCCCCATCCCATCAGGTGCTAGAATGGCACGAGAAGGAATAGTGGGACCATCTTGATCTTCTACTTGACTCTGTTTTTATTGCTTTCCTTTGTATTTCGGTTTTTACACCGAAAAGCATAACTACATAGAAATGCCCATTTATGGCGGAACTCTAATGTTATCAGCCTGGGTTTATAAAACCCATCCGGTCTGGCTTGTAATTTCCCCTTTTACATTGTTGCGATGTGACGTTGCGATGCGATAAATCACACTGGCCCGGGGGTCCATCCCTTGTCTCATGCCACCGCTGATGTCGATCCGCCGATATCGGCGATCACAACATCGCATCAGCCCGGAGTGCCTGCGTTTGCCTCGTGGCATCGCCGACTACGATCCGCCAATATCGGCGATTGCAATATCGCATCGGCCCGGGTCCTTTCCTCATGTTATATGCACCAGCCTGCCTCCGACCTGATATGTCGGGGATCGACAATTGGGGGTTTCTCCCCTTTCCACTTAAGTCCACCTCTTAGACCATCTCTGATGCGATTTCCCTTTATAAGGGTTTTTTTCCATTTTTAGGGGATTTTGCCTCTTTTTCCTTAGAACAAAGGGCATATTCTTTCTGCGATAACTTCTGCATCCTAAGTCCATTTTTGTCAATTCAAGTTGCAGTAGATTCACAATGAAAAGATCTTTGTCGTGGGGCTATTTCCGGGAACCTCCTTGGACTTTCATTTTCCTCTGTGAGAGTCTATCCAAAATCCATTTCGGATCACTGTTGATGGCCTAAAATGCTAGCATCAAAATTAGAGGAAACCACCAAGTCAGGACCTTAGAGCAGATCATTTTCTGTTTGAGATGATGGCTCTGACTAGAATTATGGGACCAGTTTCCCTTTATGTGAAATTATATGAAATGAATTTAATAAAATAATAAAGCTCTAATATAACTAAAAACCGAAAATAAAGTTTAATAAAATTACTATTTATCCCAGGAATGTTGTTGGTATATGTGATTAGAGAGGTGTCATAATTAACATGACAATGTAGATTATCGTGTAACTATGAGGTTAAAGCATAGAAATATGACTAATTTAATTAAATACCTTATGAATTCGTCACATATATGAGATCTTGTTGTTCATACATATAATTTATTATTTCAATCTAACATATAAGTAGTGATAATGCACAATTTCTTAAGCACATATATTATGAACAAAATAAAATTTCCATTCAACTCTAAACAAAAGAATAACAAAAGGATAATAGTACCCGATATATCATTGCTCTTCTCATGATAAAATTGGCGATGGTTCAACTATATATTAAGAAAAATTTGAGTTACAATAGTGCAACTTAAGCCTTCTTTCAAAAATTCAGAACCCCTTCTCCTATCTTAGACAGGGGATTTATAGTTTCATGATGAAATACAAATATATAAAATACAATAACAACTTCAGGCGGTTTCAACAAACATAACCAAAATAAACAAAAAGGGACAAATTTAGAATCTATTGCAACAAATTGTCTAAGCCTGGGAGGAAGACTGTCCTCCAATTCGTTGTTGCAGCTCGTAGATATCTACCATATTATTTAACTCGAGTGGATACTTTGGTTGTAGTCGCATTTGGATGATGAAGATAACATCTCTCAACGCTAGCAAAATTTGAGTGGTGGTATTTGATAAACATCAGAGGAACAACCACTGATTGTGTGGTTTGAAAAAAAATTACCAATGACTTTCCAAGTTAATTTTGGTTAGCTGATCTATAACCTCGGCTCGCTTCTTAGAGGATCCTTGCCACATTTTAGTAAGTAGTTTGATATTGGGCAATGATCCTTCGGGACAATTTGATATGAATTTGGATTGAAACAAGTTATCGCTAACTTCTTTAATGAGGTTATTTGAAATATCTCTTGAGTGAAATATTGTTGCTTCTGCTTGCTTGAGGCGAACTTCCCATTCTCTAAAAACAATGTCTTTGTGTGATTCTTCAATTTTGGGAAGATTAGCCAATCTTCCATTTGCGCTTTCTTTTCATGTCAAGAAACCGACAATTTTCTCTTCTATGTCCTCAAAGTAAGTCTTGACATCATATAACTAGTCTACCAGGGTACTAGTTGTTCTGCATTGATCATGAATGTTTGCCAATTTCTGGAAAAATACAATATGTTGTTGAGTAAGAAGAGTATTCAACTCTTTTGTTTCCTTCTTAAACTCATTTAATTTAGGATTGACACTCAGATGTTCAATCCTTATTTGCAACTCTTTAATTTGAGAGTCTTGGGCCTGTAAATCAACATCATACTAAACATGGAGGGAGTTAAACTTGTTTTGGAGCTTCGTGACCCATCCTTGCCAATGTTCTGCTACCTTTCGTTTCTCATCTTCAATGCTATGTTCTAATAAAACAATATTTTCTTCTTTTCCCTTTAGCAACTATTGCATCTATGTAGCTTTGTCCATAGTAGCTAAAGCGTAGGCACCCATAAATTGGTTAAGTCTACCCAATTCTTCTGTAGGAGTTACCAAAGAAACTTTCAGAATGCCTCAAAAGATGCATTTCCAGGAACAAGAGCCTGGGATTGGTCAAGTTTTATTTTCTTCCTCTCCCTTTTGACCACAACCTTGTGCTGAGGGCTGTAAAAGATATCCAATGTAGGAATTTCTTCAATTATTAACACAGCCTCGAATGAAGGGAAACTTGGTATAATTTCAACATCTTTATCCTCCAAAGGCTTCTCTATAATCATTGTTGTTATCAGAGTATGTTCAAGGATTTTGGAAGTTTCTTGGATCTTCTCCTATGGAGGCCTTTTAACATCTTGAGGATCATCAACTTTAACATTAAGAGATTGATTATATTGTTCTCATATTTATTCTAGTCTAGGATCAGGTACAGAACCCTCTTCTTGAGAAGAAGAGGAGGCAACTGTTTCTCTTGAATGAGAAGCACCAACAGATTGTGTAGAATGAACAATTAGAACATCTTCAGGAACTATCCTCTCTTGAGGAATCCATAATGAATACATATGCAGATTTACTAGCCTTGAGGCCCTGTACTGACTAAACTGAATCATTTCTCCTGGAGTTAACTATTTTTCTTCTTGTTTCACAACCATTGAATAAGTAGAATCCTTCTTAAATAAATCGTAAAACTTATCTGGCTCATGGGAAAACTTACTAATGCTTGATGCGGTTGTAATCTTTTTGATAGTTTGTGAGGGTTATACTATCTGTTAGGAATAGTGGGGAAGATGAGCTCTTGAATGGCGTTAATTTGAATGATTGCATGCATGTAGTTATCCAAGGCATATATACCACACTGGACAGGGAAAACGGGCCATATATTCCTATTAGATTATTTTAAAACTTTAGAGATATTGTTTCCTACGGTCTGATGGGCAATCTCTCTGTCAAGAAGTTTGTCAAGGATGAATAGAGGTAACACATGTGGGTGAGCTAAAATACCATAGAATCTAACATAGGTGAACAATTATTCTCCGAACAAATTTCATACTTGGAACAAATCAATTTCGGCTTCTAGAGATACTCGTGGAGCCATTTTATAAAAATAATCTGGTAAATGGGTAGCATGACTCCATGAAATATTTTGTAGAAATCTGGTATATATTTTGAATCCCACAAGATATCATGATAGATGTAAATAGGGGTAGGGTCTTCTAGGGTCCACTTCCAACCCATAGAGGAAAATTCCATGGTGAAAAAAAAGGCATCCATTATATAAGTGCTCATGTAAAAGGGAGGAATTATGTTCTCAGAGACTTTGCGCTTACTCCTAAAAGACAAGATATGGGTGGCTAGGTTATCTGAGAGAATATTACCCCAATCAAAGATAAAACCTTTTGAAGCCCCATCAATAAGTGGTACCCATTGATCAATGAATTTATGAGTATTAGGCTGAGCAAAAAGTCTACACAACATAAGAACTATCTAGCAATAGCGACCGATAAGGGAATCCACAAAATACTTACCAGTTTCCTCTCTCTTGTGTTTGTTAGGGTCCCTCCTCCATCCTCTAATCGGCTCTGATGCATGATCATGTTATTTCATAAATGATTCAACGAATTTCTTGTCATATTTACACTATGCTTCGGGAAAATGGTTCATCCTCTTCAAGTCTTCGCTGACAAATGATCTGATGATTGTTTGCTTATTTGTGACAATCTGCCTGTTAGCAATGCTTAAATTGTCTACAACCCACCGAACTGTGTCTATATAAGGAATAATTTTTGGCATGGATGCATTCCTATGAAAGAAGGATTTATCCACATCACTATAGGTAGTGTTTGAGACAAGAGTAGAGTCGTCGATAGTCATTGTCCTTTGCGTGACCCTGGGTCCTTCATCTTCAAAGAGTTTATACATGGATTCCCATGAGGATTGTCTAGAGTCTTTCGAATAGGTTGTATCAGAGAACAACCTTAGTGTAGCATTATTATCTTCAATGCTTTCAAATAGAGGAGTGGCAGATTTTTGTTTCCCTATGGTTTTCTTCTTTCCCTTTTGTGCTTTCGACATATCTTCAAGGTTACAGTGATCAGGATTGGCCTATAGCAGAAAACACAGGAATGAGAGAACAACTTTTACTCTCATAGGACTTAGCGCAAATAATGAGGCTTTACAACAACAATCTCTTATTTAAAGAAAATATTGATAAAAAAGAACTGCATTGAATGAAAGTGTTTATAATTTCGAAAATAATAACTTCTCCACTTTCAAACATTAAGTGTGGAAATGTGAAGTCATGTGGGTTTTCCCAATCAGCATATTAGAGGTTAAATATCGAAGAAATCACTTGGATGGATGCATTGGAAAGTTACGATAATTTGAACTTTTGATATATGAGAGTTACGATAAAGTAACAACTATGATATATGTCAGAGAAAATGCTCTGATGGAAAGAGGTGCGAAGTGACATCGGGGAAGTCATATTGGAGGTGGCATATCGGGGGTTTAGGAACAGGGTTCCGATGGAATTTTTTAATGGGAATATCAGAGATATCAACGATGAGGGATATTAGAGATATGATATATCAGAGATAAAGTGTATTAGAGGTATAAGATATCAGAGGTGTCACATATTAAAAGTTATGATAAATGGAAACGTTGATATAATAAATGACAACTGTGGGGTCGACGAATGATTATAATATTTATTTATATAAAGGCGCACGTGACTTGTGATAAACTTTAATAAAATCCTTTTTGTGTTTTTGTTAATAAAACAATCATCAAGAGGAAGTCATATCAAAGACGGGTTTTATCGTAACTTTCTTAAAAGGGAACTTACGATATAACAAGGATCTGATGGATCTTTGAATTTGTGAGCATGACTTATCGAGACTTATTTTTATCATAAGTTCTTGAAAGGTGAAACTCTGATATATGGGTTCCGATAAAGGGACAACCTTCAAGCCTATCAAATTTTTATTAAAAATAAAAAAAATGTCCTAACTTTATTGAAAATTTGAAGAATTTTATTAAAATAAAATAAGGGTCCCCATTATTTATTAATAACTAAGTAAAAATAAGTAGGGGGTTGTTGAATACTACAACAATTGGTGACATACTGGGTGAAACAATTATCTTTGTAAAAGTAAATGAAATTTTAACAACTAAAGAAAAAGACTTAGAAAGGTCTAAATACTTGAAATTTAGATTGATTAAGATTACTCTAAATAAAACAAAAATCATTATTTTGTAAAACTTCAAAACTTTTTATTGATAAGAATCTTCATTATCTTTGTCAGACATTTTAAGTTGTAAAGATAAAATAGAGAACTATAGAAGCTTAGCATAAAGATATACTTATTTGTCATTGGTAGAGACACTGCTACTAGCAGGCGTCCATAGCCTCGATAAGGTTACCATTTCATTGAATAATACCAGTATCCCATCCACTTATAGTAATTTTTAGCGGTATTAATCTTCTTTTTAAACTTTTCTTTTAGTTGCTTGAAAGTCATTGTCCTTGTTTGGTAGCCACATAATGACAATGCCATTCACAGGTTATAATGATATTGAACAAGTCGGCTCATGATGAGACCTCTTGTCCTATAGTTATGCATCCATAAGCCACTATTATGGATTGGTGACCAGTCATGATAATGTCAACATCATTAGTTCCCCATGATCATGGTAAGATGGCTCATAATGAGACCCCTTATCTTTCAAGTTTTAAATATTTTTGAATTACACTCTAAAAATGTAAAATTAGTGGATGGGGAGGTAAAATTACTCCTTAAGAGTTGTGGATGACAATCAAAGTCAAAAGGTGCTAAAAATTCAAGATAGTCTTTATTTTTAAAAGAAATTGTACATGATAGATCAAAGGATAACAATATATTTTAATGTTTCAAGTCATGAAATATTCACAAAGTAATGGGAATAAAGATTTCAAAGTTTATAATGGATGAAATACTAAATTTCAATGTTATAATTTTTTTCTAAAAAAAAATTCCTTTAATTAATAAAACTCCATGTTAATGATGAGACAACCCAATATGAATTCAAAAGAGTATTACTCAACAAAAATAACCTAATGACACAGATATGTACATATGATTTTTTACATATTTACAGCAAAATATGCATTTTCAAGAAAAATAAAATTCAAACTAGCCCATTTACGATAAGAGAATCTCTCGTACCCTATAAATATTGGAGGGTAAAAGTTGATGGGCCTAGTTTCTCAATGATCTTAAATGGGGCGAGCCACAGTTTTTGGAATTTTGTGTGTTTACCTTTTTCTTCATGGGCCTTATCCCATTTCAAAACTAAGTCACTGATTTCAAAAAAATTGTTACTTACTGAAATTGCATCAAACCAGGACTTGACCATTTTCTGATGTTGACCATGAGTTTGTTTGGCTTTATCTCTTCCTTCCTCTAATTAGAATTTGCGACATTCTTAACTGTAAAGAAGAGAAAGGTTGTTTCTCAACTAATTTCACTAGGGATAGTGAAGGAAAAGCCAAATTAGGAAGCAATATAGCTTCTTTCCATACACTAAGTGATAGGGGGGAGTGCCTAAAGAGGATTTATGATTAATTATGTGATCTCATAGAGAAAAAAACTAGAGATTTATGCTAGTTATTTTGATTTTGGTCAACAGTTCACTTAATGATCCTTATGGGGTTTTTATTAGTGGATTCTTCCAATCCATTTCCCCGAGGATAGTAATTTGCAGAATATTTGACTTTAAAACCTCTCTTGAGTGAAAATTCAATTTACAGAAAAATAAGATGCATTGTCAAACATGAGGGCACAAGGAAGGCCAAACCTGGTAATTATATGTTGGTCGATAAAATCGATAATATTTTCAGAATTGACCACCTTCAAGAGTATTGCTTCCACCCACTTGGTGAAATAATATGTAGGAGTTAAAATATACTTATGTTGTTTAGAAGAGTTTGGAATGATCTCACCTATGATATCTAGTCCCCATTGCTCAAAAGGTTGCTCAATATTAATTGGCTACAAAGGCAAGGCTAGTTTCTTTTCTTTCCCTGAAGTTGTTTGGAAGAATTTACACTTTCTTACATAAGCATGGGTGTCTTTAAATAGAGTCTCGTGTCGATGATGTGGGAAACACTATGGCCCACCTTCGATCAAGGTCACTTCCTGTCGACTTCAGCTCATTATCCAGGAAGCTGATCTAGAGACTCCCTTCCGGTGCCTTGGAGCCTGCATGCCTCAATGGCAGGTTCTTCGTGTTCGACGTGAGGTTTTCATCATTGGCCTCCGATCGAATGATTCTACGGGTGTTCGACACCAGCTCACTGATTCGCATGCCGTAGATTGTACCTATAGTACCTTGAGGGCCATTGTCATTATTGGTGGTACCTCTCACGTTTGTTAACAGTTTTCATTACTGACTGGTAATCAGACGATGTTCATGCATGTTCGACTTCAACTCATGTATTCGCATGCTTGAACTTGTACTTTTGTTCGGGTCGAGATGGAGCGCAAGACCCTGGATTTTGTCTGTTGGAATCCAGGCTGCGATTTTATGGATTATTGTGATTATTACATGACTCATTCACTGGATGGTTGTGACCATGCCTGAGTCTATTCATCGATCCTCACTGGATGGCTGCGCCCATACCTTGGATCTAGATTATTATGTACTCTGTTATGGATGGCTGCGCCCATACCACATATATCATGTACTTGAGATATCAGTTGTACCTCTCTATGCAGATTCTTCGGCGGCGGCATTTTCAGTTGCATGTGTTCTTGTAAAGCATTTCACCCCTCTCTCTCTCGGGCCTCATGCTTTAGGGGGCATCTGTTACACAGTAATTTGTCACCATTTGTCACCGTCCCTGTTACCCCTTTCCCGCACTTTGGAGGACTCATTCCGGGACCTGTGAGAAGTGACATAACTTGAAAACACTTGCATTATGTTCCCCTAAGTATGGACTTCATATGCCTTGAAGACATCTCCTGCAGAATATCCTTAAAAAGTCCCCTTTTTCCATTAGCGCGGATCCACAGTGTATCACCCGCGCCAATGGGGGAAATCCTCCAAAGAGGGCGCGCCAGTTGGCGCTCTGTCTCAGAGTCTTACCCGCGCCAACCAAGTTTGGGAAAGCTTTTTAACAAACGCACGCCCGAAAGTTTTTTCCTTTCGACTCATGAAGCTTTTCAAGGATAATGCCAATCTCATGGATGTCGAGATTCATCGTATCTCTATCCATAATAGCTTTTCGAGGATAATGCTAATCCCATGGATGTCTGGATTCATTGTATCTCTTCCTCCTCCTCCATCTATAAAAGCTTGTTCTGTTGCATTTGACAAGCTAGTTTTTGAGCATAGGGAGAATTATACTGTCAAAAGTCTGAGAGATTGCTGTAAGAGTCTTCTTTGCATTCATAATCAAAGAGAGAGAGGCTTGTTCCCAATCTTGACAAGCTTTGCAAGACATATGTAGCTGATCATCCAGCCAAAGGAGGATTTGACGTCAGAACTATGGTTGTATTCTCCTTTGTTGATTATCAATAATAGATGAATATCATTATGGTTCCATCCTTGTTGTTCATTGTGATGATGTTGGAGTTATATCTTTTCTGACCGATATATAATTGCATCTATTGGATTTTATGTTTGTATCCGTGTCGTTCTTTGCATGTGCAGGTGTCCATTCACGGAGATCGTGAGGATCGTGACCGGTCGGAGCAAAGGAACGGGAGTGTCAACTCTTCTACAACACTAGCGTTGGAATCCAAGTAGGCTCTCATAATTCACCTTTAATTTGCAATTAGGAACTTGCGTGATAGCATTGTTTGATTGTTGCTAGACCCATTTTGGGCTAGTAGGGATCGCCTCTGTCTGCAGAGGGGATTTACCTCTCCAACAATTTGGCGACTCCACTGGGGATACTATTTGTTGTTTGATTTGTAAACTTTGGACGGAGCCTGAAGTACGGCCAGATAGCCTTTGAAACACTATTTCTCTGCATTAGCGAAGTAGATCAATGCCACTTTAGTCAATCTCTGGTTTGGTTTACGAACTAAACAACTTGGAGTTTGTCTTGTCTCTTTGGTTTTCTCTTGTTTTGATTGCTTAGATAGCTTTCTGGGTTGGATTCTTTGCTGTCTCTTGCTGCCTGGTCTGTCTGGATACTGCTGGCCTAGTCTTGGATTGCTTGTTTTTTATTTTAGCATAGAAAACTTGATTGGCGCTCTTTTTTGCATGACAGTCGCGCCAATTGGCGCACTTGTCAATGTACAGCCCGCGCCAATCCTCAATTGGCGCTACTTTTAGCCTGAAAGTCGCGCCAGCTCAGGGAAACTTTTAGAGTTTGCTTGTTTTGAGCCTTCCAAGCTTGGTTTTTGTGTCTGGATACTATTTTTCAATCACTTGAATGTGTTAGAGTCTTGTTTGATTGGTTTTTGGCCTTTACCCTTTGGATGTTTGCTTTTTTCCACCGATTTCACATTTTCAGCCCTAGGGCATCTAGTGGCTTTGTGCATCGAGCCTTCCTTAGGAGTTTTGGTCTTTTGTCGGTCCAGTCGACTTTTTGGTTACTCTCTTGCACTTGTTCAGTGATTGTTAAGCTTTTTATTGCGTTATTCGAGTGATTCACTTCTTTTTCACTTGGATTCCGCTTGGCTTCGTTTTGGGCTTAGATCACATAGCTCATTGAGGTCTTTGTGATTTTTCTTGGTTTGAAAGATTGTCTTGGTGTTTCAGGGACTTGATTGTGTTTTCATTGAGTGAAATTTGTCTTTTTACTCTTTGTTATTATCTCTCAAAATTTGTTTAGTGCATTTTGCCAACGAAAAGAAAACGAACAATCTCTTTTGCATTGCATTAGTTAATGGAAATTAGAGCTTTTCATTGTTATTAAGCGATTAGTGATTTAAAAAAAAAAAAAATTGTTTATTGCCATTAGCTGCATTAGAGTCATTGTTGATTGTTTTATGATCATTTTGTTTGATTGAAAGATCTCAACTCTCCCATAGTTAGCATTCATCGAATGAAATGATATATTTTGGCATATAGCTTGCATTTAGGAAATTGTGAGAGATTACATACGGTAGGACCTGGAAACTGAAACCTAATCAAAGATCAACTGTAAAATGAACTGAATGAATCTAAAAACGCATTGGAACTTAACGCATACATCTAGAGGTCTAGGCTAGAGACGTGTTCTGGCGTCGTTAAACCTAGTCACTATTGTTTCACATCATGGTTGGGTGATTCCTCATTTTTTGACTCGATAGTGTTCTAGCACGGATTTGTGCTCCCACGTACCGTCGAGTATATGGGGAGACCCCACTAGGTTATCATCCTTTATCCACAGGAAGCCGTGTCTGCCCCCTTACAAGCCGTAACACACTGAACACAGCATTCGGGAAGATTGACTGCTGTACGGAAAGTCCTTGGTTTTCATATGATTGCCAAGGTGTATATGCAGTTTTATGGATTGTCTGGTAAACCCTTTGCCTAGTTCTCCAGAGTAGTCACTTTTGATCCTTTTCGGACTCCCTAAAAGAAAAGGCTCACCTGAGCATTTGCCACTTCGGGCTCACTAAACATTCGAATGAGACTAGAGTCACCTTTTTGTCCTTTTCTCGACTCTTAAAACATGAAAAGGTCAAGTTCAGTTCCTTTGTCTTAAAATTTATTCGGCCGCGATTCACATTTACCCGGTTAGATCTTGTTTGTGTTAGCTTGAGTAGGCTTCTTTTTCGATGGCAACCTTTCTGGGGTTCACCAACCCAGGGATCCCCTCTGATGGAAACCCTGGTCATTTCGCTCCTTTTGGGAATGTTGGTGCTCCTTACATGGCAATGTTGTCCCTCCCAGGGTTAACTGTTGGGTTGCTTGTTTGGTTGTTCCCAACCTCTTTGGTCCTTGCCGTCTCAACTTCTGGTCAATCAGTCCCTCCACCTGAACAACATCATGTTGATTCTAAGGTGGACCTCTCCCCTTCTTCGCCTGTTTCTACATCCTCATCTTCTACTTCGCCTGGTGAAAGTCTCGATTCGAGTAACCAGGTGGCTAAGAACAAGAAGAAGAAGACGAAGAAGAAGAAGTATCCTAAGGGAGAGGCTAAAAGTGCAGCTACTCCCTCGAGTACACCTCCAACCGGGCCACCTTCTGCTCCTCCGCGGAAGGTCAAATTTCCTTGTAGATTATGCAAGGAGGACCATCTTCTTCGCGATTGTCCTGGCATTCCCAGGGTCTTAGAAGTATGGTCTCGTGATCTGGCCCGCCCCTCATCATCCTCTGGAGCTCACGGTGATGCTACCCTATCAACTAGAAATGGTAAGGGAAAAGGGAAGATTCGAATCCCCTGTAGACTCTGTGAAGGCAATCATCCCCTTCACCTTTTTCCACTCATGGATAAAGCCTCCGTTGTCTTGGAAAGTCTCACAGCTCCTTCACCCCAACTACCCGTTGGCTATCAACGTCTCTCTGCAGTCGCAGATCGTTCCCCTGCTGACAAAGAGATCAACTAAGATTCCTCTCTTGTCCAGCCTCCTCTTCCTGAACCTGGCTCTGCCAAGCCTGTTCTAGACCAACCATTGATCGGAAAGAGTGTCGACTCGAGTTCACCACCTGTCGACCACTTTGTTTCGGAAGAGCATCATTCCCATGTTCTTCTCGTCTCCTCAGATTCTCCTGCGTCCGGAAATGATTCTCCTATCCCAACTGCTCCTGAGAGTCCTGCTTCGGTCCCTTTAGAGCAGGGGGGAAATCATACGATTCCCCCACCAAGTAGTTCAGTCGTTTCTTTCGACTGGAGTCATTTGACCACCTCCTGCCTTCCATCCCATGTGCCTTTCTGGGTCACAGTACATGCCTATAATAAGGCGATACCTGGCACTATTTTGGATGAGGGTGCATCTGTCAGTCTTATGCCTGCCACTACTTGGCAAGCTTTGGGTTCCCCACAGCTTGTGCCAGTCGCACCGAATCTGACAGCTTTTGACGGAGGAACTAGTCAACCATTAGGGATCCTTCCAAAGTTCCCTATTACTTTGGGAGGCAAAACCGTCTATATAGACGTATCGGTTACCCAAGGTGCTTTAGATTTCAGTCTTCTCCTTGGCTGTGACTATGTTTACGCCATGGGGGCCCTTGTCTCTTCACTTTTCCGTGTGGTTTGCTTTCCACACGATGGAAGAACTGTGACTATCGATCAATTATCGTTCGTTCGTCCACGGGTCCCTCCTGCGCAGTTGTCATCCCCTCCTGGGTTTCCTCCACCAGTTGCATCTGCCCCACCACAGATCAACTACGTGGCCACTTATCCCATGCCTATATCCAGTGATGCCGCCGTCGTGCATAGTGTCCTAGGGGCATTGGGTCCTGCATCGGGAGTAGCACTCTTGGAAGCCCCGACTTCTTGTTCATTATGATGAGGCTTGGTCGGAGCATAGTTCATTTTCCTATGTCAAGCTCCTTAAAAAATGAAACTAGGCTTGGTTGGAGAATAGTTCGTTTTCCTATGTCAAGCTCCTTAAAAAATGAAACTAGGCTTGGTTGGAGCATAGTTCACTTTCCTATGCCAAGCTCCTTAAAAAATGAAACTGGATCTGGTCGAGCATAGTTCCTGATCTTGTGTCAAGCTCGTTAAAAACATGAAACAAGGGTTATGAGGATAGTTCTTTTACTGTGTCAACCTCATTAATAAATGAAACAACTCCCTTTCCAAATCGAGTCTTTTGATTAAGATCTCGTAAAATACAAGTCGAGTCTTTCATAGATCTCGATAGTGAACCTTCATTCCATCCACTTTGTTGAATGCAATGAAGCTTGGGGGGCATGTACCTCATTTTGCGTTATTATGCTGGGGGCATGCGAACTTATAACAAGCATAGTTTTTCATTTCAAGCTTGTGTAAACATGAAACCGAATCCAAGCAGAGTTCTCCATGGTTCAAGCTTGTGTAAAAATGAACCCATACCCATTTTACATCTCGTGATTGCCGTTATTTCGCTAAATTCTATTAGATGAGCCTTGGTTGTTTCATTCCATTGCTACCATCTCTTTGGCTGATCATATGCTTTCACTTGGTTGTTTATCCTTTCCTGAGGAACCGCAACGATGAGTGGTTTTATTAGCCAGCCTCTTGACCATTATATGTTTTGAGCAATTCCACCATTTCCGGTACCAGTTGCTACCCTTTATACCACTCGTTCCTCTAGGACGAGTCTCCTTTTAAGCTCTTTTCTGACTCATAAAAAATGAAAATATTGTAGAGTATTTTTCCCTTTTTGACTCGTTAAAGAGAATAAAAATGGAGGTCTGCTTTCAGCTCTTTTCTGACCGTTTAAAGACGAAAAGATTGCCAAGTTATTCCTCTTGACTCGCTAAACGTAAATAAGGGGCGGTCGTCTTTAAACTCTTTTCCGACCGTGTAAAAATGAAAAGATCGTCGGACCCTTGTCGTTTCAGGTTCGTTAACGGTCACGAAGCGACGTGATTTTGATCGCTTTTTTACTTTTTCAGGTCGAAGTCACTAACTATGAAAAGTACTCCTCGATCGTAATGGTCGGGCGGTTCTTTCGAGCATTGTTTTATACTTTTTCGGGCTCGAGAGACACAACTTTACGAAAAAGGACACCCTTGGAGTTTTCTTTTCTGTTGTCTTTTCAAACTCTCTAAACATGAAAAGACGCCGAGTTCTTCCTCTGTCAAACTCGTTAAAACCTGATGACATTGGATTCCGTCGAAATGACGCCTCACAAGCATATGTTATCCCCGTCAAGCTTGTTAATAAAAATAACTGGGGTACTTGCCAGAAATGGTGGGGGAAAATGGAACCATAATTATTGTCATGTCGGCAGTATGTCGCTCTTGAACATGGCACTTTATTTGCATTCGTGTCTGGGTGGGGACATCTCATCTCGTTTTTCACTTGCCTCCGTGGATTTGGGTGATCCTGTTTGACCTCTCATTTGCTCATTGCCTCGTCACCATGACCTTTGATCCATTGATGTCAAATACTACCAAGTCCACTGCCGTGCCGTCGATATGTTCAAGAGAAGTTGACCTCTGCAGAATAACAACCTCCCTCTGATAGCTCACATAATTCTGATTCACCACAACATTCTTCCTCTATCTCGTTTTGATGATGTGGGAAACACTATGGCCCACCTTCGATCAAGGTCACTTCCTGTCGACTTCAACTCATTATCCAGGAAGCTGATCTAGAGACTCCCTTCCGGTGCCTTGGAGCCTACATGCCTCAATGGCAGGTTCTTCGTGTTTGACGTGAGGTTTTCATCATTGGCCTCCGATCGAATGATTCTACGGGTGTTCGACGCTAACTCACTGATTCGCACATCGTAGATTGTACATATAGTACCTTGAGGGCCATTTTCATTATTGGTGGTACCTCTCGCGTTTGTTGACAATTTTCATTATTGACTGGTAATCAGACGATGTTCATGCATGTTCGAATTCAACTCATGTATTCGCATGCTTGAACTTGTACTTTTGTTCGGGTCGAGATGGAGCGCAAGACCCTGGATTTTGTCTGTTGGAATCCAGGCTGCGATTTTATGGATTATTGTGATTATTACATGACTCATTCACTAGATGGATGTGACCATCCCTGAGTCTATTCATCGATCCTCACCGGATGGTTGTGCCCATACCTTGGATCTAGATTATTATGTTCTCTGTTATGGATGGCTGTGCCCATACCACATATATCATGTACTTGAGATATCAGTTGTACCTCTCTATGCAGATTCTCCAGCGGCAACATTTTCAGTTGCATGTGTTCTTGTAAAGCATTTCACCCCTCTCTCTCTCGGGCCTCATGCTTTAGGGGGCATCTGTTACACAGTAATTTGTCACCATTTCTCACCATCCCTGTTACCCCTTTCCCGCACTTTGGAGGACTCATTCCGGGACCTGTGAGAAGTGACATAACTTGAAAACACTTGCATTATGTTCCCCTAAGTATGGACTTCATATGCCTTGAAGACATCTCCTGCAGAATATCCTTAAAAAGTCCCCTTTTTCCATTAGCGCGGATCCACAGTGTATCACCCGCGCCAATGGGGGAAATCCTCCAAAGAGGGTGCACCAGTTGGTGCTCTGTCTCAGAGTCTTACCCACGCCAACCAAGTTTGGGAAAGCTTTTTAACAAATGCACGCCCGAAAGTTTTTTCCTTTCGACTCATGAAGCTTTTCAAGGATAATGCCAATCTCATGGATGTCGAGATTCATCGTATCTCTATCCATAATAGCTTTTCGAGGATAATGCCAATCCCATGGATGTCTGGATTCATTGTATCTCTTCCTCCTCCTCCATCTATAAAAGCTTGTTCTGTTGCATTTGACAAGCTAGTTTTTGAGCATAGGGAGAATTATACTGTCAGAAGTCTGAGAGATTGCTGTAAGAGTCTTCTTTGCATTCATAATCAAAGAGAGAGAGGCTTGTTCCCAATCCCGACAAGCTTTGCAAGACATATGTAGCTGATCATCTAGCCAAAGGAGGATTTGACGTCAGAACTATGGTTGTATTCTCCTTTTTTGATTATCAATAATAGATGACTATCATTATGGTTCCATCCTTGTTGTTCATTGTGATGATGTTGGAGTTATATCTTTTCTGACCGATATATAATTGCATCTATTGGATTTTATGCTTGTATTCGTGTCGTTCTTTGCATGTGCAGGTGTCCATTCATGGAGATCGTGAGGATCGTGACCGGCCGGAGCAAAGGAACGGGAGTGTCAACTCTTCTACAACACTAGCGTTGGAATCCAAGTAGGCTCTCATAATTCACCTTTAATTTGCAATTAGGAACTTGCGTGATAGCATTGTTTGATTGTTGCTAGACCCATTTTGGGCTAGTAGGGATCGCCTCTGTCCGCAGAGGGGATTTACCTCTCCAACATGACCTATAACTATTATAGCCGGTTTTATCTCTAGGTCATATTCTTACAAGGTGATAACCCAATTAGCCCTCTTTTCTCCTAATTCTCTCTAAATAAGCAATTGTCTAACTGATGGGAAAGGAACAATCACTTTTGTATGTGATTTCAGGAGAAAAGTTATAAAGTGGTTTATTGACTTGAAGATCGCAAAAGCTTGTTTTTCCACTTTTGAGTAGTTTAACTCAACTCCTTGTAGATTAGAACTAAAGAAGTAAATGGGAGCTTCAACTTGTTGTTCATTTGGTTGGGTTAAAACTGCTGCATATGACTGTTCAGAAGCAAAAGTATATAGAACAAATTCTTTAGAAAAATCAGGTGATGATAATGAAGGAGCGTTTATTATTGCTTTCTTTATTGATTCAAAATACTTCCTTTTGGTTTGTTTCCATTTGTAGACTGCCTTCTTTTAACCATGTTCTGTAAAGGCATAACTATTTGTGAGAAATCAGGGACAAATCGTTTGACAAAATTGATCTAGCCAAGAAAGGATTGCATAGATTTTTTATTGTGATGCAAGGTGATTTCTAAAATAGCCTTAATTCTTTCAGGGTCTATGCAAATTCCTTCTTTAGAAACAATAAATCCCAAAAGTTTACCTTCACTAAGAGCAAAGAATGACTTCTTAGGATTCAGAGAAATTCCAAATTTTTTGCATCTTTCAAATATTTGTTTAAGATCATTAAGATGATTATTCCTCTTTTTGAATAAATTGTAATATAATCTAAATACACAACAACTTATTTATTGATCAAACCTTTGAAAGCTATATCCATAGCTCTTTGGAATATAGCTCCAACGTTTATCAATCCAAAAGGCATCTTATCATAAGCGTATGTTCCCATTTGGTCCTGAATGTGGTTTTTAGTTTATCTTCAAGATGCACAATAATTTGGTTATAGCCTGAAAAACCATCTAAAAATGACATCAATTCAGAACCCGCAACAGATTACAAAATTTGTTCCATCGGAGGAAAAGGAAAATTATCATTTTCACATGCTCTATTTAAATTCCTAAAATCTATGCGAATTTGAATGTCTCCATTCTTTTTCCTAACTGGCACAAGATTTTAAAACCACTTTGAATGTCTGATCGAGAAAATAATTTTGGATTTGAGTAGCTTATTTAACTCGGTCTTGATTTGAGCTTCAAGATTAGGGTGAATTTTCCTAAGTTTGTGTTGAATCGATTTTGCATCAGGAAACATAGGAATAGTATGTTGAATGATGGATGTGTTGTATGTTTTTAGATCATCATAACTCTAGGAAAATACATCCTTGTATCTTTTCAAAAAATGAATGAAATAAGATATTTCATTTGGTGTAAGTCTAAGGCCTAAATTTATGTTTTGGAGTTTATGATCAGACCCTAGATTAACCAATTTAAATCTTAAGGTACTACTATGGAGTTTGCAATTAGTAGCCTTTTCTAATCTATCTTTCAAATCATACCGATCTTCTAATTTTACCACAGGCTTTGGCAAAGAATTTTCTTCAGAAGATTTATTGAGCTTCCTATCATGTTCATCTTCATCAATGATTTGATCTGAATAATATCCTTTGGAACTTAAAACAAATTAGGATATCTTTATCATCATTGAGTACATGCTAATTAGTTACATTATTTGGAATGGAGGGGTGAAAAATCAATTCAATCGAAAATATATCAGGACTCAAATCTTTAGGAGGGATGAGCTTTGAAGCAACATTAGCTAGGAGATCAACACTAACATTATGTAATCTTGGAATTGGAGTTATATTGAATGTAGTGAAATGAGTAGTTAAATCTTGGATCAAAGATTGATAATGTTTAATATGATTAGAAACACAATGAATATTGTTTCTTACCTGCTTAATGAAAATTTCTAAATCACCATAAACCTTAAGATACTTGACATCAAGATTGATAGCCTTTTGCAAGCCTTGAACCAATGCTTCATATTCAACAATGTTGTTAGTGCAATCAAATTCCAATCTACATGCAAGCATGGTTTTTTCTCCATTTGGATTTATTAGGATGCATCCAGCTCCTGCACCATCATTAGATTTTGATCCATCAAAGTAAAGAGTCCAAAATAATTCATCACACTTATGTACAGTATTATCTACAATATTAATACATTTTGATGAATCTGTCTGTGAAAAAAATTCAACTTGTGATATAACAAACTCAACAAGAAAAGGAGAATTCAAAGCAGGGAAACTTCCAAAGAAGGATTCTGAAGAATAGTTTCCCAGAATATTGTTTGTGAATACCACTGGTTCATTTTCCTCATCTAAGTCGGTCATAAAATGTTTCAAATGATTTTCCATGTCAACACACATTTGTTTAGGTTTTCCGTTGTAGGGGAGACAAAGATGTGACCAATCTATTGAAAAATAACCATGTAAATTCTCAGACCAATCCTTTCTTAAAATGAGGCCATAAAATTCATGGATGTCAGCAACCAATATATCAATTATTTGACAAACTTTTGGATTTGAAGATAGTCTGATTAGGACAACATTCATTTCTCCTAAGACTTTGACTTTTGTCCTATCTAATTGGACAATTTGAACAACAAATTTCTGAGGTGTAACATTCAATTTAAGACAAACTGAATAAGGCATGATATTTGAAGATGCACCCAAATTTACTAAACAATTGTGGACATTCTTATTGAATATTTCAAAAGTAAAAAGAAAAGGAGGAGTGTGAGAATTTGATCTATCTCCAATCAAAATAGCATCGGAATAATCGATCTTATCTATAGGGACATTTGGGGGTTTATGTTTTCCTTTTGAGGCTTTTGAAGTAACAACAATAGAAGGTAATGGAGATGTAGGGGCTGCATTTATTTCATTGAGTAACAATTTCTGTTGTTGTTTTAATTTACTGGCCTCATATAAGGAAATGTTAGCTTTGATCTTTTTCATGTCTTCTATGATATTGTATTCAATGCTTTCTGTAACTATCAAAGTTTTAGATGATGAGGAGGGCTTAGAAGTAGTTGGAGCATAATCAGAAGATTGAGTAGAAGTCTTTTTTACCGTACCTTTCTCTCTAGTAGGAGTAGGAGACCTTTTATTTTTACTTGTTGTAGTAGTACAAACAGGACCCTTAATTCTAGTACTTAATGGCAAAGCTTCTTCTTCTTCTTCATTCTCTGAAGTGGTCAAGATGAAGTCCCATAAGCCATGAGATTCAACTATTTCTTCTTCTTGTGCTTCATCAACAAATAGGGATGTTTCTTCTTCTTCATCATATTCATCAGATTATGCATTTGATACATCAGCATGATTTTGTGATTGTGATGGTTGATTCCTTTTAAATGGTCGAAAATATTTCCTTGAAGATTCAACAACTTGTTTCTTAATTTCAACAATCTCATTTGACATCGTTTTCAACACTTTTTGTAGTCCTTCCAAATCAAAAGGATCTTTGGAAGCCTTTTTCTTAGATTCATCTTTAAAATTCACTTTTTTGGTATGATTTCTTTCTTCAATGGCAGATTTCTTCTCAAGAGCTTGAACTCTTTTTTCAACAAATAAAGCTTCTTTCATGTTGTCTAAGAGTACTATTTTTTTAGCTCTATCCAAGAACATGGAAATATTTCAAGGAAGAGTGCTAATATACCATTCAATTTGTACATCAACGCTGGTTCTGGAAGCCAATGGGATTTTATTTAACAAATTTTTAAATCTTGAGTTAAGATCCTTAATTTTCTCATTTGAATTTCATTTGAGGTTTGATAAATCATTGATTAAAGTAGTTGTTCAATCATCCCCAAATTTCAACAAATGAAAATTCAAATAGATCCCAATTAGTGATTGATCTAGCTGGTAAGGAGAAATACCATGACCCTGCAAATCGTTCAAATGTGTAAGGGGAAATTCTGCAAACACAATCCTCTTCTAAAACCCCATTGATATTTATTTCCAACATAAAATTATGAAGGTGTTCCTCTGCAGGAAAACTATCATCTGGATTATAATTAGGTAACCATCGTTCTGGGTGTTTAGGAAGAGGATGAAGTGGTGGTGTCATCGCAACTACCCTGAGTTATTCCATGTGTTGTAGCTCCAAATCTCACTCTTATGGTTTGTGATGCTGCACTCATGGCCTAGGGCAACCCCTCCTTCCAGACCTGGTCCTAAAATTTAAAAAACAGTGTTTTATCCCTTATACGCAACATTGCCCTGAGTTAAACGTGTGTATACGTAGGTAGGCATATACCCAACCCGCGTATATGTATTAAAACACTTAAAAAATATAAAACTCCTTATTTTCGGGCAAAGATCGCGGGTTTTACCTGCTGATCACCTGTTAGTGCCCGTGGCCCAACTGTTCCCAACCAACTCCCAACTAAAAAACTACTTTGGGAGAGGTATAAAAAGACCTCAAAGGGAAGGCCTAAAGGAGGAGAGAAGAGAGAGAAAGGTTATTATGCTGAGATTTTTCCCCTGACCAGGTCTGAAGTCCCTTGTGCCTTCTGCACTTCCCCCATTTGTACAGGAAACCCTTGTTTCCTTGTGTGTTGATGTTCATCCATTACTTGTGACATCATGGAGAGAGTCATGGAAGGAGTTTGTTAAAGGCTTGAGGCTGGAACGGATCCGGAAGGAAGCTTTGCTTGGAGCCTGCTGAAGGTGACTCAGGTGAAATCATTCCTTTTTATGTACTTTATTTGTCTATAATAAAAGAAACACATGTCTTGGTTCCCGAAATGAATCCTCTTTATGTTAATGATATTCATGTTTAGAATTCATATGTAGATGGTTGTTTGGATTTCATAACTAACTACCTTTATTTATAACATGAAGATGGTTTCTTTATAAGGTTTTGTCCATATACTGTTGTGTTCTTTGGAATTGGTTGTTTTGCAGGACAAAAGAGAAGAAGGGAACTCCAAGAAGGGTTTGGACCCTAAGGGCCTTCTCAAACATAGGACCTAAGGTACGTACCCCTTTACAATAGAATTTGCTTATAATAGCATAATGGTTGTGTGAATGTGTCTTTATTTGAATAGATAACTTTCAGTCTACTAGGGTTTCAACACAAAAAGCCCTAGGGGAACAATTCCCTTCAAACAGAATTGGTGACTCCACTGGGGGCAACACTCTTGTTGTTCCTAGTTTGGGTGTTTTCAAGCCAATCAGGGCTCAGCTGCCTGTTTGTTTGCTGTTGTTGTCTAGTCTGTTTTTGAACTTTAAGTTTTGCCAGTTTCTTCAGTTTGTTTTTTATTTTTCTTGAAACCTTTTATATACGCTGTTTTTCTTAGTTACAGAGGCGTATGTACGCATGTTGCTTTAAGTGAACCTGCGTATACACAGGTTTCCTTAGTTACAGTAGCGTATACACGCAATCTGTACATAAGTATAGTCGCGTATATCTTGCAATTTTCAAGATTTGTAAATCTTTTTGTCTCTGAAGGTCTGTCTGGTAGTTTGAGTCAGTCTGAAACAGTCATTTTCCAGTATCAGTTTTTGTTTTTACAGCGAGCATCTTGTTCCAAATTCTCTCTGATTATAAGGAGTATTGGTCTTGTTTTTTGTTGATTGCAAGCGTCATCGTTTTTTGCTAAAGCACGCAAGATTTCTTGCTAGGAATCTTGGCTGCTCTGATTCATCAGGGTAGGGAGATTGATCTCAATCTTCGTGTCAAATCTTGCTTTTGGTGACTTTTTGTTTGCTTGACAAAACCGCTTTTGTGACCATCCGCTTCTTTGTTTCATGAAAGTTGTTGATTGACACTTTCTTGGAATTTGTCTTTTTGATCTTTTTGGTTTTCATTGCCAAAGCTTTCATTGCTGCTTTTGATTGTTAAGAGCACTTTTAAACACATTTATTTTTGTTGAGTTTTCATCCATTGAGTGGTGTCAATTTGCAAAAGTGTTTGTTGCCTATTCTTCAATCACAAGTTTCAGTGTTGTTGAGAGCATTTTTGAAAAGACTTTTTTGTTGTTACTTTTGAAGAAAATCTTTTTGAAAAGCTTAGTTTTTGCTTTCTTGAACTTGGTTTTCATTTGGTTTCCTTTTAGTGAATGAAAGTGCTTTATGTTTGTCTTAGAACTTGTTTTTAGTGTTTAGACGAAATGAATGGTAGCATCTCATATTCCATCTAGACATTTTAAGTGGCAAGATAAAGATTGATAAGCAAGCAACTTTCATTTTGTTAGAGTAGTTTCGAATCTTGCATCGGCATATATTTGTTGCATTAGGATAGATTTGCATACCTTTTTAGGCATATATAGCTTTGTTAGCTTTTGTGAGTGTGAAGCGTGAATTAACGAAAAGAAAAGAAAATTTTGTTTTATTAGAAGTTCCTCTGAACCCTATAGAAATTGCTCTTCATCAAAAAACGAAAAAGTGCATGTGCATGTAGTTAAGTTTTTATTAATTTCTTTTGCGTCGAAAAACACCACTAGTTTCACTTCCGTTACCTTGTGACTTAAAGAACAGCCTATTTTAAAATCAAGCGCTAACTAAAAATCACTAGAACTTTTTGTTTAAGTCAGTTACACCAACAAGTTTAGGCTTTTAGGGCCTTGGATTAGGCGAGTGGAGAGATAACTCTCCAAGGCCATATAAACGTCAAACGTAGGAGTCTGAATAACGAGAGAAAATCCAATAGCGTTAGGAAGACCAGGAAAGCTCCAGATCTGGGAGTTAAGCACGAGGGTCTGTGAAGACAAGGAAGAGAGATACCCCCTCTCCTACTTGTCCGAACTTACCTCACGACTGTTCCGCTTGGCTTCTACGACGAGTTGGTATCCATAGTTGCTACTCCTAGGGATCTACACAGGTGGCTGCAGAGGGGAATCCCGTGGCACCTGAGGTCGATGTTGCATCACTCTCGATAGTACTACTGGAGGGCACCCTTGCGAAGCTTGGGGGCTTGCACCAGTGCAGACTGTTGTTAGGAGGTCAGCGTAACTTCCTCTAATACCTTCACTGGTAGGACTGGGCCGTCATCATCCTAGACTATCTTCGGAAGGCCCCTTAATTCACTTTCTTGTATTTTGGTGTCCGGTCTTAATCACCCGGAGCAGAAATACTTGGAAGTTGTTTGACTGGTTGTTATCTTTAGGGACTTTATAGTGTGTGCTCTGTGCTCTTAGTTGGCCTAGCTTTCAATTTTTTGAGTCTTTAGTTAGATCATAACAAAAAATTCAAAGTGGTTGACCGATCTCCCAGACGGTCTCGAAGACTTCGTGGTCTTTCACCACCAAGTTTAGAGCCTTCTCCTAGAAGGCGCAGAGGTAATACTACCGGTGGGTTCCGTCCCACGCCAGTTGACGCATCGGGGATTGATCCTCCTCTCGGGGGCATTAGTGTTCAAGCAAGGCCTGGCACTTCTGAACAAGAGAGGGACACTCCAGTCCTTTCTCGAGTTCTCTTTCAAGCGGAGAATAACATAGAGGTAGAAGAACTCTTAGAGTCATTAGCGGCTCTGAATTCTCCACTACCATCTAGTCATCCAGACGTATTACAATACGTTGGGACTCCGACGCATAGACCGTCAAGTCCAGGTTACGCTACGCGCTTACCATCGATGACCACTACTAGAAGCATGGCTTCTACAAGTGCTATGACTATGAAAACTCCAACATCGGTGCAAGGGGGAGGAACGATTTCCATCTCCTCTGCTTCCTTGTTTGGATCTTTTGCTAGCACATCTTTAGTTGGGTCTACCTCCATTCCGTCCACGAGTGGAAATGCCCAAACCAATGCTTTTGGTACTGGATTCTTCCCATTTGGCACCCACTCACAGGGTATTCCATCGGTTCCGTTTAGTGCCGCTACGTCCATGATGGGCGGATCAGCTTCATTCCAGGGTTTTCCTTTCGGAAGTGGTCATATACCACATTCCAACCCGACGATAGGATCCATGCCTTTTTCTTCTGTAGGAAAAAGCAGTAATCATTTCCAAGGTTGGACTAACCCTGGGGTTAGTGGCGCGGGAATTGGGAATCAGTTTATCGTCCAACAAGGGAATAGGTCGTACTCCATAGTTAGTTCGTTTCAAAGTATTCCTCCCTTAGCTTCGGCTTGGAATCCGTATCAGGGGTTATCAACTCCTTACAATCCTTTAGGGGGAAACTTTGTTGGTTATGGAGGCTTTGCGGCTGGAGTTGGTCAAACTCCGAATTTTTCTGGATCACAAGGCTTGCCTTTTAGTTCAGCTGGTCCTACTGGTTACTTTGGGCAGCCTGGTGCCTCCCAAAATCCAGGACAATCTTTTCAGAACTTTGGGAGTTCTGCCCAGTCTGGGTGGAATCCCCAAGGTCCTCCTAGGCTTCCGTTTCTGGCAACGTTGAACTTGCTAGATCTCACTAAGTTAACAAATGACCCAATCAAATACAATCCGGCCTGGCCTCCGGTCCCAACCAAATTCCCTTCGGACATTCCAAAATTCGAAGGGAAGAGCGGTGAAGACACAGGCGACCCTGTAACCACATTCCATTTGTGGTGCTCATCTAACTCCCTTATCGATGACTCGATTAGGTTGAGACTCTTTCAATGCACCTTGACTGGTAATGCGACCAAATGGTATATAGAGTTGCCAGGGGGCAGCTTTACATCTTTCGCTGACTTAGCCAATATTTTCTTAAACCATTTCCAGTTGCCTGTTCGTTATGATGCCGGAACTGAACTTCTGGCTACTTTTCGTCAAGATAAGGCAACTCACATCTCTGACCATATTCAGGAATGGAGACGGAGAAAGAGGCTCATTAAAGCCGAAATCCCTCCGGAGTACCGTCTCGAGTGGTTTTTGAAATCTTTACAACCCGAGATCTCCAAGGATGTCTCCATGTCTGGGGTCTATTCTGAGGAGCAAGCCATTTTTAGGGCCCAACAATTAGAATTGATCTACTCTCAGTCTGGGATCCTACAAAAATACTTGCCAGATGCTCCTGGGTCTAAGGTTGACGTAGCTAAGTCGAAGCCAGGTCCCCACGCGGATGGTATCGTTGGGTCGGTAGACACAACTACCGTGAACTTGTTGAACCAATTGCAGCAGTTGTCCTTACAAACTGCTTCTAACAACCAAGTCACATCGTCTAATCCCTCGGCTTCCCAAACTTCTTCAATTAATGCCGTCCAATCTGATAACCCCAAAGGAAATCAAAATTCCAATGGGAAAAATAAAGGACGAGGTAAGAAAAAGAACCAGGATGGGAAGCCTGATGCAAATAAGTCCGGCAACAACACTGGTGGTGGTAGAAATGAGTCTAGAAAGAAAGTCAAGTTTCCATGCAAGTTGTGCAGTGGAGACCATTTAACTCATCTCTGCCCTAAGATTGAAGACGCTCAGCGCTTGTTAGGACAGCAAGGGACTTCTAGTTCTCAAGCTGTGTTAACTAACCCTTTTCCCCAAGGGCAGCAACTTCTTGCTGGCGCGAGTTCAAATCCTGGTACCTCCGCAGGGGGCAACCAGGAAGGGGACAAGTCGTCAAATGTTTTCATGATGGGTTCTCACGCTAATGTGGCCACACGATCACACGATTATGGTGAAGGTGAAACTTCCAAGGGTAAATCAGTTCCCGAAACTAACAACCCACTTCATATTGAGCGACCTTCTGTTGAGACTATACCTCGGGTACCGAAAGGTTCCGCTAAATGCGCGACTATCAACCCTAATATTAGGGCAGCCCAAAATTACTCCATTGTTGAGGATCTGGCTCAGAGTCCATGTGCTATGTCCACTTTAGAGGTTCTCCAGTAATGTCCTGCTCAAAGAAGTGTCTTGCTATCGGCAATGGGGGCAGTGGATCCAAGTAACTCCTTAGCTCTCACCTTTGATATGAATAATGTCAAAAAGAGACTTCCTCATCACATGGCTTTCCAGATAAAGTCTACCTACCAGAAAACGAATATTTTTTGAACAATTATAGATGAGGGAGCTTCCACGTGTGTCATGTCTATGTCATGCTGGAAGGCCATTGGATCACCTTCGGTTGTTCCTTCACCCACCGTCTTGACTGCATTTGATGGTCATTCTCATAAGCCGCATGGGATTATCCCGGCCTTTCCTATATGTGTTGGGGGGAAGGTCGTCAATATTGAAGTCGAAGTCATAGATGCTAACCTAGACTATAATCTCCTATTAGGAAGCAACTGGGTATACGAAATGGACACCATTGTTTCGACCCTGTTTCGTGTCATTTGCTTTCCTCATGAGGGGAAAATCGTTAAGGTTGATCAAATGGATTATTGTCCAGTCGATCCTCAAGTAAG
Source organism: Pinus tabuliformis (assembly GCA_031772625.1). Classification (NCBI taxonomy): domain Eukaryota; kingdom Viridiplantae; phylum Streptophyta; class Pinopsida; order Pinales; family Pinaceae; genus Pinus; species Pinus tabuliformis. The sequence continues at coordinate 530,271,986 of CM062814.1, forward strand.
CTCTGACTCTACTATTCCTTTAGTGGGTAACCCCCATCTGCCTATTGAGAATCTAGGAGTCGGGATGTACTCTTCATTGATGGGTACATTTAATCTTCCCCCTCCTACAGCTGGAATAGATACAATTTCATCCTCCAGGGACCCTTTACAGAGAGAGTTTGTTCAAACTCCTTATTTTTCGGATCCTGGAACCTTAGCTTCATCTGTGACCACACCAGATGACGACAAGGCGGGTGGAATAGAATCTCTTATGTCTGCAGTAGAGCTTAGATGTGAATCTATCGATAACTCTGCAGATAACCATTCTACTACTTCCTCTGGGAAAGAGATAGATGGTGATGTGGCTCATTTTCAGACCCTTGATTCCACCTCTGCATCGGATTGCTCGGATATTGTTTTTCCATCGGATGAAGCAATATTCAAAGCAATGACGGCTGTAGATCAACCTTTGGACGATCTACATCGTTGGTCATGTTTTCATTCCCCTATGCATGAAGTCGAATCTCGGTCCTCCAATTTGACTAGCGATGTTTGTACGGTCCCTTTGGCTCCAACACAGTTATTCGCCGAAGGAAGTATATTGATTGGTTCGATAATTGTACCTATAAACATCCCTAGGAGTAAGGTGGTGGAGCCCCCTGACGGGCTCTACCTCAGGAAGTGCTTTGCTTAGCTTTGGCCAAGCAATGGCTTCTTTGTACTTTATGTATATTTGTACATATATCATCGAGAGTTTTTTATATCAGCACTTTTTGGTCTGTTGTGGCAGGTGTTGATGGATGACTTGGTCTATTTTGGGTTCGCCGATGGTGCTAGTCGGCACACTCGGAATCTCGCTTCCGCAGCTTGGGTACTTTATTATCCAACTGGTCAATTGATGGTATCAATAGGCGTATGCATCGGTCCTACTTCAAACAATATGGCTGAGTATACTTCCATTATTAATTTATTATCTGAGGCAATCTCTCATGGGATCGACTCGTTGGTAGTGTATCTTGGTTCTCAATTGATAGTGTCTCAATTAAATAACATTTATCGGGTAAGGGATCCATCTTTATATCGCTAGTATTTAAGGGTGAGGTTGTTGCAAAGATCATTTACTTATATTAATTATTTGCACATAATTGGTTAGCTGATTCTATCGCTAATCAGGCATTAGACTGGCACATCAATCATTCATCATAATAAAATCAAGCATCAAAAAGTCAAACTGTATATATATATATATATATATATCATAAAGCGTCTCGAGTGTACATATGTGTGTCCAAAAATATACAAAATTGGGACTCAAATGCCCATAATCATGTCCGGCATATCTAATGCCTCGGCTCAGGATGAGCGTCTAAGTATGTAACTATCGCATTGGCCACATGCCGAAAAGTGCGAACCCAGTCACGTGGCATGCCAACCACATGACGCTGCATATCCTCAGGAAGGTCCTCTATGGCGGCCATCGGTACTCGGCAGCTCAGTCTCGCCAAGTGTCGTTGGACGTTGTTTAGAGTCCGTTCTGTATCAGCAGCCGCCTCTTCGGCTCCTCGGCCGCGCCGTCCATGCCGCGGGAACCCATCTGGTCGTACTGGCCCAATGTCTGGAACATGATCATCATATCAGTCATTTGAATCTCATCAAAAATATTTTTCAAAATTCATTATTATATTTGAAAAATCCAAAAAAAAATCATAAAATCAAAAAAATTCTTACCAATCTCGCCCCATGCTGCGTTCGGTGGTAACACTAGATCAGGATCTCCTCGGAAATCCAGCCCAGCATAGGGGTAGTCATCCACGGCGATGATCTGCTGATCCCACCAGGTGAAGAAGTCATCATCGAAGGCAGTCCTTGGGACCTCCCCACCCCCCAGACGTTTCATCAGATCAGCCCACTGGCCCATGCATGGATCGCGTGGGGTGCTGATGGAAACTGCTACCCTGGGGTGGAGTGCGGGAACCTTCTCGAAAAAGAAAGTGCACAGGATAGTCCCGTATCCAAAGTTTTTGGTCTGTCCCCTCCTGATAGAAGTGAGCTGGCTCTTCATGTTGGCCAGAAGAGGAGTACACCAGTCGAACACAGTAGTGAGATAGTCAACTGCCATGCTCATGGTTAGCCATGACGCCTGATGCAGAGAGGATGATCCGTTCACTCGAGCTATGGTGAACAGGATTATCCTAAGTGATAAACTCGCCACATGTGTGATGGAAATCTGGCTCCCAACCTTCTTGGGATGTCTCGTGCAGTATATCTGTACATAGTCCTCTATCATGAGGCTACTCCGTGTCCTGCCCCGGGAATGTACTACCTCTCCCCTTCGGGAAAGGCCCGTGATAAAATAGATATCCTCCACTTCTACCCTGAGCAGCATCTGATCAATCATAAAGGCTTCCTCCTCGACGTCCCAATAATCAATGAGCATCTCAAGCAGACGCGTGTTCGCTTTCATATTCGGCAGTTTGAAAAATTTAAGCAAACCGCATCCCCATAGGGCATCTAAAGCTTCTGGATTGTTCATAACTTCATTATCCACCGCTGCATGCTCTCTTTCACGCCACGTGACAGGAATTCTGAGAAAAAAATGATTTGTAACCATTAGTTTTTGTTTAAAAATGGTTTGCGGCATATACGCGGGTCCCTGTGCACACAGTCGCGTATAGGGCCCGCGTGTACGCGGGTTTCATATTACCAACCCGCGTATACGCCGCGGGGAAATTTTTGACAAAAATTCAACGGTGAAACATTAATCAAAAATCTTAAAACCAGTCACAATCAATTGCAAGCTAAGTATAAGAGTTACCTGGAGGTTTTTGACAAATTTGAATGGTTGAATTTGGCTGTGGGAATTTTGCTCCTTTTGCTCCAAATCCTTTGCTCTCAAACTCAAATGGTAAAAATGGTGAGTCCAAAATTTCTTTTTATAAGTTTTGAAAATGCAAAATTTTTTCAAAATTTTATTTTGTTTGGCCTCATGTGACTTACAACTTGGGAGATTGGAATGTCGAGATTGGTTTGTTTTTCAGGACATTTTGGACGATTTTCAGTTTCGAGACGGTTCCATGACTGCTGACCCGTCATGGCAGGTATCGTTTTCTCACTGGCATATAGGTTAGGGACACCATTTTTCCATTGCATTATGCATACTAGCCTCCATTTGCCGATACATCTGCCATAGGGTCGATCCCATCGTGTTATGGTTCATAAGCCATCTTCACTCGCCGATTCTTTAAATCATGACACGATGGTAGATCCATCCTTTACATGGGCATCGTAGTTAGCACCTCATTAACATTTGTTGCCCATGCTGCTCCGATTTGAGTAGGCTCGGGAGTCCTCTGTAGTTCCGCCATGACTTATGCGTTGAAGACTCATTCTTCTTAGCTTCTCCGCTTTGTTCTGGCCTTATACCCTAGAGGCTCCTTTGTGTTGAGTTGTACTACTGCATTGCATGTTGACCACTTGCACCTTTTGGCCTAGAGCCAGCTTCACTTGGACTCGTGTTTAAGCAAAATTTTGACCATGACGATTGCAAAATCAACCTTGCATACCTTTGACTTCTACAGCTTGACACACCTTGACCCATGGAAGGAACATACCTTTGAGTGTCACTGACCAGTTTTCACCTCCCTGCATTGAGCATAGGAACGTTCCATTCCCAGGAACTAGATCATCTGTTTCACCGGCACTCGTTCTTTCCACTGTACCATAGCATTCTTTTATTCTTTTTCCGGCTTAACAGAAAAAGACAAAAAAATAAATATTCCAAAAAAGAGCGGGAATGGGATAGTATTTCCATTTATTGTTGGCAGCTAGAGTCAGTCATGTCGCCCTTGAACAAAGCACTCAAAACAAAGTCTCCTCCATGTGGGTGGGATTTAGTTTGACTTAGGTACGCCTTAACCTTGTTATTGAGTCAGTTCTCCCCCGATTGGTTATCTCTTCCAATCATATGGAGGGTTCGTTCGTGCCTCCTGCATGGCGAACTTATACAGAGTCATCATATGCTGCCACATAGTCACATTGAGTCGTGCTTTTGTTCAAGGGAAGTTGGCCTGCGTCAGCCTCTCTGTGGTGTCTCTTGACTCATTTTTCAGTCGGCCATCCCTGGTTGTCAGTGTCATGTCTATCATCACATCAGCTATATTGGTCTTTTACTCGTGCCGGTTTGAGAAGGTCCCCATTGACTTCTTGCTGGCGCGTCTTGTCCTTATCGACGACGACATCTTGCTTTGAGGACAGGCCTAGAGCCGCACCCTGGCCCTATTTTCATTATTGATAGGTCACCTTGTGCTCAGCATCGATCAGTATCATGGGTCTTTGACTGAGTGGTTTCCCTTGTGTTCGACATCAGCTTACATTATCACACATTGGGATTCGTGCAGTACATTGGTTTCCATTTGACCCTATTGGTGGATACCTCGCCTCTATGTCATCTTTCATTATTGGTTGGTTCAGAGGGTTTCTATCGTGCGCTAGCCACATCTTGTGTACGCCGGAAACGTACTTCGGTTCGGTTACTACATCTCTTTCGTCTGATTTCTTCCACATTATTGGCCTACGAGTTACACTCGCGCTAGATTGATGAAGGATGCCTTAATGCCTTCCTTCTAGCGGATCTTTCCCTATCGACTCCGACTCATTTCTCTGGGGCAAAGATCTAGAGTCCATTTGGCATTACCTTGGGGTTTGCAGTAATTAGTGGCAGATCCTTCACTATCGACAGTGGGAAACCATCATTGTCTCCTGATCGATAGATTCTTACAGGTGTTCGACTCCAGCTCATCTATTCACACTTGTTAGATTGTACTGGGTACCTTGACGCTCATTATCATTATCGGTGAGTAGTCTCGCGTTTGTTAATGGTATACATCAATGACCGGTAATCAAACGATTTCTCACATGGTCGACTTCAGATCATTTATTCCCATGGTGTAGAAATGTACCACGGCGGTCGGTGAAGACCTCAGGCTGTATCAACATTCATTGGTTCACTTGACAGTTGCTCCTGTTGCTGCTCGTTGATACCACTCCACTTTATATGTTGCAGTCAGTCATGGCGACATTCTATATGTTGGCACCTAAGTTTTGCAGTGTAGTACCATCCTATTCCATCATGTTCAGTTGGTACCTTTTGGGATCAGTCTTTGATATCAGTGATCCGTTGCATCTTTCAGCATCATTGACAGTCTTATATGTGATATTCAGACATGTACTTGTTCATCATGATCAGATGATCCATTATGTATCTTTCAGTCATTTATACTTGTATACTTAGTGGATCCGCTTGTACTTGATATGTGGACATGCTTTACTTTTTCTGAGCATGGGTATGCCCGCCTCAGACAGTGTTTCTTTCTGATCTCCTTTGGTGGCTTGGCAGGCTGAATTCTGGTGAAGTCCTCCTCGGTTTTTGACAGACTTCCTTTCCATGTACTCGCATAATATATTTTGGCCATCATGTACCCCTTCTGACCTCATATATTAGGGGGCATCTGTTGTAGCTCCAAATCTCACTCTTATGGTTTGTGATGCTGCACTCATGGCCTAGGGCAACCCCTCCTTCCAGACCTGGTCCTAAAATTTAAAAACAAGTGTTTTATCCCTTATACGCGACATTTCCCTGAGTTAAACGTGTGTATACGCGGGTAGGCATATACCCAACCTGCGTATATGTATTAAAACACTTAAAAAAATATAAAACTCCTTATTTTCGGGTGGAGATCACGGGTTTTACCTGTCGATCACCTGTTAGTGCCCGTGGCCCAACTGTTCCCAACCAACTTCCAACTAAAAAACTACTTTGGGAGAGGTATAAAAAGACCTCAAAGGGAAGGCCTAAAGGAGGAGATAATAGAGAGAAAGGTTATTATGCTGAGATTTTTCCCGTGACCGGGTTTGAAGTCCCTTTTGCCTTCTGCACTTCCCTCATTTGTACCGGAAACCCTTGTTTCCTTGTGTGTTGATGTTCATCCATTACTTGTGACATCATGGAGAGAGTCATGGAAGGAGTTTGTTAAAGGCTTGAGGCTGGAACGGATCCGGAAGGAAGCCTTGCTTGGAGCCTGCTGAAGGTGACTCAGGTGAAACCATTCCTTTTTATGTATTTTATTTGTCTATAATAAAAGAAACACATGTATTGGTTCCCGAAATGAATTCTCTTTATGTTAATGATATTCATGTTTATAATTCATATGTAGATGGTTGTTTGGATTTCATAACTAACTACCTTTATTTATAACATGAAGATGGTTTCTTTATAAGGTTTTGTCCATATACTATTGTGTTCTTTGGAATTGGTTGTTTTGCAGGACAAAAGAGAAGAAGGGAACTCCAAGAAGGGTTTGGACCCTAAGGGCCTTCTCAAACGTAGGACCTAAGGTACGTACCCCTTTACAATAGAATTTTCTTATAATAGCATAATGGCTATGTGAATGTCTGTTTCTTTGAATAGATAACTTTCAGTCTGCTAGGGTTTCAACCCAAAAATCCCTAGGGGAACAATTCCCTTCAAACACCATGGTCTATTTTCCATTCTCGGAGTACTAGGAACAAAAGAATTTGCATATGATGTAGAGGTTATAGGAGATTGGATAGTTGAAGAAGTTTCCCCTGTAGCACTACTAATTACAATACTAGTTGATTGTGAAAGAGGAATGTGAATGGAAGGAATCAAAGGATGATAAGAGGAAGGTAAAGGAGAATGAGAAGAAGAAGCGGGATCGACAGAAGGAGTATGAGGTGGGGAAGATGATGTAATCTCACTAGCCGAAGGTTGAGTATCTGGAGTATTTTTATTTTTCCGATGAGTGGGTAATGGAAAATAAAAAGGATTCATTCCACTTTTTTCACTCCTATATCTATTTAAAATTCTAGAATATTATAGAGATGAAGTAACACTTCCTTTAGATAAATCAGTTTGAGCAGGTTTTTCTCTAGAAATTGAAATTCCTTCCAGTCTCTGAATTAAAGTTTGCACTTCAGGGGACTCTGTAGGTGATTCTGTAGAAGTTTGACCAACTAAATTTGGGAGTGAGCTAGGAGATTTAGTGATTGTTTGAGAAACCTCAAATCTATGACTAGGAGATTTAGAATGTGATCTTGAAGTTGATGGAGACTTTGAGGAAAACTGACTCTTAGAAAGACTTTTGCTTTTGGGATGTGACTTTGTTTCCATTCATAGTCTGAAAGGCCTCCTTCTAGCATAAAAAATGTTGATGCCCTGAGATGTCAGCATCAACATTAGGGGAAACCATCCGGTCGAGACCTTAGAGCAAATCCTTTTCTATTTGAGATAATGGCTCCGACTGGAATTATGGGACCAGTTTCCCTTTATGTGAAATTATGTTAAATGAATTTAATAAAAGTATAAAGCTCTAATATAACTAAAAATTGAAAATAAAGTTTAATAAACTTATTATCTATCCCGGGAATGTTGTTTGTATATGTGATTAGAGAGATATCATAATTAACATGACAATGTAGGTTATCGTGCAACTATGAGGTTAAAGCAGAGAAAGATGACTAATTTAATTAAATAGTTAATTAAACTTGCTTATGAATTCATCACATAAATGAGATCTTGTTGTTCATACATATAATTTATGATTTCAATCTAACATGTCAATAGTGATAATGCACGATTGCTTAAGCACATATATTATGAACAAAATAAAATTTCCATTCAACTCTAAAAAAATAATAACAAAAGGATAATAGTACCCGATATATCATTGCTTTTCTCATGAGAAAAATGGTGATGGTTCAGCTATATATTAAGAAAAATCTGAGTTACAATAGTGCAACTTAAGCCTTCTTTCAAAAATTCAGAACCCCTTCGCCTATCTCAGAGAGGGGATTTATAGTTTCATGATGAAATAAAAATATAGAAAATACAATAACAACTTCAGGTAGTTTCAACAAACGTATCCAAAATAAACAAAAAGGGACAAATTTAGAATCTGTTGCAACAAATTATCTAAGCCTGGGAGGAAGATTGTCCTCTGATTCGTTGTTGCAACTCATAGATATCTACCATATTATTTAACTCAGGTGGAGACTTTGGTTGTAGTCACATTTGGCTGATGAAGATAGCATCTCTCAATGCTAGCAGAATTTGAGTGGTGGTATTTTATAAACATCAGAGGAACAACCACTGACTGTGTGGTTTGACCAAAAATTGCCAATGACTTTCCAAGTTAATTTTGGTTAGCTTATCTATAACCTCGGCTCGCTTTTTGGAGGATTCTTGCCACATTTTAGTAAGTAGTTTGATATCAGGCAATGTTCCTTCAGGACAATTTGATATGAGATTGGATTGAAACAAGTTATCACTAACTGCTTCAATGAGATTATTTGAAATATCCCTTGCATGAAATATTGCTGCTTCCGCTTGCTTGAGGCGAACTTCCCATTCTCTAAAAACAATGTCTTTGTGTGATTCTTAAATTTTGGGAAGATTAGCCAATCTTCCATCTACGCTTTCTTGCCATGTCAAGAAACCAAAAAATTTCTCTTCTATGTCCTCAAAGTAAGTCTTGACATCTGATAGTTGGTCTACCAGGGTACTAGTTGTTCTGCATTAATCATGAATATTTTCCAATTTATGGAAAAATACAATATGTTGTTGAGCAAGAAGAGTATTCAACTCTTTTTCTTCCTTCTTAAATATTTTAATTCAGGATTGACACTTAGATGTTCAATCCTTCTTTGCAGCTCTTGAATTTTAGAGTCTCGGGCATGTAAATCAACATCATACTAAACTTGGAGTGAGTTAAACCTGTTCTGGAGCTCTGTGACCTATCCTTTTCAATGTTCTGCTACCTTTTGTTTCTCAGCTTCAATGCTTTGTTCTAATAACACATTCTTTTCTTCTTTTTCCTTCAGCAATTGTTGCACCTCTGCTACTTTGTCCATAGTAGCTGAAGCGTAGGCATCCATAAATTGGGTAAGTATACCCATTTCCTCTGTAGGAGTTTCCACATAACCATTCCACAACACCTCAAAAGATGTGTTTCCAAAAACAAGAGCCTAGGATTGGTCAAGTTTTCTTTTCGTCCTCTCCCTTCTAACCACAACCTTGTGCTGAGGGTTGTTAAAGATATCTAGTGGAGGAATTTCTTCAATTCTTAACACAACCTAAAAAGAAGGGAAATTTGGTATAATTTAAACATATTTATCCTCAAAAGGCTTCCCTGAAATCATTGTTTTTATTAGAGTCTGTTCAAGGCTTTTAGAAGTTTCTTGAATCTTCTCCTATGGATGAGTTTTAATAACTTGACGATCATCATCTTTACCATTAAGAGCGTGATTATATTGTTCCCAAATTTCTTCCAGTCTAGGACCAGGTACAAAATCCTCTGCTTGAGAATAGGAGGAGGTGAATGTTTCTCTTCACTGAGAAGCACTAGAACATTGCGTAGAACCAACAATTAGAACATCTTCAAGAACTATCGTCTCTTGAGGAATCCATAATGAATCCATAAGCAGATTTAGTAGCCTTGAGGCCCTGTACTAAGTAAAATTAATCATTTATCTGGGAGTTAATTGTTGTTCTTCTTGTTTCACAACCATTGAATAAGTATAATCCTTCTCAAATAAATCGTCAAACTATCTGGCTCATGGGAAATTTGCCTAATGCTTGATGCAGCTGTAATCTTTTTAACAATTTGATGAGGGTCATACTGTCTGTTAGGAATAGTGGGGAAGTCGGGCTCTTGAATGGAGTTAATTTCAATGACTGCATGCATGTAGTTATCTAAGGCATATATACCACATTGGATAGGGAAAATAGACCATACCTTCTTATTGGATTCTTTTAAAACTTTAGAGATATTGTTTCCTACGATCTCATAGGAAATCTCTCTGGAAAGAAGTTTGTCAGGAATGAATATAGGTAACATATGTGGGTAATCTAAACTCCCATAGACTCTAACATAGGTGAAAAATTCTTCTCTGAACCAATTTCCTACTCGGAGAAAGTCAATTTCAGCTTCTAGAGATACTCGTGGAGCCCTTTTATAAAAAATAATTTAGTAAATGGGTAGCATGACTCCATGACAAATTTTGTAGAAATGTGGTAGATATTTGGAATCCCAAAGAATATCATGGTAGATGTGAATAGGGGTTGGGTCTTCTAGGGTCCACTTCCAACCCATAGAGGAAAAGTCCATGGTGAAACACAAGGCGTCCATGATATAAGCGCTCATGTAAAAGGGGGGAATTATGTTCTCAAAGACTTTGTGCTTACTTCTAAAAGAGAAGATATGGTTGGCTAGGTTATCTAAGATAATATTACCCAATTAATGATAAAAACTTATGAAGCCCCATCAATAAGTGTTACCCATTGATCAATGAATTTTTTAGTATTAGGTTGAGAAAAAAGTATACACATCATAGCAACTATATGGAAATAGGGACCGGAAAGGGAATCCACAGAATACTTACCAGTTTCCCCTCACTTGTGTTCGTTAAGGTCCCTCCTCCATCCTCTAATTGGCTATGATGTGTGATCATGTTCTTTCATAAATTCTTCAACAACTTTCTTGTCATATTTACATTGTGCTTCGAGAAAATGGTACATCCTCCTCAAGTATTCATCGAGAAACGATTCGATGAATTTTTTCTTATTTTTGATAATATGCCTGTTAGAAATGCTTAAATTGTCTACAACCCACCGAACGATGTTTGTATAAGGAAGAATTTTATGCCTGGCTACAATCCTGTGAAAGAAGGAATTAGCCACATCATTGTAGGCAATGTTTGAGACAAGAGTAGAGTTGTCAGCAGTTACTGTCCTTTGCATGACCCTGGGTCCTTCATATTCAAACAGTTTATACATGGATTCCCATGAGGATTGTCCAGAACCTTTTGAATAGGTTGTATCAGAGAAAAACCTTGGTGTAGCATTCTTATCTTTAATGCTTTCAATTAGAGGAGTGGAAGATTGTTGTTGCCCTGTGGATTTCTTCTTTCCCTTTTTTGCTTTTGACATATCTTCAAGGTTACGGTGGTCGGGACTGGCATGTAGGCGAAAACATAGGAATGAGCAAACAACTTTTACTCTCAAAGGACTTAGCACAAAATGAGGCTTTACAACAAAAATCTCTTCTTTAAAGAAAATCTTGATAAAATCAAACTGCAATGAATGAATGTGTTTATAATTTCGAAAATAATAACTTCTCCACTTTCAAACATTAAGTGCAGAAACATGAAGTTACATGGGTTTTCACAATCAGCATATCAAAGGTTAACTATCAGAGAAATCACTTGGATGGATGCATTGAAAATTTAAGATAATTCGAACTTCCGATATATGAGAGTTCCGATAAAGTAACTTCCATGATAGACGTCAGAGGAAATGATTTGATGGAAAGAGGCAGGAAGCGACATTAGGGAAGTCATATCAGAGGTGGTGTATTGGGGGTTTTAGGAACAAGCTTCCAATGTAAAAGTTATGATGGAAGGCTTTAATTGGAATATCAAAGATATCGACGATGAGGGATATCAGAGATAAAGTGTATCATAGGTCTGAGATATTGGAGGTGTCACATATTAAAATTTATGATAAAGGTGCACGTGACTTGTGATAAATGTTAATAAAATCCTTTTTGTGTTTTTTTTAATAAAGCAACCATCGGGAGGAAGTCATATCGAAGACGGGTTTTATCGTAACTTTCTCAAAAGGGAACTTACAATATAACATAGATCCGATGGAATTCTTCTGATGGAGCTTTGACTTTGTGAGCATGACTTATCGGCACTTATTTTTATCGTAAGTTCTTGAAAGGTGCAGCTCCGATATATGGGTTCCTATAAAGGGACAACCTTCAAGCCTATCAAATTTTTATAACAAATCCAAAAATGACCTAAATTTATTGAAATTTTGAAGAATTTTATTAAAAGAAAAGAAGGGTCCCAATTATTTATTAATAACTAAGTAAAAATAAATGGGTGGTTGTTGAATACTACAACATAACCCAACACGACAATAATGGTTGGAGTATATCATGCTTGGTTTGTTGAAGACACCTTGTAATTAGTTAAACAACTACATGAGTTACCAAAAATCACTAAATAACACATTAATAAATATAACCTCATTGACAAAATTTTAGTGGAAAATCATGTTGAGGCCTATATTAAATCCATTCGACTTCTAAATTTTGAGAGAAAGATTTATTTTTCTAACTAATTGCTTTACCTTCTAATGGAGGAAATTTAGTAGGTTTTATAATTACCCATTCATTCCATCCACAACTAGTAGGAATTTGAAAAGGCTTTCTCAAACAAGTTTGAGAATTATCATAATCTTGACCACTTGCATTGTAGTTAACCAAGCTAAATATCAAACCTAAAGAAATATTTGTGATTTTAAAACCAAATTTCAAACATTATATTTATGTATCATGAAAGTAGTAGACCTCCAATTTACTTTCTATGGAGTTTTACTCTAATGCATTTGATTATGCCATGGCTCTCCTCATAAAGAGAGTTGAGACCCATACCTGATAGGAACCTATAATGAAGCCATTAAATATAAAATAAAATGTCACCTCTTTAATTAACACCAGTATTAAATGTAGCCCATGTATGTACCATCCAACCAAATGATAATACAAACAAAATCTTCACATTATTGTAGTGGGATACTAATGCAACTACAAACACAAGTATTATTCACCCAAATATTGAATGTATACAAAGAGTCTTGTGAAAGTGTGCTAATGGATTTGTTAATTTTACAAAGAAAAAACTATTGAGGGACCCTAAATAGGTATAGGCTTTATGTGTAATAGAAACAATTTAACACTAATTATTTTGGAATTCCATGGCTAAAAATTATTCCACTCTAATAAACAGTCAAGGTGGCCTTAATGACATAGGCATGGAATTCATGTGTATATCACCAAGAACCCCTCTAAGTACTATTTTCCCAAATGATAATACTAACAAAATTGTGGCATTATTGTAGTGGGCTACTAATGCAACTACAAACATGAGTAGTATTCACCCAAATATTGAATGTATGTAGAGAGTCTTGCAAAAGATTGTTAATGAATGTTTTAATCTACAAATAGAAAACTATAGAGCGGCCCTTAATAAGTATAGGATTTCAATGTAATGGAGGAAATGTTGATCCTAATTATTTTTGAATACCACAACTAAAATCAATTCTACTCTAATAAACAATCAATGTGGCCTTGGTGACATAGCCATGGAATTCATGCATAGATCACAAAGAACCACACAATGAAAAATAATGCCCACAATTCCCAAGTGCTTTAGAACTTTTTACATTGTGAAGGAATGATGGAAGTAATCAATCAGATATGGAGCTCGAAGATTTATCCTCTAAGTTTAATATTAAATATATTGGCTCTACAAATTTTATGATGGTCATGGAAACTAAAAAAGATCGTGTAAAAAAGAAACATTTGTTTAATGAGAGGAATATGTTGATACAATATTACAAAAGGTTTAATATGAGAATATGTAAAGTAATAAAGGTTCCTATATATGTAAGATGATATCCCAAGACATAAGAAATAATGGACATGTCTTTTTTTCCTTATGCAAGTGTTCTTTGAAGTTTGATGTAGGTTATGTTGTATAATATGCAATATATTGTCCATGTGGAAATTTGTAGAAAATACATATCAAAATTAGGGAAGGATCACTAAGTAGCTATAAAAAGGGACTTTAAATATTTGCATGGATATTAAAATTATATAATTAGCTACCAAGGAAGACCTTGATTGAGAAAAGTGATAAATGTGCAAGGTTTTTTAGATGTTGATTAGGTTGGAGATCTTGATCATATGAGATCTACAATCTATAAAAAAAAAATTAACCTATTCGATGGAGGAATCAAATGGAAGAGAAAGATTGAGCTACAATTATACTTTCGACTATAAAATATGAGTACATAGTAGCCACTCATGTGAGTAAAGATTATTTATGGTTGAGAGATTAAGGATAGATTGTGGCAGTAAAAGATAGATTTCCATATAACCCTACTTGTCATGTTCAAACTAAGCATATTGATGTGTAGTCTAATTTTGTTAGAGATATAAGGTTGAAAATAACAATGTGTGGTTGGAGAAGGTTGATACCTTGAAGTATGTTGTAGAATCATTGATGAAGCTTATTACTGTTAAGAAATGATTTTGTTGGTGTAGAGAATCAATGGGGATATCTACCCTTAGTAGTTGATTTTATGAATGCCTAGTTCCCACTATTTTGCAAACTATTGAAAAACTATGGATTATTGAATATGTGTTGCATTATTTGAACAAGACTTTACATCCTGGCACAACCCACTTTTGGTTCATTTTTTGTGCTTTTTTGGCTAATGGTTTCATCACATTCTAATTTTAAGCTCATCAAGGATGATAAAGTGGACAAGGATGACCTAATCACTCATTTTGATGTGGTTCATTATAATATTCCCTTAGAAGATGCTATCCAAGTTCTCTAAGAGGTTACCGACCCTAAAACTACCAAACCTGTGGAAGTTTTCCTTCGCTCAATATTCTTTAGCTCCCAAGGAGAAAACTACAAGAAAGTCACTTGTGTTGCTATGGGCTCTTTTCTCCTATTGTAGCTAATATATTGTGGTGAAGTAAAATTATAAGTGCAGACACAAACAAATTCCTCTAGCCCGATGATGGGTCTAGCCACAACAGATACATTCTATGGAAGATTTCCTTAGGTTAGAACCAATTAAGAGGGCCTAACTCTTAGTACACTTATCCCATTTGATGATGTCCTTGCTTGCTTGCTCCAGCTATCTCTCGCTTCCTTCTTCAAGCACCTGAAACAAGTAAACAACAGCAAACAACAACCGTGATAATAGACAAATTGTAATTCAACCTACTTAACAAGTCAAGAAACATTAAGCCATGAATATGTAAGATGAAAAAATATGTAGGAAATCAATCGATAGTTGCATATATTGATATCAAAGAGAGATTACAACCATTGTCTTGACGTTGTAGTTCTCCTCTGACAAGACCAGGTTCCCACACACTTCTGCTAGCATTCCATGATGGCCTCAATCAACAATAGTTTTAAGACTCTTCCCTTTAGTGTAGGTTTTAACCCTGTACAAAAATTACTTGCATACGAATTCTAAAACACAGAAAATAAACAATGCGAGAGCATAACACATATACACAGATATTTTCCCCTGGATCCCAAAACCAGACTACCAGCTTGATTTTTCATTATGTTCCTTTTAATTTTACAATACATATTTATACATGTCGAAGCATCCAATACCATGGATCGAAAACCATCGCATCCAAAAGCATGGACCGAAAACCATCGCATCCAAAACCATGCGCGAAAATCATGCACAAAACCATAGGTGGGTCCGCCCAACCTAACATAGGGTCCAAAACCAAAATTTTCCGGGGCGCTGCCCCAGACCCCATAGAGTGGGGTTACCTGCATCCCTCAAACCCTCGCTACGCAATCAACGCAATGAAGGGGGGGCTCTGCCCCCCCTCTAACCCCCCGGTTAACTACATGGGATAGTCGTGGAAAGAAAATAACACAACCCAACATTCTCCCACTTATTGTTTTCTTTCCACAGGGGACCACAAGAGAGCTTAGTCATTTATCCAGCCCTACAATGCCCATTGTTTCTCTACACCAAGAGAACTTCTCAGAGCTCACATATTTTGTCAATGCATCTGCAGTATTCTTCAAAGTTTCCACCTTTACCAGCAACACCTTTTTGCCTTCTATCATATCCCTCACAAAGTGATACTGAACATCAATGTGCTTTGTCTTTGAATGATATGCAGGGTTCTTTGCCAAGAAAATTGCACTTTGTCTGTCACAGTCTATCCTTATAGCTTCGTGTACTAACACCATACTTGAACACAATCTCTGCAACCAAACTGCTTCCTTGCTTGCATGAGTGGCTGCCATGTATTCTGCCTCTGTAGTTGATAATGCCACTACAGATTGTTTCTTACTCATCCAACTGACTGCACCTCCAAATAGTTTAAACACATACCCACTTGTAGATCTTCTCTGATCTAGATCTCCAGCCTAGTCTGCATCAACAAAGCCACAAATATCCAATACTCTGTCCAATCCTGGTCTTCCTTGGTAGCACAAGCCATAATCACTAGTGCCACGCAAATACCTAAAAACCTGCTTCACTACTGTCCAATGCTCCTTTCCTGGTTTTTAACATAAACCTGCTCAATACTCCCACTGCATGTGCAATGTCTGGTCTAGTACAGACCATTGCATACATCAGGCTACCGACTGCACTTGCATATGGAACACAGGACATGTCCTCTTCCTCTTCTTGTGTCTTGGGACACTGTTCAGTAGATAGCTTTACACCTACAGGAATAGGAACCTTCACCAGTTTACTATCCTGCATATTAAACCTTTGTAGTATTGTCTCGACATACTTCCTCTGGTTTAACCAGAGCTTCCTCTTTTCTCGGTTTCTTTTAACTTCCATGCCCAAAACATAGTTTGCAACACCAAGATCTTTCATGTCAAATTTGAAGGACAATTGGGTCTTCAAATCCTGGATAATTTCTTTGTCATTTCCAACCAGCAACATATCATCCACATACAAGACCAAATAAATAACACAGTCACCAATTAATTTAAAATACACGCAGTGACCTGCTTTGCTTCTGGTGAAGCCAAGTCCCCGTATAAATGTATCAAATTTCTGATACCACATCCTTGGTGACTATTTTAACCCATACAAAGACTTCTTTAACTTGCATACCAGTTCTTTCTTACCCTTCACCACAAAACCTTCAGGTTGCTTCATGTAGATCTCCTCTTCCAGATCCCCGTGAAGAAATGTTGTCTTCACATCCATCTATTCTACCTCAAAATCAAAAGCAGCAGCAACAGATAACAGTAATCTAATAGAAGTTACCTTGGCAACAGGAGAAAAAATATCACCAAAATCAATTCCCGGCACCTGGGAATAACCTTTTGCTACCAACCGAGCTTTGTATTTCTCCACCTTTCCTTCTGCATTTGTCTTCTTCTTAAACACCCATTTGTTGCCAATGGGTTTCCTTCCAGCTGGCAACTCCACCAGATCCCAAGCCTCATTTTTGTGCAAAGATGCCATTTCATCAACCATGGCCTCTTTCCAGAGTTTTCCATCCTCTGAATCTACTACTTCCTTCACAGTTCTAGGATCATCATCAGTAATAGATAAAGTAAAATTTGAACAGAAAGTAGATGGACTATACCTTTCTGACTGCCTTCTTTCTCGAACTGATCTTCTCACACCTGGAGTTTGTGGCTCTTCATCTTCTGGTTCCTCCTCTGATGTAGAGTCTGATTCTTCCTCCTTTAGCTCAAACTCTATCTTCTCAGGTTCCTTTGGTAGGAATTCATGTTTAATAACATCTTTCACCTCTCTGAACACCACATCTCGGCTGTACACAACCTTCCTTGTCACTGGGTTCCAAAGCTTATAACCCTTTAAACCATCCTTATACCCAATAAAGATGCACTTTTCAGATTTACTATCCAACTTTGTTCTTTTCTCCTTTGGAACATGTACATATGCATCACATCCAAATACCCTCAGATGTGAAAGAGAGGGTTTCTTACCAGTCCATACCTCTTGTGGAGTCTTATCCTCCAATGCTGATGACGATGACATTTTGACCAGGTAACATGCAGTCTCCACTGCCTCTGCCCAGAATTCATGTCCTAACCCAGCACCACTGAGCATGCTTCTTGCCCTTTCCATCAACGTCTTGTTCAGTCTTTATGCAACTCCATTTTGTTGAGGTGTATATGGAGTAGTCTTCTGTCATGCTATACCACACTTCTTACAGAATTCTTCAAAATCCTTATTGCAAAGCTCTCCATCGTTATTTTTCCTCAGCACCTTTATCTTCTTCTCTGTCTGGTTTTCCACCGGAGCCTTAAATTCTTTAAACCTATCAAAGACTTCATATTTCTTCTTAAGGAAATATATCCATGTATTCCTTAAGAATTTATCTATAAATGAAAAATAGTACACAGACTTAGCCAGTGATGGAACCTTCACAGGTCCAAACACATCACTATGCACAAGCTCTAATATCTGTTTCGCCCTCTTACCACCAAAGGGGAAACGCACCCGATTCTGCTTCCCATATACACAATTTTCACAAAAATCAAAATCTAGAGAGATATTACTCATACCTTCTACCATACCTTTACCATGAATATTCAAAGGCCCTTCTCTCCAATATGTCCAAGCCTTTAATGCCACAGCATGGTCTTCTCTCCAAAGACCACTAGATTTTCTGCTCCATTTTCAGGAACCATAGAACTGTTGCACCCATCAACAACCGTGCTACCATGCAACTTGTATAGAGTTCCAATGCAAACTCCCCGCATCAATACCAGTGCTCCCTGAACCATCTTGCAGGTATCCTTCTCGAACACTGTTTTTACACTTGCATCACCCAACTTTCTTACAGAAATCAGATTTCTGGCCAACGCAGGAATGTGCAGAACCCCGGAAGTGTTCTAACCCTTCCACCTTGCAACTTCAACTTTACTTTTCCGTGACCAACAATTTTAGCCTTCCTATCATCCCCTAAGAAGACATCACCACCATCGTATTTCTCATACTCGCATAACCACTCTCTATGGGGAGTAAAGTGAAAGGATACACCTGAGTTAATCAACCATGCCTCATGATCTACATGTGTACTTGAAGAAGCCAAGTACACATCCCCACCTTCATCTGAGGTGGTTTTCGCCTCTGCGGAAGGAACATCATCAGATCCCTTTCCTTTATCAAGAGCTTTAGATTTACAGTCCCTTTTGTAGTGACCTTCCTTTCCGCATTTCCAGCACACCGCCTTTACAGGTTTTCCTGGAGATTTAGATCTCCCACTCGATGACTTATTTTTGTTTATGTTCTGGGATCATCCTCATACAGACAAGGCATCACCATTTTGGCTCTCCATATTTTTCTATCTCATCTCCTTTGTCAGCAAGGATGAGACTATTTCATCAAACTGCAAGGCAGTTGCATTGCTACCTATTGCAATAACCAGACTATCCCACGAATCCAGTATAGAACACAACAAACTGATGCACTTATCCGCATCTGAAATTTTAATATCAACAGATGCTAACTGACTTACCACAGTATTAAATGTGTTCAGATTCTTTGTCACTGAGTCTCCATATTTCATCCTCAGGTTATACAGCTTTTCTGCAAGAACAGTTTATTCACCAGAGACTTAGATTGGTACAAAGTCCCTAACTTGTCCCACAAATCCTTTGCCGTAGCTTCCCCTGATACATTCAACAATATTGAATCTAAGACACACAATCGTATTATGCTCTTTTTCTTCTGATCCAACTTCTTCCATTCTTCATCGGACACTCCCATTGGTTTAATACCCTGATCTATCGTGATCCACTGATCTTTATCCACCAACAGATCCTCCATCTTGAGTTTCCACAACTCAAAACTCTGACCATTAAATTTCTCGATCTCTATCTTTCCACTGCTCGCCATCTTCTTTCACCACCAGAATCGATCTCACAGATCTCCCACTGAACAGGGTCTACCACAGGCCCGAGCGAAATCCCTCAGCAACAAAGGCATCCCCTTGAAGCCAGAACAGCTCCAATACCAAATGTAGGTTTTAACCCCATACAAAAATTACCTGCATATGAATTCTAAAACACAGAAACTAAAAAATGCGAGAGCATAACACATAAAACACATATACACTATTATTTTCCCCTGGATCCCAAAACCGGGACTACCAGCTTGATTTTTCATTATGTTCCTTTCAATGTTACAATACATATTTATACATGCCGAAGCATCCAATACCATGGATCGAAAACCATCGCATCCAAAACCATGGACCAAAAACCATCGCGTCCAAAAACATGTGCGAAAATCATGCACAAAACCATAGGTGGGTCCGCCCAACCTAACATAGGGTCCAAAACCAAAATTTTCCGGGGCGCTACCCCGGACCCCATAGAGTGGGGTTACTTGCACCCCTCAAACCCCCTGTGACCCCCCCGCTACACAATCGGCGCAACGAAGACCCCTCGGTTAACTACGTGGGCTAGTTGTGGAAAGAATATAACACAACCCAAAATTTAGGCTTCACTCCAAACCAAATCACACTTCTCCCTCACACAACTAGATAGCTACAACTATGAATAGCTTGTTATTTACTCCAAACCAAAATAGCACTAGCACACCAACATTAACACTAGCTTGTGCTTGGGAAGAAGGGAGGTTTATATAGGATGAATGGATGGGAGATGGATCCTCTTCTCATGGGAGAAGGTCTTATCCCTTGAGGTAGTTCCATCATTATAGGGTAAAGGAGCCCAAACTGACGTCCTTGACCCCATCCATCCAAACCATTTACCAGACTTCCATTACGAAGCTTCTAGAGTTGGAAGCTTCGGCTCTTAATTTAAAAAACTTTCCATAATAGGACCAGCGCGACTAGAACACAACTCAGTCGCTCTGGTCGGCACTAGGGATAGTGCTAATCTCTACACATCGGCGCGGGGGAGACAAAGGTCATTAGCGTCGATCTTGTAAACTGGGAAAAATAGAAGTTTCAGGGGAAATGGTGCAAAAGGGAATTGATATGCTCATGAAGAGGGACACAATGGGAGTTTCTTCATGAAGGGAAAGCATGTGGGGTTCACTGTAGAGGTCCTCCAGGATCAAGGAATGGGGAGTACAGGGACAGTGACAAAATTTTGTGTAACAGATGCCCCCTAAAGCGTGAAGGCCGAACTAGAGTGAGGGATGAAATGCTTTATGAATCAGTGCAAGGAAGCGTAGTCTGACGTCGAAAAACTTGCAAGCAAGTACATATACATAGACATAACTGAGAAATCTGTCAAATCATACATGAATCGTGGCATGGACACAGCCATCCAAAGAATGATCATGTAAAGGGATCTAGGTATGGGCGCAGCCATCTATCAAAGAGGATCATAATGAAACCAAGGTATGGTCGTAGTTGTCCAATAATGAGAAGGATCACATATGACAACTCATGGTATGGTCGCAGCCATCCATCTGAAAGAGACATGCATATCAACATAATCATGTCACATCACTTCGCAACCTGGGCTTTTGTGATCTGAGCCCAGGATATTGCACTCCAACACGACCTGATCAAAGTACAAATCCTAACATGTGAATAGATGTGTTGACGTCGAACAGGCTAGAAAGTCGCTTGATTACCATTCAATGATGTAAATTGTTAACAAGCGCGATAGAAACCACCAATAATGACAATGGTCCTCAAGGTACTATCAGCACAATTCACGGAATGTGAATAGAGGAACTAAAGTCGAACACCCGTGAAATCACTTGATTGAAAGTCAATGATGTGAACTTGTCGTCGAGTGCAAAGAACTTGCCATTAGGGCATGCAAGCTCTAAGGTACTGGAAGGGAGTCCCTCGGTCAACTTCCCAGATAATGAGTTGAAGTCGATGGAAAGTGACCATGTCGAAGGAGGGCCATAATGTTTCCCACATCATCGACACGAGACGAAAGGATGCAAAATGATTTTGGATGATACAGAGAATCAGAGGCAAATGTAACTGCAGAAGGACAACTCTTGAACATATCAGCGACACATCTTGGAATTTTGGAAGCTTTTGGATCCATGGGATCGATGGTCATGATGACATGGCAGAGATCAAATGGAAGGCAAAAATGAACGGCCCAAACCTAGGAAAGTCAACGATATAGAGGAGGATATCCCAACCCGACACGAAGCAAAAAGTGTCATGTTCAAGAGTGAGTTGTCAACACAACTGATAGATTTCCAAATTTTCCCCCACCATTCCTGGCAGGTACCCCAATTATTTTTTAATCGCAAGCTTGAAGGGGATAGCATATGCTTGCACTGTAAGTTCATCCTTTGGACGAATCCAACCTAGTAATTTTAACGAGCCCTAGGAAGGAGAAGCTCATGTTCGTCATGACGACGAATCCGATGTCGTTTAATATTTTAACAAGTCCGACAAAGGTGTAACTCAGTATCTTTTTCATGTTTAGAGAATTTGAAAAAGACACGTAAAAGAAAACTCCACATGGTCCCTTTTCATATGTTTGTGTCTCTCAAGCCCGAAAAGGTAGAAAACGATACTTAAGAGAACCGCTTGACCATTTTAGTCAAGGAGTACCTTTTTCGTAAATAGTGCCTCCCACCCCGAAAAAGGGGTAAGCTTATACTGGGCGTACGATGCTTCGCATCCATTAACGAGTTCAAAATGACAAGGGCTTGTCCATCTTTTCACTTTTAAAGGGTCGGAAGAGAGCTGAAAGCAGACCCCCCATTTTATTTTCTTTTTACGAGTCAAAAAGGGAAAAACACTCAACAATATTTTCATATGAGCTTAGCGAGTCGAAAAAAGCGTTGAAACATGACTCGTCACCATTGTCGAACATCCATCACCTGTCGTTGCGCAAAAAGGTAAAGTGTATTATCTAGCTCTTGAGGAAAAATAGGTTAAAATATTTACAAAAACCTGATATTTTCATTAAAAAATGAATAAAAAGGAGAAAAGTAAATATATTTTTACCATTTACCATTTTACCTTGCTATGAAAACTTTTTACTCACTTTTTCCCTAATTGTTCCGGAGCAGATTGCGGGAGATCCGGGAGGTCAATCACCGAGCCGCCAGTTACAGGTAAAAACCAAAGCCCTGAGCTCCATTTCCATGTCCTTTATTTCTATTTTTAACCATTTTTTTAGTTTTTTGAGGGGGTTTTTGAAAAACTTTTTCACCCTCGGTCAGTGCGACTTCTGGGCACGGAATCACGCCGGCTGAGGGTGATTAACAAAGGCAGTCGCACCGTTTGGCGCAACTATTTTTAAAATAGGCGCGTCGGTGCCATGAATAGGGAAAAACCCTATTTCCTCAAAAAATCACCGTTTAAACTCAAATTTTATGGGCCAAGCATGATTGTTGACTCAAATTAATGGCTTTTGCAGGAAAGAATTGTTGAAAATGGTGGACTGGAAAGAACGGGAACATGAGAATGTTGACACCCAGGCAATGAATGACCCAAATTGCCTGGAAGCTTTGAGGGCTTGTGAGCTCCTCAAATTCTTTCTCACACCAGGGATGCGGGCCCAACCCAAGTTGCTTCGGTACCTTATTAGTCTTTGGGACATTAATCAAGAGATATTTGTCATTGGTGACCAGGAGCTGGAGTTGGAAACTTCAGATATATACTTCATCACTGGACTATCTCGCCGAGGGGAACCAGTGAACTTGTATGGGTCACGACCGATTGGGGCAAGCATATCTTCATTGCTTGCCGAACACTGCCCTAAGGCCCTGAAATCCAAAAGTGGGAAGATAGAGATTTCCAGTGTTCAAGATCTGACACTGAGAGTGCTTCTGTTGACCATCAACAGAGTGGCAGGGTCCCAGGTGGAACATGAGACTAACAAGTCGAAGTTCCTTTATGCTATCAACTATACAACTCCTACGATCTTCAACTGGGCCAAGGCCATGAAGATCAACATCAAGCGCCAGCTGTCCAAAGCCAAGGTGGGGAATTTGAAGCAATTTTGCTTCGGATTGGTGCTTGTGACCTTCTTCTTGGAACAGGTACCACTATTCCAGTATCAGTTGACTGAGGTAGATCCTCCTATCCACGCGATTCGCGGATGGCTCGTTGGAGTCGTTTGATGCCCAAGATCTCTTGGGATCAGCACATGTCATATCGACATGCATTCTTTTCATGGCTACGACGACAGAAAATCATCGTGGAGGACTAGCCATACAATGACACTAAATTTCGTGGAGATCCAGATATGCCCTTACTAGATGGAGAGGATTTCGACGATGAAGGTAAAAAATCAACTTTTTATTTTGAATTTTTTTAATTATTTTTGGTATATATGTGCTTATAACATTTCTCTTGTTAATGCAGATGTTGGACTAGAGTGACCTACTGGGATGTCCCCAATATCCAGGCGCGTCCCCCATCCTATTGATGATGTCGCTCCTTATCAGGAAGGGAGTGACAATGAGGAGGATATTGCGAGTAACTTTGAGGGGTTGACTCGTGGCATCCCGGAGTATGCTCGAGTAGGAGACATTCCTCGTCAGTACCAGAGGCACATGGTGGGAGTCTCGGATCAGATCCGCCGATTGCTGACTCGTGTTGCACGAGCCATATCATGCTACCATGATCACCATGCTGATTAGTTCCTAGGTCCAGCATTTACATCTTTTGAGGCCTGCGTGCCACGGATATACGAGGCTTGCGAGCCATCGATGTTATTTTGGACACACATATTATTTTTTGGGGGCTTTGATGTATCAAACATTATCACCATATATATATATATGCTATATTTTCTTGTCTACTATGGTACAAATGGTTTGTTTTATATTTTCACATGTTTCGTAAATGCTTATCCAACACATGATTAGCTAATGCACCTGTCAATGTATTCATGCCTCTAGGAATATGATGATATGTAACGTAATAAAAATGTCTTTCCAATAGACGGTATGGAGATACATTCTCAATATTTGAGGGTTTCTGATAGAATATTGCCCATTGAGTTGAAGGACGACAAGCTGTGAATCCAGGTTGACAACAAACTCTCTAATGTCAAGAGTAATCGCTTCTGACAATAGTTCGATGACTGCACTGTATTCGGCAATGTTGTTAGTTGTGCGACCTAGAAAGATACATTAAAGGTCAATCAAATCACTGTTAGGGTTATGTTGTGCTCCACAACAACCCCCCATTTCATAACATTTGTATTCCCAAAATTATCTTATGAAATGGGTCCCTTAGAGTTTAATTGGTATCAACATTATATCTTTCAAAATGGTCCGAAAACCAAATGAATACATTATACAAAAAACCTTTTGAAAAACCCATGTGATCAAATAAAACAATCCTTTTTCATTGCGATAAAGCGATCACATATCGCAATCACATAAGGGAGCATAAGTAAGTGGCACATTGGTCTCCGCCGATGCGATATCGCTATCGGCTATCGGCAATACTTCATGCACATTTTAAAGTGCTCCCATGCCATTAGCCCCGATGCAATGCGCAATCGGCAATCGGCAGTATTTCATCCACATTGTTAAGGCACCCGGGTAATGTATCCCGATGCGATGCGATATCGCAATCGGCAAATCGGCGGCAGGCTGTCAATATTATATATAATCCTCATTCTCCCGACGCGATGCGATATCGCTATCGGCGATCGGAGGTTTTGAATAGCATCAATACAAAAGGTTTAAGGTTGCCCCGATGACCGATTGCGATAAAGCACAGTTTTCGAAAAAGCCGTTAAATAAAGGGATATCATGATTTGTTTCATATTAAAGGCTTGATCCGTCCAACAATGATTCGCCTGCGCACAACCACCAAAACGCCCACAACATGCTTAAATGAATCATTCGGCCTATTAACGATATAATGGGCATTTAAGATTGGCAGGTTTTAAACGGCCATTTAATGTGATCGTAAGTCCTAAAATCCTCCCATGGATTGTGTCTGCGCCCATTTTAAGAGCTAATCCCTTATTACGCATCTGTCAATATTTCTCATCACTTGCAAGTTTTCATTGCTATTTCTCTGTATTACGTATATTTGCGCCTCTGTGCAAAATTCATCCAAAGGAGAAAGCTCAAGCAAAATGGGGAAGAAATCCAAGAAGACCACAGGCACTTCCACTACGCCAGCTGCAGGACAGGTTCTCACTGACAAGAAGAAAGGATTAATTTCGGATACAACATGTTCAGGTCTCGGCAAAACTACTTGGCAGGGTACCTACAACTTAATCGAGATTGAAGAACCTTCGGTGACAATAGTAGAAGCCGCTGCTGATTCCACTCGGAAATCTGAGTGCACTCTTAAGGATTTAGCTAACTCCTTCCTTCACAGGATAGCAGCTAGGGAGCAAATTCTCCCATACACAGATGTAGTACGTTGGGCAATTGAAGAAATCCCAATCTTGGATAGAACCTTCAGCACCAGAGACGGAAGAATTTTCGGGTCGTTCAAAGCTGAGGACTTGAGGAAAATGTACCATTTACCTAAACCAGAGAAGATATACAATAAGGCGTTCCTGGAGAAATTCACAAGTGAAAATGAAGTTGAATCCGAACCCATCTGGGATTGGAGACAAAATCCGGCCAAGCACAAACATGAATCTTCCGGTAAGTACTCAGTTGATTCCCTGGCTTCTCCTTATTGCTACGCTGGAATAATGATGTGTAGATTTTGGGGATTGCATGACTCCTCTAATTTCACCATAGAGATGGTTCCTTTAATGGAAGCTGCAGTGAACAGTCAAATAATGGATTGGGCCACTATTCTCTCAGATAAACTAGCCATAGCTGTGCTTGATTTTAGAAATCAGACTGTCGTCTCTGAAAGGAAAATTCCCCCATTCTATTACAGTGCATATATTTTAGATACATTATGTTTCAATTCTGAATTTCCCGTGCTCGGCTGGAGGTGGACGCCACAAGATCCCACGGCTATCCACATATACCATCAGAAATTATGGAAGTCCTCTTACAAGCACCATCTGTACCAAATCTGCAATGGCTTTATGGTGCCTATTTATTATTCTATTTTTGATAAACCCATTCCCAAAATTTCCTATCAAGCTTCGTTTGATTTAACAGCGGTAGGGAGTTGGTTTGGAGAGGAAAAATTCACTTATGTTAGAGTTTTCGGCAGCCAAGCCAACCCACATGTTCTCCCTTGTACATACCAGATAAACTGCTAGCAAGAGAAATCGCTTACCAGATTACGGCTGAGAGTGTTACACAGACTCTCAAGAAAGAAAAGAAGAGGGGCTGGCCCTCTTTTCCCTTGAGGTGTGGTGTCTATACTCTGCACGATCTCAAACATGCATAAAAGGAAGCCACAAAAATTCAATCCTTGACTCTGGCGACTCTCCCAAATAGGCACTTTGATCCAAGGAAAGTTGCCTATAATTCATTAGAACAGGCCAAATTGACAAAATTTGAGCATAAAGAAGATATGTTTGATGACCTATTCATTTCAGCTGAATCAATAGGCCAGGCTAAAGAATTCGCTAGAATGAAATATAATGATGAATGGTTGACTGAGTTTAATAAACTTAGAGAACAGAGGTTGCAAACTCTGCCTCTAGATTTACTAGCAACAAACCCGGCGACATCATCAAGCGAGCCTGGTCGGCAACAGTCGAAGGAACCTTCGGTTATAACAAAGGATCAAAAGAAGGAACAGGAGGAAAGGCAGAGAAAAGAAAAAGAAGAAAGGCAGAAGAGAACACAGGAGGAGAAACAGAGGAAAGAGAAAGAGGAACAGCAGATGAAAGAGCAGGAGGAAAGACAAAAGAAGGAACAAGAGGAGCAACAGAAGAAAGAGCAGGAGCAAGTGCGGAAGGAGTCCCAAGCCGAAAAGCAAAAACAAACCACCATTGATGTCAATATAGATACTCGTATTGACCCCAAATTGCTCCAGGAATGGAAGCAATTTGACTCTATCATCAGTGGGTTGGAATGTTCCAAGGATACAGACACTTCCAAGACAAACGATACACAAGACATCACTTCACCCCAGGTTCTAAGTGGAACCAGCGGCCCACCCATTTCTAAGGATGTTGAGGTAATACCAAAAGACCCCTCCGACCAAATCATTCTCCAGGTAGAAGATATTCCTCCCCTGGATGTCTTCTACAGCCCGAGGCATAAAGTAGTGGTAAAACGACAAAGGAAAAGAAGGAAGATTGATCAACCTCCCCTTTTCCCAGAACAAACTGTTACGGGCAGCGTGGTTTGGAAGGAGGAATTTGACCCCTCCGATGACCTGACAAAACTGTCACAGTATGCGGGAATCTATTCGGAAGCAACAATCGATAAGGCATCGGAGGTAAGTCTTCTACTGAAAACCAAGGATCAAGAAATTTTCGCATTACAGGCAGAATTGGCTGAGACAAAGCAGAAGGCAGAGCAGGCAGAGCAGCAATTTTTGACACAACAGCAAATGAACAGCCAACTAACTCAGCAATTGCAGGCAGAAATGCAAAGGATCGACCAAAGCGTGATCCAGAAACAGAAGCAATTATCAGAGGCATTGGCATAATTAAGGGCAGCTAATGAGCAAATGATGAAAACAAAGGATGAGCAAATCGCTCAATTGTCATCGCAGCTCGAAATAATAAAGGGCGCTCCACAAGTGGCTGAATTCAGAGCAGAAGCATTACAAATAAACACTGCATTAATATCTCAAATTAGGCTTCTATGTCAACAAATCGCTCAGGCAGAGCCACTCTGTGAATTAACGACATCCATAAATCAGCAGGTAGAGAAGGCCAGGAATGAATTGGATCAAGCTGAAGAAATTATAGCTGCATTTCTTGACTGGCAAGATTCTGAACAAGGGAGAGCAGCAAATTTGCCCAGAATCTTAGAAACACATAAAGATATACTCTTCACAGAATGGCAGTCTCAAATGATGAAAGCAGAGAGGGCAGCTTCGAGATGTAAATCAACTTCTAGCAACCTGGTTGAACTAGTTAACAACACTCTCTACTTATCAAATATGATTTCCCAATGTACACCAGGAAGGTTGACAACAACAAACACATTGGAGCAATCATGTTACCCTGATTTAGAGGAAAAGGGGAGATTAATCGCTGGGATTAACAGTTTAACCATGGAAGCATATTGGCTCTTCCTGGTAAAGCCGCATACACAGAGAGCCGCCCTTAAGTGCCTAACAGATGCGATCGGGTATATAATTCCCGATATTCAGGATGCCACCTATGCCGCCTAGCTCAGTTCGCGCCTCAACAAACCTCCTGAAGTAGAGCCAATGCTTGCGATAAGTCAGCTCAGATTTAAAGGCAAGCAGCCTACTTGATGAATCATGCCGCCAATTGCCAGATCGCTGAGGAAAATAGGATCAAGATTTATTGATACCAATTTAGTAGGATTTCAGTTTAATAGATATTTAGATTAATTTAGTATTTATAGACCCTTTCATTGTTTTGGAAAGGGTCGTAAAGTTTTGTACCAGACTTAAAGACTGAAGTTTTGCACTATTGTGCTTCAGTCAATATTGTTTTATGAAACTGGACCAGTTGTTCTTAATTCAACAAGGAGGCTTTTTATGCAATTGTGCACTATTGTCTTTGTTGAGAATGTTTCTGCGTTGAAGGAAGAATTACAAGTAGCGATTGATATCGGAGTGTCAAAGCAGCTCATATGGTATTTCTATCTATGTCTGAATTCATTCCTGTTATGTGAATTGTTATTTGATTATCCTTGCTATTGTTGATTATATGCATGTGCTTTAATAGCAATTCTACATTCTTTCCACTATTGGATGTTTTATGATATGCTTTCCTTTTAATCATGTATATGTCGATAATATAAATGATGAGTGTGGTAATATCGCTTTAATCGCTTTGCTTAACTATTTAGGCACAGTAACCTTGAATGAATTAATATCTATGTCTGTTAGATGGAGTCATCTGTATGCTTGTCTATTAGACACAGACCATCAAACAATACACTTTAAAGCTCAATAGATTCTCGGGATAGTTCATATATTTTTTTTTGTATTCTTGTCAATAGATTTAGTTATTCGCTCATTGCTAGTTCAGTCTATATATCACCCATTCATCCCGTTTATCCACTTTTGGGAAACTGGTCCCATTATCCCCAGTCGGAGCCACTATTCCAAACGGAAAAGGAGCTGTACTAAGGTCCGGACCGGGTGGTTATCCCCGATGTTGTTGCAGCGATTTTCGAGGCATCAACATTTTTGGCGCTAGAAGGAGGGCCTGACTGTGAATGGCAAACAAACCCAAATCTGCAAGCCATTCTAAGAGTAATTCTCCCTCCGAATCCTCTCGAACTTCTCATTCGCATGTTGGTTCGCCAGTATCCAAACAAGAAGAAGAGGAATCAACTACCACTGCTCAAACCCATCATACTCCAGAACAATTAAGTCTTGAATCTCCTGAAGTTCAGTCTCTTATCCACAAACTTCAGAGATTCTCGATTTCACCACAGAAATCTGAGGTATCACAAAGCAGTGTGACTTCGCAGTTCAATTTATCTCATCCTCTCACTAGACTTCAGAGTGTAAAGCTCGGTATTGAACCCACTGAGTTCCCTTTACCCAAAAGGAAAAAGGCGAAGAAAAATACTGAAGGATCTGACAGTGAAGAGTTTTCATCCACATCCCCCATTTCAACTTCTCATCTGCAAAGTCAACCATCCACTCCCCCATTACATATTGTTGTTCACCAGGGATTAGAACCTTCAACATCCCAACCTGCTCACTCTTCAGCATTATTTCCTTCCCATACATCTGGAATTCCAAAGGTAGTATCATCCACTACTGCTATTATAATGGCAGATCAATGGACCAGACCTGGTGCAGTCAATATGCCTGCGCCATTGCATCCATTACCAAATTATCCTGAAAAATGGCTACCCAAGTTTAATCCAGATGATGGAACCCAGGCTGAGGAACACATTAATAACTTCATGTTAGCAATCAACTTGAAAGGAGTAACAGAACAAGATGTTGTTGTTAGACTTTTCACTTACACCTTGCAAGGATCAGCAGGATCCTGGTATTTCTCTTTACCCTCTGGTTCCATTACTAGTTGGAACACTTGCCAAGAGCAGTTTCTTACCAAATATGGAGATGATAGGTCTTTGGCTACTTTAATAAACGATCTCTCCAATCTGAGAATAGAGCATAGGGAACCAATTAAGGGATTTAATGCTCGCTTCAATAAACTCCTCAATAAAATCCCTACAGCTTCCAAACCAAGTGAACAAATTCGAAGCGAATGGTATATCACCGCCCTACCTGCCAATATAGCCATTTTTGTAGACAGGGCTGGGAAACCGACCTTAGCCGAAAACATGAGAGAAGCACTTGCTGTTGAAAAGCGCTTCAATGCTCTAGAGAAGAAAGCTGCTCTGGAAGACAGAAAAGCCAAAAAAGTCTCTTTTAAAGATGACTCGAAAAAGAAAACCCCAAAAGACCCATACGACATGGAAGGTTTGCAAAAGGTCCTAAAAACTTTATCAAATGAAATGGTTGAGATAAAGAAACAGGTGGCCGAAACTTCAAACAAAAGGCCCTTTAGAACTTTTAAGAGAAATGAGTCAAAGCCCCCAAATGTCATATCTAATGCAGACTCAAAGCAAGAAGAAGAAGAGGAAGAGGAAACAATCGCACCGACTGATGATGAAGAAGAAGTAGTAGAATGTCATGGAATGTGGGATTTTATACTCCCCAACTCTGATATCGACAATGAAGAAGAAGCATTCCCGGTCACTACTAGAAGTAAAAGTACTTCTGAACCTGTTCAAGTAACATCAAAGAAAAGGAGTGCTGGTGCTGCTACAACCAAAGAAAAAGCACCTGCAAAGAAATCACCAGTAGCAGTTCCCCTAAACCGGCCCTCAACTTCTAATACTCCTTCAACATCCAAAACATTAGTGGTATCCGATTCAATGGAGTATAACATTGTTGATGACATGAAGAAAACTAAAGCAAACATTACTATGTTTGAGCTTAGTAAATTAAAGCATCAGCAGAAATTACTTCTTAAAGAATTGAATGTTGTTCCCTCTACACCACTTCCCAGTGCAAAAGCTGCTAATGACTCAGGCCAACCTCCTCCAGGTATGGTTGAAGCTACCGATTCAGTTTTGATTGGCGATAGATCAAATTCTCATACTCCACCTTTCCTTCTAACCTATGAGATTTACAACAGAAACCTGCACAACTGTTTAATTGACTCAGGGGAATCATCTAACATAATGCCAGCTTCAGTTTGTTCTAAACTGAACATTGAACCCCAGAAGTCTGCTATCCATATTGTACAGTTGGACAGGACCAAAGTGCAGGTTGTGGGAGAAATTAATTCCGTAACTATCAGGTTGTCTGCTGATCCCAGAGTAGTACAAAGGATTGCAGCCGTTGTGGGAGAAGGGAGGTTGGGTACGATCTAATCTAGGATGGTCCGAATAACCTATTTCTAATGATTGGTCACATATGTGGCTTCCCTATAAGGGTAAGCCAAATCAAATAAGGATCGATCGAGAGAAACATATGACCCACACAGTTACTGAATTTGAGCAAGAAAACCAACCCGTAGCGTTCAACAACAACATTTTGGGGAATTATTCATCAGAGTCATTCTTTGGCAACTTTGTTGCCCAATCATCTCCTTTTTCAGTCAATCATTTTACATCTCAGATTGAGAATTTTTCACAAACAGATCGGTCTAGATGTTTCAATGATGCTCAGAAAACTGTAAATACAATTGTTAATACTCCTTTATTTTGGTCTTTATATTTTGATGGCTCTAAGTCCAGCGAGGGCTCAGGAGCAGGTTGTATTTTGGTTAGTCCACAAGGAGAAAAGACAATGTTGTCCTGTAGGCTGGAATTTGAATGCACTAACAATACAGCCGAATATGAAGCCTTAGTCCAGGGGCTGTATAAAGCGATCGGTCTTAAAGTGCCATATTTGAAAGTATTCGGCGATTCTGAAATTATTGTTAAACAGGTGAGGAATGCAATTCATTGTCTTTCAAGTCACCTCAAGCATTATCAATCGCTAGTACAAGAACTTACTTCGCACTTTTTCGCATTCAACATTTCCTCCATCCCCAGGTCTCAAAACTCGGCAGTCGATCTCCTAGCTAATGTAGCTTCCAAGCTCCTACCTTCTGAAGACTACAGCCCAGATAGATTTTCCGTAGAATTTCTTTTTAGGCCTTCAATTCCTGACAATGTCACTAATTGGAGGGTATTCAACCATGATGAGGATATTTTACAATTCTTAACTTCTGAAAAGTCCTATGATAATCAAATCATTAAGGAAGATGAGCATGACTCCCAAATGAGAGAAACACCTCAGGAAAATGAAATTCCTAAGCCTGTGGTAAAGCTGGAAGATCTTTATGATATTAAAGACAGGTTTAAACCTATAACTAATGCAAAGCTCCAAAGCTCTACCCTAAGGTTTGAATTGATAAATCTAGGTACAGAGCATGCTCCTCAAAATATTAATTTAGGATTAGGAATCTCCTTGGAAGAGAAGGAGGCATTCATAAGACTGTTAAGGAAAAATAAACAGGTTTTTGCTTGGAGATACGATGATTTGAAGACATATGATACATCCATTATCCAGCATACCATTCCTATGCTTCCCGATCAGAAACCGATTCAGCAGAAGTTAAGAAAAATACATCCAAATTTAGAGAGCCAGATAAAATCGGAACTTAACAAACTCTTGAAAGCCAAGATTATTTTTCCTGTCCGACACTCAAACTGGCTCTCTAATATGGTGCCAGTCAGAAAGAAAAATGGCGACATTCGAATTTGTATTGATTTCAGAAATTTGAACAAAGCAAGCTTGAAAGACAATTTCCCATTACCTACTATGGAGCAAATACTCCAATCAGTAGCTGGCTCTGAATTGATGTCTTTTCTTGATGGTTTCTCAGGATATAACCAAGTTCTGGTTCATCCTGATGACCAGCTTAAAACCACATTCAGAACAAAATGGGGAACGTATGCATATCAGAAAATGCCTTTCGGACTTATAAATGCAGGGGCAACATTTCAAAGAGCGATGGATACAGCTTTTAGAGGGTTGATTAATAAAACAGTAGTCGTCTATCTAGATGATATTATTGTATTCTCTAAGGAGAGGTATAATCATTTGCATGATCTAAATCAAATTTTTCAACGTTGCAAAAGATATGGTATTTCTCTTAACCCTAAAAAGTCTTTCTTTGCTCTTGATCAAGGGAAGCTCTTGGGTTTTATTGTGTCCAAAGATGGCATTTATATTGATCCTGATCGGATCAAAGAAATCTCTGAAATCCCTTTCCCACACAATAAAAAATCGATGCAGTCATTTTTAGGCCAGATCAATTTCGTTAAAAGATTTGTTCCAGATTTTTCTCAAATTATTTTGCCACTTCAAACAATGATTAAGAAAAATTCAGTTTTTAAGTGGGGATCAGTAGAAAAAGAAGCTTTTGATCTAATCAAGCAATCAATAATCAACGCCCCAGCCTTAAATACTCCAAATTTTTCTAATCATTTTACATTGTATACCATCGCATCCAACTCGTCGTATGCCGCAGTACTCACGCAACTAAATGATCACAATCTGGAAGCACCCATTTCATTTTTTAGCTCAAATCTTCAGGGTGCCGAATTGAATTATTCCGATGTAGAAAAACAAGCCTTTGCTGTATTTAAAGCAGTCAAGCATTATAGACCCTTCCTTTTGAAAACCCACACAAAAGTTATAGTTCCTTTCCCTGCAATTAGGCAACTTTTAATCCAAAAAGAATTGGGTGAAAAAAGGGCAAATTGGGTCACAACGCTTCAAGAGTATGACTTAGAAATTAAACCAGCAAAGATTGTTAGAGGTCAAGGTTTTTGCAGGATATTGGCAGGAGCATCCAACATTCCAGAATCAAGCGATACAGATCAAACTGAAGAAATCAATCAGATAAGTGTTACTGATTCTGAATCTCAATATGCAGATTTAATCTTTTATTTAAAGAATGGTTATGCACCTCCAAACCTATCTTACAAGAACAAAAGGGCCATTAGGTTGAAAGCAAAGAATTTTACAATTATTGATGATGTGCTTTTTAAGCAGAATTATGATTCCATCTTATTGAGATGCCTTGAGAAAACTGAAGCACAAAAGGTTTTGCAGGAGTTACATGATGGACCAGCGGGAGGACATTTTGGAGCTGATACAACAGCTCACAAAATTATTCATGCTGGTTACTATTGGCCCACTTTGTTTAAAGATGCCCACGAGTATGTAAGGAAATGCCTCAATTGTCAAACTTCGAGTGGAAGACAACGTAAACCAGCTTTCCCTCTGCAACCAGTCAACATTGAACAACCATTTGAGCAATGGGGATTGGATATCATTGGGGAAATCACTCCACCGTCTTCCAAACAGCATAAGTATATCCTTACCGCTACCGATTATTTTACTAAGTGGGTTGAGGCAATCCCTTTGAAGACAGCAAATTCTGAAGCAATCATTGAATTCATAGATCAATTCATCATTACCAGGTTTGGTGTCCCAAATGCTCTTGTTTTTGATAATGCATCTTACTTTTCAGGCAATGCTATGTTTGATTTCGCTATTAAAAGAAGATTTAAATTAAAATATTCTGCTAATTACTATCCCCAGGGTAATGGTTTAGCAGAGTCTACTAATAAAAATCTGATCAAAATCATTAAGCGAACTATCGAACAAAATCATAAAAACTGGCATAAATCCTTAATTTTTGCATTATGGGCTGATAGGATAACGCAGAAAGCTTCTATAGGATCTTCTCCGTTCAATCTTGTGTATGGAAAAGAAGCAGTGCTGCCCACAAATCTTGTTCTTCCTTCACTAGCCCTAGTTCAGTTCATTGAGGAATGTCCTTCCTCTTCTATTCAGCTTAGACATGACCAAATTCTAAAATTAGAAGAGGAAAGAGAAAAAGCGAAGGTCATTCATGCCAAGCATCAGCAAGTCATCAAGGCAGCTTTTGATTCAGTCTCATCTGGTTCAAAACAATTCCAAGTCGGTGATTTAGTTCTGAAATGGGACAAAGCCCATGAGGACAAGGGTAAACACACCAAGTTCCAGAAGATGTGGCTTGGACCGTTTCAGATCTATGAAAAGATAGGCCATTCGACCTTTATATTGCAAGATTTATCAGGTTCGAGAGATTCTCTCACTGTTAATGGCCTGATCTTGAAAAAAATCTTCAATTGAGGAGGTAACCCCTTCTCCTTTTATTTTAATAGGATTTTGTAGTTTGTAGAATTTTTAGGAAATAAAGTTGTAAGGTAACTTCCATTGACCTTTTGCTGTGTTTGAAAAGTGGTCCCACAGAAGTAGTATGGATATTTGCTTTTAGATAATAGAACTCTTAACCAAAAGGGATAATTTCTAGGAAATTAGGTATCATTGTATTCTGAAAACATACTTCAAGTTTTGTGAACTCCTCTCAAAGTATAGAAGTATTGTAAATCATTTTCTGTTTTCATATTGGTCTCAAAAGGTTATCAATATCAAGATAGGAGCTAACCCAATTTCAGCATCTTCAACTCTAACCCTGTCATCCATTTACTCTTAAGGAGAAAATTGTTCATCCCATTCACTAAAGTTTATGATTACTCAGAGTGTAATTCTAAAATATTTGATAGAAAAGATAAGAGGTCTTATTACAAGCCTGCTTACCATGTTCATAGGGAAATAGTTTAACCGACATTACCGATACTGCATACCAAAACAGGGTAATGGCTTAAAATTATAAGACAAGGGGTCTCATCACGAGCCAGCTTGTTCGGTTAGATTACTACCAGTGAATTGCATTGTCAATAGCTGGCCACCAAACTAGGACAATGGCTTTTTATCTTATCAATAACAGAAAAAGGAAATGAAATACAAAATATGAAAACATGTTTTGAATTCATTCTGTTAATCACACTCTTAATTGGATGGAACAATGGACAATAGCATGGTTAAAAGGTATCCCTGTCGAAACTATAAACGTTTGCTGGCAACAGAGGCTCTACCTATGACAGATGAGTTTACTATAAAAGCTGATTTGGAAAGGTTTTCTGTTTTATCAGTATAAACCAATAAAGGCCTATTTAAAACTTAGAATGTATTTATTTTCTTAAAAGAGAGGAAATTAACAAAATAGTTTCATTTTATTTGGAATACATATATACCTAGTTATATTAGAATTTTCCCCTTTAATTAGAAATCTATTTTTGAAAAAGTTTAAGTATTTCTATACTTTTCAGAGATAACAGTTTCTTCCAGCGAATCGCCAATTGTTGTGCTCCACAACAACCCCCCATTTCATAACATTTTTATTCCCAAAATTATCTTATGAAATGGGTCCCTTAGAGTTTAATTGGTATCAACATTATATCTTTCAAAATGGTCCGAAAACCAAATGAATACATTATATAAAAAACCTTTTGAAAAACCCATGTGATCAAATAAAACAATCCTTTTTCATTGCGATAAAGCGATCGCAAGATCGCATATCGCAATGACATAAGGGAGCATAAGTAAGTGGCACATTGGTCTCCGCCGATGCGATATCGCTATCGGCTATCGGCTATCGGCAATACTTCATGCACATTTTAAAGCGCCCCCATGCCATTAGCCCCGATGCGATGCGCAATCGGCAATCGGCAGTATTTCATCCACATTGTTAAGGCGCTCGGGTAATGTATCCCGATGCGATGCGATATCGCAATCGGCAAATCGGCGGCAGGCTGTCAATATTATATATAATCCTCATTCTCCCGACGTGATGCGATATCGCTATCGGCGATCGGAGGTTTTGAATAGTATCAATACAAAAGGTTTAAGGTTGCCCCGATGACCGATTGCGATAAAGCACAGTTTTCGAAAAAGCCGTTAAATAAAGGGATATCATGATTTGTTTCATATTAAAGGCTTGATCCGTCCAACAATGATTCGCCTGCGCACAACCGCCAAAACACCCACAGCACGCTTAAATGAATCATTCGGCCGATTAACGATATAATGGGCATTTAAGATTGGCAGGTTTTAAACGGCCATTTAATGTGATCGTAAGTCCTAAAATCTTCCCATGGATTGTGTCTGTGCCCATTTTAAGAGCTAATCCCTTATTACGCATCTGTCAATATTTCTCATCACTTGCAAGTTTTCACTGCTATTTCTCTGTATTACGTATATTTGCGCCTCTGTGCAAAATTCATCCAAAGGAGAAAGCTCAAGCAAAATGGGGAAGAAATCCAAGAAGACCATGGGCACTTCCACTACGCCAGCTGCAGGACAGGTTCTCACTGACAAGAAGAAAGGATTAATTTCGGATACAACATGTTCAGGTCTCGGCAAAACTACTTGGCAGGGTACCTACAACTTAATCAAGATTGAAGAACCTTCGGTGACAATAGTAGAAGCCACTGCTGATTCCACTCGGAAATCTGAGTGCACTCTTAAGGATTTAGCTGACTCCTTCCTTCACAGGATAGCAGCCAGGGAGAAAATTCTCCCATACACAGATGTAGTACGTTGGGCAATTGAAGAAATCCCAATCTTGGATAGAACCTTCATCACCAGAGACGGAAGAATTTTCGGGTCATTCAAAGCTGAGGACTTGAGGCAAATGTACCATTTACCTAAACCAGAGAAGATATACAATAAGGCGTTCCTCGAGAAATTCGCAAGTGAAAATGAAGTTGAATCCGAACCCATCCGGGATTGGAGACAAAATCCGGCCAAGCACAAACATGAATCTTCCGGTAAGTACTCAGTTGATTCCCTGGCTTCTCCTTATTGCTACGCTGGAATAATGATGTGTAGATTGTGGGGATTGCATGACTCCTCTAATTTCACCATAGAGATGGTTCCTTTAATGGAAGCTGCAGTGAACAGTCAAATAATGGATTGGGCCACTATTCTCTCAGATAAACTAGCCATAGCTGTGCTTGATTTTAGAAATCAGACTGTCGTCTCTGAAAGGAAAATTCCCCCATTCTATTACAGTGCATATATTTTAGATACATTATGTTTCAATTCTGAATTTCCCATGCTCGGCTGGAGGTGGACTCCACAAGATCCCACGGCTATCCACATATACCATCAGAAATTATGGAAGTCCTCTTACAAGCACCATCTGTACCAAATCTGCAATGGCTTTATGGTGCCTATTTATTATTCTATTTTTGATAAACCCATTCCAAAAATTTCCTATCAAGCTTCGTTTGATTTAACAGCGGTAGGGAGTTGGTTTGGAGAGGAAAAATTCACTTATGTTAGAGTTTTCGGCAGCCAAGCCAACCCACATGTTCTCCCTTTGTACATACCAGATAAACTGCTAGCAAGAGAAATCGCTTACCAGATTACGGCTGAGAGTGTTACACAGACTCTCAAGAAAGAAAAGAAGAGGGGTTGGCCCTCTTTTCCCTTGAGGTGTGGTGTCTATACTCTGCACGATCTCAAACATGCAGAAAAGGAAGCCACAAAAATTCAATCCTTGACTCTGGCGACTCTCCCAAATAGGCACTTTGATCCAAGGAAAGTTGCCTATAATGCATTAGAACAGGCCAAATTGACAAAATTTGAGCATAAAGAAGATATGTTTGATGACCTGTTCATTTCAGCCGAATCAATAGGCCAGGCTAAAGAATTCACTAGAATGAAATATAATGATGAAGGGTTGACTGAGTTTAATAAACTTAGAGAACAGAGGTTGCAAACTCTGCCTCTAGATTTACTAGCAACAACCCCGGCGACATCATCAAGCGAGCCTGGTCGGCAACAGTCGAAGGAACCTCTGGTTATAACAAAGGATCAAAAGAAGGAACAGGAGGAAAGGCAGAGAAAAGAAAAAGAAGAAAGGCAGAAGAGAACACAGGAGGAAAAACAGAGGAAAGAGAAAGAGGAACAGCAGATGAAAGAGCAGGAGGAAAGACAAAAGAAGGAACAAGAGGAGCAACAGAAGAAAGAGCAGGAGCAAGTGCGGAAGGAGTCCCAAGCCGAAAAGCAAAAACAAACCACCATTGATGTCAATATAGATACTCGTATTGACCCCAAATTGCTCCAGGAATGGAAGCAATTTGACTCTATCATCAGTGGGTTGGAATGTTCCAAGGATACAGACACTTCCAAGACAAACGATACACAAGACATCACTTCACCCCAGGTTCTAAGTGGAACCAGCGGCCCACCCATTTCTAAGGATGTTGAGGTAATACCAAAATACCCCTCCGACCAAATCATTCTCCAGGTAGAAGATATTCCTCCCCTGGATGTCTTCTACAGCTCGAGGCATAAAGCAGTGGTAAAACGACAAAGGAAAAGAAGGAAGATTGATCAACCTCCCCTTTTCCCAGAACAAACTGTTACGGGCAGCGTGGTTTGGA
Source organism: Pinus tabuliformis (assembly GCA_031772625.1). Classification (NCBI taxonomy): domain Eukaryota; kingdom Viridiplantae; phylum Streptophyta; class Pinopsida; order Pinales; family Pinaceae; genus Pinus; species Pinus tabuliformis. The sequence continues at coordinate 530,311,995 of CM062814.1, forward strand.
AGGAGGAATTTGACCCCTCCGATGACCTGACAAAACTGTCACAGTATGCGAGAGCCTATTCGGCAGCAACAATCGATAAGGCATTGGAGGTAAGTCTTCTACTGAAAACCAAGGATCAAGAAATTTTCGCATTACAGGCAGAATTGGCTGAGACAAAGCAGAAGGCAGAGCAGGCAGAGCAGCAATTTTTGACACAACAGCAAATGAACAACCAACTAACTCAGCAATTGCAGGCAGAAAAGCAAAGGATCGACCAAAGCGCGATCCAGAAACAGAAGGAATTATTAGAGGCATTGGCACAATTAAGGGCAGCTAACGAGCAAATGATGAAAACAAAGGATGAGCAAATCGCTCAATTGTCATCGCAGCTCGAAATAATAAAGGGCGCTCCACAAGTGGCTGAATTCAGAGCAGAAGCATTACAAATAAACACTGCATTAATATCTCAAATTAGGCTTCCGTGTCAACAAATCGCTCAGGCAGAGCCACTCTGTGAATTAACGACATCCATAAATCAGCAGGTAGAGAAGGCCAGGAATGAATTGGATCAAGCCGAAGAAATTATAGTTGCATTTCTTGACTGGCAAGATTCTGAACAAGGGAGAGCAGCAAATTTTCCCAGAATCTTAGAAACACATAAAGATATACTCTTCACAGAATGGCAGTCTCAGATGATGAAAGCAGAGAGGGCAGCTTCGAGATGTAAATCAACTTCCAACAACCTAGTTGAACTAGTTAACAACACTCTCTACTTATCAAATATGATTTCCCAATGTACACCAGGAAGGTTGACAACAACAAACACATTGGAGCAATCATGTTATCTTGATTTAGAGGAAAAGGGGAGATTAATCGCTGGGATTAACAGTTTAACCATGGAAGCATATTGGCTCTTCCTGGTAAAGCCGCATACACAGGGAGCCACCCTTAAGTGCCTAACAGATGCGATCGGGTATATAATTCCCGATATTCAGGATGCCACCTATGCCGCCCAGCTCAGTTCGCGCCTCAACAAACCTCCTGAAGTAGAGCCAATGCTTGCGATAAGTCAGCTCAGATTTAAAGGCAAGCAGCCTACTTGATGAATCATGCCGCCAATTGCCAGATCGCTGAGGAAAATAGGATCAAGATTTATTGATACCAATTTAGTAGGATTTCAGTTTAATAGATATTTAGATTAATTTAGTATTTATAGACCCTTTCATTGTTTTGGAAAGGGTCGTAAAGTTTTGTACCAGACTTAAAGACTGAAGTTTGCACTATTGTGCTTCAGTCAATATTCTTTTATGAAACTGGACCAGTTGTTCTTAATTCAACAAGGAGGCTTTTTATGCAATTGTGCACTATTGTCTTTGTTGAGAATGTTTCTGCATTGAAGGAAGAATTACAAGTAGCGATTGATATCGGAGTGTCAAAGCAGCTCATATGGTATTTCTATCTATGTCTGAATTCATTCCTGTTATGTGAATTGTTATTTGATTATCCTTGCTATTGTTGATTATATGCATGCGCTTTAATAGCAATTCTACATTCTTTCCACTATTGGATGTTTTATGATATGCTTTCCTTTTAATCATGTATATGTCGATAATATAAATGATGAGTGTGGTAATATCGCTTTAATCGCTTTGCTTAACTATTTAGGCACAGTAACCTTGAATGAATTAATATCTATGTCTGTTAGATGGAGTCATCTATATGACTGTCTATTAGACACAGACCATCAAACGCTACACTTTAAAGCTCAATAGATTCCCGGGATAGTTCATATTTATTTTTTTTGTATTCTTGTCAATAGATTTAGTTATTCGCTCATTGCTATTTCAGTCTATATATCACCCATTCATCCCGTTTATCCACTTTTGGGAAACTGGTCCCATTATCCCCAGTTGGAGCCACTATTCCAAACGGAAAAGGAGTTGTACTAAGGTCCGGACCGGGTGGTTATCCCCGATGTTGTTGCAGCGATTTTTGAGGCATCAACAGGTTATAAATTGCCCACACCGCGGATGATAGGTTCTGGGTACTACGGCAAGCACCATCAGCGAAACCAATGTGGGGAGTCGCAGACATCTACAAAGCAAGAAAAGCATAGTAAACAGGAAAGTTGTTTGAAAACTACCACACAAAACCACACTGCACAAAAATGAATGACACACTAATGTACATAAGTAACCATGCAAGATGACCTAAGCATAGTACTTCTTGAGGTAAAGCCCGTTTTGGGGCTTATCGAGAGGATTTCCTTCATAATCAATAAGCTCATAGGCTCCTTTCTGCAAAACGCAGTTCACAATGTAGGGCCCATGCCACATGGGTTCAAACTTGCCTGCCCCCAGCTTATCATTAGCTTGGTCGTATAGTAAGACCAAATCACCCTCAGAGAATGCACGAGGGGAGACCGACTGGTCGAAATGGGATTTGACCTGTTTCTTTTGTGCTTCGATGACCAAGGCAGTGAGACAGCGAGTCTCGTCTAGTCGTTCTAAATATAAGAGGCGTTCCTCTTGAGGTGACGTTTCGGGGAGGAGTTCAACAGCTAACTTGAGTGAAGGAATCTTGCATTCGATCGGCAATGTTGCTTCCAGACCATAGACCAACTGGAATGGTGTGAAACCAGTTGCGTCTTTGGTTGAGGTTTGGTAGGCCCACAGAGCTGAAAAGAGCATGAGATGCCAATTTGACTTGTGCATCCCAATAGTACGTTGAAGCATTGTGACCAAGACTTTGTTCACGGCTTCAACTTGGTCGTTGGCCTAAGGGTAATATGGGGTCGAGCCATCGTGGTGCAAGCCCAATGCAGATGTCAGCTCAACCATCATGTAATCTCTAAAATGGGAGCCATGGTCTATGACAATGGCTTGAGGTACGCCGAACCTGGAAATAACATGGTTAAAAAGGAATTGAGTCGTCATCTTACCGTCTACAGAGTATGTAGGCATCGCTTCAGCCCATTTGGTGAAATAATCCATAGTGACGATAACATAGCCATGCCCCCCGGTCGAACGAGGGTTACATGTCATATACTTGATGCCCCATTTGAAAAAAGGACCAACGGTAATGACGGGGTGTAGGTGAGCGATTTCGAACGGAGGATCCCATCCCTATTGGTAAGGATTTTGACCCCACAGTGGAGTCGCCAATTTGTGGTGATATCACAACAGGGTCAAACAGAGGGTTTGGAGGATAAATAACCAATCCAAGCTAACCGTCAGTGGTCGACCAGTCCTCAGGAGTTTGAACGGGATTGTCCAGAGTTTCCGAGCCAAGATGAGAAGATGACCCAATATCGAAAGTAGGCGAAGGACGAGATGAGAAAGGTGAATAGTCAGAACAATTCCGAGTTCAACACCTTGGTCCTTGAGTGACTCTAGTAACTCAAGAAATGGCTCCTCAGACAATATTTCAGACGGAGGAAAGGAAGAGGAACTGGGTGAACCAGATGGTTCAGCCACAATGACCTTGTCTTAGTCGATTGAAAAATTAACTTCAAGGCTTTAAAATGTTCTTTAAGGGAAACTCATGATTTTGTCTCAAAAAAGACTAACATGGTGTTTTCAGATCGTGGGCAATCAATTATTAAGACACATAAAATACTGGTGCTCTTTCATTTTTTAAGAGTCGAGAAAGAGACAAAGATGACTCTATTTCTTTCGATTGGAAATGAGCTCGAAAGCACAAGTGCTCGAATGATCTTTTAATTTTAATGAGTCAAAAAGATCAAATGACTGCTCTGGATGATCTAGGTAAACAAGATTACTAGGCAGCCGTGAACTGCAGAATACCTCCCAACGAACCGAGAAGTACAAGGAGACAATCTCCCCGAATGTTGTGTTTGGTGTATCACGTTTTCAAGGCAGCTGACTCGGCTTCCTAAGGATAAAAGATTGCAGCCTAGAGGGGTCTCCTGTTATATACTCAATGGTACGGGGAGCACAAATCCGTACTAGTGTTTTCTAATTCTGAATCTAACGAAAGCTGCTAGGTTCAAAGACGCTGGAACACGTCTCTAGCTTAGACCTTCTAGATATGATCGTTAAATGTCAAATGCACCTTAGGTTAATTGAATTCATTTTAAATTTTATCTTGAGTTATGTTTCAGTTTTTAGGTCTTAGCGATGCGACTCGAAAAAACCTTAAATGCAACTAAATGAGACAATACCCTTTCAATTCGATGAAATGTCTACACTAGAGAGGGTAGAAACTACTCAATCAAATGCAAACAAACAAGCAACTAAAAACAAAATGATCTTTCACTACCTTACTTTTCGAAAAATAAACTAATGAAAAATGCATTCCAATTCCTAATTTCCTGACAAGCACATATCTAACAGTCCTTTCGAAAGAAAAAAGAGTTCTTTTCCTTTTCCAAATGCCAATGCAATTCTAGTCTTTCAATGATGCAAGCTATCGTAGCACAATGACACAACAAACTAGAATTTCACACTTTTTCATGAAACAATGAAATAAAATTTTTGCATACAATTCTTCGATGAAAAAGTTTTCGAGACAATAAGCTCTTCAAGCAAATGAAAACATGAAAAGAGAAGCTCATTCAGATCACTAAAACATCGACTTTACCAACCACAAGACAAGAAACGTAATCCATGCCAGAAAAGAAACGTTTAGACAAGCAAACGGAAACTTTTCAAACTTGTGTAATAGAGGTCAAAGTCATAAAAGGACTGAAAACGAAAATGCAAGGAGTAAGTACACCTACAACCTGACTTACTGAGTTCACAAACAGCTGAATGGATGACAAACTAGATTCCCTAGTGTCGCTGACCACCCAATGACTCAAGCAATCAAGCAGAAGGATGATAAGCCAACAAGCAAACAAAACCAAATGAAAAGTAGCTTTCTAGTCAGGGAGAAAATGGTCTAAAAGGCTTACGGGGTCAAAATCATAAGAGCAGAACACACTGGCCAAGATTGGGGTGAAACCCTAATCTTCACTTACAGGCATTGGCGTGACTGCCTAACTGACAACAAGCGCCAAAGGCTGGTCAGTGTGAGTGTTCCTCAGCATATCGCACTATTTGGCACGACTGTTAGCGGATTAAGTACGTTGATCGAGGAAGTTAACAAAAGTTAAAAATTAAAAGCAAGGACCAGATCTGCTACTATGAATTTCAAACTCAGGCCGGTAAGCAGGAGAAAAGAAACAGAACAAAAGGGAAAAAGTGGAACTAGAAAAGTTCTCACGAAATCATGAAATCCAAGACAAACAAAAGGATTGGGTTCCCCAGTGGAGTTTCCAATTTGTGGTGAAGTAAAATTATAAGTGCGGACACAAACAAATTCCTCTAGCCCGATGATGGGTCTAGCCACAACAGATACATTCTATGGAATATTTCCTTAGGTTAGAACCAATTAAGAGGGCCTACCTCTTAGTACGCTTATCCCGTTTGATGATGTCCTTGCTTGCTTGCTCCAGCTATCTCTCGCTTCCTTCTTCAAGCACCTGAAACAAGTAAAAAATAGAAAACAACAACCATGATAATAGAAAATTTGTAATTCAACCTACTTAACAAGTCAAGAAACATTAAGCCATGAATATGTAAGATGACAAAACATGTAGGAAATCAATCGATAGTTGCATATATATTGATATCAAAGAGAGATTACAACCATTGTCTTGACGTTGCAGTTCTCCTCTGACAAGACCAGGTTCCCACACACTTCTGCTAGCATTCCATGATGGCCTCAATCAAAAATAGTTTTAAGACTCTTACCTTTAGGCTTCAATCCAAGCCAAATCACACTTCTCCCTCACACAACTAGATAGCTACAATTATGAATAGCTTGTTGTTTACTCCAAACCAAAATAGCACTAGCACACCAACATTACCACTAGCTTGTGCTTGGGAAGAAGGGAGGTTTATATAGGATGAATGGATGGGAGATGGATCCTCTTCTCATGGGAGAAGGTCTTATCCTTTGAGGTAGTTCCATCATTATAGGGAAAAGGAGCCCAAACTGACATCCCCGACCCCATCTAGCCAAACCATTTAACAGACTTCCATTACGAAGCTTCTAGAGCTGGAAGCTTCGTCTCTTAATTTAAAAAACTTTCCAATATATTGTCATCAAATCATGTCCCATCTTTGCTCGACTCTATCTGCTGAAACATTATTGAATCTAAAGAAGAAGAATCATAAGGGGGTTTCAAGTACCACCCTCCATCCATCGAAGAGCCACTTCTACCAACCATAATAGTTGTCAAAGAGGAGCCAATGTTGTTACCCGGGAATCTCTGCCAGTAGGGAGCTAATGCTACGACTCGGGAAACATTTTCCAACAAGGAGCCAATGCTATGAACTAAAACCTCTGCCAATGGGGAGCCAATGCTATGAACTGGGAAACCAATAGATAATAGGAGGGATGCCACTTAACTTATAAGGTAAGGATCACACCTATCCTACATCCTGGTGATAATAGGAGGGATAACACTTACCATAAATGGTAAGGATTGCACCTACCTATTATCTGTTGATCTTCCCAACTTGACCCTCAAGAGTAAGTGGTAGAGTGCCTACATCTCTATCTTGAGTGAGATGTCACTTACCATAAGTGGTAAGGATCATGCCTAGCCAAAATCCATTGGCTAAATGGGTAGGAAAGATAGATGCCAATTGGGTTATACTCTGTCAAATCCAGAGGTCCCTCAACTACAAGAGCTCTAAGGCTCAATTCCTCACCTTGGGAGCTCAAATAGGGGGGAAAATCATAGCTCAGTGTCTTCAATCAGCCTGAACCCTTACTCAGGAGGCTCCATCCACCAATTTGTTCTACTCTAAGTCTACAATCTATTCATCAGTTGAAGTATGGCGGAGTCTCACAATTCATGCAGTTTCTTATCTCCAAAAGTAATGCATCATACCAAGATCCTTCATCTCGAACCCAGAGAACAACTCCCTCTCACACTTGATATTCAGAGGCTCGTTACCTATCAAGAATAGATAAAAAACATATAAATCCAAAATCAAAGGCATACCTTGGACCTCCTTGAAATAGAGGTTGGAATCAATGCTGCTTCTTGTGAATGCAAGCTTCACCAGGTAACTATCAATGTGGACATCCCAGGTTTGAGGAGCTTGTTTTAAACAATATAATTCTTTCTTCAACCACGTCATATGATCATATATTCATATCCAGAAGCCTTGCTTTATTCTACAATCATCCATTGCAAATAATGATATGTGTTGGGATATCATCAAGAGTCTCTCCCTATGAATGGGAAGCCTCTTCAATCATCATAGATCAAGATATCTACCTGTCTATCATAATAATGTTATACATCAAAAAAACTTTCAGATCATAGAGTCAAACTATATCGGTATCTTAGACATATATACATCATAGTCATGATAAGTCATCATCAATTGTTTGAATATGTCATCAAACATTCATCAGAGGTTAGTGTGAACTGAAAAGTGTATCTTCATCATAATCACAACATCATTTCTTTATCACATTAATCGACCCTTTCAGATACCTAACTTCATCAATTCAAGGCATTCATTTTTTTCATGTAGTCAAATTTACTAGCTTATCAAAACCTTATCAAGATCAACAAGAAGTTAGTTAGAAAAACTTGAGAATCAATCTTACTGCCACATTATTACTATCAGGGTTACCATGCTTATCACAAGTATTGATAATAGTATCAAGTTACAATATATCAAAATCAATGTTTCTAGACAACTTTATAAAATTAGGAAATCCACCATGTCTAATTAAAATGCAAGATACTTTCCAAACACCAAGCGCACCAATATCTCACATGTACCAGAAATAAAACTTACTTTCATATGCATGCATGATTCATTTATGAAGGTGATATTCTCATCATACTAAGGTCTTACCTTGCTATCCAATATTGTAGCTAATAATGTACCATATATACCTTGTAATATTCGAATACCTTAACAACTTGTAGTACTTATTTGACATTGGCAACGTTTTCCTCTTCCGGCACCAACTCTTCTCTTCCTACACTAGTTCTCTTTTTTCCCGCAACTTAAATGATCCTAAAAAGGGATCATCTTATCACATCTCATCTCTGAGGTTAGAAGCATTAAAATACGCAAATATTTATTTAGGAAGGATAAAAAACAGTAAATCTAAACAAGAAAAGTGCCACAAAGAAATAACATAAATCTAAAAGGTACTTATCTTTAACGAGAAGTTACCATCACCCTCTTAAGCTAGCCTTCAAGATTTACGACTTTCGATTATCCATATATCAATGTTGCCTTCAATATCATACCTAATTGAGACTAGACCATCTAGGGTTTCAAGACTACATAACTCAAGCCTTTATCATATTCCAAGGTTTCTTCCAAACCCTAACCCATGTTATCCATCAAATCTTAATAACTAGATTTCCTAGGGTTTCCTTCAAACCCTAGCATTATTTTAGATCTCCTTCATCTTCTCTTGATTCCATTAAGTTTGTCTTCACAGGGGTAATCTTCAATGACTTTTCTTCAGCCCAGCTATGATACCATGTTAATTTTTCTTAGGGCTATATTGTTCTTTGCTTTAGATAATTACACTTCATCATATTCACCCCATAAAAATTAAACATATTCGCAATTACATAAAGGAACAATATCATGAAAAATGCAGCGAAAAATAAAGGAACAATAGAAGAAAAATATTCACAAATAGAGACACTAGGATTAGTTGGAGACCAAGGAAAAACCCCACAAGGGGAAAAACCCTTTGTAATTCTTCTTCTATTAGATTTTCATAAAATGTTAAACAAAGAGTACAATGAGCAATATCCATCAACAGGGTTCAAAGTCAAAGGATTTGGCTATCAACCAAGTCAACCAACCATAAATACAATATACCAATGATGAAAAGTCAAATCTAGTCAATTGTCATAAATCTGCGATACTATCCAGGTCAATAGTAGTCAAAGTATGCCCTAACCTAGTTCCACATTCGGTTCTGTACCTCAGTTCTATACCTACTTTCGCACCCAGTTTTGTACCTTCATTATGTACCTGAGTTTTATACCTAGTTTCGTACCTTCGTTTTGTACATAGTTCCGCACCTGGTTTTGTACCTCAGTTTTGTACCTAGTTCCACACCCGATTTTGTACCTTTAGCCTGTACGAGCAAAAAAAATCAAGAGGGAGAATAATAATGAGTTTATGATGATATCCAAATGAGCTTGAGGTCACTTGTATTTATATTCAACTTTGGAGGGGTAATTTGTCCTTAGGCTGACCTTGGCAATTTGTGCAATTGTGGGCTTCACTTCAAAAATACACTTTCCCATGTCCAAATCAAGTGCTTCAAAGTTCAAAATTGGTCCTCCCGGAAAGAGGATTTTAGTCCCATGATTGGATTTTTTCACTGAGCTGCCAAATTAACAAAAACCAATGCTCTTGCTCCTATGCTCTTATAGAGCATTCCCTCCACACTAAACACCACATATGCCTAGAAAACACTACTATCATTGCAAAGGAAGATCACTACTTTATCAGAAGATTTAGAGAGGCCCTGAGATATTATACATATCTAAACAACCTCAATAAAGATGGCGATCTCGAATTTATTAAGAGTTGGCTCCCTGTGCTCTCTCAACTTTAAAGATTTTTCTCTCCCTTTCGATATTAATTAATAGTCATTACTAACATTATCACTCTCATCTAATTATTAATATTAATACTATTTATCTATTAATTTTAATATTTATCCTTCTTTCCTCATTTCTATTTAATTTAATCCTATAGTTCTTAGGCCTTTATACATATTTTACATTAATTTACAATTACTTTTATTAACTTATGCATTAATTCTATTATATTAATTAAAATAATTAAATTAAAATAAATTAATCTAATTAATTTAATAATTAATTAAATTATATGTTATATGATATTCTATTAATATTCTTACTAATGAATAAGGTGGTGTATTAATTTTATACATATTTTACATTAATTTACAATTACTTTTATTAACTTATGCATCAATTCTATTATATTAATTAAAATTAATTAATTAAATTATATGTTATATGATATTCTATTAATATTCTTACTAATGAATAAGGTGGTGTATTATTATGATTATTTCTATACATGTATGTATTATTAACTTTAATTTAATTAACATTAATATTCTAATATTAATTAATTTTTGTATTCTAGGCTTTTATTAATTTTAATATATTAATTAATTAATACTACTATAATTATCAAAGAGATCTAGAACAGTTAGTGAAGGAGCGCGCTGTTAAGGCGCTTCGTATGCAAAAGGTCACTGGTTCTAGTCTCGTTGATACCATAAATCCAGCATGGTTTCCACTGGTCCAGCTCAGGCCGGGTGCGATCCCCGGGTGACTTTGACGGTTTAGATGCCCCTGAGTCGTGGCTTCTCAGCGACAGCATAAGCGTGATTTTCAGGATTCACCCACTTATCAACCCAAAAAAAAAAAACTAATACTACTATAATTAATTAACTAATAATATTATAATCAATTGATTAATATTATTATATTGATTAATTATTTCTAACTTTCTAATTAATTATCCAAATATATTAATTAATACTTTTCCTTACACCATTATACCTTGCTAATTTATTTAATTTCTATATATTAATTAATTAAATTCCTTTCAGATTTTAGGTTTTATTTTTTCAACTCCTATCGAATTATTTCTTCCTTTTTATCTATTTATACCTTTTTTTTACTTTCATCTTTCTCTCACCAACCACTCCTAAGGATGGGTCCTGGTTTGGACTTGAAATGTCGATTAAAAATGTTCACTGTAGATAAAAATCCGGAAACAAATTCTTCAAAATATGATAACCACATAAACTTGCAAACAATCTCCTTTTAATCAGTGAAGATTTACCCATTTATGTCTTGATGAATGTATTATTTAACTTGGTTTCTATGCCTGCCCAAATTTTGGAGTCGCCCTCTCATTTTGTTTTTCCCACTTGGAGATAACATCATTTAACAATTCCAGATTCTTTCGGAATTGTGTACAGGAGGATTCACTCAACTATAGGAAGAAAGGGCACCAAACCTTTTTTAGAGATTCATGTAGAGAAGGGTTTGAACCAATGGGGGTTTAATTTTAATGGACTTGGTGGATTTGAGGGAGGGGGGGAGGGGGGGGGGGGTTTCTAATTCAAGGAGGATTAAACTATGATTAGAATCACCTCACACAAATACTCATTAACGCAAATCAAGGTTTGTATCTTGGAATGCCTCAAATATGAGGAAGTAATCAAATTATTTTTCTATTTTTTATGTCCATGTTCTACTATTGCTCCAGGTGCTAGTAGTAGTTTTGGAGGTAGAATATCAATTAACCTAGCTTCGTCGAGGTTTTCATTGGAAAAATCAGAGAGAGGATCAAGGAGATTCGAATAACCCCGTGTCTCATTTTCCCCATGGTGAAGTTTAAATCCCTTCCCAATATGGTTCTTCCAGAGTCGACAAAAGGTTGTTTGAAGGTCTCGGACCAAAAGTATTCATTGTTCAAGGAAGGTCCATATATGTTAATGCAAATAAAAGACTTGTTAAATCCTTGGAAAGTATATCTAGAGCAAGACATAATTGGATTTCCTATGCTACATTTAGCCACATACTATGTTCATGCCATCCATATATAAGCCCTCTCAATATTCCAGTTTTTTAAAGGAGTTAGTCAGTCCCCCACAAATTAAAGACATAATTTTCTTTAAAAAAATTGTCGAGTAGTTTCTCTAAGGGACCCGAGAATGGATTTATTTATCCCATTGTGAATCTCAAAGTTCACATGTCTCTATGTTATGTAGATAAAGTATTTTTGTGTTAGAAATATTGTTTTTATTGATGTCAAAGAAAGGGGGAGACTATATATGTCCAAGATAAATATTACAAGATGAATATTATTGGAAATATTGGTTGGATACCTAATTTTTTTTATGCCTAGTTTGGATACCCTATCTTTGACGGTCTATTCTACTTTAAATACCTAAATCAAATGGGATCATAAATATATGATTGAAAATATTATCCCAATATCTTTCCAATGATATATGGCACTCCCTCTACTCCATAAGAATGAGGAGATATGAAAGATTCTATCGACTAAACCTAGCCAGGATGTACAAGTTAGCCCAACCAATTTTACAAGTTTCCCCCGTAAGTGAATATAGAAACACAATAAAGAAAGGATAAATGAGTTCATTTTAAGATCATCTAAGCAATAATATATGTGATTTGTGTGACATAAGTTGAGGAATACTCTCGTGGTCTTAAAGATGGAGCAAAAATGTGATTTGTGGAGTGAATGAATCATCTTGGAATTTTCATTGTAGCTTTTCTTCTTGGATGTTTCAAACCATGAGATTTGAGGATATGGAGTCAAGATATTTATGTACATGTGGTAAAAATTTTAGGCATTGGTTCACTATAATTTTAGAGATATTCCCTGTGGAAGTTAGCTTTTCTAAGTGCTCCTGAAATTTGCTTCAAATAGGTTAGTTGGAATTTTTTTTATAACGTATTTTCTAACATGTTTTAGAATGTGAAATCTTGAGACAAAGATGATATCTCTAGGTACTTGTGGTAGAAATTTTAAACTTTGGTTTGCTATAACTTTAAATATATTCCCTATGGAAGTTAGGGTTTATGAATAGTCCTAAAATTAGTTTCAAACGATTCATTTTGGAATTTTAGTTATAAGTTATTTTTGAAATGCTTCAGATTGTGAAATATTAAAGATATAGAGGCAAGATATCTAGGTACGTATGAAAAATTTTCAGACTTTGGTTCAATATTCTTTTGGGGATATGCCTTGTGGAAGTTAGGGTCTATAAATGATCCTGAAATCAATTTCAAACATGTCATCTTGGAATTTCTGTCGTAACTTATTTTCTAGGAATTTTCATACTACGAAATTTCTAGAGATCTAAGGAGAGATATAAAATACCTCAAGCAAAAATTTTGGAGTCATATTTGCAAAATTGAATATGTGGCATGTTGTACAAGTTTTCTCTTAGGAAGAAGTAAAAAACAAAAAGTTTTAAGAGAAGCAGACCTGGTGAAAGTAGAAGCAAGAAGAAAATATGGTGAAGGTAGAAGCAATTAGAAAACTTAGTGAATTCGGAAGTAGTAAGCAGAATTAATGAAATAAGTTGGTGTCTATGAATATTTTCAATAGTGGGGATTGGTGCCTACAAATATTTGTAGTAGTGGGGATTGGTGCCTCTAGTAGGTTGATTCTACAAATATATGTAGCAGTAGGTTGGTGCTTAAAAATAATTATAAAAATATTATGACTGTAGATTAATCTGATAATGAAATATAACTAAAGCAAAATACTTTAATCTACTTCTACAATCAATTAGCGAAAGCTTAAAAGATTTGAGCAAGATCAAGCGGAACACATATAACCAGAAGAAGAATCAATGCACATGAAACACAGAAGAATACTCAGGGGAAAGCCTCAGCTAAAAACCCCACTATCTGTATTATCATACAAGTTGGAAATATCTCAGAATTACACCAAGCCTTAGCTCTCATAGCTAGCCAGCTCTCAGTACAATCCTCACAAATGCTCACAAGCAAAATAGACTTCTCTTAAGCCTTCTCCTATGCCCTCCAAGCTCCTATTTCCTTGCGTTGTTTCTCCTAGGTGATCCTCCTGTTACCAAGTGGAACACTGATCACTCACACTGATCTCACACCCTGTAAAACTGCGCAATACTCAAGGAATGAATTCCTTCTACATGCATGAGTTTTGTTTATAGGAAAACACATGCAACTGATAGTACATTGTCCCTATCTTTAATCTCAACTGGGTCTTTCTCAGAATAGACATGCATGAGTTACTGATGAGAGAATATTCAGTTATCTGGAGTACACTAGTTGAGTGCATGCATGCATCAACTGACTGATAACTCACAATTAGTTCCTCAAACAGTTTGGAACTAATTTAATTGGACTTAACTCAATAAACTGAGCTAACTAATTACAACTCAAATATAACTCAATCTTATCTCCTTAATTAAGGGATAAACTCCTTAATTTAAGGGATAACTGTTGCATGACTTCAGAAAGACTTCTAACTTGAATTTCTCCAAATAATTAACTCAAGATGAATTAATTAATTATTTTTAAAGCAGCTGGTGAGACTAAATTCGAATTTTAATTCACAATTTTAATTCAAGGACAAATTAAAATTGGAATATGCTTGTTGCCACAATTCAACAATAAAAATATTTTTTGTGGTTTTCTCTCAAAATGGTTTCCACATAAACCTTGTGTTTCATGTTTTGTAGTTGATAAATCTCATATGTTATTGTTTTCTTATGGTTCATGAATTTTGAATAAGTAAAAGTGCCTTATAATGATTCACCCCCTCCGCCCCTCGTCCCCCAAGTAAGTATGTGCTCAAAAATTGGTATCAGAGCAGGTTCGTTAGAAACAAATTTAACCGCTTGAAGGTAGATTTTGAGAGCACACATAGTGATCCATAAAATGTTGTGGATATTCCATTCGACATTTTGTCACAATAGATCTGATAAAATTATACTTAAAAATATGAAATCTACAGTGAGGCTTTATTTCTATTTATATTTATGGATCAGTAAATTACTATTTATTATTTATACATGAAAATTATAATTATGTAAAAATTGGAGAACAATAAAATAAAAAATCACGAACCATGATTGACACAAGATATAACGTGGGAAACCCTTTCGGGAGAAAACCAACTAGAAGTTGAGATCACTATGCTCTCTTTATTTGAATAAAAAATGGTTGAGTACAAAGAAGGAAGGCATGGGGCATGTGGGCTATTACATTGCACAAATACTCTTTGTGTACTCTCTCTCTATCCCTCTTAGCTACTTTGCTCATCTATGGAATGAAATTCACTTGGAAATAATGGAACCCCTTTTCCTCCTAGTGGCTCGGTTATAACATAGCCTAATAGCCCACTAGTGGTTAGGTTTGATTACTTCAACTCTTAACTAGAGTTATAATACGGACTCTTCTAGAGTATTATTTATCATGATCCATTGGATAGCCCCTTTTCCATGAGTAATGGGGGTTGACACGACATCCTCTCGAAATATGACAGTCAATTTCAATAGGTCAACTTTTGGGAGGCACAACATTCTCATACGAACTCTAATTGAGGAAATTATTGCGTCTTTGGAAAGGTATCAATGTGTATATTAGGGAATATAGGTCCACAGTAAGGTTAGGACCAAAAAGAGTGTTCACTTTAAGTCTCAAAATGGATCCTAAATTTTTTTAATTGAAATTTTCTAAATTGGGACCGTTGATAAAAATGCTCTTGTGAGCTAATTCCTCCACTTTTCCACTTTGAAACCATCAATATGGATGGAAAATAATACAATGATCCAATCAAGATGACATGTTCAGTCAAGAAGGTTTCTCCACAAATAAATACCCATTGATTGACAAAAAATTATGCATTCTCTAGTATAACGTTGTAAATTTATCCATTGTTATTAGGTTTGATATTTGGCAATCAGTCGTGACTAGTTATACAACCCCAAAAAATTCCTATAATAGACATAGCTTGAAAGAATGCTAATGAACATAATGCAAAATCCATGAATGTTATATTTTGTGGTATATCA
Organism: Pinus tabuliformis; assembly: GCA_031772625.1. Classification (NCBI taxonomy): domain Eukaryota; kingdom Viridiplantae; phylum Streptophyta; class Pinopsida; order Pinales; family Pinaceae; genus Pinus; species Pinus tabuliformis. The sequence goes on from CM062814.1 coordinate 530,327,634, forward strand.
AAATAAAAATAAAAATAAAAAATTCAAGGTAATGCGGTGTGAACTAGAAAAATAAATTTGACACAAACTTTAAAATATCTATGAAGGTGATGACAAGGTGAAGACAAGAAAGCTCCAAACTCATACAAGATAGTTCGAGAGTTTGAAAATGAAAGAAAAATAAAATTTTGCAGTCTATGACCTCCATGTAGATGAAATTGTCAACATCATTATAGTACTTAGTGATAAAAGTGAAGAATAAATAATTATACAAAAAGGTGCTAAGGTCACTCTCATTAAGATTTGATTCCAAGGTGATATGGGGGCATTCGTAATTCTCATTGATTGAGAGGTCAAAAATCACTTACTAAAGGAGTTGGTTCCTCATTGAGTGGGTTGTTAGGCTAGGATTTGTTTTAATTTTCTATGTAATTCTATAAATTAGATCATTTGTTGCAGTGGTTGTAGTTTTTTTTTATTTTCCCCAATTTGGTTCTCAAATCCTACCTTTAAGGAATTGAACTGAATCGATATAATTTTAAATATATCTTTGATTAATGAGAAAAAACAGTCAAAGTGAGTGAAAGTGGAAATTGTCTATGAAGAGCTCCGTATTCAAACACCGATCATTTTGTGATTTTTATTTTAATTTTACACAGTCCTGTGATAGCCCTGTGTTTAATAAGTGCATCTAAGATCTTCAACGCCCAATATTAGTATCAGATTAGTTGCAGAAGGGCAGAAAAGGGAGAGGAGTCACCATACAAAGGTCGAAAAACTAAGAGGAGAGGCCCAAAGAACACAGAGAGTCGGGAGGAGTCGGAGGGTTGAACCCGAGAATAAGCCTAGGAAGGCCAACACTTAGTTATTTTGTTTTTGCCTTTGGGAATATCTTGTCAGTTGACGAAGTCGAGAAAGTTTATTGATGGAATCTCATAACAAAATTTTAGCCTAGAAATCCCGGAGTCGATAACTTTATTTTAACTAGCGTCGGGACCCTGGATCATCACGAGACAATGTTAAAAACTTCATTGTGTTTCTTGGATTTGTCAAGTGCCAAAGGAGTTACCCAAAGGTGGTTTAGCCCGAAAAGCCCAGAAATCCTGGCGTCTCATAAGTTAATTTAATTAAGCATCGGGGACCAGAGACTGTCAAGTGTTAGTGACAGAAATACTTTTTATTCCCCAGATTCGTTAAGTGATGGGGTTGTGGCGTCTGTAAGGGAGTAAGCGCGATTATCAAGGTTTTCCTTTGTTAAAGGTAAGCGGTCCATACTAGAAGGTCAAAATCTCGTAAGGGATTTTAATTTCATTTTTGAATAATTATGGGGACCCAAGGTCACAGGGTTGTATGGTCAGTCTGGAGCATTTTTTCACTACTTCTTCTTTGTAATTCTCCCACTGTATTTGAGCTTCATGAGATGGATTTTAACAAGGATTTGATTAGGTGGGTTGAAGGAAGCACCGAATTAAAGGAACCAACTCCTAGAGGGACCAATTTATGAAAATATTCACTAAGATTTTCATTAAGTGGTATCAAAGTAGACCCTGTGTCTGCTTTAGGAACATGAAAAGGAATCATACCACCCAAAGTTAGCATAGGAATTGGACGAGGTGCAAGAGGACAAGGACCAAGGCTAGTTGCTAACAAAGAGGTATTGCGAGCAATACAGTGGCTGGAGGAGAGAATGGTAGAAATGGAGATTTGTCGACATAGAGAACCAAAAGCTGGATATGAGAGTTCTCAGGAGGAAGAAACTACAAAAGAAGAAGTAACAGAAGAACCAACAAAGGCTAAGGTTCTAAGGGTAGTTTTGGGTTCTATCATGAAACCAAAACTAGATCTATCTTCTTACACAGGTAGTATGAATTTGGAGGAGTTGATTGATTAGATCACAAAGATGGACAAGTTCTTTGAATATGAGGAAATGGATAAAGAGAAGAAGGTCAAGTTTGAAGTGACAATATTGAAGGGACATGCAACTCTCTAGCGAGATAGTGTGTAGACAGAGAGAAGAAGAAAGAATAAGCAAAATATCAAGAGCTAGGACAGGATGGTAGCAAAAATTAGAGGTATTTTTCTACCCAAAGATTACCAGCTGACTTTGTTTAGAAGTATACAAAACCTTAGACATAGAGGAATTCCAGTCAAGGAATACACATAGGAGTTCTAGAAAGTGAACATTAGAGTTGGATATGTGGAAGAGCCTACAGAGAAGACATCAAGGTACATTAATGGGCTCAGATTGGACATTCAAGATGAAATAAGTGTATTTTCACCAAGGATAGTAGAGGAGGCATACCAATTGGACTGAAAGCAGAAGATAAGCTTGCAAGGAAACAAGCAGGTAGAGGAAAACGTGTTGCTAGAAGCATAGGACAACAACAAAGAAAAGGGAGGTTTATTGCACCTAAAGGTGTGGCTAGTAGCTCTAATCCACAATGACAATAGGAAGGTGATTACAAAGGCCTAAGATCTTCTTCCAGAGGACAAGGAAGAGGCAAGAGAGAGCTTAATTGCTACAAGTGTGGTAAGATTTGACACATGGCATATGATTTACCAAAGAATAGAGAACCATTCCAAAGGAATGTTGTTGCAACTCTAGTAGAAGAGGTGGAGGAAGATGTGCATGAAGAAAAGAATGTTCCAGACACAGGAGAAACCCTGATGATAAAAAATGTGCTACTCAAGAAGGAGAAGGAAGATGTTGAGCCAGATTAGAGGAGAGCCTTGTTTTGGACTATTTGCAAGGTCCAAGGTAAGTGTTGTAAAGTTGTGATTGATAGTGGTAGTACAGACAACCTAGTGTCCACAGAGGTTGTAGAGAAGTTGAAATTGAAGAAACAGAAGCACCCAACACCCTACAAGGTGTCTTGGCTATAGAAGGGACATCAAATTTTGGTCAATGAACAGTGTGAGGTTTAGCTACATAATTGTAGCTACAAAGACAATATTTTGTGAGATGTGATGTTGATGGATGTGTGTCACATTCTTCTTAGAATACCATGGCATTTTGACAAAAGTGTGGTGCATGATGGTAAGAGGAACTCTAATAAGTTCCAGAATGATGGTATCAAGCATACTTTGTTGCCATTACAGGAAGAAGGGACTTATGGAAGCAGTGATTCAAAGGCAGTTTTGATGAGTAGCAAGGAATTTCTACAATAGATGAAGCCAGAAGAGGTAAAATTTTCTATTGTTTATAAGCCTAGAGTAATTCTTACTTCTAGTACTATTTTTTATTTGGATGTAGAAATTCAAGAGATGTTGGAGGAGTATCATGATATTGTGGTGGATGATTTTCCAAGTGAGTTTCCACCAATAAGGAGTATCAGCCATCACATTGACTTGATACCAGGAGCTATTTTGCCTAATAAATATGCCTATAATTTGACACCTAAAGGGAATGAGGAGATCAGAGAGAAAGTGCAGGAGATTTTGGATAAAGGACTAATTAGAGAGAGTCTTATTCCATGTGTTGTACCCATAATGTTGACTCCAAATAAGGATGGAGTATGGCGCATGTGTATAGACTCCAGATCCCTGAACAAAATTACAATCAAGTATCATTTTCCCCTGCCACAAATTGATGATTTTTTGGATTCTTTCAATGGTTCCTGTTGGTTTTCTAAAATTGATTTAAACAGTGGATACCATCAAATTAGAATCAGAGAGGGAGATGAGTGGAAGACTGCATTTAAAACTAGTGAAGGTTTATATGAATGGATGGTCATGCCATTTGGACTATCTAATGCACCCAGTACATTCATGAGGTTGATGAATGAAGTACTAAAAGAATTCATAGGGAAGTTTGTGATTGTTTACCTGGATTACATTTTAGTATATAGTAAAACAAAGGAGGAGCATTTGAGGAATTTGAGATATGCGTTAGAAAAGTTGCAGGAAGAGAAGTTGCTTATAAATTTGAAGAAATGTTCCTTTTTTAAGTCGGAGTTGGTATATATGGGATTTGTGATTTCCACAGAAGGATTGAAGAAGGATCTAGCTAAGGTGAAAGTTATAATTGAATGGCCCTCTCATAAAATTTCCTTTGAAGTTAGAAGTGTCCATGGTTTGGCGAGTTTTTACAGGAAGTCTATTAGAAATTTTAGCAAGATGAGCACACCAATTGTAGAGACAATGAAGAACAATCAAGAACTATTTAGGTGGACTGATGAATCTGAAAAAGGGTTCCAAATGTTGAAGAGGAAGATCATAGAGCAGTCAATGCTTTCTCTCCCATATTTTTTACAAGCCTTTTCAAGTGAAGGCTGATGCCAACAATTACACAATTGGAGAAGTACTTAGCTAGGAGTACAAACCCATAGCCTATTATAGTGAGAAGTTGAATGAGGCTAGGAGAAAGTACACAGCCTATGACAAAGAGTTTTGTGTAGTGGTTCGGGCTCTTAAGAAATGGAGGCATTACTTGTTATCTAGAGAATTTATTTTATACACTGATAATCATGCGAGAAAAGCGGTTTTCTCGTGCTACGTGTCGCGCAGTTAGGCTAATCGCGTGAAATTTTAAAATCCAGCTTATAGCCTTGAGGGCACACGAGAAACTACTTACCGCCTTAGAAACCCACTCCATCATTTCCACACATTCCCTTTTCACGTGATACGATCTTCGTCGTCCATCTCTTGACTTCACCTACGCGATAAGATCTCAGTCATTCATCGCTCCTATTAACCTCGTTCGTCCATCTCTTGACTTAATCTCTGCGATTAGATCTCGGCCATTCATCTCATGTTAACCTCGTTCGTCCATCCACTCACTTAATCCCTCGCAATATGATCTCCACCATTCATCTACTTTGTTACCTTGTTCATCCATCCATTCACTTAATCCCTCGCGATATGATCTTCGTCGTTCATCCTGTTCATTAACCCCATTCATCCATTTATTCGCTTAAGCCCCACGATAAGATCTCCACCATCCATCTTCTGTTCGTTGATCGATCCAACGGTCCCTATGTGCTACTGCATCCTTATGTCCTCCTTTCATTAATTTCGACCTCTTATTGCTCTTCCGCTTGAAAACCGATTTAGCTTAGTTTCCTTTACTTACACCTTAGTCTGGTTTTGATGCTCTTTGCCATTAAAACTTAGATAGTAGCATTAGATTAGTGTTAATTTAGCAATTCTGCTTAGCATAGTTGTTTGGATGGTTAGTTAGGTTATCGTATGGTTTAGCATTTCATGTTGCTTTCTTCAATACTGCAATAGAAGTAGCTCTAACTTAGGATAGATTTTCTCTTCTTCCATCAAAGAGTTAAGCTTCTTCTGACCCTATAGAAGTCTGGCTTGGAACCCCTGTGGTCTTTTACCAGATGAACAGTGACAACAGGCAATACCTTCACTTTTACTTGTGCATATAGCATTGTCACCTCCAAGTTTGTACGAACCCCAGGTTTATAAGTAAAACTAGTAGCCTTGGGAGTTGCAGCATTCTTGTTGCAATACCTAGGCTCATCAGCGAGTGTGGGTACACTTTGGGATCCCATAGTCCATTGTCTCAGATCGGAATAGAAAATTACTAAATGCATTTTGGTCAAGTCTCTGGTCGATGTTGGATACCAAACTTATTAAGTCCACGACTTTCCACCACCAAATTGATGGCCAAATAGAGGTCGTCAATAGGATGATCGTACACATTCTGCACATGTACAACTTGAATCATCCATGCACATGGGATGAAAACCTCCCCTATGTCTAGCACAGCTGCAACAAAGCTCTCCATAGCTCAATGGGCCATATCCCCTTTTAGGTATGGTTGGGATTTAAGCCATTATGTCCCATTGATGTGGCCATATGATTTGTAGCCACTTAGGCACATTCGGCTCACATCCAATCCGAAGATGACAAGGCTAATAGCTTCATTGAGCGCATTCAACACATCTGCCATTAATTCCATGATATATTGGACAGAACCAATGCTAAGTACAAGCAGTGTTGTGATCAGCATAGGGTGTTACACAAGTTCCAGGTGGGTGACAAAGTTTGGCTACATTTGCAGAAGGAGCGCCTTGCTCGACCCCATCTCTAGCTTCGCCCGCTCCAATATGGGCCAAACACCATCACTAAGGCTATAGGGGACAATGCCTTCGATCTCATCACTCCACCATTCATTAGTCTACACCCATTTTTCAATTTAGACTGCCTTCGGCCATACTTTCCACCATTGTTGGACACATCTAACATTGCAGAACAACTCACACCAACATAGCTAAACCCACACTGCATGGAACAGGCCACAATTGATCAAATCATGGACACACAGATCAAGAACACTCGCCAATAGAGGATCCAGCTATATCGAGTTTTCAAAGCAGACAAAGTCCTTCACCAAGGCAAGTGGTTCAACAGAACTTTCCTCACCTCATGGAGGTTCTGCACGTAATGGGGACCATTGCTTTCTATGGAGGGAGGACTTATCTAGGTGGATATTGGTGGCCACCTTCCTATTATAACTAGACCTCCAATCAGTTTCATATGTTTCCTTTTTTATTGCAACATTTACTATTTTTAGTATTTTTTCAAGTCCTTAACTTCCGGAGCAGTTTTAACCCCCTAAATGACGTTTTTTTTAGGTTCGCACCATGCCATTACCTACCGAAAATCCTATAGTACTCGAAGAGATATTTCCAACAAGGTATCATACGTGCCAAATGGAGATAATATGACCAATTTACGACCCTGGGAATTTGGTTCCCCAACTAATCCCAACAGGGCCCACAAACTCTTGGTGTTCCATCTCTTGGGGTTAGGTTTTTTGTTGTTTAGGTTTTTCCCTTGTTGTTCAATAATAAATAGGCCCTTTAGCCTCATTGTAACACAGTTTAGAGACATGTATCCACCAATCTCTTCCCAGATATAAGCTACCATCGCCCAAGCTAGTTTATCTCCATTCAGTTTGTAAGCATATTTCAGTATTTGATATTAATGAAATGAAGTGTTATTTCTAATACATCTTTGTATTTATGGTTATTTTTGTAATTTTTTGCATTCATGCTTTAAGTTTGGATCAGTGGTATCACAGTTGTCTTCTCTTTCTCTGTATTTCTTTACATGTTCCCAACGAGCATGGGATATAAGGAGTTACGGCTCGAACTGGTCGAACCTTTTCAAGACTAGCCTAGAAAATCTCGACAGTCTCCCATGGCCAAAGAGAAGAAAGATTAGGGGGCAGGAGATCCTTTCAAAATCTTACTCGAAGAAGCCCTCGAGTGACAGAGAAACGCGATGATGGACAACTTTTCCCAGATCTTTCAGCAACCACCCAAAGGCGGCATATCTACTTCCAGCAGCCACTTTGGAAGCGTCACACTCTTTAAGGTAAAAGTTAACTTTGACATCACGATATTTGAAGGCCAGATAGATGCAGATGTCATAGATAAATGGTTAAATATGTTATAAGGATATTTTTATGTTCATGATTTTTCTAGTTGGGAAAAGATTACTTGTGCATTTCTCAAAGTCGCCCCCTACATCAAGGACTAGTGGGAAACCTATTGTGAGAAGGAGGATGAAAATACACCCTCACTATTTTCAATTACACCCACTAGAAATTTGTTCTGGGATGCCATCAAGGAGCAGTACTATCGTGTCGAGAGCTATGAGAATAAATACATAACGTGGACCATGCTTGCGGAAGGGAAGGGACCGAGACGTGTTGGAGTTTACAAATGTTTTTCATACCCTTCGCACAAAGTTGGGTATCAAGGATTTTTGTTAGAAAATTATATATTACAGAGCAATGGAACACATAAAATATATTGTAGAAATATAAACACATAAAATGCATAAAACAAGAGAGAGACACAGATATACGTGGTTCACCCAATTTGGGCTACGTCCACGGAGAAACAGCCAGTCCTTCCTTTTATATTATCCAACAAACTGAAGAGATACAACCTATAGCAGATCTGTTGTAATTCCCTCTTTGATATCACACAATATCCTCTCTCTTTCTCACTCGGAAAATAGATCTACATAGATGCAATACAATTCCCTCATATATAGCGAGGGGTTGCCTTCTAGGGCAAAAAACCCTAAATTAAACATAACTTCTACTATCAGATCTCCGCCTAATGAACGGCCCAGATTGACTACAAAATTACAACATTTTACAAGGCAATTTTACATATATTTTTAGCTTTGGGGGCGCTGCCCCTGATCCCCCGCTGGGGGGGGCTCCAAATAATCATCGTCGCACCCCATGGACCCCCCTGGGGGCGTACATTTTACGGGCTGCGTTGCCACCACATTACAAAATGGGGTCCAATGCAGCGATACCTATGAATAAGGAAGATAATCAGGCTCCACACCCAACAATCTCCCACTTGGAGACTGATTATAGCAACTCCACCGCTGCTTCATTTGCTAGACAATGACTCCAATTTGGACCTGGTTGTTTCTCATCTTCATCATCATACTTGAAGACCAATTGAAACTTAGTAGAATCTTAGTTTCTCCCTGTTTACAACTTTTGTTAACATATCTGCAGGACTCTGGCTCGTGTGTATCTTTTCCAGCTTCAACTATCCATCTTCCAACACTTATCATATGAAATGGTACTTGAGTTGTATATGTTTTGTCTTGGAATGAAATGCAGAGTTCTTTACAAGATGTATGGCACTTTGGCTGTCACTGTATAACCTTCCCAACTCCTGCTTCTTACCCAATTAATCCATAAACCTTTGTAACCAAATCATTTCTTTACTAGCCTCTGTAGCAGCAACATACTCTGCTTCCGTTGTTGAGAGTGCAACAACACTTTGCATTTTTGAAACCCAATTGACAGTTGTTCCACCTACAGTAAACACATACCTTGTTGTGCTCCTCCTATTATCTCTATCACCCACCATATCTACATCAACATATCCCTGTAGAGCAATGTTTGAACCACCAAATCATAATGTTTGATTTGTGGTACCTCTCAAATACCTGAGAATCCACTTCATCGCCATCCAATGTTCTTTTCCTGGATTGTTCATGTACCTGCTTACAACTCCCATTGCATGTGCAATATCAGGCCTTGTGCAGACCATTGTGTCATGCGGAAAGAGTCAATTTTGCGAACAAAACCGACCTCCCTAGAAGCTAAGGCTTTCTAGTGACAAACAAGACAAGTAAACACTACCTTTCTCTAAATATGCATTTAGAATACAAGTAATCAGGTGTTCATAACATACCTTTAGTCCAACGCTTTGTAGTAGTCCAGCCTCGCCGATCCGGATGAGCTCCTCCTTCTCTTCGAAACCTGCATTCACTAACAAGCCAAAAGATTAAATAGCACCTGATAAACTTATAAAATAACACATATTCATCATACAGACCAAGGAGTATATGAAACAAATCATGAATAACAATCTGTTGAGAAAAATGAGTTTATTTGCATTAAGTGGAAACAAAAGAAACCATTACAACCTGAGCCTTGGTGTTGTGCAGGTCCCTCCTAGGGTCCAGCAAGAGTTTTCCTTTACTTTGATCAGCTCACCCACATCCAAATAAGGCTAGGAAAGGATGGGAATCTCTCCTCTCAAGCTCTATAAGGGAGTCCTAATTCCAGCAGCATCTACCCTTAGGAATATTCAGCTTTCAACCTCCCCTCCTTCTGGCCCAGTGCCTGTATTTATAGTGTTCTAGAGGAAGTTAATCAGGTCCACCATCAATGGGATAAGCCCCTCTTTGAATGGGATAGCTCCCCTCTTGATGGGATAAGTTCCTCTTTCATAGGGATACATGAACCATCTGGAGGAGCTCAATACACGTCAAACAAGCTTCTAGAATGCTCTAGAAATGACCACAAGTAACTTTTTTGGAGTGAAACTTGTGCCTTTTGACCTTTACAGGAGTACGCACCCTCCCCTTTACAGACAGAGCGTACAAGTACGCAGGTATTGTGAACTTGGGGTGCGTACACGCAGGTAAGGCTAAGAGAAACTGCGTACCCAGAGATATATAGATTTTCAAAGACTTTCTCTCTTTCTTGGAGTTTGACATGAAGAGCAGAGGTATGAGACTTGCCAAGGAGGATAGTATGACAGTTGATGGAGCCATACTAACTGCAAATAGTCATGGTGACCAATTTTAGTGTAACAGATTCCCCCCTAAAGTGCGAAGCCTGTAGTAGATTAGGGTTTCATATCATCTAGGAAGGGTGAAGTACTTTATCATTTCAAGGATTATCTTGTGGAGAGCCCAGTCAGAACCTGCAAATATTCAACACAAAATACATATATAAGATCATATCATCGCTGAGGTAGGCATTCCCATACTCAGATTGAAAACTTTAACTATGAAACTAACTACTGCTCTGATACAGGAATGATTTTGCAGTACATCATAATCATAGACTCTTGTAGACACAGTATGGATGCAGCCATCTATTTATGATTAGTCTACTGTATAATGAATACAAAACTCCTCGCAGCCTGGATGGTGGAAACTAGATCCAGGGTCTTCATTTCTACTTCCCGAACAGGTACGATTCTATCCATACGAATAAATGAGTTGATGTCGAACATGGTAGAAACCACTTGATTACCAGTCAATGATGTAAACTGTTAACAAGTGTGAGAGAGACCACCAGTGATGTCAATGGTTCTCAAAGTACCCAGTACAATCCATGAGATGTGAATGAATGAGTTGATGTCGAACATTTCACGGAATCCTTCGATCGAAAGTCAATGATGTGAACCGTCGTCAAAGGCGAGAAACCTGCCATTGATGCATGCAGATTTCAAGGTACTGACGATTTCTAGGTCATCTTTCTAGATAATGTGCTGATGTCGATAGAAAGCGACCCGTTGCAGGCAAGCCCACAACACGAAATCATAGATCAAGTTGAAGAAATGTAGTTGTAAGGACTGACTCAGGGATGGTCGAGATGGATGACGGGTATTTTGCAGATGAATGTTTATTTGCAGTGACCTCTTGAACACATAACGACACAACAGATGGCTTGGTGACATTTGACCCAAAGTTAATACCCGGCTGAAGACTTTCAATGTGGTTTGATCAACTGTGAGGCAAAGGATGTTTCCCAACCCAAGTGAATGAAAAGTGTCGTGTTCAAGAGCGGTGATAAGGCTTCTTCTGAGACAAAGGATAACAAATAGGCTCATTTTTCTCTCTTTTCCCCCACCATTTCTGGCAAGTACCTCTTTATTTTTTACAAGCTTGAGGAGGATAACATATGCTTGATTATAAGCTCATCCTTCGGATGAGTCCAACTTAGTTTTGATTCGAACCCTAAGAAGGAGTGGTCCGTCCCTGTTTGTAATCGAACAGGTCCTTTACTGTGAAATTTTAACGAGTCCAGTATAGGAGAAACTCGGTGTTTTTCAATTTTAGAGAGTCTGAAAAAACTTAAGAAGACTCCAGGGTTGAACTTTTTCGTAAAGTTGTGTCTCCCAAGCCCGAAAAAGTATAAAATAATACTTGAGAGAACCGCTTGATCTTGCGACCAAGGAGTACTTTCATGATTAGTGTCTTTGACCTGAAAAGTAAAAAGCGATCAAGGACACGTCGTTTTATTTCCAGTATCGAATTTGAAACGACAAAAATCCGGCAATCTTTTCGTGTTTTTACGGTCAGAAAAGGGCTGTAAGAGGACCGTCTTTTAATTCCGTTTTAACGAGTGTAAAAGAAACGCTCGGCAATATTTTCATGTTTTAGGAGTCAGAAAAGGGCTTAAAAGATGACTCTGATGTTTTTGTTTGTGAAAAATGACAATTTTCCCTGAAAATCCTTTTATCCTGCACAAAAACCAACACATTACTCATACCTGTTTAAAAATAGATAAAAATACTTTGAAAAATACCTTTTCACGGTGGAAAATAAACAAATTTGACATTCATTTACTCAAAAAACCTATAAAAAGGGCTTTTACCATTTCATTTTTACCATTTTACTATTGAGGAGAGAAAAAGGGCTCTTAGCAAGAAACTTCCCGTGGACATTGCGGAGAATCCGACCGTCAAAACCGAACGCCGTCTCATCAGGTATTCTACAACATCCTCCCTTGCATTTCCATCCGTTTAGAATTTGTTTTTAAGCTTTAGTTTCATTTTTTGGAGGCCTTGGGGGTTTCAAGATCCGCTTTTCGGGGTACGCAGGTGCCCCATGGGTGACCTTCGTACCCCGACATTTTCTCAGTTGGGAAAATGTCGGGCGTACGCAGCTTGTCTTAAGAGAACCTGTGTACATACGCCCTGTCTCTAAAGGCGAGCTGCGTACACCGCGGAAAGGATTTTGAAACTCTAATTTCTCCAAAATGAACCAAAAACTTTCAATTTTATGGACTCTAACAGATGTTTTATGGTGTGTAGATTGCCCACCATGCTTGATTGGCGCGAGAGAGAACACGAAGATGTTGATTTGGCCGCAATTAATCACCAACCTTCCATTGATGCTTTGAAGGCATGCGGTCTTTACAAATACTGGGCCATACCTGGCATGAGGGCCCAGGTGCGCTTTCTAGAGTGGCTGGTTGAAAGGTGGAACGTTCAGGATCAATGCTTTTACATTGGAGGGCACCAGCTCGAGATAGAGCCCTCAGATATTTACTTTCTCACTGGTTTTCCCAAGAGGGGCGAACAATTGACTCTATCCGGGACTAGGCCAGGTGGCCAGTCCATTGCTAGTCTCCGGCTAGAGTGGTGCAATAATCAAAACCAGGATAAGGGGATAGAAATCAAAAAGATATCCCGACCTGAACTTATGGTAATTGCCTTTACAGTTACCAGACTTTGCGGGGCTGCCGCTTTGCACATTGCCACTGGATCCCAGATGCGGATGGCGATTGATTGCTATCGGGGCACCATTTTCAACTGGTGCGATGCTGTGTTGGCCAACTTAAAGGGCCAACTGACTAGGACCAAAAACGGACAGCTGAAAACTTTTAGTTATGGGCCTTTAGTTGTGAGTTTTTCCCTAGAGAGGGTTCTGATGCTGATCCCACAGCAGCTCACTGTTGAGGTTAGGCCTCCCTGAGAGCCTAAGTTGATGCGATGGGTTGCGGTGATGGCCCGTCATCCTGACGAGGGCACGGAGGTTGTCCGATTTAGACCAGAGTATTTTCACTGGTTAGAGAACCAGGTCTTCTCGATACAGGATTTTCCGTATGCCGGAGTTGATTTTCGTGGAGATCCAGACATGATTCTTCCACCGGGAGAACAGTGGGATGACACAGGTACTTCATTTTTCACAAGTTTTTAAATTATCTATTTTTTTTATTTTTTATATCGTCTCAAAACTGACAGTGACAATTTTCAAAATGCAGATGTAGGCCCACAGCGTCCGGCCAATCTCCGGCCTTTCGAGAGGAGAGTACCAGTTGCACCAGCACCGGCCCCACAGGATGCGGCCGCAGAGACCTTAGCTTATTTAGAACAAGACCTAGAGCGTCTTACGGTAGACATACCAGAGACGACTATAGATGATATTCCTATCAGACTTCAGCGCTATGTCGTCGCAGTCCCAGGACCTTTTAGGAGGTTCTTGTGTAGGGTAGCCCGTGCAGTGGTGTCGTATAGAGAGCAACACCAGTGATTGGATGGTCACTTTTGTAGACACGTGTGACATTTTGGTTTTTTGTACTTATCATTTTTGCCGATCATAAGGTGTTTTTCAACCTATGATCGAAGACGATGTATTTTTTGACACACTCCTATCTATATATATCATTATTACCGGCTTATCTTGTTAAACATGTGTGATGAAATGTTTTTAAATTTACATGTATGATTATCGTAAATGTCTGTCTAACATTCGAGAAGCAATTGCATCTGCTAATTTATTTAAAGACCTTGGAATATGCTGATATTCAATGTAATCAAATTCACGTTCCAAGAGACGCACTCTCAAAAATAACCTTAATAACACTGTATTTCTAATGGCATATACTCTATTAAGCTGTAATACAACGAGTTCAGAATCTAACCTCATTATCAAACTCCGAATCCCAAATGAAATAGATTCAGACAATAACTCAATCACTGCACTGTATTCTGCAATGTTGTTTGTTGTTTGACCGAGGCTCACCCCATGCATAGAAACTAACTCGTCAGAGGGCGAATCGATAACCCAAGCTGCGGAAGAGATATTCCGTGTACTACGACAAGCACCATCAGCGAATCCAATGTACGTTTGGAGAGGCGTCGACATCTGTAATATCAAGAGTAAAACCAAGATAAGCCAGAATAACGACAAAAAACACACTCTCTAAGCTAAGCACACTGTCTATACTAACAAACACACCAGCTAGAAAGAAAAAACTAACCTAACTAAATCTCCATACCCATCATTTAAGCATAATACCTCTTTAGGTAAAGTCCATTTCTGGGTTTACCCAAAGAGTCCCCGTCAAAATCTACCAGCTCATAGGCCCCTTTTGCTAGCTTTCGCTTGACAATGTAGGGCCCATGCCACATCGGAACGAATTTTCCAGCACCTAATTTATCGTTAGCTTGATCATATAATAGCACTAGGTCTCCTTCCGAAAAATTTCGAGGGGTCACGTTGCGATCATACTGAGCTTTCATCCGTTTTGCGTGAGTCTCGATTGCCAATGCAGCGTCACGTCGAGTCTCATCTAATTGAGCTAAGTATAATAGACGCTTCTCCTCTTCGGAAGTAGCTGGAAGTAATTCGACAGCCATTTGAACTGACGGGATTTCGCATTCAATGTGCAGCACTGCTTCCAAACCATAAACTAGTTGGAAAGGAGTGAACCCTGTTGATGTTTTCACTGAGGTTCGGTACGCCCAAAGCGCGGAAAATAACATGTTGTGCCAATTCGACCGATGAATACCAATGATTCGTCGGATCATGATAACTAAAACTTTGTTGATGGACTCAACCAGACCGTTGGCTTGTGGATAATAAGGAGTTGAGCTATCATGACGCAAACCAAGCTGGCATGTAAGTTTTGTCATCATAACGTTTCGAAAATGGCGCCCATGGTCAGTGATTATCGCTTGTGGGACACCAAACCTAGCAATAATTTGATTGAATATGAAAATTGCAGCTGTCTTGCCGTCTGCCTCGAATGTAGGCATCGCCTCGGCCCACTTAGTAAAATAATCAACCGCAAGGATGATATACGCATGCCCCCGGCCGAGTGAGGGTTACATGTAATAAAATCGATACCCCATTTAGCAAAAGGACCAACGGCAATTATAGGGTGGAGAGGAGTAGGTGGTGCGCGCATCTTGCGATCAAACACTTGACAGTTGTGGCATTTCCGAACCGCAATAATACAGTCTTTAAATAAGGACGACCAGAAATAGCCAGCGCGCAATATCTTTTGGGCTATGGCATACCCAGACATATGACCGCCACATGCTCCAGAGTGACAGTCATTCAAAACCCTTTCAGCTTCCTCATGAGTTAAGCAACGATGAAAAACCAAGTCCGCCCCACGGCGATAAAGAGTATCTCCAATAATTTTGTACTGTTGGGACTGGAATCGAATTTTTCGACGTTCCGACTTTGAAACTTCAGGCCGAAAGGATTGGGTCTGGAGATAGACAATTATATCTCCATACCATGGATCTAAAGTGCTGATGAGAAACAAAGATTCGTCCGCAATGGGTTCCTCTGCCACAGTTTCTGTGTCAGCACGCGGGAAATCACACATCAACTCTGCAAAAACTAAAGATTTCTTAGACTTAGACTTTTCAAATTCCAAGTCGAACTCCTACAGGATAACGATCCATTTAGAGTACTTGCCCCCTAGCAATTGTTTAGTCAAAATGTAGATCATAGGGTTGCAATCCGAAATGACTGTAGTTTTACGGAGAAGAATGTAGTGACGAAAACGTTGGACAGCTTGAACGGCTGCCAAGGCCAATTTCTCCACATGTGAATATTTGAGCTCAGTGGGATTTAACGTCCGACTAAGGTAATAGATCACATGTTCCGTTCCGAATTCGTCTTCCTGTACTAAGACCATTCCAATGGTGGAATGAGCGGCGGCGAGGTACAAAAAGTAATCCTGGTTGTAGTTGGGAGGATGCAGCAACGGTGCATGGGTCAACGTGTGCTTGAGTGCATCAAAAGATTTCTGAGCCATCTCATCCCAAGAGAATTGAGCGTTCTGTTTCAACAACCGAGTAAAACCCTTGGTAATCTCGGCGTAGTTAGGAATGAATCGGCGTAAAAAGTTTGCTTTCCCCTGCAAACTTTGGAGTTGGTGAAGACTCGAAGGAGGAGGCAATTTGATGATAGCTTCTACCTTCGAGGGATCGACGCGGATGCCGGCTTTTGAAACTACAAATCCCAGCAATCGTCCCACTTCTATACAAAAGACACATTTGTGTGGGTTCAACCATATACGATAATGCCTACACCTCATGAAGATTGCTCGTAAATGGACAAGGTGATCAGCTCGATGTAAGGAGTGAGCGGGAAAATCATCGAGATACGGTTGCACAATGTGTTTGATGTCATGAAACGCATAAGACATCGCCCTTTGAAAAGTGGCGCCGGCATTCTTAAGCCCAAAAGGTAATTTGCAATAAGCAAATGTCCCCCATGGACAAATGAAAGCCGTTTTTGGTTGATCGGCAGGTAGAATATTGATTTGATTGTAACCGAAAAAACCGTCCATAAAGGAAAATATTTCACTGCCAGCACAATCATCAATTATTTGATCGATATAGGGTGTTGGATAGTTGTCCTTGGGACAAGCACGATTGATATCCCTATAGTCGATACATATTCTTATTGTTCCCTGTTTTTTGTTAACCGGAACAATATTCGATACCCAATCCGTTAACGGGATCGGATAAATGAAACCTGCTTTCAACAACTTCTCAACTTCTGCTTTAATTACAGCCGCTTTTCGTGGGTGAATCTCACGCAAATGTTGTCGGACGGGTTTAGCGTCCGGGTAAGTCTTGATCTCATGGACAACAATGGCAGGATCAATTCCTGGCATTTCCTCGTAAGACCAGGAAAACACGTCGCGGAATTCTTGAAATAGGGTCTTGTATGTCTGAACTTCGTTATCTGAACACGAGGCACCTATATGAATGTGCTCAACAATTCCGGGCTTGACTGAAATGTCAATGGGAATAGTGCGAGAAATGTTTACCAAATTCAGCTCTGAATCAGGATGTTTCATTGGACTCTGAGCGTCTTTGACATATTCTGCCATAAATATTGATGAGAAATCGTTTTCAAAACGATCATCCTCAGGTAAAAACGAAGATCTATGATAGAGATCTTCCCATGGTAAATCGTCTACGCACAGGACTTCACAAAGTTGTTCGTCAGATGACACAACTTCGGGAAACGTTATTAACTCCGAGGTTGACGCGAAAAGGGATTCCTCACGGACCACATTCATTTGGTCGATTTTGGTTGAAGTCGGGTCGGAAAAAGACTGCACGGCTTCATAGGCAATTTCATATGGACTCAAAGGCATTGCATCACCAAATGAGTCTATCTCAGATTCAGAAGGAACGATCCAAGGATCGTCATAAACAATGGTGTCTGAAGTAATCATATGAATAGATGCAAATGAAGACACGGCGTTGATTGGAGGAAAAGGAAAAGTTCCCAGTAAACCGACATCTTTAACCAATCCTACACCAACATCCTTATAAGGGATAGTCGTTTTACCGACATGCTGGATACTCTCTAAAGAGGCTGGGTCAGATGAAAAGTAAGCCAGCTAGTCTATGGTTACGATCTTGCCATTATGTGGAAACTTTATTACTCTGAAGACCGATGAAACGACTATTTTCATAGCGTAAGACCAACTTCGACCCAAAAGAAGGTTGTAGTCTAGAGGGGCATCAACCACCTCCACATCTAGACTAATGGTTTTTCCTCCAACCCCTATAGGAAAATCCTGTAGAATGCCAAACGGATGGAACCCACGGCCATCAAAGGCCTTAAGAATTGTCGGGGATTGATTTAGTGAAGGAGAACCAAGCGATCTCCAACACTGTATCGACATAATACACGTGGAAGCTCCCTCATCAATTACAGTCCGATGAATAGGCCTGTTTTTTACTATCACTGGGATCTGGAAAGCCATCTGATGAGGCAAACGCGGTGTACTATTTTCTAGATCAAAGATTATTAGGTTCGGGTCCTGAACATCAACAGCTCCCAGCGGAGTCGCCATTTTGTCATGCGGAAAGAGTCAATTTTGCGGACAAAACCGACCTCCCTAGAAGCTAAGGCTTTCTAGTGACAAACAAGACAAGTAAACACTACCTTTCTCTAAATATGCATTTAGAATACAAGTAATCAGGTGTTCATAACATACCTTTAGTCCAACGCTTTGTAGTAGTCCAGCCTCGCCGATCCGGATGAGCTCCTCCTTCTCTTCGAAACCTACATTCACTAACAAGCCAAAAGATTAAATAGCACCTGATAAACTTATAAAATAACACATATTCATCATACAGACCAAGGAGTATATGAAACAAATCATGAATAACAATCTGTTGAGAAAAATGAGTTTATTTGCATTAAGTGGAAACAAAAGAAACCATTACAACCTGAGCCTTGGTGTTGTGCAGGTCCCTCCTAGGGTCCAGCAAGAGTTTTACTTTACTTTGATCAGCTCACCCACTTCCAAATAAGGCTAGGAAAGGATGGGAATCTCTCCTCTCAAGCTCTATAAGGGAGTCCTAATTCCAGCAGCATTTACCCTTAGGAATATTCAGCTTTCAACCTCCCCTCCTTCTGGCCCAGTGCCTGTATTTATAGTGTTCTAGGGGAAGTTAATCAGGTCCACCATCAATGGGATAAGCCCCTCTTTGAATGGGATAGCTCCCCTCTTGATGGGATAAGTTCCTCTTTCATAGGGATACATGAACCATCTGGAGGCGCTCAATACACGTCAAACAAGCTTCTAGAATGCTCTAGAAATGACCACAAGTAACTTTTTTGGAGTGAAACTTGCGCCTTTTGACCTTTACAGGAGTACGCACCCTCCCCTTTACAGACAGAGCGTACAAGTACGCAGGTATTGTGAACTTGGGGTGCGTACACGCAGGTAAGGCTAAGAGAAACTGCGTACCCAGAGATATATAGATTTTCAAAGACTTTCTCTCTTTCTTGGAGTTTGACATGAAGAGCAGAGGTATGAGACTTGCCAAGGAGGATAGTATGACAGTTGATGGAGCCATACTAACTGCAAATAGTCATGGTGACAAATTTTAGTGTAACACATTGCATACATTAAGCTTCCAACTACTGATGCATATGGAAATTTAGACATATAAGACATTTCTTCCTGAGTCTTGGGACACACCTCCTTACTTAGTTTGAAATGGCTAACCAAAGGTATACTAATTGGTTTTGCATTCCGCATATTAAATATTTTCAACACCTTTTCTATGTACTCACTTTGAGACAATGTTAATTTTCGATTCTTCTTGTCTCTAGTTATTCTCATACCAAGGATTTGTTTTGCAACACCCAAATCCTTCATTGCAAATGAGTTCGCCAATTTTCTTTTAAGCACATTTATTTCCCGCATGTTAGAACCTCCAACAAGCATGTCATCTACATACAATAACAATATAATATAGTTGTCGTCATTTTTCCTTTTTAGATAAACACAATGATCAGAGTGACATCTAGTATAACCTTGTTCAGACATAAACCTACCAAATTTTAGATACCACTGCCTTGGAGCCTGTTTTAAGCCATACAAGCTCTTCTTCAACCTTCACACTAGTTTCTCCTTTCCTTTTACCTCATATCCTTGTGGCTGCCGCATATATATCTCTCCTCCAAATCCCCATGGAGAAAGGATGTCTTTACATCTAACTGCTCAAGATGCAAATCTTCAACAGCTACTAGACTTAAAATAGTTATGATTGAAGTCATTTTAACAACAGGAGAAAATATCTCATCAAAGTCTATACCCTTTTTCTGTGCAAACCCCTTCACCACAAATCTAGCTTTATACCTTTTTCTACCTCCATCTGCTTCCTTCAACCTGTAAAACCATTTATTCTGCAAATTTTGTTTTACCTACAGGAAACCTAACTAAGTCCCAAGTCTGGTTATGTGCTAAGGAGTCCATCTCTTCTTTCATTTCTTGCTCCCACTTCTTCCTAGTTTCTATTTGCACTTCTTCTTCATAACATTCTGGTTTACCAGAATCAATCAACAATACATAATATAACAAAGGAGAGTATCGTTTAGGGGATCTACTTATCCTGGTAGATCTTCTAACACCACTTTCAAGCATTTCAGGTGCTTTTTGCTGATCTGAAATGTTCATAAGTTAAAACTGATGTAGAATTTATTAGCCATTAATGAATAGAATGTTAACTGAAAATGTGGAAACCGAGAGAGATGCTTGACAAGAAAGACTTTACGACAGCTGATAAAACATAAGTAAGATGCATAACAGAAGTGAAAACAGCAAAAACACAATGATACCAGATAGAAAAATTGATGACGAAGTTCGTCCATGATGGACTACGTCTCCGGGTCCGCTTTCAAGATGGGCAACCGCTTTATTAGGATTGAAACAGAAGAGGTAAATTACATAGATATTTTACCAAAATGAATGTGCATGCAGGCACTTCTGATCACTATCAAAGGATAGCTCTCTGAACCAGCTTTCCAATGCCTGTCACGGTTCCCAATTCCGACTCTGGATGCTCCTGTTACACTGAAAACAAAAACGACTATGACCTCTAGAACCTGCATACAAAATCCAAAACCACTCTCTCCCACTTCAATGAACAAAACTACCTTTTAAAACCCACCAGGTGCATTCGAACTTCCTCCACCGAGTTTAGGAATGCATTTGATCTAATTTGGGTTACAAAAAGTCTCGGTCTAGTCATGATTTTCCACCTAGGGATAAGGTATATGGTGGTTGAATTAGTTTTAAATATAAAACTTAACAAAACCCACAAATAGACTTTGTATTAAATCTTAACTCCTGGTGGCTTGTTGACCAAGCGGGATTGGTTAACTGTTTTGTGTGACCAGCTGCGGTCTAACCGCAGGCTGCCACCTAGTTGTTATCCTCCGGCGGTTCTGACGTAGACATCGCTCCGACAGTTAACTCTGTCACATGTCCGCTGACTCCCTGTGCAGTTAAGGCTCTGATACGGTTAACCCCAACAATTAATCCATTTTCGCTCACATGTTGTTGTGTTACTCCGCTGCGGTGAGGAACCCGGTTAAGAGCAAACGGTTATCCGCTACGGTCAAGGCTGCGGCTTCACCAACTACCCCAATCTGACTGCTCACATGGCACGGTTCTGATGCGGCTATCTGCTGCGGTTAGGGACCTGTCATATGTTTTTTGCAATTGATTTGTATTGTTTTAATGTATTACATAGGCCGAGAGGTATAACTTAGGGTTATATGTATGTTTTAATACATAGTTTGCAATGCAATGAGGTCTGATAGGTATAGGGCTTAGGGTTTAGGTCTTTTAGCATAGGTTTAATGTATTTATACATGGTTTTGATAGGTTAGATTCTTAGGACTTAGGTAATGTTATTTAGTGTATGAATTTAGGTTTTAGGATTAGGTTTTTAGAATTTACATCAAAACCCATTTACAATCATTTGTCACATAGTGACATTCACCCACACACATGTTCTACAACAAGCTGCATTTGTGATCACATGACGACAAATCCACGTCGACGCCAATTCCTGCGAGGTGAATGGTCAACCCATATTGATGACCCAAATCCTGCGAGGTGGACGACAAACACATGTCGACAACCAAATCCTGGCGGGACTGACGACAACCACATGTCAACAGCCAGGTACAAAACCACATCAATTGAACACCATGAAATACCATAGACATCACCTGAACAACATGAACCATAAACAACACTGTCTAAATTGAATGACACCGGACTGAATTACTGACGACGACATTGAACCTGTGTAACTGATCTGATGAGATCCTCCTGGATCAATCCTCTCCACTTGAAAGCTTTTGGACCACAAAAGTTTGACTAAACAAATAGTCGATGAGGGTAGAGCTCCCTCACTTTCCACCTTGCCCTGATGATGTACCAATACATTTGATCAATCACCTGAAAGTGATGACCCTAATGATGCTAACCATGGCACATTTTGGATCGGTGACCTGTTCCATCCATCTGCAAGATGTACAACTTGCGATGATGGTCAAACAACCTGTTATGAACATGGAAATTGATTTCTTTCCACGAAATACCATGAGTTAGTGATTCATAATCATCTTTGAAAATAGTCTCTACAGGATATTGTTCAATACCATTGACATGTATTAACAATCTATTTTGCGGAATGACAGAGACAATCAAAGATACTTTTGACATCAAACCAACTACTTGACTTGACATACTTTCCTGATTCATGATTACTAAGTGAACTTGCTGCAATGAACCCATCAAACTGTTATATGGAAACTACTGCAACTTAGTTTGATTCTGAAAGTATTGAATTAGTTGTTGATTTGTTTGAATCACTTTTTCCTTATTCATTAAATGATGTTTCCATTGATTAGCACTTTCCCCTGATGCATTAGTTTCCATTAGATACTTTGACACTGCTTTAGAAAAGGCTTTGATATGAAAACAAATAGGCTTCCTCTCCACTTGAAAAGAGGCTTCCAAACTGTTCGAAACATGAAATGGTGACACAATACAAGAGAAATGTAACACTGACTTTTCCCAATACTGACCTACATCCCTGTGACTATTAACTTCCAAACTTGGACTGAATTGATTCATTCTGACATTAGGAAGAGGAGTTTTAGACACAAACTGTAATTCATGTTGTATTCCCTACTTATGAGTAAGATGTTTGGTTTTACATAGAACTGGAATAGTTTCTATCTCTTTGATCAAACTATCTTTAAGCTGAGTCTCATAACCTGAACAAACATCATGTTGTTTCTTATGTTGTTCCTTTACACACATGATTACAAATATTTTATTTGAACTTATTAATCGCTTCATCTGATTAGCAACAATATTCAAGTGATTTTTGTTTTGATGTGCCCTGACAATAAATTCAACCCCATCTTTCTTAAGGTGATATTTATGTTCTCTCCTGTAAAATACTACATCACGATCATAAATATAAGGACTTCCTAAGACAACTCCACATATGTCTACTGGAACCACATCTAATTCCACTTCATCAATGTAATTAGCTGTAATGGCAAATCTTAATCGACACTGTTTGGTGACTTTTATCTGAGTTGATTTATTTAGCCATCCTAATGGGTAAGGTCTTGGATGATTCCGTGTTTCCAAACCCAAACTCTTAACTAAATATTCAGATATTAGATTGGCCTGTGATCCACTGTCAAACATTGTATCTATCTTTGTGTGCTTAGAATTTATCCTTATGTTAAACAATTCAACTCTTTTATCCTCATTTGAAGGATTTATGTTTGATGAAGATGCAATAGTATTCGAACTTGAACCAGTGTCAGAAGTTTTACCTGTCGTAACCATAGCAGTTATCCTCCTTTCATCACCTGAATCTGAACCTAGATCTTGCTGGACTACTGCAATTTCCTTCTTTTCATCCTTCTCCTTAAGGAACTTTTTGGGCTTAAGTTCTGGATGAAGTTTCCAACACTTAGATTCATCATGACCGATTCTCTAGCAATGAGAACAAGTAGGTCTTTCCTTCTGAGCTATCGTTGATTTACTGTCATTGGAATCTTTGATTTCCAACTCTTTGGATGTTTGCAATGAAAACTTGAATGGTCTGCCACCTGATTCAATATGTATGGCCTGAACACACACTTCATCAAAATCATCAGGATTAAACATCAATAATGTATGCTGCAAATATGAATGTAAATTGTTGATGTATTTTAATAAAGTTTCACATGTATCCAATGAAATACCAAGTGCCAATGCTTTCTTTCTAAATTCCTGAGTAAACTCCTGAACACTCTGCCCTTTACCTTGCCTCAGATGCTACCAATCAATAACAGCTTGCTACATGTATCCTAAAGGATATAATTGTTTCCTAAGAGCTTTTAAAAACTTATACCATGAAGAGATGACTTTTCCTTTTTGCTTTACATCTATCTGAGTTTTACTTTCCCACCAGATTAAAGTTTTTCCCCCATTCTAAGTGTAGCTAACTAAATTTTCATTTTATCGTTAGAGATGTTTTGAATACGACAATACACTTCTAACTGCTTAATCTAGTTATCTAACTTTTCAAGATTCATTTCACCATCATAAATAGGTAACTCAAATTTTACATCAAGTTTCAAAAGAGATGTTTTCTTAGGTTTCTTTTATGTTTCAGATTCTGCACTGGAAGAAGAAGAAGAAGAGGATGATGGAGATGATGGAGGTGAAGGTGGTTTATCAGCCTTGCCTTTACCTTTTTCCTTCTTCGATGTCTTTGAAGAAGAAGCTGCATCTCTCGCCTTCTTGTCTTCGTACAATTCTCCCAACATCTGCTGCATAGTCAAGAATGCTTGCTGAAACTGTTCATCACTCATCTTAGTTTCAGTGTTTTCACCTGCATCAGATCTTGTCATGGTCGACTTATGAACGACTCGTTGCTTTCCAATCTCTGGATCAATCTGCTCAAGGATTCCTTCTCCACGTTGCGACTTTGACCTAGTTAACATTCAATGGAAAATTCTACAAACGCAACCTGCTCTGATACCAAATTATATGATCTGAAATGATCATAAGTTAAAATTGATGTAGAATTGATTAGCCATTAATGAATAGAATGTTAACTGAAAGTGCGGAAACCGAGAGAGTTGCTTGAGAAGAAAGACTTTACGACAGCTGATAAAACATAAGTAAGATGCATAACAAAAGTGAAAATAGCAAAAACACAGTGATACCAGATAGCAAATTTGATTATGCAGTCTGTCCCTGATGGACTATGCCTCCGAGTCCGCTTTCAAGATGGGCGACCGCTTTATTAGGATTGAAACAGAAGAGGTCGATTACACAGAGATTTGACCAAACTGAATGTGCATGTAGGCACTTCTGGTCACTGTCAAAGGATATCTCTCTGAACCAGCTTTCCAATGCCTGTCACAGTTCCCAATTCTGACTTCGGATGCTCCTTTTACACTAAAAACAAAAACAACTGACCTCCAGAACCTGCATACAAAATCCAAAACCACTCTCTCCCACTTCAATGAACAAAACTTCCTTTTAAAACCCACCAGGTGCATTTGAACTTCCTCCACCGAGTTTAGGAATGCAATTGATCTAATTTGGGTTACAAAAAGTCTCGGTCTAGTCATGCTTTGCCACCTAGGGATAAGGTATATGGTGGTTGAATTAGTTTTAAATATCAAACTTAACAAAACCCACAAATAGACTTTGTATTAAATCTTAACTATTGGCGGCTTGCTAACCGGGCAGGATTGGTTAACTGTTTCGTGTGACCAACCGCAGTCTAACTGCAGGCTACCACCTAGTGGTTATCCTCCGGCGGTTTCGGCGTAGACATCACTCCGACAGTTAACTCTGTCACATGTCTGCTGACTCCCCGCACGGTTAAGGATCTGATACGGTTAACCCCGACAGTTAATCCATTTCCGCTCACATGTTGTTGTGTTACTCTGCTGCGGTGAGGAACTGGGTTAAGAGCAAACGGTTATCCACTGCGGTCAAGGCTGCAGCTTCACCAACCGCCCCACTCTGACTTCTCACATGGCACGGTTCCGACGCGGCTATCTGCTGCGGTTAGGGACCTGTCATATGTTTTTTGCAATTGATTTGTATTGTTTTAATGTATTACATAGGCCAAGAGGTATAAGTTAGGGTTATATGTACGTTTTAATACATATTTTGCAATGAAATGAGGTCCGATAGGTATAGGGCTTAGGGTTTAGGTCTTTTAGCATAGGTTTAATGTATTTATACATGGTTTTGATAGGTTAGATTATTAGGACTTAGGTAATGTTATTTAGTGTATGAATTTAGGTTTTAAAATTAGGTTTTTAGACTTTACATCAAAACCCATTTACAATCATTTGTCACAAAGTGACATTCACCCACACAAATGTTCTACAACAAGCTACATTTGCGATCACATGACGACAAATCCACGTCGACACGAATTCCTGTGAGGTGAATGGTCAACCCATATTGACGACCCAAATCCTGCGAGGCAGATGACAAACACATGTCGATGACCAAATCCTAGCGAGACTAACAACAACCACATGTCGACAGCTAGGTACAAAACCACATTAACTAATCACCATGAAATACCATAGACATCACCTAAACAACCTAAACCATAAACAACACTGTCGAAACTGAACGACACCGGACTAAATTGCTGACGACGACACTGAACCTGTGTAACTGATCTAACGAGATCCTCCTAGATCAGTTGTTGTTGTGGTTTTTGTTGTTGTTCTGGTTGTTGATCATTATGATTTTCAGGCACCTTCACTTTTTTTGTGATCTCATCAAGCACTGTGTATTCTTTGTTTTCTTTTTCCTGTTTCTTTTCCTGCATTTGATCCTTATACAAAACCTTTTCATTGAATATGACATCTCTGCTCCTAATTATTTTGTGTTTTTCTTAATCATAAAAGCGATAACCAAAATCATTAACACCATATCCAATAAAGGTACATTTCTTTGATTTTTCCTCGAGCTTTGTTATATTTTCTTTATTAATGTGGACAAAGGCTTCACAACCAAAAGTCTTTAAAAATTAGTAGTTTACCTTTTTACCTGTCCATGCCTCCTCTGGAATACCACCATCCAAGGAACTTGAAGGCCCTCTATTTATTAGATAAACAATAGTATCTACAGCATCTTCCCAAAATTGTAAAGGAAATCCTGCATGTAATCTCATGCACCTTGCACGCCACATGATTGTCTTGTTCATCCTTTCTGACACACCATTTTCTTGTGGTGTTCCTGGAACTGTCTTCTCTCTGTGAATTCCATTCTCTGAACAGTACCTATCAAACTCTTTGTTGCAATATTCACCTCCATTGTCTTATCTGAGACACTTTAACCTTTTTCCTGTCTCATTTTCAACCAAAACTTTCCATTTCTTGAAAGTATCAAATACATCAGATTTATTTCGAATACAATAAATCCAGGTTTTTCTAGTTGCATCATTAATAAAAGTAACATAATAACGAGAGCCACCGAGAGATGATACCTGAACAGGTCCTTATACATCTATATGCACAAGCTCTAATTTTTCGCTCTTCTTTTCTTTCCCAACTCCGAGGAATCTGACTCTCTTATGTTTTCCATAAATACAATTCTCACAGAATTTTAAATCAACATGTTTCAAACCTGGAAACAAATTTCTGGAGTGAAGAATCTGCATCCCCTTCTCACTCATGTGCCTGAGCCTATGATGCCACAATGTCGTATCTTCCCCTGTAGAGGTTAAAGCATTAACAGAATTAGAAATACCATTGCATAAATACAATGTACCAACCTTTTCTCCTTTTGCTATTACCAGGGCTCCTTTAGTGACCTTCCAGGTTTTATCTGTAAAAGTAGTCACATAGCCTTCACCTCCCAACTGCCCTATTGAAATAAGATTTTTCTTCAGATCTGGAACATGCCTTACCTCCTTCAATAGCCATTGATTTCCATTATGTTGTTTTATGAAAACTGTACCCATTCCAATGATTTTACAGGGTTTATCATCACCCAATCGAACCTGTCCAAAATCTCCTTGAACATAATCATGAAAATGTTTCCTATCAGGTGTGGCATGGAATGAGGCCCCTGAATCTACCACCCAGGCATCAATAATATTTTCTAATGAAAGAATCAAAGCATCTTGCAACACATTTCCTGTCACATTCACTTCATGATTGTTTTCTTGCTGCGCATCTCCTTCTTTTCACTTCTGAGACTTGCAGTCTTTCTTCAGGTGTCCTTTCTTCCCACATTTCCAGCACATTATCCCCTATCTTGATCCGGATTTAAACAGGAACGCAATAAAATACAGAGATAACCATAAAGACAAATATGCAGCGGAAATAATACTTCATTTCATTAATGGAAAATACTGAAATATGCTTACAACCAGAAATGGAAATAAACCAGCTAGGGCGATGGTAGCTTATCTCTGAGAAGAGATGTGTGGCTACATGCCTCTGAACTGTTCTCCAAAAACTGTGTTGCAATGAGGCTCGAGGGCCTATTTATTGTTGAGAAACAATGGAAAACCCTTCACATTCCAAAACCTAACCCTAGAAGATGAAACGCCAAATTGTGGGCCCCGTTTTTGGGTAAGTTGGTACATCAACTTCCCGGGGTCGCGAATTGGTCATACTATCTCCGTTTACACGCATGATATCCCGTTGGAAAGATCTCTCCGAGGACTACGACGGAAAAGACGATTTTTAGATAGAAAAATCACCGCGGTGGATTTCCCAAAAAATGTCGTTTAGGGCCTCAAAACGGCTCCGAGAGTTTAGGACCCGAAAAACTGCTAAAAATAGTAAATTGTGCTATAATTAAGGAAACAGAAAAACTGAAAGAGATAGTTGTGGGGGTCCAAATGGGATAGGTGGGTGGCCACCAACATCCACCTGGATCATTCCTCCCCCCTTAGGAAGCAATGGTCCCCATTGCGGTGAGTTCCTCCCTGAGATGAGGAAGCTTCTGCTGAGCTAGGTCTCTGGT
The DNA here is from genome assembly GCA_031772625.1 of Pinus tabuliformis. Lineage (NCBI taxonomy): Eukaryota > Viridiplantae > Streptophyta > Pinopsida > Pinales > Pinaceae > Pinus > Pinus tabuliformis. Next base: position 530,356,246 of record CM062814.1, read on the forward strand.
GAGCTGTTCTGCAATCTCTGATGTGTCCAAAAATGGTGGGGAGCATGGTCGGCGATGGTCCACATTGAACACTCGGTGCAAGCGAAGGAATGGAGGAATGTTTTGCTTCAAAGCATTGTTTCCCGTAGCCTTGTTACTGGTGTAAGGACCATGTCGAAGTGGTATGAGTTTCTGATGGGTTCTGGTAAGGCGCTCCCTCTGCAAATGTAACCAAACTTTGTCGCCCACCTGAAACTTGTGTGGTACCCCTCCGGGTAAGGAGAAGTTGTTCCTGTGTTCTGTCACGACTGTATCCCTCTGTTGTTGCTGTTGTGTGGAGGAACCCTTCGCGGGGGTCATGGATGTAGCAACGATCTTCCCCTTACTTTGGGAGCGAACCAGACAAAAAATAAATTTCCTAGTCTATGAGATGAGCTTGTTGCCTTTCTTAGCAGTGATCAAAGAGGTGGCGGTAGGTGGGGCTACCTCTGTATCCTGTATAATGAATTATCCAAAGAAATGATGGCAGCATGAGGCCTTGACTCATACACAGCATGTCGCCTCCACAAGTATGGCTGGCCTAATAGTACATCACAAACATTCAGAGGTGTAACATCACACAATACCTCATCTGTGAAGGGCTTGATGCTGTAGGGAAGGCGGCACTGCTAACGAACTTTGAGATCTCGTCCTTCGTGAAGCCAACCGATACTATACGGCTCTGGGTGTGGTGTAGTTGGTAGGCCCAACCGCTTCACGACCTCTGCTGAAATGAGGTTCTTTTGGCTGCCACTGTCGACAATGAATTGCAGCAGCGAACCCTTCACCCACATCTGTGAGTGGAAAAGATGTTCCCCCTCCTCTGGATCTTCGGGCTCATTTTTCTGGATCTTGGCAGTAGCAACAGTGGCGCTGGGATCCGCATCAATGATCTTCTTCCCTTTGTCATTCCCCTTGTCGGGTTCTAACTCAGAGTTGGAACATGCATCTAATTCGGAAGCCTTCAACTCGGCCACCAGCGACTGCTTGGTCTGACACTCACTTGTGTTATGAGTGGGACTCTCGTGGAACTCACACCACTTTCTTGTGTCCTTCTTCGGCTTCGTGGTGTTGTTCTTTTCTTACAGCTTCGACGAGTTGTCTTGGGTCACCCCACCTTGGCTTTGTCCTTTGGGCTTTGGATTTGCAGATCCAAAGTCTCGCTTCTTCTGTTTGAACTTTTCCTCGATTTTGACAGCGTATCGGTATGCTGTGCCGAGTGAGGAGATGTTCAAGAACTCCATCTCTTCCTGGATGTATCTGTGTAGGCAGCCGCGGTATTTGAGTACCAGATGCAGCTCAAAATCTTTGATACCCAATTGTGTGCGAAGGGTATGAAAAATGTTTGTGAACTCTGGCACATCTTGGTCTCGTCCCTGCCGCAGTGTGGTCCATTTGATGTATTTGTCCTCATAGCTTTTGACAGGGTAGTACTGCTCCTTGATGGCATCCCGGAAGTCATTCCAAGTGGGTGCGGCTAAAAACAGTGAGCCTTTACTTTCATCCTTCTGTTCGCAGTAGGTTTCCCACCAGTCCTTGACGTGGGGGGCTGCTTTGAGAAGAGCGGAAACAATCTTTTCCCGACTTGAAAATTCATGAATAGAAAAATATCCATCGAGCAGATTTAACCATTTATCTACGGCATCTGCGTCTATTTGACCCTTGAAGATGGGGATTTCAAAATTAACTTGTACCTTAAACGGTGTGGCATTTCCAGAGTAACTATTGGAAGCCGATGCGTCGCCTCTAGGTAGCCGCTGAAGGATTTGGGCAAAGTTGTCCATCATCGCGTTCCTTTGTCGCTCGAGGGCTTCTTCGAGCAAGATTTTGATAGGATCTCCTGCCCCCTCGTTTTTCTTCTCATCTGCCATGGGAGGTCGTCGAGATTTGCGAGGCTAGTCTTGCAAAGGTTCGACCAGTTCCAGACCTAACTCCTTATATCCCGACCTCGTTGGGGACATGCAAAGAAAAACAGAGAAAAAGCAGACCGCTCTGATACCACTGATCCAGATTTAAACAGGAACGCAATAAAATACAGAGATAACCATAAAGACAAATATGCAGCGGAAATAATACTTCATTTCATTAATGGAAAATACTGAAATATGCTTACAACCAGAAATGGAAATAAACCAGCTAGGGCGATGGTAGCTTATCTCTGAGAAGAGATGTGTGGCTACATGCCTCTGAACTGTTCTCCAAAAACTGTGTTGCAATGAGGCTCGAGGGCCTATTTATTGTTGAGAAACAATGGAAAACCCTTCACATTCCAAAACCTAACCCTAGAAGATGAAACGCCAAATTGTGGGCCCCATTTTTTGGTAAGTTGGTACATCAACTTCCCGGGGTCGCGAATTGGTCGTACTATCTCCGTTTGACAAGCATGATAGCCCGTTGGAAAGATATCTCCAAGGACGATGACGAAAAAGACGATTTTTAGATAGAAAAATCACTGCGGTGGATTTCCAAAAAAAACGTCGTTTAGGGCCTCAAAACGGCTCCGGAAGTTTAGGACCCAAAAAACTGCTAAAAATAGTAAATTGTGCTATAATTAAGGAAACAGAAAAACTGAAAGAGACAGTTGTGGGGGTCCAAATGGGATAGGTGGGTGGCCACCAACATCCACCTGGATCATATCTGGACTTGGATCTACCTTTCCTTGACTTACTACAATATCCTGGGCTCTTTCCTCTTTCCATTTTTCTTCCCCTAGTCTCTGCAGTCAAAGCATTAACTGATGTCTCATCGGAGCTTTTCCGTCGCATTTCCTCGCTAAGGATTGCACCGACAACATCATCAAACTTTAAAGTACTAGATCCAGAGACATCGTTACTAATGGCCATAACCAAACCATTCCAACTTTCTGGCAATGAGCACAGAAATAACAGAGCCCTAACTTCATCATCAAAAGTTACCCCTACAGAACTTAACTGACTGGTAACTGTATTAAATTCATTTAAATGATCAGCAACAGATCCACCTTCTGACATCTTCATATTAAATAAACACTTCATAAGAAATACCTTATTTGAGGACAAGGGTTTTTCATATAGTTTGGCCAATGCCGACATTAAACCCTTTGTTATCGTTTCCTTTGAAATATTAAAGGCTACCGACACTGCTAGGCACAACCGTATTGTTCCAAGTGCCTTTATGTCGAGAATATCCCATTCTATGTTTGTCATACTCATTGGCTTCTTTGTCTTTCCGCTCAATGGTAGGTATAGATCTTTCTGATACAAATAGTCTTCCATATGCATCTTCCACAGCGGGAAGTTTTGGCCGTTAAATTTTTCAACCCTAAACCTACCATCTTCCACCATTGCTCCCAATCAAACTAGGAACCCTTCTCTCCTGTGAGTTTATCAGCCAAATAGACCTTCGGCTCTGATACCAATTGTTAGAAAATTATATATTACAGAGCAATGGAACACATAGAATATATTGCAGAAATATAAACACAGAAAATGCATAAAACAAGAGAGAGACACAGATATACGTGGTTCACCCAATTTGGGCTACGTCCACGGAGAAACAACCAGTCCTTCCTTTTATATTATCCAACAAACTGAAGAGATACAACCTACAACAAATCTGTTGTAATTCCCTCTTTGCTCTCACACAATCTCCTCTCTCTTTCTCACTCAAAATACAGATCTACATAGATGCAATACAATTCCCTCATATATAGCGAGGGGTTGCCTTCTAGGGAAAAAACCCTAAATTAAACATAACTTCTACCGTAAGATCTCTGCCTAATGAATGGCCCAGATTGACTACTAAATTACAACATTTTACAAGGCAATTTTACATCTATTTTTAGCTTCCGGGGCGCTGCCCCCGATCCCCCACCATTGGGGGGCTCCAAATAATCATTGTCGCCCCCTTGGTTGCATACATTTTATGGGCGGCGTTGCCACCACATTACGAAACGGGGTCCAATGCGGCAATACCTATGAATAAGGAATATAATCAGGCTCCACACCCAACAATTTTGAGCGACATTTAGTACTCAAGTACCATATTTACCTACACAGGTACATCTAGGACAAGATGGAGTTCTTGGACATCTTCTCCCTCGGAGTGACGTACCGATACATTGTCAAGATTGAGTAGAAGTTTAAACATAAGAAGCGAGACTTTGGATCTACAAATCTGAAGAAAGGGAAATGCGCCCCCAAACCGTAGAGAAAAGGACAAATCCAAGGTGGGGCGACCCAGGACAACCCACAGAAGCCACAAGAAAATAACAACACCATGAAGATAAAGAAGGACATGGGAAATGGTGTGAGTTCCATAAGAGCTCCACTCACAACACAAGCGAGTGTCGGGCCAAGCAGCCACTGGTGGCGGAGATGAAGGCTTTCGAATTAGACGCATCTTCTGACTCTGATTCAGAACCCGACAAAGGGAATGACAAAGGGAATCATATCATTGATGCAGAGCCCAGTGACATCATAGCCAAAACAAATATCTAGAAGAATGATCCTGAATATCCACAAGAGGGGGAACGCCTCTTCCACTCACAGATGTGGGTGAAGGTTTCTCTTATGTAGTTCATTGTTGATAGCGGGAGCCAAAAGAACCTCATTTATGCAGAGTTCATGAAGCGGTTGGGCCTACCGAATAGAACACATCTGCAATCGTACACCATTGGGTGGCTTTACCAAGGATGAGAACTTCGAGTCAGCCAGCAGTTCCGCCTTCCCTAAAGCATCAAGCCCTTCACGGATGAGGTACTATGTGATGTTGTTCCTCTTGAAGTTTATGATGTATTATTAAGGAAACCATACTTGTGGACGTGACATGTGGTATATGAGTCTAGACCTCGCTCTGTGATTATTACTTTGGGAAATAAGTTGTACAGGATATCGGAGGTAGCCCCGCCTACCGCCATCTCTTTGATCTCTGCAAAGCAATGCAGTAAGATTATTTCACATACCAACAAATTTGTTTTCCTTATGATTCTCCCTCAGGGAAAGCAGAAGATTGTGGCCACAGCTTCCATTTAGGGCTCATCTGCACAGTGGCAGCAGATGGAAAAAGTTCATGGAGGAGTACAGAAACATTTTTACCTCACCTACAGGGATACATCTGCACTATCAAGTCAAGCATTCCATCAATCTTTACTCAGGTTCACTGCTACCCAATGGACTGATCTATCGACGCTCTGTTCTGGAGAATGATGAGATTAAGAGGTAAATTTAGAAGTTGTTGTAGAAAGGGCACATCAAACCCGTATCATCACCCTGTGGGAGCCCGATTGTATAGATACATAAGAAGGATGGGACCTAGAGACTCGGTATTGACTCTCGGGCGCTAAACAAGATCATTGTCCGGAATAGGTACCCAATCCCAAGGATTGATGACCTTTTGGACCAGCTCAAGGGGGCAAATTTTTTTAGTAATATTGACTTGAAGTTCGGTTCTCACGAGGTGCCTATCGAACCCTATGATGTGTGGAAGACCGCCTTCAAATCCAAGGAGGGCCTTTTTGAATGGTTGGTCATGCCTTTCAGGTTAACGAATGACCTTGCAACCTTCACGAGATTGATGGACGACATCTTGTGACCCTTCACCAATGCATTCGTGGTGGTGTATTTAGATGACATCCTTATCTTCAGCTAGAATTGGGAAGAGCACCTCCACCATATTCGACAGGTCCTCCAAACCCTGTGACAACACAAGTTGTGTGCCAATTTGAAGAAATGCACTTTTGGCATGACCCGGGTTCAATATTTGGGGTACATCATTGATGAGAAGGGTGTGCATGTGGACCCATACAAGATACAAGTCATTCGAGATTAGCCAGCCCCAACCACTCTAACAGATCTCCATCGCTTTCTGAGTCTTGCCAATTTCTACCGCAGGTTCGTATTGGGGTTCTCTCATATCATTTGGCCTTCAAGTCGAGTAACCAAGGGAGGAAAAAAAGAAAAGTTATTTTGATTTGAAACCCAACAGAAGGTGTTTGTTGAGTTGAATAATTGCCTCTAATCTTCACCAGTATTCACATTACCATACCTATAACAACCATTTGAGATTGAGATAGATGCCTCTATGTTATTGGTGCAGTTCTTACTCAGCAGGGACCTCCAGCGGCTTACCACAGTGAGACACTTTCAAAAATAGTCTGAAAGTATCCCACCTATGACAAAGAAATGTATTCCATTGTGTAGGCTTGTCATCAATGGAAGCATTACATTCTAGGGAATGAAACGATCATCCACACAGACCACCAACCCCTACAGTTCATACAAACACAAGGGAAGTTACAGAACAATCGCCATCAGAAATTGTCCACATACCTGCAACAGTTCCATTTGAACATTAAGTACAAGAAGGGAAGCACCAATAATGTTGCAGACTACCTTAGCCGACCACTAGTCATGGCATTGATCACTATGCTTATATCCTGTGGGCACGAGACTTCGGGGTGGCCGCATCTTTACAAGAGCGATCCAGAATGCAGCAAGACATACTAAACACTCCTAGAAGGTAAGCAAGTTTGAAATTTTCACCTCTAGGATGCACTTTTATGCCACCTGGGACACATTTGTGTTCCTTCAAGCGAGTGTGCCAAGATGATATGGGAGGTGCACTACGATCGGGTCACTAGACATTTCAGAGTAGAGAAAGCAGTGGCAGTACTGCAGAAGTATTTTTATTGGCCAAACCTTCTTCAGGATGTTGGGAAGTAAATTATATCCTGCACTCCTTAAATCATTTCCAAACCAACTATCAATAAGCAAGGCTTATATACTCCTGTGCCTACTCCTAGTTGACCTTGGGAATCCATCTTCATGGATTATATGTCGGGCCTCCCTTCTACTAAGCACGAAAATGACTGTTTTTTTTGGTCGTCGACAGATTCTTAAGGATGGCCATTATGGTGGCCTACAAGAAGACTATCACAACAGAGGCCAATGATAATCTCTTCTTTGAGTGAGTGTGGGTACACTTTGGGATCCCATAGTTCATTGTCTCAAATCAGGATAATAGATTCCTAAGTGCATTTTGATCAAGTCTTTGGTTGATGTTGGATACCAAATTTACTAAGTCCATGACTTTCCACCCCCGAACTAATGGCCAAATAGAGGTTGTAAACAGGATGATCGTACACATTATGTGCATGTAAAATTCAAAGCATCCACGCACATGGGATGAAAGCCTCCCTATGTCCAACACAACTACAACAAAGCTCTCCATAGCTCAAAGGGCCATAGCGCCTTTCAGGTAGGGCTGGGATTTAAGCCATTATGTCCCTTTCATGTGGTCATATCATTTGTAGCCACTCATATGGATTTAGATCACGTCCATTTCGAAGCCGACAGGGCTAACAACTTCATTGAGCACATTCAACACATCCACCAGTAGGTTCGTGATATATTGGACAAATCCAATGCTAAGTAAAAGCAACGCCATGATCAGCATTGAGTGTTGCACAAGTTCCACGTGGGCGACAAAGTTTGGCTACATTTGCAGAAGGAGCGCCTCGCTAGGCCCCATCGCTACCTTCACCCGCTCCGATATGGGACATACACCATGACCAAGGCTATAGGGGACAATGCCTTCGAGCTCAACATTCAACCATTCCTTTGTTTGCACCCAGTGTTAAATGTACATTGTGATCGGCCATACTTTTCACCATTGTTGGACACATCCGACATTGCAAAACAACTCACACCAACAGAGCTAAACCTAGACTGCATGGAATAGGCCACAACTGATCAGATCATGGAGAAATAGATCAAGAAAACTCGCCAAAAAAATATCCAACTATATCGAGTTGTCAAAGGAGGCGAATTCCTTCACTAGGGCAAGTGGTTCACCAGGAACTAGGTTCAACAGAAATTTCCTCATCTCATGGAGGTTTTATGCATAATGGATACCATTGATTACTAAGGAGGGAGGATTGATCCAGGTGGATATTAGTGGCCACCCACCTATTCGGGCCCTAAACTTTCGGGGTAGTTTTAACCCCCCTAAACGACATTTTTTTTAGGTGTGCAAGAAGGATGTGCTCAAAGCCTATCCACAAGTCATGTAGTACTCAAATATATATTTCCAACAAGATATCGTACGCACTAAACAGAGATAATATGACCAAGTTACGACCTGGGGCAGTTGGCTTCCCAACTAACCCCAACGAAGCCCACAAACTCTTGGTGTTCCATCTCTTGGGGTTATGGTTTTGGTTGTTTAGGGTTTCCCTTATTGTTTAATAATAAATAAGCCCTTAAGCCTCATTGTAACATAGTTCAGAGGCATGTATCTGCCACATCTCTTCTTAGAGATAAGCTACCATCACACGAACTAGTTTATTTCCATTATGTTTGTAAGCATATTTCAGTTTTTTTAAACCAAAATGAGTATAGATTTATATTAAAAAGTCATGCTCGTTCACAAAAAAATCAGGGATTTACAACAGTTTATCCATGCTTCAACAAGCTGGTAATGATTTCTTTGTCCATCTAGGTTGTGACAGTAGATATGGCTATCCTGCCTACAAAAGTTTCCCATTCTGGGGTATTTACAACTATAACTTCGACAAAATTGAGATAAAAGGTATATACATTTACAGTTCATCATGTTGATAAAAACATAAAAATAAGACAAAGGTGATCAGATGTCCATTGGAGCTGGGAAATTTAGATCCAGGCCAAGAGAAGCATCTTCTGGGTCTTTGGAATTCTCCTGATTCGTCATGCCCTCCATGTTTTCCTCCTTGCCTTCCTCCATGGTTTCCACTTTTATCTTCATATTTTCCAGTTGTTGGGATAGTGCATCCACCTCATCCTCCAATTACCTAATGTGTTCCCATTTCTCGATCTCCCATTCCTGCATAGTCATGTTCTCATGCATTTGCTAGTGCATGCTACGTTGGAGTTTGGTCAGGGCCTCTCACAGGTCCAAATCGTTTTGTACACAAGTGAGACAAGAAGGTCCATTTCTACAACCCTTCCCCGAGAAACCGTCCATCGGCCCTCTAGACCTCGACCTGTGGCTTCCCCACATGCCCGACCAAGAATTGTCATCTATATCCTGCATGTTGGCTTCCAAAACTTCACTTTTTATCAGGCTCCAATAATTATCATTGTTTTCCACGTTCTCCTGCAGCTAGGCAACCTTGCTAATCCTCTAGAGACTGCCCTGTTCCTCGGCTAGTATGCGCCTCCCAACCTCACTCAAGCTCCAATTCTCCTCCCACTTCAGGAGAGAATTAAGAACCCACCCAGTGTCCCAAATCCAAAATGCCTACAAACACTTAGACCTTCCAACACCCAGACCTTCCAGTGCCAGCGACCCCTCAATTATACTCAGAATTTCATTGATTTCCCTTAAAACCTTAGACGGATAGACCTTCAGTCCCTCATGCTAACTTTTAACAACATAAAGCCCTACCTCCATGACAAAGGAACTGATAATCAATAGCTTCGGCTCTAGCCACTAGGATTTTGCAGAGGCCACCATCCCACACTCAAACCTTAAAACATACAAATTACAATACCATTTTGTCTTTTATAACTGCTTCCTGGCTGAGAGATGATGCAGAGATGAGCAAGGAGATTGTTGTAATAGAGATCCCATGAGTACTCCATCATACCTCTATCATCCTCCATTAGTTTCCCACCAAGCTCCTGATCACTATCAGTCATCCCCACTATTCTCCCATGGGCGAGCCTGACTTCACTAAGAACCTGAATTAATTTATGCTCCATAATTCTCAAATCTCTACAGACGCCTGAGGTGATGCACCACCCAATTCTCTAAGAACCAGGGTAAGAAAAATGAAGTTGCACTATGTGACTTAAGCTTGGAATAGGTGTGGTACTAAAATTCCATATGACACCACGTCTCATTTGAGTGAGATTGTCCGGCTTGCCACGAGTTTTCATGACTGGCTAGAACTTGCAGAGGATGATGCAATAGGGGGAGGAGGATACCGAGGTGGTGAATATTTCACGGAGGGGCATAGGAGAAGGGGCCACAGGGGGGGAAGGGGAGTGCAATGTGGAAGGGGAGGGGGAATGGGAAATAAAGGAAGGGAGGTGAGGGGGAGGGGAAGGAGAGGGGGAAGGAAGCGGCAAGGGGAGAGTGAGGGGGAGGATGGAGGGGCATCATATGTTTATGATATGATAAATCTATCGTTTCAACTTTCTTAGCATTCCTTCAAGACTTTAACAGCAGCCTACAAATGTCTCTCTTCATTTTCTTAAGTAATATTTGTCGTGCCCACGACATCGTTGATTACACTCTTTTCCTCCTCCAGATGGCATGCCTTATTAGCCTGTCTATCAACTTCTTGATTTTTCCCCTCAAGACATGGGAGAAGAACACCGATTTGAAAACAGGGAGCAATCTCTAGGCTCTCTTAATAATTTGGTTCAAGTTAGTCATCTTAGCCTTTGAAGTGTTAATCATGTGCCTTATAATGATCATGGAATCTCCGAACACTTGAATCTTTTTTATCCCATTTCTTTGTGCCAGGATTAGTCCCAGGAGCATACCATACGCTTCTCCTTGGTTATTTGTCTTTCGGCCAAGCCCCCAAGCATATTCATTCAATGATTCCTTCGGATTAATGAGAATCCCTCCCACTCCTGCCACCCTAAGCATATTTTAGTATTTGATATTAATGAAATGAAGTGTTATTTATGTTGCATCATTGTATTTATGGTTATTTCTATAATTTGTTGCATTCCTGTTTAAGTTCAAATCAGTAGTATTAGAGCGGTCTTCTCTTTCTCTGTTTTTCTTTACATGTCACCAACGAGTCGGGATATAAGGATTCAGGGCTTGAACTGGTCGAACCTTTGCAAGACCAGCCTCGCAAATCCCAATGGCCTCCCATGGTAGAAGAGAAGAAAGATGGGGGGGTGGGAGATCCTTTCAAAATATTGCTTGAATAAGCCCTCGAGCGATAGAGGAACGCAATGATGGACAACTTTTCCCAATTCCTTCAGCGACTGCCCAAAGGCGACACATCTACTTCCAGCAGCCACTCTGGAAGCTTCGCACCCTTTAAGGTACAAGTTAACTTTGACGTCCCCATATTTAAAGGACATATATATGTGAACGTCGTAGATAAATGGTTAAATTTGCTAGAAGGATATTTTTATGTTCATGATTTTTCCATCCGGGAAAAGCTTACTTTTTCACTTATCAAAGTTTCCCCCCACGTTAAGGACTGGTGGGAAACCTACTGTGAGAAGAAGGACGAAACTACACCCTCACTATTTTTAGTCACAGCCACTTGGAATTCATTTTGGGACTCCATCAATGAGTAGTACTATCCTGTCGAGAGCTATGAGCATAAATACATTAAGTGGACCACACTGTAGCAAGGAAGGGACCAAGACATGTCGGAGTTTAAAAATGTTTTTCATACTCTTTGCATAAATTTGGCTATCAAGGATTCTGAGCGGCATTTAGTACTCAAGTACCGCAGCTACCTACACAGGTACATCTAGGATGAAATGGAATTCCTGGACATCTCCTCGCTCGGCATGGCATACCGATACGCTATTAAGATTGAGTAGAAGTTTAAACAGAAGAAGTGATAATTTGGATCTATGAATCCGAAGCAAGGGAAATGCGCCCCCAAACTGTAGAGCAAAGGACAAAGCCAAGGCGAGGTGACCCAGGACAACTCGTCGAAGCCACAAGCAAAGAACAACACCACGAAGACAAAGAAGGACACGGGAAAATGTTGTTACCTCCATAAGAGGTCCACTCACAACACAAATGAGTGTTCGGCTAAGTAGTCATTAGTGTCTGAGTTCAAGGCTTCCGAATCATACGCATATTCTAACTTTGATTCAGAACCTGACAAGGGGAATGACAAAGGGAAGTAGATCATTGACGCGGAGTGTAGTTCCATTGCGACCACCACAAAGATCCTGAAGATCCAAAGGAGGGGGAACACCTCTTCCACTCACATATGTGGGTAAAGGGTTCTCCGTTGTAGTTCATTGTCGATAGTGGGAGCCAAAAGAACCTTATTTCAGTAGAGGTTTTGAAGCGGCTAGGACTACCGACTATAGCACATCTGCAGTGGTACACCATCGGCTGGCTTCACTTAGGACGAGATATCTGCGCCAACCAGTAGTGTCGCCTTCCCTACAGCATCAAGCCCTTCACGAATGAGGTATTGTGTGATGTTTCTCCTCTTGAAGTTTGTGATGTATTATTAGAGCAAACATACTTGTGGAAACGACATGCGATATATGAATCTAGACCTTGCTACATGATTATTACTTTGGGAAATAAGTTGTATAGAATAACGGAGGTAGCCCCACCTACCACCATCTCTATGATCTCTACAAAGTAATGCAGTAAGATCATTTTTCCATACGTACGGGGGTACCTCGACAATTTCAGGTCAAGCATTCCATCGATCTGACCTTGGGCGCACCACTACTCAATGGACCGAACTACCGACGCTCTGTTCTAGAGAACGATGAGATCAAGAGGCAGATGCAGGAGTTGTTGCAGAAAGAGCACATCATACCCATTTCATTACCCTCTGGGAGACCGATTGCATTGGTATAGAAGAAGGACGGGACCTAGAGACTCTGTATTGACTATTGAGAGTTGAAAAAGATCATTGTCTAGAATAGGTACCCAATCCCATGGATTGATGACCTTATCGAACAGCTCAAGAGGGCCAAATATTTTAGTAAGATTGACTTGAAGTCTGGTTATCACCAAGTGCCTATCGAACCCTATGATGTGTGGAAGACCGCATTTAAATCCAAGTAGAGACTTTTAGAATGGTTGGCCATGCCTTTCGGGTTGACGAATGCCCCTACAACCTTCATGAGATTGATGGACAACATTTTGCAACTCTTTACCAATGTATTCATGGTGGTGTATTTAGATGACATCTTCATCTTCAGCTAGAGTTGGGAAGATCACCTCCACCATATTCGTCAGGTCCTCCAAACCCTGTGACAACACAAGTTGTGTGCCAATTTGGAGAAATACACTTATGGCATGACCCAGGTTCAATATCTGGGGCACATCATTGATGGGTAGGGTGTGCATGTGGACCCAGCCAAGATACAAGTCATTCAAGATTGGCCAGGCCCAACCACTCTAACAGAGCTCTGCAGCTTTCTGGGTCTTGCCTATTTCTATTACAGGTTTGTATTGGGGTTCTTTCATATCACTTGGCCTTTAAGTCAAGCCACCAAGGGTAGAGAAAAAGAAAAGTTCTTTTGGTCCAAAACCCAACAGAAGGCGTTTTTCAAGTTGAAGCATTACCTCTGCTCTGCACCAGTACTCACATTACCAGGCCTGTAACAACCATTAGAGATTGACACAGATGCCTCTGACTATGCTATTGGTGCAGTTCTTACTCAACAGGGGAATCTAGTGGCTTACCACAGTGAGACACTTCCAAACACAGTCTAAAAGTATCCCACTTATGACAAAGAAATGTATTCCATTATGTAGGTCTGTTGTCAATGGAAGTGTTACATTATGGGGAAGGAAACGATCATCCACACAGATCACCAACCCCTGCAGTTCATACAAACACACGGGAAGTTGCAAAATGATCAACATTAGAAATGGTCCACATACCTGCAACAGTTCCATTTGAACAATAAGTAAAAGAAGGGTAGCACCAATAATGTTGTAGACTACCTCAGTCGACCACCAGTCATGGCGTTGATCACTATGCTCGACTCTTGTGGGCACGAGACTTTGGAGTGGCCGCATCTTTACAAGAGCTATCCAGAATTTGGAAGCACATACTAGACACATGTGAGACATTTGTGTTCCATCAAGCTGGCATGCCAAGATGATTTGGGAGGCACACTATAGTCGGATCACTAGACATTTCAGAGGAGAGAAAACAGTGGTAGTACTGCACAAGTACTTTTATTTGCCGAACCTTCTTCAGGGTGTTGGGAAGTACTTTAGATCCTGCGCTGCCTGTGCCATTGCAAAGCCAACCATCAAGAAGAAAGGCCTACATACTCCTCTGCCTACTCACAGTCGATTTTGGGAATCCATCTCCATGGATTATATGTTGGCCTCCCTTCTATTAAGCATGGCAATTATTGCATTTTCGTGGTCATTGACAAATTCTCAAAGATGGCCATTATGGAGGCCTGAAAGAAGAGTATCACAACAGAGGCCATTACTAAGCTTTTCTTTGAGTGAGTGTGGGTACAATTTGGGATCCCATAGTCCATTGTCTCAGGTCGGAATATCAAATTCCTAAGTGAATTTTGGTCAAGTTTTTGATCGATGTTGGATACCAAACTTACTAAGTCCACGACTTTCCACCCCCAAACTGGTGGCTAAACAGAGGTCGTCAACAGGATGATCGTACGAATTTTGTGCATGTACAAATCGAAGCATCCACACACATGGGATGAAAGCCTCCCCTATGTCCAACACAGTTACAACAAAGCTCTCCATAGCTCAATGGGCCACAACCCCTTTCATGTAGGATTGGGATTTTAGCCATTATATCCCATTAATGTGGCCATACCATTTGCAGCCACTCAGGCAGATTCCTCTCATGGCCAGTTCGGAGTAAACAGGGCTAATAGATTCATTTAGTGCATTCAACACATCTGCCATCAGGTCCATGATATATTGTATAGATCCAACTCTAAGTCGAAGCAGCACCACGATCAGCATCGAGTGCCGCACAAGTTCCAGGTGGGTGACAAAGTTTGGCTACATTTCCAGAAGGAGCACCTCACTGGACCCCATTGAAGGCTTTGCTTGATCTTATATGGGTCATACACCATCACAAAGGTTGTAGGGGATAATTCCTTCGATCTCAGATTCCACCATTCCTTGGTCTACACCCAATGTTCAATGTAGACTGCCTTCGACCATACTTTACACCATTGTTGAACACATCCGACACTACAGAACAACTCACACCAACAGAGCTAAACCCAAACTACATGGAACATGCCACAACTGATCAAATCATGGACACATAGATCAATAACACTCGCCAACATAGGATCCAACTATATCGAGTTGTCAAAGAAGGCCAACTCCTTCACTAGGGCAAGTGGTTCACCAGGGACCTTGTTCAATAGAAATTTCCTCACCTCATGGAGGTTCTGCACACAATGGGGACCATTGCTTCCTAAGGAGGGAGGAATTATCCATGTGGATATTGATGGCCACCCATCTATTCCACCTAGACCTCCAGTCAATTTCATATTTTTCCTTGTTTATTGCAGCATTTACTATTTTTAGCATTTTTTCGGGTCGTGAACTTCTGGAGCAGTTTTGACCCCCTAAACGTCTTTTTTTTTAGGTCCGCGACAAGCATATGCCTCCTGTCGCAAATCCTATAATAATTGGAGAGATATTTCCAACAAGGTATCGTACGCACCAAACGAAGATAATATGACCAAGTTATGATCCTGGGAAGTTGGCTTCCCAACTAACCCCAACGGGGCCCACAAACTCTTGGTGTTCCATCTCCTGCGGTTAGGGTTTTCCCTTATTGTTCAATAATAAATAGGCCCTTTAGCCTCATTGTAACATAGTTCAGAGGCATGTAGCCACCACATCTCTTCTCAGAGATAAGCTACCATCGCTTGAGCTAGTTTATTTCCATTATGTTTGTAAGCATATTTCAGTATTTGATATTAATGAAATGAAGTGTTATTTCTGCTGCATCTCTATATTTATGGTTATTTCTATAATTTGTCGTGTTCATATTTAATTTCGGATCACAAGTTCATTATGGTTGTGGATTGAGTTACTAGTTACTGGAGGCGTTGGTTGGAACAAACGCTCTGGACCCATGGAACAACTTAGGTTGAGATACCAGTCCTAGAGCCTTGGTTGGAAAAAGTTTGGAGCTCTTGGTGGGTTGAGCTACTAGTCCTGATGCCTTGGTTGGACAAATGCTCTGGAACCCTGGAAGGTTGTGGGTTGAGTTATTAGTTCCTCTAACCGTGGTTGGTACAAATGTTCTAGAGCCCTAGACAACTTCGGTAGAGACTGATCTAGTTCGTGTTAGTGATGTCCAACCATGAGGTGGAATCACTAATTAAGGGTTGAGGTGGTTTGCCTTTGGGAGCCCTGATTTGGTTTTGTTTGGTTTATTCCATCAGATCCCATGTTCATGCTTGTAATATGGTGCGGGCGTGATTAGCTGAAAGAGAGATTTGGTTCAACCCAATCTATGGTCGGATGGTACATGGAAGTCCCATACTTGGTTGGTATTCTCTTATGTTAATAAAAGCTATTCTTCCATTATGATTCATATATATTTATTCACAATGTGTTGGCGATATTATGGTTGAGTTTCCAGGGTTTATATGTTGGTTATTTTCTGGTTATATGTTGTTCATATGATGTGTATCTTTTATGGTTCCTGTCATGAAATGTTTAGTGATTGATGAGTGTTGAATGTATGGACTAATCAGTAGTATTGCAGCTATGTGGAGAGGAAATAGGGCCTTCTTGGTGATTCTTATATGAATCTTAGATTTTCATGATCAGATATGCATTTATGACCTGTAGCTTACTTGTTTGCAATATGTTTGATGAAATGTTTGTCATGTTGTAGGGAATCTAGGTCAATTTTTGCCTTCAAACCTGTATGTATAGCATTATTGTCATGCAATTGTTTACTTTTAGAGTTTACAAGAAGTTTTGGGTCGTGGTATGGAGGTTGACCTAGAATTTAGGCTCAGAATCTGAGACCGCATGCTCATAATTGATAAATTTGGGTTGGAATTGTTGGGATGTAGGCTTATGCATGCAGTTGGAGGATCCCAACCGCATGGATGACTTGTTGTGGGAGCCGTTGAGGACCCAGGTCATATAAAAGGGTGTCTAGCTCGAGTTTTGGCCACATGTGGTGGTTACTCAACCTTTGAGTGACATGTAGCTCTTGTAGGATGTGTTGAGTTGTCGTTTTTCTTCTGTGGATGGCCCCACTTCCTTAATGGAACATAGGAGGTCGGGTCATGTCATAGTAGCTCTTCCTCTCATGTTTACCTTAGCAGCGCAGTGAAACTGGGTAAATTTGGGAGGGGTGGTTACACACTCCTCTCATCCAATCATTGTGTTTACATTTCCACATTGTGTTTACATTACATTAATTATAATTCATAATGATGTACATTTCTACATTATGTTTACGTTAAATTAATTACAATTCATAATGATAATTATAAGAGGGATTTCAAAAAGGGTTGTTACTAACCCCACCCCCTTAGAGGAACATTGTCCTTGGTGTTTTACATCCGAACACAATTTCAACCATGCTCTATATCAAGCGCAAAAATTCACTATGATATTTATATACATAGCTCCTTACATTCGTTTACAACCATATTTACATTTGATTAACCAACAAACAATAATAGCTATGACACCCTCATTTGCTTAGCCATCTCCCATGTGGCCTCATTTGGTCCAAAGTGCCTCCATTGCACCTTGACCTACCTGATTACTCGATTTTGGAGTGTGATTTGCTTCTAATCTAGATTGCAGAGTGGCTCTAGCTATAATTCTCCCCCAAATTCCACTTGTATCACATACCAATCAACAAAATGATTAGCACCATGTACATACTTTTTAAGTAAAGAGATATGAAAAACATGATGAGTCTTCACTATGAATGGTACAATCTATAGGCTACCATCCCCACTCTTTCTAAAATATAAAATGAACCACAAAATCGTGGTGCCAACTTGGTACAAGACCCAATCCTTAACAAACTTTTCCTTGGTTTGATGTGGAGATACACATGATCTCCCACTTGGAATTCCTTGTGCATCATATTTTGATCTACATAGCTCTTATGTCTATCCTTATCTATTCTCAATTGATACTTGATAGCAAGTATTTCCTACTCCATCTCCTTCATGATATCAAGCTCAATATGCACCATGTTCACTAAATCACACCAGTTAATATGAGTGTTGCATTTCCTGCCATAAAGAGCCTCGAATGGACTCATCTTTAATAGCTCATTGTACCCATTGTTATAGGCAAACTAGACCAAAATAGAAATTATTCCCATGCTTCTTTACATACATTCTTAGCATGTCTTCCAACACTATGTTTACCCTTTCAATTTGTCCATTTGTTTGAGAGTGCTATGTTGCACTGAGGGTCAACTTTGACCCAAAACCAACGAACAACAACCTCCAAAGCTTAGACGTGAACTTAACATCCCTATCAAAAATTATCTTCCTAGATACATCGATTAATCTCATTATTTCTTTTATAAAATTTGGGGCAATGTTGCTTACCTTATCAATGGATTTAATGGCTATAAAGTGAACTACCTTGCTCAACTTATCCACCACCACCATTATGGCATCATTTTGCCTAGTTGTCCTTGGCAGCTTAGTAATGAAGTCCATTGAGATGACTTCCTAATTCCTTTCTAGAATGGGGATTGGCTATAGAAATCATGTTGGGTGATTACATTAAACCTTTATTTGTTGGCACTCCAAGCATTTGGCAATGTACCCAACCAAATCGCTTTACATGCCAAGGAAATAATATGTCTTTTTCATAGTTGTTATCATTTTCTAATAACCGAGGTGACTATAATATGGTCTCTCGTTGAATTCATCGAAGATGAGCTTCTTCAAGTTTCCCATACAAGGTATATACCACCTTCCTTTGTACTTTAGAATTCCATCCTCCATGAGGGAGTAGTTCTAGCTCAATGCTCCTTCTGGCTCTTGTAGTAAGCGTTCTTTCACTTGTTAATAACACTCATATTGTTGTTCTACCTCCTTAATCCTTTCTTGAAAAGTAATTTTGCAAGAACTCACAACTGCTACATGAGCTACATGTAGCCTCCTACTAAGTGCATCAGCTACCTTGTTTTCCTTGCCCTTGTTATATTTGGTTTTGAAATATAACTCACTAATAAAGGCTAACCATCTTGCCTTCCTAGCATTCATCTTGGAAAGATAAAACAAGTGTCTCAGCCCTCCATGACTTGTCATCAATATAAATTTCCTCCCAATGAAGTAATTCCTCCACTTCTTTAATGTGTGGACTATTACTATCAGTTCTAGATGATGGTTGACATAGTTACTCTTGTGCTCATTCAACTTCCTAGATCATAGTAGACCACTTGCTCTTCTTGCATCAGGATCCCACCGAGCCCCTCTTGGAAGGAATCCATGCACACCACGAAGTATTTCTCTGGTTTTGTTATCCTCAATATCAGTGCATCTGTGAGAAAGTTCTTTAACTGCTCAGAGTCGGCTCAACATTTCAATATCCATTGGAATTTAATTCCTTTTCTTTGCAGCGTTGTGATTGGGTGTCCAATCTTTGAGAAAGTTTTGGATGAATCACTGGTAATAACGTGCTAAACCCATGAAGGACCTAACTTCCATCACATTTCAAGACGTAGCCCACTCCCTGATGGCCTTGATCTTATCAGAGTCTATTGCAACTCCTTCCTTAGAGACAATGAGCCCCAAATATTGAACTTGTGACTAGAAAAACTCACACTTGTTGATTTTAGCAAAAAGCTTGTGCTTTCTCAACACTTGCAATACCTTTTCCAGATGCTTCTCATTATCCTCCTTGGTCTTTGAATAGACCATTATATCATTGACGAAAATGAGCACTAATTTATCCAAGTAGGGACTTACAACATTGTTCATCATGAACATGAATATTACTAGGGCTTTGGCGAGCCCAAACAACACCACCAATAACGCATTCATAATGCCTATATCTAGTTCTAAATGTTGTTTTATGAATATATTCATCCTTGATGCATACCTGATAGTACCCAAATCTCAAATCAATCTTTCAAAAGACCGTTGCTCCTCTCATGGTCAAATAGATCATAAATCCTTGGTAGGGGATATATGTTCTTTATTATGACATTATTGAATGGTAGTAGTCCATACACAACCTCAACATGCCATAATTATTCTTGACAAAAAATATAGGCACTCCCCAGGGTGATACACTAGGTTTGATGTACCCCTTGTCCAACATCTCCTTCAATTGCAGTTTAAGCTCTACTAGTTCTTTTGTGCTCTTTCGATATGCGGTTTTTTATACTGGTGTTGAGCCTTGCAATAATTTGATTGAGAAGTTGATTTCTCTCCTTGGCAGCAATTTTGGGACTTCCTCAGGGAACACATCTATGAATTGTTTTAAGAGAGGATGCTCCCCCCAGTTTTTGTTGATACCCACAAAGTCATTGGTCACTTGAACAATGAACAACACACATCCCTTCCTACTGCAACGTGGTGATTTGATGGACTATCACAAGCTTTCTATTTCCTTGCAATGTCATTATTTCTCCACTATCATCGAGGCATTTAAATAACTTGTTGAAGCAATTGACTTTTATCTTGTGCCTTTCCAGTCAATCCATGTCGATTCATATGTCGTATGAACCCAATGGCGGTAGATTCAATTTGATTGATACGTGCATGCTACCCATTACAACTGGACATGACTTTACCACATGCTTGACCTACTTCTTAGTCCTGGTGACTAGATGAACTAGCCACGAGTTATCAAGTGATGTGTTATGCAATGCACACCTCTCTGCCACTAATGGACTTACATAACTTAAATTGGAACTAGGGTCAATTAAAATAGAAACAAGTTGGTTGTTGATCGTACCTTCCATCTCAATCACTAAGCAATAGTGATTGGCCTACCTATTGTCCAATGTTACATAGATGTGCAACATGCTTCGAGCCACATCATTTATTGTGTCTGCTTCTGCTTCATAAGCATTGTACAGCCTTGGGCCACTATTTTGTCACCGAGGACAGTGTCTCTTCCTATGGTTCTCTCCACATGTCCAAAAATTCAAAGGCTCTCCTCCATAACCCTTGGCTTCCTCTCCCATAGGGTAAGAGAACCAATCTTTACCAACAATAGTGGATTGTTGCTAAAAATTTCCCCTGTTAGGAATGGTAGAACTCACATTCTTTCCCCAGGTTGTTGTCTTGAAGCTTTCTGCCCCTTTCCTCTAAAGTTAGGTTTTCCCTTTGCCTTTTGATCAATTTGAGATTCTATCTTATGCTTAGACCATTCATAACAATTCTTCATCTTCTTAATGGCATCTTCCAATGTTTTAGGCTCATCAAATTTTATTATATCCCTAAATGCATGTGGCAACCCACTGAGATGCCTTTCAATATTCATCTCCTCATCCTTAATCCAAGGCACATACCTTAGCAATTCCAAAAATCTTATTGTGTATTCATCAATTGTTAGCTTCCCCAACTTGTGCTCATAAAATTCCTTGCCCTTGTTATTATAGTACCCTTCATATAGGTACTTATCTTGGAAATTTCTCTTGAAATTTCTCTAAAACAACTCCTCCTTAAGATATTTGACATTATTTAGGTCTTCCCACTAGATATTAACTTTTCCCTTCAAGCTGAAGATGCCTACTCTTAATTTCATACTCTCGGAGTAGTCATGCACTCTGAAATGTTTCTTCATTCCTAGCAACCATGCCTTTGCTTCTTTGGTCTTCCTCATCTATCCATTGAATCTAGGAGTATTTGCCTTCCTAAATTCCTCTGACATAAAATATTTTCCTCCTGGTTTATGCTAACAATGCCTTTTAGTGGTTACACTGGATTGTTTCTAATGACTGTTTGTTTTTCTCTCAAGAGTACTAGGTGGAGTTACACCTCTCACGGTATCCTCACTTGTATGTTTATCTTTCTTCATAGACCTTTATCCTTTGGATTTTTCCTACCTTTATCCTTTCTTAGGCGGTTATCACCTAGATCATGCTACCTCTACCTTTGCAAGTTTGAAAGGCTTTGTAGTATGATGGCATTTACTTCTGCTTGCTTCTCCTGAGCCATGATAAGCCTTTCATTGTCATCCTTATAGCTTCTTAGCTTGGCTCTTATACTTATAATGGTTTTCATCCACTCAGGGGAGTTTTCCTCCTTCCCCTTTGCCACTGAATCTTCTTCTTACCACTACTAAAAGTTATCAGTGTTGTGCTACACCATTTTGAAGTTCTCTAATCTCTTATTATGTGCATTTACACACACATAATTGTTAACCAATAAATAATACAAATAGAACATGATTATTATCACCTTGTCACACCTACCATAACCATATGGCTATGAGGCTATCTGAAACACTAGATTTCAAGTTAGTATGCATTTCATAAGCAATTGACACAAACGACGCACACTACACACAACAAGAAAGTATGCTATGAGGAGTACACTTTGTAACAAATCTCCAATTTTAATCATCTTTGAGCCCATTTCCAATGTTGAACCATGATTTGTTACCACTTTGTAATGCTCCCTCCTAGCCCCTTGGAATTTCCCCAAGGCTAGGGAAGGTGTTACTTTAAATTAGCCTAAATTACATAGTTACCTCATGGAAATGGGGTTATAAAATTCCTCCTTTCCTAAACTTAGTGGAATTAACTATGGACAAACCCATCACATTTAGCTCATTGAAAGCTTTCTAACGATATAAATTTTCCCTCAATTCTATCTTCAAATCAAAAATTATGCCAATTTGAAGTTTATACCTTAATTCCCTACCACATCAGCAAGGAACTTCCATGTGGCATTATCACCTCACTTGAGGTCCCACACGGCAACTACCACATTATAGTGCCACCACACCTTCACAGCACATCCTCTACTAGGAGCATCCCACTCCTAGACTTTCACGACATGACATAACTTTTCACGTCAAGTGACAAGGTCATTTCCTATCCCACGCCCTTCATCAATTCGTGGCCACACCACCAATGTACATAGTCCTAAACCCAACGGTGCAATATACATTTACTTGTCAAGTGACTCAAACAATTGCATCTAGCGACTTCTATTAGTTTCCACCCCTCCTTCAAACTTACTGTAATTCTATTAAGGGGCCCACGATTTAGGGTGATGTGGCTCCAACCATGTCAGCTTCCCCCTCCATGCCATATATTGCCCCCTATTCCAAGTGGCACCACCAAACACCTCCATGTGTCCTCCTGGCAACACGCCAATCCTGGTGTCCATGTCATCACCCCTTCCAATCTTGGTGATGTCACTCTGACATGTCATGTAACCACATAACAGAAATATAACCTTCCCAACCTACATATCTTCTACTAGCTCAGCCTACCTGAGGGTCCCAATAGCTCCCGGTCTTTGTGCCAACCCATGATTTCTTATTATACAGTTTATAGTCTCAATCGACTAATTCATGTTACTTAACACATGGTCATTTTCCTTAGATCATGCCTCCCTATGTCTCCCAAGATAGAAATTTCTCTATTTTCCCAACGAGAAAACTTCTCGTTGTGCCCTGTGTCTTCTAGCAGTAGTGCCATCCACCACAGCCGGTGGACCCTTACACCTTCACTGTACAATAAGGATTTTGATAGTGAATGACAAGAAATTCCCTATCTTGCACCTTTTGTCTACCTTTCCCTCTTTACTACTTCCACTCAGCCATTCTGGCTCAATGCAAAATAAATGTTTCATGGCATTAGACAAAATTTTCCATCCCGCACTCTAATTTCACTCTGCATCCTTAGCCATTTAACGATTTCTCCAACTCTCTCATTGGAGTTCAAGTTTGTTTCCTTAGACTTAGAATTTCAAACTTCTAGGGACAATTCTCAAGCTCCATTGAGGACCAATGCTGCTCAAAACATTGCCTTCCTAGTGAAGCTTATAGCCATGCCCCTTTATCAGGAATTTAGACAAGCCTACAATGGCTGATGTTGCCCTGGTCACTAGGCACAAAAATAGAAAATCACATCCCATAATGGGTGTGTCCCAATATCATCAAATTCGATGACGACACTTGCAATCCAACATAAAAGTAGTCGAGGAATTCGAGCTAATCAATATTCATGACCATATCAACTAAAAATTAAACACAATATAGCTCTGTGCCTAATCAGGCAAGCACACAAGACTGTGTAATTAACCCTATACTCAGGAATACATTAACAAACTATAAGGATATGAAAATCCCTTCAACCCAAGAAAACAAACACATTCATCTCATTAATAACATAGAGAAATAACACCATTCCCATGCAACTGTGTTGATGCACACATTGTTATAATTTATAACAACATCATTACCATTCATAATATACCATAACCATATACATGTGAACATACATAATACTTATTTGATAATGTTAATGACTGACAACTGAGGAAGGGACTTCCACTCTCCACCCAACCATATTGCATTATTTCTTGTAGTTGACCACCCTCGAGCTAGATTCAGAGTCTAAGGAGAAATGCTTAAGGGAAATCAAATGATGTCAATCAGTTAATTGTTGGACATTGGATAAACCAATGCTCCCCATGTGTTTCACAAATTGAATTAACTACCTCTCGTAGACCCTTATCTCTGGAGATGCAATAAATGACAAACACCTATGAGTTTTGATCTAATGGAAATTGCGATTCCCAACAAGTGCACTACAAGGAAAACACTTTCTAGAAAAGGTTTTTGTAGAAGCCCCTATAAAAATAGAGAAAAAATTCGTTTGTAGCAAAGGTCACTAGTGGAGGTGGGCAAGCGGATGTTTTAACGGATGTTTTTTTTACGGTGTGTCTATAATATACAAACACACTCGTGCTTTATTATACATATAAGCATTGATGTCGAATAGAACATGGTGCACCATGACAGATTTATTTATTTTTTAATTTAAAATAATAATAATAATAATAAATAATAAATAAAAATAAAAAATGTCGGTGCATATACTACTCGATAACACTGGAAAAGGCCCCAGATGCTGGTGTTAATTAAGGTGATTATGATGATGAGACGGGGCGACGGCGGGCGGGGCGGCCACATGGCCCTCTGCAACCATCCCAAGATCAACTTGACTGATATTCATGGCACCTCGCAAGTGGCATGTAATGCCTGCTCCAGTCGAGGTAAGGCCATTACTTGCATAACCATGGAGCCAGAGAACATTTTAGTCATTCTGCCCCTATTTCATTGCGCTTGCCCTCTACAGGCGGGAGAGCCAACTGAACGAACCATTACTGGGGGAAGATGCTAGATTGTGTGTTGTCTTGACTCAGGTAATGGCTTCCACCACTCCCAAACAAACCTCTGCAATTCGACTCTTGTCCCCCAGAACTCTGTAACCTCTGCGCAAATTTCTTCTGTCAATTCTTTTTCCGCCCCCCTGACTCTTTAACTGCTCCTATTTCCACCATGGTCCGCCACCGTATGCGTAGCCGACGCGGTGGCACGCGAGGCGGAAGCTCTCGCTCCCCTGCTATGCATAGCCATAATTCAGCTTCCCCTGCCTCCTCTGCTGAAAATCCCCGCCAGTATAGTCTTGCAGGTCAATATCCGAATACCAGAAGTGGCAGAGGCAGAGCCTGCCTCCACTGCTCAAGACGCGAAGAAGCGGCGGTACGCACTGCAACCTCTCCTCTGCCTCCGCATCAGGTTCCTCACACGACGCAGTTTTGGTTCCGTAGCTCTTTGAATTGCCCGGTAATTGTTGCTACCGTCTCCATCTCCATTACTGAAGAGCCTGAGCAGCACATCCCCATGACCATTTCCATGGAGGAGACGCACGGTGCTGGCCCAAGTCGGAACAGGGGCAACAATGATGAGCAGGAAGGTAATGGCAGTCGAAACAGAAGGCATGGGAAAGCCATTGCTGGCAGCTCGCATGATGACTTGGGCATTCAAAGTGACACGCGGGCCGTGGAAAGCCGTCTGGAGGACACGTCGAGCCCGCCGGTTGAGGCCGGAAGCAGGGAGGGAGGACATCAGGCAGTGGGACGTGGCGAGGCAGAAAACCCAAATGACTGGGTGTGTCCAATTGTGGAGGAACCTGCTCTGGATGACCTTGTGACGCGTGTCACATCTACCAGGTGGCATTTCTTTTAGTTCTTGGTCTTGTTCTGTCTTGCTTATGTGTCCTCAGGGTAACTTGCTGGTTGGTTGGTCCAGTCAGGACAAACTGTTGCTTTCTGGGTGGTTTTGATGTTGGTTTTGATGGTGGTTTTGGATGTTGCTTTCTGGGTGGTCTCATTAGGAAAACTATGGGTTAAATCTGGTTGTATTTTGGACATTTCTCATTTGGACTGGTTTCCCCTTTGTTGGGGCAGTCTCAGACAATTTTCATGGTTGTGTGCTGATTATGGTTGAGTCCCTCTGTGGCCAGGAAACTTTGTAACTACTTTTTGTATTATACCAATAGATTAACCTTACTTAGAAAAAAAAAAGATAACACTAGAAAAGGGTTAAATTTACAAAAATGTTAGTTGTAAAATTCATTTTGCCCAAGCCCGTGCTATATTGTGACAATGACCCAGTGCTAAACCAGTACTATAACACCCCAGTGCATGCACATTATATGATGCACTGATGCTTGCATAATCGATAACACCTGATAAAGGTTAAATTTTAAAAATTGTTGGTACTATATACACCCGCAGCACTGATGCCCTTCTTGTATTAAAATGCCTCAGTGCATACACAAAAGGAGCACCGCTATAGTTTTTAATTTTAAAAAAAGTAGTTTTATATTCCAACAAAGCACCGGTGTTTTTCATGTATTAAAATGTCATGGTGCATCTTCGAAAGAGCACCGCTAGGTAGTTTTTAATTTTAAAATAATGTGGTGCTATAGTCAACAAAGCATTGGTGCAGTACATTTATTCGAACACCACTAGACGTCTTAACAAAAGCACCAATAAGGTTAAAAAAAATGGTGCTCTTGAATATATGATGCGTCGGTGCGATTATAATAACGCAACGAAAGAGGGTTAAAAAAAAATATTGCCCATAAATTTCATTTTTACCATCTATATTGTTGTAGATCTCTGAAGCACCAGTGCCACTCTTGCCTCCTGCAAGAACCCTGATGTCAATGCTTCTCTTACTCACCATCCTTCCGTACCTTGCTCAGTGTGTGGCTTTCCAATTTTCTCAAACGGTCGTCAAATTTGTTTTCCCAATTACATGTCAACAACACCTCACCGATGACCAATTATCCAGATAATGTATATGTTTCTCTCTAAATTAACTTTTTAGTGGATTAGAATTGCAAAAGAGGTTAAAAAATCCAATTTTTTTATTAAAAAAATGTGATGCATTCAACAATTTTGGCTAGCATTGATAGCGGTGCACTTTGCAAATTTATAGGGTGCACCATCGTTCGTTGTGTGAACCTAACACACCACTATTTTTTATCCAAATCAGATCCATAAACGACTGTCAAATAATCTTGACTGTATCGGGACGAAACAAATCCTTGAAGAATCCAAAACAGCAATCGGAAACACCCTGAACCAGTGGCCATGGCAACCGGTGCGGAACGACGAGGACCTCGATCAAAGCACGCTGACCAAGGCCCATGGAGACTGCACAGGAGTTCGATGTAGCCCCTGGGAGCCCCAGAACGGGAAAAGGAGCTGATTTTCGATGCGCGATTAGTGTAATCGCGCATCGTTGGGAAAACAGGGCCGAAATGGAGAGCCTTAAGCACTCGGTCACGTTGGGAGCCAGAGGACCGTGGGTGGAGAAACGAAAAGCGCCAACATACAACGGTGGGATCACACTCAGTGATCGACGCGTGGCAGTGGAGGTGAGAGAAAAATTGTCGTGATCACACGTTATCGGTTGAGCAAGTCAATCGCACTCGATGTGCGTATGACGTTGGATCAAGAGGAGCCCAGATCAGACGGCTGAGATTGCGCCCGATAGACAGAAGCGGAATCGACAGGGAATTAAGCCGCAACTTAAGGGGATTTGGAATCTGTTGACCGCCACAGTGGAGGAAGAACGTATCCACGACATAACTGAAGAGAACAAATCGACGAGCAGGCTGGCGCTGTTCCGATGGGGACACGTGGCTACTCCCCGAGCATTCATGTTGACACCGAACAGGGAATTCCAAGCACACAGGCGGTAGGCGAATCGACATAGGCGGGAGAGGAACCGAACAGGCCAAGGATCGAATGACTAAAGCCATGAACAGAGACAGTTGAATTCAGATTTTAGAGGAAGAATTGAGAAGAGTCCAAGTGACCAAGAGAGACATTGAATAGTGAACCCTGAGAGGAGAACTGAACACAGAGAACAGTAAAGTCGAACAGAGGAGACAGAGGGCCGAGCTGACCACAGGCAGCGTCGAGCACCAGAGAGCTTGAAGATTCAAGCCTTCCCATAGAGGAATCTGTCCGGATCGAGCATCACAGTTGGCTCTTTCCACTGCAGACCAAGGGCCACAAAGCTGGTAGGAAGAATAAGAGTCCGTGTGCTCCGAGTGGCTTGGGGAATCCAAGAACCACCCTACCAAGAAAAATTTGCTTCAGGAGAACTCACATTGAGTCCCTGTATTGTAATTTCTCTGTTGTAAGACACAATAAAACAAGGCCACCACTGAAGCTGGACCGGAGACATAGCCCTGGAGAATAGGGTGAACTCCTTATTAAAATTGTTTGTGTCTTTGTGTTGCTTACTGTATTTCTCTGTTGTCTTTCCATTTAAAATGTCTATGTATTGGCAATCTGATCGATCCGTTGTTTCAATAACACAGAACACACACCAACACATGAGTCTGTAATACCTTTGTTTAATAAATCTTCAACTGAGGTCATTCATAGGGTGATCATCAGATCAAGTGGTATCAGAGCTCTAGGCTGTAAGGTTAGAAAAGCTTGTGTTAGTTTAGCTGTGAATGCTCACTAGATCAAAGCTCAAATTAGGAGAAGGAGAGTTGGTGGAAACTAATCCTGAAATTGGGAGAGTTTATTCTCGGAAGACAATGTCAGAGGAAGGTTCTATAGGGCCAGACTCTCAATTCATAGAAAGTTTCCTAGCTATAAAGTCTATGGTAGAAGAAATGTATAGGGACTTTAGAAAGCATAAGGGTGAAGATTCATCAGGCTCTAAGCAAGATAAAGAAGAAGATGAATCTCATTCCCATGACCACTCCAAAGGAAAGGGGAAAGAGGAAAGCTTTCTCACACCTCCTAATAGCCCTGTGCATAGTAAGAAAGCATCTTTGATTAAGTTAGATGTTAAATTTGATTTGCCTATATATGATGGAGAGCTAAATTCTGAAAAGTTGGACAATTGGGTTAGACAAATTAATGTGTATTGCAGAGTACAAAACATAGACTCTGTTATGAAACCAGCTCAAGAGAAGATAGAAAAGATAGATCAACACCTTAGAATTCAGCCTCTTCGAGGGGGCAACCTCCTTTACATTACATAAATGAACAATTCTTAGATGATTCAAATGACAAAACCTCCTTTCTATATATAGGAGTCTAAGGAGTCACAATATAATCCAGCCGACCTAACAATAATAATATAAAGCCACAAAAATAACAATAGAGGGATTCTATGGGGCACAGTAATAACAATATGGGGGCAATAGGGGCACAACAATATTAATAAGGGGTATAACTACAATAGTAATGGGGTAATCACTAGTATTATAGGGACCCAACATGCCCCTCTCCTTCAAAAAAGTGTTGTCCTCAACGCTTGAGTAGTTCTGGATACTTCTGCATAAAATTCTCATCCTCCCATGTGGAATCTTTAGCGGATAAGTTCTTCCACTTGATAAGATACTCTGAAATTGATCGATTTCGTAGCTGTCGAGTTCTTGTTTCTGTGACTGCTTCCGGTTCCAATATAATTTTTCCTTCCTCGTCAAGTTTTGGCAATATTGTTTGAACTGGGAGCTTGTCGCCTATAACCTTCTTTAAACATGAAACATGGAAAACTGGGTGCAATCGAGAAGCTGCAGGAAGCTCCAATTTGTATGCCATAGTACCAATCTTTTGCAACACCTTGTACGGACCATAATACTTTGGTGATAATTTATTATCCTTCTTAGCTTGCTTGAGGGACATTTGCTTATATGGTTGTAGCCGTAGGAATACCCAATCACCTACATCAAAACTTCTTTCACTGCGATGTTGATCTGCCTGTTGTTTCATTCTATTCTGTGCCAACACGAGGTTATCCTTTAAGAGTTGGAGGACTTGTTTTGATGTTCGATGTGATGTTCCACTGCCTGAACCTTAGAATTTTCTCTTAAATATGATGTGATGGATGGTGGTTGATACCCATAAAGTGCCATAAATGGGGTCATTTTTGTTGCTGTATGGAAGGAAGTGTTATACCACCATTCAGCCAGAGGCAACCATTTGACCCATTGTGTCTGTTTATCAGATACAAAGCAACGAAGATATCCTTCCAAACATTTGTTTACTATCTCAGTTTGCCCATCAGATTGAGGATGATAAGATGAGCTATGAGCTAACTGAGTACCAAGACAAGAAAATAATTCTGTCCAAAAATTTCCAGTGAAAATGGGATCTCTGTCACTTACAATAATCTTTGGGTTTCCATGTAGCTTTTGAATTGTTTCCATAAATGCAGTAGAAACTGTACTGGCTTTAAATGGATGTGATAATGCACAAAAGTGTGCATACTTGGTAATTCTGTCAACTACCACCATGATGACACTCTTTCCCTCAGACTTGGGTAAACCTGTGATAAAATCCATTGAAACCTCCTCCCAACGTTGGCTTGGAATGGATAAAGGTTGTAATAGACTTGGTGTCTTAATTGTTTCAACTTTATTTTGTTGGCAAACCAAACATTCAGCCACAAACTTTTGAATATCTGATTTAAGGCCATCCCAAAAAAATTCCTTCTTAACCCTGTGGTAAGTTTTTAAAAATCCTGAGTGCCCTCCTAAGGGAGAAGTGTGCAATTCCATAAGAATCTTTTGTTTTAGCTGGGAATTCTTACAGAGGTATAAGCGATCTTTGTACCATAACGAATCATTTTTCCAGCTAAATGTATCAGACGTACTGGAATCTTGTTGTAACTTTCGAATAAGTGCCCACACTTCTTCGTCATTCTTCCATTCCTCCCTTGCTTCGTTTATCCAATCTGGTTGGATAATAGAAATGGCGCACAACAATGCTTCCACATCCTCATCCTTTCTTGAGAGTGCATCTGCCACCACATTTTGCTTCCCTTTTTTGTAGATGATTTCAAAGTCATAACCCAACATCTTTGTGACCCACTTTTGTTGCTCTTCAGAGGATAATCTTTGTTCTAAAAAGTATTTAAGGCTATCATGATCTGTTTTTACCTTGAAGTGTCTTCCCATTAGGTAGGGTCGCCATTTCTTAAGTGCATGGAGTATTGCCAACATTTCCTTCTCATAAATAGCTTTGCTTAAAAACTTTCCCTTGATTGGACGACTTTCAAAAGCAATGGGTCTTTCATCTTGCATTAGAACAACACCAATTCCATTTCCTGAAGCATCACATTCCACAATAAAGGTTTTTGTGAAGTCCGGTGTAGCTAAGACCGGTGCTTGGCACATTGCCTCTTTAAGATGTTCAAAGGCCTTTGTTGCTTCCGGAGTCCATGAAAATGCATCTTTCTTCAATAATGTTGTTAGAGGTGCTGCTATTCTCCCATAATTCTTAACAAACTTGCGATAATACCCTGTCAACCCAAGAAATCCTCGCAGATGCTTTATGGATGTGGGGATTTTCCATTCCTTAATGGCTTTAATTTTGCTAGGGTCTACCTTAACTCCTTCATGAGATACAATATGACCCAAATATTCCACCTCCTGGACTCCAAAGAAACATTTGGATCTTTTTGCATATAATTGTTTCTCCTTCAATAGTTGTAGCACCTTGTCAACATGTTCAACATGATCCTTCCAAGACTTGTTGTAGATTAGTATATCATCAAAAAATACTAACACAAATTTTCTAAGGAATGGTTTGAAAATTGAATTCATCAAACCTTGAAATGTTGAAGGTGCATTGGTAAGGCCAAAAGGCATGACCAAAAATTCATAATGACCCTCATGAGTTCTAAATGTTGTTTTCGGAATGTCTTCAATCTTCATTCTGATTTGATGATATCCTGAACGAAGATCCAACTTGGTGAAGTAAATTGATCCATGCAATTCATCCAGTAATTCATCAATGACAGGAATGGGGAACTTATCTTTAATAGTGAGCTTGTTGAGCTCCCTATAATCCGGACACATGCGCCATGATCCATCCTTCTTGTGCACCAATACTACTGGAGCAGAGAAAGAACTTTGACTTGGTTGAATTATACCAGCCTCTAGCATTTCTGCAACCATATGTTCAATTTCACTCTTTTGGACATAGGGATATCTGTACGGCCTGATGTTTGGAGGAACACTTCCTGGAATCAGATGAATAGCATGATCATGATCACGCATAGGTGGGAGACCTTTGGGAGTCTCAAATACCTTGGAATGATTGTCCAGGACTTTTTGGAGATCTGGAGAAATAGATGATTCTGATGTGGAAACATCTAGCGAACATAATTGTGCAATTACACCTCTTTGCTCCTTTTTTAGAAGCTTTGTCATACTGTTAGAGCTGATTATCTTTCCTGGTTTCCCTGCAATACCCCTTAATTCAACTTCCTTTCCTTCCGTAGAAAATTTGATGAAAAGTTCTTGAAAATTAAAAGCTATTGTACCCAGGGATTGTAGCCATTGGACTCCTAGTACAACATAAGCACCTCCCATTGGAATGGAAAGCATTGGGCTAGTCAATACATATTCTCCCATGGATAGCTTGATATTATGGCACTTTCCAGAGCAATTTATTGTTCCTCCATTTGCAATCATCACTTGACACTCTGGTGCTGGATATAGGAAGCAATTCAATTCTTTTGCTACCTTACAATGAATAAAATTGTGGGTGCTTCCTGAATCAATCAACACTATTACCTTTTTCTTCTTGATTTGTCCTTCTATCTTGATGGTTTGAGGAGTGGTAATCCCGCCAATGCATTACAAGATATGGTCGGATTTATTTGTTCTTCATCTAGGCTTTGTTCCTGGAGTATATCCTCTTCTTTTGACCTTTCTTGCTCCTTTTCTTCTTCCTCTTCACAATCTATGTAGAATAATTTCTTCTCAGCACACTTATGACCTTTAGTGTATTTGCTATCACAACTGTAACAAAGCCCTTTTTCTCTTTTTTCTTCCAATTGTTGTGGTGTCAACCTTATAGGTTGTGGAAGACTAGGGGCAACAACACTTCCATCTTTATAGTTGTGAGTGGTATGCTTCCTGGTTGCCATAATTTTGCTTTCCATTTTTCTTACTAACCTGAATGCCTTCTCTAATGAATCAGGTTCCCAAAGGCGAACATCATGTTGGATATTATCCTTTAAAGACCCTATGAACACATCAATCCTATGCTCCTCTGGAATATCTTTTACCCTTATGTTCAATTTTTGGAACTCCTCAATGTGCTCCATTATTGAACCCTTTTGTTTGAGACTTATCAATTGGCTAAAAAAAGTGTTGCTTTTTGTATCCTCATAATGTGCTATCAATTCTTCCGTAAAAATTGCCCAAGTGATAAATGGTTTACGAGAGCAAAGCCATTGATACCATACAAACTGATTTGGTTCCAAATATAAAGTTTCCATACGTACCTTTTGTGTGTTTTGCACATTATTGAGATCGAAGAATTGCTCCATCTGTAATATCCATGTGGTAGGATCCTTGCCATCAAACTTCCTCATATCAATTTTTGGAATATGGTGAGTCTTCGATCCAACATTAGCGTCTATGGAATCATGATTAACATTTCTTTTGTTCTCATCATGAGTTTCCTTTAGTACCCTTTCACCCTTAGGGACCATTTCTTGTAGCAACTTATTCATATTTATCTTCAATTCGTCCATGTCTGTCTTCAAATCTATCTTCAAATCATCCATCTTAGCTTCCACGTCAATCATCTTAGCTTCTACGCCTTTCTTTAAACAGTCCATCTTAGCTTCTGCACCTTTCTTTAAACCATCCATCTTAGCTTCTACGTCTTTCTTTAAACCATCCAGCTTAGATTCTGTTCCTTTTTGTGCAAGGGACAGTTGTTGCACTTGGTCTTGTAATTTTGATATATCATGTTGCATTTCTTCCTCTTCTTCATGAGTCATGCTAGAGCTTTCAGGTTCCTTACTAGGTGTTTGCATTTTCTTTCCTCGGGGCATCAGTTACAGATAATAATGCTCTACTATGCCCTTTGAATTCCTTCAAAATAAATTTTCAAACCAAGCTTAAGCAAAAATTTAAGAAAATCTACACACCTTTTTTCACTTTGTAGGAGCTCGATATTGCCTCTGATGTATCTCTGTACTTTCCAATCATCTAGTTCTGAATTTGTGAGCTGTAGTAGCCCTCTGTGTCCTCTTTCGAATGCCACAAGTCTGACCCAAATTGGATTCTCCAAGGAAGAGTTATGTGAAATCTCCCACAGTGACTTGCTTATAGACTAGTTCAGTATAGCGAACTTGTACAACGTGCCACGAGTCACTGTTTCGACCTTTGGATCTGAAACATGCACACAAGAAAATACAATCCGTCCTCTTTCTATACCTTCTTACAAAATTTCAATCCGATCCCTAGAGAGAAAGTTATGACGATTTTCCCCAGGTCACCTGTTTTGAATGTGATTCAGGAGTCTTCAAAAAGACCAACTTCCTCGGATCATATCTCCTCAAATATTGCGCGAAAAGCTCTAAAATTCGGACCCAAGGTTCAGCGTGATTTCTTCTCAAATGGGTTTTTTTTTGCGACTTCTGAAACGTCACAGAAAAAAAGTTATAGCGAAAATGCCACGATGACATGTTTGGAGCAGCGAAACCCTAGAACCTGGCTCTGATACCAAATGTTATGAAACCAGCTCAAGAGAAGATAAAAAAGATAGACCAACGCCTTAGAATTCAGCCTCTTCGAGGGGGAAACCTCCTTTACATTACATAAATGAACAATTCTTGGATGATTCAAATGACAAAACCTCATTTCTATATATAGGAGTCTAAGGAGTCACAATATAATCCAGCCAACCTAACAATAATAATATAAAGCCACAAAAATAACAATAGAGGGATTCTATGGGGCACAGTAATAACAATATGGGGGCAATAGGGGCACAACAATATTAATAAGGGGTATAACTACAATAGTAATGGGGTAATCACTAGTATTATAGGGACCCAACAGACTCAGACAAGAGTAAGATTCAGCTGGCAAGCCTATGCCTAGGAGGCACTGCCTTGGTTTGGTGGGAAGGCAGAACCCAAGTTGATATGAAGAAGCATGGTAAGACCATCTCTGCCTGGAGTGACTTTGTTTCTGACATCAAAAAGCAGTTCTATCCATTGGCATACATGCAACAAGCCATGATGAGTTGGCAAACTCTTCGGCAGTTGAAAGGGCAAAGTGTGCAAGGGTATACTCAAGAATTTAGAAAAAGAGCATTGATGTTGGGTATTTCATTAGACTCACTAGAAACTCTTTTGAAGTACATTGGTGGTCTACATAGTTACATGAGGATCCTCATGTTTAATCCCACTAGTATAGGTGAGGTATATGTACAAGCTACTCATCTAGAAGCTAGAGGAAAGAATGGAAATCCAGAAGTTGGGGGACCATCCCAACCCACTGTAAGCAAGAGCAAGAAGAAAAGAAAGCAGAAGTGGAAAGCAAGGAAGGCTAACACTGCACAAAAAGGCAAAGCCTCATGCACTCACTGTAAAAAGGAGGGGCATGATGATGAGCACTATTAGATTCTGCATCCAGAGTTGAGACCTAAGAAGTCCGAGGGCAAGAAGAAGAAGACTGTTGCAGCTATTCAGAAAGATTTTGGGTCAAACTTGGGAGATGAAACAATCATTGCAGCCACAGGTATAAAAGGTAAGAATTCTGAAGCATCTACTAGTAATTCTGCTTGATCTGTTATTGATGAAGAACATGAGAGAAAAAGGCATGAGCTTTTCCATATTCGAGTTGTTTACAAAAATCAAAAGATTGATACTTTGTTTGATAGTGGCTCACAAGTAAATCTAATTTCTGAAGCAATTGTAAAGAAATTGGGATTAGCAACTACACCTCATAAGAAGCCATACCCATTAGGATGGTTGAATGATAAAGCACAACTACAAGTGACTAGACAGTGCAAACTCAAGTTTTCTTTTGGGTCAGCATTTGTAGATGAGGTTGAGTTAGATATAATTCCTTTGGATATATGTGGAATTGTTTTAGGAAGTCCTTACTTGTATGATAGAAAGGCTATTTTCTATAGAGCCGAGAACAAGTATCTACTTGTTAAAGATGGAATCGAATACTTTGTAAGAGATCATAAAGTCAAGAATAATTATACTCTCATAAACTCAGGACAGATGAAAAGAATGATAAATTCCTGCAAACAGTTCTTACTAATGGTTGTAAAGGAAAAGAAAACTGATAAAACCAATGTATTTGAGGGCTGTAATTCTGATCAGCAAGCTGATATAGAAAAGATTGTTTCTGAGTATGATGTCTTGTTTCAAGAACCTCAAGGTCTGCCACCCAAAAAGAGAATAATACATGATATTATTTTGCAGCAAGATGTTCCTTTGCCTAACATTGGGATGTACAGGTTATCTGCTTTAGAGAATGTTGAAATCAAGAAGTAGGTGCAGGAGTTGCTCGAGAAAGGGTTCATCAGGCCTAGCACATCACCATGTGGGTCACCAATCATCTTGGTGAGAAAGAAAGATGGCTCGTGGAGAATGTGCATTGATTACCGAGCACTAAATAAGATAACAATCAAAAATCGTTATCCCCTTCCTTGCATAGATGATCTTCTAGATCAATTGAAGGAAGTTGTTTATTTCACCAAGCTAGATTTGCACAGTGGATACCATCAGGTCAGAGTTGCAGAGCAAGATGCATGGAAGACTGCTTTCAAAACAAAGCAGGGATTGTATGAATGGCTGGTTATGCCTTTTGGCTTGACCAATGCCCCTGCTACTTTCATGATATTAATGAATGATGTACTCAGACCTTTTCTTGATGATTCTTTTATTGTGTGTCTGGATGACATTCTGATTTTTAGTAAAACGTGGGAAGAACATTTAAAGCATGTTAAGCAAACATTAGATGTTTTGAAAAGAGAAAAACTTTATGTTAAACTCTCCAAATGTGAATTTGGCAAAAGTCATATAGTAGGGGGAGGTGAATTGAAAATAGATCCCTCTAAAGTGGAAATCATTGTAAACTAGCCTAAACCCAAGTCTGCTACAGAAGTGAGAAGCTTCTTAGGAGTAGCACAGTATTGGAGGAAGTTCATTTCAAATTTTTCCTCAATTGTAGCTCCCTTACATGCTTTGACAGGATTGAACAAGGTGTTTCATTGGGGATGCAAACAGCAGAAAGCCTTCGACACCTTGAAAGAAAAAATTAGTACAGCACCTGTACTAGCACTGCTAGATCTACAAAGACCATTTGAGATCCAAACTGATGCCAGTGACTATGCCATGGGAGCAGTGTTGACACAGCACGGTAAACCCGTATGTTATCATTCGGAGACTTTTAATCCTGTAGTAGTCAACTATCCTACATATGATAAAGAATTGGATGCATTAGTTCAGAGTGTGAAAAAGTGGAAACATTACTTAATGGGCAAAGAAACAGTAATACATACTCATCATCAACCACTTCAATATCTACACTCCCAAACTAAGTTGCAACAATCAAGACATTATAGATGGATGGGTTTTCTACAACAGTTTCATTTGGTCATCAGATATAAAAAGGGCATACATAACAAGGTTGCAGACATGTTATCTAGACCCATTATAAATGCATCTACCATACTTAAGCATAATTCTGTGCTGCATGAAAGCTACATAGAACAGTATGCTTAGGATATGGACTTTAAAGATGTATACGCAACTTTGAGTCAAGGCAAGAGAGTAGAAGAATTGGACTATCATGTGAAGGACCGACTCTTATATCATTGTGGGAAACTCTGCATTCCACAAACTGAGAGAGCAAAGATAATTAGGGAAGCACACACTTCTCTGATATCAAGTCACTTTGGGGTAGGTAAAACAGTTGCACAACTGCAAAGGTTCTGCTATTGGCCAAGAATGAGTGAGACAGTTTCTAAATATGTAAAGGGATGTGCTATGTGTGCTACAAGCAAGCCCAGTAATAGAAAACTAGGCTTATACACTCCATTGCCAGTTCCTTCTCACCCTTGGGAAAGAATTTCCATGGATTTTGTTGGAGGACTACCCAAATCTAGGAAAGGTTATCTATATGTTGTTGTGGATAGGTTCAGCAAAATGTGTATTTTGATACCCTGTAGTAAACAGATTACAGCTGAACAAACTGCAAAATTATTCTTTGAACATGTATGGGTTCATTTTGGATTACCCACTTCTATTGTATCTGATCGAGACACCCGATTTGTGGGGAAGTTTTGGTCAAGTCTGTGGGAACTAATGGACACCAAATTAAAGAAAAGCACAACTTTTCATCCACAAACAGATGGCCAGACAGAAGTAGTTAACAGGACAGTGATCCAGTTACTGAGAGGATATTGCAGCAAACATCCTAAGCTTTGGGATGAGCATTTGTGCTATGTGCAGCATGCTTACAATAGAACCAAACACTCTTCTACCCATATATCTCCTTTTGAGACCTACTTTGGTTTCATACCAAGGTCTCCCTTGGATTTTGTCTTTGGTAAAGATACCATGGTTGATAGACACAGTGATGTGGACAAGGCAACTAGGTTCATTGAACAGATCCAGGAGATCCACCAGGCAATACAGGAACAGCTGGAAAAGATCCATGCCAAGTACAAGGCTAGGCATGATAAGCATCGGATGGAGCATAGTTTTCAAGTTGGAGACCAATTCTGGCTGTATATCAACAAGGACAGGATGCAAGGTGAAGGAAAGAAGCTAAAATCTATCAGGTATGGACCCTTCAGGATACTTGAGAAGATTTGTGAAAATGCTTTTCGCCTTGATCTGCTAGATTACATGCACATCTGCTCAGTCGTGAACATAGATTGCTTGAGGTTGTTTGAACCTTGAATGATTGAGGACCCTGAAGAGCAAAGTCAATTGCCTTCTGTTGATGACCTGCTACCTGAATATCTTAATGAGTTGCAGGAAGATATAGTGTTGGACAGGAAGGTAAGGACGACACGCAGTGGACAGGTGGAATACCTCAGGATTAGGCTTAAAGGTTCAAATCCGAGCAGTTCGAAATGGATTGAGATTGGACAAGTGAGACAGCAGTTTCCTCACTTAGTCGATGCTTGAAGAAAACAAACTTTTGGTGGTCCAAAAGCTTTTCAGTATGGAGGTCATGATCCGAATCGGATCCATAAACGACTGTCAAAGAATCCTGACTGTATCGGGATGAAACAAATCCTTGAAGAATCCAAACAGCAATTAGAAACACCCTGAACCAGTGGCCATGGCAGCCGGTGCGGAACGACGAGGACCTCGATCAAAGCACGCTGACCGAGGCCCATGGAGACTGCGCAGGAGGTCAATGTAGCCCCTGGGAGCCCTAGAACAGGAAAAGGAGCTAATTTTCGATCGTTGGGAAAACAGGGCCGAAATGGAGAGCTTAAGCACTCGGTCACGTTGGGAGCCAGACGACCGTGGGTGGAGAAACGAAAAGCACCAACGTACGACAGTGGGACCCACGACCTGGAAACCAACGGTTTTGATCGGGGCACCCTTGTACTGTAAGAGGTTTTGGAGAAAGCGGAGCGATCACACTCAGTGATCGACGCGTGGCAGCGGAGGTGAGAGAAAAATCGTCGTGATCGCGTGTTATCGGTCGAGCAAGTCAACCGCGCTCGATGTGCGTATGACGTTGGATCGGGAGGAGCCCAGATCGGACGGCTGAGATTGCGCCCGATAGACAGAAGCGGAATCGACAGGGAATTAAGCCGCAACTTAAGGGGATTTCGAATCTGTTGACCGCCACAGTGGAGAAAGAACGTATCCACGACATAACTGAAGAGAACGAATCGACGAGCAAGCTGGCATTGTTCCAATGGGAACACGTGGCTACTCCCCGAGCGTTCATGCTGATGCCGAATAGGGAATTCCAAGCACGCAGGCGGTAGGCGAATCGACGTAGGCGGGAGAGGAACCGAACAGGCCGAGGATCGAATGACTAAAGCCATGAACAGAGACAGTCGAATTCAGATTTCAGAGGAAGAATTGAGAAGAGTCCAAGCGACCAAGAGAGACAGTGAACAGTGAACCCTGAGAGGAGGACTGAACACAGAGAACAGTAAAGCCAAGTAGAGGAGACAGAGGGCCGAGCTGACCACAGGCAGCGTCGAGCACCAGAGAGCTTGAAGATTCAAGCCTTCCCATAGAGGAATCTATCCGAATCGAGCATCATAGTTGGCTCTTTCCACTGTAGACCAAGGGTCACAGAGCTGGTAGGAAGAATAAGAGTCTGTGTACTCTGAGTGGCTTGGGGAATCCAAGAACCACCCTACCAAGCAAAATCTGCTTCAGGAGAACTCACATTGAGTCCCTGTATTGTAATTTCTCTACTTTAAGACACAATAAAACAAGGCCACCACTGAAGCTGGACCGGAGACGTAGCCCTGGAGAATAGGGTGAACTCCTTATTAAAATTGTTTGTGTCTTTGTGTTGCTTATTGTATTTCTCTGTTGTCTTTCCATTTAAAATGTCTGTGTATTGGCAATCTGATCGATCTGTTGTTTCAATAACACAGAACACACACCAGCACATGAGTCTGTAATACCTTTTGTTTAATAAATCTTCAACTGAGGTCATTCATAAGGTGATTATCAGATCAATTTTTGTGGTGTGTTTATATTTACCAAACACACCACAAAAATAATATTAAAAAATATAGCTCAGTGCATTTGATAACCTGAACGTTTCATACTAGTGCAAAAAGGTTATATGTGCGCATCGGTGCATAATTTTGATATGCACCGCCATGAAAATGTATATTTGTGAACCAAAAGCGGTGCGTCATACGAATGTATGCACTATCTTCTGTGCGATTTTGTTTGATAGTGCACTGGAGTTGATGCATTAATGTTTTTTGGGCGCATCGGGGATTTTTATTTTTTTTAATTGAAAGCTATGTTTTCATATTTATAAATACATTTCTTATTTAATAGAAAAATATATGTTTTATGTATGAGGTTGATGTATTTTATATGTCAATCATGTTGCAGAGATGTCAATAAAGGGAGCAAGAGAAAATGGTGGACCAATACAATGTGTTCCGACATTTGGAGGCTCGAGAGAGGGAGAGGGATTTATACCCTCGCCCTATTAGCGCAGTGACCTGAGTACTCTTGAGTAATTTAGGTCTCCTTAAGTACTACAAGGAGGCTACATCCCTATAGGCATACTATATCTTGTTGGCACATCTAATCTATTGATGGAGTGTCCAGGAGGAGGGTTTTCGTGTCAATCCTGAGGCGTGGTATAGGCCCTCTGAGGAGAACATATATTTTATCATTGGCCTATCCAGGAGGGGAGGATTTTACCCAATTCCCCGATGTCCACCATGGGGTTGCAACAAATATTCATCTTGTCTACTCTCACAAATATGTTTGGGCTCATGTAGTCACTCCAGAAGATTTTCAAATCCATGGTGAACAACTACGGATTATTTCTTTTGTTGCACAGAAAGTTAGGTGCCTCTCATTATTATTGACCACCATTACACACTATACTAGTGATGGGCAGCGCATTATTTGCCTTCTTTTGTATTATGTCGATTCTTTGATTCAGACACCACGATGTATCAAATGGTCTGCCATTTTTTTGAGGCAGTTTTGTATGGCTTTAGATAGATTTCATGCAATGATACATGGGAGGATGAACTTCCCTTTCGCTTCAGATATTTTTTATTTATTTTTTGAGAGGTTTCAAGAGACGAAGTTTACATTTGACCGTCGCCCTTCTAGGCCAATGATTGAGGTGTCGATGTGCATGTGGGGCCAGATGATGCCCAAGAGGGGCCTGCCAAAGTATCCGGCCAGGCACTGGTGCTACTGGCCAGTGAAGATGACCACGTGTTCATATTGTTATCGTTTTCGTATGTGCGTATTGATTGGAGGTAGTGTCCCAACATCCTCTTCACACCGGATGAGCCTACAAATGATGGAGGTAATATTAGTGTTTTATTTAAATTAATCTAGTTTCACTTTATTGCCTTAATTAATTAGAATAAAATTTATTATAACACGTTTTTTATCTTTTTTATTAAATTGTTTAATGAACTTGTCTAATTATTATTGTGTACTATATATTTTGTAGACATCGACACATTCCTTGGGGACATGCCTCCACCCCCACTGGAGGGAGAAAATTAGGAGATGGGCGAGGCCCAAGAGGGTGAGGTGCATCCTCAGGGGGGCATGGGCATCTAGGCCCGTAGTGATGGTCTAAGATTTAGGATGGACTATTGTGACATATCACCCAAAGTTTTGGTTGAGGAGGGAGTCTGCTCTGCGACAGCTTGATGCATCAACACAAATCCTAGGTTCGTGGATCTCTTGTGGGATTGTCCACGCGAGATGATGACTCTGACGTGTCAATCGTTGGAGCTAGTAGGCTACTAGCAGTGAGGAGGGATGCATGGTATTCAGCACTAGATACGTCAGATGAGCCTTCACGCAGTGCTACCCCTTCAAATCATGATGACGAGGCTGACAATCATGCTTCTAGTAGTACTACCCCATCGGATCATGGTTAGGGTGTCAGTGATGCTTTTGGTAGTACACCCCCTTGTTATTTGCCTGATGATCACAAGCCAAAGCTTGAGGATGTGCCTCATGTTTCTCCTGAGAGAGCGGGCCAACCACCTCCATCTCCACCTTAGATTTCGATAGTTGAGGTAGTAGTTGATCATCCATCGTCTTTTGTTGCAGACCATTTCCATTACAACATATGTTGTATCAGATATGTGATAGCAGTTATTTGACTTGTTTGTATATACATGGTGCATTTTTTTGTTCATGTTTATGTACTTAATTTATATGTTGGTGTTGATGTGTATATTGTTAGGTCATGTTATATATTCATTTAATGTGTTTGAAAATAGATGTGTATGTGATAACAGTTATTTGACATGAGATTTATATTAATTTGAGGATGTGTGTGGTGATGATATTAGATTACAATGCTTGTGTTTTTGTTAGATGTGATCATGACGATGTGTGCTAGCAAATGACGTTTATATGTGCTAGAGGTGTATATATTTAGATGATGGTAGTGAATTTGAATGTGTATCTTAGCTGATGTTTATGTTTATTAGATGGTTATCATCATGATGTTTATTTTTATGGAATAATATCTATTATAGATTATGTATTGGTGAACTTATATCAAAATTTTATATATGTATTTGCATGCAAAATGGCTTACTTTAAAAAAAAAGATCAAAGATATTTTTATAAACTACAAAGTTTAGTATGGTTGAAACTATGATTGTAAAATTACGATAAATATTTTTCTATTGTTTAGATAGTTCATTCATATTCATTCTAACCTAATTAGTAAAATATTTCAATACTCACAAGGAAAAAATAATTAAAGGTAAAATAATTTAAATTGTTCTTAATACGACAAAAATGTGTAACCCATTCCATTTTTAATATAAAATAATAATAATAATAAATTATTCAAAAATACAATTTAACCAATGAAAAATTACAGTATGGTCGATCTATATATAGAGATAGAAAACTAGTACTATAGATCCATTTTAATCACAGATTTATCAATCACTAAAAGATATTAAATCTTTTGACATGTACATTATTTTTCAAGTTTTACATTCTAAAAAGAGATTTTCATATAATGAAATTTGATCCCTCTTGGCTCTTGGTAGATCTGTTGTTAAGATATTGTTAAATTTAAAATAACTCAAGTCATAATTTTTTATAATTAATTTAGATTTAATATAACTTTAAAAAATCTACTTCAATAAAATTTATTTTATCATTAAAGTTATGATATTTTCAAGCAATTTAAATTTAATATTTATAACAACTCTTATCAATTAAATTACAAATATCTCTCTCCAAAGATGATGGTCAAGAAATGTAAAATAAGGCTTGTGAAGTTACTTGTAGTTGGAGATTTGCTCTATTGGAATTTCTCCCTTAAAGAGTCAAGTGAACTTTTTTCTAGTAAAAAAGGTATAACATTTTGGTGTTATTTTTAATTCTTTATTTGCTATTGTACTGGTTTAAATTTAATTCTTTTTTATAATAAATATGAGTTAAATAATATTAAAAACATACTATATTAGATTTAAACTTTTGACAAATAATATATTTGATTATTTCTTAATGAACAACTCAAGAGATATTCTTTTTTCCACATACTTATGAGGAGATAGTAACTAAAATTTATGTTTTCACACTTCTCCTCGCTAATATTA
Source organism: Pinus tabuliformis (assembly GCA_031772625.1). Lineage (NCBI taxonomy): Eukaryota > Viridiplantae > Streptophyta > Pinopsida > Pinales > Pinaceae > Pinus > Pinus tabuliformis. Next base: position 530,400,564 of record CM062814.1, read on the forward strand.
CATCACGATCACAATGATAAAGACATGTCTATTTTAAATAATTTACTTATAAATACATACAAATAGATATTTATTTTACATAATCTAAAATAGGAAAGAAAAACTCATCACCAAGTTTATTAGAAAGTCAAACAAATGCCTCATTATCACCATCACATTAATCATTTAATTCTTAGCCATAAAATATTTATTAATACACCTTTTATTTATAATTACCATTGAAATCCTCGATGGGGGTCCTTGCAACATGTGGAGGAGGAGCATCATGTGTGAATACAGGTGGAGTGGGGGTGAGTGTTAACATCGCCTTGGAGTTTGGGGTGGCGAACGATTAAGGAGTGGGAAGATGAGGGAGCCCGACATTTGTATTTGCGCTTTGGTCTGGTGCTTGACATTGCAGTGGCCTCTGGGGAGAAAGCGAAAATGTCACGGGAGGTTATTTGGTAGGAGTGGTATGTGTGTACTCGTCTTGGGCATTTGCTGGAGCATTCTGTTAAGCTAGACCTTGTTACAAAGCCTCTTTGTTATTGTCTGCTTGCGTAAGGATGGGAAGTTGGTGGGACAAGACCTCTTCCATTCCATTTCCTCTTGGCTTATGGTAAGCCTGTTTTCTTGGGTTAGAAGTGGAAGCTGGAACCAGTAGTATAGGAAACTCCGTGGGTGGTGGCAGAAAACTAGTTTCAATTTCCAATTTTGTGACCTCCAGCATGGGCGTGACGGTGTTTGGCAAATTGGTGGGTGGTCTTTGTGAGGAAAATTCGGAGGTTGGTCGTTACCCTAAGGGAAGTTGCGCTCAAGCGCCAGCTACTTTGTCTTCATCTTTCTTTTAATTGTTTGTGCTGGTGTGGTGGGCGACAGTATTTGGTTTCTATGGTGGTGGTGGGCAATGGTATTTGGTTTCTCTGGTGGTGGTGGGCGATGGTATTTGGTTTCTCTGTTGGTGGTGGTCTTTTTCAGGTAGTGGGTGGTGGAATTATGTTTCTCTCGTGTGGTGGGTGGTGGCATTTGGTTCCTCTGAAGGTGGTGTTTGGTTTCTCTGGTGGGGGGTCTGGCCTATGGATTTTGAACATGGCGGTTTTCCATCTCTGTGAATTATGAAACCCATTGTACAGCGTGGGCGTTCCCCGTCCCCAACCACCCTTAGCCCTGCGGGTGTGGCGGAATTGACAATTGCCATTGGGGCTCCCCGCTGGGGTGGAAAGACCATTGGACGTGTGCGGATGGCTAGTGTGGGAGCGCGTCGAGACTGTGGAGGAGGTAAAAGAGGTGCTAGTAGGGGTAGTGGTATGCGGATTCAGAAGCCGAGACGTCGGGGTGGAGGAATCTGAGGTGGCAAGGGGAATCGTGGGTCTGGTCGAGACGAAGTGAATGAAGGGCAAGGTATCAAGCATTGCTGCTTGGAGAACTATCGAGAACTTATCAATAGCCTCATAGAAAGAGTGGACACAGCTGAGAGAGTTTGTCGCGAGGAGCATGGAGAGCAGATGGGAACGTTGGACCGAATGCACTATTTTCAATGCCAAGTTTAGGGGAGACTAGTGGTGGTTTGGCAAGGCCAAAATCAACTAACCGAGAAAATAGAAAAGCTAGAGACTTGGTTGGTGCACTTTGAAGGGAACATTCAGTGTTAATTCATTCCTCCACCTCCTCTAGGAACATCACCAAACAACCCTGCCTCCATCACATCGGACGACCAGTATGCTCTCTGGTGTTTTTTATGTTTTATTTGCATTTTGGTGCCTCTGGCCCTACCGTTTATGGACAATGTCCCTAGTTTTCCTTTTGTATTTTGGTCATCTGGTGCAAACTTTTGTCAACAAACCCGATTGGGGTGAGACCACCTATTTTCTGAACCACCGAATGTACTCCTTTTTTCCTATATGAATAGAACATTGACTTACAAAATATATATATATACCATTGAAAAGAAAAGTCAAAATTGTTTGATTATTCATGAAGAAAAAATTAAAACCTCTCATGCATCCATGTAAGCCTATTTTTTTCTCTTATGGTCCATTAAAAGATGTAATCAACATTTTCTACATGTGTAAGACCTTTTAGTTTACATAATGTTGCAAGAACTGTAATTTATATATAATAAACATGACTTTACCTCTCATGTCAAGAATTTAATCTTCCATATTAATACATAATTTTTTCTTTTTTAAAGTCCTCATAGAGTTAACACTACATGGTTTATATTGATTTTGAACTAAACAAGAAGAAAAAACATGTGAACTGATTAATAAACCAATAAGTATCTAAATTGTGAATAAATCTTCAATGTTGTTTATAAATTCACTATTTTCTCGTTTTGGTTATATTCTTCTCATTTTCCTATTTGATAAGGATTGTGACCTTGAATCCTTATTATTATAGATATTGTACACAATTGGAAATACTTAGTTTTAAGTGTACAAATGGTTCCACTACAAAAAATGTGTAAAAACGTTTGTGAATCTTTCCAATTATATAAAATGCCAATAAGACGAATAAAAAAACAATATAATTAGCAAAATAAATAATGCATAAACATAAAACAATAGTATAAATGATAAAATAATACATATCACTCTCTGTTGTCATCACCCTGATTATCTTCCTCATGTGGCAAGATAACATTGTTGTTCTCAAAAATGTGTTTTGATTTAGGGTCATGTCTTAATATGAACCACCAATCCCTACCGAAAACATTTGGGTAAAAAAGATACCTAGTTGCAGTGTTTTGGGAAACAAAAGGATCCCTGGCTTCATGCCACATCTTTCTAGAATTGATAGATATTATCTCACTATCGTGATCTTCCTTTACATTATTCTGATCAAAGGTGTCCCACCACTTGCACCTAAAATAAACACATTGGAACAAAGAGAAGACCACTTGAATGATCTCTTGTATCTTTCTGACGTAACCTAGCATCCCCTGCTTTAGGTTTTGATCACGGTGGCTAGCATGACTAGATTGGTTGAACTCGACTTCCACTACACAGTCTTGTATCATGCATCCATAATCGGCATGCTCCGTGCCAAAATGATGTCCATATGCCCACATAGATGGGAACAAATGAACTTATAAAAAAAGTGAAAAAAAAATCACAGTGCCATGTGTCTAATAAACCAAACATAACTAAAAATATAAAAAAAAATATGTAGATGTTATCATTCAAAGGTGCAGTATGAAGTTAAAAATTTACAGAAAGAGATTATTACCAAGTTTTTGCACCCAATCCCTATCTTTAGCGCATCCTCTTTAGTATGCGAGTAACGACCAGATGCACCATATTTCTCTCTGAATTGATCAACAACCCAACTGTTAGGGCATGTCGTTGGCATATTTTCTTTTAAATGATCAGGATGAGGCACGTTTCTACCATTCAACCGTGTGAATTCTTTCCTATCACTGTTCCATTTCATCCTCTTCTACTTGTACAACGCGAACCACGATTGTGTCACTTCCATATTGTAAAGAATGAATTTGTTGATGGCTTCAATTTCTAAATTCATTGATGAAATCAAACCAACATATATAGTACATATGAGATAAAAATATGCATTAATATGAAGTTCAGTGTGAATAGTTACTGTGTAGAAATTTGACAAATGATAAACCACTTACTCTTTATCATGTGCCTCTTTCCATTCGTTTCGAGAATCTGCCCTTCTCTTTTGACTTCATCCCTTTCGTCGTCCCAAATCGCTGCACTTGGTGTGTTGACAATTTGCTTGATGTACTCACTGGCATAATAGAAAGACTCATATGATATATAACCCTCTGCCATAGACCCCTCAGGTTTTGCCATTTTTCGAACAAAACCTTTCAATTTCTTCATGTACCTCTCTAAGAAGAACATCCAACGACAAGAAACCACCCCAACTAATTCAACCTCATATACTAGGTGAATTATAAGATGAACCTGCAAGTCCATGAAACTCATCAATAGTTCCTTCTCAAACATAAACAATCTCAACTATCTCTTGATGCCACCATTGAATGCTAGTCATATGAATCTCCTTTGATGTGATCCAACGTCAAAAGGAAAATAATTTAGATATCGCAAATCTTAGGTCTTGGGGGGGGTTATGGTTCACACACCCACGCATGAGCATATGATAATGACACTACGTAGTAAATAATACATTATACAAAAATTGTTTATAAAATATCCCATTGCATAAAAATAAAAAAATCATATTTTTGACATGCATACTCTTAGAAGGTTCAAATGGTCATGTGATTTCAACCCTGACAAACGGTCTTCCATAGTGAAGTAGCGCCATAGTGAATACCCATATAAAGAAGGCACCCTCACACTCATTATAACTTCCTTTGCCAAAGAAATATCATCTTTCTTTAAAATCCATGGGACATCACCTTCTTTGAAAGACCAAGAGGGACCAACCTCTCCTCTAGTTTCTTGTCTTGGCCAATGTTTCTTTTTAGTTTTTGAAGAAATAAGATCTCTCCTAACAACCAATGTGTCATTTTATTTCGATGATATGTGCCTCCATAAAGAAGATGAAACATTTTTAAATATATGCATGGGATCTAGTAAGTGGGCAATCTTAAAATGTTACCAATATGGAAGCTCATAAAAGACAAATTTCCTTTTCATCTCAATGGGAAATTTCTCAACTTAGGTGTCAAAGAATTATGGATCAAGCTCCCCATTTGAATCAAACATTTATGCAAACTCCTTCTCCTTCTCTCTCTCATATGCTCTAAGTCATTCAACTGGTGTCATTATTGTAGGCCTTTGGGTTCTCTTTGGTTTACCATTGAAAGCAGATGTTTCTCTTCTGTAAGGGTGTTCTTTTGGGAGGAATACCTTGGAGCAGTCATATACTAGATTTTGTAGTGGTCGGGCCACCTCGACTTCAGAGAAGGTCCACAACGTTTACATTCATGATACCCTTTCGTTACAAGACCTGTGAAATTATTGTATACATGCTAACACGTTAGCAAACATGAAGATCAGAATAATTGCAACGAATTAAATTTATATGCGAAACAATATTGTTACGTATATAAAAAATTCAATAAAAATGTAATTTACCATAGCAAACTCCTAAGTCTGGATAATCATGTATGGTGTAAGCACATATGCCATACAACGTAAAACTCCTCTCTCTTACAATGGGTCTTGATACATTGTACACATGTATCCCTTCCCATAATTCCTTCATTTAATCTACCAATGGTTGTATGTAGACGTCCATATTCTTCACTTGCCTTCTACAAGGGACTATGAGAGCCAACATAAGACATTCATTCTTCATGGACAATAATAGGGGGGTATTGTTATTCATCGCTACTACATGCCAAACAGAATAGTTGGTTTACGAAAAGTCTTTCAGTAGAAATCACATAACAAAATTTTTTGGCCGATGCATATTCTCCTCTATATAGAATACAATAATTGAGACATGCATGATATGATATGTAATAAAACCCAACATTTTCAACAACTTCTTTGCCTCATCACAGTTACCCTGAAAGACATTATCGCTCGGAAGAACCTTATCTTTGAATAACCTGTAGTTGGTGGGGAATATAATTGTACAATGTCAATATTTAACATTCGTAAAATCGACCATTTTTAATGTTGATTGTGTGACAATATTTCTCAAAATATAAGGGACTTGATCAATCATACAAGTGAATTACCTCAATATTGTCGAGAAACATGCATTTGACATGCCAAACTTTGCTTTTAAGTTGTACAGCAGCATCATTGTCTCTAGCTGAGTATAATTTGACTTGCTGCCAAGTCCAAAGAGAGGGGAGGTGGGAGAAGATTGTAGGCTTTCAAATAAGGTGTCTCTAATATGAGCATCATCCCCTAGCTCATCGTTCTAGAATGCATCTAACAACATTACCTCCATGGCAGTCATATATTATAAGTAATCATCCATACCAACCTTTATTTTATTGCCTTCATTGTCAACTTGTGATAAAGAACTACTATTGTTGTAATCATTCCTAATTGGTGAATCTGACATAGTGAGAATTGAATAGGTGGTTGATTCAACCGTTCTTTGTATAGTTCCTCTCTAAGTCTTGCTCTTAATGCGGCCTTCTCTTGAGATGACATTGTGGTGGGGTGCACTAAAAAATGGTAGGTGGGTCACTCATCATCACTAGAATCCTAATTTCAAAATATAGTGAACGTCATTAGTACAATATCAATGATATCAGTAAGCACAACAATGCAATTGGTTTGTTGAAATTACATTATACCAAACAATTATTACCGTTGTTGATCCAAGATTTCAGTTGGAAGATGACATATTCCAATTGGCAGGGTGAAGAGGTTGTCCATTTTCATCTACCAATTGCTTATGATATGTTGCTCTTGATAAGAGCTTAAGACGTTTTTGAAATGAAGGAATATTTTCAGCATCTGACTCGATTATGAATCAGGATCCTGCAAATTTGGATACATTTTTATTCAAATTGACATGGATTTAAAAAAAATCAATTAAATAATTAAAATGTAAATAAAATATGAACTTACTAGAGATGGAAAGGGAGAAATCCGCGAAGGACTTTGATGGCAATATGGAATGAGCTGGAATTTAAAGAATTGGCCATTTGATATTATTCAGATTTTCTCCCTGCATTTTAGAAAAATCAAAAATAGATTTTTGTGTGCATATTTAAAATTAATTTCGAAAATTATATATCCACAATCTGAAATTAAATATAGTTTTCAAACCATTTTTCAAGAATAAGGCGACTTTAAACGGAAAATGTGTACTATGAACTATTGTAATTCATGTGGATATGTCCTAAAGAATAATTTGAGATTAATATGCCAGTTTACGTGGAAAAAAAATCCATATAACTTTTAAAACCTACCAGTGCACTTATCAAAACAAATGACACTAGTGCATTTCAATCATAACAACACCGGGGCGTTCAAATAATACCTGTGTCGGTTTCTGGCATTCCGAAAATATAAAATATGATATCATATCAGTGCTCTTGCATAAAACCACAACGACACATTTAAATGAAAACAACATTGGTACGCACTTGTTTCCGGTATTTTTGAAAATAAAAATGAATTATACCATGTCAGTGCTCTTATAACAATTACAACATTGATGCACTTAAATACAAACCGCACCGTTGCGTTAAAATATTAACAGTATCGTTTTAGGATTTCGAAAAAATAATAATAATTCTATCATTTCGATGTGTTGAAAAAATTTGGTGCCCTGACAATTTCAGTGCGCTTTACTTGTAAATGCATTGGAAGGAACAAACAAACAAACAAACAACAACAACAAAAACAAAAATTGTAGGAATTTACGGGGTAAGTTCCTTAGATAGAACACCAAGGGACGCCGCTCACAAACAGATCACAAATCAGTACATCAGTATTCTTGACGTGTTTAAAACCCTCAAAGAGGGAAACAATCCATGGCCTGAGCTAATGCGGCCACTTCAAGCAATTTATTAATGTAAAAGAAATAAAATTTGCATAAGTTTCTCTCATGAACAGTCACCTTACAACTGGCCCTCCATGCTCTTTAAAAAGAGATCATGGACCAATCGGGTGTTAAACCATGGATCAAGTGTCGGTAATACTGAGGAGAGAATGAACCATCGGATCACTTCATGTCTAGAACATATAGTGACCGTCGAATTGTAAGTTACAAAAAGCACATAGTAAAGAAACACACTTTACCTAACTATACACTAGACCAAGTTATACTTAACTATTTCCTATGTGTTAGTATATCCTAACATACCCCCTTAAGAACAACTTGGTATAGGATAGAAGGATGTAAAAAGATGAAAAAATAGGAGAAGGAAGAAGGCATTAGACTCTATCCCCCCTTAGTGACAACTTCCTGAACTCCAACCATAAATCGAAGTTTAGTAAACTTCGCCTCTGTGAGAGCCTTTGTAAAGATGTCTACAACTTGATCATCGGTTGAACAACATTGCAATTCAAGATCATGGTCATGAATGAGATTTCTAATGAAGTGCATGTGTAGTTCAATGTGTTTGATGTGTTGATGTTGGATTGGATCTTTGCATAGTTGAATGGCACTTTGATTATCACACCAAAGTGTAGTCGAATGATGCTGCTGAAAACCAAACTTTGACAGGATCTGATGAAGCCACAGGGCTTCCTTACTAGCATCAACAGTGCCACGATACTCTACTTCTGTTGAAGAAAGAGAAATGACTCTTTGTTTCTTGCAAGCCCATGTAATAGTTCTAGAACCAAGAGTGAAGACATAACTTGCAATAGACTTCTGATCATCAGGGTCACCAGCCCAATCGGAATTAGTGAAACCAACCAATAGAGGAGATGCTTCTGCACTGTAATGAATCCCAAACTGAATTTTACCTCAAACATAACGAAGTATTCTTTTAGCTTCTTTCCAATGAATTTCATGTGGATTTTTCATAAACCGAGAAATAAGGCCAACAATAAAGGAAAGGTTAGGATGGGTATGGGTCATATACAAAAGTTTTCCAACAAGCTGACGATATAAGGTAGCATCAACTTCAAGGGAAGTACAAGTGACTCAAAGTTTGGCTCCAAACTGAAAGGGAGAAGGGGATGACTTACAGTCTTCCATGTGAAATTGGCATAGAAGATCACAGGCATACTTGGACTGGGAAAGGGAAATACCTTCTTTGGATTGCAAGACTTGAAGACCAAGAAAATAATGCAAGTGTCCTAATTTTGTCATTTCAAACTGCTTTTTAAGTATAGACTTCACATTGTTTATAAGGTTGGGATCACTACCAATAAGGATAAGATCATCAACATAAATAACAAGAATGATAAGAGACTTACCCATTTTCTTGGTGTAGATAGTATTATCGGAATGACACCTAGAAAATCCAGTATCTAAAAGAAAGTTATCCATCTTGGCATACCAAGCCCAAGGGGCTTGCTTTAGACCATAAAGGGATTTCTTAAGCCGACATACAAGGCTAGAGTCTGTTTGTATAAAGCCAGGAGGTTGTTCCATATAGATTTCTTCATGCAAGCCCCCATGCAAGAAGGTGGATTTAACATCCATCTAATGGACTTACCATTTGAAAGAGGCGGTAAGGGAAAGAACAAGGTGGATAGAGTTCATTTTGGCAATAGGGGAGAAGGTTTCATTATAGTCAATTCGTTCAACTTGTGACAAACCCTTAGCAACAAGAGGAGCTTTATGTTTATCAACTTTTCCATCTGGTCCAAACTTGGTTCAGTAAACCCATTTGCATCTAACAATTTTTCGTCCCTTTGGAAGAGGAACGAGGTCCCATGCATCATTTGCCAATAGTGAATGGTATTCTTCATTCATAGCTGCGTCCCAATCTGGATGGCCTTAAGCTTTTGTAAAGGTGTCAGGATCATAATTCGTTGAAGCTTGAGCTAGTAAAGAAGAGGCTCTATCAAATTGAGAATGTGTACGACGTTGATCTGTAGGATCACCTACAAGAGCACCTGCTACATCTCGAGTAGCGCAAACCCATTTTGGAAGCTAAGGAGTTGAAGGAGGATCCCGAGAAGGTCGGGGAGGATTTTCATCCTCGTTGTCATCATCTGAAGAAGAAATATTTTCAAACATAGAAGGGATAGAGAGAGGTGGCACATCCACTGAACTAGGCTCGTAGGCCGATATATTTTCAGCAAACTTTACATCTCTTCTAATGATAACATTTTTTATTTAGGTGGAAGAAGTCTATATCCTTTGATATCTTCAGAATATCCAACAAAAATACATTTTCCACTCTTAGGTTCTAAGGCTTTATGTTTCTCATCTGGAATATGGGTCCATGCTTCACTTCCAAAAACACGAAAGTGACTTGCATCTCATTTAATTGAGCTCCATGCTTCTTTTGGAGTGATATTCTTTAAAACCTTAGTAGGAGTGTGATTTACTATGTAATTTGCACAGTTAATTGCTTCTGCCCAAAAATTAATACTAAGTCCTTTAGATTGAAGCATACAATTATCCATTTCCTTTAAGGTGTGATTCTTCCTTTCAGCTATACCATTTTGCTATGGAGTATACGGACTAGTATGTTGCAATTGAATTCCATGCTCATGCAAAAGTTGATGAATTTGTTGTTAACATATTCTCCGCCATTATTAGATCTTAGCTTAAGAATTTGATGTCCAGATTGTTTTTCAACAAAGGCCAAGAACATTTTAAAGACTTCACTCTTGAGTTTTAAGAAGTATACCCAAGTGTGTCTGGAGAAATCATCAATGAAAGTTAAGAAATAATTGTAGCCAGAGAATGAAACAACTGGAAGTGGACCACATAAATCACTATGCACAAGCTGTAAAGGGGCTGCGACGTGCCAAAAGGCACATTTTTCAAAACTATCTCGATGATGTTTTCCAAGTACACATCTGGAACAAACACCATCTCTGCAAGATACCATAGGAAGACCTGTCACTATATTTTATTTACATAGATTTTGAAGGGAGCGATAGTTTAAGTGACCAAATCGCTTATGCCAAATTTTGCTCACTTCATCATTATGAGCAGCAAATACCGATGGAAGAGTTGATGACCCAAATTTGTTAAACTTAGACAACCTTGTAGAATCATCAGCAATGCAAGTAGCTAAAATCTATATAGGATCTCTCAGGTCCTTAATTGCAACATCATGAGGTGAAAATTCAATGATTTTACCTTCACCGAAATGAGTTATCTGATATACAGATAGAAGGTTGCAGGATAAGGTAGTAACACATAATACATCATTAACTTGACCATTGTCTAGATGAATAGTTCCAGTCCCTACAACACTAAGATATCTATCATCACCAACATATATATTTTTGATGTTACAATCATTTAAAGAAGAAAACATGGCTTTCTTTTTTGCCATGTGATAAGAAGCTCCAGAATCAATGAGCCACTCATGAGAATGAGAAGAAGTAGATACATTTAGTGCATAACTAGATCGAGATGCTTGACAACCACATGCAGAAAGTGTTATTCTTGAAGATGAAGTTGAAGTTAAAAGTGCTCCAAATGGATGTTATGCTTATTCATTGATGGTTCCAAGGATTCCATCTTCTTAAAGCATTTGGATTCTAAGTGGCCATCTCGATTACAAAAGTTCCAATGTCTATTAGAATTCTTCCCTTTGTTTTTGTTTGCCTTATCATTTTTTGAATTTATTTTTCATTTTGAGACTGAAATTGCTTAGGACCCTTGTTTGGTTTAGGACAATTATTTTTATGATACTGCTTCTTAGGATTCTTTGAATTTGGTTGTTGTTGGGCTGCTAAGGCTTTCTTAGAAGAGTTTCCAGTATTAGGAAGACCAAGATGTGATTCACATGGAATTGACGCTATGTGATTCATTTCACTAGTTTCAATCCCATTTCTTCACCCCTATGAGCATCACCCGTTGCAATGAGTGCTAAGTGGACTATTTAAAAATCATGAGAAATTAGGTATTTATGACTACCTCTCATGGAAATGGTCATACGTGAATGACTTACTTAACACAGTTGAATCCCAAAAAATGATATCTACTATAATGCATTGCGTAAAAACCCTTAATACTTAAATTCAAAAAGAGTGAAGGGAACTCTACTTGAATGGTTCATGAGAAACAATACTTGTTAAGGTTTTGCAAATGGGGTAGCAAGCTAAGTGGGCTTGATTGTGGGGAAAACTCCACAATTAAGCGCACTTGAGCCAGAGGCGATTTGGGATAGATGACCTCCCGGGAAGTCCTAGTTACTGGGTGCAAGCCCTGGAAGTGATGATTGACGCTATGTGATTCATTTCACTAGTTTCAATCCCACTTCTTCACCCCTGTGAACATCACCCAATGCAATGAATGCTAAGTGGACTATTCAAAAATCATGAGAAATTAGTCAGTTATGACTACCTCTCATGGAAATGGTCATACGTGAATGACTTACTTAACGCAGTTGAATCCCAAAAAATGATATCTAATATAATGCACTGCGTAAAACCCCTTAATACTTAAATAAAGGCTTCTCTAATAGAATGGAAGGTGGAAACAAACACAAAGTAGGTTGGTCCTAACTTAGTAAGAATGGAATAGATAAGGCTACCATCTTCTTTCTTAACCTTAACACCTTCCAAGAGAAGTCTAAGGGTCTTGAACTTGGACAAAAAATATTCAATGGAAGAAAAATTATTGGGGTCTAACATAAGCAACTCATTTTCGAGTTGAGGGGCTCTAATTTCATTTTTAATTCCAAAAACTTTATTGAGTTGTTTCATTGCTTCATCAGGGGTATCAGGTTTTGCGATATGGAATCTAAGGTCTGGAGAAATAGACATACCTATCAACCCACGTGCTTGATATTGCTTATTTTCCCATTTGGTTGCCTTATCTTCATCGTTAGGTTTAGACTCTTGGCTTGAGGCTATTCTATAAAGACCTTTACTTCTAAGTAAATCCACAATGTAGGACAACCATTGGAAGTAGTTGGTGTTGTCAAGAATAAATTGGCATGGAATTTCAATTTTAACAGAAACTGAAGATGTAGATACTGAAACTAAGTGTTCCAATGGAAATATCTCGAAAATTTAGGCTGATTAAAAAAAAAATGGCTCTGAAAACGGCTTCCGAATGCAGAAGTTATCACTTTTTGAAGAAAAGTTATTGAAGATACTGACGAAGTACGTGAATGTTCGGAAGTGAATGATAATGTTATATTTAAAAAAAATCCCCCAAACCATTATAATTACCTTTTTTTAAAGTGGTCCTAGGATCCCAAAGTGGTGGTTAGTCCATGTGATCAATTCCCAACGAGATGAGTGTGAAAATCCAACACCACCCCTCAAACGCAATTCAGGGAATCAAACCTGGGCCAAGGATCTGATACCATGTTAGGTTTTACATAACACCAAAATCCACAGGCATTAGTAAATGTAAAAACCATTATCATTACCTTTTTAAGTGGTCCCAGGGTGGATCCCAAAGTGGCGGTTAGTCCATGTGATCAATTCCCAACGAGGTGAGTGTGAAAATCCAACACCACCCCTCAAACACAAATTGGGGAATCGAACCTAGTCTAAGGCTCTGATTCCATGTATGAATTTACAGGGTAAGTTCCTTAGATAGAACACCAAGGGACACCGCTCATAAACAGATCACAGATCAATACACTAGTATTCTTGACCTGGTTAAAACCCTCAAAGAGGGAAACAATCCATGACTTGAACCAATGCGGCCACTTTAGGCAATTTATTAATGTAAAAGAAAGAAAATTTACATAATATTCTCTCATGAACGATCACCTTACAAATGACCCTCCATGCTCTTTAAATAGAGATCATGGACCAATCGGGTGTTAAGCCACGGATCAAGTGTCGGTAATACCGAGGAGAGAATGAACCGTCGGATCACTTCATGTCTAGAACATATCATGACTGTCGGATTGTAAGTTACAAAAAGTACATAGTAAAGAAACAAACTTTACCTAACTATACACTAGACCAAGTTATACTTAACTATTTCCTATGTGTCGGAATATCCTAACAAAAACAAAACAAAAAACAATTTTATTTTTTTTTAAATGAAAAATGAACGACAAATTTTTTGAAATCTAGTTTCATAAAGTCTTTTAAATATTAAAATGTTATTCACTATTTCACTATTTTTCCCACTATTTCATTATTTGTGATTTGTAAGAGAGACATACCAAGAGCATTGTGCAACAACAAAATACTTTGGAGCAAGAGAACTATTCAGAAGATCAGAAACTAAAATGTATGGTGATTCACTCAAAACCATGCATAGTAAAATTTTTGAATTTTATTGTTGATTTTACGAATAATTTTTTTTACAATTTTTGTTAGGGTTTAATTAAAAGAAAGATCATTTGCAAGAGAGACATACTGGGAGCACTATGGAGTAGCAAAATATTATGAAATCGCAGAAAGATTAGAATTTGAAAGGTATGGTGATTCACTCAAAACCCTGCATAGCAAAAAATGTAAATTGTACTATTAATTTTTTTTACAATTTCTAATAGATTTATTCAAAAAAAATGGAAACTTGTATAATAAAAAAAATTGTTGTTGATGTTACTACTATTTTTTTTACTATCTTTCTTCCCTTTTTTCCAAGGAAAAAAATTGAATTTTCTATTAAGGCAATAAAAAGTTACATTTGTAGATGCATTTAAGCATTCAATGCATTGTATGTCCAACAGGTAAACATAGAGTAGTTCTTATGGGCTGAAAGTAAAAATTGTATATTATCCAAACCCAATAAAGCAAAAAGAGTTGATGATTGTTCCTGAGCCTCCTCTTTTTTGAGGAAAACAACCCAAACAGGAACAAGCAGTTTATACAAAATTACACAAACAGAGTTTTTAAGTAGTACGAAGTTTTAACCCCTATGTATACATAGCAGAATTATCAAACAAAAAAATAAATTTAATCTTATTTAGAGCAGTAACACATTTTTATCATGGGGAAAAAGGCTGCAAATCCAACACACGGATCATGTCCTTGTTAGTTTCTATTATGCACAAAACACTCATAGCTTGTTGTATACCCTCCTTAGATAGGATGTCTACATCTGAGTTTTGTTCCCTGTAAATACAATAAACAGTGATAAAGTCAAAATGATGTTTTAAAAGTAAAACTTCTTCTAATAATGGAATCAACATGTAGTTTTGACATTTGTGCTCTCCATTAAAGTACAGAGATACATCAGAGGCAATATCGAGCTCCTACAAATTTTCTTAAATTTTTGCTTAAGCTTGGTTTGAAAATTTATTTTGAAGGAATTCAAAGGGCATAGTAGAGCATTATTATTGGTAATTGATGCCCCGAGAAAAGAAAATGCAAACACCTACTAAGGAACCTGAAAGCTCTAGCATGACTCATGAAGAAGAGGAAGAAATGCAACATGATATATCAAAATTACAAGACCAAGTGTAACAACTGTCCCTTGCACAAAAAGGAACAGAATCTAAGATGGATGGTTTAAAGAAAGGCGTAGAAGCTAAGATGGATTGTTTAAAGAAATGTGTAGAAGCTAAGATGGATGACGTGGAAGCTAAGATGGATGATTTGAAGATAGATTTGAAGACAGACATGGAAGAATTGAAGATAAATATGAATAAGTTGCTACAAGAAAGGGTCACTAATGGTGAAAGGGTAGTAAAGGAAACTCATGATGAGAAAAAAAGAAATGTTAATCATGATTCCATAGACTCTAATGTTGGATCAAAGACACACCATATTCCAAAAATCGATATGAGGAAGTTTGATGGCAAGGATCCGGCAACATGGATATTACAGATGGAGCAATTTTTCGATCTCAATAATGTGAAAAACACACAAAAGGTACGTATTGAAACTTTATATTTGGAACCAAATCAGTTTGTATGGTATCAATGGCTTTGCTCTCGTAAACAATTTATCACTTGGACAATTTTTACAGAAGAATTGATAGCACATTATGAGGATACAAAAAGCAACACTTTTTTTAGCCAATTGATAAGTCTCAAACAAAAGGGTTCAATAATTGAGCACATTGAGGAGTTCCAAAAATTGAACATAAGGGTAAAAGATATTCTAGAGGAGCATAGGATTGATGTGTTCATAGGGTCTTTAAAGGATAATATCCAACATGATGTTCGCCTTTGGGAACCTAATTCATTAGAGAAGGCATTCAGGTTAGCAAGAAAAATGGAAAGCAAAATTATGGCAACCAGGAAGCATACCACTCACAACTATAAAGACGGAAGTGTTGTTGCCGCTAGTCTTCCACAACCTATAAGGTTGACACCACAACAATTGGAAGAAAAAAGAGCAAAAGGGCTTTGTTACAGTTGTGATAGCAAATACACTAAAGGTCATAAGTGTGCTGAGAAGAAATTATTCTACATAGATTGTGAATAGGAAGAAGAAAAGGAGAAAGAAAGGTCAAAAGAAGAGGATATACTCCAGGAACAAAGCCTAGATAAAGAAGAAATGAATCCGACCATATCTTGTAATTCATTGGCGAGAATTACCACTCCTCAAACGATCAAGATAGAAGGACAAATCAAGAAGAAAAAGGTAATAGTGTTGATTGATTCAGGAAGTACCCACAATTTTATTCATTGTAATGTCGCAAGAGAATTGAATTCCTTCTTATATCCAGCACCAGAGTGTCAAGTGATGGTTGCAAATGGAGGAACAATAAATTGCTCAGGAAAGTGCCATAATATCAAGCTATCCATGGGAGAATATGTATTGACTAGCCCAATGCTTTCCATTCCAATGGGAGGTGCTGATGTTGTACTAGGAGTCCAATGGCTACAATACTTGGGTACAATAGCTTTAAATTTTCAAGAACTTTTCATGAAATTTTTTGTGGAAGGAAAGGAAGTTGAATTAAGGGGTATTGCAGGGAAACCGGGAAAGACAATCAGCTCTAATGGTATGACAAAGCTTCTAAAAAAGTAACAAAGAGGTGTAATTTCACAATTATGTTCGCTAGATGTTTCCATAGTGGAATCATCTATTTTTCCAGATCTCCAAAAAGTCTTGGAAAATAATTCCAAGGTAATTGAGACTCCCAAAGGTCTCCCACCTATTCGTGATCATAATCATGCTATTCATCTGATTCCAAGAAGTGTTCCTCCAAACATCAGGCCGTACAGATATCCCTATGCCCAAAAGAGTGAAATTGAACGTATGGTTGCAGAAATGCTAGAGGCTAGTATAATTCAACCAAGTCAAAGTTCTTTCTCTGCTCCAGTCGTATTGGTGCACAAGAAGGATGGATCATGGCGCATGTGTCCGGATTATAGGGAGCTCAACAAGCTCACTATTAAAGATAAGTTTCCCATTCCTATCATTGATGAATTACTGGATGAATTGCATGGATCAATTTACTTCACCAAGTTGGATCTTCATTCGGGATATCATCAAATCAGAATGAAGATTGAAGACATTCTGAAAACAGCATTTAGAACTCATGAGGGTCATTATGAATTTTTGGTCATGCCTTTTGGCCTTACCAATGCACCTTCAACATTTCAAGGTTTGATGAATTCAATTTTCAAACCATTCCTTAGAAAATTTGTGTTAGTATTTTTTGATGATATACTATTCTACAGCAAGTCTTGGAAGGATCATGTTGAACATGTTGACAGGGTGCTACAACTATTGGAGGAGAAACAATTATATGCAAAAAGATCCAAATGTTTCTTTGGAGTGCAAGAGGTGGAATATCTGGGTCATATTGTATCTCATGAAGGAGTTAAGGTAGACCCTAGCAAAATTAAAGCCATTAAGGAATGGAAAATTCCCACATCCATAAAGCATCTGCGAGGATTTCTCGAGTTGACAGGGTATTATCGCAAGTTTTTAAGAATTATGGGAGAATAGCAGCACCTCTAACAACATTATTGAAGAAAGATGCATTTTCATGGACTCCAGAAGCAACAAAGGCATTCGAACATCTTAAAGAGGCAATGTGCCAAGCACCGGTCTTAGCTACACCGGACTTCACAAAAACCTTTATTGTGGAATGTGATGCTTCAGGAAATGGAATTGGTGTTGTTTTAATGCAAGATGAAAGACCCATTGCTTTTGAAAGTCGTCCAATCAAGGGAATTTTTTTACACAAAGCTATTTATGAGAAGGAAATGTTGGCAATACTCCATGCACTTAAGAAATGGCAACCTACCTAATGGAAAGACACTTCAAGGTAAAAACGGATCATGATAGCCTTAAATACTTTTTAGAACAAAGATTATCCTCTGAAGAGCAACAAAAGTGGGTCACAAAGATGTTGGGTTATGACTTTGAAATCATCTACAAAAAAGGGAAGCAAAATGTGGTGGCAGATGCACTCTCAAGAAAGGATGAGGATGTGGAAGCATTGTTGTGCGCCATTTCTATTATCCAACCAGATTGGATAAACGAAGCAAGGGAGGAATGGAAGAATGACGAAGAAGTGTGGGCACTTATTCGAAATTTACAACAAGATTCCAGTATGTCTTATACATTTAGCTGGCAAAATGATTCGTTATGGTACAAAGATCGCTTATACCTCTGTAAGAATTCCCAGCTAAAACAAAAGATTCTTATGGAATTGCACACTTCTCCCTTAGGAGGGCACTCGGGATTTTTAAAAACTTACCACAGGGTTAAGAAGGAATTTTTTTGGGATGGCCTTAAATCAGATATTCAAAAGTTTGTGGCGGAATGTTTGGTTTGCCAACAAAATAAAGTTGAAACAATTAAGACACCGAGTCTATTACAACCTTTATCCATTCCAAGCCAACGTTGGGAGGAGGTTTCAATGGATTTTATCACAGGTTTACCCAAGTCTGAGGGAAAGAGTGTCATCATGGTGGTAGTTGACAGACTTACCAAGTATGCACACTTTTGTGCATTATCACATCCATTTAAAGCCAGTACAGTTTCTACTGCATTTATGGAAACAATTCAAAAGCTACATGGAAACCCAAAGATTATTGTAAGTGACAGAGATCCCATTTTCACTGGAAATTTTTGGACAGAATTATTTTCTTGTCTTGGTACTCATTTAGCTCATAGCTCATCTTATCATCCTCAATCTGATGGGCAAACTGAGATAGTAAACAAATGTTTGGAAGGATATCTTCGTTGCTTTGTATCTGATAAACAGACACAATGGGTCAAATGGTTGCCTCTAGCTGAATGGTGGTATAACACTTCCTTCCATACAGCAACAAAAATGACCCCATTTATGGCACTTTATGGGTATCATCCACCATCCATCACATCATATTTAAGAGAAAATTCTAAGGTTCAAGCAGTGGAACATCACACTGAACATCAACAACAAGTCCTCCAACTCTTAAAGGATAACCTTGTGTTGGCACAGAATAGAATGAAACAACAGGCAGATCAACATCGCAGCGAAAGAAGTTTTGATGTAGGTGATTGGGTATTCCTACGGCTACAACCATATAAGCAAATGTCCCTCAAGCAAGCTAAGAAGGATAATAAATTATCACCAAAGTATTATGGTCCATACAAGGTGTTGCAAAAGATTGGTACTATGGCATACAAACTAGAGCTTCCTGCAGCTTCTCGATTGCACCCAGTTTTCCATGTTTCATGTTTAAAGAAGGTTATAGGCGACAAGCTCCCAGTTCAAACAATATTTCCAGAACTTGACGAGGAAGGAAAAATTATATTGGAACCGGAAGCAGTCACAGAAATAAGAACTCGACAGCTACGAAATCGATCAATTTCGGAGTATCTTATCAAGTGGAAGAACTTATCCACTGAAGATTCCACATGGGAGGATGAGAATTTTATACAGAAGCATCCAGAACTTCTCAAGTGTTGAGGACAACACTTTTTTGAAGGAGAGGGGCATGTTGGGTCCGTATAATACTAGTGATTACCCCATTACTATTGTAGTTGTACCCCTTATTAATATTGTTGTGCCCCTATTATCCCCATATTGTTATTACTGTGCCCCATAGAATCCCTCTATTGTTATTTTTGTGGCTTTATATTATTATTGTTAGGTCGGCTGGCTTATATTGTAACTCCTTAGACTCCTATATATAGAAAGGAGGTTTTGTCATTTGAATAATCCAAGAATTGTTCATTTATGTTATGTAAAGGAGGTTGCCCCCTCGAAGAGGCTGAATTCTAAGGCGTTGATCTATCTTTTCTATCTTTTTCTTGAGCTGGTTTCATAACAGATAAGGCCATAAATTGATGCACATTCTACAGCAATGGGTACATGAGCGGGAGCCAAATCCTTGAAAATATTCCTATTCCGAGCCAACCAGATACCCCAAGAGATTATTAAAGGGATATTTTTCATATTTTCCTCGTGGGTCTCATCCCACCATCTTTGTCAGGCTTCACCAATGTTTTCTCCATCCCAGGCCTATTTCTTCCCATGTACTTTTACTGAACGAACACTTTAAGAATAGGTGTTGTATTAATTCCTCCTTTCTTTTGCAAAGGGTGCACCACCCTAGACCCATCTTATTTCTTTTCTGGATATTATCCCATGTTGGGACTTTATTCCTTAAGATATACTAGAAAAATAGTCTTTCTTTTGCAAGACTTTTTAATTTCCAGAGGGGTTTGAACCACCACTCCGGTGCACCCCACTCCCTTCTTGTCATTAGGTGACTGTAGCCAAACTTTGGGGAGTATTTTCCAGTCGGGGCATGAACCCATCTCAGCACGTCTGGGTGGTCCCTTAGTCAGACATTAGTTCTCTGAAGTTCTCTAATGAAGTTCTGCCATTCCTCTATCCATTGGGGCTCCATTTGCATATCCTTTGTTGTTTTCCATGCTTGCTTCCATATCGTCGACTGGCCTTCCTTCTCAATCTGGTTTAAGAAAACAAATCCTTGCATGTGTAAATGAGTTGTGACCTCTCTTGATAAGGCATAGCCCTCATTGCATCCTACCCAAGGGTCCATACCTAGTATGATCTTCTATCCATTCCCCACGTGTCAGTCTAACCCTTGTTTAATGATCCTAAATGATTCCAGAGTTTCCTTCCAAACAACTGAGGCTTGTGGATACCTCTTATCAGGGTTCCTCAGCCATTCATCCATGGGAATAAGATAAATGTACTTTCTTTTTATGACAATCGCCCACAGGTTCTCCATTGATATAAGTCTCCATCCCAGTTTTTCTGCAAGGGAGGATGCGAAGGTTGTAAGATCTTTTAAGCCCCACCCCCCATTCCTTTGGTCTAGCTACTTTCTCCCAGGCCACCCATGGCAGCACTGAATCCTCCTTTGATCCGGCCCACATAAATCTGTTGCATAATTTCCTTATCCGTGAGAGAATTCCTTTGGGAATCCATGTTAATTCAGTCCAATAAAACAGGTATGGCCATAAGAACCGACTTGATCAACACCAACCTTCCCGCTCTTGACATCCATTTATAACTCTTGTGTTTTACCTAATTTTCAATTTTTGCCACTAGCCAGTACCAGTCTTATTTCCTGTAGGTATCTGGCTTAAGGTGGAAACTGACTTATAGTTGGTCCTTGAGAACCCCTCTAGAATCAAATATTATTTTAGAGAATTGATACACATACCTGTAGCAACTAGGAACAGATCCAGGATCAATTAAATCTGTTGAATATCACTCCTACTTCCATCACTGAAAAAGGAGAATATCATCAACAAACAATACATGAGCGATATGTAGATTTACAGCCACTTCAATACCTTTTATATCTCCTCTTCTCCTTGCTTCTAGGATAATTTGACAAAGGCCCTCTACCACTAATAGAAAAAGGAGGGGAGATAAAGGGCATCCCTGTCTGAGTCCTCTTTGGCTATGGAAGAAATATGAGGCTGCCTCATTGATCAGGACAACAAAACTAACATTTGAAATACATCTCAATACCCAATTTATGAAACTAATGCTAAACCTAGATGGGTCATTAGCATCCTAATGTAAAGCCAATTGATTATGTCATATGCTTTGGAAAGATCGATTTTTACGATCACACCTTTTTTCTGACTCCTCTTGATACTGTGCAGAGTCTCCTATGTAACCCCTATAGCTTCATGGATTTGTCTGCCATCCAGAAATCCAAATTTCTCCTTGGATATGTTCCTTGAGAGAATAGGCTTCAGGTGAACTGCAATGACTTTTGCTATAATTTTATATATGCAATTTCATAAAGAGATAGGCCTAAATTCCTCAAAAGACGAGGGGTCCTCCAATTTAGGGATTAAAGCCAAGAAAGTGGAATTGAAAGGTTCATATACTAATCCTTTGTCTCGAGATTCCTCTACCACCCCAGTGAGTTCATCCCCTATAATATCAAAGAAATGCTGGAAGAATTCCACTGTCCACCCATCTGACCCCAGGCTCTTGTCCCTCTGCATTGACTTTAAAATCCCTTCTACCTCCCCTCTTGACATCGGGGCCATGAGGAGATCATTTTCCTCCTCCACAACATACCTAGGGAAGATTTGGGCTACCCGCATCACCTCAACTATTGATACCTCTTCTGGAGCTTTGAAGAGATTTTTGAAGTGGTTTCTTCCCATTGAGGCTAGATCAGCAAAGGATTTTGTAATACCTCCTTCCTTTGTTTTTAATCCCCATATTGTATTTGAATTTTCCTCCCTTTTGCATAGTTTTGAAAGAATTTTGAATTTTCGTCCCCTGCTTCCAACCAAATTGCTCTGCTTTTTAGCCTCCACTGCTCTTCTCTATCATTTAGGATTTTCCTTCGTTCTGTCTCTAGCTGTTTGATTCTTTTCCTCTTCTCGATTGTCTCATAACCATTCACTTTTGGACTCTCCAGATGATCTAATTCCTCCCCTATCCTGCTTAAATCGGCTTCCTCTTTGATCTTCTTTACTTTTTCCCATTTTATGGTTGCCTTTTTCACACGCTTTAAGTTATCCATAAAGGATTGAGCTAGATACACCCCCTATTCACCAACTAGAGGCCTCCAAGTGGCTTTAACCAAATTATTATATGACACTTCCTTGAGCCATGTCAGATTAAATTTGAATGGAGATCTCGGTTTTTTATTAGGTCCTTTCATTTCCAACAAAATAGGAAGGTGGTCCGAGTCTCCTCCTTCCCCCACCCAGTGTCTAAAACAAGGGATTATGGATGCCAAGTCCTCTTTTAGAAGAAAGTGATCCAACCTCTTGGCTACCCTTGCCTCCCCCACTCTCCTGTTCCTCCAAGTCAGTCTGGATTTTATCAAATTTATATCTAAAAGCTTGCCAGAGCGGATCTTGTTCAGGAAGAAAATCTGCTAGAGGATCAACTTGAGTTACTGGACCCCATGTTTCTGATAGGCCCAAGGAGAAGTTCATATCCCCCCCTCCCCACCACCAAGTTCAGGTTATTCATAACGGATTTTGAGAAAAGATTATTCCAGAATGACACCTTGTCCTGACAAGGCCCATAAATATTCAAAAGAAATAATTTTGAGCATAACTCTTGGGAATAGACCTCAACTCCCAATACCAGGTCCGTTCCCCAAGAATTTAATAACTTCAGACTTCCCTCTTTGACTCCCAGAGCCAATCCCCCATATCTTCCTTTGGCATCCATAGTCATGAATGTCCAACCCATAAGCATTTTATTCAATGCCAATTTGATCTCCTCTCCTGCTCCAAGGGTTTCTTGAAGCATTATAACATCAGGACAGTAACATTTAAACAGAGCCTTTAGTGCTAGTTTTTTAGAGGCACTAGCAAAACCTCAACAATTAAAAGTCAACACAATCATTAGGTCACTCAGGATGGGGCCTGTGCTGCTCTAAGCACCCTTGTTAGTGATAATTGTTTCCCGTCTGCTATATCAATTTTTTCTCTTTGTTGAGCCTTTGACAAGTTGGAATTCCTTCCTCTAGTCTTTCGGGGTCCAATCGAAATCGGATGGACTCCCAACCCTCCCACAACTCCCAGAGGAATGACCTTCTTCTCCCGAGGCCGAAGGTTATAATGAGATTTCTCTATAGATTTTTCTAAAGAAAAAGGGGGCACAAGGCTTGAGGCCAAGGGATGGTTTAGATGAATCTCAGGTATGGAGGTAATGATATTGTCCAGGGCATCAGTCACAGATTCAACATGCAAATTTTCCAAAAGAGGAGGCCTAGAAGGACCAGGCCTCAAGATCGAATTGAGCAGAGACATAAAGGATTTATGAATAGAAGGGATGGGATCAAGAACAGTACCCTCCAATTGTGGCAAAGATACAACTTCTCCACTCTCCACTGGCTCTGCCCGACCCGGCTCCCCAGGCTGCTCCTGCTCCTGCTCTGCCACTTCCTCCCTTTGCACTTCCTTAGTTCCCTCAGATTCCATCTACCCTTGATCTCCTTCCTTCCTATTCCCCCATTCCTCTGCTTGTACGTTTTCCTCCTCTTCTCTCTGAGGTCGATCTGCAATTCTTGTTTCTCCTCTGTGCCTTCTTCTCCTTCTGAACCCCAGTGGGAAATCTCTAGCAAGATGCCCATAATTGTGGCATTTGTGATAGCGGAAAGGAAGTTGTTCATAATCTATGATATGAGTGAACGATAATTCTTTATATTTAAGGTGAATTTCCTCTGCCAGTCCTTCCCTTGGATTCAATCTTACCAGAATTCATGCTAGTCTCTTGTCCCTTGTTTCAAGAAATGACATGTCTGCTTCCAGGAATATACCCAGTGTATTTTTGATGGCCCTACACAGCTCCTCCATCCAGAACTGTGGAGGTAGTCATGGGAGGCATACCCAGACCAGAATCTCCACCACCTTCTCTCTCTGGGCATCAAATAGGGGGTTCCATCTTTTAAACAAAATTGGTGCTCTGCCAAAACACCAGTTGCATCTCAAAACCCATTCAAGGGTTTCTCTTTACTGAATTTTATCATGAACCAGCAACTAGCAAGAGTGGTAACTCCAAACTATTGGTCTGGCGCCTCCTTCCATACTTTGAAAGTCCATTCAGTAATGTAATTTGCTAAATATTTTTTTCCTTTGGCTCTCCTGACCAAATTTACCTCTACCGTTTCCATATATCTATCTATCTGAATATCAACTCTAAGGACCAAATTCGGGCTTACCTCTTTTTTCTTTATCAGCTTGCCTTTCTTCCTCTTCACCCCTAAATTCATGTTCATCTCCGCTTCCCCTGTCTCTGGTCTAGTCTCCCTCTCATTGGTACCTTCTTCGGAGAGTGTTCCTAACCACCTCTTCGCTATACAACTTCGCTAGGTTAAAGCTATAACTTCTAAGGGTTGTCTCGCCTCACCCTCGAGGAAAGAAAAGTCCCTCGCCTCCTAGCTTATGAAAGTCTGGTTTACAACTTCATGCCCCGTCAAGCTAAGCATAGAAATTCCTCCTGTAAGTTGCTCTCTAAAGTCTACCAAAACCTCCACTGACTCTTCTCGGTGTCCCCTGAAACCCCATATATTTTCTTCTTCTAATATCTCCTCCAGAATGGGGTTTCCTTGCTGGGATATGGCCTTTCCAGTCCTATGGTTCAACGGGCTCCTACATGCAATAGCATTATCCAACATTTTCCCTCTAACTACTTCCGTGTGTCCCAAATCCTCTACCAGAAACAACTTCAAACCCTCGTTTCCCCTAAAACCACAATTGATAATGATGTCTTCCATCTCTCTCATAAATAAACCAGAAGTATTAAAGATACTAGGGTTTTTTACACTTACTTGGTTTTCCACCACCGCCTCCGCTGCACAGTTTGTCAAGAAAAACGCTTGTTCCTGCCTCACCTCGGGTTCTTTGTCAATCCCCAAAACCGCCTCCTTTGAATTGCATAGATTCTCCTCCAAAAACCCTAAACAACTTTCTTGACTTCAACCCTACACCAAGCCTCTTCTCTTCCCAGTAAGAAGCCCACTTGGACGAATAAACTTCTCTAGATTCTGCTCAGTCACATCCAAACCCCATACCGACAGGATGTCTTCAGGCTTGGGTTATAATCAACAAAATCCCATTGGTTGACCATTTTACCCGTCCATGTCTACTGGTTGAAACCTCCATAGTTAACAATAGTTGTCGAAACCTTTGTCGGGCAAGTACAATTGAGGGCAGAAGACAAGCACAAAAGCATTAAAAGTAAAACCTCTTTCCTGGCTCAATGCTGCCCTATACCTTCATTTTCCATCGTCCTCCTTCCCAATGCCCTCATCTCTGGTGACAAGTACATTCCAGTTTTCCATCGCATATTGTCACCTATCTCCATTTGTGCTCTCCTCCCTGTTGCACGTCCTCCTATCCTCTGTCATATTCCTGCAAAGACTTACCTCTCATCGCTCCCACCCTATCTTTGTTCCTATTTAGATTTAATTAAAATTAAAATTCAAAAAAAAAAACAAAAATATTCAATGCTTACCTTAAACCGTTGCTTCTTCTTACTTATGTGACTACAAAATTTCACTTTAGGGTTTAACTCCCTTTACCACTTCATAATTAGGGTTTTTCATTTTAAGCATTTTAGATTTAATGGATTTGTGTACATACTATATATAGGGTATTTGACATGTAAAGTAGGGGGTTCACTTATTAAATTAGATCCAAACCTTGTGATTCATGTCTGTTTTTTTTTTTAAATGACCTATGTTTCGCAGTGCGCTAATGTAATATAAAACATCGGTGCACCCTATGCATTACAATGCATTGATGTATTATAACCATGTCAGTGTTGTCTAGTTTGTTCATCGATGCTCACGGTGTAATACAAGGCACCGACGCACATCTACCAAATAGCTCCGTTAATTCATTGCAGTGTGTTTATCATTACAAATCACACCGTCTTAAAAAATAATAATAATAATAATAAATAAAATAAAAAATAAAAAATTTCGTTCATGGTGTTGTACAATTAAACATTCGGTGTGTTGATTCAAATAAACGCACAAGTTACGAGACCTATCTCTGGATGAAAATTATTTGATTTATATATAAAATATATTTAATGGCTTATGTATTGAATGGTACAGGTTGTATATTGATAATAAAAAAATGTCTGAAAATGTGTCAAGTAACGAAAATATTGATCGACACAATGATAACACATCGAAAAAAACAAAGAAGACAAGTTATTTGTAAATTATTTACAAAATTAAAATGTTTGAACTACACGTAAATTTAACTAATATGTATTGGTTAGTTTGTGTCATGCAAAGCCACGAAATGAAGAAGGTCAATAATACTATTTCTAATCTAAGTGCAGAAGAGCGTAAAGCCTGATAGGAAAATTGCATAAAGATGAATCAAGTGATTGCAAAATACTATTCAATATGAGTTTTTTTTTTTATTATATACTTAAGAATATTAGATAACATGTTTCAAACAATTGCGTCCAGGATTCGGACAATGCCATGCTGACAACTCCGATTAGTATGGAAGAACTAAAGGATGTTCTGAACAGCATGGAGCCTGATAAAGCCCCAGGCCCAGATGGGTTCTCTGTCAGGTTTCTTTTGACTTGCTGGTCAACAATTAAAAAAGACCTATTGAGAATGGTCAGAAAATCCCAGAATTGTGTAAAGCTGGGCGGTGGCATCAACTCAGCCTTTCTCGCCTTGATCCCAAAAGAGAAAGGTGCCTCAGACTTCAGCAGATTTAGGCCAATATCTTTGTGCAATTCCAGTTATAAGTTGGTCTCCAAAATAATAGCCAACAGGCTTAAAAACATTTTGCCAGACATCATCCCTGAAAATCAAGGCGGATTCATAAAAGGAAGAAAGATATTGGACAACATTGTGCTGGTCCAAGAAGCAGTTCACTCTAGTTGCCAAAGAAACGAGAAAGGTATGGTGATTAAGCTCGATCTGGCTAACGCATTTGATAGGGTGAGACATGAATTTTTGTTCGCTGTGATGAAGAAGCTAGGCTTCTCAACAGACTTCATAAACTGGGTGAAAGCCTGTATTGCCTCACCATGGATCGCGCCTTTGGTCAATGGCCGTTCTACTGACTTCTTCCAAGCTTCTAGGGGCCTGAGACAAGGATGTCCTTTGTCTCCGCTTCTATATGCTGTCCAGGCCTCGGTGCTTAGTTTCCAACTAGATCATAACCAGCAAAATCAAACTCTGCCAGGCCTCAGAACTACTCACAAGGTGAAAGACATTAATCATGCCCAGTTCGCCGACGACACCTTGCTGCTCGGAGGAGCCAGCATAATCTCTGCCAGACATTTCAAGAGGGAGCTGGACATTTACAGGTTGATCTCGGGCAGCAAAATCAATTATCGAAAATGCTCTATCTATGGCTGGAACTGTTCGATCAAAGAGTTGTCTGATATTGCAAGACTTTTAGAAATGGATGGAATTCGAAACTGGGAGTCATTTAAATACCTCGGGATCCCAATCTTCAAATCTAAGCCTAAAGTTGCCCACTGGCTGCCTCTGCTCGATAAGATAAAGAATAGAATCCAAGCTTGGGGTGCCTCTTGGCTGAATAATGCAGGGAAAGTCACCCTTATGAAATCGGTCCTAATAAGTATGCCCCTATACCAAAACTCTATTCTCCTTGCCCCCAAAACCTTTCTCAGCAAATTGGACAGCCTGTTGAGAAGATTTCTGTGGGAAGGTGGGAATAACAATGATAGAAGGATCCATTTAGTGAACTGGGAAACTCTCAAGAGACCATTTCTGGAAGGAGGCCTCCATCTGCGTAACTTGGCTGCCCAAAATCTTGCTTTGGGATCCAAGATTCTGTGGAATTTAGTCTCTGGAAATACTAGCTGGAGTAAAAGAGTCATTTGGAAGAAATACTTCCAAGGGCAGCGCTTGAGATGCCTGGATAAGCCTCCAAGAATTCAGAAAGGATCTCCGATCTTCAATCTTTGTAATGCTGCTAGGGAGCAATTCAGCCATTACCTTTATTGGATCCCTGGTAATGGAAGGAAAATCAAAATCTGGGATGATTCGATCTTGGGTGACCAACCAATGAACCATGTGGAAGGTCTTGCAAACATCAAAGATTGGCTTCAGTCTTGCAATCTGCACACATTGTGGGATATCTCGAAATGGAAAGAAGCTCCTGATAGAACCTGGGATGGTTGGAACCTGGGGGAGGTCCCCATTATGCTGCAGGGGGAAGCTTCATTACTATTAGATCTGCTCCAAGGTAAATCTCCTTCAAAAGCCACTGCTAAAGACAAAAGAGGCTGGGGATCCATCTCTGGCCATTACACTGTTTCCGAAGGTTATAAAAGAACTATGGTTGTCCCATATGCTCCTCCCAATCCAGCCCAATGGAAATTTATATGGGACTTCCCAGCTCTTCCCAAAATCGACTTCTTCTGTTGGACCGTTGCACACCAAAGCATCCTTACCAGAGATAATTTGCGAAGACGAGGGATGGAAGGACCTTCCAGATGTCCACTTTGCTGGTCTGATGAAGAAACTATCAGTCACCTGTTGCTGCTTTGCCCCTATGCTCAAGAAGTCTGGAGGGGAGTTCTGTTGTTAGATCCAACTAACCTTGATTTTCCAGATAACATCCCTGCCCTGTTCAGAACTTGGGCCAGCTTATCTCCCTTCTGCCTTAAAAATAAAAGTCTTCTTAAAACCAGTTGGATGTGGATCCCTAAATTCATTTGCTGGAAACTGTGGTTGGAAAGGAATAACAGAATTTTTCGAGAAGAAAGTTGCACTGCAATAAGAGTTATCTCAAAAATAAAAGCTTTGTTGGGCGAGGCTTTGGAAGCCAATACTTCCTCAAGGAACGAAATGAGTCTGGTCAAAGAGGAGGAGCAATGGTTCAAAGCTCTGGTTCCAAATCTGAAGGAAAGGCCCGTTCCTCCTGTTTCCGTCCATGCCAACTGGGAGATTAGGCTGGAAGAACTAGAGTTCATTAAGTGGAGATCGGCCCTGGATGACCATTGTTTATTTTTCGACGGGGCCTCTAAAGGAAACCCTGGGGTTGCTGGCAGTGGTGGAGTTCTATTGAGACCTGGAGGCTCTCCGGAACTGAGATTCCATTGGGGTCTGGGAATCGAAACCAACAACAGAGCGGAGGCTCTTGCATTGTGGCAGGGGCTGACTCTGGCGATTAACAGAAATATCCTTTCTCTCTCTGTCTTTGGAGATTCAAGAATTATCATCCAGGCAATGCTACACCCTAAGACCTCCCATCATGTTCATTTAGCCACCATTATCAGAAAAATCAGGCTATTACTGCCCAAATTCAATAAAATCTCCTTCTATCATATCTTAAGGAACCTCAATTCTCAAGCTGATATGGAGGCCAATCTGGGCTCCCTCTGTTCTCGGAGATCCCTGGTGGTCAACTTAATTGAATCTTCTTGTTTCATCCCTTAATACACCTGCTGATCGACCCTCCTTTCCTTCTTGATCTAAGGGCTGCCTATTCCTCCCTCATTCCTGTTCTTCGGGACCTCTTCTCAAATCAAACTAAGCAAACCGATGACTTCAAGCCTGATATCAGCTACCGTGTTATCGACCTCTGTTTACTGTTGAGTTCCTGCTTTCCAAGAGCCCTCAAAGGACCCTCAAGGGCGCAACTCAGTTTCAGCTTTGATATTCACTCCATTCTCAATCCTGAAGGCTGGGTTCAGCATAAACAGAACCTCTCACTTCCGGAAAGCAGCATCCACTGTACTTTGCAAAAACTTGCGATGGAGCTTCCCGCTGAAGAAGCAATCTCTCCAAAGCGTGGTCAATCAGGTTCCTACGCCATTGATGCTCTTTGGCACAGCAAGATCAAGATCCGTAGGAAGATCAACAGCATTGATGCTCTTTGGCACAGCAAGATCAGGCTCCGTAGGAAATCCTCTGGCACTGTGCGTTGTTCCTCCTACTCCAACAGCCAACACTAAGAGATCTCATGTCAAAGTCGACGAAGCTCTTTTCTCTGACTCCGAACATCGGCGAACAATCCCAACTCCATTAAGAACTCCCCAGATCTCTGTCTTTGACTCAGCAGAACTGTAAAAGCACGTGGTAGCTTGTTTGCCGCCGAAATAAAACTAACCGTTACTGTCGCAAAAAAAAACATGTTTCAAACAATCTATTAATTCATATATTTTTAATGTTCTACAGGGAGCAACAAAGAAGGAAAATATTAATGTTGCTCTAAGAAAAGAAAAATTATAGAACATGTAAATGACGATGAATTTGTCCTTAGCTCATCTAGAGTGGTGATAGAGGTTAATGAAAGGGGGGATTTTTTTTTCACAAACAATGAGGAATATAGTGGAACGA
This sequence comes from Pinus tabuliformis, assembly GCA_031772625.1. NCBI lineage: Eukaryota > Viridiplantae > Streptophyta > Pinopsida > Pinales > Pinaceae > Pinus > Pinus tabuliformis. The sequence continues at coordinate 530,431,237 of CM062814.1, forward strand.
ACATATAGATATACTTTCCACTTACAATACAAAAATCGATCCAACGATTCCAAGAACCAAATTATATCTAAACTACAAGAAGCATTTCCAAAGCAATGATCAATTAGACATGTCAAACTTGCGATAACAAAAATATACAACTACTTTTCTAGAATTATATGTATATATTACTACAAACCATTCATTTATTAATATCAATTTTGTTATATTTAGTTTTCATATATCAATATAAATATAGTTTATTACTCTTTTTAGGAAGATTATGAAAATCCCAAAGGATCAATGCGCTGATATGCGAAGCATGCCAGTATGATTGTCCAAAAAAGTGTACAAGGAGATGGTCAAAGAAATGAACATAATTGCATCACAGGAGGATTCATATCAACAACAACGTGCTTCAAATGTATGTAAACATGATTGACTTTGTACATTAAAAAAAAATAATAATAATTATAATAATAATAAATAAATAAATAAAATAAAAATAAATAAATAAATAAAATAAAATAAATAGATAAATAATTTTTAATTTTTAATTTTCAAGTATTTTCTTGCATAAACAAAAACAAAATGGAACTCACTCAACACATAAAACATAACAACAAGGAAAAAAAGGTTGATGATCCAAATTGGATCATTATATTTTTTGTCATCCATCTCGATGAATTTGGAGTGGAAAAAGTGGAGGAATCAGCTCACGTGACCATTTTTATCGGCGGGATCTAGTTTGGCGAAACAAGGTCTGAAACCTTCCGAGAGCATTTTTGAGGCATCAAACGAAGTTTTTTGGGGGGAAAAATTTTTTCTCTTACGCACAACACCTTTTCATGTTATTCTACACACAGAGAGCTTTCTAATGGCGCAATAATCGCGTCAATCAAAGTCCGTATGCAAAATTTATGTCACTCAGAAGTTGACCTTCTCTTTTCACACCTATAGTTTGGGAGGATGCCGCGTCAGCCTCCATTATTCATGGAAAAGGGGCTAGCCACGTGTTTGTGATGTAAAAGACTCTAAAAGAGTTTATTTTGTAACTCTAGATAAGAGTTGATGTAGTCAAACTTAACCACTAGTAGGCTACGAGGTTCTATTATAGCCGGGGCACTAGGAGGAAGAGGCATTCCATTCTTTCGAGAGCATTTTGTTCCATAGTTGAGAAAATATAGCTAGGAGAGATAGGAGGTAGAGCACACAAAGAGGATATGTGCACTATAGCAGCCCATGGGCCACAAACATTACTTCTTTGTATTTGCAAGCAAATTTCCAGGCAGAGAAAGAGAGCAAAACAGCCTCACCTTCCATCCAGTTTTTCTCCCGAACGGGTTTCCCAGAGAGCATATCTTGTGTATTATGTGTGTGTGAGCTTATTTTTTCGTTCTCTATTTTTATGCTTGATTTATTTTTCCATACATGCACTAATTACAGTTAATTTTACAGATCTGTAAATTAAATAAAATTGTAATAGTGTAGAATCTCAGATTTTAAATATAATATTATGAGATATGTTGTGAGGAGTTGTCCAGTGGAATATCCACGATAGTTTACGGATCAGTTGATATCAAAGTTTGTGAGTAATTGCTAATATTTCCTTATAACGGCTCAAGGTTTCATTTTTGTATATTTTAAGTTGTTTTACAACAACCATGCTTGAATGTCTTCAAATAGGTGCTAACATTCAAAAAAGAGCCATCGAAAGAATTGATTGACATTGGGTTAAAAATGGGTTGTGAGTATATGTTGGCATATCAAAAATTAATTGTGGAATTTGTAAGTATCTATGTTGTTTTACTTCTCTGATTTTATAATTAATAGAACAAAAAAGTGATTTATTTTAAATCTATGATTTATAATGGGGTTCAAAACATGCAGGAAACAAAGTATGGAACTACACTAGCAGAAGACTTGTCGCAACAAGGCATGAGACTTGGTTTTGAAACCATGTGTACAGTTTATGAGTCACTTCTTGCTATGGTACATTTTTATTCTATTTACATTTATATATATTATTTATTTCAATTTTTTTTGTTCTCACTAATGTAGATACACTCATTACACTTTATTTTTATGTTTGCAGATGGAACAAGATCAAGAAGACGGAAAAAAAATCCCCTGATCGGGGTGCGAGTCAGAGGGCAACCCCATCAAGTTTGAATTAATGTATAGTACGCTGGGGTACTCACCCACCACCCCCCACATGCTCGAGGCGATGCGTGCAGTGGCATCCTACATTCATAAGGTTAATACCACAGAGGAAGGTGGCAAAGTAAATTTGTCAAGGTCTGAGTTTGGTGGCCAGTGTTTTGCGAGGCTGGTAGGTTGTTTCAGGACCCAAGAGAGTGTAGTGTGAATGAGGGACTTTGCAGACATCGAAGCGCGATGGCTCCAAAAGAGGTGGTGGAATCTTCAGCTACAGGCGAGGGTAACGTGATATGTAAATTGTTTCTTCTCCTCCTCCTCCATGCATCCGAGTGCCTAATTTTGGGATTGGGCTTTGCATGAGGTTGAATTGTCTGCGAGTGGGAGTAAATAGGGATGGGGGCAACCTATGGAGCTGATAGCCTAGCAATAGTATGTCATCCTAACAAGTATAGCCTCTGTGTCAATTTGCCATGAAATTATCCTCTCCCAAATGGGGTTATGTGGGATATGGGGTAGTGGTGTCAGCCATGGGGAATGTGGGTGCATGGCTTGGTTCGAAGACCCTGGGGTTTGGGGTTGGGTCGCCTCCATCTCTTCATATAGGGTCAGCATTACTGTTTTTTATGGGGTTGAAAGGAAACATGCATCCTTGCATAACTGGCGGAACCAGTATGGTAATGTCTTGGTTGGTTGGCTTCACACTCATCACCTATGTAAAAGCTTCTGCAGAGTCGCATTTGTGGTGTTGCACTGCCCTAGGTCTAGGAATTATCATAATGTGTCTGGCACTGGCTATGATGATCTCTTAATTTCATATGGGGTCAGCATTACTATTTTTTATGGGGTTGAAATGAAAATTAGATCCCTGCATAACTGGTATGGAAATGTCTTGGTTGGCTGGCTTGCTTCCCTTCGCACCCATCACTTGTGTAAAGGCTTCTACGGGGTCGCATTTGTGGTGCTGCATCACTCTGGGTCTGGGAATTATCATAATATGTTTGGCGCTGGCTGTGATGAGCTCTTAATTTCTATTTCTAGTTGTTATGCAATTGGCCTTGGGGAAAAAGAAATTGAATTCCAGGGTGGGTTGGAGGACCTCACTAGGAGGCAGGGAATGTGAGTGGCGGAGAGCTAAAGTTTAATATTAAGGCAATGATGGTTTATGTTTCCCATGGTAGGTGCGTGGGGAGGTAGGATCACTTGTGAGTGAAGGGCTTCTGGGCTCGAACCCCCACATGTACAGGGAGTTGGCAACGCCAATTCTCACACCAGGCACCGAGACTGAATTGTGATGGCAAGGGCAGCGAAGGCAAGGGGTCATGGTAGGAGGCCTCGGCTGGCTGAGCAGGATAAACGACCTAGTTCCTCGGGTGGAAGAAGAGGTCGTAAGCTAGTCAATAGCCTCATAAATGAAGCGTCCAATGCATACTGCGAAGGGACCAGTGAAAAGATTAGGAGACTGATCGAGGAATGGGAAACCGACCTAAACCACCAGGCGAGCGCGACGAACATATAGATGGAGGGCTGGTGAGCGATGGTGTCGAACACTATGCATACTCATGGTTGGGTGACCCAGTTCAAATAGACCTTGTACCTGTATTGGATCATGAAAAGCCTCCTAGGAAAGGCCTTGGAGCAAATTTCAGTGAGCATGGCGATAACAATGCAGGACTTCCCTAATTACAAGCAGGACTTCCAGAAACTGCAATTCCAAATGCAAAAGCAGGATGGATGCTTCAGACGCATCAAGAGTCACTTCCCATGTCTTCTCTCACAGACGGTGTTTCTTGGTTCCAATGCTAAGTATTCATCTCCAGTCAAATCCGCTTTTGCTGAGTAAGATGAATAGGAGGATTGCTAGTTTTTAATTTTTGACTAGTTCTTATGAGGATAGCTTTTAATTTTCAGTTTGAAGTTCTATATGTTTTTAGGCAAACAGAGTATAGTCAAGGACATGATATACAAACTTATATAGCTTGGGTAGAAAGACTTATCACTTTTTGTTACTCGATGGCTTATCATGCGGTTAGGTGGCCAACAAACTTGGTTTCCCGTTGGGCAAGTTGAGGCCACCTAACCAGTTTAATGTGGTTGTAACTTGCTTATATATTAACATAAATAGAAGGATCTACCAAGCTTACAAAAAAAATGGAAACAATCGATGCAATCAAAAAACATTCGTCCAAATAACCCAAGTCATGGAAGTAGCTTGAGCACTAAGAATAGTTCTAGTGAAGAATGATGATCTATTTGGATATCAATGTAACCTGTTGTATTTTTTGAAATAATTGTCTGTGAAAATCAGACATTTTGTTTAATGTAATGGACATAGTGTCCTAATTGAAAGACAAGTGGTTACCAATAACAATGCCATTTTGTATGACAAAGAGTCTCTTATTGATATATAATAAAATACATTTGAATTTATTCTATTGTGTTATCCAATGTCACTGTGAAATGTTACACCATTGATTAAATATATGGATGATTAAATATTATAATAAAGAGATGTGAACCCTGATAATATAACAAATTAATCTAAACATCATATATAAATGCACTAATCAAATTTTAATTTATATGAATATTGTTATATATGTTGATTTTTCGATGAATAATAGATTTTTAAAATTAAAATAATTGCACTGTCATACGTTGATGTTTCAAAAAAAAAATATCTCATACAAAAAATCAATACATCCATAACATAAACACACACCGATGTGTTATGTTATATAAAAGCATTGTGACAACATCTTTTTTGCATGATCGATGCCTTTTTGGAAAAAGACAACACTAGGGCATTTATTTTTTCAAGCATCAGTATTGTTCGCAATTAATGCCCCGGTGCATTGTAATTATTAAAGCAACGGTGCTTTCATAGAACTAATGCCCCGGTCCTACAAAATATTATTTCCAACCCCGATGCATTATTAAAATTAGCAAAACATATTCTTTTATATCCTTAGCCTACCGGTGCGTTTATACGAACCATACGCATCGGAGATGCGAGTTTAAATAAAAGCACTGAGCCTACAATTTTTTTACCTACTCAGGTGTCGTTCCTTACAAAAACACCCCTGGGCGTTTTTTGATATAAACCAACCCGGACAGTATACATTTCAGGCACTTGTGTTCTTTGCATTCAAGGCCTCAATGCTTTTAGTTATGTATGCAACCCCGATGCTTTTAGTTATGTATGCAACCCCAATGATTCTAGTTATGTATACAACCTCGATGCTTTTATATATGCAGTGCACTAGTGCTACTTGTTCGATGAAGCACATCGCAAAAAAACATCCGCTAAAACCTCTAGCCGCCCAGATTTTTTCGGTTGTGATGAAGTTTCGTTATAATCTCCACTAAAACATCCACTATTGTAAACATATGTTTTAACTTATTGTTTTTTTTACCATTTTTGTCAAATTTATAACACTAAAAACCTCCATTATAACCTATGTTATAAGGTATTTTCCTTGTAGTGGTGGTATCAGAGCATAGGTCATAAGTTCGATACACGCCTAACTCATTTTGGGGGATAGATTGTTGGACATTGGATAAACCAATGCTCCCCATGTGTTTCATGACATGGACTAATTGCCTCTCGTGGATCCTTATCTCTAGAGATGTGATCATTGACTAACACCTATGGATTTTGGTCTAACAACAATCGTGATTCTCAACATTAACCACACATGAATCTAGAGACTACCCTGCCCCCACCTTCTTAGTTCAGGACTATGTCCTCCAGTGTCTCCACCTCTTCACTTAGTAATCTAGAGAACACTAATATTCAACTGTTAATCCTGCAGTCATCCAAAAATACACATAGTATTTCCTCTGCAAACAAGGAGTCCAGAGCACACTAAGTGTGCACCTGCTCAATATTGACAGATCTCCAGAACACTTTACGTCTCCACCTATTCCTTCCTTTGAAAACCCTTCCCTTTGTGCCTTTTATCTAGCGCCAATGTTGTCCCAACATTCTCCTTTACTCCCGCAAATTTACTAGTAAACCCCTATATGCCTAGCCCAGAATACAAGCACCCACAATCCACAATCCAGTCTATGATTTCGTACTCTAGGCAACCCACGATTGTTCCCAAAATGTTGTTTCTCTTATCCATAGTTTGAATTTATCTCTCTGTGCTATTGTGTGTTCCTCCCAATCATCCTCCTCCTTTCTTCCTTCTTCATCAACACTTTTATCCCACCACTCCCTTCATGCAACCCTTGCGTGTTAACCACATAGCGCAACCCACGAGGCATGGCAGAGGGGGTATGGGCTTGTCCTCCACTTGGGAAGCCCATACTTTACCTCCCTGCTTGCCATGTAGGCCATTAAAACTCAATTAAAGGGTTGGTGGCCATTAATGCATCACCTTGACTTGCTAACTTCCCAAGCAACTCCTCCTCAAAACACTGAATCCCTATCCACTCCTCTCAACCAATCAATTTGTTTACATTTCCACAAATAATTACATGGATTAGAAATCATAGGATGATTACAAGCGGGATTACAAAAAGGGTTGTTACAACTGATCATGTAAAGGATTAAGAAGTCAAAAATTTTAGCAAGTTTTGGAGAAAAGCAAAGTAAAGATGCAGTCAAGAGTGATTGGAGTCACAAGTAAGTTAAAGTCATGATTTTGTCATTCAAAGTGTCATAAATTTGAATTTGTGTTGGAACTTGCCATTCTAACATTAAAAATTGCAAAATGTTACAGGGCGCATGTTTGATGGTACTCGACACATAGTTGCAAATCAAAAGTCAAGTTTGAGTTATGTCAAATCATGTCATTGGTGTGTCAATTAAGTTTTCAATCTAGTGTCATTGGTGCCTTGTTGGTTGGAGAGGTCAATTCTACAAGAAATAATTTATGTATGTATTGTGAAAGATTTAGAAGAAAAAGAAGACTCCATTAAGATGACAAAGATGAAGCAAAAAGAAGAAGTTGAAGAGAGAAGAATAATGATAAAGAGATTGACTCCATGACCAAGCATATGATAAAAGAAAGAAGATGAAGAAAACTCCATGAATAAAGAAGACAAATGAAGGAGGGTGAATAAGTAATTTCTTTCAAAGGAAGAGGCAAGCAAGACAGATGAAAGCATAATGCAAAAAGAAGTTGATGCGGCATGATGATAGAGAGAATGGGCCCCTATAATTAAGGAGGAAAAAAGTATGAAGCATAGTACAACAGTGCAAATCTAAGGACAAAGGAAGAAATTTGATGCAGTAGGAATGAAGCAGTAGAAGCATCCATAAAAGAAGAAGTGAAAGAATGAAGTAGCAGAAGAGAAGCAACAATATATATATATATATATATATATATATATATATATATATATATATATATATATATATATATATATATATATATATATATATATATATATATATATATATATATATATATATGAGAGAGGTGAAAGAAGAAGGAAAATGAAGATGACGATGTAGGTAGAAAAATATGTAAATAAGAACATCATGTCTTTAGAATTGAAGAGTAGATGTAGTAAATCCATGAAAACAATATCCCTAAAAAGGTTGAATGGTCCCTAATGTATTTGATTAGAAATTGAATGTACTTGAGTCGCTGTAATGTTCGATGAGGCAAGCATACCCCCATTGAAGAGGCATTGGTGCTGAATAACCACTTGTCATGAAGAATGAAGTTGTGTTGAATCACCACTTGTGATTGTTGCGAGAGAGGAAGGTTTTGTGGTGGTGAGAAGAAGCCACTTGATGCGATGTGCTGAGAAAAAGCATCAAGAGGTTTGTATGCATGTGAATAATCCGAGAAAATATAAGGTAAGGTTACAAGTAATCCATAAAACCTAGGTTGATGATAATGTTGATGATTTAGGATGAGGTTAATGTACATATATAGAGATATATTGTTGAACCATGTATGAGAAAAGGTTTCCTAGAGAACTAACAGATATAGTGGTTGGTGACCCATGTATTTCGATGGATGCTAACATTTTTATATGGACTTAAAAACACACATTATTTATGTTTTTGCATGTATAAAATGAAAGTTGCAGATAAATGAAGATGAAAAAGGACCATAGAAGAGGTCAGAAGATTGAAGATGAATATGGGACCAGTTTAGACAGGTGAAGATATAGAATTCAAGTACTCGTTAAGGGGGAGTATGATGGAATAACTCCTACTTGTGAATAATATTTAATATCTATGTAGTGAGAAATGTAATGAAGTAGACCAAGCATAGAAGTCTACGTATGGTTGAGAGATTGAGAGGAATGAGTGAAAATAAGGATGGAGATTTAGTGATAGATTCATGAGAAGGTTTGAGGAGATAGTTATACTTGGAAATAATTCTTACATGTTAATTGTTGTGAGTTTCTAGGTTAGATATTTTTAGTTAATCAAATCCACTTCTATCGAATCTAGTCGGTGAATTATTCCTATATATGTAACCATTGTCAGGTCAATAAAAACATAGAGAGATTTGTGTTTGGTGTGTAACTATGTTTGTTCTCTCATTTTTTAAGTTGGTATCAGAGCAGGTTCAAGCCTAACTCTCTCAAGAGAGGGGTTGTGATATTGACAATTCTGCATACAAACACCCACAGTCCACAACTAGGTTTGTGATTTCCTGCTCCAAACAACCCACTCTTGTTCCCAACATGTTGTTGTCCTTTTCCATGGTTCGTATTGTTCTCCCTGTGTTGTTTTGTGTTCCTTCCAATCATCCTGCTCCCTTCTTCCTTCATCATCGACTCTTTTCTCCCACCGACGCCCTCATGCGGCCCTAGCGTGTTGATCACATAACATAACCCCCGGGGTATGACAGAGGGGGTATGGGCTTGTCCTCTACTCAAGAAGCCCATACTCTACCTCCTTGCCTGCCATGTAGGTCATTAAAACTCAGTTAGAGGGATAGTGGTCGTTAATGCACCACCTTGACTTACTAAGTTCCCAAGAAACTCCTCCTTAAAACTCTGAATCCATGTCTACTCCTCTCAACCAATCATTGTGTTTACATTGCCACAATTTATTACGTGAATTAATTCATAAGGATGATTACAAAAATGGTTGTTACAATTGGTCATGTAAAGTATTGAGAAGTCAAAAAATTTAGCAAGTTTTGGAGAAAATCAAAGTAAAGATGTAGTCAAGAGTGATTGGGGGCACAAGAAAGTTAAAGTCATGATTTTTTCATTCAAAGTGTCATAAATTTGAATCTATGTTGGAACTTGTCATTCTAACATTAAAAATTGCAAAATGTTGTAGGGTGCATGTTCGGTGGTACCCGACACACAGTTGAAAATCAAAAGTCGAGTTTGGGTTGTGTCAAATCATGTCATTAGTGCGTCAATTAAGTTTTCAATCTAGTGTCATCAGTGTCTTGTTGGGTGGAGAAGTCTCTCCTACAAGAAACAATTTATGCGGGTACTGTGAAAGATTTAGAAGAAAAAAAAGACTCCATTTAGATGAAAAAGATGAAGAAGAAAGATGAAGTTGAAGAGAGAATAAGAATGATAAAGATATTGACTCTATGACAAAGCATGTGATAGAAGAAATAAGAAGAAGAAAACTCCATGAATAAAGTAGACAAATGAAGGATAGTGAAGAAGTAAACTTCATGAAAGGAGGCAAGCAAGAAAGATGAAAGCAAAATGCAGAAAGAAGTTGATGCAAGATGATGAAATAGAGAATGGGCCCCTAGACTTGAGAAGGGAAAAGGTATGAAGCATAATACAAGAATGGAAAATCAGGGACAATGGAAGAAAGTTGATGTAATAGAAATGAAGTCGTAGAAGTATTCATCAAAGAAGAAGTGAAAGAATGAAGCAATAGAAGAGAAGCAACTAGAAAGGAAGATGAGAGTGGCAAAAGAAGAAGGAAAACGAGAATGAAGATACGGGTAGAAAAACATGAAGCAAGGTAAATAAGAATATTTTTGTTTAGAATTGAACAGAAAATGTAGCAAATCCATGAAAACAACATCTCTAAAAACGTTGAATGGTCCCTAATGTATTTGATGTCGAAATAAAAAGTTTGTATTAAAAGGAAAAGGCTAGATAGGCCTGATTAGAAATGAATGTACTCAATGTAATGTTTGATCAGGCGAGTATACCCCCATTGAAGAGGCAACAATATTGAATAACCACTTGTCATGAAGAAAGAAGATGTGTTGAATAACCACTTGTGATTATTGTGAGAAAACAAGGCTTGTGGTGGTGAGAAGAAACTACTTGATGTGATGTGGTGAGAAAGAGCCTCTTGAGGTTTATATGGTTGTAGATAATCAAAGAAAACTCAAGGTAAGGTTACAAGTAATCCAAAAAACCTAGGTTGATGATGATGTTAATGATTTAGGGAGAGGTCAATGTACATATATAGAGATATGTTGTTGAACCATGTATGAGAAAAGGTTTCCTAGAGAACTAATGGATACAATGGTTGGCGACCCATGTATTCCAATGGATGCTAACTTTTTTATATGGACTTTAAAAAACAAATTATTTATGTTTTTGCATGTACAGGATGAAAGTTGTACATAAATGAAGATGAAAAAGGACCATAGAAGAGGTCAAAAGATTGAAGATGAAAATGGGACCAGTTTAGACAGGTGAAGGCAGAGAATTCACAAGTACTCATTAAGGGGGAGTATGATGGAATAGATCCTACTTGTGAATAATATTTAATATCTATGTACTGAAGTAGACCAAGCATAGAAGTCTATGTATGGTTGAGAGATTGAGAAGAATGAGTAAAAATAGGGATGGAGATTTAGTGAGAGATTCATGAGAATATATGAGGAGATAATTATACTTAGAATCAATGCTTATAGGTGTGTTACAGGTTGTTAATTGTTGTGAGTTTTTAGGTTAGCTAATTTTAATTAGTCAAATCCACTTCCATTGAATCTAGTCAGTTATCTATCCCTATATATGCAACCATTTTCAAATTAATAAAAACATAGTGAGATTTGTGTTTGGTGTGTAGCTATATTTGTTCTCTCATATTTTATGTTGGTATCGGAGCAGATTCAACCCTGACGCTCTTAAGAGAGGGGTTGTGATCATGCCAATCCTACAATTTTAAATCCTTGCACATAGGTTAGAGTGTGAGAGTGTTTAGTTTCCCGATGATTGATTGTTAGAGTATTGAATTTGATTGTTTTGTTGGGTGTGATTGTGATGAGTTGGAGTACAAAATCATTATCCAAGAGTATTGCACATGTGTTGCTCATAAATTTTGCAAAGTTGTTGTTAAAGGAACACAGTGATCTGGGAATTGAAGAAATTCCATCAAATTTGCGGATTTATGCATTCCCAACCTTTTCATTTGTGGTCCAATTGAATTTTATGATAAAAAAAATCCCAACTTATGAAATATGAAATACCCATCAAAATTGTTTGTTTTGTATATATTTCAACATCGAGGACTAAGCCCTAAATTAGATCTTTTAGGGATATTTGCAACGAAACTGTGGAAAAGTCTTTCTTTCTGATTTGAACTCGAGACCTTCAAGATGATGCACATGACATTTTACTAGGGGAGACATGAAACATTATTGTTAGATGGTTGGAATACTCAATCATCGCTTGGTTGCTCGCTTACCCTTGTTGTATTTCTTTTTTCTCTATTTCATGAGTATATTATCAATATCTAGTCTCATTTGAAGGGGGTTTCAAGTGGTAAAAATTCCTTGGGCCTTCATGTTAGTCTAATTGGAAGAAACCCTAGAGAACTTGGATTTAGGGCCATAGAATCGGCTGCTTTTGGTCTGAATGCAGGGTTAGGATATTTGCTCGTGTTGACAGCGATGTCTTTGTTCTTCATAAGCCATGGGGCAGTTAAGAAGAAAACATTGAAAGTCTGTGTGAGTGTTCTTGAACTTCATGATCATTGTATATTGTTGTTTTCTTTGGATGTTGTTAGTTGTCGATAATTGTGTGGTGTGCAAAGCTCATTTTTTTTTGTAATGAATTATGAAGAACCAAGATTGTAGAACTGTTGAAAATAGCAACAAGAAATGTTAAAAACAGAATCCAAAAATTCCAATTTAATTTTTCCTTGAATTAAATTGTGAATTAAAATCGAATTCTATTCTGGTAGCAACTTGTAAATAGTTAATTAAGTTTAATTAACTTAATTAGCTTAGGAATTTTGAGTTGGAAGTCTTTATGTAGTCATCTATATGTTCTCCCTAAGTTTTAGGGTTCCAATATGAGTTTAATTGTGAGTTTTAATTAGATAACTCAGTTTACTGAGTTAAGTTCAGTTAAATTAGTTCCAAATTGTTTGAGGAACTAATAGTGAGTTACCAGTCAATTGGTGCACTAATGCATTAACTAGTGCTACTCCAGTTAACTTGAGATTCCCTCATCAGAAACTCATGCGTGTCGATTCTGAGAAAGACCAAGTTAAGACTAGAGTGCAAGGACATTGTATTATCAGTTGTATGATTTACTGAGTTGTATAAATCATGCATGCAATCAAGAACTGAAGCTAGAAGGGATTGCATAGTTTTGGATGCACTGGATTCCCATTAATATGGGTTATTCATCCATAGGAATTGCGCAAGGAAATAGGGGCTTGGAGAGCAGCAGAAGAGGCTAAGGTTTGGCTTGAGCTTGCTTGTGAGTTGGGAGATTGATCATACTAAGTGTTGGGATTGTTCTTGTGAGAACAAGCATTGTATTATTATCTTAGATTTCTAATTAATGAAATATAGATATTAGGGGTTTTGAGTTGTGGCTTTCCTCGGGAAAACTTATTGTGTTATGCGCCATTGATTTGTCTTCCTCTTGCTATTATTGTTTTCATCGATCTATTAGCTTTCGCTAGTTGAAAGTAGAAGTAGATTCTTGTCCTATGCTTTAGTAAATTGCATGAGCTTTTGAATCTACAATATTTTCTACAAGAACATAGTGGCACAATTCAAATTGGTGGTTCTTGATGCATATTATGGCACAAGAACGCATCACTAATTTGATTATGTTTATGGTTTATTATAAGTTGGTGACGTCTTGTGTAGCCAGGAACATCAGCTTATAGGTTATTTTATTTGTGTATTTAAGAGGTCACCTTGTATGATTGGCTTTTGAATACATTCAGTATTGAGACTGCCTTCCTAGATAATTGGTGAATACAGTGGAAGGTCGTGTATTCAACAGATGGAGGTATATCCATAGAATGATTCATTTACTTGATTGTTTTTCTTGTTGAAGCCCCGTCGATTCGAGTATGTCAATGGTGTTCATAAACGATTTCATCTTAAATGGGTCAAGTGGTAAGCTCGAATTTGTGGTGGAGAAAGAGCATAGTCTGTGGATGCCAAAGTGGGGGAAAGTGTTAATGATGAAAGAACTACATAGACACCAGTGTTGTAATTTCAGTATTGTAATTTTTAATTTTAATATTTGTAATGCAAACATTAAGGGTGGGACTTAGAATTAATGCTTACAAGTGTGTTACAGGTTGTTAATTGTTATGAGTTTATAGGTTAGCTATTTTTAGTTAATCAAATCCACTTCTATTGGATCTAGTTGGTGATACATTTTTATATATGTAACCATTGTCAGATTAATAAAAATATATTGAGATTTGTGTTTGGTGCGTAACTATTTTTCCCTTTCATTTTTTAAGTGTTATGGTGTTAGTTTGAACAATTTTGTCCAATATAATGCATTTGTTATGGTCACCATCAATATATATTGTGACCGTCTTGTACAATAGAATTACACACAGAATATGGTTTTACGATATATTTCCCCCTTTGGAGCTCTCTTGGTTACATTTCTTTGTGTCCCTTGCTTCATGAATGGCTATTATAGCCAACAATAATAAATTGATTCAATTCAATCCGTTATATTACACTTTTGTTTTTATTAATAAAATAAAAAACATTTTTTTTCAAAAAAATAATCATAACGTGCATATCACATTAAAATACTATTAAATAATAGTTTTTTATATTCATAACTATGATATTTTTAGAGCATCTAATTAATAAATATATACAAAGTTAATAAATTTAACTAAACTATTTTATTTTTTATAAATGGAATGGATAACATTTATATTATAAAACTTGGATACATGGCCAAAACCATTTACATGCTTCAGAGATTTCAAAAGCTTGCAGTTTTGAGATTAAACACAAAGGCTCAATCCAAACCCTCAAACAAGTTCCTCATGACACACAAAAAAAATCCAGTCCCTTTCCAACTAATTTTTTTCCAAAAAACCCCCAATATCCAGACACGTTTACATTCCATTTTTCACTATTTTTTATTTGATTTAGTATGACTTCTTGTTTTCCTTTCTTCCCAATGTGTGTCCAACCCGTATTTTTCTGTAAATTCCGACAGGTCATTCTTTGGCAAGTGCACATTGCTATTCTTGAAATCTTTCTCATCCACTTGATCTACCCAAGAAGTTGTCGTTTCAACGTTATTCCTTGTGGTTTTTAGAGGGGATCTGTTTTACATGAGGGTTTGTTGCTTTTCCACTTTCGATGCATCCAAAGAATCCTTACTGGCATCCAAAGGGTCCTCATTGGCACGCGTCATTTATTGCTTGGATTCTATTGCCGCATATGCATTTTCTTTAGTCGTACTTCCTTTCTTCTTGTCTTCTAGTTCTTTCTTATCCTGAAGCTCTTCCTCTTTGTATATCGTATAGTGATCACTGATATGAAAATTTTTTTTAACAAAAACGTTTTTATATTAATCACCAAAAATTAACAAAAATACATAAAAACTTAAAAGTGAACTAGTACAAAATGTTCACATAAAATATAGTTATGTGCTCCTTTGCGAATGATTCAGATAGTTCAAGTACTCGCGGACTCCAGATCCCAGAACGTTCGAGCAGAGTAATAATGATTCAAAACCTTCCTGGCGCTCGACCGGAGTAACAATAATTCAAAACCCTTCCTGACGCCTCGGAGGATTTCTTTAAGATTTGTTGGAGGGGTCGGTGGTCATTGGATAATGCAAGGCCGATGCAGAAACCGTTGGAACGCTGGAAGCTGTGTTTCTGTAATATGATCGGTTGGAGGGCACGGTGGGCATAGGATTATGATGCTGCAAGGCCGATGCCGAAACTGCAGGAATGAGCCTTTCTGTGGCCGAAGAAAGAGCAGTAGTAGAAGCAGGTTGTTGCAATGAAACATTAGGGAGTAACATTGCTAGACTCTGTTGGATACAAGGCAGCGAAGAGAGACCCAGATTCTCATAGGATTGTTGCACAGAGTCTTCCTCTTTAAGCCCTGCTCTGAATGAATTTGTTGAGGTTCTTGGAAGTGAGGCCATTACTTGATCATCTCTGTTAAGGTTAAGAATTAAATTTCAGAGATGCCTGCATTCGTTTTCTACCACTGCCAACTGTTGCTTTAATGACAACAAAGATACTTTGATTTTTGCTACTTGTGCTGTGTAATGATTCTCAGAATCATGTATTTGTAAAAGCAAGATTGAGGAGAGAGGCCCTATTGCAATGGAGCTTGTCGTGTCTTTACAGAACTCTGCAATCTCTTGCAAAACCTCTGAATCCATATGATGACTTGTAGAGAAATTGCCCTTTGTGAAGAAAATATGTGCCCTGTCTACAAAAACCACCAAAAGTCTCGCCTCCAGAGAGCCCTAAAAATAAAATCTCCTACGTGTCTGAGTTTTCATTCAAAATTCCGAATACATCAATCGACAATCCAATTCAGTGAATGTATGGCCCAAGAATCCACAAACTAATCTAGCTTGTTGCTTCTGCACCCAGCAAGGACCTGAAATAGACTAGTGCTCTTCTATGGAGGCAATTCCTCAGCCAGGTCCCTGTCACCCATTGTTTAGAGTTGTTGGAAAATACTTCAAAAAAGCAACCAACCATGATGAAGTTGAGCATATTCTGTGATGAGGCCAATGAATGCAGATCTGCCTGTTGTAGCTTGGTTAAGGCAGAGGATGAAGCGAGTAGGGTCCTCCATTGAGACTAAAGTTTCCTTGAGGCAGCAGACAGCCTTTGTTTGCCAAAGAGTCAGCTTGCTTGTTTAAATCCTGCAGAATGTGGTAAGAGTCAACTCTGTCAAAATCTTTCAAAGTGTTTTGGATTCGCTACAGAGTTTTGTTTAATGCAGGATTACAAAAATGATCTTCGGAGTTTAAAAGTTTAATCAGAAGCTCCGAGTCTCCAAAAATTTGAATTATTTTATAACCTAGCTCCTTTGCAATCTGGCAAGCTTTTAAGAGACTGTAACTCTCTGCTTGGTTGTTCGAGCTAGTGCCTAGGCCCCAACTGAAGCCGGTTTCACTCAATCTGTCTGGGGAAAGAATCAAACCCCTTGCACCTGCAGTTCTTGGGTTCCCCTTGGACACTCCATCAAAGAATATCATGGCTTTTGAGGTCCCCTACCACCACGTGTGAAAGTCACCTTCAGTGAGTCACAAGCGCCAAGTAGGAGCATTCAACGGTTTGCTGACTGAATCGTTCCTCTCTCCTGTCGAGCAGGATCCCAGCCACGTAGAAGCTTTTGAAGGTAAAGAGGAGGAGGGAGCAGATTTACCTGCAGTTTCCAGTAAGAGGGCTTTCACTTTGGCTGCCACTACCACTGAATTCGGAAGCTTGTTGTTGAAAACGCAGTCGTTTCTAGCCAACCACACTTTCCACCAAAGGCATTTTGGAATAGCTTGCCAGATGTTGTTCCAGACTGTGTTTTTGGCTTTTTTCTCTGGATTTTGGTCTGCCCAGGAGATGTAAAGAGAAATGACAGATGTTTGGGAGGGGGAGGGAGCACTAAGGCCAAAGGACTAGATTCTAGACTGCTTATGTGAAATCGCAGTCAACCAATAAGTGATCAGAGGTTTCAACAACAGAGTTGCATAAGCAGCATCTAAAGGGGTCGTGGAACCCTCTTTTATTCAGATTTTCACTTGTTAGTGCCTTTTTATGCATGAGTAACCATGTGAAGAAATTCACCTTTCGTAGGCTAAAGGGGGACCAAATTGATTTCCAGAGCATTGGTGTTAGTGAAGGGGCATGAGTAGATTGTAAAGAGGAGAATCCTTGAGCTGCTATGTAAATTCCTGTTCTTCCCCACCCCCATTTGTCCTTGGATGAGCGGTGTACAGGGGCGAGGCCAGAGAGAGCTGTATACAACAAGTTTTTTTGAGTGTGGAGAGGTTCTGGGACCCCTGGAAAAGTCCATCCTACCCAATTCCCTTTGTTGTCCCAAGAGCAAATGTCTGCAAGCCGGAGGAGACCTTTGTTCACTAGCCAGATCTTTATCTCGTTGTAGGAATTTAGGGAGGCCAAAGGGGCATTCCCTTGAATATTATCCTCCCATAGTAAGGTTCTCATACCATTGCCCAGGATTCTATATAAATGTTGTTGTAAGTGGTCGATGCATCTTTTGCTTAAATTCCAAATTGTTGTTCATGTTGGAGTAGATGTTGTTGTGAGGTTTCTCAAGGAGCCTCCCTTTAGGTATTTCATCCAAAGAATCTTGCTGATAGGATGTTTTTTGTCTACATACAGCTGCCATATGATTTTTCCACCAAGAGCCAAATTTTCCAGGCCTGGATCCCGAATCTGTAACCCGCCTTCTTGGAGTGGTCTTTTAAGGATATCCCATCTTACTAGATGTAACTTGCTCTGGTTGCCCTTACCCCCGTTCCATAGAAAGTCCTGAAGGAGCTTGGAGATCTGATCCGTGATAGACTTGGGCGCTAGCAGGAGGGAAGACTAGAAGATGGGGAGGGCGGAGAGGACTGCCTTTATCAAAACCAGCTTCCCAGCCTTTGTTAGCCAATGGCCTCCCCAATATGGTATTTTTGCTTTTATCTTGCTAATTACTTCGATCCAGAGGGAAGGAGGGCTTGGTCCCAAGGTTAAGGGAAGGCCTAGGTATTTGATCTTTTCCCATTTGTCATACCCAAGGAATCCCAAGGAGCAAGCTATTCGAAGGATAGCTGGATGGTCTACATTCCAACCGTAGACAACACTTTTTCTTTTGTTGATCAAGGCTCCTGAAATTAAGCAAAAGTGTTGAAGAATTTCATTGAAAGCCCTTGCTATCTTAATCGAGGCCCCTCCTAGGAGGAGAGAGTCATCCGCAAAGAGGGCATGATTTATAGGATCCACACCTCTTGCTCCCTTAATGCCTGGGATAGAGCCTATTTCCTTTTCAACTGTTAGCTTTCTGCTTAGGGATTCTGCCAACAGGATATAAAGAAAAGGTGACAAAGGGCACCCTTGGCGGAGCCCTCTTGTAGCTTGGAAGAAATTAGCAGGTCTGCCATTGACAAGGGGCGCTATCCAAGGTCTATATGTGCAAGCTTTTATCAAGTTGACAAACTCAACACTAAAACCAAAAGAGAGAAGGATTTTATAGAGGAATGAGAGTTTAACTCGGTCAAAAGCATTTGACATATCCAACTTGATGAGCATGCCTTTTTCCTTCCGAATGTGACTAGAGTGGAGGGCCTCTTGCACTTAGATCACATTGTCTATGAGGTGCCTTCCTTTGACAAAACCGCCCTAAAGAGGGGAGATCAGATTCCCTAACAAAGGCTTGAGTCTATTGGCTAAGAGTTTGGTGAGAATCTTGTATGAGGCATTGTGGAGTGAGATAGGTCGGAACCTATCAAAGTCTCTGGGTTAACTTCTTTCGAGATTAAAGCAAGGAAGGTGGAGTTGGTACACCCTCCCACTTTGGCTTTCTTTTGGAAGGCTTTTATCATTTGGAGAAGATCAAGTTTTATAACATTCCAGCAAACTCTGTAAAAAAGGATGGAGAAGCCATCCGACCCAGGGGCTTTATCCGGCTCCATTGGCCATATGACTTCCACTATCTCTTTTTCAGTAAAAGGCTTCAATAACCCAACGTTTAAATCTGTAGTGACAAGTGAAGGGATGTTTGACAAAAAATAAACAGCCAAATCATCATCAGAAGAACCATCCTCCTGAAACAATTGCTGAAAATGAGATGTGGCAGCCTGTTTTAAAAGAGGTTGTCCTTTGATGACTTCCCCCTCCCTGGTGGATATTTCCGAGATGTGATTCTGAGAGAGACGAGCTCTGCATTGTCTGTGAAAGAATGAAGTGTTTCTATCTCCAGCTTGCAGCTAGAGGCTGCGAGACTTGAGGCACCAATACTCCTCTTCCTGGCGAAAGGAGAGAAAAGAGTTGAGCTGGGCATTCTGTTCGATGAGCAGCTAAGCTTTGGTGGTTTCAGTTTCTTCCATGCCTAACTGAATCTCGGCTAAAGTCTGCACTGTCTTTTGTCTATTGCTTGTTGGAGTGGAGAGGGGTTTTTTTGCCCAACTTTTTAAGGCATACTTAGTGTACTTAAGTTTCTGCTCCCACACAAAGCTGGGGGATCCTTCAACTGGTTGCAACCAAGCTTGAGCCACTATGTCCATAAAGCCCTCTCTCGCTACCCAAAGAGGACTGAATCTAAATGGAATAGGGCCTAAGTCTTCCTCTTTTTCTAGCAGCAGCGAGATGGGGTTATGGTCAGATGTTATCTTGGGCAAAATTTTTGAAGAGATTAAATGCTTCCCCTCCATCAAAGAACTTTGAACTAGAAACTGGTCTAGATGAGCAGCAATGTTGGCATTACCAACTCTATTGTTGGTCCAGGTATAACGACCTTTCTTAGGTTTGTAGTCAAGGAGGTCCCAAGCAAGAATCAGAGACTCCACCGAATCATGGAAGGGATCTTTACCCCAAACTCCACCTTTTTTCTCTTTCGGATCTAAAGTGATGTTAAGATCCCCCGCCAGTATGATGTTTAGGGGAGTGTAGATTTATAGGAAGTTTGAGAGAGAATTCCAACAGTCCTTCTTTTCCAGGAAATTGACTGGGACATAAAGATTGAAAAGAGCCAAAGAAGTCTTACTCGGAAGATGTTGAAGTTCTTGTAATATCCAGTGCTCGGTTGCAAAGGAGCTTTCGAGCTGAAACATATCCTCTGACCATAAGGTTGCAAGAGACCCTGAAGTACCTCGGGCGCTGACCGCTTTTCTTGAGTTCTTATTCCACTTGTTTCGACTTAAGGATAGAAGAGCATCCTCTTCTATCTTTGTCTCTTGGAGCAGGAGGATATATGAGGGTTCCATTCTTGATAGATCTTTTACTACTTCAGCTTTCAATGGGTTCCCCAAACCCCTACAATTCCCAGAGACAATCTGCATTATTTACCAGGGAAGGAAGGAGTAGGCCCTCCATTTGTGGGTCGAGCCCTTGTGTTTTTGCCTAATGACATTTTGATTGTAGACTAACTACCCTGCATATTTAATCTCTCCGCCTCTTCTTCTATGATCTCCTTATAAGACTTCCTTCCTTTCTTTTTGGTGGATCGCTCAAAAGAGTCTTCTTCAGAAGAACCAGAGTTGTCTATCAGCTTTTTCTTTTTTATCATTTCTGCATAAGAGAGTGGGGATATGGCGCTTGCTGGAGAGCCATGGGTTTCCTGTGGGGTTGCGTCTACACAAGGGATTTCTGAAGTGGCTACTCCAGTTTGTTCCTGAGATCCTAAGTTTGTTTCTGCATCTGTTATTTGTTCAATATGTTGGTACACCTCTCCCTCTTCAAGATCTGGTTGGTTATTGTTGACACCTAATCCTTGTGATTGGATGAATTTATGTAAATAAATAAATTAGAAATATCAACAGTCATCGAGAGATAAACTGAACAATCTCTCCCTCATGTATATAATGAAGACCTACCTTGTGGAATAATATACGAATCAGTTTTTGCTTTGTGGAGTTACTGCCTGGCCTGACATGGTATCAGAGCCAACTCCTTTTTTTAGCTTTTATGTCCTTTGTAACTCCCTATTCTGCTCCTTTGCTCTCCATTTAAAAGCCTGCTCCATACAATGCGTTGCTCCATTCAAAAGCGTTGTCCATACTGCCATTTTCCCTGTCTAATGTTTGTCCCAATTGCTATTTGTGTAGCGTGAATGACCTGCTCCACGCAGTAGCCTAAACCGTTATCAGCACGAAATGACCTGCTTCACGCAGTAGCCTGAACGTTTGACCTGCTATCGTTTCTTTTGCCTGAGAAGACTCACGAGAGCCTGGAGCTCCAAGTCCATAACCACAAGTTCATTTTTGTATTTGTTCAAAGATTTTTTTCTTATCATGAAGCTGGCGTTTCAGGTGTCGATTGTGTTGATTAGCTTCAGTATCTGCTCGCGTGGATTTCAACTCGCTGTCCAAAATAACTTCTAGAGAAGTCTGATTAAGCTTCTGTGATAGCAAAGCTTCTTTGCAGACATCTCTCATCCTGTATTCCTCCTTGTCTCCGCCTTCAAAATCATCTGCGTCTTGGGCTGCAACTCTCCACCTCCGCCATCCGAATGAGCTTGTCATTGTGTTTTTGGTCTACCGGTTCTTGTCTGAGGGGTGAAAGAGGGATACCCAAGTTGTGTTACGATTGCCTGTTGGTTCTTGTCTGAGGAATGGAAGAGGGATACCCAAGTCGTGTTACCACTGCGCCATGCGAAACTGTGCTGCTAGAGTTGACATTGATAGACCTTCGCCACAGTTTGATTTCACTTGGGTGATCTCCATTGAATAACTGGCTACCATCAATGCCAACATACGCCTGATATGCTCCTGCAGAAACTGCCTGCGAATTTAATTTAAGCACACCTGCGTGCTTCATTGTGTGGTAACGTGTGCTTCACGTACATCATATTTTTTGGTTCCATTATATGTGAGCTTTAATGGGCATATATTACATTATAAAATTACCATTGGAGAATTTAATACATTGGATCATGCATGTAATATGTTGAAGGAATTAGTATGTTAACACATTGGACGCATTTGGAGAAAATATGTTGCATAAACATGTAGCGTGAGGTATTGGCGTACATATTGGTATATGAGGAAGAGATTTGAAATCTTTTGAGAATGCCTAGCTGATTTATGTTTTATATTTTCATTAAAGACAAAGACGGTACATGGAGAGAATGCCCTTTTGAAAAAAAAAAAAACAGAAGTATTTTTCTCTCAGCAGAAGTATTTTTACAGTACACACATTTTTGCCAGCAGAAGTATTTTTTTGTTACAGTATGCATTCAAGAGGAAGAGGAAGATATTTCAGAGGCAAGGGGGGCAGACATTCTCAAGGAGAAAAGGTATATTTGCACTGCATTCGCTGCAAAAGAAATGGATCACATGATGCCTATACATGCAAGCTACCATGGGACAAATTAAGCAGCAAAGAAACCAACAGAAAGGTAAAACTGATGATACAGACAAAGGTAAAGCACCTGAATCCGCTCACTATGTTGTGGCACAATGTAACATTGGAGTAAATGAAGATTTATTTAATGCTTCACTTGCTTCTTGGAAAAATGATTGGTTGCTTGATTCAGGAGCAACCTACCACATGACTCATAGAAAAGATTTTTTTGAAGATTTCACTGACAATGTTGATGGAGCAGTATACTTTGCAGACCAATCAAAAATCAAGCCATCAGGGCTTGGCACAATCAGGCTTAAACTGCCTGGTCTTCTAGACTTTCTTGTGCATCATGTTCTATATCTCCCACAGCTCAAGAGAAACTTGTTGTCCTTGGTCCACATCCGCCAGCAAGGTCACTCCATTCATATGTTTGATGGCAAGCTTGAGGTAAGAAAAGCATCTAACCACTCACTAGTCATAGAAGAAGAAAGGCTTCTCAAGCTGCAAGGAACCTCTGCTCGTGCACAACATTTATCATACAATTCTCATCATGAAGAAGGTACACTTCCATCAAGTTTATTATGGCATGCTAGATTTGGACATTTGAACTATGACAGTCTCCGCTTATTGAAGAAAAATGGTGTTGCTGGTTTACCTACAATTCCTAGGAAACTTAAACAATGTGATGCTTGCATTCTAGGAAAGCATAGCAAACAGTCTTTTCATGATTCGCATTCATGAGCGCATAGAAAACTTGAACTCATTCATTCAGATTTATGTGGTCCAATGCCTCTTCCTTCTGAAAATGGAAATAAATATATCATGACATTTATTGACGACTACACCAGAATGTGTTGGGTTTATTTACTGAAGAACAAATCTGATGTTTTTCAAACATTCAAGAATTTTCATAAAAGGATTGAAAATGATGCACAATCTCATATTGGGTCTATTCACAATGATAATGGAAAAGAATACACATCAAATGAATTTGAAAACTATCTTCGCCAACATGGGATCAAACATCAAACAACTGTGCCTTATAATCCCCAACGGAATGGTGTAGCTGAAAGAATGAATAAGACAATCTTCAATATGGTATGATCCATGCTCTTCTTCAAAAATGTAAAGATAATGTTTTAGGCTAATGCTGTTCTATGTGCTGCATATATAAAGAATAGATGTCCATTTAATGCTATAAGAAACAAGACTCCATATGAAATGTGGTATGGACATGTTCCTTCGGTAAAGCATCTCAAGGTCTTTGGTTCCACCTGTTATGCCTGGATACCAAAGTCACGTAGAAACAAACTTGGTGCTAGAAGTCGTAAGTGTATCTTCCTGGGGTATTCAAACACCTCCAAAGCATACCGCCTCTATGATGAAGTAAATAAGAAGTTTTTTGTATCTAGAGATGTAATTTTCCTTGAATCATCCAAAACTAACAATGTTGTTGAGCGGCAACTTGATCGCTTGGATAGATTCGCAAAAGCAAAATCATTTCAAGAATTTGATAATCAGATTCCACATCTTGAAGGGGGGATTCCTATACTAGATCAACATGTGGAATCTTCTTCTGAAGAACACTCTCCCCCGCATGAAACTCCAACAACGGATGATGCTTTAAGTGATGTAATTGATAGAATTGAGAGACTCAATCTTGATTCAGTCCCAACTCAATCAACGGAGCAGCCTGAACCATCTGAGAAAGGTCCCCCAAACTGGCTGACAAAGACACTTGAAAGTGTTCATCCTGATGAAGTTAGAAAGACAGGAACCAGAAATTCAAACCGGCAAAATGGAGGTGATGTAGATGACTCTAATTCACCTGTTGATATGGATGTTTCTTATGATTGTGAATTGAACTTGTCTACAGATTTTGAACCAACTTCCTTCAAAGAAGATGCTTCTCATGATGAATGGAAAGAAGCGATGCAAAAGGAGTATGATGCCCTCATAAAGAACGACACTTGGAAGATGGTTGATCCTCCATTAGGAACCAAACCAATTGGCTGCAAGTGGGTCTACAAGAACAAGTATAAAGCTGATGGCTCACTTGACAAGCACAAAGCTAGGCTTGTGGCAAAAGGTTTTGCATAGAAGGAAGGGGTTGATTATGAGGAGAATTTTTCCCCCACAGCAAAATGGGCTACCATCCGGACACTCTTTGTACTAACAGCTCAGAACGGTTGGAAAGTCCATCAAATGGATGTAAAAACTGCTTTCTTGAATGGAGATCTAAAAGAGAATGTTTTTATGTCCCAGCCTGAAGGATTTGCTGTGAAAGGACATGAACATAAAGTATGCAAACTTGTGAAGTCCCTGTATGGCCTCAAACAAGCATCGTGAGCCTGGTATGAAGAACTAACTGAGCATCTTCTGAAACTCAATTTCAAACATTTTGATCTTGATGATGCAACTTTATTTGTCAAGAAAGCTAGCAAAACAGTTGTATATCTTGTGGTATATGTAGATGATCTTTTGATGACAGGGAATAATGAAAGCTACATTGCATCCATAAAGAAGGAATTGGGGAAAAGTTTTGAAATGATTGATTTGGGCTATGTTCATTACTATCTTGGCATTGAAGTAACCCAACATCCAAAGTCCATATTTCTTTCTCAAAAGAAATACATTGGAGATCAGTTGAATAGGTTTGGCATGACAGAGTGCAATCCTATTACTACTCCAATTGAACAAAACTTAAAGCTCACATCTATTGAAGGAAAAGAATTTCAGGATGCAACAAAGTATAGACAGCTTGTAGGAAGTCTCAACTAACTAACTACTACCAGACCAGACATTTTGTTTGCTGTTGGAATCCTCTCTAGGTTTATGCAAAAGCCTTGTCAGGGACATTGGTCTGCTGCAAAAAGAGTTCTAAGGTACTTGAAGGGAACTCAAGACTTTGGAATCAAGTATACACAGGTGGACGACTTCAGCTTGATTGGATACTCTGATTCAGACTTCGATAGAGACAAAGAAACTAGGGTATCAACTTCATGATATGCTATGAGTCTTGGATCAGGAGCTGTCTCCTGGAGATCACGCAAACAATCAGTTCCAACGGATTCCACAACAGAAGCAGAATACGTGGCAGCAACTAAAGCAACAAAAGAAATTGTGTGGCTTAGGAAAATTCTTGAAAATTTGCAGGTAAAACAAGTACAATCAACTCCACTCATGATTGACAATACCTCTGCAATAAAGTTGGCCAAGAACCCAAAATTCCATGATCAAACGAAGCACATCAATACTAAATATCATCTGATTCGACATCATGTTGAGGCCAAAACAATCCATCTCCGTCATTGTTCCACAAATGAGCAAATTGCAGACATCTTCACCAAAGCACTTGGAAGAGAAAAGCTTGAACGATTCAGAATGATGCTTGGACTCACCAACATCCCTTCAGATTAAGGGGGGGAATGTTGACACCTAATCCTTGTGATTGGGTGAATTTATGTAAATAAATAAATTAGAAATATGAACAGTCATCGGGAGATGAACTGAACAGTCTCTCCCTCATGTATATAATGAAGACCTACCTTGTGGAATAATATACGAATCAGTTTTTGCTTTGTGGAGTTACTGCCTGGCCTGACAATTATGATCTTCTAGAGGTTTTAGAACAGCAAAAGGATTTGTTGAAGCGGTGGCATTTGTTGTGGCTTGAACTTCAGGTAGTCTCTTCTCGGAAGAGGGTCCTCCGGTCTTTGTGTTCCCTCCTTTCCCTTTTGCTCTATTGGTCTACTTGGATGTGGCTGCTTTTCGGGCTTGTGACCACTGCTTGCCCTTCTCTTTTTTAGTTTCTTCCTCAGTTTTCTTCTTGCAGTTTCGAGTGAAATGGCCATACCCGTGACAATGTCCACACTTGAAGGAGAGTTGTTCATAATCAGGTTCCTGTATGTGAGACCAGCCAACTATAGTTAGCTTGATCACATTGGGCAACCCTATCTCCAAGTCGACTTCAACGCATATTCTGGCACACAAATATTGTTCTCTCCTTTCATCCCTATCAATGTATTTGCCTAGTTTGTTCCCGGTGGTTTCCATAGATTCCGAGTTCCAGCAATGAAGAGGGAGGTGGGGTAACCTTACCCAAACAAGAACGACTGAAGGAATATCCTAGGAAGGATCAAAGTCTGGCGTCCATTTATTCAGATAGAGCCCTTGGGGGCCCATGAAATATGGACCGTTTCGGAAAATAAGGTCTCGATCTTTAGCTGAATCGAAGACAAAAACATAATAGCCTCTACCTACCAGATGATTTCAGATTCCTTTAGAGACAAAGGGCCTCCAGTTTCGCTGGACCCATCCATCGATAGCTTTGGGAGAGGGCCAGAGGCCTATAAATTGACCAATGAGCCCGTGTTCTGCTAGGTTTAGCGCAGTCCGGCACGGGCGTTCCGCAGGCAGTTCAACAGAGGGGATGGATTCAGCTTTCTTTACAAACTTCTGCAGATTCGGGTTTGCTTTCCTCTTGCCACAGGAGGCTACCAGACGTTTGAAGGCATCGATCTCAGGAGGGAGAGGAGGGGGAGGACCCCCTCCGGCGTCCATGTGAGCAGAACCCTGTAAGTCGGGGTGCTCGAGTACCACTTCAGAGCACCGTCTTCCTCCAATGATTCAAGCCCTCATCTGATTAGGAATGCAAGGAGTGCTCCAATATTTCTTCAATGGCATTGAATTGTCTAGCGAATGCTAATTGTTTCACAGTAGCTTCGTACACAGCTCGGAGGCGACGGAACCTCGGCTCTCCTCTCAGGGCAAAGATTCTAAGTTTTAACTATCATTGATATGAAATTAAAAACTTGAATATTTCATTAAAAAAAAAATTAATTAATTAATTAATTAATTAATTAGTTAATTAAAAAATTTGCAAGTAAGTTTATGTCTTATGGGAAATGGATCAATTTGCAAAAACACATAAACTTAATGTTTTTTGTTGTTAAGTTTACAGAAATAAACTAGAGAAAAATAGACCATGAAGAACATCACACAAACAATAATTTGATGATGGAGTTCACCCCTCCTGGGCTACGTCTCTGGGTCCAGCTTCCAATGTTGGGCCTTTAAATTTGTAATGCCCTACTTGATCCTATCATGCTAATTTTTATTAGTGTTTAATTAACCTGAAAATATTGACTTATAATTATTAAGAAATATTGGTATATACCTACATTTGTGAAACTGTAATTTTATTTCATCGATATGGCTATTATTATTGTTATTACTCAATTCCCAAGTTGTCTTCTCAAATTTAATTTTGGATAGGATATGGTCTCCTCCAATTTATTTCCAAATTAAATATCCATATCCCTAGGTGTCTTCTCAAATCTACTTTTGAGAAGATATGGTCTTCTCCAATTTATTTCCAAATTAAATATCCATATCCCAAGGTTTCTTCTCAAATATACTTTTGAGAAGATATGGTCTTATCCAATTTATTTCCAAATTAAATATCCATATCCCAAGATGTCTTCTCAAATCTACTTTTGAGAGGATACGGACTTCTCCAATTTAACTCTAAATTAAATATCCATATTTTGTTCTCAAAGTGTCTTCTCAAATCTACTTTGAATAAGATATGGTAAGAAAAGTCAAGGATAATAAAATGAAAGGATGAGGGGGTAGTCATGACATTAATGATAGGTGGTTGAGGTGGATGGGAGGGAGAAACATAAAAGGGGAAGGAGGATGAGAGGAGCGGGGGAGAGATCCTAGGATTTTGTTTTGGGGGAGGAATGTTGAGAAAGATAAGGGAGAGAATGGAGAGATAATGAGAGAATTCAAACTTGGATCTGAAGAGTGTTGGTTTAACCTAGACACACTATAGCTAGTTGGACTTGGGCTCGAAGGGCTAGGGAACCTGTGGAGGTTCTCTGGGCTAGGAAATCATCCCTAGTTGGCTTGGAGGTAAATTCAGTCGGGTAGCCGAGAGGAGTATCCCAATAGAGTCAGGAGCATCTCAACCAAGCTATTAGAACATGTATTCTTCCATTTATTGATTACTTATATAAATTTTTGCAATGAAATTCTTGTTTAATATGTTGTAAATAAATTTTAATTGTATATTGTCATCAAATAAATTTTGAGTTATAAATAAGTTATTTTCCTTCTTATTGTGTTTAAATTAAATAAATTTAGTTTTAGTTAGAGGACCCTAGGATGGATCCTCACAAAATTATATGTTCAAATATGAAACTACATCAGTTTACATAGCTCAAATTGCAAAAATGGCATTGCCATTGTGTCTAGAATGCTAAAAGAAACCCCTATCTAGGCTCTTCTTGAACTCAAAAAGGTTAAAAAATGAACAAGATATGCTTCCTAGAACAAAGCTCTATTATCTGTCTTGCAATTCTGCAAAATTGACTAACCATTCTAATTATTATTCCTTTTCACCAACCATCGAGTGACAAATTCGCTTGGGACCGACTGAATTCCTATCAAAATTGGTGCAAAATGTCGCTTGTTAAATCTCGCCAATATGGCCTTAGCACTGAATATTTAGCCCCTAAGGGCAATTGTATGGCGCATGTAATCCGGAAGTCATTGGTCACGTGGCTGCTTATATGATTGGACTTCAACATATGTTAAGAATCAATGGCGTAGCATGGCGGTAGGTTGTGGTATTGCTCTACAAGAGGTCAAAGGGTCGAACTTCGTCGAGGCCCTTCGACCTTGTTGCAAAATTTTTGACCAATTGTAAAGGACCACGTGGTGCCTTGTGATTGGAGCACTTCAACAACCAAACAACCAATCACAAATTGCCAACTAACCTGTATGATCCCGCCACATGTTACTCTCAGATTGGTCTGTTTGACATCATACACTGCACAATCAACTGATGATGTCATCGTATGGACTACCGAGTCAGCAACCAGTCAACCCTACAAGTTAACTTTTCATTGTTGGGCAAAAACTTTAGAATGCCATAACTTTCTCATACGATGTTGAATTGAGGTGATTCAAGTGTCATTGGAATTAAGACGATGAACACTGTGTTTTGGCACTGGTTTCAAACAATTTTGAGCACTTTGAATTTCGAGCATATTTTTAATCCCTTGGATCACTCCTCCCCATTTTAAGTTTTTGGACCACCAAAAGTTTGTTTTTCACTTAGCAAGTGAGTGTACAACTCCCTAACTTTTATGATCTCAATCGCCCTAGATTTACTTGGATTAGTTCTTGGGGCCCCACACAAAGATACTCCACGTTGCCTCTACCTAAAGTCCTTATCCTCGTGTCAAGAATAATATCTTGTTGTAATTATTCTAAGTGTTCAGGAGAAAAATATTCTATGGATGGAATCTGAACATCCTCTCCTTGATCTTCAATCATAGGAGGCTTATATAATCTCAAGTTTTCCACAATCACAACAACATAAATTTGCATGTATAGTGGAAAATCTAATCGGAAAGCATTATTACCAATCTTCTCCAAGATTTTGAAAGGACCATATCTGATTGGATTGAGCTTTTTACATTCACCTTTAAGTATTCCCTTGTTGATATATAGGCAAAATTGATCTCCCACCTGGATGTTGTGGTCAACATGATGCTTAGCATGTCTCACCTTGTACTTGGCTTGACTATTCTCCAACTGTTCATGTACCATCTGATGCACCACCTAAATCTTTTCAATGAAGCGCTTAGCTTTATCTATCTAAATGTATCCATCCACTGCAACATCTTTCCCAAAGATAAAATCTAAGGGAGTTTTTGGTAAATATCCCAAACATGCTTCGAATGGAGATGTCTGAGTCAAAGAATTCTTGGCTCTATTGTAAGCATGCT
Organism: Pinus tabuliformis; assembly: GCA_031772625.1. Lineage (NCBI taxonomy): Eukaryota > Viridiplantae > Streptophyta > Pinopsida > Pinales > Pinaceae > Pinus > Pinus tabuliformis. The sequence continues at coordinate 530,461,360 of CM062814.1, forward strand.
GGATGTAATGTAAGTGTTCATCCCAAAGCTTAGAATGCTTGTTGCAGTGTCCGTGAAGGTATGTACTATTGTTCTGTTTACCACATCTATCTGGCCATTTGTTTGTGGATGAAATGTTGTGCTCTTCTTCAACTTGGTGTCCATGAGTTCCCATAAGCTTCACCAAAATTTCCCGACAAATTGAGAATCTTGATCAAAAATAATATAAGAGGGCAATCCAAAGTGTACCCATACATTTTGGAAGAACATCTTTGTTGTTTGTTCAGATGTACACACATTTTGTTGAAGTGATCCACAACAACATAAAGATAATCATGACCTTTCTTTGACATAGGTAGTCCTCCAACAAAATCCATGGAAATACTTTCTCAAGGACAAGAAGGAATAGGAAGTGGAGTATACAAACCCAATTTCCTATTGCTAGGTTTGCTAGTAGCACACATGGAACATCCTCTTACATATCTCGAAACAATTTCATTCATGCGAGGCTAATAACAATACCTCTGAATTTGTGCAACTATTTTTCCTACACCAAAGTGACCAATAATAAGAGAAGTGTGGGCTTCCCTTATGAAATTGACTCTTTCACCCTGTGGAACACATAACTTGCCAAGATGATACAACAACTTGTTATGAACATGATAATCTAACTCTTCAACATGATTGCATTGAATCAAAGTTGCATAAACATCTTTAAAATCATCACCTTGAGAATATTATTCAATATAACTTTCATGCATAAATGAGTTATGCTTAAGAATGACAGATGCATTAACAATAGGTCATGACAACATATCAACAACTATGTTGTATATACCTTCCTTGTACCTGATTACCAAATTGAACTGTTGTAGAAATCTCATCCACTTGAAATGTCTAGCTTGTTGTAGCTTGGTTTGTGATTATAAATATTGCAAAGGTAGATGTTTAGTGTGAATAATCGTTTCCTTACCCATCAAACGATGCTTCCATTTCTTCACGCTTTGTACCAAAGCATACAATTCTTTATAATAAGTTGGATAATTAATTAATGCATTGGTAAAGGTTTCAGAATGATAATAAATAAGCTTACCATGCTACATCAAAACTTCTCCCATGACATAATCACTTGCATCGATTTAAATCTCAAATGGTTGCTTAAGATCTTGAAGTGCAAGAACTGGTGTTGTACTGATTTTCTCTTTCAATGTATCAAAGGATTTCTGCTGCTTGTGATCCAGGTGGATATTGGTGGCCACCTGCCTATTCCACCTAGACCTCCAGTCAGTTTCATTTGTTTCCTTGTTTATTTCAGCATTTACTATTTTTAGCAAAATTTTTTGGGCTCTAAACTTCTAGAGCAGTTCTGACCCCCTATACGACGTTTTTTTGAGGTCCACAGTAGCCTAATACTCGTAGAGACCTTTCCAACAAGGTATCGTACGTGGCAAATGGAGATAATATGACCAATTTTACGCCCTTGGGAAGTTGGCAGGCCAACTAAACCCAACGGGGCCCACAAACTCTTGGTGTTCCATCTCCTGGGGTTAGGGTTTTGGTTGTTTAGGGTTTTCCCTTATTGTTCAATAATAAATAGGCCCTTAAGCCTCATTGTAACACAATTCAGAGCCATGTAACCACCACACTTCTTAGAGATAAGCTACCATCGCCCGAGCTAGTTTATTTCCATTATGTTTGTAACAATATTTCGGTATTCTGATATTAATGAAATGAAGTGTTATTTCTACTGCATCTGTGTATTTATGCCTATATCTGTAATTTGTTGCGTTCATGTTTAAGTTCGGATTAGTGGTATCATAGCAGTTCGCTCCTTCTTTGTTTTTTCTTTTCATGTCCCCAACGACGTTAGGGTATAAGGAGTTAGGGATCAATCTGGTTGAACCTTTGCAAGACTAGCATCACAAACCTCGATGACCTCCTATGGCGGAAGAAAATAATGACAAGGGGGTAGGAGATCCTATCAAAATATTGCTCGAGGAAGCCCTCGAGTGACGGAGGAACGCAATGATGGATAACTTTGCCCAGATCCTTCGACGGCTACCAACGGGCGACGTATCTTCATCCAGCAACCACTCTGGAGGTGCCACTCCTTTTAAGGTACAAGTTAACTTTGAAATTCCCATATTTGAGGGCCAAATAAATGCAAACGTTGTAGATAAATGGTTGAATATGTTGGAAGGATATTTTTTAGTTCATGACTTTTCGAATTGGGAAAATATTACTTTTGCACTTCTCAAAGCCACCCCACACATCAAGGACTGGTGGGAAACCTATTGTGAACAAAAAGACGAGAGGGAATCCTCATTATTTTCAACGCACCCACTTGGGATTCTTTCCGAGACGCCATCAATGAACAATATTACCTTGTCAGGAGCTATGAAGATAAATACATAAAGGGGACCACGCTACGGCAGGGAAGGAACCAAGATGTGTCGAAGTTCACAAATGTTTTCCATATCGTCCACACAAAATTGGGTATTAAGGATTCTGAGCGGCATTTGGTACTCAAGTACCGCCACTGCCTGCACAAGTACATCCAGGATGAGATGGAGTTCCTAGACATATCCTCGCTCAGCATGACATACCGATACGATTTCAATATTGAGTAGAAGTTTCAACAGAAAAAGCAAGACTTTAGATCTGCGAATCCGAAGCAATGAAACGGCGCCCCCAAACCACAGAGCAAAGGCCAAATCCAAGGAGGGGTGACACAAAACAACCCACCGAAGCTGTAAGAAAATAACAACACCCCGAATATAAATAAGGACATGGGAAAATGGTGTGAGTTCCATAAGAGGTCCACTCACAGCACAAGTGAGTGTCAGGCCAAGCAGTCACTCGTGGCCATGTTGAAGGCTTCTGAATCAAACGCACATTTCGACTCTAAGTTAGAACTCGAAAAGGGGAATGACAAAGGGAAGTAGATCATTGACGTGAAGCTTAGTGCCACTATGGCCACCACCAAGATCCAGAAGAATGAGCTTGAAGATGCAAAGGAGGGGGAATGCCTCTTCCACTCACAGATGCAGGTGAAGGGTTCTCCACTGCGGTTCTTCGTCGATAGTGGGAGCCAAAAGAATCTCATTTCAGTAGAGGTCGTGAAGCGGCTACGATTACTGACAACAACACATCCACAACCGTACACCATCAGGTGGCTTCATCAAGGACAAGATCTTCCCATCGCCTAGCAGTGTCGCCTTCCTTACAGTATCAAGCCCTTCACGGATGAGGTATTGTGTGATGTTGCTCCTCTTGAAGTTTTTGATGTATTATTAGGACAACCATACTTGTGGAAGCGACATGATGTATATGAGTCTAGACCTCACTTTGTGATTATTAATTTGGGCAATAAGTTGTACAGGATACTGAAGGTAGCCCCGCTTATCGCCATCTCTTTGATCACTGCAAAGCAATGCAGTAAGATCATTTCCTAGACCAGGAAATTTGTTTTCCTTATGATTTTCCCTCAAGGAAAGAAGAAGGTTGTGGCCATGGATTCCAGACAGGGCTCCTCCGCACAACAGTAGCAGATGGATAAGGTCATGGAGGAGTACAAGGACATTTTCGCCTCACCTACAGGGGTACCTCTGCATTTTCAGGTCAAGCACTCCATCGATCTGACCCCGGGCACGTCGCTACCCAATGGATTGATCTATCGATGCTTTGTTCTGGAAAATGATGACATCAAGAGGCAGATTCAGGAGCTATTACAGAACAAGCTCATCACCCTGTTGGAACCCGATTTTATTGGTACAGAAGAAGGACGAGACCTAGAGATTCTGTATCGACTATCGAGCGTTGAACACGATCATTGTCTAGAATAGGTACCCAATCCCATGGATTTACGACCTTCTAGACTAGCTAAAGGTGTAACACCCTCGAGGGTAAATGTGCATATAAACAACATAATAGGAACATAAATATAATAAACATATCAGCCATCAAAACCCATATATACATCAGTACATTTGCACATGAAAATCAAGGGAATGAATTTTTTTCATTAATAAATGCAATGAACCAACCGGTGATGGGACTACCATGCTCCATCCAACCATAGATTGGCTGAGCAAAGTCTCTCTTCAGCAAATCACCCCCGTGCCATATTCCAAGCATGAATGTGGGATCTCAGAGAACACATCAATCAAAACTCATCCAAGGCTTCCATAGGCCATCCACCTCAACCCATCAAACAGTGATTCCACCTCATGGTCGGATATCACCAAAAACCATCATTAGATTGGTCTCCATCCAAGCCTTCCATGGCTTCCAAAGCATTTGTCCAACCAAGGCTTCCAGAACTTGTAACTCAACCCATAGCTTATACATGGTTTCCAGAGCATTTGTCCAACCAAGGCTTCCAGGACTAGTAACTCAACCCACCAAGGGCTTCCAGAGCATTTATCCAACCAGGGCTTCCAGGACTAGTAACTCAACCCAAGTTGTTACAGGGCTTCCATAGCATTTGTTCAACCATGGCTTCCAAGACTAATAACTCATCCCAAGCTAAGGAAACATGAGAACCAACCAAAATAAAGCAATGAAAGTAAACTCACAATCACCATGGCTATCCAGTAAATGGCAAGGCTAGGCAATCCACTATCAATCCCGGCCATACTCCATGCTAATGACAAGTCATAACCAAGAAACCACATGCATGTGACATGCATGCCAAAACTAGTGAAGAAATCATACATGCAACTCGGTACCTGCAAGCAAATTTGATGTAGCTGCTAATGTCGATGCCTTCTTGCTCCAAGAATCCAAGTATACCACACCCTCCAAGAGTGCTCCAAGAAAACTCTAAGTAAATAAGAGCATGAGAGAGAGAGAGAGAATAATGAGAGAGCTCCAAAACTGAACTGACAAAAGGTTCACACTAAAATGGAGAAGCTTGCCAACTAATCCTTAGAAGCTTTTTTATGTATGAGGCCTCTATTTTCTTCATTTTCCACCTCACATGCAACCTATGACCTTTCACCTCCTTTTTCTCATAATTTCCATTATTTTCCTTCATTTTCCTCCTCACATGCAACCTGTGACCTTTCACCTCCTTTTTCTCCTAATTTCCATTATTTTCATAAATAAATGTGCCAAAATACTTTTTTCCCTCTTTAATGCCTTAGACATTGACTTTTCCAAATTCCTTAGCCATAAACAACCAAATGAACACCCACTAGGATGTCCTGCCCACCATTCAGCTTGGAATACGTGTCCCATCATCCGTGGTATTTATATATTTTTACATGGAATTTTCACAAGGGTTGTTACAGAACCCTCCCCCTTGGGGGAACACCGTCCTTGGTGTTCAATGACACCTATAACCAACAAGACTGCTGAAAACAAAACATACTGCCCATGGAGCTTTATAACACAGCTCGTTGCAGTATTTACAATGAAAGACCTACTCAAAATCAAAACCTCATGACAACATGATAACATACCGCATACTGGAGCTTTATAACATAGCTCATTACGGTATTTCCAATAACCACATATACATATATGCACCTTTTATCAACCATAAAATAAAAGAATACAATGCTTGTATCCGTAACAAGGAAATCCATTGGCTCACACCTCCATCCTCAAAGTAATTCCAGGATTCACCTCCTTCTTAGGAAGTCCATAATCCAGTGGAAAGTCAAATTTGCATCCAATGTCCAACGTTATAATCTTGTGCCACTTAACCTCTCAGCGAACAATTACTGACTCATTGTTCTAGGGCGCACTCCCAATGTGCATCTGATTCCATCTGGCAATGTTAATGACGAAAACAAATCCATCCCCGACCTTCCCTTCTCTGCTACACAGTCCCTTGGGAAACTGATCACCCCTTCCATGTAGGCACTCACCTTCCAAGTTTCGCTGGCACCCCCATCCTAGGCAGTCCATCCCTTGGAAAGGCTTCCTCGCATCAGAAGATACAAAAACCAAGGCATATCCTTGCCTTAAAACCATCATACCAGTCATAGCATGCTCATGGAAATCAATGGACACAATTGGGTACTAGTGTCCCACAATGGCCCTGCTTCTGAAGTGCTCTACCAGCATACTGCTGCATTTCTAATTTCTTTCATTGTTGCTGCTAATTCTTGCAGTCGATTTCAACCACCCAACTGGGCATGTTCATGCTTCCTATACCAAGAACATAACTTCCATTAGATTCAAAATAAATTGAAATAACTTCAAATCATACCTCATTGGTAGTTCGTCAATAAGGTACACTTGGAATCATGTTCGCTTCCTATCACGACAAGTCAAACTAACATATTTGACCAAATCAACATGTATAAAAATATCACATCAGGTTAGCTCAAAGCATAACCATCAAAATCATAAATCACATGTAACCATCATAAACCAGAATCATAGATCATAAACCAGAATCATAGATCATAAACCAGAATCATAGATCATAAATCATAATCAAGAATCATAATTCACATGTAATCATCATATACCATAATCATAAGTCACATGCATAATAAAACTGAAATACAATACCGATACCTATTGTTCATCGATCCTTACTTCTGCCTTTGTTCTTTTGTATAGACACCAGATCGGTTGCCTTGCCCAACAAACACCTAGTGCCTTCTCCTCTACTTGGTGCACATATGCATAGTGTGCATCACACACATACAACCACACCTAACACACAATACCATGCAATACATGCACCTACACCTAACGTACAACGCATACACCTACAGCCAGTGTACAACAAAGTGCATCCATCTATACCCGATGTGCAATACCACCCAATACATGTACCTACACAGAGTACAACAAAACGAGTACACATGCCACAATACCACGACTACATGATGCATGTACATAATACCACATGCCCTCAACACAACATGTATTACATGCACACAATACTACACGTGCACCAGTACCATATATAATACATGTACATAGTACCACTTGTACACTGCACCACCTGTACAACATGTGCACAACATCACATGTACACAGTGCCACCTACACAACATGTACACAACGCCACATGTACACTACACCATTGTATAACGTGTACACAATACCACATATACACAGTACCATTTGCACGATGTGTATGCGACACCATATGTACATAGCATCACATGTACGACATGTACACAACACCACCTACACACAACACCACTTGTACAACATGTACACAACACCACTCGTACAATCATGAACACCACACCATATGTACATAGCACCAAATGTACAACATGCACGCAACACCAGTTGTACATAGCATTGCATTCCCAACATGTACATAGCATTATCTGTACACAACACTGCATATCCAACATGCACAGAGCACCTTATGCACACATGCTACATATACGTCATGAAGACAATACAATATGTATACAACACCCCATATGCAATATTCGCACAACCCTATTTGTACCATCATGTACATAACATTGCATAAATAACATGTACACATGTTATGTATACACAACACCACAAGTACACACATCATAGATGCAACATGTACAACATATGCATAACATTAGTACCACACATCCAAAACCACACTGACTTTACCAAGCAACCCTGCTTCCAGTGTCTTATCCATGCTTGTCTTAGCATGCCACGGACCACGCTACTTTCATTCTGTTGGTATATCCTTTGGTATAACATGTCCAGAACATAGTCATAATATAATCACATAGTATCAAGTCATAACCACATGATACTGACCTTGTATATTTGTCATGACTACTCTTCCCACTTGATTCCTCATGAACCAAGAACCTCTTCATGCCATTCAGTTGTGTAAGCAATTATTCCTTCACAAGAGTGATCCCTAAAAATCCTTATCATACAGTGACATAGATACATACATACATATATAATCGTTAGCATAAAACAATCATCACCTTGTAAGACAACGACATACATATATTCATGTATACATATATAAACATCAGCATAATCATGATCATAATATAATTATCATATAACATAAGGTTTAGGTTAAGAGAACTTCCTTATTTATGCACAGGCATTGAGAGCAACAATTCCCAACATAGCCAAAGCATATGACACCTCAAATTCATTTACTTTACCTTTTCATGTTACCTTTATCATGACTATATTGTTACTGTCCATTTACCACAATGGACCCAGCCAGTCCAACCAATTGTCATAGCCTTACCTTCCGCTGCGCTTACTCGAGTACCACACAACTCTCCTTGAGCTCCACCAACTTTCCTCTTTCCCAAACAATCCCCAAGACTCAAAACAATAAAAGAGAAGACAAGAATAAACCAAGAAGAAGACCACGAAAACCCATAATGATATCACACTACAACAAAGTGGCAAGGCCTTGCACCATACATAAAAAAAAAAAAAAAAAAAACAAAAACAAAAACAAAAACAAAAACAAAAACAAAAACAAACAAACAAACAAACAAACAAAAACAAACAAACAAACAAACAAACAAAAAAACAAAACAAAACAAAACCGCAAATCAAGCCCAAAAGACCAAAAGCACAAGACTGACACCATGAATCAATCCCCATGGTTCCCAAGGAAAGCTCAACTTGAGCCATCTTCAAGATTTCATGGCAACCTGTCTTGCCATGCAACTCCTTGCATCATGCTGCCATAAACACATAACTGTCAATGTATAATTAAGCATAATAATACACCAGTTACCTCATCTTATTGTGCCAAGCATGCTGCTTGCAACTGAACACATCCACACCATCTCTCAAGGGACTCCAATCCTTTAACAGATCCACTTGTAGCTAAAGACTAGCTAATATACTTGTCAAGTGCATGTTCATGAATATAGCACATATCCACATAATGTCAGACAAAATCAAGGTTAAGAATACTTCCTGTGTGCAAAGCACTCATTCATTCGAAATTAGGGTTTCCAAACATAGCCAAAGGAATTCTTGCCCAATTCCTTTCTTTTACCTTTTTACCTTGTTGGAATCGAGGCTTACTATGTGTTGTCACACCACCCAACTATTAGTTATATAGACACATCAACTATTACCTTGTCATGCTAATACCAAGCATGTTACCTTGCAACTGCTCACACATGTCAACCACATGTTCCAAATATCAAGACAATCATATCTATTAATTTGAAATCAATCGTTACCAAGACTAACAATCATGTCATAATCCATAGTCAACTCATAGTCATCAGTCATAATACTACAACTATCACCTACTATACTCAAGTACATATCAACTGTCTCAACACATATATTTTAGTACAATCATCTTAAAACAAGATCATTTGAACACATACTCATATTATGCAATTCATCAAACATTCATACCATGTTAAATAAATCAACTAGATGACATAATCAACAATCAAGCACCAAATATATGACATAAGCAACTGATACCTTAATGTATCTCAGGGGAGGTGATCTTGTCTGCACAATCAATCTAGTTAGCATGATATAACTTTACAACACATCAGCTCAAGCACTCATAAGATCATGATATCCATAACAATATCTAACTAACATGTTCACATCGTAAACTCATACACATATGCAAAGTCAATCTAGATTAGTATGACACCATCTCACAAATATGTCAGTTCATACCTGAATATCGCAACCATAACCATCTACATAGGTCAAACAATGTTAACACAATACATATAACATCAAGATCTTCAAGGCAATGAACATAACCATCATGCATATGACCAATCCAAATTATAACATCAATATCTCAATGAAATGTCCCTGTATGACGATCTGCTCTTACCCAAAAGTCCAATGTTGCAACCTCATTATGATGATCTGCATCTCCTACTCTATCTCAACCAACACATTAGCATCATAACAGCCAATAGCACTATGATGACCTAAATTATAAACAATGACTTCACAAGGCATATTTGACCTACTATACATGCATAATCATAGCCAAGACCATACATGCATAATAACTGCATATACACACATAAAAAATGAGTACCAAACCATCTACTCATCATTCCAGCTAGAGTCCAGTCATCAATGCATGGCCATATCAACTACACAAACCATGACCTCATGCATGACAACAACCATTACTCCATTGTGCACATTTCCACATGCAACCATCAACATGGATAAGCAATGCCTAATCAACTATACATATGCATGAACGCATGTAGTTGAACATAAGCGATCAATTCTTGTAATCAACCTACAAGGCCGATACATGTAATCAAATTATTCAGAAATGTTACCTAACATACAAGGATGTGAATAGGTATCATGAAATCAACATGCAAGCGACATATAATTCATACATAGTCAGTCACATGTTCCAAAAACCAAGACATTGTGACTATTAGTTTGAAATCAACATTCACCAATACTAACAACCTATAAGCATTTCCCCTTACAATCCATGGTACACACTCAGGTAGAAGGAGGAAGCTACTATAATGACCCGATCTCCAATGTCCAATTATGGAAATGGGATCTCCAAAACTCTGCTAAATTTAACCACACTTGAAAAGAAATTGATTTTTATTTCTCATACATTTTGTATGAGATTAAGTCAAAACATTACACTTATTCCACTTGTAACATAATAACTAAAAACATGCTACATTTATATTTCCTTACATGCAACTTTTCAAAATCCTTGCATGCAACCTTTTAAATTCCCTACATGCAAACTTCAAATTCTTTGCATGAAAATAGGCATAGATCAGCTACTTCCATATTATCATACCACAATATTATCCCATCTAAAAATAACATTTTCTTCAAACAATTACCATACTTTTACATTTTCTTCAAACAACTACTATACTATTACATTTGCATGTAAGCATTTCTTCAAACACTTTACATGCAAACTAATATAGCAAACTATTTGCATACAAGTAAGCATATGTCAACTATATCAATATGATTACACATCAATATTATCCCCAACCACAAACAACATACTCATTGGGCATTTTATCAAGCAGTTTGTATGTAATTAATCATTGAACCATTTAAGCATTTCATCAAACACTTTGCATGCAAACTAATATAGCGAATGATTCAATGCATATATCCTAAAATGTAGTAGTACAAGTTATGGAAACTGAACCATATGATCAGTGGTATTTTCCCTCACTATGGTTCAAGTTTCAACTTTTGATATTTCATAGATGAAAAGTTATAACAAAATACCAACACAATCCTATTTGGTGCACAATTCTAGGAGTATCCAGAAATCTCGACTTCCACTGGTCATATATCCTAAAATATAGCGAATAAATGTCTAAATTTTTTATCACAATATAAGTGGGATTTCTCCTCATTGTGGAAAAATTTTTAGTTGCTGAGAGTGCCGAGAATAAAAGTTAGAACAAAAATGCTAGTGTGACCTGTTTGAGGCCTGATTTTAGGAGCATTCAGAAGGCTCGACTCCCTCTACTCATATCTCCTAAAATATTGCGACCCAATATCTGAAATTTCTACCACATAATCAGTGGTATGTCCCCTCAATGTGGACAATTTTTTAGCTTCTGAAAGCCTACAAAAGATGAGTTATTGCAGAAATTCCAACATGACCTGTTTAAAGGTGCATTCAAGAAGGTCATCTTCCTTAGATCATAATTCCTAAAGTATTTTGAACCAATATCTGAATTTTTTACCACATTATCAGTGGGATTTACCTTCAATATGGAAAATTTTTTGACTTCTAATATGCCACAGAAGAAAAGTTATAACAGATATGACAGAAAGGTCTAAAATTTAACCTTTGTTCTTCATTTCACCTATGATAGAGCCCATCCAATCCAAGTGTTTGAACCATGCTCTGATACCACTATGTAACACCCTCCGGGGTAAATGTGCATATAAACAACATAATAGGAACAAAAATACAATAAACATATCAGCCATCAAAATCCATATATACATCAGTACATTTGCACATGAAAATCAAGGGAATGAATTTTTTTCATTAATAAATGTAATGAACCAATTGATAATGGGACTACCACGTTCCACCCAAACATAGATTGGCTAAGCCAAGTCTCTATTTAGGCAATCACCCCCGTGCCATATTCTAAGCATGAATGTGGGATCTCAGAGAACACATCAATCAAAACTCATCCAGGGCTTGCAGAGGCTACCCACCTCAACCCATCAAACAGTAATTCTACCTCACTGTCGGACATCACCAAAAACCATCATCAAATTGGTCTCCATCCAAGCCTTCCAGGGCTTCCAGAGCATTTGTCCAACCAAGGCTTCTAGAACTAGTAACTCAACCCATAGCTTCTATAGGGCTTCCAGAGCGTTTGTCCAACCAAGGCTTCTAGGACTAGTAACTCAACCCACCAAGGGCTTCCAGAGCATTTGTCCAACCAGGGCTTCCACGACTAGTAACTCAACCCAAGCTGTTCCAGGGCTTCTAGAGCGTTTGTTCAACCATGACTTCCAGGACTAATAACTCAACCTAAGCTAAGGAAACATGAGAACCAACCAAAAGAAAGAAATGAAAGTAAACCCACAATCACCATGGTTATCTAGGAAATGGGAAGGCTAGGCAATCCACTATCAATCCCGGCCATCCTCCATGCCAATGACAGATCATAACCAAGCAACCACATGCATGTGCCATGCATGCCAAAACTAGTGAAGAAATCATACATGCAACTCGGTACCTGCAAGAAAATCTGATGTAGTTGCTGATGCCGATGTCTTCTTGCTCCAAGAATCCAAGTATACCACACCCTCCAAGAGTGCTCCAAGAAAACTCTAAGTAACCAAGAGTATGAGAGAGAGAGAATAATGAGGTAGCTCCAAAACTGAATTGATAAAAGGTTCACACTAAAATGAAGAAGCTTGCCAACTGATCCTTAGAAGCCTTTTTATGTATGAGGCCTCTATTTTCTTCATTTTCCATTATTTTCCTTCATTTTCCTCCTAACATGCAACTTGTGACCTTTCACCTCCTTTTTCTCATAATTTCCATTATTTTCCTCCTCACATGCAACCTATGACCTTTCACCTCATTTTTCTCCTAATTTCCATTATTTTCATAAATAAATGTGCCAGAACACATTTTTCCCTCTTTAATGCCTTAGACATTGACTTTGCCAATTTCCTTAGCCATAAACAACCAAATGAACACCCACTAGGATGTCCTTCCCACCATTCAACTTGGAATATGTGTCCCATCATCCATGGTATTTATATATTTTTACATGGAATTTTCACAAGGGCTATTACAGAAGCGGGCCAAATATCTTAGCAAGATCAACTTGAAGTCTGGTTATCACCATGTGCCTATCGAACCCTCCAATGTGTGGAATATTTCCTTCAAAACTAAGGAGGGCCTTTTTGAATGGTTGGTCATGCCTTTCGGGTAACGAATTTCCCAGCAACCTTCAAGAGATTGATGGACGACATCTTGTGACCATTCACCAATGCATTCGTGATGGTGTATTTCGACGACATCTCGATCTTTAGCAAAAGTTGGGAAGATCACCTACACCATATTCGACAGGTCCTTCAAACCCTGCGATAGCACAAGTTGTGTGCCAATTTGGAGAAATGCAGTTTTGGCATGACCCAGGTTGAATATCTGGGGTACATCATTGATGAGCAGTGTGTGCATGTGGACCTATACAAGATACAAGTCATTCGAGATTGGCTAGCCCCAACTACTCTAATAGATCTCCGCAACTTTCAGGGTCTTACCAATTTCTACCGTAGGTTCATGTTGAGGTTCTCTCATATCACTTAGCCTTTAAGTCAAGTCACCAAGGGCGAAGCGAAAGCAAAGTTTTTTTGGTCTGAAACTGAACAAAAGGCATTTGCCGAGTTGAAGCATCGCCTCTGCTCTGCACAAGTGCTCACATTACCAAACTTGCAACAACCATTTGAGATTAAGACAGACAACTCCGACTATACTAATGGTGTAGTTTTTACTCAGCAGGGGCATCCAGTGGCTTACCACATTGAGACACTTTTAGACACAGTCCAAAAGTATCCCACTTACAACAAAGAAATGTATTCCATTGTGTAGGTCCACTGTTAATGGAAGTGTTACATTATGGGGAAGGAAATGGTCATCCACACAAACCACTGACCACTACAGTTCATACAGAAACAACGGAAGTTGCAGAACAATCGCCATCAGAAATGGTCCACATACCTGCAACAATTCCATTTTAACATTAAGTAAAAGAAGGGCAACACCAATAATGTTGCAGATTGCCTCAACTGACCGCCAGTCATGGCACTGATCATTGTGCTCGACTCTTGTGGGCATGAGACTTCGGGGTGGTCACATCTTTACAATAGCAATCCAAAATTCAGTAGCACATACCAGACACTCCTAGAAGGTAAGCAAGTTCCAAATTTTCACCTCCAGGATGCACTTTTATGCCACCTGGGACACATATGTGTTCCTTCAAGTGAGCGTGCCAAGATGATTTGGGAGGCGCACTACAGTCGGGTCGCTGGACATTTCAGGGTAGAGAAAATAGTGGCAGTACTGCAGAATTATTTTTATTGGACGAACCTTCGCCAGGATGTTGGGAGGTACATTAAATCCTGCACTACCTGCGCCATTTCCAAACCAACCATCAATAAGCAAGGCCTATATACTCCTCTTCCTACTCATATTTGACCTTGGGAATCCATCTCCATGGATTACATGTCAGGCCTTCCTTCTTCTAAACACGACAGTGACTTCACTTTCATGGTTGTCGACAAATTCTCTAAGATGTCCATTATGGCGCCTTGCAACAAGTGTATCATAGTAGAGACCACTGCTAAACTCTTCTTTGAGCGAGTGTGGGTACACTTCGGGATCCCACAGTCCATTGTATCAAATTGGGATAACATATTCCTGAGTGCATTTTGGTTAAGTCTCTGGTCGATGTTGGATACCAAACTTACTAAGTCCACGACTTTCCATCCCCAAATTGATGGCCAAACAGAGGTCGTCAACAGGATGATCGTACACATTCTGCGCATGTACAACTCGAGGAATCCACACACATGGGATGAAAGCCTCCTATGTGTCCAGCACAACTACCACAGATCTCTCCACAACTAAACGGGCCACAACCCCTTTCAGGTAGGGCTGGGATTTTAGCCATTATGATGTGGCCATGCCATTTATAGCTACTCAGGCAAATTCAGATCACATCCATTCTGAAGCCGACAGGGCTAACAACTTCATTGAGCGCATTCAACACATCCACTAGCAGGTCCATGATATATTGGACAGAGCCAATGCTAAGTACAAGCAACGCCATGATCAACATCGGGTTCCACACAAGTTCCAGGTGGGTGACAAAGTTTAGCTACATTTGTAGAAGGAGTGCCTCGCTGGACCCCACTACAAGATTTTCCCGCTCCGATATGGGCCATACACCATCACCAAGGCTGTGGGGGACAATGCCTTTGAGCTCAACATTCCACCGTTCCTTGGTCTACACCCAGTGTTCAATGTAGACCGCCTTCGACCATACTTTCCACCATTGCTGGACACATCTGACATTGTAGAACAACTCACACCAATAGAGCTGAACCTAGACTGCATGGAACAAGCCACAACTGATCAGATCATGGATACACAGATCAAGAACACTCGCCAATAGAGGATCCAACTATATCGAGTTGTCAAAGCAGGCCAACTCCTTCACCAGGGCAAGTGGTTCACCAAGGACCAGGTTCAACAGAAATTTCCTCACCTCATGGAGGCTCTGCACGCAATGGGGACCATTGCTTCCTAAGGAGGGAGGACTGATCCAGGTGGATATTGGTGGCCACCCACCTATTCCACCTAAACCTCCAGTCAGTTTCATATGTTTCCTTGTTTATTTCAGGATTTACTATTTTTAGCAATTTTTTTTCGCATACTGAACTTTCGTAGCATTTTTGACCCCCTAAACGACATTTTTTTGAGGTCCATAGCATGGCCATAGCTATAAGTTGGGCCCTACCACAAATATTGTAGTACTCGGAGAGACCTTTCCAAAAAGGTATCGTACGCATCAAACAGAGATAATATGACCAAGTTATGACCTAGAGAAATTGCCTACCTAACTAACCCCAATGGGGCCTGCAAACTCTTGCCGTTCGGGTTAGGGTTTTGGTTGTTCAGGGTTTTCCATTGTTGTTCAATAATAAAGAGGCCCTTGAGCCTCATTGTAACACGGTTCAGAGGCATGTAGCCGCCACATCTCTTCTCAGAGATAAGCTACCATCACCCGAGCTAGTTTATTTCCATTCTGTTTGTAAGCATATTTAAGCATTTTGATATTAATGAAATCACGTGTTATTTATGCCGCATCTCTGTATTTATGGTTATATCTATAATTTGTTGCATTCTTGTTTAAGTTCGGATCAACTTGCCTCCCCACCGAAAGACGTGTTTCACACTTGTCATAAATGTAATGGTGCTGCAATGAATGAGACATTAGATATAAACTTTTGCCAATATTGGGTTGCTCCCAAAAAACTCCTAACTTCTATTACATTATTGGGTTTAGGCCAATTGAATATAACTTCAATTCACCCCTCCTACAATATGACCCGAATAAACCAAAGAGGTTTTCCCAAATTCACACTTAGACATCTTCAAATACAATTTCTCTTTTTTTAAGACATCTAAAACTTGTTTCACATGCTTGACATGATCTTCACGAGTCTTATTGAAAATCATAATATCATCTCAGAATACTATGACAAAATCATCTAGGAATGGTCTTAACACATCATTCATAACTCTCATGAATGTTGTAGGTGCATTGCAAAATCTGAATGGCATAACTAACCATTTAAACAAACCTTGTTTTGTCTTGAAAGCAATCTTCCAAATATCACCTTCAACAATCCTGATCTCATGATAATTGTTTTTAAAATCTAACTTAGTGAAGTAGACAACATCCTTTAACTGATCTAGCAAATCATCAATACGAGGAAGAGGATAACGATTCTTTACCATAATTTTGTTCAAAGCTCTAAAATCCACACACATGTGCCATGTCCCATACTTCTTTGGAACCAAGATGATAGGAGACCCACAAGGAGATGTGCTTGGCCTGATGACACCTTTGTCAAGCAACTCTTGAATTTGCTTCTTGATCTATGAATTATCCAAAGCTAACATTTTGTACATGCTAATGTTTGGAAAAGGTGCATCTCACTGCAATTGAATCTCATGTTGGATTCCTCTATTAGCAGGCAACCCTCCAGGTTCCTGAAACATCTTATCATATGTGTTAACTACTTCAACCAAATCATGCTTTATTTTTGCATCACATTCTTGGAAAGCTTCAAACTCAGCAGTATCTTTGGTTTTGATCATCAACAATACAAAATTCTTACTAGCATTTACAAGCCTTTTCATTTGACCAACACTTACAAGAGACAAGTTCACCTTCTTACGACGTGCTCTAACAATATACTCAATTACATTTTTTAAAAGATGATATTTGTTCTCATGACGATAAAATATTGCTTTTTGGTCATACAAGTATGGACTCCCTAAAACAATACCACATATGTCAAGTGGTACAACATCAAGCTCTACCTCATCAATAAAGTTTGCAGTGATGGCAAATTTAAGTTTACATTTTCTTGTCACTTGCAATTTGGCATTTTCACATACCCAATCCAAAGGGTAAGGTTTAGGATGAGGTGTAGTTTCTAAGTTTAGTTTCTTGACAATAGCTTCAAAAATAAGGTTAACTTGGGATCCACTATCAAACAAGGTATCAACTTTTGTATTTTTTGTAATGACCCTAATATGGAAAAGCTCAATTCTATCTTTATCATTTTGAGACTCAATAATGCTTACTAGAAGAACTATTACTTGCAATAGAAGTTCTACCTTTCATTCCCATGGTTGTGATTTTGGTATCATCACTTGAATAAGATCCTAGATCTTGTTGAGTTGTTGAAACAATATTTTGTTTCCCCTTGTTGTTAAATTTATTTCGTCTCATTTCTAAATGTAGTTTCCAACAATGGTATTCATCATGGCCTTCTTTGGAACAATGTTTATAGGTAAGTTTCTCTTCCTCTTTCTTGACTGTAGCATTCTTTTTTCCTTTGCCTTTAAACTTCCCCTTTCCTTTGTTTGCTAGTCTCTTGAGGAACATTCTTCCCTCTTGCTTATAAATGAGTTGCCTGAACACATACTTCATCTAGATTGGTGGGATTAAACATAAGAATTGTATGCCTCAAATAACTATGTAATCCACCTATGTATTTAAGGAGAGTGTCTTGTGAAGACAAATCTACACCCAAGATTAAAGCTCTTCTTCTAAATTCTTGTGTGTAATTTTGAGCACTACGACCTTTAACTTGTCTAAAATTTTGCCAGGACATAGTTTCTTTTTGCATGTAAGCTAATGGATAAAATTGACTTCTTAATGCAACTACAAAATCATTCCAAGAAGAGATAATTTTACCACTTTTCTTTAAGTCTTCTTGAGATTTGGCCTCCCACCAGATGAGGGATGCACTTTCCAAATGAAGAGAAGTAAGATGGATCTTGGTCACATCATCCTTAATCCTTTGAATCCCACAATAGAATTCAATTTGACAAACCCAATTATCCATCTTTCAACATTTACTTCCCCATTGTACATAGGCAATTCAAACTTGACATCAAGCTTTAACAAAGGAGACTTAGCATGTCCTTTTGGAGATCTAGGAGGAGTATGTGTAGGTGTTGAAGGAGGAGGTGAGGATGGGGGTGAAGGAGGAGATGGTGGTGGAGGCTTGTTACCATCACCACTATTTACCTTTCGGTTGATTTGAACTCTCTTCTTGCAATCTTGTTGTCCTCTCTTCATACAAAACTTTCACCATCTCAGACATGTCATAGAAAGCCTTTCTGAAAGCTCTTTAATCCTCATACATCATCTCATGCCCTTCTTCATGTGCCATGACTAGTGGAGTTTGAGGAGTTTGTGACTTCCTTGAACCAATTTGAGGGTTTGGCTCTTCAAGCACTCCTCCCCCTCTTTTCAACTTTAACCTTGTAAGCATCGAGAAAACACTCACAAACACAGTTAAAACTTCAAAACAACCATGCTTTGATGCCAAACTGATATGAAATTAAAAACTTGAAGATTTCATAAAAATTTTGCAAGTAATTTATGTCTTGTGGGCAATGGATCAATTTGCAAAAGCACATAAACTTAGTGTTTTTTTGGTTAAGATTACAGAAATAAAGCAAAGAAAAATAGACCATGAACAACATCAGACAAACAACAATTTGATGACAGATTTCACCCCTCCTGGGCTACGTCTTCGGGTCCAGCTTCCAATGTTGGATCTTTAAATTATATGCTCAAATATGAAATTACATCAATTTACATAGCTCAAATTGCAAAAATGACACTACCATTGTGTCAAGAATGCTCAAAAACCCCTACCTAGTTCATGTCGCTAGTTTAATCGCGCCAATATGGACGTAGCGCTGAATATTTAGCCCCTAAGGATGGTCGTATGACACATGTGGTCGAGGGTTGGTCTAAGCGCCTACCCCCGTCAGCTTAGCCCCTGCTTCGAAATTCGTTGGTCACGTGGCTGCATATATGAATGAACTTCAACATATGTTAAGAATCAATGGCATAGAGTGGCGGTAAGCCATGTTATTGCTCTGCAGGAGGTCTAGAGGTCGAACTCCGCCGAGGCCCAAGCCATTGCAATTTTTTTGACCAATTACAGAGGGCCACATGGCACCCTCCCACTGAGCCACGTGGCGCCTCATGATTGGACCACTTCAACAACCAATCAACCAATCACAAACTTCCAACCCAACTGTACGACCCTACCACATGTCGCTCCCGGATTGGTCTATTTATCATGGTACCCTACACAATCAGCTGATGATATCATCGTACGAATTGCCTAGTCTGTAGCCCAATCAACCCTGCAAGTTAACTTTTAGCTGTTGGGCAAAAACTTGAGAACATCATAACTTTCTCATACGACGTCGAATTGAGGCAATTCAAGCGACATTGAAATCAGGGTGACGAACACTACATTTTGGCACTGGTTTCGAGCAATTTCAAGCACTTTTTGAGCTTATTTTTGATCCCCTAGATCAATCACCCTGTGCTCTTTCCCACCATTTGGGCCTTCAAGATTTTTTCTCATCTTTGTTATTTTGTAAACATTTGGAGAAATTTTTAATTACATGTTTTGTTTCATAGCGTGCTCTACACTAAAATGAAATATTCTCATAGTCGAGCTTTTGGACCAAAACATAGTTTGGAGCCGTCGGGTTAGTATTCGTCGAAAAACTCTTTTTGAAGTCTAACTCCACACATATTCTGGAATAAATAATCTTGCAATTTTTTTCAATTCCACGACAAAAACAATAAAACTTTCCCAATGCATTCCTAATAGAGGATAACAATGGAAGATTCAAAAAATGAAAGGGAAGGTTTAAGAGCCTTACCCAAACTAGGGTCATGGAGATTGATGTCATTATTGGATCAAAAGTGGGAGCCTAGGGCAACATGAAGAGACAAATACTGCCCCAAAACCACAACCCAACTTCACAAATGGCCTTCTTGTCCTCTATATTATGAAAACCACAACGAAAAAACCCCCAACCATAGGGTAAATGTTCAGTTCATCTGTTAGGTCCCTATTCTACTAGTGTAACCCCTTATTGTTATTAGTGCAACCCCCTTATTGTATTATCGTGTCCATATAGTCCCCTTGTTATTATTATTATGCCCCATAGAAGCCCACTATTGTTGTTGTTGTGCCCCTACAATATTATTGTTATGTAGGCTCTGACTGTATTGGGACCCCTTAAACTCCTATATATAGAAAGGAGGTCTTGTCATTTGTATCATCTAAGAATTGTTCATTTGTGTAATGTAAAGGAGGTTTCCTCCTCGAAGAGGCTGATTTTGAAGTCGTTAATATATCTTTTCTATCTTTTTGTGAGCTGGTTCCATAACATTTGGTATCAAAACCTTTGGATTCTAGGGTTTCGCTGCTCCAAACAGGTCATCGTTGAATTTTCGTTATAAATTTTTGACTATGACATTTTAGAAGATAAAAAGAAAACCCCATTTTAGCCAAAATCGTTATGAACATCAAATCCGAATTTCAGCTCTTATATCACTATATTTTCGAAGATATGATATGAGGAAGTTAGGGTTTTTGCAAGCTCCAGAATTCCATCTCAAATAGGTCATCGTGGAATTTTCGCTATAATGATTTTTATACAAAGTTTCAGACACTGAAATTAATACACATTAGAGTCAAAATCTTAATGAAGCTCGGGCCTGAATTTCAGATCTTGTTTTGTTATATTTTTGGAGATATGGTCCAAGACATTTAGGGTTTTTGCAGGGTCCCGAATTACATCCCAAATAGGTGACCTTGGGAAAATCGTCATAACTTTCTCTCTGAGCATCAAATTGAAATTTCGTAAAGAGTTACAAAAAGAGGATGAACTCTAGTTTTCTATGTATCAGTTTCAGGCTCTAAGGTCGAAACAGTGACACG
Organism: Pinus tabuliformis; assembly: GCA_031772625.1. Lineage (NCBI taxonomy): Eukaryota > Viridiplantae > Streptophyta > Pinopsida > Pinales > Pinaceae > Pinus > Pinus tabuliformis. Next base: position 530,482,858 of record CM062814.1, read on the forward strand.
TGGCACTTCGTACAAGTTTGGTCTATTGAACTAGTCTATAATCAGGTCATCGTGTGAGATTTGGCATAACTCTTCCTTGGAGAATCCAATACTAATCAGACTCACGGGGTCGGAAAGAGGACTCGGAGGGCTACCACAAGACGCAATTTCAAACTTTGGAGATCCGAAATTACAGAGATACAATAGATTCAATATTGAGCTCTTACAAAGTGAAAAAATGTTTGTAGTTTTTTTTAAATTTTGCATAAGTTTGATTTGAAAAATTAGTTTGAAGGAATTCAAAGGGCATAATGAAGCATAATTATCATTAGTTGATGCCCCGAAGAAATAAAATGGAAACACCTATTAAGAAACCTGAAAGTTCTATTATGACTCGTGAAGAAGAGGAAGAAATGCAACATGATATATCAAAATTACGAGACCAAGTGCAACACAATTCACTCTCACAAAAGTAACAGAAGCTAAGATGGATGGTTTAAAGAAAGGCGTGGAAGCTAAGATGGATGGCGTGCAAGCTAAAATGGATGGTTTAAAGAAAGACATGGAAGCTAATATGGATGGTTTAAAGAATGACGTGGAAGCTAAGATGGATGGTATAGAAGAAAAACTTAAAGGCAACATGGAAGATTTTAAGACAGATTTGACAAAGTTGCTACAATAAATGTTTACTAATGGCGAAAGGGTAGTAAAGGAAACTCATGATGAGAACAAAATAAATGTCAATCATGATTTCATAGACTCGAACAATGGATTAAAGACCCACCATGTTCCAAAGATCGATATGGGGAAGTTTGATGGCAAGGATCTTGTAACATGGATACTACAGATGGAGCAATATTTCGATCTCCATAATGTGAAAGCACACACAAAAGGTACGCATTGCAACTTTATATTTGCAACCAAATCAGTTTGTATGGTATCGATGACTTTGCTCTTGTAAACAAATTTTCACTTGGGCAATTTTTACGGAAGAAATGATAGTACATTATGAGTATACAAAAAGCAACACGTTTTTTAGCCAACTGATAAATCTCAAACAAAAGGGTTCAATGATGGAGCACATTGAGGACTTCCAAAAATTGAATATAAGGGTAAAAGATATTCCAGAGGAGTATAGGATTGATGTGTTCATAGGGACTTTAAAGGATAACATCCAACATGAGGTTTGCCTTTGGGAACCTGATTCATTGGAGAAGGCATTCAGGTTGGCAAGAAAAGTGGAAAGCAAAATTATGGCAACAAGGAAGCCTACCACTCACAACTATAAAAATGGAAGTGTTGTTTCCCCTAGCTTTCCACGACCTACAAGGTTGATACCACAAAAAATGGAAGAAAAAAGAGCAAAAGGGCTTTGTTACAATTGTGATAGAAAATACACTAAAGGTCATAAGTGTGCTCAGAATACATTATTTTACATTGATTGTGAAGAGGAGGAATAAAAGGACAAGAAACGTCAAAAGAAGAGGATATACACCAAGAACAAACCGTAGAGAAAGAAGAAATGAATCTAACCATATCTTGTAATGCATTGGCTAGAATTACCACTCCTCAAACTATCAAGATAAATGGACATATCAAGAAGAAAAAGGTAATAGTGTTGATTATTTCGGGTAGTACCCATAATTTGATTCATTGTAAGATAGTCAAGGAATACAATTGCTTCCTATATCCATCACCAGAGCGTTAAGTGATGGTGGCAAGTGGAGGAACCATAAATTGCTCTAGAAAGTGCCATAATATCAAGATAGACATGGGAGAATATGTATTGAATAACCCAATGCTTTCCATTCCAATGGGTGGTGCTGATGTTGTACTAGGAATCAAATGGCTACAATCCTTGGACAATTTTTTATTTTTATTTTTGAAGGAAAGGAAGTTGAATTAAGGGGTATCGCAGGGAAACCGAGAAAGATAATCAACTCTAATGGAATGACAAAGCTTCTAAATAAAGAACAACGAGGCGTAATTGCACAATTATGTTCACTAGAGGTTCCCACATCGAAATCATCTATTTCTCCAGATCTCCAAAAAGCCTTGGACAATCATTCCAAGGTATTTGAGACTCTCAAAGGCCTCCCACCTATTCGTGATCATGATCATGCTATTCATCTGATTCTAGGGAGTGTTCCTCCAAACATCAGGCCTTATAGATATCCCTATGCCCAAAAGAGTGAAATTGAACGTATGGTTTCAGAAATGCTAGAGGTTGGTATAATGCAACCTAGTCAAAGTTCTCTCTCTGCTCTAGTAGTATTGGTGCACAAGAAGGATGGATCACGATGCATGTGTCCGGATTATAGGGAGCTCAACAAACTCACTATTAAAGATAAATTTCCCATTCTTGTCATTGATGAATTATTAGATGAATTGCATGGATCAATTTACTTCACCAAGTTGGATCTTCATTCATGATATCATCAAATCAGAATGAAGACTGAAGACATTCCGAAAAAGCCATTTAGAACTCATGAGGGTTATTATGAATTTTTGGTCGTGCCTTTTGGCCTTACCAATGCACCTTCTACATTTCAAGGTTTGATGAATTCCATTTTCAAACCCTTCCTCATAAAATTTGTGTTAGTATTTTTTATCATATACTAATCTACAACAAGTCTTGGAAGGATCATGTTCAACATGTTGACAAGGTGCTCAAACTATTGGAGGAGACACAATTATATGCAAAAAGTTCTAAATGTTTTTTTGGAGTACAAGAGGCGGAATATTTTGGTACTCAATTAGCTCATAACTCATCTTATCATCCTTAATCTGATGGGGAAACGAAGATAGTGAAAAAATGTTTGGAAGGATATCTTCGTTGCTTTGTATCTGATAAACAAACACAATGGGTCAAGTGGTTGCCTCTGACTGAATGGTGGTATAACACTTCATTCCATACTACAGCCGAAAAGACCTCATTTATGGCACTTTATGGATATCATCCACCGCCCATCACATCATCTTTAAAATATAATTCTAAGGTTCAAGCAGTGGAAGATCACATTGAGCATCAACAACAAGTTTTCAAACTCTTAAAGGATAACCTCACTTTGGCGTAAAATAGAATGAAACAACAGGCAGATCAACATCGCAGCCAAATAAGCTTTGATGTAGGTGACTGGGTATTTATACGACTACAACCATACAAACAAATGCCCCTCAAGCAAGCTAAGAAGGATAATAAATTATCATCAGTATTATGGTCCGTACAAGGTGCTAAAAAAGATTGGTACTGTGACATACAAATTGGAGCTTCCTGTGTCTTCCCGAGTGCACCCAGTTTTCCATGTTTCATGCTTAAAGAAGGTTATAGGTGAGAAGACCCCAGTTCAAACAATATTGTCAGAACTTGAAGAGGAAGGAAAAATCATATTGGAACCGAAAGTAGTCACAAAAACAAGAAATCAATCGCTACGAAATCGATCAATTTTAGAGTATCTCGTCAAGTGGAAGAACTTACCCACTGAAGATTCCACATGGGAGGATGAGAATTTTATACAAAAGCATCCATAACTACTCAAGCGTTGAGGACAACACTTTTTGAAGGAGAGGGGCATGTTAGGTCCCTATACTACTAGTGTAACCCCTTATTGTTATTAGTGCAACCCCCTTATTGTATTATTATGCCCATATAGTCCCCATGTTGTTATTATTATGTCCCATAGAAGCCCACTATTGTTATTGTTGTGCCCCTACAATATTATTATTATGTAGGCTCTGATTGTATTGGGACCCCTTAGACTCCTATATATAGAAAGGAGGTCTTGTCATTTGTATCATCCAAGAATTGTTCATTTGTGTAATGTAAAGGAGATTTCCCCCTCGAAGAGACTGATTTTGAAGTCGTTAATCTATTTTTTCTATCTTTTTGCGAGCTAGTTCCATAACGATGGAAGATTCAAAAAATGAAAGGGAAGGTTCAAGAGCCTTACCCAAACTAGGGTCATGGAGATTGATGTCATTAATAAAAAATGGGAGTCCAGAGCAACATGAAGAGACCAATACTGCCCCAAACCACAACCCAACTTCACAAATGGCCTTCTTGTCCTCTATATTATGAAAACCACAACAAAAAAACCCCTAGCCATAGGGTAAATGTTTAGTTCATCCATTAAAAGGGGCTTCCATGTCTCAGAGATCCACTTGTGCAGATTCGTTAGTCGCGAATAATACCCATTAAACCTGCAAACCAAGCCATGCTCCAAAAAAAAATCACAACAGAAAGCTTCCTCATCCACTTGAACATTGAGAGAAGGAATTTCTTGAACCATTGGAAGACCAAAATCAAATTTGAGCATGGAATTGTATGATACCGAAGAAGAGCTAGCTTGACCGACAACCATACCTGAAAAAGAAACTATCTTTTTTGCTGAATCACATGGATTTGCCATTAAACAAACTATAGAAGATATCTATAGAATAATCACACAAACTAAGCAAAGATTGGTTGCCTAGGGCAAAACCCTAGCTGTCATAAGAGTTTCCAGAGCTCCTTCCATCCATTCGAGTTTCTAAATTTCTAAAATATAATTAGAAATAAGAATATTTCTACAAATAAAAAGGTGAAATATATATAAAATATAAATAATAATTATAAATTCTCATACATTTTACCATATAAATTAAAATATTGATTCATATTTGTAACCATTATATGTGAAAACTTCATATTTAAATCTAATTAATAAACATATAAAAACTTAATACTTACAATAAACTTGTTTTTCCATGTTATGCATATCCAATCAATATTATGCATTTTACATTAAAAAAAATTAAATAAAAAATGTATAAAACATGCAGAAAAAAACAGACTTATAGGTATTAATATAATTTTAATAAAATAAAAAATAAGAATATTTTTATGTATAGAGATGTGAAATTTGTATAAATATAAATAATATTACCAAAAACCAATATAAGTCCATTTTAATTTTACTCAAATTTTACACTAAAAAAAGTTTGCAATTTAAAAGATTTGTTCCCTATGGAAGTTTGGTAGATATGGATTTAAGATGGCTAATAAAAACAAAAATACAATATAACAAATCCAATAGAATTTGATTATTAGTAGAAAAATATTTATATGACTCAAAAAGAATTATGCATGTTCTTGTCCTTCTAAACCTTCGATACATAAATCGTGTTATTATCTAATGCTGAATCAAAAATAATTTTAAAAAAGAGAAGAGTTCTTGTTATGCAACATTCCATTTACTACTTCTCCATCTCTATGTTTATAAAAGGTAAAAGTACCAAGAACCATCATCATAGCTTATTTGGATATTGCATCTACCTACATGTTAAGCTCTTTGTAGACATGAGAGAATGATATCCACAAGAAGGCGTTTATATTGTTTCAAATTTTATGAAGAAGGGGCCACGACCTGATTGTCTCTATATATATTTTTTGATTAGCCCAATCAACAACCACCTTGGAGTCCCCCATGACTTGAAGCATTTCCATCTATTTACCCTTGGCGAAGTGAAGCGAATAATGCCATCAATTATACCCTCATGTTTGATCCATTCCCGCCTAGATGTCGTAACAAAAAGTAACAATTTGGATCGAGAAAAAGAACTATGCCTATGTCGCATAAGGGGGGGTGACCTTGGCATGCCCCATCAAAAAAACCCCAAGGGGTATCCAGGTCTAGCTATGGGCACATTATGATTTTGGGCTTTAGGGCCTTTAGATCTTCCTTGAACTCTCTGCTCCAATTCTTAATAAGACTATATGTAATTGTCAGAGGATGCTCGATATCTTGAAATTTGGATTGATTGCGAGCCCATTATATACTTGAGACCATCAAGCTAGGGAAAGCTATGTAGCTTTAAACATGTGCATCAAATTCCCAAATTTTAAAGGATTTTTCCACGTCAGCCACCTCCCAGGACATAAATGTCTTTAACTCTTTTGACAAAAAATTCCATACCTATCCTGCATAGGAACATAAAATAAAAAGATGAGAAACAAATTCTACATCAACTTTGCATAAATGACATTGGTTTGGGCCAATCCAACCTCATTTTGTTATGTTATCCCAAGTAAAAAGTTTATTATTCAAAACTAGCCACAACATAATCTTTCTTTTAGTTAGGCCTTGGTACTTCTACATTTTCTCCCACCACCACTTTTTGTCTTGCCTATGATTGAATTTCGCCTACACTCGATAACCTGTCTTTACAATATATTCTCCTATGGTCGCATTCATGGACCACTCCAAAACATTAGACTCCTCCTCATGTAAACAAATAAGGCTGGGGAAAAATAAACCTACATATCCATTCCATTCTTCGGCTAGATCATGGGGCAACCTTAACTGATCCCCTGTTAACCATCCCTCCCGACCCCAAGCTTGGGGATATTGGGCTTTTGGCATCATACATGTATTAAATCTTTTGAGAATATAACCTTCTTCTAAGGTTTAAAGATAGGCGGAAATTGTCGACAAACCCCATCCAAGGGTCCTCTCCAACCCACATGCTTTTCCCATCTCCTATATGCCAAGCTACCCAATTACCTATCGACATGAAGGATTTTTCCAATGCCTTCCAAATAATTGAGCCATTCTTGCGAGGGTTGTGATACCATTCCAACATTGACTGGTTGGGGAGATATTTAGAACACATGACTTGACCCCATAGACTTTGGTTATTGGTTAATATCCATAAGTTGTGGGTTGCTGAAGCTTCACTAAAAAGATAGGTATTTTTGATGCCCCAACCTATGAGTGGCTTGGGCTTGGCTATTCTAGTCCTTGACGAGAGGAATTCCTTCTGTTTTTCTGCTACCAATCTAAAGGAAGATAAAAGTTTTGTTATCATTTATGTTAAAGATTCCTTTTGGGATGAGGGTGATCGATGTCTAGTAGATTGTTATGGTCTGTAAGATTGATTTTATTAGCACCAATCTACCTCCTTTAGATAGAAATAATTTTCCCAACATGAAAACTAAGCCTCAATTTTGTGGAAAAGCCATAACCAACTTGCTATCCAATAAGAGGAAGGTTTCATATTGAAGCCTAAGTATTTGCACCCTTAAGAGAGGAGCTTAGTAGGATAGGAAAAAAAAACATTCATTTCGATCATCAGTTCCTCACTCATTTTGTTATGCAGGATGCATGACTTATTTGAGTTGATCAACATCTTTGTGGCTTGGTAGAACAAAATAAGGGATGATTACTAGATTGCATGGCTATTAACGTACCTTCACCTAGAAGCATTACATCGTCTATGAATTGGAGGTGTGTCAATGATACTAACTTAGAAACACAAACTCCTTGCAAAGACCCTCCTTTTTCCGAAGCAATTAGCCTGGTGAGGCCTTCCACTACCACTAGGAACAAGAAGGGCAAAGGGGGACAACCTTGATGTAGCCCCCATGATGCTTGGAAGAAAGTCGATGGAGAGTTGTTGATTGAGACCGTGGACGAGGAAGACTAGACACACCCCATTATCTAGCTGATTAGGAACATCAAAACCCATTCACATTAAAGCTAGATGTAAGAAAGTCTAACTCACTCAATCAAATACCTTGGAGAGGTTGATTTTCATAGCACAAGTCACCTATTTATCTCTTGAAATCGAATGGAGGGCCTTCTTGGCTAGAGCCACCCCATTGTGGATTAATTATTTTTCAATTTATTTGAAATTATTATTATTATTATTATTTGATTTAACACTTCATCTAATTTGCCACTATAAGATCTCCCCCATGTTGGTCTGTAAAGTGCATCTCAATGCAATAAATATAAAAACTCAATACTTACAATAAACTATTTTTGTAAGCCACACACACACACACACATTTTGTTTTTATTTTTTCGAGGAAAGAAATTAACGTCTCTCTCAACTTGCGGGCTAGAGTGAGGTTGCTAGTGCCATGTCCGCCCATAGGTATACTCACTTAAGAGTTTACAAGGCTTGAAGCCAATACAACAATATTCATAAGCATGAAGCCATTACAACAATAATTATCAATGCATTATAGACTCATCTTGTCGCTAATGGGGATTTGAACTTGGGTGAGAAGATAACAACCATTCTGCTAACCACCTCATATAACCTCAATTGACTATATATATATATATAATCAATGCTTTGCACATCACATTAAAAAATAAAATATTATAAAACATGTCAAAGAAAAATGGCAATTGAATATATTGAGCCTTGTGGCACTCTCCAATGGAAGAGATGTTGTAATGTCTTATCTTGTCTTGTCCCGCAGACAAAAATAATAAAATAATAAAAATAAAAATAACCCTAGGTTAGAATAGAAATAAATTCAAACAAAAATAATTAAAATTAAATTTGTATGTTCCCATTACTTATTTTATTAATTTTTGTTGGATACTTAAGATAAACTTGACCCCATCAAGTTATTAAGTTGAGAACCCATAGTAATGACCAATGATATTCGAGGTTTATGAGAACCCATGGTATTCATGTTGAATATAACATATTTAAAGGGGGAAATTTGATGATAATAATAATAATAATAATAAAACCAGCTTAGATCAACCCATAGTAATGACCCATGGTATTCAAGGTTTATGAGAACCCATGGTATTCATGTGGAATATAACATATTTAAAGGGGGAAATTTGATAATAATAATAATAATTAAACCAACTTAGATCAACCCATAGTAATGACCCATGGTATTCGAGATTTATGAGAACCCACTGTATTCATGTGGAATATAACATATTTAAAGGGGGAATTTGATGATAATAATAAAAATAATAATAATAATTAATAATTAAACCAACCTAGATCTATTAACTCCGGAATATAACATATTTAAAGGGGGAATTTGATCATAATAATAAAAATAATAATAATAATTAATAATTAAACCAACCTAGATCTATTAACTCCGGATCCACCAAGCATCCAGAGGGATCCAAACATACTTTCATTATTGCACCTAGAGGGGCTCTCCAACCTAGTATGGAATGTTGTAATGTCATGTCCTGTAAACATTTTTACTGGAGGTCTACTAAGCACCAAGGGATCAAATTTATTTTCACTCTAAAAGAGATTCAGACTTCAAAAACTTTGATTCCTCTAGAAACTTGATAGGTCCATTAAAATAAATCTAAACTGATATTAATTATATATATATATATATATAACATAATTTTAATAAAATAAAAAATATTTTAAATATAGAAATGTGAAATATAAATAATATTATTAATAATTAATATGAATCCATTTTAATTTAAGTTTTAGAAAAAGTTGACCAGAATCAAATTTCACTATATATCTTTTCTCAGTTTTTTTCACAAATAACTGTATACTAAAAATACAAGATTTAATTAATTCATAATTAAAATAATTTTATATGGTTAGAGATTTCTAGAATAGCATTGTTAGTGCTGAAGAGCCTTTAAATAGGAAAAAAAGAATTATGTATTAGTTGGATTAATAGAGATTTATGGAATAGCATTGTTAGTGTTGAAGAGCCTTTTAATAGGAAAAAAAGAATTATGTATTCGTTGGATTAATAGTCAAAATTTAAAATTAATAAATAATATTTGACCAATTTCACTTTTTTGAAAAATAATGATTAAATTAGGAATTATTAATTTTGAAAAATTAACAAAATTGATAAAGGAATGAAATAGTAAAAGGAATTAAATTTTTAATTTGAAAATTGGATTATTTTTCTTAGAATGAGTTGAAAAATTAAAATTTATTAATTTAAGAATTAGTTGACAATTAAAATTTTAAATTAGTAATAATTATTTTAAAAATTATTGAAAAATTAAAAATCAAAAGTTAATAACAAACATAGATAATAACAAATATATTTATCTATATTTGTTATTAGATTCATAAAATTAATTTAGTTAAATGAGAAATTAGTTGAATTTGATCAACTTATAAATGAAATAGGGATTATTTTTTTTTTCTCGATAAAACTGAGCTATTTATATTACAAAAATGCCAAAATTACAGCAAAAATTTACATCTGGGCTGTGGCCGTGCTTCTCCAGAGAGTTTTTCCACATGAATGACCATTCAGAGCAAAACTGGCGCAAAAAGAGACCAGTTTTTCTTCCTTCCGACATAACCGACATTTAAAGTGACACGATGGACATATAGGTCGACACGGTGGATACATACATTAACATGGTGGACGCATAAGCTAACATGGACATGTAGACCGACACGTAAACTGACACTGTGGACATATGAACCGTCACGGTGGACATAAACCCAGTAACAGACATACAAAGTGAGCAGAAAGAGATAGACAGAGAGGTGCGTTCCTGGCCGCGAAAACAGAGCAGCTGCTGAGTTAATCTTCATCAGTTGTGTGTGGCTCGTCCATTGCTGGACCTTTAAGCTTCTTTGAATCCTCCGTGTCCGAGCGTAACATCCTCTGAACCGGCTCACTAGGGCCAGCATCATCCTCCTGAATTGGTCGCCTCAAGTCGATTCTAGGAACTTGCATGTCGACCCTTGGCACCGTCAGGTCTTCCAGACGCCCCCTTAGATTGCTGCAATGCTCCACGGTGACCGAAACGATGAGGGTGTTGTTCTCCAGCGTACAGGGGATCCGATAACGAACAGCCGGGTGCTCCACATGACCACAATCCTGAGTTTCACCTCTGCCTCTTACATTGCTGCGTCCGGCAAGCCTGCTCGGAAGTCTGTTCTGCTCTGAGGTAATTTCCACTGAGGAGGAAGGCGAAGGCCTCTGAGTGGCAGAACGACCCTTTGAACTGCCTCTGCGACTGCTCATCCTGAGCCTCTCTCTTGGCATCCAACAATTGCCTCCCGAAGCAGAATTCCCCTGAGAAACCTTGCACTGGGCCAGAGAATGTTCTATCTCTGCCAGCACCTGCTCGATCTGCTTGAAAGAATGCGGAAAAGCGGCTTGGGGTTCAAACTTAACGAGATCCATTCTCCTCGACTGCTGCTGCGCATTGAATGGCGCTTGCACAAGACTTGACATTCCAACGACATCACCCTCCGCGGAAAATGGCGTCTGAACCTGATTTATCCACCATATTGCTTCACCTTCCGGCAGATTTATTGAGCCTGCGTATTGGTATGTCGTGGCTCGTCCGGGCTGACAGCTGCCCATGTGACGAGCCACATGCCCCTCACGCGTCATAAACACCCGCATCCGGGAAAATGAAATAGGGATTATTAAGATAAAGAAGACTTAATAAATTAAAAAGAATTTTCTATTTTATAATTAATAGTCATAAATATAACTAAAAAATAGTCCTGACGATGAATCACACTGGTTGGTTCGAAACGCGTCGACAAATGTCTTTCTTTATGTGATTTATGCCGAAGTTCTACTTATAAAAGAGATTAAAAATTAAAATTATATATATATATTTATTAATTATTATACGAAAAGATTAAAAAAAGTTAAAGATTAACTAAACTTTGTTGATATAGAATATATATATTGATTGTTATTAGTTAGATAAAGTTTAAAAATAAAAGTTTTTAAGATGACCAATCTTTTTACTAAAATATTAATAGATAAAAAAGATAAAGATATAAAAAAAAAAGGAGGGAGGAAGGGTAATAAGAGGTACAAAGAAGGGAAGACCGTCATCAAGGCAGGGTTAGTCATTGGGTGAGATGGTAGGGTCTTCCAAAATTGACTAAATCTATTAATTATTATTAAATTTGTAATATCAAATTTTTATGATCCATATTAATTTAATTAATAAAAATGATAATTTCCCTATGAAAAATAAAACTAAAACGGACTTTCCACCTCTCGATAGACATCTCTAATATTTCCACCTCTCGATCGAGTGGATTACCACTAAATTGGAGAACAAAATTCAACACCCAAAAAAGACAACGTTCGACTTCTGGATAGACATGCTCAATATTTCAGGAGAATCACTTGCGCGAATCGTGAACATCGAGAATAAAAACCCTAGTGTGCGACAATGATGCCTCCCCGATTAAGGAGAATATATATATACGCATTTCGCCAAGGAGAATATATATATACGCATTTTGCCATTAAAATACAAACGTCAGCTAGCAACATTTGCCACTACTTTACCAGCTTCACCAACAAATCGATCTACCCAAATTAAGCACTGGCATTCGATCTGCAGATCATTGCTCTCGATTACTCTCCGCGATACTCCGAAGACCCCAAGGTTCCTCTACAACTGAATTTCCCGTCTGCAAACAGACCAAAATCCTCGAGCCCACCTTGAGCTTCTCAGAACCTTGTTAAGAACAGTAAGTATCAATTGCTCTCGGTGTTTTTCGAAGTCTGGTAACGCCTATGAAAATAACATGCACTGGCTCTAGAATGACATTTACGGGGACTTAATGACGCACCCTAACCCCCGTGCAGAGGGGTTTAATTGAAGATCATGGAATATCTGCACCGAGTTTAGGGCTTCTGGCAAGAATTTGGTTGGAGAGCTTCTGAATTCGAATCAGGGGTTAGCTGTAAATATGAATTCACGGGGTCGATATGGCCAAGGTGCTATTGTGGCCAACGGCAGGACTGCCCAGGTTAATTCGTACCCAAAAAACGTTCAACAACACTCTGCACAGAGAAATCATCAACAATGGGTTAGCAGGGTTCAGATACAGGCCGAGAAGGATGCGGCCGCAGCCAAAAGAGGGGATCACAGTGATGAGGAAAAGAGGGTTCAGTCTGGAGGTGTGGATTCCAGGTATTTCATTTAATCTTTTTTTCGGGGGTTTTAATGTATTTTGATTTCATAGTCGTAATCTTGATTTTCAGCTGGACCCGTCTATGCACATAGGGTAATTTAATATAATAGGATGCAATTTTTTTTAAGGAGGTCATCGCCCACATTGTGCAAAGCAGAAAACACAAATACTTTTCATCTGGTCAATTTTAGTTCGAGTTGGAGCAGCTTGGCACAGACCCTGTATCTCCTAATAAATCTCTTAAACATTTTCTGATAGAATAAGCACGCGGTTTAACATACTGGCTCTGCAGAATCCAGTGGAGATAGATTTTTCTTTTTTCGCTCTTCCATGGGGAAAAACGCTTCTATTACATTTAAAAAAAAAAGATAACGGAAGATTTATGTTGCCAGAAACCTGACTAGCATATCCGTTTCTCATTCCTTTTTGGTTCCTGGTCTAGTTCCCATTCCCCTCTTGACCCTACATTAGTATATATGCCGTGGGCCCATTTTTGTATATTTGGTAACGTGGCAGAACAGTGCTCTCTTTCTGATGTGGAATAGGGGAGGGGCATAGTTGGAGGAAGCTGTTTCTAATGAAAAACTAGTCATGTTTCTTCTTCACCCTGTCTTGTTGGGCTTTCAATAAAAAGGGCAGTTGACTACTACTACTACTACTGCATTGCCAAGCAAAAGGGAGGGCTACTTAATGACCCAAGATAAGTCATGCAGGTTAGGTTATCACTTATCACAAAGTATGTATAGGCCAAAGAGAGTGTTTGTGTTGTTAGATCGTTGGTAGGGTCTCTTTGTCAGCATTCAACTCAGCCTCATGGGCATGGCTGTCTTCAAGTTCATTTCAACAATGTTTAGCTTATGGATTATTTTTTCATGTTTCTTTGAGGTGGTGCTTCTAGATATGTGGTGGTGGTCACAGAGGTATTGATTTCTTACAATGCATATAACATGCTATTTTGGAATTCTAAATTAGTTTTAGTGTTATTTAAACCAAAATCAACGAGAATGCCTTTTACCTCCAAGATTAAATTGCAAGCGAAAGTGAACTCTTCCTTTTTCTATGGAGGGTTGTTGTGTTTCTTTTCATATCTTTTAAGTCTTTCAAAATCTGTTTTGTTTATGAGTAACAATTGGCATCAACTTCTTCTTTGCTTCATTGTTAAATTTGGCAACTAGGGCCAAACATCACTTTGGACAGCTCTTATGAGGCAGCTGATATTTTTCTTGTATTCCTCTCTTCGAGAGGTGTAGGATCGACCTAACGATCATCCCATTCTAACATGTACAAATGAAGTTATGAATTTATTTTGATTATGGACAAATTGTCAAGGTCGGCCAGACATCAAATTAGCCTCCTCCAACCTTCAACGTTGCATATAAATACAAGGTGCCTCCTCCTCATTTTGGCATCACTCTCATTCATCTTTCTCTCTCTCATCTTGATTGGGTACAAATTTCTGGGCTTCTCTCTCTCCACACGTACGAAGGAAGGTCTGATTTTCTAGTTGATGCGTAGACCAGATTTGGTCGAAATTTCAGGAGTCCGAAATTTCAGGAGGCTGACTTTGACCAGCGTTGACCCTATTTGACTATGGTTTTGTGAGGGAGACTTCTGTTTGGGCAGGTTGCAATTTTGGACACAAAAACTGATGTTGTTTGACTCCAGTGTTGACTGCCCTAGTTTTGGTTGCTGAGTTGACTTTTGTTGACCAGGTTTGATTGGTTATTTTCGGACTGTTTTGGGTTGCATTATCTTGCTGTTGGAGGCCGAGTTGACCAAGGTTGACCGAGCTGTTTTGGAGGTCTATTTCAGCCTTGTTGACCAACGTTGGCTTTTGGTTAGGGCTTTTTGTTTCTGCTGTTTTGACTGATCAAATTGGGCAAGTGAATATTGTAAATTGTACTTTCTCTCTGTGTTGAACTTTTGAAGAATTATAAGAAGAATTGATCAAGGGTTTCCTCACATTGGGGTTTGTCCCTGGCTTGTGTCATATTTTCTGTCCTCTTGTGTTGGCTTGTCTTCTACTGTTATTGTTTATGTTCTATCTGCATTTTACTATCACGATGATGTGATTGTGGAACTGGATATTGATATTGGGCTAATAAAGAAATTGAAGTAAATTGCTCTAAGCATAGAACATACCACAGTTATCCTAAAATTAACATGGTATCAAAGATGAGGTGAAGACAAAGCCCAATCAAGAGTGAGAAGAGCAATCACCAAGAGGAGCACTCACTAATCAAGGACAAGATTCAATGGCCTCCACATCCTACTTCAAGTCTGATGATAAGCTGTTAAGTTTTAGGTATGTTCTATGTTGAGAGCAAATTTACTTCAATTTTCGATATTAGCTCAATATAAATTCCAGATTAGCAATCACATTTAGCATGATAGTAAAATGCAGATAAAACATAAACATAAATCGCAGAAAACAAGCCAAGACAAGAGGACACAAGATGTGGCGCCAGCCAGGGACAAACCCCAATGTGGGGAAACCCTTGATCAATTCTTCTTATGTGTTCTTCAATAGTTTAGTAGAGAGAGAGATAGTACATATACATCAGAAGTCAACATTTTGACTTATCAAAATTAAGAGCAGAGATCTTCTCTAAGAACATGTCACATGAGGTCGCTGATTTGGACTCAGGTGATTCCATCACCTTATTGTACCTATCACTGTGTTGCACCATGCTGCACCATCATACCATGTCCATCATCACTGTGCTGTACCATCACCATGTCCATCATCACTGTGCTGCACGATCACCATGTCCATCATCACTGTTCTGCACCATGTTGCACCATCACCATGTTCATCATCACTGTGCTGTACCATGCTGCACTATGCATCACTGTGCTGCACCACTATCACTGTGCACTATGCTGCACCATCACCATGTCCATCATCACATTGTTGCACCATGTTGCACTATGCATCACTGTGTTGCATCATTGTCACTGTGCACTATCCTGCACCATCACCATGTCCATCATCACTGTGCTGCACCATGCTGCACTATGCATCACTGTTTCAGAGATTACCACTGATGTAACCTTCATTGAGATCATGATCTTCAACTCCAAGATCATATCTTGTGCCTGTGCCTCACTGTAGAGTGAGACGATGTATTGTATCAAGGCTAAGGTTGTTACTATTCTTGGAAGTACATCAAGACTGCATCATACTAGATCCGAATGATACCTCTTGAGACTGTCTGTCTCCATTCATAGGTATGCCTAGGATCTCTTGTACATCTCCGAGACCTATTACACCTTTAGAGTTATGGCAAGGCTGTAATACATATACATATACGATTATACCTAGTTTGTTGTTCATTGTCTAGTCTTCACCATGATCAACTTATGTCATGATTGCTGCTAGATCATTGTTATACTGAGATAGATATGTCGAGAATATCAACTTGTTGCTGCTTCCTTACGCATGGTCATGACTGCACCTAAACCCAAGACATTGGTGCAATCAATACCCTTTTGCGGCTCTCTATTTTTAGGACAACGTATAGACTTCTTTTGGACAATGTTTAAGGCTTGCTAGAACACCATCTCATGACATCGTATAAATCCTTATTGACTGTGGCTTGGAGACTGTGTTTAGGACAACGTATAGACTTCTTTTGGACAACGTTTAAGGCTTTGTAGAACACCATCTCATGACAGCGTATAAATCCTTATGGACTGCGGTTTGGAGACTGTGTTTAGGACATCGTATAGAATTCTTTAGATAGAGTCTAGAGTTAGGGCAAACTCTCTAGGGCAGCGTATCCTCTTAGTGACTCCTCCTTCCACCAAAATCCAAAGACAAGTGGAGAGGAAGAGATCATAAGAAGAGTGTGTCCAAATGACTAGCAAGCCACCTCTTTTTATACTAAAACGTTGAGCACAAGTGGGGGCAATTTGGTTGCTGGCCGACCATGATGAATTGTTCCATAACACAAATAAATTCATATCTCCATGAATACATGTCGGAATCAGATGATCTTTAGATCAATCCTACACCTCTCGACGAGAGGAATCCAAGAAGAATATCCACTGCCATGAATAAGTAGACCCACATGGAGTTTGGCCCTAGTTGTCAATTTTAACACTCCCTCTCAACTAGGGAGAACTCCATCTGCTAATCCATTTGCGAGACTGTACTATCTCTACAATTAGTGCCCTGCACTACTTTGCTCTGCCGAACTATGAAGAAGAAGAAGTGATCGAGAATGTATCATACCATCCTCTATTGACCCGAAGTTAGTCCCATATAACAAAGAGTGTCTCATACCACTCTTATGGACCCGAAGTCAATATCAATGAAGATAGTGTGTCATACCACTCTTACTGATCCGAAATCAGTTCCAAAAGAGAGTGAGTTATATCACTCTTACTGATCTAAAATCAGTTCCAAAAAAGAGTGAGTTATATCACTCTTACTGATCCAAAATCAGTTCCAAAAGAGAGTGGGTTATATCACTCTTACTGACCTAAAGTCAGTTCCAATTGATCCTAGATCAATATCATCTTAGCATAGGGAGTACGGTAGATACACAATGCATCCATCGATACTACTATGGTCCCTATCCTCATTGGCTAGATGAGAGGTACTTCCCATGAGTCCCAGATTGCATGGGCAGGATGTCTCAGTAGGAGAAGGATGAACCACTCATCCTGCCTACATGTCGCCAGGGGTATCTCAGGGGAAGGCTGAACCACTCAACCTGTACACAACAAATCACTAGGGGAAGGCTGAATCACTCACCTTATCACTGTGTCTCGGCAGGAGAAGGATGAACCACTCATCTTGCCTACATAGCAGACCACTAGGGGAAGGCTGAACCACTCACCCTATGGTTGCTCATTGCTCCACGATGTACCCCCAAGCCCCCTTGGAGCTCCCAGAGCTCAATGTCCATATCATACAGGACCTTTAGGAGAGAGTCTCTCCACGACTCCTAGTCGTTCTCGGAAAGTCAAGATTTTGACCTTTCCCAGGGGCTTCAACAGAATATCGGTGACCTGCACATCAATGCCAATGCGATGGAGCCTTCTTGCTCCTCAATGTACCATATCCATGATAAAGTGGTACCTAATGTCTATATGCTTGGGGCGACCATATAACACGAGATTCCTCAACAATCGAATCCCCCTCTAGTTGTCACAGAGGATCACGACGTTATCCAACACGTGTCCAAACATCTCACTGAAGAGCTTCCACAACCAGACAGCTTCACAGGAGGCCATACTCACAGCTATGGCTACATTGGTGCTCAAAGCAACTGACTTCTGCTTCTTGCTCATCTAGGATATCGAAACAGAACCCAAAGAGAACCAACACTCAGAAGTGCTCTTACAATACTCCACATTGCCTGCCTAATCAACATCAAAATAATCATGCAGCTGACATTTTTGGCAGTGTATCTCAATCCATGAGAGATTGTGCCCTGAAGATATCTCAAATGATTCTTGGCACTAATCCAGTGAGGCTCAACCATATATGAGCTCAGCATGCTAACTGCAAAACATATATCCGGACGGGAGTTCACCAAGAACATCAATGCTAGTATGAGTTTATGAAACTCAGAGGCATTTCCAAATCAGGTCCGACATCACTACCACATAACTTCTTAAAGTTAGGCTTCATCGAGGTAGTCACGGGCTTGCAGTTCATCATTCCAAATTCGGAATCCAACTCCCTCTTACTTTTGCAAATGAGAGGGTTTGCACCTATCAGAAAGAGGTTGTCCTCATAATGTACTGGTATGAGAGGTCTATCATCCATGATCTTCAAGCAACGGTTTGGATCAGCTTCACTCTTAGTGAATCTCAGCTTCATTCGACAACTATCATTCCTCTCATATCAAATGCGGGGTGTTTGCTCTAAGACATAGATAGCTTTCTTCCACCTGCATGCTTGAGATTCCCAATCATGAATCTCAAACCCCTCAGGTTGTTCCACATCTGAGGTCTTGCTACATGAGGGGAATGGTCCCCTTGTAACTTTTCCTTCGGTACATCTCGGACATGTACCTTCATGCTTTTCTTGAATTCAAGCATCCTTTTCACCATCTGACTCACATCGGGTAGGGCCCCATAATAAGCAGACCTTCTGTGCTATTTAAGATATGTGTCAACTGACATGGTCCCTAGTGGACTTTCTGCGACTTTATACAAATTGCCAACCCTGAACCCAAGAATGAAAGCATCTTGAAAAATTCCTTTTTCAAACATGTACCTTTCCATCGATGAATGCTACCTTGAAACCTTTGACTTCCATTGCGGAAATGGACACCAGGTTCTTTTTGGGATCAGGTACATAAAGAAATTCTTGTAAATGAATCGTGTTACCCTCCTTCAATCGAGGGGTAACATTCCCTACACCCTTTTCGGGATAGGTGGAATTGACTCCAAGTATAATCTTCACGATTGTTTCCTTCTCTATCAAATTAGAGAGAGTTTCCTTCTATCCGATGAAGTGCCTTGAAGCACTACAATCAATAAGCCAGATTCCCAAAGAGTTTGGAGGAGAAGTAGTGGAGAGGGGCAATATAAGATAATACTCCTTTAGCTTATCAGAAACAACATTTGATTCTTCATACTTGGATTTCCTTGCTTTCTTTGAAGTGTCGGCCATTTCTTTGATGACCTGCATTCCTTTACCGTGGAACCTGTGATTCCTTTAATCATTAAAGATGTCCTTGGAATGATGGTTATCATCATCAAGTGATGTGTCCTTCGCATAATGGCCAAACTTATTGCAAGCAAGGCATCTGCCTTTCCTTCCACCCTTAGATCCAGACTTCCCATTGAAGTGATCTTTAGCTAGGCCATCAGATGCTTCCACTGCGCCACTCAAATAATAGTCTTTGCTTCGACTTCACCCTTGGTGAATTGGAAGAGGGATGAGGAACCCATTGAGCCTTTTGACCTTGTCCAACTGTCTGTGGTGATTGCTCTTTCACTCTTGCTTTGGCTTTGTCTTCACCTCACCTCTGATACCATGTTAAGTTTTAGGTATGTTCTATGCTGAGAGCAAATTTACTTCAATTTTCCATATTAGCTCAATATCAATTCCAGATTAGCAATCACATTTAGCATGATAGTAAAATGCAGATATAACATAAACATAAATCGCAGAAAACAAGCCAAGACAAGAGGACACAAGATGTGGCGCCAGCCAGGGACAAACCCCAATGTGGGGAAACCCTTGATCAATTCTTCTTATGTGTTCTTCAATAGTTCAGTAGAGAGAGAGATAGTACATATACATCAGAAGTCAACATTTTGACTTATCAAAATTAAGAGCAGAGATCTTCTCTAAGAAGATGTCACACGAGGTCGCTGATTTGGACTCAGGTGATTCCATCACCTTGTTGTAACTATCACTTGTGTTGCAACATGCTACACCATCATACCATGTCCATCATCAATGTGCTGCACCATCACCATGTCCATCATCACTGTGCTGCACCATGCTGCACTATGCATCACTGTGCTGCACCACTGTCACTGTGCACTATGCTGCACCATCACCATGTCCATCATCACTATGCTGCACCATGCTACACTATGCATCACTGTGCTGCACCACTGTCACTGTGCACTATGCTGCACCATCACCATGTCCATCATCACTGTGCTGCACCATGCTGCACTATGCATCACTGTGCTGCACCATTGTCACTGTGCACTATGCTGCACCATCACCATGTCCATCATCACTGTGTTGCACCATGCTGCACTATGCATCACTGTTTTAGAGATTACCACTGATGTAACCTTCATTGAGATCATCATCTTCAACTCCAAGATCATATTTTGTGCCTGTGCCTTACTGTAGAGTGAGACAATGTATTGTATCAAGGCTAAGGTTGTTACTATTCCTTAAGTACATAAAGACTGCATCATACTAGATTCGAATGATACCTCTTGAGACTGTCTGTCTCCATTCATAAGTATGCCTAGGATCTCTTGTACATCTCCGAGACCTATTACACCTTGAGAGTTATGGTAGGGTGTAATACATATACATATACATAGTCTGTTGTTCACTGTCTAGTCTTCACCATGATCAACGTATGTCATGACTGTTGCTAGATCATTGTTATACTGAGATAGATATGTCGAGAATATCAACCTGTTGCTGCGTCCATGCACATGGTCATGACTGCACCTAAACCCAAAACATTGGTGCAATCAATACCCTTCTGCGGCTCTCTATTTTTAGGTTAGCGTATAGACTTCTTTTGGACAACGTTTAAGGCTTGCAAGAACACCATCTCATGACAACGTATAAATCCTTATTGACTGCGGCTTGGACACTGTGTTTATTACATCGTATAGATTCTTTTAGACAACGTTTAAGGCTTGATAGAACACCATCTCATGACAGCGTATAAATCCTTATTGATTGCGGCTTGGAGACTGTGTTTAGGACATCGTATAGACTTCTTTAGATATAGTCTAGAGTTGGGGAAAACTCTCTAGGGTAGTGTATCATAGGATGCTGAGTAGATTTTGGAAAGCAGGTAGAATTAGAGGATGAGCGGATGCCCGATGCTAAAGGACCAATGGATCCCATTGATCCACCCCCTCATGAGCCCTACTCCTCGAAAAGGAGACCCTCATGGTTTAGGGAGACTTGAAGATGCCGAGAAACATGTTGCACCTAGGGGAACATTTCGTGAAAGTAAGAAGCCGAATAGGTACCAAGGGTACTTAACTGATATGAGCACCATTGTTCAATCTGAGCCTTGCACATTCGAAGAAGCTGCCAAACACCAGTTTGGAAGGATGCAATGAACGAAGAGTATGAGTCAATTATGAAGAATGATGTCTGGGATGTGGTCCCTAGACCTAAGGACAAATTCTTTGTCACCTCGAAATGGCTCTTCAAGATCAAGCATGGCGCTGTTGGAAGTGTTGAAAAGTTCAAGGCCAAATTTGTTGCTCGAAGCTTCTCTCAAAATGAAGGTGTAGATTATGATGAGATATTTGCACCAGTTTCCCGCTACACCACCATCCGTTTGATTATAGCCCTTGTTGCCTCGCAAGGATGGAATCTTCACTAGATGGATGTCAAGACTGCCTTCTTGCATGGTTCACTCAAGGAGGAAGTCTATGTAGAACAACTTGAGGGGTTCGAAGATCAAGATCGTCAAACACATGTAAGTAGGTTGAAGAAAGCCCTCTATGGGTTGAAGCAAGCACGCCGAGCTTGGTATGAGAGGATCGATAACTATCTAATGAAATCGAGTTTTACAAGAAGTGAAGCTGATCCAAACCTTTACTTTAAGGTTGAGAATGATAGACCTCTCATCTTGGTACTCTATGTGGACAATCTCTTTCTGGCAGGTGCAGACCCTCTTATTCATCAATGTAAGAGGGAGTTGGCTTCCGAATTCGAGATGAAGGACCTAGGACTGATGCATTACTTCCTAGGGTTGGATGTCTGGAAAAATCCAAGCGAGATTTTCCTTTCTCAAGGAAAGTGTATTGTGAAGATACTTGAAAGATTTGGGATGGTGGACTGCAAGTCCGTGACTACTCTGATGGAATTTAACTTGAAGAAGTTATGCGGAAGTGCTGCTGGGCCCGATTTGGGAAATCCTTTTGAGTATCGTCAACTCGTGGGGGCTTTGATGTTCTTGATGAACTCTCGTATGGTCATATGTTTTGCAGCGAATACATTGAGCCAGTTTATGGTCGAGCCTCATCACAGTGCCAAGAATTTCTTTAGATATCTTTGAGGCACAATCACTTATGGATTGAGATACACTGTCGGGAATGTGAGGCTCCATGGTTACTCTGATGCAGACTGCGCTGGCAGTGTGGTGGATCGTAAAATCACATCTGGATGTTGCTTCTCTCTAGGTTTTGCTTTGATATCATGGATGAGCAGGATGCAGAAGTCGGTTGCCTTGAGCATCGCTGAGGTTGAATATATTGCTGCTAGTTTGGCCTCCTGTGAAGCTATTTGGTTGAGGAAGCTCTTTAGTGAGCTGTTTGGACATGTGTTGGATACCACTGTGATCTTCTGCGACAATTAGAGTGGGATTCGTCTTTCGGAGAATCCCGTGTTTCATGATCGCTCCAAGCATATTGATATCAGGTACCACTTTATTCGGGATATTGTACAATGGGGAACAATAAGGCTCCAACACATTGGGATTGATGATCAGGTCGCCGATATTCTTACGAAGCCCTTGGGAAAGGTCAAATTCTTGACCTTTCGTGAATGACTTGGAGTCGTGGAGAGACCCTCTTATGAGGGTCCCGTATGAGATGGATGTTGAGCTCTGGGAGCTCTGGGGGCTTAGGGTACTTCTTGGAGCAATGAGCGACCATAGAGTGAGTGGTTCACCTTCCCCTAATGGTGTGCGATGTGCAAGGTGAGTGGTTCACCTTCCCATGTGATACCCCATGGTGGCATATGCATAGGATGAGTGGTTCACCTTCTCCTATGGCATATGAGCAGGATGAGTGGTTCACCTTCTCTTGCCTACACATCCTACCCATGTAGTCTGGGACTCATGGGAAGTACCTCTCATCTGGCCAATGAGTAGGGAAATGAGGATAGGGACCATAGTACTACCGATGGACGCATTGTGTACTACCGTACTCCCTATGCTAGGATGTTGATATTGATCTGGGATCAATGGAAACTGACTTTGGGTCGGTTAAGAGTGGTATGACACACTCTCTATTATTGGAGACCGACTTCGGGTCAGTGGAGAATGGTATGATACATTCTCGATCATTTCTTCTTTCTTCATGGTTCAGCAGAGTAGAGCAACGCAGAGCAGTGACAGGGATGGTACAGATTGTCAGACAGTTTGGCAGGTGATGTTCTCCCTAGTTGAGAGGGACTTTTAAATTTGGCAACTAAGGCCAAACATCACTTTGGACAACTCTTATGAGGCAACTGATATTTTTCTTGGATTCCTCTTTCCGAGAGGTGTAGGGTTGATCTAAAGATCATCCCATTCTGATATGTACAAATGAAGTTATGAATTTATTTGGCTTATGGACAAATTGTCAAGGTCGGCCAGCCATCAAATTAGCCTTCTCCAGCCTTCAACGTTGCGTATAAATACAAGGTGTCTCCTCATTTTGGCATCACTCTCATTCATCTTTCTTTCTCTCATCTTGATTGGGTACAAATTTTTGGGCTTCTCTCTCTTTCACACGTGTGAAGGAAGGTCTGATTTTCTAGCTGCTGCGTTGACCAGATTTGGCCGAAATTTTAGGAGACCGAAATTTCAGGAGGCTGACTTTGACCAGCGTTGACCCTATTTAATTGCGGTTTTGTGAGGGAGACTTCTGTTTGGGCAGGTCGCAATTTTGGGCACAAAAACCGAGGTTGTTTGACTCTAGTGTTGACCAACGTTGACTGCCCTAGTTTTGGTTGCTCCATGACTTCTGTTGACCAGGTTTGATTGGTTATTTTCAGACTATTTTGGGCTGCATTATCTTGTTGTTGGAGGCCGAGTTGACCAAGGTTGAACGAGCTGTTTTGGAGGTCTATTTCAGCCCTGTTGAGCAGCGTTGAATTTCTGGTTAGGGCTTTTTGTTTCTGCTGTTTTTGACTGATTAGATTGGGCAAGTGAATATTTTAATTGTACTCTCTCTGCTGAACTTTTGAAGAATTATAAGAAGAATTGACCAAGGGGTTGTCCACATTGGGGTTTGTTTTTGGCTGGTGTCATATCTTGTGTCCTCTTGTGTTGGCTTGTGTTCTATTGTTATTGTTTATGTTCTATCTGCATTTTACTATCATGATGATGTGATTGCTGAACTAGATATTGATATTGGGCTAATAAGGAAATTGAAGTAAAATTGCTCTAGGCATAGAACATACCATTGTTATCCTAAAATTAACGTTCATCTACTTTCCACCACCTGAGCGTCTCACTTTTTTAAATGGTGTTGGATGCATTCCAACGTGTTGGTGTTGATGAAAAGTTTATTCTTTTTCCTTGGACTTTCATTGTGGTTCTTTTTGTGAGGAGAACCTTCTTCTCTTATATTTCATGTTTGTTTTAGAACAAAAAATGCATAAAATGGCCCAAAAAGATGGAAGAAACAAGAGTTCAAATATGATTGAACAGAGAGGGAAGGGTGGATAAATGGAAAAGGTCAAGGGCATGAATTTTTTTACCAATTTCCCATTCCCACCTTGACACTACATAAGTGCAAGACTAGTCAAATATACATGCCTAGTATATGCGCCAAGGGGGAGAGGGTAGATAGGAAACCCTCTAGATAATTTTCTTGTTCTAGTCCTGTTTCATGGTTTTGTAACATAGCAAAAAAATGTCTATTTCGCTGATGTAGAAAAGGGACACAATTGGATCTAGTTTTATTTATCTAAAAAAATGTAGTGCTCCACAGGGACGTGTCCCCTAGTGTCACGCCCCTATCTTGGTGGTAGTCTTTCAACCGCACATAGGCAGGTGCGACATAGCTACCCACTTCCTTTTCACCAATACTTGTGAGTAAGGGCTATGCCTAGCATTCAACACTTAGTTCTTCATTCTTCAATTTTACTAAGCACATTCATTACACATCAGAAATAACATTTACATCATCTTCATTTATCAATGTGAACAACTTAAATACTTTCTTTTAAATGGGAGGGGCAACTCCTAGATTAGAGTTTGCCCGATAATCAATAATTCAGTATTTTACAAATACGTTTATAAGTATAACCTTGCTAGGAAACCCCAAATTTCACCTTAGCAAGCTTTCCAATTTTCAGCAGTTTGGCCTGCTCGTGTCGGGCTACCCTTCATTCAACAATGCCCACCTTCAGCGTTCGTTCAGGGCTGCACACGTCCGTGTCGTGTCGTGCAACTCGTCATCGGGCAGAGGCACCCACCCCGCTGGGTATGGTCACCCTTCGTAGCAAGTCGCACCGGGTAGACTTGCCCACAGCTCGTTCACAACTCGTCGCGTCGGGCAGGAGCACCCACTCCACTAGGTCGCCCTTTGCAGCTCGTTGCATCGGGCAGACTTCCGTAGCTCGTTCGTAGCTTGTTCGCAGCTCGTCCGCACCGTGCAGACTTGCCCGTGCCCATCGTTCAGCTCGCTGGTCCACCCACTGTGCAGACCCACCCAATCGTAGAACTCTCCGCCCGAACCTGCAACTCGTTTCTCCTTCCTCGGCTCGGTACTGCGGCCCTTGGTCCGCTTGCACCTTGCCTTCGCTTCAATTGCTTTCCGCTTTTCTCGCTCAAGTGTAGGCTCAATGCTTGTTGCTTGAGTTCGCTTGATGATTCTCTCCACCAAGTTGCCATCTATATATAAGTGTCCTCCATGTGTTAAGGTGGGTCGGTATGCCCACGCCGACCACACAAATTGCCCATGAAAATGCCAAATAATACATCGGCTAACCAACTCGTCTGCTTTTTGCATGTCGGCCCGTCTAGGGCGTCCAACTCCTATGAATCATCTCCACCCAACATCTTGGCAAGCATACCTGGCTCAGCCTCAAATGCCACTGCAAGATGCCTCTACACTCCGCATGGTAGGAATACTCCCACAGTCTGCTCACAAATCCAACCAGTCCATGGCCTTGTTGTACAAAGGTGCACAACATCCCCATCGGCTCATAAGTGAAATGTCTCCATGTCACATCAACAAATCCATCCGCACAACATCATTGCCTTGGCACTCCTCATTGAATGCCCATAAGTGGCATCTCTACAAGTGCTCCTGCATTATGTCCCTGCATAATGTTTGCCAAGCTCCATCTATCCAACTCGATGTCCATGACTCAAGTTGCCCATGTTGCCTAACTAAGTAGACCCCTCACAACATCGGTCATCTCATCCTAGTCCTCAATCAGGTTTAGTGCCCTTGGTCACTCAAACCACATATATCATTGTATCACAGGTTCCTTCCATCATCGTTGCCTCCCCCACTAAAGGTCCACCAAGACTGCCTCTTGGTCACAACCATGAAGAAGTCCACCCAAGTATCATATCATCAAAACTCTGGTGTGCTCTCTGTCCAATTTGTCCATGAGTCATGCCGAGCACTTAGCCAATTCTCCATATGGCTAAAGCATGACCCATCCTCCGCAATGATCATCATGTTCCTCCCTTGTCACGAGCATTTGCACCCCCTGCCATGAGGTCGCAAACTGCCCCAACAAGCTCTGCAACAATCAATGTTCCTTGCTTCTCCGCACAAGGTCTCATCGTAGACATCCATGGTAAGGTTGTCCATCGCATCGAAAAACTGTCTTTGCCCTTCCCTGCATATGGCCCATCCTCCAAAAGCTCCAATGAAACACAAGTAACAACAATACTTACTTCATCATGAGGCTCCTCCATGTGAGTGCCTTCATCCATCAATGCCTGCAACATGTATGATCCTGGTCCAACTTGAGCAATCAAAGGTGCCTCAAGTTTTTCCTCCATTGTTGTCACATCTGCAACATCCTCATATATCACGGCTTCTTCTTCTTCATCGCAATTTGCAGTTACATCCTGCTCCATTGCCCCACCAAGTCGAAGAAGTTCGTCTTCAACAGTCCTTTCCAAGACCTTAAGTTCATCTCGAATTCGTGGGTTCTCTTCTTTCATTCGCTTCAACCTATATAAGGTAAGGAAGAGCCTCCCTTGGCATTCTTCCCAACTTGCCATGTCCCGTTGTTTAGTTTGGCCCAAGCACAATGCTTCACTTCTGCTAAACCTGTCATAACAAGCTTCAATACCAACTACAATCCTGCCGTCGTATCTCTACTTCAATCTTCAGCAAAGCCTTGTGGAAATCAAGGGCTTTGATGCCATTTGTCATGCCCCTATCCTGGCAGTAGTCTTTTAACCGCACATAGGCAGGTGCGGTATCGACACCCACTTTCTTTTCACCAATACTTGTGAGTACGGCTACACCTAATTCTTGCTTTAATTTTACTAAGCACATTCATTACACATCAGAAATAACATTTACATCATCTTCATTTATCAATATGCACAACGAAAATACTTTCTTTTAAATGGGAGGGGCAACTCCCAAATTAGAGTCTGCCTGATAATCAATAATTCAGTACTTTACAAACACATTTACAAGTACAACCTTGTTAGGAAACCCCAAATTTCACCTTAGCAAGCTTTCCAATTTTTAGCAGTTCGACCTGCTCGTGTTGGGTCGCCCTTCGTTCAATAGTGCCCACTTTCAGCTTTCGTTCAGCGCTGCCCATGTCCGTGTAGTGTTGTGCAACTTGTCACCGGGCAGGGGTGCCCACCTTATTGGGTCGGGTCACCCTTTGCAGCTCGTTGCACCGGGCAAACTTGCCCACAACTCATCCGCAACTCGTCGCAACTCGGCGCCCTCTGTAGCTCTGTCGGGCAGGAGTGCCCACTTTGCCGGGTCGCCCTTTACGGCTCGTCGCACCAAGCAGACTTCCGCAGCTCATCCCTAGCTTGTCTGCAGCTCGCCAGCATCGTGCAAAGTTGCCTGCGCCCACCGTTTAGCTCGTCGACCCGCCCACTATGCAGACCCGCCCAACCACAAAACTGTCTGCCCGAACCTACAACTCGTTTCTCCTTCCTTGGCTTGGTATTGCGGCCCTCGGTCCCCCTGCACCTTGCCTTTGCTTCAATTGCTTTTCGCTTTGCTCGCCCAAGTGTAGGCTCAATGCTTGTTGCTTGAGTTTTCTTGATGATTCTCTCCACCAAGTCGCCATCTATATATACGCGTCCTCCATGTGTTAAGGTGGCAGGTCGACCACAAAAATTGCCCATGAAAATGCCAAAAAATACGTCGGCCAACCAACTCGTCTGCTTTCCGCACGTTGACTTGCCCATGGCGTCCAACTCCACGCGTCAGCCCAACTCGTCAGTTTTTCGACACTTCATATAAACTCGTCATGTGTGCGCCCATACTTAGCCGATTTTCCCCATCTCGTTTTTTCGACTCTCCAAGTAACTCGTCGCACTATTGCACAACTCGTCGTCGCACGCTCGTTGGGGCGCGTTTAACTGAACACACTTGCTCGTTGTTGCAAAGTCAACTTGTCGCACATAACCAAAGTTTGTTTTCCACCGTTGCTCGTCGCACATGAGCGCGCTCAGCTCGTGTTCGTGGCACCTAGGATGGGGTGTGTGCTCCCCATGTTTCCCACAATTTTGAGATGGGGGGATGCCTAAGGGGACATTTCCCCAATGCGGGGGACGCCTTTCCCCAAAAAGGTTGCTTGTGAGCATCCCCCTTGACTTTTGCCTAAAAACAATAATTTATGGGGGGGAAGCCTAATATTCAACCCCAGGGCCCTACTATTGCTATGCAATTAATTGTAACATTTAAGAATTGTTAAAGACAACCATGGCGAAGACAAGAATCTGAATGATAAATCTTGAATTGCATATATTATTCTCAATGATGCATATTTATAATACATTGGAGTGACCCTTGGTTTCATATTCCAAGTGGTCTCTGGGACTCCCTTTGACTGTTCAGCGTCCACACCAACGCGCAGAGGATTAGGTGTCCAACATTGCCCCCCTTAATCTGAAGGGGTATGTGTGAGTCCAAGAAGAGAGCTGTAATACAAAATGTGCAAAAATGCAGGGCAACACTCGGCTAGATGTGCTCTCTGAAATGTTGGCATAAGGTGGTGGTTTAAGGATGACCAGCAACACTGGAACGCTTAGTGCAGTTCTCGGAACTCTTCCAAATCTGGCATGAAGCTAAAGTCTTCTGCTAGAGGAAGTGCTCCTAATGCTTTGAAGAGGAAGACCTTCAACTTGAAAAGGGAAGTCTGCAACCTGCATAAAAAGGGAGAACCTCAACCTGAAAAGGGAGGTCTTAACGTGCGATGGTTTAAGGATGACCACAAACTTTGGAATACTTAATGCAATTCCTGGAACTCTTCTAGAACTGACAAGACGCTGAAGTCTTCTACTAGAGGAAGTGTCCCCAATTCTTTGAAGAGGGAGAAGCTCACCCTGAAAAGGGAGGTATCAACCCCGCATAGATGGTTTAAGGCTGACCACCAACCAAAGGCATGATTAGGGGCATCTCTGTCTTTGGCTACAACTCTGAATTTGGTATGGCAGGTTGTGGCTTTGAAGCTTGTAGATGACCATCACTTTCCCCCATGTCAGATACAAGGTGAGAAGATGAAGAGATCTCAACTGCAAGACTTTTCAATATTCGAGAACAAATCTTGTTGTATGAGCGAGATATCTTCTTGGTTGTTGAAGCCCATTGACAAGAAGCGATCCATCCAAGATGAATCTCTGTTCTTGCAGGAGGCTTGTTTTTGAAGCATCTGTTTGAAGAATGAGTGGTTTTATGATAGTGCTCACATGGATGAAGATCAAAACAATGATTTTTCATATGGCCAACTCGTTCACAATGTTGGCATATAACATTTTGTTGTGGTTGTTGTGGAAGAGGAGCAGAATCTGAAACCCGACACTATGGAACTGGATGGGCTTTGAATAATCTGGAATATGAAAAAACATTCCTTGTCATATCCAAGACCGATTCTTTGCTTGTTATGGACAAGCTCTTCCCAAGGTCTGATAATTGGCATGAGAAGTGCAAACTGAACCTCTGCATATTTTTTGCACATTTGCTCCTGAAATGGGTACTAGATTGATTTGCTGCTTATGGGAATCTGTCTCAATGTTATGGACAGAAACAGGTTCAAAATGATAACTCCACTATTGTAATTCTTCTTGCTGAAGCTGAGATTCAAGTTGCAAAAATTCTACCTTTTCCTATGTATGCTGGAGACATGTTTGAATGTCAACAAGAGTGGTTTTGTTGATTTCCACTGTGTCATTAGTAGTAGACTGTATCAGAGTTTTTAGGAGCTCTAATACTTCACCAATTAAAGCCATTTAAAGACCTCAAAGGTTTCTTGTAACTATGCCTTTTACAAATTGAAAAAATATTGAGGATAAAACAAATATCAGCTTGGACTCTCAACAAATCAAGAAAAATAATTTGATGCTAAAAAAATGCAGAGCCATATGTTTTTGTAAAAATATGACGCTTCATTTATCATTGATGCTTCTAAGTAACCAAGTTGCAACATGACCATATCTTGCACTTTCCTTTCAGCTCGAGTAATAAAGAATATCCAGGGGCCAATTTTTGTTGTGTAATCAGACCTAAACTCAACCAACACTGTTGTTAGATCAAATTCAATATTGTCAAACAAGCTCCAGATGCCAACTATCATCGTAGGCCTCTCCTGCAGTCAGAATCAAATCGGGTAGGCATTCTCTCTAGTCATATTACCGAAAGAAATTTGTGTTTAGCAGTGCCTCTGTGCTCTTCTTCTTTGTAATCTTTGTTGAGGAATTTGGCATTATTTGCAATAGTCTTCTTTACACTATTATTATAAACGCAAATCCTAACCCTGTCACCTTATTATTTATTATAAACCGACATTCTTCCAAGCTTGTGTGCATAGAAACAATAAGGAAATTCACCTTAATTCCATTGCTAGTCCATCTTGGTCGTTATCAGCAGGTACCTTTTCTACTTTCTTGCATTTCCCGATTTGAGCAGCATATCAGACCCCCTCAAAATCCCTTGTTATTCAACACAAAAGTAAATATAATTTGAAATATATAATTCCTCTCTTTCTCGCGCTGCCCGCTTCCGCTCTTTTATATCGATTGCGAGATGTATTGATTTCTTCTAGAGATTTAAAGAGATCTATAGGTCTTCTGTCATTTCACAGTATTGAAGTCTTTCCATAATATGTCAATATACAACTCTCCTTGTTTGACCTTATATGACTAATGAATGCACTGAACCATTGTAATAGATCGGATCAACTTGGTTCTAAACTAGCTTCTAACATGATTGTTCCATACTTCACTGCCGCTCTACTTCTACTCTAATAAGCAGAATTAGGTCGTGTCGTTTAGCTTCAACTTTACTGTTGATAGTTTAACAGATCAAGAAATCAATATATCGATAATCTATGAGATTGCTTCTCTACTTTGCAACACATTCTCATAAATCCTAGTGTGGGCATGAGCATTCTAAAGGGTGGCAGTGGTGTTGTGAAGAAATCATTGCAATGGCAATAATGGAGGAAACCCTTCATTCATTGCTAGTGGGCCTGGTCTGTTTTGTGCTGGGGATGTTATTGCTTGAGCTCTACAAATTAGTGTTGAGGGTGGATAGTCACGACTATAAGTTGTCGCTCGGTTCTACAGGGTTGCCATTGATCTGTTCATCATATAAATACTAGAGATACAATAGATATCAGCTCTACCCTAATGCGTGACAATTTGATATTGGTGGTAGTGAAACAATTTTTGAATGAATGTCTCGGCAGAATTGACGGATTCCATAAAGTGGTGCAGCGGAAATGGATGGACCCTTCACCCACTCTCTCGGGCAAGCCTTCGAATGCTTCTAGAAGAAGTAATGTTACATGCACCAGGGTTTGCTACAGTCGTTGTAGTGAGGAATAACGTTCTTGCAAAGGAGACCAATTGATCGATGACATATGGTGGTTCCAATGTTATATGTTACAGCGAAGGCCGTAAGGTGGTAAGATGGTGCATTGAAGTTGGGGCGGTGAGCTGGATACCAATCGACAGTATGGTCATATAGTGTATGCGGTATGCGATATAGTGGTATGGTGGTTGATACCAGCTGCAATGCTGAGATTCAATGTACGAAGAACACAATGGGATTCAACGTGCACTATGGGATTAAGGTGATACCATTCAACTTACCATGGCAGTAACTCCAGGCAGCACATGTGATATATTTAGTGGGATCTAGTGGTAGGTATGCAGTGGTATGCGTTCTTGCAGCGGAGTCGATATCATATAACGTATTATGGACATTGATGCCATTAAACATGGACAACGTGGAGGTGATACCAACATATAAAATCGATATATTACAACAAAGTTATATGTTATAACCGGGCGTATAATACCATTCGTGCAGAGGGGAGGGAGGAGGTAATCCACATTCATAGCAGTGCCACGACTTTCCATGCTCACCACACCACAATATCTCCAGGCAGCACAACTTCGGCCACAACACCTTCGTTCGAGACAGCACAACACCTCCAAGCAACACACCTCTGACACCCTCATGCGTTCAACATCTCCAGGCAACAACTCGACTCTTCAACAGTAGGAATAAAATGCATAGAATTTGGCAGGGATATGTCAGTGTGCAAAAATGCAGAACAAGAGCAGGAAGAAAGCCAAAAATAGTGGTTGTGACTTGTGCTCTGATACCATGTTAAAGACAACCATGGTGAAGACAAGAATCTGAATGATAAATCTTGAATTGCATATATTATTCACAATGATACATATTAATAATACATTGGAGTAACCCTTGGTTTCATATTCCAAGTGGTCTCTTGGACTCCATTTGATTTTTCAGCTTTCACACCAACCCTTAGAGGATTAGGTGTCCAACATGAATTACTTAAATTTTTAACATTACCATAAATTGTTTCAGGATGTTGGAGAGTGGTTCCAACCTCATTGGATTTCATATGGAGAAAGTAGAATTTTAGATCCCGCTCAAAATCTAACAGTCTTAACAATTGTTAGGATTTTAGAATTGGGGGGGTTGTAATGC
This sequence comes from Pinus tabuliformis, assembly GCA_031772625.1. Classification (NCBI taxonomy): domain Eukaryota; kingdom Viridiplantae; phylum Streptophyta; class Pinopsida; order Pinales; family Pinaceae; genus Pinus; species Pinus tabuliformis. The sequence goes on from CM062814.1 coordinate 530,516,140, forward strand.
TTCCACTGGATAATATCCTGTACGAGGGTATGGAACTTTAATTTAATCAAGAGCCAAGCCGTCTATGTACCTTGATGTTGGTGGCATTGATTTTTGAACTCCTTTGTCATGACCCTAGTAAAAATGTACCCACCACTCAAACAAAATCTCAATTTGACATGTTAGGTTTTCCAATCTTATTTTAATGCTTAGAGGGTGATATTAATGATGAGGATCCCAATATAGCCAATGATTTTGATGATATGTTGGTATTTGTGGTAGCATGATTTTTTTGGACTATAGAGGCCATCTAGAGCCTCTTTGTTGATATATTTTTGGTTCAAAGATGGATTGCACTTGGTGCTATTTTGGTTATATGCACCCTTGCTATATATATGAGAAACTTTGCACATTTGTGTATAATGGTTTGGATTCAAAAGGATACACATGGATATTATGTATTTTTTTTTCAAAATTTGAATATTTATGTATTTTTTGGTTGCCCAGTATTTTGGTTTGTTATTTTTTTTTGGTTCCTAGTTTTGGGGTCAACTACTTCGATGACCAATATAGTTTTGATAACTTTGTTTCATTGCCCATTGTCCATTTTCAATTTTAACTTTTGAGACTTGGCTCTAGATATTGATGACATCAAACTAAGTCTTTGACTCATTACTTTTACTATTTTTGAGTTTTAAGTAATTTGAATTTATTATTCTAGTCTTCAGACTTTAGCATGTACTATTTTGCTTAGTATTTATTAATTTCCAAAATGATGAATGATGAATTTAAATGAATGTAGATTCTAGAATGATGAATGATTAACTTAAATCAATGTATACGATATTTTACTATTTCTATATCATTGAATCATTTACAATGTATGAATCAATGTATTTCATCACTGAATTTGAATTTCAATCATGTTTATAAATGGTATGTGTGTGTATACATCTCGATGTCCTCCCGTCCCCATTTGTTCTTGTTAATTGAAGTTAGAGATGGAAGGGTTTTGCTTAATTTAGAAGTGCACTATATTTGGCAGAAGTACCAATTTGCTTGGGTTGAAGAGCAGTTTGATCCTATAAAGAGAAGAGCACAAAGTTTGTAAATTATATCATTATGCACTAGTGAGAATTTGTGTTTTGAGCTTAAGAAAATAGTTATAGATCAACGCGTGAGGTCAAGGGGAGCCAAAGCGCATCATTTGAGGAGGACAAGATAGCTTGCGCAAGCAAGGAAGCAGTTCAACCTGTATTGTTGGTACAACTGCGTGAGCGAAAGGCCAAATTGGTCTAGGGTGTGTGGAATATTGTGTTGAGGAGCAAAGAGTAAGAAGGGAATTTTTCCCAAGTGATTTGTAATTAATTATTGAGATCTTTTGAGCAGATCAATAAAAACACAAATTAGCAGGTTTTCCATAGTTGGGGTTTCTTGGGCATTTCTGGTGTTTTGTTAATTGTATGCTTGTGCCTTTATGAATTTATTTTTTGCTACAAATTCGTTAGAATACTCGGTACATTTGTTCAGTGAATTTCACAGTTTAGTTTCTAGTTCTTGCATATAGAACACTGTTCAAATTAGCTGTTGGGTATCAAAAAACTAACATGGTATCGAAGCTACAGACTGATTGAAGACCAAAAAAATATATTTTTCTTGGAAGCGAGTGACAGTTACAGTGCAGGGTGCGCAATTTACACAAGAGCACCGTCTTTTCCCGTGAAATTAGTGCACAGGTGTTTTCTCTAGTAGGCATGCACAAAGGTGTTTTTGATAAATTCAAGTTAGAGCATGGCATACTGGGGTTTGAGATTTGAGGATCGCCTTGATGGGGCCTCGAATTTTTGTTCTTGGAAGGATAGGATTGGTATAGTATTGGAGGAGCACGGAGTTTGGGAATTTGTGGAGAGTCCACCTGCTGATCCAACAAATCCTCAACAATTGGTCCAACATTACAAGAAGGACACAAAGGGCAGAAGAATAATCCTTGAAGGAGTCAAGGATCACATCATACCTCACCTTTCTGGAAAGAAGACAACTTAGGTCATGTGGACAACTATCTTAGGGCTATACCAGGGTACGAGTGAGGCCAGGATGCTGGTACTTTGAGATAAGCTCCGAAATATCAAGATGACTAAGTTTGAGTCTGTCATTTCTTACCTAACCAATTTCACCCAAGTGAAGGATGTTGGTGAGATAGTGTCGGACAAAGACCTTGTTAGTTTGGCACTATTGGGTTTTCCTTTTATGGGAAAACTTCATTGATGGAGTGAGTGGCAGAGAAAAGTTGCCAGATTGGGAGCAACTATGGAGTGATTGCGTGCAAGAGGAGATCTTGAAGCAAAGCTAAATATGGGTCTCATGTGAAGATTGAAGAAGAAGAAAACTTCGCCTTAGCTGGCAAAAGGGGCAAGACTAGTGGCAAGAAAAATGCAAGAGGGGTTGAGTCCAGTTCACGAGGCAAGAAGAAGAAAGATCTCAACAAAGTGAAGTGCTGATCTTGTCATCAGTTTGGGCACTATTCCACCAAGTGTCCAAACATGAAGAAGGGATCCAAGAAGGATCACGTGGTAGCATCAACAGAGGTGGAAGAGCTCACTTCTTAGTTTGAGAAGGAGTTTTCGCTCATAGCTTGCATGGCAAGCTCAGTGGCCAACAATGTACAGTACATTGAGAGTGGAGGATCCTTTCATATGACTGGGAACAAGAGTTACTTCGGCTAGTGATATGCAGTTTCATATAGAGATGGGAGATGATGGTAGGTACCTAGCATAGGGCGTGGGTATAGTCAAGTTTGAGAGGGAGTTCAAAAAACCTCTCTACCTTAGAGATGTCATCTATGTCCCAGGGTTGAAGAAAAACCTGGTTTTAGTCTCAACCTTGGAGAGCAAAGGGTATGAGGTTATCTTTAGTAGAGGGAAGGCCTTCATCAATCATCTCAACTTCGGAGCAGTTAAGCAGATTGGAGTTAGGGTGAAGAACCTCTACAGGCTATAGTTTGAGACAAAAGTGACCTTGAGCAACAAAGAGATTAATGCGCATAGATGTGACCTTGGGGGGCTTTGGCATAGGCATATGGGTCGCTTACCCCATGGCATGTTAAAGATTCTGAGGGAGATTGCCACAGGGTTAGCACAGTACAATGTAGATCAACAGGACGTTTGCAAGGGTTGCACACATGGCAAGTATGCCAAGACACCCTTTTCCAAAAGAGACAGCAAGGCCAAGAGTATCTTGGAGCTAGTACATTTGGATGTACACAGACCATTCCTGTTAGCCTCACTCTTTTAAAAATCAATAATAAATCCAATTATTAAATTAGATAAATAAAATCATGAGAATTCCTCAAACTAAGGATTCTAGTTTGGATGAGAGATTCTCTCCAACTAGCTCTCCTAAATTAGTGTGTAAGTTGAGAAATTGTCTCAACCAAGTGAGTCTAAGATAGACGCACTATCTTAAGATCACTTGCTCATGTATTTAAAATGTTTTATTAAATTATTTGAATAAGAGATAATTACATGAGCACGAGAGACCACATGATGCCTCTCTGCCTTTTCTGCAAGTTTGTCTTTTGTGTGTTGCTAGTTTGATTATTGTTTTGTGTGTTAATTTGCTGTGCATATGGTTATATTGCTGTGTGATTTTCCTTCATGTGGTATCAGAGCTTTTCTAAGGAACCCGTGTAAGGAGTGTTCAACAGAGCTAGCAGTCGTGAGGACTCAGAGTGCAGAGATAAAGATGGAAGGCCTGCGCTGGAACCCGTACCCTGCAATACAAAGTCTTTCAGCGTAGACACCAGTTTTGTTTTTGTTTGTAGCAGCGATAAGAGGAATAGCGTATTTTTGGAAAGAGTTGATTCAGTTAGATGATGTAGCAAGAGTATGTGGCAAAAAGGGAGCCATTGGCACATAAGCTACTTCAACAAAGTAAGAATAATAGGTCACCACAAATTCTTCATCAACGATCTGAGATAAAATTTCAAATTAAGGCTGCAGTGCTTTGGCTTCAAGTTTCAGTTTGCCAAACTCTACAGTGACAAAGATATGAACAAGGAGCAGAAAATGAGGAGACCCAATGCGGAGATGCAGAAAGTTGTGTGCAGAAGACGAAGTTGATGGTGGATGGCTGCCTGTTTCTAGATTAGATGCTGCTACTATATCTAAAGCCTCAATCTCAGTTAATGTGTTCCCCCAATATTCAATTACATTGTTTAATTTGACCGAAATGTTTCAGAGTCTCTCCCATTGCCATTTGAAGTTGTTCATACAAAGAACGAGACCTCTCATCAAGGATCTTCTGTTGAACCAGTAGTAGAAAGGACATCTTGGAAAATCTGCACGTGGCCCTATCAAATTGCACTGAACAAAGATGGACAACGCTGCTATTCCGAGGGCCATAGCTAGCATTGCTCGGCAGCGCGCCTCCGGATCAATAGAAATGCAGCTTAGAAACACGATGGTAATGGGGTATTTATGGTTGAGCAAAAATCGATCTGATGGGTAATTAAATGCTTGGAATTTGAATTGTTAGATTTCAAAGGGATAGCAATGGAGTTTTTTGTATCAGATTGCATACTCTATATTGAATTCAATCTGAATGAAATTGTTCGTATTGAGAGCATGGGAGACTTAGTGAATGCGCCCGACACATTGAAGATCCAATGACATAAGAAAAAGGATTAGTGCATTAGGTGCATTAATTTTTATTTTGGAGAGATACGACATTTTTTTTTAAAATTTGGAGTGATAAGTGAGGATTTTTAAAAGGAAGCTCATTGTTGTATTTTGAAGAAAGTTTTTTAGCATAGTGTACTTTTATTTTTGAAGACAAGTTGCTTCAAGAATTTGTGAGCTTGGCATGCTCATTGTTTGAGAAATTTTATTCATAATGTTGTGAAGGTGAAGGTTGATGTACTCCCATACTTAAATAAAAACATATCTTTTTGGTGGTGATTGTGTCCTAGATCCGCCCAAAATTGAATAAGGGGATCATAGGTACACTCTATGTTGTGAATGTGTTTGCATGGTTTGTGTCGCGTTTATTAAATGCTTTCTTTGTCATTTGTTCACACAAACTAAATGGGCATAAGAAACGCTTAAGTATAAGCATGCTCGATCAAACCCCTGAAATCAACACTCTTGTAATCACTTAAGTTCATAAACACAAAGCGTCACATCATCGACTTGATAAAAGCAATCTTCTGCAACAACATTTCACAACAGCTAATTCATGCCATCAAGTTAAGGATGCTACACACTCAAGCATTTCAAAGTACAATCGCCATCAACATTTTTAACACTTTCTGTATCACTTGAAATGTTTTAACTAAATTGTCCGGGTGCATTTTCGGTTGTAACCGACACCCTCATTTGATTTGTTACAGTGCATACATTAAGTCAAGTCAATTGTCACTTGAACATTTATCATTTGGGTGCATTTTCGACAGTGTTCGACACCCATCATTTTTCAACACATTCAGTGCATCACTAAGTGCAGTAACCAACCAAGATTTCAAGACAACATGTGTTTAAAAGAAGCACAACAATCATCAACAAGCGAGCATGTCATTAAAAACAATCAAACAAACAAGTATTTCAAGTAAAAAAATCAAGCAAGTGAGCGTGTTCATAAAATAATCAAGCAAGCAATCATCTTCAAACGAGCGTGGACTCTAATCTTCAAGTAAGCATAAAAACAAGCATGTGTCTATACTCTATAGCAAGCGCCCTAAGATCAAGCGAGCGTGTCAAGTAACCAAATCAAGTACAACAGTTCAACGCACAACAAACGAGCCAGTGTAAAGTTCATTAAAGGATTCATAATGTTTCATTCAAGCAAAGCGATCGTCATCAAGTGAGAATATAATCAATAGTTCAAGCAAGTGTTTAAAAGCATCAACAATCAACAACTAGTACAAGCGAGCATGTCATTTCAGTGATTGACTCAAGTGAGCAATTTTTTCAAGCATGTCTTCTACGACAAGCGACCCTGACTTCAAAGTAAGCAAGACAACATGGCGACACACATTAAGTTGTCTCAAATTCTTCACAATTTAATGTTATCATCAACCGACGACATGGTGCACATCAGCAAAACCACTCTTGTTGACATTCAAGTGCATCTTCAACATGGACATGAAACGATTGAGTTCCTTCAACTGGAGTCACAACTACAGAGAATGAGTTGCAAGAGAAGCGTGTTGCTTCCAAGTCTTTGACCAATCTAGAGATAGTTGATCATTCGACTTCATTCAGCCAACCAGCTTCAAGTGTTGAAGTTGTTCTAGTTCAACTTTCTTCCAAACCCATCATCAAGCCATGGGAAGAAATTCAAAGTAATCGAAATCGACGCGGCTTAAGATATGTCAAAGATAACGACAACTTATATATCCCTGATTATTCAAAGCCCATTCAATTTGTCATCGCTGGATTACTTGAACAAATCACCTCAGCAAGTTCTCAGCAACTTGCAGACAGACATCAATGCACACAAATTGAAAGTGCAGACAAACAAAAATGCATGCAAACTCAAGTTGCAGACAAATCGAAATGTTCTCATTGTCAAAGAACCGGTCATCTGGAAGATCAGTGTTTTGATCTCCATCCTTGTAGCCATTATGGCAAGTCCAATCGTACATTAGAGAAACGCTGCAACCAAAGACAATCAGCCATATTGAAGATAAATTATTCATGGATTGATCCCTAGGAATGGTCATCCACAGTCAAAAGATTGTACAAGTTTTACAATCGAACTCACTCACACATATTGCAGCCAACAATTAAATGAAGATGGTACTCTCATGCAGTTGAATGGTGGAGTACACCAGTGAAACACTCCTACACCTGAAGGGGGGTTCAGATATCAAATGCAGATGATTATCTCTCCTTTCAATTGACAAAGGGGGGAAAATGTCAATGAAATCGACAAGTGGTTGTCAGACTGAAAGTCCCGACAACATCAACGAAGCAACCAGTGGGCAATAATCATCAGCAAATATGCCAGTGGGTGTTCATCAAATTGTGTTAGTGGACACCGGATGCTGTTTTCAAGCAAAGCATAGTTGGATCCTTTTGCAGCTTGGCACATGATGGAGTTGTCAAGCGACATTCAGAGATGAATCAGACATGCAACTGATTCATGTTCTCTTTATATTTGAGTTTTTTTCAGCATCCAACTTTGGTGGTTTTTTAGGCAAATGTTTTTTGAGGATCAACTTGAGAACTTGGAAGATGGTTCCTTGTTCGTTTTGGATTTATCATTGAGGGGGGAATGTTAGCCTCACTCTCTTAAAAATCAATAATAAATACAATTATTAAATTAAATAAATAAAATCATGAGATTCCTCAAACCAAGGATTTTAGTTTGGATGAGAGATTCTCTCCAACCAGCTCTCCTAAATTAGTGTGTAAGTTGAGAAATTGTCTCAACCAAGTGAGTCTAAGATAGACGCACTATCTTAAGACCACCTGTTCATGTATTTAAAATGTATTATTAAATTATTTGAATAAGAGAGAATTACATGAGCATGAGAGACCACATGATGGCTCTCTGCCTTTTCTGCCTTTTCTGCTAGTTTGTCTATTGTGTGTTGCTGGTTTGATTATTGTTCTGTGTGTTAATTTGTTGTGCATATGGTTATATTGCTGTGTGATTTTCCTTCAATTCTCCTCTCCATCCCTGATGGGATACAAATATTATGTAACCTTTATTGATGACCGCTCGAGAAAGACATGGATCTTCTTCATGAAGAAGAAAGATCAGGTCTTCTTGAATTTCGTGGAGTTCAAAGCCTTGATAGAGGATCAGACTGGTAGGAGGATCAAGGCGTTGAGGTCAGTCAATGGTGGGGAGTACAACTCCAATGTTTTCAGAGACTTTTGTGCCAAGGAGGGCATCAGGAGAGAGTTCACCGCACCTCATAATCCTCAGCAGAGGGGGGTGGTTGAGTGCAAGAACCAGAGTATTGTTGGAATGGCCAGGGCTATGTTGCATGACCAGGGGCTATGCCCATGTTTCTTAGGGAAAAGGCATGTAACACTGTAGTCTTTTTGCAGAACAGGAGTCCACACAAGGCGCTAGGCAGAGTCACACCAGAGGAGGCTTTCACAGGCAAGAAGCTTGATGTGTCTCACTTTGGGATTTTTTGCAGTCTTGTTTATTGCCAAGTATCTTTAGATAGCTAGAAGAACTTGGAGCCCACAACAAAAAAGGGCATTTTCATGGGCTACAGTGAGACCTCTAAGGCATATATGGTGTATTATTCTAGCACTTAACAAGACAGACAATGATTAGACATAATGTGAAGTTCGAGGAAGGAAGGGCTCTTAGGAAGCCCTTGGAGCATGGGCAGGGTGCAACATAGGAGGAGGAGCAATATGTTCCTAAGTAAAGGCTCAATCAATTTCTTAGGCTTTGCGGCTTTGCCATAGCTAGTTGTTGGATAGGCTGAGCAAAATGCAGATGAAATGAAAGCTTAGGTATAGGAGGAGATAACAGAGCGAGTGGACCCCACTCGGCCAGTGATTCCTAGTATAGGGAGAGAATGAGTTAGGTGGGTAGAAAAATTGATTAGGGAGGCTCGAGAAAGAGTTGGAGCCCCCAGCTCCACATTTAGACAATGTAAACAACCACAAAGATATATGGGGTACGTGGCACTTATGATTGAGGTGTAGACTTAGAGTCTTCTTGTTACAAGGAGAGGTAGCTTCTCAGTAGGTTTGGCATGATGCTATGGTGGAAGAGTACTCTTACATTATGCAAAACGATGTCTAGGAGATAGTGCCAAGATCGGATGGCAAATTAGTTGTGGGATCACATTGGGTGTACAAGATCAAGCGTGCATCTGATGGGAGTGTGGAGAAGTCTAAGGCTAGATTTGTGGCCAAAAGTTTCTCTCAAGTCGAAGGGATAGACTATGATGAGGCGTTCGCACTAGTGGCCCAATATTCATTCATTAGGACTGTTTTGGCGATTGCAACACAGATGGGGTGGAGGATCCATCAGATGTACGTAAACACCGCCTTCCTTAATGGAGTTGTTGAGGAAGAGATATATGTTGAGCAACCCAAGGGATTTGAGACTTTCAACAGAAGCACACATGTTTGCAAGCTTAGGAGAGCTCTTTATGGGCTCAAGCAGGCATCAAGGGCATGGTATGCTCGGATAGACTGCTACCTTCTCAGATTGGGCCAACCTCTTATTCTTGTGATGTATGATGATGATTTGATATTGACAGGGGATGAGGAGCTCATCCATGATTGAAAGAAGGATCTTGTAGAAGAGTTTGAGATGAAGAATATAGGGCTGATGCACTATTTCCTTGGGCTGGAGGTATGGCATGGTGATAGACAAATAAGGCAAATACACACAGGAGATTCTCAAGAGGTTCCACATGCAGGATTATAGGCCCATGACCACGCCTCTAGTCACAAACTTGAGATGTTAGTAGAGGTGAGCGAGTGGCTGCTACTCTGTATAGGCAACTCATAGGGTCGTTGATGTATCTTGTGAAAACACGACCAAACATTTGCTTTGTAGTTAACCAGTTGAGCTAGTTCATGGTTAAGCCGACCAGAGTGCATTGGGTTGCTGCCAAGCACGTGTTGAGGTTTCTCAGTGGCATCACAGGTTATGGGTTGTTTTACAGACAGGTTGATGGAGCGAGTCTTTAGGGATTCACAAGTGCAGATTGGGTAGGGGGTTCAGCAGACAGAAAGAGCACTTCAGGTTGTGCTTTTAGTGTTGGGTCAGCAGTTGTTTCCTGGTTTAGCAGGAAGTAGAGATCAATGGCATTGAACTCAACTGAGGGTGAGTACATGGTTGCCAGCTTGGCAGCTTGCGACACTGTTTGGTTGAGGACGCTACTTGTTGGGTGGTTTGGTCAGAGGTTGGAACCTACGGTCATAAACTGTGATAATCAAAGTTGCGCCATGCTCTCAGAAAATCTAGTGTTTCATGACTGCTCCAAGTGCATTGAGATCCGGTACCAACATATCAGAGATTGTGTTCAAAGGGGTAAAGTCAGATTTCAGTACGTACCTACAGAGGAACAGACAATAGATATCTTGACCAAGGCATTGTTAGGAGGCAGTTTTGTCTACTTTAGAGATAAATTGGGCATTGTAAATAACCCCTTCCTCTCTAAGAGGGAGTGTTAATTGAATTTAGAGATGGAAGGGTTCTGCTAAATTTAGAAATGCACTATATTTGGCAGAAGAACCCGGATGTGAAGCTAAGTTGCAGTCTACATTCTATTAGTGTTGACTTAGGAAAATTCTCCAATTTTCCTATAGTCAAAAATAGTAAATCGAACTGAGCATGCATGGAGATTTTATCTCAGTTTGACTTCAGTTCAGTGAGGCAGTTTGACTCGAGTTCAAAAGGCCAGTTCGCTTGAGTTCAAGATGTCAGTTAGACTTGAGTTCAGTGAGGCAGTTTGACTTGAGTTCAAGGAGCTAGTTTGCTTGAGTTGAAGAGTAGCTCGATCCTATAAAGAGAAGAGTGCAGACTTGGTGAATCATATCTATATGCACTAGCGAGAATTTATGTTTTGAGCTCAGGAAAGTAGTACCAGATAAGTTTGTGAGGTCAACGAGAGCCAGAGCACATCACTTGAGGAGGCCAAGATAGCTTGCGCAAGGAGGAAGTTCGGCCTGTACAGTTGGTACAATTGTGCAAGAGAAAGACTGAATTGGTATAGGGTGTGTGAGATATTGTGTTGAGGAACAAAGAGTAAGAAGGGATTTTTTCCCAAGTGATTTGTAATTAATTACTGAGATTTTTCTGAGCAGATCAATAAAAACACAAATTAGCAGGATTTCCCAGTTGGGGTTTCCTGGGTATTCTTGGTGTTTTGTTAGTTGTATGCTTGTGTTTTTATTTAATTTATTTTCTGCTGTAAATTTGTTAGAATAGTCAGTATATTTGTTCAGTGAATTTCACAATTCAGTTTCTAGTTCTTGCATCTCAGAACACTGTTCAAATTAGCTACTGGGTATTAGAAAACTAACAGTTCCCGCGCCCCCCCATGCGTCTCCCCTTTCCCATATGCCCCCTCTCGAAAACATGGTGGAACATTGAAAAAATGGCCATTTGTCTTCCTCTGCCTGCCTGAATTGGGATTTTAACAAAAAAGTGCATGTTGACTACTTCATATGATATTACCAAGAAAAATAGAGGGCTCCTAATTTATCTGATAAATTAAAAGCTGTGTAGGTTAGTTAATACAAAGTAAATATAGTTAAAATTAAGAGCATTTTGTTGTGTCATATTGTTGGTAGGGTTTCTTTGCCAGCTTCATCAACATGTTTGTTGTTAGGTTGAATGAAAGTCAGTAGCTCTAATTTGAGGATGGCAGTGAAAGTTATGATGAAAGTTTACATGTGCTGAAGCTTTTTTTCAACGTTCTCTAGTTTCTTGTTTGTGTTTTTTGTTGCTTTGTAGTGGGTGTCTCTAGATTTCTGGTATTGTTCATGGAAGTAATGGTTGCAATTCAATGTCTCTATGACACTATGTTGGGATTCTAAGTTAGTTTTAATGTGTTTAAACCGAAGCCAAGAAGCTTTTTCTTATCTTTAGGATTAGGTCGAAGGATAAAATGAACATGTTCCTATTTTTATGGAGGTTCTTGTGTTTGTTTTAATGTCTTCTAAGTCATTCAAAGTCTGATCATTGTATGAGTCATAATTGGTATCAGCTTCTTTCTTGCTACCATTTACTTTTGGAGTATCTTGATGCCTATTGTTGAGGGAACTGCTGCCTTTATGTGGTGTTGGATGTGTCCTAACTTGCTGGTGTGAAGGAAATTTGATTTTTTTTTTTTCATTTTTCTTGTTTGACTTTACTTTATGGTACTTTCTCTGGAGAGATACATCTTGTTCTCTTAGATTTCATGTTTGCTTTCGAGCTAAATTGCATAAAAGAGCACAAAAAGATGCATGAAACACATTTTCAATAACAATTAAAGAGAGAGGTGTAGGGGATGAAATAAAAAAGTAAAGGGCATGTTTGTCACCTTGTTGAGATGAACAATCTTATGAGGATAATTAATAGCTAGAACAAACAAGTTTTATGGAGGCCGTTTAGATATTGAAGGAGCTTGAAGATCTTATGGTCTTTTGTTGTTGGCGGGGGGGGGGGGGGGGGAGGGGGAGGAGGGTGGCAGACGGCGTGAAATGAAATAAAAGTGTGAGAGATATGCTTGAGAAAAAAGAGAAAATTCAACAGGTAGAGAAGGGTGACACTAGCTTGTGGTGCTAACTCATAAAAGACAAGCAAGAGTAGTATTGAATGGAACCTCACATAATTAGAAGTTGTTGTGGAATTTGTTCTATATAATTTGCTGATTAAATGGGACTATGAAAGGATTGGTCTCACCCAATGTTGCACGAAGCGGGAGCGAAGCGGAAGCGTCATTTTCCAAAAATCTAGGAAGCGAAGCGTCCGCGGAAGCGTCTGCTATATATATATATATTTTTATATTTTTTTGCATTTATACTCAAAACAAACATCCCAAATACCAAATTAATTGTAGAAGACATGAAAACATGCATATTTTTGCATAAATCAAGATAGATATGGCATCCATGATTCCATTGTAGTTACTAGTATGTACAACAATCATCTATATTCTAGCTATTACAAACATACATCAAATTTTTAAGCATATTATAAAACATAAAACATTTAAGCATATTATAAAACATAAAACATAGAGCATATTATGATTTATCTAGCAAGTGAGCAACTGTAGGCGTCTGTGCATTAAAATTGATAAATTTCTTGCTTAAATTGTAGTTAGTAAATTTTAGAACAAATTCGAAATTTAATTTGGATATTATATTCTGTTTTGGGCATTACATGAATTTAGCAATTCAATTGTAAAATTAAATGGGAAAATTTTGATTTAAGCATTACATAATATCATCGAAACTCTGAAGTGCCTTGATCGAATTTCTATGTATGTGATGCAAAGTCCTTATCCTTGTAATATCATTGTTATGCGTCAAGACTTTGACAGTGAAACCTTCTCACCGAACCCTTATCATTGAGACTGTGTTAGGTACCAAGATCTTCTTATTGTGATGAAAACTTTCTCACTGTTGTGATACCAAATTTGTATCACTGTAGTTATACCAAAATCTATTGATGACTGTTCTTACTGTTGACTCTTGAGGCACCAAGACTGTGGTAGCACAAAACCTTTAATCTGCATTACCTTACTGTGGTACCCAAATTTTATTTCAGAGATAATTCGAGTTTCTGTGACTGCATCGAAACTGTGATAGGAATAACAAGGTAGCATCGAAACTGTGATAGGAATAACATTGAGTCACTGTAATACATAACAGAACTGTCTCCATTGCAATCCGCATTCTCAAAAACCAGGAAGTGCATTAAAATTTTGGAATCGCGCTTCGGAAAAAATGGAATCGCGCTTCCTAGGGCGCTTCCGGAACGCTTCCGTACGGGACGCGATTCCGGCCTAGGATCCGCGGGGGGGGGGGGGGGCGCTTCCTGCAACACTGGTCTCACCATTCTCATGGGTGCTTTCAATGAGACAATTGGTAAAGGTAATTATCTAAGGTGGTGTTTTCCAGGTAATTTGGTGGTTTTTTAGGAAGCCTTTTTGTCTTGGTTAAAGGAAACAAATTGGGAGGATGTTTTATGGGTTTAGATTTCATATGCTAATGACATGTTTTCCCAAGTGTTTGCTTGTTTAAGAGGTTGACTAGGATCTTTGAATGTCCTTCAACTTTTCAAGAGTATATTCTTTTGCTAAAGCTTAAAAGAATCCCATTATATAGTGCCTTTCTTCTCATTTGTTATTTTTGGTGTTGCATAGGTGATTTAGAGTAGGCTAAGAGTCCCTCCTCTTTGTTGTCTTTGAAGATGCAACAATAACCAACCAACTAGTAACCATGGATTTTTTGGTTTGTTGTCTTTAATGATGTCCGTCAGTATTGGTTTGTTGTCTTTTATTAAATTGCCAACTTATAAAAGACAAACAAGAGTGGTATTGGATGGAGCATTGCATAACTAGGAGTTATTGTGAAAGGGTGGATGGGATTTATCTTTTGTGATCACCATTGTTGTGGGCCCTTTTGAACACATAATGGGCAAGGACACATGTAAGGCGACATCTTCTAGGTAATTTGTTGGCTTGCTATCAAGACTTTTGATATGATGCATCCAACCCCTTCCGATATGTTCCTCCCTCTTTGGAGTCTATTCAAGAAAAGGGTAAGGGTAAAATGAAAAAGAAGGGTGATATGAATATCAAAAGTTATTTCACTGTCACACCCTCCTCTCCATCATATGCATATGGTCCTGAAGCTAGTAGAACTTTGCAGCCCACTTTAGATGACCATCAGAAGAAAGAATTGAGGGAAAATGCTTGTGATTACATATGTAGATGGTGGTATGATGTTGATATCCCCTTCAATGCTTCCCGTTCACCATATTATGAGCCTATGTTTGATGCCATATTTGCTGCTGGAAAAGGCTTCAAAGGCCCTACTATGCATGAGATAAGGGGGTATCGTTTGCAGAAAGAAATTTCCTCCATTAATGAGTATTTGAAAGATTTCAAGGACTCATGGGCAAGAACAGGATGTACCATCATGTCAGATGGATGGACTGATCAAAGGAACCATACCATCATAAACTTTCTTATCTTCTGCCCACAGGGAACCATGTTTCTAAAATCAGTTGATGCATTTGATAGGGTGAAAGATGGACAATTGTTGTTTCAGCTATTGGATGAGGTTGTTGAGGAGGTGGGGGTGGCTAATGTTGTTCAAGTCATCACAGATAATGCCTCTAACTATGTTCTTGCTGGTAAACTGTTAGAGGAAAAACACAAAACCATATTTTGGACCCCATGTGCTGCACATTGCATAGACCTCATGCTTGAGGATATTGGCAAATTAGATTGGGTCAAAAACGCTGTAGATCATGCCAAGAGCATAACAAATTTATCTACAATCATTCATGGATTTTGAGCCTTATGAGGAGACACATAGGGGGTTGGGATATTATTAGGCCTGCCATCACTAGATTTGCTACTCATTTTTTGACATTGCAATCTATGCTTTCGCAACATAGAAACTCGCAAAAGATATTTTCCAGTGATGAATGGAATCAAAGCCAGTGGTCTCTCAAACATGAAGGCAAAGAATTGAAAAATAAAGTTAATGAGAAATATTTTGGAGAAAGGCAACAGAGATTATGAAGGTTGCTAAGCCACTGGTTAAGGTGTTGTGGTTGTTGGATGGAGAAAGATTGGCTATGGGGTTCATTTATGAGGCTATGGATCAAGCAAAGGAGCAAATAAAGAGGGCATACAAGCATAAAGTGGCTAAGTATGGGCCCATTTGGGCAATCATTGATGAAAGATCGAACAATCAACTCCATCGCCCTATACATGCAGTTGGGTATTTATTGAACCAACGATATCATTATAAAGCTCTGGCAACAAGAGCTTTGAGTGGGGGGGTTTAGAGATGGATTAATTGACTGCATTGATCGCATGATCCCATTGGAGTGTGATCAGCTGGAGATACACCGACATGTCACAACCTTCAGCAAAGCCACAGGTACCTTTGGGAAGAACCTAGCGAAGATTGCAAGGGAAGCAAATGAGCTAGGTAAACACAAATTTTTCTTTTCAAATTCTTAATACTTATTTTGTTAAATCGTTTATAATTTGAAAGTTGGATATAATTTGTAATTTTGTTGATCTAACTCATTACACTCCTTTGTTTTTTGCAGCACAATGGTGGGAGGCTTTTGGTAGCCATTGTCCTCAATTGCATAAGTTTGCAATTCGTATTTTGAGTCAAACTTGCAGTGCTACTTGGTGTGAGCGCAATTGGTCTGTCTTTGAGAGGATTCACACGAAGAAGAGAAACTGTTTGGATAAAAAACAGTGAAATAATCTAGTCTATGTCCAATACAACCTTCGGCTCAAACACAACCAATTGCTGAACAAAAGACCTGATTCAGATCCCATTGTGTTGGAAGATATTGATCCAACATTAGATTGGGTAGTGGAGAGTCATCCAGCAGAGTTTGATTTTGATGAGGAACTTGATTTGGATTTACAGACGGTGGCATCACTTGAACATAATGTTCAGTTGAATGCAGATCCACTTGTACCAGCCTCAGGGCTAGCCCCAAGTCCTCCAGTTGTAGGCGCTTCCTCTGCTCAGCCACGACGGAAGCGCATATCTCGTCTATCTCAACAGCCACTAGCTGCACAACCTGCTAGTGCTACCACTTCTACAGTTGCAGTTGGAGATGATGATGAGGAGGAGCCATGGGTTTCCTTGTTCGACTCTGATTCAGAGGTTGAGCCAGATGATGTTGGCTCCTCTAGCAATAGCCAGTAGTACTAGTCAGTGGTGACTAGTGATGTTTCATAGTTTACTTTTGTTGTGGAGGCCATTTCTCGCCTCCTTGGTTATGTATTTTTGTTTTGATCTCTATATCATCATCATGTATGTATTGGACAGTGCACTGGGTGCCGTTTTGATATTATGGATATTCATGAGCTTACTTTGATCATATGTTGTCTTCTATCTATATTCTAAAGCTTTGTGTTTGGAAACATGAATGAAAATCTTTAAAATTATGTTTTGTTTGTTTGTTTGTTTGTTTAAATAATTAATGTATTTTTACAACGATCAAGTCATTGAAATCAAACCGGCCGAGTTGATATTGACTCAGAGTCGGAGTTTTAAAACATTGGTTAGTATGAAGGGGTGTGAAATCTTCTATGATTAGGTTCATATAGGGGTCTGGAAGGGAGAGGTCTCACCATTCTTTGGAATTTTTTGAACACATAACTTGCCAAGAAAATGATCAAAGGGGAGGCATTTGGTAGGTAATTTGTTGGCTTGTTATCAAGCCTTTTGGTGTGGTTAAAAGAAATAAATTGGAAGGCTTTAGAAAAGGGTTAAGTTTGCAATGTGCACCCAACTTAGCTTTTTTATGGTAATGCTGTTATTAACAAAGAATGCGCTTGTTTAGGGGGTTGTTTTGGGGCCAGCTGGTTTGATAACCATTCTGGTTCTCATAACATTGTCTCATGTACAGATTTATAAAGGCTATAATTTCATTTCAGTTGAATTCCCCCTTTACCTGCAGTAAACCTTTCAAAGAATTGAAGCAGCATCTGACTCTTCTTGCGGAGCCGCTTAACCCAAACACTGGAGGCTATGGATTGGCTATGAAGTGGTGAGACAATTGTTAGTGAGTCCTGGATACAGATAACCAGTCCCAAGCTTTAGTTTTAGGGAGAACAAGTTCCTGGAAGGCTGCTGCTGCTTCTGTCAGACTTTCTGGTTCACCTTACCCCGCAAGAAAATTTACAGATTTTATGGTATTGTGGGTCTAGATTTTATGGTCATGCTTGGCATGTATTTTGTTCTAACTCCATCAAAAAATAGGATGAATCTATCTGATCCATTTTTGCATATTTCTCTCAGGGAGATCTAACTGGTTAGAAACATTTTGGAGCAGGACTTTGGGTGGTTGCAGATTATGGAGCTACTCCCATAACTGCAAGGTCTTAAGCTAGGGAAGTTCTTTCTGCTATAGGTCTCAAGCCTGTCTTCTGCCTCTGTAGTTGGAGAACTAACTTTCTCTCAGAAGAGCTTTTGCTTGGTTTAGCGGTATTGGAGGGGTTGGATTTCTTTTCCTTGAAGATTAGGTTGTTTCTGATTAACCAGAGCTTCTAAAATATGAATCTGGGAAGCAGGTTTAAGATTCTGGAAATAATGGGTTTTTGTTCCATAGAACCCAAGTAGAGGGAGTGCCAAGTCCTGAATAACGAATCCTAGTACTGACCCAAATGTCCGAGGGTCTGGGAATGCTGGTCTCCCCCACAATAGTAGCCCACATGTCCTTTGTTAATTTGAAGTAAAACAAAAGATGCTTGGATGCTTCATTTTCAGATTCACATGTTCATATGGAGGATCCAGGCGTCTCAGATTTCTTTAGATTTTGCCTGTCAAAAGTTTTTGATGAGTAGCCAGAAGATGGCGTTTAAACACCTTTTGCAAGGAATCCTTTTCCCAAATATAATTGTAGTATTTATCTTGAGGATATCCTAACTTCATGGTATATCACCCTCTTTATTTCCCCGGATTATACTGTCTGGATGGTTTGCTGTAGTGTACTAGTCCTTACATTGCTGGCAGAAGGAGCTGATAGTATTTGTATCACATTAGGAGGTAGATATAGTTCCCTGTTTGTTTTCCATCTTAACTACCTGCTGGAGTCGTCTTTCCATACTGGAATATCTGACATGTCGGTTAGCTGTTGGGCCTTAAAATACATTTGCAGATTATGGAAGTTTACATTGTCTTGCATTGTTGGCTTGACAAGAATTCTATCCTCCCATAGCTGATACTCTTCTGTTCCGATGCATAGTTTGCTTCTTTGTACGTTATGAAAGTTTATACTCTATTGCATGGCTGGGTTGGCAATAAGTCTATCCTCCCATCTTAAGTTACTCTTCTGTTCTGACAGAGCTTGCTTCATTGTCAGTCATAATTGCACAAGGTTTTCTTGCCCCACTTCTCTGACAACTGACTCAAATGACTCACAAAATAGCTTGACACTTTTTACCTGGTTGGATTGGTCAACAGATTTGAGGAAACATCATGCCATTAAGGTAATGCCTGACGTTATAGTGCATCTAGTTTTTGCCAAGATCTAGGATGACTGAAGAAATTTTGTCACATTTTGAACAGTCTCATTTAACATATCATTATAAGAAAACAACATTGAAAGGAATGGATGAATGTTTTCCAAAAATTTACAATGACTTTTCTAGTCTGCTCATGCTTGTTTTAACTCTAGCCATGCCATATACAATGTGTAAGAAAAGCATGCACATTACTGCCACCAGTGGTAGGTTGAGGGGAGTTGGAGCAGAAGTAGATCCCATAGGTCTGGTAATTTTTGTCCTACTTCCATGAATACCAGCCATAGGAGTAAGAGACTCCCAGCCATAGGAGTAAGAGATTCTTCTTTTGCTTCAGGTCCCTTCAAATGTATTTCAACTTGAGGCAATTCTTTGGCCTCTTGTTATTTCCTTCAGTAATGGCTTCTATAACTGGATTTTCTTGATGCTGTACGTCTAAGGGTGTGTCTTGCCACAGAAATTTCATTTTGCCTTATTCCAACTCAGTCTTTCACAGTAATTCCAGCAAAGTCTCTTACTCTTTGGCATTTTCTAGAAGAATGCAGATTAAAATGCACAGAAAACGGTATGTTTGGGCAAGGTCTGACATTTTGGCCAGTCAGTTGTGCAGTATGACATTTCAACTGGCAGATTTTTCCATTTATATCCTTGCCACAAAAATTGCATTTTACTTTCTTCCCATTCAGGCTGTTGCAGTAATTCCAAGCAAAGTCTCCTGCCCTTGGCATTTTGGAGAAGAATGCAGATTGGAATGTGAAGATAATAGTGTGCCCTAGGTCCTCAGGGTGTGCTGGATGCTGGTCTCTGCTGTAAATCTTGCTTGTGATTTGTGATCTCAAATTGGACTGAAATTTGATTCCTGGCTGTGGAAACTGATTATCTATTTTGTTTTTATTATGAAGTGTCTGCTGTTTAAATTCTGTACTGGTGAAAGTGAAACGTGGGTTTTTATGGTTGTCTGGGTGTTTCTGCAAATTCTGTGCTCCTATGGTGTACAAGTGGTATTGGAACTGGAACCCGCTGAGGGTCAGACCTGGACTGCACTAGAACTGGATCAGAACTGGCTGGAAAGTAGGGTTGTAAAACTGGCCAATCAGGGTCAGATGAGGACTGGTATAGATCAGAACCAGCCAACTGGTCCAGTTCAGACTCTACTGGGTGTGAAGTGGCCCAGACTGTACTGGAAGTTAATTGGTCCAGACTCTGTGAGGAATGAACTGATCCAGATTGGCTGGTTCTGAAATTTTTTTGCCTGTAACAGTAAAAAGTGAGAGCTTTTTCAGCATGCCTGGGTGTTTCTTCAAATTTTTTGCCGGTAAGTAAAGTCGATCCATTTTTGCAAATTCAGTGCCTGTAACAGTGAAATCGAGGGTTTTTTTTTTTGTCTTGATCCTTGCACATGTCATTGCTGACCTTATATGGTAAACTGCTGCTACCTGTTGGGAATGTGAAAAAACATATTGTGAAGGAAGCTCCAGAATCAGTTGTGTTGAACTGAGCTCAAAACAGCTCACTCCCCATATTCCACGCTTTTGCGCAGATTGATGTTTGTGTTGGAATTTGGGACAAATCTGTCTTCATGTCATAGCTCCATGTTAACCAAACACTACCAGAATTTTGATAGATTCCTCTCTAACTATTAGACCAGAGCTGCTTTGTGTTTTTTGATAACACTATTAATGAGATTCAGCAGTAGCACTACCATTTTTGCATTTAGTTGATTGCACTGATGCCGTTTTCTTTTTGTGAATTACCTAGTGTGCAGGACTGGAAGTCTCAGCTAAAAATTCCACCACCTGATTCTCGGTACAAGACTGAGGTATATTCTTGCTTTCCTTTTAGTTACAATCCAAACCCATGGTTTGTGGTCAGTCACTATTTTTGAAGAATTTTTTTACTGCTTTTTAAAGCAGATATGATGAAATATTGTTCCTTACATGTTCTTTAATTTTAAGGAATATATTCATTTCACCAACTGCCATGTGTTGAGCATGCATTCTTCTTAACATGGAGCCATTTGCTCCATGAGATGCTTGCGTTAGATGAAGAAATCTTTTTGTACCTGTTAATTCCAGTGTTGCAAACATACCTATTTATCATGAAAAAGTCACAAAATTGCGATTTTTTGGCCTAGCCAATGTTGCTGATTTTACCAATATTTTGGTGGTATTTTAATTCACTGATGTTTGCTGATTTTTACCATTATTTCCTGATTTTTACGATATTTTGGTTTTCTGTACCCTCGCTGATTTTATCTCGATGCTGATGTTTGCAATATGGATTAATTCCCTAAATCATAACTTGTGTAGGTGCCTTGTATCATGTGGCCTCTTTCTATTGGGTTGGTTGATAATATCTTATAAAAGCTCTCTTTTTGGTTATATAGTTATCCCCTTGTAAGATATATTTCATTTATAAAGGATGAATCACGAGCCATGTGCTTTGACCCAACATGTCACAAGGAGTAAAGATTAGTTTAATGTCAGGTTAGATTAATAGATATCTTGTTGAAGAATCTTATTTGGTTTTCTGTCTGGTGAAACAACCATGTCCTGCAATACAGGCCAGGTGAACGTATTCCTGCCTTTCTAAGATACAAATTTTCTTTTAGAAATGACCTATGCACCTGATATTACTATAAACATGCCACAAAGTAGTAAGAATTAGTCCAATGTACTGGTTAGAATAACAGAGCAGCTGATGAAGAACCAGACTATTTGTTTCATAATTAAAAGAGTTGAAGCCTTTAATATGCAACTAAACAACCATCCTATCCCTTACAGGCCAGGACAAGGATGATATCTTGTCAATCTGAGATTAAGTAGGCTTCAAACTATGAGATGGATGTGGAAAACCGCTTGCTTCTAACCCTTCGTGGAATGACATGTTTTTGCACTAATTTTTGAGGGATTTTAAATCTATTAGAGTTAAATTTATAATAAGAGTCTGATGCTGCTTGTTAGATCTATAACTTTATTATGGAACACAGTGGAATTGATAATCTAACTATTTAGCAGCAGCCAACCTATGCTGGCAAACATATGCATTCAATCAATGTGATAATAAGCAGAGCATGGGGATATTCTAGGTATAGGTTTCTCTAACCATAGGTACATGCATCCCACATAATTTTAACATACCTAGTTACTGGTCCCATTCACTGATGCAATAAGTTCTCAGGGTAATTCACCTCAAGCTAGGGTTGTTACTAATTGGTTGTATCGACTAACCAAATAATGGGGACATATCACTGCCAACTGAATGATAGAGGCATACCATAAAATGTTGCTTCTTTTATAGGTTGTGGTCATCCTGTGTACGCATCTTTTGTTGTCATCCTGAACACATGTCGATGTTGGTGTAACTGCTTGTTGATGTGGATGTCAAGACTTACATCAGCTTTTCATCATTGGTATTGGAACCTAGATGCGCTACAAACCTACAAGTATTAAGATCCAAAATATTTCAAGTAGGTTGATCCTACTGAAATTCAATGGTAGTCAGGATGGGGATGGCAAGAGGTTGGTTGGAAATTGGCATAACTAGTGTTAATATAGAAATATACTATCCCAAAATTTTCAATGTCATTTATTGGTATGTATCTTCTACATTTTATTGTTATTGTTATGAATATTGTGAATGATATTTTAGTTACATGATTATCCACTTAAGGATTCTCTATTATTAGCTCAAGGAGAATGAGAACATTTTTATCAAAAGAACAAAGGTCTCTTTGACCATAGGTACACACTCCCCACATAGTTCTATGCATACCAAGTTATTGGCCCTAGTCACGGATGCAATAATTTCTCGGGCTTATACACCTTAGGCCAGAGTTTTTAGTTGTGATAGACTAAATAATAGTGACATATCATTACTGCAAACTAAATGATAGAGGCATACCATAAAAGGTTGTCCTTTATTTCGGTTAATTTTATATTCTGACCCATGGTCATATTGTGACACATTTTTGGTTAACATCTTGAACACATGTTGATGTCAATCTAACCACTTGTTGATGTTGATGTGGATGTCAAGACTTACATCAGCTTTTTGTTGTTGACATAAGATGCGAATGTGCTACACCAAGTGGTAAGATCCAAAACATTTCAAGTGGGTTAACCCTAATGAAGATCAATTGCAGTTAGGTTTTGGGTTGGCAGGGATTGTTTGGAAATTGGCATTGTTAGCCGCCAAAAGTGGGTAACCCTATAGAAGAAAACTTTTCTCTGATCTTGGACAGCTAGCTAGCTAGTAGTCGTACACATTACTTAGTTACGATGATATGCCATATTTCTGCACCATTTGCATCGGTTATACAACTCTTAGTGCTCACAATATGACATTCCTCTTGAATATAGGTGGGCTACTACTCGATAGGTACTTTAACCATTTTGTAATCAAGTGCTTTTATTTAATGTTTTGGACATTCTAACATGGATAAAAGGGTGATTTGGATGATTGACTGATATTCATTGTAAACTTGTTCTCTCACCTTACCAAGGGGGTTTAGTCTTTAGCCCTAGTCTAGTTGGACCTCCTCTAAGGCCTTTGGGTTATAGGAGGGGTTCTACTTGGGAAACTTGATTGTAGCGTGTCCATAACCATTCCATACTTACCAAACATCAACATTTTCTTGATCTCACATCCATCCTTTGGATTTGTTGTCATTGGTTCATTGGGATTTGGCACCCTCATATCCACATGCTTGAGTTAGGCTCAGAAAACATTTCCCTGGAGGTTGATGTAGCTAAAAGAAAAAAGCATAAGATGGCCACAACAAAAGTAATAAAAAAGTTAAAATGCAAAAGATGGTAACAATAACAATAAAATGGAAAAGTATTCCCAGTGCCTTTCCCTAGTTGGGTGATAAGGAGCCCTTGCATGTCCCAACCTTGATGAGCGAGAAATTGACTCATCCTTAAGGGGTAAATAAATGCTATATCATGAAAAACAAGCTTGGACACTTGAGCTACACTCCATGTCAAAGCATTATAAAAAAGAAGTAAAAGGCGTACTCAAGGGGTAGAAAAAGTAGACTGAGGAAAGGGGTAGCTCATGCCTCCATGATTGGCCCCTCCATACACCTATACACTCATGATGTGGAACTCCATGAGTTGGTCCATGGCCATGGCACCTAGCCTTGAAGTCATCCCGCTTTGTTGCCACATATTATCACTAACACCTATGATTTGAAGGGTTGACCTTGGGAATGTCACCTCCCCTTAGGGGCTAGAAGTACCTAATAGGGCCTAGCCACCTCTAGCAAGGTAGAGAACACTTTTACTAGACTTGGTCTAGTTACATATTTGAACGTGATCCTAGTTTGAAGTCTTACTATGCCCATAACAATTAAGTATGGTGCACTTCGATGCATATATGGTCATTGTCGTTAATGAGTGGTCGCTTTCACTTAAGTTTAAGATGGTTATTCTAGGTGGTTTTGCACAAAGCAACTAAGGTCTTGAGGGCACACTCATTCCGTACCTAGTCCACATGATGATCATGTCATACCGCACTTCCGGTGAACTGATGACCTTGCAAATGCAATGTTGTGCTTCCACAACAGTGTGTTGGGCACTTTGATGATCTTCACAGTGGATTGACACCCTAGAACACCCTCAGGGGCAAAAACGCGAAGCTCGCTTTGCTTGGCTTTCAAGATTCTTGATGATGTACCTAGCAGACCTAGCGTGTCCCCAAGTTGGCCTTGACATTGTTTAATGGGCATGCCTTGATTTAGAGTCTAGATGATGATGATGATCCCCCAAGATGATTTGGGAGGGCTTATATGTTAAAATTGGCAACTAGGGCCCAACTCCATGTGGGTCATCTTATTAATGGCAGTTGATATTTTTCTTGGATCCCTCTCATCGTGAGGTGGAGTGATCTAAAGATCATCTGATTCCGATATGTATTCATGGAGATATGAATTTACTTGTGTTATGGGACAATTCGTCAAGGTCGGCCAGCAACCAAATAAACCCCACACGTGCTCAACATTTTTAGTATAAATACTAAATAGAGGTGCCTTGAAAGTCATTTGGACACACTCACTTGGGATCTCTTCCTCTCCACTTGTCTATGGGTTTTGGTGGGAGGAGAGATCTCAAGGGACAATGCTGCCCTAATGGAGAAAGACTCTTCGCTATCAAAGGAGATGCCCTAGAAGGCACTACGCTGTCATGGAGGACAACCCTTATCTCAGCCACAAGGAAGCCCTACGCTGGCCACAATGATGCCGTAACGCTGCCCTATGGAGAAGCCCTACGCTTGGAGAAGGAAAAGGTCCTTTAAGAAGCACCTAAGCTGCCCTAAAAGGAGGCTCCTAGCCACAGAGGAAGAAGGGTTCTATTCACAGCTAGCCGCTGTCCTAAAGGGAGATCCTAGCCGCAGTAAGGATGTGCCTTAGCCGCAGAGATCAGGCCGCTATCCTAGAGAAGAACCCTTGCCCTAAACGCTGTCTAAGGGAGCTGCAATGCACAGCCTAAAAGGGTCCCTTAATCCGCTGTCAAGTCAAGCTCTAAAGGAGCCCTAAACGCAGGTCTGTACATCACCTTATATCCGCTGTCAAGGAATCCTAAAGCTGTATGTAGGAGGCTCTACTGAGACCTAGAAAGGAGCCCTAATCCGCATCTATTAATGATACTAATATGCTGTTATATATAGTTCAGATGAAGCCCTAAAATGCTGTTAATGGAGGCCCTTATGTTCAGCCTGAAGTAGTCCTAAAGAAGCACTCATTAAGAGATATGTTCACAGCAAAGGTGGCTGAAATTATCACAGCATTAATACATGTGTGCTGTAGGTGACAGCATGGAAATCTATGTGTGCTGTAGGTGTTACAGTGGGACAACAGTACTTGTCTAGATGGGACAGCTAGCACATGGAGCAGCAAGGTACAACATATCTAGATGGGACAGCTAGTACATGGAGCAACAAGGTACAACATGTCTAGATGGGACAGCTAGCACATGGAGCAGCAAGGTACAACATGTCTAGATGGGACAGCTAGTACATGGAGCAGCAAGGTACAACATGTCTAAATGGGACAACTAGTACATGGTGCAGCAAAGTGCACCAATGGTACTTGGGACAACAGTATGGCAAACATGGAATGGCTATGTCACTAACACTAGAACAACAGTGCAACATAAGGTACAGCAGTATGAAGTGTACAACATGGTCATAGGGTCCAACATTGTAAAGATGGGTGCAGCATGGTGCAGCACGGTGAGGTGCAACATGATGACGAGATGTAGCATGATGATAGGTGAAGGAGTCACCTTGGAGAATCAGTTGAAGCAGATTGTCTTCTACTGGTCTCATGTATCATCTTCTTAGTGCTGATCTATGCTCTTATCTAGATAAGTCAAAGTGTTGACTTCTGTTGTAAATGTACTATCTCTCTCTCTCTCTCTCTGCTGAACTATTGAAGAACATATAAGAAGAATGGATCAAGGGTTTCCCCACATTGGGGTTTGTCCCTAGCTAGCGCCACATCTTGTGTCCTCTTGTCTTGGCTTGTCTTCTGCGATTTATGGTTATGTTCTATTTGCAGTTTACTTTAATGCTGATGTGATTGCTAATCTGGAAAAGATATTGAGCTAACTATGAAAATTGAAATAAATTGCTCTAAGCATAGAACATACCTAAAATTAACATTATAACTACGTTATGGACCCCCAATGTCAGGGAGAGATTGCACCACGCTGTCTTGATGACACCCATGAAGATGACACAAGGCACCTAAAATTGGCTTTGGGCACACAGAGATGTTTTGAGGCTTGATTTGATGATTCTTCCTCAAGTGATGGTTGGAGATGCATCTAAACCATATCTTTGACTTTTGGAGCCCTATTAGGCCTAAAAGGGCATGCCGTCACGCTTAGGAGGAGCTCCGATCCACACGCATGGGTAATTAGTGGCTTATTTTATTGTATCGAGCTATTGGGTTGGCTTATAACCCATTTACTTCATGTTCACTCAAAATTAAACTTGTTATAGGGCTTTAGAGTCTAGTCATATTAATGGAAGTGATTGACCTCATATAAATAGAGGATCACTCGATTGTATCTTTCCATCATCACTTGTGGAATTCGACCTCTCTTAGAGAGCTTGACTTAGTCTAGATATAACTCACTACTTGTGGAGATGTGATATTTTAGGACCTATTGCTGTTGGAGAATGATTTGTGTCTTGGAGATGTATTTTTGGGATTGAAAAAGGGTTATTTCTTGGAAGAATTGTAAGTGTAATTGCATATTTTTAGTGTTTTTCATGTGATAAATTCATGTCATAGTTTTTCTTATTGCGTGTTTAAATGCATATCTTTTATGGGAAATCTAGATTGATTTTCTGCATGTTAAAGTCGTCTTCCTTGAATAACATAGAGGACCTCTTAGAGAGCTTTCATATATTTAATTTTTCCCCTCGTAAAAAAGATAATTAGGGTTTATCAAGTGAAAACTAGGGTTTTCTCCCTTCAAGCATAAATTTCATCTCCCAACTAAGGAAAGGCATTGGGAATACTTGTGGTGGTCAATAATCATAAAAGTCTTTTTCTTCTTTTTAATTTTTCTATGTCCTTTAAGGCAAGCTATTAGGGCTAGGGCATAGGGTCAAGTTCGATTGGGGCATTATTAGATGGACATTGGAGTTCAAATGGCTTGAACTTACTTTGGTTGATCCTTAACACTCAAAATCTAGCAATTTTCATGGTTGGATTTACCCTACTAGGGCTGGCGTCATCCACTCTTAAGTCATTTCGCTTTAGTGAAGCCCTAACTTTTGATGAGTTTTCAACTTGGGGCTTAATTTAAAGGCTCGCCTTCTCCTTTTGTTCATAACATCATTTGCAAGCTTTTGTTGATAACGTCATTTTTTTAAGAATCAAATAGAGTGGATTATATTAACAAAGTTGGTTTTCGGCCAGAACCATTACAATTTTCCCAAAAACAAACGTTACTAAAGTTTGTTGGGGATTTGGAATAGAAAACACAGGATCATTCCAAATCCTTAATTGAAAACTCCATAAAACATAATATTTGTTTCTATTACAGCTGAATTTCTTCCAAAAAACACCTAAAATACATATGTATTTGCAGCTCATTCTTGATTTGTTGTTATCCCAACCCAGATTGGCTTCTCGTTATCCTTGGGAAGTTGTATTTCTTCTTTTTTCCCACTTGGTTTCATCCCAAGTTTTTTGGAGGGTTTGTCCTGTCATTATTCTTTAATCGATGTCCATTGGCTATTGTGATCTTTTGCCCCAATGGAGGCTTTTCCGCGTTAACTGTTCAACCCAATAAGGATCATTTCACTCTTGGATTTTGATGAGACGATCTCTGAGGCAATGTCTTTAGAAGCACGAACCTTGCCCATATCCATGAGTGGAAAAGCTGCCCTTGGAGCCATTTTTCTTGGAGTATTCGTCGTTGAAGCATTTGGAAAATCTAAATTACTTGTGATGTCAAGATCCTTTACACCGCTACCAGATTTCACTTGATTTACTGCTGAATTTTCTTGATCATTAGAGGGGTTTGACATGATTTCTGAATTTTTCTAACCGATTGTAGATTTGTCTCATTACCAATATCTTGGGAAGATCCTCTTTAAATATCTGTTGTAGTGGCTACAACCACGCTCCAAAATTTTGCCTTAGCCTGTTTTGGAGCCTCCCTACCAACTTTACACAACACTTT
The DNA here is from genome assembly GCA_031772625.1 of Pinus tabuliformis. NCBI lineage: Eukaryota > Viridiplantae > Streptophyta > Pinopsida > Pinales > Pinaceae > Pinus > Pinus tabuliformis. Next base: position 530,544,538 of record CM062814.1, read on the forward strand.
GTCTTGCTTCGTTAAGTACTCAAGCTTCAGTGCTTTCCTCGCACAAAGGCAGCCTGTCGAACACATTCGATCCACTCCCTCACAGGCTGCTTACCTGGACTTAATCCAACTGTAAGCTGAGCAGCTTCCCCTTGAAAATTGCGCATTCCTGGAGGGCAACTAGCCTGTCCCTCCAGGAATTGTGCAATCCTCTCTGAAAACCTATTGGTCTCTAGGATTGCACAATCCTGCCAGCCAACCCTCCTAGCAGGGATTGCGCAATTTTTCCCACCAACAGGCAGTTCAGCCCAGGATTTAAACAAATCTGGGTAGCAGTCAGTTTTTGGGCCTAGAAATTGCGCAATTCCCTTGGGCAGTCAACCCAGCTTACAGTCAGGAATGCGCATTTTTCCCAAGCAGTTGAGCACTCGCATGCATGGACAGTTCAGTTGACTAGTTCCACCCGGGACAGAGGAAACTTGACTTGCATGCATGCATGACTTGATCTTCCCGGAATAGAAAGAGGCAACATGCAAAAGGTATCCCATGATTTAGGGAGCTATTTTTAGCAGCCAGGGGGTTACATGCAAAGTTGTTTTAGAAGTTTCCCTCTAAGTGTCGCTTTTTCCTAGATTTGTGGCATGCACATCTTGAGACCAAACTTATTTATTCAACACATTAGAGCTCATTCATTCACATCGATCTTGGAGCTCTGACATCCCACATCACATCCAGGACTCTTCGACACATCCGGCTTAGCTATTCACGGGTAAGTGGCCTCAACTTGTCTTTTTCAACATTTCTGTCGCTTTTTGTGTATTCGCTTGTGTGAGTGCTGTTTGCTTGATTTATTTGAACACCTGCTGTCGTTTACATATATTCTAGCTTGTCCTAGCTCTGTTTCGATTTTCGTTGCTATCTCACTGCTATCGCATGCATGAAACTATTTTGCACGGACGTTCACCCAATCGGCGAACGGCCTCACCCACATGCATGTTGATTTGTTTGCTCAATCTTCCATTCATGTTTTGCATGCACTGTTTATCACTTCTGCTATCACTTAGTGTCGCCATGCATTTCATCGACTTACTTGCTTTCGGTTGCCCGTCGGTGAGTCGGACCAACCTTGACCCGGTCTTTGCCTTCGCCAAGGCTTCATTGCGCAAGCTGGAGAAGGAAGGCTCACCTTCCTCTCCAGATTTGCGCATTCTGGCACAACACTGACCTCTTGGACTGAATTGCGCGTTTCTGGAGGTCAGTGGCTGCTTGGCTCAAAAATTTGCGCAAAACTGTCCTTGTTTAGTAGTCTGTCCCTGCTGGAATTGCGCAATCCCAGCAGCCAACTGCCCAATTGAATTGCGCATGTTGTAGATCCAATAGCTAGTTCAACCCCCCAGTCGGTCCAGACTGCCTTTTGTGCAGTTCTGGCAGCTAGTGACTCAGCCTCCCAATGAAATTTGCGCAATCTTGCTCATCAGTTCCCCAGGTATGCGCTGTGACCTTCCCCGAATTGGCTTTGTTTTCACTGACATATTTCATGTCATGCATGCTACTTGTTCTCAGATCTTTCAAGTATTCATCTGTCTCAATGGCTTCTAAGAGAACATGATCCCAAGACACTGATGGTGTTGCAATTGGAACAAGAGTTGAACAGGTGTCCTCTAGCATGCTGATCTACGAAGATATGAAGCTGTATTTAGACAAGGACATAAAACTAAAGTGGCAAGAAGTGAATGAAACATTTGCAGGTACTTTTGGGGAAGACCTCGAAGACCGTCAGGGGTATGTGAACATTCATAAGTCCGACTTGTACCAAATTGCATGCAGATACCCTATGTTCCCATGTGCGGATATGATTCACTGGATCGTCTCTCACACTGACCTTGAGCAGTGTTAGTGGAACGAAGCTTGCAACCTTCTGGGCACGACGAGACTACGATGAGATGTATCAGATGGACGAGCCCATGACTGTCATGACCCCTCCATTCAGTGTGCGCAACAATAGAGGCCACTCTAGAGATATTATGAAGGATTGGGTAAAGGAGTCAGCGCGTTTCAAGATGACCCCTAACCGGATCTATAAGACGAAGATATTGAGGAAGGCATACCAATACTTGGTCATATTCGCATGTCGACTGAATGGCCAAGCGAGCACTGAGACCTTCCCTCAGAACTGGGTGGTTGCGCTGGACCAACTCGCTAGAGAAGGAAGACCATGCAGCTAGTTCGACATACTGGCTCATCAGTTGAAGGAGCAAGTCACGAAGGCTTGAAAGTCGCCCGAAGGCATGCATGCAGAGATTTATATGTCCGCCTACATTTTGGATGCAATGTGTGGCTGACATGGCTTCCCGGGCTTAGAGTGGGCATGGTCATCGACGAAGATTATTGTGAGTACATATTTCAAGCTATTCTTCTAGTGCAACTTTAGAGGAGTGATCAAACAGCTGTCCGACCATCTTGTTGCCCCAATGTACAGGTTGATATTCGAACAGGATCCACCTTGCATGTCAGAAGAAGTGATGAAGGCATTGTTAGGCATTGCAGATTGGTATGCCTCACCAGACGACACGTTCATCCGAGTGTTCAGTGCGGAGAAGCCTCCGCATGTTCTGCCAAAGTTTGCTTTGGACGTGCTTGTCATGCAGGAAGTAGCATATCATATCTCAGCAGGATTAACAACTAGGCTGCAGTGGAAGAAGAAGGCACCTTGGCCCACTCTTTCGTTGCGGATTGGGTTATATGAGATCAAGAGCATCAAACAAGCGAATGTCGAAGCTGAGCAAATGAAGAAGTACCCATTCGACCTCCGAAGCTTCAACCCGTATGACCCACATTGCATCTTGAAGGATCACTGCATGAGATTTCAGTTCAATTGGATCCATGGGGCATTTCATTGGGTTGAGGAAGACTCATGGAGGTATTGATATCATCATTCTAGACCCAATGAATAGGTCGGTTTCGTCGTAGAATGGTTAGCATGACAGCATGAAGCAACACCACGGAGAACACCTGCAGTAGCAGCAACAACAGAGGCAACAAAGCCAAGCATACCTGCGCGCAACAAAGGGAGGAGAAAGATTGTCGACCGCATGGAGGAGGAACAAAGCTGCAAGTTTCGAGTAGATCCACTTGTAGAACAGCTATGGCTATTCAACATAAGAGGTAGCAGTGCGAAAAGCGAATCGCGCAAAGGCAGAGAGATAAGAAGAGAATGGAAGAAACAGAGAAGGAGTTGCATGAGCCAAGGGAGCAACTCTGGAAAGAACAAGAGCTGCGACAACAGAAGAGGGAAGTGCAACAATAATAGATTCAGCAAGGGGCACATCACGTGCAGACAAACGAAGCAACGCCCATACAAGTAGTTGATTGTTCTGAACAATTGGCATCAGGAGAACAGGGTGAGCCCTCGCAGCGGCAAGACTTTGCTCATGAGATAGAACACGGAGTAGCTGGAATTGGAACAGGACATTGACCTCATGCCTCACCATAGAGAGGTCGACTTGCCCGCTGCAATGCATCCAAATGATGAGCAAGTCTTGAATGACCAAGGATGCACTGAGATCCTTGGTGGTTAGCCGGAAGCAGAGATGCGTAACAACTCCTTTGATGAATCTCAACATAGAGTTGTGCACCCTGACAGAGTACCAACTCCGGAGGGCCGAACATCCCCTGAGCTAGTTGAAGAACAAGTGATCATGATCGATGTGGTCGATGCAACTAGAGTGTATGTCGAAGCCACTAGCTCTAGTGTTCGCTTCCTCATAGTTGAGAATGAGCGAATGGTGAAGGAACTACAGGTGGCCAAGCAGGGAGGAGACTTGGTGACAATGTTCGCCCGAGATGAACTGAAGAAGGCAATACTGGAGGAAGTGTTGTCCTTGGACACGGTTATGCGAGCATTGTACTCCAAGTTCAGTATCGTGCATCAAGCAATCGTTCATCTTCACGGATGGCAGCATCCATGTGTGAGAAGAGCTTGCATCTTGAAGAACATACATGTTGCCGTTGATAACATGCGAGCATGGACGATGAAGTATAAAGGAGCCCCGCTTCATTTGCCCAAGATGATGAAGGCCAATGCGGTTGAGTTGCAAGCATGTATCTGGAGTCAGATCCAGAACTATGAAGACCTACCGCAATTCATCACCGACATACAGGCACGAGTATTCAAGAGCATGGAGGATGTCGTGCACACATATGCGATTCCATCACTTGGGATTCTCACCCAAGTGTATGCCGAAGCCACTAGCTCTGGTGTTCGCTTCCTCATAGTTGAGAATGAGCGAATGGTGAAGGAAGTACAGGTGGCCAAGCAGGGAGGAGACTTGGTGACAATGTTCGCCCGAGCTGAACTGAAGAAGGCAATACTGGAGGAAGTGTTGTCCTTGGACACGGTTATGCGGGCATTGTACTCCAAGTTCAGTATCGTGCATCAAGCAATCGTTCATCTTCACGGATGGCAGCATCCATGTGTGAGAAGAGCTTGCATCTTCAAGAACATACATGTTGCTGTTGATAACATGCGAGCATGGACGATTAAGTATAAAGGAGTCCTGCTTCATTTGCCCAAGATGATGAAGTCCAATGTGGTTGAGCTGCAAGCACGTATCTGGAGTCAGATCTAGAACTATGAAGACCTACCGCAATTCATCACCGACATACAGGCACGAGTATTCAAGAGCATGGAGGATGTCGTGCACACATATGCGATTCTATCACTTGGGATTCTCACCCAAGTGAAGACCAAGAAGCAGGTCCAACAGGAGCTTGACACGTACTTCGACAAGTTGATGCGCATAGCCACCAATCCAGACTTGCCTATTAGTGTAGAAATCATACACAAGTATATTGCTGGTTCGTCCACATTGAGGACAATGTTGCACATTCTTTTAGATGAGTTGGACAAAGGAGCCCAAGCAGTGTACCCAGATGCCATGGAGGCAAGGTTCAGGTTCCAGACGGATGTCACAACGGAGCACACAGACACTATTAGAGACTAGCAATCTTGGAACCAATATGTTACTGTTGATCAGCATGAGGATGTCGAGCAGTTGGACTTCTATAGTTGTCTAAGTCAGAGTGGTGTCTAGTTTGGCTTGTTCAAGCCATTGTTCACATGGGTACATGTGCTTTGTATTGTTGAGTCATGTCAAGTGTAAGTCAAGTCTCAAGAGTGAATGTAACAGTCATAGAGTAGGTGAAGAGTCATGAGGGTAGTTGAACGGTCACAAAGGGGAATGTCAAGGGTCACCCCACCCTTTGCTATAAATAGTCCCTCATAACTCATTGTATAGGCTTTTGGTCAACCAAGCTTCTACTAAGACTATCTTGAAGAAGGCTTGGACAGTATTGTAACGCACCTTGGCTTCTCCACTGCACGGAGCTAGTACATCTCTTTGGAGGAGCAGGCGGATGTGGCTGTAACGTTCTACTGATAGGGCTAGCAGGTTTACATGGTGTATTGTATGATTGTGACTTACACTTCTTTATATAATAAAAGCCAACACATTTTCATGCATATGTTGTTATTGTAGTTGGACTACTCCGGTTGCCTTAATGATATATGTTGTTTAACTTACGTACTTGTGTATGAACTGATTTGTATGCACTTATATGAATCTTGTTGATAATGTGTTGCATATGTTGTTAATGCTGTCACCCTCCGTGTCGACTGCTCTGCCGAACATCAGACAGAGCTTTCTGTGAACCTTGTTATATCAACCATCACACTCATCTCGGACTGATCCGTGAGTGCTCTTCGTGTTATCATAGTTTTTATGTTGGACTGCCGCATTCGTGTCGACTGCTCTATTGAACGCTGTGCATGTCCTTTGTTTTGCGTGTTCCTAGCTGAGTTGGGACTGATCTCTTTCAACCTGGAACTCACCTTCACCTTTCTCTCCCTTTGAAGTGTTGGAATCTCTCATATTCATTCCTTGACTCATTGCATCAGTCACACCCTTGCTACTGATAGAGTTAACTTGCCTCTGTGTGACATCGCGGTCAAGGCATTACGTTAAGACCCACTGCTGGCACTCCTACACCAAACGGCCTGAGGTCTAATTGGGACTTTTTACTGGGGAGATCCCTTGACATTTTGGCGGGTCCAACACCGTCAACAATACTTATAATGATTTGAGTTGGCACCATCTTACCATCTTGGTTTATGACTACTTTTTGCTGGATTTATTCTTCCCTGCTTTAGGACAATTCTTATAGGAATGTCCGGTTTCATAACATACTCTACATATGTAAGAAACATTTTCATAATCTAACTTTTGCACCCATTGATAGTTGGGACCAGTTAATTTGATTTCAAGTGGGAATTCTTTGTTGAAATCCATCTCCACACATATGCGGGCATATGTGGGCTTCGAGTAATATTTAGTATCATCACAACACCTATAAAATCTACCTAAGGCATTACCAATCACTGACAAAGAGGCAAGATTCCACATATGCACAGGAAGGTTGGGAAGTCTTACCCATATAAGAGCAGTAGAAATATATGCCGAAAGATGGTCAAAAGAGGGATACCAAGGTTGCAAAGAATGCCCTACACTACCCTAGAACCATGAGCCAAAATCACAGATCTTCACATGATCTTTAGGTCTATCAAAAACTTCAACAAATAATTCATCTGAAATTAATGGCTTTAATTGTTGCAAAGCCCACGAATGGAGATCAACGAGTCGCGACCCCAGTCCATTGAATCTGCAAATCAAACCAACCTTCGAAAAGAACTTTGCCTCACGTAGAGCTTTAGGCACCAAAGGTATCTCAATTGAAGGGGCTTCTTGGACAGACAACCCAGAGGAGGAGGGACCAAAGGTAGATTTAACTGTGTGTCATAGAAGGAAAGGGAACCCATTGTGACTTTACTAGGTCCATAAATACTTTTCTCCATCGCTGAAGGAATGGGGGGTAGATTCAAAGAGGAGACCGCTCCTAATCCAATGAAGGAACCAATGACAGAGGGCGAATGCAGGCCGACCACGAATGGGAAAGACTAAGACACCAGTTTGACAACAAATTTAACACTAGGCATTGAGTGAGCTGATTCGAACACTGAATCATATGCAAGGGGTGAGACAAGGGAGAATGAACAACCCGCATTCGTAAGTGATTGAGAGACAGAACCTGAAGCCACCATAGAAGGATGCGAAAAAGTGATGCATGAGGGATTCTCCATTAGACAAGATTTGTAGGACTGGAGGAGGAGAGGTGGACAAATATGACCAAACCCTAGCCACGCAACAACACCTCCATGCGTAGGAGCCATTCTTTGACAATTTTCTCTATTATTAGTTGACGGAGAATTGGGACATTTTACCAAAGGAACACAAGTCTGTCTCATCATAGGTACACACACCCCACATAGTTTTATGCATAACTAGTTTCTAGTCTTGTTCATTGATGTGATAAGTTCTCAGGTATATACCTCCTCATGTTAAGGCTGATATTTGTAATTGACTAAGCAAATTATGTTGACATATTACTATGAGCTAAATGATATAGGCATATCATAAAAGGTTGCCCCTTATTTTAGTTAATGTCATATTCTGACGCATGGTCATTGTTGACTCTGCTGCCTACACCTACCTACAAGTCAGTGAGAAAAACCTTCAACCCCACAAGGTATGGTTGGTGGCAGGGAACTCTGAGAAGGGGTTGTCATACTAATCCCGACTCTCTCCGTTTGACCTATCTCTTAGGTTAGCTAAGGGGGGTGGTCCCTAATGAAAAGTTAATTTAAAAAGGATGTGAGTTTCTAGGAGAATTGTTAGAGTTAAATAGATTATCTCTTTAAGATTTATAAGCAAAAAATTGATATGAGCAATAACCATCATAAGATAAGCATCAAATACATAAACAACCAGTGCCTTCCAAGTATTTGCTCTTTAAGAAATGAAATTGTATTTTGCTTAAAATTAAGTGAAATGCTTTCAAATGGAAAAGCCAAAATAAACTTGAAAAGTGAAACACTAAATTGTTAGCACAAGATATTATAAATGCTTTCAAGATGAATAAGTCTACAAATCAAAGCATGGAAACTATCTTGCTCAAAAGGATACAAAAATAACTCAAATGTTAGACCAAGATGACAACAAAGTATGTTACAAAAATAATCTACAAGAGGCTAGGCCAAAGAGTATGAACAAGCTCTCCTCTTTGACTAGCCATGATTTAGCTCTTTGAAATAGCCAGATATTGATAAATGAAGTACAATATGTAAAAAAATAAAATTTTCCAAGTTTGATATTTTGATACAAGAAATAAAAGCTTTAAGAAACTTGAAAGAATCCCTGCAAGACACAAATAAGATTTAGATGAGACTTTGGAATTCAAAACATGTCAAAGAATGGGTTGATTCCTCCGAGAATTTCTGCTCACGCTTGAAAAGCTTGACCAAATAATGATTCATCTACAAAACTTGACCACAAATCATTAAATCAACATTAAATTAAATAAGTGCAGTGGAAAGAATTCCTAGAGATACATCTATTATCCACTAGAAGATTTCTTTTCCTAAAGCAAATAATTAATTCTTATGCTAATATGAGATAGCTGCATACTAACATAACTTGAAACAAGCATGAAAGAAATAATGACATGAAGAAATAAATAGAAGCATAACAACAAGTCAAGAATTTAACACACATGCAAGGAGAAGAACACCATCACGCTTTACCCCAAAGATTGTTGTATTATATTGCAAGTAGTGAATGCCTTCCTGCAGAGTCTCCTTAAGCACAATAGCTCGTATTACATGATACAATGTGAGAGCCCATGGCTCTATTATATAGAGAGTTGGGAGCAAATCCAAATGAAGAATGACAATGACAAATGGCATTGGAGCCAATCCCAATGTAGAAGTGACTAAACAAGTGGCATGAGGTGACAATCCCAATGAGAAATTCGAATTTTTTGAATGGAGCTCAAATGCTAAGTGTAAAAATCGAATTCTGGGAAGTGGACATCATTTTCTTCTTCCCTTATGTGCCAAACTCGAATTTTATGATAGAATGACAAGTGTATATGGGTGGTAACCCATGTGGGGACAATTTCCCACAAAAATCTCAACCAAATATTTTCCCAAATCCTCCCAAATGTGCATTAACTTCACAAATTCGAATTTCCAAGTAAGCAACTTTCTCATTTAATGCCAAAAATTCGATTTTATTTGAGCACATGCCGTTTCCTTGATTTTAGGAGTTCACATCACCTTGGGACTTCACTTTAACTCCCCCATAATTTTCCACCTCATTTCCACAACATTTAGCGTGTGTGGATATTTATTTTTTTCCATTTATTTAGTTTCTGACTTAATTGCCACATTTCCCACTAAACTTAGGAAAAGTGGGTTTTGAGGGTTAAAAACACATTTTTAACATTTCAAAGTGCGTCATAATAGAAAGTTGAGGGTGAGACGTGTAATTTTGATTACTCATACCCCATACAACTTCTTTAGACTACACCTATTACAATTTAAATACATTTTTATTTGCAATTTTTGACCTGCAGGAAATCTAAAAAATTAAAAAATGACTACCTATACCTAACCAAATTCCACGAATTTTTTGTGCGTGATCTAGTATGGTAATATACATCGACTTTAGACACTAAGATGTGTTAGGGGCTCAAACTTCAAACCGTCACCCAGACTTTGGGGTAAAACGTGAGTGAAAAAACCCAGAAATTTATCCGTCTCTGAAAAGGAAAGGATAATTAACCAGATAAAAAAAACACTCCAAGGTGTACTCGTTAGTTCATCAAGTCCCAACATTCTAGGCCTATTACAGGCTCAAAAACTCATCATTACTAGTATCACTTATTACAATTCCCCACAGGGTGTGGATCTGGGTACAAGAAAGATGATGAGAAGATAGAAGTAGAGTTAAAAAACTCTGTTGACTGATGACATTTGATGGTACAAGTGTCCTCTGGATCATCCTTGGACATGGAGTTTTCATATAATCATCAGGTGCCACTCCAGTGGTCAACAACCATCTTGTGGGCACATCTTTTGTCGACATCTCAAGCACATGTTGATGTTTGTGTAGCCACTTGTTGATGTGGATATCAAGTATTACATCAAATTTTTGTCATTGATATAGGAACCTAGATGTTCTACAATAAGCATTAAGATCTAGCTTATTTGTAGTGAAATTCATTGGTAGTTAGGTTGAGGTTGGTAAGAGGTGGGTTGGATCTCAACATGGCCATTGTTAAGATATAAATGTACTAACCCCAATTTTCAATGTCATTTATAGATATGTGTCTTCTAAATTTTATTATTATTGTCAATTACAAATATTGTGAATGATAACAACAATTTACCATCAATTATTAAAAATAGTCATAGTTTTATGTTTTATGTATGTTTGTTTGGCATGGTATAAATTTGAGTCATATTGTTGATTACAGGAAGTAATTGGTATTTGATTGCCTAAAAATTGAAATTTAGGAAGGTTTTATGCACATATTAGTTTCATATCTCGTATATCCTTCCACTTGTTGATTTTCTTTATGTGGTTATGTTAAAATTGGAAACTAGGGCCAAACTCCATATGGGTCACCTTATTTATGACAACTGATACTTTTTTTGGATTCCTCTCTCCGAGAGGTGTAGGATTGATCTAAAGATCATCCGATTCCGACATGTAAAAATGAAGATATGAATTTATTTGTATTATTGATAAATTGTCAAGGTCCGCCAGCAAACAAAATAGACATTTTACTCCTAGTTCATCCTCAACGTTCCATATCAAAGGAGGAGACCTCAAGGCATTATTTCATCATCTCATCACTCATCTCTCTCTCCTCACTTGATTGGGTACGCAGATTAGGGCAACTTTCTCTCACATGTGTGAAGCAAGGAGGATTTTCTGTTTTGTTGCGTTGACTAGTTTGACCAAAGTTCAGAGACTACTGTTTTGGGTTGCATTGACTAGCGTTGACCTCCCTTTGACTGTGCTTTGGGTGTGGCATCTTCTCCTTGGCAGGCCTAGATTTGGGCATAGAAACCGAGGTGATTTGACCTCTGGTTTGACCAACGTTGATTGCCCTAGTAGCTGGCTGCAGTTTGACTTTTGTTGACCAATATTTGACTAGACTTTTCCCGGCTATTTTGGATTGTTTGGTTTTGTTGTTGGAGGCCGAAGTTGACTAGGTTTGACCGAGTTGCATAGAAGAAGAATTCTTCCCTATTTGACCAACATTGACTTTTTTGGTTAGAGTTTTACTATTGTTGTAATAAATTATCAGATTTGTAAATTTGTACTCTCTCTGCTGAACTATTGAAGAATATAAGAAGAATTGATCAAGGGTTTTCCCACATTGGGTTTGCCCCTGGCTGGTGCCACATCTTGTGTCCTCTTGTCTTGACTTGTCTTTTATTGTTTATGTTTATGTTCTATTTGCATTTTACTATTATGCTGATGTGATTGCTAAATTGGATGTTGATATTGGGCTAATAAAGAAATTGAAGTAAATTGCTCTTAAGCATAGAACATACAAAAAATTTAACATGGTATCAGAGTTGAGGTGAAGACAAAGCCCAAGCAAGAGTGAAAGAGCAATCACCGAAGACAATTGGACAAGGACTAAAGGCTCAATGGGTTCCTCATCCCACTTCGTGGCTGAAGACAAGCTCCAGGAAAAGTCTGGCTATCATGGATGGAAGATGTCTCTTGATTTGACATTGGAAGAACAAGAAGTGTTGGATTATGTGAGGGATAAAATCCCTGAGCCTCCTTCAAATACACCCACTGCTACAGAGAACAAGTACAACAAGGCTGAAGTCAAAGCGAAGAAGATTATCAAAGATTCCATCGACAAGCGTCTGGTGCCCTACATCTCCGATTTGAACACCTCCAAGGAGATCTACGATAGGCTGGTCATCATGTTCAAGGATAGTGATGCAAATCAAATTTTATTTCTAAAAAATAAATTAAAGGATATTAAGAAGGGCAAGGACGAGGATATTCAATATATTTGGAACCACTATTCTCAATAATGATCGAATTCCAGGTTTTGAGGAATTAATGTCGAGATGCATTCAAGAAGAAACAAGAATGGTGGAGCAGGAAATGCCTTCTAATAGAGGCAACCCCACTGGTTTCTCCACTCATTCCAAAAGGAGAAATAATGTAGGGTCTAAAGGTAATTTCAATGGAAAGCCTGGATCTAAGGGTGGAAGGAAGGGAAGATGCTTTGTTTGCAATAAGTTTGACCACTATGCAAGGGAGTGTCCAAATAGAAGGGACACATCACATGATAATGATCACAATCATTCTAGGGGCAACTTCAACAACAATCAAAGGAATGGTAGGTTCAATGCCAAAGGAAAAAGGAATGCAGGACATCAAGGAATTAGTCAACCCTCCAAGAAAGCAAGGAACTCCAGGGATGAAGAGAATCAAATGTTGTTAACAATAAGCAAAAGGAGTACTATCTTATATCGACCCTCTCCACTACCTCTCCATCGGACACTTTGGGGAAAAGGCATGTAACATTGCATTTTATGTGCAAAACAGGTCCATGGGGTCTTGGATAGACGGTGATCAGGTGCTCTGTTAAGGCACTCCTTGATGTGAAGTTACCGGTTCAACTCCCCGCCTCGATCGGGTTGATATATTGGACATGATGAGGATGTAGTCCTGCCAAGCTTACACAAAAAATGTGCAAAACAAGAGTCCTAATAGAATATTGGAAGAGAAGACTTCAAAGGAGGCATTCACAGGGGTGAAACTAGAGATATGACATTTGAGAATCTTTGGTTGTCTAGTACACATCTATGTTCCTATGGAGAAGAGGACGAACATGGAGCGTTCGACAAAGAAGGGGATATTTGTCGAGTACAACGAGACCTCATAAGCTTACAAGATCTTCATACCAACACAAAGAAAGACAATTGTGAGCAAAGATGTCAAGTTCAAGGAGAACTTGTCATCTAGGAAATCTCATGAGTTGAGCCACCAACAATGATAGAGGATGAGGAGCAGGAGGATCCAAAGGTAGAGCAGCATGCAAATTCTTCTAATTTAGGGGTCCACCTTCAAGTAGAGAGTACACAGTAGCTCGTTCCAATTATGTCAGGAGACCTAGGTGGTTTGACTAGACATCGAGGGATGCTCAAGAGCATGTGGAGGCTCCTAGGGGCGCATTCAAGCAAAGTAAGCCTATGAAGAAATTTGTAAACTACATGGCACTAGTGAATAGCATCATCAAAGAGGCGGCAAACCACGAGGTTCAGAGGAAATCCATGGTGAAGGATGATGCATGGGACATAGTTCTAGGACCATAGGGACAACTAGATCCAGGTGGGGCTCTTCAAGAAGTACCTTCCTCACTAAGACAGAGTGTTGATGTTTGTAGCATCGAGCAAGTATTTCTACACAAGTCTAAATGTATAGACATGCGAAAGTTGCCTAACTGACTTTTAACATTAGCAATTACTTTAATTATTACATAACTGAATTTCATAAGATAAAGTGAGTTAATCTAACGAAATGCAAAGGCTATTTGCATTAGTGAAATAGATAAATCTCAACTATTGACCTTAAGTGATGTTGAGATATAATCTCAACCCTCAATCACTTAGCATATTAGAGTTGTGGATTCTGTCAAGAACTCAAACTTAAAAAAGGAACATTGGGCTAAGGGAGAAAACACATCTTAAGCACAAGACATTGTGTGATAGTGAGATCTCAATGGTTGGGCGGAGAAGAACTTTTATCCAAGTGTGCAAGGTCCAAGGAAGAGTGCAAGGGGCAACAAGGGAGACAGATCTAGATCTACTAGCAAGATTGAAGGATAGATCTGCAAAGGGGTTTGATCAATTGGGATAAGTCTAGGTTTCTTGTTGCAGTGGTATTTTACACAAATGTCCATAATCGCAGGAAGGGAACCCATGTAAGTTATGAAGTTATTTGAATAAAGAATTGATCTCAAGGGCAGAAATTACAGCTAGTCACAAGAAATATTTTTAGGGGTTTTAGTCTTATTTCACCCTAAATCGACATGGTTACCCTCATATAAATGGAGGTAAAGCGATTTAGTGTTGAATCATTGTCACACTCACACTTGTGAGAGTGCGCACTAGCCTATCTCTTTTCTCTTGGTTGCTATGAAGCATTAATTGAGCAAATTGTCTTGGGGAGGATATTGTGATTGGATGGATCTTCTCTTGGTTGACAAATGGTGATTCCATGGTTATTTTGTGCAAATTTATTGTAAGAATCTTCTTCCATTTTGTATTTGTTGTAGAATTAGGGTTTCATTGCAATTTTCACCAAAGTTTTGAAACTTTTATGGCTCTAACACCTCCTATGCAAGACTATCGTCAAGTTTCCATTAAGGAACCCTAGTATAGCATTTTATATACAATTTGATTGAAAAATATAATCGAGGGCCAAGTCAAGCGCTTACAAACAGACAAAGGTAAATATGATACTCCCAAGGAATCATGCTTAGCTAGAGAAAATTCAATTAACTATGCTTAATCCCTAAGGGGGGTAATGTAATAAACATAATAAATATTAAAAGTAAATAGTAAATAATAATAAATATACAATGAAAGGTCAAACGACATATCTCTTACCTCATGATCAATCAATGCATATAAGTACAATGTCATAAGGCTCATTGTAATCATCAATCATTAATATTTATATTTCTTAGTATATCCAATTGAAATTTTAAATCAGTTTTAGTTATAATACCAAATTAAAAAAACAAAGATCATTTACAGGAATATAAACAAAGTTCATTCGCTAAATATCCAATGTAAAAAGGATAGAAGGTTAGAATCCATATTAAAAAGCAATGTTACTTGGGAGCGGGAGCAGGAGCGAAAACGGGAGCGGGAGCGTCCATTTTCAGAAGCTCCCGGTTTGGGAGCGAATCCGGGAGCGATTTTTTAAAAATATATATATATATATATATATATATATATATATTTTTTTTTTTTTTTTTTTTTTTATATATTTTGTAATTTTTGATACATATATGTCAACAAAAACATGCAGAATGATGAATTAGATATAAAAAACATAAAAAAACATAGATTGATCATTGAACCATATCACATCAATCATCTAGATTCTAGAAATTATAATCTTCATCAACCATGTCCACAAGTTAGTAAAATACATATTACAACTGCAACATAATGATTCTCGTGAATCATGATTCATCAAATTCAATCTTAAAGTTTCAACTTCAAGCTTTCAAAATTGGAAATTCAATATATAACATTTATCATCATTGATCACCAAAGTTGTACTTGTAAGCTAAGTTTAACAGTTAACCATTACAAGAAGTAATATCTTAGATATTTCTAAGTCCTAACTTCTAACTGTTAACATGAAATGAAATGTTATAAAATGAAACATGAATAATGAAATGAAATGAAACAACTTTAGTCTTTCACGAAGCATCATATTCATAATTCACAATCATTACCAATGAGTTATAATTGCCAAGGCCTAACTTCAAACTTCAAATTTTCATTGTCACAATGATATATTGTTTACAAAAAATATCATTATGATATGAAAGAGTCAAGAGTCAAGAGTCAAGGACTCAAAACTCAACAGTTATGAAAACTAAAGTCTAATAGAAACTAGAAAAGACAAGTAAACTGTAAATCTACATGTGGCCGTTGCCACGAGAGTCTCCAGGAGTATAAGCAGGTCGTGGTGGTCTTCTAGGAGTCTCCCGCACAGACCGACGACTAGAACTAGAACCTCCACGTGAGGGTGTAGATGGAGGTGGCGACAACAAAGGAATAAGACTCGGACCTCGAGCACTGCTACTGGATGGTGGAGGTGGAGGTGGCATGGCTGCTGCAACTGCAGCTACTTCATCTTCATCCCTTATAAGTTCCTCTTCCAGTTCTTCAAGATGCACTATACCATCCTCCAAATTTTCATCCTCTGGGTGATTGTCCCAAATTCTATATGTGGGATCCTCATAAGCCCGATCACAGTAATGACTCAACAACCTCAAGTTGTAGTGCACATAAACCAATGTTAAATTTGGACAACTAGGTCCAAACTCCATGTTCTGATGCTCAGATTAAGAGGCTAATATTTTTGTTGGATTCCTCTTTCTGAGAGGTGTAAAATCCATATAAAAATAGTCTTAATCCGATGAGCAAAACTTATATTTTGAATTTATTATTCTTAATAAATTATATGTGCAAAGGTCAGCCAGTTTTGTAATGTAGGCTCACATGCCCAACAGATGTGTCACACACCCTCATTGATGGATATATATATACAGGAAAAGTTGGAGAGAATTTGATCACAACACAACTCACATCTTCCTCTCTCATCCTAAAAAGTACGAGCTACCTGGAGGACGAATTTCAGCCACACGTGGGAAGGACGAAGAGGATTTTTCTGCTGCTAGGGTTTCGCAGAAGTTTGACCAGCGTTGACTTTGGTCAACGCTTGGTCCAAACAAGCTGAAAACTTGTGGGAGGTTCGATTTTTGAAGGCCATACTACCTGGCACAAAAATCGAGGTCAAAGGGTTGACCGTTTTGCTGCTGCGTTGACTTTTAGCTTGCTGCCCCTGCGTTGACTTTTCAGGACAGCGTTGACTTTTGTAGAACTGACTTGGGTTGACTCATCTACTGGTTGGAGGGTTGTTGTGACACATGCTGGGCTGGCTGACCAAAGGAGACTTTGCTGGTTGAAGCATCCTGTTGACCGCCGAAACAAACACATACATTTTTCTTGTTTCTGATTTGTCTTCTGTAAGATCTGCTTATATGTTCTATCTGCATTTTGCTTACCTACTTGTATGATTGCTGTGAGAAAAGTGAAATTGCTCTTAGCATAGAACATCTACAAAACTTTACATGGTATCAGAGCTGAGGTGAAGACAAACTCTATCTATAGCAATCATCATCGAAGGAAATGGATTCCTCTAAGCTTGAATTTAGGGAGAATGACAAGCTGACTGGAAGTGATGACTTCCATGCCTGGAAGATGTTATTAGATCTCAAATTAGAAGATCATGATCTCCTAGATCATGTGACAGGGAAGATTCAAGAACCTCCATCAAATGCCTCAGCTGCTGTTAAACACAAGTATAAGAAGGGAGAAATCAGAGCAAAACTGCTGATCAGGGAATCCATAAATAAGAGTCTGGTTGCCTACATATCTGAACTAGGCACATCCAAGGAGATGTATGACAAACTGATACTTATGTTCCGAGTAAACAATGTGAACCAAGTGCTATTCCTCAAGAACAAGTTGAAGAATATGAAGAAGGGCCGAGACGAGTCTATTCAAACTTTCTTTATGAAGTTGACCGAAACCAGGAACAATCTGCTAGCTATTGGGGAGACAATAGCTGATCGTGAGATGGTTCTCACCGCACTTGGAGGACTTCCATATGAATGGCAAGTATTCACAACTACCATTCTCAACAATAATACCATCCCTAACTTTGATGAGCTTCTGTCTAGATGTATGCAAGAAGAAACAAGGATGAAGGAATTTGATAATGAAAGAAATGCTGCCTATGTTGCTCATTCCCGAAAGAAGAACTCTGGTGGTTCCAAGGACAAAGGAAGGACTAAGACTCAAAAGAAGAAGGGTAAATGTTTCACCTGCCATAGGACTGGACACTATGCTAGAGAATGCCCCTTCCAGAAGAATTCTCCCGATAGTGACGACAACAACAACAACCGAAGGAATGGGAATCAAAGAAATGACAAATCCAAAGGAAAGAGGAAGGCTCACTTTGAAGGAAACCATCCACCTTCTAAAAGGACCAGAAATACCAGGTATGAGGAGTCTAATGTTGTTGATAAAAGAAATGAGTATATTCTAATATCTGCTCTCTCAGCTGCATCTCCGCCCGACACTATGGATGTTTGGCTAATCGATAGTGGTGCCTCAAGACACATCACTGGATTCAAGGAAGCACTTTCTGACATGGTTGAAAGGGATACTAATCTAGAAATTACCCTTGGGGATAATGCCACTTATCCTGTGAAAGGGACCGGGACTGTGACCCTCCAATTGTCTCAAGGACAAGTCCTCCATCTACAAGATGTACTCTATGTACCCAAATTGAAGAAGAACCTTGTGTCTGTATCTGCCATGGAAGACAAAGGATTCAATGTAACTTTCTCTGATGGAAAGGTACTCATGTGGAAGAAGAGCTTCAAGGAAGCTATCTCAATTGGTTTTAGAGTTGGTACACTCTACCAGGTTGGAGGGAGTCCGTTGGGAGCTATGACTTGTGATACTATCCGTCAAACCGAACTATGGCACCGAAGATTTGGACACCTTCATTACAAGGCTCTTCCCGAAGCAAGGAAGGTGGTGACAGGGATGCCTGATTTTGGAAATAATCATAAAGGTGTATGTAAGGGCTGTGCTGAAGGAAAACATACAAGGGGACCTTTCCCCTCAAGTGTCACAAAGACATCTGAGATATTGCAACTGGTCCATTCTGATCTTTCCGGTATGTTGCCTGCAACATCCCTGGGGGGATGTTCTTACTATATGACATTTACTGATGACTTCTCTCGCAAAACTTGGATATACTTCTTGAAGAAGAAGGATGAGGCTTTCATGTGGTTCCGTACCTTCAAAGCCTTGGTGGAAAATATGACCGGAAAGAAGATCAAGATTTTGAGGACTGACAATGGCACTGAATATGAGTCAAATGAGTTCAAAGACTTTTGCAGAGAAGCTGGCATTAAGAGGGAGACTACCACTGCATATACTCCTGAGCAGAATGGTGTTGCTGAACGCAAGAATAGGACTATTGTGGAAGCTGCCCGTGCCATGCTATGTGACAAGGGTCTTCCAAAGTTTCTGTGGGGAGAAGCTGCAAATACTGCTGTGTACATTCAAAACCGATGCCCTCATTCCGCTTTGGACTCCAAAACTCCCGAAGAAGTTTTCTCTGGTAAGAAACCTGATGTCTCACATTTTAGAATTTTTGGATGTCCTGTCTATTTTCATGTGCCGAAAGAAAAGAGAAGTAAGCTGGATGCTACTGGGAAGAAAGGAATGTTTGTGGGCTACAGTGAGACTTCTAAGGCATATAGAGTCTATGTACCTGGTCAAAGGGAAGTAGAGATAAGCCATGATGTCACTTTTGACGAAGATGCTTCCCTGAAGAAAGTAGTAGATCTTCCTAGATCTGAAGAAAACCATGAAGAAAGACCTGGAAATTTGGAAGAACCCCAGGATGAGACTATGCCTGATGTTGAAGAGCCAATGGACCCTATTGATCCTTCCCCTTCTCTAGGAAAGAGGCCATCATGGCTCAGGGACACCCTCGAAGATGCTGAGGGTCATGCTGCCCCAAGGGGAACATTCCGAGAAAGCAAGAAACCGTGTAGATACCAAGGGTATCTAGCTGCCATGAGTACTATTATACAATCTGAACCTGGATCTTTTGAAGAAGCCATCAAGCATCAAGTCTGGAAGGATGCTATGCATGAAGAATATGAGGCTATTATGAAGAATGATGTCTGGGATGTGGTCCCGAGACCGAAGGACAAATCTGTTGTCACCGCTAAATGGCTCTACAAGATTAAACATGGATCTGATGGGAGTGCTGAAAAGTTTAAGGCAAGATTTGTTGCTCGTGGCTTCTCTCAAAAGGAAGGAATTGACTATGACGATATATTTGCACCTGTGGCTCGGTATACCACCATCCGATCCATCATAGCCCTTGCTGCTACGCAAGGATGGAGTCGTCATCAGATGGATGTCAAGACTGCTTTTCTGCATGGTGCAATAAAGGAAGAGGTGTATGTAGAACAACCTCTGGGATTTGAAGTTCAAGATCGAGACACTTATGTCTGCAGGTTGAAGAAAGCCCTCTATGGGTTAAAGCAAGCACCCAGAGCTTGGTATGAGAGGATGGATAGTTACTTGATGAAGCTGGGCTTCACTCGAAGCAATGCTGATCCAAACCTTTACTTTAAGGTTGAGGAAGGAAAGCCTCTCATTCTAGTGCTGTATGTGGACGACCTCTTCCTGACAGGTGATGACCCTCTCATTCATCAATGTAAAAGGGAGCTTGCTGCTGAGTTCGAGATGAAAGACCTAGGACTGATGCACTATTTCCTAGGCCTGGAGGTCTGGCAGAGACCTGGAGAGATTTTCCTTTCTCAAGGAAAGTATATTGTGAAGCTTCTGGAAAGATTTGGGATGGTGGACTGTAAGTCCGTGTCGACACCAATGGAACTCAACTTTAAGAAGTTGAGTGGCAGCGCTGCAGGGCCTATCTTGGCCAATCCTACTGAGTATCGTCAACTCATAGGAGCTTTGATGTTCTTAGTGAACACCCGTCCGGACATATGTTTTGCAGTGAATACTTTGAGTCAACAGATGGTTGAGCCTCATCATTTTCACTGGGTTGGTGCCAAGAATCTTTTGAGATATCTTCGAGGCACGATAAACCATGGGCTGAGATACACTGCCGGGAGTGTGATACTCCGGGGATATACTGATGCCGATTGGGCTGGCAGTGTGGTGGATCGTAAGAGCACATCTGGATGCTGTTTCAATCTTGGTTCTGCTTCGATCTCATGGATGAGCAGGAAGCAGAAGTCGGTGGCTTTGAGCACCGCGGAGGCCGAATACATTGCTGCTAGTATGGCCTGTTGTGAAGCAGTTTGGTTGAGGAAGCTCTTTAGTGAGTTGTTCCAACATGTGCTAGATACCACTGTAATACTCTGTGATAATCAGAGTGGGATTCGTATGACTGAGAATCCTGTGTTCCACGACCGATCCAAGCATATTGATATCAGGTACCACTTTATCCGGGATATGGTACAGCGAGGCGCCGTAAGGCTCGATCATATAGGAACTGATGAGCAGGTCGCGGATATTCTCACTAAGCCCCTGGGGAAGGTCAAGTTCCTAACCTTCCGTGAGAGTCTTGGTGTCGTGGAAAGACCCTATGATGTGGGTCCTGTTGGACGATGAGCTCTGGGAGCTCTGGGGGGCTTTGGGGATAGCTTCTCGGAGCTATAAGCACTCATAATGCTTCTGCCCCACCCTTGTGATTATTGAGCTGGTTCGCCACTCATTTAATCTGTGCCCCGTATGCATCCTACCCATTGAGTTCAGGGCTCATGGGAAGTACCTCTCATTTGGCCAATGAGGTGTGGAAAAGCTAGAGACTATTAGCAAAGACTGATGGACGCATCAAAGATTGCCGTACTCTCTATCTAGGATGGCATGGTCCAACCACTTGATCTGGGATCAAGATTTGTGAGGTCTGGGACCTCTGGACTGATTATGTCAGTCGGGAATGATGTCTTTGTGACTGACCCACTTCTGTTCTGAAATAAAGAAGCCAGCAAAGCAAGTTTCGGCGGGATGACTCACGATGTTAATTGCACTAATAGATGGAGTTCTCCCTAGTTGAGAGGGAGTGTTAAATTTGGACAACTAGGTCCAAACTCCATGTTCTGATGCTCAGATTAAGAGGCTAATATTTTTGTTGGATTCCTCTTTCTGAGAGGTGTAAAATCCATATAAAAATAGTCTTAATCCGATGAGCAGAACTTATATTTTGAATTTATTATTCTTAATAAATTATATGTGCAAAGGTCAGCCAGTTTTGTAATGTAGGCTCACATGCCCAACAGATGTGTCACACACCCTCATTGATGGATATATATATACAGGAAAAGTTGGAGAGAATTTGATCACAACACAACTCACATCTTCCTCTCTCATCCTAAAAAGTACGAGCTACCTGGAGGACGAATTTCAGCCACACGTGGGAAGGACGAAGAGGATTTTTCTGCTGCTAGGGTTTCGCAGAAGTTTGACCAGCGTTGACTTTGGTCAACGCTTGGTCCAAACAAGCTGAAAACTTGTGGGAGGTTCGATTTTTGAAGGCCATACTACCTGGCACAAAAATCGAGGTCAAAGGGTTGACCGTTTTGCTGCTGCGTTGACTTTTAGCTTGCTGCCCCTGCGTTGACTTTTCAGGACAGCGTTGACTTTTGTAGAACTGACTTGGGTTGACTCATCTACTGGTTGGAGGGTTGTTGTGACACATGCTGGGCTGGCTGACCAAAGGAGACTTTGCTGGTTGAAGCATCCTGTTGACCGCCGAAACAAACACATACATTTTTCTTGTTTCTGATTTGTCTTCTGTAAGATCTACTTATATGTTCTATCTGCATTTTGCTTACCTACTTGTATGATTGCTGTGAGAAAAGTGAAATTGCTCTTAGCATAGAACATCTACAAAACTTTACAACCAAGCTTTCTACTCGGTTTTCATTGTGTCTGTTTCTTTTCACATTGTGTATGAAGTTGTAGGTGCTCCAACACCTCTCTGCAGAAGAAGTATTCACAACCTGTGATAGAACCTTTTTGCCAATTTTGGCAAAAGTCTATGGCTGCCATATGTTTCCCACCATGTGAGAGCATCAAATCTGTCTCTGTCTTCCATTGCATGGAAGGTACCAAACAAACCAGTGCCATTGAAGTATTTGCCTATTTCAAGGCGCACAGCTACACATTCCTCCCTGTCAGGTATCAACTTTTCCAATGCTTGCAAATATCCACTAGTTACCTCTGCATCTAAATGGGGTTTGGTCCTAATCCCACCCCCTCGTGCAGGTTGGCCCAACCAAGTATTTTGGCGTAAGGATATACGCCAAGCAATGTAGTGGAAGATTAAGTTTATTCCACTGTACACACACAAAATCGTGAATCATTTTGTACAAGTCGGGTTCTCTGTTATGAACAATATCTTTTATTTGCCCCAATATGGTATCCATCTGCTCATACACCTCGCCAATCACTGGTTTGTCTAAATTTGCGAAGCGAATCATGTGATAAATGGGCTTGGTGAAATCCAACACTTGCCTCACACTTGTCCAAAACTGACCATCAAGAGCGGCCTCCTCCACCACTTCAAAACCTTGCCTGTTAGCTGCATTTGTAGCCCTTTCCTTTAATACCTGCCAATGTGGACTTGATACCATGCTAGCCAATGACTCTCTTACCTTCAAAAGGCGCCTGAAGGTGAGGTAATAGCTACCAAATCTGGTCTTCGCAATCTTCAACAGCTCCAATCTTGAGTGACTGCGGAAAAGGCCATGTGTATTGCTATGATTTGTAATAAATTTTATCATTTGTTTGCCTTTCTTGTACAAATCACCAATCCATTGGTATTGTGCATTTTTGTTCTTGACAACATCATGCATCAGAAGGTTCAATGTGTGAACCAAACATCCAGACCAAAATATGTTGGGGTATTTATCCTCAATAATTGCTCCTGCTGCCTTACAATTAGGAGCATTATCAGTGATGACTTGGATGACATTGTATGGCCCAATACGGTCAATTGTTTCAAGTAATGCTTCTGAAATGTTGATGCCGGTCCTGAACTTGTCTGAGTAATCATGTGCAGTTAGAAAGATGGTACCACTAACAAACACACCAAGAACACTTATCAATGGCTTGCCTTTTACATTTGTCCATCCATCAGATACAATGGACACCCCATGGTCAGTCCAAGAACTTGTCATTCTATTCAAAGAATGTGATATTTTTGCTTTTTCATGATCAAGTCCAACGGTTCTTGCCTTGTCATACCCAGGGCTCTTGTATCCTTTAGGGGCATCATTTATGGCAGAAACCATTTCGTGCCAATAAGGTGAGTGAATAACATTGAATGGTATCCCACATGCATAGAGAAACCTGTAAACCTTAGAATCCACATCATTCCTACACCCCTCATCAAGGAAATATGATATGGCTCTACGCCTTAAACCTGATGACCCTGTGCCTCCATATCCACTGCCTTGGGAGGATGCTGAAGGAGTTCTTTGTGCTTGTGATTGTGAGCTTGGTTCAAAGAAACCCCTTGATTTTTTTGATTTGTATTGGGCTTCCTCCTCTTCCCTTATGTATTTGGCTCTATCCGCTGCTGACACCGCTGGACAAGTTTTCATTCCTATTTGTTTGTCTCCATCCCATGGCCTTTTCCCGCAGAGGTGTTTTCTGGCACGAATGTATGAACCTGTGTAATCATTTTTGCAATGGGGGCAATGAAATTTAGTGGTTCCACCCCCTTTCCCTTCTTCAGGACTGTTAACATATTTCCACAATGGGGTTTGGTCTTGTTTAGTTTTTTGAGAGTCATGTTCACCCTCCTCCAGCTCCTCAGCGGGGTTTTCATCAAATCCACTTTCTCCAGCTTCTTCATCCCCCTCTTCATTTTGGCCCCTCCGTTTCCTACTCTCCATCACCATAATAACCATAAAAGGGACCAAGAAGAGGAAAATCCCAAGAAATATAGCCAAGTCCATGATGTTTGATATTTGTAGGCTTTTGAATCTGCAAATTAATTTAATTTATTTAGATTAATTAATTTAATAATTTTAATATATTAATTTAATTTAAATTCATAATTTTTTTACTAAATATAGTTAATAAACTAAATTAAACTACCTAAATTACTACCTAACTAAATTAAACTAACTAAACTAACTAAATTACTAAGTTACTTACCTCTCTGTAGGCTTGCTCCTCGCTCTTTGGCACTTGCTCCTCGCTTCTCCTCGCTCCTTTGCTCTTGCTCTCCTTGCTCTGGCTCTCATTCAAGTGATAATGAAATGTTTGTTTGCCCCATTGGGCTTTTAAATCATTTTTTTTAATTTTATTTTTTATTTTTTATTTTTATTTTTGTTGTTGTTGTTGTTGTTCTTTTTCTTTCTTTAATTGGAAATTTTTTTCGCGTCCGCGACTTTTTTTTTTTTCGCCCGGATCGCTCTCGGAGCTAATTTTTAACGCTCGGGAGCGATTGGGAGCGTTCGCTCCCCGATCGCTTCTGAGCGTTAAAAATTTGCTCCGGGAGCAATGCTCTCGATGTCGCTCCCTGAATTGGCAGGGAGCGCAAATTTTTTTATCGGGAGCGCGCTCTCGACCTGCTCCCGAGCTGCTCTCGCCCGGAGCATGGATTGGGAGCGGGAGCGAGAGGGGGGGGTAGCGCTCCCCCGCAACACTGCTCTAAAGTGTTAGATTTTTGTAGGCACAAGAATCAATGCATTCACACACAAACACTAGATCTGGTAACAGTCCCAAATTAACTTTAACCTAGCTAATTAACTAAAACATACAAATGTGCCTAACTCAAAAACAAATTATGCACAATGAAACTTATAAAACCAACAATTAGATCATGCACAATAATATATTACACAACTTCTACCCAATCAATAATTCTTGTTTAAATTCTTCTTAGAGCCTACTCCTGCTCCCTTGCTGGGATAATGGCCCTAAAGGAAATTGCATGTAAAACAATTACCATGGATTTGATCCAGTGGATCAAGCCCGAGATCTGCCCTCGATCTAGATCTGGATTTCCTTTGCTACTCTATACTCTTTCCTCGAGCTTGACACAACCGAGTATCTCACTCACAACAAACTTGCAATATTACTCATGCAGACCTCCCTCATTGCTTGTGCTCTTTCCTTGGACCCACCACATTTGCGTATCACACTCGCAACAACCTGCAACATTACTCATGCAGGTCTCCTTTGTTGCTCTGTGCTCTTTCCTTGGACTTGGCACCACTGAGTATCTCACCCACAACAAATTTGCAATATTACTCCAGATCTCTTGTTTACTTGAGATAATTTCTCTCTCAATGTCTTGTGCCCTTGCACATCTCTATGCCTTGCTCAACCCTCTTAGCCCTCTTGGCTCTCTCGACCCTATCAGCCTTCTCGGTCCTCTTGGCCTAACTTGGCTCTCAAAGGTTTGAGGCTTACTTGTGCTTCTACTACGCAAGATGCTCTCTTTATGACCAAACAAATGGATCACTCACCCTTGTACTTTTTCGAAGGGTGTAATACCATGAGGCATATACCGTGGGTCATCAGAATACCATGGGTCTAGAGGTGCAAAGTCCCATCACTTAGCTCACCTGCCCCACATGTGAGAATACTTGTGACGCTATCCAAAACATCAATACTCCCTCTTAATGAGAGATATATTCTCGCGATACCACCTCGAAGTGGCTCTGCATTCGAACCTGGAACACATTTACACCCTTGATCCGCTACCACAACCACTGTATATGACACAAAAGGAATTCATTCTAGGGACCCTTCTTTGAATGAAACCCTGCTCTTAGAAGCCTCTCACTCCTGAGCATCTTGCATGGCCATCTTGTACCATGACTTTCCGAACGGGAAGGTTGTCTTCCTCTGAGATGCTGACTCCCTCTGAGCCTGCTAACTCCCTCTAAAGACTGACTCCCTCTTGGGCCTTCTCACCCCCTCTGAAGCCTGACTCCCTCCGAATCCAAAGCGCAGGCCTTCTTGGCCCTCAAGGTCTTTGCTTGACCTTCACTCCAAGTTTCTCACTTGGATCTCCAATGGTTATCTTAGCCCTTTGACCATCTCGGTCTCGCTTTCTTGTCCCTTCTCCTATCACATGAACACTTAGACCTATGTAGAAGTATCTGCTCGAGCTACAAACTCTAACACTCCCTCTTAGTGAGGAAGGTACTTCTGAAAGAACCAACTAGAATTGGCTTACTCATTGGTTCTTGCGCAACATCCCAAGCCTCATTCACCATCTTGTAGCTCCCAATGCTAGGTCTCTTTAGCATTGCTGCAAGATCCTTGACTATTATTGTCTCCCTTTGAGGGTTGATCTCTGCCAATCTTGTTGGCTACTAGAAATTCCCTTTGTATCACACTCTGTCGGTTGAACCTTGCCGACACTCACAACTTGTTGCGGTAGATCCTCTGCCCTACGACTCGTTATTGCACACTACATCTTGTAGTTATTAGACCATGCCCAACGTGGCGCCCTGCTTAGGACACGATCCTTTACACTGCTTTGTGGTAATGCTTGCACTAGTGACCAAACCTGACATCCATGGCCTTGTCCCAATGATTGTCACTCGTTGCCCTGTCAGCGATCCTGCTCGTGGTCTCGACATTGCCTGTTTGTAGCCTGTGCGCTACTGCACCCATGTGTCCAATTGCCTTCCCTTGCAGCGCTTGTGGCCCTGCCAACCTCTATTAGATTTTCCCAACGACCTCCTTTCGCAACCCCGAGCTACCCAAGGAAACATGCATTGACTGGAACCTATAAGTTGGCCCCAAAGGAAGAATTCGGCCCAAAGGATTTTGGCACACTGGAAATCAGCCTCTCAAAAATTTGGCTTAGAGGATTTCGGCCACCTATTCACGGACAACTCAGCCTTGCTTCTTCCCCTCTCACAAACTCTGCTGTTACAAGAAATTTGGCCTTGTCAAGTTGACATCTCCAATAAATCAACCTCCTTCTTGCTTCAACAATTCAACCTTGTAATCTCTAGTGATTTGGCCTCTTAGAAACGTTGCGAATCAACTTGCACTCTTCCTCCTCTGTTGTTACAACATGCCATACTTAGCCAAATCTCTTGGCATGGGTCATCAGAACACTATTGCTACCTGCAACAATTACTACAACCCCTCTTATAGTTGTCACCTGTGCCAATCTCAGATCCAACAACCTTTCTCAGAAATCACGCTGTGATACCATGTTAGATTTTTGTGGGCACTAGACTCAATGCACACACACACGCCTGATCAAGTAGCAATCTCAAATAAACTTTAACCCATATAATTAATTAAAATACATTGATGTGCCTAACCAAAAAAATTTATGCATAACGACATTTAGAAAATTAACAATTAGATAATGCACAATAACATATTACACACAAGTTTTGTCCAATCAACAATTCTTTATTAACTTCTTCTCAGAACCTACTTGGCATCTCTTATAGGGATAACGAACCTCTAGGAAATTACATATACAACAACTACCTTGGATTTGATCCATTAGATCAAGCTTTAGATCCATCCTCGATCCAGTTGATTTAGATTTCCTTTGTTGCTCCATGTTCTTTCCTTGGACCTGACACAACTGAGTTTTCACTCACAACATACCTGTAATCATAGTTTTAAAAACCGGCCTAGCTAACCGGTTACCGGTCTAACCGATCGGTTAGCAGGCCCACCGGTTGGAACCGATTAAAAAACCGGGTTTGATCTTCTCTGTGGTGAAAAAAATGACCTAACCGGTCCTAACCGTTTGGTTTAGGACGGAGAAGGTTCTGTCCTAAATCGGCTGGTTACCAGTCAAGCCCACTGTGAGCCCACTCAGTGCATTTCTCAATGACTTTTAGGGGGTTTGGAGGGAAACTTAGGTGCTTTCCCTCCAAAAACAAGGCCCCTCTCCCTCTCATTTGTCTCACACATATGATTTGGAGTGTTTATGAGTGTTTGTGAGTTTGTTTGTGAGCTTGGAGAGTGTTGAGTTTTTGCTGGAGTAGTCATCTTGGAGTTGGAGTTGGAGTTGGAGCTATTTTGGAGATAGTTTGTAGCTGTCAGTGGAGTTGGCATCTTCAAGAGGAGGCTAAGGAAGCTAGTTTGCATTTCCAGGTAAGGATTTTCACTTGAAAATTCCTCATTTGACTGCTGTCCATGAATTAAATTTTTTTACGTGTTATAAATTTATAAACTTCTCACTTCTAACTTCTAGGTTCTAAACTTCTATCATCTATGCTATCAAATTTTGTAGCTTGCATGTGCATTTGTTTTCCTACATTTAGCTTTGGTTTTCCATGTTGCTTAGCTGCAATTTTTTTTTAAATGGCAGATTTCTTTGCAAATTGTTATTATTTCAAGCAAACATGGCTCCAAAAGGAAAGGACAGTGCATGGGCTCATTGTGATGTAATTGATAGAAAAATGATATGCAAATTATGGTATTCTTAGATTGAAACAACACTTGGCTGGGATAAGAGGCCAAGTAACGCCATGTGGTGCACCAAATGCATTGTTAGGTCCTATTAGGGCAGAATACATTTCCAAGCTTGAAAAGTTTTATGAGGATAAGGCTAGGGAGAAGGCCATCCAAGATGATATTGCAAGGAAGAGGGAATTATTAGAAGCCATGAAAGAGAGTGGGTATGATGATTATGAGATTCAAGAATCAACTTCTATCCCTTCCACCAATGACCCCTCTTTCACTATCTTCATCCTTCTTGTGGCCAACCATCAAAAGGAACAAAGAGAACAAACATCCAAAGTTTTTCCTCATCTTATGCCAACATTGCCTCTTCTAATCCCATTTCCTCCTAGCCAAGTCGTCAACCCACTTTGGATCAACATTGGAAAAAACAATGCAAAGAAACTTCTCATCAATACATTGCTAGATGGTGGTATGATTCAGATATACCATTTAATGCTGCTCGCTCACCTTATTACCAAGCTATGTGGGACTCTGTTATAGCTGCAGGAAAAGGCTTCAAAGGCCCTAGTATTCATGACTTGAGGGGAGCTCTTTTGCAAAAAGATATATCTTCCATTGATGAGTATTTGGTTGAGTTTAAAGATTCATGGCTTAAAACAGGTTGTTCCATCATGTCAGATGGATGGACCGATGGAAAGAACCGCACTATCATTAATTTCCTTGTTTCTTGCCCTCAAGGAACCATGTTTTTGAAATCAGTTGATGCATCTGATAAGGTGAAGGATGTAGCCCTTCTATTTGAGCTTTTGGATAACATTATTCAGGAAGTTGGGGAGCAGCATGTTGTGCAGGTCATCACCGATAATGCCTCAAACTATGTTCTTGCTGGAAAGATGCTTGAGACCAAATATAAGACCATATTTTGGACTCCATGTGCTGCACATTGCATAGACCTCATGCTTGAGGATATAGGCAAAGTGGAGTGGGTAAAAAACACTGTAGAGCATGCCAAGTGCATTACAAAATACATTTACAACCACTCATGGGTATTGAGCCTAATGAGGAAAAACACTGGGGGCAAAGAGCTTGTTAGGCCTGCAATTACGAGATTTGCAACTCACTTCCTCATGTTGCAATGTCTCAATGGTCAACATAAAAACTTGCAGAAAATGTTTTCCTCTGAAGAATGGTCTGAATCTCGGTGGGCTCGTAGACCAGATGGAAAAGACACCAAAAAGAAAGTGTTAGACAGTTATTTTTGGAAAAGGTCTGTAGAGCTTGTGAAAATTACCGAGCCCCTTGTTAAGGTGCTAAGGATGGTGGATGGGGAAAAATTGGCCATGGGCTACATTTATGAGGCTATGGATTAGGCAAAGGAGCAGATATGGGCAACTTACAAGGACAAGTTAGCTAAATATGGCCGTATATGGGAGATCATTGATAATAGATGGAACAATCAACTCCATCGTCCTATACATGTAGTTGGGTATTTTTTGAACCCAAAGTATCATTATAAAAATCGGCTAGGAGATCTGCATGATGGGGAGGTCAGAGCTGGATTGATTGATTGCTTGGAGCGCATGGTCCCTACCCATGCAGACTAGTTGGAAATACATAGACAACTTACTGTTTTCACTATGGTAGGTGGTACCTTTGGCAAAAACTTGGTAAAGATGGCAAGAGATGTGGACCAACCAGGTAAGCAATTCCAATTTCCAATTTGTTTTTCTTTTCAAGTTAAATTTTTTTACGTTCTTTACAATTCAAATTATAAACTAAGTTACTAATTAATGTCTTTTTCTTTGCAGCACATTGGTGGGAGTCATTTTGTGGCCAGTGTCCTCAATTGTAAAGGTTTGCAATTAGAGTCCTCAGTCAAACTTGCAATGCTTCGGGTTGTGAGCGCAATTGGTCTGTTTTTGAGTGCATACACACGAAGAAGAGAAACTGTTTGGAACAAAAACGATTAAATGATCTTATTTTCGTGCAATACAACCTTCGACTGAGGAGGAACCAAATGATGAGAAAAACACCTGATCTAGATCCCATTGTGTTGGACGATATTGATCCAACATCAGAATGGGTGGAGGAGACTGAAGAACCTGTGTTTGAGACTGATTTTGATATCGACATGGCTTTAGTGGGGGATGAAGCAGATTATGTGGCGACATCAGAACCAGGATCAGTGGTGGCATCAAGGAAAGGCAAAGAACCAATGGAAGGCACTAGTCGTGCAGGTTGACAAACTCGTGCTTCCATTAGGTCCACTTCTATTGTTATTGGTGGCATTGATACTGAGGTTGCAGATCAGGCTGGGGCATCCTCAGACTTTGAACCAGATGATGTCTATGTATCTCCTGATGATGATCTTGTGGCTAGTAGTGGTGATGAACTTGATGATTGATCATGTGTACACTGTAGACTTGTAGTAGGCCAATGGCCTCATAGCTTGCAGCATTGTTTTTGGACTTTATAGGCCATTTAGAGCCTCATTGCTTATGTATTTTGCTATTTTGTCGATGATATGTATTGCACTCGGTGCCATTTTGATATATTCACCTTTACATGGTATATAAATGAGCAAACTTTGCATATTTTGTCTCTATTGGCTTGGAATCATGGTTTTAAATCTTAAAAATAGTTTTGTTTCATTAAAAATTAATTATTTAATGTATTTTTTTTAAACCGGTTCGTTTAGACCAAACCAATCCCAGTTAGACCGGTTCCGGTTCTAAAAACATTGCTTGCAGTATTGCTCATGCAAATCTCTGTTCCTGCTCCATGCTCTTTCCTCGAACAAGGCACAACTACGCATCTTACTAAAAAAAACCTTGTGGTATTACTCACACATATCTCCTTTGTTGCTTTTGCTCTTTCCTCGGACCCAACACGAATGAGTATCTCACTCACAACAAATCTACAATATTTAGTATTTACTCATACAAATATCTTGCTTGAGAGAATATCTCTCTCAATGTCTCTTGCCACTGCACATCTCTGTGCCTTGCTCGACCCTTTCGACCCTCTAGGCCTCGCTCGACCCTGTTGACTCTCTTGGCCCTATCAGCACTCTCAGTCCTCTTGGCCCAACTCGACATTCTTGGCTCAACTCAGCCCTTAGGGCCACAAGATGCTCTCTTGTTGACCACCTTCCACAGATCCTCCTGCCTCTCAAAGGTTTGAGGCCTAGTCGGCCTTCTCCTTTAGAAGCTGCTCTCTTGCCGACCACACAAATGTATCACTCACCCTTGTATTTATGCTTTTCCAAAGGGTGTAATACTGTGGGTCATCAAAATACCATTGGTAATTCCACGAGTCTGTAAGTGCAAAGCCCCATAATTTAGCCCACTTGCCTGACACATGAGAATATTCCCGATGCTACCCAAAACATCAACACTCCCTCTTAGCGAGGGATTTATTCTTATGACACCATCTGGAACTGGCTTTGCTACTCCATATGACACAGAAGCAATTCTTGCTGTATGATAGGGATGATTCTTCAAAGACAGCATGCTCCTAGAAGCCTCTCGCTCCTGAGCATGTTGCATGGCCATCTTGTACCATGACTTCCTGAACTAGAAGGTTGTCTTCCTCTGAGCTGCTGACTCCTTTCGATCTTGCTGACTCCCTCTGAAGACTGACCCCCTATTTGAAGACTGATTCCCTCTAGCCTGCTAACTCCCTGTGAAGACCGACTCCCTCCTGAGCTTGCTTACTCCCTCTGACTCCAGATCACAGGCCTTCTCGACCCTCAGAGTCTATACTTGACATTCACTTCATGTTTCTCACATGGATCTCCAATGGCTATCTCAAACCTTTGACCATCTTGGTCTTACATTCTCAACTCTTCTATCACAGGAGCACTTAGACCTATGCATAAGTATCTGCCCATGCTTATAAATTCTAATATAAAGCTTACCAATCTATCGAATTGCGATCGCAACCCTCCTTGAGTCAGCTCTACCTTGAGAGCTAGGAATGAGTGAAGAGTTGGGGGTGAAACTAATCCACTCACACTAGTGTGGAATAACCTGCAAGAAACATTTAACTCCACTAGAAGGATCTACTCTCTTGACATGCCCCGATTGTTACGTAAACAATTGTCACTAATATCCCACAAGTTCAGTTCAAGATTCCCCTAAAAGGTATTGTCCAACACTTGAAAATGTGTCTTCTTGGTGAGAGCTAAGGGTGAGAGAAGCTCCCTTTCCATGTGACAATGTCACTCAATGGATCCTTGCAACGATTTTGTGTTGATTTATCCTGTACTTGCAAAATAGTCTATTAAGCACAAATTAAAGGCTAAAACTAAGAAAAGAGAGCATAGAGCGATCTCATAGTCAACAACTACTAATGGGAGGAGGAGCTAGCAATTTATAAGTTTAATTGCTATGGCTAGTTTTCCTTTATTAAAATAATAATATTGACTTGTCATCCACAATTAATTTGGAGACTAAGTTTATTCAAGAGAAAAATAATATTTAATTACATTGAGTTTGCCCACAGAATTGGTCAAATTGCCTCACCACCACCAAAGTAGTCCAACGTTCCACAAGGAAAATGTACAGAAGTCAAAACCACGAACAATAGTGTTGATTTATCTTGGGAAAGAGAGTATCATCCTAGGGAATTTGCTCCGTTAGTTGAAGACTAATTACTTGACTTTTAATGACTTCTTTTCTTATCCTTATCTTAATCTTCTTGGAAATAATAACCTCCAATAACTATATTGACCTTTCCAACTATTGTTTTTAATTGACTTGATTTTTCTATGCATTAATGAGTACAATTTTACCACCTCAATATCTATAACGTCCTTGTGAATTTGGTAAAACCGAGACATGGGTTTTGTTCATCTGGTTCTGCAGACCAGTTTTGACATATTATATGTCAAATTCTGACAAAATCTGCCTCTATTATGCCTCATGGAAAAATTGCCCTGCCACGTCCGCACGCCCAAGTGGATGATCTCTAATGCCCTTGAGGATAAATTTTTTCTGATATATTGGTTTTGTTCCTCTCAGCGAGTAGACCACTTCTAATGCAATGCATGTGAAAATTTGCCGAACTTTCCCCTTGTTCTTACCATTAAAAACCCGTGACACCACTGTTTGGTCAACTTTGACCAACGATATCTTCAGAATGCCTTCACTAAATGAAATATTTTCATCTGGCATGTCATCTTTTCACTTAGCTCTACAATCTGGGACCCTGTTGACTTTTTGACTTCGAAGACCACTTTGCCTTGGGAAACGTGAATTGCATTGGGAAGTGTGAAAATGTCACTGACTATGAGATTGTTATATATGAGAAACATTTGAGAGATACGACCCCCAAAGCCAAGGCCACGTACAAAGTCGACAGACTCATAACCATGCGGAAATACATGGGTGCATCTGATGTGGGCTGGACTAGCCCCTACACTAGTGATCATCCCTACACTGCAAGGTTCCCACAAAACCATGAGTCCACATATAAGCTTACCTCAGGCCTTCGATTCTTATTAGGGACAAAGAAATTTGTTGCAAACTCAAAGGGACAGGGCATGGTCCAACCAAAACATGACTGTTTCAATGTGACATAGTGTCTAGTATGCTTACAAGGCCTCACATGGTGGTTATGTGGATTTTGACTTGTGACCTTGGGCTTACAATGGTGCTTAAGAATTCTGCAATGAATCCATATGTACCTTAGCCTCCTCACAGTAATGGGACAACATTCGCAAGTTGTAATGAACATAAACCAAGCTCTCTGCTTGATTTACGTTCAACACTGCAGAGATCACCAATGCCGGGGATGTAGTTGCTCAACTGTTTCTCGGTGGTGTCACACTGCTTATCAGGGACTATTTTATCCAATGCTTTCATGTAACCAACCTGAACCTCTGGATCTTGGTGTGGTTTTCTTTTGATCCCCCCACTAGGTGCTAGTGATGAAAGCCATGATGCATGATAGTATTTACTATTTAGGTGTAAGAACATATGCTATGGACTGTTAAGCATTTCCATTTGCTTTAAGATCTATGAACGAATATAATTATACAAGTTGATATCTCTAGGCTCAATGTCTTTAATCTGCCCCCAACATGCTATCCATCGCTCATACACCTCCCCATTTATTGGTTGATCAAAATCTGCAAATTTGATCATGTAATAATTTGTCTTGGTGAATTGCAAAACATATTTAACCTATGACCAAAAGTGGCTTAAAAGTTAATACCATTGCTATCAGTCTGCATGTCGTCCCATGAATCCCATGTCGCCATAGCACTTAAAGCTTTTCTCATCTTCAATTGGTGCCTAAAGGTGAGGTAATAGATTGCAAATCTAGTTTTTGCATTCCTAAGCAGCTGCAAGTTGAAGTGCCATCAAGGTAATTCACCCTTGTTTTCCCTGTGACAAATTGAATGAGTTGCTTCCCTCCCTTGTACACCTAATTAATCTCGTCCACATTCTTTATGCTTCACAATATCATACATCAAAATGTTTAATATGCTTACCAAGTACCCGGACCAAAAAATGTGTGGATGATGTTGCTCAATGCTTTTTCATGCTTCATTATAATTTGCTGCATTATTGGTGATTATGTAAACCACATTATTAGGACCAACATCATTAATTGTTTTCAGTAGGAGCTCTGCAATGTTTTGAGAAGATGCAGCGATGGAGGAGGAGCGTGACTTGCATGAAACACTGCACCGCTAGCAAAACACCAAGAACATCTATCAAATGTTGGTTTCTAACGTTTGTGTAACCATATGATATTATAGATACCCCGCAATCTCCCCACTCAAAGCTCTATGGATCTCTGTTTTTTCTCTGTCTAATAACAAAGTTCTAGCATTCTCATATAGGGGCTCTTGTATCGTTTTGGGGCTTCATTTATGGCCTTAAACCAAATCATGCCAGTAGGGAGAGCTAAGCACATCGAATGGTATACCACAAGCTCAAAGAAACTGCACCACTTTTGCAGCCACATTATCCCTCCCACCCATATTAAGGAAATTTTACTATTGTTCTTATGGATTCAGAGGTTCAAGAAGTTCCAAGAGGAGATGATGTGTGGCCACCACCACCAAATCTGGAGGTTGCACTTGATTCAGGCTGAAGTTCTTGTTTCTTACTTTTCTTTTGTGCTGCTTTCTATATTTGGATGTATTTTGCTTTTGTTCCATTGATACCTTAGGGGAAACTTTGTTCAAATTTGAAAGTTCCAAAAGGGTGTCAATGAAGCTTTTCCCCCTTGCATTTCATTGCCCTCTTCATTCCCTTCTCCTTCAAACCCTAACTCCTCATCATAGATTGTGTCAGTATCCTCTTCTTCCATTTCTTCCCTTTGATGCCTGCCTTGCACCAACACCATGAAAAGATAAGCCAAAAGAAACACCATTTTTCCCAAAGCTAGGATGGACAACCTGCAATAGAATGAGGAAGAAGGAGGAATGGAAAAGGGTAGGAGAGGAGGAAAGAAAACACAAACAAGAAATACAAGAAATTGAGGGAGTTGGGGTTTGCACTTACCTCTTTAACTCTTGAGAAGTCGAGGTAGATGGTAGCCCTTGTTATCTCCTTGAAGCTCCTCCTCCTTCACTCCTCCAAGCTCTTCTTTGCTCTCTCCCCCAACCTCTCACAAATCTGCTCTCAAAGACCTGCTCTCTCCTTTGGTTTCTTCTCCAAGCTCAAGCCAATGATGCAAGAATGAGGAAAAGAGAGGGGGAAGAGGCCATTTAACCTCATCCTCCATTTCCTAAATCACCCTTGACTCATCCTAGGCCCATCCAAACTGTGGTTGAGAACTTTAGGCCAGCAAAAAAATATAAAAAAGGGAGGCTCCTACGGAACTGTGTGTTTATTTGGAATCGCTCTAGAAGCATGGCAGAACCGCGCATGGAATCACGGTTTTGGCATGTGGAACCATTCACGAAACCATCAAGCACAGTTATGAAAAACTGATGCGAGGTTCCTTTCACGGTTCAGGCGCAGATCCACATGGTTCGTGGTTTCAGCCTTTGAGCTGGGGGGAGGAGGGGGGACGATTCCTGCATCACTGTTCCTTGCATTACCCCTATGGTTCACCAAGGAATCTTAGGATTTCCTAGTAACTAACTGCTTCTCAATGTTGGGTGCTATGGTGTCTTCGAGAAGGTGTCACGTGCAAAGTGATTAGTTTTTGTCGATGGCAATGATTTGGATGTCATAGTTCAATGTATTCAACATTGTGGTGATGAGATGGTGATATTTTTGGTTAGGAGGGTATATGTCACATTACCCCCTTTTATTATTCGAGTGCTATCATCACTTTTTTCCAATGCTCCAGCATCCACGTGGTGTTATTTCTACATTATATGGTGAAATTTTATATATGTGGGGGCTTCCTAGCAGATATCAACGTATTTACCCTTTATTCAACTAAACTGTAGTTATTTTAAGTTTAATTATTTAATGCACACATGTTGAGGATGGTTGAGGTGATTTAATTGCTGAATTTGTGTTAAGAGTGTACATGGAGGCCTCCTACAGTTTGTCCTAGCTGATATAGTGGTCTTTTTAATTACAAGATGGTGTTACATAATGAAATTGTTGCCCTACATGGAATGCATCCACTTCAGGCACACATACAGGCAGATTAAATAATATATTTTATTATTATTTTCAGCTTGATGGTAGACTGCACCCTTTTGAGGACAATATTATATCTTTTATCTCACATGTGTGAACATGTTGAATACTTCGTGGGAGACTTCTTGACCATGGGCTAGCTGTTGGAGTATGTTTGACTAGTTGTGTGACTTGGGAAATATGTCGGAAACTATGTTTGGCAAGCTGTCTAGCTGTTATGGGCCATGGCATGTGTGGGACAACAAATCACACTTGGCAAGCTCAAAGTCTTCTCTAGATGGATTGTTTTGACTCTTGGACATGTGGCATGCATGTAATTTTCTCTTTAGCTGACATGTGTTACTCATGGATATATTTTTTGCTATTTTTGGGAGAATACAATTTGGGTTTATTAATCTTGGTTGTGAGACTTTTATGGATGATTAATTATCTCTTTAACTTTTTGATGTATGTGGTGAATGAAATATTGAAGTAAAATTGATTTTCTTCATTAAAAATCTTGCGTACTTCAATAGTTTTATTAAAGAACATTATCTCCCAAGAATTTGGCAAGTTTCTTTTCCATTAGAGTTCATGAAATGTTTGGAAATTGTATTACAGCAAACAAACACTGGCTGTAGCATGCCTCATTTAGCTACTAATAGCCCTAAACCAGTGATTATTAACTCTTGAAAACCTTGTTTTACAAGACTAAATAGCCCAATAACAATAGCACTGATCTCCTCTTCAAACATCATTAAAATTTTACTTGTTACAACCCTTTATTTGGCTGTAATTTGGGTTTCAGCCTCCTTAATGCTACTTCTTGGCTGTAAAGGACCTTAGTTTACAGCGAAGGATGTTAATTTTGTAGTAATAAATCTCTTATAATTGGTCTTTTTCTCGAGGTATAAAGACTCCTCCTTTAGCCTATAAAAAACCTTTGTTTTTTAGCCTACCTTTTTGCAAGGATAAACTTTGATAACATTCAAAATTTTATTCCCCTCTTCATGTACTAAATTTTGGATTCATTGTGAAATATCAAAGAACTAGTAGGTACTTTTAAATTTTACGTTTAATTTCTTCTTTATATAGATATTATTTATTCGCAAAATCCATTCATTCATAGGTTCTCTTAACTGACCTCAAATCTAGAAGTTGGAACTACATTTATCAAGATAAACTAGATTTGTTCCAGGTATTTGTATTCCTTTAATTCCTTATCCCGGTTTGAGATTTAGCTGCTTAGGGAAGCCCCTCCTTGTTGGAGATTTTTATTGCATTAAAGTGTGGGAGGCAGTCATTAAGGTGACAGTGGATGATCAGTCCAAGTCGCTTTTGTGTTCATATCTAATGACTTGGGACATTGGCACCTTTGGTGTGAACTTGAACAATAACACCAGAGAGAGATGCCTGATTTATGACAGGGTTTTGAATTCTTAGTGTGCTTGAACCTTGGAAGTGTGATGTACTTGATTTGTCGTTGAAGAAAGTGCTTCCAATTTTACACCTTGGAAGTGCAAGCTACAAATGTTATGGGAAGAGATTGAGCTTTGAGAGCATGCCGAGAATGAGATCACTACACCTACTAATGCAAAACATATGGCCAACCATAATCAAATGTAGGTCAAGGCATGAGAATCATCTTCGATTGAGGGAGGCTCATTTTATCATTCACATCGCAGAGAACAAAATCAGGAAAGAGATGTATGTTGCTTTGATTGCATTGATCCATGTGGGAACAACTCTACAAAAATGAACTTTAGAAGCAAGCTCTTGGTCATCTGCATGAGTGATATAGATTTAATGGCTAGATACTTGGGGAGGATCATAGAATGGAGAGAACAGTTGGCTACCATAGGACAAAAGTGGAGGATGAGCAGTTGGTGCTCATTGCTTTGGATGAGCTTACTCCATTTTGAAAACCCTATTTCTAAGGTATTTGTGGTTGTGAGAAGCTATACATCTTTTGAGAAGCTTTAGGATGACTTTGTTTAAGGAGAGACAAGGTGAGATTCCACTTGAACTAAGCAAAGTGAAGTAGAAATCCTAGCCCTTAATGAGAGGAGGAGGTAGGGAAGTAAGAAAGGCCCTGAGAAGAATAAGAAGGAAGAATCAGGCCAAGCTAAGGAGTTGAGTCATGTAAAGTGGTTCAGGTGTCATTAGAAGGGACATTATGCTCATTGCTAAGTAATGTGCAGAGAGTAGGGAAAGGCCAAACAACAGAGAGAGATAGTGTAGACATTGTTGCTGGGATGGATGAGTTAGCATCGAAGCTTGAGATTGTCTTCTCCTTGACTCGTGTTTATTTACGAGCATCGAGTTAGGGATTTGGTGGTATGTGGATAGTGGGGCATTGGGACATATGAATTACAATAGGAAGCTCCTCAATTGGTTTTAGGAGCAAGAGGGAGGATGAGCATGGAGAGTGATGATGCCATTTGTTCTATGAAGGATTGGGTGCCATTTC
The DNA here is from genome assembly GCA_031772625.1 of Pinus tabuliformis. Lineage (NCBI taxonomy): Eukaryota > Viridiplantae > Streptophyta > Pinopsida > Pinales > Pinaceae > Pinus > Pinus tabuliformis. The sequence goes on from CM062814.1 coordinate 530,584,367, forward strand.
CTTCTAAATTCCATCAGGTGATGTTCTAGAGTTGAATGTTGTTTTAGTTGTACCTGGTTTAAAGAAGAATCCTTTTTTGATTTGTTGTATCACAAAGTTTTTGTGTAGTGTTTCTTTGGAAGATTGATAGTGCACTAACACTGACAGTGATCGTAGTCTAGCAAGGCCGAGGTCATTGTGTAGAGGTGTGTGGAATGGTGGCATTTATAAGTTACTAGCTGAGGTTGTTGCACTTGTACATGCCAGTAGGCAGTTGGGTGAGCCTTCTAGCCTTGAAGACACATGCAAAGCATGTAAGGTGGGATGCCATGGAGATATGTTGAAAGCATAATGTGGAATCAACGATTGATTCGAAGCTTGCAGCAAATGGGAGTATTGAGAAGTACAAGGATATGGTTTTCGGATTTTCTTGGCAAGTGGGAGCTGACCTTGTTGAGACTCTTGCTCCAGTTTCCAAAGGATTCTCTATTAAAGAGAATGTTCAGCTTGTTGAGTGTTTTGCTTCAATCATTGGAAGTTTTGGGGTGCATGGGTGAGATAACCCATGTTTGCACTTTGTTGCAGATTTGTGTGGGCTATTGTTTGCACTGAGCTTATTATTTCAGGATGGTTGAGATTTGTGCAGAATTTTATCTTTGGATTATTCCACTTATCTTGGTTCTATGTATAGATGGGAATACCTTTGTAGGGAATTTTGAACAACTTATGATGTGGTGTCAAGATTATGTCCTGTGAAGCTGACCTGAGGATGGTGTAGTTTGACAGGTTGTTGTTGTTGTAGAAGGCAAGCTAGCTCGAGTTTTGGAGGGAGAAGATTGGTGTTTGTTAAAACTATTTCCTTGCAAAATGAGAGTTCGAGGTTTTGGGTTGCTACAAAAGTGTTCACAACATGCTAGGGGTGTGTTACATGTAATGATATGGGGTGCGTGGTGAAACCCTAGCCTCTTTTTCTATATTATCTTTATTGTGAAGCAGTCTGGCCAAGAAGGTTGTTAGTTGATATCAGTAGAGTTTGGACCAGCAAGAAGGAACACACAATTGCTTTGTCTTTCTATAGCAGCTGATTATGAAGGCACACTTAGTGCAACAAGTGGAGGAGTAAGTCCACAATGATTGCTGAGATTTAGCTGATATTGTGTAGAGGTGTGTGGAATGGTGGCCTTTATAAGTTACTAGCTGAGGTTGTTGCACTTGTACATGCCAGTAGGCAGTTGGGTGAGCCTTCTAGCCTTGAAGACACATGCAAAGCATGTAAGGTGGGATGCCATGGAGATATGTTGAAAGCATAATGTCGAATCAACGATTGATTCGAAGCTTGCAGCAGATGGGAGTATTGAGAAGTACAAGGATATGGTTTTCGGATTTTCTTGGCAAGTGGGAGCTGACCTTGTTGAGACTCTTGCTCCAGTTTCCAAAGGATTCTCTAGTAAAGAGAATGCTCAGCTTGTTGAGTGATTTGCTTCAATCATTGGAAGTTTTGGGGTGCATGGGTGAGATACCCATGTTTGCACTTTGTTGCAGATTTGTGTGGGCTATTGTTTGCACTGAGCTTATTATTTCAGGATGGTTGAGATTTGTGCAGAATTTTATCTTTGGATTATTCCAATTATCTTGGTTCTATGTATAGATGGGAATACCATTGTAGGGAATTTTGAACAACTTATGATGTGGTGTCAAGATTATGGCCTGTGAAGCTGACCTGAGGATGGTGTAGTTTGACAGGTTGTTGTTGTTGTAGAAGGCAAGCTAGCTCGAGTTTTGGAGGGAGAAGATTGGTATTTGTTAAAACTATTTCCTTGCAAAATGAGAGATCGAGGTTTTGGGTTGCTACAAAAGTGTTCACAACATGCTAGGGGTATGCTACATGTATTGATATGGGGTGTGTGGTGAAACCCTAGCCTCTTTTTCTATATTATCTTTATCGTGTGGCAGTTTGGCCAAGAAGGTTGTTAGTTGATATCAGTAGAGTTTGGACCAGCAAGAAGGAACACACAATTGCTTTGTCTTTCTATAGCAGCTGATTATGAAGGCACACTTAGTGCAACAAGTGGAGGAGTAAGTCCACAATGATTGCTGAGATTTAGCTGATACTGGTTGAGCATGGGAAGAACCTATAGTGTTTTTCTCTGATAATCAATATGCTATACAGCTAGGTAGAATGTGGTTATTCATCAATGTAACAAGCATATTGTATTCCATATTCACTAGCTAGCCTCAAGCACAAATTTTTTTTTTGGCACAGATGCAGTTCAGTCATGCACAGAGCTATCAAACACTTGCAAGAGTGGAGTGTGCTGAAGTGCATAAATTGATATGGCAAGAGTCAAGACATTGGGAGTTTACTACATTATGCTGACAAGGATTAATTTATTAAACCGTTGAAGCAGTATTGGCATTACTGCAGGGTTTGTTGTTGGCTGAGTTAAAGTTAATCACTGGGTCTCAGGGAGCCAGCATAGTTTCCCTCAAGCACATAACTTTAGAATCAATGAATGCTGATGAAGGATAATGAGTGATTTTGCCAAACATGATCAATGAACTACTTGCCTATATATAATGCATAATCCATCATTGTTACAGGTGGGAAACTTTGGAGAGAATCAGCAAATCTCTGAGGTTTATGGAACCCATTGTACTCTTGTATGAGAGCTCAATTTACTGGTGAAAGGTTGTACTTGGGGGAGGTTTAGACTATGGAGCTAGTAAGCAGAAGCATTGTGAACCATGGAGCTGTGACCTGTTGAGAGAGGAACTTGGCTTGTACAATCTTGAGATTGAAGCCAAGGCAGATCTGTAATTTTATGAAAGTCTCTTGGACGTTGCTTTTTTTATGTTTACAAGGTTAAAACTTAACTTTTCAGATCTGTTTGGCGGTGAGGTAGATATTGTTGATTTTTCAAGTGCAGTATAGACGAGCACAATTTCCTGAAACTGATAATTACTTCCAATGATATTTATATTATTTTAGCACATTTCAGATTATCATTAAGCAATTATACTTCAGAAAATTCAACCATAAATGCAGTAGGACAGTAGAGATCACAGTAGAATAACAATGCACAGAGACACAATAAATTTTTACCTTGGGAAAACCCTAATTAGGGAAAAACCCAACAATATTTTCTTAGGATAAATTATTCAATTCAACAAAAGTACAATCTGATTTTTCCAGTCAAACTAGGTCAAACAGATCACAGAAACTTGCCCAGAATATTTGGTCAACTCTGCCCAAGAACTTGGTCTCTCACTCAGACTTGCTCGTTATGTGCGAAGGAGAGAATGAATGTGTGATCGATGCATCTCCAAATGAGAAAATCAAGTGCCTTTTAGAAGAGGATTTAAGGTGCCCTTACGCTGGGTCAACTTGATCTTTTCGGAGACAATTTAATTTTCCCTCAACATTTAATTTTGATTTCCCTGAAGCGAACAAAGTTCCTTCTATAAATTAATTACTCCAAAAAGACTTGGAACATAAAGATATCCATGAGGATACAAATATTATATATTAAATGTGTGAATAAGAATAAGAATGATTGTTTACAATGAGAACGAGAGGCTTGCTTATATACCAAGCAAGTGTCTCTTCATGAAGAGTCATGTCTCATTTAGACATGCCTCTTCAAATTAATTAATAATTAACTAATAATTATTTATGCTTATTATTATTTATATTATTTTACATTATTTATATATATTTTATTCGTCACATTGCCTCCTTCCTCAAAAAGGTTTGTCCTCAAAGCTTGTCAATGGAAAAAGGCTTGATCTCTTTTTCGGCTTCAAACGACTCTCTCTTGGAATAGTCATCATCGTTGATACAAGTTGATATGATCTTCTTAGTGACAAACAAAATTGTCGCGCTAATAAGGGATCAGACCTTCCAAGATTAATCTTCTGTATAGTATTCTGATCACTAGAACTTAATAACGACTTGGCATCATAAGACGAGATTGATTTTACGTCATTATTCTCTGAAACATCAATTTGTTGTTTCTGGTCTGAATGGTCCTGATATGTAGATTGGTTGAGTTGTGTATTCTCACGATTTGGATGTTGATAGGGAACTTTTTTGGTTTGACTTTCCCTTATTGGGCATGTGGCAATTTTTATATTTTCTTATGGCGAAGATGTTGTTGAGTTGGTTATGGAACATTTACTTGGGATGTTTATTGTCTGAACTGCAACATCTACGTGTGTCATTTCTTCAACTGACTTGTCTTCTTGAGTTGTCATATTCATTGGATTGGTATTTGTTGTTTTGTCATCAACTTGAATTCCTACATTTGATGCTTCCTTCTTGATAAGTTGTTGTACCTCGTTTTCTAACGACTTCTTATCCTTCTTAAGTTTCTTAATTTGCGTCAGCAAATTTTCACAATGGATTTTAAGTCAGGAAACTTCTTCATTTTTATCAAAAATGATTTTATTAATTTCGTTTTGCATATTTTGTAATATTTTTTTACCTTCTTGAGAAATTACTTTTGAAATATCTGAGATATCTTGTGGCGTTACTGAGTTTGGTTCCAGTGTAAAATCTTGGAGCGTTATTTTCTTCTTTTTGTAAGAAAATGTCAATTTTTTTTTTTTTTTTTTTTTTGTATTTAGAATAAAGGAACCTAGAGTTTCCATCCATGGTGATCCCAAAACAATGTCACTGTCGTTAGAATATAAGGTTTTCACGGTGAATTGTGAGGTAAAAGTGTAATCTCCAATACTTAGGTGTAGATTGCTTATGTCATATTGTTTGTCATATTCGCCAAGAGTATTCTTTTCAACTATATTTGATTCAGGAATCACCAATTGGTTAGCACGTTTAGGTCCTTAGGACCAACATAATTACTTTTTTCAGCAAGACTGATAGTGATTATGATATCTCTTCCTGCGAGCGATCCTTTGATTTTAAATAATGTATCAACACTTTTACTAAAGGTTTTAGGAAACCTTTCATTACTAGTCTCCATTTTACTCTTTAAATATTAAATACCTTTTTAAATCACTATTCTTTTTATTTTTATTTTATATATTCTCTTAATCTATAAAATATATTCCACTTCTCTCTTATAAAAATCTAATATATATATATATATATATATATTTCAAATATTCTCTTCTTCTTCTTCTTCTTTTTTTCACTCTTTTTTTTTTATATATAAAAATAAATTTATATATATATATATATATTATATAATTTTAATTTATATATATTATAAAATTATAATTATATAAAATTTATATATACTTTTTTGAGACCCACTTTTCCTTTTATATGTAACTATATAAGGCTTATATAGTATCCTTTTTTATAATTATAATAATATTTTTTTCTCAGAAAATTTGGATGAGACGTGACTCTTGGTACGGTCACAATCTTTAGATTTGAATGATTAAAATTATTTAGATCACACCTTTTTTCTCCAATGTTATCAAAATATCTTTTACTTTTAAAATACCATGGGCAATTACCATGGGTTGTTTCTAAAACCACGGGCTTCTCCACGAAAAAAGTATTAAATATCACTTGGTATGAGATTTTGTATCCCTTTTGTTTTCTATTTTACTTTTAAAATACCATGGGCTATTACCATGGGTTGTTTTTAAAACCTCATGTAAAAAGTAATATTTACCTTTCACGCAAGAGCTTTTGTATCTCATTTGTATCCCTGTTTTTTCTTTAACGTTAAAATACCATGGGCTATTACCATGGGTTGTTTTTAAAACCACAGGCTTCTCCACGTAAAAAGTTTTAAATATGCTTGGTATGAGATTTTGTATCGTTTTGTTTTTTCTTTTACTTTTTTTTCTTCTTCTTTTTATTTTATTTTATTTTATTTACTTATATATATATATATTTTTTGGTTAATTTATTTTATTTTTATTTTTATTTACGGCCAAAGGCCTAGAAAAACGGAGAAAAGGAGAAACTCCCAAATTCTGAGCAAAATGCTTCAATTGTACGACAACAAGGTTGACGAATTTGGATAAGCCAAAGACCTAGATAGGAGAAAAGCTCTGTGCACCGCTTAAGAAACCTAGAGGAACGAACAGCTCTGATACCACATGAAGTGAACAAAGTTCCTTCTATAAATTAATTACTCCAAAAAGACTTGGAACATAAAGATATCCATGAGGATACAAATATTATATATTAAATGTGTGAATAAGAATAAGAATGATTGTTTACAATGAGAACGAGAGGCTTGCTTATATACCAAGCGTCTCTTCATGAAGAGTCATGTCTCATTTAGACATGCCTCTTCAACCTAATTACTAATTAACTAATAATTATTTATGCTTATTATTATTTATATTATTTCACATTATTTATATATATTTTATTCGTTACATTCCCCCTCAAATTCAATTTGGGCCAATTTAAATTCAAATTCAAATTTAATTTCATTTCCTCTTGAATTTCTCTTGAGGGCCAATATGTGTAGCTGGGGAATACCTCCCGCAACTACCCAAAATTCAACACTCCCTCTTAGCTAGGGAGGTATTCACCTTGACTTTCTCATATGTACATTTTGTTGAAAACTTTCTCCTTCCCAAGAAAAGATTGAATGGGCTTGCTATGTTAATATATCTATCTACTTTATAAGAAAACCATCCTGCATCAACATCATGCTCAACAAGTTGTCATTTGGAGCAAAGTCACCAATTATCCAAGTTGTCACTTGGAACCTGGTCAGTACCTTTGTTGATTTTTCAAGTGCAATAGATACAAGCACTAATTTCTTAAATACTGATAATTACTTCTAATGATGTAGATCTTCTTTTATCAATTCCAGTTTATGATTAAGCAATTACACTTCAGAAATTCAACCATAAAAGTACAAGGACAATAGAGATCACAATGCACAAAGAGAAGACAAGATTTACTTTGGGAAAACCCACTTGGGGGAAAATCCAACAACCTTTTCCCTAGAGAAATTCTTCAGTTCAACAAGAGATACACCTAATACTGCTAGTCAAATATGAGGTCAAATTGACCAGCAATGTTATGGTGAAACCTGGTCAAACAATCCTCTTGTCAAGTCAATCTTCTGCCTTTCAACTTCAGCCCTCTCTGATCAGCTTAGGTTGAATTTTGGCCTCCCATAATATGCCTAGAAACTCGGCCTTGCTGCCCATAATTTCGACCCTGCAGTCTAGAAACTGTCCAAAAATTCACATGTGCGAGAGAGAGAGAGAGAGAGAGAGAGAGAGAGAGATGAATTCGTCTTTCTTGTACAACATCCTTCTCATTCTTCGCTTGGATGCCCAAAATATGTCTTCTTGCGTGAGAGATCGAATGTTGGCTTGTGGAGGAGGTCAAATGATCTATATATAGTGTTTTGCTTGTGTGAGTGGGTGTGTTTCTTCACTGGGGTCGACTTGACTTGAGGGAGGGTTGACTTGACAAGTTTGGGGCAAAAAATTCAAAATTTGCTCTTTTGATACCAACATCAAGAACATGTTTTGTAATAATTCTTTCAAGGGCTAAATAATGAAAATGACATGAAGAACATGTCTTACAATTTCATTATATATTAGGACTAAAATACAAATTATGGAGACTGACGATAGTTACAAAATTCAACACCTTTGACCTATGGTGGAACCTTGGGCAATTACCATTCTTGCATACCAATTGAATGGTAATACACTTGCTCGATGCTAAAGGCACTCACTCTACCACTAGCCAAGCACCTCTTGGCAATATGGTAAGAACCTTCTGATCGAGGGAGCATTATGGGCCTTGATGCTCTGTGGACCATTTTGACTCTCACTCTACCCACTAGCCAAGCACCTCTTGGCAATATGATCGAAACCTTTTGACCGTGGGAGCACTCTGGGCTGTAATGATCTCAGGACCATTCTCCCTAACCACATTACATGGCAATCTAGTCAATACCTTTGACCTAGGGATAATGTCTGTCCTTGATGCTACAACATCAACACTCCCTCTAATTGAGGGCATTATTCTCAACTACTCTATGCTTGTCCTTGAAGTGCAAACTTCACCCTAGGATAGAGGCTTTGTGAGAATGTCAACATCTTGCTCATTTGTAGAATGGAGGAGCCTAAGGAATCGTGGTAATTCACTCATCATAGGTAAGGGTCTTTTACCCTGTGCTAGCAATAGAAACAATATAAAACATAGGTTGGTATAATGGGTTGTTCTTGGAAATGTTGAAAGTAATGTCATTGTGTAGAAAACACCTATCCACAATCTCGTTAGCTTCTTGTTTCTCACTTATTTTAACCACGTACCTAATAGAAGGTTGTGTGCTATGTGTGAACAAAAATAGATGAAGTCACTTAGGGTATTGTGGGCTTCATGTTCCAAAATTTGTGCAGGGTGGTATTCCAAACAGGTGATTTGCCGCATCATGACCTTCCCACACAACTTGCAACTCAACTTTTGGCTATTATACCCCTCATCAGGTTCACCATATTCCCACAATACCGGAACAAATGGATACCTGGATATATTCGAAATAGCACAGGTGAGAAAATTTCTCCTTGGGTTATGCTTTTATTTGATAAAAAATAAACCTCTCAAAGGTTTCAACATTTTGAGTCTTCAAATTTCAAACTTCAGATTTTGGATCACCCACAGTCCCCTAACAATCAACAAGAAGAGGGAAAACTAATTGGTAATGGAAAACCTATAAAAAATTGGAAAAAAAGAAATAAATACATTGGAAATTGTTGCCCATACTTGCAAATGTGCCCACAACTGAGGGGAATCAGTCGATTCTATAATGTTTTAATGATGATTCTCTTGGCTGATTTGAATAACCTCTTCATGATATCGAGGGTAACTTGTTGATAAACAAATAGTGTTCCTGAGCATATCTTGTTAAAATTTTAGATCCTGCAAGTTTTAATGGTATGCTATTGGCAGCTATACCCTCCTTTTTCTCTTCATACAATGTACATGGGGAAGTCGTTTGGTGGATAGTTATTGAGAATCGGATATGTGAAACTTGGACTAAATTTGAACTATGAAAATGTTGGGGTGTGAGTGTGTTTCCAGGATTTGGAATAGTTTTCAGACGGAACTGCCAACATTTCTGCAATGGAACTGCCCTTGAAACATTTGCAGCATGTCCTCCCAAAATGTTTTCTGATCTTGTAATTGTCCACTCACATAAACAAGTAACCCTAAAAAATTCCTGAAGGCTATTTTTGAATGCTTTATAAAGGCTTAAGATTACAATAAAAGCAAAGCTAGAAAGTGTTTCTTGTTTTGTTTAAAATTTGTAGATTTATGATATTGAAATGTCTTGTCAAATATTAAAAAATGATATTTTAGGACACCATAATTTTTTAAGCACAGTCTGAAAACAGAAGCTTAAGACAATGATTTTCAAGAGAAGCTATCATGGCTCTAAATTGTCTACCAGTATTGGTCAATATATGTCACATTGATTTAAACTTTCTGCAGTACACTAATTTTGTTTTGGCGGAATTGTGCTTGTCTGGACTATGCTTTTTTCCTTTTAAGCCTAGTGTAATTTATAAGTTAACTATGCTTGTTTTTTCATTATTTTTCTCATCCAACTAAATATTTTTATCTGACACGAGTTCTCTTCCACCCCATTTTTTATATCTAAAAACAATAAATCAAATGAAATTGGGTCTGTAAAAAGTGTGTGCACTAAATTTGGGATGCAAGGAAATTATCACTCGTTGATTATATTAATTTCAATTGGGCATTTGTTGTTTCAAATCTTCTGTTTATTAATGATATTACGGCTCTATGTTTACACAAAGATTTGTTGTTCTTTTAGGATGTCACTGCTACTAAGGGAAATGAATTTGAGGACTATTTTCTGAAACGAGAGCTTCTTATGGGCATATATGAGAAGGGATTTGAAAGGCCTTCTCCTATTCAGGAAGAAAGTATTCCTATAGCTTTAACAGGCAGTGATATTCTGGCAAGAGCAAAGAATGGAACGGGGAAAACAGCTGCCTTTTGCATCCCTGCTTTGGAGAAGATAGACTCCCAAAAAAACTCCATTCAAGGTACTTAATACTTATTCAAAAAAATTTCTGGACTCTGTACTTTTATACCTCAGTTGCTTGTTGTGACTTAAAGTACATCCTTCAGTTTCTCCTTTTGAGGTCTTTTTAAAAATGGTGAATTAGTGGAGGAGTATTTTTTTTGTTTTTTTGGTGGGGGGGGGTTGTCAAGTGATTCAATATCATCTCTGATGATCTTGTGGGTGTACTTTGGTGGTGCCAATGCTTTCATTTAATTTGGAAAATTGGAGATTTAACTTCCATAAGTATACATAGTGCCCTTCTCATTTTAAGGATGGTGCCGAGCCACCACTAAGGGGCTTTATAAAACCTTTTGATGTCAAAACATAGCATATTATTCTACTCCGCAGATTCAACTCTTCGTTCCAACATTATATTACAAATCCATGCATCTAAATGCGGCTCCAAATAATTAAACATGTGCCCCTCATTTTAAGGGTGGTGTTGAGAATGTCAAAGTATGGGATATTGCTCTACTCATCTGAGAAACTAATTCTAGTGGGTGACTCCCACAAATAAGAAAGTGCCCATGTGTTTGGTAGCTGGTCGAATATTACCATTCAGTATATTATTAATGCTTTTATGTAAGAAATATATTTCCTGATAGTTATATAGGTTAAGAGGTAAACAGTTGGATTGGATAAAAGTTAGATTCATATTTGCTTCATATAAATTGACTATTTCCAAGCATTGGTTTTGTAACTAGTGAATTGTTTTGTTAGATTTTATGCCTAAAGGTTAATTGTGTTGTGATGTGATATTTATTTGGTCAAATATATCTGAATGTATCAACACTTGAGTGATTGACATGTGGTCTAAAGATTGTCCTTTTATACCATGTTTCTTTTGTTGTATTTGTAAGTAAAGCTTAAGGGGGATGTTAATGTTATGGTGGATAATCTTTTCTTGGGTGAAGTGCCCCTTTAAGCTATTTCTTGTGGTTTTGGTAGGCTATGTTTTGTTTTTGTTTTTGTTTGTAATATTAAATCTAGGGGAATTGGTAATTGGTTGAGATTACTTGGGTGAGGCCCATGTTTAAATTTGGCTGGCTGCCACTATAAACCCTAGGCTCTAGTGCTAATAGCTTGCAAGCCCTTGGTGGTCAACCTATGGTTATTAGGTTGTTAATGAAGGTCCCTAGTGGGTCAACCTATGCTCGAGTAACAACAACACCTATTTATCGATATTTAGTGTTTATATCTATATCAACTCATATATATAAGGTGATGACCTCATTTGTGTTGACCAAACAACAAGTATTGAGTTTATAGTTCATATCTTAAGGGTACTTATGCTCTTGTTATTGTTAGCTTTCGGGTTACTTTGAATGTGTTTAAACTTTACACCATGTTTAGGGGTGCTTCATGAGATTTGGGTTCCATGGTGTATGTTCGACTCTTGGATTGTCTATGATGGATTGCACATGGGAGATGGTTCATGATGGATTTGCACATTGGAAATAGCTTAATGGTTTGTTGACCTCATTGCATGTTTACTAACTGGGTGTTGGAGTTCATGATGGCCACATGGAGAGGTTCACTTGCTTGGAGAATGCCAAACTTGGGAGGAGGAACATTCTGCATGTTGGAGAAGAGCATCAAGCCCCAAACGACATGGGGTATCCTGGATTCCTATTTGGAAGCTTGAAGTTGGCCCAGGGATGCGTGGATTGTGACAATGTTCATGCCAGGGAAATGGACCTATTAGAGTACATGGCTTAGGAGCAAAGATGGAGCTTATATGGGCTTGTGGACACAACTTGTGTAGCTACATCATCTTGGAGCCCTTATGGTGTATGGCATCACTTTGGAGCTTGACATGCGTACCTTTGGAGTGTAGTGTTCCGCATGTTATTTTAGTTTTCTTGGAAGGGAATTGGCCCATATTTGTATTGTTAGCTTACATTGTATTGTTGGCCTCTCTTACCTCTCATATACATAGAGGAAGGAGCGAGTCCTTTCGTTATCATCATCATTGTACTCTTTACATTGTATTTTTCTTCTTGGAGAAAGTTGTGAGGGTTCACGAGGAAGCTGTGGGAGGAGTTATGAAGTCTAGAGAGGACGTCTTGGTTTGGAGCTTGATCCTTGTGAAATCCTAGGTTTTACTCTTGTGATGAAGATATTGGTGATGATCACACATAAACATTCTTATAGAAATAATAACAATAATCTAATTTTACGGTCACGACTAAGCCAAACACCAAATTGGTGTATGAGACCCCTTTGTTTGTGAGACCTTTGCACAATGATTTGACTGCTAAAGTCTATGGAGGTGTATGTACTCTGCCCCTCTCTGGATTTGAACTTATGGCCTCTTATGAGGAAACATGTTCTTAGAAATTACGAGTGTTGCCGCCTGAATCCAGACCTGGGATTATCGTGGAGAAAATCTTTAACTCCACTTGGTGTGGCCTTGGGGGCAAGTTTCGAGTTGAGTTGCTGTCATTCAAATCTCAACTCCTCCGTCTAGGCTAACTCCTAGCGAAGCCAAGAGGGGTGGACCCTATGAAAATAACTAAGGCTCAACTAATCTAATGCTAGATAACTAAGTAAAGGGTTATGTTGAGAGTAATGCTTGGAAGGAAATACTCAATAAATAAATGCCTCAAAGTAATGCTTGAAAAGTAAATGTGGCAATAAAGATAGGCAAACACAATTGTGTTCAATGTGAAATACTTAGAAAAACGAGTACTTAGAGCAAGATCTTTTGTTAAACAAAGGGCACGTACTTGAAATATTGACAATTGCTTCAAAGAGATAGCTAAGCTTTATGAACTTAGGAAGCAAAATGGAATTAAACTCCAAGTGCCAATGCTGCAATTTGAATGTTTTGGATTGTAATCTTGATTTATTTTAAACTTGAGTTAGATTACAAATGGTTAGTTGCAAATTTGAAAAAGCTTCAATTGAACTTCTTCCCCAGACCTTATCCTCGCTGGGGCCCTGATCTCAGAATAAGGAGTCAATAGGGAATGAACGGTCTCTAAATTTCTACTTCAACCAGCAAAGCTAGAGGTAAATTTGATTATTGCGAAGGCAAACTTAAAAGATTTAAATTGAATGTACAAAATTGCTTGAAGTGTAAAGTAAATGACTAAACTAGGTAGCAATTGCAAGACACAAGTAAATTGCAAGTGAGAGTAGATTGTATGAGGTAAAAATTTAATGCAACTACTCTAATGATGATTATGCTACACTATTTAGTTCAGCCAACAATGGAAATTATTCAAGCACAAACACTCCTCCACAAACACTCTTTTTGAGCTGTCAAAAGTTTGCCCAAAAAAATCAGCAAGCAAATTAGTTAGGAAAGCACTCAAAGAAAGATGATCTAAGACTAAAAATTGCTATCTTATAAAAGGAACAAATCTAAATCTAAAAGATCATATTTTTATGGTGTTTTGCTAATGAATGGCCAAGCAAACTTGGTCCATCTTGGCAAAACAGATTGTTGTTAGAACAACAATTCAAATTTAAACCTAAATGCTCGATTTTTAATGAAAATTTAAGGAAAAGATCAAGAAGTTTAAGGTTTGTAGGTAATGGATATGAGAGTGAGTCTTGATGGCTCTGATCTTCAAGGCTTGGTTTAATCCACCATAGCTACTCCTCTTGGAATTTATGGTCTGCAAAATAAACCAACAAATAATACAAAGTGATGGATACCCAAGTAAACTTTGTATATCTGCATTATTATTACCAAATCTTGATCAAATTTTCTTAATAAATCTTAAATAAATTATATGATTTTTTTTGCTCTAAGACAACCAAGAAAAGCTTAAGTTGAATCAACTCTTTTTGGCTGATTTGTGATTGTTAGGACAACCACAAATTCAAGCCTTTAGTTTGATAGATATTCAATAAAGATCATGAAAAATAGAACCAAGAATGATAGAATTTTATGAGAAAGAAATGAGAGATGCTGGGTTCTTTGAAAGCACTTTGGTAGCCTTTTAAAGTTCCTTTAGAATCGTTTGGAAGTGAATTGATCTGGGTGGGAATAATGCTTTACAAATGTGCTTGAAGATGACTGATCCAACTTAGAATTTCCCCAACTTGAAATAAAAGGAACCTGTAAAACACTTAAGATCCTGCCAAAAGAATTAGTAGCATAGGTGTAGCTTGCATAATGAAAGAAATAAACATGCTATTCAACAAAAAAATACATGTAATATTAAATTCTAGGATGCAAGACAACAAACAATTGCTATCTTCTCCTTTGGGCAACAATGTCCCTATCAAGGCCAAAGCTACAAACTTGAAACAATGAAATGAAAACCAACAAGGTTACCTCATGGAACACCAAGCAAACCACACAAAATCACAAGATCATCGACCTCTAAAGTTTTTTATTAACAATAAAAGTGAGAGAAAATTACAATATAATTTTCCCAATCTCTCCAAGCTTCCTTCTCCAAAATGATAGCAATCGAGCACAATATATAGAAGTTTTTAGAGGCATAAGAGGCCTAATGAATTTGCTGAAGATTGCTGATTTGATGGCCTATCAAGTGGCAAAAAATTCCCTTTATTTGGTCGAGTGTATGAACCTTAATTTGCTGCATATCAGTCCCAAAATTTGGCTGAGTATGGTTGTGATAATCAACCCAAAATCTGTTGTCATATCAGTCCTAATTCAGCCCCTCTTTTTATCTGTTAGCCTCAAAATGTGGGTTTTGGCCCCCTTTTTAAGCTGTCAAAAAAGACAATTCAACCCTTATGTGGAAGCCAATATTTTCTCAAATTCATGGGCCCACTTAGCATCCAAATCAGCCCTTTAACTCCAATTTTATGCCACATCACTTAAGTTGATTCTTTGAATTGGAATTATGACTAATAAATTCCCCACATATTAATTCTTGCAATTTTTCTTGACTTTTCATCCACATTTTGGAAAAAGTGGGTTTTCATGGAGAATTAATTATTTTTAGACCCCCAAAGTGGGTACTAGGAGAATGCTGGCATTGTGAGGATAAATTTCGAGCTCTCATATGCCACCAACATTTTCAAATGCCACTTATTTACAATATTACATAGAAATTTAATTAAAGAATTTTTGATTCTTTAAAAAAATCCTAGAAAGATTTAGTCAAATTCAGTAAGACTCTAGATATGACCTAACATGGTAATATACATTGACCCTAGACATTAGAACACGCCCAAGGCCGAATTATTAAGCCACACTCTAGCTTTGGAGGTATATTGGATGGAAAAACTTGACTAGTTATTTATCGCCAAAGAGGGAAAATAATTAGTCTAGTGAAGAAAACACCCTAGAGTGGACTCACTTACTAACTAGGTCCCAATTGGCCTAACTCTATTAAGTTCATCATGCTAGTGTTCATTTATACAATTCCTCCGCAAGGGTGTAGAATTTTCGAGAAGAAAGTATAGAGAGATGAGAGAGACAAAAGAAGCATAGGTGCCCAGCTGAACTCCCGAACATTTGAAAATTTGTAAGTGCCTCGTCCATTGGCAATGAGGTATTCATTCCTTGCCATGAGCATATGAGTAGATAACAACGAGGAAACACATGTTCTTATTCACTTGTGTAGAGATGTGACCACAATCACCCCCTCTCTCTTATATCTTCATTTGTACTCTCTCTCTCTCTCTCTTACTGTCTCTTCCTCTGTCTTGTAGTCACTATGGTTTCTCAATCTTCTTGGATCATCTTGAAGTCTAGGGTTAGCGTTTCATTTCTTAGAGATTTGAAGATTAGGGTTTTGAGATGAAATCTTAGGTTGTATTTCATGAATAAGAAAAATAAAAGATGCCTTGCTTTGGAGGACTAGCTTGAGTTTTTCATGCTTTTTGGATCTCCTTAGTTGACGTAGGGTTCTTCATTGTTTTCCCTAGGCAGGGTTTGGAAAGCTAGTGGATTGTACTAGCTGTGTGATAAGGCTATGGTATGTATATGTTCGTCTTTTGCATATTAATGAAGTTTTCAACGGTTCAATACTTGTGTAAGTTGCTAATTTGATTTTAAGCCATCCATGTTCTTCATGGTTTGTAAGTTCAAGCTAAATGTCTTGCTGATTTGACGCAAGGGAAAATATGTGAAGTGATTTAACATTGTATTTGGAGAAGATAAGGGATGTTTATTGCTGTAAATAAGAGTTTTCACACCTGGCTTATTCATGATAAGGTTGCCCCAAGAGGGCCGAACTTATTGGGACATTTTGGTATCTCTTCTCTTGGATTGCCTAGAAGTTTGAGGTTGATAAGAATTGAAATATTGTTTGTTATCACCTTTGTTTTGTACTTCATAACACTCCTAGGGCTAAATTCACAGGGTTCAAACTTAAGAACCAGGAAACTTATAGTTAAGAGGTGAAATTTCTGAATTCCACATTCTTAGAAATTTCCATAGTTACATCTCTTTTCTTGGGTTATATTTATGTGTCCATATCTTCGGTTAACTAATAATCACTAATCACCTAAGCTGTTTTGATAGATGAATATCTTGTATTTAGAATGTTCCCCCCATGTTGCTACTGTCAGGCCAAGTTTGGTAACTCCACAAATTGTGATTTCTATTAAGAATAACTTCAATATATACAAATAGAGGAGAGACTCTTGGGATTCACATTCCAAGATCTCTTCATATTCTCATTTTGTATGTACATTTTTACAAAATATTTTCCCAATTCCGAAGGATTAGGTGTCAACATTCCCCCCCTTAATTTGAAGGGATGTTTGTAATTCCAAGCATCATTTTGAATCTTTCAAACTTTTTTCTTCCAAGCTCTTTGGTGAAGATGTTTGCAATTTGCTCATTTGTGGAACGATGGCGTAGGTGAATAGTCCTGGCCTCAACATGATGTTGAATCAAGTGATACTTTGTATTAATATGCTTGGTTCGATCATGAAAATTTGGATTCTTGGCCAATTTTATTGCAGAAGTGTTGTCGATAAAAAAAGGAGTAGAATGCACTTGTTTCTCTTGCAAATCTTCAAGCATTTTCATGAGCCAAACAATCTCCTTGGTTGCTTCTGCAACTGCCACATATTTTGCCTTTGTTGTGGAATTTGATGGAACTAATTGTTGGCGTCACCTCTAGGAGACAACTCCTGATCCAAGACTCGTAACATAACCTGAAGTAGATATTCTGTTTTCTTTATCTCCATCAAAATTTGAATCAGGGTATCCAATCAAGTTGAAGTCATCTACCATTTGAGTCCAAAGTTTTGAGTTTCTTTCAAGTACCTTAGAACACTCTTTGCAGTAGACCAATGACCCTCACAAAGTATTTGCATAAACCTGGAGAGGATTCCAACAACAAATGAAATGTCTGGTTGGGTAGTAGTGAGGTAGTTAATATTTCCTACGAGTTGTTTGTACTTAGTTGTAACCTCAAATTCATTTCCTTCTTTGGATGTGAGCTTTAAATTTTGTTCCATTGGAGTGGACAAAGGATTCCATTCAGTGATATCAAATTTGTTTAACAAATCTTCGATGTACTTCTTTTGAGAGAGGAATATAAACTTTTGATGTTGGGTTACTTCAATACCCAGATAGTAGTGAACATATTCCAACTCTGTCATCTCTAAACCTTTCCTCAATTCTTTCTTTATGGATGTAATATAATTTTCATTGCTCCCTATCATCAGTAAATCATCTACGTACACAAGATATACAACAATTTGCCAATGTTCTTGATAAATAAAGCTGCATCATCAAGATCATGGTGTTTGAAATTTAGTTTCAGATGATGCTTAGTCAATTTCTTATACCAGGCTCACAGTGCTTGGTTGAGGCCATACAAGGATTTGATAAGCTTACACACTTTGTGCTCTTGTCCCTTCACAACAAAACCTTCTAAAAAATATTTTCTTTCATATCGCCATTCAAGAAAGCAATTTTTACATCTATTTGATGGACTTTCCATCCATTCTGAGCTGCTAAGACAAAGAGAGTTCAGACGGTAGCCCATTTTGCTGTGGGGGCAAAAGTCTCCTCATAATTTACCCCTTTTTTATGTGCAAATCCTTTTGCCATGAGCCTTGCTTTGTACTTGTCAAGTGAACCATCTGATTTATATTTGTTCTTGAAGACCCACTTGTAGCCAATCGGTTTGGTTCGAAATGGAGGGTCCACCAGCTTCCAGGTTCCATTATTTATTAGAGCATCATACTCTTTCCGCATTGCTTCATTCCATTCGTCATGAGAAGCAACTTCCTCTAAGGAAGTTGGTTCAAAATCTATAGACAAATTTAATTCACAATCATAAGAAACATTCATATCAACAACTGAATCAGAATCATCTACATCACCTTCATTTTGTCTAGTAGAACTTCTCATTCCTATCTTTCCAACCTCATCAGGATGAACACTTTCAAGTGTCTGAGTGAGTTATTTTGATGGACCTTTCTAAGATGGTCAGGCTGTTCAGTTGATTGAGATGGGGCTGAATCAAGATTTAGTCTCCCTATTCTCTCAATCACATCACTCAAAGTGTCTTCTTGATCAGTGGCTAGAGCTTCATGAGGGGGAGAGAGTGCTTCAGAAGGAGATTCCTCAGATTGATCTAGGATAGGGATCCCCCTTCAAGATGTGGAATCTCGTTATGAAATTCATAAAAAGATTATGCATACGTGAGTCTGTCCAAGCGATCAAGGTGCCGCTCAACAACATTGTCAGTCTTGGAAGTTTCAAGAAAAATTGCATCTCTAGACAGTATAAACTTCGTATTTACTTCATCATAGAGATGATATGCTTTGGAGGTATTTGATTATTCCAAGAAGATACACTTTTGACTCCTTGCACCAAGTTTGTTTCTCTGTTCCTTAGGAATCAAGGCATAGCATGTGGAACCAAAAACCTTGAGATGCCTCATTGAAGGAATATGGCCATACCACATTTCACAAGGATTCTTGTTTTTGAGAGCATGAGACAGACATCTGTTTTTAATATACAATGCACATAGAACTACATCAACTTTACATTTTTGAAAAACATCATTGAACGAACCATATTTAAGATTGAAGTGTTCATTCTCTCAGTGACACCATTCTATTGAAGATTATAAGGCACAATTGTTTGATGTTGAATCCCATGTTGGCGAAGATAGTTTTCAAATTCATTTGAAGTATATTATTTTCCATTATCAGTACGAATAGAGCCAATATGAGATTGTGTATTGTTTTCAATCCATGCATGAAAGTTTTTGAAAGTTTAAAAAGCTTCAGATTTATTCTTCAGCAGATATACCCAACACATTCTGGTGTTTATTTCCATTTGTAGAAGGAAAATGCATAGGGCCACAAAGGTCAGGATGAATCAGTTCAAGCTTTCTACGTGCTCTAGAAAGAGAATCATGAAATGGTTGTTTGCTATGTTTTCCTAAGATACAAGCATCACATTGCTTCAATTTCCTAGGAATGGTTGGCAAACCAGTAACAATTTCTTTTCAATAAACGAAGACTGTCATAGTTCAAATGTCCAAATATAGCATGCCATAAGAGATTGAATGGTAATTTACCTTCATCACACTGAGAATTGTATGCATGGTTTTGTGCACGAGCAGAGGTTCCTTGCAACTTCAAAAGTCGTTCTTCTTCTATTCCCGTCATGACAAATGAGTTGTCTGATGCTTTTCTCACCTCAACTTTTCCATCAAACATGTGAATGGAGTGTCCTTGCTAGTGGATGTTAACCAAGGACAACAAGTTTGCAATTTTGGAAGGTAGACAACATCATGCAAAAGAAAGTAAGGGAGTCCAGGTCAATGTTGCTTGGGAGCCGCAGCGAAAACGGGAGCGGGAGCGACCATTTTCAGAAGCTCCCGTTTTGGGAGCGAATCCGGGAGCGATTTTTTAAATAAATAAATATATATATATATATTTATATTTTTTAATTTTTGATACATATATGTCAACAAAAACATGTAGAATGATGAATTAGACATAAAAAACATAAAAAAACATAGATTGATCATTGAACCATATGAAATCAATCATCTAGAAATTATAATCGTCATCAAGTTCATCAACCATGTCCACAAGTTAGTAAAATACATATTACAACTGCAACATATTGAGTCTCGTGAATCATGATTCATCAAATTCAATCTTAAAGTTTCAACTTCAAGCTTTCAAAATTGAAAATTCAATAACATTTATCATCATTGATCACCAAAGTTGTACTTGTAAGCTAAGTTTAACCATTACAAGAAGTAATATCTTAGATATTTCTAAGTCCTAACTTCTAACTGTTAACATGATATGAAATGTTATAAATTTATAAAATGAAACATGAATAATGAAATGAAATGAAACAACTTTAGTCTTTCACGAAGCATCATATTCATAATTCACAATCATTACCAATGAGTTATAATTGCCAAGGCCCAACTTCAAACTTCAAATTTTCATTGTCACAGTGATATATTGTTTACAAAAAATATCATTATGATATGAAAGAGTCAAGAGTCAAGAGTCAAGGACTCAAAACTCAACAGTTATGAAAACTAAAGTCTAATAGAAACTAAAAAAGACAAGTAAACTGTAAATCTACATGTGGCCGTTGCCACGAGAGTCTCCAGGAGTATAAGCAGGTCGTGGTGGTCTTCTAGGAGTCTCCCGCACAGACCAACGACCAGAACTAGAACCTCCACGTGAGGGTGTAGATGGAGGTGGCGACAACAAAGGAACAAGACTCGAACCTCGAGCACTGCTACTGGATGGTGGAGGTGGAGGTGGCATGGCTGCTGCAGCTGCTTCATCTTCATCCCTTACAAGTTCCTCGTCCAGTTCTTCAAGATGTACAATGCCATCCTCCAAATTGTCATCCTCTGGGTGATTGTCCCAAATTTTATATGTGGGACCCTCATAAGCCCGATCACAGTAGTGACTCAACAACCTCAAGTTGTAGTGCACATAAACCAAGCTTTCTGCTCGGTTTTCATTGAGTCTGTTTCTTTTCACATTATGTATGTAGCTGTAGGTGCTCCAACACCTCTCTGCAGAAGAAGCATTTACAACCTGTGAAAGAACCTTTTTTGCCAATTTTGGCAGAAGTCCCTGGTCGCCATATGTTTCCCACCATGTGAGAGTATCAAATCTATCTCTGTTGTCCATTGCATGGAAGTTACCATACATTCCTCCTTGTTAGGTACCAACTTTTCTAATGCTTCCAAATATCCTCTAGTTACCTCTGCATCTAAATGGGGTTTGGTCCTAATCCCACCCCCTGGTGCAGGTTGGCCCAACCAAGATGTAGTGTAGTATTTTGGCGTAAGGATATACGCCAAGCAATGTAGTGGAAGATTAAGTCTATTCCACCGTTCACACACACAATTGTGAATCAGATTGTACAAGTTGGGATCTCTGTTATGAACAATATCTTTTATTCCCCCCAACATGGTATCCATCTGCTCATACACCTCGCCAATCACTGGTTTGTCTGTATCTGCAAAGCGAATCATGTGATAAATGGGCTTGGTGAAATCCAATGCTTGCCTCACACTTGTCCAAAACTGACCATCAAGAGCAGCCTCCTCCACCAGTTCAAAACCTCGCCTGTCAGCTGCATTTCTAGCCCTTTCCTTTAATACCTGCCAATGTGGACTTGATACCATGCTAGCCAATGACTCTCTTACCTTCAAAAGGCGCCTGAAGGTGAGGTAATAGCTACCAAATCTGGTCTTTGCAATCTTCAACAACTCCAATCTCGAGTGACTGCGGAAAAGGCCATGGGTATTGCTATGATTTGTAATAAATTTTATCATTTGTTTGCCTTTCTTGTACAAATCACCAATCCATTGGTATTGTGCATTTTTGTTTTTGACAACATCATGCATCAGAAGGTTCAATGTGTGAACCAAACATGCAGACCAAAATATGTTGGGGTATTTATCCTCAATAATTGCTCCCGCTGCCTTACAATTAGGAGCATTATCAGGGATGACTTGGATGACATTGTATGGCCCAATATGTATGGTCAATTGTTTCAAGTAATGCTTCTGCAATGTTGATGCCGGTCCTGAACTTGTCTGAGTAATCATGTGCAGTTAGAAAGTTGGGACCACTAACAGACACAACAAGAACACTTATCAATGGCTTTCCTTTTACATTTATCCATCCATCAGATACAATGGACATCCCATGGTCAGTCCAAGAACTTGTCATTCTATTCAAAGAATGTGATATTTTTGCTTTTTCATGATCAAGGCCAACGGTTCTTGCCTTGTCATACCCAGGGCTCTTGTATCCTTTAGGGGCATCATTTATGGCAGAAACCATTTCGTACCAATAAGGTGAGCGAAGAACATTGAATGGTATCCCACATGCATAGAGAAACCTGTAAACCTTTGAATCCACATCATTCCTACACCCCTCATCAAGGAAATCTGTTATGGTTCTACGCCTTAAAGCTGATGACCTTGTGCCTCCATATCCACTGCCTTGGGAGGATGCTGAAGGAGTTCTTTGTGATTGTGAGCTTGGTTCAAAGAAACCCCTTGATTTTTTTGATTTGTATCGGGCTTCCTCCTCTTCCCTTATGTATTTGGCTCTATCCATTGCTGACACCGCTGGACAAGTTTTGATTCCTATTTGTTTGTCTCCATCCCATGGCCTTTTCCCGCAGAGGTGTCTTCTAGCACGGGTGTATGAACCTGTGTAATCATTGTTGCAATGGGGGCAATGAAATTTAGTGGTTCCACCCCCTCTCCCTGTTTCAGCCCTGTTAACATATTTCCACAATGGGGTTTGGTCTTGTTTAGTTTTTTGAGGGTCATGTTCACCCTCCTCCAGCTCTTCCTCACCGGGGTTTTCATCAATTCGACTTTCTCCAGCGTCTTCATCCCCCTCTTCAGTTTGGCCCCTCCGTTTCCTACTCTCCAACACCATAATAACCATAAAAGGGACCAAGAAGAGGAAAATGCCAAGAAATATAGCCAGGTCCATGGTGTTTGATGTTTGTAGGGTTTTGAATCTGCAAATTAATTTAATTTATTGGGATTAATTAATTTAATTTATTAATTTAATTTAAATTCATGATTTTAAAACTAAATTAACTAAATTAAATTAACTAAATTACTACCTAACTAAATTAAACTAACTAAACTAACTAAATTACTAAGTTACTTACCTCTTTGCAAGCTTGCTCCTCGCTCCTCGGCGCTTGCTCCTCGCTTCTCCTTGCTCCTTTGCTCTTGCTCTCCAAGAAACTCAACTCAATGAAGTGATAATGAATTTTTTTAGGCCCATTGGGCTTTTAAAACTATATATATATATATATATTTTTTTTTTTTTTTTTTTTGTTCGGGTCCGCGGAATTGTTTTCCGCCGGATCGCTCACGGCGCCGCCCGGAGCGATTTTTTAATGCTCGAGAGCGATCGCTCCCTACAACGATCCCGAAAATGGCAGGGAGCGCAAATTTTTTTATCGGGAGCGTGCTCCCGACCCACTCCCGCCTGGAGTGCGCTTCGGGAGCGGGTTCGGGGGGGGGGCGCTCCCCCGCAACTCTGGTCCAAGTAGTTTGAGCTTTGATGTTGCCAAGTCCGGATGGATTGAGTTTTGATTTGTCTGCAAAGTAGACTGCTCCATCTACATTGTCACTAAATTCTTCAAAGAAATCCTTTTGAAAGGTCATGTGGCAGGTTGCTCTTGTATCAAGCAACCATGCATCTTTCCACGAAGCAAGTGAAGCATTAAACAAGTCTTTAGTTCAGTTACTCCAATATTGCAATGTGCCACAATATAATGAGTGGATTTAGGTGCTTTACCTTTCCCTGGATCTGGTGATTTACCTTTCTCTTCATTTCTTTCTTGTTTGATTATGTCCCAAGAGAGCTTGCATGTGGAAGCATCATGCTCATTTCTGTTGCAGTGTATACAATAAAGATCAGGTCTTCCTCCTTGGTAAGTTTGCCCCACCTGCCTCTGTTATTCTTCTTTCCACGACCTCTTTTGCCACCTCTTCCTCTAGAAGAATCTTGTGCCCGATTCTTTTCTTTTTGTGCAAGATACACAACTTCTTCAGAAGACTGAACAACTTACTTCCTCTTCCCAAAAGCTTTCTCTCTTTCTGCAAACTTCTCCACAAGAGAGTCAAAAGTAATCTCTTTAAGTTTGCCACTAGCTTGTAATGATTCAAGATAATGAGAATATGTGGGATATAGTGCCTTGACGAAAGCTGTGAGAGGAACATCCATTTTAACACTGGTGGCTTCTACATCATGCATAATAGCTCTGATTTCAGAGGCTAGGGCAAGTGAATCATCATCTTTCAATTCAAGATTGAAGAGTTTGATCATTAGTTGAACTACCTCAAGCTCTGTGTGTGAGTCAAATACTTCTTTCAGCTTCTTTAAAGCACTAAAGACATTGGTAAATGGTGCAATGCGACGACTCACCTCTTTGTTTACTGATGCAGCAATCAAAGCATAGGCCTTGCTCTTCTTGTTCTCCCACATGGTGAGCTCGTTGTTTGAAGTGGGCTTTTCCGGTGGATTTCCATTTTCTCCTTCACAAACACCTTTCCATAATTCATTGAAAATGAGAGTATGCTTTATCTTTCTGGACCATTCATGCTAGTTCTCTTTGCCAGCGAGAACTACTCCAACTACTGAGATAAGAGAATGCATTTAAAAAAAAAGAACTATCTGCTGACAATTCTAGTGAAAAAAAGCTTTCAATTTCCAAAGAAATAAAAATATTGACAAAAACCAAAGCCTTACTCTTTGCCTTTTTTGTTATTATTTCAGTAGCATACTAGATACCTTTCTATGCATTAAAATGTGTTGAAGCTTTCCACTAACACATATATAAGGCAATCACAATATATATGAGGGTGACACCACAGACACAAGAAAAGCACAAATATATGATATATGTCGCATAATTGGACTGTGAAAGAATCCACTAAAAAAATAGCTTGAACATAATATATAACAAGCCTCAACCAACGCATATGACTCACTGCTCCGCATATGAATGAAACTGACAAGGCGCATATATATATAAATGTTTCAATACATGAATTAAACAACTCTCAAATGAACACCAATGCAATGCAGTCCATTATTCAATGCACATTACTGACTGTTCAAAACACGCAGTTCACCATTCAATGCGCATACCGGAATGGCTTTCAATGCACCATTCCCACGCTGCATTCCCAGGGGCCAGCATTCAACACTCCATTCCCATGCTGTATATGAACCAACACATGTACTTCAACGGAGTTCAACCAACGCACAGAGAATAATATACGCACTGAGACATTCAATGCGTCTTCATCGCACATACCAGAATGCAGACTCCTCTTTGTGGTGGTGATCTGAAATTATGAGGGTCACTTTGCCTTTTCGCTTCTGACAACATTTGCTGCTATGCAATTTACAACACTCACTCTGATGCAGTTTTAGTGTTACAATCAGCGAAATAATGGAAACAGTGAAACAAAGGGAGCACTGGGACCTGTCATAGTCAGGTCATGATTTATTTACATTTCCAGAATGCAGAGATGATTTATGATATGAACAAATGGAGAGCGCTATTTTTAGAAGAGTGGGTGAGATCAGTGATACATAAAATGTTCTTTTCAGTAATGGACAGATGCCAAAGCAGCGGATGGCAGGGAGTGGATGGGTGAGATCAGTGACACAGAAAATGTTCTTTTCAGTAATGGACAGATGCCAAAGTAGCGTATGGCACCATAAGGAGTTACAAGGGCAGTGGGATGCTAAATTTTGAGACCTGTGCTCTGACACCATGTCAGGCCAGGTTTAGTAACTCCACGAATTGTGATTTCTATTAAGAATAACTTTAATATATAATAGAGGAGAGACTCTTGGGATTCATATTCCAAGATCTCTTCATATTCTCATTTTGTATGTACATATTTACAAAATATTTTTCCAATCTGGAAGGATTAGGTGTCAACAGCTACTAATGTTTTATGCAGTTCTCAGGGGCTATGCTTATGTAACCCAACACTTATAAGAGGTGATGTCCTCATTTGTACTAACCAAGCAACAAGTATTGAGCTTATAGTTCATATCTGAAGAGTACTTATAAGTTATGCCATGGTTATATCTCTTGTTCATGGGTTACCTTTACGTGATTATGTCTTGGGTTTATTAATAATCACCTATGTTATTCAGACAGAAGCGTATTTTGGATCTTGACTGTTTTCCCCTATGTTAATTACTATTAAATTTTAATGTTTTATGCAGTTCTCCTGTTGGTTCCAACAAGAGAGTTGGCACTACAAACATCACAAGTGTGCAAGGAGCTTGCCAAGCATCTTAAAATTCAGATAATGGTTACTACAGGTGGAACTAGTTTAAAGGATGATATCATGCGTCTGTACCAACCTGTACATATACTAGTTGCAACACCAGGAAGGGTTTTGGACCTCACGAAAAAGGGTGTCTGTAACTTGAAGGATTGTACAATGCTTGTCATGGATGAGGTAATCAGTCTTTTCTTGAATTAAGAGCTTTGTTAGGGAAGATGTAATTACTGTCTGGTTCCTTAGTTGTACAGTTTAAATTTAGTTGATCTACCCAATGGCAGCCTTGATTATTACTGTATACAGAGGACTGGTTGGCGCAAATATTTTTCATCTGCATGTTTGGAGTTGCAACCCCTGTTTGAAGAATATTCTTGTAAAATTAAGAAATTCATAACATTTAAACAATTGCCCGAGTCATTATTTTTGGAGTTTGTTGTCTTTTGACAGTTTTTCTTGTTCTCTTTGGATTTATAGATTGTGGGTCCTACAAATATTGTTGTGGCTATTGGAAATTTCATACAATGCTGTATTCAGAATCTAGAATACAGGCTCCATTGGATATTTTAATAGTTGGTTTATTGAAATAATCATCTCCCTTAAAACTGGCTTTCGAATTTAATATATTTTAAAAAATTTAAGATAATATCGTTTTAGTTTAATACTGATCCAGGAATGCATATTGCTTAGATATAAATAATAATTTCCTATCCATTAAGACAAATATTTTACTCCACTGTTCTTGGGTTTAAAGTTGTATTAATATTTTAAAACATATGTTTGTCTTTAGAATGAAATATGCTTGGTGATTTCTTGTTCTTTTGTTAATGAAGCTGCTGATTGCTGCTTTTCATTTTCAGGCAGATAAACTTTTATCTCCAGAGTTTCAGCCACTGGTTCAGGAGCTTATTGCATTCCTTCCGGACAACCGCCAAATTTTATTGTACTCAGCTACATTTCCAGTGACTGTCAAATCATTTAAAGATAAGTATCTACGGAAGCCTTATGTGATCAATCTCATGGATGAATTGACGCTTAAAGGTATCACACAATTTTACGCCTTTGTGGAGGAGCGGCAAAAGGTTCATTGTCTGAATACTCTATTCTCTAAGGTTTGTTCTAGCTTCATCAGCGTGCTTCTCCTAGTTTTGTGCTAACTTCTATATTTGAAATATTCCTTTCCAATAAATTATGTCCAAATATATTTCTTACTTGGAAGGAAATATATGAAACTGTTAGTGCAAGATTCAGCTCTTCAATTCAAAACTATAGTAGGTCTTGTACTTCCGAGGAAAAAGCTATACTATGTTGATATTAGAAGGCTATATGCCTAAGAGTTAAGTGTTCTGTGCCTATTGATCATCATGAATGTTATCACGTTTAGTCAAAAGGTTTCTAGAGGTTGTTATGCTAATGGAATTTATTGCAAATTTTCATTGGGAAAATTTCCTAGTTAATTGATCTTAAGATGCATCGATGTAACTATGGTCTTATTGCAGTTCGATGATGAGATAAACAATGGAAAGACTGTTATCTATTGAATATATATTTCCGAAAACTCTTTATCTAAGAATTCAGTGTTCTGTGCCTATTGATCATAGTGAATATTGTCACGTTTAGTCAAAATTTTGTTAGAGTTGTTACGCGAATGGATTTTTCTGAAATTTTCATTGGGAAATTTTCCTAGGTCAATTGATTTTAGGAAGCATCAATGTAACTATTGTTTTGTCACAGTATGTTGATGAGATAAACAATGAAAAGACTGTTATCTATTGAGTACATATTCAATTTTCCTAAGCTTGCAATCGAAGCTGAACTGCATTCATGATATGGTTTTTACAGCTTCAAATAAACCAATCGATAATTTTTTGTAATTCTGTCAATCGGGTGGAACTTTTGGCAAAAAAGATCACAGAGCTTGGTTATTCATGCTTTTACATTCATGCAAAGATGCTGCAATCACATAGGAATAGAGTCTTTCATGACTTCCGCAATGGTGCATGTAGAAATCTTGTGTGCTCAGGTATGCAAATCTCTTATAGTTGTCAGCTCTCCTGCTGTTTGCTTTTTTATGCAATATTGTACATTTGACTACTTGCACACCTGATATGTTTGGGATTTTTTAATATATATGGCAGATCTTTTTACACGGGGTATTGATATCCAAGCTGTTAATGTCGTTATCAACTTTGACTTTCCCAAGAATTCAGAAACATACTTACACAGGGTATGTCATTGACAATTCTCTATTTAAACTAGTCATAGTACTTTTCTTCTGCCAGGCTTTCAAGGAACACAATATGTTTGGAAAATGAAAATAGTAATGGATCTTTCACTATCACATATAGTTTTAATAGGCAATCACTTTGCTTATGAAATTAAGAGATGCATGCTATCAACATTGTCTTAGGTGGGCCGCTCTGGAAGATTTGGCCATCTTGGGCTTGCCGTAAATCTGATCACATATGAGGATCGCTTTAATTTGTGAGTGTAAAATTATTTTTCAAGTTTGTCATTGTTCATATTGTTGTATTTATACTTTTAGGTAGTGCACTGTTTTATTAGTCCATTGTATTTGCAGGTATAAGATTGAACAAGAACTTGGTACTGAGATACAGCAAATACCACCACAAATAGATCAGACTGTTTATTGTAGATGATGCTTGAAAAGAGGCATGTTTGCCAGTGTGCTAAATATTGGATAATAAATGAGGGGTTAGCTGGTCTTGCATTAAGAATGTTCCTTTCCAATCATCTGATATTCTCACAGTAAGTAGTGCACACTCGATCATTCTGTGGGGCAAAACGTACTACTACCACTCCAATGTCAAAATGTGCATCAGCGATCCTGTCTTTAACAAAGTTTTGCAAGAAAGTGGCATAGTACCTGGCAAAATCTATGCATAAAATGTTATACAACGGAGAAGCAGATTTAAAATTGTTTCTTCCCAATTGTTGAGTTCCATTTTCAATGGTGCTCTTTTTGCGGATATTAGCGAAGAATCCTTTTTATCTCAAAAGAGATAGTTAGGACCTGCATCAATATAAAGCCTACTTGACTAAAGCACCATGATAGTGTGGCCATTATATTATTTGCTTTAGCAAAGAAACTTTGAGCCTGTGAGTAAATCCGTATACTATACTTAGAAAGGGCTGGATGACTTGTTAGACAAGTCGTTGACGTCCCACTCTCTATTGATGACTTTCTATTTCAGACTTCATGCATCAAGTATTTTCTTTGTCCATTAGCTGCTTTGTGGATTGCTAATTTTCTTCTTGTAGGCAAAGAAGAGGCGAAAGACTTTTCCCCATGTTCTTGTCTTGTTGATTAGGGAATAAATTGTCATTGGATTTGTAGGATTTTTTCAAAATCAGTGTCGTAAGTTATCGATAACCTACTTTTGTATATTTAAATATTTTCTTTGGCGTATGGTTATTCTGTTTGGGAAGATTTCCACTTTTGATGTCTTTCTGCACCCACTATATTTGAGTTTCAGCTAAAAGATTGATGGTTATTAGTCAACCCTCAACATTATCAACAGTTGGCCAGCAAAGTGAAGTTAACCCTCCATCCCGTGAAAAACCATAGTTAATAAAGACGTCATGCAAGGTCTTCAAAGAAGGAAATGAACCAGATCCTAAAAGTAAATTCGTAACATAAAATTAGTCTAACACCTCATTTCACAGCAATGATACAAGTTTGAGCTACAGGCTACCTAAATTATAGGTGGTTAGTTAGAGGAGGGCGAGGGTGGAGGCAGGGGCAGGGGCAGGGGCAAGGAGCAATTTGTGGTTTGAAGGGAGATTTCTCTGTATCATGCACCAATTCTCATCATTATGTAGGATCTCATCACCATTCTTTGATTTTATTCATTTTTGGTTAATTTCAACAAATATTTTATCCTCCTTTCACAACAATGATATAAATTTGAGCTGCAAGTTACCTAAATTATAGGTGGTTAGTTTGAAGGGAAATTTGTGATTCGAAGGATGATTTTTTAAAATTAATCACCATTTCTCGGCATTCAGTTTTGGTTTGTTTCAAGACATCTTATTTAATATTAACTTCTTTCACCATCTCTCATTGCACTGTATATTTTCATTCTCTCTCTTTTCCTTTTTATATATATAATCCCCAGAGATATTTTTATATTTCATACGAGGAATAGAATGGTTGCAGTGCCAGAGAGATTGCTTAGACAACAAGGCTCTCTCATTGCACTGTATATATTCATTCTCTCTCTTTTTCTCTTATATATATATATTCACCAGAGAAGTATTTTTATATTTCTACGAGGAATAGACACGTTTCAGTGCTAGAGAGACTGCTTAGACAACAAGGCTCAAAGCCATTATAAGAATATTGATTATGAGCTTAACATGTCACATGCAAGAATTGAACTCAAGTGGGGAGGGTGATATTCCTCCCCGCTATCAAGCTAAACTGCACACACACATACAGACACATATATATAGAAGGAAATGCATATTTCGGGAAAATTTGTTTGGCATTTCTCATCTTGACAAGGATGGTACCTCAAGTAAAATTGATTTAGCAAATAATTGAGGCTTACATATTTTGGGGAAATTTATTGGGTATTTCTCATTATTTCAATGATAGTACCTCAAATAAATCGATTTAGTAAAAAGTAGAGCCTTTGGTAATGTAAGTTCAAGGTCATTACGACAATACTACTCATTAAGAGCTCAACACGTAACTTACGAGAATTGGATTTAACGGGGAGGATAGGAACATTCCATCTGGCCTAAAGTCCCAATTGACATTGTTCTCTCTCTAAATATCCAAATTCTTCAATGAAATTGCTGTAGGTTTTTCAAACAATATGTATATCCATAACATATTTATGTAATATCTAAACTTAAATATTCCTGTGTTTTTTTATCCAAATACCATAAATGCCATGGTATTAAAATGTTATGTAATATCTAAAATATTCTTCTGTTTTTTTAATCCAAATACCATAAATGCCATGGTATTAAAATGTTATGTAATATCTAAACTTAAATACTCGTGTTTTTAAATCCAAATACCATAAATGCCATGGTATTAAAAATACAAAAGATAATAGTGTCTAAAATATGGTGGCATGTCAACCATGGGTTGTATGCTCCAAAATCAATGGAGCTAGATATAACTATCATATCAAAGAAAAACATCAATTATCAACCAAGGGTTGTATGCTGCAAAATCAATGGTGCTAGCTATAACTATCATATCAAAGCAAAACATTAATTGTCTTTATCTTTACTGTTACCACATGTAATGTATATCGACCAGTTTGAGCCTAGGCTTGGGAATAATGAGTTACATCAATTGTCTTTATCTTTATCTGTTATCACGTGTAATGTATATGGTAGAGGATCCAGTGAAGCCTCATTGACCTGGATAATGGAGTTTTGCTTTACTAAAATAATGCTGTTACGTTGATAATGGTCGTAGTAGTTCACTTCCTCTTCTATGTGTACATATAAAAGGACTTCATATTGAAAATGTTATTCATGATATTATAATCTACAATTAATTTTTAATTCTATAATCTACAAGCAATAATTTTTTTATATTTACAGTTTTTTCAAAAATCCATAAACAATATGTTTTATTGGAGTTCATAGTGGACACAGTCTGACAATCTAATCAGGCTTTTGGTGAATAAATTAAAACCATTGGTGGGAAATACTATTGTTTATATTAGTGATTTTACCCTCTTTTTGGATAAAATAAGAATCACAAAGGTGATTAATTCATATGAAATATAATTACCTTATAAAATGTGCTTTTAGTGAATAAATTAAAACTAGTGGTGGGAAATACTATTGTTCATATTAGAATTTTTTTTAGTTGTTTTTTGGTTGTTGATAAAATAAGAATCACAAAGGTAATTACTTCATATAAAATGCGATTACCTTATAAAATGTATAAAATAATGTGCTTACCTGATAGTGAATGAATATGGTATCGTTGAGTTTTGATGTAAGAATCACAAAGGTAATTACTTCATATAAAATGCGATTACCTTATAAAATGTGCTTACCTGAGTATGGTATCTGGTTTGCTTGTTCTCCATGATTCCAATCAAAGAAGCTATTGAAGTAACTAGTAACTACAACATTGATGGGTGGGAAACAACAAATTTAATGAGTTTATGTGATCTACATTCTTTAGATTTTAGAGTAATTTATATAGACCAATTTGTTGATTGATGATGGGTTCTTTTTCGCCCATGATGGTGAATATATTTCTAGGGAGTTTTGAACAAAAATCCCTCAATTCCTTTCGTTTGAAACCTATTTAGTGGGATAGATATGTGGATGACATTTTTGCAAACTAGCTGCACTATAAGGAAGAAGTTGACAAGAATAAAAAGTATCTAAATAGCTTTTGTACAAGTAAGTTTACCGTGGAATGTGGATTTAACAACTTTGTTTCTAGATGAACTTTTAATTAAGAACTCTAGATCTGTTGGCCATCAGGTTCAATGAAAGAAAACAAGCTTGAGACACCACTTAGTGCGTTGAACAAAGGGGGACCGCTTGGGTCCACCTTAGAGTTGTAGGGCCTTGCAAATGAAAGGTCAATTTCATATATAAGGAGAATGTGTCAAATGTATTAAGGCATCAACATAGAAGCATTTGATCATTTATGTAAGTGTAAAAGAGCTCTGCGATACTACTAAGTTATGGGATTGACATAGTAGGGAAAATAACACTCACTAGGTGAAAGGAAGAAGTAAACAAGGCTTGTAGGAGGTAGGCTTGCAATTGATTCATGGTTTGATTGACAAGGCTTGTACGCATTTGTACTTTGTAGATGAGCCCTTGGGTAGTTGATTGCACTTCAATGTTAGGCATTGTTTTTTTTAACCATGGTGAATCGGTAACTCATTGGACTAATTTGGGTGAGGCCTAGATCAAACCTAGCGGTTGCCACTATAACAGTGAGAGTATATCCAACAAATCATAAGCCAAATATATTAGGTATTTATGACTTAGCAAGAGTTGAGACTCCATAAGGGTGGGAGAGCCTACTCATATAAATCAAGTTAAAGCATTTGTGTTACGTGTGGCCCATACATGTGCACTGCACATTGTATGCTACTGAACATTGTTGCCCCTTGTAATAGATTGAGTTTGTTAAATATTCAATAACCAACATAGATCCATCTTAACCAATAATCTACCAAGCGCTGAACATTGTTACTCCTTGTAATCGATTGAGTTGGTTAAATATTCAATAACCAACATAGATCCATCTTAACCACTAATCTAGCAAGAGTCGAGAGGGATCAAATCTCATTATATGCAAACATCTTTTTAGAATGCAAAACTTGAAAAAAGAATTACATGTTAAAAGATTTAATTCTTTTTAGTGCTTAATAAATCCATGATTGAGATAGATTTATAGCGGTGTTTTGTCTCTCTCAATATAGACCATGTGTAATTTTCATTGTTTAAATTATATTTTTCAATATTTTATCAATCTTAATAATTTTATATTAAAAATTGAATGAATTACACATTTTCTTCTTAACAAGTAACTAAATTATGTCACTGTTGACGGTGTTGGACCGACCAACATGTCAGGGGATCTCCTCGGTAAAAAATCCCAATTAGACCTTAGACTGTTTGGTGTAGGAGTCCCAGCAGTGGGTCGTACGATAATGCAATGACTGCGGTTTCACACAAAGGCAAGTAAGATGTCTCTGTTGGTAGCAAGGGTGTGACAACTGCAGTAAGTCAAGGAAGGTGCATGAGAGGTTCTAACACACGGAGGGTGAGGTGAGTGCGCCCCTTGGAAACTTGTAATAGTACTCGGTTTGGAAGGGAACACACGAGCAAAGATGCATCACCAGCTGGAAAGCAAGATAGCGAGCAACCCAAAGTGATGTTTAAACTGACAACACGTCTGCAACAAGATTTATACAATTGCATAAAAAATAGTTCATACACAATTGCGTAAGTTAAATAACATACATTATCGCAACGACTAGAATAGTCAAACTACAATAACAACATATGTATGAAAACATGCTGGCTTTGTTATATTAAGAAGTGTAAGTTCAAGTCATACAATACATCCATGTCCAACCACTAGTTCCGATAGCGGAATGTTACAGCCACAACCACCTGCTCTTTCAAAGAGATATATTAGCTTTGTGCAGTGGAGAAGCCAAGGCGCGTTGCAATACAATCCAAGCTCTCTTGAAGATAGTCTTATCGGAAGCTTGGCTGACCAAAAAGCCTATATAAAGAGTTATGAGGGAGTATTTATAGCAAATGGTGGGGTGGCCCTTGACATTCCCCTTTGTGATCGTTCATCTACCCTCATGACTCTTCATCTACTCTATGACTGTTACATCCAACTATCGACACTTGAACTTCCACTTGACAAGACATTACATTACAATGCACATGTGCCCATGTGAGATAAAATGGCTTAAGCAAGCCATGCAAGACATCACTGGCACTCAGATCGTTGTGGTGAGACCAACTCTTTGTCATGCTTGTGATGGTTGAAGGTGGTGAGCTGATGCCAAGCTTCACTGTCCATGATGGTGTCCGTGCACTCAATGGTGACCGAACTGACAACATGTTGATGCATAGTGTCTGCGCTGCTCTCCAAGCATGTGCTGGTGGTTGTGCGCATCAACTTGTTGGAGTACAAGTTCAACTCCAGTCGGACTTGCTTCTTGTCTTTGCCTTGGTGAGTGCCAAATGGGTGGGATCGCATGTATGCACACAATGACATGCACGCTGCTGCATTCCCTTGCATGCGATCAACAACACTGCTCACCTTGTCTGCTCTGTGCTAGCTGCTGGGATGGATCTATAACTTGTATAGATGCAGTTTCATCCGTGAGTGCATGTTGCGCCCCATCCTGTACCGATTCCCGCTGCAACTCATTCTCTCGCCTATGTAGCTCCTGTTCTTCCTTGAGTTGCTGCTTCAACGCATGAAACTCCTTCTCTGTTCTGTTCTTTGCCTTCGCGTGATCTTCATGTCGCGTCGTCACCTCATAGCCCGAGTCTCCAAAGTTGCTTTCATCACAAATAGGTCTGCTTGAGCTTGCAACTTTGTTCCGCCTCTGTGTTGTCAACAATCTTCCTCTTGCGTATGTTGCATTCGATACGCTGCCTCAGCTGCTGTTGATGGTGCTCCTTGTTGTGATGCTGTTGCCGTCATATCTTGAGGTCCTTGCCTACGAACAACTCGATGTTTTTGTGGATAGGCAAGTTCATAGACACTTGATTCATTGCATCTCCAAGTGTGCTCTAAACGGTGTCTTCGACTCTGTTCTTCTTGAAACCATTGTACATGTGCTGCTGAGAGGTAGATGAACATCTGCGATACCTAGAGACATGGCAACACTCGTGACAAACAATATGTTAGTTGAAAACCAAAACGAACTTGAGAATTGACTTGCAACATATCTGTGTCATTGATCATGAAGGTTGCGTAATTTCCATTGGGAGGTCGGGAGACTAACTGCCAAAACTGCAGAAGGCACAGTCAGGGTTGTCAGGAGGTTCACTGACTGCCGGAAATGCGCAATGCACAATCCATTTTGGCCTGCTAAGGACTGAAACTGCGCAATGCGCAATTTCAGTCAGCACTGACATGCAACCAACAAACTTCATTGTGCAGTTTTTGGGACCAACAAGACACTGCCTACAAGAATTGCGCAATGCAAGCCTGGAGGTCAGTGCTTGGCTAGACTTGCGCAATTTCTAGAGGGAAGGTAGAGCTTTCGCTTCTGGAAATGTGCAATGCTAGCTAGGCAAGGCACAGTTTAGGCCAAGGCAGCCCGGTCCGGCCGATGGTGACTGAAAACACAAGTATGAATGCATGATGAGATGAGTGCAAACAAGAGTGAATGATCATACATGCAAACAACAAGTGCAAGATTCAAGGAACAAGAAAGCATGCATGTGTGTGAAGCGAGTTGCCGCAACGACGACCGTGCATGCAAAAACAATTTCATGCATGCGACAACAGTGAAATGTTAACGAAAACTGAAATGGTGCTAGTACAAGCTAGTATGCATGTAAACGACAGCAAGCACTCACTGAAATCAAACAGAGAACACTCACACAATGCGACACACAAAACGCGACAGAAACACAACGCAAGTCATGAACAGTGGGCTTACCCCAAGACAACTGAGTTGAATGTGCCGACGACTCCTAGATGCAATGTGGGATGTCAGAGCTGCAAGGTAGATGTGAGGAAAGAGCTCTGCAGCATCTGGTTCATGAGTTTTGATAAAATCAAAGATGTGACGCGCATGCCACAAATCTAGGAAGAACAACACTTGGTGGGAGGCTTCTAAAGTGATCCTTGCATGCAACCTCGAGTTGCGAAAAGTAGATCCTTGAATCAAGGGATGCCTTTGCATGCTGCCTTGGGAGAAGCAACCCATGCATGCAAATCAATTTTGCTCAGCCCCGGAGGGAATCGGTCAAATCCATTGCACATGCAACAATTTGTTCACCTGGGAGGAAAAAATGCGCATTTCTGGGCAGAGTAACTGACCGCTGCCCAAAATTGCTCAATTTCTGGGCTGAGCAGTCCTGCTGGGAGGAATTGCACAATTTTCCCAGTGAACAGTGACAGGCAGATTTGCGCAATTCTGGAGCCCAATTCGTTGCCAGATAGAATTGCGCAATTTTGGAGCCCAGCGCTTTGCCAGACAGAATTGCGCAATTTCTTGAGGGAAGGCTGGTTGCCCTCCAGAATTGCCCAATTTCTTGAGGGAGTTGCTCAGCCTGCAGCTGTACCAAGTCTGGTGAAACAATGTGTGAGGGAGATGCAACAAGATTTGATGGACATGCTGTCATTTTGCAAGAAAATCACTAAAGCTTCTGTACTTGACAAGACAAGACATGCTGTTGTGAAAGGTTGGTAGGGAGGCTCCAAAACAAAGCTAAGGAAAAATTTTGGAGGGTGGTTGTAGCTGCTACAACACTTGGCGACACAATGGTAGAACTCCAGCTCTCTGAATGGACCTTGTTCGTGAAAAGAAAGTCTAACACCTCCGGAAGTATTGTTCAGTTCTCAGTTCGTCTTGGTTTCCACACTTGTTTGATTGTAAGATGTAGCATATGCCAAGCTCTTGGTCGATTGACACACATTCCAAGCCAACTCAACACAGTTGTTTCGATTGGGGTTGAGGGGTATACTGATGCACAAGCGGTATAGTCGCATAGTCTTAGTTCCATCTTTGGTGTTGCTCCGTTGCCAGCAGGCCTGGACAGTACCTCGGCGGAGTCACATAGGAACACAAGCATCTCTTCGCTGCCAGCGAGCCTGGTCAGTGCCTCGACGGAGTTACTTGCATGACCTTTTGGCGCAGGAAGCCTTTCTCTTTTTTCGCTTTATTCATTTTTCATTTTTTTGAAAGTTTTCACTTATTCATTTTTTCATTTTCATTTGCATAACTGTGCATAACACACATTCATTTTAGAGGTGGAAGAGGGATGCCGACTTATTGAGCGCAGAAGAGGTTGTTCCTTCAGAGAAATAGTTTATATATACCTCTGACGTGCTTGTTAAGGTTTTCCCCCTCACCTTACTCTACTTGAATGAGCTGACAGGGATTAACCCAAAAACAACCGACTAGAGTAGGCAATACTAGTTAGCGCCCAAACGTTGTGTTTTCAGCAAGGTTCACTTCAAACAATACATATTTTCCAATGATGTATCATGGACTGAAAGTAACAAGTTCTTCATGAGAGAGTGGACAACAAATAACCAAATGTTAATAGCTGTACAAGTCCTCTTGTACTTTACCCAACTTGTTTCAAGAGTCGCACACGGTCCATGCGAAACTAACCTATGGACAATAACAAGTAAACAAACCAAAAGCAAAGCAAGGAGTAGAAGCAAATGCGAAAGCAAAGCGAGTAAGCAAACAAACAAGCAAGCAAACACACACACAAGGAAAGAATCAAACATGCATGCAAGCAAACAACTAAAAAAGAGAAAACTACTCCTACTCCTAAGCTAACAGTGCATGGGCCTGATCACGTGAAGTGATACTTCCAATGCAGCCACCTACGCATTAGTTGACCTGTGTTGGTGAAGGCATGGTTCGCAAACAACACAACTGTGCGAACCAGCATACATGAAAGATATAACAATGAAGACATACACACTCCAAGCTTACAAGCGTCCACATAACAAAAATGAGTGAAAGAACATGACATGCAGTCCGTGGACATACCATGATGCTGTGTGACATTACGTGCAAATGTTAAACACACAGACACTCTTGACTGTGACATGGAAGCACACGTGAGGAAGGTAAACCACTTATGTTGCACAAGTGTGCATGCTGAGTGAGATTCCTTCAATGCATGAGCGATGGGATAGTGTAATTCGAGTGGAAGAAGTGAAATCTGAGAGTTAGATTGATCTTCAATGCATACATATGAGTGATGAGGAGCCTTTCATGTTTGAACAATTTCTTGATCATAAGTGAAACCAACCTCAAGAGAGCGAGGGCTTGACATAACCATCAGCTCGGGCTGAAGTGCCTCGACAGTTTGTGGGATTTTGACTTCGTTGACAGATGGATCATCGTAGACCAGTGGCTTAGATGTATTAATAACGAGTGAATCAACATCGTGATCGGATGATGAGGTAAAGAGATCACGACAACCAAGATCAGAAAACTCAGGATGTTGGTCGACATCCTCATGATTTGATGAATCACATGTAGGGGTAGATGAGAAGAAAGAATGCTCATCCTCTGTGTTTCCGGAAAAGATAGATGAAAAATCAAGTGGATGTTCAAAGAATGATTGGTCCTCTCCGTTGTCAGATGATGGACTAACATCCGGTGTGTCCTGCGAATGATCAACAATCGGTGTGTCCGTGGAAATAGATACACATGAAAAATCTAAGATGGCAGGATCACCAAGGAGGTCAAGAAAAAATGAAGGAGGTATGGACATACATGGATGGTCCTCTGCTGTCGGTGGATGTTCAAGCTCTCAATCATACTCTTTGTGAATGACAACGCATGTTGGTTGTGCAACACCAACTCTGTCGATAGATGGATTCTCGTTCAAAACAGGTGTAGAGTCCGGAACAGAAGAACACAATACATTGCAATCCAGAGGATGATCATAATACGAGGACAAAGGTTGAGGTACGAAATACATGTGATAAACTATGGGATTCCTAACCAAGCTTGCGCGAAAATACGAAGGGGCGATGTCGGGAGGATGTGACGGTTGAACAAATGTGTGTTCACGCTCTCCCACATCACTTTGTGATGGTGGCGTTGTTTGATGAGGGGACGACGGATAGTCACTTGTGACAACGATCGTGTCCGTCTGTGATTGTGTAGCTCCATCATTGAAGTATGCTGAGCGGCGTTTGAGCTTGAACTTCTTCTTGGGATTGACAAGTTG
The DNA here is from genome assembly GCA_031772625.1 of Pinus tabuliformis. Classification (NCBI taxonomy): domain Eukaryota; kingdom Viridiplantae; phylum Streptophyta; class Pinopsida; order Pinales; family Pinaceae; genus Pinus; species Pinus tabuliformis. The sequence continues at coordinate 530,624,085 of CM062814.1, forward strand.
GATAAGGCAATATTCAAATCTGTCCATGAGATACTAAAATTTCATCTGGCTTTTCGAGGCTTCAAACATGAATAGACAGAAGCGCTTCGAAAACTCCATATGTGATTCGTGTGGGGCCTTTCATTGTTTTAACAATTTTTTATCAAGTACTTCAAGATCAAAATGGTGGAAAACCAATTCGATTAGATCGTTGAATTGCTTGAATGAGTGCACGAAGTTATGAGGTAGTGTGCCACACCATTGTGATGTATGGTCGCGATGTGTGTGTGCGAGCAACGAACAAACCTCTGTTTCACTAAAATCTTCCATGCCCTCCATGAATGCATGGAAGTCATCTAAGTACTCAGGTCAGGCCACTTCACCTTCACCATCATACGTGATTTGTGATAAGTGATCCCATAACTCCCTCTCAATATGAAAGATATGTTTGTTGGACAGACATTTCAGAGGGCGAACTATAACAAACTCGATGATAGATGTGCAAAGATTCAAAAATAGATGATGAGGACTCAGCTTGTCATCTAGCCCTCCTTATAGCGCCAAAAATGTTAACGGTGCTGGACAGGCCAACATGTCAGCGGATCTCCCCAGTAAGAAGTCCCAATTAGACCTCAGACTATTTGGTGGAGTCTCAGTGGCGGGTCGTACGGTATTGCCTTCATCGCGGTTTCGCACAGAGGCAAGTAAGATGTTCCTGTTGGTAGCAAGGGTGTGACAACTGCAGTAAGTCAAGGAAGATGCAAGAGAGGTTCTAACACACAGAGGGTGAGGTGAGTGCACCCCTTGGAAACCTGTAATAGTACTCGGTTTGGAAGGGAACACACGAGCAAAGATGCATCACCAGCTGGAAAGCAAGATAGGGAGCAATCCAAAGTGATGTTTAAACCGACAACACATCTGCAACAAGATTTATACATTTGCATACAAAATAGTTCATACACAAATGCGTAAGTTAAATAACATACATTGCTACAAAAACCAGAATAATCTAACTACAATAACAACATATGCATATAAACGTGCTGGCTCTGTTATATTAAGAAGTGTAAGTTTCAGTGATACAATACATCCATGTCCAACCACTAATTCTGATAGCAGAACGTTACAACCACAACCGCCTGCTCCTCCAAAGAGATATATTAGCTCTGTGTAGTGGAGAAGCCAAGGGGCGTTACAACATTATCCAAGCTCTCTCAAAGATAGTCTTATCGGAAGTTTGGCTGACCAAAAAGCCTGTACAAAGAGCTATGAGGGATTGTTTATAGAAAAGGGTGGGGTGACCTTTGACATTCCCCTTTGTGACAGTTCATCTACCCTCATGACTCTTCATCTACTCTATGGCTGTTACATCCAACTATCGACACTTGAACTTCCACTGAACAAGACGTTATATTACAATGCGCATGTGCGCATGTGAGACAAAATGGCTTGAGCAAGCCATGCAAGACATCACTGACACTCAGACTATTGTGGTGAGGCCAACTCTTTGTCATGCTTGTGATGGTCGAAGGTGGTGAGTTGATGCCAAGTTTCGCTGTCCGTGCGCTCAATGGTGACATCTCGCTGAAGCGAGCTCTTGCCTTCATTGCATTTAGGTGCACTGATATGGCTCCTTTGTCCAACTTGTTTGATAGCATGCACATGGTCATCCTGCTGCGACCAGACTGACAACATGTTGATGCATAGTGTCTATGCTGCTCTCCAAGCATATGTTGGTGGCTGCGTGCATCAACTTGTTGGAGTACATGTTTAGCTTCAGTCATACTTTCTTCTTGTCTTCGCCTTGGTGAGTGTGCCGAATGGGTGGGATCGCATGCGTGCGCACAATGACATGCATGCTGCTACACTCTCTTACATGTGATCAACAACACTGTTCACCTTGTCTGCGCCGTGCCAGCTGCTGGGATGGATCTATAACTTGTACGAGTGTAGTTTCATGTCTGAGTGCATGTTGCGCCAGCTGCTGGGATGGATCTATAACTTGTACAGGTTCAGTTTCATGCGTGAGTGCATGTTGCGCCCCCTGCTGTACCTGTTCCCGCTGCAACTCATTCTCTCGTCTATACAACTCTTGTTCTTCCTTGAGTTGCTGCTTCAACACATGCAACTCCTTCTCTGTTTTGTTATCTTCCTTCGCGCAATATTCATGTCGCCCCGTCACCTCATAGCCCGAGTCTCCAAAGTTGCTTTCATCACAAGTGGATCTGCTTGAGCTTGCAACTTTGTTCCACCTCTGTGTTGTTAACAACCTTCCTCTTGCGTTCGTTGCATTCGGTATGCTACCTCAGCTGCTGTTGATGGTGCTGCTTGCTGTGACGCTGCTGTCGTCATATCTTGATGTCCTTGTCTACGAACAACTTGATGTCTTCGTGGGTAGGCAAGTTCATAGAAACTTGATCGACTTCATCCCCAAGTGTGCTATGAATGGTGTCTTCGACTCTGCTCTCCTTGAAACCATTGTGCTTGTGCTGTTGAGAGGTAAATGAACACTTGCGATACCTGGAGACATGGCAACACTCCTGACAAGCAATCTGTCAGTGAAAACCAAAACGAACTTGAGAACTGACTTGCAACATTCCTGTGTTACTGATCATGAAGGTCGCGCAATTTCCACTGGGAGGTCGGCAGAGTGACTGCCAAAACTGCGCAAGGCACAGTCAGGGCTATCAGGAGGCTAACTGACTGTTGGAACTGCGCAAGGCACAATCTAGCCTGGCCTGTCGAGGATTGAAATTGCACAATGCACAATTTCAGTCAGCAGTGACATGCAACTAGCAAACAACATTGCGTAGTTTCTGCGGCCAACATGACACTACCTCGAATAATTGCGCAATACAAGCCTGGAGGTTAGTACCTGGCTAGACTTGCGCAATTTCTGGAGGGAAGGCAGAGCTTTCACTTCTGGAAACGTGCAGTGTTAACCGGGTAAGGCACAGTCTGGGACGGTCGCTGAAAACACGAGAAGTATGAATGCACGATGAGATGAGTGCAAACACGAGTGTATACATGCAAACAAGTGTAGGATTCAAGAAATGGGGAAGCATGCATGTGTGTGAAGCGAGTTGCTGCAACGACGATCGTGCGTGCAAAAACAATTTCATGCATGCGACAACAGTGAGATGTACGAAAACTGAAACAGTGCTAGTAAAAGCTAGTATGTATGTAAACGACAACAAGCACTCATTGAAATCAAGCAGACAATGCTCATACAACGCGACAGAAACACAACGCAAGTCATGAACAACGGGCTTACCCCAAGACAAATGAGCTGAATGTGCCAACGACTCCTAGATGCAATGTGGGATGTTAGAGCTGCAAGGTCAATGCGAGGAAAGAGCTCTCCAGTGTCCGGTTCATGAATTTTGATAAAATCGAAGATGTCACGCACATGACACAAATCTAGGAAGAACGACATTTAGTGGGAGGCTTCTGAAATGATCCTTGCATGCAACCTTCAACGGCTAAAAGTAGATCCCTGAATCAAGGGATGCCTTTGCATGCTGCCTTGGGAGAAGCAGCCTAGGCATGCAAATCAAGTTTGCTCAGTCTCGGAGGGAACCAATGAACTGAACTGCACATGCAACAATATGTAGAGCTGGGAGGAAAAAATGCACATTTATGGGAGGGAGCTGGGCTGGGTGTCCAAAGGGATTGCGTAATTTCTAGGTAGAGCCGCTGACTGTTGCCCAGAATTGTGCAATTTCTGGGCTGAGCAGTCCTGCTGGGAGGCATTGCGCAATTTTTCTAGTGAACAATGACAGTTAGATTTGTGCAATTATGGAGCCCAACAGGTTGCCAGACAAAATTGCGCAATTTCTAGAGGGAAGCCTGGTTTCCCTCTAGATTTGCACAATTTTTTGAGGGAGCTGCTCATCATGTAGCTGGACCAAGTCCGGTGAAACAACCTGTGAGGGGGATGCAACAAACTTTGATGGACAGACTGTTATTCTACAAGAGAATCACTAAAGCGTGTGTACTTGACAAGGCAAAACACGCTGTTGTGAAAGGTTGGTAGGGACGCTCCAAAATGAAGTTAAGGAAAATTTTTGGAAGGTGGTTGTAGCCGCTATAACAATTACCTTTAATTACAATATTTTATTAAGGTAAACATTAACACAAACACATATATATACACACATTATCTCTCTCTCTCTCTCTATATATATATATATATATATTGAAATATATTAGTTAATATGGACATTCAAACAATTTATTTCAGTTATATATTAAAATATTTATAAGAGAACTATAAGCATTTTTAAAATTTTAATTACTTTATCCCAAATACTTACCCTTTACTTGATTTTCATGCCTGAGACCTAGGGCCTTGGAGAGAGTCATGCCCAACCTCTTATGAAGCCAGGAAGGAAGAGAAGTTTAGTATGGCAAGAATCCCTCACCATCGGAATAGTGAGTGACTCCGTCCCTCTCCTTAATAGTCGAGCCCCTGCCGGTCCTCACCATCGGAATAGTGAGTGACTCCGTCCCTCTCCTTAACAGTCGAGCCGATGGCGACCTTATTAGTCGAGCGTGCTACGCACCCTGCTGGTCCTCACCATCAGAATAGTCAGTGACTTCGTCCCTCTCCTTAACAGTCGAGCTGATGGCGGCCTTATTAGTGGAGCGTGCTATGCACCTGCCGGTATAGTTTAACATAAACATCGAAATATTTTATTTATTACTTGAAAAGTGAAAGTGAAATATCAACAAAACAAGTGATCTCTTTTTATATATATTGAAATATATTAGTTAATATCAATATTCAAAAAATTTATTTAAGTTCTATATTGAAATATTTATAAGAGAAATATAAACATTTTTTTTTAATTTTTAATTACTTTATCTCTATAAAGTTCTATAAAATTATATTATTTAACATAGACATCAAAATATTTTATTTATTACTCGAAGAGTGAAAATGAAATATCAACGAACCAAGTGAGCACAATGAAAACGAGATTTGTTGTAGATTTTTTTTGTCCAAGGAATGTTACATTTATTTTTGTTTGAAATTGGGAGTTTATTTTCCTTGCCAAACCCTCGAGCATATGCAAATTTTAGCGGAAAAATGCTTCTCACACAAGTTGTTGGGATATTTTATTTTTAATGATAAGTTTTAATTTTAAATAAATTTAATTTTATGAAAATATTGTCAAATAGACATCGATATATTATCAATAAACATAGAAATATTTTATTTATTACTTGAAGAGTAAAAGTGAAATATCAACGAATCAAGCGAGCACAATGAGAATAAGATTTGTTGTAGCTTTTTCTTGTCCAAAAAATAAGTTTTAATTTTAATTAAATTTAATTTTATGAAAATATCAAATACACATCAAAATACTTTATTTATTACTTGAAGAGTGAGTGAAATATCAACGAACTAAGTGAATGAGACCTGAGTGAATAAAATAACGCTACGGATTAGAAGATTTTGCACACAATGGTATATGTATAAGCGTTTGAGAAAAATTGAGAAAGTGGAGACAATTTGAGAAAATTCAGAAGCGTTTGATTACAAACAAATTTAAGATTAAAAGTGCAGTGCCTTATGATATCTTGTTAAGTGAAACAGGGGCTACTCCTATTGAAGCAATTGCTATGGTGCGAGTCATAAGTTATTTAAAAAAAAATGAGCAAATGGAAGAGGGTAGATGGCCTAAGGTTGTCTTTAATGATAGATTGTGCAAGAGCAAAAAAACTTGGATGCAACAAAATAACAAATGGTTTAGTAAATGGGATATTTGCTTGAACGCGTGCCCCATAAACAGCAAAGAGATAAAAGCTTTTGTTATGGAAAAGTTCCACAAACGTACTTGGGAGAAGGAGCTAGGAAGAAAGAAAAATTACTATATTGAAGTGTTTAATCCCACTCATAATCATCAACCAAAAGCATACATAGAGGCCAATATCTCTTGGAGAGCCAAAATTCTTATTGCTCAGTTAAGGACTAGTTCTCATCAACTCCGTTGTGAAACAGGGCGCTGGAAAAGGCCAAAGGAAGTGTGGGAGGAAAGGGTATGCATTTTTTGTTCTTCGAGAAAAGTGGAAACAGAAAAAAATTTCATTTTAGAATGTGAGGCCTTCAAAGACAACAGGGAAAGTTATGCAGATTCGCTGGCAGCTAGCTCTTGGGATAATCTATTTAACGAGGGGTTTGTCGAGAAGACGGGAGCATTTATTGTGAAGCTTCACAAAAAAAGGGCCGAATACATCAAGCAGATAAAAAAGCAATCTGTCCCATAGGCTATCTTTAGCCTCGTGGACGTTAAAATAATTTCTTTCTTTCTTTCTTTCTTTCTATATCCCTTCCACTCTTTTTATTTAGAAAATGCGGGATAAGTCCTCATAATGGAAAATTTAAAAAAGTTGAAATGCCAAGCGTCTTCGTTAACACCAAAGTCATAAGCCACCGCAACACTCATCGCATCAGCATGTCAAGCACCAAACCAAGCCAGCCCGGTGCACACAAGATGTAAAGTCAAGGAAGAAGGCCATGAGAAGCATGGTGCACTAACACATCAATATATTTTGTGGCTGGTCAACAAAGTGAAATGTGTTACCATATTTTCTTGCTCCGTGTGTATAACTCCACACAAACATACAACGGCCACGCCAACATTCAAGTGTCAAAATCCTATGCATCAGGAAAGCCAAAAGGTGGTAAATGTCATCCAATTCATTTAGCACAATGATGGAACAATGCCTCAACATGTGTCATCCAATTCATTCCAATTTATAGCCACATTGTGTTTGCAATGGAACAATGCCTCAACATGCGTCAATTTTATGTGCTCAAATTATATATCAAGTACCAGCGCTCAACTATACATTCAAACCACGAGCCCAATCAATAGTATTCACATTCACAACACTCATTCAAGAAAGTTCATGAAGGGGGGAGAATTATCTTAAACCAATAAAATCAAGAGTTATTCAAGGTTGTTTTTAAAGAACACATCCAGTGGGCCAAAAACAATATTAAGTTTTCTAAGGATAACAAAAAAGATAAAAGGTATATTTGAAGTAGTATGTTGATTCTTTTAATACACAAAGCTTTAAAGGAATCTAAGAGAACTAGGCTTTTGAAGAGGATCTCAAATACCTTCCCAACTAATCTTTGGTATGATAAGGAGTGCAAGGATGCGAAAAGACCCCTCGAAGAAATGTCAAGCAAAGAAAACAAGATTATATATAAGCAATTGATAAAATTAAAATTGAAAATTATGTGATTTCAAGGAGGAAGGAATTAATTTCTTTGGGAAAACATAATCCCAAAGGTTTCTGGAAAGAACTACAACAAAAAAAAAAAAAAAAATAGAAAATAATATTACAGAGGCCCAATGGTTAGACTATGCAAGACTTCTATATGAGCAGAAAAATGAGGAAAGTAAGCCTCCTATAATTGTGTCCTACACAGAGCTATTTTCGGTTGCAGATATTGAACAAGGTATAAAGAAATTGGCAAAGGGTAAAGCGCAAGACATTGACAATTACAAGTAGAATTTTTAAAATGGGGAGTGAAGCTTCTAGCTCCACACATCAAGGAGATATTTAACAGAGTCAATCAACATGGCTTTCTGGTTGAGTGGACAACTAGTGTTGTTATACCTCTTCACAAAACCAGAGACATCAATAACCCTTCTAACTACCATACAATTATGATCAACCCTCTTCTTGGAAAACTTTTTGGGAGCATGCTAGAGTGCAAAATCAGTGAATGGGCATAAAAGGAGGGAAAAAGAGCAAAGGGGCAGGCTGGCTTCAGGCCTAAACATTCTACCATTGATCATTGCATCACTCTAAGACACTTCATTGAAAAAGCTTGGGACAACCAAGGTGGGGAAGCATTTTGTTGCTTTGTTGACTTCAAAAAAGCCTTTGATACTGTCCCTAGAGATAAGCTATGGTACATAATGGAAGAACTAGGGGTCCCAAAGGAATATAGGGAATCCATTCATAAGCTTTATGAGCAGGTTATAGCCAAAATCAGAACAAAGGAAGGCATGTATGAATGCTTTGGCAACGACATAGGAGTCAAATATGGATGTCCTCTTTCCCCAACATTGCTTGGGTTATATATTGATAAGCTTGAAGATTAGATAAACAACATCGAAGGAGAAGGCATAAAATTGGAAAGTTATGTGGTGAAACTACTTTTATATGCAAATGACCTTATTCTTATCGCTAAATCTACGCTAGGTTTGAGAGAACACTTGAAAGCTTTGGAATTCTTTTGTCAAGATGTGGGAATGCAAGTAAATACCAATGAAATTAAAGTCACGATTTTCTCTTTGAAAAGTAAGAAACAACATGTTACTTTTCTCTGAGGGCACCCACTTGGAGGTTGTAGATGAATACAAGTATTTAGGAATTGATTTCCACCACAGGCTTAGCTGTGAGACATGTAGATAAAAGAGAATCCAAGGAGGGTGGAAAGCTTCATACCTTCTTCAGAATAGGTGTAGACAAGCATAACTATGGGACTGCAAAACTAAGAAAACACTCTTCGGTCTCTTAGTGGTGCCAATTATCCTTTATGGATTCAAAATATTGGGGAAAAACATGTCAAGCCACAAATGGCGACAAATAGAAAGAATTCAAAAGCACCTAATCACAAGAAGCCTCAAAGTCAAATCGATGGTCCCATATTATATCCTTTTAGCAGACGCTGGTATGTTTCCAATTGAGGCCTCATCGATCATTCATTTGCTAATTTCACTGAAGAAGGTTGGAAATATGGATAAGCACAGGTGGCCTAAATTGGTTGTTGAAGAAGAGCTAAATCGTCGGAAAAAGCTATGGATGAAGAAAAACAGAAAGTGGTTGGAAAAATGGGACATAAGTCTACATGACTACCCTCACGCTAAGAAGGAGATAAAAAAGTGGGTGTTAGAAAAAATTAGGACCGCCATGTGGACAAAACAAGTAGGCAAAAAAAAACATATTATGTCAAAGAATTTAACCCAATATGGAAGCATGATGATAAAGAGTATTTGGATTCCTCAATCAAAGGAAGAACTAAAATTTTAATTGCATATCTGAGGACTAGCTCCCATCATTTAAGATGGGAAACTGGTAGATGGGCAGTCCGTAAAGAATATTGGGAAGAATGAAGTACAACCATAATGACATTTTATCAAAGAATGTGTAGCATATGAAGTTATTTGTCGTCAGTTTGAAGAGTTTTTCGTGAGGACAATACTTCACAAAACAACAAATTTCTTACTCAAGATCCATAGCAACATAATCAACATAGAAATAAAATATGAATACGATTAAGTAATAATGGGTGGTCCCTTAAACCGTGAGTTCTCGTGAACTTCATTAAAAAAAATCATTCATTCATTCTCTCAAGGCACATTCTATTGGACTCACAATGAATTGAATATGGGTTCTCAACGATAATGATTGGATGAAGTTGCACGTTATAATCCACATCGTTATTATCGAGTATAGAAGGAGTGCAAGGCATATTTTAAATTCCATAGTGGGCAAAAAAACTATGCCAAAGTTTATGTGCAACAATTATCTGCCGCAAACCTTTAAGCGGGAATCACTTGGGTGTGGTCAACAGTGAGAGCAGTGAACAGTGAGCAGGGAGATTTTATGTAGCAGAAGTATCGAGCAGCGAGCAAGGAGCAACAAATGCATTCAAACATGACAAAGGAACAAGAAATTTCAGAACATGTGGAGACAAATGATTTAGGACAAGTGAAAATTGCCTCATCCGCCAAAGCTGGAAAGTGGGTTTGGGTCAATGGCAAACAATATTGGTGCATTTTAAAATGAAGAATAGCTCGTGTAAAATGGGAGAAAACAAGGAAGAAATGTTCTAAAAAGAAAAGTACTCGATCCCTTCGCAAAAAGCACTCAAACAAGTCTCCTCTACAAGCATGTGGCAACAAGAAGTCCAACAGAAAATGCATTGATGATTCTGCCTTATATAGTCCCACATCCACACCTCTCACCTAGTCATCTGATCTTTATGTGAAAGAATTGTTAAATGCAAAACAAAAGTTGGAGGTTTTAGAAGCTAAAGGGCAGGAAAGAGATCATAAAATCCAGATAATAACAACTGAGAACAAGGCTTTAGCAGAAAGCAATAAAGTTTTAAAAGAACAAGTGACATTGCTACAGGAAGCTCTCCTGATAGGGAAGACAGAATGGCAACACATGAAGGCGGATGTGCAAAACATAAAGAAATATGTAGTGGAAAGTACAGAGGTGGTGAATGTGAAATCATCCTAAGATAAAGGGAAAATGATTACCGAAATAAACAATCATAAAGAGAATGCAAGAGAAGAAACGAAAGGAGATTCCACCAAAGTTTCCAAAACTTGGGCTCAAGTTATTAACAATTCTGCTAATAAGGACGGAGAAACAAATATTCAGGTTGAAAAATGCAAGATAGTGAAGGCAAGGAAAGACAAAATAGGGCAGCAAACATAATTATTAAAGGGGTGAAAGACTATAGGAAAAATGAATGTACTCTTGACCTTGCAAGAGACTTCTTGAAAGACAAGTTGCTATGGAAAGGACAAATATGCCAAGCATGGATGGTGGGTAAGTTTAACGGGGAGAGAGCCAGGCCCATAAAAGTCATTATTCCTAGCTTGCGTGATAAATATATCATTCTAAGCAAGAAACATCTCTTGAGGGGTTCTCGTTTGTTCCTAGAAGAAGATTTAAGTGAAACAACAAGAGGAAAGAAGGGAGGAAATTTTAAAGGTTAGGGTAGCGAGAGATGAAGGCAAGAGAGCATGGATTTATAAAGGCAAAGCTGTGATAGCGCGATTTGGACCTCCTTCCAAAATAAAGCAGCAAGATGGTAATAAAGAAGAGGCAACAAACTCTTTAACAGGAAATCAGAAAGCAAGGTCAGTATGGGAAAGTAGGGACAAAGACTCAAATGTGAGTCTTGCATGTCAAAATAAATAGCAATCAAGTCATACCCAGGTTTCCTTAAGATTATTTTGTTGGAACTACAAAGGTTACCCATGGAGACGAGGAATTGGGTTAGGGCCTATTGCGGAAGATAGAGACATAATTTTCCTCATAGAAACACATGAGCATGAAGGGTGCAAGACACCTTCGTTTGAAGGACACTGGAAGATGACAGTATGGAACAAGGCAGTAGGGAATGACAAAGGGCACGGGGGTATCATGGTTTTAGTAAGGGAGAAAGAAGGTTGTCTTATTCAGTTAGAAAAAGAAGTCTCAAATAAGCAATTCATTTGGTTTAAAATATCATAAAATGGAAACCACATCAGAATTGCAGTATGCTATTTTGCGCTGCAAGTTTCAAAAATCTACAAAGGTAGAGGGCTTGACCACAATTTTCAGCTTTAAAAGTGGATATTGCAACATATTTGCAGCTAGGTGAAGTCCTTATAGTGGGTGATTTCAGTGCTAGGACTGCAAATGAGCAAACTAGCATTCTTTGTTGTAAAGATGATTGTGACCCTATTTGGCTTACAGAAGAAAGTAATTATCAATGGGAAAGAATTTCAGAGGACAAGGGCTGCAATATTTTTGGTGAACAATTGCTTACGCTATGTGGGGCCTTTGATTTAGAAATTTTTAATGGCTTTACTAGATGGGCAAAGTCCAGTAATTTCACTTGCAATACTTATAATGGGGCAAGTGTGGTAGATTATGTAATTTGCTCGCATGGTTTGTGTGAGAAAATGGAGGAAGTTTTGATTGGAGATTAGCTCTGGGACTTGAAATCAGATCACAAGCCAATTTATTTATGTTTCTCTTGGATTGGAAAGAAACAATTAGAGTAAAAAATTCAGCATGTCCAACAAAATCTCCTACAGGGAAAAATTCTTTTGACCCCAGAAAATTGTAATACCTTCGCTAGAGAGGCTCTTCTTGAAGGAGAAAATTACCACTCACAGCTTTCATAGTCATGAATTAACACATTTAATTCAATGCGCTCTTGCAAAGTGCAAAAGAGGAAAAATTAATAAGTCTGAAACAAATTGCTTTCCGGTTAATGTTTGGTTTGACGAGGAAGGAAAAAAGGAAAGGAGAATGTGGAAACAAGGATAACATAAAGCTCAAAGCTTACAAGCAGTTATTAAGCAAGAAAAATGTCGATTTCATGGTTTCAAGGAGGGAAGAACTAATCTTCTTTGGGAAAAATAATCCCAAATTATTTTGGAAGGAGCTCCAACTGAAAAAGATACAAATTGGCAATAGTATTACAGCTTCTAAATGGTTTGACTATGCAAGACAACTCTATGAGGAGGTTCCCAAAGTTGACCCTTCCCTCTTGGTCAACACTGATACTGATCTCTTCACGGTACAAGAGGTAGAGATGGGTATCAAGAAGTTGGGTGTTGGAAAAGCAAAAGACTTAGTTGAACTCCAAGTAGAATATCTAAAGTGGGGCTAAAAGATTCTTGCACCTCACATTACAAAAATCTTCAACAACATCATACAACAAGGGCTCCCCACAGATTGGACAACTAGTCTGGCAATACCTCTTTTCAAGAGTGGTGACATCAATAATCCCTCCAATTATAGGACCATCATGATAAAACCTTTGTTTGGAAAGCTATTTGGAAGCATGCTGGAAAACAAAATTAGCAAGTGGGCAGAAGAAAGAGATAAGCATGCTAAAGGGCAAACAGGTTTTACACCTAAACATTCCACAGTTAATCATTGTATAACTTTAAGGCACATCATTGAAAAAGTTTGGGAGAAAAAGGAAGAAGTCTTTTGTTGCTTTGTTGACTTCAGAAAAGCGTTTGACTCGGTTCCTAGGGATAAGCTTTGGCATAGAATGGAGGAACTTGGGGTTCCTAAAAATTTGAGAGCAGCTGTGCATAGGTTGTATGAAGAGGTGAAAGTCAAAATTAGAGCTTTAGCAGGCATTTCTGAAAGTTTTAGAAGTGATATCGGGGTTAAGCAATGTTGCCCACTATCTCCTACCCTTTTTGGTTTATATATCGACAAGCTTGAGGAGTGGTTAAATTCGCAAGGGAGTGATGGTATCTATTTGGGCAAGTTTGTTATAAGGCTTTATTTGTATGGAGATGACCTTATTCTGATTACTCAATCAGCTCTTGGTTTGCAAGAGCACTTATTATCCCTTGAGAATTTTTGTAGAAGTGTGGGGATGCAAGTCAATATTAGGAAAACAAAAGTAGTGGTCTTCTCTAAGAAAAGAAAACATAACCAACATAAGTTCTACTTTGAAGACAACATTTTGAAAGAAGTTGCGGATTACAAATACCTCGGAATTGACTTCAACAAAAATCTAAGTTGGAATGGTTGCAGAAAGAAAAGAACTTTGGAGGGTTGGAAATCATTTTATACTTTTCAAAATAGGTGTAGAGAGGCAGAGTTATGGGACTGGAAAACCACTCAAACTCTTTTTGGGCTTCTAGTGGTTCCGGTGATTCTCTATGGTTGTGAACTATGGGCCAGCAGTACATTTGAGGAGGCAAATTGAGAAAATTCAGAAGCATTTGATTACAAACAAATTTAACATTAAAAGTACAGTTCCTTATGATATTTTGTTAAGTGAAACATGGACTGCTCCTATTGAAGCAATTGCTATGGTGTGAGTCATAAGGTATTTAAAAAAAATTGAGCAAATAGAAGAGGGTAGATGGCCTAAGGTTGTCTTTAATGATAGATTGTGCAAGAGCAAAAAAATTTGGATGCAACAAAATAACAAATGGTTTAGTAAATGGGGTATTTGCTTGAATGCGTGTCCCATAAACAACAAAGAGATAAAAAAATTTGTTATGGAAAAGTTCCACAAGCGTACTTGGGATAAGGAGCTAGGAAGAAAGAAAAATTATTATATTGAAGTGTTTAATTCCACTCATAGTCATCAACCAAAAGCATACATAGAGGCCAATATCTCTTGGAGAGCCAAAATTCTGATTCCTCTGTTAAGGACTAATTCTTATCAACTCCGTTGTGAAACAGGGTGCTGGAAAATGCCAAAGGAAGTGTGGGAGGAAAGAGTATGCATTTTTTGTTCTTCCGGAAAAGTGGAAACAGAAAAACATTTCATTTTAGAATGTGAGGCCTTCAAAGACAACACGGAAAGTTATGCAGATACGCTGATAGCTAGCTCTTGGGATAATCTATTTAGCGAGGGGTTTGTCGAGAAGCTGGGAGCATTTATTTTGAAGCTTCACAAAAAATGGCTGAATACAACAAGCAGATGAAGAAACAATGTGTCCCATAGGTTATCTTTAGCCTCATGGACATTAAAATAATTTCTTTTTTCCTTTCTAATGAAGATCATAAGAAATATGTTAGGAAATATGTTCCGATTACAACATCCGAATGTTTGTTTGACTCCAAATGTTTATTTCCAGCCAGATGGACATTTGGGTATTGTTAAAAATCCAAGTATAACTAAGGTTTTGAATGTCGTCAAAACACCAGCCGCTCAAGGAAAGGATTCATAATCAAGACACTTCGAACTAGTTAATGCTTCAGCATACGTTCACCCCACAATTATCATTTCTCATCTGGCATTTGTCAGGTTTCTTTCGAAATCAAGTTGAGAAACACAGAGAAATCAACGCTACAAGAATTGTCAGTTATAAATTGGCGCTATTGGTGTAATCTCTGTGTGTTGAAGAGAATACCAATGCCAAGATCCTCCAATGCAAATCACCTTCAACAAAATTAAAGAGGGCATCCAACTGATTAAAATACCAAGAAGTTTTAATGATGAATATTGGTGCATAAACAAATCTACGGTGAATAAAAATTGCGGACCCCCAACCTGAAAAGTGCTTGACAAGAGGGAGTAGGGGGGTACGCAATTGGACAGTTTGTGAAACTGCCTTTCCAATGTGGCACCTTGTGAACGATTGCAGGGGATCCTCACAAAAAACCGTCCATAGGGACAGGTCCATTTATGGTTTTTCCATTTCACCGTTCAAATCTCAACCGACAAACGGAGAATTTCCAGTGTATTAGGTATGTTACAATAAGCAAAGAGCTAAAGGGGGTGAAAACAATGGCCATGAAACACTTACAAAAAAAAATATTAGAAAGAGTCAAGGGATCTATACTTGAATGGTTCATGAGGCACAATACTTGCTAAGGTTTTGCAAATGGGGTAGCAAGCTAAGTGGGCTTGATTGTGGGGAAAACTCCACAGTTAAGCGCGCTTGAGCCAGAGGAGTTCTGGGATGGGTGACCTCCTGGGAAGTCCTGGTTACCGGGTGCAAGCCCCGGAAGTGATGATTGATGCTATGTGATTCATTTCACTAGTTTCAATCCCACTTCTTCACCCCTGTGAGCGTCACCCGATGCAATGAGTGCTAAGTGAACTATTCAAAAATCATGAGAAATTAGTCAGTTACGACTACCTCTCATGGAAATGGTCATACATGAATGACTTACTTAACGCAGTTGAATCCCAAAATGATATCTAATATAATGCACTACGTAAACCCCCATACTTAAATTCAAAAAGAGTCAAGGGATCTCTACTTGAATGGTTCATGAGGCACAATACTTGCTAAGGTTTTGCAAATGGGGTAGCAAGCTAAGTGGGCTTGATTGTGGGGAAAACTCCACAGTTAAGCGTGCTTGAGCCAGAGGAGTTCTGGGATGGGTGACCTCCTGGGAAGTCCTGGTTACCGGGTGCAAGCCCCGGAAGTGATGATTGATGCTATGTGATTCATTTCACTAGTTTCAATCCCACTTCTTCACCCCTGTGAGCATCACCCGATGCAATGAGTGCTAAGTGAATTATTCAAAAATCATGAGAAATTAGTCAGTTACGACTACCTCTCATGGAAATGGTCATACATGAATGACTTACTTAACGCAGTTGAATCCCAAAATGATATCTAGTATGAACCTTGCCAAAAAGGGAAAATGAAATATTTATAATTGAAAGCTCTTTACCCCTTTGAAATGGATGATGAATGAATAAAACCTTAATATCTTGGTTATCCAAAAACCTTAATATCTTGGTTGTCCAAAAGAATTTGTAAGTAAAATGAAGGGAATACCCAACTAAAATGAGTGTTTTGAATGCAATGGAAAAACATGATTTTCTCCAGATTGCACTAGTTTTTCCAAAGCATGGCAAAAAGATAGGATCTCAAGAGCTAATGACAAATATTCATAGGCTTGAATTTGTATCTAGAACAAGGGATTCAAATATCTTCAAATAATCAAAACAAGTACCATAATTTATGGTGTGAATGAATGAGAAATGTTTAACATGCGCTCAAAAAGTGTCTCAATTGTGCAGAGATACATCAATTTCAATCAAAAAATGGAGTTACCCTCATAAGTGATTTGAACCCATCTTCGTATTCAATAGGTTGAAAATCTCATAGTGTTGAGCACAAATGAAAATAGTTCTTACATAATGTTATCACCTAGATTGACCTCAGGCTGAAGGGAGGCAATTCTAGGGTAACCACAAACCAAGCTTAATCTAGTAGCTAGCGCTACCAAGTCGGGAGAGGGCTCTCTCCTTATGAATCTCAGTCGAAATGACTGGATCAAGAACAAGATTTTATGCTAGGTATAGTAGCTCAAGGGTTTTGATTGAATTTGTTGGTGTTTGTGGATCAGATGGAGCTAGGCAGTTTTAGGTCCGAGAAATTAGGTCAAAATGCAGGGTGTTCTATGGGGCAAGGTAGGTATAGGCTTTAGCACTTGAAATTTAGTGAGGTGAGATGTATAAGACCGGTGAGGAGCTGAGGAGGGCATGTGACAATCATGGATCCTACTCAAACAACAAAAAACATAGAGTACTGAATGATTTCCCAAGGTAGAGCACTGCAAACAATGAATTCTACCTATCTATCTTGATATCATTCAATTAGAAGCAGTGAAATAGATGATGGAATACATAAAACACATAAAAAAATGATAACAAAGAAGAAACTATGCTAAAACACCATACCACAGGAATCCCACAAAAATAGCTGCAAGTCCTATTAATTTTTTTTCCAAACTGCTTACAATGATGTACAATCTAGCTCAGAGCATCCAAGTGAGTCCAACCTTTGCAAATGAGAAAGAAAATACATAATATAGACATCAAAACCACTCTTCCTGACCATCAGGGGTCGAATCCATGAGAAGAGGGGTTGTTTCAACCATTTCCCAACTAAGAACTGGAATATAGGCAGTCAAACAACCTGCCTCTAAAAGAGTGGAAACAGATTCATTTGCCTCAAAACCACCTCTAACTAATGAATCTACCCTCTAACACTATTTTACCATTACATTTACATACCATGTCATTAATTACATCAGTGAAAACATCCATGAGGAGATAGAAATCAGATTCCAGTCAAAACAGGCGAATTTTGGCTTACTGAGCAAAATGGTCAAAAGCGCAGCGCCACTGGCCAGAAGCGTAGTGCCACTTTCAGCATACTTTTGGAGGCCTTCCCCTTAGCCAAATTGAGCCCATGATAGCTCATTGGAAAGGTATTCAAGTCTAGTTTTTGGAACACCTAGAATTTTTGAATTTGGAGGTCATTTGCCCCCTAAAAACTTGAATCTCCCAAGACTGCTTCTGTGTGTCCAAAAAGAGGCAGAGAGGTCATTTTTTGGTAGTTTTTGGACCTTTTGGTGACCCAGATTTGCTCCAAAACTTCTGAAAATTTCTAGGGTGCATGTCCTCATCATCCTAAATCCAAATATGCAAACCTTTTCTCCATCTGATGCTCCAAGAAAAAGCTGGGCAAATTTTCTGTGTTAAGAATTTCAAATTTTCAAAAATGCAAAAACTTTCCAAAATTTGCCCAAATTTGGCATGGAACACCACCATCAGCTGCTTCGATGGACTAGGGAGGCTTCAACCAACATTCTCAATCTATCTTGCTTCTTTTTGCCTTCCAAATCTCTCCTTAGCCTTGCCTTTGCTCAACTCCTCAACTTGTACCTATTTTGTTGATGTAGAAGGCAAAGCCCCTTCCACACCTTGTGGAGTTAACATTTTCCTGTGGACTGAAGAAGAAGGCAAGGTCCCTTCCACATTCCGTGGAGCAAACACTTGCCTAGCAGCTGCAAAAAGTTTTCTTGTGCCTCTCTGATATGTCAAATACACTAGCATCTCAGCAGTTTTGGTTTCCTTAACCTCTTTCCTTGTTTCTCCATGGCTAGATGGCCCACCTTCTTCTTGATGTACTGGTGATGGGATCTGTGGACCTTTGAACATCTCATGAGCAATGAAAGTCTCCCAAGGAATGTTAAGAAGACTGAGATGGTGAAGAACAATGATTTTGATTAAGGAGTAATGGTAGATGTTGTTCAACTACTGAGGGTATGGCTTCTTCTGCACAAGGTAAGCTATCTTGTCAATGTTTCTAAACAAGAAGTATGGGAGGTTCATCATCTTTACCCTGGTGAAGTGCATGAGGAGTCTGATATGGTAAGCATACAACCGGGAGAATCTTCCTTCACAAGTAAAATATTTGATGATAATCCTCATCAAAGGAACATACCTGCTTTCCAAAAATTTAAAGGGGAAAAGCCTCTTCACCTATCTCCTAAACTGAGCTCTGATGTAAGGTTCATAATAATGCTCATCAAGGTCGAAACCCTTGTACCATTTCTCACCAACATTAGGGATTCTAGTGGCCTCTGAAATGATAGCTGGCGATATTGTGAAGGTTACTCCAGCAAGTGTCACCTCATTGTTATGTAAATGAGTCACAAAAAGTCTGGCCAACTCATGGTGAAACTGAACTCTTTCCACCATTTCACAAAATTCAAAACATGCTTGATGTCTGAAACAAGAAACTGCAAGTGGGAAAGCCTGTAATTCTCTCAAACTGGTGGGCTCCTCTCTGATGATTTTTCCTCCTTTATGGGGCTTCCTCTGTTGCCTATGCCTCTCCATAGAACTGTCACTTAATGTTTCCTCCTCATATTCTTGATCACTGTCTCTATCCATGTTTCCCTTAGTCTGCATAGTGGTAATGTATGGATGGTGGTATGGGCAATGACTTGGAGGAATGGGTGCAAATGAAGGTGTGGGCAAAATGTATGAGGGAGGGGGTTTGGGGAGTGATAAGTGAGTGATAGAGTGTGATAGCAGTGATGGAATAAGGGTTCTAGTTTATGAAATGAATGGTAGGAAAACTAGGGTTTTACAATAGAGATTAGGGTTTTAATTTTGAGGATGAAAAACCAAGAAAATCTTCACATGTGCACACTAAGCAACAAAAGGAGTGATAGTACTTACTTGCTAAGAGAAAATATGGAAGAAACTTGGTGAAATTTGGATGCTTGGAGCGCTTTTGGGCTTTGCTGGTCAAAGCACAATGCCAGCTACATGAGCGCAGCACCATTGTTATTTTGCACTGTGTGAAAATGCCAACGCAGCGCCACTTTCGAGAAGTGTAGCGCCTTTTGTAGGCAACTTTTGGAGATCTTCCAGGTTTCAAAATTGGGCGTGGGATGCCTCATTGGAAAGCTTGTCGAGTATACTTTCCAGAACATCTTGAATTTTTCAATTTGGAGTTCATTTTCTGTATCAAAAGTTCAATATCCCAAGACTGGTCAAAATGTGCAGAATGAGGCTACCAAAATGCATAGTGTTGTTGTCTTCAACTTTTGAAGGTCTTCCTCAACTCCAAATTGAGCTCATGATAGCTCATTGGAAATATATTTGTGTCTGCTTATCAATTGACTCGTCAAGCAAGCCATTTGGTCACTCTAGCTAGGAGAAATATTGGTTTTCCAAAGGTCACTCCAGAAGTGCATCAACTCTCTTGAGGCAACTGTATTTTTGAAATTTCTCTAAAACCATGACACTTGTGTAAAAAGTGAAGGTGGTTTTTCTTCTTGGGCATATGATGGACAAAAACCTCTCTCACTTTTGTCAAATTCATCTTTTCTTGCTCAGAAACACAATTTGAAGAAAAACCATCCCTTATGTGTGGTGAATGGCTTGTTCCTTGGAATGACTTCTTGACAAATGATGGAGACCTGATGTTTAATGATATGGAATGGCCTCATACCTTCTGATATATCTCATGCCTCCTCTACTCAGATATCTTTGCTCCCATAGCCAATGCTAGCTCAGTGGGAGAGGAATTTAGGGTTTTAGTGCTTGTTTCTCTTTTGCTTTTGCAGGTGAATTGGTGCTCATGATGACTCGATTTTTGTAGTGGCAGGTGCTTGGCAACATCACAAGATGTTTAGAAGTAGCTGGGAACCAATATTACATATGAAAACATAAAATTACATCATTAATGGAGATAAAAACAAAATACCTTGTTTTCACGAACTACATTAGGCTTTCAAAATGATAAATTATGGCTTTGCTAATCATTATTGGCCTCCTCATATCCTTGCTGATCATTCTTTGCATGTAATTAATGGATTTGACCATGGTGGGATCCTAAAACCTAATGATACCAAACCCTAAGACCTAATGAAATGAATTGCAAAAGGAACATGAGCCATGACTGAAATATATGGAAGAGGATCAGCAAGTACAGATCATGAGGGAAAATTGAAGTAAACCCTACCATCAGTGAATCCATGACCTAATGGAATGCAAACTCATCAGTATGGGACTCCTACTATGAAATGCAAAAGAGCAGATTTTGATCACTAATGGCAGTGTGAAACACTAACACTAACACATAAATCAAAGATCAAGACAACATATTTACATGATAAAACTATCAAAGAAGGAACATTCACAAAGTTATGGAAAATATTCATCATTTTTCAAATTGATTGCATCTAATACACCAATTTCTACCATATTTGTGTCTTATAAAAATGACTTTCCTTGATCTTTAAACATATATCATGGACCAAGTAGGTGAAAAGACATGGGTAAAGTGTCAATACAATCAAGAATGGGAGGATAATTATTTCACTTTTGTCTAAGATAGAATGTGACCATCAAATAACTAATGTACAAAACCATAATTACTTGGCACATTAGACAAAGTTGGCTTCAATGTATCTACTAATATCCTAACAAATAATAGTTTAGTATATCATGTTGTACTGGTGGTCCGTCAATATCCAAATATTTTGTCAAATTGAGAATATCTTGATCATTTAGTATATCGGGTTGTATTGATGGTCCATTTTTCTTCTCTTATTACTCTCCCTTCCACCAATTTTAAATCAAATATTTAAAATTTAAATACTCTAAATTGTGGAATTGATTAATTGTGGCATGCTCTTGTTATTGTAAATCAAGAACCCAACTCACCCAAACTCATTATTACTGCATGTCACACATAAACCATGTCACACAATTTAATTGCATCCAAGTTGTCTACTGATGTGGAAATTCACATTTTCTCAATTTAATCAAGGCAAAATCAAATTGAGAATTTCTTGTTTCATTTTTCAATACTCCCTTTCAGCAAGAAAGGGATTATCAACCACCCTCATCCTACACCTATGGAACTCTAATTTTAACAAAGCCTTTGTCAAAATGTCAACATCTTGTTCCTATGTCGGAATGTAATGTAGCAACATTATCTGCCTCTGCACACAGTCCTGTAAATGGTGATACTGGATATCTATATGCTTGGATCGATCGTGAAATGAAAAATTATCAAAGAGCTTGATGCAACTCTGATTATCACAATAGATCATAGTTGGATCCATCATTTGACCAAAAATTCCTATAAGTATCTTTATCTTCCAAATTGCTTCACATGTTTCTTGACTCACAGCCATGTATTTTGCTTCTGCTGAGCTAAGCGCCACCCATATTTGCTTCATGATGTACTAAGAAACAACTGCAGACCTAACACTAAAAATTCCACTTGATGTATTCTTTCATTCGGATGGACTCCTTGCCCAATATGCATTTGTGAAGCCACACAACTTCACTCCCTTTGTCCGTCTATACCATAGTCCAAATTGGGTAGTGCCTCTGAGGTACCGTAAAACATGCTTAGATACCTTCCAAAATAATTTGGTTAGCCTAACCATAACTTGGACCATAAGGTTGACTACATAGAACATATATGGTCATGTGTTCACAAGATACATTAGTGAACGCAGTAGCTATTGATAAATGGTACAATCTAGTTCTTCACCTGAAGTGGAATCCTCCTTCCTCTAGTTGGCTGCTAGATGTGTCTCCATGGATTTAAAACTCACCATGTGGAATCTTTGTAGTATCTCATTTGCATACTTTCCTTGAGGCACAAATAGTTCCCCATTGCCTTACCATAATTCCAACCCAAGGAAGTAGTGCATGAGACCCACATCCTTCATTTCAATTTCCCTTACAAGGTCCTCCTTGCAAGATATGATTAGCTACTCATCACCAGTTAAAATTAAATCATCAACATATAAGATAATAATAAGCAATTTACCTTCTACCAATATGTCATAGAGTTTTTCATCCGCTTCATTTTTATAAAACCCAAACCAGTGAGATAGTTATTGATCCTAGTGTACCAAGCACATCGTGCTTGTTTAAGACTGTACAACTCTCGCTTAAGTCTACACACATGAGACTCTCAATAAAATATCTCAAAACCTTTTGGTTGCTTGATGTACACCTCCTCCTCAATAACCCCATTGAGAAATATTGTTTTTACATCCATCTGGTGGATCTTCCACCCCATCTACACAGTGAATGCAAGAATTGATCTGATGGATGAGTACCTTGCTACATTAGCACAAATCTCCTCGTAGTCAATTCCCTCAACTTGAGAGTACCCCTTGGCCACAAATCTAGCATTATACTTCTCTATGCTTCTATTTGTTGTTTGCTTCACCTTGAAGATCCATCTTGAACCCACTAATGATTTATATGTTGGTCTTGGGACCATTTCCCAAACATTGTTCTTTACAATGTATTCATATTCCTCCACCATTGCATCAACCCATACAGGTTTCTCTACTGCTTCCTCGAAATAGGATGGCTCAGTCTCTACAAGTTCAGTTATTAGAGACATGTAGCCAGTGTAGCGTTCAGGTCACCTTCTCTGCTTGCGCAAATTTGAAGGAGCCCCCATATTATCCCTCTCATCCTGCACAAGTCTATTAGCTTCTCTGGTTCTTTTTCAACTTCTCTGGATGGTTTTGCTTGAGTGGATGTCTCCACTCTTTTCTCCTCATTTTTTGGTTGCTCCAAAACTTCCTGAGGCACCTCCTTTGGAGTTAAAATCTCCTCTTTTGGTGGGATCTGAAGCTCCCTCTCAAGATAAAATTGCATTGCTTTCTACTCATTTAAATTTACATCCCTTTGCACAAATTTCATTATGAGGGATGGAAAGTACACATGATAGTTGTGAGGAGTTTCCGTGTAACCCACAAGTAGCCCCAACTCTGTTGTTGGATCAAGCTTTTCCCTTGATCCTTGGAGACATTGCAGTAAATAGAGGCTCCAAAAATCCTGAAGTGTGACACATCTGACTTCTTCCCCAAGAAAGCCTCTTGTGGTGTAATCATACCAAGAATCTGATGAGGACTCTGGTTCTACAAGTATATTTTTGTATTTCATGCCTCAACCCATAAATGCATAGGTAGGCCTTGGTCATGCAACATCACCCTCGTTGCTCCCACGATGCCATGGTTCTTTCGCTTAGCCACCCCATTCTATTCTGGGTTATGGGGTGTTGTCAACTCTCGTTGAATTCCTTCTTTCACACAGAAATTTTGAATTCATTCGACATGTACTCACCTCTATTATCACTCCTGAGAGCCTTCATCTTCTTGTTAGTTTCTTTCTCAACCAGTGCCTTGAATTATATGAACTTGGAGAATGTCTCATATTTCCTCCGCTTGAATAAGATCTAGCACTTCCTTGAGAAGTCATAAATAAAAATGACAAAATATTTGTGTCTGGCATGGAGGTTTTCGAGAAAGGTCCACAAACATCAAAGTGGATCCTTTCCAAGACTGCATGTGCTTTGTTTTCCCAATCATAGAATGTGTATTTTGTGTACTTCCCCAAGGTAAATCCTTTGCATACATATTGTTGCTCAAGTGCTCCTTTGGGAAAGCTAGTGGTTATTTGCTACATAATCTTCAAGGTGCTATGATACAAATGGCCAAGTATTTTGTGCCAAAGTTCACTGACATCGTGGCCCTACACTTTCTCCGCTTTAATGCATAATGTAGTGCAGACTTCTATCTATCTTATATAGGTTCTTCACACGAACCCCAAGCTGCTTCACCTATCCCATGGCTATGTGTCTCAGGAATTCCTTTCCTTTGCTAAAGATCACATCATAACCACGGTCTTCCAAAAATGCAACAAAGATAATATTCTTCTTTAGGCCTAGAATGAACATGACATCCTTGAGCCTAAGAGGGGAGCCTGACTCCCTCTGAAAGGTAACTCTACCAATCCCAGTCGTGTTGTACCTTCCATCATCCCCTAGCTTGATGTGCATATGGATATATTTCCCCTCTAAGTCACTGAAAAAGTCTCTACACCTTGTCATGTGGAATGAGGCACCATAGTCCAAGTACAACATGTTCCCCATCACTGTGTTTCCCATGCATGCGATAAGGGTGAAGTCAAGCTCGAACTGTTAAGCTAAGGCTTCAGGCATTTCTCCTCTTGAGGTCTTCTTGCTCAAATTTTTGTGTGGACACTTCGTGGTATAGTGCCCAAATTCGTGACAATGGAAGCATTTAATTTTAGACAAATATTTATTCTTACCCCCTTAACTCGATTCTGGTTTGGTTTGAGATTTCTTCCCTTTTCCCTTCTTTCCCTTTTCTAACTAATGCAATTTTTTCTTCATCGTCACCCTTGGATGAGGTTCCATCTTTGGTATTCTACCTTATTTCATAGTTCCGGTCATTTCTCCCTCCCATTCACTAAATATTAATAGTTATGCCAGCACTTGGGAAGTCCCATAAGGGCTAGGCTTACCAAGTCATCCTCTGCAACAGTAACACCAACTCCTACAAACTCATCATGAACTTGTGTGAACCTATTTAGATATTGTGGGATAGTGTCACCTTTCTACATCTTGATATTTTGAAGTTTATCCTTGAGCACTAGCTTCCTATGGTCACTACTATTCTGGAATAGATCTATCAATGCCTGCCACATTGCATAAGGAATTTCTTTCCCATGGAGATTGGTGACAATGTGGTCCCGTACTCCCTCCAATATTATTCTCCTCGCCTTCGCTACATCTTTCTTCCACTGAGCAAGGTTCTGGGCATCAAATTTCGTTGGTTTTGCAACATCTCTGTTGATGTATTCTAGCAATCCATTGTCATCGAATAACGCCTCCATGTGATGAAATTAGACTTGCCTTCCAAGTCATACTCTAGCCTCAACTTGTTGAAGGTAAGCTTCTCAACTCTAAAGAGATCCTGCTACACTAAACTGCAAATTCTAACCTCCTGAGAAATAACCTTGAAATTCCTACTCTAATGTGAATCCTGCTTTGATAACATGTAGAAATTATGGTGTATATTTACAACTTCTCATGAAGTTTTAATCAAAATCACAAGACACAAACCTACTATATTTCTCTACGAAATTCAATTCACAATTTAGAACATCGATCACAAACATGCAATGAGAAATAACACACATGCAGACAATATTTTTTTCCCAGGGAAAGCAATCTACTAAAAACCCCAATGCCTTCTTGCATTAATATGATGAAAAGAGATGTATTACAATTTATTTTCTTAACTGAGCACAACTTGCAAGTGAATAACATATCCCTCTACTCACTGATGAGATCTGACCCAGACTTAGTCAATTTAGGCCTTTGATTGAGCCCCTATTTCCTTGTGCAATTCCTTGAGAAATTAGGGCCCTATTATTTAGGAATTTCTCCAAAATGGATTACGCAATTCCAATGGTTGATCATCGGACTACATGCAACACCTATACACTCAAGACTAGTCTATAACTGATGTTACATTGCCTTAGAATCTCCACCACAATTTGGGAACTCGAATTATCTGCATGCACTAGCTATTTTGGGCTAATTGATTAGTTAACTAGATGATCAGTGAGTTTCATTGAAGTCCGACTGCACCATCACCAAAGTTGGCAGTCTAGAAAAATTTGGCAGTTGGGGGGCTAAACTTAGTGGTGGCTTAGATAAGGTGGCTTTAGTCAGAGTTGGGACTAAATTTAGTGAAACCACTAAAATTGGAAATGGTTCAGGTTGTTATAACCATGTAATGTTTGACAATTGGGGTTAGTGGGGTTTGAACCCGCAACCCCCACAACTACCAACGTCCTATACACAGTACTGCCAACCAACCTATCGTCAGAGAGGGGCTTTGAATAGTCCGTTAGCGTTTCACTATTTAAACTCTCCATAACCATTCAAAACAATGACAACCGAGTGTGAAACAGTGTCGTTGACGGTGGAATGAAGAGGTCGATGGAAAAATGAGGGTCGAGGGAACCAGGACACACGAAACCCTATGGGTGTGCTTTTTGAGAAGAATATTCCAAGGGCATATTCCTTGGAATATTCTCAATAATATTCCTAGAATATTCTATTGTGGAATCATGGAGATTCCCAGGGGGTCCGAAGTTGACTATGTCAGAATCTAGTCGACTTTCTACTCATTTTACTCAGAATTTCTGAAGGATTTAATTGGTGTAGTCATATTTAGGATTTGAGCATCCCATTTTTAGGTCACTCCCAGAAGTGAGGTATAATGATGTATTTTTCCATGTACGTTCCTTTCTTTTGCTAAGATGAATGAAGAGGCCTCTCCACTTTGAAGTTGGGCCTGGATATGTAACTCACACATTCTGAATGATCTCTGTTATCAAACATTGATGCATTGTCTTTATGGTCTCTTTATGTGTTTCTTCTTCTTAAAGCATCACTTTTATGGTTTTATATGTTATTTTATGTAATTTTGCTAGCATCACTGAAGAAAAGATCCTAGATCATGTTGTTATTAGAGCGGTCTTCTTTTTCATGTGAATTGAGAGTGTGGATGATACCAAGGCCAAAATCAAAGAGGGTGAAGGAAAACTCAAGTATTTTGACCCAGATATTGGAAATGCAACATGGAGAAATAAAATGGAGAATGAAGATTTTTGCACTGAGAATGCAAAGCTTTCCATAAAGATTTCTACATGATGGTAGAAATGGTATATAACTTGTTTGCATATAAGAAAACAGAATAACAAAGAAGTAAAAGAAGAAGAAATAGAAAGCAGAGGACAATGCTTTGGTAAATCAAGGAAATGGAAGAGACCCTCCTAAACCTCCATATCCATATTCAAGTGAATGTTCTTCTTCTTCTTCATCTCATTCTCATCATTTTAATAATCATAGAGATACTCCTAAAAAGCTAGTTTTTAAGTTAGATGTGAAGTTTGATTTACCCATGTTTAATGGAGAAGCTAATGTAGAAAAGCTAAACAATTGGATTAGACAAATTGAAGCATATTTTCATATACAACATATCGAAGAAGATGAAGCAAAAATTCAGTTGACATCTCTTCGACTGGGAGGAACAACTCTTGTATGGTGGGAGAGAAAGCTTAAGAAGGTAGTCAACATAATGGTAAACTCTTTTCTTCATGGTATGAGTTTTTTTTCTGCATTAAGAGTGCAATTTTATCCATTGGGTTACCGACAAAAATCCATGATGGAATGGAAAAACCTAAGACAAGGAAAAGGTCAGAATGTTCAAAGTTTTACAGAAGATTTTAGGAAGCAAGCATTGGTATTGAATATTCCTTTAGAGTCACCATATATTTTGATGAAATATATTGGCGCTTTACATAGTTATCTTTGGCAGTCATTATTCTTGTTTGATCTCACTAATTTGGATGAATCTAGTGTGAAAGCTATTCATCTTGAAAATAGGGGAAAGCATGAACAAGGTGACCATGTAAAGAATATAGCGACAACAAATAAAAAGGAAGAAAAACCCTCCTGCACTCATTACAAGAAAGAAGGGCATGATGAGGATCATTCTCGAAAACTACATCCAAAGTTAAAGCCTAATAAGTATGGCAATAAAGGGAAGCAGAAAATTGTTGCTACAGTGCAACATGACCTTGGTTCTGATTTAGGAGATGAGATGAAGATTTAAATTGTTGGGATTGCAGGTGTTGGACCAACGGTGGGTAGAGTATAAAATAATGCATGGCTCCAAGAACTTAAGGAGATCAACCAGAGCATTCAAGCAGAGAATGAAAAATTGAGAAGACTGCTACAAAAATTAGATGAGGAGAAGTAGGGATTGCAGCTTTAGCTACAAGCCACAGAAGAGGCCTTGGAAAAGTTGAAGTGTAATGAAGGTTCAGTGAAGCCATCTTCACCCGCTTCAAAATCGACAACTGAGGCAAACAATGCCAGTGATTCTTTAGTCTCATGTTCTCATTATGATGATGACTTTTTATGTATTTGAAAGGCACACTAAGGGAATTGGTTCGAATCTATCAAAGAATATGGGATATGAAGGAAAGGGCCTAAGAGTTAATGGCCAAGGCATGTCAATCCCATCCAAGTGGTGGAACTACCTCGATATGCAGGATTGGGCTATGTCAAAGAGGAAGCTGAATAAAGACACTCCAAAACCACATAGACAGGAGAGTCTTCAAGCGACGAGTCTGAGTCAGTGCTGGATGTGAGAGCATATCACAATCTTCCAGTGATAGTGAACATTTCAAAGGAAGAGCTAAGTCAAGTTTGCCTCGCCAGAGTCGTACCAAAGACAACTTTTCAAGGAAGGTTATGTCGCTCAGGAAGGAGCCACAAAAGAAGGTTAAGAAAGTCTGGAGGAATACAAACCATTGCATCCATTGAAACAAGGTTGGACATCATAAAGCCATATGTTGGGAGATCCATCCATAGCTACGCCCAAAGGAGGATCGGAAGCCTATGAAAGCACATGTAAAGGAACCAGTCGGTGAAGCAGTTCAACAAGGAAGCCAACTACAGGAAGAAAGCCCATTAGCATGGTTAAGTAAGAGATGTGTAGCATTTTAAGTAGTTGAGTATGACCACCATTGTAAATCACATGTTTCTTTTTAAAGACCCCATAGATGGGAAAAAACTTGTTAAAATGATGAAGTGTAAAACATCACTTGAGTATACAAAATAGTTATATTTTGGCCTTTAGTTGAATAGTAAAGGATATGGGTTCTATTGTAAATAAGAGAAAACATGTATGATCTCTATATGTAACTTTTGGATACCAAAAGTCCTTCAATGGGGAGTAATGATCCAAGAGGATCCAAAAAGGCCCAAAAACTAAAGTCCTCAAAACTTAGCAAAACTAGCATCAATTTGAAGATATCGTCATAAGGAATCCAACGTTGCAAATGACGCTTTAATCTAAGTTTGTATGCGAAAGTTATAGTTGGTCAAAGTTCCATTCAAGCTTGTCATTGGAAAAATTTTAGTTGGCTCCAAATAAAATTATACCGTAGCCAAAGTTGGCAGTCTAGCCAAAATTTGGCTTTTGGCAACTGGGGGCTAAAGTTGGTTGAGGTTTAGATAAATTTGGCGTCACTGCTACAGTTGACGTGACCGCTCAATTTGGCGTAAGATGACTGGATGTTTAATTGGCTCAATAGCATGGGGCCACATGGCACCCAACTAATGGCCAAATAGATCCAACCAACCCACAACTTGGCGACATGGTAGGGGTTGGCCAAACTTGGTGAGGGTTCGGGCGGTTATAACCAAGTAATGTTTGAGTGCCATTTTAATATGGTTGTTACCAACCATTATATATATATATATATATATATATATATATATATATATATATATATATATATATATAGATAATGACAGTTGGGGTTGGTGGGGTTTAAACTCGCAACCCCAACAACCGCCAGTGTTCTATACACAGTATCGCCAACCAACACTCCAATCAGCAGGGCTTTGAATATTCCATCAACACTTCACTATTTAAACTCACCATAATCATTCGGAACACTAACAATCAAGAGCAAAATAGTGTCGCAGAGGGCGAAACAAGGAAGCCGACAGAACTAGGAGAGCCGAAGGAGCCAAGACGCATGGAACCCTATGGGATCGCTTTTCAAGAAGAATATTCCCATGTTATATACCATAGAATATTCTGTTGTGGAATCCTGGAGATTCTTAGGGGATCCATAGTTGACGGTGTTGGAATTTGGTCGAGTTTATACTCATTTTACTCAAAATTTCGCAAGGATTTCACTAGTGTAGTCAAATTTGGGATTTGAGCAACCCATTTTCAGGTCACTCCCAGAAGTGAGGTATAATGATGTATTTTTCCATGTACTTGCCTTTCTTTTGCTGAGATGAATGAAGAGGCCTCTCCACTTTGAAGTTGGGCCCAGAGATGTAGCTCACACATTGTGAGTGAACTCCGTTATCAAACATTGGTGCATTGTATTTATGGTCTCTTTATGTGTTTCTTCTTCTTAAAGTGTTGCATTTATGGTTTTACATGCTCTTTTATGCAATTCTGCTAACATCAACGATGAAAAGATACCAGATCAATACGAAAATAAAAGAATAAATAAATAAGTAAAAATAATGACATCATGAATGAGTGGATGTCTCAAAAGACATTCTTTAGCACTTGAGAACATTTAATAAATATCTAAAAAGCATTGGTGGTAGGTCAATCCATAAGATTTTCTATATATAAGTTTAGGTAGTTAACCAAAACCCCCCAAAGTATGGGATCACATACCCCATAGTTGTTGTCATAATAAATATTTACAGACCAAATTGGACCACATCAACTCTATAAGCCTAGTTAGTGGTCAATTAGTTCTCCAAATAAATCAACTTCCTCTTCTAGGTTGACTCCAAAGTCTAAGAAGGTGATTTACGCCACAAAACCATAGGTTCCAATATTGCCCCTTAAACATATCTTAGAGTAAAAATCAAATTACATTACATGCCCCCTTAATTTGATAGGGATAGAAAATCCAATGCTAATCAAGTGGAGGTATGGTAATGCTTTCAAAAGAACCTTGAAACACTACCACCTCCTAAAAACAAATATTTAACAATTAGTTTACTGATCAATTAAGGGTACGATAACATTGCCTTTAATAAGTTTGAAATAATTGTTACCTACTACAATATACTCCACTCAATCCTCTTCAGAACCAGTGAAACAATCTATGCACCATGCTCACAAGCATATGCAGAAAATAAGTTCCTCACAATGATGTCAAAATAAGCCTAACAAGCCCTAGTTGATCAGTGGGCCATACAATACAATAATTTGGTCCAAGTCAATCAGTCAACTAGACAATAATATAGTGGTAGTGAATTATTGTTTTCATTTAGGATTTGTTTAAGGCAACTCAACTCTATTACCTTGCTAGTTTTTGGTGAGGTGTCTCCTTTTTGTGTTCGCAATCTCAAATCCTTTGTGATGAAGTTTGATCTCGGCATCCTATTGTTTATGTTATTTGAAACATGGTGAACTCTTTGATTAATTTGAATCTAGTCTCTTTTGAAACCCCTTTATTGTACTCATTAGTTCATTTTAAACATTTTAATAGTATTATCTTTTGAATGGTCCCAAGAGTTCATTAATAAACTTTTGAACAAGCATTTCCAATGTTTTCAATCCATTTGATGCCACTCATTAGGAAAAAAACATATTTTGAATGTAAATTTTTAAATCATCATTATAATTCATTGGGTCCCTTTCAAATTATTTCAAATGAGACACCTCTAAAAAAAATTAGACAATTTCTTGAGGGTTTTTTGAAGACCTTTCTTCGAAAGTTCTCAATGATATATGAAGGATATTTCAAGGGTCATTTTTCAAATTTTCCCATTTACCCATCAAGCAATTCTCAAATATATTTTCTAAAAGGCCTCAAGAGTTCGTTGGGTAATTCTAAAGTTCCATCTTTCAAAGTGGGTCAATAACTCATTAATCCATTCTCAAAGATTATCTTTTGACTCAACTCGATTACCTTCAAGTCACATGATGCTTCACACAATCTCATATTTCAAGTGATCTCAATAGTTCATAAGTATTTCCAAAATATCATCCAAAAGTCCCGAACAATTCATCAGTGCACTTTAGAATATCTCCTTTTGAAAGTTTTAATAGTTCATTAGGCGACTTTGATCTTCTCTTAATAGCTCTTGTCAAAGCATTGAGAGACTTTCAAACTTTCCCATGATCATATTTTTTAACATGCCTCGATGGTTCATTAGGGTATCCCAAAGATATAATTCCAAAATTTCCTAGATATTTAATCAAAGGTCTTCAATATATTTTCTTGAAGGTCCTCAAAACATGTTGTATTGAAAGTTCATAATGTTTTGTTGAAAGCTTCACAAGGATTAGAATAATGTTTATTACAAAAAGGTCCAATAGCTTATGAGAACTGTTCCATCTTTCATACTCTAACACTTTTGAAAATCCTTGATGAACTATCAAGAGGCTTTCAATCTTCAAAAAACATATCCATATTTCAAAAGTCACTGATATACAATAAGGCAATTTTTAATTTTCAAATGCTCTACTTCCAATTTTCCTCAATAATCCATTGAGCCTCTTAATTCATTCAAATGTTGCACATTAATTACAAAATTTTAACAATCATAAAGATAGATTTCATGTCATGCCAAGTCTTACTACATATTAAATTATCATTATGCTAAAAAAAAAATTAAAACAACCAAAATCCTTTACAAGCTTAATTTAGGATCCCTTCAACAAGATCTTGCATATGGGTGCACTTGATACAAGTACAAAGTAGAAAGCCTTAATTGCTCACAATATAAAAGGGTCTAGAAACTTCCAAAAAAAAAAATTAAAGGAGCCAAATAACCTACAAATTCCTTGTCATCTATAATGATTCCTCCTTTTCCAAAGTCTAATTTGGGAACCATGTGAAAAGAAAAGAAGCCACTTAGATCTTGTTCCTTTTGTGGTCTTGATACACATTGTTGGAAAAAGATACAAGCACTAGAAGCAACCATGAAGGGACATAATATAAGTTGGATATGTCCTCTCTTCTACTTCTTATAAGCATCATGGTTTTTATGTATTGGCATTTCAAACAAATCATGAGTGCATTTTTAGACTTAAGGGCCTTTCATCATATGGCTAATAATAAGGATTTTTTTCTCTAGTCTTGATGATTACACAACCCAACATAACTTGTTAGTGATAGTTCTTCTTTAAATATTGTAGGAGTAGGAACAATACATCTTCCCAAAGGGAAAATTAAAAATGTATTTTATGTTCCTAATCTTTCTTGAAAAGAAAAAATCAAAATTTCAAATAATTCATTCTCATAATGGAAAACCTGCAAACTTTTCACCTTATGATATTTTAACTAGAGATATAAAAGATTCATTTACTATAATAGTTTAAGGATGCATTGACGATGCTTCAAGGCCATGAAAATTTGATAGCTCTGAGCCCTTATCACTTCCACCATCCTTGTTTCTCACGCTGACGAATTATTGTTGTCATTTGAATTACTACTACTTGTAATAGTTCTCGGAACATTAAAATAGTGCATGGCCTACCCCTATCTCATGCAATATGTGTTTGTCATGGTTGTGTCTTGGGTAAGCATCATAGAGATCCATTTCAATTTCCTTTCATGGCAAGTGAGCGCAAATACCACTTGAATAAGTTCATAGTGACAAAAGTAGGTGATTCCCCACTCCACCATTTTCAAGTGCATGATAGATTCTCAATTTCATTGATTATCACACTTCACACACATACATTTACTTCTTAAAACTCAAAAGTGAATTTTTCAATCTCTTTGTTTCTTTCAAAGCATTGGTTGAAAACAATTAGGTCATCTAATTAAGATAATCCACAATGATAATGGTGGAGAATATGTTAATAGACACTTTCATTGAATTTTGGCTCTAAAACTAGCATTCAAATATAACATAAATTTCCTTATACTCCATGGCATAATGGAGTACTTTAACATAAGAATTAAACACCTAAAGAAATGGATAATTGGATGGTTCAATAAAAGAACTTAGCACCACAACTTTGGGTAGAAACAATCAAATGTTCCAACTATGTTTTAAATCACAGTACTATAAAGGTTGTAACGAATGTAGCTTTAGAATAATAATGGTATAAGATCAAACTTGATGTAAGTCATTTTAAAGTGTTTGGTTGTGAAGCATGGGCCCACTTTCCTGATGAACAACATAGTGTAATGCAACCTAAAACTGAGCAATGCATACTTGTTAGCTATGTTGAAGATGTGAAACCCTATCAACTCTTTGTGCCTCACCCTTAAAAGGTTATCATTTGGAGATAATTTTGTCAAATTTTGCTTGGTCTGCATGCTTTCATCTTCTTTTATGCCATTTCTCTGTACTTCTTCTTCTACTTTTATGGGATCTGTATCATTTCTAATGACGATTCTTCCAATCATGATGATGAGCATGAACCAAATCGTTCAACTACTCCTACAATTTAGTCTATCGATCCTACACGTCCAACTACACTTTTGAAATCGTTTCAAAAAATAATGGAAGTCATTGGTATTTCATATAATGATCTAATAGATCCTCCTAGGATATGCTCTTAGTTCCATATATGTGCCTTATCTCTTACGGCGTTACACATGAAATATAATGTACTTAAAACTTATAAAGAAGCAAGTAGTGTCCCTAAATGGAAAGCAATTTTACAAAAAGAAATGAACTCCTTATTAAAATATGACATGAGATCTTGTTCATCTTCTTGAAGGTTGCAAGATTGTTCATTGCAAGTGGGTGTAGAGAGCCAAGTTTTTAATAGATGGAGGCATGAAATAGTTTATAATCCCACCCTATGAAGAATCTTTGAGTTGTTGGCTAAGTGAAATAGAAACTAAATATTAGTTTGAAGATAGTTTGCATGCAAGCATCTACTCTATAAGTAAAGGACTAAGGTCCTCATTGAATATGAAGAATAAAATTGGAGAAACAATTCAACCTTTCTGATAGCTCCATGCATGTTCCAATTTCAAATGTTTTACGTGTACATCTTGTGTCAATTTGTGTTTTTTCTATTTTGTAATAATCTTATGGCCATGTGCATTTTTTCATAGACATTATGTTCTCTACAATGTTTCTTTTGCTATACAATGATCCTTTCCTTTGCATTACATGGGAGGCTATAATATATTGCTAATATATTGCAATATTAATCACCTTTTGCTAAAATGGTTGCAAGTATCAATCTCATATTTGTTGAGAATGATGCATGCTTATTGGATTACTCTTGTTCTAATGTACTTAGTTTCCTAACTTTAGATGACTTTCTCCTAGTAACCAACACATAATTCAAGTGATATGTTAAAGTTGTAATTTTATAATACTTTGTAGAATAAAGTTATAACTTCACATCAAATTTTTCAAATAAAAGCACATCATTTTATCAACACCATTTTATCAACACTATATAGGGATTTTTATTATATCACAATAACTATGTTTCCAAAAAAAAAGAATAATGTGTGATAGTAAACCTAGTTATTAAACAAAATCACAAAACTCTCAATCCTCTAATCATTGCTTGGGGAGTATGGTTAGAGAAAAAACAAGTCATTTTGAAGAATAAGGAATCCTTTGCTCTCAATGTAGCTATAGCCAATATTGCAATTTTGGACAAGTTTCAAATGATTTGATATGCTAAGGATCAAGGAGCCTTGGCCTAATATGGTCATGCAAACTAACTTTCCATGGGCCTTTTTTGATGGGCATCCCAAGGTCTCTCGCCTCATGGTGGGGCAAGGGGTATTCATTCCTCTTGGAGACCCACTCTCTTACTTTCTCTATGTGTATTGGGGAGGAAAGAAACAACTTTGCAAAACTCATGGTCCGAAAACTTATTTTACACATTGCAAAAGAATAGGGTGTTTCTCATATTCACATTTATGGGACTCATTGCTAGTTATAAAATTGATGAAAAGACTATCAATTCTTCACAACTACTCCTTATAACCTTTATTTCAAAACATTCAATTTTTCACTTCATGTTTTTCTCACATCACATTTGACAGGGAAATAAATCAGCGTGCAAACACACTTTCCAAAACTAAACAGAGGCATATGGAAAGTCAAGGAAATAAAAAATGGTGTCTAATTATAATGTATTCACATCTCTTGGCTCCTCCTAAATACATAATAAAATAGAATATGGAGTTTACTTTTAATATTTTTTTATTGCAAAATGACATCTTTAAGAAATCTGAGATGAGTACTTATATGACACAATCTAGTTATTTTTTTATCAATATATTATTACTTTTAAAAATATATGATTACCATTAAAAATATATGACTACATGTTTTACACCATCCCTTTAAATAGCCTTTTAAATCCTATTTTTAGATTTAATAGTGAGTATCAACCCAACAATGTGTTGATCCACCTTATTAAATAATTTTGTTATTTAAAAAAAATTACTCATCAAAAAGTAAACAAAGTTGTTAATAAATGGGTTAAGACTTGAAAAAGAAAGAGAGCTCTAGCTTTATTCTATATTTATTAAGTTTTAGACTTTCTCACCCAAGCGTGAAAAGTTTGTACGTAACGTCAACCTTCTATCTTTTCAAAATTTAATGGTGCTAACCATTTGAAAAAAGCAAAATTTTGTAGTGCAACTTGGAATTAGAGTTAATTCAATTTTGTAGTAGGATTGGAAGATTTCAACTAATTAAATCTCTTCTACGGTCTTCACAACAAAATTGTTGGTTATTATATCTTTATGAAAATGAAAATAAAATACATTTTGCCTATTAAATATATTGAAAAGTTGAAGATATTATTGTAATTATTTATATATTGAATTTTTTATTTAAATGATAGTTAATAAAGTCAAGTTGAAGAAATTATTGTAATCATTTATATATTGAAATTTTTATTTAAGTGATATTTAATAAAGTCTCTTATAAGATCTTCACAACAAAATTCTGAGTTGTTATATCTTTATGAAAATGATAATAAAATACATTTCCCCTATGAAATATATTGAAAAGTTGAAGATATTGTTATAATTATTAATATATTGAAAAGATAAATATATTAGTGTAATTATTTATATATTAAATATTATATGTAAGTGATAATTAATAAGTTATTGATTTGAAATTTTGAATGGAAATATAGAAAAATACAAAAAAAATTGGAAAAAAAATATCAAAAATAGTCAATTTCATTTGAGAGTGTATATTTCCACAGTTATTTATATTGAGTCAACTTCATTGTTTGCATTGAGTGTCTAGTGCCCATACCTTCAATTTATGTTTAGACTCAACAATTAGGCATTTAGAATTAAAAGGGAAATTTAGTTTTTTCCCAAAATTCTCTTTAAAAATATATTTGTGAAACCTTGTACTTCATCTCATTTTGTTCTACTCTCATTTTTTAATCAGATAAACAAAAGATTTTTTTAAATAAAATATCAAATAACATTTATAAAAATTATTTTTCCTTTAGGGGTGGTAGGAGGGGGAGGGACTCTTTTCAATCCCTATGGAAAATAGGAAATCAAGTTCGTGTGGAGACTGAGTCAACAATCGAATAGTCTCGTTGAGATTTATGGTCTCTTTCTTGGTCTTCGGCTGGCTGGAGATTGCAACATCTCGTCCATTGTCATTTTCGGGAACTCCTTCATCATAATTCAACTCCTACACTCGAGCTCTCTCCCTAAGAACAATATTCTCTCTCAACTTCTCAGAAAAATCTACAACATTCTTAACTCCTTCACAAATAAGAGCTTCTTCCATATCCTTCGCAATCAAAACCAAAAAGTCGATGCTCAAGAAAATATTGCATGTTAATTGGATGAGGGCCAATATGAGGTTAATGACTCCCTAGGATGGAAGGTCATTCCATGAAGGCTAAAAACAAGTTAGTCGGCTCCCCAACAAACGTTAGAAATCAAGATGAGAAAATGGTCGAAAATGCTCAAAAGATAGATACCAAAGGCGAAATCCCCTTCGTCACTCCTCCGAAGCAAATTCCTTTCAATGAAATTGACGTGATCTCCATGCAGCATCACCTTATCGTCCTTCTCCATGAGGTCGCAGTTCTCTTAATTAAAGGAAAATGTTGCATTTATGAGTTACATGTGCCACAAGTTCAATATGGAATTCATCTCCTCCTTGGATCAATCATCGTACTAAGAAGGAAAGACAAACTATGATATAGGTGCATGAATTCGGAGTTGGCACCACCTCTTGGATAGTGGGAACCCCAGGAAACTCTATCTGCATTCATGCCTGTTAACTTCAGGCTTAAGGTTGAAATGGTGGATCATAATTTCTCACACAGGAACCTCAGTGACCATAAATATGCAAGGTGGGAAATCAATTCCTTCATTTTGGTGTTGGGCTCAATTCTTCAGTCATTTTGAATCCTCCCTAGTCGACTCATGTCAGGCTGCCTCCCCCCAGCTTACCTACGTTCCTCCTCCAACAGATTAATTTGTAAGTTTATCTTAACTCTACCCACACATGCGAGTTTTTCCTTTCCAATTTGGAACTCTACACAGTTAGTGAGGCAATTATGTTGTTTCTATTTTTGATAGTAGGTTCCATCCTCTACAGTATAATCAGCATGACTTAGTTCTTGAAATAAGGACAAGATCGAGGCAATATATTGTGAACATTAGAGGGTCTCGAAGGATTCTTTGTCAGCTTTTTGGTTCAATCAGTGAGAAATGCATTTCTCTACAGTTAGTTGGCCACAATGACATAGTCAGGATCCTCTCTTTGAGCATCTAGGGTTCCTTTCACTGCTAATCCCCGAAATTC
This sequence comes from Pinus tabuliformis, assembly GCA_031772625.1. Classification (NCBI taxonomy): domain Eukaryota; kingdom Viridiplantae; phylum Streptophyta; class Pinopsida; order Pinales; family Pinaceae; genus Pinus; species Pinus tabuliformis. The sequence goes on from CM062814.1 coordinate 530,662,787, forward strand.
TCAATGGACTTCGATGACCCTCCTCCATGCAATCTTTGTCCACACCTCCTAGTGGATAGTCAAAGGGAAATCGAAGACCTCTGCTAACAGGTAATTCAACAAGCCACATCATTTTTATCATTAACTAAAACACTGCAAAGACAACAAGCTCGAATCAAACAACTAGAAGATGAGATGGACTAGGTGAGGCACCAATTTGTTAATCCACAAGACCACCGCAACAACGATATACTATAAGCACTGCCAAGAAAGCCCCAGACAGTCCCATGAACAAGATGTCAATAAATCCTCCTTAGTAAGCCATGATTGCTCCATGCAAATGTATTTTGCTCAACAATCAATATTGTAGAGTTTATAGTTGCAGTAGCTCAGGTTATAGCTTTAAGAAGAAATGTAGCAAAAGTTGGGAAGAACATTTTGGGATTCTCCTCTCAAACCTTCTTGATGTTTTTGTATCTCTAGAAAATATAATCTATCGAGTATTCAGTTGTGGCCAAGTGCATAGTTAATAGAAAATCTTTTATCATTATTGTAAAAAAAAATCATTTTTCCTTTATTTAAATATTTTTATAAAAAAAAAAAAAAAAAAAAAATCTCATATATATTTTAAAATAAAATAAAAAACAATAAAATAATAATTTACAGTTAATTAATTATTATAAAACATTATATAATGAAAATAATTTGCATGACAAACAACTAAGCTAAATTGTATGCCTTTACCATGGGATTCAGTTAGCCAAAGAAAATTAGGTGACTACTAGCTCTAAGGGTGAGGCTTTGTGGCTCTAACGGTTTTTGAAGCATCAATGTTTTCGATGACTTGATGATCAGTTCCCGGGGGGGTTGCGCCCTTGCCCCCTCTACCTACTCCCGATATAGGTGATTTTAAATCGTTAGTTGTGAATGGGTCAAGGTTACGGAGGCAGATCCTTCTTGTTATCTCAAGAATTTTGAGGAAATCCCAAATATGGAGGTATTTGTTTCTTAGTCAAGAACTCAAGCTCTGCAACTGGTCGAGCATGGCCTAGCCAACCAGTTCATGGGGATCTAACCCTCCCCGCATACTATGAGGTTATGGGTGGAAAAAAATTAGAAACCAATGGTCAACGATTATGTCTCTTTAGCCTTCTACAAAAAAGGGTTATTTACTTTCTTATTTGAAAACAAGGGAGATTAAAACTTGACCTTCAAAAGTGGGCCATATTTCATGGGAGCTCAAAAGTTATATTTGGATTGATGGATACCATAGTTTAACTTAGAAAGTGATGTTCCATCTGTAGTCCCAATATAGGTGCAAATCCCATTTTTTCCATTGCATTGTTGGAATGATACCATTTTTAGAAGTATTGGCAATTCCCTTAGTAAGTATATTGATCGCGTTGAGCCACAAGAGGGGATTTTCTCCTATGTTAGGATCTGGATGGAAGTGGATCTAGATAAGGGACTCCCAACAACCATAAATCTCAATATGGACATTTGGTACCATCTCTAAGAGGTAGACTATGATTAGCTTCCATTCAAATGAAAAGTATGCCATTAACATAGCCACTTTGTAAGAAGCTACAAAAAGAAATAGGAGGAGAAAAAAAAACAAGGGGAGGAAGGAGAAAAAAGGCAACAACAAAAAAGGAATAGGCCTGATAAAAAATAAATAAAAAAAATAAAAAAAATCAACCAAGGCAACCAGATCAAACTAGGACTAAAGGGAAAGGACTAGCCTCCCCCAAAAAAATCAATATTGTAACCAGATAAGGAACCAAGAAAGGGAAGAAAGAGAATAGTAACGACTATGAGTCATTATATATGGTGAATGAAGAAGGGGAAATTTCATAAAATAACCCCTCCTCGTAAGAGAAATATGAAAAATTGATATCAGCTCCAAAGTGAGAAAGAATTTATGAAAATATATTATCTTTAGAAGAAGACTTGACTCCAACACAAGATATCATGGAGTCTTCTATAAAGGAGGCCCCTAAAAACACTAGATTGGAGTCATCCTTTCTGAGTTCGGCAGACGATAAATCATAGGCTGAGAAGGAAAAACAAATAGAGAGGCTCGAATGAAAGGCAAGTCAAAAGGCTAACAGAGAGGTGAAATTGGAGAAAGGGAAAAGGATAAGAAAATGGGAACTCAACCAATTTTAGATCCAAAACTCAAAGGATATAAAAAACCAGAAAATGAGGAATCTTTGTCCCTCAACAAGAGGAAACACATACAAGCAGTAAGTAATGAAGGTTCTCTGTTCGAATTGCAGGGGATTAGGGTCTGAAAAAGGAATAAAGAAGGTGAAGTCATTAATCAAGAATGAACAACCCTTGGTTCTCCTGATCTAGGAGACAAAAATGGGGGATCAAGAGATCCTTAAAAAAACATAAGATTTGGAATGGAAGTGAGACTATTTTTGTTAATTCAAGAGGAGCATCAGGTGGTATTTCCACCATATTGACTCAATCATCATTCAAGTTGCTTGATCATTAGTCGTCCACCACTGGTTGGCTGCCAAATTTCTTCATATCCCCTCAAATTAGGTATGCTCTTTTTTTAATATCTATATGCCAGTCAAATTTCGCAAAAAAATGAGAATGTTGGGATTCTTCATTGGCTCTTTGGGATTCCAATATTTTTCCCTGATTATATCTTTGGATGAGATTTTAATACAAATCTACATCAATGGGAAAGGAAAGGGGTGTCACTGGTTAAGAGATCAATTTCGAGAAAATTTGGAAGATCTCAACTATAAATTAAATTTGTTGGACATAAAACCTTCCTCCACAATATTTAATTGGATGAACAAACAATTTATAACGAGTCATATTGTTTCTCATTTAGATAAATTTTTAATAGCATACCCATTCTTGTTCAAAATATATTGGTTTGTTTTTTAATCCAACATTGGAATAGTTCAGATCACAGCCAATTATTCTTGAAATCTCTTAAAATTATTGATTTTCGACCCCTTCCTTTTCATTATTTTCCAATATGGGCAATAAAGGTGGGTTTTAGCAATCTGGTAAAGTAAGTCTCGAGGGAATGGTACATGGGCAACCCAATGAAAAATATATTAAGTGATTAAAAAGCACATTAAAAAAGTGGTTTTGAGAACAATAAACAAAGAAAATCAACGATGAAAGCACATCGAAATGAGAGTGGAAATTATACAATCCAAAATAGAGGATGGCCCTATGACAAATTAGTCGCTTAAGGAAGAAAGGGAAGAATTTTCAGCTTATCATAAAGCATTAAAAAAGGAAGAGGAAATTTGGAATTTAAAGTCTCATAGTATTTGGTTAAAGGCAGGAGATATGAACACAACAAAAATTCAAAAGCAAGTAAAGAACCAAGTCTGGAAAATTAACATCAAAGAGATAATATCAAGAGGTACTAAAATATCATACTTTTCTCAACTCAAAGAGGAGGCGGTTCGTCACTTTAGTGCTTGGAACAGATGTTGGAAACTACATCTCAAGAGTACAATATTGCTTTGATAAAAGAGCCCATCGAAGAGGAAATCCGCTTGGCAATATTCATCTTCAACCCAGACAAAGCTCTAGGACCGGATGATTTTTTTTCCCACTTCTATCATCAATTTTGGGAGGTAATAAAATTTGATTTTTGCATAATGGTGGGTTACACTTTTAAGAATAATTGCATGGGGGGTGTAATTAACTCTTCCTTTTTATCATTGATTCTAAAGGAATTAATCCCTTCTTCTTTTTTAAGATTCAAGCCCATTTCACTTTGTACTCTTTCATAAAAAGTGATTTCTACTATTTTGGCCAAAAGACTTAAGCCCCTTCTTCCAAAAATAATATCGGAAAATCAAGGAGGTTTTGTGCATCAGAGGCAAATATTTGATAACATCATTCTTGTTCAAGAGGCTATCAATTATAGTCAAAATTGGGGAGACAAAGGCATGATTGTCAAACTTGACATGGAAAATGTCTTTGATAGAGTGAGTCATGAATCCCTATTTAAGGCGATGACAAAACTTGGCTTTGATGTTAAGTTCATTCATTGGGTTTCTCTTTGTATAAAATTACCTTGGATTTCCCCCCTAGTTAATGGGAGAGTGGTTGGGTTTTTCCATGCCTCGTGAGGCCTTCACAAGGTTGCCCCTTATCTCCCTTCTTGTATATCATTACGGTGGATTTCCTTAGGCGCAAATTGGAATTTGAAAAATTTTGAGCACCCACCAGGAATCAGGTTTTTTGGAGGTATCATGAGCATCAATCACTCTTAATTTGTTAGTGATATGCTTTTGATGGGTGGATCTTCCTCAATAATAGCAAGAAGATTCAAAAGGGTTTTGGATAATTTTCTTAAAGCTTCAGGAGGTTAAAAAAAATTGGGAAATCTCAAATTTATACATGGAATATTTCATTTAGAAAGCAAAGGCAATTTAGAAGAATAATGACCATTCAATTGGTGAAAACATGGAAATAATTAAGTATTCAGGCATTCCTATTTACCTAAAATCACAATCAACCCAAGCTTGGGAAGGTGTTCTTTAAAAATTCAAAGGAAAATTCATTGCTTGGGAGGCTAGATGCCTCAATATTGAAGGATGTGTTGTTATGTTTAGAGAAGTACTCTCTACATTACCACTGCATCAAATCTCGGTACTTCTTGCTCCAAAAATCATTCTCTCTATTTTGGCAAAAGAAATTCGCAAATTTCTATGGGAAGGAAGAAAAACAAGTACAAAAAAATTACATCCAACTAAATGGCCTATTGTGAAGCATCCTAAAAATCATGGAGGGCTTAGGGGTGGCAGGAGGAGGCGGGTGGGCATAGATAATTTTGTACCCTAAGAATCAAGAACATAGGTATGTTTGGGGTTTAGGTCACACTTCCAACAAAATTGTTGAAACCTATGCCTTATATAAGGGTTTGAGGCAAATTGTGAATTTGAGAATTCAAGAGGTGTTTGTTTTGGTGATTCCTTGAACATATTTCTCCATTTATATTCAGTATCTCTACCCTTAGATACAAAGTTAATTCATATTTTCAAGCAAATTTATCTGTGTATCAGTCTATCCCCAAGAAGAAATGTCTCCAAGTTATTAGATCAAACAACTCCAAGGTTGATCACATGGTTGATTTGGTGTCAAGGCTAAATTAAGGTGAACTTTGGTGGCAAGGGAAAAAAGGGTATGTCCCCCTTCCTTAATGGTTAATTAGGAGACTCATAAATCAAAGTGAAGGAATAATTCCTCATGGTTTAATGTAAGATTTTGATGCTTTGTAACTTTTGGTTTTGTTAGTGTAACACCCCCTCCCAGGTCTACCCAAAGTAACCATGCCAATCGGGGTAAACATGAGAGATGCTTCTACAATCATATTCAACGTCTTATGTCACCTTAAGGAAGTGAAATCGATGAAACATCACATACAGTCATACAACATCATTAACGGAACCTCAAGAGACAAGTCAGCCACTCAGACAACTTGTTCATGGGTCCCACTATTATTCTGCAGCTCTTAGGCCATAGTCACTCTCATTCTATGGGGAAGGGAGCGACCAGAAACCCAAAGTCGCTCTCACAAACCTACCTGCCAGTGACTATGGACCAAAATTGCTAGTTATGTGCCAACGACCCCTAGATTTAAGCCGCTTTTCTAGTCCAGAATCTTGGCCTCTGCCCAGAAATTGTTGTAACTTCCAGAATTCATTAAAAACATGATAACAATGTTGATCAATCAAAGGAAGGACCGACGATTGAGCACTGGAGCAGCCAGGAAACCCTAGTTGTGCCTTGGCACCTCTGCGCCCTTGCTGCTCTGTGACTCGTGGCTTTGGGCCCTCTGCCCCCTTCTCAGCGTTCCTTTTTGAGCTTCTACGGTTCAGAGCGCACGTCTTCTGCTGGGTGGGTCGATTAAGCCGGGCTCGCCCTCATGGAGGTCCCGAGCTCGCCCCAGGCAGGCCTTCCTTCATCTGCCGAAGCTTTCTCTCGGCTCTTGGCCAGCTTGCCGCAGAAGAAGAAGAGCGAAGCAGCCAAGTTTGTCAAGAGGCTGGAAGACATTCCTGAAATCTCCCTGCCACCAGAGACCCCGATTCAAGTTGCCCTCTCCTTAGCTGAGCGGGCTCTCGTTGGCCAGTTCACCGGTCTATGGCCCTCTCCTAAGACCACTGAGTCCTGGGTAAATAGGAACTGGGCTCCTCTGATCAAGAGCAGCGTCACCTCTTACTTCTTAGGTCGAGGGTTTTTCCTCTTCGAATTCACCTCAAAGGAGGACAAGGATCTGATCTTTCAGAATGGCCCCTATTTCATGGGCCCCTAGGGCTTGTATCTCAACAGATGGACGTCGAATTTCGACCCTGCAGTTGATGTCCCCTCAGCTGTCCCTGTATGGGTTAGACTTCCTAATCTCCCAGTCCATTGCTGGAACTGGGACTCACTGAAACACATCGGAAATGCCCTTGGGAAATTCATAGATAGGGCAAACAACAAAGATCAATATGACTGTGCTCGTATCTGCGTAGAAGTAGACCTAGAGGTGGGTCTCCCGGAAGCCATCAAAATCAAAGTAGGAAACTAGTCCCATTTGCAGAAGCTGGACTACGAGCAGCTGCCTTTCAAATGCAGAAAATGTCATGTCTACGGCCACTTCGCCAGAGGATGCCCAACCAATGTGGAACCAGATAAGGGTAAAGAAGAAGCTTGGAATCAGGTCAAGCGCACCAGGAAAACCCAAAAGTAGGCTGGTCCAAACGGAAGAGGTCCTCAGCCCCCCCCCCCTCAGCAACCCCCTCCCAGAAAGGATCAAGAAAACAAATTCGCCCCTCTAAGCTCGCAAATAGAGGAAGCTCAGGAACCAGAAAATCAAAAATCAACCCCACCCTCTAAAGGCACCCCCAAAGGTTCTGGAATTGGAGTTGAGCAAGCTGGAAGTGGTGTTCCAGCAATAGAGGCAATGGCTGAAAGTGGTGTTCCAGCAATAGATATGGCAATGGCTGAGAGCTCCAAAGGAAACACTGTCGTAGCAGAGGAAGAGGAGCATGAATCGGAGTGCTCGGAGGAAGAAGGGGAAATAGGAGAATCCCAAGCTTCGATAAGGAGATCCACAAGAGGCTGCAAATCAGATCGGGAAAAAAGAGAGCAGGAAACTTTTAAGGATAAGCTTCAAGGCAGCCAGCCAACCCTTGAGAAGCTCCTAGCATCAAAAGCAAAGATGGCGAGAAACCAACCCCAAGGCTCCAAGGGAGCCAATCAGAAATACAAATGATGAAGATAGTCTCCTGGAACTGTAGAGGTATGGGGAGCAGAATCAAAGAAGAAGCCATCAGAAGTTTAATAAGAACAGAAACTCCTGACATACTTCTCATCCAGGAGACCAAACTGGAAGACTTCGTCTTCCTTCAGGCAAGCAAGAAACTCTGGAACAAATGTGAGGCGAAAGCTATCTCAGCCCGAGGGGCTTCCGGAGGGCTGGCCACTCTTTGGAACACTAGCAAATTCTCATTCATCTCTGAGACCCTCAATACTCACTGGCTGCTCTTAAAATTGCAACACTTAGATTCAAAAGAGATTATCAGCCTCTTCAACGTGTACATCCCCGTGAACGCTGTGGAAAAAAAGGCCTGCTAGGACTCCATAAGAATCCAAGCAGATCTAGTTAATCTTGAGAATATCATCATAGCAGGAGATCTCAATCTTACTCTCTTGTCAACAGAAAAGAGAGGAGGTAGCATTGTTCGAGATCCGGCAAGGGAATGGGCAGAGGACCTTATGCAGGACTGGGACCTGCTGGACATCAAGCCAATCTCTGGTAAGTTCACTTGGACTAACAAAAGAATTGGTCCTGGCCACATTGCTGCTAGATTGGATAGATTCTTAATTCAAAGCTCTTTTCTTCTGCTTGGATTAGAGGCTAGAGTTCATATCCTCCCATGCAGTACTTCGGATCATAAACCCATCAAGCTGGAACTAGTGTTTCAGCTTGACCTAGGTCCAATCCCCTTCAGATTCAGCCCGCTCTGGACTAATGAAGCAGACTTCATGCATCTAGTTAAGGACATCTGGATGCAGCCAGTAAACGGCTCCCCCTTTTTTGTTTGGGAGGAGAAGCTCAAAAGAGTGAAAAGGGCTTTAAAAAGCTGGGCCAAAACGCTGCCCAATCCAACAAATGAAAGAAAAAATCTTCAACGCAGTCTAGAAAATCACCACCTCCAAGCTGAAACAACAGACATAACTAAAGAGTTTCTAAACAAAGAAGCCCAACTCCAGCAAAACTTCCACAAGGCTTGCCTAGCAGAAGAAGAGTACTGGAGACTTAAGTCACGCAGTCTTTGGCTTAAAGTAGGGGACAATAACTCTTCCTTCTTCCATAAGCAAGCTCAGGCAAGGAAATGTACCAATGCCATTTCCGAAATCAAAGATGGCACTATTACTCACAAAGACAATGCAAGCATCAAAAAAGCTACCTCCCTTCACTTTAAAAGCCTGTATAGTGAAGATAATAATCTGGACCAAAGCCATGATATGATTGACATGGTTCCCTCCTTGATTACTGTTGAAATGAATCACCTTCTTGAAGATAAAGTCACCAAGAATGAAGTCAAGGATGCCCTCTTCGCCATGGACCCAGACAAAGCCCTTGGACCAGATTGATTTACAGCCAGATTCCTCCAATCTTGATGGTAGATTGTGGAAAAAGATCTATATAAAATGGTGATTAAATCCCAAGCTTGCTAGAAAATCGGAGGCAGCATGAACTCTGCTTTTATTGCCCTCATCCCCAAAGAGAAAGGAGCCAACACTTTCAATAGGTTTCGCCCGATATCTCTATGTAATATCAGTTATAAAATGATTACTAAAGTCATTGCTAATATACTTAAGCTCATCCTCCCCAAAATCATTCTGGAAAGCTAAGGAGGATTCATTCAAGGGAGAAAGATAGTGGACAACTACATGTTGGTCCAAGAGGCAATCCACTCAAGTATGAGTCGCAAGGAAAAAGGTATGGTTGTCAAGCTTGATTTAGCAAATGCTTTTGATAGAGTCAAGCATAGTTTTCTGCTGAAAGTCTTACACAAATTTGGATTTGGGGAGAATTTTATAAATTGGATTCGGGCCTGCATTTTGGAGCCTTGGATCGCTCCATTAGTAAACGGCAGAGCTGCAGACTTTTTCAAAGCCACGAGAGGGCTCAGGCAGGGGTGCCCTCTCTCCCCCCTTCTTTTTGTTCTTCAAGCCTCTGTCCTCAGCTTCTATTTAGACAAAAAAATGATGGACCAGGAAATTGTTGGGCTCTGTATAGCAAGAGGTGTTAAAAACATCAATCATGCCCTCTTTGTGGATGACACCTTGTTATTGGGAGCTGCCTCTGTGCTTATAGCCTCCAGATTTAAAGGAGTCCTAGACGAGTTTTGTTCGATTTCGGGAAGCAATTTAAACAATGGAAAATGCCATATCTATTACTGGAACACCACTTCCAGCATGCTCAATTCCATTTCCAGAACCTTTGGTTTCGCAGCCTCCTCAAACTGGTCTTCCTTCAAGTATTTGGGCCTTCCTGTTTTTCTTAAAAGAGCCTTCAGCAGAGATTGGCTTCCCCAACTGGAGAAATTCAAGAACAAGCTACTTGCCTGGGGCTTTTCCTGGCTCAACATTGCTGGTAAGTCTGTCCTCATTAAATCAGTCCTTAACAGTCTTCCCTTATTTCAGTTTTCTGTTCTTCTTGCTCCCTCCGGGATTCTCAAAAAAATGGAGGAGATCATTCAGAAATTTTTTTGGAAGGGGGGCAAGAAAAATGAGAAAAATATCCCATTAGTCAGCTGGGATTCCATCTCCAAACCGCTCTTGGAAGGAGGCTTGAATTTTAAAAATCTTGGATATCAAAATATCGCCATGGGAGCTAAGCTCATTTGGAGAATTATTGCTCCTAACCCTGGCTGGGCTCATCTAGCTCTTTGGAAAAAATATTTTAAGGGCAAGCGCTCCCGCTATCTAGACCATCCTCTACCGCTCCTGAATACGCCCTTCTAGAAGCTCTGTTCAAAAGCCTGCCCGCTTATAAATACTCATGCCTACTGGGTCCCTGGCAATGGAAAAAGGATCAACCTTTGGACAAACAGAATTATGAACAATGAGCCGCTGGGAGACTGTCCCTCTCTCCAAGCGTTGTGCAGTTGGATGAACGATGCTGGAATGCATTCCCTGTGGGATATCTCAGCCTGGCAGGATTCACGCTGGGCTGGCTGGAAAATTGAAACGCCCCCAGATTTGGCTATAGAACGCGAGGAACTACTCTCCAAGCTCCACAGATTGGCTCCATCGTGGATGCGAAGCAGGGATTCTAGAGGTTGGGGTGTGTAGGCTGGTGGTTATTCCGTTGCTCAGGGATATGCCAAGCTGTGCGAGCGCCCCCATGTGGCCACGAATCCAAAGCCTTGGAAAGGGATTTGGTACCACCCCTCTCTGCCAAAAATCGATTTTTTCAATTGGCTGTTATGCCATTCCAAAATCTTGACTGACGATAATCTGCAGAAGCGTGGCTTCCATGGCCCTTCAAGGTGTAGACTTTGCAAGGTAAATCAGGAAAGCATTTCACATTTGATGCTAGAATGTTCCTTTACTTTGCAGATCTGGTCCGCGCTGCTGAATACTTTGAGTTCCAGCTTCGAGTTGCCTTCCTCCACTGCTGATTTTTTTGACAAATGGCTGCAAAGGTACCCTAGTCCTCCTCCAAAAAACAAAATTATTAGAGCTGCTTGGTTTATTCTCCCTAAAATTACCTGCTGGCAGATTTGGCTTGAACGAAACAAAAGGATTTTCAGAAATTGCGAGCAGGACGTCAAGCTAGTGACAGTTAAAATTAAATGCCAGTTAAAAGAGTGCCTGAGAGACTACAAAGATGATTTAAATCTCACCCAGCAAGATAAAAATTGGGGCTCTTCTCTCGACCTACAGTTCCAAAAATTGGTAAAGAGTATCTCCCTCCCAAAAGCTTGGCAAATAAGGGCTACAGCAAACGAGCTCCAAGGATGGATTGCAAACCATCAAAGGCACTCTCTATTTTTTGATGGGGCTGCTAAGGGCAATCCTGGAAGAGCTAGTGGTGGAGGAGTTATATTAAACCTAGCTGGTTTTAGGATTCACAGTTTCCCCTAGGGCTTGGGCATTGCTTCCAGCATCCAAGCAGAGGCTTTGGCTCTTTTTCAAGGACTCATGATGCTGAAAGAGCTGAACATCAAGGAGGTTAACGTTATTGGAGACTCTCAGGTTATTATTAACACTATGGTGACATGTTCTAAGCCAAAGGACCTAAGGCTTGCAAGGCTGATTCATAGAATTTCATACCTTGGTGACTCTTTCCAGAATTTAAATTTCTATCATGTGTTGAGAGCCAATAACAAGGAGGCGGACACTGAAGCTAACAAAGCAGCCCTTCTTACGGCTAGTGCTCTGCTCAGAGGTAGACGGGAAATATGGGAACCAATCCCTTAATTTAGAACATTGTCATGTTTTATTGCTTTCTGTTAAATTAGTTTGTTTGTACCCACAAGCTTGGGAAAATCTTTAATATTGATCACATAGTTGCACCTAAGAAAAGATGTGAGCTAATCATAAATGTCACGGTCTTGCAAGGCTATTCGGTAGTTATCGTTTTAGACTCATCCTTTGTAATCTACTCTTTGGCATTAAGGCCAAGTTTCTAATATATCCACTACCCGTTTCTGTAAAAAAAAAAAAATGTTGATCAATCAAAATCACCCTCAGGACTAGGCCTGAGCATCCCCAATCAAGACTAACATTCTGTCAAATACTTGGCATCAATGCAAACAACAGGTTTAGGATACAAGATAAAGCATAAACAACCTAAACAACTTATGAAACATAAACCGAAAGATCACCTCCTTCTCCATTGAACTACTACATCATCAATTAGGTCTTGCATCCATCCATTTAACAGTTATAGTTAAATACAAGAAATAACCATGACATGAACCAATAATTCAACAATGCTTATAACCAACGTAACACCAGATAAATATCATAGATATGACATCCATTAAATCCACATATAAATCAATGCAAAAGTAAGAGAATTTTAGCTTTTATTAATCATATGCAAATCCGACCAGGTTCAAACTTCCACATACAACCCGACCATAGACATGGTTGAACCAAATCTCTCTTTCATCCAGTCACCCTCATGCCATATTCCAAGCATGAATGTGGGATCTCATAGAACAACCAATCCAAGAATAACCAAGGGAATCTAGAGGTTAAACCACCTCCACCCTCATCAAACCATGATCACACCAAAACTAGTGCTCCGATCACAACCGAACAAAACTTGGAATGCCATCTGGAATCCATCACTATCCTTGAGGAATTTTCCATCTCCTTGTCTCTCAGACTTTACTGCAATCCAAACTCTGATGACTAGGCCCTAAACTGACACCACTCCCTCAGGCTTTACTGTGTATCTCGCCAAAACCGGTCAAGGGATTCCTAAGCCTTTGGGAATGAACCTTGAGACCACCTTCACCCCGAATTTTGAAATCCATCTGGCAATTCCAAAGTTCTAAAACTGAAATAAACATCCCAACATACCATGGCATCTAGAAAAAGGCTAGGCTAGGCTGAAATCCACTATCATAATCCGGAAAAACCATGCCACCAAAAACAAAGGAACCATACACCAACATGCAAAGTCATGCATGTATAAACCAACTAGGAAATCACACATACAAAAAGTTACTTGCAAGTATTCCTGCTGAAGCAGCTTGATCCTGCTTTCCTTTCCTTGATCCTTGCTTGCTTTTCCTTTCCTTGCTCCAAACTAGAGTATTCCAAGAAAATTCTAAGTGACCAAGAGAGTCAGAGAGAGAGAGAGAGAGACAAATAATAATGAGAGAGCTCCAAACTTGAACTGACAAAAGGTTGAACTGAAAAAAGCCATGAACTAGTCCTCAAAAGACTTTTTATGCACGAGGCCTCTAATCTCTTCATTTTCCATTATTTTCCTTCAATTTCCTCCTCACATGCAACCTATGACCTTTCACCTTACTGTTCCCCTAATTTCCTTTATTTTCATAAATAAATGTGTCAAAAATGCCTTTTTTCCTTTTAATGCCTTTGCCTTAGCCTTTTCCAAATTTTCTTAGCCAAAACGCACATCCAGTGATGCCCACTATGATATATTTTCCCAATAGTCAACTTCGAATATGTGTCCCTTACCCGTGGTCTTATTTTGCCTTCATTAACTTTTATTGCATGAACTTTTCACTATGGCTATTACAGAACCCTCCCCCTTGGGGAACATCATCCTCAGTGTTAAACCACACCAAGACCTCAACAAAACCGCTGAAAAGCAAACATACTTCCTATGGATATTTATAACTTAGCTCGTTGCGGTATTTACAATGAAGAACCTGCTCAAAATCAAAACAACTTGAAAACACGACAAGATAATAACCATACTGCTTATTGGAGCTTTATAACTTAGCTCATGGCGGTATTTACATCCATATACATATACATATACAAATATCAAAACATCAGCAAAACATATGCCAAACATAAACCAACATCAAACCAAAACTGCTTTGCCTCAACCGAAAACAATGAAGGATATAGGGTTCGCATCTGATCCATCATCTCCCATGTAGATTCTTTAGGCCCAAAGTGCTTCCACTGCACTTTAACTTGCTCTATGGCTCTATTACTGAGTATGAGATGTTCCCGCTGCAGTATGCACTGAGGCTCCGACTGGAACTCTCCTTCTTGCTCCACCTGTAGTACAGACCAATCAATAACATGATCAACATCCTTTATATACTTCTTAAGCAATGAAATATGGAAAACATCATGGACTTTCACTGTTGCAGGTAGTGAAAGTCAACATACCACTGGTCCAATCCTCTCAAGGATCTGAAAAGGCCTACAATACCATGGTGCCAATTTGGCACATGAACCAATCCTCAAAGAGATTTTCTTGGGCTTAATGTGCAAATACACATGCTCCCCAACCTGAAAATCTTTGAACACCCTATGTTGATTTGTATAACTCTTCTGTCTATCATGTGTTGCCTTTAAATTCTTATTTACAACCTGCATTTCCTGCTCCATGTCCGTCAACATGTCTGGTCCAATAAGTACCCTATTCACTGGATCACTCTAGCTGATGAAAGTGTTACAACTTCGTCCATACAATGCCTCGAAAGGACTCATCCTCAATGACTCCTGATAACCATTGTTTTATGCAAGTTTGACCAAAGGATGATACTCCTCCCATTTCCTTTGTTGGTGCATCACGTACATCCTCAACATATCTTCTAAGATCCTATTGACCCTCTCTGTTTGACCATCTGTCTGCGGATGATAAGCTATATTGAAGGCCAACTCTGCACCCAAGCCTGCAAATAGCTTCTTCCAAAACTTGGAAGTGAACTTTGCATCCCTATCTGACACAATCTTCTTTGGAACACCATGTAGTCTCACTATCTCTCTAATGAACACTTGTGCTACCTCACTGGCTGAATATGTAGTCTTCACCGGAATGAAGTGAGCTACCTTGCTCAACTTGTCAACCACGACCATAATAGAATCATGTTTCCTCACTGTCCTCGGAAGACCTGTGATGAAATCCATGAAAATGACCTTCCATTTCCATTCCGGAATCGCAATAGGTTGTAGCAAACCACCTGGATGCTTGCATTTCTCCTTTACCTGTTGACAGTCTAAGCATCTAGCCACGAACTCTGTCACTTCCTTCTTCAGATTCAACCAATAATAGAACTGCTTAACCGCCGTCAATGTCTTTTGATATCATGGATGACCCGAATACGGTTTCACATGAAACTCCCTCAAGATAAGCTTCTTGAGCTCACTGCAATTCGACACATAGATCATGTCTCGAAACCTCACCAAGCCATATGCCATGAGAAGATAGTCTGCATCCTGATCCCCTATACATGTACATGTACCTGCATTTGTACTTGTGCCTGCACTCTGTTGTACCTTGTTCATGATCTCCATGTATTTGTCATCTCGTTGTCCTGCCTGCAAGATCATATCCTGTAACTCTGTCCCATAGGAGCTTATAGATGCTATATGATTTACCTATACCTTCCTGCTAAGAGCATATGCAACCCAATTCTCCTTCCCTTTGATGTATATGATCTCGAAGTCAAACTCACTAAGGGTAGCCAACCATCTAGCTTGCTTGGCATTTAGATTCGGTTGGTCAAACAAATACCTCAACCCACTGTGATCGCTCATCAATGTAAACCTCCTACCCAGAAGATAATGTCTCCACATCTTCAATGCATGTATAATCATTGCTAGCTCAAGATCATGCGTTGGATAGTTCTTCTCGTGCTCATTCAATTTCCGTGATTCATAGCACACTACCTATCCTTCTTGCATGAGAACTCCACCAAGTCCCCTCTTGTAAGCATTTGTACACACTACAAACTCCTTGTCTGGATCCGTAATCTTTAACACTGGTGCATTTTTCAACAACTGCTTAAGCTGCTCAAAACTACCTTCACATTCCACCATCCATTCAAACTTCTTACCTTTTTGCTGCAATGATGTGATAGGATATGCAATGCATGAGAAATTCATGATGAACCTCCTGTAGTAACCTGCCAATCCCATGAATGATCTCACCTCATCTACATTCTTAGGAGTTGCCCATTCCATGATGGCCCTTATCTTTTCTGGATCTACTGTTATGCCTTCCTTGGAGACAACATGTCCCAAGTAGTGTACCTCAGTCTGAAAGAAGTTGCACTTGCTAAGCTTAGCATACAACTGATGCTCTCTTAGCAATCTCAACACTGTTGCTAAATGTTCGACATGTTCTTCCTCATTCTTAGAATATACCAGTATGTCATCAATGAATACAATAACAAACTTGTCCAAATAAGGACGCAACACACTATTCATCAAACACATGAATGTAGTTGGAGCATTAGTCAAACTGAATGGAACAACAACAAACTCATAATGCCCATACCTGGTCCTGAATGCAGTCTTGAAGATATCCTCTTCCTTGATGTGTACCTGATGGTATCCCGATCTCAAGTTGATCTTAGAGAACATTGTTTCTCCCTTTAGTTGATTAAACAAATCATCAATCCTCGACAAAGTGTACCTGCTCTTGATCATTACCTTGTTCAACTGCATGTAATCAATGCACAATCTGAGAGTACCATCTTTCATATTTACGAACAACACTGGTGCGCCCCAAGGTGATACACTGGGTCTGATGTATCCTTTGTCCAACATTTCCTTTAGCTGCAACTTCAACTCTACCACCTCAGGTGTCCTCATCCTATAAGGTGCTTATGATGTTGGAGCTGCCCCTGGCACTAGCTCAATAGAAAATTCTACCTCCCTTTGAGGTGGAAACTATGTAATGTCCTCTGGAAATACATCCTAAAACTGCTGCAAAACTAGGTACCTGCTCAACACATCGACATCCTGAACCTCCTTACCCTTGTCACTGGAAATGTGTACTACAAACATCACACAACCTTTTTTGCAACTACGCTTAGCCTGCATAGCGGTAACTATCCTCACTGATGTAGGTTTCTTCTTTCCCTATAAGTTCCTCTTTTCTCTACTATCATCCACACACTCAATGGCCTTATCGAAGCAATCCACTATGGTTCTGTGAAGGTATAGCCAATCCATACCCAAAAGCATACTTTACGAACCCAATGGCAATACATTCAAATGTGTTGTTGTAGGCATACCATTTAACTCAAATTCACAAGCTCTTACCCAATGGTGAACTCGCTTCTTTGTACCTATAGCCAACTGTACCAACCAAGATTTTGCATGCACTTCTTTTCTCAAACCACACTTATCCACCAGGTCAGGATTAATATAACTATAGTTAAGATCTAGGATCAATCAAAATAGAAACAACTTGATCTGGGGTCTACCACCACTCTGATACTGTGGACAATCCCTCTTACAATGATCCTTACCACATATCCAACACTGTAATGGCTCCCTACCACCACCTCTATCTTGTTGCTCTCCATGTCCCTTCTCATTTGTATTGAATCTCTTGTAAGGAACTGCATTATCTTTCTCACTTACATCTTGAGGTCTTTCTCACTTTGGTGGCCATTTTCCTTTAGCTTTGTCGTTTCTCTTCAAGTCATGCTTTGACTCAACTTTTCACTTTGACTGCTCATAACAATGCTTCCACTTTTGGATGGCCTCCTCCAATGATCTAGGCTCATCGAACTCAATCTAGTCTCTGTATGCAATGGACAATCCACTGATGAATCTATGAACCTTGGCCTTCTCCTCTCTTAGGTAAGGTGCATATCTCAACAACTCCAAAAATCTGCTAGTATACTCCTCATCTGTCATAGAACCCATTCACAACTCATAAAACTCCTTAGCTTTGTTATCATAATACCTCTCAGACAAGTACTTCTTCTTGGAGAGCCTTTCAAATGCATGCCAAGTAAAATCATCCTCATGTATGTCCCTGACATCCTTCACATCTTCCCACCAAATATCTGCTTGACCTTTGAGACTGAAAAGTGCTATCCTTGCTTTCATGTTTTCTGAGTAATCATGCAATCTAAAGAATTTGCTCATGCCAAGCAACCAAGCCTCTGCATCTTGCAATTTATTCATCTTTCCATCAAAGGTAGGTGGCTTTGCCTTCTTGAACTCATCTGGAAAGTATCCCCTATCATTCCTCCTGTACGAATGATAATGATGACGATCATGATGTCTATCAGAACCAAAACTAGAGTAATACCTGTGTCTGTCATCCCTCCTATCCAGAGTGTCCAACATCTTGTCATCTTTGATAGTGTCAAATCTATTTGACCTATGTCTACTATGAGACCTGCTGCCATCTGCCCCATTAGTTCTGTTCTCATGTCCATGGTTGATCCGAAGAGGTCCTTGTCGCTGCATATTTGACAAACTCTGAAGGAATATTGCATTCACCTCTGCTTGTTTCTCTTATTCCTGCATGATTTTGTTGTCTACTTTGCAACTCCTTATTTCTTCCTTCACGGTTCTCAATGTGTTTGCCAAGTCAGAAGAGTTCCCCACACCATGTTGCCCATCCGATGCATAGGGAGATTGTATGTAGTCTACCACCTTGCTAGCCATCTGATCTCTTTCCTGCAAGGCATACTATGCCTGCTAAACCAAATCACCATAAATCAACGTACCTTAGCATAACTCGGGGAGGATACCTTGTCTACAACATCATCAAATCAGCATGATTCATGTACAACATAACCATAATAACATATAAACATATATCAATAAGTGCATCAACGCATAACCATCATACTAATTAGGGTCCAGTCATCAATGCAAGGCCATATCAACAATGCATGCTATGACCTCATGCATGACAACAACCATTACTCCAGTATACACATTGCCTCATGCAACTATCCACCTACATAAGCAATGCCTAATCAACTACACATACGCATAACCGCATGTAGTTGAGCATAAGCGATCAATTCTTGTAATCAACCTACAAGATTGATGCATGTAATCAAATAACCAAGAATGAAACCCAACGTACAAGGATGTAATCAAGCTGCATATAATTGTATAACCAGTCATATACTCATGACGATGCATTCCATAAAATCGACATCAAGTTCCTCATGATAACCTTACTACTACCATGATCAATATGATGCAGTGCAACAAGCACATGGAACGCAAGTGTAAGAGCCACACATGCAACTGACATGCATGCATGACCAACACATTCACCCATATATGTAGCACTAGATATGACCCAAAGAGAGCATAACCATGCTCTGATACCAATCTACAACACCCCCTCCCAGGTCTACCCAAAGTAACCATGCCAACCGAGGTAAAATGAGGAGAGATGTTACTACAATCATATTCGACCTCCTATGTCACCTTAAGGAAGTGAAATCGACGGAACATCACATACAGTCATCCAACATCATCAACAAAAACCTCAGGACACAAGTTAGCCACTCAGACAACTTGTTCCTAGGTCCCATTGATATACTGCAGCTCTTAGGCCATAATATCTCTCATGTTATGGGCAAGGGAGCGACCACAAACCCAAAGTCGCTCTCATAGGCCTGCTTGCCAAGCGACTGTGGATCAAAATTGCTAGTTCAGTGCTAGCAACCTCGGGATTTAAGCCACTTTTCTAGCCCAAAATCCCGGCCTCTGCCCAGAACTTGTTGTAACTTCTAGAATTCATTAAAAACATGATAACAATGTTGATCAATCAAAATCACCCTCGGGACTAGGCCTGAGCATCCCCAATTGGGACTGACATTCTGTCAAACACTTGGCATCAATGCAAACTACAGGTATAAGATACAAGACAGAGCATAAACAACTTAAACAATTTATGAAACATAACCAAAAGGATCACCTTCTTCTCCATTGAACTACTAAATCATCAATTAGGTCTTGCATCCATCCTTTTAATAATTACAAGTAAATACATGAAATAACCATGACATGAACCAGTCATTCAACCATGCTTATAACCAGAATCACACCATATAAATATCAAAGATATGACAACCATTAAATCCACATATAAATCAATGCAAAAGTAAGAGAACTTAGCTTTTATTAATCATAGGAAAATCCAACCAGGTTCGAGACTTCCACGTACCACCCAACCATAGACATGGAGGAACCAAATCTCTCTTCATCCAGTCACCCCCGTTCCATACTCCAAGCATGAATGTGGGATCTCATAGAAAAACCAATCCAAGAACAACCAAGGGAATCTAGAGGTTAAACCACCTCCACCCTCATCAAACCGTGGCCACACCAAAATCGGTGCTCCGATCACAACCAAACAGAACTTGGAATGCCATCCAGAATCCATCACTATCCTTGAGGAATTTTCCGTCTCCTTGCCTCTCAGGCTTTACTGAAATCCAAACTCGGATCACTAGACCCTAAACTGAGACTACTCCCTCAGGCTTTACCGTGTATCCTGCCAAAACCGATCAAGGGATTCCTAGGCCTTTGGGAATGAATCTTGAGACCACCTCTGCCCCGGATTCCGAAATTGATCTGGTAATTCCAAAGTTATAAAATTGAAATAAACATCCCAACATACCATGGCATCCACAAAAAGGCTAGGCTAGGCTGAAATCCACTACCATAATCCAACAATACCATGCCACCGACAACAAATAAACCATACACCAACATGCAAAGCCATGCATGTCCAAACCAGCTAGGAAATCACACATGCAAAAGGTTACGTATTCCTGTTGAAGCGGCTTGATCCTACTTTCCTTTCCTTGATTCTTGCTTGCTTTTACTTTCCTTTGCTTGATTTTCCTTTCCTTGCTCCAAACTAGAGTGTTCCAAGAAAACTCTAAGTGACCAAGAGATTGAGAGAGAGAGAATAATGTGAGAGCTCCAAACTTGAACTGACAAAAATTCGAATTAACAAAAACCATGAACTGGTCCTCAGAAGCCTTTTTATGAATGAGACCTCTAATTTCTTCATTTTCCATTATTTTCCTTCAATTTCCTTCAATTTCCTCCTCACATGCAACATGTGACCTTTCACCTTACTTTTCTCCTAATTTCCTTTATTTTCATAAATAAATGTGCCAAAAATACCTTTTTGCCTTTTAATGCCTTTGCCTTAGCCTTTGCCAATTTTCCTTAGCCAAAACACGCATCTAGTGATGCTCGCTAGGATATATTTGCCCAACATTGAGCTTGGAATATGTTTCCCTTACCCGTGGTCTTATTTTTCCTTTATTAACTTTTATTACATGAACTTTTCACCAGGTTTGTTACAGTTAGGTCAGTATTGGCAAATGTACAAGTGGAATATTGTAGATATTGTAGCATTTTGTTCAAAACTAATAATTTTGTAGATGGTCGTTGATACATACTCCATTCCAACCATGTTCATTGGTTTCAACTTGCTTATGTAAATCCTGTATCTAAATTGAGCTTTAGCTTAATGTCTTTTAATATAATAACTATTCTTGGTTCTTGTTAACAAAAATTAAAAAAAATCAAGGAGGGTTGGCATTGGGGACCCTATACTAATGAATAAAGCAATAGGGGAATTTTTTTTTGGAGATTCATCGCTCAAGAAGAAGACTGATGGAAGGAAATTCTCAAGGAAAAATACCTTCAAGGAGAAAGAATAAGAAGTTTGGATTCAATTCAAGCCTCAAGAGGGTGCTCCTCAATTTGGAAATTATTTGTATCAGTGACCCCTCTCATTCGTTCAAGTCTGTATTGGAAGCCAAGAAATGGGGAAAATATAAACTTGTGGACTGATAAAATAATGGATCAACAACCACTGGAATGTTTCCAGGAGTTTCTTCCTCTAAGAGAATTCTTATGTGCTCAAAGAAAATTCACCCTAGTTGATATTTCTAGTTGGGACTAGGAAGATAATTGTATTAGATGAAACCTTAGAAAGATCCAAAAGAATCTATAGCACTTGGCATTCAAGCTTCATGATCGACTGGTGGGATGCACACCATTGAGATTAAAGGAAGTAGATCAAGTAAGATGGAATGCCTCGACTTATTTAATGAAGGAGGGATACATCGTTTTACTTTTCTAGTCTCGAGTTTGCCCAAAGCTCAACACTTGGGATACAATATGGAAAGCTAATGTTAATCCAAAGTTAAATTCTTTTTGTTGGCTTCTTGCTCATAGAAAAATTCTGACAACTGAGAATTTAAGAAAAAGAGGCATTCATGGCCCCTCTCAATGTCCTTTTTGCTTGCATCAAACATAATAAATCTCCCATATCTTTTTGGACATTGATTATACCATAGCAGTTTTGATGGAAGTAATTGCCCCACTCTATAGTAGAGCAAAATGGCTCTATGATTTTCAATAATTCTTCTTTTCCTACACAAAAAATTATGCTAGAAACTTTTTGAGGAAACCTCTCTCCAAAAGTTATTGGGAAGCTCTCCCAAAATTTATATGTTGGAAAGTATTCTTAACAAGGAATAATGCAACATTTAATAACATGAATACTCCTCCCCACAGCACAGTGATCAAAGCAATCTCATTATGTGTTGAGTTTGGAGCTCAAAAGATAGAGTAGATATCTTCTAAAAAACCTTAGACCAAATAGAACAGGATTGGCTTAAAAATTTTATAATTTTGGACAACTTTTCCCAAAAAACATGATGGACTGAGTATGAAACAAATGAACGTTGAAATCTAAGACTGACATAGGTAGAATTAAGAGCATGGAAGGGTTCACGACAAGGTTGAATTCTCTATTTTGATGGGGCATCCAAACAAAACCAAGGGTGGCAGTAGGGGGAGGGGTACTTTATAGCCTTCAGGAGGACAAAGTGTTCAAGTACTCATGGGGCCTTGGTCATATGGCAAATAATCAAGTAGAAATATGGTCTCTACCAGAGACTTTTGTTAGCCAAAGAACATTAGGTGGACACACTTAGGGTTATGGGAGATTATCACCTAATCTTGCATTGTCTAGCCAAAGGCTCCCTCCAAAAGAGAAATATATGGAAAATATTATAGAAAAAATGTGGAAGGTATCCCATCCAAAGCATACTCCCATGTCCTAAGAGACTTCAACAGAGAAGTAGACAAGTATGTTGATGAGAGGTGTAAATGGAGCATAGGTGAATTAAAGATTAATGACCAAATCAAGTCTATTATAATTCCCTAATGGTGGATGAAGTCTATTAAAAAAAAATTCGTAGTAGTGTTATGTTAAATTTTGTAAGGTATTCACCCATACAAGCCATCATTTTGTTGCTAAGATATATTATCCTCAAAAAAGTTATGTATTCTTATTCGAAAGGAAAAAATAATTAATTTTTTTAAATGAATTAACTTTGTAATACCTGATATTTGTTGCAAGCTAGACACAAGATTATATACTATAAATACTTTTCCAATAAAAAATAAAAATAATAATTAATTATTAAAAAACATTATAACATACAACTGTATTATATTTAAGATGTGAGATGTATTATGTTTAATATGTCATATGTTATTACCTTGCAAAATGGATTTTGTGTTTAAATTATTTATTTCTTAAGTTAGGGAAGATTGTTAACCATTCATGGCAATGACCTTCTCACAATTCATTGTTCAATAACCACCTTTACATTCCCAGTCGTCTAGCATCTAATGCCTTTTTGGTTCAAGGGAATTTTAAGGCTTAAAATTAACAACATAGACACTCATGTCTCCTCCACCTCACTTTTTCTATATTCTAGCAACTCCTAGAAAAACTTCCTCATGAGCAGAGATGAGAATTCAACAATATACTCATTTCCTTCGGATAAATTTATGTATTTAAATTTTTTTTGGACTAAATATTTAATAACTATTGACTTTTCTTGCATGTCTCTTATATGAATCGAGTTGTTTTTAGTGAGATTTTTTGGAAGCTTTTCTGGTGGGTTTTTCCGATTTAATTTCTCTAAAATCCGACACGAATTTATTAAAATCACGAGCTTGATGGGTAATATTTGCACAATCGAAGTGCCATAGGGGTTTTCCAAGGTGTTGAATCCATATATACAATAAATAGAAAAACTAGTTTAAATAACACAAATTGAGATTTCATCTCAAAATTTTCTGCTGGATTTCGGCACCGGAAAATCCAAAAAGTCGCACTAAATACAACTCCTATATGAATTCTTTGTTTTTAATGCCAATGTCTATTTGCTTTATGTCGACTTTTTGCCTTTGTTGCCACCAAAGCCTAGCCTGATATGGGGAGATGGTTTTGTCCGCTGTGTTGAAGTTTTTTCTCAACATATAGTTCGAGTTATATTTTGTTGGAAATAATATGAATTTTAATGAGTTAACATATCAAAACATATTTTACATGATCCTTTGAATAGTTTTGATTGGGGCATTTAAACTTTTTTTTATTACATTATTTTATTTAATTTTATATATGAGAGGTTTACGAGGCATAGAGTAGATAGTGATAGGGTGATTTGTGTGATTTAAAGGTTATTGGTTTGAAATTTCATGGGTAAAAATCCACCCATGCAAAGGGTTGGTGTGGCCTAAGTCAGGTGTGATCCTCAAGTGATTTTGATAAATTAGATGTCCCTAAGTCGCGACTACTCAAGCCACAAGTTAATCATGCAATGATCACAAGACTCACATAAACTAATAAATAAATAAAAAATTATGAGAAATTTCAAATTTCAGAAACAAATTTAAATTTAAATATTTTATATTAAATTATTGTTTATGATATTAAATTTAGATTCAAATAGAGTAGGATTAAAAAAAAAAAAAAAAAAATGATATAAAAATTTAAAAATTCAAATAACATTGCACTTAATATTATTAATGACTTATCCTTTTAAGAGTTTTAATATTATTGATGCCATATCCTTTAAGAGTTTTTTAATTGTTTCTAATATGTGGTTATATTATTAGGAAATTGGATCCATGATGTGAGGAATGGTCATGTGACTCCTTTGAATTTGTAAGCACATTGATATGTGATGAACGAAGTGCTCATGTGACTCCTATGAATTTGAAACTTAGTTATTAAGGTGAGAAACACATTTATTTATTTATTTTACAAGAGTATAACATTTTGTGATTCCTTTGAATTTGAAACTTAGTTATGAGGGTGAGAAACTCCATCCTTATACTACAAAAGGATAATTATTTATCTTTGAGTTTATGGATACTTTGAAAACCTTGTGGGAATTTGAGGATTTTTTGTATTGCTGGTTTTCATTTGTATCTAAGTCTTTCATTACAATGAGCATGAAACATGTAATTTATTTATATAGAAATTGCGTTGATGTGTTATATGGTTGTTGTAGGAATTTATAGGGACACCGCTCACAAACAGATCACAGTTCGGTACATCAATATTTTTGACATGGTTAAAACCCTCAAAGAGGGAAACAGTCCACTGCCTAAGACAACACGATCACTTCAAGCAATTTATTAATGTAAAAGAAAGAAAATTTACATAAGTTTCTCTTATGAACGGTCACCTTACAAATGACCCTCCATGCTCTTTAAATAGAGATCATGGACCAATCGGGTGTTAAGCCATGGATCAAGTGTCGGTAATACCGAGGAGAGAATGAACCGTCAGATCACTTCATGTCTAGAACATATCGTGGCTGTCGGATTGTAAGTTACAAAAAGTACATAGTAAAGAAACACACTTTACCTAACTATACACTAGACCAAGTTATACTTAACTATTTCCTATGTGTCGGAATATCCTAACATCCCCCTTAAGAACAACTTGGGATAGGATTGAAGGATGTACAAAGATGACACAATAGGAGAAGGAAGGAGGCATTAGAGCCTATCCCCCTTAGTGACAACTTCCCGAACTCCAACCATAAATCGAAGTTTAGTAAACTTCGCCTCTGTGAGAGCCTTTGTAAAGATGTTTGCAACTTGATCATTGATTAAACAATATTGCACTTCAAGAACATGGTCATGAATAAGCTTTTTGATGAAGCGCATGTGTAGTTCAATGTGTTTTCTGTGCTGATGTTTGACTGGATATTTGCATAGTTGAATGGCACTTTGATTATCACACCAAAGTGTAGTCAGATGCTGCTGCTGAAAACCAAACTTTGACAGGATCTGACGAAGCCATAGGGCTTCCTTACTAGCTTCTACAACACCACGATATTCTGATTCTGCTGAAGAAAGAGAAATGGCACTTTATTTCTTGCAAGCCCATGTAATAGGTCCAGAACCAAGAGTGAATACATAACCTGCAATAGACTTCTGATCATCAGGGTCACCAGCCCAATTGGAATCAGTAAAACCAACCAATAGAGGAGATGCTTCTGCACTATAATGAATCCTAAACTGAATTGTACCTCGAACATAATGAAGTATTCTTTAAGTTTCTTTCCAATGACTTTCATGTGGGTTTTGCATAAACCAACCAATAAGGCCAACAACAAAGGAAAGGTTAGGACGGGTATGGGTCAGATACAAAATTTTTCCAACAAGCTGACGGTATAAGGTAGCATCAACTTCAGGGAAAGTACAAGTGACTAAAAGTTTGGCTCCAGACTGATGGGGAGAAGGGGATGGCTTATAGTCTTCCATGTGAAAGTGGCATAGAAGATCACAAACATACTTGGACTGGGAAAGGGAAATACCTTCTTTGGATTGTAAGACTTGAAGACCAAGAAAATAATGCAAGTGTCCTAAGTTTGTCATTTCAAACTGCTTTTTAAGGCTAGACTTCACATGGTTTATAAGGTTGCGATCACTACCAGTAAGGATAAGATCATCAACATAAAGAATAAGAATGATAAGAGACTTACCCACTTTCTTGGTGTAGACAGTATTGTCAAAATGACACCTAGAAAAGCCAATATTTAAAAGAAAGCTATCCATTTTGGCATACCAAGGCCGAGGGGTTTGCTTGAGACCATAAAGGGATTTCTTAAGCCGACATACAAGGTTGAAGTTTGTTTGTATAAAGCGAAGAGGTTGTTCCATATAGATTTCTTCATGCAAGTCCCCATGCAAGAAGGCGGATTTAACATCCACCTGATGGACTTCCCATTTGAAAGAGACAGCAAGGGAAAGAACAAGGCAGATAGAGTTCATTTTGGCAACAGGGGAGAAGGTTTCAGCATAGTCAATGCCTTAAACTTGTGAAAAACCCTCAGCAACAAGACGATCTTTATGTTTATCAACTTTTCCATCTGGTCCAAACTTGGTTTTGTAAACCCATTTGCATCTAACAAGTTTTCGTCACTTTGGAAGAGGAACAAGGTCCCATGTATCATTTGACAATAGTGAATGATATTCTTCATTCATAGTTGCATCCCAATCTGAATGGCCTGAAGCTTCTACAAAGCTATCAGGATCATAATTCGCTGAAGCTTGAGCTAGTAAAGAAGAGGCTCTATCAAACTAAGAACGTGTATGACGATGATTTGTAGGATCACCTGCAAGAGCACCTGCTACATCCAGAGTAGCACGGACCCATTTTGGAAGCTGAGGAGCAGAAGGAAGATCCCGAGAAGGTGGGGGAGGATTGTCATCCTCGTTGTCATCATCTGAAGAAGAAATATTTTCAGAAGTAGAAGGGATAGAGAGAGGTGGCACAATCACTGAACTAGGCTCATAGGCTGATATATTTTCAGCAAAATTTACATCTCTTCTAATGATAATATTTTTGGATTTAGGTTGAAGAAGTCTATATCCTTTGACATCTTCAGAATATCCAATAAAAATAAAATTTTCACTCTTAGGTTCTAAGGCTTTATGTTTCTCGTCTGGAATATGGGCCCATGCTTCACTTCCAAAAACACGAAAGTGACTTACATCTGGTTTAATTAAGCTCCATGCTCCTTTTGGAGTGATATTCTTTAAAACCTTAGTATGAGTGTGATTTACTACGTAATTTGCATAGTTAATTGCTTCTGCCCAAAATTGAAGACGAAGTCCTTTAGATTGAAGCATACAATTAGCCATTTCTTTTAAGGTGTGATTCTTCCTTTCAGCTACACCATTTTGTTGTGGAGTATATGGAACAGTATGTTGCAATTGAATTCCATGCTCAATGCAAAAGTTGATGAATTTGTTGTTAACATATTCTCCAACATTATCAGATCTTAGCTTAATGATTTGATGTCCAGATTATTTCTAAACAAAGGCCTTAAAGGCCAAGAACATGTTAAAGACTTCACTCTTGAGTTTTAATAAGTATACCCAAGTGCGTCTGGAGAAATCATCAATGAAAGTTAAGAAATACTCGTAGCCAGAGAATGAAACAACTGGAAATGGACCACATAAATCACTATGCACAAGCTGTAAAGGGGTTGAGGCATGCCAAGAGGCACGTTTTTCAAAACTATCCCGATGATGTTTTTCGAGTACACATCCAAAACAAACACCATCTCTGCAAGATACCATAGGAAGACTTGTCACAAAAAGATATAAAAGAAAGATCAATTCCTTAGAATTCAACCACTTCGAGGGGGCAACCTCCTTTACATTACACAAATGAACAATTCTTGAATGATACAAATGAAAAAACCTCTTTTCTATATGTAGGAGTTTATGGTCACAATATAATCAAAGACGACATAACAATAATAATATAAGGGCACAACAATAACAATAGTGGGCTTCTATCGGGAACAATAATAACAATATGGGGACAATAGGGGCACAACAATAACAATAAGGGCTACAATGACCATAGTAATGGGGGAATCACTAGTATTATAGGGACCTAACATGCCCCTCTCCTTCAACAAAGCGTTGTCCTCAACGCTTTAGTAGTTTTGGATGCTTCTGTATAAAATTCTCATCCTCCCATGTGGAATCTCCAGCGCATAAGTTCTTCCACTTGACAAGATACTCCGAAATTGATCGATTTCGCAGCTGTCGAGTTCTTGTTTCTGTGAGTTCTTCAGGTTCCAATATGATTTTTCCTTCCTCGTCAAGTTCTGGCAATATTGTTTAAACTGGGAGCTTGTCACCAATAACCTTCTTTAAGCATGAAACATGGAAAACTGGGTGCACTCGGGAAGTTGCAGGAAGCTCCAATTTGTATGTCATAGTACCAATATTTTGCAACACCTTGTACGGACCATAATACTTTGGTGATAATTTATTATCCTTCTTAGCTTGCTTGAGGGACATTTGTTTATATGGTTGTAGTCGTAGAAATACCTAGTCACCTATATCAAAACTTCTTTCGCTGTGATGTTGATTTGCCTGTTGTTTCATTCTATTCTGTGCCAAAGTTAGGTTATCCTTTAAGAGTTGGAGAACTTGTTGTTGATGCTCGATGTGATCTTCCACTGCTTGAACCTTAGAATTTTCTCTTAAATATGATGTGATGGATGGTGGGTGATATCCATAAATTACCATAAATGGGGTCATTTTTGCTGCAGTATGGAAGGAAGTGTTATACCACCATTCAGCCAAAGGCAACCATTTGACCCATTATGTCTATTTATCAGATACAAAGCAACGAAGATATCCTTCCAAACATTTGTTTACTATCTCAGTTTGCCCATCAGATTGAGGATGACAAGATGAGCTATGAGCTAACTGAGTACCAAGACAAGAAAATAACCGTCCAAAAATTTCCAGTGAAAATGGGATCTTGTTTCTTACAATAATCTTTGGGTTTCCATGTAGCTTTTTAATTGTTTCCATAAATTCAGTAGAAACTGTACTAGATTTAAATGGATGAGATAATGCAAAAAAGTGTGCATACTTGGTAAGTCTGTCGACTACGACCATGATGAAACTATTTCCTTCGGAATTGGGTAAACCTATGATGAAATCCATTGAAACCTCCTCCCAACGTTGATTTGGAATGGATAAAGGTTGTAATAGACCCGGGGTCTTAATTGTTTCAACTTTATTTTGTTGGAAAACCAAACATTCCGCCACGAATTTTTGAATATCAGACTTAAGGCCATCCCAAAAAGACTCCTTCTTAACCCTGTGGTAAGTTTTTAAAAATCCTGAGTTCCCTCCTAAGGGAGAGGCGTGCAATTCCATAAGAATCTTTTGTTTGAGTTGGGAATTCTTACATAGGTATAAGCGATCTTTGTACCATAATGAATCATTTTTCCATCTAAATGTATCAGATGTACTGGGATCTTGTTGTAACTTTTGAATGAGTGCCCACACTTCTTCGTCATTCTTCCATTCATCCCTTGCTTCGTTTATCTAATCTGGTTGGATAATAGAAATGGAACAAAGCAATGCTTCCACATCCTCATCCTTTCTTGAGAGTGCATCTGCCACAACATTTTGCTTCCCTTTTTTGTATATGATTTCAAAGTCATAACCCGACATCTTTGTGACCCATTTTTGCTGCTCTTTTGAAGATAATATTTGTTCTAAAAAGTATTTAGGACTATCATGATCTGTTTTTACCTTGAAGTGCCTTCCCATTAGGTAGGATTGTCATTTCTTAAGTGCATGTAGTATTGCCAACATTTCCTTCTCATAAATAAATTTGTGTAAATACTTTCCTTTGATTGGACGACTTTCGAAAGTAATGGATCTTTCTTCTTGCATTAAAACAACACTAATTCCATTTCCTGAGGCATCACATTCCACAATAAAGGTTTTTGTGAAGTCCGGCGTAGCTAAGACTGGTGCTTGGCATATTGCCTCTTTAAGATGTTAAAAGGCCTTCGTTGTTTCTGGAGTCCATAAAAATGCATCTTTCTTCAATAATGTTGTTAGAGGTGCTGCTATTCTCCCATAATTCTTAACAAACTTGCGATAATACCCTGTCAACCCGAGAAATCCTCGCAGATGCTTTATGGATGTGGGAATTTTCCATTCCTTAATGGATTTAATTTTGCTAGGGTCTACCTTAACACCTTCATGAGATACAATATGACCTAGATATTCCACCTCTTGTACTCCAAAGAAACATTTGGAGCTTTTTGCATATAATTGTTTCTCCTCCAATAGTTTGAGCACCCTGTCAACATGTTGAACATGATCCTTCCAAGACTTGCTATAGATTAGTATATCATCAAAAATTACTAACAAAAATTTTCTAGGGAAGGGTTTGAAAATGGAATTCATCAAACCTTGAAATGTAGAAGGTGCATTGGTAAGGCCAAAAGGCATGACCAAAAATTCATAATGACCGTCATGAGTTATAAATGCTATTTTTGGAATGTCTTCAATCTTCATTCCGATTTGATGATATCTTGAACGAAGATCCAACTTGGTGAAGTAAATTGATCCATGCAATTCATCCAATAGTTCATCAATGACAAGAATGGGAAATTTATCTTTAATAGTGAGCTTGTTGAGCTCCCTATAATCTGGACACATGCGCCATGATCCATCCTTCTTGTGCACCAATACTACTGGAGAAGAGAAAGAACTTTGACTAGGTTGAATTATACCAGCCTCTAGCATTTTTGCAACCATACATTCAATTTCACTCTTTTGGGTAGAGGGATATCTGTAAGGCCTAATGTTTGGAGGAACACTTCCTGGAATCAAATGAATATCATGGTCATGATCACGAATAGGTGGGAGACCTTTGGGAGTCTCAAATACCTTGGAATGATTGTCCAAGACTTTTTGGAGATCTGGAGAAATAGATGATTTTGATGTGGGAACCTCTAGCGAACATAACTGTGCAATTATGCCTCGTTGTTCTTTCTTTAGAAGCTTTGTCATTCCATTAGCACTGATTATATTTCCTGGTTTCCCTGCGATACCTCTTAATTCAACTTCCTTTCCTTCCGAAGAAAATTTCATGAAAAGTTCTTGAAAATTAAAAGCTATTGTACCCAAGGATTGTAGCCATTGGACTCCTAGTATTACATCAGCACCACCCATTGGAATGGAAAGCATTGGGCTATTCAATACATATTCTCCCATGGATAGCTTGGTATTATGGCACTTTCTAGAGCAATTTATGGTTCCTCCACTTGCAACCATCGCTTGACACTCTAGCGCTGGATATAGGAAGCAATTCAATTCCTTGGCTATCTTACAATGAATAAAATTATGGGTATTGCCCGAATCAATCAACACTATTACCTTTTTCTTCTTGATATGTCCTTCTATCTTGATAGTTTGAGGAGTGGTAATTCCGGCCAATGCATTAAAGGATATGGTTGGATTCATTTCTTCTTTCTCTAGGGTTTGTTCCTTGTGTAAATCCTCTTCTTTTGACATTTCTTGTTCCTTTTCTTCCTCCTCTTCACAATCTATGTAAAATAATTTTTTCTCAACACACTTATGACCTTTAGTGTATTTTCTATCACAACTGTAACAAAGCCCTTTTTCTCTTTTTTCTTCCAATTGTTGGGGTGTCAACCTTGTAGGTTGTGGAAGGCTAGGGGAAATAACACTTCCATCCTTATAGTTGTGAGTGGCAGGCTTCCTTATTGCCATAATTTTGCTTTCCATTTTTCTTGCCAACCTGAATGCCTTCTCCAATGAGTCAGATACCCAAAGGCGAACCTCATGTTGAATGTTATCCTTTAAAGTCCCTATGAACACATCAATCCTATGCTCCTCTGGAATATCTTTTACCCTTATATTCAATTTTTGTAAGTCCTCAATGCGCTCCATCATTGAACCCTTTTGTTTGAGGTTTATCAATTGGCTAAAAAAAGTGTTGCTTTTTGTATCCTCATAATGTGCTATCATTTCTTCTGTAAATATTGCGCAAGTAACAATTTGTTTACGAGAGCAAAGCCATTTATACCATACAAACTGATTTGGTTCCAAATATAAAGTTCTAATGCGTACCTTTTGTGTGTTTTGCACATTATGGAGATCGAAAAATTGCTCAATCTGTAGTATCCATGTTACGAGATCCTTGCCATCAAGCTTCCTCATATCGATCTTTGGAACATGGTGGGTCTTCAATCCAACATTAGAGTCTATGAAATCATGATTAACATTTCTTTTGTTCTCATCATGAGTTTCCTTTACTACCCTTTCACCATTAGTAAGCATTTCTTGTAGCAACTTATTCAAATCTATCTTCAAATCTTCCATCTTAGCGTCCATGCCATTCATCTTAGCTTCCATGCCATCCATATTAGCTTGCACGCCATTCATATTAGCTTCCACGCCATTCATCTTAGCTTCGGTTACCTTTTGTGAGAGTGAAATTTGTTGCACTTGGTCTCGTAATTTTGATATATCATGTTGCAATTCTTCCTCTTCTTCATGAGTCATGCTAGAGCTTTCAGGTTGCTTACTAGGTGTTTCCATTTTCTTTATTCGGGGCATCAATTAATGATAATTATGCTTCACTATGCCCTTTTAACTTCAACCTAATTTTTCAACCCAAACTTATGCAAATTTTTAAAAATACTACACAATATTTTCGCTTTGTAGAAGCTCGATATTGAATCTGTTGTATCTCTATAATGATCTCCAAGGTCTGAAATTTCTTCCTGTGGTAGCCCTCTGAGTCCTCTTTCCAATGCCACCAGTCTGATCAAAATTGGATTCTCCAAGAAAGAGTTATGCCCAATCTCCCAAGATGACCTGATTATATAATTTTTCAGTAGAGCGAACTTGTACGACGTGCCATGTGTCACTGTTTCGACCTTCGGATCTGAAAAAGATACACAGAAAACTACAGTCCGTCCTATTTTTGTAACTTCTTACGAAATTTCAATCAGATGCTTAAAGAGAAAGTTATGACAATTTTCCCAAGGTCACCTGTTTGGAATGTAATTCGGGAGTCTGCAAAAACCCTAACTTCCTCAGATCATATCTCCGAAAATATAGCGAGACAAGATCTGAAATTCGGACCCGAGGTTTAGAATGATTTCAGCTCAAATGGTTTTGTTTTTAGCTTACGAAACATCGTAGAATTTTTTTTATAGCGGAAATTCCACGATGACCTGTTTAGAGCAGCGAAACCCTAGAATCCAAAGCTCTGATACCAAATGTTATGAAACCAGCTCACAAAAAGGTATAAAAGAAAGATCAACACCTTAGAATTCAACGTCTTCGAGGGGGAAACCTCCTTTACATTACACAAATGAAGAATTCTTGAACGATACAAATGACAAAACCTCCTTTCTATATATAAGAGTCTAAGGGGTCACAATATAATCAAAGCCAACATATTAATAATAATATAAGGGCACAATAATAACAATATGGGGACAATAGGGGCACAACAATAACAATTAGGGCTACAATAACAATAGTAATGGGGGAATCACTAGTATTATAGGGATCTAACATTCTTTACATAGATTTTGAAGGGAGCAATAGTTTAAGTGACTAAATCGCTCATGCCAAAGTTTGCTCACTTCATCATTATAAGCAACAAATACCGAGGGAAGAGTTGATGACCCAAAGTTGTTAAACTTATACAACATTGTAGAATCACCAACAATGTCAGTAGCTAAAATCTGTCTAGGATCTCTTACGTCCTTAATTACAACATCATGAGATGAAAATTCAACGATTTTACCTTCACCTGAATGAGTTATCTAATATACAGATAGAAGGTTGCAGGATAAGGTAGGAACATATAATGCATCATTAAATTGACCATTGTCTAGATGAATAGTTCCAGTCCCAGCAACACTAAGAGATCTATCATCACCAACATATATATTTTTGGTGTTACAATCATTTAAAGAAGAAAACATGGCTTTGTTTTTGGCCATGTGATAAGAAGCTCCATAATCAATGAGCCACTCATGAGAATGAGAAGAAGAAGATACATTTAGTGCATAACCAAACCAAGATGCTTGAAAACCACATGCAAAAAGTGTTATTCCTGAAGATGAAGTTGAAGTTGATGTTGAAGAGTGCTCCAAATGGATGTTATGGTTCTTCATTGCTGCTTCCAAGGCTTCCATCTTCTTAAAGCATTTGGATTCTAAGTGGCCATCACGATTACAAAAGTTGCAATGTTTATTAGTCTTCTTCCCTTTGTTTTTATTTGCCTTATCATTTTGTTGAATTGACTTTTCATTTTGAGACTAAAATTGCTTCGGACCCTTGTTTGGTTTAGGACCATTCCTTTTAGAATGATGTTGTTTAGGATTCTTTGAATTTGATTGCTGCTAGGTTGATAAGGCTTTTTTAGAAGAGTTTCTAGTATTAAGAAGACCAAGATGTAAGAGTTTTTCTTGTTCTCTTATTAAAAAATCACAAAAGGCATCAAAAGATGGGGATTTGTAGGCTTGTCCTTGAGAAATAAAGGCTTCTCTAGTAGAATGGAAGGTGGAAACAAACACAGAGTAGGTTGTTCCTAACTTAGTAAGAATGGAATAGATAAGGCTACCATCTCCTTTCTTAACCTTAACACATTCCAAGAGAAGTCTAAGGATCTTGAACTTGGACAAAAAATCTTCAATGGAAGAAAAATTATTGTGGTCCAATGTAAGCAACTCATTTTCGAGTTGATAGGCTCTAATTTCATTTTTAATTCCAAAAACTTTATTGAATTGTTTCATTGCTTCATCAGGGGTATCAAGTTCTGCGATATGGAATCTAAGGTCTCGAGAAATAGACATCTCTATTAACCCACATGCTTGATCTTGTTTATTTTCCAGTTTAGCTGCCTTATCTTCATCTTTAGGTTTAGATTCTTGGCCTGAGGCTATTCTATAAAGACCTTTACTTCTAAGTAAATCCACAATGTAGGATAACCATTGGAAGTAGTTGGTGTTGTCAAGAATAACTAGGCATGGAATTTCCATTTTAAAAGAAACTGAAGCTGAAGATGTTGAAACTAAGTGTTTCAATGGAAAGATCTCGAAAAATTAGGTCGATTAAAAAAAACGGCTCTGAAAACAGCTTCCAGATGAAGAAGTTATGGCTTTTTGAAGAAAAGTTGTTGAAGATGTCGATGAACTACGTGAATGTTGGGAAGTGAATGATAATGTTATATTTAAAAAGAATCCCCTCCCTTCCCTCCCCCCTTTCCAAACTTAATCTAATTAGCTCACTTTTAAAAAAGATTACTTTATGTGGCCCACTTTTATAAATCACTGAAAGTCACTTTTACAATGGTATTTTATAAACTACCCACTAAATTGTAACTTAAATCAAAGATAAAGTGACTTAGAATTATAAATGACTCACTTTTTATAATGGGTGTGAACACTTTTACATAAAGTAACTTTAACACATAAGTTACACGTGTTTTTTGAAAAAGTAATTCAACAAAAAGAAAGACTTGAACCCAAGACCTCTCTTCTCATAAAGTAACTTTGGACCAAGTGAGCTAGTTTAAAAGGTTAGTAATTTTTGGAAATGAGGAAGGGTTTTTTTTTCTTGCTCACTGAAGCTTTAGAGTGCGTGCTTACTTGAAAAACCTATTTTTGCCTTCTAAACAAAAAACACCACACAACCCAAAACGAACATGCAAAATAAATCCAAGCCTTACGGCTTAAAGTTAGATTTGGCCATAAACTAAATATTTTCCTCAATATTTATGATTTTCCGAGATCACACTAAGGCACAGCGGAAAAGAGCATACGCATGAGAAAAATCATTTCTTTTTGTTTCTGGTTTGCCCAGGTCATACAAAGTCGCAGAGCAAAGAGCATACGCAGAAATGAAAGGTATATATCTGGTAATAATTTTTTTCTATAGAGGACTATAAACCGAAATAAACAGAGAGATAAATAACTGTAACTGCAAATAAAGACTGTATACCTCGAGATCTTAAAAATGACATAGCTAAATCTACCAGAAACCTTTTCGCGTGAAACGAAAGGCATTCCTCACTGGAAGAGATGCTCCTAACACAATAGAGCAATCATCTCGCCCTGAAAGTAGTTAGAAACAATAAATCTAGGAAACAACAGTTGGATGCAGTTGTACTGGCTTCGGATTTGGATCACCAACAGATGTGGCCTTCGAATAGCTCCGATACCATGTAGGAATTTACAGGGTAAGTTCCTTAGATAGAACACCAAAGGACACTGCTCACAAACAGGACGGAGATCGGTACACTAGTATGCTTGACGTGGTTAAAACCCTCAAAGAGGGAAATAGTCTATGGCCTGAGCCAACGTGGCCACTTCACGCAATTTATTAATGTAAAAGAAAGAAAATTTACATAAGCTTCTCTCTTGAACAATCACCTTACAAATGATCCTCCATGCTCTTTAAATAGAGATCATGGACCAATCGAGTGGTAAGCCACAGATCAAGTGTCGGTAATACCAAGGAGAGAATGAACTGTCAGATCACTTCATGTCTAGAATATATCGTGACCGTCGGATTGTAAGTTACAAAAAGTACATAGTAAAGAAACACACTTTACCTAACTATACACTAGACCAAGTTATACTTAACTATTTTCTATGTGTCGGAATATCCTAACAGTTGCAATTATCTTTTATGTGTTCTAATTTTTGGTTTTAGAAATTTCTTGGTATAAATTTCTAATTGATTCACCTCTATTCTTATCACGGGGTATCTTTACTATTTTCATCTTGAGAATCAATATAAGCAACTTCTATATGTCTATGTATATAATCCAATATTTTTATATATATTTTTCAAATTAATGAATATCAAACTAAGCATGCATTTTAGATGAGACATCATTTGGTAAATAAGGAAATGATCATAAATAATTTGAATCATAAACCAAAATCATTAGAGCTTCCAAGTCATAAAAAAATTTGGAGACAAAGCTCCAAACTCGGTTTCAGTGTGGAAAGGGAATTTTATTTCCTTATTGTAAATAATTTTAATTTCTTTATTTCTAAAAAAATTATGGATATGGATGACATAATAGATAAGATTTTAGCGTGGGAATCTACCTTGAAAAGCTTGAGAGATTCTAGGGATAGATTGAGTGGCTTTAGAATGTAGAAAAATACAATTTATGGAGTGATTTTAGGATTTAGGAAAAAATGATTTATGGAGTGCTTTTAGGATTTAGAAAAGCTATTGCATTTCTTAATTCTACTTATTGTAAGCCTACCAACAATGAGAACTGATGGCCAAAACAAATGTAGAAATAGGCTAGAGGACAATAAATCAAGATTTGTATTATATATGTACATTTCTGGTGTTTATTAATGAGAAGAGGAATTCATTAAATGTTGTGCTTTGATTTTGTATGTTTATGCATGAATACATGGATATCTAAATGTGAATGATTACTTATTATTGTACAGGAGTCCTGCCAAATTTGCGTGAATGATTGTAAGAGAAATAAAGGCGTGCTAATTTGTTTAGACAGAGTTGAGTTGCAGGAAAAGTCAAATTTTCTTGCTTCAAGTGGTATTAGAGCAAGGATATGCTCTTTGGGAAATATAGATATGAGTGAGAAGGTTTTTTGCATGAACATAACACATAGAAGCTTGTGCAAATGATGGAAGAGCAGATATATTGAGATATGATAGGTTATTGGTCTTGTGTTTTTTAATAATTAATTAATGTGCATGTAACAACCATTACGACAGTAAATTTATGACAGAGGGAGAAGAAGCATGCAGAACTCTCAAGAGAAGGAATTGTGACAGAACCCAACAACAATATGAATTGTTGAAGAGGAAGAGGACAAGCAAAAGTTCTCAGTAAGTAAGTAAGGAAAATGCAACAACCAAGAGAGCAAGGAGTGCTTAGAAAGAAGGTTCAAGCGAAGTGAACCATTGACCAAGTTTAGAGGAGATAGCTTGGTGAGGTGTTGGCTAGATTGTAGCTCACAAGTGGACAAGGAGAGTTCATGAAATAAGGAAGTGATCATGAATACTGATAGTCATGTCAAGGGTTTAGTGAGAAGTCACAATCAGATGAAATAAAATTCCAAAGTAGTTGGCATGAGGAATATGAAAGATGAATAATTCAAGAACGAGATGGTTGAGGTGAAGGCACAGTTATATGTGCTTATGGAGTTACTACAACAAGATGAGGAGAACCAAAGAAGCAAATGAAATATGAGGAAAAGGGTTCAATGGCCTATTAAGAAATTAATTGCAAGGAAGCATATACAAAAGCTAAAACACAAGTTAAAGGAATAACTCAGGGCAGTTGAGTCTAAGCAAATAGTTCATAGGGGTGAACCTGAACAAGGAGAAATCCTTGGAGAGGATGGTGACAATGTTGATGGAGATTTGATGTTTGAGACATCAAATGAGGCTACAAAGCCTTATGTTTTTTTTATGATTCGTTTATGGTTGCAGATGTTATTGCAGATGATGGACAATCTTTTGAAATTATCATGAAGAGAGAGGAAGTTGGAGGGGGGGAAAATCTGAAGTCAAGATAAAGAATAATACTTGAATGGGATGCTCATAAGGGGTGATGAACCAGAGACAAAAATAGTTTTAAGTTCTCAAACTAATCACATGTATGCAAGAGGAACAAAATGTGAGGATGGACAACTTTCAGAAGTTGTTATGAAGGAGGATATGACAAAGCCAAAGGATGCAGAATTTACTGGCAGCATGGAAACAAAGCTCAATCAACAAATTGAAGCAGGGCAAATAATTTAGGCAACAACTCTACAAGCATGGGATGAGGTTGAAAGTATATTTGTTTGGTTATATACTTTTGTTTTGATCACTTTATTGGCTAGAAAATTTTCACTTGAAATGGTGAGCAGAAGCACAGTGAAGACAAATGTCTTGCAATTAGAAAATTAGGAGTGGAATTATGGTGGAATTTGAGAACCAAGTGCAAAAGGACAACAATATAATGAGATGGATGACCAGTTGCAACACAAAGTTTGGGATCCTAGAGGATTTGGAAATTAATGACACATGGCCAAGAGGTCATGATTTTTTTCTACCTTGGGAGTATGATGCGGGAGCATTAGAGCTTCCAAGTCATCAAGCTTTTTGGAGACAAAGCTCCAAACCGGGTTTCAACATGGACATGCAATTTTTTGTAAATAAATTTAATTTCTTTATTTCTAAAACAATTATGGATAGAGATAAGACAAAATAGATAAGAATTTAGCATGAGAATTTACCTTGAAAATCATGAGATATTCTAGGGATAGATTGAGTGACTTTAGAATTTAGAAAAATATGATTTATGGAGCAATTTATGGATGATTTATGGAGTGATTTCAGGATTTAGGAAAAGTTGATTTATGGGTGATTTATGGAGTGATTTCAGGATTTAGGAAAAGTTGATTTATAGGTGATTTATGGAGTGCTTTTAGGATTTAGAAAAACTATTTCATTTCTTAATTCTACTTATTGTAAGCCTACACACAATGAGAATTGATGGCCAAAGTGAATGTAGAATTAGGCCAGATGAGAATAGATCATGATTTTTATTATGTATGTATAGTTACGGTGTTTATTAATGAGAAGAGGAATTCATTGATTGTTGTGCTTTGATTTTGTGTGTTTATGCATGAGCATGGATATCCAAATGTGAATGATTACTTATTATTGTACAAGAGCCCTGACAAAATTATGTGAAATATTGTAAGAGAAATAACGAAGTGCTACTTTATTTAGAGCAAAGTTGAGTCGTAGGAAAAGTCAAATTTCTTGCATCAAAAAGTCTAAAACACATAACAAAAGTTTGCATATGTCTATTTGGAGATGGGTTCAGGCAACTTTAGTAAGGCTACTCCTTTTAATGAACTTATAAATGTTACTACAAGATTTGTTAAGTGTTTGTAGCCCTTATACAATTCTGATCACAATGTTAATTGATTCCATGAAGCAATATTATTATAATTACTAGTGGTTAAATTGTACTGCATATGTTAATTCTAACTAGCATATCTAATCAATGTTATCTTACTTGATTCTTCGAAGGTTGTTAAGCCTTTATTTCCTTCTTAATTGTTTATAATGCCTTAGTATTCATTCCTATAAATAATGTTGTTAGGGAGAACACACAACTTTCACAAGACAGGGGCATTGTCTTGCCACACTAATTCCTTCCAAGCAAGAATGTATAAACCAATGTGTAACCTAAGCTCAAGGTGCCTACTATAAACTCAACATTTGTTGTGATTGATGGTTTAAGCTCTATGAATAAGTGAGTCTCCTTTCATTTCCACCCATTTTATTTTAATGGTTTCTTTTGAGAATGTAATCCTTTAGTTTCATATTGTCTCATCCATCCTAGAGAAATTTCTAAGAACAATCTAATGTGGTCCTAAATCTGTTTCTAGAAAAACTAATATTAAGCACCAAATTGAATATTGAGGATCTCTAATCAATGATAAAAAAATAAATATATAGAAATAGAAATGTGATTTTTACAACTATAACATATAGATCCTTCAACAACAATATTTAAAAACTTCAAATATAACATACAAAATTGTCTATTATAATAGATCCAAAATACAATAAAAAAATGCACCAATAACCATGTATTATTTTCAATATTGTCAATATGAGAAGGAATAACATTACAAAATGAATTACATAGAAGGAAGGAGTTGAGCCAAAAATATGAATACATCGAACATCGAATCTCCCTTCATTGAAATTATGTGGATATCTCATCAAGACATATTGGAGCCGAGCCCTCCTATGAGGGGCTCCTCCCTATAGCATATCCAACCTCTTATTTATCATTGTTGAGGTGATGGGTACTACAAAACAACTCCAAATTATTGTGTTACCATTTTATATAGTCCCTTAAATGACTTTCAAGGCCATCCAACACTACCCACAATTTTTCTTTGATAAAATAAGATGCCCATGAGGTCAAATGTAATCCCTAACAACAATAAATTATGAAATTCATACGCAAACATAAAACAATGAAAATAACATATATAATGTGGATTATTTCATTTCTCATTCGACCCAATGCATGAGCAAAATAGAAAAAGCGTTGTATAAGAAAACAAGTATGAATACTTATATGCAAATAAAGCCATGTCCATCAGAATCATTTTCGAGGAGCAATGTTCCACCATAAGCACCAACAATGGATTCCACCCCAAAGCCAAACCATGATACCACAAAGCCAAAGGAGCCTCCAACATGGTTCTAAAATCATTTAATCCAACCAATTACTCACTTAATAGGCCAACCTACTTACTAGAAAGCTCTCTAGGTCCTCTTCTAGCACTCTCCATTACACTACCCCACATAACACAAGGAAGATCCACTCCTTTGTTCAATAGTCCCTCAAAGTTCTCTTAAGTGTGTGCAAAAAGAGCCCAATATATTGTCTACCTTCTAATAATAACCCAGGACAAAAATAATATGTCCTCTTATAGTCAATGAACATCCTTAATATAGTGATAAATATGAAGGTTTTTCCTCGGCTACTATAGACATTTCCATATTTTTAGTGGCAATATTTCCCAATTTCTATGGGCTCTTATCATCCATTGGCAAATGGAAAATTTATGTCATTTTCAACCATAACAACCATCTGAATAAGCATGAAAATTAGGGAGAAATATGCCCATGGCATTAGAGCTTGTCTCCTTTCCATGCCCATGAATGGTTGCATAAAATATGTGATGGTAAAAAATCCTTGAATGTATGGAAAATACTATAGAAGACATTTTGATGCATAGATCCCCCTCTTCTCAGGATATGTCATATATGACACAAACATCTAGTTTATACCCACAATTCAAATATCAATAGGAAGGCTATAAGGAAGCATGGACAAGGAAATATAGTACTTCCAAAGTGTAATGACAAGATCAAATCACCCAACACTCCCTTTTTTCTTCCCCTCTCATCATATCAAAGCCCCTTTCTCCCTCGAGCAACCATTTTTTTGGATACATATTATTATGCATTTTCCCTCTTCATATATGATTTTACATACACAATAGCATATTATTGAAAGTATATCTGCTATATTGTAAATCTAGCCCACCACTTGGACTCCTTTGCATTTTCTAGTTAGGCCTTGGCCTCAACCTTCGTAATAGGAACATTTGCAATGCACTGTATTTTTTTCCTATGTAACAAAACAGCCCACCCTCCAGCTCGTAGATAAGGGTAAGATATGCTTCATTCAACAACAAGGCTTAAAGCCATTACAACAATATACTCAAAATGAACTCAACATGTCACTTCAGTAATTGAAGCTGGGTGGGGAAGATAATAATAATTTATTCCATCCACCCGAAACAAACATAATTGACAACATTGCATTGCACTTATTTACAATGTGGGATCATTATATCTCAAGCCACACAGCTTTATTACCCTCGCATAAGCCACATCATATACATGATTTATTACATTACAATTGAGGGTCAATACGAGGATATTACACTCACCTCCTTCTACAGTTACCTGGCATATAGTTAGTCAATTCATTGATAATACATTAACAACATCCAAGACATTGATAAAATAATTTTTAGAGAAAATATATGAAAAAGAGATCAAAACATAGGATCTATCAAACCTTGCAGATCATAATAATAGAATAGTCAACCAATTGAGCACATTCCAAAAGAGGAAGATCCTAGGAGAAGCTTGCACATCTATGATATAAGAATGTAATTCTCATGAGAGCCTATATTAGTATGTAAAGCAATTACACACATCCAAACATTCATTACGTCAAATGTACCTAACATGGTAGGAAAAATAAAATGGCACTATATGTCTACATCCCTAAATTGAAGCCACACCTACATATTGTTGCACATCTACAAACGTACACAAAATACAAGTTAAAAATTGATGATGTCTAAACACATTTATCCAAACATGTTAATCTCCTCATTATATCAAACTTACTTAGGATGATGGGGGATGCATTATTTGGGTGGGGACATCCC
Source organism: Pinus tabuliformis (assembly GCA_031772625.1). NCBI lineage: Eukaryota > Viridiplantae > Streptophyta > Pinopsida > Pinales > Pinaceae > Pinus > Pinus tabuliformis. The sequence continues at coordinate 530,705,976 of CM062814.1, forward strand.
TACTTATTGAGGTATTGAAAATGAAATGGTTCATATTCAAAGGCGTGCATATGCTCATGTTCATATTCAAATCAATTATAAACTACAATTTTGTTTGCTTCTAATGTGTTTCTTTTTGGGATAAGGAAACTCTTCTTTAAAGAAAACTTGAAAGCACCTAACTCAAGTGTGCAATCAAAATCCATAATATGTACATGGTCTCATTCGATATTCTTTTAATCACACTAACCAATTGGTTGGTCTTTCTCAAACCAACAAGAAGATTGCTTTGAAGCATATCAAGGTAGTCAAAAAATTCATCTTGAGCTAACTAAAGTCCCTCAACTTCTCAATTGATAGTATTAATGTCCATGAGAGTGCTATCAACATGTGCATCAAGGTTTAGTGTCTCTATTTTTGTCTTAATATTTTTGTCTTAAGAGGAGCATTAAGTGCGTCAAATGTTGCATCATGATCCAATAATATGTATGAACCATTTAAGGGGAAATACAACTAATCAACATTTAAGATGCGCTTCTAGTTGTTACGTGAATAGACCACAACATTCACATGCTACAAAATTTGTGTGATTCCAGGTGACAAGTCTTCTTAATTGCTTTTTGTTTTTTTTACAAGGATGATTTTTTTTATAAGGATGATATTTTTGTTTCTTCTTTCAATTCCTATTATTAATTTAGTTTTACTGTACCCTAATTTCTATTATTATTAATTTATTTTCACTATACTCTTTTTAATATTTTTATATGGTATATTTGGTCTCCTTATAGTTTATTAATCATATGTATTTTTATAAATTAGTTATTAAAAGTTTTCTTTTCCTTATATTTTATACTTAACTTAAATTCTTTTCTTTATTTTTCTTCTTGTTATGTTTGACCTTTATCCGAATGGTCTTTTTCTGTTTTATTTTTTTTTCATAATTTCATTAATTAATTAATTTGATTATTCTTATTAATTTTTCCAATATTTATCTGTTTGATTTATTTATCTTTTTATTTTAGTTATTGATTTTATTTTATTTATTTATTTATTAATTATTATTATTATTATTTAGAACTAATTTGGTTCTTTATTATTTGTGATAGTTTATTGATAATTGTTTTTAATATTTTTTATTTTTTATTTTATTTTTTTAATTAATTTTGATGAGTTTTTTTGTTATTTTTAGATCCCTTGACTTTATATATATATATATATATATATATATTCTTTGGTATATATTATTTTTATTTTTTATTATATTTTTTTGACCTTGTTTCATTTGGTGTTATGTTTGACTTGACTGTGTTATTATATTTTTACTAATATTTCAATTGTATATTAACTCAATATTTATTATTATCATATTTTTTAACGTTATTTTCTCTCTAATATTTTCTTTATGATTATTGATTGCAACTATTTGACTCAATTCTATCACCCAGATCAAACTTTTCATCTTAGTCTTGATGATGAACCACACTGGATGGTTCGAAACGCGTAGACACAAAAATTCCAATGTGATTTTTACCGAAAGAATCAATTTACAAAAATATGGATCACAGAAGCCTAAATTCAAAAAAAAAAAGTCATCTTTTATCGTGATTGGTTTGACTCCTCCCCCAATAAGAGTGTGATGTACTCTTATGACACTAGTAATCATTATCTAGAATTCTTCTAGCTTTCTCCATTGATGATTCATGACACTATTTCTTTTACTCATTCAAATACTCTTATTTAAAAAAAAAAATTGTTGTACTAGTAATAGGGTTCAACATTTCTTAGGATCATGCACAACAACCAAACCATAGTATGGACTCATTTTTGTAGGTTTTAACCTTCCACAAATAATTCTTGCAAACAAATTCTCAATAAAATATAAAATATTCAATAGCAAACACGCACACATTAAGTGAGATTTTATCCTGGAAACCTAAAACATGTAAAACTATTATGAATTTTCAATATATATATTATATTTACTAAATCTGGTATAGGAATAGATTTTCATTTTGAAGACCTTGGAACCTCTTTGACTCTCATTAATCTGTATGGTCTGTCTATAAACATGGTGGAATTTTGGGACAACTTTTTATCAAAATCTTTTGGGAAATCAAACTCATTGATCATAGGTGGGGATCTAAGTTTCTCACCGGGGGCTTCAAAGGTATGAGCTACGAGGGCCAAACCAGATTCACTAGTCGAATTCTTCTCCCATAAGCTAATAACCTCTAAGTTAGTTGATATCGAATTGACAAAGCTCAAAGCAACATGGAGAAATTTTCAAACAGGAGAAGAGCACATTGTAAAATGATAGAGCATTCTAACTTGATCAGACAAATGGTTAGGAATAGGGGGGAGTTTGATTACTCTCTAATTATCTTGGAAGCTAAAGGGTCATAAGACAAGCCTTCTAGTCATTTCAAAATGAATTCCTATTGGTTAAAAGACGAGGAATTCATCTCTATTGTAAAAAAACCATTGGAAAGGCTATGGCATTTAGGTGGGAGGTTCTGCAACAAGTCAATTTAAGGCCACTCTCAAACTTATAAAAAACATAACCAAGGAATGAGCCTTTAAGAAAAGACAAGTCCAAGATCAAGAACTCAAAGAAGTGGAGAAGGAGATCCATTCTTATTCCAATGATGGAGGTGAAGGATTCATTGATGCCAAGTCAAGGGAGGCCTTCATCTGTTTGGAGGCTAAAAGAAAAATTATTTTGGAATCAAAGGAAGCAGCTTGGAAACTTAAAAGTAGGTCAATCTGGTTGGAGAGTGGGGACAAAAATACAAAATTCTTTCAAGCATACACTAAGGGATGTAAGATGGACAACACTATTTGGACCCTTGTGGATGGGGATGGAAGAGATCTCTCAAGTTTCAAAGATATGGATGCATTAGGGAAGAATCACTTTCAAGATATCTTTAAAGCACCAGAGGGGGTAACCATTGTAGAAATCATTTGAGTGGCACAGTCTTTCCCCAACTTCATTTAGGAGGAGGAAAACAAGTCATTAATGGAGGATGTCTCCGAGGAAGAATTCAAAATGATCCTTCATTCCTTTCAAAGGGATAAAAGTCCAGGTCCTGATGGTTTTTTTGGGCCTATATGACATCCTTGTGCAAGATTTACTAAAGGTCATTGAAGAATCAATGAGAGAGTGCAACTTTCTTCCAACCTTCAATTCTACCTTCATTGCCCTCATCCCAAAAGTGGATAATCCTCAGACCCTAGACAATTTCCATCCTATTTCTTATGTAATCATATCTATAAAGTTATTGCCAAAGTGATTTCCATGAGATTGGAGCCTATCTTGTCTAAATCCATCTCAAAAGAACAATTTATCTTCCTAAAAGATTGATAGATACAGAAAGAAATTGGTGTGGCTCAAGAAGGTATTCATAGCATCAAAATACACAAATTCAAAGGGGTTGTCCTCAAGACAGATCTTTGAAAATCCTATGATTGGGCTAGTTGGTTATATATTAGGATCTTGTTCACTCATATAGGTTTCATCCCGAACTATGTATTATGGATAATGAGTTGTATCGAAACTGTGCCCTTTATAGTTTTAGTTAATGGTTATGTGTCCCCTTTGTTTCATTCTTAGAGGGGTCTTCGACAAGGATGCTCGATATCTCCACTCCTCTTGCTTTTGGTGGCAGAAGGCTTAAACAAAATGTTATCAGAAACAAAATGGAGAGGTGAGTTCAATGGGACAACCATTGCTCAAGCTCTTGTTATTACTCATCATCTTTTTCTTGACAATGTTCTTATATTTTGCAATGGCCCCATTAGATTTTTTTATAAACTCCTTGAAATTGTACCTCTTTTTGGGAAAGCCACTCAAATTCTTATAAATGATAGGGAAATCTAGTATCTCCTTTCACAACTTGGATGATAAAGGGATCCAACACCTAAGATATAATTTTCCATATGAGCTAAAGAATTTAGATGATGGGATGAAATACTTGGGATACCATCTCAAACCAAACAGTTATAACAAGGAGGATTGGAACTGGCTTTTAGTGAAGTTGGAGAAAAGATTAAAGATATTTATATGCAAGATCCTTTTTGCCTCCTTCGGGTTATAATTCATGATTAGTCACAACACTTGGACAAATATGTCTAGAAAATGAAATAATCCATTATATTCCTATAGACAGTGGATAACTATTTTAATTGATGTTATCTTTTATGCTTCTTTTTTTGGTATTTTTATCTTTATAAAACAATGAAGAAAATAATTTGTTTTTTTCTAGGATTTTTTGGTTGGTTGTTGGTAGTAGGCTTAGTGCCTCGTGGGGTCAAGAACAATAAGCCTATAATATTTTGTTATCTAGAGCTTATAAATTAGAGTGTAAGACTAGAGCCTAGAGGCTAAATATTCCCTTGTCTAATAAAGATAAGCCATGAAAACCAAGGCCCTAAAATAAGGGTTTCATCAAGGGAAAACCTTCACCAACAAGATCAACAATGGGTTGGAAAAAATAGTTACAAACCTTGCCAAGGAGCATAAAACCAATCAAGATAAGAGATAGAGTAGTTATCAAGCCAATTAAGGAGAACAAGAGAGATGCAAACCTTAGATGTCCTCCTTCCATGAGACAAAATTACCCTTCAATGGATCAATCTTGCTAGCTTGTATAAGTCTTGAACAATCACAATAATATCTTCAATGATAAATCAAGAAAAAATATCAAGATAGAGAGAGCTCCAAGAATTGACACCAAAAGTCCAAGAAAAGATCTTCTATTAATGGCTTATGAAAATGATCTCCCACAACTCACAACAATTTGGAATGAGAGGACGACCTTTATTTATAAATGAAGCTTCTAACTCCTTCCCATTCTTTATTCCCTAATTCTAGGTTAAGGAACCAACATAAAAGTAACTTGTCATCCACACAAGTAAGGAGACCAAGTAAAAAAACAAGTAAATGATGCCACTTGTACACAAAGCCTCACAAAAGAGGTGATGGCATCCTTAGAAGGGGAGTGACTAGCCTTATAGGCTCAATGTTCTCCTCAAAATGGTTTGGACATACTTTAAATAGGTAATCAAGCATTCTTGCCCATGTTTCCTCCAATATCTAGTCTTAGGAGGTGGAACCATCTCTTTAAAAGTGGAAATAATGCTCTCATAAGTGGACTTCTCCTCCAAACGGGTTATATGTCCTCAAACAATACTCTTAAGTCACCTCCACATCATCAAGTTTGCTTTACATGAGTGCTATGCCATTTCTTCATGTTAGTAAGTCACTTAATTGACCCCTTTAAGTCATCATATGCTTAAAATAACCCCTAGGTTGTCATAAAGAGGCCACACGTGCGACTTGACCCTCATAGTGGATAAAAATCAGCTCCAAAAAGTGGTAAATACAAGGAGCACTCTCTATCTCTTCACATGGTATGTGTAGATGATGTCCATGTGTGTACAAATAGTCCATATGTGCCTCAAAGAATGTGACTAATGCCTCGATAAATGTGAAAATGCATGAGTAAGAGCAACATTATCTCTTGCCCAAAGTGTGGTACATACATAAGAGAAGGGGTACATGCGGGGTACAAAATAGGTGTGTTGAACATAGGTATAACTACCTTTATATAGTGCAATCACCTTTACATAACATATAAAATAAGTAAGTGACTGGGGCTCTTGTAGATCATGTATCCTATTAGATCCACCCCAAGATGCATGAATACCTACCTATGACATAAATGTCCAACTTCAGGGGGTGTTATTGCCATCAAAGGGTAGCCGACTCTAACAATAAAACTAAGCACCTTGTAATGGGGACTAAAATTATCAGCTATGATTGAAGACCAAAGGGGTCTAGGCTATTAAGTAGACATACACTTTTACATCAATCATCCTAGCATGACCCAAACATAATACGTAGATACATCATCAACACACTTTTAGCTCATCAATCATATTCATTGAAAAAATGTAGAGTACACTACAAAGTATATAGGGTGTAACATGTTGTTCATAAAGAAATAGTAACACATTCATTAGAAGTTTGGAGCATACCTAATAAGAATCATTATGATATCCCCCATTGATTCATAAGTAAGGTCATGATTGGTTCTTCCTCTACACCAAGTCTCCTCTTCTTCACCATTAAGCAACACAAATAGAGACCCGAGATATCAAATAAATGAACAATTATTAAAGAAGAATCAACAAAAGAATTAGTTTACCATTTATAATACATAAATTTTAAGATATAACACATTTGATTTAATAAAAAATTGTGCATACTAATATCCACAACTTGCAAGTTCATAGTAACAAAAAAAACTTGCAAGTTCATAGTAACAAAAATATGTGATTTGGTAAGGATCTAGACATACAGAAACTTTTCCATGTGGGGTTTCAATCCACAAGATACCTACCTAGGGAAAAAACATATATTCTTAACTATTTAACTCAAATTACAGTAAAATAATTATTTATTAACCAAAAAAATATTAAACTACTTTTTTCGAGATCCATGTTATTAATATTTTATTAACCAAAAAATAAATAATAAACTCAGAGCTTTTTTCGAGATCCATGTTATTAATATTTTATTCTAATAACAATTACTTCATGTGTTCCTAGTTTAAAAACCCTTTAACTTGTAACATAATTATTTATTAACCAAAAAATAAATATTAAACTACCTTTTTCGAGATCCATGTTATTAATATTTTATTAACCAAAAATTTCGAGATCCATGTTATTAATATTTTATTCTAATAACAATTACTTCATGTGTTCCTAGTTTAAAAACCCTTTTACAAGTTAAAGGGGATTCAAGGTCTCTTTCAAATCTCTATGTTGTTAAATTTAAAGTCTCTGTTCATATCTAAGTATTAATATTTTATTCCAAAAACAACTACTAGTCTGTATTTTAGTTAGAACAAACATATTTTCACAAGTCTGCAGGTCACACGGGAAATCTTTGTAGGTGACCACGGATACGCAACCATGAAAAAAATAGGCTTAAGGTCACCTAAGTCCTCCACCCGGAGAAAAGGGAAATGAAATGAAACAAAACAAAATGAACCGAAATGCAGGCCAGACCTCGTCAAATCCGCTAGGGCATAAACGAACGGCCTCCACGCCATGTGTCCACCCGCTTCACCAACTCCAACCTTCCCTCCTCGATCGATGCCTGCGAGGTACTCTGAACCTTATTAGATCCATGACACATTGCTTCACGCTCCTTTAGAGCTTCGAAATTGCTGGAACAATGAACTCTTTCGCGTTCTCACCCGCATTGAACTATTGTCACACGAGATGCGAGTCTCCGAGCAGCAGCAGCTCCAATGGCGTCGCTGCGCCTTCGCTCGTTGCAGAGAGGTCCATTGTTCGAGTCCTCCAGCGATCTGTCGTCGCACCTGTTTTTATGGGCGCAAAGATCCGCAAGGGGAAGAAAGGTCGCGAAACAGAGTATCCGTGGCCGGAGAAAGTCTGCGGGGACCTCAAAGACGGTTATCTGAGCTACTTGTCGAGTTTCAAGCCCAGTTCTATCAAGCCTAAGCCCTTCATCCTTCCTTTCGAGAGGCCAATTGCTGAAATCGAAAAAAAAATCGCTGAGGTAAGTCGAATTCTGAGCTTGTTTTAGTGTCGATCTGGTTCTGTTTTACAACATTTTGAATTTTAAAAGTTGTTTGTTGGAGGTTAAATTTTACTTCTGCTTCGTTCTATGAGGGTTTTTATGAGGCTTTATCTCGCTTTAATTTTCTTTAAATGGATTGTGGTGGAGCTCAAGAAGTAAATGACGGAAAAACACTTGAGCTAAATGTTGTCGTTGCTCCCGCTTCTTTCTTGTTCCGTGATTTGATCTCGTGCATCTTGTTGATTGCCTACTCATGTTCTTTATCGAGCTTAAATTTCTTTTGATTTTTTTTTCAAATTAGTCGTCCTTCGGTCTGGAGAGAATAAAACAGTTGTTAATTTCGGTGTCTTTACCTTGACCTTGAAACTTTAAGGAAGATTTCAACCGTTTGCTTCAGTTATGTTATTGTGCTTTAATTTGGATACTTTTAGAAGGCTTAAAATTATTCTGTTTCTGGTTGCTGCTGACCTGTTTAGATCGACTGGCGGGCATGCACTGCTCTATATTTTATTTATTTATTTTTTTCTTCTGAAAATTTAATTGTAAATTCAAAGTGCTCTTAAAATAAATTGTTTTGGTACTCTTAAAATTAATTTCAACCTCAAAAAGGAAAAAGAAAATTACAGAGCTGCATTTGAAAACTTTATTTTTCAGAGTTCATCAACTTAAAGTTTCATCTGCGTGGCCGTGTATGGCTTTTAATGGGATTAAACTTGTTCTGCTCGACTTTAAATTACCTGTCGACGTGGAGAAAACATCTGACCTGTTTAGATCGACTGGCGGGCATGCACTGCTCTATTCTTTTTTTCTTCTGAAAATTTAATTGTAAATTCAAAGTGCTCTTAAAATAAATTGTTTTGGTGCTCTTAAAATTAATTCCAACCTCAAAAAGGAAAAAGAAAATTACAGAGCTGCATTTGGAAACTTTATTTTTCTGAGGTCATCGACTTAACGTTTCATCTGCCTGGCCGTGTATGGCTTTTAATGGCATTAAACTTGTTCGGCTCGGCTTCAAATTACCTTTCGACGTGCGAAAACAGCATAGGCCAGCCGGCTCTGATTTCCTTGTCAAAAATTTTTCTTATTCCCTTTTGCAGCTTTTTCCTCTGCTCCGACCACGATCGTATATCGACTCGTTTGTGGATTTTATATTAGGTTATATTTTCAATGAAGATCTAGGAAGAGGGCCACCGCCATCCCTTCTACCAAATATTCTCGACGTCATATCGAGAAGTTGTCAGTGAGCTAAACGAATCTGCATTCGGACAAAAGAGAACTTGTGTATCTCAATTTCCGCAGGAATGGAGATGGAATGGTCATTTATCCAACGAAGGCTTCCAGACCTTTAGGGCTAATCCTAAACTATTTTAGGAAGTTTATTCCATAGTTTTTGCATGTCATACACCCGTCTACAAATCCGTGACCACCGCATTTTATCTCTAACCATAACTAAGTTCATTTCATTGTAAAAGCAATGCGCTTTTCTTGCTAACTATAAATAAGTTCATTTCATTGTAAAAGCCATGCGAGAGGAAGTGTTTTGACGAGAACATCAAGTCATGGCCAAGATAGCCTATATGGAGTAAGCCTTGGAATAAGGCTTTGAGGTTGAGGTGGATGCGAGAAATGCAATATGCAAAATTCTGATGCAACGACAAGGACTTGTGACTTACCATTTTAATTTTTTTTTCAAACAGTTATTTTACTATTCCATATATTGTGAGTTGGTTCACTGATGCAACAACGAGGACTTGTCACATACCATTTTATTTTTTTTTCAAACAATTATTTTAGTACTCTATATATTTGAGTTGGTTCGAGCAATAAAGTACTTACGACGTTTTTTTGGCTTAGAAAAGCGACAATCACATTCACATTTTATTTTTAGTTTTAAATTTTGACATTTTGAGTCAATGATGATCACTCATCATGTTAGGTAAGGGGCAAACTATAGAGAAATTTTATGCCTATTTATATGTTTATAACAATGTTCCACCAAGACGCGGGTGTGGGGAGACGCGGGTGCGGGGAGACGCACAGGGGGGACGTGTGGGAGTACCCTCAAATTTTAGGGAAATTTCGGGGGTGCGGGGAGTCGTCGAGGTGTGTGTATATATATATATATATATATATATATATATTTCAAGTTCATATTCATTGTTCACTGTTCAATAATGAAAGCATAAAAATATTAAATAGACAATTGAAATTTGAATCATTGATCCATCCTCATCATTCATTTTGATACATACATCATTCATATGACATACTCAAGTGACAAGTCTCATTATTGAATTAATTATTATTCATACATACCATGAGATTCGAAAAACAAAAATAAAAATCAATAATAAAATATTCAAATACATTGATTGATATCATTCATCATTCAATGGTTCATCATTCTACAATCTACATTGATTTAAAAACTAAATTCATCATCCATCATTCTAGAATCTAAATTGAAAGCAAAACATACTAGTATATTTTCAAAGTTTGAACACTAAATCTATATAACTCAAAGTTTCAAAGTTCAAACTCAAAAATAGTTAAGAGTGAAATGGAAATGACTTTGGGTTGAAATGAAATGAGCTTTTAACTTTAAGGTTTAGGCTTTTAAGTTTTAGTTATTTAGTTTTAATTTTAATTTTTTTTTAGACTTTTAAGTTTTAGTTATTTAGTTTAAAAAAAATAAAATTTAATGGTTTTGAGTTTTGAATTTTTGATTTTGAATTTGAATTTTTAAGTCTTATTAGACAAATTTAAAGGGGGACGCCCAGGCGCACCCTTTTTGGGGAGTCTAGACTCCCATACTGAAGGGGGGCGCCCAGAAGCACCCTTTTTGGGGAGTCTTGGGGAGTCTAGACTCCCACACTGGGGAAACGCACCCCCTTGCGTCTCCCCAAGACTCCCCAAAAAGGGTGCGTGGGGAAATGCACCCCCAAGAGACTCCCCGTCCCGGGTGCGTGGGGCGCGAGGGGTGCGCGCACCTGACCCTGGGGGACGCGTCCCCGTGGAACATTGGTTTATAATTAGGCCAGGGGTTCGTAGCCTAGATTCTTCTTTTTAAATCACTTTTGGTATATAAATATTGTAAGGGTTTTTAATATACCTCCTTAGGTAAGAGTTAAAACCACAACTTGTGATAGATATTTTCTTCATGTAGAGTTAAGTCACATGGAGAATAACAGATACCGACTATCTTGGGGTTATTATAGGGGATTGAAATACTTTTTTGATTCTATGGTATGACCTTAAGTTGCTTTTAATTGGCTAGGAGTTTATCTACTTCAAATGTAAGAAATTAGGTTAAGGGTCCAAGATTAGAGGCATTTGGCAAGAGTAGAAGTTTTCCCCCTTATGGACCGCTAGTGGGCTATTTCAAGTGGCTAGGTTTTGTTTACCCACAATGATGCAATTGCATGTTGGGGCCTTGAGATTGTATCAACAAAGTTTACGTTGGTAGATTTGAGTAATGTAGGTTTTTTTCCTATTTTGGAAAAAAAAGAAAAAGGAAAAGGAAAAAAAGGTTTTTTCAATTGAGGATGGTTGAGAATCACAAAGATGGGTCAATAACATGGCTCAAAGCCATTATAACAATATACTTGTTAATAATTCAACATGTTACTTGTAGTAGTTAGACTTGGGTGGGGAGGATATCACTCCTTCGTATAATCACCTAAGCTAGACCCAATTGATGAAAATGAAGAAAGTTTCTGTATTCAAGCTTCTGTGATCCATAATGAATTAAGCAAAGTCTTTCAGTAGAAATCACATAAGAGAAATTTTTGGCCGACGCCTTTCGAACCAACAAGTGTGGTTCATTATCAGGTTCAGATGAAGAGGCAGACCATTGCAAAGGCTTAAATAGAGAGCAATGTAGAGACATAATTTCAAGTAACGACTATAGTCGAACAATAATACTTAAATTATGATATTAATTTATTAATATAATAAAAACAAATATTATTCAGTAAGGGCTATATTAAACGGCTAGTTTTTGAAAAAATATATTTAAATAATAATATTATTTCATTAATTTATTAAAAATATTAATAGGTAACGACTAGTTTTTGAAAAATAATATTTAAATTAATTTATTAAAATCAAATATTACTAATTTTTGAAAAATAATATTTAAATAATGCTATTAGCTTACTAATTTATTAAAAATATTAATATGTAACAACTATATTAAACAGTTGGTTTTTGAAAAATAATATTTAAATTAATTTGTTAAAACCAAATATTACTAGTTTTTCAAAAATAATATTTAAATTGTGATATTAGTTTATTACTTTATGAAAAACAAATATTAATAAGTAATCGTTATATTAAACACCTAGTTTTTGAGAAAAATATTTAAATTAATTTATTAAAAAAAATCAGACCTTAAAGGAGTGTATTAAAAAATTATAAAAATAAGTCAAAACCCTAATCTAGACAAGATCATTTGATAAATAATTAATGGAAATACAATAAACTAAATAAAAAATAATTAATAGAAATATAAATAAAATAAAACAAAAATATACACAAGTATGTATATATATATATATATATATATATATATATAGTTTTAAAACACTATATATATATATATATATTGTTTTAAGACACATATTAAGGAAGTCTACTGGGTCTACCTTGGATAGTTATAGCAAGGTGTTTTTTGTGAAATAGTTATCAATGGTATTAAAAATTATAGTGGCTTAAGTCATATAATAGGAGTGACAAGATTCAAAAGGACATCTTTTGACAATATCATTAACCCTTCCTATGTATGCTGGGGTCGATTCTAGATATTGTTTTTCCTACTTACAAACTTTCTTTCCTTTGTTGTTGTACATGGATAGATCTTTACATATTGATTAAATAGTTAGTGCACATTAAAACATTTCATTTGTTGAAATGATTTCTTAGATTTGAGTTTTTTTTGGTAATTCTCACTAATTTTGTTCACTTGTGTTTTAATTGTGTTTGTTTTGATCAATGTAGCCTTGATGCATCTAAACTTGTGTTGAGAATTCAAATCTACTACTTGATGGGCAAAAACAAGCTTTAGGCTCTTCCTAGTGCTATTTTGGTTTGATCAATCTTTGTGGGAGAGTCTTTGCTTTCATCAAACTTAAACGAATTTATCAAATTTGATTGTTGATTTCATTCCACTTGCCAACAACCCTTTGAGGAAGGAGCTTCCGTATCTAGGATAACAATGATAAACTCTTCTCTCTTCAAAGTTCATATTTTATTACCTCATAAGTTGATTCTCCTTAAGACATTTTTAGCTTCTTTAGTACTTGGTCTTCAACTTTCCCAATGATTTTGAGGGGGTAGGTTTTAATCCCTCTTAGTTGAGCTTTCCATTTTTCCCTTTCTCCATATGAAATTATTTGTAGGAGTTCAAGAGCTCTCTTGCTTCTTGGGGCTACCCCTCTCAAATTGGATCTTGTGGATAGTTGAACCTTCAAATTTCTTCGAGAAAGTTACCATTAATCACTAGGCTGCTTATAGATTCAGTAGCAGAAGCCATGCTTTTGTAGAATAGGCCCTGGGTCTATTGGGATCCTTCCCATTATAACAAAATCTTGTCTAAGAGCCCTTTGCTTAGATCTAGTTCAATGAAAATCCTTGTGAAAGAGGATAAACCCTTCCTTGTCTTTGCTTTCATCATAACAAATGAACGATCCTAGGGTGTTCTCAACTTAGACGAGGGTTTCCTCTTCCCAAAAGTGCATAGGGAGATTTGGAGGCTATGCCCAATTTGGGATCCTTCCCATTCCATCAAAATCTCATCTAGGAGCCCTTTGCTCAGATCTAGTTTAATGCAAATATTTGTAAAAGAGCATAAATTGTTTCAGTATTTGCTTTTGTCATAATAAATGAATGACACCAGGGTGTTCTCTACTTAGGCAAGGATTTCCTCTTCCTAAAAGTGCATGGGGAGATTTGGCAAATGCACCTAAAGTAAGTTGAAGAGAGATACTAATCTTGTATTAAAATTTAGATACCAAGGGTCCATGAAGAGCTCTTCTCACCTTTGGAAACCTTAGGCCATGTTTTAGGATCTGATTTTTCTACACTTGAGAACAAAACTATAAAGAAGCCTTTGTCATAGAATATTACTGGATAAGGCCATTAAATAAGCCAAAATTTGACCAACAATAAATGATTTCCTTGATAAGTCCACTTGAAGGTAATCCTTGGTGGATTTGGTGTGTTCTCCTCAAAAAAATGCCCTTTGCTAGACATTGAGCCATTAATACCTTGTGGTGGTCTGGGAGTGTGGATTAGGGCTTCCTTGAACGAGAGAACACCCTTAGATTCCATTGGACTCTAAGGCTACCTACGTTAGATCATTGGGCACAATACTTCTTCCAAGACAAATCACCCGTTGAGTGAATCCCACTGGGCATGATAATTCTTCTAGGACAAATCTTCTATTGAGCTAGGGTAGGAACCTTAGGCAAGCCCAAGCATGTTGCTCTCTGTACCTCCTTGTATGTAAAAACACTAAACTTTACTAAATATGTGGAAATAAATGAAGAGAATTCACCAAGTAAGTTTGAAGCAAGAAAAAAAAAAAGAAAAAGTGCAGAACAAAAGGGGTAGTGAGACCACGAGGCATGATACTTCTTCTTGGATGGATCTCTCACTTAGTGAATAACAAGGGTAGGAAGCCTCATCTCTTGCAAACACATTGTTCTCTTTATCTCCACATATGTAAAACCACTAAAATTTACTAAATATGTGGAAATTAAAGAAATGTGAAAATAAAGTTGAAGGTACAAAGAAACAAAAAGCATAAGGACTAAAGTAGTGTTATTTATTTGGGCTGGGTTTCCCTACGGAAATATGGAACTCAATATTTGTGAACTATTATGATTAACAAGGACATCACAATGCGTGCTTTGTGACAAAGAGGGCGACCTCTACTTGGTCGAAATATTTATTATGGCTATACATGGCATATATAGTGTGAGGTTCATAAGACCTTCATAATATTTTGAAGTTAACAAATTAGAAGTTGGGTAAGTATGTTCCACTTTGAGTTTTTAATAGGACACGGGAGTTTGTATCAAAAGCTTTTCTTTGTGTTTCATTGAGTACTAATAACATACTTTTAAAAACTGGAATCGATGACAAGATTGGTTCACCTAATAAATAGGGTTTCAAACTGGAATCGGTCAAACTAGGACTAGTTAGATCTCGATGAACTAGTTTAAAAAAACACATGAAATAAGTAATTTTTAAAGAAAAAAAACTATTCTAAGATTTAAAACCATGATTCCAAACCAATAGACACAAAACATGCAAAGTTTGCTCATGTATATACCATGTAAAGGTGAATATATCAAAATGGCACCAAGTGCAATACATATCAACAACAAAATATATAATCAACGAGGCTCTAAATGGCCACTATAGTCCAAAAGCAAAACGTACAAGCTATGGAGCCACTGGCCTACTACAAGTCTACATATATGATATTAGTGATCAACATTATCACTTGAAATTTGAAATTTCTCATCGTGATCAAACTTAGTTGTTTGACTCTCGACTCCCAAACTTTG
This sequence comes from Pinus tabuliformis, assembly GCA_031772625.1. Classification (NCBI taxonomy): domain Eukaryota; kingdom Viridiplantae; phylum Streptophyta; class Pinopsida; order Pinales; family Pinaceae; genus Pinus; species Pinus tabuliformis. The sequence continues at coordinate 530,721,141 of CM062814.1, forward strand.
CAATTGCTTGAGTCACAAATTTCTCTGTTGGTTTAGTGACTTGAGTCTCAAACTTCTGAAGGTATTCTGCCCTATTTTCCCTATTACTTCATTTGGTGCTCCACATGGCTTTACATGGCCTCCTATCCCAGCCAAGTGTTGCTTGAACCTGTTAATACCCCCTCCTTCAATAGATTTTTGGCAATATTTGCAGATCATTTTGTCATCAATCATATCACGATGAGCCCACGCAGTGTACTTGGCTTTTGGAGGCATGGTGGCTACTACTTAGCTCAAACTCTCTATTGTTCCACTACTCTAGCAAAAACTAAACACTCTCCAAGCTCACAATGAAGCTCACAAAAACTCTAAATGAGATGTGTGCGGCAAATGAGAAGGGAGACCTCCTTTTATTTAATTGGAGGGGTTGTTTTTGGAGGGAAATAACCCTTCTTTTCCCTCCAAACCTACTCACAGGTCTCCAAGAATGCCTCTGGTGGGTCCGCGGCCGGCCTGGCAATGAATCAACCAGTTTATCTAAAAAAAGGGCAAATGAGGCTATTAATCGGGTTTTTTGACCAGTTTAGTTGGTTTGGCCAATGAACTGGCCGGTTTGATCGGTTTTTGGTTCAGATCGACCAGTTTTTAAAACTATGACTAATAATAGAAATGCTTATCTTTCATGGTGGTCATGGATACTTTGTAGGAATTTGGTTTTAGCATATCAAATAATGTAATATTTTTCACAATGAGTGTTTGGGTGTACTTTGGTTTATGATTATCAATTATTTTTTTGACAATGGTGGTAAATGTTTTACTAACTTTTAGTAAGAGTTGTTGGGATTTACAAAGATTGAATTTTAGATGAGAATTGCTTTCCATCCTTGAACATAAAGTTTAAAATAATAATTAGTCACACCATAGTTTAGGGGTCATGAATTTTTAGTCACAAACATCCAAATACATAGAATGCCAAATATCCCATATGGGTAGAAAAGTTACAATTGTAAAATGTCCCAAACACTTTACCTTTTCAAATATGGCTTTGAAAAGTTACAATTGTGCAATGCCCCAAACCCTTGACCTTTTCAAATATGTCTTTGAAAACTTACAATTGTGCAATGCCCCAGACACTTTACCTTTTCAAATATGTCTTTGATTTTCTCTTATGGATCCATTATCCATTCTAGATCCCATCTCCAAGGCAAAGGCAATGGTGATAAATGAAGCCATTGTACACAAAAAAATAAATAAATCATAACGTTTCTTAGCTAATTTCAAAGATCCATGTTCAAGTTTGAAAAGTTTTGAACACGGGTCAACCAAAAACAGGAAATACATGATTCACATTGTGTTAATCAATCACTTTTGAACCTGGGTCAACCCAAAAAAAAAACAAGGAAATACATGATTCACATTGTGTTAACCAATCACTTTTGTCTTAGGATATAAATGTCGAGTCTATCTTAAGAAAAACACCATTGATGTGGAACAATATTGAAATATAATCTATCCCGTGGATTCTTGAAGAGGTTGATCACGTTTATTTTCAAAAATGTGTCGTCAATATAGAAAAAAAAAAATAATGAAAACGAATTTATCATGTCAATTACTAAAGTCTTTAAAGTTGGTTGGAAGTTGAAATTATATTACTAAAGTCTTTAAAGTTGGTTGAAAGTTGAAAGTAAATATAATGATATAATGTATAATTATATAATGCAAAGGATGTAAAGAGCACACTAATGAGATTGAAAATTATTTTAAGGTCCGGAGGGCTTGCGCTTCTGAGGGCAAGGGCCTTTCAGGTTATAAGTCCTTTCCCTTCCAGGACCTTTCAAAAGAATACCTTAGTTCCGAAGCCTTCTCGAAGTCCCTAAAAGGACCAGACCTTTCAAGGCCTTACTGGCTGGAAGGAACGAAGTATTCACCCCGAAGAAGACCTACCTTTCTTCTTCAAATGGCCTAGAAGGTCCGGAGGGCTTGCGCTTCTGAGGGCAAGGAAGTATTTACCCCTACCTACCTTATAGGGCCTTTCTTCTTCAAATAGGTCCGCCTAGAACTAGATTCACTTGGTCTTGCCATGCCTAAGTCACGTGTAAGGGCCTTGCCATGCCTTATGTCACGAAGTCAACACCGGGAAATGTATCTTACGTTATTTACATGCACTTGACTGTATAAAATAGGTCCGCCCTGGACCAGCTAGGCTTACAAATATTAACAAATTTTACTCACTATGCAAATTATGAAATATTTAACAAATTTTACTCACTATGCAAATTATAAAATGTTTATTGATGTATTTATAAAATTATTAAAATTTATAATGTTTTTATATACGCTCTCTATATAAGGTTGACTATTTTTAAGATAAAATAATTTTATATTAAAATTTAGACAAATCATTTTTATAAAAAATAAAAATTGACATTTTTTTATTATAAAAATTGACATTTTTTTCGTTGAAAAAATCATGGAAAATTAATTCACATGTAAATATTAACCCTAAAATTTACACTTAATACAAATCAAAGTGACTAAATGATATTATTTTAAATGTGATAAGCTTTCTAGTCATGTATTCCGACCTAATCGACATTTTTAAAATTTGATTACCTTAATACCTTGTCATACTACCTTGACACATTAACTCTCATAACATGTACATAACCCAAAACCAATACAAACATGGTTGCACTGATATACAAAAGACACAGTGCATATAGACAAAGAGATTGTTTTAAGTTGTTTTTTTTTTTCTCTTAAACTTTGTACAATTACTTATTATATACCAGCATAGATTTATTTTAAGTTTAGATTTAACATGAGTAGAGAGGGATCAAATTTTTTAAGGGTCAAATTTTTTTAGAGTGCAAAATACAATGTGTTATTTTTCATTATTTAAATTATATTTTTGAATGCTAAATAAAGTATATATAAGACCAAATAAAAATTTTAACGATAAAAACTTATTATTATTATTATTATTATTTTTTATGAAGTTAATATCGACATAAATTAGTTAACATAGATTTTCAAATATTTTATTTAAATTTCTTGTTAAAATACTTTTGAAAAGTATAAGATTATTATTATTTTTTATAAGGTTAATATCGACATAAATTAGTTAACATAGATCTTCAAATATTTTATTTAAATTTCTTTTTAAAATACTTTTGAAAAGTATAAGATTTAAATATCTGATTCACATTTTTTTTTTTACTAATAATTATTTTACAACATATTCATATTTTTATTTTTAAAATACTTTTGAAAAGTATAAGATATTTAGTTAACATAGATCTTCAAATATTTTATTTAAATTTCTTTTTAAAATACTTTTGAAAAGTATAAGATTTAAATATCTGATTCACACTTTTTTTTTACTAATAATTATTTTACAACATATTCATATTTTTATTTTTAAAATACTTTTGAAAAGTATAAGATTTAAATATCTGATTCACACATTTTTTTTACTAATAATTATTTTACAACATATTCATATTTTTATTTTTAAAATACTTTTGAAAAGTATAAGATTTAAATATCTGATTCACACATTTTTTTACTAATAATTATTTTACAACATATTCATATTTTTATTATTTATAGCCGACATTATTTTTCTATTTAGAATATAATAATTTTAATTTTAATTTTAAATGGGCATGGATGGACAAACAAACTTACACATCCTCTCATACTGTTTTAGAATGAGTCTCTGGGCTCAAAGATCATACTAGGTTGTAAAATGAGCTGAGACCAAAGATCATACTAGAAATGAGCCTCTCAGTGCAAAAATAAAATAAATAAAATAAGATGATATTTTTTTGATTTTATAATTATTTTAAATTTGAATTAAGATTCATTTAAATGTTAAATAAAAAACGATTTATTCACTTGAAAAATATTATTACTAAAATCATGTAAATTTCTTTTTTTTTTATACGCCGACAAAATTCTTGATTATGTTTAAAATTCAATTTAAACATCTTTAAAAACGTATTTATAAATAACAAAATATCTTCTACTTTTTATCCTTTTCTCTTCTTAGACTTTATAAAATTATTTATTATATAAAATATGACAAGACGACAATCTGTTTTTATGTTTTAAAGATATTTATACATCACCTTGACATTGGAATGAAGTTAGTTGGCCAGTGGATTGACAGTTGTTTGTTGTAAGGCTTTATGATATTCACAATTCGATACGCGTAGTTGTTGAAATTAAAGCGGAGTAGTTGTCCAATTATTATTGCGTCAATGTGTGGTGGATGTATGGATTCATGGTTCAAGCTAGCTTATGGATTTGTTGCAACAGAAGCTCGTAGTTATTTAGTTTAGTTGAACTCATTGCAATTGTTGTGGATGCTTTAATTTTAGTATACCCTTTTCATCAATCATATATATTTATATTTATATTTGTAAAATAAATGTTTGCAATTGTTGTGGATGCTTTAATTTTAGTATACCCTTTTCATCGATCATATATATTTATATTTATATTTGTAAAATAAATGTGTGTTTGTTTGTTTTTTTTTAAGTTGTGGTTATTTAGTTTAGTTGAACTCATTGCAACTGTTGTGAATGCTTTAATTTTAGTATACTTTTTCGTCTATTTTTTATTATTATATATATTTATATTAATAAAATAAATATTTTAATTCTAATTTTTTTATAAATTTAAAAATACATATTTTTTATTATATATATTTATATTTATATTTATAAAATAAATATTTTTTTGGTAAGTATAAAGTTAATAATACATATACTTTAAGGGACTTAAATTGTGATAATATAAATATAATTATATTTATATTATTTAAGAGATGCATATTAATTTTGTTTGTGGTTTAGTTTGTATGAAGTTTTTAGTTTCCAAAAGACTTCTAGATTTTATTAAATCTGTTACGAATGTCTTACTAGTAAAAAAATCCTCCTTTCTTTCAACATTAGCACTATAACAATAGTCACACCCCACCTAGTTGAATACATAATTTTTTAATTAAATTGTTATAAACTCCTTTTATTTGGTTGTTAAAACCTTCTCTATGTACTTTTACTTATATTTGGAGGTTAAAACCTTCTGAATGTAAACCTCATTGTTAGATTGTGTATTCTGTGGCGTACGATGTTGTTAGTATTTTATTCGAAAAACACTAACTACACAGATCTTTGACCACTTGGGTTTGCAAATAGTTTTCTATTTCAATATCAACAACTTCCTAGAGTGTGACACCAAATGGCGGTCTTCGTCTCCTAACAGTTGAGAAGCAATGGACTTAAATGCCAACTAAATCTTCAACTAAATTATTTAATAATACAACCGGAGGATGGAAGACCTCGTAAAATCAGCTAAGGGGCCAAACGAACGGCTCCACGCCATGTGTCCACCCGCTTCACCAACTCTGTCCCCTTCGCTACCACTCTCGATCGATGACATTGAGGCTATTCTCTTATACTGTCCGTGACATATGTGTTTCACGCTTCTTCATTCCTCCGAAGTTCCTGCACAATGGATTCCTGCACCTTCTCCCCCGCATTACGCTACGGTCATACGAGATGTGAGTCCCTGAGCGCCAACGCCAATGGCGCCTCTGCATCTCCAATTGCCGCAGAGAGGTTCAGGGTTCGACTGCCGCGATCTGTCGTCTCCCGTGTTTTTATGGGCTATAAGATCCGGAAGGGGAAGAAAGGCCGCGAGACTGAGTATCCGTGGCCGGAGAAAATCGACGGAAATCTTAAAGATGGATACCTGAGATACTTGTCAAGTTTCAAGCCTCTGTCTACCAAGCCTAAGCCCTTCATCCTCCCTTTCGAGAGGCCAATTGCCGATATCGAGAAAAAAATAGCGGAGGTAAGTCAAATTCTCAACTCATTCTGTTGTCGATCTGGTTCTGTTTTACATCACTTTGAAATACTTTGTTCTTTAGTTCGAATTTCTCCAGTTTGTGGTGAGGAGGTTAAAGTTTGCTTCAGCTTAATTCTATGAGGTTTTACTTAAATTTTCTTTAAATGGATCGCAGTTGAGCTTAAGAAAAAAGTAACAGAATTCTGAGTTTGAGCTAAATGTTGCCGTTAACTTGGCTTCTGTTTAGTTCTGTGATTTGATCGCGTGTACGTTGTCGATTGCTTGCTACGTTCTATTTGAGTATGCTTTATGTTTTAACTTTCAATTGCAGTTAAATTTGTTTTGATTTTTTGTTTAAATTAGTTGTTCATTTGTCCCGAGAAAGTGAAAACTGCTGTTAAGTTGTTTAATTTACTTTGAAACGTAACGAAGTTATCGATTCATAGTCCGCCTCTGTTATTGTGCTTTAATTTGAAAGCTTTTAACAGTCTTAAACTTGGAGAAGAGAATGGAGGAGGGGTTGATTTTTTGAGGCTAGACAAGTTTTATCTTTTACTTGGCTACCAGTCCTTTCACTAAAAGGATCATTCCATGAAGGGGGATTGATCATTTCAAGCTAGATAAGGTTTATCTCTTACTTGGTTGTATTTTTCACGGCATGTGTTTTGTATCTGTGATGGAACGGATTCTGAGCTTGTAAATTGGTTCATGGAAGACGTGACTTTTTTGTTTTTACTGCCTGTAGATAAACATCCAATTCAGGCAAGGACAAGATGTTGATGACAATATGGAAAACCTTGGATCCATTGCTCTGTCAAGCAGTGTCTGTCAGTTGGTTACATTTCCTTCTACCTTGCAAGATAATTGAAATGTTCTGCTTGACTTACAAAAGAGTTTAAAGGCCTTAATAAACTTTTAACTCTCTCTGGGATCTTGATTTCTTTTGAGAGGGTTATGAAACCAAATATATTTTACCATATATATGCAGAGGAATCTGTAGAGAGAGAAGCTCTTGCTATCCAGGAAATGAAAGCAAATTCTGTTTCTCCACCCACATCACAGCCAGCATGCAAATAACATAGAGAGCATCAACCAAATCAGCAAAGAGGTTGAGAATGAATTCAATAATAAAATTGGATTAGGGAAGTCTCAATACTTTAACATCAATTAAATTTTGACATTCAGATCCGAGGGAAAGGAGGTAACTGGTATTTGCCAAAATTTCTGAATAAAAATTTAGTGCTGAAGCAGAAGAGATACAGGATTTTGTGAGGTCACCCTATGCATGCAGTTATCAGGATGCCATTGACTTTGGAATGGAATTTGTCAATGGAAACTCTGGTGATTTAGAGATTACAGATGTTTCATTCATCTACAAGCCTCCACTACGGTGGCATATCCCTGTGGTGGGATGTTGTTCCACATTAATAATCTCACTCTACTGCAGGCTATTCAGATCTTGAGCTGCATTGAATTCAATCATTGCACTTCACCAATACCATTTCTGGCAGTTTCTGTTTCTCCTTTGCAAACTGGATCAAAGAAGAGGAAATTGGTGTAGAATTGAGAAAATAGTTTCACTAAAAGTTTAAGTTTGGCAAATTCTTATGAAAAATAACATTTTTTCTGATCTGATCTTTTCTGTGGCATTGCATCTACTGATAAATGTGTACAGAGAAAAGTCAAGAGGGTTAGATTCTCTTTAAAGAACAATCTTTCCTGGAAGCAATATGGTTCTTTACCACCAGAGAGCCCGAGACTGCCTCCATATTCCACTGTAAGGGCAAGTGCACTGAAGAAAAGAGTTCTTCTAGGACTGATTTGTATCATAGAAGCTCTTGATATCCACAAAGTACCAGTAGATCCTGTTTCTCCACATCACAACCAGCATGTGAATAACATAAAGAGCATCGACCAAATCAGTGAGGAGGTTGATAATGGATTCAATAATAAGCTTAGATTAGGTTGCCAGTTGCAAAAAGAAGACCTAGTTTTGGGCAGATGGATTTCAAACAGTTGAAGTGGAATTTTGATCCCAACAAGGAAATCTAAACTGTAGCTCTTGTAGAAGACTCTAGAAGAGTTTATATTGTAGTCAAACCTAACCACTAGTAAACTATTGGGTTGTGTTATAATCAGGCCACTAGGAGGAAAAGGGGTTTCATTCTTTTGAGTGCATTTGTTCCATAGTTGAGCAAAAATAGCCAAGAGGGATAGGAGGTTGAGTAAACAGAGAGGATAGGCCATACTTCCATTAAGAGAAAGAGAGCGGAGCGACCTCACCTTCCAGCTTGGTTTTTCTCCCGAAAGGGTTTCCCGAGTCATATCGCATGTCAAATGTGTGTGTGAGATTTTATTTCACTGTTCTCTATTTTTTGCATAATTTTATATTCGCATGCATGCACTATTAACAGTGAATTTATAGATCCAAAATTCTAATAAAATTGTAATAGTGTTAAATTTCAGATTTTAACTATAATTTTATCATATCTGTTGTGACGAATTGTCCAGTGGAATATCCACGATAGTTTACAGATCATTTTGGTATCAGAGCAAGTTTCTTTGGGTGTATTGTGGAGATTTGCAGGGGATCTAAATCAGATGGGCCAAAAGTTGTAAAACCCTAATCATGGCCGACGAATCTGGGAATAACTCTCGTGAGCTTGTAGAGAGGTTTTCGTAGTTGGAACAACAAGTTGTTTATATAAATCTTAATGTAAATCTCCTCATGGTGGCTTTGAGCAATAACCTTGGGATATTTGGAGAAGATGGGGGTTCAAATGCAGAGGACAAATCAAAAGGGGGATTAGGAGATTGAGGAGAGATGGAGAACCGGTCGAAGAAAAATCTTGGAAAAGATCAACCTAGTTCGAGTGCCGTGAATCAATCACAATCCCTGCTTAAAATGGAAGTAAAGGTTGATATCAAGCCATACCACAATGAGATTGACCCTGTGAAGCTAATGCACTAGTTGCAACAACTAGAATTGTATTTCAGTGGCCAACAAATTGAGACCCCGATTTTGGAGGGAGCCTTAATAGTGACTAAGTGGGAGGACTTCAAAACCCTCATTAAGTCACAGTTTTACCCTATTTGGTATGTAGAGGACCAGTGGATCCGATGGCACTACTTCGAGTAAAAGCTAGGGCAAAGTGTGCAATAGTATACCATAGAGTTCAGAAAGATGGCCATAATGCTAGGTATCTCCCCAAAGAACCGAGATGTACTCCTCAAGTATTTGGGGGGTTTACATCGCCATCTGCGAGAGCAAGTGATGTTGTTCAAGCCCAAATTGGTGGATGGGGCTTGTGTACAAGCACAATACTTGGAGAACACAGCCTTGAAGAAAGCGTCATCAAGTGGATCAAAGCAGAAGGAGTAACACCACGCTTCTAATGAGGAGAAGGAGCAGATGGGGGAAAAGATAAAAGACGACAAAGACAACACGCTAGTGCAAAGATCCCAACAACCACTGCAACCATTGCAACATTGATGACCATATAGATGAGAAGTGCTGAAAGATTCATCCAGAGCTTAACCCAAAGAGCAAAAAGAAGAGAATAAGAAGAAGAATCTCATGGCCACTGATTTGACCAACCAAGTGGAAAGCAACTCAAATGTGGATGAGAAGATCGATTGTACATCAGTGTAGAAGGAGGTGAATTTGAGTAGCCTTCAACAACAGGAAAAGAGAAATGACCAAACTCTTCCATATAAATATACAGGTCAAGAAGACTGAGATTGATTCTTTGTTTGACTCGAGATTGCAGGCAATTCTCATTGCAACAACGCTGGTCAAGGAATTGAGATTGAGAGTTCGTGATCATCCAAGCCCATATCCACTAGGACGGGTAAATAAGGATGCAGAGTTGAAGGTAACTAAACAAAGCAAAATTAGATTTGCCATCAGTGCTGATTTTATTGATGAAGTAGAGCTAGATGTGGTTCCCCTTTATGTATGCGGAGTCATGTTTGGGAGTCCCTACATGTACATAGATGCAATATTCATGTGGAGAGCCAACCGGTATCGACTCGTCAAGGATGGAAAATCATTCACCATCAATATGCAAAAGGGCAATTTGAAAATAACACTGGTAAGTGCCAACCAAGCCAAAAATTGATTGGTTTCAACAAGAAGTATGTTTTATTGTTTTTAATAGAAAATCAGTCTGTAGAAGACTCAGTAAGAGGCAAGACATCCTTGGAGGGGTGTACTAAGAACCAGAAACATGAACAAGAAGAGTTGCTATAAACATACATGGATGCGTTCTGAGAGTCTAAAAGGTTACCAAATTACCACCTAAGAGGGAAGTGGAGCACGAGATCCAACTAATGCTGGACTCCCCATTTCCAAACATTGGGCTATACAAATAGTTTGTTATAGAAGCAAGTTAGGCGAAGAAACAATTGTGACAACTACTAGAATAGGGTGCCATTTGACTAAGTACATACCATGCGGGTCACCCATCATCATTGTGCCAAAGAAGGATGGGACTTGGCAAATGTGTATAGATTACAGGGCGTTGAACATAATCATGCTCAAGAATAGGTGCCCTCTGCCCAGGATAGGTGATCTGTTGTATTAGTTACAGCAAGCAAAACATTTCACCAAGCTAGACTTAAACTCTGGATATCACTAGGTTCGAGTCAGAGAAGAAGATACCTGGAAGATCGCTTTCAAAACTAGGCAAGGTTTGTATGAGTGGTTAGTCATGCCATTTGGCCTATGTAATGCACCAACTACATTTATGAAATTAATGAATGATGTACTGCACCCTTTTATAGATTCATTTGTTATTGTTTATTTGGATGATACTCTGGCATACAATGCTACCTTAGAGGAACACATCTCACATTTGACGCAGGTGCTAGAGACATTAAAGAAGCACCAACTGCTAGCACATCTCAAGAAGTTTGAGTTTGCATTACAATCTTTGTTGTATCTGGGATATATGATAGGTGGAGGAGAACTAAAGATAGATCCTGCCAAAATGGAGGCCATCATGAAATGGTTGGTGCCTACTAATGTTTTTGAGGTCAGGAGTTTCATTGGGGCAACACAGTACTGAAGAAATTCATAGCCTTATTTTCAGCAGTACCAACACCACTCCATGCCATAACAACAAGTGGTAAGAGTTTCTAGTGGGGAAAGGGTTAGCAAAGGGCTTTTGAGGAACTAAAGAAGAAGATCAATCAAACACCAGTTCTAGCATTACAAAACATTCAACAACCCTCTGAAGTGGAGACATGTGCTAGTGAGTATGTTATGGGAGCGGTGTTGATGCAGGAAGGCCTGTATGGGACCATTCTAAAGTATTTCATGGGGTAGAACTTAACTAGCCTACCTACGACAAGGAACTCTATGCCCTGGTGCGAGTTGTGAAGAAGTGGACGCACTATTTGATGGGAAAGGAGATAATAATCCACACAGACTACCGACCACTAAAGTACTTATAGGCCTAGAGTAGGCTACAACAGACTAGGCATTACAAGTGGATGGGGTTTCTACAACAATTTCATTTGGTGATCAAGTACAAGAAGGACAACACAAACAAGTTGGCTGACATGCTCTCAAGGCCACCCACATCAAAGATCACAACTTTGGGGACTCTTATGCACATGGAGCCATTCACCCATGATGCATATAGAGAGGTATATTCAGAGGATGAGGACTTCAAGGAGGTGTTTCAACAGTTTCAAAGTCAGAGTCATGTGCATGATTGCAACAACACTGTCGACTACCATCTCCAGGATGGGTTACTTTACAGGCTGGATAGGCTATGTGTTCCTAAAGGTGAGCGATTGTAGCTGATTAGAGAGGCTTACACCTCCAAGGTTGCAGGGCACTTTGGCGTAGGGAAGACCGTCGCCAACTTGCAGAGTAATGTGTATTGGCCCAAGATGCAAGAGCATGTAGCTAGGTTCATAGGAGGATGCATGCTTTGTTGTACCAACAAGCCTAGCAACAGGAAACAGGGTCTATATCATTCCTTACCTGTATCCACTCACCTTTGGGAAAACGTTTCCATGGACTTTGTAGGAGGTTTACCAACAACCAGGAAGGGACATGACTACTTGTTCGTGATAGTTGATAGGTTCAGCAAGATGTGTGTTTTGATGCCTTGTAAGAATACCATCAATGGCCAAGAAGCAACAAACTTGTTCTTTGGATAGGTTTGTGTGCACTTTGGGATACCAAGGAGAATTATTTAGACAGGAGCAAAAAATTTCTTAGTACATTTTGGACTACATTGTGCGAGAAGATGGGCACGAAGTTGGAAAGATCTACAACATTCCATCCACAGACAGATGGGCAGACAATAGTCAATAGGACTTTGGTGCATCTTTTGAGAAGATACAACCAAAAACATTTGAAAACCTGGGATGAAAATTTGGTATATATACAACATTCTTACAACAAAGCAGTTCACACTTCTACAAGAAACCCCCCATTTAAAACCTGGTTTGGATATTTGTCGCCTTCACCTTTGGACATTGCATATGGACAACAAGGAGGAGTGAGGGAAGATCTTACAGGAGATGCCTTGAGGGCTGAAAAATTTATAGAGAAGATCAAGCAGATCCATATACAGGTACAAGAGACACTGCAAAAGTCACAGGAGAAATATAAGGCTAGGCATGATCAACATCGAACAAAGAAATCGTTTAAGATGGGAGTCAAAGTATCGCTATAGTTGAACAAGGAGAGGATATAGGGGTCTGGTAAGAAAATCAAGGCTCTGAGGTATGGTCCCTTCGAGATACTGGAAAAGGTGGGTGATAATGCCTATCGACTTAGTTTACCACCATATATGCGCATTTACTCAGTTGTGAATGTAGAGAATTTGAAACTCTATGAGCCTTCCATGCTAAATCAGGAAGAGGAACAAGTCCTACCTTTTGTGGAGGATTTGGCACCAGATGCTCAAGCAGAGTTGACAAAAGATATAGTTTTGTAGTAGAGGTCCAGAACTACAAGATAGGGACAACATGGCGTTTGGCATATTGGGTTGAAATGACAACTTCCCGGCAAAGCTAAATGGTACACTAGAGAGAAAGTGGAGGAAAAATTTCCTCACCTCATTGAATAGAATCTTTTGGGGACCAAAAGCCTCCCAAAATAGGGAGGTGTGATCCAGATTGTATCATTGTATTGTTTGTCATCATATCAATGCTTTCAGAGTGGAAAAAGTGGAGGAATCAATGCTTATGACCATTTTTACTGGTGGGACCCAGTTTGGCAAATTGGGGTCTAAAACCTTCTAGCAACGTTTTGAGGCATCAAACGATGTTTTTTGGGGGTAAAACTTTGTTGCTTTAGTGCAACACCTTTTTTTCCTATTCTACAAAGAGACCTTTACAATAGGGCAAGAATTGTGTCAATTAAGTCCGTATGGGAAAGTTATGGCACTCAGAAGTTGACATTCCAGTTTTCACCACCATAATTTGAGAGAATGCCATGTCAGCCCCCATTATTCATGAAAAAGGGGCTAGCCACGTGATTATGATGTAGAAGACTCTAGAAAATTCTATATTGTAACTCTGGTTAAGAGTTGAGGTAGTCAAACCTAACCACTAGTAGGCTATCAGATTGTGTTATAATTGGGCCACTAAGAGGAAAAGGAGTTCCATTCTTTCGAGTGCATTTGTTCCATAGCTGAGCAAAAATAACCAAGAGGGATAGGAGGTAGAGCACACAAAGAGGATTCATGCATTATAGCAGCGCACGGGCCATACTTTTTTGTACTCGCAACCATATTTCCATTCAAAGAAAGAGAGCAGAGTTGCCTCACCTTCCAACTGGGTTTTTCTCTTGAAAGGGTTTCCCAGGTCATATTGTGTGTCAAATGTGTGTGTGAGATTTTATTTCGATTTTCTATATTTTCTGCATACTTTTAAATTCACATGTATTCACTATTATCAGTTAATCTATAGATCCAAAGATCTAATAAAAAGGTAATAGTGAAGAATTTTAGATTTTAAATATAATTTTATCAGAAACTGTTGTGACAAATTGTCCAGTGGCATATCCACAACAATTTACGGATCAATGGGTCTTGGGACAATCTACTTTTTGACCTTTATGAAATCACTCAAATCTCCACAACATTCAAAGTTCGGATAATATAACGGAGAACTAATCATGGAACGTCCTTGTCTCCCCTGTATTGTCTTCACAATTCAAGGGACCTCCCTTTTCGGTAGACGTAGGCTTAACATCTATATTGCTATAATCCCTATAGTCCTTATCTGGAAATTCAAAGTCATTTAAAAGAATTCACCTTGAAATCCTTGATAAATAATGAAAATCTATGCAATTTCTATATTATTTGATTTTGAATAGTGATATTTTTGAGACGTTGACGATTGTCTTTGCTCTTGCTTGATGCCAAAATCCAGGGATTAAAAGGAAAAGATGAAGTCAAACCAATATAGGTACAACTAATTTATGGCAGTAGCCATTGTTAGTTTTTGTAGCATCAGAGGTGTTCTATTCTCGAAATTTTGTGGAGAGGCTAAAACACATGAGTTCTCCATAACCAGAAATCGTTTTTTGGAAATTCCACCTAGAAGTGTCTCAATTAGATTATTAGTCTATTTTTTTAATTATTTCCTGAGTCTAAACTTAGGAAAAGGGGTTAATCAATCAAAATTAATTGAGATAAGGTGTGAATCATCTAGAAACTCACACAAATCGACAAGGAATTAATCTGGGCCCTTGTTTAAGTTTTAATCTCGGCTGTTGGAGGTCCAACAGGAGATTATAAGAGGAAGTCGATGGGTAGATGGAGAACATACCAGTGCAAACACTTAGTGGTGTAGGCAAATCGATCTTCCAGTAGCAGAGTGATTCGGTAGGAGGATTTGAGCCAGAGATCGAGTAGTAGATGGCAGAGGAGTGAGGCAGTATTTTGGTGGAGGTTTCCAGTACCGAAAGAGTCAAATTGAAGGAGTGCGAGTTTTCCTAGAGGTACTACAAAAGGACTGCGCAAGCTACAACAGGAGAGCAATTCGATCTAGTTGGAGGAGCAATCGATTCAGTAGCTGGTGGCTAGGATTTTGATCATGAGGACCAGTGAATCGGTTCCAAACCTAGAGAGAAGCAAAGTTGTAAATTTCAGGAGTTTCCAGAGGCAACAACAAGCAAGCACTACGCAGAAGGAAGGACGAATTGCTGAAGGGCCAGTTTCAGGAGTTGAAATCAGCTGTGGGGTGAGGAAAAATACTCACAAGAATTTTTCCAGAGATTCTTTTAGATTGGATTTCCAGTTTGACATCCAAATTATTGTACTTAGATTTGTTGTTGAAGAATAATAATAAAACTCTCACCTGTTGCATTGGTTTTTCTGGGGGGGGGGGAACAACTGTCCTAAAATAACGGTGTTAAAATTGTGTGCTAAAATTTCTCAGTTTCCAACATTTTATCTTCTGCAGAATTTTTATAGTGAAAATTGTAGTTGTGATCTTATTCATTGTTTGCAGTAGCAAATAAACTGCATAATTAAATTTACATTTAGGAGAATAATTTCCAGTTGTTGTAATAGATGAAATTTTCACATGATATCGAAGTGTGATTGATTAGACGAGGAAGCTCAGAAGCAGAGGCAGACATTCACTGTTTAGAGGGAGCAACAAGACGAGTTTCTGGATGCCGCGCAGAGCCTAAGCCACGCAATTCAAATTGCTTGGGGAACTTCGATTTTTCAGTACAGGTTGGCAGAAAAATTCGACTTGCCAGTTGAGTGATTCTGGCAAGAAAAGGGAGCAACAACAACTCAATTTTCATTGAGCAGATTCCTTGTGTGGGAGCAGAAGAGTTTAGTAGTAGAATTAGCGCCAGGTGGAAGAGACATAACACACTAAAGTATACCCAAAATTTTCCGTTGTGGCCATTGATCTATTTGATATTCAGGGAGCTTCAGAACTATCTTCTAGATTGGAGGATGAATTTGCTTGCTTATCAGGCTCAACTTCACAGGGTGTCTGGTTTATAGATAGTGGAGCGTCAACTCACATCACAGGAGTTAGAGAATATTTCTCTAGCTACAATGAGGAGCATGCCAGATTACGATGGAAAACAAAACAAAGTGTCTCACATGACAGGAGATAGAGAATATTTCTGTAGTTACAATGAGGAGCATACCAGATTACGATGGAAAACAAAACAAAGTGTACTCCAGTGGGGAGAGGTACCATCGATTTTCAGAGGGAGTCAGGAGCAAGTACCAACGCTAAGGATTGGGTATGAACTTGATTTCAATATCCTAGCTATAGGATAAGGGATATGATGTCCACTTCATAGGGAAGAAGGTGTTTGTCAAACACCCAAGCTGGAAGAGGGTGAAACAAATTGGAATTTGAAGCAACAAGTTATACAGGTTGCAACTTGATTCTCTAATGGCATTGATAGTAGCAGTTGGAAGGAACTGAATGAGTTATGGCATAGGAGAATGGGACATTTACATCATGGAGCACTCAAGATGCTCAAGGAGACAGTAACAGGTGTTCCAGACAATGTTGCACGAAGCGGGAGCGAAGCGGAAGCATTTTTTGGAAGCGGGGACGCCGAAGCGTCATTTTCCAAAAATCTAGGAAGCGAAGCGTCCGCGGAAGCGTCTGCTATATATATATATATATTTATATTTTTTTGCATTTATACTCAAAACAAACATCCCAAATACCAAATTAATTGTAGAAGACATGAAAACATGCATATTTTTGCATAAATCAAGATAGATATAACATCCATTGTACATTAATGATCTAGAATCTAGATTCTTCTCCTCTTGTCTAGCCTTTGCCTCTACCTCGATTGTCTAGGGATATTAGTCAACATTGCCCAATTTTGATCAAACTACCTAATTCAAGACTTAAAATATGGTAGAAAAAGCTTAACATGTTTGATCGATGATTTTGACTTGATTGAAAGGTAATTTTTTGCTAAGGGCGTGCCGCGTGACAAAGGAGTTCAACAATTAACACCACCAACACCAGGGTACATATAGGGCTTGGTGCTCTTGATTAAATGCTAATCGCATACCTTCATACTTGATATAATCTAATGAAATGCCACGATCCCATTGATCCTGAATACCTGAAAACTGTTAAGTCTGCTGAATTTTGAATAGGATATGAAATTCTATTTTCTCCATATGAAGTCCAATGAGGCTGGAACCACTCTCAAACATTCTGAGTCATTTCATGGTAATGTTAAAAATTTAAGTAAAAGGATGAAAATGAAAAATAAAGGAGAATGTCACTTTTACTTTAAGAATTTAACATTACCATGAGGGAGCATCTGCTATATTTATATTTTTTTTTGCTTTCATTTGTCACCCTAACCCAAGGTGGACCCACCCCCAACAAGCAAACTCACCTAAAATTTAAAAAAAAATTGAAAAAAAAAAACGATTTTCTAAATGCTTTTCCGGAAGCTTTTCTGGAAGCGTACGGAAGCGCCTGGGAAGCGTCTGGGAAGCGCCGTACGAAGCGCGCTTCGGCGCTTCCAAATTTCCAGGAAGCGGCTAAAAAATCCGGAAGCGCGCTTCCGGCCAAGCTTCCTAGGCGCTTCCGTACGGGACGCGCTTCGGGGCTTGGAACCGGGGGGGGGGCGCTTCGTGCAACACTGGTTCCAGAACTTAGCATGGAACACAATGATGTGTGCAAAGGGTGCGTGCTTGGGAAATATGCTAAAGCAACATTCCCAAGAAGTGACAACAAAGTAGATGGCGTGTTAGGACTCATACACTGCTATTTGTGGCTCGATGTCCACTAGAGCTCTCAGTGGGGCCTTATTTTGGCTGTAAACAACATATTGGTGTATGTTGACAATCAATTCTCTTTTTCAATGTACAAAAGGGTTTTTCAATAATTTTTTGCCAAAAAATAGGTTTTCCTAAAAATACAAGCAAATATTACAACCAGCCTAGATCCATCTTAACTCCGGATCTACCAAGCGCTGAGAGGGATCAATTTTTTTTTTTTTTTCACTCTAAAAGAGGTTTGCATATTAAGAGATTTGATCCCTCTTGGCGCTTGGTAGATCCGGAGTTAAGATGGATCTAGGCGGTTTAATTTCCCCCTTTAAATAGGCTATATCCCATAAGAATACCATGGGTTGTCAATACCATGGTCCATTTTTATTTTTATTTTTTTTATTTTATTTTGATAGAGTTAAAATGCTTATATTACATTAATCTTTTTATTTAATTTAATTTGTCTATATTTATTTTTATGTAATTTGACTTAGTCAAAATGTTAAACATTACATTACAACATCTCTACCATACTGGGCTGGAGACCTTTCGGTGCAATGAAGCCTATTGGTTTTTAATTGTTGATATATTTTTGTAGGCAGAATGTTTGATTTATTAGTTGTAACATTTCATAGCTATACAGTGATTGCAATAAAAAAAGGTTCATTATGAGACACTAACTATTTGGTGGGGGGCAGCTGTTTTTTAATGTTAAAATTATACTAATAGTTGTGTAGTTCCTCTTGTATACTTTTTTGTTTTGTTTGAGATTGTAATTTTGTGAAGTATTTTTGCCAATCCAAAATTCTAGTTGATATTAATGCATTACAACTACTTTTGTTCGGAACTAATAGGTAAGGGATTTGGCAAAGGAGACTGGCATGGACTTCAGTGAACAGATTCTTGAGCTGGAGAAAAAATATGAGCAGGTACCACCCATGCCATTATCTTTATTTTCTTATCTACAACTGTGCCATTGAATTTTTTATTTGTTTGTGTTGGTAATTCATGAGTTGAAATGCTTGTGATCTGATGTGGTTGTGAAACATGGGGTAATCTTATTAATTTTTCGTAGAAGAAGGTGGTCTAATAACAATATTGAATGTCAAGATAATTGAGAACACTAGTTTCTAATAGCAGTTTCCCTAGTTTTGGCTTTTTCTCTAATGGCATGTTGTGAAAATGGAGTGCAGGACGTGTAATTCGGTAATTTGAAGAACTTTTGTTAGCATTCTTGAGTCCCTTTTGTCATCATATCTTTCAGTACATCTTAGTGTGAGTGTGAGGAAAGGCACCAAGTTGAAAATTAATTCATTTTAGGTATAATAAGAGTGGAGTATGTGTCATGTCAATATTTATTAAGAGACCAATGCCACATTCTAGAGTTGAGGCATGGAATCATTTCATATCATCTAAATTAAAGTTAAGCAAATTGTACAGGGATTTGTTGCTAATAGCCTAATACTTTCATATTTAGGAAATAAGAACAAAATATGTTAATGATAAGCAAGGATAAATGATATCATAAACAATATGCAGGAGAAGGATTAAATGGATATGGCAATGGTTTTGGAAAATACTATCCAAGCTTGAATACCATTTCAATTGAGAGAAAATATGCATGAAAATGCTACAGGCTTACGGTAAGTCATGAATTAGAAGTCCAAGGGGTTACCTTAACTGGTTGCTGCCAATGATGTTACGCATTTGGCTAGTTTTGTGATGGCAGGGCCGCAGGTGCCCAGTTTGAATCTCCTTGGGTGAGGTAGACTAATCTACACGAGGGATACCATCCATGAATGCAAGGAAGTTTCCCTTGGGTTTACCTCTGTGTTTTCCTTGGGAGAATAAGTCATGAATTAGAATTTAATCCAGTTCTAGTTTACGATTCATGGAAATGGCATGCCCAAAGGGTTAGATAAATATAGATGGTAGATCCATTTGGAATGAAAAGTTACCCTTTCAGATGTTGAACCTTTGAATTTAAGTTTTTAACAAAGGATAATTGCATTTTTCAATATATATATTGTGAAATATAGCATATGTTACTTCATAAGTTCATAGAACAAATAATTACATCATGGAACATAATGAGTTACATCAGGCAAAAACTAGGAGTACAAGGAAATTCTTACCTTAAAAAGGCCAAAAAAGAAGGCATAGGAGTTTGTTGCCTAGTAGGAAGGGAGTCAACATTTCTATGGAAGATACTAAGGTTGACTTTAAGAAGCATAGCCAATCCCCCCTTAGACCTTTAATTCTCCTAGGATAAGGCCAGATGGTTCCTCGATAAAAGTAGTTTAACACTAGTGTTTACATAGATATCCATTTACAGTCAGCCAAACTATGTGCCGTAAATATTTGTATTGTCACTAATCATCCAAGTGTCCCCTAGAAAAGGACCTTTCCATGAGAGTATGGTAGTAAAGAAGAAGTGAAATTCAATTTGAAATGATGCCTGATAAGTCTTGGTAGGGTTGCAACTTGCATGTCCAAAAAATAGGCTTAACCGTTTCATCCTTACCACAAAGGGTGGAAGCAACATTTCTAACACCAAGTTTATGAACCTTGGTCTTAACAACTAAGTTACTAACCTTTGATGAAGCATAAGCAACCTCCATACTTTCTCTTTGAAAGAAGATTGAGATGTCCAAATGGACTAACACCTGCTAAACCAACATGCTTCACAATATCATAACACCTTTTATTCAAATAGGAGGCAATGTTAGATGTGTGCCACCATATAATAATAGATCTCTGTTGCTGCATAAGTGTAAAAGGGCTTCCCACTACATTTATGATTCTACTAGAACATACTTGACCCATGATGCTGCATTTTAAAGGGACATTTTCCAAGAATCACTCGACAAATGCACTTATAAATAGTTATTTTTTTAGCTTTTTAGTTTGGTAAGACTGTGACAGGTTTTCCTCTAGTGATGCTCACGATTCCATTATCCTTTAATTTGAAAAGACCTTTTTTGGCTAATCATTTGCTAGAAAACATGTTCAAGAGACCAAACTAGCTTGTAGGAGATTGGAATGTTGAAATTGACCGATGCATCTTGAGGACCCTCATATTTCCATGTGAGAAAACTATAAACTATCTGCCACAAAACTCACACCCTTTTTAGCAGAGTTGAAATTGAAAGCATGAAGGCCTTTACATCGCCAATTATGTCACAAAATTGAAAGTGGCCTTTCGTAAGCTAAATAAATAGCCTCTTGGATTTGTTGACAAAACATGAGTTGCCAGGGTGCATTCCCCTCCACTTCTACTACCCATTTGCCAACAATACTGACACCTTGAGATCTTATGTCAAGAAGACCCAAGCTACCTTGATCTCTTGGCAAAGTGCAAAAATATCCAGTAACCAAAAGAAACCCTTTCATCCCATCGTCTTTGCCCCAAAGAAAACTTCTAAGAACCTGTTCAATTAGTATAAGCCTCCTGAAAGGGGGAACATCTTAGTATTTAATAAGTTTCAAAGGCATGCTTCGAACCCATGGAGAACTTGGCTAGGTTGATAGAATAAAAAGTTGGGAATTAAGTTGTGGATCCTGGTCTAGTTGGAGTAGAATTTTGGGAAGTGACCTCATCAACCTCAAGTAGTAATGAGAAAGCAATAAAAATCTATTGATGATGCATAATTATGGTGCTGGAGCATTAATGTTTGAATATGTTAATATGCATAGGCCTAGATTATGTGAGGACATATTAATTCCATTGGGAGCGACCTTGCAATTTTGACTAGTTCCCCACTAACTATCAGGCCAAATTTCAAAATCCTCACTTTGTTGTACTCATTTATGGGATGAAAAGTAATTTTTTTTATTGTTTTTGGCTTTGGCGATCTATTCTCTAATTTTTGTGGCAAATAATTTTTTCAGGTCGTGAAAGATCTATATGCACAACTGACTCCAATACAGCGTTTAAGTGTTGCACGGCATCCAAATAGGCCTACTTTTCTTGATCATGTGTTCAACATTACCGATAAGGTAAATTGCCATCCATTGTATTTTCTTAGCTATATGTTATATGCATTCTGTTTCTGTCATTCTCATTGTTCATAGAATATATGTGTCTTCTCTCCTTGTTAGTGGGTGGAGCTACATGGTGATCGTGCCGGATATGATGATCCGGCGATCGTGACTGGTATTGGAAGCATAGATGGAATCAGCTTTATGTTCATAGGACATCAGAAAGGCCGGAATACAAAGGAAAATATCTATCGAAATTTTGCAATGCCAACTCCACATGGGTAATGCTTTTGTTGTTTTATATATAGCATGTGAGGTGTACATGCTGTGGTTTGCATTAGGATGATTTGATTTGACCTGTTTTGTGTAGGGGCTCAACTCAGATTAGATCAATTGATAAGAAATTATTTTATCTGAGTTATGTATGTTTGTCTGCATGAAATTCTCGGCCATTGTGGTGCCCACATGTACTTTATAGGAAGGTCTTAAAATTTATATTCAGAATTTAGTCTCTGATGTGGAACCTGAGTTTGCCATGGGAATGATTTGCTTGTTTTCACCAGCTTATCAAAGCAATAGTTCTGGTCCTCTTCAAATTTATCATTTTATTGCACACAATTTCTTCTCAATTGTTTATTTTGGATCTTTGCGAGCCAGTTGGTTTCAATTTCTAATATGCATCATGGAGGTGCCAAAATGGCTTCATAAGTCATTTCTAGGATTGTAAGATTGTTATTATGTAGAAGTGTAAACAAGGTCAGTTGATGATATTGCATGCATGAAATTGCAGCTATCGAAAGGCTTTGCGAATGATGGAGCATGCTGATCACCATGGTTTCCCCATTATTTCATTTATTGATACTCCAGGCGCATATGCTGAGAAACAGTCTGAAGAAAAAGGCCAAGTATACTGAGTGACTTTTGTTTACCACTTTATTTTGATCGTTAAGATATCTGGAAATGATTGTATTTAACAAATTTTCTACTAATATGGTACCTTTTCCTTAATGCTTCTCTGCTATTATTTGTAGGGGGAAGCAATAGCCCACAATTTGAGGTCAATGTTTGGCCTTAAGGTTCCTGTTGTTACAGTTGTGATTGGAGAAGGTGGTTCAGGTGGAGCACTTGCAATAGGATGCTGTAACAAAATGCTAATGCTAGAAAATTCAGTGTATTATGTAGCCAGGTAGGTTCAAACTAGCACTGCCCAGCAATAATTGCCAAGGAGGATTAATGTTAATTGAAGTAGCACTATTTGATTCGATTAGATTCAAATTTCAATGTACTGGATTTAGAATGAAATCACAATACAAGGATTTAATGTTGTAACAGAGAGGTTATTACATAATTCTTGCACATGTTCAAGTTTGCTTTTCATATTGATAATCTAAATCACTGGAGATTTTACTGATAAGGTTGCTTTTCATTTTGATAATCTAAATCACTTGAGATTTTATTGATTCTGCCCACTTCGATTTTCTGTGGGTGTATCAATAAACATTTAGGAGCAATTATCCTTCAGTTAAATGCATATATATCCATCGGAAATTTGCAGCCAGAACAGTAAATCTATTAAAGGGATATAATCTTAATACCATATACATAGTATGCACTTGAAAATGTCTGCCAGTGTGTTCCACTGTAAAAATTCAGAGCATATTTGGTAGTGCCTTACCAATTATAGATAATAAACAACTTAAGGAATTTAATAGTACCTCTTCTTGGATACTGTGAATCAATTGTGAATTGTACAACTTTCCACTGGCAATAGAGTTCATATGTTGATTTACAAGTGTGACTTTATTATGGAAATGATGAAATACAGTAGTTAGATTTTCAAAACTGAAGAATTGATAATATCTCAAACACTTGATACAGGAGAAACAGAAGGCATGTCAGATTGCTAAATCAGTTGAACTGCAAAATTAAACATTTCTCTTTCTCAAGATCAATCTGTTAAGCTTCTCAATTTTCTTAGTCTGTGTCGGCATGCCCTGATATTGTGCCTAAAATAGGCATTAATCTTGTGCCTCCACTGCCGTTTTATGTATTGGCCACATTGGGTTTGTGACTATTGTTGAAAGATGACTGACTGCATTTATATATCTTCACGAGGTCCTCCCAATAATCTAGAGATTTTGAAATCCCAGACAGTACTTAAGATATCTCATTAGTCTGATTGTGCATTTAGAGAGATGTTTAGACAGTTCTGGTCTTTCCTAAATCTATTTTTGTGTAATTTCTGGACCATAGAAATGTTTGATATTCCTAAAGTTTTCATTTTCTTGCACATGGTGGGGTATTCCACTGGCTGCTTTATGTGTTTGTCTTTGCTGCAGCTAACTGGCATCTCCACTCAACAGTATGGGTGATCCTTTCAGAGATATTTCTTTTAAACTTAAGTGTAGCATTTTATATCTGTGGTGATTATCATTCTACTATTCATGGTTAGCCATAGTGAGATATTCCTGTATTATTTTGGATGATAGGTTCTGTTTTGTTGCTATCCTCTTATTCATGTTTTCTATATGTTAGCTCCCTGTAGTATGCATGCCATTTTACTGATCATTTGCATTCTAACTGATCCATATGGAATGAGTTTCTTACTGGTGTTGGCCTGGAAAATGCAGTCCCGAGGCGTGTGCTGCAATCCTTTATAAGTCAGCTAAAGCTGCTCCTAAGGTATATAGTTAGTATAATTCATTCTCTCTTATCTTTTGGTAAAGTCAGAACAAAGTGTTAGTTCTCCTTCTGGTCTTATTTATATTTTTCTTATACAGGCAGCAGAGAAATTGAAAATTACAGCCCAAGAGCTACACAAGTTTAAGATTAGTGATGAAGTTATTCCTGTAAGTTTATCCTGCCCTAATATGAACAGTGTTTTTTTGGGAATTTTTTCTAGTATTAGCTGTTACATTTGGCAGTACAAGATGTGTGTGTGTACATACATACATACATACATACATATGATTGATCAGGGAAAGCTGGCTATGTATATTTGAGAGTACAGTGGTTATTTTTTTCATAGTTATCAGAACCAGAGCAGTCATTGAACTGGTTGACCCAAAAAACCTGAACTGGAAATAAAGCAGACCACAAAACCGGTTGACCAAAAAATATGTAGCATATTTAAATTCTGAAAGAAAACACACACACACATATATATGTGTGCGTGTGTGTGTGTGTTTGTGTGTTCTTTTTCAAAATTTAAATATTTTCTCTCTCTGTCTCTCTCATATATATATATATATATATATATATACTTTTTTTGTTTGTTTGTTTCTGTGGGAAAATCAACAACTTTCTATTAATAAAAATAAAAAGTTACATTGAGTAGATGCACAAAGTGCATTGAATTGTCCCAAGGGACCAGTGAGTGTGCATTAAGCACTCAAAGTAGCAAAACTACAAAAAAAAAATAAGAAATAAAATTACAATTGGCCAGATAAACTGGTTCTCTTTTCTGCCTTTTTTCTTTTGGACTTTTTTCCAAACCCCAAGGGATGGAGTAGCTGTAACAATTGCCAGTCATTATTTCTTGGAAGGTTTATGCCTTCTTTATCTGAATCTGAGCTCTCAGAAACATGAGATCGCTTAGTTCCACCTAATCCTTGATTGTTGATCTTTTCCTCATATTGATTCTCAAGGGTCAAAGTCACTGCTGAGTTATTGGGAATCTCTGCCTGTTTATTTTTGATCCTTCTAATTCTCTTCTCCCTCCTTTTGAGAACTTTGTTGATTTTGTGTTTCTGGATGTTGCTGGGTCTCATCCGTTTCTTCATCCTCATCATCTGAAGATGGAGGTTCTGAGAATTGGCATCCTTTTTGCTTTGGCAGTCTTTTCTTTGTCCTTTTCTTTGCTTGTTTGCATGTGTTCTGCAAGTGCCCTGTTTGATGGCAGATCTGGCATCTAAAAGCGGTATTTTCAAAATCTAACCACTGTGTCCACTTGTAATCTTGGTGCGTCAGTTGAATACGATCATGAAGTCCTTTGCTTAAATCCATATCCACACAAATGCGTGCAAAAGAGAATATACCTTTGTTCATTCTTTCGCTATCCATCTTTAGGAAACTTCCCAAAGAGTTCCCGATGCCTTCTAGGACCTCATGGTGCCAATAGGGAAGCAAAGGTTATGTAGCCTTACCCAGACCAACATTTTTGTAACCACCATTGTGTTAGCATCAAATCCTGGAAACCATGGGGTTACAAAGAGACCCGCCCTTCCCCAAAACCATGGTCCTTCATTTATGACATAATCAAAGTCTTTTTGTTTATCAAACTAAACCACAAAAAACCCTTTTGCACACAGATAAATGTCACATTGTCTGGTCCAATTAAGGTAGATCCACTCATTTAGATCTTTCGATTTGGGTCAATATCCATTAAATTGACATATGATAGCTTTTGCTTGCAAAATAGTGAAAAGACCACTTACTCTGGTATTTCTATGGACAAATTTGGGGCTTTCTCCATCTTCTCTACGATTTACGACCCTAGTATTGTCAGATTTGGGTTTTGTTTGTCCTGTGTGGCAGCATTCCCTCTGAGTGCATCCTTGAACGATGCTGGACCCTTTCCAGCCGAAGATGATCCAGGTGGAAAGCTCACTCCTGGGCACCACCTTGCAATCTTAAATTTAGGATAATTGTGGCGTTTCTTTGAATACCATAGTCTTCCAAATGGATCGAATCCTGCATCACTTTTCCTAAAAAAATCAAACTTTGTAAAGAAGCAGGAATACCTGTAATATTTTGGACACTCTGCTTCAGATCTGTCACTAGATTCGTTCCCCGGACCCTTAGCATGTTTGATTTCACAGTAATGGTTTTGATAAAAACCTGAACCAACTGCGCTGGATCTGCGTCCTGTGATCTCCCTTCTACTTGTCTTTTGTTTGAATTTGAACTTAAACGTTGGATTTGTGTTTTTTTATGAGAAGCGGGGGCTCTCTGCCATGCAATATGATTTGGATCCTTGATGCATGTAGAATTTAAGCAAGAAAACACCATATATAGAGGAAGCACCTTCAAAGTGTAGGCGCGAGAGCGTTCTCTGTCCAGAGACATGGCCTAATGATAGAGTCGTTCGACTCTATGAACGATTGGGTAACATCGAAATCATTCGAGGACTTTTGATTCGCCCTAGGAATATCTCCACAACAGGCATTTCCAACGTCTTGAAACCACCTTTGCACTCTGAGCAATTGTGTCTTATCCCTGAGATCTGCACTGTAATACACTGCACAACCCGATTGCAGTGCCTGGCCCAGGGTTCCATTCTCCTCAGCCTCGTCCAATACGATTTCAGGGGCCAAATCGGCAATTCTTACAGTCCAGAGATCGGATTGGATGAGCTTCACTACCAAATGGCGAGCTGCGAAACCCCAACCACCTGTAACCACGCAACAGGTGCGGTCCCTTTCCTCGCATTGTCCTTCATTTTTCTCCTTTGTCACCATTCACGTCTGCTCCCTCGGTCTAAAGTCCCCCTCCCAAACCCTCATACCTCGTCCAATCTTGTGATCATTGCACAGTTCAATACTCTCATGCCCCTAGTTGCCATGGAAACCTTTAGATGATTTGTCCATGACGACAATGCCATTCTTTGCAAAAATGACTGTCAAAACCCTAGCGCCAAAGCGTGCTATTCTTCTCCAATTTTTTCCTTAAAAAACCAGCTATATATATATATATAAATTTTGGGAAAGAACACACACACACACACACACATTCATGTGTGTACATACTACATATGATTCCAAACAATTATACACAATTATGCTAAACCAAACCACAAAATTGGTTGACCAAAAACTACATAAAATATTTAAATTTTGATCAAGAACACACACACACACACACGTTGCACCTGCCTCGCAGTCTCAGATTGAGGATGATGGTTGAATCTTTAACTACTCCATAGTGTTGGAGTGTGCTGGTGTAGAATATCTAATATTAGGCTAAACTTAGATGATATTGCAAATAGTAAATAGATGTAGACTAAATAATACAAGTAACAATTATTTATGAATATTCAACTCCTTATGAATAGTCATGACTCATGTCTTATGGGCAAGTATGTAGAAATAGGGAGAGCGATCAATTGTATTAATCAAATCCCATATAATATTTGATGCATATTAATAAACATTATTATTTCAATATGGTGTAAAATTATCTGCTTTCCCACACCGGTTTTCAGTTTCACCTTATTTCTCCCATGTAGTTAAATGCCCATTCCCATAACCATACATTTAACAGACTGAAAAAAAATAAATATTGCTGAAAACACAAATTCTGGAAACTTTTCAGAATGCTGGAAATTGCAGAAATAAAAATCAGCAATTAAAAACAGCCATTAAAACACATTTAAACTCAGTGATTTTTGGTCAACTTGACCCTGGAAAAACCCCCTACAACTCTTGGGGAAAACCAGTTTGAGAGCTCTTCTTTATTTCTGGAAAATGCCTTTTTACAGAGAAAATTTTCAGCAAATAAATTTCAGCAAAAACAGAAATTTCCAGCAAGCAAAACTTATCTGTTTTCAGCCCAACAGACAATCTGAAAAGTGCTGTACGAGATGTACGGATGTACGGACTGTACGGATGTACGGACCGTACAGACTGTACGGACTGTACGGACGGCCGTACGGACTTGTACGGACAGCCCTCGAAAAATGTGCAGAAAATCGCCTCCTCGATATTCGTGCTGAAAATTAATTTTTCCACTGTTTTGCTCACAAAAACTGCCTTTTTCTGCTTGTTCTTTATGCTGTTCGGATTTGCTGAAGTGCTGCCTGTATGTGTGCCAAACTGCTGCCTCTTTCTCCTCCTTGTCCAGAAATCTCCCTTGCTCTCTTGCTCTCCTTCTCCCAATCTGCTCATGAAAGAATGAATGATCTTTTTCCTCCTTTTCCTCCCTTAACCCAACCCTAAATGACTTTTGGGTGATCCCTAAATCCAATGGCTGAAATAGATTTAGATCAATGGCTGAGATTAAATGCTCATTTAAATCTCACTTTCTATTTTTTAATTCACCCCACTTTAATAAAGACCCACTTAGTCATTTATTTCCAAAGTCACTTTTCCTTTCTAATTCTTCATTGACTTTATAAAAGTCACTTTAAAAATTAGACTTAGTAACTTTATCACTTAAAGTCACTTTCAAATTAGATTTAACTTTATAAAAAATTATAAAGTTACTTTAGGAGAAAAATTAAATTCTTTTGGACACTTTTCCCTAGGCCAAAGATCAAAGCCTTAGGGAACCACCTGTCCTCCGGTACCAAATTTCAACATATGGCTATTCTAGGGTTCTGTCTTCATGGATTACTTGTTTTCTAGGTTACACTGCGTGGGGAAAACCTTCTGTTCCTTACCGTATTTTCAGGATTGTATTCAATGTGAACTCAACTTGTGTGGGGAGGATAACACTCCATCCCACAACCACTCCAACGAGACCTAATTGATAGTCTTCATGAAAATATGATTTCATGAAGCGAACCATTAGGTTTTATGCATTATGACACATTTATATTATTAAGGTATCAATGTCCATAATGCATTTGACAATTACACTATTTGGAATTTGGCATTTGAAAAGGAGAATCATTCTACTTCTCAGTGTAAAATTTCATGTTGAAACTATTGGTATTTTCTGGAATCTAAATATCAGTGGGCATCATGAACTTGTGGTAAAATCGGAAGTATTAAAGAGTATAAAATTAGGCTCTATGCCTTTTGTGGGCATTTTCTTCTTGTGTTAGACAATATTTTTGAATATATTGCAATGTCTTGGGGTGATATATTGTTTGGCATAAAAGTGTTGGAATTATATATATATATTGTAAGGATAATTGTATTACCTCAGAAAGTCAAGTAGTAGCATGTGCATCCATCAAGCATCATTAATTTAATATGACTTTGGTAGGTGGTCTCTATCTGCCCAAATGGGAGACCAGATAATTTTGACCACCTACCTATAAAGTAATTACTAATTAGTCCAAAATTCAAGAAGTTTCAGCATCATAAGCATAACAAAACTATCTAAGAGAATACTGTAGAAACCAGAGCTGAAAATAAACATGAAGACTCAAGTATCAGAGGAGGCTGGAGTGACATCTCTGTCATTTGAACCTGAAGAAGCATGAAGCCCTGGTTTCTCGCTTGTTGGTGGCTTCTCGTTCTGCCTCATTTTTGTCTCGTTCCAGTATCATCTGGAGCTGCTCCTGCCATTCATACTGAGTGCCCGGAGGCCAGCTTGTATCAAAGTTGATGCTTCTCTGATTGCATCCTAGATTAGCCAAGAAATCGGCTGCCTTATTTCCAGCTCTCATGGTGTGCGAGGTAATAACATAATTGAAGGATGGCAGCAAAGTTTTAACTTGGGCAATCAGATTAATTAGCTGCCAGCTCTTTGATGGTTTGTCAATAGGAGTACCTTGAAGAAGTTTATAAGCTACCCTTATGACCAATTGGGAGTTGCCATGAATTTGAAGGTTAGTCACGCCAGCTGAGGCAGCTATCCGAAAACCTCTTTTCAGAGCCAAAAACTCTGCTTCATTGTTGCTGGCTGTGCCGCAATCAGCTGTGTATATCTGGAGCACCTGGTGATTTTGACCTCTGAAAATCCCTCCAAAACCTGCTATCCTAGGGTTGCCTTTTGAAGCTCCATCAAAACTTAGTTTCATGAAGCCCTCAAGGGAGTAAGTATATATCAAGGGAGACAAACACTGAGGCTTAAGAGCTTTGATAGAGGCTGGCGATAGCATGGATGGGGAGATGGGAAATTTTGCAATATTTTTGATATATTGATGAATCATGATAATTCCAAGGCTTGAAAAATCATCAATGTTCAATCAAAATGAAATTCAATGAAACAAGTACATCCATCATCAATTATATTGTAAAGAATTATAATCGCTGTAGCAAAAAATAAAAATTAGAAGAAATTGGACAAGGTTCAAGCCACTAGTCATGCTCAACCAGCCTCTGCTTGGTCCTTTGCATCAGTGTGCCATGGGAAACCATCAACGTCATCTATAGGCATGTGAAGACAACTGACCCCTAGTTCAAATCTAACTGTTAACGTTTTCATGCAAAGAAATGAAAAAGGTCGTCGTTCTCCAAGTTTTCATTGAAAGAATCTAAAGTTACACTTTGGTAGAAAATCCCCGCTGCCCACACAATTTTTCATTTGATGGCTTGCTGTATAAAAAGTACAACTTCAACATCCTTAATGTACGTTGTATTCATACTAGCGTGTTGTAGTTGAGAAATAACAAAAGTTAAGATTTGGGAGGATTATACAAAGAAGAAAAGGCATTGTGAAGGTGGTGGGATGCTCATCTTGCTTTAAAGGAAAAAAATACGTCTTTTTTTGAATTATATGTGGTTTTATGCAGATGTGCCCTCATGAAGCATTACAGAGGAACTCTCCCTAGAGCACTCATTTCTACAAGTGACATCCCCAATGATGTCCCCAAAGTACTAGGGGCATATGGGGGATTTTAGGGAAGGTTCCGAATCCATGGAGTGCAGGGAGTGTAGGGGGATGTGTACCTGTGGAACACTATTATTATTGTGCTGGGAAACCTGGGAAACATTTCTTTGATGTTTCTGTACCACTTCCATAATGGAATCATGTCCTGTATAGAAATATGAATCTTTTGGTTACTTGAATTATGAATGTTTCGGTTACTTGAATAAACCATATGTTATGCTTATTTTGGAAAAAAAGTAAGGCAGGATTATTTAAGTCATCGTTCAAGTAAACTGATTTCAATAGATCTCAATTTCAACCCTTATTATAAAGAAGTTGAATGGAGAATTTCCATCGGCATTTATTCTGTCTGTTATAAAATGGCTAATAGAATGAAAATTTATTTTTAAGGCAAAAAATAATTTTTTTTCCTTAAAATAAGGGAACTCCACCCAATAAAATTATTAATTAAAATTTTACTTTTATCGACTTGAAACAGTGAAAGATTACAAAGTACCCTTTGTGTTATTGGTTTTGTTCTTCATTTCCTACCACCTTATCATCTCTTCTGGCAGGGTAGACAGTGGTCACAATGGAAACTATGCATGCAGGACATCAGGACAAATAAATGGGTTATTTAGATGTAGACAGGTGTTGAGAGAGAATTTTTTCCCAAGTTTGATAGAATTGCAAGAATTTATCTTGAAAGGAAAAGTGGGTTCTATCCAAGGGTGTTATAGGAAAGACATGGGACCAATGGCTAGTCTCTTAAAGGGTAGAATTAGAAAAAGAGAACTCTTCTTCAGTATTCGACTTAACATGTTATGACTTTAGAAAAATGAGTAAAAGCCCTTATAGTTCGTGAGGGTAGTGTTGTTCCAAGAGTTTGGTCTATAACTTTGTCATGACAAGGATCATGGCCATGCCAAATTTCTGGGCCAACAATGCATTTGCATTGGGAAATTGCTTCTCTTCCTACATGGGGTTACTTGTAAGTAACAAACTAGATTCACACATTTAACCCAGAACACCTAAGCAGACACAATTCAAGAATACATAGACATATACTTTGGAGTGAAATAATCAACTAGTATTGTAATAGATGAACGAGTAATAAAAAAGAGAACGTGCTTCTGTAGACATATTAAAATATCCAGTTTTGACATTATTTGAATTCTAAGATGTTTTTTGCAAGTAGAGATCCTGTCTAATTTTATTTCTCTATTTTTCAATAGTAATCTTTTCCAAGTTCAACATGATTTCATCTACTTACTTCTTGTGTCACATTTTCTTCAAATGCTTATAAAGCAGTGCATTGAAATTGTCTATTTTCATGTTGAGATTAGTCCATTCTCTAACATAGATGTTGAAATGCACAGGAACCTCTTGGTGGTGCACATACGAACCCATTTGAGGCTTCAAAACTAATAAAGAACGCTGTCATGAAGCACATGCATGTAAGTAGTGGCTTTCTTCAGGTATTCCAAGTTTTTTTGTTTTTATGTTATTCATAACCAATGTATATGTTACCAGGAGCTGCTCAAAATGAGCCCTGATGAGGTGCAGCGGGATCGGATTGCCAAGTTCCGTGCTATTGGTCTCTTTCAAGATGGTGAATTGGATTCTTATAGAAAACGTAACATGAAGAAGAGGGATGCACCTATCCCAGAGCCACCAAGCATTGTGGCCCCTTCACTGCAGACATTGGAATCAAGTCTAAATTACAAGCCTGAAAACATGAAAGGGGATGATGTAGATTTCAAGTTACCCTCACTAAGCCCAAAGTCAGAGAACATAAAAAGGGATGATCCAAAAGTTGACAAAACAGACACTGTTAATGCATCATCTAATCACAATTTGGTTTAGGATTAGGTAAGCTTTAGAATCCAGTGGGCTTTCTGCGTCAATAGGAAGTTTGTTTGTTTTATTGGCCAAAGTTAATTCAATAACACATTCTTGGTAGGGGTGTAATGAATAAAGGTTTGAAGTAAGATATGTCTGTGACATTGTTCTACTTTGCTGTATATGATATGTTACAGAAATGCAGGCTGTTCTTTTTGCAACAGTTACAACTACAAACGTGAGTCAGAAAAGGGCCTGAGCTCATATAATTTTGTGAATTTAGAGCTCAAAGCTGTCCTTTAAAATCGGTTATAATGTTGTCACTTATTGGGTTAAAGGTGGTTTGTATCATTCAGGGGCATTACATGTGTCTATTAGCAAATTTACGATCATTCTTACCTTATTTATATGTAGGTTTAAATAAAAATGCCACAGCTGCCCTATTGGCTTTAATTTACTAACTGGGAAGCGATCTGTTAGGTTTAATTATAATGGAGGTGTTCTAAGACACAATAATCGATATAGATTTAACTATGGTGTATGTGATCTAATACACAGTAATCCTACGCTATAAGAACTTATATTTTTAATGAGGTGAAACCATTTTGTATAGGATATGCTAATTGTTTATGAACAAGTCTAGCAATTGGGTGTCAATTAGGTAATTGTAAACAGTACTCATGCTGAACTGTGTTCTAGAAGCAATGTATCAGCCTTAGATTCTAACTTATCGGTGTTTCGAGAGCATTAAACTTTAACAGACCAGCAATTAAATTTGGACAAAGAAAGAATGCTGTCATGCAACACATGCATGTAAGAAGTAGCTTCCTCAAGTAAATGGGAGTTTCTTATTATTCTAGACATGATTCATATCATTGTCTATGTAATCAGGACCTGCTGGGAATAAATCCCGGTCAGGTGTAGAAGCATCAGATGACTAAGTTTTGTTCTATTGCTTGTCTACAGAAAAGGAAATTTATGTCTATAGAAAATTTAGCATGAAGAAGCAGGATGTACATATTCCAGATTCAAAAAAAATTACAGTTCTTGACAGCAAACCGTACGATCAATCCGAAATGATGGGACTGAAAACTTCAAAGTTGATGTAAATTTCAAGTCACAATCACAAAGTATTAAGGCAGAGTATAAAAAGCTATGGTCCAAATTTTGACATGACAATAAAGAAATGAGGATCACTGTTAAATTTCAATGCTTTAGCTCATCGCATTTTGATTTAGGTTAGATAAGCTTTAGAATCCAGCTTTTGCAACAACAAGAAGTGTATGTCATATATTTGTTAAAGTTATTTCTTTGACATTCTTGGTTGTAGTCAACAAATAAGATTGAATGAAGAAATGTTCTCGACACTTGTAATTTGATGTATACCATTAGTTCACAGAGAACTTGGCCTATGGAACTTTATGTAAGTTCCATCTGCAAACATGAGTTTAGAGTTGGAGCTAATTTAGGCATTTGCAAATAGTACTTGTTCTGAATAAGCAACTAACCGTTTAGCCATGGATGCCAACATATGGCTGTTTGGACAGCATTAAATTTTAATAAGCTGACAAAACCATATATTATCACTTTAACAGTTGGAAGGTTGACAAAATACGTGCATTGAAGAATAATGTAAATCTATATGTATGTCGGTTAGGATATCGTGGGTCTTGAATGTGAAGGACTTGTACATGGATCCTAGCTCTATGCAGAAATAAACACCTTATTTAATTTGAAAGTTCATATTTGAAAATAATTGTTAAGATTGAGCAAACATTGTTGAAGCTAGAACCTGCATGCAGAAAATCAAAATAAAGTTCTCTGTTGGTAAGAACCTCTGTGAAAACATGCATGGGGAAAAACTTGAACATCTTCCATTGAAGAAGTCTGACACCAATTAGAGTCCATCTTTCATTAGTTCAGAATATGAGTCACATTCCGGATACAACGGACCTCATTTAGTGGCAATATTTCTTATCCAGTTTGGTTCTTGTCCATTTTGAATGGCAATTTTTCTTATTCGCACTGGTTCTTATCTTT
Organism: Pinus tabuliformis; assembly: GCA_031772625.1. Lineage (NCBI taxonomy): Eukaryota > Viridiplantae > Streptophyta > Pinopsida > Pinales > Pinaceae > Pinus > Pinus tabuliformis. The sequence goes on from CM062814.1 coordinate 530,756,075, forward strand.
ATAGGTTTTCAATCATGATTCTCAACCAGCAATGCTGGTTCAAGAGTCTCAATTTGTTTCTTCTAGGATTGGGTTCAAAATTACTCTTGTAAGGTCTATCCCATTGACAATGGCATCAATAAAAACTATGTAGAAAACAGTGTTCGAACAATGGTGATATTTAGCTTATATGCTTATGTGATCGATAGTTAAAAAAGATACGCACAGTTCCCGTTGGCTTCAAAGCTAATGAATCAAATGAACTTGGACATCGTTAATGATAATATTTTTTTTTCAGTGGTTTCTTGTTCTTCCTTTCGAGGCCCTCTTTGGGACTATTTTAGGGATTGAACCGCCCCCTCCCTTCCTTCAAAGCGTGTAGAAGACGGTTCACCAAGATCGCTTATAAAGACGTGAGTTCAGAGCTGATTATTTTGTTTATTACATATTTCATTTTGCTATGAGTGTCCAAGTCTGAAGTTCACTAATTGTTTATTGAAAAATCTCCCTCACTATTGTAAATCTTTCGAACGATGTTCAAAGGGTTCGTTTTGTTTTGGGTAAATAGGGATTTGGTTTCCAATGTTACAAAAACATTGAAATCTTCAAAAGTAAACTTCAAACTTCAAACGAGATAGCTCGTTAGTGTGCGGTGCTCATCGAATTCCCTCAAGAATTTAATGGAAACACTGATAAAACTTGTATGTGTAATCAACACAACAAAAAAGGGTTTTAAAGTGAAAAAAGTGATCAAATATTTGTTTTAAAGTTTTAAACTTGCTGAATAAAGAGGTTCTGAAATGGAAGAGTAATCAAGTTGTTAAGATGGAAGAAATGTCTCGAATGCGCAAACGAGATTCAATGTTGATTGTTTTCTAGTATCAAATTATTAGAAATCCCAGATTCATATGGAATCACTTGTAATGCTAAAGCCAATTCTTGAGCTCTTACACACTTTATTGAATCCATAGATCTGTGTGTTTCAGTGATTCATTTTGAAAGTAATGATTAATAAGACAATTATCATGTTTTGATGGATGTCCATCTTTGAGGTAGTTTTTGCAACATGGTTTTATTCTTTCTTAAAACGCCTTTTAGGGACTTTAGCATCTTGCCTCGTGGTCAAAGTGTGTTGACTGTATTATTTTGTTGTCTTTTTGCAATTTTAACCAAAGTTTTGAGAAAATGCTTAATATTTCTATTTTTTCCATAAATTTAAAATTAAATTCCTAATTTCCTGCAAATCTTATTTTAGTTTTCAATATTTGTTAGTGCCCGAGAATTCATTTACAAAAAAAAAGCTAATTTTGTGAGTGGCCGTTTTGTGGGTGAATGCACTAACACTGGCTCTGTTATGCCACTGCTTTGCCCAATGATGTTGGAATTGACGTAGTTGCAGGTCCTTTACGTAGGCAAAGGTGTGGGATGTGGAAATTTGAACTGGCTCTGTTATGCCACTGCTTTGCCCAATGATGTTGGAATTGACGTAGTTGCAGGTCCTTTACGTAGGCCAAGGTGTGGGATGTGAAAATTTGGAAGATTCAAATTTCCACTGTAACAATTGATTAAGTTCATTCTATTTGTTAATTATTGAACAAATTATTTACTGCATCCTACAACAAATAACGAAACTAGTACATTGCAGGCTTCACTAATTAAATTAAATGTGGAAACAAGAAACTAAGCAAGAAAGAAATACACAACAAATGGCACGGTTATTTTTGGACAAATGTCCTCGGAAGAACCCAATGTGGGAAAACCGTTGCAACAGTTGAGGCTCTGTATTATTAAGCAGTAGTTTTCTAAATACAATCTTTGGATGCCTTACTGGCTATCCAATACAGAGAATCTGATTGGCAAAAGATTAGTGAGAAATACCTCACACTATCACTAGCGATCCAACACCGATCCAGGATCTGGATGACTAGCCCTAGGCTGGCTCTGCGTGGCTACTACGTCAGCCTACGCAGTTCTGCATCAGCCTCTCTAGGGATCTGCGTCATCTCTCCCAGATCTCTTGCTTTATGGAGATTCGAACTTCAGGGCTTCCAGTCTCACACCTCGACTTCCTACACTGAAACTTGTCTCTCCTGGTTGGAATTTGAACTCCCTTTGAAGCTTTGCGCTGCCTCTGCATGAGCTTACGCTTGTGAAAATTTCTGAATCTACACATTAGAAATCCTACTACAATCACTGGTTTATCATCTCCTACTTGTTCTTTACATTCAACAAGTTATTTAAATATTTAAACAACAATGAAAACACTATTGCAGACTACACTTATATATAGATCATGCACTGAAATAAATTGAGACAACCACACAAGGGACATCGTTATTTTTGGACAATCGTCCTCGGAAAAACCCAATTCGGGAAAACTGGTGCAACATATAGAGGGTTTGTATTATTAAGCAGATTTCTGAATACAACTAGGGTGCCAAATCTAGCTCACCCAACAGAGAATAAACCTGGAAGAAGTACCTCTATTTGGAGACAAATATTTTGGCAAATCCAACAACTAGATAATAAAATCCCACAGATGACAATGCTGGGCAGCGACGGTTGCTCCAAGCTCTGCGCTGGAATTGCGTCACCTCCTTTAGGAGTTTCGTAAGCCTTCCAGTGAGCCTCCCTTGCTCAGAAGTCGATATGCTGAATTGTTGCTCTCTCTGCAACACTGAAAACCCCAATGCTGCCTCTAAGGGATTGCGTCAGCCCCCTAGATTCTGCGTCACCCTCTCTGGAGCTGCGTTGTCTCTCTTGTTGTTGCTCTGCCTCTCTACTATGTATTCTCGGTCTTGGACTGAAGTCCCTATATCGAACTGCCCCTCACTGCAACTCAAACCACTAGCTCGATTTTCTCAGCAAACCATGCCCCAGAAAAATTGAACTCTTTGATCTCTTGGTGTATCTCCAACTCACCCTCAAGCCTCCTCTTATACTTTTCCTGTTGATGAATCAACGACCGTGATCTAATCTCTAATCAATAGATAAGATTAAAACATGCTTGATCCTCGTCACTTAGAACCTTCTCACCCATATTTTTATTCATACACATTAATATTTATATTTTCCCTAAGTTTAGACTTAGGAATTCATTAAAAACATTAATTATTTTAATAACTTCTCATCCGTGTGGAATTTCTCCAAACGATTTCTGGGTTTTGGAGATCTCATGTGTTTTAGCTCAAAATTTCGGAGCTAGAGGACATCCAATGCTACCCAAAATCAACACTCCCTCTTAGCGAGGAATGTGCTATAGCAATACTTCCTTATAGAAGCATTACAGTGATCCACTGCATCGGTCCTCTGTGTCGCTGATGCTTGGCATGCTGCCCTTCATCCACTGCACCGTTGCTTCCTGTACTGCTGCCCATGCCTCTGCCACAACCACTACTACATCTGTACTACAAGTCTCTCTCAAAATGTTGCATCATGCTGCTCATAACATTGCCACTGCTAACTGCTACATTGCAAATCAGTTGTTGAGAAGTAAGCAACTGAAAACTCATCCAAACACTGACATGTTGGTCAGTTTGGATGCCTCGTGATGTTGAAGCTACCTTTGCTGCTAATCTATGCTGACCCTTTGCTACTACTGCAGTACTGCAAATTGCTTTGTGCCTCTCGCATTGCTACAACATCCACTGTGTTGCCTCCAACTTTGGCACTCTAGCAATGCCATTGTTGCTCCATCACACCTCACTCCAACCGACACCCGTCATTATGCTACTGTCGTTACAAGCTCCAGTAGCCGTATGTGATCTAAGAGTTTGGCCACCTCAAGGATCCCGCCCCTGTGTAGTCCTCTCGACTATAACTCAATATCGCCCACCTATTCTCTAGAGGTGCATGAACACTCATGGCGCAATCATCATCCTCACCTTCCTTGTCGGCTTTCATTGGAGCAGCCTTCGATTCAGAATCGTCCCCCTTGCCCTTCTTCCGGGGGCACTGAGTGGCATAATGTCCCAGTTCCCCACAGTTGAAGCATCTGACCTTGGTGATGTCCTTCTTCTTTCTCTTCTGTTGCGTTTGCTATCCTGATGATGCGAGAGCTCTTCTTGTCGAAGAGCTGCCCACATCTCCTTCCAACTATGGAGAGTCCCTTTGCCCAAGATACTTTGGACAAAATTCTCCCAGTCCTCAGTGATTGCATTTAGGGCAGTCCCGACCATGAACTCAGGATCTGGAGTAGACCCCATGGAAGTCAACTGGTCGCGAATCCCTTGCAGCTTGAGAAGTAAGGGATCAATTTCCTCTCCTTTTTGCATCTGGTACTGTCTCAGCTGATTTTCTAATAACATCTTTTGTTGGACGGAAGATCATTGATACACGGTGGTCAACACCTCCCACATCTCCCTTGCTGTGTTCTTCTCAACAATGTGTGGTACTACATCATCTTTGACCCCATCTAGAATCATGCACTTGGCCTTGGCCGGGGCCTTCTCGTACTTCTTCAACAACTCAACGTCCACCGGCTCAACAACTACCTTCAAGGCATAGTCCTTGATGTGATGTTTGTCTAGGATTGCTAGGATCCTGGGCTTTTAGATGACAAAATTGGATGCTCCATCCAATCCATCCTGATCCCTCAACCCACTCATTGCCATCTCTGCTAAAAAATAAGATCGGTTCTCTTCTTCCTCTCCTGCGGTCAATCTAGCAAGACTTGGATACAGATTTCTTTGGCGCAAGAAACCCTCTAAGGAACAAGCTCCTACAGACTCCCTCCGAGTCTTGATTTCCTTAATGGAAATCCTTCCGCCGACTATCGAATCACTTCCTCTCCAATCCTCCTTTGGTGCTGCAACCCAAATCTAGATTTCTTTGGCTAAAAATCTGTCAAGGCAGTGACTCCCTCTACCTTGGCTCTGTCTCCACAGACACTATTATGCACCAACAGAAACAACGTCCCACCAGCTCCTTAGATCGAATCTGCTCTGCTCCCTCAGCCCCGACAACTGAAGAATCTGAGCTCCTATGGCTCCGCGCAATCACTCCGTGAGCTAGATCAACCCCTCCCGACCACTGCGTCACTCCTTCCTAGTTCGAAAAGCTGATGTGGCTTTGCGTGAGCCTGATCTGCCCCTCTCTGCTTCTACGTTGGCCTACACAGCTAACACAGTGACTGCATGAGCTCCTCCCAGCTACTGCATCACCCTCACTTGGCTCAGAATGCCAACATAGGCATTGCGTGAGCCTCTGCTTCACCTCTTCTGCACTGCGTCACTCTCCCTTTGCGTCTCTAGCTTTGGAACAACGTTGTCACTCGGGACCGCTGCTGCTTTGCAGCAAATTCTCTGGATCTCCCGGCTAGTGTCTTTAGTCTCCTATGATCTGCAATGCTTTAATACCATGTGAAAATTTCTGAATCTACACATCAGAAATCCTACTGCAATCACTAGTTCATCATCTCCCACTTGTTTTTTACATTCAACAAGTTATTTAAATATCTAAACAATGATGAAAACACTATTGCAAACTACACTTATATATAGATCATGAACTGAAATAAACTGAGACAACCACACAAGGGACACCGTTATTTTTGGACATTCGTCCCTAGAAAAACCCAATTCGGGAAAACCAGTGTAGCATATAGAGGGTTTATATTATTAAGCAGATTTATGAATACAACTAGGGTCTCAAATCCGGCTCATCCAACAGAGAATAAACCTGGCAGAAGTACCTCTATCTAGAGACAGATATTTTGGCAAATCCAACAACTGGATGATCAAACCCCACAGATGACAATGTTGTTCCCAGTGTTGGGTAGCGATGGCTGCGCCAAGATCTACACTAGAACTTCGTCACCTCCTCTAGGAGTTGCGTCACCCTTCTAGTGAGCCTCCCTTTGTCAGAAGTCGATATGCTGAACTGCTGCTCTATCTGCCCCACAAAAAACCCTAACGCTGACTCTAAGGCGTTGCATCAGCCCCCCTAGCTTCTGCATCACCCTCTCTAGAGTTGCGTTGTCTCTCTTGCTGCGACTCTTCCTCTCTTCCCCTCTCACTGTAAATCAGACCACGAGCTCGATTTTATCAGCAAACCACTCCTCAAAAAAGTCGTACTCTTTGATCTCTCGGTGTATCTCCAACTGACCTTCAAGCTTCCTCTTATACTTTTCCTGTTGATGAATCAACGACCGCGATCTAATCTCTAATCAACGGCTAAGATTAAAACATGCTTGATTTTCGTCACTTAGAACCTTCTCACCCATATTTTTATTAATACACATTAATATTTATATTTTCCTAAGTTTAGACTTAGGAATTCATTAAAAATATTAATTATTTTAATAACTCCTCATCCAGGGGGAATTTCTCCAAATGATTTCTGGGTTTTGGATATCTCATGTGTTATGGCCCCTCCACACTATTTTGGAGCTAAAGCACATTCGATGCTACCCAAAATCAACAGTGCTACCCAGCGTAGCCTCTGTGTTGCATCTTTTGGATCTCTCTCTGCCTCCTTTGCAATATATTCTCAGATCAGGAAATCTCCCTCGAGAATTATTCCCGCCCCTCATTGCTATAAATCTCCTCAATCGATTCTCTTGCAACTGTTGTGCTACCCTCTCTGAGAAATTCGATCTCCTGATCTCTCTCCGATGTGTTTTCTAAATGCCCATCGAAGTCCTCCTTATAACCCTCTAGTTGAGTAATCAACAACTCAGATTAGATTCTAATCAATGGCTCAAATCATTTGGACTCGATCTCTGTCTTCTTCTAGAAGTTTCACTCTCAGTTTGATTAATACCCTTTAATTATTTTAATTTCGTAAGTTTCGACTTAGACACCCATTAAAAATAATTAATTATTTTAATAAAACTGTCTCCGGATATAATTTCTTAAAACGATTTTTGGGTATTGTGGAATACATGGGTCCTAACCTCCCTGCAAATTTTGAGGTTTAAAGCATATCTGATGCTACAAGAAATCCACACTCCCTCTTAGCGAGGAATTTGTTCTAATAATGCAACCAGCTGAAGCATCACTCTTCTCTATAACATCTCCCTCTGCACTTTCGATGTTTGACATCACTACCCACCAACTATTGCACAAATACTGCATCTGTACCACTGTTGACCTTGCCATTGCCAACACTGCATCTGTACCACAACCCTCATAAATTCTGCATCTCTGCTGCTGCTGGCCCTGCCACTACCAACACTGCATCTACATTGCAACCTTCCCCATTTACTGCTACAACTGCATCAACAATGAAAAAACATCCAAAATTACTGTATAGGTGTTCAACATGATGCATCTGTTGCTGGAGTTCTGACTGCTGCTAGTCTTTGTGCTGACCCTCTAAAGCCTCTGCGCTGCTGCTGACTCTGCCCTGTGCCAACTGCACTGCTGCCAACTTTGCTTTGTGTTGCTCAATCTTTGGCATTCCTAGCCACTGCAACTTTCACTCCGACACTCCTCTGCATCAACTGATCCTGGTCCATCTTGCTACTTCTGATTTTGGCTCCCGTAGTAAGGTGTTGATCCGAGAGGTGGGCTCCTCAAGGATCTTGCCCATCTGTAGTTCTTTCAAACTTATAGTTCTAGATCACTCCACCTCTCCCGTGGAGATATTTGGGCAACCATGGCAAGCTCCTCCTCCTCGATCTTTGCGGATGTAGCCGTCAGAACATGCTTCTCGTCCTTGTCCTACTTCTTAAGAGGACACTGTGTAGCATAGTGACCAAGTTCACCACACCAAAAGCACTTGATCTTCGAGACGTCCTCCTTTCTCCGCTGCTCTTGCAAGGGCCATTCTCTTCCTCCTCCTTGGGCTTTGTCCCATTGTTGCTGCTGCTATCAAGTTTGCACTTGACTAAGTCTCTTCTCATCTCTTCCTGTTGAAGAGTGGCCCACATCCCTTCCCAATCTGACAATCTCTCTTTGCCCAGGATACTCTGGACAAACACTTGGCATTCTTCTGAAACAAAATTCAGGGTTAGTCTCACCATATCAGTAGGCTGAGGTGTTGACCCCACAACTGCCAACGAGTCTCGGATTTCCTGAAGCTTTGTTAGGAATGGATCAATGCGTTCCCCCTTCTGCATCTGTGTGGATCTCATCTTCTGCTCCAACTACATCTTCCACTGCTCGAAAGATCCTTTGTATAGCGTGGTCAATGCTTCCCACATTTGCCAGGCAATATCCTTTCCGATAATGTGACATACTACATGATCTCTCACTCCGTCGAGGATCAATCATTTGGCCTTCAACATTTCAGCATTGTACTTCTTGAGCGAATCTGGATCTGCGGGTACAACTACCATACCATCGACATAGATTTTGACATCGTGCTCATTCAGAAGGCATGAGATCCTTGCATTCCAGATCACATAGTTGGATGCACCTTCCAACCGATCCTGATCTCTTAATCCACTAGCTGCCATCTTTGCCAACGAAATGTCAAACTGCCCCCTCTCCTCTGCACAACATTAGGTTAGCCTACACACTCCCTGTTGGAGTTAGTAGATATGCTCTTCTCTGCGGCTGCTCAGCAATAGAGAAATGGAATTTCCTGGCTAGGAATTCTTTGAGGAAGAAATTCCCTCAACAATGTCTCCTTCCTTCTGACGCTTTTCTGCCCCAGCAACCACTGCAAAAGATTACGTCTCACCAGAAACCTCCTTTTCGCTGAAGCTTCTGCGCTGCTCCCTCTGACATTGGAAAACTTCGATTTGAAAGTCTTACCTCTCTGTCAACTCACTCAAAGAGAGACCTTCCTCGAAATTTTTTCCCTCCTGGCCTAGACTGCGCAATCCCATCCCTCCAGGGATTCGGTTTGCTGCCTATGCATCACTTCGACTTCCCTCCTTCTCTTCAGCGTTGGGCTCCTCCGGCTCTGCGCTCTTGCTTCACCTGCAACTTCAATACCATGTGAAAATTTGTAATACTCAAATTTGTATTGCAACAACTGATTAAGTTCTATTTGTGAATTACTAAAATAATTATTTACTGCATCCTACAACAAATACCGAAACTAAGACACTGCAACCTTCATCAATTAAATTGAATGCAGAAATAAGAAACTGAGAAATAAAAAAATACACAACACATGACAACGTTATTTTTAGACAAATGTCCCCGAAAAAACCCAATGTGGGAAAATTGATGTAGCAGCTGAGGGTTTGTATTATTAAGTAATAGTTTTCTAAATACAATCTTTGGATGTCTTACTGGCTATCAAATACAAAGAATCTTACTAACAGAAGATTAGTGAGAAATACTTCGCACTATCACTGGCGATTTGACATTGATCCAGGCCCTAGATGACTGGCCCCACGTTGGCTCTGCGCAACAACTGTGTCAACCTCTGCAGGGATCTACGTCACCTCTCCTGGAATTCCTACTGTCTCGAGATTCAAACTTCAGACCTTCCGGCCTCACACCCTGGCTTCTTGCACTGAAACTTGTCTCTCCTGGTTGGAATTCAAACTCTCTCTGAAGATCTGTGTTGCCTTTGCGTGAACTTACGCTTCCCAACGTAGCCTCTGTGCTATCTCTTTTGGATCTCTCTCTGCCCCCTCTGCGATGTATTCCTGGATCAGGAAATCTCCCTCCGGAACTATTCTTGCTCCACTGCAAGAAATCTCCTCAATCGATTCTCTAGCAACTGTTGCACTGCCCTCTCTGAGAAATTAAATATCTTGATCTCTTTCTGATGTGTTTTCCAAATGCTCATCAAAGTCCTTATAATCCTCCAGTTGAGTAATCGATGACCCATATTAGATTCTAATCAATGGCTTAAATCATTTGGATTTGATCTCCGTTTTCTTCTAAAAGTTTCACCCTGGGTTTGATTAATACCTATTAGCTCTGGTATTAATTTCAACATTTGAAGGTCAAACGCAGGCTTGATCAGTTGTCTATGATAAAAAGGGGATTTGCAGTAGCCATCCCGCCCATTCCTCATCACTCCGCTTACACTCTTATAACTCCGCTACCTCCGTTTTGCCTCTAAGCCCTGTGTAAGCCTTTGTTCCATCAAGCCCATCAGTGCTAAAGTCTAAACCCATACGACCATTTTCACGTGACTGCGCGCCTTTATCGCCCTTTCCCGTCACATCCACGTAAATCCGTGCATTTAACTCTGCGTTGTCCGATCTAACCCCGCTGCGATCAGACGACATTCGCGCCTCTCGCCGCCGAAACCTGCACACGCAATAACCCGCGGGGAAAGCGGTTTACCGCCGGTCCCATCGGCCACGTGTCAACCAATGAATGGGATCGCGCGGGTCTGTACAAATACTGCCCACCTCCAAAAGGCGGTGCGGGGAATACCATTTACCGCTTTCTCACCAATTAAACCCCGCGCAGCTTCCGCTCCCGATCACCGTTGGATCTGCCCGCCCGCGATCCAACAACCCTCATTCGTTCGCTCCCTCTTCTTCCCAATAGCCCCTGCAAATCAATCTCCACCGTCCATTTGCAAGATCCGACAGCTCACAATCATTTTCGCCTCCATTTCCTCCTGACGCTTCCCGTCGATAGATCTCCACCGTTCGTTTGGTTGATCTAGTAGTTGATGTTTATTCCCATTCTCCTGCCATGCAGCCTTCGTGATTCCCGACTTGTAGCATGTTCTCGAGGGATGAAGGCGATCATCTTCCGGCTCTGCGCAGTTAAGCTTCAACTACTACATTCAACACATTGTGTACCCGAGAGAAGAAAAGGACAACCTCGAGCAGTTAAAACATTTATCAGTCATGGAGCTTCTTCTGTACAACACTCCACCTGTTCAGGAAGGACAAACGAACACCAGAGAATGTCAAATTCACTTATTGAAGCAGCAGAGGGTAGCAGAGGCCCATTTTAGATAGTTAATGTGGTTGGTGGTCCTTTATGACCCCTCCACGCATAGCATAACAGAGATTTTTGTAAACGAACTCCATATATACCCAAAAAGACAATGTAATGAGGTTGATGGTTGTTGTTTTGATGTAAGGTTCAACTTCTGGAGACTGTAACTACTGTAATACCTGCAGTGTCTGGTTTTCATTTTCAGCTAATACACGATTATTTTGCTGTTAATTGCTCACTTTCCACTTCTTATTTGTTCCAGGCTGTGCCTGTTATGCATTTTTCATGTGCTATTGATGTTTAGCATTAGAGAGGCTGTCATCCCACCTTTGTGTTAGAATCAAGTATGTATCATTGAATGTGTTATGCAGGTTTCTGTTTACTTAATGCCAGAGAGCTGTCATCCTGTCTGTGTATTAGGAAATAGATTTGCAGACCTTTTTACTGGTTGCAGCCGGTGATCACATGGTCTTGTGCATCTGCTGGTGTGGTCAATATTCTCCATGTTCACCTAATCCTCAAATTGTGAGTAATTGGTGGTCTAAAGCCTTGTAGTCTGGGGGTGTTCACCCATGTCTGGGATTAAGTATAGTAGAAGTGGTTATCTGGCTTGAATATGCATCATTCCTTCCATTCATCCACCTTTTTCCAACATTTCTGTTGAGTTTGTAATGTTCCCGAGCATCTTTGAGATACAACCTAGGAAAGTTTATTGCGGTGATAACATTAATTGGCGCCGTTGCCGGGGAGAGGAAATTGAAGCTCAGCTTTCCTGGGAGAACGACACAGTTTCAAATTTTGATGATAGACAAGGTCTGGGCACATTTCTGGTTGTAATCATCTATCTGGCGACTCCACTGGAGGAAGACCAACCTTTGGTGACTCCACAGTATAGTCCTGGCTCAGTTTGTGAGACATACTCGAAGAAATCCTTAGAAATCACCAGCTGAATCAGTGCCTGACCCTGAGAAGATTGTCAAGTTGAAGAAAACATCACAGAAAGGAGCATCAGGATCATGTAAGCCCAAGAAATCTTATTTGTCTCTGCATGAAGAGTTTTTAGTTGAGAATACACAATTTGAAGACTTAGAGCCTAGTGTTGCTAGTGAACAAACACATGCAGAGATTCATAAAGCTCTTTGTCCATCTAGTTCCCCTTTGAATCTTAGTCCAATGAAAGTATCCCATACAGTCCAGAACATCCCTTTGTCTCTGCCATCCATTACATTGTTTCATACTGCTCAATCTGCCAGTGTCCTTCCACATATCCCGGCCATGACAGGAGAGTAAGCACCTACGAAGATGGAAAGAATTATTGCTGCTAGGTATGGGCCTTTAGTTTTGCCTTCTCCTTCGAATGTTATGCCTGCAGGAGAGTATCAGAAATATATGCCCAAATTCACTGGTACAAAGGGGGTAACAGCTGAAGAACACCTTGAAGCTTTTTATAGTTATGCTGATAACTTAGACATAAGTGAAAATGATGTGTGGATGAGAGTTTTTGTTCAGAGCCTCGATGGAGAGGTCAAAAAATGGTTTAGAGAACTAGCCCCTAGATCTATTGTTGATATTGAAGCCTTAGATGATGCATTTTTGAAGCATTGGGGAGATAAAAAAGATTTGCTATATTATCATACTGAGTTTGGTAACTTGAAGAGGGAAAATGGGTAATCATTGCCTGATTTTAATAAAAGATTCAATCGTATGTATAGTAAGATACCAGCTGAGGTAAAGCTTACCCCCACCTCTGCCAAAATCACCTATGCCAATGCTTTTGACTCTGATTTCTGCTTGTTGTTGAGAGAGAGAAGATGTGCCACTCTAGCTGATATGCAGGATGCAGCACTGGAGGTGGAATCCAATATTATGGCTGCAGAAATGCTTAAAACACATGCTAATAGAAAGAGGCAGAGAGGGGAGGCTTCTTCTTCCTTTGCCTCATCTTCAGAAACTAAATTAGATAAAATGACTAAAATGATAGAGTCATTGGCTGTTGAGATATCCAAGCTGAAGGTTGAGCAGAATTTAGGAAAGACAAAGCAGCAGAACACATTTGCTCCAAGAAATCCAAATCCATTCAGAAGAGCAAATGAACAGTTACAAATAATTCAGAGGGGTAAAGAAACAAATGAAGTACAAAATGTTAAAGCTTCTTTTCAAAATGTAGTCATGGAGGAGGAACAATTTGAAGATGAGGATGAAATTCATTGCATGGAAGATAAAGGAAGCGCTGCATTTTTGACATTGGCTGCATATGAAGAATCATTGCTACAGGAAAAAGACAGTAAGGAGTGGGACAGAGAGGCTGTTCTACAGACTGGTGAACAACAAAGATATAATTTGAGGTCAAACACAAAAAATGTCAAGGAGAATCCTGTCCAAAGAGCTGCTGTCCAAACAAAGTCACAGAATATCAGGCATAGAAGGCCAGCAGCTGATCCAGTCATCCTAAAAGCTCTAGTTCAAGAGGTAAGAGGTTCTGATAAGTTACCTTCCTCTTTCAGCTTAGAGTCAAAAGTCCAAAAGTTAAAAATATCTGTGCCTTTGGTAGAGTTGGTAAATAGTGAAATATTTAGAAAGCCTATCCTTGAAGCTCTTGAGCTGGAAACCACACAAACCTCCACTGACTCTGTAAATTTGCAAGATGACAAGCTTGCCGTTGTGCTTAGCCCCATGATTGAACCTGCTGATAATAATTCTCCATCATTTTATGTCTCCTTGACCATTCATGACAAAATCCTCCACAACTGCTTGCTAGATACAGGGGCCAACCACAATCTGATGCCTAAAGCTATCATGGAAGAGTTAGACCTTGATATCATTAGACCATATCATGATTTATTCTCTTTTGATTCAAAGAAGGTGAAATGCCTAGGATTAATCAAAGACCTGGCCATTACCCTAACCCAGCTGCCCATGAAGAGTATAATGATGGATATTGTGGTAGTAGATGTCCCTCCTAAGTTTGGCATGCTGTTGTCCAGGGGATGGATTAAGAGATTAGGTGGGACATTACAGAATGATCTATCTTATGCTACTGTCCCAGTCTTTGGAGGAGAAAGCAGGAGATTGTACAAAGAAGCACAGTTGGCATACATCACCAGTGATGTGAAGAATCTTACTAATCATCCCATATATGCTGTGGACACTCATTTTGGAGTATGCATCCTCCAAATAGAAGAATCCCAGAAGGCCTCAATGCAGCTCAGGAAACCAATAGTTCAGGCCGAGGAAGAGCAAGGAAGTCAGGTTTGGGAGATGTTCTTTGATGGAGCATGTTCCAGAGAGACTGCAGGAGCAGGGGTGGTGCTGATATCTCCAAAACAAGAGAGCACACATCTGTCTTTTAAGTTGGTTTTTCAAGTCACTAATAACATAGCTGAATATGAGGCTCTGTTATTGGGCCTTAATGCAGCAAAAGACAGAGAAATCAGGAACATAATGGTGTTTGGAGATGCTGATTTGATCATTCAGCGAGTAAACAAAACATTTCAAGCAAAGCACCCAAGGTTGAAAGCATACAAAGATGAGGTATGGAGACTCAAAGATTCTTTTGATAATTTTTGTATCTCATATATCCCTAGAGCCAAAAATCAACTTGTTGATTCCCTTGCTGTGTCTGCTAGTCTGTTTATTCCCCCCGTGCCTCCTAGACTAGTTTATGAAGTTCTAATGAAATATAGACCATCCTTGCCTGATAATGTCCAGCATTGGAAAGTTTTTGATGATGAAGATGAAATAAATAGATTTCTGCAAGTCATTGATGAGTTTTCCAAAATGCAAATTGACCAAGAGAATGAAGCCTTGCAAGAAAGTCCCTAATCCCAGCTTAGAAATAAAATTGGAAAAGAAAGCATTGTCCAGCTTCCTAGCAATCATATTCCAAAGGGTCTAATTCCTCTAGAAAGACTGTTTGACCAGAATGATGTGCCCTACAAGGCTGCCCAAAAATAAGATCAATCTGCAGTCTGAAAGCATGATATAGGGAGTCCAGGTCAGCCTAGATTCATAAACCTTTCTTATCATCTATCTGCTGACCAAAATGCTGAATACTGCAATTTAATGAAGCAATTTTCTGATGTGTTTGCCTGGGAATATAGTGACCTGAAAACCTATGATAAAAAGATTATTCAACATAAATTCGTTCTGGAGAAAGACACCATACCTTTCAAACAAAAGCTGAGACCAATAAATCCTATGCTTCTTCCCCTGATTGAAAAATAAATTAAAAAGTTGCTGGTTGCCAAAATCATAGTCCCTCTCAGATATTCAAAATGGGTAGCCAACTTGGTGGTAGTGAGGAAGAAAAGTGAAGAAATCAGACTCTGTGTTGATTTCAGAAACTTAAACAGGTGCTCAATGAAAGACAATTATCCTTTACCTAAGATGGAGCACCTGCTGCAAAAAGTCTCAGGGGCCAAAGTAATGTCTTTCTTGGACGGTTTTTCAGGGTTTAATCAGATCGCTGTGCATCCAAATGACCAAGAGAAAACTGCATTCACCACTCCTTGGGACACTTTTATGTATGCTAAGATGTCTTTTGGACTGACGAATGCTGGAGCTACCTTTCAGAGAGCTATGGATATAGCATTTGTGGGAGACAAGGATAAATTTGTCCTTATCTACCTTGATGACATAATAATATACTCCAGCAGCCATCAAAACCATTTGCAGCGTTTGAAGAAGGTGTTCCTGAAGTGCAGAAGGTTTGGGATTTCGGTCAATCCTAGAAAATCACAATTTGCTTTAGAAGAAGGCAAGCTGTTTGGACATATTGTTCCTGCTGCAGGTGTCCGAATTGACCCAGAAAGAGTAAGCAATACAGACTTTGTCTGTCCCGAGATCAAAGAAAGATATTCAGTCCTTTTTGGGCAAGATTAATTTTATGAGGAGGTTTATACCAAATTTTGCAGAACTGGTGAAGCATATTACCTCCATGTTGAAGAAAGGGGCAGAAATCAAATGGAATGATATAGAAAGAAGATCTTTTGAGTCCATTAAGAAAGCTATCATGGAGGTTCTCACTTTAATAAGTCCGGATTACAACAAGGAGTTCCATGTATTCTCATTTGCCTCTGAAGACACCATTGCAGCAGTTTTATTGCAAGCAGATGAAGAAGGCTCAGAGCATCCAGTGGCATTTTTCAGCAAAACATTAAGGGATGCTGAGCTGAGGTATGACATTGTGAAGAAATAGGCATATGCTCTTATTAAATCTTTGAAAGCCTTCAGAGTTTATATTCTGCATTCCAAGATAATTGCATATGTATCCTCTGCTGCAATAAAAGATGTCTTAACACAACCTGATGCTGATGGAAGAAGGGCTAAATGGATTGCAAAGTTAATTGAATTTTATATAGAACTGAAGCCCACCACGCTGGTAAGAGGTCAGGGTCTTGCCAAGTTATTGGCTGAAGAAAATTGCAGATCATTGGATATTGATTGCCTGTGCACAATCGCAGAAATTGGTCAGACAGATGAAGAAAAGAAAGCAACTGAACTAGAGAAAAAGCAGTCAGTGGCCGAAAATCTAGCTTCTTGTGATTGGTATTTTGCAATAGTTAATTTCTTGCTGAAGCTAGAAATCCCTTCAGGACTTACTCAGAGTCAAGCCAAAACTATTAAGCTTAGAGCAGCCAAATATTGCATTAATGAAAATCTGCTCTACTAGAGGGATCCATTTGGAGTGCTTTTGAGGTGTCTGGACAAAGAACAGTCAATAGAAGCTATGCAACATTTTCATTCCAGCATGTGTGGGGCACATCACTATTGGAAAACCACTGCCCACAAAATTCTCAGAGCTGGGTACTATTGGCCCACCTTGTTTTTTGATGTGTTTTCATTTGTTAAATCTTGTGACAGGTGCCAAAGATTTGAAGGGAAACAACAGTTGAAGTCCCTACCCCTAAAACCAATACATGCAAAAGGACCTTTTCAGCAGTAGGGCTTAGACTTCATTGGAGAAATCAATCCACATTCCAGTGGCCAACACAGATGGATATTAGTAGCCACTGATTATTTTACTAAGTGGATTGAAGCAATCCCTACCAGGAAGGCTGATCATAATGTGGTAATGAAGTTTTTGATTGAAAATATTTTTATCAGATTTGGTTGTCCACATAAATTAGTCACAGACAACGCAGCAGCCTTCAGGGCAAAAGAATTGGTGGAAATGTGTGATTCAAAGGGTATTAAACTGGTTCATTCCACCTCCTACTATCCTCAAGGCAATGGTCTAGCAGAATCCTCTAATAAAAGCTTGATAAGGATAATTAAGAAGCTGTTAGAGGACAACAAAAAGAATTGGGATTCTAAGCTCAAGTATGCACTGTGGGTTGACAGAGTGACCATTAAGAAATCCACAGGGAATTCTCCATTCAGGCTGGTATATGGCACTGAGGCTGTGTTTCCAATTCAGTTAACTCTCCGTGTGGCAAAATTCCTTCAAGCTGAATGTAATGAGGAAGAAGACATGGCACAAAGGATCACTGATTTAGTATAAGTACATCAGATTAGAGAACAGCTGGTTGAAAAGGCTGCAGCACATCAAAAAAAGATCAAGGAAACCTTTGACAGGAAGGCAAAGACAGATAATTTTCAGGTTGGAGACTTGTTGCTGAAGTGGGATGCATTGAAAGAAAAGAAAGGAAATCATGGGAAGTTTGATGCTTTCTGGACAGGGCCTTTTATCATTTATCAGATTCAAGGGAACAACACCTTCATACTGAAAAGTATGGGAGGAGAGATAGTTTTTGATGGCCCAGTTAATGGGCGTTTTCTGAAAATTTATGTGATTTAAGATCTTTCGGCCTTAAAGTTGTAAATATTTTGTTTTATCAGTTTAATGTAAGCAAAGTAGACTCCATGCCTAATGGAACACTAGGAATTTTACTAATTTGTTTTCATCAGGAAGGCATTTATCTGCAGGTTCTTGACACCTCACAGGGAGGATCTCATCCCCAGAAGGAGCCAGTGTTAGCTTTGCTATTAATTTCAACATTTGAAGGTCAAACGTAGGGTTGATCGGTTGTCTATGATAAAAAAGGGGATTTGCAGCAGCCATCTCGCCCATTCCTCATCACTCCGCTTACACTCTTATAACTCCGCTACCTCCGTTTTGCCTCTAAACCCTATGTAAGAATTTGTTCCATCAAGACCCTCAGCGCTAAAGTCTAAACCCATACGACCATTTTCACGTGACTGCGCGCCTTTACCGCCTTTTCCTGTCACATTCACGTAAATCCGTGCATTTAACTCCACGTTGTCCGATCTAACCCTGCCGCGATCGGACGACATTCGCACCTCCCGCCGCCGAAACCTGCACACGTAATAACCCACGGGGAAAGCGGTTTACCGTCGGTCCCATCGGCCATGCGTCAACCGATGAATGTGATCACGCGGGTCTGTACAAATACTGCCCACCTCCGAAAGACGGTGCGGGGAATACCATTTACTGCTTTCCCGCTCGTTCTGCCGATTAAACCCCGCGTAGCTTCCGCTCCCGATCACCGTTGGATCTGCCTGCCTGTGATCCAACGGCCCTCCTTCGTTCGTTCCCGCTTCTTCCCGATAGCCCTTGCAAATCAATCTCCGCCATCCATTTTCAAGATCCGATGGCTCACTATCATTTTTGCCTCTATTTCCTCTCGACGCTTCCCGCTGATAGATCTCCGCCATTTGTTTGGTTGATCTAGTGGTTGATGTTTGTTCCCGTTCCCCTGCCATGCAACCTTTGTGATTCTCGACTTGTAGCATGTTCCTGAGGGATGAAGGTGATCATCTACCGGCTCTGAGCAGTTAAGCTTCAACTACTGCATTCAACACATTGTGTACTCGAGAAAAGAAAAGGACAACCTCGAGCAGTTAAAGCATTTATCAGTCATGGAGCTTCTTCTGTACAACACTCCACTTGTTCAGGAAGGACAAACGAACACCAGAGAATGTCAAATTCACTTATTGAAACAACAGATGGTAGCAGAGGCCCATTTTAGATAGTTAATGTGGTTGGTGGTCCTTTATGACCCCTCCACGCATAGCATAGCAGAGATTTTTGTAAACGAACTCCATATATACCCAAAAAGACAATGTAATGAGGTTAATGGTTGTTGTTTTGATGTAAGGTTCAACTTCTGGAGACTGTAACTACTGTAATACCTGCAGCATCTGGTCTTCATTTTCAACTAACACAAGCTTTTTTTGTTGTTAATTGCTCACTTTCCACTTCTTCTTTGTTCCAGGATGTGCTTGTTATGAATTTTTCATGTGCTATTGATGTTTAGCATTAGAGGGGCTATCATCCCACCTTTGTGTTAGAATCAAGTATGTATCATTGAATGTGTTATGCAGGTTTCTGTTTACTTAATGCCAGAGAGTTGCCATCCTGTCTGTGTATTAGGAAATAGATTGACCTCTTTACTGTTGCAATCACATGGTCTTGTGCATCTGCTGGTGTGGTCAGTATTCTCCATGTTCACCTAATCCTCAAACTGTGAGTAATTGTGGTCTAAAGCCTTGTAGTCTGTGTTCACCCATGTCTGGGATTAAGTATAGTAGAAGTGGTTATCTGGCTTGAATATGCATCATTCCTTCCATTCATCCACCTTTTTCCAACATTTCTGTTGAGTTTGTAATGTTCCCGAGCATCTCTCAGGAGTTTCTTGTGATAACAATACCCTTTAATTATTTTAATTTCCTAAGTTTAGACTTAGGCGTTTAAAAGAATTTCCCAAAACAATTGTATTGTGGAATACATGTGTCCTAGAGCAAATTTTGAGGCTTAGACTACATCCAATGCGACTCGAAATCATTGAACAAATCTCCAATTAATATTATTATGTTTCATTGTGTGAAACTGTGCAGAGGACAATGTGTGGGAGAACGAAGGTGTATGAGAACTTTATTTCTCAGTGACAAAATTAATTTTAAACTCTTTTTGTGTAGAATTAAGGATGTGCGAAGGATGATGTATGTGCAGGAGAACATAGATGCAGAGATTATTTTATTCCATAAACACGTGATTAATTCAAATATGAACAAAAACTTTTATTCGTAATGTAACAAACATAATTAGAAAGAGCAATTAAATGACAAATATTTCACATTTTCCTATTACATATATTATAAGGTATGTTATGCTTAATATAAACATTGACTAAGGTTGGCTATTTCGATATGCGTTTTGTACAATAAAAGCTCTGATTCTTCTTTCTTACTTTGCATATTCCGAACTGCGTACAATTAAAACATTTATCCTTAATGTGGTAAAAACATTTATCCTTAATGTGGTAAAAACATTAATTATTGAACATGCATAGCAAACTGTTTCTCCCACGCATAGAAAACTTTCGATTCTTAGCTTTTAGTACAAAGAACTAAATCATTTGTTAAGTGCATTGAACATGATATATAAAGACCTTATATCATAATATTTAAACTATACTATTATCTACCTAATTAAGATATATATAAAGCAGGAATGTTATATTACTAAGCATGTAAAACATGAATGTTATATTACTACACATGTAAAACTCTATTGTACACAGTTTCTCTGCAAATTCTTTCTTCCGCACTTCATTTCTCTTTGCTCTGCATGTTACAAGATTAGTCTCTGTTATCTAGATATACGAAACATTGCGAATCCATAAGGATATGCGGGGGACATGTGCAGAAACTAAATTATTTTTAAACCTTTTCTCCTTAAAACTTTTACAGATTTAATTGTGCAAGAGAGAGTTATATAGAGCTATGAATTTGTGTGGAATGAAGGGTGTGTGGAGTGTTGATATTTAATCTTTGGGATTAGGTAAATCTATATGAATATTGTAAATAGAAAAATAAAGAGAATTGGAAGACGAAGAGACGTTGGGAGATGAAGCCCAATAGTGTCTTTCTCCATGTATATATCCATGTTCCAAAGCACAATGAAATTGGTGGAGTTACTTTTGGTATAACATGTTATTAAAGCCAACCCCTATTTTTAGCCTCTTTCTGCATGTAACTCCTGCAAATTCTCTATGATATTTTCTATCCCTATTTTCTCTATGTTTGGACAAAGCTTTCTCTGCTCTCTGCGTACGATCCATTTGATGCTTCTCTCTGGTGTACACTACTCTCCTGCAAATTATATGTGTATGGTGCGGTGAAAGCCTGATCGATGTGCTAAACATTGAGCTTTGCATATTGTATCTGGTGGTGCGTTCATCCCTGTCCGTTAAACCCGCTGTGCGGTGAGCATCTAGTATGTGCATTAAAGAACTTTATTAAACATCGTGGCATGCGCTCTATCTGTGTTGAATTTGTTTTATGGCGTTAAAAACAATTTTGGTGAATTAATATATGATCTCCATATTGTTCCTTGGCCGAGTATCATGGTTAGTTTTGAAATGTTAGGCTGGAATGAAGGTCATATGATATATATTGAATGTTGAATTGGAGTTATGATACGGTATTCTGTACTGCATGAATCCTCGAACTTTCTAATTTAGGAACGTTACGTTGAAAAGTGTTTGAAAGCCGTGAGGTGCACTTAAATATTGAGTACAAATCTCTTGTGCACTAGTGGATGTGACTTGATTTCATTTTTTGAACGCTGCTTGGGGTCAAATATGTTCCCATGGAACATATGATAAAAAATGAGATGGTTGGAATAATCTTCCTTTTAAAGGCTACATATTGCATATATATATGAAATATGGAAAGTCCATATGTTATGTATATGTGGTATGGTGCGATGACAATATATGGAAGACCATAATTAATGTTAAAACCATACATTGAGTTCATTGAATTTTCCCATTATGAAATACCCATGTATGGTGTAAATATATTAGAGAGAGGTTTAATATATGGTGTGACATGTTATGATTATATAGATGCATCATGAAGAGTGAAGGTATGTCATTTAAATAGAAGACGTTAAGTAAATAGAAGACATCAAGTAACATTGTGATTTTGAATCGAAAGAAGATAGTTTTTTGATGGTGTATTCACTTATATCTGTTGTGGGTGTAGTTCTTTTTGGAAAAGTGAACTATCATGAGTGGTCCCTGAAAATAAAACACACGCTTATTTTCAATGAATTGTGGAAGATAATTTGTGAAGGAGAAAGAGACAATGCATTGGAAAATCCCATTTCAGACAAGGAGATTTCTATTTGGGAAAACAAGAATAACAAGGCTTATGCCTTGATTGCAACATCAGTAAATGAAGAGGTGAGTTGCCATATTTCACCATTTTCAAATGCCTTTGAAGCCTTAAATAAGTTGAAGGAATTGTATGACTCATACTCTGAACTTGAATTAGTTCAATTGATGATAAAATTGTTCAATCTTGAATTGAAAAATGATGACCCTCTTTCCTTAGCATCAAAAGTAGGATTGATTATGCATGACATAAAAGCCACTGGTGTTGAAATAGATATTCCTCTCATAGCTTATGCCAAAGCACTATATCCCACCTATTCACATTATCTTGAGTCATTGTAAGCAAGTGGAAATCTTAAGGAGATTACCTTTGATTCCCTTCAGAAAAAATTTGCTGAAAGAGAGAAGGCTTTTGGGAAGAAGAAAACTCCTCAGTCTTCTAAAGAAGTCGTGCACCTTGCACAAAAGGAGAAGAATCATCCACAAGATTCTTCTAGAGGAAGAGGTGGTTGAAGGGGACGAGGAAGGAGGAATTTTAATGGCAGGGGAGTAGATAGTTCCAAGGAGAAAAGTTTGATCTTCATTGCATACGATGCAATACAGATGGATATGGTGCTTCCACTTGTAAGTTTCCTTGGGACCAAATTGAGTAGGAAATAAATGAAGAAAAAGGTAAAACAATTGACAAAGGGAAAGGTAAAGCACCTGAATCTGCTCATTATGTTATGGCACATTGCAACGTTGGAGTAACTGAAGACTTATTCAATGCTTCAATTGCTTCATGGAAAGATGCTTGGTTGCTTGATTCAGGAGCAACTTGCGACATGACTTTTAGAAGAGTTTTCTTTGAAGAATTCACTGATAATGTTGATGTAGTGGTATACTTTGTAGACAAGTAAAAAATCAAGCCAACAGGGCTTGGCACTATCAAGCTCAAACTATTTGGTCTTCTAGACTTTCTTCTACATGATGTTCTATACCTCCCAGAGTTGAGGGGAAACTTGTTGTCTTTGGTCCACATCACCAACAATGACACTCCATTCACATATTTGATGGCAAGGTTGAGGTCATAAAAACATCAGATCACTCACTTTTCATGATTGAGTTAGAAGAAGAAAGACTTCTAAATTTGCAAGGAACCTCTACTTGTGCACACAAATTTTCATATAGTTCTCACTATGATGAAGGTGCATTTCCATCAAGTATTTTATGGCATGCTAGATTTGGACACTTGAACTATGACAACCTTCGTTTGCTGAAGAAAAATGGTGTTACTAGTTTGCCTACAATTTTCAGGAAACTTAAGCAATGTGATGCTTGTATCCTAGAAATGAACAACAAACAATCTTTTCATGATTCTCATTCCAGAGCACATAGAAAACTTGAACTCAATCACTCTGATCTATGTGGACCAATGCCTGTTCCTTCTACAAATGGTAATAAATATATGATGACATTTATTGATGACTACACAAGAATGTGTTGGGTTTATTGATTGAAGAACAAATCTGAAGCTTTTGAAACATCCAAGACCTTTCATGCATGGATTGAAAATGATGCACAATCTGATATTGGCTCTATTCACATTGATAATGAAAAAGAATAAACTTCAAATGAATTTTAAAACTATCTTCGCCAGCATGGGATCAAACATCAAACAACCATGCTTTATAATCCCCAACATAATGGAGTAGTTGAAAAAATGAACAAGACAATCTTAAATATGGTATGCTCCATGATTTTTTTCAAGAATGTTAAGTTGATGTTTTGGGCTGATGCAGTTCTATGTGCAGTGTATATAAAGATTAAGTGTCCGTCTAATGCTATAAAAAACAAGATTCCCTATGAAATGTGATATGGTCACATTCCTTCGATGAGACATCTCAGGGTTTTTGCTTCCACCTGCTATGCCTTGATACATAAGGAACAGAGAAACAAACTTGGTGCATGGAGTCACAAATGTATCTTCTTGGGGTACTCAAATACCTCCAAACCATATCGTCCTTATGATGAAGTGAACAAGAAGTTTATAATATATAGATATGTGATCTTTCTTGAATCTTCCAAGACTGGAAACGTTGTTGAACAACAACTTGATTGTTTGGATAGATTTGGATATCCAAAGTCTTTTCAAGAATTTGATAGTGAGATTCCACATCTTGAAGGGGGGGTTCCTATACTGGATCAATTTGCGGAATCTTCTTCTAAAGCACTCTCTCCCCCATATGAAGCTCCAGCCAATGATGACACTTTGAGTGATGTGATTGAAAAAATTGGGAGACTAAATCTTGATTCAGCCTCATCTCAGTCAACTGAGCAACCTGGGCCATCTCAGAAAGGTCCTCCAAAATCGCTGACAAAGACACTTGAAAGTGTTCATCCTGATGAGGTTGGAAAGATAGGAACAAGAAGCTTAACCAGACAAAAAGGAGGTGATGTAGACAATCCTGATTCACCTATCGATATGGATGTTTCTTATGATTGTGAACTAATTTTTTCTACAAATTTCGAACCAACTTCCTTCAAAGAAGTTGCTTCTCATGATGAATGGAAAGAAGCGTTGCAAAAAGAATGTGATGCTCTGATAAAGAATGGCACCTAGAAACTAGTTGATCCTCCATTGGGAACCAAACTAGTCGACTGCAAGTGGGTCTTCAAGAACAAGTATAAAGAAGATGGCTCACTTGACAAGCACAAAGCAAGGCTTGTGGCAACAATTTTTTCACAGAAGGAAGGGGTTGACTATGTGGAGACTTTTTCTCCCACAGAAAAATGGGCCACCATCCAATCACCCTTTGCCTTGGAAGTTCAGAATGGTTGGAAAGTCCATCAAATGGATGTAAAAACTACTTTCTTGAATGAAGATCTAAAATAGAATGTTTTTATGTCCCAACTAGAAGGATTTGTTGTGAAGGGTCAAGAACACAAAGTATGCAAGCTTGTAAAATCCTTGTATGGCCTCAAGCAAGCATCACGAGCCTGGTACGAGAAGTTAATTGAGCATCTTCTGAAACTCCACTTCAAATATTATGATCGTGATGATGCAACTTTGTTTGTCAAGAAAGTTGGCAAAATAATTGTATATCTTGTGGTGTATGTAGATAATCTTCTGATGACAGGGAACAATGAGAGCTACATTGCATCCATAAAGAAGGATTTGAGGAGGTTTTGGAATGACAGATTTGGGCTATGTTCACTGCTATCTTGGTATTGAAGTAACTCAACATCTGAAGTTTATATTCCTCTCTCAGAAGAAGTACATTGGAGATCTGTTGAACATGTTTGAAATGGCTGAGTGCAATCCTTTGACTACTCCAATGGAACAAAACTTAAATCTCGCATCCATTGAAGGGAAAGAATTTGAGGATGCAACGAAGTATAGACAACTCGTAGGAAGTCTCAACTACCTGACTACTACTAGACCAAACATTTCATTTGGTGTTGAAATCCTCTCCAGGGTTTATGTAAAATCCCTGTAAAGGTCATTGGTATGCTACAAAAATAGTTCTAAAGTACTTGAAGGGAACTCAAGACTTTGGCCTTAATTATATGCAGGTGGGGGACTTTATCTTGATTGGATATTTTGATTCACACTTTGATGGAGATAAAGAAACTGAGGTATCTATTTCAGGTTATGTTATGAGTCTAGGATCAAAAGACGTCTCCTGGAGGTCACGCAAACAATAAGTTCCAACAGATTACACAATTGAGATAGAATATGTAGCAGTAGCTGAAGCAACAAAGGAAATTGTGTGGCTCAGGAAAATTCTGGAAGATTTTCAGGAGAAACAAGTGCATTCAAATCCTCTTTTGATTGACAACACTTCTGCAATAAATTTGGCCAAGAACCCAAAGTTCCATGATCGAATGAAGCACATCAATACAAAATACCATTTGATTCGACATCATGTTGAGGCCAAGACATTCCACCTACACCCTTGTTCCACAAATGAGCAGATTACATCTTCACCAAAGTGCTTTGAAGAGAAAAGTTTGAAAGATTCAAAATGATGCTTGGACTCAGTGACATCCCTTCAAATTAAGGGGGGGAATGTTGACACCTAATATTTGGGATTAAGTAAATTCATGTAAATAGAAAAATAAAGAGAATTGGAAGATGAAGAGGCATTGGGAGATGAAACCCAATAGTCTTCCCCTCCATTTACATATCCATGTTCCATCTTAATGCAAAGCACGATGAAATTCGTGGAGTTACTCTTGGTCTAACATGGAGGACGGGGTATGTGCGGGAGAATGAAGGGGGGGGGGGGGTTGTGTTTCTTCGGTTAGTATTGTGATACTGATAACAAGACAAATATTTCTAGTGTGTTTATTTTTTATTATTTCATTTTAGGTTGCTTTCCATTTTAAACTTTTATGGATTTAACAGTGCGGGAGAGCAGTTGCACAAAGTTGTGAATTTGTGTGGAATGAAAGATGTGCGGGGGATGGGGTATGTGCGGGAGAACTAGGGTGCGGAGGCAATTTTTTTCTGTAAGGACGAAATTAATTTTAGACTTTTTTCCATTTAAGACTTTTACAGATTTCGCTATGTGAGAGAACAATTTAGTTTAACTAGGAACATAAACATTAATTCTTAGACACAAAATTAATTCAATAATTAGGAACATAAACTTTAATTTGTAATTTAATAGGCACAATTAGAAAGAGTGATTTGTAAACTAGAAATAACGAATATTTTACATTTGCCTCAGTTTTAAAGTACATTGTAGCCATTTTTTGGATAAATTTTGCATCGACGAATTTCTTGACTAAATCAACACACTGAAAAATCGTTAACTAAATAGGTTTTAAAGTATTCACTATTTACAAAATCGAATTTGTGAACTTTTTTGTAGAGCCTATCATTATAATTTCATTTCTAGCAGTATGTTTCTTCTAATCAAGTTCATAACTAAACATACCAATCTAAATTTATGCACATCCTTTTTTCCTGGCTGATGTGGACCCCCGGATGGTGTCCCTTTGTTTCTGAATGCGAGTCCTAGGCTCTTGCTACCAAACCGAGCAATTCTTCCTTGCATATATGGGATTAGTCTCTTTGGCTCCCAGACCCATAATACTTCCAGCCCCTTGCCCGAAGCTCCAAGAACAACACCCAAATATGGAAGGTATACAATAGAATAATTGAATTTTGAGCCTAAGGCTAGTCCCGGCTAGTCCCTCAATTTTTTTCCAAGTGATAATTTCTTCCCTGAAATTCTCAAACTCCCGTGCCCAAAAAATTGAACCCCCTTCTTCACCCATTATATTTCATTATAAACGAAAGGTTTCTTCCCTTCAAAGAAACCCTCTCGAGTCAGTCACCGCTAATTGAGTGAGCTCTTTAATTTTCATGATAAACTTAATTGTACTTTTAATAAATATGCATATATTAAATGAGTTCTTGATTTGATGTAATTAGATCACTGCCCCTTTTCTAACATATATAAATATATTCCTTGATTTTGTCATTCGGTCACCCATTCTTTAATATATATATATGTGTGTGTGTGTGATTCATTCGCCTGTATATATATATATATATATATATATATATATATGTATGTATATAGTGGTCGATCTTTCAAGAGCCCCCTTTCTCTTGTCAACAAATTTTTAATAGTGGATATTAATCTCATTTAATTATAGTAATGGTTTATTTATTTATTTAATTAATTTTTTTTTATGAATACTAGATTAATATATATTTATTGGCTAATTAGGGAGTAATTAATATTTTTAACAATTATTTCATTTATCTTACATTTAGGCATTTTATATAATCAATTAATATGTATACTAGTGCAATGCATGCGATGCATATGTATGTAGTTATCATACGTATGGCTCGTATGCATGCTAATAATCATATTCCGCTAGTAATTCAAGATGGGTCATTAGATTTTCAATGGGAAAACTCAATCTGCTATTTACATAAGTGAACATGCTGATAATCACCTTGTTGCAAATGACTATCAAAACAAAGGAAATAACAAAGAGACTTAAAGTTGCAGTCATTCCGAGCTGAAACCCCTTGCTCTCCGTCATGTTTTTTTCGTATTATCATTTTTCTAATTCACAGTAACCACTAGTGTGTTGATATTATCAAAATCCGATTGAAGTCACAACATAATTCATCTGAAGTACACTGAAATTGATGACATTCTCAGATTCAGAATAAGAATCAGTAACTAGAACTCTCGTCAACGACACTAGTATTAAACCAAATAGTAATGCAATTGCGGATGTTCTGGCATCATTAGACAGAGCGGCAGGGTGTTTCTTCGGTTAGAGGTTTGACACTGACTACAAGATAGGAATTGCTAGTGCGTTTATCCCTTATTATTTCATTTTAATCTCCTTTCCATTGAAAACTTTTACAGATTTATTTGTGCGAGAGAACAATTGCATAAAGTTGTGAATTTGTGAGGAATGAAGGATGTGTGAAGGACAAGGTATGTGTAGGACAACAAGGGTGCAAAGGGAAATTTATTCCGTAGACACAAAATTAATTCAACTAGGAACAAAAACTTTAATTTGTGATGTAACAGATAGTCATTATAAGGACGATCAATTTCAGACTAAAAAAGAGCAGTTTCTTGGTATTCAAGGTTTCCGAATACTATGTGCATTTGTGATTTCACATTTGTGGATTAAATACTTATTACTATTTCCTTTTAAATAAGAAACATTAATTTACAACAATAAATTTACTAGAAACTATTAATCATTATTACAAAAAAACATCCTTTTTCATATTCTTCAAAACTTTTTATTAAGAATGAAGTTTTAATTTTATAAAACTTACATTCATTCAATCAACACGGTGGAACATCTAAAAATAAAACATGCCAAAGGGTTTTGTCCTTCAAATCAAAGTTTGTATACAATTAAGGAACATCAATCTTGGTAATTTTGACTTTATAGAAAATATGCGCCAATTTCTTCTACGCAATCTTTTGCAATAATATTATAAAAAATTTCAAAACATTTCGGCCTCCAACAGCCCCCCAACACAAAATTGTAGCTCATTTCGAGCCACTCAGTCCTTCTGCTATCACTGTGGGTTAGATAACATTTGTGCTTACTGAGGTTGACTGAGTTCTATGTATGTATCTAACCTTTGCCTACTTCGTGCTGCTCCAATTTGTCATTTCCTTGGTAGGGATTAGCTTGAAATCAAACTCTTTACCTTCTTCATGATACCTAGAGGGTTGGTGTAAATAATAGTCTTGTTTACCCACCAAGGTAGGGGTTCATGATCGGGACTCCTCATTCCACCCTCGTGTGCATAAGGACCAAATCCCATGCCACTGCTACAACCTCGATTACAAGCACTCTTTGGAATAGCAGGGATCTCCCATAATCATCGGGCATTCCCATAATTTGTGTTGGGTTATCTTAACTGGTGAAACTGTGACTCACTATTTAAACCATCCTCATAAGCGGAAGTGGCCTTCTCTTTTCCGGGCCACCTGGCGTGATTGGGCCACCACCAATAAACGAATTCCCTTATTTCCCTTCTGACATCTTTGGCTCTCCCGACGTTGTGCCTTCTTCCATAATCATATCATACTAGATCGACAAACAATATATGCTCTTCCTAGATGCACACTCTTTGTTGCTAACATTCCTTTAACTCCTCTCTCTCTATTAATAGCGTAGCTTCATCTATCCCTCACGCTATTCTTGCGCCACTCTTCTTGTCACAATCACAAACTATTCTACTATGCTGAACTCTCATAGACTCTGAAATTTCCTCTATTGGTTCTTCTGTTAGCTTCCCTCTATTGGTTGGTGTTTTATAACTCTCGCAGACTCGCAACACTTTCTCCTTCCCATATATGATCATTACATTGGCTTCATCATTACTACTTGTAGATCCAGATCACTACACTTCTATGTGGAATGTGTGTGAAATATTTTTCAATTCAATTCAAAAGAATGACATACACGTTCCACCTCTCAAATTGATACCAATTCCTGCTAGCATTATCCTCTTTCGATCATATCATCCTAATACCTAATGGGTCGAAAGGGTGGTCTATGTGTTCTTTTCTGTTGCAATATGATTCGGGGATAATATCAACTGCTTTCTTTCAATTCAATCGTCATTACCATACCAAGGATGGTAATTCCTTCGCCTTCACATGCAGTTCCTGTCACATTGTTTACTGTCACCCTGCGTCTTGCCTAAGCCTTAGGCTAAAGCAAATTGTTGTATGTCGTCAATATTGCATCCAAGACATTGGGACAATAAAAAACATGGATGGCAGTTTTATCTTTGATACAAAGATTTTGTAACATGTTTCAAAGGAAATTTAGTAGAAGGTGGTGATTTCTAGGGAAACGAGTCAGTTCACATTTCCCATGCAGCTTCATTCCACATAAATCATTTTCTCATATCTATAGGAAATTTGACAAATCGATTATGTATTTCAAATAGCGAAATGTGAACCGTTTGGTCTTTGCAAAATGTTTTCAAATCTTATGTGCATATGTGATTTCACATTTGTGGATTAAATAATAATAATTATTATGCAATATTAAATTAAGTGTTTTTTAATGCGTGTGAACAATTCGTCTTTTATGGGAGAAAAAGTGTGCGGAGCAAGGAACATAAACTTTAATTCATAGTGTCAAAGTGCAATATTTTAGAGACGAGCTAAGTTTCCTTTCTTGATCTATTTCTCTTTCTGTGATAGATGATCTATCTAGGGATGTGCCATAAATACATCATTGTGCTGCCTTTGCCCATGAACACAACAACTTGAAAATGCTCACATTTATAATTATAATGAGCGGAAGAGTGGATGTGATGGCTACGCAGTCCTAGAGTGGCTAGATGACAGGGTCACAGACACTATTGAAAGCCACATATGTGATTTTTATGTGAAATCAACTTCAGGCATAATAGTTTATGTAAAGCAACAAAAACTCCAACAATACTCCCAACATTAAACACATTCTTCAAAGAGTAAATGTTTCACACTCTGCTATTTTAAGTACATGGTCAATTAGTGAAAGTACTATTTTGTGTCTGAAACATGTTCAAAAATATTTGTATCACACATAAAGCTAACATCCAGATTTTTTATCATCCCAATGTCTATCCTTTGATTAACAGAAAACAATGCTCCAGATATATATTAGTCTTTTCATCATTCAATTCACGACTACGCACCTGCGTAAGTAGCTTCATCCGCATAATGAAAGATTCTTCTTCAAATTAAAACAGAGATAAGTTTCCTACGCACAATGAAACCTTTCATTGTAAGCTGTGCACAAAGACAACTCTAGACAATGAAACACCTCTTGCAATTATGGCTATACAGAATCCAACACGAGCTCTTAAAATTCTTATTTTATTCCTCTACACAATGGAAGCTTTTATTTTAAGCCTTGCACATTTAACTTCTTCAAACTAAAACAGAGATAAGCTTCCTCCGCATAATGAAAGATTTCATTATAAGCTCTGCACAAGGAAAAACTCATATTAGTATTATGTTTACAGATTTGTTAAAAAACCTAATGCTTTCAGCCTTTGAATCTTAACATGTAATAAAATCCTTCGCATTTCTCGTACCTGTGCAAAAACGTGTCAATCTGATTGAACTACACTACACTTCGGGTTTTTGTAAGAATTGATGTCTTGGTGAGTTTGTGCAGGGAAGCTAGCCCCTTGGGTATTCCCATTGCAATTTTATATCACTCGAGCCATGATAGGCACGTTGATATTTTAGAATTGAAGAGACAGTCAACCAAACTATTGTTTTCCATTAAATCAGAAACTAGAAGCTGCTCGCAAATTTGTTTGAAGGAACAATTTTTTTTTTGAGATAATATGCACCTTCAGATACATTAATTCTTATAGTTAGCCATCAAATACAATGTGTAAAAGAACTGAAATCTTTGAACATAATAAACCTAGTAAAGTCTACTTTTAATGTGTAACTATTAACTATGTTCAGTACAATGTATGAATCCACACCTTTGCATTTCGTACAATGTATTAAAAAATATTCACGTTTCGCTACAATTCTAAGACATGTTGTTTGTCGGCCACATAATGCACATGTGCGAAGTGCAGCGGTGTTGACAAAAGCCATGTGCAGAGATAAAGGAAGGTAGAGAAGCGTTTCATATAATAAAAGTTTATTTCACTGTCAGATTCCACACAATGAAAACATTGAATGCATATATGATCATTAATATATGCGAAAGATTGCAAATTATTGAACATGCATGGAAGACATATTTCGATTTGCAACATTTAGTGCAAAGAACCAAGTCATTTGACAAGTGCATTGAACGTGATCTCGAAGGAGACGAGTATTTCATAAACGATGACTTATGTGCTTCTAGTCATACGCTTGATTTACTTTTTGTTCTAGAGGAAAAAAGGATAGGAATTGGTGAGTTGTAATCGGATGAAGCAAATCAAATTTGCATGATCTTAGAGAATCAAAGACTGGTGAAAATTATTTTTGAGCGTGAAACCATAGGGAATCAAAGAAATTACATACTCCACATAACTTCTCTGATTGATACATGGTGCATAGTGATTAATATTAAGTGGCTTTGATTGTTTAAAAATTAGTATTTTGTGGAAGGAAGGTATGCAGGAGAACTGTGTGGAAGCAAAATGCATGCGGAGGTGTGAAATTTTGTGGTAGAAATATTGTGTTTGTTATTGCACACTCTTGTTCTCTAGCGCAAACTACAAATCAAAACGTCTAAGCTTTATGAAGCTTTTGTAGCGTAATTTTAACAATGTGTCCGTAGTTGCATTGGCTAAGTGTTCATCATGCATTTTTTTGACATGCATGTTGCTAACACACATTCAATTAGTTCTCGAGGGGGCTCATTATGAATGGTTTTTCCCAAAATTGTTGGAATAAATAATGAAGAGTGTTGTTTTGAGTGTCGTGCATTTTTCTTATTAGCGTAAGAATTATGCATAGAAGTTGTTCCGAAATCAGGGACAAATTTTACAATATCTTTATTCGGTACGTTGTTTTCATTTTTTTGTGATCCTAAATCCCATTCCTACAGACGAGTTTTATGGGAATCAATGTGGATATGCATATGCTATTAATGTGTGTATATTTTGTTATCTTATGGCTTTATTGTGTGTAGCTATATTGTGTTGTTCATTTTCTTGTATGTTGTTAATGTTGTGGTTATCGTGGAGCAATAGCTTATAGTGAATTTATAACATGTTTGAAGCATTATTTCTAAAACATCAACGAAGACACGTTTGTTTTTTTATAAAAAAGAGATCGTATAGATGCAATTCTAAGGTAGCATAATCTATTTCATTTAAAGAATTTTGCATATGTTGTGGGAGATTTCCTATTCAACACTATGTGAACTCTATTGCATTTTAGATACACGTCAACAAAGTTATGCGAAGGAATGATGTAACATTTCAAGAATTGTTTACATGAACGGAACACTAAAGTGATATTATATGATGAGCATGAATTGAATATAGATGCATTGATACAAATGCATGATATAAATGCCCAAATGTTTACTTGGAAAGGGTGACAAAGTTAGCTTCAAATTCTATGACTGCGAAAGAATGAGTACTTTGGGGGGGGGGGGGGTGCCGGGGCATATTTTGTATACATTGGTTATCAATTTGGCTAAAATTTCCGATAAAACTTTCGTTAACGACAACAATGAAAACCTATTTTCATTTTAATTCAAATTTATGCAAAGAAAGTTACGACATATTGTTCCATGATGAAAATCCAATTACCAAACATTTTGAAACACTTTTGTGCAATAAAAAATGTTCAATAAACATTGATCATGAACATATAATAAACATAACAACATACGAACAAAAAAAACATAGATGGATCCTGATAGAGGGAACCATGAATAGTCATATGTTTAAGAGAATTTTTAGGTTCAAGGGTATTTACAGTGAAAGTTGTTTTGAAACAATATGTCAATTGGCAGAGAATGAATATTATGTTCCCTGTCTACGACGCATAATTGCACATAATTTTTGCAATGTAATCATGCATCATGATTCGTTTGCATTAAACCACATAGGAAGATTCATGAACAAAGATGCAATTATGCAATTTCCTGGAATAGTAGATTGGAAGGGAAACATTATACAATTAGCAATGCCATATGAAAAAGGGAAGATAAAAAGTAGCCTTTTTGTTTATGATTGGATATGTATATCTTGAATATAACTATATACATATGGTCTGTTGATACATGCACTATTGTAGCTGAATTTTGTGCATTCAAGAAAAACACAACAATATTCCATGTTGTGTAATTTGGAACGAGTCTAGGTCATTTGCATTATGAACCTCTGAAAGTCATAGTACAAGAGAAAAAAATTTCATGTCGTATTCAAACAGTTAACGAAGAGCAATACCTAAGAAGAATCCAATAAAAAACATAGTGAGGTTAATGTGAGTGGCTTTGAAAACATAACATAAATTAAAATGTCATAGAACTTGACACAAATCTTATCAATGCAAACAAGAGATTGCGACTATCATTGCGTCAATTCAAAAAACATATAAGAAACAAGGAAATTTTCGAAACAAGACCTGTTAGAAAACCATGCAAACCATTAAATTTTCGCTTTGAAAACATCAACATAGATGAAGATACTATGGAACTTAAAACAAATCATGTCAATGTAAACAAGAGACCACGTTACTTTTTGTATCAACTCGAAAAATACATAAGAAACAATAATGTTATTGAAACAAGTCCAATTAGAAGATGATCAAAGTAGCCAAATTCCACGCAAAATAAGATGTTTCCAAATAAACATAAAGAAAAATTACAAATGTTCAATTATATATTCAAAATAGTGGCTGAGGGAGGAAACCAATACATGGTTCCTAAGTCAAATAAATAATATAATGTCGCTAAAAGTGACTTTATGGATTATAACCAAAGTAAAAAAAGAACATGTATATGCCTAAGTTATACCTTGGTGTTTATACTAAGTCCAAAAGTGAATGGATGGATAGTTTATTCGAGTTCCAAAGTGTTGGGGGTAAGTTCCTTGGGTGACAATTGGTGAAAATACCACATGCATACTTAAGTCCTATTTTTCCATGGATCTTTCCATCATTCCAAGATCATTCAACTATTATTTGACCATCATTTTCCTTGGTTCCTTGTTGGTTTATGCTATAGACTTGAGGGTAAGCAATATTGGACAACCATTGAGCCATTTGACTTGATAAACTATTGTGAATTACTTTGTGGGATTTTATGGCCAATTTTTCTTGGACGACAATTAATCCCGTATGTAGTTGGCAGATAATAGACCCAACTTCCTAGTCAACAAGTAGTTGAAGGGCAGTAGATTTGCATAAACAGTTTATGGTGCACATAGATAGTTGATTGACCAATGGAATCACTCAACTTCTGAAATGAATTTGTTGTTGGAAATAAAATTAAAGAGGAAAATTTCAGTACCAGATTATAGAGAAATAAGAAATCACGGTTTCCAAAGTGATATGTACTATTAAAAATGTACAAATGGTGTCAGGTATGCTACAAATGGTATCAGAGTGTCAGTTGCACCACTAGGCATGTATGGGATAAAGACTAAGAACAAATGAAAATCTCCAGAAAAATATGGTCGATTAAATCAATTACTTAGTAAATTTATGCATTGTAGTGGTTGATTGATTCGATTATACTAAATTGAATCATCCTTAGAGTAGAATAACATATTTTATTAGTTAATTCGAATGGATGGCTAACTAACTTGAATACTTAGTTGGCTTGTGTATATGCTTAACTGGAAAAATTCATTGGTTGATTTGATGTAATGGTCAACCAATTCAACTGCTTAGTTGACTTGTCTTTTGTGATTGATTGGCATATCACTTTGTTTGACCTAATTGAAAATCAACTAGACATATCACTGTGGTTGACTTGATCAAAGGTTGACTAGAGTATCTCTTTCATCAGCCTGAGCGATGGAAAACTAACATATTTTATTAGTTGATTCAACTCAATGGTCAAATATCTTGACCAATGGGTTGATTCATCTTTGCAGTTGACCAACATATACATTGGTTGACCAATTCAAGGGTTGAAAAAATCAATTGAATAGTTGAAGGGTCCTTTGCAGTCGACCAATATACTACTTTAATCAATTGGTTGGTTGATTTGTCGACCCGATCCATATGATTAGTAGCCAAAATTAATACAAGTATAGATTTCGGTGAATTGGTTCAACAAAGGACATGCTTGGAGGTTTAGTAGCTGGGTGAGTACATTAGATGCCATAAAAACAACCAAATCAATGAATTTTACTATGAAATTCTTATAATTTATGGAACATTGACTTCAAGAGCATTTTTGAGACCCTAAACAATGTTTCTAGATGTTGATATCTGATGGGAAGTGTGCTTATCAGTGGTACACATATTTTTTGTAATTTAAATGAAATATATTGGGAAGAGATTTCCGATGAGATAGTGTAAGTTCCAAATAGAGTTAGTATGATGAAATTACACTTGAAATAGTGAAGAAGAAAAATCAGGCACCAATCTACTTCTAGGAAGAATAACTCCTTGCTCAAAACATAAATTATTTAATAAATGAATACACATTATAGAATTTATATACAAGTTAAAGAAAGTCCCTTGGTATTGAATATAAAGGAGGCAAAAGCAACAATTATGTCTCTAATAAAGGAAAAGATGTATTTCTCATGAAGGGATGTATCCTCTGTATGGGCATGTTGGGGAGAGTTTGAAAGAGTTATAATTTAGAGACTAACAATATGTGCTAAGGAATGGATAGCAGGTAATGCACTTGTGTCATCATAGTGCATAGGGGAATCATGGAATTATTTCCAGAGAATGTAATCATACATCAAGAAGAGGTATTTTCTAAGTTGACATGGATGTGAACTCCCAGACTATTTGATCTAGA
The DNA here is from genome assembly GCA_031772625.1 of Pinus tabuliformis. Taxonomy (NCBI): domain Eukaryota; kingdom Viridiplantae; phylum Streptophyta; class Pinopsida; order Pinales; family Pinaceae; genus Pinus; species Pinus tabuliformis. Next base: position 530,792,958 of record CM062814.1, read on the forward strand.
TTTATGAAGGAACGAAATGAAATACAAATTTAAACAAAACAAAGTGATACAACGAAAGAATAGAAATTCTATTAAAATAACAAGTATTGAAAATTGTTTACATGCAGAATGGAATAAACTAGCTCAGAATGGAATTGTTTACATGTGATGGCTACATGACTTTTGAAATATGTTACAATGAGGCTCAAAGGCCTTTTTATTATTGAGAAAAAAGGGAAAAATATAAACATCTAAAAACCTAACCCTAGGAGACGAAACACCAAAATTTTGTGGGCCTCGTTGGGGTAAGTTGGACCGCCAACTTCACATAAATTTGGCATAAAAACTTCGTTTGGCTATCATAATACCTTGTTTCGAAGATTTACATATGGAGGAAAAAAAAATTGAGAGATAAATTTGGACACTTTTCTAGTCTCGCCGTTTTCACATAAAAGATATTTTTGACCTAAAAAAAAAATCGGAAGTTTAGGACGTGAAAAAATGCCAAAAATAGTAATTGTGGTAGAAATTAGGAAACCAAAAGGAAATAGTGTTGGGGGGTCCAAGTGGAATAGGCGAGTTCCCACCAATATTCACCTGTATTAGTTTTCCCACCTCAGGAAGCAATGGTTCCCATTACATTGAGTGTCTCCATGAGATGGGGAAACTTCTACTAAACTTCGTCCCTGGTGAGCCACTTGCCTTGGTGTAGGAGCCAAACAACTTTGAAAACCTGATATAGTTGGATCTTGTATTGGTGAGTGTTCTTAATTTACGTGTCCATGATCCGATCAGTCACAACTTGTTTAATGCAATCTGGGTTGAGCTCTGTTGGTTTTAGTTGCTTAGCAATGTTTGATGCGTCCAATAATGATGGAAAGTATGGACGAAGGTGGTCCACATTGAACACTGAGTGGAGGAAAAGGAATGAGAGAATGTTGACGTCGAAAGCATTGTCTCCCATAACCTTGGTGCTGGTGTAATTCTTGTATCAGAGTGGTTGAAGATTCCGATGGTTATCGGTAAGGCATTCTTTCTGCAAATGCAACCACACTTTATTGTCCACTTGAAACTTATATGGCACCTGATGCTAATCATGACATTGTTTGTACTTAGCATTGGATTTATCCAAGATATCATGGGCCATCTAACATATGTGATGGATGCGTTTAATAAATCTGGTGGATTTTTCAACTTCGAATTGAACATGTGCAAATTCTGCCTATGTAGTCACAAGAGGCATTGCGACATTAATGTGACAAGATGGTTGAAGTCCCATGCCCAATTGAAAGGGGATATGGAAACTTGAGCTATGGAGAGCTTTGTCATAGCTGTGTCTCACAAAGGGAGGACTCTCGTCCCATGTTCATGGATTCTTAGAGTTGTACATGTGTAGTATGTGCACTATCATCCTATTGATAACCTCTGTCTGACCATCAGTCTGTAGATGGAATGTAGTCAACTTGGGGAGCTTAGAGTCCAATAACGACCATAGGATTGACCAAAATGTGCTCATAAACTTCTATCTCGATCTGATATAATGGTCTGTGGAATCCCAAAATTGACCCACACTCGTTTGAAGAAGAGTTTGACAATGTCTTCTATTGTGATGCTCTTCTTGTAGGCCATCAATATAGCCTTCTTAGAAAATATATCAATGACCACAAATACACAATCATTACCATGCTTAGTAGAATGGAGGCAAGACATATAGTACATGGAGATGGATTCCCAAGGTCGATTAGGAGTAGGCAGAGGAGCGTACATGCCTTGCTTCTCAATGGTTGGCTTGGCAATGGCACAAACAGTGCAAGATTTGATATATTTTCCAGCATCTTGTCAGAGTTTTATCCAATAAAAATATTTCTACAATATTGTCACTGTCTTCTCGACACCAAACTATTCTATGAAATTTCTGTAATGTTCCTCCCAAATCAGCTTGGCACACTCGCTTGAGGGAACACAAGGATGTCCCAGATAGCACAATAATCCATCTGGGACATCCATTGCCATCTTGTTTTATCTTAGTCACTTTCATATAACAGTTGCCATCCAAAGGTCACGTGTCCGCAAGAGTTGATAATTATACTTAGTTCCATAATTAGAGATCGACTGAGGTATTCTGCAACATGATTGGTCCTTCCCTTCTTGTACTTTATGTTCAAATGGAATTGTTGAAGGTATGTGGACCATTCCATGTGGCGATTGTTCTGCAACTTCCCCTGTGTTTGCATAACTTGAAGAGGCCATGATCTGTGTGAATGATCATCTCCTTCTATAGAATACAATGCTTCCATTACCAGAAGGCGTACACGATAGAGTACATATCCTTATCATAGGTGGCATACCTACAAAAAATATCAAAGAGTGTCTCACTGTGATAGGCCACTGGGTACCCTCGCCAAGTGAGGAGAAAACCAATAACATAATCTGAGGCATCTGTCTCAATCTAAAATGGTTGTTGTAGGTTTAGCACGGTGAGGATTGGTGCAGAGAAAATGCAGTGTTTTAGTTCAATGAATGGATTATACTGTTCCTAGAAAAAAAAAACAAATGTAACTTGACTCAAGGACCAAGTAATATGAGAGAACCCCAACAAGAATCTCCGATAGAAATTAGCAAGGTCCAAGAAGCTATAAATACCTATCATAGTTATCAGGGTTGGACAATCCCGAATGACTTGGATCTTATCCGGATCCACATGTATGCCTTTCTCGTCGATAATGTATCCCAAATATTGGACCTAGTCCATGCCAAAGGAACATTTCTCCAAGTTGGCACATAACTTTTGATGCCGTAGGGTTAGGAGGACTTGCTGAATAAGTTGCAAGTGCTCTTCCCAACTCTAGCTGAATCTGAGGATGTCATCCAAATATCCAACCACGAACGAGTTGGTGAAAAGCCACAAGATGTCATCCATCAACCTCATGGAATTTGCAGGGGAATTTTTCAATCCAAAGGGCATGAAGACCACTAAAAAATTCCCTCATTGGATTTGAATACATAGTCTTCCATACATTTGTGGTCTTTATTGAAACTTGGTGATATCCAAACTTCAAACCAATCTTGGTGAAGTACTTGGACCCCTTGAGCTGGTTAAGAAAGTCATCAATCGTGGAATCGAGTGCCTGTACTTGACATTGATTTTATTCAATGCCTGATAATCAATGCAGAGTCTCCAGGTCCCATCCTTCTTTTGTACTAGTACAATTGGGCTCCCACAAGCTGAGGAGATTTGTGGGATGTTCTCTTTTTGTAGCAACCCTTGTATTTTCCACTCGATTTCCTCATTTTCCAAAGGAGAGAAAAGGTATATTGGCTCATTGGGTAGAGGAGATTTGGGAGTCATATTGATCAAGTGCTTGACCTAATAGTGCAAGGGTACTCCTATTGTTGAGGAGAAGATGTCCCTGTATTTGCTTCTACTGCACGAAGGGACCCTTTCCAGGGGCCATGGATGTGGCCACAATCTTCCCCTTAGTTTGAGAAGGATTAAAAAAGAAAACAAATTTCTCAGTTTGGGAGCTGATCTTACTCCATTTCTTAGCAGAGATTAAAGAGATGGTGGTAGGCGAGGCTACCTGCGATATCCTGTACAGTTTCCTACCTAAAGTAATAATGACTGTGTGAGGCCTGGATTCATAGAAAAATGATGCTTCAACAAATAGGGTTGGATTAATAAAACACGATCCAGGTGGATGTTGGTGGCCACCCACCTATCCCATTTGGACCCCCACAACTGTCTCTTTCAGCTTTTCAGTCTCCTAAATTGTAGCACAGTTTACTATTTTTAGCAGTTTTTCGGGTCCTAAACTTCTGGAGCCGTTTTGAGGCCCTAAACGACGTGGTAGTGCTTTTCAGTCTTCTGGAAACGGTCCTCCCAAAGTGGTAGTGCTCAGATAGATCTTTGTAATGAGCTATTGTACATGTCAAACGGAGATCATATGCCAAAGTTACGACCCCGGGAAATTGATGTACCAATTTACCCAAACGGGGCCCACAATTTGGCGTTTCATCTTCTAGGGTTAGGTTTCGGGATGTGAAAGGTTTTCCATTGTTTCTCAACAATAAATAGGCCTTCGAGCCGCATTGTAACACAGTTCAGAATAGTTGAAAGGTATGTAGCCACCACATCTCTTCTCAGAGATAAACTACCATCGCCCTAGTTGGTTTATTTCCATTTATGGTTGTAAGCATATTTCAGTATTTTCCATTAATGAAATGAAGTATTATTTCCACTGCATCTTTGTGTATATGGTTATCTATGTAATTTTTCGCGTTCTTGTTTAAATCCGGATCAGTGGTATCAAAGTGGTTTTCTTTTTCTCCGTTTTTCTTTGCATGTCCTCAACGAGGTCGGGATATAAGGAGTTAGGACTTGAACTGGTCGAACCTTTGCAAGACCAGCCTCGCAAATCCCGAAGGCCTCCCATGGCGGATGAGAAGAAAGACGAGGGAGCAGGAGATCCTATAAAAATCTTGCTCGAAGAAGCCCTCGAGCGACAACGGAAGCGATGATGGACAACTTTGCCCAGATCCTTCAGCGGCTACCCAAAAGTGACGCATCGGCTTCCAGAAACTACTCTGGAAACGCCACGCCCTTTAAGGTACAAGTTAATTTTGAAATCCCCATATTCGAGGGTCAGATAGACGCAGATGCCATAGATAAATGGTTAAATTTGCTAGAGGGTTATTTTTCTGTTCATGAATTTTTGAGTTGGGAAAAGATTGTTTTCGCTCTTCTCAAAGCAGCCCCCACGTCAAGGACTGGTGGGAAACCTACTGCGAGAAAAAGGATGAAAGTACAAGCTCACTATTTTAAGCTGCACCCACTTGGAATGACTTTCGAGATGCCATCAAGGAATAGTACTACCCTGTCAAAAGCTATGAGGACAAATACATCAAATGGACCACATTGCGGCAGGGACGAGACCAAGATGTGCCGAAGTTCACAAACATTTTTCATACCCTTCGCACACAGTTGGGTATGAAAGATTCTGAGCTACATCTGGTACTCAAATACCGCGGTTGCCTACATAGATACATCTAGGAAGAGATGGAGTTCTTGAACATCTCCTCACTCGGCACAACATATCGATACACTGTCAAAATCGAGCAAAAGTTCAAACAGAAGAAGCGAGACTTTGGATCTACAAATCCGAAGCCCAAAGGACAAAGGCAAGGCAGGGTGACCCAAGACAACCCGTCAAAGCCGCAAGAAAAGAACAACACCATGAAGCCGAAGAAGGACATAGGAAATTGGTGTGAGTTCCACAAGAGGTCCCACTCATAACACAAGTGAGTGTCGGACCAAGCAATCGCTGGTGGCCGAGTTGAAGGCTTCTGAATCAGATGCATGTTCCGGCCCTGAGCCAGAACCCGACAAGGGGAATGGAAAAGGGAAGAAAATCATTGATGCGGATCCTAGCGCCACTGTTACCACTGCTAAGATCTAGAAAAATGAACCCGAAAATCCAGAGGAAGGGGAGCGTCTTTTCCACTCATAGATGTGGGTGAAGGGTTTGCCACTGCAATTCATTGTCGATAGTGGCAGCCAAAAGAACCTTATTTCAGCAGAGGTCGTGAAGCGGTTGGGCCTACCGGCTACACCACACCCCCAGCCGTACACTATTGGATGGCTTCATGAAAGACGAGATCTTAAAGTTCGCCAGCAGTGCCGCCTTCCCTACAGCATCAAGCCCTTCACAGACGAGGTATTGTGTGATGTTACACCTCTGGATGTTTGTGATGTATTACTAGGCCAACCATTCTTGTGGAGGCGACATGCTGTGTATGAGTCAAGGCCTCATGCTGTCATTATTTCTTTGAATAATTCATTATACAGGATACCGGAGGTAGCCCCACCTACCGCCACATCTTTGATCACCACTAAGAAAGGCAACAAGCTCATCTCCCAGACTAGGAAATTCATCTGTCTGGTTCACTCCCAAAATAAGGGGAAGATTGTCATCACATCCATGACCCCCGCGAAGGGTTCCTCCATGCAACAGTAGTAGCAAAGGGATACAGTCATGACAAGACACAGGAAAAACTTCTCCTCACCCACAGGGGTACCACACAACTTTCAGGTGGGCGACAAAGTTTGGTTACATCTGCAGAGAGAACGCCTTACCAGAACCCATCAGAAACTCAGGTGACTCCGACATGGTCCTTACACCAGTACCAAGTCTACGGGTAACAATGATTTGAAGCAAAACATTCCTCCATTCCTTGGCTTACACCGAGTGTTCAATGTGGGCCATCGTCGAACCATGCTTCCCACCATTTCTGGACACATCAGAGATTGCAGAACAACTCACCAAAGACCCAGCTCAGCAAAAGCTTCCTCATCTCAGGGAGGAACTCAATGCAATGGGGACCATTGCTTCCTAAGGGGGGAGGAATGATCCAGGTGGATGTTGGTGGCCACCCACCTATCCCATTTGGACCCCCACAACTGTTTCTTTCAGCTTTTCAGTCTCCTAAATTGTAGCACAGTTTACTATTTTTAGCAGTTTTTCAGGTCCTAAACTTCCAGAGCCGTTTTTAGGCCCTAAACGATGTTTCTTGGAAAATCTAGGGTAGTTATCGGATAGATATTTCTAACGAGCTATTGTACGCGTCAAACATAGATCGTATGCCAAAGTTACAACCCCGAGAAATTGATGTACAAATTTACCCAAACGGGGCCCACAATTTGGCGTTTCATCTTCTAGGGTTAGGTTTCGAGATGTGAAATTTTTTCCATTGTTTCTCAACAATAAATAGGCCTTCGAGCCTCATTGTAACATAGTTCAGAACAGTTGAAAGGCATGTAGCCACCACATCTCTTCTCTGAGATAAGCTACCATCGCCCTAGCTGGTTTATTTCCATTTCTGGTTGTAAGCATATTTCAGTATTTTCCATTAATGAAATGGAGTATTATTTCCGCTGCATCTTTGTGTATATGGTTATCTCTGTAATTTGTTGCGTTCCTATTTAAATCCGGATCAGTGGTATCAGAGCGGTCTGCTTTTTATGTGTTTTTCTTTGCATGTCCCCAACGAGGTTGGGATATAAGGAGTTAGGACTTGAACTGGTCGAACCTTTGCAAGACCAGCCTCACAAATCCCGACGGCCTCCCATGGCGAATGAGAAGAAAGACGAGGGAGCAGGAGATCCTATCAAAATATTGCTCGAAGAAGCCCTCGAGCGACAACGGAACGCGATGATGGAAAGCTTTGCCCAGATCCTTCAGCGGCTACCCAAAAGTGACGCATCGACTTCCAGCAACTACTCTGGAAACGCCACGCCCTTTAAGGTACAAGTTAATTTTGAAATCCCCATATTCAAGGGTCAGATAGACGCAGATGCCGTAGATAATTGGTTAAATCTGCTAGAGGGTTATTTTTCTGTTCATGAATTTTCGAGTCGGGAAAAGGTTGTTTTCGGTCTTCTCAAAGCAGCCCCCCACGTCAAGGACTGGTGGGAAACCTACTTCGAGCGAAAGGATGAAAGTACATGCTCACTATTTTCAGCTGACCCACTTGGAATGACTTCTGGGATGCCATCAAGGAGCAGTACTACCCTGTCAAAAGCTATGAGGAAAAATACATCAAATGGACCACACTGTGGCATGGACGAGACCAAGATGTGCCAGAGTTCACAAACATTTTTCTTACCCTTCGCACACAGTTGGGTATCAAAGATTCTGAGCTACATCTATTACTCAAATACCGCAACTGCCTACACAGATACATCCAGGAAGAGATGGAGTTCTTGAACATCTCCTCACTCGGCACAACATACCGATATGCTGTCAAAATCGAGCAAAAGTTCAAACAGAAGAAGTGAGACTTTGGATCTACAAATCCGAAGCCCAAAGGACAAAGGCAAGGTGGGGTGACCTAAGACAACTCGTTGAATCTGCAAGAAAAGAACAACACCACGAAGCCTAAGAAAGACACAGGAAAGTGGTGTGAGTTCCACAAGAGTCCCACTCATAACACAAGTGAGTGTCGGACCAAGCAGTCACTGGTGGCCGAGTTGAAGGCTTCTGAATTAGATGCATGTTCTGACCCTGAGCCAGAACCTGACAAGGGGAATGGAAAAGGGAAGCAAATCATTGACGCGGATCCCAGTGCCACTGTTGCCACTGCTAAGATCCAGAAAAATGAACCCAAAAATCCAGAGGAAGGGGAGCGTCTTTTCTACTCACAGACGTGGGCGAAGGGTTCGCCGTTGCAATTCATTGTCGACAATGGCAGCCAAAAGAACCTTATTTCAGTAGAGGTCGTGAAGCGGTTGGGCCTACCGACTACACCACACCCCCTGCCGTACAGTATTGGATGGCTTCATGAAGGACGAGATCTTAAAGTTTCGCCAGTAGTGCCGCCTTCCCTACATCATCAAGCCCTTCACAGATGAGGTATTGTGTGATGTTACACCTCTAGATGTTTATGATGTATTACTAGGCCAACCATACTTGTGGAGGCGACATGTTGTGTATGAGTCAAGGCCTCGTGCTGTCATTATTTCTTTGAATAATTCATTATACAGGATACCGGAGGTAGCCCCACCTACCGCCACATCTTTGATCACCGCTAAGAAAGGCAACAAGCTCATCTCCCAGACCAGGAAATTCATCTGTCTGGTTCACTCCCAAAATAAGGGGAAGATTGTCATCACATCCATGACCCCTGTGAAGGGTTCCTCCATGCAGCAGCAACAGCAAAGGGATACAGTCATGACAAGACACAGGAACAACTTCTCCTCACCCACAGGGGTACCACACAAGTTTCAGGTGGGCGACAAAGTTTGGTTACATCTGCAGAGAGAACACCTTACCAGAACCCATCAAAAACTCAGGTGACTCCGACATGGTCCTTACACCAGTACCAAGTCTACGGGCAATGCTTTGAAGCACAACATTCCTCCATTCCTTGGCTTGCACCGAGTGTTCAATGTGGACCGTTGTCGACCATGCTTCCCACCATTTCTGGACACATCAGAGATTGCAGAACAACTCACCAAAGACCCAGCTCAGCAGAAGCTTCCTCATCTCAGGGAGGAACTCAATGCAATGGGGACCATTGCTTCCTAAGGGGGGAGGAATGATCCAGGTGGATGTTGGTGGCCACCCACCTATCCCATTTGGACCCCCACAACTGTCTCTTTCAGCTTTTCAGTCTCCTAAATTGTAGCATAGTTTACTATTTTTAGCAGTTTTTCGGGTCCTAAACTTCCGGAGCCATTTTAAGGTCCTAAACGACGTTTTTTGGGAAATTTGGGGCACCATAGATCTGTTTCCTCCCAAAGTGGTAGTGCTCGGATAGATCTTTCTAACGAGCTATTGTACGCGTCAAATGGAGATCATATGCCAAAGTTACGACCCCGGGAAATTGATGTACCAATTTACCCAAACGACGCCCACAATTTGGCGTTTCATCTTCTAGGGTTAGGTTTCGGGATGTGAAAGGTTTTCCATTGTTTCTCAACAATAAATAGGCCTTCGAGCCTCATTGTAACATAGTTCAGAACAGTTGAAAGGCATGTAGCCACCCCATCTCTTCTCTGAGATAAGCTACCATCACCCTAGTTGGTTTATTTCCATTTCTGGTTGTAAGCATATTTCAGTATTTTCCATTAATTAAATGAAGCATTATTTCCGCTGCATCTTTGTGTATATGGTTATCTCTGTAATTTGTTGCGTTCCTGTTTAAATCTAAATCAAAACATCACAAAATTCAAGAGGAATAACATGACATAGTACCTCATCCATGAACAGATGGATGTTGTAGGGAAGATGACATTGTTGGATGACAAAATGATATCCTCCTTGGTGGAGCCACCCAATGATATATGGGTGTGGGTGTGGTGTGGTTGGCAGGCCCAACCGCTTAACGACCTATGTTGAGATGAGGTTCTTTTGGCTCCCACTGTCAACAATTAATTGTAGTGGAGAACCATTCATCCACATCTATGAGGGAAAGAGACTCCCCCCCTCCCCTTGATCTTTGGCTCTGACTTCTAGACCTTGGTGGTGGAAATGGTGGCACTGGTTTCTACATCAATAATATGCTTCACCTTATCGTTCTCCTTGTTACGTTATGGCTCATAATAAAAACATGCATCAGACTTTGAAGCTTTTAGCTTGGCCACCGATGACTGCTTGACGTGATACTCATTTTTGTTTTGGGTGGGGCTCTTGTGGAACTGACACCACTTTACGACGTTCTTCTTCATCTTCATGGTGCCATTCTTTATTTATGGCTTCAATTGGTTGTCCTAGGCCGTTCCCCCTTTTCTCTGTCCTTTGTTCTGTGGTTTGGGGGTGCTCTTGCCATGCTTTAGATTTTCAAATCCAAAGTTGCGCTTCTTTTGTTGAAATTTTTGTTCAAGTGAGGAGATGTCCAGGAAATCTTTTTCTTCCTAATTTGTGCTGAAAGCCAAGGTACTTGAGAAGTAGATGTTGTTCAGAGTCTTTGATACCCATCTTTGTGCGCCAAGTATGAAAAATATTTCTGATCTCATGCACATCTTTGCCCTTTGCTGCTGTAGTGTGGTCCATTGTATGTACTTGTCATAATAGCTCCACACAGGGTAATAATGTTCCTTCACAACATCTTGGAAAGAGTTCCAAGAGGGTGTGGCTATAAACATAGAGGGTACCTTGACCCTTTTCTCACAGTAAGTTTCCCACCAGTCCTTGACATGTGGGGCGACCTTAAACATTTCAAAAGTAATATTTTCCCTATTGGAGAAACCATGGACCGAAAAATAACCTTTTGACAGAATTAACCATTTATATAAAACATCTACATGTATATAAACTTCAAATATAGGGATACTAAAGTTAACTTCTACTTTGAAGAGGGCGGCGCCTTTGAAGTGAATTCTAGATGAAGATGCATCGCCTGTTGGCATCTGTCGAGGGATCTAGGAAAAATTCTCCATCAACTCGTTCCTTTGCCACTGGAGGGATTATTTGAGAAACAATTTGATAGGATCTCCTGCTCCCTCATCTTTCATTTCTTCTACCACGGGAGAACATCGATGTCAGTGGGGATGGTCTTACAAGGACTCAACCAGTTCAAGTCCCAACTCCTTATAGCCTAACCTCGATGGGGACATGTACATAAAAACAGAGAAAGAGAAAATCGCTCTGATACCATTGGTCTAGATTTATGAAGGAAAAAAATGAAATACAAATTTAAACAAAACATAGATACAATGACAGAAAAAAGTTCAATTCATTAATAACAAGTACGAAAAACTATTTACATGAAGAATGGAACAAACTAGCTCGAGCGATGGTAGCTTATCTCTGAGAAGAGATGTGATCTCTAGTTTCCTTTTAAACTGTGTTACAATGAGGCTTGAAGGCCTTTTTATTATTGAGAAACAAGGGAAAACCATTAACATCCAAAGTCCTAAGCCTGGGAGATGAAGGGCCAAAATTTTGTGGGCCCCATTGGGGTAAGTTAGACTGCCAACTTCACAGGGTTGCAACATTGGAACATGATCTCTGCTTGGCTATCATAATACCTCATTTTGAAGATCCTCACAAGGACGCAAAACATAATTTGTAAAACAAACTTGGGCACTTTTTGGTATCTTATTTTTCCTAGAAAACATCTTTTTGGACCTCAAAACAACTTTGGAAGTTTAGGACATGAAAAACTGCAAAAAAAAGTAACTATGCTAGAAATTATGAAACTGAAAAGAAATAATGTTGGGGGCCCAAGTGGAATAGGAGAGTGGCCATCAATATCCACATGGATAAGTACTCTCCACTTAGGAAACAATGGTCCCCATTTCATTGAGTGTCTTCATGAGATGGGGAAACTTCTGCTGAATAGTCCCTGTTGAGCCCCTTGCCTTGGTGTAGGAGCTAGCTGAGTTTGACAACCCAATACAGTTGGATCCTTTGTTGGCGAGTGTTCTTAATTTGTATGTCCATGATTCAATCATTTGTGACCTGTTCAATGCAATATGGGTTGATCTCTGTTGGCACCAACTGCTCAACAATCTCTGATTTTTCCAAAAAATGGTGCAAAGTATGGCTGAAGGCGATTCACATTAAACACTGGGTGCAAGCCAAGGAATGGGAGAATGTTGAGCTTGAAAGCATTGTCTCCCACAACCTTGGTGATGATATAAGGCCCGTATCAGAGTGGTCAAAGCTTCTGATGGGCACTGGTAAGGCGTTCTTTCTACAAATTCAACCACACTTTGTCACATACCTGAAACTTATGTGGCACTTGACGCTGATCATGTCGTTGTTTGTACTTGGAATTGGCTTTATCCAAGATATCATGGACCTTTTGGTGGATGTGCTGGACGCGTTCAATAAATTTGGTGGCTTTATCAGGTTTGAAATGAACACATGAAAATTATGCCTATGTAGTCTCAAGAGGCATTACGACATTAATGGGACACAATGGTTGAAATCCCATGCCCACTTGAAAGGGGCTATAGAAATTCCTTGTAGATTCAAACTATTAATTGTAATTTACTAAAACAATATACTTGAGTCTACTCTACTCATTAGCGGAAATAATTAAACGATTACGAAATCATGAAGCATACAAGAGACGTAATTCAATTAAAACATTACACAATGATTTCCTAGGGAACACGACAACTAAAAACCCCTGATATCTATATATTGCATTAGTCAGAAAATATGAGAAGATTACAATGCTTTTCTCAAGCCTGAGCAACCTCTGCACTATCTCTATATGTCTCACAACTTCCTAGACAAGCCTAGGCTAATACTTAACCAATTATCTACTTGACCAAGTCCCTATTTCCTTGCATTGTTTCTTGGGAATTAGCCCCTATTAATTAGGGAAATTCCTCAATTGGAATTGCACAATCCTCATAGGCCTTCCTTTGAATACATGCACCACCTGTACAATTCAGACTATACAACTGCTAGTACACTGTCCCTTAACTCCAATATCAACTGGGTAACTCTCAGATATGACATGCATGAGTTATTTATGAGTGAATCATCATTTAAATAGTTGATCACTATAGGAAGGACCATACTACTAGACCTCCTAATAGTTCCTCCAACAGTTGGAACTAGTTTAACTGACTTTAACTCAGTTAGATTGAATTAATTGATTAGAACTAAAAATAAGCTCAACCATGGCTCCTATTTTGTGGGAGACACTCTACATGAGTCAAGTTAGACCCTCAAATCAAATTAACTTAGCTAAATAAGTCAAATTAACTTAGTTAACTAATACAATTTGTCATGAGATGTGGAAATGAAATTGTATTCATACTTTAATTCAAGGAAAAATTTTAATTAGGATTTTTTTGTTGCATTTTCAACACTCCCTCTCAACAAGAAAGGGATTATATTCTACCCCGATCCTGCCTCTTTGAAACTCGAATTTTCATCTTGACAATGCCTTTGTCAAAATATCTGCATCCTATTCTTCTGCAGGAATGTACTCCAACAACATGATTGTCCTTTTCACACAATCTCATAGATGGTGATACTAAATGTTGATATGCTTGGACCAATCATGAAAAATTGGATTCTCAGAGAGTTTGATACAACTCTGGTTGTCACAATAAATCACTGTAGGATCCATCCACTGACCAAATAACCCAACAAGGATCTTCCTGTTCCAGATAGCCTCACAAGCTGCTTGACTAGCAGCCATGTACTATGCTTCTTCTGAACTGAGTGAAACTTATCTTTGCTTCTTGTTGTACCTAGAAACTACTGCTCTGCTGACCTAATACTGAAGATTCTCCCTGATGTTCTCTTCCTATAATATGGAATCCTTGCCCAACCGAATCGGTGAAGCCTTGAAGTTTCACTCCCTTAGTCCATCTGTACCAAATACCAAACTGAGTGGTGCCTCTAAGGTATCTCAACACATGTTTAGTTGCCTTCTAGTAGATTTTGGTTGGCTTAACCATTGCTTGACTAAGCTGGTTATCTGCAAAACATATGTCCAATCGTGTGTTCACCAAATAAAAAAGGGAACCCACAAGCGGCCTGCAAATAGTAACCTCCACTACTTCACCTGAAGTAATATCTTCCTTCCTCCAATTTCCTGCTAGAGGAGTCGCATGGGTTTGCTACTCTCCATTAGGAACTTCTTCAGTATATCATTGGCATATTTTTCCTTGAGAGACAAACAATTCCTCATCTCCTTGCCATACTTCCATACCAAGGAAATAATGCATGAGTCCCAGGTCCTTTATCTTGAATTCTCTTGCAAGATCCTCTTTGTAAGATTTTACCAACTTCTCATCACTTGTTAGAATTAAATCATCGAAATACAATACTATAATCAATAATTTACCTTCAACTGCAATATGGTAAAGGTTCACATCTGCTTCACTTTTGGTGAAGCCCAACTTGGTGAAATAACTGTCAATCCTGGTGTACCAAGCACAGGGTGCTTGTTTCAATCCATACAATGATTTCTTGAGTTTTCACACATGTGACTCTCTATTGAAGGTCTCTAATCCTTCCTGCTACTCAATGTACACCTCTTCCTCAATCACACCATTGAGGAATTTTGTCTTCACATCCATCTGATGTATCTTCCATCCCATCTGCGCTGAAAGTGATAGTATAAATCTGATTGAAGAGTACCTTGCTACTGGAGAAAATGTGTGCTCATAATAAATTCCTTCCACCTGAGAGAACCCACTGGCCACAAATCTAGCCTTTTGTTTCTCTACACTCCCATCTGTTGCTTGCTTACCTTGTAAAGCCATCTAGAACTCACCACTGACTTGCCTGATGGTCTTAGGACCACTTCCCAAACACTGTTTCTGATAATGGAGTCATACTCCTCAACCATGGCATCAACCCATACTTGTTTCTACACTACTTCCTTGAATTAGGATGGCTCAATCTCTACACTCGCTCATCAAAGCCATGTAGCCAGTGTATCGATCTGGTGACCTCCTATGCCTGCGCTGTGATGTGGGTGCCTCCAAATTCTCTCTAGCACCATGCATCAATTTGTCAGCCTCTATGGTGCACTTCTTTCCATCTCTAGAAGTCTTTGCATGAGTGGGTTCTTCCACTCTCCACTCCTCTACATGTGGATGCTCCACATCATCCTAAGGTTCTTCCTTTGGAGTTAAAAGCTCCTCTTCTCCATGTAACTGAAGCTCCCTCTCAAGGGAACATCTCATAGCCTTCTCTTCATCGAACTTCACATCTCTGCGAACCACTGTCATCATGTGAGATGGTAGGTATACCTGATAGTTGTGAGGTTAGTGTACCTCACAAATATTCCCAACTCAGATGTTGGTTCTTGCCTTTTCCTTGGATCCTTGTTAACATGAGAGTAAATTGATGAACCAAAGATCCTAAAGTGTGCCACATCTGGTTTCTTACCTAAAATATTCTTCTATTGTACTCATCTTGAGAATTTGATGATGACTTTTGTTCTGCACATATACAGCTGTGTTGCATGCTTCAGCCCACAAGTGCAACGATAGGCCCTGATCATGTAACATTACCCGTGCAACTCCCACAATAATTTTTTTCTTCCTTTCAACCACCCCATTTTGTTGTGGGTTATGGGCTGCTATTAAATCCCATCGAATTCCTTCTGATGCATAGAAATTATTGAATTCATTCGACACATATTCTCCACCGTTATCACTCCTGAGAGCCTTCACTTTCCTGCCAATTCCTTTCTCAACAAGTGCTTTAAATTCACAAAATTTAGCAAACGTTTGATCTTTCTTTTGCATGAATAAAATCCAACAGTTACATGATAAATCATCTATAAATATTACATAATACTTGTTCTTGGATGTGGAGGCTATCAAGAACAATCCACAGACATCTGAGTGAACTCTTTCAAGGATCACTTGCGCTCGACTGTCCTTATCATGAAAGGTGGATTTGGTGTACTTCCCCAATGTACACCCTTTGCATGTATCTCTTTGCTCTAGTGCACCCTTGGGAAGTCCTGTAGAAATATGCTGCATGATCTTCAAAGCTCCATGGTGCAAGTGACCCAATATTCTATGCCACAACTCCCTAATGTATCGGCTTTGCACTTTCTCTTATTTTGTGCTCAAAGCAGCACACTATTCTACATCCAATTTGTAGAGGTTCTTCACCTGAACCTCGATCTGCTTTACTTGCCCTAAGGCTATGTGACGAAGGAAAGCCTTTCCCTTACTAAATATCACAACGTAGCCACGATCCTCCAACATAGCAATTGAAACCAAATTATTCTTCAGACCCAGAACATACATGGCATCTTTTAATGTGAGAGGAGAACCAAAATCCCTCTGAAAAGTAACAATACCGATGTCGGTCACACTATACCTTCCATCATCTCCCATTTTGATGTGCATATGGAGGTCCTTCTCCTCCAAGTCACTGAAGAATTATTTGTTGTCGGTCATATGGAATGAGGCTCCACTATCCATATACCACACACTACCCATCACTGATGTCACCATGCAAGCGATGAGGGTGAAATCCAACTCAAATTGTGAAGTAAGAGCTTCACCTGCCACTCCTCTTGAGGGATTATTGCCAACCTTCTTGTGCGGACACTTCGTGGCATAGTGTCCCAAGTCCTGAAGATGCAACATTTAATCTTCGACAAGTCCTTCTTCTTGCTGCGTTGACTAGAATCTAATTTGGAATGGGATGAATTCCCCTTCCATTTATTTGCCTTTCCAACTAAGGCATAATTATCCTCATCATCATGATTGGATAAGGATCCATCTCTGGTGTTCTCCCGAATCTCTTCTTGCACCAAGTCAGACCACAAATGCTCCCACTCTGGTAGCTTTTCCCTCCCATTTACCAAATCTAGGTAGTTGTGCCAGCTCTTGGAAAGGCCTATAAGTGATAGGATGACCATATAATCTTTAGCTACTGTAACATCGACACTTACAAGCTCATCTCAACATTGGATGAACTTGATCAAGTACTTTGGTATTGTGTCACCCTTCTCTATCTTGATTTTTCTGAGCTTTTCCTCTAGTGCCAGCTTCTTATGGTCATTGCTGTTTTGAAACAGGTTTTTCAAGGCTTTCCGCATTGCATATGGAGTCTCTTTACCGTGGAGGTTCGAAATAATATGATCTCGAACTCCTTCTAGGATAATCCTTCTCTATTTTGCAACACATTTTCTCCACTCTGCCAAATCTTGAGCATCAATTACTGGAGGCTTAGGAATATCTTTGTCTACGAATTCCTTAAGCCCGTTGTCTTCCAACATTGCCTCCTTCCTGTCCTTCCAAGAAATATAGTTCGAAATACCCTCAAGGGAATATTCAAGCCTCAATCTATAGAACGACATCCTATTGGCTCTGAAGTATGATACTATAAATTCAATTTCACTTGCAAAAGACATACTTGTATTCTCCTCTTCTAGAGTGATTTTTGATTCGATACCATGTAGAAATTCCTTGTAGATTCAAACTGCTAATTCTAATTTAATAAAACAATAGACTTGAATCTACTCTACTAATAAGTGGAAACAATTAAACGATCGTGAAATCATGAAGCATGCAAGTGAAAGAATTCAATCAACACATTACACAATGATTTCCTAGGGAAAGACACAACTAAAAACCCCTACTATATGTATATTGTATTAGTCAAAAAATATGAGAAGATTACAATGCTTTGCTCAAGCCCGAGCAACCTCTGCACTATCTCTATTTGTCTCGCAACTTCCTAGACAAGCCTAGGCCAATAGTTAACCAATTTTTTGCTTGCCCAAGTCCCTATTTCATTGCATCGTTTCCTTGGGAATTAGCCCCTATTAATTAGGGAAATTCCTCAATTGGAATTACACAATCCTCATAGGCCTTCCTCTAACTGCATGCACCACCTGTACAATTTAGATGATTATATAACTAATAGTACACTTTCCTTGAACTCCAATCTTGACCAGGTAACTCTCAAATTTGACTTGCATGAGTTATTTATGAGTGAATCATTAGTTAATTGGTTTATCACTGTAGGCAGAACCACACTACTAGACCTCCCAATAGTTCCTCCAACAATTGGAACTAGTTTAAATGACTTTAAATCAGTTAGGTTGAATTAATTAATTACAACTCAAAATAAACTCAACTAGGGCTCCTATAATGTAGGAGAACTTTACATGAGTCAAGTTAGAACCTCAATTCGAATTAACTGAGACAACTAAGTCAAATTAAATTAGTTAACTAATACAAGTTGTCAGGAGATGTGGAATTACACTTTTATTCCTAATTTAATTCAAGGACAAAATTAAATTAGGATTTTCTTATTGCATTTTCAACAGGGGTTGTGGCCAGTTGAGCTATGAAAATCTTTGTTGTAGATGTGTTTCACATAGGGAACACTCTCGTCCCATGTTCATGGATGCTTGGAGTTGTACATGCGTAGTATGTGCACTATCATCCTATTGACAACCTCTGTCTGGCCACCAATCTAGGATGTAATGCAGTTGACCCAGTGAGCTTAGTGTCCAATAATGACTAGAGGCTTGAACAAAATGTGCTCAGGAACCTACTGTCCCAATCTGATGTAATGGTCTGCGGAATCCCAAAATGGACCCACAGTCATTCAAATAAGAGTATGGCAATGTCTTCTATTATGATTCTCTTCTTGCAAGCCATCAATATAACCATCTTAGAAAATCTAGAGACGATCACAAATATACAATCATTACCATGCTTGGTATAAGGGAGGCGAGACATATAGGCCATGGAGATGGATTTTGAAGGTCGTATAGGAGTAGGAAGAGGAGTGTATATGGATTTTTTCTTAATGATTGGCTTGACGATGGCATAAACATTGCAAGATATGATATATTTTCCAACATCTTGTCGGATTTCTGGCCAATAAAAATATTTCTGCAATACTTCCACTATCTTCTCGACACCAAAGTGTCCTCCAACCCTGATGTAAGTGCCTCCCAAATAATCTTGGCACGCTCGCTTGAAGGAACACAAAGATGTCCCAGATATAAAAGAATTCCATCCTTAAGGTGGAAGTATTTAATTAGATTTCCATCCATCAATGTCTTGTTCGCTCTAATTCACTTTCACATAATGGTGGCCATCCAAAGGTCTCGTGCCCACAAGAGTTGAGAACTGTACTTAGTGCCACAATCGGGGGATGACTGAGGTAGTCTGCAACATGATTGGTGCTTCACTTATTGCACTTTATGTTCAAATGGAAATGTTGCAGGTATGTGGACCATTTTTGATGGTGATCTTTCTACAACTTCCCCTGTCTCTTCATAAAGCAAAGAGGCCAATGATCCGTGTGAATGATCATCTACTTCCTCAGAATATAATACTTCTATTGCTAGCAGGCCTACACAATAGAGTACATCTCCTTATTATAGGTGGGGTGCCTATGAATAACATCAGATAATGTCTCACTGTGATAGGCCACCGGGTGCTCTCGTTGAGTGAGGACTGCACCAATAGGATAATATGAGGCACATGTCTCAATATCAAGTGGTTGTTTTAGGTATGGAAAGGTGAGTACTATTGCATAGAAAAGGTGATGTTTTAGTTCAACCAATTCCTTCTACTATGCCTCAGACCAAAAAAAACTTTGCTTTTTCTCCGCCCTTGGTAACTTGACTCAAGGGCCAAGTAATATGAGAGAACCCAAACACAAATCTCTAGTATAAATTAGCAAGGCCCAAAAATCTACAGAGCTCTGTTATAGTCGTCGGGGCTGGCCAATATCGAATGAGTTGGATATTGTCCAGATCCACATATACATTCGGCTCATCAATTATCTAGCCAAAATATTGGACCTTGTCCATGCTAAAGGAACACTTCTCCAGGTTGTCACATAGTTTGTGCAACCAGAGGGTTTGGAGGACCTGCCGATGAGGATGTCATTGAAATATACAACTAAGAATGAGCTACTAAAAGGTTGCAAAATGTCATCCATCAACCTCATAAAAGTTGCAGGGGCATTTTTCAATCCAAAGGCCATGACCAACCACTCAAGAAGGCCCTCGAATATGAAGGTGGTCTTTCATAGATCTGTGGGATCTATTGGAACTTGGTAATATTTGGATTTCAAATCAATATCGGTGAAGTACTTGGCCCCCTTGAGCTATTCAATATGGTCATCAATCCGTGGGATTGGGTACCTGTTCCTGACAAAGATTTTATCCAGTGCTTGATAATCAATGCAGAGTCTCCAGGTCCCATCCTTCTTTTTTATGAGTATAATTGGGCACCCATAAGGTGAGGAGCTTGGTCAGATGTGTCATTTTTGTAGCAGCTCCTGGATCTGCCAATTGATTTCCTCATTTTCCAAAAGAGATCAATGGTATATTGTCCCATTGGGTAAAGGAGTTGTGGGAGTCATATCAATTGAGTGCTTGACCTAATAGTGCAAGGGTACTTGTATGGGTGAGGAGAAGATGCCCCTATATTCTTCTATGACCTTATAAACTTGGTTCTTCTGCATGGAGGGACCCTTTCTAGGGGCCATGGATGTGGTCACAATATTCTCCTTACTTTGAGAAGGAACCATAAAGAAAAAAAAAATTCTCGGTTCGGGAGATGATCTTATTGGATTGCTTAGCAGAGATCGAAGAGATGGCAGCAGGAGGGGCTACCTCCAGTATCTTGTATAGTTTTTTTGCCTAAAGTAATAATAACGCTGTCAGGCTTGGAATCATACAAAACATGACACTTCCACAAATATGGATGGACTAATAAAACACCATAAACTTCAAGAGGAGAAACATCAATTAGTACCTCGTCGATGAAGCAGGGAAAAATTTAAGGATGGAAATTTATCTTAAATTTTTAGAAACCTTGGCGAATCCCACTAGTCCATAATATGAAATCTATAAAATGTTTGGAGATATTTTTGTAAAAATATTCAAACTTATAATATTTTTATATAGTCTATATATATATTTTTTGGCAATTTTTAGGGTAAAATAATTTTATTCTATAAAATTTGGGCGAATCATTTTTACAAAAAAATGGAAATTAATGAATATTTTTTTTGGAAAAGGTATATAAAATTATCCCATGGGCGAATATTAGCCCCTAAAATTTTCCCTGCTATGAAGGGCTTGATGCTGTAGGGGAGCCGACATTGTTGGCTAACATGAAGATCTTGTCATTGGTGGAGGCACTCAATGGTATATGGTTGTGGGTGTGGTGTGGTCGACGGAGCCAATCACTTAACGACCTCTGCTGAGATGAGGTTATTTTGGCTCCCACTGTCGACAATGAACTGCAATGAAGAACCCTTCATCCACATCTATGAGTGGAAGAGACACTCCCCCTCCTCTGGATCCTCTGGCTCAATATTATGGACCTTGGTGGTGGAAACGATTGCAATGGGTTCTGTATTAATAATCTGCATCCCCTTGTCATTCCCCTTGTCATGTTCTGGCTCAGAATCAGAACATGCATTAGACTTTGAAGCTTTTAGCTCGACCACCAATGACTACTTTACATGACATTAATTTTTGTGTGGGTGGGACTCTTGTGGAACTCACACCACTTTCCGATGTCCTTCTTTGTCTTCGTGGTGCCATTCTTTGCTTATGGATTAGATGGGTTGGCCTGGGTCATTCTAGCTTGGCTGTGTCCTTTGTTATGTAGTTTGGGGGTGCTCTTGCCCTGCTTTAGATTCACAGATCCAAAGTCACGCTTCTTTTGTTTAAAGTTTTGTTCAATTTTGACAACATATTGATATGTTGAAACAAGCAAGGAGATGTACAGGAACTCCATTTCTTCCTGAATGTATTTGTGAAAACAACCTCATTACTTGAGCACCAAATGTGCTCAGAGTTTTTGATACCCATCTTTGTGTGGAGATTATGAAAAGTATTTGTGATCTCATGCACATATTGGCCCCTTTGCTTCCGTAGTGTGGTCCATTGTATATACTTGTCACCATATCTCCCGACAGGGTAATATTGTTCCTTCACAATGTCTTAGAAATACTTACAAGAGGGTGCAACTGTAAACAGAGAGGGTTCCTCGTACCTTTTCTCATAGTAAGTTTTCCACTAGTCCTTGACATGGGGGGCGACCATAAGCAGTGAAAAAGTAATATTTTCTCTATTAGAGAAACTATGGACCGAAAAATATATTTCCAACAGGCTTAACCATTTATCTACAACATCTACATCTATCTGACCTTTGAATATAGGGATATCGAAGTTAACTTGTACCTTGAAGGGGGTGACACCTCCGAAGTGACAACTGGATGAAGATGCATCGCCTATTGGCTTCTGCCGAAGGATCTCGACAAAATTGTCCATCATCTTGTTCCTTTGCTGCTCGAGGGCTTCTTTGAGCAATAATTTGATAGGATCTCCTGCTCCCTCATCTTTCTTTTCTTCCATAATGGGAGACTTCCAGTGTCAGTGGGGACAGTTTTGCAAGGGCTCAACTAGTTCAAGTCCCAACCCCTTATAACCCGACCTCATTGGGGACACACACTGTAAAATAGAGAAAGAGCATACCACTCTAATACCATTGATCTAGATTGATGAAGGAAAAAAATGAAATACAAATTTAAATAGAACACATAGATACAATGAAAGAACAAAACTTCAATTAATTAATAACAAGCACTAAAAAATGTTTACATGCATAATGAAACAAACTAGCTCAGGCGATGGTAGCTTTTATCTAAGAAGAGATGTGAAGGATACATGCCTTCTGAATCATGTTACAATGAGGCTCAAAGGATTTTTTATTACTGTAGGAGATGAAGCTCCAAAATTTTATTGGTCTTGTTGGAGTAAGTTGGGTTGCCAACTTTACGAGGTCGTTAGTTTGGCATACAATCTTCGTTTGACTATCATAAAACCTTGTTTAGAAGATATCCATGAGGAGGAAAACAAATATTTTTTGAAATAGACTCTGATACTTTACCAGTCCCTCTGTTTTACTGTAGAACGTCTTTTTGGACCTCAAAACGACTTTAGAAGTTTAGGACCCAAAAAATTGCCAAAAATAGTAACTCTGCAAGAAATGAGGAAACTGAAAGGAAATAGTTTTTGGGGTCCAAGTGGAATAGAAAGGTGGCCCACAATATTCACCTAGATTAGTGCTTCCCCCTTAAGAAGAAATGGTCCCCATTGCATTGAGTGTCTCTATGAGATGGGGAAAATTATATTGAACTTGGTCCCTGGTGTAGGAGCTAGTCGGTTTTGAAAACCCAATATAGTTGGATCCTCTATTGGAGAGTGTTCTTAATATGTGTGTCCATGATTTGATCAGTCATGGCCTGTTTAATGCAATCTAGGTTGAGCTCTGTAGGTGTCAACTACTCAACAATCTATGTCCAACAATGGTGGAATGTATGGTCAAAGGCTGTCCACATTGAACACTAGGTGCAGGCTAAGGAATGGGAGAATGTTGAACTCGAAATTGTTGTCTCCCACAACCTTGGTGATGGTGTAAGCCTCGTAGCAGAGTGGTCAAATCTTCTAATGGGAATTGGTAAGGCATTCTTTCTGCAAATGAAACCATAATTTATCGCCCACTTGAAACTTATGTGGCACCTAATTCTGATCATGTCGTTGTTTGTAATTGGGACTGGCTTTATCCTGGATATCATGGACATGCTAGAATATGCACTGTATGCATTCAATAAATCTGATGGCTTTATCAACTTCAGATTGAACATGTGCATATTCTTCCTATGTAATCGCAAGAGGAAGTACGACATCAAAGGGACACAATGGTTGAAATCCCATGCCCAATTGAAAGGCGTTGTGGCTAGTCAAGCTATGGAGAGATATGTTATAGTTGTGTTTCACATAGGGAATACTCTCGTCCCATATTCGTGGATGGTTGGAATTGTACATGCGTAGTATGTGCACTATCATGCTGTTGATAACCTCTGTCTTACCATCACTTTGCGAATGGAATGCAATCGACTTGGTGAGCTTAGTGTCCAATAAATACTATAGGCTCAATTAGAATGTGCTCAAGAACATGTTATCTTGATCTAACATAATGGTTTGTGGAATCCCAAAATGGACCCACACTCGTTTGAAGAAGAGATTGGCAGTTTCTTCTGTTATTTTCAGGCCAGGAGGTAACTCCTCAAATCAAATCATATTATTCATTCATGTTGTTCATTATTATATACAAGAGGGAGTGACTATTCAATTCATCTCCCGATGATTCTCCATTTTCTCTATTATTTATTTACACTAATTACAGTTGTTCACCCAATCCCTATGATTAGGTGTCAACATTCCCCCCCTTAATCTGAAGGGATGTTGGTGAATCCAAGCATCGTTTCTTTCAAGATTTTCTCTTCTAAGTTCTTTGGTGAAGATGTCTGCAATTTGCTCATTAGTGGAACATCGACGAAGATGGATTGTTTTGGCCTCAACATGATGTCGAATCAGAGGATATTTTGTATTGATGTGCTTTGTTCGATCATGGAACTTTGGCTTCTTGGCCAACTTTATTGCCGAGGTATTTTCAATCATGAGTGGAGTCGATTGTACTTCTTTTACCTGCAAATCTTCAAGAATTTTCCTGAGCCACACAATTTCTTTTGTTGCCTTAGCTGTTGCCACATATTTTGCCTCTGTTGTGGAATCTGCTGGAATTGATTTTTTTTGTGTTCTCTAGGAGGCAACTCCTGATCCAAGACGCATAGAATAACCTGAAGTAGATACCACAATTTCTTTATCTCCATCAAAGTCTGAATCAGAGTATCCAATCAAGCTGAAGTCGCCCACTTGTGTATACTTGATTCCAAAGTCTTGAGTTCCCTTCAAGTACTTTAGAACTCTTTTTGTGGCAGACCAATGTCCCTCACAAGGCTGTTGCATAAACCTGGAGAGGATTCCAACAACAAACAAAATGTTTGGTTTGGTAGTAGTTAGGTAGTTGACACTTCCTACAAGTTGTCTATACTTTGTTGCATCCTAAAATTCTTTTCCTTCAATGGATGTGAGCTTTAAGTTTTGTTCCATTGTAGTAGTCAGAGGATTGCATTCAATCATGCCAAACCTATTCAACAGATCTCCAATGTACTTCTTTTGAGAAACGAATATGGACTTCGGATGTTGAGTTACTTCAATACCAAGATAGTAATGAACATAGCCCAAATCAGTCATTTGAAAACCTTTCCTCAATTCCTTCTTTATGGATGCAATGTAGCTCTCATTATTCCCTGTCATCAAAAGATCATCTACATATACCACAAGATATACAACTATTTTTACATCCTTCTTGAGAAACAAAGTTGCATCATCAAGATGATAATGTTTAAAATTGAGTTTCAGAAGATGCTCAGTTAGTTTTTAATACCAGGCTCGCGGTGTTTGTTTGAGGCCATACAAGGATTTCACAAGTTTGCATACTATGTTCATGTGCTTTCACAACAAATCCATCAAGCTGGGACATAAAAACATTCTCTTTTAGATCTCCATTCAAGAAAGCAGTTTTTACATCCATTTGATGGACTTTCCAACCGTTCTCAGCTGCTAGGGCAAAGAGTGTCCAGATGGTGGCCCATTTTGCTGTGGGGGAAAAATTATCCTCATAATCAACCCCTTCCTTCTGTGTAAAACGTTTTGCCACAAGCTTGGCTTTGTGCTTGTCAAGTGAGCCGCCAACTTTATACTTGTTCTTGTAGACCCACTTGCAGCCAATTGGTTGGGTTCCCAATGGAGGATCAACCATCTTCCAAGTGCCATTCTTTGTTAAGACATCATACTCCTTTTGCATTGATTATTTCCATTCATCATGAGAAGCAGCTTCTTTGAAGGAAGTTGGTTCAAAATCTGTAGATAAATTCAATTCACAATCATAAGAAACATCCATATCAACAGGTGAATCAGAGTCATCTACATCACCTCCATTTTTCCGGTTTTAATTTCTAGTTCCCGTATTTCCAACCTCATCAAGATGAACACTTTCAAGGTTTGTCAACCACTTTGGGGGACCTTTCTCATATGGTCCAGGTTGCTCCGTTGATTGAGTTGGGAGTGAATCAAGAATGAGTCTCCTTATTCTATCAATCACATCACTCAAAGTATCATCCATTGTTGGAGTTTCATGCGGGGGAGAGAGTGCTTCAGAAGAAGATTCCACAGGTTGATCTAGTATAGGAATCCCCCCTTCAAGATGTGGAATATGATTATCAAATTCTTGAAATGATTTTGCATTTGCGAATATATCCAAGCGATCAAGTTTCCGCTCAACAACATTGTCAGTTTTGGATGATTCAAGATTTAAGATTACATCTCTAGATACAAAAAACTTTTTATTGAATTCATCATAGAGACGATATGCTTTGGAGATGTTTGAATACCCCAGGAAGATACACTTACGACTTTTTGCACCAAGTTTGTTTCTATGTACCTTTGGTATCAAGGCATAACATGTGGAACCAAAGACCCTGAGATGCTTTACCGAAGGAATGTGCGCATACCACATTTCATAAGGGGCCTTGTTTCTAATAGCATTATATGGACATCTATTCTTTACATATACAACACATAGAACTGCATCAACCCAAACCATCAATTTTACAATTTTGAAAAACATCATGGAGCGCACCATATTTAAGATTGTCCTATTCATTCTTTCAGCTACTACGTTCTGTTGGGGATTATAAGGCACAGTTGTTTGATGTTTGATCCTGGCAAAGATAGTTTTCAAATTCATGTGAAGTGTATTCTTTTCCATTATCAGTGCGAATAGAGCCAATATGATATTGTGCATCATTTTCAATCCATGTATGAAAGTTCTTGAATGTTTGAAAAGCATCAGATTTGTTCTTCAATAAATAAACCCAACACATTCTGGTGTAGTCATCAATAAATGTCATCATATATTTAATTCCATTTGCAGAAGGAACATGCATTGGACTAAATAAATATGAATGAATGAGTTCAAGTTTTCTATGTGCTCTAGAATGTGAATCATGAAAAGGTTGTTTGCTATGCTTTCCTAGAATGCAAGCATCACATTGCTTAAGTTTCCTAGAAATTGTAGGCAAAACAATAACACCATTTTTCTTCAACAAGTGGAGGTTGTCATAGTTCAAGTGTCCAAATCTAGCATGCCATAATAAACTTGATGGAAATGTACCTTCTTCATAATGAGAATTGTATGAGAGATTTTGTGCACGAGCAGAGGTACCCTGCAGCTTGAGAAGCCTTTCTTCTTCTATCCCCGTCATGACAAGTGAGTGGTCTGATGCTTTTCTCACCTCAAGCTTGCCATCAAACATATGAATGGAGTGTCCTTGCTGGTGGATGTGGACCAAGGACATCAAGTTTCTCCTCAGCTGTGGGAGATATAGAACATGATGTAGAAGAAAGTCTAGAAGACTAGGCAATTTAAGCTTGATTGTTCCAAGCCCTTATGGCTTGAGTTTTGATTTGTCTGCAAAGTATATTGCTCCATCAACATTGTCAGTAAATTCTTCAAAAAAATCTCTTCTAAAAGTCATGTGGCAAGTTGCTCCTGAATCAAGCAACCAATCATTTTTCCAAGAAGCAAGTGAAGCATTAAATAAGCCTTCATTTACTCCAATGTTACAGTGTGCCACAACATAGTGAGTAGATTCAGGTGCTTTACCTTTCTCTTTGTCATTAGTTTTACCTTTGCGTTGGTTTCTTTCTTGCTCAATTCTGTCCCAAGGCAACTTGCTTGTTGATGCATCATGTGATCCATCTCTTTTGCAACGTATGCAGTGAAAATCTGACTTTTCTCCTTGAGAGTGTCCGCCCCCTCGCCTCTAAAATTTCTTCCTCTTCCTCTTCGACCACCTCATCCTTTGGAAGAATCTTGAGCAAGATTATTCTCTCTATGTGCAAGACAGAAAACCTCTCCAGAAGACTAAGGAGCTGTCTTCTTTCCAAAAGCTTTCTCTCTTTCAGCAAATTTTTTCACAAGAGAGTCAAAGGTAATATCTTTGAGGTTTCCATTTGCTTGCAATGACTCAAGATAATTTGAGTAAGTGGGATAAAGTGCCTTGAGAAAAGCTACCAGAGGAATATCCAGTTCAACAATAGTGATTTTGATATCATGCATAATAGATTTTACTTCTGATGCAAGAGCAAGAGGGTCATCATTTTGTAATTCAAGGGTGAATAGTTTAATCATGAGTTGAATAACTTCAAGTGCAGAGTGTGAGTCATAGAGTTCCTTCATTTTTTGTAAGGCTTCAAAATAATTTGAAACTGGAAAAATATGGTGACTCACCTCTTCATTTATTGATGCTGCAATCAATGCATAAGCCTCGCTGTTCTGATTTTCCCAAATGGCGAATTCCTTGTCTAAAGTAGGCTGTTCTAGCTCTTTGTCTCCATTTCCAACACACACTCCTTTCCACAGCTCATTAAAAATGAGAGTGTGTTTGATTTTCCGCGACCATTTTGGATAGTTCTCTTTGCCAGTGAGAACCACTCCAACTATAGAGATCAATGAATGCATTTAAATGTGTACTTTGTAAAAAAATTCTCCTCTACTAGCAAAAATTTGCACTTGCTGTGTAGACAAAAATGTAAAAAATATTATTATGATATGTAAATATCAGAGGCATATATGGAGGAGGGGTGATTCGGTGAACCGAGTTATATGGAGGCCAGCACATGTATTAAAAAGTGATGTATTAAAAAACACAGTAGTGTTGGGTGTGGAGCCTGATTATCTTCTATATTCAAAGGTATCGCCACATTGGACCCCAGTTCGAAATGGGGCCGCCCGTAAAATATTCGCTGCAAGGGGGGTTCGGGGGGGCGGCTGCGACCTTTGGGAGCCCCCCCCTGGGGTGGGGTTTTGGGGGCAGCGCCCCGAAAGCTAAAAACAACTGTAAAATTGCCTTGTAAAAGTATAGTAATTTCTAGTCAATCTGGGACGTTCATTAGGCGGATGATTTGACGGTAGAACTTATGTTTAGTTTAGGGTTTTTTGCCCTAGAAGGCAACCCATCTCTTTGTATGAGGGCATTGTATTTGAGGCTGTGTGATAGATGTGTATTTGGTGAGCGGGAAATAGAGAGGTGAGACTGTGAGAGAAAACAGAGGATATTACAGCGGATCTGCTGTAGGTTGTGTCTCTTCATTTTGCTGGATAATAGAAAGGAAGGACTGGCTGTTCGGGGTGGACGTAGCCCAAACTGGGTGAACCACGTATATCTGTCTCTCTCTTGTTTTGTGCTTTTTCTGTGTTTATATTTCTGCAATATTTTATGTGTTCCATTGCTCCATAATATATAATTTTCTAACAACTGGTATCAGAGCCGAAGGTTTATTTGGCTGATAAACTCGCAGGAAAGAAGGGTTCCTGGTTCGAGTGGGAGCAATGGCGGAAGATGGTAAGTTTAGGGTCGAGAAATTTAACGGCCAAAACTTCTCGCTGTGGAAGATGCAGATGGAAGATTATCTGTATCAGAAAGATCTATACCTACCATTGGGCGGAAAATCAAATATGCCGACGGGTATGACAGACGAAGAATGGAACCTTCTCGATAGAAAGGCACTCGGAACAATACGGTTGTGCCTTGCTGCGTCAGTCACCTTCAACATTTCGAAGGAAACCACGACAGAGGGTTTGATTCAGACGTTGTCGAAACTATATGAAAAACCCTCGGCCTCAAACAAGGTATTTCTTATGAAACGGTTATTTAATATGAAGATGTCGGAAGGTGGATCTGTTGCAGACCATTTAAATGATTTTAATACAGTTACAAGTCAGTTAAGTTATGTAGGGGTAAACTTTGATTATGAAGTTAGAGCTCTGTTATTCTTGTGCTCATTACCAGAAAGTTGGAATGGTTTGGTAATGGCCATTAGTAACTCCGTTTCTGGATCTAGTACTTTAAAGTTTGATGATGTTGTCGGTGCTATCCTTAGCGAGGAAATGCGACGGAAAAGCTCCGGTGAGACATCGGGAAATGCTTTGAGTGCAGAGTCTAGAGGAAGAAAAATGGAAAGAGGAAAGAGCTCAGGATATCGCAGTAAATCAAGGAAAGGCAGATCCAAGTCCAGATCGGGGATAGTGTGCTGGAAATGTGGAAAGAAAGGACACCTAAAGAAAGACTGTAGATCTCGGAAGGGAAAAGAAGGAGATGCACAACAAGAAAACAATCATGAAGCAAATGTGACAGGTGAGGTGTTACAAGATGCTTTGATTCTTTCTTTCGAAAATATTACTGATTCCTGGGTGGTAGATTCAGGGGCTTCATTCCATGCCACACCTGATAAGAAATACTTTCATGACTATGTTCAAGGAGATTTTGGACAAGTTCGTCTGGGTGATGATAAACCCTGTAAAATCGTTGGAATGGGTAAGGTTCTTGTAAAACAGCAGAATGGAAACCAATGGCTATTAAAGGAGTTAAGGCATGTTCCAGATCTAAAGAAAAATCTGATTTCAACAAGGCAGTTAGGCGGTGAAGGTTGTGTGACAACTTTCACAGATAAAGCTTGGAAGGTCACCAAAGGAGCCTTGGTAATAGCAAAAGGTGAAAAGGTTGGTACAGTGTATTTATGCAATGGTATTTCTAACTCTGTTAATGCTTTAACTTCCAAAGGAGCAGATGCAGCATTATGGCATCATAGGCTCAGACACATGAGTGAAAAGGGGATGAAGATTCTTCACTCAAGGAATTTGTTGCCGGGTTTGAAGAATGTTGATTTGGACTTCTGTGAGAATTGCATTTATGGAAAACAGAAGAGAGTCAGATTTCTCAGAGTTGGGAAAGAAAAGAAGAATGAAAAATTAGAGCTTGTGCATACAGATGTATGGGGGCCTACTCAGGTATCATCTCTCGGTGGCTCTCGTTATTATGTTACTTTTATTGATGATGCAACTAGAAAAACTTGGATTTATTGTATTAAGAATAAATTTGATGTATTTGATACTTCCAAGAAATGGAAAGCTTTGGTTGAGATTGAGACAGGAAAGAAATTGAAGTGTCTTAGATCAGACAATGGAGGTGAATATTGCAGCAAAGAGTTTGATAGGTACTGTTCAGAGCATGGAATTCGCAGAGAGAAGACAGTTCCAAGAACACCATAAGAAAATGGTGTGTCGGAAAGGATGAACAGAACAATCATGGAGCGTGCAAGGTGCATGAGATTGCATGTAGGATTGCCTTTACAGTTTTGGGCAGATGTAGTAGATACTGTTGTTTATCTAATAAACGGAGGGCCTTCAAGTTCCTTGGATGGTGGTGTTCCAGAGGAAGCATGGACAGGTAAAAAGGTAAACTACTCTATTTTAAAGCCTTTTGGTTGTGAGGCCTTTGTCCATATTGATAAAGAAAATAGAACAAAGCTTGAGGCAAAGTCAAAGAAATGTACCTTTATTGGATATGGTGTTAATGATTTTGGTTATCGCTTATATGATTACGAAAATCAAAAAATCATTAGGAGCAGATATGTAATATTCATTGAAAAGGTCTTGTATAAGAATCAGTTGCAGGAAAAGAAACAGGAAAAGGAAAACAAGGAATATGCAGTTCTTGATGAAATCACTTAAAAAGTAAAGGTGCCTGAAAATAATAATAATCAACAACCACAACAACAGAAACCACCACAACAACAACAGGCACCCCAAACACCTGAAAGTGGTGTTAGAAGATCTACCAGGATAAGTAGACCTCCTGAACGATACTCTCCTTCATTATATTATTTATTGTTGACTGATTCCGGTGAACCCGAATGTTATGAAGAAGCAATGCAGGTTGAAAGCAAGAAGAAGTGGGAGGTAGCCATGGAAGAAGAGATGGACTCCTTAATGCATAACCAGACTTGGGATTTAGTCAAGTTTCCTGTAGGAAAAACTACATTGAAGAATAAGTGGGTTTACAGGCTGAAGGAAGAAGATGGAGGAAAACAGAGGTATAAAGCTAGACTTGTGGTGAAGGGGTTTGCACAGAAGAAAGGTATTGATTTTGATGAAATATTTTCTCTTGTTGTTAAAATGACTTCAATTAGAACTATTTTAAGTCTTGTAGCAGCTGAAGATTTGCATCTTGAGCAGTTAGATGTAAAGACAACCTTTCTCCATGGAGATTTGGAGGAAGAGATATATATGCAGCAGCCACAAGGATATGAGGTGAAAGGGAAGGAGAAACTAGTGTTCAGGTTGAAGAAGAGCTTGTATGGCTTAAAACAGGCTCCAAGGCAGTGGTATCTAAAACTTGACAAGTTTATGTCTGAACAAGGTTATACTAGATGTCACTCTGATCATTGTGTTTATTTGAAAAAGCAAAATGATGGCAGCTATATATTATTGTTATTGTATGTAGATGATATGCTTGTTGCAGGATCTAACATGTAGGAAATAAATGTGCTCAAAAGAAAATTGGCAAATTCATTTGCAATGAAGGATTTGGGAGTTGCAAAACAAATCCTTGGTATGAGAATAACTAGAGACAGGAAAAATCGTAAATTAACATTGTCTCAGAATGAGTACATACAAAAGGTGTTGAAAAGATTTAACATGCACAATGCAAAACCAGTTAGTACACCTTTTGCTAGCCATTTCAAACTTAGCAAGGAAATGTGCCCAAAGACCCAAGAAGACATGGATTATATGTCTAAAGTTCCATATGCATCAGCAGTTGGAAGCTTAATGTATGCAATGGTCTGCACAAGGCTTGATATTGCACATGCAGTGGGAGTTGTAAGTAGGTACATGAACAATCTAGGAAAGGAACATTGGATGGCAGTGAAATGGATTCTCAGATATTTGAAAGGTACCACAAATCAAGCATTATGCTTTGGTGGTTCAAACATATCCCTACAAGGATATGTTGATGCAGATATGGCAGGTGACAGAGATAACAGGAGGAGCACTACAGGATATGTATTTACTGTTGGAGGAACAACTGTCAGTTGGGTTTCAAAAATCCAAAGTGTTGTTGCACTTTCAACAACAGAAGCAGAGTATGTTGCTGCTACAGAGGCTAGTAAAGAAATGATTTGGTTACAAAGGTTTATGGGTGAATTAGGTAAGGAGCATGATATGGGCACGTTATACAGTGATAGCCAAAGTGCCATTCATCTTGCAAATAACTCAACATTTCATTCCAGGACTAAACACATACAACTCAAGTACCATTTCATACGATCAGTGTTGGAAGATGGAGAGTTGAAGTTGGAAAAGATACACACTAGCCAGAATCCTGCAGATATGCTAACAAAAGTTGTAACCAGGGAGAAACTGAGAATATGCTCAGTTTCAATTGGTCTTCAAGGATGACGATGAAGATGAGAAACAACCAGGTCCAAAGAGGAGTCATTGTCCAGCAAATGGAGCAGCGGTGGAGTTGCTACAATCAGTCTGCAAGTGGGAGATTGTTGGGTGTGGAGCCTGATTATCTTCTATATTCAAAGGTATCACCACATTGGACCCCAGTTTGAAATGGGGGTGGCAACGCCGCCCGTAAAATATTCGTTGCAAGGGGGATCCGGGGGGGGGGGGGCAGCTATGACCTTTGGGAGCCCCCCCCTGGCGGGGGGTTTTGCGGGTAGCGCCCCCGAAGCTAAAAACAACTGTAAAATTGCCTTGTAAAAGTATAGTAATTTCTAGTCAATCTGGGCCGTTCATTAGGCGGATGATATGACGGTAGAACTTATGTTTAGTTTAGGGTTTTTTGCCCTAGAAGGAAACCCCTCTCTTTGTATGAGGGCATTGTATTTGAGGCTGTGTGATAGATGTGTATTCGGTGAGCGGGAAATAGAGAGGTGAGACTGTGAGAGAAAATAGAGGATATTACAACGGATTTGCTGTAGGTTGTGTCTCTTCATTTTGCTGGATAATAGAAAGGAAGGACTGGCTGTTCGGGGTGGACGTAGCCCAAACTAGGTGAACCACGTATATCTGTGTCTCTCTTGTTTTGTGCGTTTTCTGTGTTTATATTTCTGCAATATTTTATGTGTTCCATTGCTCCATAATATATAATTTTCTAATAAGTAGTGTATTAAAACGAGAGTGGGAGAGGTGTATTAAAACACACAGAGGTCAATGTATGGTGGGACTGTTCCCTATTAAAATCACATGAGACAGCAGTATGGGGAGCACGGTATTGTATCCCGTAGCTGTCACTAGGAGTGCGGTATTGTATGGTGGATTATGGCAGCGTATGTATGGGGAGCGCGATATTGTATCCCACAGCTGTTACAACCTCTGGTTGCAGCGAATGCGTTAAGGAGAGCGCGGTATTGTTAAGAGCCAACTGTGAGGCGCAATATTTTTATATAGGTTAGCGTGGATTGGAGGTTTTGGACAGTGGCAACTGTTGCATATGGAGGTGGTATAACATATGGTTGTTTTAGACAACGGCTAGCGTAGGTTTGGAGTGGTAGTATCGGTGGAGGAGAGGTATTACACAAGTGATATTACACAGTCGACTGTTATGCAACGGATTTAAAACTGGGAGGACTGCATACACTATTCAAACACTATACCATTGAGCCATACAACATAAAAAATTGGAATTCAATACCATTCCGCTGCACCACTCCGATACCATTCCTCTGCGCACCATTCTCAACACTACGACTTACACCATGCATCATACACCATGTCCGAGCGACACCATCACCAAAATGAGGTCTTGGTTTCCACTCCACTGTCGAGCATTGAGACCCGTCGAGCCCCTGCTAGACGAGTCGTTTACCCAACAACGTTCAGGCAGGACATAGAAAATGCATATGATCGTGTATGGAAGGTGGGTTCAGGCATCACGAGCATGGCAGAGGTGTCAGTTCTACAAAATAGGTAGACCATAGGCAGGAGGGAGTTATAAGGGTAGAGAGGGAAGCCAAAAATGGAGCTGGCTCTGATACCATGTTAGGCCAGGAGGTAACTCCTCAAATCAAATCATATTATTCATTCAGGTTATTCATTATTATATATAAGAGGGAGTGACTGTTCAATTATTATTCTCTTCTTGCAAGCCATCAATATAACCATCTTATAAAATGTATCGATGACCACAAATACACAATCATTACCATGCTTGGTTGAAGGGAGGCTAAACATATAGTCCATGGAGA
This sequence comes from Pinus tabuliformis, assembly GCA_031772625.1. NCBI lineage: Eukaryota > Viridiplantae > Streptophyta > Pinopsida > Pinales > Pinaceae > Pinus > Pinus tabuliformis. Next base: position 530,827,938 of record CM062814.1, read on the forward strand.
TCGATTCCCAAGGTCGACTAGGAGTAGGCGGAGGATTGTAAATGCATTGCTTCTTAATGGTTGACTTGGAAATTGCACAAACATTGCAAGACTTAATATTATTTCCAACATCCTGTCAGAGTTTTGGCCAATAAAAATATTTCTGTAGTACTACCACTATCTTCTCAATATCGAAGTGTCTTGTTACTCTACTGTAATTCACCTCACAAATCAGCTTGGAATGCTTGCTTGAAGGAACACAAATATGTCCCAAGTAACACATCAGTCCATCATGAAGGTGGAAGTCTTGAATTAGATTTCCATCCATCAACGTCTTGTTCACTTATAGTCACTTTCATATAAGGGTGGCCATCCAGAGGTCTTGTTCCTACAAGAGTTGAGAATTGTACTCAGTTCCTATTCAAGGGTCGACTGAGGTAGTCTACAACATGATTGGTGCTTCCCTTCTTGTACTTTATGTTCATATGGAATTGTTGCACGTATGTGGACCATTTCTAATGGTGACCGTTTTTCAACTTCCCCTATGTTTTCATAAATTGAAGAGGTTGGTGATCTATGTGAATGATCATCTCCTTCCCTAGATTATAATGCTTCTATTTCTGGTAGGCCTGCATGATAGAGTGCATCTCCTTGTCATAGGTGGGGTACCTATGAATAGTATCCAAGAGTTTCTCACTATGATAGGCCACTTGGTTCCATTGCTGAGTGAGGACTGTACCAATAGCATAATTTGAGGCATCTGTCTCAATCTCAAATGGTTGTTGTAGGTGGTAAGATGAGGACTAGTGCAAAGCAAAGAAAGTTTCTTAGATCAAAAAATGCCTTCTACTATGCCTCAGACCAAAAAAATCACTTTTTCTATGCCCTTGATAACTTGACTCAAGGGCCAAGTAATATGAGAGAACCCCAACACGAATATCTAATAAAAAGTAGCAAGGCCCAAGAAGTTGTGAAGCTCTGTCATAGTCGTCGGGGCTGGCCTATCCCGAATGACTTGGATCTTGGCTGGATCCACATGTATGCCTTGCTCATCAGTTATGTAGCCAAAATATTGGACCTGGTCCATGCCAAATGAGCACTTCTCCATGTTGGGACATAGCTTATGCTACCGTAGGGTTTGGAGGACTTTCTGAATATGTTGCAAAGTCTTTGCCCAACTCTTGTTGAAGATGAATATGTCATCCAAATATACAACCATGAACGAGTTCGTGAAAGGCCGTAAGATTTCATCCATCAACCTCATAAAAATTGGAGGGGCATTTGTCAATCCAAAGGGCATGACAAACCACTCAAAAAGGCCCTCCTTGGATTTGAAGGTAGTCTTCCATATATTTGTGGGAACTACTGGAACTTGGTGATAACCAGACTTCAAATCAATCTTGGTGAAGTACTTGGCACCCTTGAGATGGTCAAGAAGGTCATCAATCCATGGGATCGAGCCGCTGTTCTTATCAATGATTTTATTCGGTGCCCGATAATCAATGCGGAGTCTCTAGGTCCCATCCTTCTTCTGTACAAGTACAATTAGGATCCCACAAGGTGAGGAGCTTGGTCATATGTGCCCTTTCTGTAGCAACTCCTGGATTTTTTGCTTGATTTCCTCATTTTCCAACATTAGAGAAATTTTGAGCTATAAAATGGGCCTTCTAAGGAATAATATAAAATAATAATGGAAATAATAAAATAAGATTAGATTACATTATCAAATTTTAGAGGGAAAAAAGAAAAAACTACTTTTTCAACTCGTATTTTCAACTTATCTCCATACACTTTTACTCAAATTTCAAGTGGGATAACTCGTTGGATGTATAATTTAAGTCTTCATCTAAGGAGTACCCATGTTGCATACATTCAATGGACCTTGCTACACGAAGAATAAGAAATACATGGAAAAACGTTTTTCATGTATTCTCATTTTTCGTATAGCAGGGTCCATCAAAATTATGCAACATGGGTACTCCTTGGATGAAGAATTAAATTATGCATGCACAAGTGCTCCCGCTAGATATTTTGGTAAAAACGTAGGGAGATAAGTTGAAAATACGAGTTTTTTTTTTTTTTAATATTTTTACTTTTTTACTCCAAAAATGGTGAATCATCCCCCATGATTGACATCATCATATTGAATCCTATTGGTTCTTATAAAGTTTACTTTAGTTGTACATTTTTGTTTTGAGGCCCATTTTATACCTTGAAATTTCTCTAATGAAGAGAGTGGTGATATAATGGCAAATTGGATAGAGGAGCTCCGCTAATTAGATCGATCGAGTTCTTGACCTGACAGTGCAAGGGTACTCATGTGGGTGAGGAGAAGATGTCCTTGTATTCTTCCATGACCTTATCAAATTTCTTTTGCTGCGCAGAATGACCCTTTTTAGGTGCCATGGATGTGGCCACAAGCTTCCCCTTAATTTGAGAATGAATAAGAAAGAAAAGGAATTTCCTGGTTTGGGAGATGATCTTATTGTATTGCTTAACAAAGATCAAAGAGATGGCGATAAGCGAGGCTAGCTACGATATCCTATATATTTTCCTACCCAAAGTAATAATAAAACTACAAGGCCTAGACTCATACATAATATGATGCTTCCACAAATATGGTTGGCCTAATAAAACATCACAAACCTCAAGAGGAGAAACATCACATAGTACCTTGTCAGTGAAGGGCTTGATGCTGTAGGGAAGGTGACACTGTTGGCTGACACCGAGATACCATCCTTGGTGCAGCCACTTAGTGGTATATGGTTGTGGGTGTGGTGTGGTCAACAATTCCAACTGCTTAACGACCTCTACTGAGATGAGGTTCTTTTGGCTCCCACTGTTGACAATGAAATGCAATGGAGAACCCTTCACCCACATCTATGAGTGGAAGATATGCTCCCCCTCCTCTATATATTCGAGCTCATTGTTCTATAACTTGACGGTGGAAATAATGACACTGGGTTATATGCCAATAATTTGCTTCCCCTTTCCAATTTCTAGCTCAGAATCAGAACATGCATCAAACTTTGAAGCTTTTAGCTCGACCACCAATGACTGCTTGGCACAAGACTCATTTGTGTTGTGGGTGGGGCTCTTGTGGAACTCACACCGCTTTCTGATGTCCTTCTTCATCTTCATGGTGCCATTCTTTTCTTGTGGCTTCTATGGGTTGTTCTAGGTTATTCCACCTCGGATCTATCCTTTGTTCTGCGATTTGGGGGTGCTCTTGTCGTGTTTTGGATTCGTAGATCCAAAGTCACACTTTTGTTTAAATTTTTGTTCAATCTTGGTAGCATATCAGTGTATTGCACCAAGATAGGAGATGTCCATGAACTCCATTTCTTTCTTAATGTATTTTTGGAGCAAACTGGGGTACTTGAGCACCAGATATCACTCAGAGTATTTGATACCCAACTTTGTGCACAAAGTATTAAAAATATTTGTGATCTTATGCACATATTTATATCTTTGCTAATGTGGTGTGGTCCATTGTATGTATTTATCGTCATATCTCCCCACAGGGTAATACTGTTCCTTGACAATGTATCCAACAGATTTCTAGGAGGGTGCGACTATAAATAGAGAGGGTTCCTTGACCCTTTTCTCACAATAATTGTCCCACTAGTGCAAAAGTAATATTTTCCCTATTGGAGAAACTATGGATTGAAAAATAACCTTCCAATAGACTTAACCATTTATCTACAACATTTGCATATATCTGACCTTCGAATAAAGGGATATCAAAGTTAACTTATTCCTTGATGGTGGTGGGGCCTCTGAAGTGACTGCTAGATGAAGATGCGTCGCCTGTTGGCATCCGCCAAAGGATCTGGGAAAAGTTGTCCATCATGTCATTCCTTTTCCGCTTGAGGGATTCTCTGAGTAGCAGTTTGATAGGATCTCCTGCTCCCCCATCTTTCTTTTCTCCCACCATGGGAGGTTTTCAGTGTTGGTGCGAACGATCTTGTAAGGGCTCAACCAGTTCAAGTCCCAACTCCTTATACCCGGACCTCATTGGGGACATGCATAGAAAAACAGAGAGAGAAAACAACTCTGATACCACTTATCCAAATTTATGAAGGAATGGAATGAAATATAGATTTAAATAGAACAAAAAGATACAATGAAATAACATAACTTCATTAATTAATTAATAACAAGTACTAAAAATTATTTATGTGCAAAATGGAACAAACTAGCTCGAGTGATGGTAGCTTATCTCTGAGAAGAGATTTGATGGCTACATGCCTTTTGAACTATGTTACAATGAGGCTCGAAGGCATTTTTATTATTTAGAAACAAGGGAAAACCATAAACATCCAAAAACATATTCGTAGGAGATGAAGCGACAACAATTTTTGGGCCCCGTTGGGGTGAGTTAGACTGCCAACCTCCCGGGGTCGTAACTTTGGTATATGATCTCCGTTTGGCTATGATAATATCTTATTTCAAAGATCTCTACAAGGAGGAAAAAATAATCTTTGAAACAAATTTGGCTTTTTTTTGGTCTCTCCATTTTCCCAGAAAACGTCCTTTTGGACCTCAAAACAAGTTTGAAAATTTTGGACCCGAAAAGATGCCAAAAATAGTATCTATGCTAGAAATTAGGAAATTGTAACGAAATAGTGTTGGGGGTCCAAGTCGAATAGGCCACCCACCAATATCCATCTGGATCACTAATTAAGTCTAAAGACAACTAGAGTATATCACAACACTTAAAGAAGGATGACCATCAAAAGTATGAATTTTTGATGGATGTAAGGTGTGTTGAATACATTTCAAGGGTGCTAAGTGTAGTCGAAATAGAGAATGGGATGTCAAATCAAAGAGAGCACAATAAATATAATGATTCTAGAAAGGAAATCTTAAAAGGACACAAGAAGAAGAAGATGCTTTTATGCTTGGTATTGCTTGCAAAAGAGATGGAATGTAAAATGACACCATCTAAAACGTAAAAGGAATCAAATAAGGGTACAAGGGGATGTAAAGAGAGTTAAATTCTCCAAGGTAATCTCTAGGAGGCCAAGAAAAAAAAAAGAAAAAAGAAAAAAAAAGACATATATGCAACAATACCATATGTTAAAATATTATCGAAGGAAGTCAAACTAGAGTCTCCATTAGCCATAGAAATGATTGATGTGAGTTTGAAATCAACCTGATATATGAGATGCGAATGTATGATGGCCAAGAATGATATGGATGGAAATATTTGATATAATATTATTTTATGAGTATATTACAAGGATAAAAAGTTTAGACATAATAAAATGAAGATAAGGTTTTCGACATAAAGGATACAATTGTAAGGTGGTAGCACTAGTAAGCATAGTGGTTGAAAATAAAAATGGATAAGTGAGGCATGGATGGAGGTGTTCAGACAAAGGAAACTACAAGGCACAAGCGATTAAAAGTAGTGCATTGGTTGCAAGGATTTAGGAGAATACAAGGTCAACCAATAATAACAAATAAAGGTGGAAATGTTAAATGAGAATAATTCAATTGCTATAACAACCATTATGATATGGACACCAGGAAAATTATAAAGAGTTCAAGCTAATAGAATGTATATGCACCCATGAGCATATTGCGAATGAATTCTTAGTGTATATAAATATGTACTAGAGCTTATGTTTTGTTGAAAATGTAGGGAACATGTTGTAAACAAGGGTTATTATATTGTTATGCATGGAGTAAAATTGCCATTATGATAGCAAGTGACTAATAATGGAATTTTTTCTTAGGAAAAGAAAGCTATTACATGGATGCAATGTGAAGATGCTGTTATGTATGACGACCACTTATATGAAGGAAAATGGGCATGGTAAAGGTTGAGCATAAGGTTGATTAAGGAAGCCTACGAACTTCTACAAGAGGCAACTAGTTTGGTAGCGACCAAATAATTAAAATCAACGAGACATGTATAATTGATGTGGTTATGATGCATGAATGATGAAGGCAATTTAGGTAATATTTACTTAGCTAATGTTAACATATGAAGTGATGTCTCTAAATTCTTGGAATGAATTTATGGGAATGATATACCCACTTGGTGTGATAAGCCTTAGAGGGTCCTACATATACATATAATATGTTGGTACTTGAATGCATTCATGTGAAATCAACGACATGTAATATTAGGCTAGATATGAGTAGTAACCAAGGAAAGTTGGGATATATAATAATACTATAGAGTTGAATGATACCATAGTTGGCTATGTGTGATGGAACAAATGAAGATGGAAATGGAAGGGATATAACAGTACACATATATGAAATGGTTTCCCTACTTTTAATTGATATTCTGGTCCACAATTTTCCAACACTGAAGAGCACCAATAGATGATATTCCTTGGTGTTGTGTTTGGGTTAAGCATCCAAATAATTAAGCAAATAGTAGGGAAGGGTGTGGATGATGTGTTAGAGTGCTAGCTAGACCTTCAAAATTCATCATGGTGAAAATCATACCTTGAATGTGGTATTTTGAAAACTATTACAAGGCTGCATTGAATATCTATACATGACTAAGTATAAAATGTGCAACGAGTGAGTATGCACACATGCATGCTAATATAAATGAATATGCTTGTAGGAATTATTGAATGCATGTGTATAACACATTTTTATAAAAATGATTATGATAATAGATGAAATTATGAATTGGTTACTAACCCATCTATATGAGTACATTTTTGGAGATATTAGATAACGAAAACAAAGGAGTTGTAGGTTAAAGCAGCTAGTGTAGAATAACTACAAGACAACTTTGTTTGGAGGATAGAATAATGAGAAATAAACATGGTTGTAAGAAAGGAAGCATAAGAAGAAAGATGCAATGATGACACTAGGCCCTATGGTTTCCATGGAATGATGAATAATGATTACTAGTGGAAGTTTGGTAATAATTTAACACTGTCCTTGCATGGGGAACACCTTGAAAAATGATCAATCTTCTAAAGTATTTCAATGCAAATAATGGGATGCCTAGACCTATTGGGTGAGTATGGAAAGGGAGAGGAACTAAAGAACACCTTAACAAATTATGGATCAACTAAAGGATTGTATTGTATATAAGGGGATGCCTAATCCTAGAGGGTGAATATGGAATATGAATAGAAACATGAGGGTGTGTCATAGGCTCAATTCTATCCTACGACAATTGGGAAAAGTACAATGAAACTGTGACAAATAAGTATTGATTTGTGAATGTAAAATTATTTTTGAATAATGATTACATTTTGGAGTTCAAAATTCTTGAGAATAACGTAAATATTATGTGATAATGGCTATAAATTATATGTTTTATGGATTCATGATTAGGAACAACTAAAGAACAAAGGCATGAAGTGAGTACCTAAAAAGAAACATAGATCAAGGATGAAGATTTTTGACTGTAGATGTATATATGATGCTTTAAGGACAATGAATAAACAAAAGGGAAGGGAATGCAACAACCCCAAGATGGCCCCTTATATGTAATTATACATATTTTATTAGGTTGGTGAGCTAGGATGTGTGGGGCTTGCATGCCCATGTACATATATGTGTTTTAGGGCTTGGATGCGTATGTTTATATGTTTTGAGGCATGAGTGCATATATGATTAAGGTTGGAGAGTCTATGTGCTAAAAGAAAAATGAGCCCAGGGATGTAATATGTAATCACACCCATGTTAGTAAAATACACTATTTTTGTGGACCAAGTAAAACATGAGATATGAGGGGCTAGGATTCCATGAGAGGGAAAGGTGAGGGAACAAAGTTAATACATGTTTCCTAAATCGTTACCTTGGGTCGTGTAAGCTGGGTGATGAAGGACTATAGTTAGGGAGGATCCTAGAGTTGGTGCCTAGGTGTAGTATTTGTTGATATTGATTGTATGACCGTAGTTGGCTCTAGGTGAGCATTTTTACTTATGGATTTATAGACCCAACTAAGGGGCGACTTGTTGCTAAGGATTTAGAGAAGTGAGGTATATGGCTGGGTGGGATGTTTGAGGTTTGTAGCTAGACAATAAGTGTTCCTATTATGTGTTTAAACTCTTAATGGTGTATTTCTTCTTGTGTATACATACTATTTTTGTGTCCCGTGTGATTATGCATATTTGTGATGGAATTCTGAGCACGTTAATTGATGCAAAACATGGTAGTATGCATACGATATTTATGAGAGACCCAATTATGGTATAAGGGTACCATAATGGAGGAATTCAATCTGGTGATGCACCCATAATATACTAAAAGTAGTTAAGATGACGTTGAATGGAATTGGAGCCTGATAGGCTTAGTAATTCATGGCATAAAAAATTTATAAGTTAAGCTACAAAATAAATTTCATCTATGCAGGTGAAAAGTAGTTGATGGATGGTAGACTCATTTATGTAGTTGACCACCATCGACAAATGAGATATCCATCAGTGCAGTAGAAAAAAATTGATTGTGTATGTAGTTGGAAAATGGTAGACCCAAATGCTTAGTCAATAGACAATATATCCATGAAGATGGTCAACAGTCTGAGTAAAAGGTCGATGAATAGTTGATGGGTTAATTACGATCATTAGCCAAAGAGATCAATCAACTTTTGAGAGGAATTTTTTATTAGAAATAAGTTTAAAGATAAATTTTGTCGCAGATTACAAAGAATCAAGAGATCATGGTTTGAAAGTGCCCTATACTCTCAATAATGTATAAAGGGTTCCAAATACACTACATATGGGTTCCTCTTAATATTACTTTAATTGTGAAACAAAGAAAGCTCCTGAATATGGACTATAGGAAAGTATAAAGGCTTTAAAGAATTCTCCATAGACATGAGTATTTTATTAAAAATAGCGAAACTTCAATTTTCTCAGCACCCACAAAAGTTCATGAGCATGAAAATCATAGTATTTCTCATGATCCTTTGGTCATGGATACTCTGGTTCATTTGAAGAAACAAATCCAAGTTTTCAAAGTTGAGTGTTCCATGTTAAGGAACATGGTCTCAAATCTTAGTATTACATTGACATAGAAGTCCAATCATTATATGTAGATAGACATTAGTGGGGAAGTTTTCTCATGTAGTTATTAAAGAATAGTTTGAGTATATTCATTATGGGGAAACATAAGAGTACTTTTTATTCTATTAGAAGGAGCACTAGTCATAATTTTACTTAATTCTCTCATTTTCCATTCGTTATATCATTCTTGGTTTTTTCTCTACAGAAATCATGTTGTGTTCTCCATTGCTAACCATGAACAAATTTGGATATTTTCCAATTGACACAAAGAAAGAGGAATTGTAGACCTAGGATGAAAGGTATATGGTTGTAAGTGAGCATAGAGGTTGGGAAAGTTTGGAAGCTATCACTTACCATGCTATTTCTACTCACTGTTCTCTTGAGATGCAACTCCATTTCCTTTGGGCTATTCCTAGAAGGTATCCAATAATTTGGATTTTTTCTACCTATACTGAAAAGCATTTAAAATGAAGCATATCGTTGAGGAAATATTGAGAAGAGAAAGGGAATATCTTCATTATGTTGTGTACAACAATTCAAGAGAGTGCCATGGATATTTTATGGTTGGATGAGATGCCATGCGTACTCTGTAACGAGTGAATTAGTTGAGCCATGACAACAAATGGGCTTGGTTGAGTGAGAAATAAGTCTATATCTTGGTTCCTTCCTCTTGGTGGCCTTATAGCTCAAGTTGGGGTGGCATATACACTAGTTTCCTACATTACTGCAGAAAATTGCTCATACATAACCAATTTCTTCTACAGTCATTCTTAAAAGATATATGTTCTATTTTCTTTCACAAATATGAAAATTAATGTATTTTATGTTATGGAAACATGTGCATTTGTATATGGTCTGTATGTTCATGTTTAAAGATAGTCATTTGGAGTTTGATTTCCATGAAATCTATAAAACCCATGTTAAACCATGCATGTTTAACTTTGCCGCATTTCATTATTTTCCATCGTGCATGCGTTTACTTAATTCTGGGCCTTCATGGGAAACTTTATTTATTTCAAATAATATTATTAGGTCTCTTGAGGGATGAAATTTAATGCCTTGTTTAGTGTTTTCTTGTCTTATGGATATGAGCATTAGGTGGGAATGCCACAATATGTTGATCCAACTCAGATGTAGAAGAGTGGGTTAGGAAATCATTGTAGTTTCTCTTTGAACCATTGTAGGAATTATGTCCTTGTAACGCTCCTTTGTTTCCTGAGATTCTATCTAGTCCTAAGCTTAATGGGTCGAAGAGGGATTATGCTCTGGAGAAGGGGAGAAACTAGGTCACCCTCTTTTGCTGCTTTTTCGAGGATTAAACCACTGATGACTAGCCATTGTGACAAGCTTAAGACAGAGATGGGGATCAAAGAAAAATGCAAACAAGTAGGAAGGGATTAAAACTCCACGAGAGGTGTGTAGGAAGACAAATAAAGGGGGAGGCACAAACATATAATTCTAGAGAACAAGAGAGGCAAATTGATAGGGATGAAGCAGGGTAAGCACAGGAAGAGACAAATAAGGGATGTCAGAGAAATGCAAAGAAGAGGACCAGGGGAAGGTCGAGTGTTCACCACATCGAGAAAAACAAGCCCCTCAAAATTACAATTCCCAAGGAAGGGATATAAAACCCAAAACCCATAAAATCGAAATTTGCGTTCAATGATCTAATGAAGAAATATAAAATTGAAGAAAAATCCCAAATAAAAATGATGATTAGGCTAAACTTGAAGAGGAAGTGACTGTTGTGAACTTTTCCATTGAGAGATTTCTCTATCTGAAGAGTTTCCAGCCGAGAGTGATTACAGTTCCTACATTCCTCAAAGGCTCCATGAATCAAACTTCCAGGACCAGTAACACCACAAGATTTTTAATTCCCATGAATGACAAATGATATGCATGCAATAAATGTTGATCATAGTGTATTTGTCCTCAACTAGCCACCTCGTATGATCATACAACTTCTATCTTCCAAATATTTCCAAAATAACCTTCAAAATTCCCCTACAAGTTGAGTTCCAGATTGATTGTACTACTCTTGAGTTCCACATTGTTTGTGAATGCTCTATAGGCTACCACAAGCATGTTCACGTAGTTTCTGGGGTGTTATGTATGAGTTCCCATGCAGGTTTCAATTTGGAAGGAAGCTTTCATTTGTCATTCGAGTTTCTAGTGTTCGTCTTCAGTTGAGGAGGGTGGCTCCTTATATGTGCATTGTCAGAGAGAGAGAGAGAGAGAGAGAGAGAGAGAGAGAGAATTATGTTTTATATGGTGTATGATGTGTAATTATCAAAGTTTGTGATGTATAGTTCTATTTATTATTTATGAGAAAGATAAATTTGAAATTGGCATGTCCAAATATTTACATTAAATTTCATCAAAACACTTATTAAGTAATCAAATCAAAATTTATCAAAAACTTACATTGAAATCTATCCCCAAACAAAATTAATACTCGAAAGCATTAATACGTCCAAAAGAAATTAAAAACTCTTCTTGGTATTCATCTTCAATGATTTGATTTTACATCAATTATAAACCATTTTTAAAAAGTGTATCATGTTAAACATTTAACTCTTTATAGATATGCTTAAAAAATACTTCTTAAAAATACTTTAAAATATTTTTCAAAAACTTACCGACTAAATATAAACTAGTATTATGAACTTGAAACTATCTTACATCCAATTTATAAATATCAACTAGTATTATCAGCTTGAAACTATCTTGCATCCAATTTATAATAAGAATTGAATCCTCAAACATTATTTATTCCTTTTCTAAATTAACCTCTGCAATAAAAAAAATTTTGTTATAGTGATCCTAAATAAGCCCCATAAATAATCTCAAAATATAAAACCTATCCATTTCAAATACTCCCAAATTATATGTATACATAAGATTTTTTTTAAGTATAATTTATTTGAAATTTGTTTTTACAAGTATAACTTGCTTTTGTAATATATCATGAATTAACTTTTGCTTCTTTCCAATGACCTATATTTTCGATATATTTCTATGGAATGAGATTGAAACAAGGTAGAAATAAGAAGGATATACACTATTTTTTTATGAGTTAATATTTCCTTAATTTGATAGAGTACAAAATGTTTAGGAAGTCCAGAATAACGGATTGTTTGTGAGAGTCCAAAATAACTAGAGCTAAATATAAAAAAAAGTTATTTCAAAAGTGGGAAAATTAGTTGAGAGTTTAAAGCTTTGAGATGAGTTTGACAATTTGATAAGAAAATAAGGTAGCAAGGCCACATAGCTAGGGAATAGCATTCTCTGCCATTTAGTTTAATTATTGAACTTGGAAAGGTATGAATCAACTCTCACATTTGAACAAGGGCTATAATGAAGCTACTCTTGCTTAGTTTAAATATATTTTAATTAGAGTAAAAAATAATAGAAGACATACAACTTTATAGCTATAAAAATTACAATTTAAATAGTAAGGTAATGACGATTGCATTATAAAGATAATAAAACTCTGTTTAAAGATACTTTTTTCATAAATTTTAATACTATATTTGTTCATTTTAACCTATTATTTGTATAGATTTATATAGAAAATCTATATATTTTTTCGACAAACCTCATCCATACATATGAACGAAAAAGTATACATAGATAGAGAGGAACTTTTAAAGCAATTAAACTAAACTATATTATTTAATTTATTGTAGAATTTATCAAAATTCATTTGCGAAAATTAATAATATATTATTTAATTTATTGTAAAATTTATTTAAATTAAATTTGCTAATGTTAAAAACAACAATATTTATTATTTAAAAAATAAAATATGAAATTAAATTATTTATATTAATTTAAAATATTTTAATTAACTATTATATTGGACAAAAATACAAATATCAATTAATTAATATTTAACAATTAATTGATATTTAACGATTAAAAATTAAATTTCAGTTTGGTTTTTTTTTTTTTTTTAAACATAAAAGTTAGAATTCTTTTTAATATAATATTTATAAAAATTTAATTTAATTAAAAATTATAATGATATTTTTTACTTATTTTAAATAAATTCAAGTAGCCAAATTTTAAAAATATTATGATTATAATTTATTTTATACACCATTTATATTAAAAAATTGGTATAAAATTATTGTTTAAATTAAAAAACCATTTTATTAAGTGTGGTTGCTAATATGTGTTAAAGAACACACTTCCATATCGTAATTAAGAGATAACCACTCTAATAATATTAAGTTATATTTAGTAGTGACTTGTTACAATTAATGAGAGTGAAGTGTTAAAGTCTTGGAAAAGATTCAAATTTCATATACTAGCATTTGCACCAAATGTTGCAAAGGAAACGCCGTAAGGCATAAATTGAGGAACAATTCCGACATGGGAATGGGAAAATGTACATAAGATGCAGATATGTAGCATAAATGAGATTCTAAAGATGTATAAATTGAAGTTTATTTAGGGTGCTTAAGTCTATATTTTTTTTAATTATTGAATCAATATTGCATATAAATCTCATAAAATTCAACCAACTTATAATTGAGGGCTCTGATCTCTAAGTTTGACTTTGGGTCATTAACATGGTAATGCACTGTCTCAACCACTAAACCACATAACAACAAACAAAAGACTACAAAATGTTACGATCATTACTATAGTAAACCCAATGACTCTACACACAATAATTTATTCTTTACTCGAAGAGAATATTGCTTAACCATATCCACAAAAAGATTGCAAAGTGGAAAGTATTATGCAGAACAAAATCTCTGTTATTATAACTTGTAAGTTGTAGCATTGTTCCAACCAATAAAACTATCTTCACATTTTGGAAGATCAAATGGAAATAAGTTTTGAAGGATTCAATAAAAAACGTCCAAGATCATTGGATCACATGATTAATGGTACCCTGTCCTATGAATCTAATATTTTTATGCACTTACAATTAAGGGAGAAAACAAGGTCCAAACAATGTATACCACAGGGACCAATAAATAGTATATTTGCTAATCCTTGCTAGGATCAGAAAAAACAACATTACTTCTCCTTAAATCCTTCACAATCAAATTATACAATTGTTGTACAACACAAGGCCCATGCTGTTGTCAATAGTTCTAATTGAGAATGCGACCAGATTCCTTCAATCCCATACAGTGATTAATGCACCAATTATACAATTGTTGTACAACACAAGACTCATGTTGTTGTCAATCAAGCAATAGTTCTGATCGAGAATGCGCCAGATTCCTTCAATCTCATATAGTCATTAATGCACCAAACACAGATGTACTAGTTGCAACGACTTTTATATCATTTTGCTGATGTTGTCATGTCAAAATCAATGTGATACAATTAAGTCACCTTTAAGAAGAACCTCATTGCAATTTCTATACAAGGATGTCTGTCTTATCATTACTCATTCTAATTTCACCTCTTTTATTGTTAGACTTCACGAATTAGCCTCCAAATGCTTGCTTCATCCATAGACCAGTGAATTACCTTTTATAAATATTTTGTTTGAGCATTGGAACTCAATAACATTTACAAAATTATAAAAAGTTTATCTCCAATCAATTTCTTTTCTTTTCTTTTTCTTTTTCTGATTTCCACTTATTATTGTTATATAAATATCTAAACTCATTTTATAATACTTTAAAAATAAAAATTTCAGATATTATAATCCCTAAATCCTTTCTTCCCATTCTTAATGACTTTTGCAATTGGAAATAGGGCTTTGCAATTAGGTTCCCTCTGCATTAAACTCTGCAACTGACCCACCACGGTTAGTGTTGGAGTCCTTGGAGGGGTTTTATTCTCTTGAACAAAAGTCAAGTGACAAGAAAGAGTCTGGGCTCCCGGCTCTACGCCAGGCCTGTACATTATTACTGGAATCTCTTGTACCTGTTTTGGCAGATCCTATTTTGGGTGTTGAACATCCAGTTCTGCCCTTAAATACAAAGGAGCAAGCCAAAAGTATTGCACATGAATGGAAGTCGAAGATAAACCTTGAAGGAGATGTTGCCAATGGCAATTCGTTGGAGGCCCAGGCCTTCTTGCAACTTCTAGCTACTTTTGGAATTGCATCAGAGTTTGATAAAGATGACTTATGCAAGCTTGTTCTTGCATTTGCACGGTGCAGGCAGACACCTGAACTCTGTCGTTCCCTTGGACTTCAATCAAAAATGCCAGGTTGGTTGGCTGGTGTTCTGTAATGTTAGCCTCAGTGGTTTTTCTGGCATTCATGGCTAGCTTGGTTTTTTTGAGGGACTGGGGGATTTTATCAGTATACTTGGTTGTGGCTGATTGAGTTGAAGATAAATTTTGGTAATCCTGGCTGTAATAAACCTTCCCATCATTTTTTGTTTAGTCCAGTGAACGGGTTTCTAAGTTGACGGGGTTGGTAGTCTTTTCTTTAGATCTCAACATTTCATATGCAAGGCAGATACTGAGTGGCCTCTACTAGGTAGACATCTTTTTATGATGTAGAAAGTTGTATGTAAGTTATTTTGTTGATATTAATAAAGGCACCTGAAGATGATTAGCTATGGTAAAGTGTCATAAGGCCTTTCTTGAGTGGGGAACTGTTTACTTACGAAAATGGGCTCAAGCTGGCATAGCTGTTATCTTTATTGACAAATCCGTTGAAGTTGTCTGTATTGTTTTTTCTTTCACAGTAAACTGTCTTTTGGTATTTCAAATGTTTGTGACATATTCAGATTAACTGAAATTTTTTTGACAATTTCATGCAGATGTTGTAGAAACCCTGGTCAATAGTGGAAAACAAATTGAGGCAGTCAACTTTGCTCATGCATTTGGGCTGACAGAGAAGTTTGCACCTGTTCCTTTGTTGAAAACAAATTGAGGCAGACAACTTTGCTCATGCATTTGGGCTGACAGAGAAGTTTGCACCTGTTCCTTTGTTGAAGGAATATCTGAAAGATGCTAAGAAAGCTTCTTAGGCAAGTTTAAAAAGTGGGAATAACTCTACTGTTGCACAAGTACGATTGTATTACTATTATACAAAATGTCTTGTTATGTGATGATCATTTTGGCTTAGTATTGTTGGTTATATTGGAAGTTCCTTTTTTGACCGATATTTTTATTTGCTGCTACAGAATGAAGTAAATACAAAAGAGCTTTCTGCTTACAGAGCTGTTATAAAGTGCATTGAGGAGCACAAACTTGAATCGCAGTTCTCACCAGATCCTCTTCAAAAGCGTGTAGCTCAGCTAGAGAAAGCTAAGGCTGACAGAAAAAGGTCTGCAGGTGCTGTTAAGTCTCAACCTAAGTGTCCTCGTGCTAATGGAGGAAATGCTGGTGTATATATGCCTCCGTTAAGTGCAGATGAAAGAACTCCGACTCTTTATGCTTCTTCCAATGGTGCAGACAGAAGCTTTTATAGGTCTTTGGATAGAGTACAATATTCTGGTGCAGCTCCAGGTGTTACATCCTACAACCTACAGGGCCAAAATGCATATGACAGATCAAACCAAGGATTATATGGAGCAGGCTATGGTGTTGGAAATAGGACTCCAGTCTCGCTCTCAAGGCCATATATGTATCCATCAGATAACATGGGGCCTTCGTTGTTGGGTTCCGATTCTTACAATTCCTCTACTAATTACAACAACCATCACTTTGGCAGTAGACTGCCTGCCCCTCCTCCAGCTTATCAGTCTTCTTTTATACATTAGGTAGGTACGGTGCTTATCTTACCGTGGTCAGGCAAGTTCTGATCTTATCAGGCCCCATAAAACCTTTTCTATTGGATGTGGCTCGTAGTAAGCACTTAGCTTTGAAGAGGTTTTTTGACTTTGTTTCTGTAAATCTAAAAGATTGGCAAAGTTCATTTGGCAGCTTTTCACAATTTTCAGTGGTGTTTTCTTCTATTAAGGAATTTTATTTTTGTATGGTATTGAGTGCTTCATCACTTTCCCATGTTACTATATACTGTAGTGTTTACAGTTCAAAGATGATTCTATGCATAATTTTGGTATTTTTTTATTTGTTTGACAAATCAGAGAGGATCAATCTATCTCTTTGTGGAAGATTAAAATTTGGTGAATAATATATCATTTGTGATCTTGTTCGGAGCTCATAACACAAGACTTTCAATTGCATTGTATGCCGAGGGCTGGTCTTTTGCTGAATATGATTTAATTGTCCACTTGCACGTTACCTCATTGGTACATATTTACTCTACGCCTATGAAGCGAATGAGATTTTATTTTGATTAGTCCAATTGTAAGGCTCTTTTTGAAACTGGACCCTGCCCCTCTTAAGCTGGACCCTGCCCCTCTTAAGTTGTTGCATGATTTAAATCCCCCTTTTTGAGCAGAAATGATTTGTAGTGCTAGTGGTATAGTTGTTATACCCTGCAATAATATTTTTGTGTTCTCTGTAACGAGGACAAAGCACATTGGAGTTATATGTCCCATCTAGAACTAGCAATTGTCTCAAAAGGTACAAAGAGAGGCCGATAGGATTATTAAATTAGAATTGTTGAATTTCTCTAGAAGAGATGTTGGTTCAAGCCTACAAGGAGCAAAGAGATTTGATGTTTGGAGTTCACCCTAGTGGGCGAAATTGTTTTAGCCCAATCCTTTACCCGTGGAGCTACCGGGTTGCCAAGGGCCAAATTCCAAGAGTGAAGGGCTGATTATAGAGTTTGCGAGTTAATTAGGGTTTGCTAAGGCAGAAACAAGGTGTTGTGGTGCCTCTGTCTGAAAGTAGTACCCTAAAAAATATGGTGATCCTCTATGTGAAGTCTGGTCTGATGGGATGCTGAAGAATATGAAGCATATTCTGAAGAAAAGTGAATAATGAAGAGGTTTTTATCGAATTTTAAGAAAAGATGGTGCCATTCTAATTTTTGGGGCATAGAACAAAGTTTTAGAATGGCTTAGAGTATTTAGTTCATAGAAAGATAGTCAATTCAACTAATATAATAATGACCGAGGAATAACACATGATCAATATTTGGTTTGTGTCCGACTTCAAAATTGCTAGAGATCAAAGTCGGGTTTCGAATAACTATTATTGCTGGGCACTTCGCTAATAGAAGCCTATTTTAAAATGCCCTTAGGGATTTATGAAGCAAATCAAGCTGTTTGTTATCTGGTTGTTCTAAATATAGTGTCTGTATTTGCATGGATCATTTTCTGTTCCGATCGATATACTCAAGCCTCAGTTTCAACATATTTATGTAGCTTGGATTATTGGCTCACTAGCTTGGATGGTGAACTCATTGGTTTGTTAATCCCATATCCGCTTTGGAGGGACAAATTTTCTAGAAGTTATTGTGTGGTTCCCTAATCTGTTACCAACGGTAGGTGCCGTATTGAAAACCAGTAACAAGCGATTTTTTGTTCCATTTTTAGTTCTGGCATTCACTTCTTTGGAGGAAGGCGAGGCTTCATTATGTCATCATTACATAAAATGTCGGGATTGAATTGGATATGTGGTAGAGTTCGCTGAGTAGTTCCAGCAAAGACAGTCCTGAGCTCCGATTCGACATTTTTCTTGGCTCTAAGGTTAAAGCTAGTGGACAAAATTTGAGTTATTATGGAAGATGGGTTTTTTTACAGCAGCTTTTTAGAGCAAGAGATCAACTTGGACAGTTGATTGCATCCAAAGATGTCCTTAGTTCATTGGAGGAGGTGACAAGGAAATTACAAATGGCAGGACAACCACCTTCTCAGTTGACTCTAGCAATTATGGTTCCAACAATGATTAACTTGGGTGAGTATAGGCTATTGAGGCATAAAGATAGAAAGATAAGGCTCCTTGTTGCACATTGTCCGAGTGAAGTTTTAAGGGTTATAGTTCCTAAAACCCCTTGTAAGATAAGGCTCCTTGTTGCACATTGTCCGAGTGAAGTTTTAAGGGTTACAGTTCCTAAAACCCCTTGTAAGGGAAATATAATGCAGGAATATTTCAGCTGATTGTGGGAAGCTTCCAAGGGCTACATCAAATTGACAGCCCCTCTTTTGGCAAGAGAGCCTAGATTCTAAAATTAATGGCAACGGTAAGGTCATGTAGGCAAAAAAGCCTAGATTCTAAAATCAATGGCAGAGGTAAGGTCATCTTCTTGACTATGATTTTCATGATCTTGTTCTACAGTTGTTTCATTATTTCCTCGATGCTATCAGTAAATACCATGGCAAATCCATTAATGATCACATGAGAATCATCATGGGTACAATTATTGATAAGTGTGATGAAAGTGATGTGATTTTCCGACCCATCATATCTTTATAATTGGTTGTCCAGAAACAGAAGCAGGTTACTTCTACAATTGCTTCTAACTTGGTACAGAATGTTGTCAAACAACATGAAAGGAAGCTAAACCCTTACTTGATGAGGAGTTGGTAAGGTTCAAGCCAGAGGAGATGGATGAACCTTGTGCGGAAAGTCAATCTTATATGGCAGCCACAACCTATGAGGACAATTGTATCACTTCACTGATCTCTTCTACAGGACTTTCCAATGGCAGTCGCCAAGAACATACTCAAAAAGAGATTGAACATCTTAAATAAGGCCTTCTAGAAATGGAGAGAACAAGATGCTCAAGGTCATCATATCACAGTAGGGAAATGGGCTTAAGTCCCTTGGAGTTAGATGTGCTAGGCCAGCTGCAAATCTTACCCATGTTGGGAAATAGTGAAGAGTTTCTAATGAGGCAACAAAAGAAGCCTACTCAGAAGCTACAAAGCATCCCTCTTCAGTAGTACACAAACAAGGCTTGCAGTACCATGAATCCAGATTTGCATAGTCGGGAGGTGAGTTGGTACGAGGAAGGATCCAACTACGTCTGGTTTCTTTTACAGGAAAATCGGATCATGAGATAGAGCTTCAATCTATTAGCATTCCATTTGAAGTCAAAGTAGCGCAGCATCAGTATGGTGGAAATTTTCCTTTTGTTGGAATTTATACACAAGGTCTTTGTCAGGGGTTGTTGATAACTAAAGATGATGGAAGGCACATTCCATGGGGGGTTATGGATAATTGCTATTTCAGAACTTAGAAGTCCATTTCAGTTGGGATGGAGGGAGATTATGAGTCGGTATCCCACTAAGTTGATGTTTCCTAGGAGACACTTCTAGCCAAAGGCATAGTGCAACAAGGACCATCACATATTTGGGATGGGAAACTCCCGAATAAGAAAATGGGAGCCAGGTGGATCACGTCGTCATACAACAGAGCTTGATAGTGAGTCAAGGGTCCATTTGATGTAGATGCAATTTCTCAGATTCAGTCGAAGGAGGATATCATGGGTAGCAGGATCAGATAGATCTTTTGACGGAGTGGTGGGGTGCACCATCCGATTTATGGGGAGCATGGATAACATTATTATCAGTATTTTATCTAGGAGATCAGCAACATGCAGAGAATGGGTATTCTAGTTGAGATGGAACATTCAGAAAACAAGTTTGCCTCTGAGTTGAGGGATGGACACCTACAGGATGAGAAGTATACAGTAGAGGACGACATCACACACTAGGTCCCTGAGTCCACACTCAAGGACAAGACTATGAGAGTGGTCCATGCTTCACTATTGGCACTTCATCCTGACGATTGCCACATTTACAATCAAGTTAGAGAGAGGTTTTATGGAGAGGGTCTCGAGGGTGTTATGCCAAGTAATGAGATGAAGTATATGACTATTCAGCAGAACAAATCGAGGCACGATTGTTCGGCAAGCTTACTATAGGACTTTCCTAATCTAGATCTGGAATTGAGTGTATCTATGGGCATTATAATAGGTCTAGCAGGGGTGCAGGACTATAGTTACATTGATAAAAAATTTGGCTAAGTGAATGAGTTTGCACATCCTTTCATGATCCCATCGGAGTACAGGTCAGCCCAACGGGCAGGATTGTCTGGCAAGGAAGTGTGCAGGCCCCATGAAATGTCTACGTATACTCTCAGCGACCAGGATAGCAGGATACAGTCTGTATGCAACAGATTTCATCAATGGATTTTACAAAAGGAATTAATATGGCATGGAAGGTGAGTAAAATTAGAATTTATATTTATACCTCTGGTGGTTGATGGCATTCAGGGTAGGTATGAAGGGATGTGAAGCCTTTCTTATCTTATCTTTGGTTCAAAACTCAATGTTGTTTTAGTATTTAACAAAATGGCTTTAAATATAAGCATACCTGGAGTTACTTTAAATATAAGCAGGCGAGTAAAGGAAGCAGTTGATAACGTTTCGGTGGAATCAATCCGACGGCTCAAACCATTTTAATCGTCTAACCATTAAATCAAGGGCTCACAAATGGACACGTAACCTCAGAGGAGAGTTGGTTTCAGAACGCCTTACGGCATCTAACCATTAAATCAAGGGCTCACAAATGGACACGTAACCTCAGAGGAGAGTTGGTTTCAGAGGGGAACGCCTTACGGCGTAAAAATAAAATAATCCTACATGTGTACTTGCGTTTAAATTTTACTTTTCATTAATTCTTATAATAATAATTAAATTTGTATATAAATTTCAGATAAATTATGATTAAAATTCTATATATAATTTAGATAATTTATAAAAATAAATATTTCAATCATAATAATTTATTATAATATTTAATTTATATGT
This sequence comes from Pinus tabuliformis, assembly GCA_031772625.1. NCBI lineage: Eukaryota > Viridiplantae > Streptophyta > Pinopsida > Pinales > Pinaceae > Pinus > Pinus tabuliformis. Next base: position 530,849,511 of record CM062814.1, read on the forward strand.
TTTCTCATTTATCTCTATAATTTATTTTTTTTAAATAACTATAACAAAATATCAAACTAATAAAATTAAAATAAAACAATTTTTTTAAGCTTGGCAAGACTACATGGGGAATTGGTTGAATCAGTGACTTCACATCAAGGAGAGCCTTAATAGAGCATCGATTTGGTAGGACTACATTTTCATCATGTCCACTATATCACCGCGATCGGGGTGGGGAATTGAACTAGTGACTTCACATCAAGGAGTGCCTTAACACATCACCGGAGCAGGGTATTGAACGAGTGACTTCACATCAAGGAGTGCCTTAACAAAGCACCAGGGTAGGGAATTGAACCCGTGACTTCACATCACATCAAGGAGTGCCTTAACAAGCATCGGGGTGGGGAATTGAACCAGTGACTTCACATCAAGGAGTGCCTTAACAAGCATCGGGGCGGGGAATTGAACCAGTGACTTCACATCAAGGAGTGCCTTAACAGAGCACCGGGGCAGGGAATTGAACCCATGATTTCACATCACATCAAGGAGTGCCTTAACAGAGCACCAGGGCAGGGAATTGAACCAGTGACTTCACATCAAGGAGTGCCTTAATAAAGCACCGGATCGGGGAATTGAACTAGTGACTTCACATCAAAGAGTGCCTTAACAAAGCACCGGGGCGAGGAATTGAACTCGTGACTTCACATCACATCAAGGAGTGCCTTAAAAGAGCACCTGATCACCGTATATCCAAGACCATGTGGACAAAATTAAAATAAAACATTAATCTAACTAAACTTACTATAAAATAATGAAAATAACAATGGAAAACAAGAACTATTTTTCCGCTCTTTACTAAATTGTACCTTGACCAGAGAAGATTGATATTAAATATAATTAAATTATTTAATGGAAGTTTAGGCATCACCTTTTTATTTTGATTTCGTCGCTGCTTCACACATATCAATATATTATGGTCTATGTCAGATTCTATACATTACAATGATCACACAGTGAAAGTGAAGCCTAATAAGCCCATCAAAATTTAAATAAATAAAAATAAAATATTAAAAAAATAAATAAATTTAAATAAATATTAAATTTTTTTTTATTATGTTTCATAATATAAACTTTATATTAGAGGCTCTGGAGTATGCCCTAAAACTGCTTTTATTTGGCTAAGAGCTCATTTTCCTCTAACATAAGAAAATAGGGTAACGATCCAAGACCCATAGGCATCTCGCAGGAGTGAAACCCTACCCACTTATGGACTACCAACGAGTTATTCCATGTGGCGTGGTTTTCCTTGAATAACGGTTTTATTCCAGGTGGCCTGGTTTTCCTTCCTTAGTAAGGGTGATGAGTCAGCACACTGTATTTGTTGATAATAGCCAGATATAACTGTCTTGTAGTCTAACGAGGCCGAGGAGTTGCTTGGAAAGTTATGGAAATTCCGGTCATATTTAGAGAAAATCCGGCAATGATTTTTGTAAATCCAAGTTATAGTTGTTAAACTTCAAAATTTTAGGTGTCCTAGATGTTTATGATGGTGCTGAATCCATTTCCACCATAAAAAACACGATTCAAACACTGCCTCTACAAGATTTTTTGAAATTTTTTTCCCCAAATTCCAGCCACTTTTAACAAAAATTCCAAACCAAATAACCATACATTGATTTTTATTTATTTATTTTATCAACCTAGCGTTCATGAACGATTTGGAAACCATTTATTTCTTTTTAATAAATTTGGCATGTCGATCTACATAGAGCCCATTGCTCATCCCACCCAAGTGATCAAAACCGAGAGCGCTAAGGATGGCTAATTCACAACTAAATATCTCCATTTTAAATCTATACGACTTTGAAGATGTGGTGTGGATAGAGATATGTAACCTTTGACTCACGTTTCTAAACATACAGGTAAGTCAAAGTGAACAAATTCATTAGGGAAAAGCATGAAGACATTTGTCTGCAAATGCCTTGGTATGCTAAAATTTTAATAATAGTAGGGATTATAAATAGTGATTTTCTAATTTTGGTGAATACATTTACATGATTTAGGAAATATAAATAATGAATTTACATGATTTAGGAAATATAAATAATGATTTTGTAATTTTGGTGAACACATTTACATGATTTTACATGTGGGTTATTTAAAAAAAAAGGTGTGCTGTTTTAGGGCATGTGTTATACATTGTTTTATGAAACACATTAGCTTTTATTTTTTAAATTAAATATTATATCATCAACATGCATATTCTCAAATATGTTAGTTTTTTTATTTTTAAATAAAATATTATTTTAATATAGTACTTGAAAAAGATGGAGCCTGCGGCAGGCTAGTCTATACTTTCAGTGGTTTCAAACATGTAAGGAGAGATGTCTAATGTTGTGCAAGGACCAGTAATTGATATAGTATTGGTCCCACCAAACCACCAGAAATTGAGACTTTTGCAACCAATATTTAAACAAAAATAAATAACATTAAGTGCAAATAAGTATTAATTTATGTCCAAATTTCCCAAAATATTGACTGGGCCCACAACTGTCCATAAATAGTATGTTAATATTTAAGAGTGCAAACCATATTGACCCAACTAGAAAAGAGATAAAACCATAAATCCTTCCAAAATGGTCTATTCGAGAAGTATAAAGTAGTAGTCACTTCAACCCCCACTCATCATAACTGAAGCTATGTATCCCAAATAAATATCCATACCTACACATAATAAAAGTGAATGTATGCCAGCGATAATTGCTGTGTTGTTCAACATTTAAACCCTCTATGTTCAATAAATGACATCCAACCCAATAACATTTAAACCCACTTTGTTCAATAAATGACACCCAACACAATAACTTCAATAAACGACACCCAACCCATTCTATTTCTCATTAAAACATATCAAAACACATGGATCAACAAATAACAAATTCCCAACCATTGGATCACATCAAATTAAATCTAGATCACACATTCAAAATGAAGCCATTGCAATCCATGTCCATCCTTACCACCAATTAAATTCAAGTGCCAAAAACTATAAAAGAAGTTCAACCACTATTGAATTGAGACTTCTGTGATCCATATCAATTTTTTGAAGTTTCTTCAACGAAAATCACATAGAGAAACTTTTGTCGACGCATTTCGAACCAACCACTGTGGTTCATCGTCAGGACAAGTTGAATGAACAGATCTCGCTTGCCCATTAAAAGACAACAGCTTGATTTGACCAGATAACGGCTAGCTTGACTATGATAAGGGGTATTATACTAATATATATATATATATATATATATTTTTTTCAAACTATTCACCAACCTTGGAGACAAAGCATCACAGAACAATTGCCAGTATATCCAGGTTAGTTATTTCAATTACATCACATTTTTCTTATAGTTCTATTTTCATTTCTCATAGTTCTTACAGTTTCAGTTTCAGTTACAATTCTTACAGTTTCAGTTTTAGTTCTTACAGTTTCATTTTCATGAAAATATATATTTTTTCTATTTTTCTATAACTGTTGGTGAAGACACTTGGTTGCCATAATTGAATCCTATGGATAGAAGCTCCCTTGGGAACTACAGGTTCTATTAAAAGCAAGATCAAGAGCTAGTCACTGTTACACCCATTGATGAGGATCTAATATAAAATTCAGACGTCGAAGCATTAGAAACATGTTGTTAATCAAAGCACTCTTATAATTGGCAATTAGAACTTCCTTGTAAACAAACCTAGTACAACTAGAGACCTGAGAAAATTGATTCAATTACATGGCAGGCATGATACAACGTTCTTACCTTTCTACCTTACTGATAGCCTTTGGGGACCCACTAAAACCCCACATTATTTTCATAAAAAAGCTCAAGAATGCCCCTAAATGAATAGGAACAACCCGTAAGGGACTGATAAAAAAAATAGCCTAATCTTCTGAAAAGAAGTCCTGCTTTGGACTCATTTCTTCAAAAATCATAAGCATTCCCAGGACCAAGCTCCTTGAGACATTAAATCAGTTTACTGGGCATGAAAGCCGAAATCCTAATCAAGGAGAAAATATATTTTCTAAGTTTGATCTTATGTCTAGATTCTGGCATATGGCCATCAAGGAAAAAGACAAATTCAAAACAACATTTAGTGCACCTAAAGTGTGCAAACAGTGGAATGTCATGCCTTTTAGATTGGAAAATGCCCCAACAATATTGCAAAGGGTTATGGATAATGTCATTAAACCATATTTTGACTCACTCATAGTGTACAACAATGATGTCCATGTATTTTAAAATTTAGTAGATCAACATTTCATACATCTAAATAAGTTCTTGCCGATAATAAAGGATGATGGATTGGTTGTCTAAAAAAAGTCCTAAAATGATAACTAGATCCTAGGTTAACTTTAAAACTAAAACTCTATCAAAATAACAATATTCAAATATGCTAATCTATAAGCACATGCTGCTAACAGAAAATACATGGAAAACAAATCTATCAAATCTGCTTGGTTGTTTTATTAGATCTGAAAAGTAGTAAATTATAATAGTATAGCTCAAAACATAAAACATCCCAACGATAAAGTAATGTGCCCTACATCTTAGAGAATGAGAAGATGAGGGAAGGTAAAATGCAGTTACTTTTGAAAATGCAACAAGATGATGGAGCTTAGTGAAAAGAAGTCGCCTTCACTAAGTGGGCCCGCAGGCTATTTTTGGCGCAAAGTCTATTTTTAGACTATGTCTATTTTTAGACATATGGATCATGGTCTATGAGTTGCAGGATGCTATTTACGGATGATTGGTCATGTTGGTAAAAATAGATGGACCTCTATTTTTAGACATATGGGCGGAGTCTATTTTTAAACTGCCACTCAAAAAATAGAACAGTCGAATATTATTAGCTCTTAATAATATTTGGACTATAAACATTATCTTATCCTCTTGCAGCACTTCAGTTCGAGCTACGGATGTGGAACATGCAACTGCCAGAAGGAAATACGATTTTCCTATGGGTTAGTTGAGCTATTGCATGATGGAATTCAGTTAGAACTCAAGTGATTGAGTTTGGTGGAGTTGATTGAGGAGTTGATGGAGCTGTGTTTAGTTTGACTTAGTTGAACTAATTGTATTTAGTCTAACTTCCAAATACACTAGTGATGAGTGATGTGAATTAATTATTAATTAATTCACTAATTATTAACTCATAAATCAACTAAAGAATACATCAGTTAACTCAGTGCATGGACAGTTTAGTGGAGACAAGTGTTAGAGGTGGGTGAAAGGGTGAGACTACTATCAGTTGTGACTATAGCTGTGCATGAGATTTGCACAATCATTGATTGATATTGCCAATGAGGATTGCACAGCACAAGCCAAGGGAATTCAAACTTGGATCTGATCTATTCTCAACTTGGATTGCGTAGTAGAGGCAGGCAAACAGTGGAGGAGATTTGAACCTGTGACTTGTTCAGATCTGAGCTAGTTTGTGTGTAGCATGTGGAGATAGTACTGAGTACTTGTGAGGAGTATTGTACTATGTATTGTTACATGTTCTCTATCATTATAATATACAGATAGTTGGGGGTTTTCAGCTGTATGATTTCCCCATTACATACTGTGTTGATATGTGTGATTGATGTTTCAATGTGCGCATGCGATTGTTTTTTTAATTCCGCAAATTGATGATCAATGGTAGAGGAGGTTATGTATTATGCATGCATTCCGCAAATAGTGTATAATTAGGATAATCTCTGTGAATAAGTGTTATATTATTCAAATTCCTACATGGTATCAGAGGGAAGTTGATCATCAGATCTATTATTCAGAAAGTGACTACATTTTATTTCTTTAGGCAGAGTCTGTAATTGGGCCAGGGAGCCTCTGGATTCATCCTTCTTTTGGAAGGTGAGATATCCGGTAAATGCCCATAGAGTCAATCTCTGTACGAGAAATACCTTGTTCTCACGAATTTTAGATCAGAAGCGGTTGAGTTTTGAGCTGGTGGAATTCGAATTTGTAGCAGTGTTTTCTTGGCGTCGAAGTTGAAATGTCTTTCAACGGATTGCGATTGGAGTGTGCCCTTGAAGGCAGCTCAAATTATATTGCATGGAAATACAGGACGGAGGCGGTGTTAGATGACAATGGGTTGAAGGAGTTCATAGATGTTGAGGTCCCAAAGCCTACTGATGCTGCTCAAGTTGAGGCTTGGCAAAAGAAGACAACAAAGTGTCGAAGGATTCTGTTGGAGGGCGTGAAGGATCACATTGTATCCAGCCTGCATTGAAAGGCTTCTCCATACTTGATGTGGAAAGTGTTGACAGATTTATTCCAAAGCAAGAGCGACCAGAGGAAGTTGGCGCTCAAGGATAAACTCAAAAACAATAAGTGTGAGAAAGGAGATAGTATGCCCAAGTATCTCACAAACACCCAATGCCGGGATGAGCTGGGAAGTGTGGGGGTGGCTGTTGATGATGAGGACTTGGTGAGCTTGGCTCTCCTTGGTCTTCCAAAGAGTTGGCATTGCTATCAGGACTCTATCAATGGTCGGGAGAAATTTCCAGGATGGGAGAGACTTTGGTCTGATCTTGTACAAGAGGAGATCAGGCAAAATACCAGGGACAGATCTTCATCAAAGGCATATGATGAAGAAAATTGCGCTTTGGCTGTTAAAGCAAAGAAGGGGAAGAACAAGAAAGCTTCTCATTCCAGTGTGAAAGGCAAGAAGCAAGACATGTCCAAGGTGAAGTGCTTTCACTGTCACCAGCATGGACATTATGCCACAAATTGTCCGCTGAAGAAGAAAAATAAGCAAGCTGCTGGATCTGAAGCGGGAGAGGCCTTAGCCTCGCAGTTTGAGCTGGATTTTTCGCTGATTGCATGCTTGGTATCAAGTGTGATGGGATCGGTATGGTTCTTGGACAATGGTGCATCTTTTCACATGACATGAGATCGAGATTTGTTTTCTGATCTGGACGAGAAAGATCTTGGAGTGCACATCGAGATGGGCGATGATGGTAGATACAGTGCGACCGGTATTGGTACCATTTCCTTTAAGAGGAAGTCTGGTAAACCCTTCGTATTGAAGGAAGTGATGCATGTTCCATGATTGAAGAAGAATATTATCTCTGTGGCGATGTTAGAAGACAAGGGATATGATGTTGTCTTCAGCGAGGGAAAGGCTTTCCTGCGCAGTAAGACAACTGGAGAAACCCGGAAGATAGGGGTTCGAGTCAAGAACCTTTATCAATTGCATGTAGATGGCTGCGCAGCAATGGCATGCAAGGTAGAAGGATTGGTGAGCTAGGATGATGGCGAGCTGTGGCATCGGAGATTGGGCCACCTTCACCATGGAGCCTTGAAGATACTGCAGCAGATTTCTACTGGGCTTCCTAAAGGCACTCTTGCGCAGTCAGATCAGTGCAAGGGGTGTACTTTGGGAAAATTTGTGAAAGCCACCTTTCACGAGAAGGATAGTCACGCCATAACGATCCTTGAGAGAATTCACACATACGTGTGTGGACCTTTCTCAGTAGCTTCGACAGCAAAGCACAAGTACTATGTGATCTTTGTTGATGATTTCTCTCGAAAGTGTTGGATCTTCTTCATGCAGAAGAAGAGTGAGACATACTCAAAGTTCTGTGAGTTCAAATCAATGGCCGAGAAGGAATCGACAATGGTGGTGAATTCATCTCTGGCAAGTTCAAGGACTTCTGCAACGCAGAAGGGATTCAAAGAGAGCTCATAGCTCCCCATAACCCACAGCAAAACGGGGTTGCTGAGCGGAAGAACAAAACGATCGTGGGTGCTGCACGGGTGATGTTGCATGATCAGGGCCTACCCCTTCACTTGTGGGTGGAGGCATGCAATACTGCAGTATATGTGCAAAACCGTTTTCCTCATAAGATACTTGGCATGAGTACACCCAAGGAGGGTTATTCTGGTAAGAGGCCTGATATTTCCCATTTGAGGATTTTTAGTTCTCCTGTTTACATGCATGTGACGAAGGATGCCAGGAAGAAGTTAGAGCTGACCGCAGAGGTTAGGATATTTGTGGGGTACACTGATACGCCCCACAATTATTGTGTGTATTTGCCAGAGAGTCGCAAGACTGTTGTGCGACGGGATATCAAATTTCAGGAGGAGAAAGCCATGAAGTGTTCGCTTAAGAGGGAGCCACACTTGCATGCAGATGAGGAGCTATTAGTTCCTAAGGATGAGCTTCAGGATGTGGATTAGCCACAAGATGAAGTTCATGGAGTGGAAGAGACCACTCATGCAGCGCCAACCATCAGAGGGCGAAAGCGCACTACAGAAGTTGAGCGACTGGCTCAAGATGCAGAGAAGGTTGTAGGACCACCTACAACACAACGTAGACAGAGACAGTCACCTGATCGGTACACTAGATACATGGCTCTTGTGAGCAAATGTGTCGTGACTGAGCCATCCTCTTTCGAGGAAGCTGTGGAGGATCCCGCATGGGTAGATGCCATGGTGGAAGAGTATGATTCGATTTTCAGAAACAGTGCATGGGATATTGTCCCAAGACCGGAAGGGAAATCAGTGGTGGGTTCGAGATGGATCTACAAAGTGAAGCAGGTAGCTGACGGGAGTGTGGAGAAGTACAAGGCAAGATTTGTTGCCTGAGGCTTCTCACAGATAGAGGGGATCGATTATGAGGAGACCTTTGCACCTGTTGCAAGGTATTCTTCCATACGGACGATTCTTTCTCTCTCAGCGCAGATGGGGTGGCACATCCATCAGATGGATGTGAAGACTGCGTTCCTCAACAGAGTCATTGAGGAGGAGGTGTACATAGAGCAGCCCGAAGGTTTTGAGATCTTCAGCAGTGAGTCGCATTTGTGTAGGCTCAAGAGAGCACTGTATGGGTTGAAACAAGCACCTCGTGCTTGGTACACACGGATAGACAGTTATTTCACCGGAATTGGATTCTCCAAGAGTGAGGTGGATCCTAACCTATACCAGATTGTGGCGGAGGGTAAGTTGCTGATCATTGTACTTTATGTAGATGATTTGATTTTGACGGGAGATGAGCTGTTGATACTTTCATGCAAGGAGGATCTTGCTAGAGAGTTTGAGATGAAGGACTTGGGCCTCTTTCATTATTTCCTGGGATTGGAAATTTGGCAGCGCAGTGATGGACTATTTGTTTCTCAGGGTAAGTATGCCCGGGAGATACTGGAGAAGTTCAACATGCATGGCTGCAAGCCTGTTGATACTCCTCTTCCTGGAGGTTGGAGGAAGGAGGATGCTACTTCAGTGGAGGTAGTGGATGCCACTATTTATCGACAGTTGGTGGGGTCGCTTATGTATCTGGTCAATACACGACCCGATATATGCTATGCTGTTAACCAGCTTTCACAAGCTATGGTTAAGCCAACCAAGCTCTTCTGGAAGGCAGGCAAGCATGTATTGCGTTATTTCAGAGGCACATCGGGATATGGATTGTGGTACAGACATGAGGATGAGGTGAAGCTATGTGGCTTCACGGATGCAGATTGGGCAGGGAGCCCAACGGACAGAAAGAGCACATCTGGAGGGATCTTCAGTATTGGGTCGACAACAATTTCTTGGTACAGCAGGAAGCAGAGATCCGTGGCACTTAGTTCAGTAGAGGATGAGTATATGGCAGCAAGTTTGGCTGCATGCGAGGCTATATGGATGAGGAAGATCCTGGTCGGGTTGTTCGGGTCACACTTGGAGCCTACTGTGATTTATTGTGATAACCATATTTGCATTAAACTGTCGGCTAATCCAGTATTTCATGATAGATCCAAGCACATCGACATCAGGTACCATCATATCAGAGATTGTGTGCAGCGGAGAATCATGTTACTTTCATACATTCCCACGGAGGATCAGGATGCTGATATCTTGATGAAGGCGCTCACCAAGGGCAAATTCGAATACCACAGAGGCAGGACAGGGGTTGCAGATAATCCATATCTTGTTGAGAGGGAGTGTTGAAAATGCAACAAGATGATGGAGCTTAGTGAAAAGAAGTCGCCTTCACTAAGTGGGCCCGCATGCTATTTTTGGCGCAAAGTCTATTTTTAGACATATGGATCATGGTCTATGAGTTGCAGGATGCTATTTATGGATGATTGGTCATGTTGGTAAAAATAGATGGACCTCTATTTTTATACATATGGGCGGAGTCTATTTTTAGACGGCCACTCAAAAAATAGAACAGTCGAATATTATTATCTCTTAATAATATTTGGACTATAAACATTATCTTATCCTCTTGCAGCACTTCAGTTCGAGCTACGGATGTGGCACATGCAACTGCCAAAAGGAAATATGCTTTTCCTATGGTTTAGTTGAGCTATTGCATGATGGACTTCAGTTAGAACTCAAGTGAATGAGTTTGGTGGAGTTGATTGAGGAGTTGATGGAGTTGTGTTCAGTTTGACTTAGTTGAACTAGTTGTATTTAGTCTAACTGCCAAATAAACTAGTGATGAGTGATGTGAATTAATAATTCACTAATTATTAACTCATACATCAACTAAAGAATACATTAGTTAACTCAGTGCATGGACAGTTCAGTGGAGACAAGTGTTAGAGTTGGGTGAAAGGGTGAGACTACTATCAGTTGTGACTATAGTTGTGCATGAGATTTGCACAATCATTGATTGAGATTGCCAATGAGGATTGCGCAGCACAAGCCAAGGGAATTCGAACTTGGATATGATCTATTCTAAACTTGGATTGCGTAGTAGAGGCAGACAAATAGTGGAGGAGATTTGTACCCGTGACTTGTTCAGATCTGAGCTAGTTTGTGTGTAGCATGTGGAAATAGTACTGAGTACTTGTGAGGAGTATTGTACTATGTATTGTTACATGTTATCTATCATTATAATATACAGATAGTTGGGGGTTTTCAGCTGCATGCTTTCCCCATTACATACTGTGTTGATATGTGTGATTGATGTTTCAATGTGCGCATGCGATTGTTTTTTTAATTCCGCAAATTGATGATCAATGGTACAGGAGGTTATGTATTATGCATGCATTCCGAAAATAGTGTATAATCAGGATAATCTCTGTGAATAAGTGTTATATTATTCAAATTTCTACAGTTACTCACATGCATGAAGAACTGAAGGTGACCTAGTCAAGCCGTAACCCTATTTTAAACACCAAATAAGCGCACCTCAACTGGAAGAAGTCAAGCATGCATAATTGGAAACTATTATACAAGCACAATCTAATAAAATAGATAGCAACACCCTCCCCTTGATAGATCACACATGGTGAACTAGAACTGAATTGAACTTAGAACTTAACTAGATGTTGAACTGAATGGGAGGCTGATCTGAAGACCTACAAAAGCAACACTCTAGTTCACTGAAGGTGACACATGCATGCACCCTCTACCAAACAACAACCTATATTTCTATCTAACTGCACCCTCATTACTCCTATTCACTTTATCTAATTTGATATAGAAGGTCAATAATTACTCTAAACTTTACAAATTGATAATATGTTTACCTGATTTGAGAAAAAGGCATGGCCTCTCTTATATATGGAGACAAGACACAAATAAGAGTTGTAGTTGAAATGAATGTTTACATGACTAGAAACTTCAACTGTAAGTGACATGAGGAAAAAATTGTTATGGTGCGAATTTGTGATCAAGAGTGCTTCAGGGGGTCTCAAGTTGGAGCCTTGGTCAAATTAAATACCATGCTTGGTTTGGCCAATGATAACTCCTTGAGGACCAGAGATTCATTTCTGGAGAAGTGCATCCTTATAGAAAAAATTTAGATAATGAATGTTAAGAGGGATAGGTTGTAGAGGGAGGAAATTTGAGGCTAGTAATAAATGTAAGGCATGTAGTAAGCATTGCTTATTGGTGGCATGCATGTCCAAACAATCGAATTTAATGAAGAAAATTTGAGTGCATTGTATAAAATCCACATATTAACTAGAAGCACTGTTAGAGGCTTGAATACATAAGAGAATGGAAGAAGTGTCTCATTGTCAAGACAATACAACAATAGTCCACCCCATGTGAACTATCGGTGAGACATTAAATTAATAATGGAATAAATTCAAGATTTTAAGTTGATGGATTGGTTATCTCAAAAAAGAATATGGTGTAGAAATTCCCATTGTAGATCACCTGATAATGAAATATACTAAAGCAAAATACAAGATCTCCTTCTACAACAAACTTGAGGAAGCTTAATCGAATATGAGCAAGATCAAATAGAACACATATAACTGAGATTGAGAAATCAATCACATGAAACACAGAAGAATACTCTGGGGAAAGCCTCAGCAAAACACTTTGATCTCTGTATTATCATACAAGTGGAAATATGTTTGGATTAAACACAGCTTTAGCTCACAAGTTATCCAACTCTCAATACAATCCCTCTGCTGCTCATAGACAGTCAAAGGCTTCTCACAAACCTTCTCGCCCTTCAAGCCTCCTATTTCCTTGCACAGTTTTTCCTGGGGTCCAGTGCTTCCACTTGTGTGAATTCCCACCTCGCACTACTCACTTGGCTCAGTAGTAACTGCGCAATCCTGAAGGAGATAATTCCTTCTGCATGGATGAGTTTCCTATATAGGAGAAATCCTCCAACTGATAGTACATTGTCCCTTCCTGTGATCTCAACTGGGTCTCTGACTGAACTGATATGCATGAATTATTTATGAGAGAATATTCAGTTATCTGGAGAGCAGCAGTTACATGCATGCAAGCATTAACTAACTGAACTCACAATTAATTCCACAAACTGTTGGAACTAATCTAACTGGACTTAACTCAGTTAACTAAGCTAACTAATTACAACTCAAATAACAACTCATCCTTATCTCTTTAACTAAGGGATAAATTCCTCAATTAATGGAGAAACTGTTGCATGTCTTCACATAGACTTCATGTTTGATTTTCTCCAACTAATTAACTCAAGATGAATTAATTAATTATTTTACAAACAACTGCTAAGATCAAATTCAAATTTTACTTCTCAATTTTAGTTCAGGGACTAACTAAAATTGGAATCCATCCTGAAATGCTATTTATAGCAATGCTATTTTTATCACTTCCATTTTTCATTCCTTGTTGCTATGTCCAACACTGGTACCCGAACTTCTATTTATAGCAATGCTATTTTTAGCATTTCTTCTTGTCATTTTCAATAGATGGAATAATTTAAAGCCTCGATCAGGTTTCTTGGTTATACAATCTTAAATGGTCAATTGGTACTACAACATGCTGGAGAATTTACTGACAATTTCCCTAACAAGATCACAGACAAAACACAAATCCAAAAATTTCTAGGTAGTCTGAACTATGTGGGCCACTTCTACAAGGACTATGATAATGATAGAAAATTTTTAAATGATAGGCTCAAAAAGGATCCTCCTCCATGGACTCTAGTACATACCAGAGTGGTGTAAAACATCAAAACAAAGGTAAAAACACTTCCAATTTTACATGTTGTAGATGATGGTTTACCCAAACTTGTGGAAATATATGCAAGCAATATTGGATGGGGAGTAGTACTAAAACATGTGAGAAATAAAAATGCTAAACCTAAATAAGAAATCACCTAGTTTATTTCAAGAACATGGGAAGATGCATAAAACAATTATTCTGCAATTGACAAAGAGATTAAAGTTGCTATGAATGCAATATATATGTTTGAAATATCAGATCAATACTAGAGCAGTGTAACACATCAAAAAATCATAAATAAAAAATCATAAGCATAACACATCAAAAAATCATAAATAAAAAATCATAAGCATAACACATCAAAAAATCATAAATAAAAAATCATAAGCATTCCCAGGACCAAGCTCCTTGAGACATTAAATCAAATGTTGGGCATGAAAGTCGAAATCCTGATCAAGGAGAAGTCCTACTTTGGCTTCATTTCTTCAAAAATCATAAGCATTCCCAGGACCAAGCTCCTTAAGACATTAAATCAAATGTTGGGCATGAAAGCCAAAATCCTAATCAAGGAGTTAGTAACAACAAAGAGTCTCTCTGTGTATTTTGTGAACCCGCAAAGAGTCTTCTTGAAGATCGAAGAACAAACCTAGAACAGACCTAGAAGGCATTATGCAAGTCCACTTGGTGAGACAACGGGGGCCGTGAATGAATTCAATTGCGATAACAAACAGGAGTCTAAACAAATTAATTCAAACAACAGTAACTACAAGATCTTCTCATGGTATCTTTACTGTAAAGACAAGTTATCAAAACAACAAAATGATATTTTAAGTTGTCAAACCGAATAAGAGGCACTGTTGGGAAATGCATAACAAAACCAATCAATATAGTCATGGTATTTTAAGTGCAAAGACAAGTTATCAAAACAACAATCACTGATAATTTTGAAGACATACAACAAAATGATTCTATATATTTGATTTTTCAAGGATACTAACATACATGTTGATAATTCCCTGTAATAAAGCAAAAGTATTTTTGCCTTGTATGAAAGCATAATTTACAAATATTTTTATCTAAATGCATGCAATAATTCTATAGGTTGTTGCATCTATGGCAAGAGTTAGTTATGTTGCTTATACAAGGAGAAGTGGCAGGAGAGTGACAAAGGGTGCACAACCGTGATGCCCATCGTCAGATGAGGATAGGACATGTGATGTCAATGTCAACAATGCCCCAAGGAACGTTGTTGAGGATGACCATGCGACTGAAGCTGATGTTCTCACAACATCACCCACAGAACCACCGTCAACAACAGTCCAAGGGGCAAGTTCAACTAAAGATTAGCATTATAAGAGGATGGAAAAAAGAAGAAATGTTAGTTGCAATTGACGACATAGAGTTTAATGGATACTCAGTTCGGGCATCTGCAAAAAAACATGGTATTCCTCCCTCACCAATACATTATTGGATAAATGGACTGAATCATACAAAATTTAGAGGGCCTCTTATAGTTATGACTGAGGAGGAGGAGGTTGAGGTGGTTGAGTGGTGTAAAGAGATGGCCCAATTGGGACATGGGCTAGAGTTGATACAACTCAAATCCACAGTTGCTCAAATTTGTCAAGGGAGGTCAAACCCATTCAAAGATGAGTTTCCTGGTAAATCATGGTGGTTTGGGTTAAAAAAAAGGCATCCAGACCTTGTATTACATACTGTAGAGGGCCTTGACAGAGACCAAGCATTAAATTTGTGCCCTGAAGTTGTGTAGAAGTTCTATGACACACTTTCTAGTGCATACAATAAACATTCTTATAGAGCAGACCATATATGGAACTGTGATGAAATAGGTTTACAGACAGGGAGGAATTGTGGCATGTAGGTAATTGCTAAGGGAGGGAGCCAAAATGTGCCAAAGATTTTGCCTAAGAGTAGGGAGCGGATAACTATTTTATGTTGTGTCAATCCAATTGGTACTTCAATCCCAGGATTTTATCTATTCAAAGGTAAAAATTAACTTAAAAACTATATACAGAATTGTGAACCAGGTGCATGCATGGCTGCATATCCCCATGCATGGATGACTACACATCCCCATGCATGGATGACTAAAGAACTGTTTTTAAGTTGGAGATTTTACTTTGCTACATCGGTACCAGGTGGCGTCTCACCTAATAAAAAACACTTATTGATATTAGATGGCCATGGGAGCCACATGGCTATAAAAACAATTGATGAAGCAAACAATTTAGGCATCGAACTGTTGACATTTCCCGCTCATACCACTCACAGACTACAACCCCTTGATGTTAGTGTGTTTGTCCCTTTCAAGAACTATTTCATGTCAGAGCGTGCTGCATGGATGGTAAAGAATCCAGGGGTTGAGGTGAAAAGGTTCGAGCTAGCAGAGCTTGCAAGTAGAGCTTTTTAAGGGGCTCTGACACCATCAAATATCAAGGCTGGATTTAGGAGGACAGGAATCTGGCCACTGAATTATGATGCTCTTATGCATGATACTAGTTGTAGCCAAGCATTTCATGTGGATGGTTAGGAAGAAGGGAATGCCCAAAGAGGTGTTGAAGTGCAAGAAGTAGATGACTAAGATGATGTGGTTATAGCTGGTAATATGATTTCCCTCTCTCAAGGACACTTATATGATGAAGATGATGAAACTGTATGTGAAACACAGTATAATCATGAACAAATTCGCAGTAACATGGAGATCGTTCCACTAACTCAAGAACATGAAACTCCTGCTGTTGATATTGTTAATGACATTGTTGAACATGCAGTTGAAAATGCCAATTGACATTGCCAAGCCAAGTAGGCCCATCGTCATGGCTGGTAGAAGCAATGATTAATATGAATGGAAATAGTGTCTCAACAGCCAATGACCAAACCATGAACATGCCCTCACAACCAGAAGAATTGAACAGTGAAATTATTCATTTTTTTGTGGACAACAGATCAATGGAAGAAGATGAAGCACATAATGAGGAATCAAATGAAGATAATGATATAGTTTAATCAGTTGTCTCAGATACTGAAAGGCAAGTACCAAGCAATGACATGCATGTGGGAGGGGTGGAGAAGATACTTGGCTGGTTCCTAAAGCCACCAGTAGAGAGAGTATCAATGAAAAAAAGCAAGGTACACCGGGTAGTCCTCGTTTGGGCCGAAGCTCATAGTTACTCACCTTAGAGGACTATATAAACATGTTAGTTGAGTCTGAAAAAAAGAAATTTGAAGTGTAGGAATTAAAACAGAAAAACAAGGATCTAGTCAAGGAGAAGAAGGCATCAAGGATTATTGTAGTGCAACATCGAGCAGATGAAAGGCTTGAAAGAGATAAAGCAAGGCAAGTTAAGGACCAACAAAAAAAAATGGCAAGATAGGAAAAGGAATCAGGAAAGACACAACAAATGCTTGAAAAGGAACAAGGGATGATCAATATGGTTAAGAATGATGCAAGCATAGCTGATGAAACCAGATTATTTCAAACTCATTGGACCATATTGCAGATAATACACCATTATTCCAAGATCTCACAAACATTCAAGTGCCTCACTATCAAACTGAGGGTTTACCCACTTGCCTTATTCCTACCAGTGGAGGTGTCAATTCTATGTATGCTCTTTACACACCTCAACTTAATGCAGGGGTTAGTAGTGAAAATGTGAGGTATGGGTACTCAATTCCTGCATGGTTGGAAGGTGCAAATTGGACTCAGTCATATGGCAGCAATCAACCATTTCCTAATCAATCTTTTTTAGGTATACCAACCTACCTGGCTCAAGAAGGTAACTCGGGGAATTTTGGCACTCAAAATTCTCAGGGCCATAAATAATAGGGGTGTCATATGTTTTTGTTTGTAACTACATTATGATGTGGATTTTGGATGGATTGTATCTTTTTCTTGTCACAGAAACATTTTGGCTTACAACCTAGGTTGTTTTATTTCATACTGTGTGCGACATTGTAACCAAAATCCATTTTAGAAGGAACATCTATGGTCTATTATAATGTAGAAATCTTACCTCAGAATGTAAATGGGATTTTCTGTTATGCATCTACACACCAAATGATTTACACAAGTGAAACAATGACAACATTTTTAGTTTGCATTTCATGAAATTGTAGCAATACTTCATGATGAAACAACACATAATGCACATAATACCTATAATTAAAACATAATACAAATGGGTAATACAACTAATGCACCTAGCCAACCTCTGAGAAATCTATTGATTGATTAACTAAGTTACAAATGCAGATTACTTTACGATAAAAGAGACACATGGCTACAATAAAAAATATTAATCCTTTTTCCTGAAAAATCATTGATCACTGCTCACTTCATGTTTACCACAATACATTGGTATCAAATTAACATTGGAAGGCTGTGCATAAACATATTGTTAGCCCTAAAACAATGGTATATCACAGGAACATTACTTCATTCGATCTGCACACTTGCTTCAAGACTCATAACCCAGACTTGTATCAAGATCTTGCCAATAATTCTACGTATGAAGACAAACATAAATTGGCATTCATTTACTACAACAAAAACAAAATCAATTAGACAAAGGTGTGCATTCTGTCCTCAATGCACCAACCTCCAATTGATGTATACTCTAGGTCATAAAATTAATAGCGACATCAAAAACACTCTCCAATCACAAACTCTAGGTCATAAACACTGTCCAATCATAGCAACATACATTCTCATACTAGCAAAATTATTTCTCTTCTCAAAACTTGGTAGCATAAATAACTTAGATCAACATATCCAATCCACTAATAATCCCTAGCATCATCAATTTAGAAGCAATGCTACAATATGAGGCTCATGGCATCAATAAGTTCTCTACAATATGCAAAATCTAGCAACATATTTTGGCAAATGTACTAATGAAACAACCGGGTCAATACCATTCTCTACTTGGAAAATAACAATTTAGTTATAGCATCAAACCTTGTAGTAGTATATACTATCATAGAGAGCTCATACAAACCCTAGATAATTTGGCATCACACTCCCATATATTCAATGTTCAAGTATCATATGACAGTAAAGGTAGAGGATAAAATGAAGACCACACAGGTCAAATAAAATGAATTTCATGACAATGAGAAACATAGAATTACGCATAATCCAAAACAAAGTATTGTGAAGTAAAAACCATAAATAAAATTTCAAAATGAGTGCGCACTAGGATATACTTTGATTATATTTTCACAAGAGCATAAATATATTTACAAACCAAAAAAAAGGTTTGATCACTGCTAACTAAGTTACAAATGCAGATGGAAGCAAATGAATATCAGAGTTCTACAAGTAATGCACCCATCCAACCTCTGAGAAATCTATCGATTGATTAACTAAGTTACAAATGTAGATGGAAGCAAATGAATATCAGAGTTCTACAACTAATGCACCCAGCCAACCTCTGAGAAATATATTGATTGATTAACTAAGTTACAAATGCAGATTACTTTACGATAAAAGAGACACATGGCTACAATAAAAAATATTAATCCTTTTTCCTGAAAAATCACTGATCACTGCTCACTTCATGTTCACCACAATACATTGGTATCAAAGTAACATTGGAAGGCCATGCATAAACATATTGTTAGCCCTACAACAATGGTATATCACAGGAACATTACTTCATTCGATCTGCACACTTGCTTCAATACTCATAACCCAAAATTGTATCAAGATCTTGCCAATAATTCTACATATTAAGACAAACATAAATTGGCATTCATTTACTACAACAAAAATAAAATCAATTAGACAAAGGTGTGCATTCTATCCTCAATGCACCAGACTCCAATTGATGTAGACTCTAGGTCATAAACTTAATAGCGGCATCAACAACACTCTCCAATCACAAACCCTAGGTCATTGACACTTTCCAATCATAGCAACATACAATCTCATACTAGCAAAATTATTTCTCTTATCAAACCTTGGTAGCATAAATAACTCATATCAACATATCCAATCCACTAATAATCCCTAACATCATCAATGTAGAAGCAATGCTACAATATGAGGATCATGGCATCAATAAGTTCTCTACAATAT
Source organism: Pinus tabuliformis (assembly GCA_031772625.1). NCBI lineage: Eukaryota > Viridiplantae > Streptophyta > Pinopsida > Pinales > Pinaceae > Pinus > Pinus tabuliformis. Next base: position 530,869,026 of record CM062814.1, read on the forward strand.
GAAAAAATCTAGCAACATATTCTGGCAAATGTACTAATGAAACAACCGGGTCAATACCATTCTCTACTTGGAAAATAACAATTTAGTTATAGCATTAAACCTTGCAGTAGTATAAACTCTATCATACAGAGCTCATACAAACCCTAAATAATTTGGCATCACACTCCCACATATTCAATGTTCAAGTATCATCTGATAGTAAAGGTAGAGGATAAAATGAAGACCACACAGGTCAAATAAAATGAATTTCATGACAATGAGAAACATACAATTACGCACAATCCAAAACAAAGTATTGTGAAGTAAAAACCATAAATAAAATTTCAAAATGAGTGCGCACTATGATATACTTTGATTATATTTTCACGAGAGCATAAATATATTTACAAACCAAAACAAAGGTTTGATCACTGCTAACTAAGTCACAAATGTAGATGGAAGCAAATGAATATCAGAGTTCTACAAGTAATGCACCCAGCCAACCTCTGAGAAATCTATCGATTGATTAACTAAGTTACAACTACAGATGGAAGCAAATGAATATTAGAGTTCTATAACTAATGCACCCAGCCAACCTTTGATAAATCTATTGATTGATTAACTAAGTTACAAATGCAGATTAATTTACGATAAAAGAGACACATGGCTACAATAAAAATATTAATCCTATTTCTTGAAAAATCACTGATCACTGCTCACTTCATGTTCACCACAATACATTGATATCAAAGTAACATTGGAAGGCCATGCATAAAAATATTGTTAGCCCTACAACAATGGTATATCACAGGAACATTACTTCATTCGATCTGCACACTTGCTTCAATACTCATAACCCAGAATTGTATCAAGATCTTGCCAATAATTCTACGTATGAAGACAAACATAAATTGGCATTCATTTACTACAACAAAAATAAAATCAATTAGACAAAGGTGTGCATTCTCAAAAATAAAATCAATTAGACAAAGGTGTGCATTCTATCCTCAATACACCAACCTCAAATTGATGTAGACTCTAGGTCATAAACTTAATAGCGACATCAACAACACTCTCCAATCACAAACCCTAGGTCATCAACACTTTCCAATCATAGCAACATACATTCTCATACTAGCAAAATTCTTTCTCTTCTCAAACCTTGGTAGCATAAATAACTCAGATCAACATATCCAATCCACTAATAATCCCTAGCATCATCAATGTAGAAGCAATGCTACAATATGAGGCTCATGGCATCAATAAGTTCTCTACAATATGCAAAAATCTAGCAACATATTCTGGCAAATGTACTAATGAAACAACCGGGTCAATACTATTCTCTACTTGGAAAATAACAGTTTAGTTATAGCATCAAACCTTGCAGTAGTATAAACTCTATCATAGAGAGCTCATACAAACCCTAGATAATTTGGCATCACACTCCCATATATTCAATGTTCAAGTATCATCTGATAGTAAAGGTAGAGGATAAAATGAAGACCACACAGGTCAAATAAAATGAATTTCATGACAATGAGAAACATAGAATTATGCACAATCCAAAACAACGTATTGTGAAGTAAAAACCATAAATAAAATTTCAAAATGAGTGCGCACTAGGATATACTTTGATTATATTTTCACGAGAGCATAAATATATTTACAAACCAAAACAAAGGTTTGATCACTTCTAACTAAGTTACAAATGCAGATGGAAGAAAATGAATATCAGAGTTCTAAAAGTAATGCACCTAGCCAACCTCTGAGAAATCTATCGATTGATTAACTAAGTTACAAATGTAGATGGAAGCAAATGAATATCAGATTTCTACAACCAATGCACCCAGCCAACCTCTGATAAATCTATTGATTGATTAACTAAGTTACAAATGCAATTTACTTTACGATAAAAGAGACACATGGCTACAATAAAAAATATTAATCCTTTTTCTTGAAAAATAACTGATCACTGCTCACTTCATGTTCACCACAATACATTGATATCAAAGTAACATTGGAAGGCCATGCATAAACATATTGTTAGCCCTACAACAATGGTATATCACAGGAACATTACTTCATTCGATCTGCACACTTGCTTCAAGACTCATAACCCAGACTTGTATCAAGATCTTGCCAATAATTCTACGTATGAAGACAAACATAAATTGGCATTCATTTACTACAACAAAAATAAAATCAATTAGACAAAGGTGTGCATTCTATCCTCAATGCACCAACCTCCAATTGATGTAGACTCTAGGTCATAAACTTAATAGCGGCATCAATAACACTCTCCAATCACAAACCCTAGGTCATTGACACTTTCCAATCATAGCAACATACATTCTCATACTAGCAAAATTCTTTCTCTTATCAAACCTTGGTAGCATAAATAACTTAGCTCAACATATCCAATCCACTAATAATCCTTAACATCATCATTGTATAAGCAATGATACAATATGAGGCTCATGGCATCAATAAGTTCTCTACAATATGCAAAAATCTAGCAACATATTCTGGCAAATGTACTAATGAAACAACCGGGTCAATACCATTCTCTACTTGGAAAATAACAATTTAGTTATAGCATCAAATCTTGCAGTAGTATACACTCTATCATAGAGAGCTCATACAAACCCTAGATAATTTGGCATCACACTCCCATATATTCAATGTTCAAGTATCATCTGACAGTAAAGGCAGAGGATAAAATGAAGACCACACAGGTCAAATAAAATGAATTTCATGACAGTGAGAAACATAGAATTACACACAATCCAAAACAAAGTATTGTGAAGTAAAAACCATAATTTCATTGAACGAAAAGACAATTTTCCCCTAAACTCAAACAAACACAAAACCCTAAACCTGCAAAACCTGCAAAACCCTCAAAACCCTAAACCTGCAAAACCCTCCAATGCAACGGGAGACTGACCGAATGTACTAATGAAACAACCGGGTCAATACCATTCTCTACTTGGAAAATAACAATTTAGTTATAGCATCAAACCTTGCAGTAGTATACACTATCATAGAGAGCTCATACAAACCCTAGATAATTTGGCATCACACTCCAAAAAATACAAATGCGATTTCACTTATCACTAAAATCTGGTTGCCCCATTAAACATTTTTTTAGCTATGCCAAACAGTAGGCGCACATAGTGCAAAGTACGTTACAGATCAAAGCATCCACCCATATATTCATCAACTCAATATTTATTTCAAGAAGTGATTACATGTACAATAGTGTAATAGAGTATTCAACACCTAGTTTCTGTTGAGACTCTCTCCTCGGTGGTGTTTTACTCTTTGGAGAAGCAAATTCAGTTATACCATATAATTCTAAGCAGGTTCATAACAATACATATTAACAAACTTTCAAAAAATGGAATAAGAAAACACCAGAAATACTTGTAGATGCCGAGGAGAATCGTCACCTCCTTCTCATCGAGCAGGCGCAGACTATATGTTCAGGGAATGACTGTGCAAGTTTTATTCAATGTGCCTTTAAGGTCAGATGCACAATCATTGCTTACCTTTGTGTACCTTGAAAGTGAGTATAAATAGCAAACATCCATGCACATAAAGAAATACAAAGCAGAGAACACTTGAGCACTTTGCAATAGTCTTTCATTATTCAGTCGCAAATAAGAAATTATCGAAGGCAAGGAGCAAAGCAATCATTGACCATTCAATCAACAGAGGGAAACATGCACCCAAACTCAGATGAGCAACTCAATAAGTTCATAACAATGAAAATTTCACACCACTTGCTCATAACCAAGCATGTTTAGCAAGGAGACATGTCAATCACCAATGAAACAATGCGAGAACCCAAAGTCATGATTAGCAAAACAAGAGAACTGTTACATCCTTGGAGGCAACACATTATTGATCTACTCAACCAATCTCACCTAAAAAAAGTAGGGTTATATGAAGCAGCAAGCAAAGATCATCCCAATCGTCAATTAAAAGAGCTCAACGAAGTAGTAAGACCCTAAGAGTAGGCAACACCCACAATGAACTATGCATGCTGGTCAAGATAGTCAGAGAGTTCATTCATCATCAACACAAGTAGATGGCGCGGCCCTTTAGGAGCAGACATAAAGATCATTAGAAATACCATCAGTTAATCACTCAACAAAGCACCCCTAGTATTCATGCACACTTGAAGTAATAGGGTCAGTCAGGCAAACCAATCAAAGAACTTAAAACCATCTGAGAGCACTGATCACATCAAAATATTAAGCCACAAGGATAATAAGATGCGACTGGTGAGGCCTTTGTTAGAGCCTTTTGAAGACTAAGTATCAGAGCAACTACCAATCCCCAGAGCTAAGCAGAATCCAGCCTTCCTAACAGAGGATAAAATGAAGACCACACAGGTCAAATAAAATGAATTTCATGACAGTTATGGAAATAGAAGAGCCATTACCTGAATACCTTCCCCTAAATTCAAACAAACACAAAACCCTAAACCTGCAAAACCCTTTGAAATGCAATGGGAGACTGACCGAACGCAAAGTGATTGAAACTCCAAGAGAAAAAATAATAAAATTCCCAACAACAAGTTCAGGTGTTGAAAAACACAGAAGGTCAGGTGTTGAAAAACACAGTGGCAATGGCTGGTAGGAAACTCCTATCGGATAGATGCAGAAGCCATGTCCAAGTATCCTCTACATCCAAACGTTCTCCAGACCTCGCCAGACATTCTCCAGATCTCTCCAAAACTATAACCAAACCTGCAAAACATGAAAAAAGTAGCAAATTAGGCAATGGCATAACTATACAAAGACAATTCAAAACAAAAACCATAAAAACCTGTAGATTTACCTTCGACCTCAAACTGGCTAGAAATTGGTATTGGCTCCTTCCCAAACAATAGGCTAATGAAACAACTACCAAGGTATCTGTAAACCCTCGGCGGTCCAGAACAAACAACAACAGCTGCATATGTAAACCCCCGACCCTGTAGAGCATTTAACAACATCAACAAATTTAAACCCCCCTCGAAATAGGCGACACAACAAAACCCTAAACCTTGAAAAATACTGGTAGGCGGAATGAAACAAGAACAACAGAAACCTTGTTCTGTTAACGAGCACGTGCAAGAAAACTAGCCGGGTTAGCAGGTCAAAAATGGCGGACAAGACACACAGGTAATGGATTTGTCACGCGCCATCGTCAGCGGAGCGCTTTGCCCACACACCAGACTCGAACAGAACTACACAGAGCAGAATAAACATCGCAACAAACAAGCGGAAGCAGATAAGTAAATGTGTTAAACAAGGGTTTTTGAAGGTTGCCATCCACCACAACACGTGGTAGGAGACGTCAGGTAGGTGTCGTACATTGGGTAATGTCATCCATGTGCCGAATGCTAAGGTGGAGGGGAGGGCACACAGGTAATGGCGTCCCTCCCCTAGTAATATAAAACTTGAACACAAATAAAGTTTGTTTGACAATATTAGTGATATATTTATGTAGAGTGGCACGCATCTGAGCCTTCTCACTATCATTGTAGAGTGGCGCACATTTGAGTATTCTCACTTCCCCATGTCAGATATGGAAGACCTTGACTGAGAATATTATTTAATGCGTCAATGCATTGGGAGTGGCAGCCAAGTTTACAAATATGTCATATCTTCTATTTGCAATTAATGCACCGTAGCCTCTAGTTGCTTCACACATGTATCATATACTACGGTCTATGTCAGAATCCGTACATAGCAATGATGACGCAATACGAGTGAAACCCAATAAACCAATCAAAATTTAAATAATAAAAATAAAATATTCAAAAAAATAAATTAATTTCATTTCATAATGTAAATTTTATATAATTTGATTTGATTTGATGTTTTAGTCAAACTGCAAGTTAATTGATAGTCAATGCATATCTAATGCGTTATACTTTCCCTGCGGTAGGGATAATAATAATTGTTGTCCCATAACAAAATGAAACTAACAAAAACTACAGTGACAAAGGAGACTATGCAAACTAAAAAACCTAGCATCATAACAAAACTATCAAATAAAATCCTTATAATTAGGTAGACAAAGAAGTACCCAAGTCAATAGGATGACTCACCTATTTGCTGAAGGGAAACATTAACAAACCTATGGGTGATCCCAACTCAAGTCGTTGCAATATTCCTTCCATGTCAATAAGAAGCTTAATTCATCCAATTTTTGCATAATTTTTGTCCCTGGACTCATGCCTTTCAACCAAGATCTTACCCATTAGGAGCTTTATATGGAAATATAAATCAATCGTGTAGAGAATCATATTGATTTTGGCATCCTGTGGTGTTTCCCACATCCGAGATCCATGTAGCCAAGTCATCCACTGTGTCCAGGTTTAGGTTACTCTGCCGCTCTTGTTGAACCTCTTCTTCTATTGTAGAAATATTAGCCCGAATGATTGGTGGCATGTGATACTGGTAGCTATGAACTAAAGCTTCAAATCTGTTATGCACCTTGGAACCACCCACATTCCCTATGCCTCATTCACCTTGAAGGTTTAACCCTATACAAAAATTACCTACAAACGAATTCTAAAAAACATAAAAATATACAATGGTGAGAACATAAAATATATACAAATATTTTTCTCTTGGAATAAAAAATCAAGAAATCCAGATTGATTTTTCATTATATTCTTTTCAATGTTACAATACATTATATACATGCCGAAGCATTCATAAACCCTGGATTAGAACATAACCATAGTTGCCTTGACCATATCTACAAAATACCATGGGAAAAAGCATCATGCCCAAAACCATGGGTGTATATATATATAGATATATTTGTATAATTTTTCCATAATTTTTGCATAATTTTTGTATCTGGACTCAAGCCTTTCAACCAAGATCTTACCCATTAGGAGATTTATATGCCAATATAAATCAACCATGTAGAGAATCATAATGATTTTGGCAGCCTATGGTGTTTCCCACATCCGAGATGGATGTAACCAAGTCATCCATTGTGTCCACGTTTGGGTTACTTTGCCGCTCTTGTTGAACCTCTTCTTCTACTGTAAAAATATTAGCCTGAATGTTTAGTGGCATGTGATACTGGTAGCTATGAGCTAAAGATTCAAACTTTGTTATGCACCTTGGACCCACCCACATTTTGTATGCCTCATTCACCTTGAAGGTCTTAACCCTGTACAAAAATTACATGCAAACGTATTCTTAAAAAACATAAAAATATATAATGGTGAGAACATAAAATATATATAGATACTTTTCTCCTGGAACCAAAAAGCAAGAAATCGAAATTGATTTTTCATTATATTATTTTAAATGTTACAATACATTATATACATTCCGAAGCATTCATAAACTCCCAATCCATAAATCCTAGATTAGAACATAACCGTAGTTTCCTTGACCATATCTACAAAATACCATGGGAAAAACCATCATGCCCAAAACCATGGGTGTGTTCGCCCACCAACCTTGGGTCTACCCAACCATCCTTATGTCTGCATATATATATATATATATATATATATATATATATATATATATATATATATATATATATATATATGTGGCATTGCTCTGAATCCCTTGCAAGGGGGGTTGTCACCCCACCACAACCCCCTTGCTTCGTCAAGGGCTAGTCGTGCAAATAATATAACATATACCTAACATTCTCCCACTTATTGTTTTATTTGCACATAGGGGGATGCAAGAGTACACAATCATTGGTCAAGGGCCACAACACCCATCATTTTTCTAAACCAAGAAAAATGATTAGTGCTCACATACTTTTTTAATGCATTAGCAACATTTTTCAAAGTGTCCACCTTTACCAGCAACACCTTTTTGTCTTCAACCATATCCCTCACAAAGTGATATTGAACATCAATATGCTTTGTCTTCAAATGATAAGCATGGTTCTTTGCCAAGAAAATTGCGCTTTGGCTATCACAATCTATCCTTACAACTCATTGTACCAACCCCATAGTTGAACACAATCTCTGCAACCAAAATGCTTCCTTGCTTGCATGAGTGGCTACCATGTATTCAACCTCTATAGTTGAAAGTGCCACTACATAATGTCTCTTGCTCATCCAATTAAATTTTCCTCCAAATAGGTTAAACACATACCCACTTGTATATCTTCTCTAATCAAGATCTCTAGCCCAATCTGCATCAACAAAACCACATATATCCAACACTTTAGTCAATCCTGGTCTTCCTTGGGAACAAAAATCATAATCACTAATTCCATGTAGATACCTGAAAAGCCAATTTTACTGCTATCTAATGCTACTTCCCTATTTTTGACGTTTAAACCTGCTCAATACTACCACTGCATGTGAAATGTCTAGTCTCATGCAGACCTTTGCATACATCAAACTACCAACTGCACTCACATATGGAACACGTGACATGTTCTCTTCCTCTTATTGTGTATTAGAACTCTATTCTACAAATAATTTTACACGTACAGGGTAGGAACCATCATTGGTTTACTATCATGCATATTGAACCTCTGCAATATTGTTTAGACATACTTCCTTTAGTTTAACCATAACTTCCTCTTTGCCTGATCTCGTTTAATTTCCATGCCCAAAATGAAGTTTATAGCACTAAGATCCTTCATGTCAAATTTAGAGGACAATTGGGTCTTCAGATCCTACATAATTTCTTTGTCATTTCTAGTCATGTTATGCAACCAACTCACAAAATAGAAGAATGAGATAGATCAACAACTTCAAAAGTAGCCTCTTCGAGGGGGCATCCTCCTTTACATTACACAAATGAACAATTCTTGGATGATACAAATAATAAGACCTCCTTTCTATATATAGGAGTCTAAGGCGTCACAATATAATCAGAGCCGACATAATAATAATAATATAAGGGCACAAAAATAATAATAGTGGGCTTCTATGGGGCACAATAATAACAATATGGGGACAACATGGGCACAACAATAACAATAAGGGGCTACAATGACAATAATAATAAGGGAATACACTAATATTATAGGGACCTAACAGGTCAAAAACATATCATCCACATACAAGACCAAATAAATAACATGATCACCAAGTAATTTATAGTACACATAGTGATCCACTTTGTTTCTTGTGAAGCCAAGTCCCTCTATATATGTATCAATTTTTTGATACCGCATCCTTAGTGATTGTTTTAACCCATATAAAGGCTTCTTTAACTTGCACACCAGTTATTTCTTACCCTTCACTGCAAAGCCTTCTAACTGCTTCATGTAGATCTCTTCTTCAAGATCCCCATGTAGGAATGTTGTATTCACATCTATATATTATTCCTCAAAATCAAAAGCAACAATAAGAGATAAAAGTAATATGATGGAAGCTAACTTTTCAATAAGAGAAAAAAATATCACCAAAATCAATTCCTAACACCTAGGAATAACCTTTCACTACTAAACGAGATTTGAATTTATCACTTTTCCTTTGCATTCATCTTCTTCTTAAAAACCCATTTATTGTCAATGCGTTTTCTCCAACAACTCTACTAGATCCCAAGCCTCATTTTTTTCCAAAGCTGCCATTTCTTCAACCATGGCATTTGTCTAGAGTTTTCCATCCTATAAATCCACTACCTCCCTGATATTTTTGGGATCATCATCAATAATATATAAAGAAATTTTTTAACACAAATTAGATGGAGTATACCTCTCTAGTTGCCTTTTTTCCCAAACCGATCTCCTCAAAACCTAGGTGTGTAGTTCTTCTTCTCATTCTTGTTCTTTTGTGGAGTTTGAATCTTCATTCACCAAATCAAATTCTATCTTCTCTAGTTCCTTCTCCATTGGTAGGACTTCCTATTTCATGACATCCTTCACTTCTCTAAATACCACATCTTGGTTGTACACAAACTTCTTTGTTTCTGGGTTCCAAATCTTGTAACCTATTAGACCATCTTTATACCCAATAAATATGCACCTTTTAAATTTACTATCCAACTTGGTTCTTTTCTTCTTTGGAACATATACATATGCATCACAACCAAGTACCCTAAGATGTGAGAGAGAGGGTTTCTTACTAGTCCATACCTCATGTGGAGTCTTATCCTCCAACATTGATGAAGGTGATCTATTAAACAGGGAACATGCCTTATCCACTACCTCTGCATAAACTTCCTACCCTAATCCAACACCACTAAGCGTGCTCCTTAACCTTTTCCGTTAATGTCCCGTTCATTCTTTTTGCAACTCCATTCTTTTGAGGTGTGTATAGAGTAGTATTTTACTGTGCTATACCACACTTCTTACAGAACTCTTCGAATTTGTTCTTGGAGAACTATCCACCATTATCTGTCCTCAACACCTTGATTTTCTTCTCTGTCTGATTTTCCACCAGAGCCTTAAATTCTTTAAACTTGTCAAAGACTTTAGATTTCTTCCTAAGGATGAAAATCCATGTATTCCTTGAGAAGTAATCTATAAACGAGATGTAGTACACAAATTTACCTAATGATGAAATTGACAAACGTTCAAACACATCACTGTGCACAAGCTCTAATATTCCTTCTGCCCTTTTAGCACTAGCAGAAAAACTCACATGATTCTGCTTCCCATATACACAAGTTCACATAAATCAAAATTAAGGGAGAAATTATACATACCATATACCATACCATTCCCATGTAGTATCTAAAGGCCCTTCTCTCCAATATGTCCCAGTCTTTGATGCCATAGCATAGTCTTTTCTCTAGAGACTACAAGATTTCTAATCCACTTTTAGGAATGATAGAATTTTTGCACCCATCAATAATAGCACTGCCCAGAAGCTTGTATAAAGTTATGCTCTAAACTCCCCTCATCAATACCATTGCTTCTTGAACCATCTTACATGTATTTTTCTTGAACATTATCTTTAGATCTGCATCATCCATCTTTCTTACATAAATTTGATTTCTGGCCAATCCAGGAATGTGAAAAACACCAGGAAGTGTTCTAATCCTTTCACCTATTATCTTTAGCTTTAATTTTCCTCATCCTATGATTTTGTTCTTCCTGTCATCACCTAGCAAGACATCACCACTATCATACTTCTCGTATTCGAAGAATCACTCCCTATGAGGAGTCATGTGGAAGGATGCACTCGATTCAATCAACCATGCCTCATGATCTACATGCGTACTTGAAGAAGAATCCATATACACATCACCACCTTAATCTAAGGTGATTTTCACCTCTACAGAAGGAGCATCATTAGATCCCTTTCCTTTCTCAAGAGTTTAAGATCTACAACCCTTTTGTAGTGCCCTTCTTTTCCACATTTCCAGTATACCTTAACAATTTTTTTGAGAGATTTAGATCTACATCTAGATTTAGATCTCCCACTTTAGGACTTATTTCTAATTTTGTTATGGGGTCGTCCACTTGCAGATAAGGCATCATCATTATAGCTCTCCATATTTTTCCATCTCATCTCCTTCGACAACAAGGCTTTGATTATTTCATCAAATTTAAAGGTAGTTGTATTGCTACCTATGGAAACAACCAGACTATGCCATGAGTTTGGTAGAGAACACAACAAACTGATGCACTTATCTTTGTCTGAAATTTTAATATCAATAGATAATAACTGACTTACCACATTATTGAAGTTGTTCAAATGCTCTGTCACTGAGTCTCCATCCCTCATCCTCAGGTTATACAACTTTTCTTTAGGAATAGTTTTTTTACCAGGGATTGAGATTGATACAAATCCACTAACTTGTCCCACAAAGCCTTTGTTATAGATTCTCTTGAAACATTCATTAATACTGAATTTGAGACACAACCATATTGTGCTCTTTTCCTTCTGATCCAAATTGGTCTAGTCTTATGTCGACATTTCCATTTCTTTAGTATTTGGATCCACTGCGATCCACCATGATCCACTGATCTTCATCCACCAACAAATCAAACCTCCATGTTGAGCTTCCATAGCTCAAAAATATTTCTATTGAATTTCTCAATCTATAACTTTCCATTGTTCGCCATCTCATTTCACCACAAGAATTGATCCACAGATATCCCACTGTAACAAGGTCTACCAGAGGCCCGAGAAAACTCCTCAGCCACAAAGGCGTCCCCTTGAAGCCAAAACTACTCTGATTCCAAATGAAGGTTTTAACCCTGTGCAACAATTTCATTGCAAAAGAATTCTTTAAAAATAAAAAAATATATACAAATATTTTTCTCATGGAACCCAAAATCAGGAAAACTAGATTGATTTTTCATTATATTCCTTTCAATGTTACAATACATTATATACATATCGAAGCATTCATAAACCCCCAATCCATTAACCTTGGATTAGAACATAACTGTGGTTCCCTTGACTGGATCTACAAAATACCATGGAAAAACTATCATGTCCAAAGACATGCATGAAACCATGGGTGGGTTCACCCACCAATCTCAGGCCGACCTAACCATCCTTGGGTCTGCATTTTTTTTTTTGCAGGGTGTTGCCACTAACCCCATGCAGGGGGACTATTGCCCCCACCTACAACCCCCTTGCTATGCTTGGTGCATCGTAACAATGCTTGGGGCTAGTTTTTCTTAGAATATAACACATACCTAACCCTCCTTGCCTATAGTGGGTTCTCTGGTGTGCCATCGCAGTCAGAGAAATAAGCACTTGAGTAGGATAAAAATGATCCAAGGCTGAGGGCTAGAGAAAATGCAAACTAAGAAACCAAATGAAACAACTAGTGATACATCGTTTGAACCAAAGAATGAAATTATAGCTCCTCCCATAATTCTAATGTAGGCAAGGGTAGGAGGAAGTTGAAGGGAAACACTCCACAATCGATTTATACACAGAGAAATTGTAGGTTGAAAACATGGTAATCCATGGAAACAACCAAGGAAAGGTTTCCGAATGAGAAAAGAAAGCTTTTCAAAGAGCCTGGCTAAGGTAACCCTCATGGAAGTTTTGGAGACATCTTCCACATGAATGCAATCAATGTGACAAGCCATGTAGTGTGGTGAGTGAGAGTTCCAATACAAACTATCAATGAATCATATGAGGGGTGCATTAGTGGTAGCCATGGATCATAGCCTAGGCATGTCGTCCAATAACCACCTCATACTATTGCACTGGCACCCAAATCGAGAAAGAAAGAATAATATATCTATATCTATATATCTATATATATATATATAATTGTTTTTAGTAAATAATATTTTTATTTTTTTTATTTTATATAACAATATATATATATATATACCTACCAAAAGGATTTCAAATGGTTAATGTTTTCCAAAACCAATATTAATATTATAATTTTTTATTCTAATTTATTTTACCCAAAATTAATATACCAATTTTTTTGACTCATTTTATTAATTTGTATAATTAGTAAAATTAGTATAATTTGTTTGTAGTTTATTTTTAATAATGTTTAAGAGTATGGCATGGATACTCTTTCTTCTTTTATTCCATATTGATTATATATATATATATATATATATATATATATATATATTTTTTTTTTTTTTTTTCTTTATTTTTTTCTTTGTGTATTTTTCATGTCTTTTAAAAATAGAATTAGTTTGTTGGTTTTTGTTTTTGTTTTTTGTTTTAATTGAAAAAATGTTTTATTGACATAAACACATTTAAGAGAATGATATGGTTTATTGATTTTACCAATGCCATATGATAATCTCTTCAAAGTATCTATTAACATCAATTAATATTGGCAAACCCTATACATGGAAAGAGCATATCTATTATGAAAAATACTAACCCTTCACCATTGAATCCAACAACTTTAGACATGTTTTTATCATATTATGGATATAAAATATAACAAAAAGATTGGGTACCTATATTGAATTCTAGGTGGGGCTAAAATCCCTTTTAATAATTGAAAGGGCATTGATTGAAGGTTGGTACCTATTCATTTTCCCAAATATGTTATAATTTTTTTTGCATGATAATTTTTATGTAATTCTTTCTTGTTTTTAAGGTGAACATGGTTTCATGCCTTACAAATATCATGCATCAAGACATGAGAAATAAACTAAATATAAAAATATATCCAAGTCTCAACCATCCTAAAATACCAGGCTCGTAGTGAAAAGAATAACCCACACATAACCTTTAACAAATTATGAACACGGGTATCTTTCCCAGACACCTCAAAACCTTTGGAAATTGAAGCAAAACCATCAATGAGGTTAACTACCAACATCAAGTAACTAGATTGAAAGTCTCATCAAGTTACACTCACCGTTTATGAGAAAATCCAACCACTTGACCTAGGTATTCCAAAATAGTCCCATTAGCTGTAAAATTGGAATAAATCATTGATTCCAAAATAGGTTTTGAACCCATCTCCATGGAATACCACCATATATTCTTTCCATATGCTTCATCAAAATTGGAAGGCTCACCTAACTTCTCGCTATCAAGCATAAACCCAACATGGTTGATTATTAACTTATAAAGGTCACCATTTTGAATACATCTATCCAAAGCCCTTGGACTTGCTAGATTGCAATCATGGATAATGCTACTATAGACAATGCAATGTTGATATTCACTCAAGTTAAATTCAAGGGCCATAGTCTTCTCACACCACATCATAAATTTTCAAAGTTTCTTACAAAAATTTAAATCCTTATTTGTACACATTATAACAAAAGAGGAACAACCAAAGATAACAATTTTCAGAAGTTTCATCCATCTCAGAATAACAAGATCATAGTGAGAACAACAACCTGCACATGGTCTCCAAAAAAAGTAAACATGGTTATCTTATCATGCACCTCAAAACCTCCAAAAATCGAAGGAAAACCCTAAAAATGACATGGCTCCATCTTTCTGAGAGAATCCTTTGGTAGCTAGAGCAAGAATCTCATCAAATTCAACTCCCTCTTTCAGATAAAATCCAGAAAACCTACCTTATTTCTCCATAACAATGCCATCAATTACAGCTTGGAGTCAATCACAAATTCCAAAATAGGTTTCAAACTTATCTCCATGACATCCCACCTTACATTCTTTCCATACGCATCCTTAAAATTGGAAGACTCACCCAACTTACTATTGTCATGCACAAGTTCCACATGATTAAATAGTAACTTGTAAAGGTTACCATCCACAATCTCCACATGATTAACTAGTAACTTATAAAGGTTACCCTTCCACACATCTTTAGTCAAAGTATTTAGATGTCCTAGATTTCAGTCAATGATAATGTATTATTGATCTTCAAAACCAACTTTACACTGCAAATATATCATACAAAAAACAAAAAGAAGTTTCTTAGTTAAACTAGGAACATACAAAGCATCATTCAACTCAAGAACATCACTTGAAATTAAGAAGGAAAAATAACGCTATGCTTTCATAGGGTAAATGACATCATTAGTCAACTCCACATTCATTCTGTAACAACCCTAGTGAAAATTCCATGCAATAAAATTTAATAAAGGCAAAAAGAATAACCACGGTTGATGGGACGCTTATTCCAAGATGAATGTTGGGAAAAACATCCTAGTGGGTGTTCATTCGGTTTATTAATGGATAAGGAAATTGGCAAAGACAATGACAAAGGCTTTGGAAAGGTAAAGTGATATTTTTGGCACATTTATTTGTGAAACTGATGGAAATTAGGAGAAAAGAAAGGTGAAAGGTCACATGATTGTATGTGAGGAGAAAATTGAAGGAAAATAAGGGAAAATGAAGAAAACAAAGGCCTAATTGATAAAAAGGCTTTTGAGGATAAGTTTGTAACATTTTTTCAGTTCAGTTTTGGAGCTCTCTCATTATTCTCTCTCTCTCTCTCACTCTTGGACACTTAGAGTTTTCTTGGAGCACTTTGGCATTGGATCAAGAAAGGAAAAGAAGGCAAGAGGAAGCACAGATAAATCAAGGAAGAGAAGGATCAACAACTACAATCGTATTCTTTGTAGGTACGAGTTTCCATGTGTATTTTCCTTGTTAGATTTGGAATGCATGGTATTTCATGTGGTTCTTTTGCTGTTATGGCAAGGGTTTTTCCATGTGTGACAATGTTATCAGCCTAGCCTTGCCATTTCCAGATAGCCATGGTGTGATGGGGTTCTCATGTTTTGGTTGAGCTAGATTGCTGGATGGATTCAAAACTGAGTGAGGTGGATCTACGAATTATAGAGCACATGGCCTAGTGGTCCTTGAACCATACTGTGGATCACGATAAAGCTAATGGCCTAGTAACCCCTGAGGTGGATTGTGGGTTGTGGTAAATCTAGGATTGTGTTGCCTCGGTGGGCCTAGGATTCCTTTCCGGTTAATGGCAGGATATACAGTAAAACCAAGAGGTGGATTGCTCTCCGTTGAGCCTTCTAATCTTGGGTTGGGATATGCGGTAAAGCCTAGAGAGTGGGTCTTGGTTTAGGGCCTAGTGATTTGGTGTGGATTGCTTAAAACTTGAGAGACTAGGAGATAGGAAAATTCCTCACAGTGTAGGTGGAGAAATCCGGTGACATCCATGATTTTTTGGCCTAGTGATCTCGTGGAGATCATGGTAAAGCCCGTTGTTACATGTTCATTATGTTGGCCTAGGGATCCAGGATGGATTATGGTAAATCCTGGTTTCTATTGATGACGGTGAGGTGGTTTAGCAGATTCCCTGGTTGGTTCTTTTGGTTTGAGTCCCACACTCATGCTTGGAATATGGAATCGGGGTGAATGGATGAAGTGAGATTTGGCTCAACCATTCTATGGTCGAGTGGAACGTGGTAGTCCCATCTCGGGTTTGGATTTTGCATCATCAATATGAGGTTATTTCTCCTTGTATTTCTATGAATGTTATACTGGTTTATATGTGGATCACATGGCTATGATTTTATTGGTATTTTTGTTGCTACTATGCTGGTTATGCACGTGTTTTATGACAATGGCTATGTATGGATTTCACCATGTTTTTACTTGTAAATGAGTGGACAATGTATCTATGACCTAATAGATGATAATGTGGCAAATTATATGAGGGAACAATGGTTCTGAATGATTCTCAAACAAGTATGAGATCCCTATGATTAAATCTGTTGTTTACACCTGTAGATTACATATTTGTGAAACGTTTGAGAAAATGTCTGTCATGGCTAGTGGGGGTTCAGTTAAGGGCCTGTTCAAGTATTTACTTTTGCATCATTGTTTCCCTATTATATTACTGTTTTGAAGGTGTAATTCAATTCTGGGTAGTGACTTGGGTTATGGGCCTAAAAAAGTGGCTCAAATCTCGGGGATGTTGACACATCACTGAGAAAATTCATCCCTAAACACTGGAATGCCTTGTCATGAGAGTGTCCAGAGCCTCCTAGATGCTGGAAGGCCTATAGCATGAGAGCGTCAAAAAGTCAAGAGATCTAAAACCTTAGTGGGAACCAGGGGCTAGCTACTTGATTGGTTGGGATGGTTCTTGGGAGTCCTGTAGCTGATGTGGAAGGTATGTATGTTGTGTTTCCGTCGATTCCACTTCCTTAAGGTCACCTAGGAGGTTGAATCTAATCATAGTAGCTTCTCGTCACATGTTTACCCCAATTGGATGGTTACTTGGGTAGATGTGGAAGGAGGGTGTTATAGAGTGGTACCGGAGCATGGTTCACCCCTCGAACTGAATGGGCGGTGTGTTGGTCACGCATTTGTGTCGTTCGTACATGTGATTAATCATCCTTGTGGTTTATGTGCTTGTTGCATATGCATGGTGTCAATCATGGTTGTAGTGATGTCACCATGTGGAAGAAGAAGTTGTTGTTATCAAGTATGTCGTCATGAGTGTATGATTGGTTACATGTTTTTTATGCTTGCATATTGTCAGTGTACATTGGTATGGTTGTTGTTTTCATGCATGAGGTCATGGTATGTGTAGTTGATATGGTCATGCATTGATGACTGGACTCTAGCTAGACTGATGGTTACATGGTTATGTGCTTATGTATTATATGTCTATATGCTATTATGATTATGTTGATACATGTATCACATTGATTTGATGATTTTGCAGATGATGTATCCTCCTCGAGTTATGCTAAGGTACATTGGTTTATTGTGATTTGGTTTAGCTGACATAGTATGCCTTGTAGGAGAAAGATCAAAATGACTAGCAATATGGTAGACTACAAAAATCTCCCTATGAATCAGATGAGCAGTGTGGTGTTGGGTACTCTTCTAATTTGGTAGACACATTGAGAAGATTGAAGGAAGAAATAAGGATTTGTAAGGCAGACAATGACAAAATCATACAGGCACAAGAGAAACAAGCAAAGGTTAATGTCATACTTCTTCCAAGTTTGTCAGAATTGCAGCAACAAGGGTCACTTCAGATCAGCCATGGACATGAGGACAAAACTAATGGGGAATACGGTAGTAGGTCTCATGTTGGTTACATGTTATATAGATATGACATGGTTAGAGATGGAAAAATGTTGGATACTCCAGATAGGAGAGGTGATGGATACAAGTACTATTATAGTTTTGGTTCTGACATGTATCATGATCGTCATAGTTATCATCCTTATAGGAGGATTGATAGGGGATACCTTCCAAATGAGTTTAAGAAAGAAAAGCCACCTACTTTTGATGGAGATGTGAAGAAACCAAAAGATGCAGAGGCTTGGATGCTTGGGATGAAGAAATTATTTGAGTTGCATGAGTACACATATAATATGAAGGCCATAGTAGCTATCTTCAGCCTGAAAGGTAAAGCAAACATCTGGTGGGAATATGTGAAGTGGGTTAGAGACATCAATATAGATGACTTGACTTGGCACAAGTTCCAGAGGATTTTCAGGAAGAAGTACTTGTCAGAAAGGTACTACGACAGTAAGGCCAAAGAATTCTATGAGCTAAAGATGGGATCAATGACAAACGAAGAGTACACGACTAAGTTTGTGGAGCTATTGAGGTATGTATCATATCTTAAAGATGAAAATGTTAAATTTCAGGGATTTTTCACAAGATTTCCATTAGCATTTAGAGATCGAATTGAGTATGATGAGCCTCAGTCACTTGAGGAAGTTATTTGGAAATTGAAGCATTTCTATGAATAGTCAAAGCATAAGAATGAATCTCAGCAAGGTTGGAAAGGGAAAGATAAAGGTAAAGATAAATGACAGCCTAAGAGAGCAAGCCTTAGAATGTAGAATAGAAAGAAAATGTGGCACCACAAAATAGGTTCAATACAACTAGACATGAATATGGGTCACAACAAAAACATAGAGGTGATGGTACTGGTTGGTTGGAGTGTTGGACATGCGGTAAGGAGCACCTTAAGAGAGATTTTCCATAAAATCAGGGTGTTAGGCCTTAGATATATAATGCATAGGAGGCACATAATGTTGGGGATGTTGTTCAAAGAGTTCCTCGTATTTAGGCAACATTGGATAACAAACAGGCAGACCATCAGACATTCATCATTGAGATAGACGATAAGCTTTGTGATCAAGTTATTTCTATTTTGATTGAACCTGGATCTAATTGTAGTTATGTTAGTCCTGACTTGGTGGATAAGTGAGGTTTGAGTAAGGAATTGCATGCAGAATATTGGTTAGTGCAGTTGGCTACAAGTATAAAGAAGTGAGTTCATCATTCGGTAAGAGCTTGTGCATTTGATTTGAATGGTATGCCTACCGCAACACATTTGAATGTATTACCGTTGGGATCATATAGGATGTTTTTGGGCATGGATTGATTGTATCTTCATAGAACTAAGATGGATTGTTATGAAAAATATATCTAGTGTGTGGATGACAATGGGGAAGCAAGAGTCTTGCAGGGAAAGAAGAAAGCCACAACAGTTAGGATGGTGAGAGCTATGCAAGCAAAACACAGTCATAGAAAAGGGTGTGTGTTATTTGCAGTTCATATTTCTAGTGACAAAGGTAAGAAAGTTGAGGATGTAGATGTTTTGAGGAGGTATCTAGTTCTACAACAATTTCAGGATGTATTTCATGAGGACATTTCAAAGTTTCCACCTCACAGAGAAGTAGACTTTTCTATTGAGTTGGTGCCACGGGAAGCTCCAACATCAAAATCACCTTACAGGATGAGCACACCTGAGTTTGTAGAGTTGAAGTTGCAGTTGAAGGAAATGTTGGACAAGGGATACATTAGGCCAAGTGTATCACTTATGGGGCGCACCCGTATTGTTTGTGAAGAAGAAAGATGGAACTCTTAGATTATGCATTGGCCACATGCAATTGAACAAAGTGACTATCAAGAACAAGTACCCGTTACCGAGGATTGATGACTTGTTCGATCAGATGAAGGGAGCAACATTGTTATCTAAGGTTGAGTTGAGATCCGGATACCATTAGGTATGAATCAAAGAGGAGAACATATACAAGACAACTTTCCAGACCAAGTATGGACATTATGAGTTTTTTGTAGTTCCATTCATTTTGACTAATGCTCCAACTACATTTATGTGCTTGATGAATAGTGTGTTACGCCCATATTTTGATAAGTTTGTTATTTTGTTCATTGATGACATATTGGTATATTCTAAAAATGAGGAAGAGCATGCCGAGCATTTAGCAGCAATGTTGAGGTTGTTGAGAGAGCATCAATTGTATGCTAATCTTAGCAAGTGCAGTTTATTTCAGATTGAGGTACATTACTTGGGACATGTTGTCTCCAAGGAGTGCATTGCAGTAGATCTAGAAAAGATAATAGCCATCATGGAGTGGGTAGTTCCCAGAAATGTGGATGAGGTGAGATCTTTCATGGGGTTGGCAGGCTACTACAAGAGGTTCATCAGGAAATTCTCACAGATTGCTTATCCTATTACATCATTGCAGAGGAAAGGTAAGAAGTTTGAATGGACAGAGGAGTGTGAGACTAGTTTTGAGCAACTTAAGTAGTTGTTGACACATGCTCTAGTGTTAAATATTGTAGATCCAGACAAAGACTTTGTAGTATGCACATGTGCTTGCAAAATAGGACTTGGTGGAGTCCTTATGCATGATGGACAGGTGGTATGCTATGATTTGTGAAAACTGAACAAGCACGAGCAAAAATACCCAACACACGATCTTAAGTTAACAATAATCATACATGCATTGAAGATGTGGAGGCACTATCTTCTTGGTAGGAGGTTTGTACTGATGATTTATCATATTAGTTTGAGGTATTTATTTGACCAACTGAATCTGAATGCCTGACAGGATAGGTGGTTGGCCACAATCAGTGAGTTTGACTTCAAGATTAGGTACATCAAAGGAAAGGAGAATAGGGTAGTAGATGCTCTTAGCAGGTAGGTACAAGTAAATCACTTAGTAGCTATGAGATCCTAAGGGAGAGACTTACAAAATAGGATCTTACAGGCAAGATAACAAGATGTTAGGTACATGGATATTATGCACAAATTGCAACAGAGTTCAGGTACATGTACATGTATAGGTAGTAGTATAGGTACAAGTACAGGTACAAGTGCAGGTGCACAGGATGTGGACTATTGCCTTACAATAGATGGATTGGTTAGATTCAGAGACAAGATATATGTGCTATATAGTAGTGAGCTCAAGAAGGTGATCTTGAGAGAGTTTCACGCGAAACCATATTCGGGTCACCCAGGTTATCAGAAGACATTGACTACAATAAAGAAATTTTATTATCAGCCGAATTTGAAGAAGGATGTAGCAGAGTTTGTGGCTAGGTGTTTCAATTTTCAGCATGTGAAGGCAGAGTGTAAGCATCCAGGTGGATTTTTACAGCCGATTGCGATTCCAGAGTGGAAATGGGAGGTAATTTCCATGGAATTTATCACAGGGTTGCCGAGGACAGTGAGACAACATGATTCCATGATGGTTATTGTGGACATGTTGACAAAGGTTGCACACTTCATTCCAGTGAAGTCTACATTCTCAGCTAGTGATGTAGCACATGTATTCATTTGAGATGTGGTCAGATTGCATGGTGTTCCAAATAAGATTGTGTCAGACAAGGATGCAAAGTTCACTTCCAAGTTTTGGAAGGATTTATTTGCAGGTTTGGGCACAAAGTTGGCCTTCAGTACAACTTATCATCCGCAGATAGACGAACAAACAAAGAGGGTCAGATGGATATTGGAGGACATGTTGAGGATGTACGTGATTCATCAACAACGAAAGTGGGAAGAGTATCTTCCACTGGTAGAGTTCAATTACAACAATGGGTATCATGAATATTTGAAGATGAGTACATTTGAGGCATTGTATGGGAAAAGTTGCAATACTCCCATCAGTTGGAGCGATCTAGTTAATAGGGTGTTGATTGGACTGGACATGTTGGCAAACATGGAACATGAGATGCAGGTTATAAAGAAGAATCTAAAGGTAGCACATGATAGGCAGGAGAGCTATGCAGATTGGAACAGGTTGTTCAAGGAGTTCCAGGTTGGGGAACAAGTGTATTTGCACATCAAACCAAAGAAGAGATCCTTACGGATTGGATCATGTGCCAAGATGACACCACGATTTTGTGGACCCTTCAATATTATTAAGAGGATTGGGCCAGTAGCTTATCGACTTGCACTGCCTTTGACAGTGAAAGTCCATGATGTTTTCCATGTGTTATT
Organism: Pinus tabuliformis; assembly: GCA_031772625.1. Lineage (NCBI taxonomy): Eukaryota > Viridiplantae > Streptophyta > Pinopsida > Pinales > Pinaceae > Pinus > Pinus tabuliformis. The sequence goes on from CM062814.1 coordinate 530,891,573, forward strand.
GCTTAAGAAGTATGTTAAATATGTTGATCATGTGATTGACTAGTCTGTATTGCAGGTGGAACCAGATGGAGAATTCCAGGCAGAGCCTCTGTGTATATTGCAGAAAAAATGTGCTTATGCTTCGAAAGTGAGAAATATACCAGATTAAAGTGCAGTGGAAGTACTTTGGGCCTGATGAAGCTACATGGGAGATGGTGAATCAAATGTGGGCTATGTATCCTTCCTTGTTTGCTGGCTGAGGCAAAGTGGTTTTGGTATGATTTTGGTATATGTTTTGGTGTGATGTTTTGATATATCTACACATGTATATGGATGTAAATATTTCCATGAGCTATGTTATAAAGCGCCAATAAGAGGTATGGGTGTCATGCCATTATAATGTTGTTATTTTTATGTTGTCATGTTGGTTTGACTTTCAGCAGAGTGATCTTCATAAATACTGCATAGAGCTATGTTATAAAGCTCCATGGACAATATGTTTTCTTTTCAGTGGTTTTGCTAAGGCATAGGTGTGGTTGAACATTGAGGACAGTGTCCCCCAAGGGGAGGGTTCTGTAACAACCTTGGTGAAAATTCAATTTAATAAAAGTTAATAAAGGAGAAATAATAACCGTGGTTGATGGGACACTTATTCCAGGCTGAATGTTGGGCAAAAAATCCTAGTGGGTGTTCATTCGGTTTATTAATGGCTAATGAAATTGGCAAAGGCAATGGCAAAGGCTTTGGAAAGGAAAAGTGGCATTTTGGGCACATTTATTTATGAAAATAATGGAAATTAGGAGAAAACAAAGGTGAAAGGTCACAATATTTCATGTGACGAGGAAATTGAAGGAAAATAAGGGAAAATGAAGAAAATAGAGGCCTAATTGATAGCTTCCGAGGATTAGTTTGTAACCTTTTTTTAGTTCAATTTTGGAGCTCTGTTATTAATATCTTTGTTTCTAACTCTTGGACACTTAGATTTTTCTTGGAGCACTCTGGCATTGTATCAAGAAAGGAAAACAAGGCAAGAGGAAGTAGAGATCAAGCAAGGAAGGGAAGGATCAAACAACTACAAAATTATTCTTTGCAGGTATCAATTTGCATGTGTATTTTCCTTGCTATATTTGGCATACATGGTATTGCATATGGTTCTTTTGCTATTATGGACTGGGTTTTTCCAGGTGTGACGATGTTTTCAGCCTAGCCTTTCCATTTCTGGATAGCCATGGTGTGATGGGGTTTTCATGTTTTGGTTGAGCTGGATTGCCAGATGGATTCAAAACTGAGTGATGTGGATATTCGAATGATAGAGCACATGGCCTACTGGTCCCTAAACTAGACTGTGGATCAAGGTAAAGTCACTGGCCTAGTAACCCCTGAGCCAGATTGTGGGTTGCGTTAAAACCAAGATTTTGTTGCCTCAGTGGGCCTAGGAATCCTTGTCGGTGAATGGCCGAGTATACGGTAAAGCTAAGAGGTGGATTTCTCTTCGTTGGGCCTAGTAATTTGGGGTTGGGATCTGTAGTAAAGCTTGGAGAGTGGGTCTCGGTTTAGGGCCTAGTGATCCGGTGTGAATTGTGGTAAAGCTTGAGATACTAGGAGAAATGAAAATTCCTCATGGTGTAGGTGGAGAAATCCGGTGGCATCCATGCTTGTTTGGCTTAGTGATTTGGTGGAGATCATGGTAAAACCTGTTATTACATGTTCATTGTGTTGGCCTAGTGAACCAGGATGGATTACGGTAAAGACTTATTTCTATTGATGAGGGTGAGGTGGTTTAGCCTCGGGATGGCCTGGTTGGTTCTTTTGGTTTGAGTCCCACATTCATGCTTGGAATATGGCATGCGGATGAATGTATGAAGAGAGATTTGGCTCAACCATTCTATGTTCAAGTGGAATGTGGTAGTCCCATCCCGGGTTTGGATTTTGCATCATCAATATGAGGTTATTTCTCCTTGTATTTCTATGAGTAATATACTAGTTTATATGTGGATCATATGACTGTGATTTTAGTGGTATTTCTGTTGCTACTATGCTGGTTATGTATGTGTTTTATGACAGTGGCTATGTATGGATCTCATCATGTTTTTACTTGTAAATGAGTGGACAATGTATCTATGACCTAATATATGATAATACAACAAATGATATGAGGGAACAATGGTTCTTAGTGATTCTCAGATAAGTATGAGATTCCTATGCTTAAATATGTTATTTAGACATGTAGATTACATATTTGTGATATGTTTGACAAAATGTCTCTCATGGCAGGGTTTAGTTAAGGGCTTGTTCAATTATTTACTTTTGCATCAATGTTTCCTTGTTATCTTACTGTTATGAAGGTGTTGTTCAATTCTGGGCAGTGACTTGGGCTTTGGGCCTGAAAAAGTGGCTCAAATCTCGGGGAAGTTGGCACAACACTAAGCAAAATAGTTCATGGACACTGCTATGCCTTGTCATGAGAGTGTCCAAAGCCTCCTGGATGCTCGCAGACCTATAGCATTAGATTTTTCAGAGGCCAAGAGGTCTAAAACCTCATTCGGGCCTAGGGGCTAGTTACCTGAGTGGTTGGGATGGTTTTTGGGAGTCTTGTAGCTAATGTGGAAGGTATGTACGTTGTGTTTCTGTCGATTCCACTTCCTTAAGGTCACCTAGGAGGTTGAATCCAATCATAGTAGCCTCTTGTCATATGTTTAACTTGGTTGATCGGTGAATTGGCTAGATGTGGGAGTAGGGTGTTACGCATTCCTTCCTCTCACTCTTGCAACCCATTGAATATTTTCTTGTCGTATTTCATATATCTTGATGCCACATCATTCACATACCAAGCAACCCCTAATATAGTGTTGGTAGATAAACAACAAATTTGGTATGGGGAAGTTGATCTCTAACTTGGATACCAACTCATCGACTACATCTATAGCCTTTGTGCTCTATACAACTTGTATTTGTTGCTTATCAACTTTCCTTTCTTCTACTATGGACATTAGCTAGCAAAACAATCACCTGTAATGACATGTACAAGATTTCACATGACTCAAATATCTTACCTTAATTTTTATTCTTCCTTGTTACCCTTCCTAAGTCCTTTCTTACTTCCCTTCCTCATCCTCTTGACAAAGTAAGGTCTTCTACCTCAACTTCCTACACTAGTGTTAACACTGTCCACTTAATATTTGCTACTCCGATTTTTTGAGTTATTTCTATAAACCGTAAATCATAGCAAGAAAAAAGGGGAGACCATATCAACATCCCATAAAGTATTTATGAAAGTATTTGGTTATGTCACAATAAAAACAATATATAGTATCGCTGATTTTTAAGGTAAAATAATTTTACACTATAAAATTTGGGCAAATTCATTTTTAGTAATGCTTGATCATCAAACATTTTAAGATTTGGATATTAGGGACTAGTAAGATTCACCAAAGTTTCTAAATGTTAAGATAAACTTCCATCCTTAAAATTTTCCCTGGTAAGGGGGCATGAGGAAAGCACTACCGAAGAAGAATTGAAGAGTGATATTTGTTGTCTTGAAGTGCATATATGTTCTTGGAACTTGCTTAGAATATCAAATAAATTTTCCATTGGTGGTTGAGTTATTGCTAGAATGTAATGATTAGAGGGAAGGTGATAAGCAAGGAGAATAACATTGTATAATATTTCTATTTCAATCTTGAATTAGAGTATATAAATTTACAAAAGTAATGAATATATTTTGGTTTAATATGTTTCATATTAGTTAGTTATGAACTAATATTCATTTAGAGAATGAATATAACTTTTTAGAGCATTGACAAGAAACTCCTCGTCTGTGTGAGATTGATTTGCTCTAAAGCCACCACCATCACATCCTTTGCACACATGTTCTAATAATTTCCTAGAAGAGAGAGCATTAAGGAAGGAATTCACTGAAGGTAATTCAATTAAATATTTCTTTTTAAAGAGAATTGTTGGTTGATTGGTTTCGAAGATGGTTGGTATTATGTATTGTGCTTTCCAAAGATGTCAAATTATTTGATAGATTCCTATTTAAATGAATCAAATAAATTACATGGGGAAAACCACGTAAATTGAAAATTTAAGTTGAACGTCTTAATGGAAGAGTGAAATGTTGGATTACTTGTGTGTGGATATGAAGCTAAACCAACAACCTTGGCAATCTTAGTTCATGACTAGGAAACAAGAGATAAGAAAGTAAAGTTTCTCTTAAGAAGGTCTATAAAAGAAAGAATTATTCCCCATATAAGGGACCATAAAAATTCCTAAGACGTATATAAGGTGCTTAAGAAAGAATTATTCCCCATATAAGGGACCATAAAAATTCCTAAGACGTATATAAGGTGCTTAAAGGTTTGTATGGGATGGCCCATACAAATAATGTATTTAAAAAAGAAGAAGCAAGGTTCTCTTAATAAAAATGGAAGATAATAAAAATTAGAAATTCTCTATTTAGAATTAAATAATTAAAGGATAAATTGGGTAATATTGGTGAGAAGATATCAAGCATTCATTTGGTTATTGTAAAGTTATATGGTACCTTAGATGAATACCATATATTTATCACTAGTCTTCCAGGAAGAGAAAAATCACCTTTATTTGATGATTTGAAAAACATCTTATTGCAAGAAGAGAAATATAAAAATAATCTTAACAAAAAGTTTCAAAGTTTAGATTTGGTATTGATAGCCAAATCCCAAAAGCCATATAAAGGAAAACCATGGGAAATGAATGTTGGAGGCAAGTCTAATGTAAAATTGCATCAAGGTGGGCATCACCAAGGATAAGAACGAGCGTGAAGAATAATAATCCATGTTACCACTATGGTAAGTTTGGACATTATACTAACGATTGCAGGGAAAACAAGTTTCATGAGCCCAAATAGAGTATAAATGTAGGAAAGTTTGTTGCTAGAGATGCAATAATAAATGATGATCTCAAAATATAAAGTTGTTTATTTTAGATGAAACTTTATTAACAAAATAGATGATTGTAATAGATGGTTGATAGATTCATGTATTTCTATTCACATGGCATATCATAGAGATTGATTTGAAACTTATCATGAGAAAACTAATGGTGTTGAAATCTACCTAGGTGATAATCGATGTCATGAAATAAAATATTATGGTAATGTATGTTTGACTTTGCTAAGTGGTCATGTGAAACAAATCAAGAATGTAATGTATGTGCCAATGATTAAGAAAAAAATAATCATAGTTTTAACGATTATAGATCAAGGCTTAAAATTGTATTTGTGAAGTCAAGTTGTCTGATGAAGGACATAAAGGATCACTAGAAAGTTATAGTAGAACTAACTATAGTGGGAACCGTCTACAAACTTGTTCTGATTGTTAAGGGTTGTTAAGGGTCATCAAGTGTTGTCATCAATAGTTGTGTATATAGAAGAACTATGACACTTGAGGTATGGTCTTCTAAAATTTAAATATCTAGTTTTACTTCAGAAGAAAAAGATGGTGGGGGACCTTTCAATGTTAAAGAATGGACATATTAAATGTGATGGTTATGTATTGGGAAAACAACACATGAATGAGTTTCCTAAAAGTACATACAAAATGATTATGTATATTCTTGAATTAGTGCATATTGATATGTGTTTTCCAATGCAAACTGGATCACTTGAGGGAGCTTCTTATTTTTTTATCTTCATTGATGATAGAACAAGATTTAAATGGGTATATTTCATAAGAAAAAAACATGGCATGTTTGAATTTTTTAGAGAGTTTAAAACATGGTTCAAAAGAAGACATGAAAACACATCAATATTCTTAGGTCAAACCAAGGAGGATAATCCGACAATGGGATTCATAAATAGTACACAATTTCACATACTCATTAGAAGTGTATGACCAAAATGAAAACAAGGTCTTAGTTGAATGTGCTTAAGCCATGATTAAAGGTAAGTATCTTCCTAATGTCTATGGGTTGAAACAATAAGTATTGTTTTGTATCTAAAAAATAGAATTCCAACCAAACTTTTAGAGCATAAAACTCCTTATGAAGCATTCTATGGTTATAAACCATTTTTTACTCATTTGAGAATTTTTGGAAGTAAAACATTTTCCCACATTCCAAAGGAAAATAGAGGGAAACTTGATGCAAAGTCTATCAAATGTATCTTCATTGATTATTTTTATGAACATAAAGCTTACAAAATGTATGATCCCATTACTCATAAAGTTTTTGCAAGTAAAGATGTTATGTTTCATGAGTACGTAGATGATGTTCAAACAAAAGATGATCACGATATATGAAAAATTCCTAAAGTAGGAATTAAATATGCAAAATAAGAAGAGGTTGAAGATCAACAAGAGGATGTTGAAGATAAGAGTAGCATTAAAGCTACACATAGCCAAAGTACACGAAAATACTAGAGAAAATTTGCAAGGTAGTGAGTCACTACAATGATCAACATGGAAAATTTAGACACCTATCAAGTATAAAGATTATACTTTGATGAATCACATTATGAGTGTAGAAGAACCTTTAAATTTTGAGCAAGCAAAAGATCATAAGGAATGGATGAATGCTATGAAATGGGTGTTGGGTATGTGTTATGTTATTTGCATGAATATCTCCACACTTTGTACAATGCATGATGTGCAACATGGGGGATGAGGTATTTATTTTTTGAGCAGTTTTTTACATATGTTTTTGACGATTTTAAACACATAGTTTTGCTTAAAGCGATTTTGTGGCATATGATGGATTTTCCTATGGTTTTGTAGTTTCGATTAAGGAACTATGGTTGTGTTCTAATATAGGGTAAATGGGTTGGTGGTTCATGGATGCCATAGGATATATATGTTGTATTGTAACAATGTATAGAAGAATATATATTAAAAATATTATAGTTTTTTCCAATTTTTGGTTTCCATGATAAAATCTTCTCATTTAAATTTGCGTTTTCAATTGCATTTATTTATTTATTTATTAAGGATTTGTTTACATCAATCAATTGTAAAGGGTTAAAACCAACATTTTTATCATAACAGTTTTGGATTCAAGGGAACACCTTTGTGGCTAAGGGATTTGGCTCTGGCTTGTGGTAGACCTTGTTATTGTGGGATATCTATGAAAGTGATTCTTGCGGTAGAAAATAAATGGAGAGAAGTTCAAAGATAAAGATCGAGAAATTCAATGGGAAGAGTTTTGAGTTGTGTAAGCTCAAAATGGAATATTTGTTGGTGGACATAGATCATTAGGTCACTTTGAATATTGGTATTGCACCAACATGGATGTTAATAGAAGACTGAACCAAGTTGGTTCAAAAGGAAAATAACACAATATGATTTTGTCTCTTAGATTCAACATTATTGAATGTTTCAATGGAAGCTACAACAATAAATTTGTGGGACAAGTTAGGGGATTTTTATCAGTTGAATTCCTTGGTGAACAAATTGTTTTTTCATTCAAGGGGGCTCCTGGACCCTGCACACCCCTCGACCAATCTAGGGGGATCCTGGTTGTAACACCCTCATCCCACATCTACCTAAGTAACTGACCAACCGGGGTAAACATGTGATGAGAAGTTACTATGATATGATTCAACTCCCTATGTGTCAGATAATGAAGTGGAACCAACATAACACATTGTTGTGCAGACAATCCTTTTTGCGGACAAAAACTATCATTCTAGTCCTATGGGAGGATCTAGCAACAAACTAGACAAATATGTGAAAACTTTCCTAGTTTATATCAGAAAATACAAAGGAAGATAGATGACCTACCTCACTCTAATGCTAACACTCGTTGATGTCATTCTCGATCTTCTCGCTTCCAAGTTCAATCCTCTCTACATCGTTGTGGATGAATACCTACAAGGAAGATCAAACAAAGACAACAAAAGCATACATAGCATAATTCATTCTAACATAAACTATGTGACAGATCAAGGAGTATCACACTAAATGAGTAATGATTTACACACTTATGGAAAGAAAACACATAATGTATTATTAATAGAAAGTAAGGGAAGCATACAACCACTTAATCCTTGATGTTGGAAGCCTCCTTTGGATGAGTTTCCAAGTCCTAGCCAAGACCTTCAAGCACTCCTTTCTCCTTAGCAAAATGGGAAGCATTTAGGCATAGTTTTAGCATAGGAGGGAAACCAAGCAATAGCCAACCAACAACTAACCAAAAGTAGATGGTAGGGGTTTGATTTATAGGGAAGGAGAGGGAGTTGAGGATCCATAAAAGGAGGGAGAGGTTCCACATTTCAAGGGGAAGATCCATGAAAGTAGGATCAAGAACCAGGAATGGGAGGTCTTGCTCTAATCCTCATTCAACTGCAACCAACTCACCATTCTCGAGACTTCTAGTAGGAGAAGATTCTCCTCCATTTTAGGAAAAACTACTTGAAGAGGGCTAGCGCAGATTTTCCTATCAAAAGGCACGTTGCCAACGCTAGTCACTAGTTAGACAAAAGGTTACTAGCGTGGGTTTGTTTGCTAAAAGTAGCGTTAGGCTTGCAAAACAAGGTTTTGGACAAGTTCTTCAGAATTTCTTCAAGGCAAGTCTTCTTCTTCCTTCAGGGATGCTTTTGAACATGTTTCATGGTGAATACATTGTTTTTTACAGCTTTCGTCACTTTGCGACACTTGCAACATTGACGACACAAAGTGCGACACTTAGGATATGAGATTAGGAGTGCAACAAAATACTGTATAAAAAGGTGCCCCCTAAAGCATGAATTTAGAATGGGAAGTGATGGCTGAAATGCTTTATAAATCATGACAAGGACTTCAGAAAACCACCGTCAGGAGACCTGCAAATCAAACATAATACAATATACCTAACATATTTGATGTAATTATGCTCAAAGTGTAAGCATCTAACAATAAATAGATCCACAACATGGAAAAAACCATCCGACTAGAAAGGATCATGTGCATGGATCCACGACATGGATGCAACCATTTGAATAGAAGGGAACATGTGTACAATCATGAATACTTAATAACTACACACAACCTGTATTTATTAGATGAAACCCAGGGTGTTCATTTCTATCTTGACCCAACCAAAGTATGAATCTCACAATGTGAATAAACGGGTTAAAGTCAAACATGGTAGAAACCACCTAATTACTGATCAATGATGTAAACCATTAACAGGCACGAGAGAAACCACCAATGATGACAATGGCTCTTAAGGTACAACAAAACAATTCGCGAGTGTGAACAGTGAAGTTGAAGTCGAACACTCGCAGAATCATTCGATCGAAGGCCAATGATGTGAACCTATCGTCGAATGTGAAGAACTTGCCATTGAGGCATGCAAGCTCCAAGGTACTGAAAGGGAGTTTCTAGATCATCTTCCTGGATAATGACTTGGAGTAGACAGAAAGTGATTCATTGAAGGAGGGCCATAATGTTTCCCACATCATCGACAAAAAACATAGGTTTTAACAGAGTTGGTAAGAGTGATTCATGATTTTTGCAGAAAAGCCAAACATGGTATAATCGATTTGAAGTGCAGATGGGACTTCTCTTGAACATATTAACGACACAACTCCAGACTTTGGCAGCATTTGACTCAACATAGGATCAGAGGTCATGATGACAATAGGATATAATCAGATGAGAGGAAAATGGATTCCCAAAACCCAGGAAGGCAAGTGATGAAGTGAGGATAACCCAAACCTAACATGAGTGACAGATAAGTGTCATGTTCAAGAGTGACATGTTGCCTTTATACAAAATACAAGACATGTTTACTTCCATTTTCCCCCACTATTTCTAGCGAGTACCTCATTATTTTTTATCTCAAGCTTGAAGAGGATAGCATATGCTTGTCATATAAGTTCATCCTTCGGATGAATCCATCCTAGTATTTTTAACGAGCCCTAGGAAGGAGTAGCTCGGTCTCGTCATGGTGACAATTCCTTTGTCGTTTTAGTTTTATGAGTTCGATGGAGGGGTAAATCAACATATTTTTCATGTTTAGAGAGTTTGAAAAAGAGTAAAAAAGAAAACGCTAGATGTCCCTTTTCGTAAATAGTCTCTTGAATCCGAAAAGATAGAAAACAATATTCAACAGAAACTCTTAGCCATGTGTGACCTAGGTATTCATTTTTCGTACATTAGTCTATCTCAGACCGGAAAATGGTTAAACTTATACTAAGTAGACGTAATTTCATTTACTTTTACGAGTTCGAAAAGGCAAGCACTTGAAAATCTTTTCATATTTTTGGAGTCTGAAAAGAGTTGAAAGAGGACTCCACCTAGAGGAATGAGTGGTGTAAGAGGACAACGACTGGTTCTGGTCATGATGGAATTGATCAAAACATGTAAAGGTCAAGAGGCTGGCTAATAAGACCACTCATTTTAGATGTTCCTAAGGCAAGGGTAAAACAACCAAGTGAAAGCGTATGATTGGCCAAAGAGATGGTGACATTGGAATGAAAAAACCAAGGCCCATATGGAAAAAATAGGCTGATAAAAGTGGAAATCACAAGAAGTAAAGTGGAAATGGTTTCATTTTTACACAAGCTTGAAACATGGAAAACTATGCTTGAGTATACTTGAAGATGGTTTCAATTTTCACAAGCTTGAAACATGGGAGAAAAACTATTCTTGGATTTGGTTTCATTTTTACACAAGATTGAAATGGAAACAAACTATGCTTGGGTTTGGTTTCATTTTTACACAAGCTTGAAATAAAGATAAACAATGCTTGAGTTTGGTTTGCATGCTCCCAACATAATGAATCAATTCGAGGTACATGCCCCCCAAGCTTCAGTTCATTTAGCTAAGTAGACTATTGGTTACTAACAGGTGGATGGAATGAAGGTTCACTTACGAGATCAAGTGAAAGACTCAACTAGGAATTTACGAGATCTAATCAAAGACTCAAATTGGAAGGGGATTTGTTTCATTTTTAACGAGCTTGACACAAGAAAGAACCATGCTCATGACACCTTGTTTCATTTTTTAACAAGCTTGACACAAGTAAGAAATTCTACTCATGACACCTTGATTAATTTTTTAACGAGCTTGACACAAGAAAATAACCATGCTCATAGGGACCTATTTAATTTTTTAACAAGGTTGACATAGTAAAAGATCTATCCTAAAGGTACCTTAATTATGGCCTATAAGAGGTCATAGCTTCCAAGAGGTTCTCATTATATGGGAGATTAATGCTTTGGAGGGGATACATGTCAGGAGATCTAATGGAAATATTAGGTTTCAATGCCCCCAGTACATGACACATTATATCACTAACTAGATCATCAATAGAAGAGAGCACGGAACAAGTGGCCACATAATTAACCTGTGGTGGGGGTGACGCAACTTTCATAAAAGGACCATTTAAGGAATATGGTTGACCGAGAGCAAAATTAGGACCAACGAACGAAAGTTGATCAATGGCCACAATTCTTACTTCATGCGGGAAACATATGACATGAAAGAGAGAAGAGACAAGAGCTCCCACGACATAAACATAGTAACGACTGAGGATTAAATTAAAATCCAAAGGGTCTTAGAAAACCATCACGTCACAATAGACAATTTTTCCTCCCAAATTAATAGGCAAATTCAGAAGGATCCCTAAGGGTTGATTGGTTCCTCTATTAATAGCTAACTGATTTTGGGTAATGGGCACAAGTCACGGAGAACCTATAGCCTTCCAAGTAGTTGAGGACATATACTAAAAAAATACACCTTCATCTATGATTGTGCAAGGTACGGGTATATTATAAGCCTGTACCGTGATCTAAAAAGGCACAAAGGAAAGAAGACGATATCCTGTCAATCAACTCCAATCAAAGAAAGTGATTAAACTACTTGGAGAGGATGCCATCAGAATGGGAGGACTGCCCTCTTGCGTTACGGGAATAAGAGGATCCCCCCCTGTACCATAGGAATAGGAGGATCACCCCCCTGTACCATGGGAACATGAGGATTGCCCCCTAATTCTTTGGAATATGAAGAAACCAGAAGAACTTGAGTGGTACGAAATTCACTCTCTACAGGATAGATACGATCAACTGAAAGTGGAATTAGGTCAACCATTTTTTTGACCAATGGTTGGTCAGAAATAGACTCATGGGATTCAATTTCAAAGAGAGTGGGATTGACCAGAGATGAGTTTTGATCAATCACTTGATCAACTAGTGGAGGATTAAGGGAAATCTTCTGATAACCAGTCAGAAGACGAGGTTGAGAAGCAGTAAGGTTTTCTAACGCGTTAGAGGCTTCATCCATATAAGGACGAAGGTGAATAGGATGATTCCCTTCACATAACCTACATGGAAATTTGTTTTTTCCCTTTTTCCCATGGGCTTTACTGTCACTAGTTGAAGGTTTATCACCAACATGATCTCCAAAGGCTGATGACAAAGGTCGATGTGAACCTGTGGACCACACTTCTAATATCTTGGGAATACTAGGACATTCTCGAAGAAGGTGGTCACCCTTACAAAGCTTGCAAGGGAATTTCACTTTACGGGGTTGATTGGAAGATTTTCCAACATCAGTTGCATCTGTAGAAATGGTCACTTGGTTGGTCCTTTGCTTATTTTTCTTCTTCTTAATCTTCCTTTTCTTCTTCTTCTTATCCACCTAGTTACTAGCTTGTAGGCTTTCACCAGAAGAGGAAGAAGAGTAAGAAGTTTGAACAGGAGAAGAAGGAAAAGAGTCAACTTTAGGCTCAACCGAGGTCGATACTGTTTAGGCGAAGGAGAGACCGGTTGAGGAGAAGTTTGGAAATTCAGAACCATAGGGGTAAAAAATAACCAGACTAGCAAACTAATGTAAAACCAGGAAAGGACAATGTTTCCATACAGGAAGCACCAACATTTCCAAAAGAAGTTAAAGGACCAGGATTCCTGTCAGAGGGGTTTCCTTGGCTGGTGAACTCGAGAACTTTTACCATTAGTCTCAACCTAAGATCTACTAAGGAGTATTTCCACAAGAATGATGTTTTTCTGTGGTAAATTAATTGACTTTAAAACTTAAAAATAAAAAATAAAAAATGGGTAACTAGCCATAAAGGTTTACCAAGCAATTGTGAAATGCAATATACACCTTAACGAACCAAGGAATTAACGTATGACAACCAATCTCCCTGAATGTTGTGTTCGGTGTATCACGGTATACAAGGTGGCAAACTCGATTACATATGGATGGATAGAAACCTATTGGGTACCCCTAAAATATACGCGATGGTATGTGGGAGTGCAGCACATAGTAGTGTTGTATAATGTGTAACCGTCCAATTAGAGCATTCCCATATACTTACCATGCATGGAGCACCTCTGATATACCCAAAAGTACTGGAGAAGGATACTATACACTTCCGTACGTGGAATGGGATTTCACCCCCAGGATACAATGTTGGAAAATAACGACAACTCCTATGTTTAACAACGCTAGAACACATCTCTAGCCTAGAACTCTAAAATTTTTCGTTAATGACAAATGCTCCTTAGGTTAATTGAGGTAAATTTTAAGTTAATTCTTCAATTAAGTTTCAATTTTAAGGCTCAAAGATCGATGTCACCTGAACACTTATTATGCAACTAGTATGAAGAAATGATTCTTTTCACTTCAATGAAAGTTATCTATCATAGGGAGGAGGTTCAAACATTGATACAACAACCAAGTATGCAGCAAACAAATCTTCCTAACTAGATCTTTTACTTTCACTATTCCAATGCACCTACAAAAAGTAAAATGTTTTTTTTTTTTTTTTTTCTTCTCATTGGATGAAAATGCACTTTTTAGCTTTCAATAATAAGAAATGTAATCTATGCTCAACGATAATCCCAAAAATGACTTTTCAATGCAGTGTAATCTAATGCAATTCAAAAAGTAAGCTTTGAGATGAAAGCTAAGAAAATGCAAATGTGATTTCTTTTATGGTTCTCAAAACAACTAATAATGCTTTAATCAATAGAAAATCAGCGTTCCTTCCACACATACAAGAAACAAACAATAAATTCAATTGACTTAAATACCTAAAGACTCATCCAAAATTCACTCTCACTACTTCAAGCAATGGGATGGATTTTTGCAAATAAATCGGAAATCAACAAAAATACTGACAAATCCAAAACACACAAAGAAAGAAAACACTTCAGAGATCAAGACACACTAGAACTTTCTGGGAGAAACCCTAAAAATTCTCAAATTTTATGGATTAGTGCGACTGTAACAGTCAAAACTCGTGCTGACATGGCTTTCAACACAACTGTAATTGAAAAAACCGCATTGGTAGTGCGACTATAACTGGATAAAATGTGTTGGCACTGCGATTGTAACTGGATAAAACGCGTTGGCAGTGCGACTGTAAATGGATAAAATGCATTGGGCAAGAAAGACTTAGAAAAATAAAAATAATTTCAAAGAGATCCAAACTTGACACTCTAAAGGGCATACTACTTAGAATGCAAACCCATAATGAATCTAAGTTTACATATTACTAGGAGGTTGGCCAAAATAATCACAAAGACCAAATTTAGAAAGGAGGTTTGAAGGGCTATAAGCTCCCTTGCAGAGTTGCCATTTTGTTGTGCAGGCAATCATTTTTGTGGACATAAATGTTCCCTCTAGTCCTATGGGAGGATCTGGCAACAAACTAGACAAATACGTGCAAAATTTCCTAATTTATATCAGAAAATACAAAGGAAGATAGATGACCTACCTCACTCTGATGCTAACACTCGTTGATGTCGTTCTTGGTTTTCTCACTTCCAAGTTCAATCCTATTTACATCGTTGTGGATGAATACCTGCAAGGAAGATAGAAAATATATGACAAAAACATACATAGCATAATTCATTCTAACATAAACTATGTGTTAGATCAAGGAGTATCACACTAAATGAGTAATGATTTACACACTTATGGAAAGTAAACACATAATGTATTATTAATAGAAAATAAGGGAAGCATACAACCACTTAATCCTTGATGTTGGAAGCCTCCATTGGATGAGTTTCCAAGTCCTAACCAAGACCTTCAAGCACTCCTTTCTCCTTAGAAAAATGGGCAACATTTAGGCATAGTTTTAGCGTAGGAAGGAAACCAAGCAATAGCCAAATAGTAGCTAACCAAAAGTAGACGGGGGTTTGATTTATAGGGAAGGAGAGGGAGTTGAGGATCCATAAAAGGAGGGAGAGGTTCTATATTTCAAGGGGAATATCCATGAAAGTAGGATCAAGAACCAGGAATGGGAGGTCTCGCTCTAATCCTCATTCAACTGCAACCAACTCGTCGTTCTCGAGAATTCTAGTAGGAGAAGCTTCTCCTCCATTTTAGGAAAAACTTCCTGAAGAGGGCCAACGTGGATTTTCCTATCAAAAGGTGCGCTGCCAGCCCTAGTCACTAGACATTAGGGGATTTTTGAGGTAAAAAATGGGCCTCATAAGAAAAATGTAAAACCAAAATAAACTTTATAAGAACCAATAGGATTCAAGATGATGATGTCAACCATGGGAGATGATTCACCATTTTTGGAGTAAAAAAGTAAAAATATTAAAAAATAATAAAATAATAAAACTACTTTTTTAACTCGTATTTTCAACTTATCTCCCTAAGGTTTTACTCAAATTTCAAGCAGGAGTACTTGTTGGATCAAAATTTAGTTCCTCATCCAAAGAGTACTGATGTTCATACTTTCTATGGACCCTACTACACAAAAAATGAGAAATACATGAAAAAAAGTGAAAGTATGTGTTGAGTTCCAAAACTGCCTTTCCCTTAAGCAACTTTCTCATCCTTCTTTCTTTGCTTTTCCATGAAAAATGCATTCTTATCATCAAAAACCATTACACATTGCCTCAAGGAGTATATTTCAATGATTTACATGTTATACTGTTATGTTTTCTATTTGAATAGGTTTTTGTCTTTCAGCTACGGAACACAGCCACATTCCGCAGCCATTTCCACGCTTTTGTAGGTTCCAGGTGTCAAGAGAGGAAAAGGACTAAATGGGTAGCTTAGGAAACATTAGAGCATGGATCGTATCCTATTCATCTGGCCTAGATCAATTAGGAGGACTCTGGTCAAAGGGAAGTCAACCATAGAAAACTATGGCAAACAAGACTCTGTTTTGCACACATTTCTCAGTGATGGGATCCGAAGTAGACTCCTGAGGCCACGGACTTCATGTGCCACCTGCACAAACGGAATCTAACAACCACTACCATAGATTTATGTTTCCAAGCAACCAGGGACAAGAATTCTGCATACTTGCCTCTCTACATGTTTTGTTGTAGCTGATGTCTCTCTTCAAAACAGTTGTATATTTCTCTATAAATACCAGCATGTAGAACGCAGAACAAGTTCAAGTTTTTGCTTGTGTAATAGTTCAAATTTCCACTTTGTAATTTGAAGAACTCAGTTCTCTGTTTTAATATAAAGACTCTGTTTTCAATGGATACCTGAAGCGTTGTTGGTGTATTGATTGAGTGCTTATAATCTGAGACCTTTGCAGAGGGCCCCTACGTGGTCAAGGGTACATTTTATTTCTGTTTTGTCTTTCATAGTTCAATTGTAAATTCACTATGTTTTGCCATAATGTTTATAATCGTTTTCTAACTCTATTTATAATGTAGCTTGTGTCATTTTTTCACTAACTCAGAGTAGTTTTATTTCAGTGCAGAATAGTTCTTTGGTTTTCACTTCTTTCTAGTTTCTTACCAGTAGCTTTAAGTTAATATCAGTACCATAAATTGATTCATTTCATTTGCCGTTCATTGGTTTTTTTAGATTTTGAATTAAGCTATTCAATGCTATTTTCTTATTAGTTTAGTAACTCATGTTATAAATGAATATTTCCAAAATCCCTTTCAGTTTATGGTTAATCTTAAAACTAAGTGGTGAAATGTTTCACTTATGAATGAGTCTTTCTCTACATTTCTACATTTACTTTTCTTAGAATAATGAAGAATGAAATCTCTCAAAATTATATCACAAGGAGGCAGTTCTCCCTAAATTGTGTAGCAGAGTGACAAAAATAATTCATTTAGCCTTGCTTTCATAATAGAATAGTTGCAACTTCATTTTAAATTATAGTTTTTCACTTAGTTTAGCGGCAATTCCATCTTTAGTGGTTCATTAAGTTTTGATTCTGCAATAACAGTAGTGGTAATCTTATTTCCAGTATTTCATTTTCTTTTTATCATAGATAGCTGCAATCTCATTTTCTCATTTAAACTTTGGTTCTGTAATTGAGTAGATAGTGGTTTTAAGTCCTTTCAATGCATGTTTTGGAAACAATCATAATAGCAAGAAGCTCTGTTTTCATTTTCTTGTTTAAAACTTTACTTCCAAATCTGGCTTAAAGCACTTTTAGCTCTCATTTAATTTCTCTAGATTCTTAGTAGTAGTAGATTAAGATTTTGTATATTACATTGCAGAACATTAGGAACCAAAAGAGAAAAACCCCAAAACAAAAATAAACTCAAAAATAGTGAGGTAAGAAGGGTCATCTAACACATATAGTGCACTACACTTCATTAGTTTATGATACCCGGATTGATAATTTATGTAGCAATTTAGGACACTAAATTGACTGAACATTTTGGCGCCGTCGTCAGGGAAGTGTAACTAGGTAACCTTATCTCTTACAGTTATAAAAAAAAACAAGAAAACAAAACAATGACATGCATAGAGAAAGAGACTCTAGGGGTAGATTTATAGCTATGGGCAGAAGTTCGATTTCCACAACTCCACCTACTCCACCAAGAGTTAGAAAAGACACACCTCCATCCCAGACTCATACTCCCAGCCATAGGATTCCTGGAATTCAAGGGGCAACAACTCAGTTAGAAGATTCTCCCACTTCATCTACTAAAACAGACTGAGGAGAGAAGACCTTTTTCACCTCTACAGGGGAGCCTATTGCAGTAGAGGAAGTAGGAATACCTAGTGAAGAAGAAGAAGTAGAAACTCTCTCCCATAATCCATCAATAGAAGAACCAGAGGACTCTTAAAAAACTATAATGGCAAAAGAAGAACAAGATGGAGAATTCTCACTATTTGGAGGAGGGGGTAGAGGAAACAATGAAGGAGGTAGAGGTAACAATGGAGAAGGTAGAGGTAATAATGGAGGAGGCAAAGGAAATAGGGAAATAGATAACTCATTTGGATTCTCTATAGTACATGAGGAAACACATACCACAATGAAAAACATCTCACCATCCGTCCTCCCAAACTTTTATGGGTTGAGAAGTGAGGACCCTGAAACATTTTTGTTTGAGTTTGAAGTCTTGTGCAGAACCTATGACTATTTAGAAGACTCTCAAAAACTCAAATTGTTCCCTTAAACATTAAAAGGGGTTGCTTTGAAATGGTTTATGGGGTTGGTCACTCAATCCATTAGAACATGGAATGACATGAAACACGCATTTTTGGATAGATACTTGGATTATTGTATGCCTACCAATCATAAGGATGAACTGTTCAAAATGATGCAAAAGGAAGATGAAAACTTAGAGGATTTGCTTGAAATATTCAACTACAATTTGAAAAGAGCGAAAATGAACAATTTAGATGAAGAAACTTTGAAATCTCTTTTGTTAAAGGCCACTAGAGATGAATGGATAGATATCCTTAACATGATGGGGAAGGGAGACATCTCTCAACTTCCATTGAATGACATAGCAAAACTATGTGTTCATCTCTCAAGAGGGAAATATAAAACCGGGAAAGGACCTAGATATCCTTTTCTTGTTAGAGCAAACAAATCTGCAACCAAATCTGTAAGTAGGGCAGAAATTGGCAATATGCTTGATGAGTTTAAAACTGATATTTTAGGGAGCCTTAGTGAGTAGCTAGACACCCTCAAATTCCAAAACAAGCAGAAAATAGAGGCTGATGCTTTAGCCATCTTTTGTCCAAAATGCAGAAAGAAACATGCTCTAAGGGAATGCCCTTTAGATGCAAAAATTGTAGAAACTTGTATGATTTATTCAGAAAGTCATGAGACCAAGGGTTGTCTTTCAATCCCAGGTCTTAAGGCTGTCTTTCAAGAGGAAATAGTCCCAAATTTTGTAGAACCTCTTCGTTTTGTTGCAAGAAGACCTTGGCAGGGGCAACAAAATCAAGGATTTAACAATCTGATGTATTTTCAGCCCCCACCAAACTGGAATTCTTGGCAGCAATTTTGGCCTCAACCTCAAACTTAGTATCAATCTCAACCATGGGCACAAGGGGTACAAAATACTTATGGGAGATTTACTCAATATTATCAATATCCTCCATTTTATCAGAGCTATCCTCCCCCACAAAATCAGCAGCAAAATCAGCAACCACACCTTCCAAATCAAAGCCCTCACCTTTCATTGCCATTTCCACGACAACCTCCAGAACAAAGTCAAAATCCTCAACTCTTGCTTCCATTTCAACAAAAACCAAATCAACTACCAGCCCAACCATTGCCAAACCCCACTAATAAAAACCCTTAGAATGCTTACATGGTAGAAGGACAAGAATTTCCTACTTACATGATTGCTCCTCTAGATCTTAATGATCTTCGACTTAGATTTGGTAGGATATTAGAAAAGGAAAAACCTTCTATAGTCATTCAAGAACAAGATTCTTTTGAGGATGATTCTCTAAAAGTCAATAAAAGTTTTGAGGGAACATCCCTCCAAAACCAAACCATTGAAAAAGGAAAACAAAAAGAGTCAATAAACACAACTCCTATCATTGAGCGACCAACATCTACTTCTACACCTCCTTTTCTTGAAAGATTACAAATTGATAGAGGAGTAGAAAAACAAATCTTGTTGCCCAATTATGACTTCCTAGATGAATTGAAGAATGTTTGTATCGAAATTCCTTTGTTACAAGCCATTTGAGAAATTTCAATTCTAGCTAAGACAATAAAGGAGTTGAGCATCAAAAGACTAGGAAGAAAACCAAGAGAAACAAAAAGAATTCACCTGGTAGGAAAGATAGCAGATATCATGATGGGAAAGATTTCCATGCAGAAATATGTGGATCCAAGAAGTCCAATTGTCAAGGCACATATAAATGGGATTGAAATTCCAAACACATTGATTGACTTAGGGGCAACAATAAACATTATGGGTAGACAAACTATGGAGCAGCTTAAACTTCCTAACCTTCTTTACACACCTACCTTACTGCAACTTGTAGATAGATCAGTAATTAAACTAGATGGTGTGCTAGAAGACATTTCAGTCTCCTTAGATTCTTGGGAATATCTTGTTGATTTCATGATTTTAACTCCCAAGATTAATCTAGGAGGACACCCGCTCATATTAGGAAGACCTTGGCTGGCCATAGCTGATGCTTTTATTAATTGTAGATCTGGTGACATGTACATTTCCTTTTATCTCTTAGGTTTTTGCGATCTTCATAATTGTGTAGATCATCTTCCAGATTCATCACATTAGGTTACTTGTTGATCGACTTTTCAAACCATCAACGGTGGTTCATCTTCAGGATGTGAAAGAATTAATGGAAAACTAGTCTTATTATTCAGTTTAATAAATAGATGTAAGAGATGCATTGCCGACAAATATTAGGGATTATTAATTTATTATTGAATTTATAATCTATAATTTTAATTATATTTTAATTTTAATTGTTTTATTTTATATTTTGTTGTTTTAATTATGTTTTAGTTATTAAAAGGTTTTGAAATTTATATGATTCATAAATAGTTAATTTTGAAATTTGTTTAAAGTCTTTTATGTTTAATGTTAAATTGTTGTTAGTATTGAATTCTAAAATCTTGTTAAATTATATCTTATTAAGGTTATAATTTATTTTAATTATAATGGATTGAATCATTATTATTTGTTGAATATTTTCATTTTACTAATTTACTATTGAATTGTAATTAATAATAATAATTGTAATTATAAATAATTAGTGTTCATTTATTAATATATTATTAATTTATTATTAAATTAATTTATTATTGAATTTATAATAATTATAAATATAATGATTGTTAATTTATTAATTTAATTTAGAATTACCCAGATGCGGGTGATAACCATGCCATTAATGGTGATTAGACGGACAGGCGACGGGAGGACTGGCCACATGGCTGTCTGTGTCCCCTCCCAAGCCAGCCTGAAAGGAATTCATGGCGCCTTGCAGGTGACATTAATTGGGTGCTCCAGTCGAGATTTCTCCATCAAGTTCATGACAATGGCCTCCACAGACCATAACATTGTTATTCCTCCTCTGCTCCATAGCATTTGCCCTCCTCAGGCCGTGGAGCCTTGTTCTCGCATAGTCACTAGAAGCCGCTGTTGGCTGCTCAGCTGTGTGGACCTTGGTAATGGGTATCATTTCTCCCATACCAGGCTCTGCAATCTGAATCCAGCTCAGACTTCCTCCGCTCGTTCTCTGCTCAGCCTTTCCGCCAATCTCCCCACCGGTAGCTCTGCGTCAAATACTGCCATGGCTCGCATCTGCCACCGAATGCGTAGCAGACGAGGGGGCAGTCGTGGTGGAGGCATCCGTCCTCCTGCAACGCCCAACCCAGAATCCGTCTCCCCCTCCTCTTCTCCTGTCATTTCAAATCCTCATAGCTCCTTCTCTGGCCGGTATCCTGATACCCGCAGTGGCAGAGGACGAGCTCAGCTCCAAGGTGCCGGCAAGAGGGACACTGTTGTTCATACGACCAATTTTCCCCTTCCCCCTCACCCCGCTCCCCACACAACTCAATTTCGTTTCCACAACACCCTGCATAGGCCTATTATCACCGCCACAGTCACCATCACCTTCTCTGAGGAAAACGACCCGTAGGATGCTCAGCCAAAGAACAATGGTGAGCGGCAGAGGGCTGCTCAAAGGAACAGGGGTGCCCGCGACCCAGGCAAGCAGAAGCTGATCGAGGATGATGTCATCCTGCATGGAATGGAGTTGGTTGGCAGTCATCAGGCTGCTAAAGGCAGTGCTGAAGACACGCAGGAACTGGGAGGCGGAGCAGGAGACACGTCCTCCCTGCATGTAGCAGAAAGCAGCTCCTTTGGCACTCAACCAGTTCGTGGAATTCAGAGTAGTACGTCAGTTGAGGAGGAGGAGTGGTACAAGTATGCGTGTCTTATCGAGGAAGAGCCTGCCCCAGAAGACCTTCAGGATTGACACTTGGCAGCCAGGTGTTGCCCTACTACCAGCTAGCGTGTTCTTTTGCTGACTGGATGGTTTCTGTCATGATTTGTTTTGTTAAAACTTATCTCCTGGTTATTTTTTGCAATGTTTGGTAGTTTTGGTTAAAACTAGTAACCCCTGTGTGAGTTTTTTTTTGCATTCTTAGACTGGTTTTCCCATCGATGGGGCAATCGAGTTTAGACTGATATATTTTTAGACAAATGATGTTCTGCACTACTAAGGCCAGAGCCTCGATGTACTTATATTTTGTTTCATATTAATAGAATAGTTTTACATAGAAAAAAAATTAAAAATAATATAGAATTATAATTTATTAGGGCCATGTTTGTTTTATTTTATATTTATTATTTTAATTATATTTTATTTTAATTGTTTTGCTATAAATTTTGTTATATTAATTATGTTCCATTTTAATTATATATTTTGATTATTTCATAGTTTTGAAGATTATATGATACAAATTTCTTATTTTGAGGTTTGTTTAAAGTTTTTTATTGTTGATTTTAAATTATTATTAATTTTACTTTTTGTTAGATTATAATTAATGGTTTAAACACCTTTTTTTTCTTTTGGATAATTTAGAGGAGGATAGTGGTTAGGGAGGGGTAAGATTGGATGAAAGGATTGGAATCCAGTTTTCACTTATGGTCCATCTGTCGTCTCTGTTAAGGTTATTAGGGTGCTTGCTAATTTCTATTCTTTGAATTTCCTTATAAAGTAGTGATCACTTCTAGCTAAGATGCGGGTATCTTCTATACAAATTTGGTGTTTAGTTTTAGTTTTATTGGAGTGTTCTGCTAAAGCTGATGATTTGGATCGATCCAAATCATCAGCTTTAGCAGAACATTCCAATAAAACTAAACACCAAATTTGTATAGAAGATACCCGCATCTTAGCTAGAAGTGATCACTACTTTATAAGGAAATTCAGAGAAGCCATAGAAATTAGCAAGCACCCTAATAACCTTAATAGAGACGACGGATGGACCATAAGTGAAAACTGGATTCCAATCCTTTCATCCAATCTTACCCCTCCCTAACCACTATCCTCCTCTAAATTATCCAAAAAAAAAGGTGTTTAAACCATTAATTATAATCTAACAAAAAGTAAAATTAACAATAATTTAAAATCAACAATAAAAAAACTTTAAACAAACCTAAAAATAAGAAATTTGTATCATATAATCTTCAAAACTATAAAATAATCAAAATATACAATTAAAATGAAACATAATTAATATAACAAAATATATAGCAAAATAATTAAAATAAAATATAATTAAAATAATAAATATAAAATACAACAAATATAGCCCTAATAAATTATAATTGTATATTAAATTAATAAATTAACAATAATTATATTTATAATTATTATTAATTCAATAATAAATCAATAATAAATTAATTTAATAATAAATCAATAATATATTAATAAATGAACAATAATTATTTATAATTACAATTATTATTATTAATTACAATTCAATAATGAATTAGTAAAATGAAAATATTCAACAAATAATAATGATTCAATCCATTATAATTAAAATAAATTATAACCTTAATAAGATATAATTTAACAAGATTTTAGAATTCAATACTAACAACAATTTAACATTAAACATAAAAAACTTTAAACAAATTTCAAAATTAACTATTTAAAAATCATATAAATTTCAATTAACTATTTATGAATCATATAAATTTCAAAACCTTTTAACAACTAAAACATAATTAAAACAACAAAATATAAAATAAAAATATAATTAAAATTATAGATTTTAAATTCAATAATAAATTAATAATCCCTAATATCTGTCGGCAATGCATCTCTTACATCTATTTATTAAACTGAATAATAAGACTAGTTTTCCATTAATTCTTTCACATCCTGAAGATGAACCACCGTTGATGGTTCGAAACGTCGATCAACAAGTAACCTAATGCGATGAATCCGGAAGATGATCTACACAATGTACATTTCTGATGGTAATTCAACAAAGAAATTTACTTTGTATCCTCCAGCAAAAGCAATCATAGAATTAGAATGGATCGATGATGAAGATGTTATTTAGCCTATCATTACTACACTAGAAATTAGTGAAGATAGTCAAATTTTGAACACATTGGAAAATTTTGAAACATCTTCAGAATATGATCATGCATAATTCCAGGAAAAATCTAATGTTGAATACTTGTCATCTAGGCAGATGTCTCTCTATTCTATGGAAGAGTTTGGTAGCTCTACAATTGAAATTTTTCCAGGTAGAACATTGAACATAAACAAAAATTTGGAGAAACTACAACAAGAAGAGCTAACCAAAATATTACAAAAACATTCTGCTGCATTTGCATGGGAGTATACCGACATGAAAGGTATTGATCCTAAGACTTGTATCCATCATATCTATATTGAGGAAAACAATAGACAAATCAGACAACCTCAAAGAAGAATGAATCCAAATCTTAAGGAGATTGCGAAAGAAGAGCTCCAAAAATTACTCAATGTAAACTTCATTTACCCAATCTCAGATAGCCAATGGGTTTATCTTTTGGTAATTGTGCCTAAAAAGAATGGTAAATTGAGGGTGTGCGTTGATTACTGAGAATTGAATAAAGCAACCTTGAAAGATCGCTTTCCTTTTCCCTTTATAGATCAGGTATTAGATACATTAGCAGGTAAAAACTATTTTTCATTCTTGGATGGTTTTAGTGGTTATAATCAAATTTAGGTAGCACCTGAGGATCAAGATAAAACCACATTTACTTGTCCATGGGGAACTTTTTCCTACTAAGTGCTTCCTTTTGGGTTATGTAATGCACTAGCAACATTCCAAAGAGCAGTACTAGGAATTTTTTCTGATCTAATACATGATTGTGTAGAGGTATATATGGATGATTTTACAGTCTATGGTAACACATTTGAAGAAGCTTTGGAAAATTTGGAAAAAGTCCTTAAAAGATGTAAAGAAACAAACCTTTCACTAAGCCATGAAAAATGCTTTATGATGTTTACATAAGGTATTGTTTTAGGACATCACATTTTAGGAGATGGGATTAAAGTGGACAAATCAAAAGTTGAAGTCATCTCTAAGTTACCAATTCCAAATTGCCAAAAAGATGTTAGAAGTTTTCTAGGATTTACAGGATATTATAGAAGGTTTATAGAAAACTTTACCAAAGTAGCATCTCCACTCTTCAAATTTCTTACAAAAGATTGTGAATTCAAGTGGAATCCTGATTGCCAACTAGCATTTGAAACCTTGAAAGCAAAAATATCTGAAGCACCTATCTTAAGAGGACCAAATTGGAAACTTCCTTTCCATATTTCTATAGATGCTTCAGATACAGCTCTAAGAGCTGTATTGGGACAAAAATATTTGATTCCTTATGCCATTTACCACACAAGTAAAAATTTGACTCCCACTGAGTTGAATTATACCGTGACTGAAAAAGAATTCTTAGTTGTCGTTCATGCAATTAACAAGTTCAGACACTATATAACAAGCTATGAAACTTTTGTTCATATAGATCACTCTGCAATTAGATATTTGATAAATAAATCTATTACTAATGGCAGAGTTACAATATGGATTTTACTTTTGCAATAATTCAACATTACTGTGCTAGATAGACCTGGAAAACAAAACACAATCGCTGATTTCTTGTCGAGGATTCAAAATATCAAAGAAGACTCTCCGGTTGAGGATAAGTTTCCTGATGAATATCTATTTGCAGTAACTACTCAAACTCCTTGGTTTGCAGATGTTGCTAACTACTTGGTTATAGGGAAGTTACCTTCACATTTATTTCCTAGAGAGAAAAGAAAGATTATTCAAGATAGTGCAAGATATTCATGGATCACTA
The DNA here is from genome assembly GCA_031772625.1 of Pinus tabuliformis. NCBI lineage: Eukaryota > Viridiplantae > Streptophyta > Pinopsida > Pinales > Pinaceae > Pinus > Pinus tabuliformis. The sequence goes on from CM062814.1 coordinate 530,917,560, forward strand.
ACGAAATGCTTGATATTCTCAAAGCATGTCATGATGAGCCGTGTGGTGGACACTTTGTTGACAAAAGGAAAACCTATAAAATCATTTCTTTAGGATATTATTGGCCATCCATCTTCAAAGATGCTAAAGAATATGTCAGATGGTGCGATAACTGTCAACGGGTAGGGAAACCTACCCCCTCAAATGAAATGCCATTACAACCTTAGGTACTTATCGAACCCTTTGAAAAATGGGCTTTATACTTTGTTGGACCTATTAATCCTCCATACAAGAAGAAAAAGAATATATTGGTATGCATTGATTATGTCACCAAATGGGTAGAAGCCAAAGCATTACTTTTTGCTAACGAAAAATCTGTAGTTAGTTTTCTTTTTGAGGATATTTTTACTCGCTTTGGTGTTCCAAGAGAAATTGTGATAGATCAGGGAGCTCAATTCACATCCAACATGATGGAGAGGCTTATGGAAGAGTACAAGATCAAGCATAGGAAATCCACTCCCTATCATCCACAAGCAAATGGTCAAGTGGAGTCTACAAATAAAGTGATTGAAGGAATCCTCACCAAGATTGTGCATCTACATAGAAGAGATTGGGTAGAAAGGCTTCCTGAAGCCTTATGGGCCTATAGAACTACATGGAGGAACACAACAGGACATACACCCTATGAACTTGTTTATGGAAAGCAAGTCCTGTTCCCCATAGAGTTCCAAGTCAAAAATTTCAAGATGGCAGTCCAGTTGGGGATGGATTTATCAGAAGCTCAAAAGCATAGACTGGGGCAGTTAAATGAACTTGATGAAATTAGACAAGAGGTTGTTTAAAGAACTGGTCTACTTCAGCAACAGAGCGCTAAGTGGCATGACAAATACATCAAGGACAAAAGGTTTCAAGAGGGAGATTGGGCACTGTTATTTGATTCAAGGTTTAAGGATTTTCAAGGAAAGTTTCAAACTCATTGGCTTGGGCCATATGAGATTGAAATTTTTTTCAGTAATGGAGCAACAAGAATTAGAACAATAGATGAGAATCAAACCCCTCTCCTTGTGAATGGTCATAGGTTGAAAATTTATCAAAAACAATCTCAAAGGAGGAGTTCATCAAGATCTTTCAAAATAATTCTGAAATGAAGTTGGTGAAGAAGAATCCTTCTTCTCCACCAACTTAGTCTTTGTTCTTTTCATCATATCTAAAAATAAATAAAATTGTATAAGGTTGAAAACCAATCACTGATTGGCGTGCTTATACAGAAAATACAAGGTGAAAATCAGAAGACTCTGACACCCTATATTTCCCAAAAAAAATGGTGACTCATTATGCATTTTGAAAAATTCATTGTTTTATTTCATTTCATTATGTTTTACTTCTGCAAGTTTCACTTCACTCCACTACCATATTCCACCAATAAATTTTTCTTCTCTAGAATTTCTTCCATCTCCATTTTTCATTTTTTTCATTTTGTCATATTTTCACCCACACAGCCATCTCCATTTCGTTCATTCATAAAGTCACATTTTATTCTATGTTTTAAATTCCGCAGCTGTTCTCACGTTCCGTAGCTATTCCCATTCCATAGCTAATCATGTTCTGTATCCAATCTGACTCTGCAGCAGCAATTTGATCATCAGTTCAAGAATAAAGAGGCCAGTTCATAATAAATTTCATACGCAGGTAATGGAGGAGAGAAAAACTTTTGCAAACCTATCATATCTAAGCACCTGAGGAAGCAAACAACAAAAGATTAGCAACCAGAAGGTATGGTTCTAGAGGTAAGAACAAAAACTTATTTCAAAAAACAATACAAAACATAGATTGTATAACTCGTATAATCACACTACTCCTTGATTTATCATTATGAGATTTGAGTGCCATGATGATTCCACCACACCTTCTGACTTTAATGCCTAACAGTCTAATGATGCAATCTCTGTTTTTGACTCGTACTTAACTGTACTTCTCCAGCACACCTGTTAAACAGTTAGATTCATGGCATAACCCATTTGAATACGACTCTTCAAAACCCTATTGTTCATTTATTACACCGAGTTTCTCTCTTATACTTCCGCAACCTTCTTGTGTATACAAACACTCTATTACATTGAGCACACAGTCATTCTGTTTTCGTATTCTCTGTGTATAGCAGTCACTCTATTTTCACGTATTTCATGCATACAACTTCTTTATTTTCATATACCTTGTATGTACAGCCGTTTTATTTCATGCTCATAGTCTATGTCATTCCATCCCCATATCCATAGCTATCTTTGCTTCCATATACTAGTTGTTCCACTGCCATATACACAGTCTTCTTTACGCAGTCACTTCATTTCTCAGACAGTGAAGGGAATTTTGAAGAATAGCAGAGAACAGAAGTGATGGGTCTCATCGTCAGAACTGAACCCATAGGAGTGAAGTACATGGAAGGTTATTCTTAGTTGAAAGGAATGTTGAAGAAAGCTGGTTGGTTGAGTTTCATTGAGAAATTCGATGGTCACCATAAAGAAATCACCAAATCATTTGCTAGATCGTTTGATGGAATGGATGTGGAGATTGGTGACATAAAGTTTACAGTGACCGAGTCTTTTATTGCTGAAGCAACCGAGCTACCAAGAGTAGGAGAGAGGTGGTTCAAGAATAAAGAATTCCATGATGAAACTTGGAAATTCATTCTCCAAAATCCAGGTATGGACACTTCAGTTTTTAGGAGAGGAATTCCCATCTCTGCACTTAAGGGTAAATGGAGTAGCATGTTAATAATTTTGCAAAAATTTATTACCTGCGAAGTAAGATTTGGTTCCATGTATGTATATCACACAAGACTGTTGATGAATTTTCTTTAAAACGGAACCCTCAATCTCCCATTTTTCCTGTTGAATAGTTTGAGGAGAATGGCCACTACTGTTCAGAAGAAAATGGAAGCCATATAAACCAATCTTTATCACCATGGTCTAGTAAAAATTTTAGTTGAATATCACTTAAAGAGTGTAGGAGACACATGGGAGAACTTTTTTATCATAAATTTTTTCCAATATGCACTAGAATTGCCGAGGGAAGTTCTGTAAAAAGAAGTAGGAGAAGGAAAACCAGTCTCACCTTTCAAAACACTCCTAAAACTTCAGCACAAAAAAAATAGTGAAGAAGAGCCCATCGCTGAAACATTAACGGAGATCAGAAAGTAGACAAAATGGAGGAGAAAGATGAAAGAAAATTTGGAGGAAATCCATAAAAATACTCCTGAACCTTCATCAGAGGATGAAAAATTACTTTCTAAGAGATTAGTCAACATCAGGGATCAATTCAAGAAAGAGAAGGAGAAGGGGAAAAGAAGACAGGTTATAGAGGAAGAAATCATAGGCTCCCAAAATTTGAGGAGAAGATCTAGACTCAAGGGCAAAGTGAAGAAAGAAAAATCAAAAGAGACTCAGTTCATAGATTTTGGGGAACAAACTCCAACTCAGTCCCAAGACAATATCTCATATGAGCAAAGCCCACAGCACTCTCCTCAACAAAACTTTGAAAGCAGCCCAAAGAGAACCTCTCCAAGAATTGATCCAATCCAACAAAAGATTTATGATTACATTGAGTCACTAGAGAAAAATAATACATCAGTGGATCAAGGAACTTCATCTAACCCTGAGCAACCAACCACATCACAAGAGACTTTGACTAGCTCACTTAAGCAGGAAATCTATGAGCTAGAGGTTCTAAATAGGCACATCCAGGGGGAAAATGAAGCCCTAAAAGAACAAAACAAGTTGGATAAGATTATCCATGATAACACTATGCTTCATTTAGGTCTATGGCACAAGAAGAATAGAAAACTAAAAAGGAAAAACAAGAAGCTAAACAGGGCTCTCATTAACCTCAAGTATAGATTTCTCATGAGGAAGCCTAGGATGGCAGTTGTAGTAAAGAAAAGCAAGAAGAGTTTGGATGTTTCGGTTGAAGTCTCGGAGCAAATGCAATAAGAGGAGGGAGTTCACAATTTTGATTGCATGGGGACATGCAATAGTCTCGCAGTGGGGGTATGTTGAGTTCCAAAACTTCCTTTCCCTTAAGCAACTTTCTCATCCTTCTTTCTTTGCTTTTCCATGAAAAATGCATCCTTATCATCAAAAACCATTACACATTGCCTCAAGGAGTATATTTCAGTGATTTACATGTTATACTATTATGATTTCTATTTGAATAGGTTTTTGTCTTTCAACTACAGAACACAACCACATTCTGCAGCTAATCGGCTGTTCCACAGCCATTTCCACGCTTTTGTAGGTTCCAGGTGTCAAGAGAGGAAAAGTACTACGTGGGTAGCTTGGGAAACATCAGAGCATGGATCATATCCTATTCATCTGGCCTAGATCAATTAGGAGGACTCTGGTCAAAGGGAAGTCAACTATAGAAACTTATAGCAAACAGGACTCTGTTTTGCACACGTTTCTCAGTGATGGGATCCGAAGCAGTCTCCTGAGGCCATGGACTTCATGTGCCACCTGCGCAAATGAATCTAATAGCCACTACCATAGATTTATGTTTCCAAGCAACCAAGGACAAGAATTCTGCATACTTGCCTGTCTACGTGTTTTGTTGTAGCTGATTTCTCTCTTCAAAACAGCTGTATATTTCTCTATAAATACCAGCATGTACAACGCAGAACAAGTTCAAGTTTTTGCTTATGCAATAGTTCAGATTTCCACTTTGTAGTTTGAAGAACTCAGTTCTATGTTTTAATATAAAGACTCTGTTTTTAATGGATACCTGAAGCATTGTTGGTGTATTGATTGAGTGCTTATAATCCAAGACCTTTGCAGAGGGCCCCTGCATGGTCAAGGGTACATTTTATTTATGCTTTGTCTTTCATAGTTCAATTGTAAAGTCACTGTGTTTTTCCATAATGTTTATAATCGTTTTCTAACTCTGTTTATAATGCAGCTTGTGTCATTTTTTCACTAACTCAGAGTAGTTTTATTTTAGCGCAGAATAGTTCTTTGGTTTTCACTACTTTCTAGTTTCTTACCAATAACTTTAAGTTGATGTCAGTAGCATAAATTGATTCATTTCATTTGTTGTTCATTAGTTTTTTTAGATTTTGAATTAAGTTGTTCAATGCCATTTTCTTATTAGTTTAGTAACTCATGTCATAAATAAATATTTCCAAAAGCCCTTTCAGTTGATGGTTAATCTTAAAACTAAGTGGTGAAATGTTTCATTTATGAATGAGTCTTTCTCTGCATTTTTATGTTTAATTTTCTTAGAATAATGAAAAATGAAATCTCTCAAAATGTTATCACAAGGAGGTAGTTCTACCTAAATTGTGTAGCAGAGTGACAAAAATACTTCATTTAGCCTTGCTTTCATAATAGAATAGTTGCAACTTCATTTTCAATTATAGTTTTTCACTTAGTTTAGCTGCAATTCCATCTTCAGTTCATTAAGTTTTGATTCTGCAATAACAGTAATGGTAATCTTATTTCTAGTATTTCATTTTTTTATTATCATAGATAGCTACAATCTCATTTTCTCATTTAAGATTTGGTTTTGTAATTGAGTAGATAGTAGTTTTAAGTCCTTTCAGTTCATGTTTTGGAAACAATCATAATAGTAAGAAGCTCTGTTTTCATTTTCTTGTTTAAAACTTTACTTCCAAATTTGGCTTAAAGCATTTTTAACTCTCATTTCATTTCTCTAGATTCTTAGCAGCAGTAGATTAAGATTTTGTAGATTACATTGCAAAACATTAGGAATCAAAAGAGCAAAACCCAAAAACAAACATAAACTCAAAAATAGTGAGGTAAGAAGGGTCATCTAGCACATATAGTGCACTACACTTCATGAGTTTACGATACCCGGATTGATAATTTATGTAGCAATTTAGGACACTAAATTGACTGAACAGTATGCAACATGGGTACTCCCTGGATGAGGAATAAAATTATGCATCCAACGAGCGTTTCCGCTCAAAATTTGAGTAAACCCATAGGGAGATAAGTTGAAATTACAAGTTGAAAAAACAGTTTTTATTTTTTCCCTCTAAAATTTGATGATGTCATCTAATATTATTTTATTATTTCCACTATTATTTTATAATTTCCTTAGGAGGCCCATTTTAGACCTCAAAAATCCCCTAATGTAGACAAAAGATTACCAACGTGGGTTTGTATGGTAAAAGTAGCGTTGGACTTGGAAAACAAGGTTTTGGACAAGTTCTTCAAAATTTATTCAAGCCAAGTCTTCTTCTTCCTTCAAGGATGCTTCTGAACATGTTTCATGGTGAATACATTATTTTGTACAGCTTTCATCACTTTGCGACACTCGCAACATTGACGACACAAAGTGTGACACTTAGGATATGAGACTGGGAGTGTGACAAAATATTGTATAACACACATCACACAGACCTTCCACATCAGCAAAAAAACTCCTAGGAGCCATCCCAACCACTTAGGTAACCAACCCCTAAGACCAACTAAAGTTTTAGTGCATCAAACCCCTAGACACTTCCTTGATATGGACAAGGGTGCGTCTGGGAGGCTCTGGGCGATCCTAAAGCAAGTGAATGGGTGTGTCTGGGGAATTTTTCCTCCAGCGTTGTGCCCATGTCTCTGGGATTTGTGCCACTCTTTTAGGCCCAAAGGCCAGGTCACTGGCCAGAACTCAATGATACCTTCAATATTGAAATTTCATAGCGGAACAAAGATACGTTTGCAAAAACATCAACAAGGACTAGATTGGACCCCTATTAGCCATGGGATGCATTTCGTCAAACATGTCACAAATATGTAATCTACAGGTTTAAGCAACGAGCCTGCGCATAGGTGTCTCATACTTATCTGAGAATCGCTAAGAAGGATTGTTCCCTTATATCATCAGTTGCATTATCATCTATAGTCATAGATACATTATTCATTCATTTACAAATCAAAACATGAGGAGAGCCATACATCATGACTGTTATAATACATGCTTATAACCAACATAATAACAACAAAAATATAAAGTATACATCAGCCATAGAATCCACATATAAACCAATACATTTACACATAAGATACCAAGGAAATAACCTCTTATTAATGAATTCAAAAGTCAACCTGGTATGGGACTACCATGTTCCACCCGACCATAGATTGGCTGAGCCAAATATCTCTTCAACCAATCACCCTCGTGCCATATTCTAAGCATGAATGTGGGACCCAATCCAAAAGAACCAACCATGGCATCCCAAGGCTAAACCACCTCACCCTCATCAATAGAAACCAGCATTTACTGAATCCACACTAGATCACTAGGCCTAAACAATAAACATGTAATAACAAGCTTTATCATGATCTCCACCAGATCACTAGGACAAAACAAGCATGGATTCTGTTAGTGTCAGTCTTTCCAGCCTTCCTACAGTGATCAAATATGCTCTTACAAAGTGGTCTCAGAGTGTCAAGGTCAAATTTTGTCATTTCAGTGAGTCTTCAAGCAAAATTTGGTCACTAGGCATTAGGTCTAGGGTTTGCTCTCACTCTTTTCAAAGTTGCCCAAATGTCAGTCTATGTCACTATTCAGCTGAGTTTATCATCATTCATAGGGTTTTCATTATCATCTCAGTGTCTAATGAGTCATTTTACACCTTGTTCATGCTTCAGTTGTGCCTAGGTAAGGTCATTTTCCTCTCCTAGTGTTTTGAAGCCAATTTCTCTTGGACGGTCAAATCATTAGCAAAACTTGTATCCAGATGTTCATACACCTTCCCCTATCCTTCATGTACCTTATCAAATGCTTCCCATCACTGAGATCCCCCAAATTCCTCATTTTTGCACAAACCCTAGTTTCTAGCTACACCTTGGCAATTTTCTAGGTTTGGCCTGTGTTTTGCCCTTTTGGACCCCTTCCCCTCGCTCAATCTCTGAGATTCCACTTTCCCCTGCTTCCTAACATCCCTACCCACTCCCAAAAATTTCCCCAAGAATTTAGAAGCCCCCTATCCCCTTCATTTCGCTCCATTTCGACAAAATTCCTTGTTTCACACATCGGGACAAGTCGCACTCAAATGATGTTCCAGAGCAATAAAAGATGAATTTTAGAAAAATGAGAGAGTTTTTTGTCCATAACATTCCAAAGAAGAAAAACCTCCTTCACTTTTTTCACAGGTGTCATGGTTTTAGAGAAATGTCAAAATTGCAATCGCCAGATCCAAGGAGGTTGGCCAAGGCACTAAAACGACGAAAAAGGCCCAATCCACTCCAAATTTTGGTCAAAGCCTCTTTGACTAAGCATGGTACTTTATTGGGGACTCCCAGCCCAAATTTCAAGAAATTTGGAGAAAATTTTGTCAATTGTGAATTTTTTGTGCCATACACAGGTTTTCTCCACCAACGGCGCGCGACCCTTTCGTTGGGCAACTCTATTTTGGAAAAAATTAGCATTTATGGATTTTTCATGGAAAGTTACACTTTCTCAGCCATTACCAAGAAATTTCACCAAGCTTTGGGCCTCCAAAAAGTCAAAAAACAAGCAAAAAATGACTTTCTGCCACATTTTTGACACACAGGAAGCAGTCTTGGGAGATTGCCATTTTGGAGGGGCAAATGACCACCAAATTCAGAAATTCCACTTGAGTTGGAAAGTAGACATCCATACCTTTCCAAAAAGCCCACTTTTGCCTCATTTGGACACCTGGAAGTGCCTCAAAAGTGCCTCCAAAGGCCCGCGACCCATCTAGGAATTGCGCGCGACCCATGAGGCAGTTTGCACAGGAATTCAACCTACAGCTCATCAAAACGCAGTTTTGACTGGATTTGACTTTTTGGAGTTGATTTTCATCCTCCTTGTTGTAAATTATGTAATTTTATGATGTTTTGACACTTATTTATCTCTTCTAGAAGATTCATTCATAAGATAGGCAAAAATTTAATGAATGAATTGGTTTCCTAGCTTATAGAGGCAAGTTGTTTTGACTGCCTAGATTTTAGTGCTCAGTTTAGAATTGGTTGAAACATCTCCTAGAAGGATGAGCTCGACCCCTAGAGGCAAGGAAAGGTGTTAGCTTGCCTATATTATGTATTTTCTTAGTCATTTTCAGGGGTTGGAGGGTTGGACTCTTGAGGGAGAAGCTCTTATTGTATTACTCACTGTATCTCTGCAATTTTTGGCAAAGGAAGACCAGGGTTTTGCAGTCCTTTTTGGGATTCTTGTGGTCACATGTGTTGATGGTGTGTTTCTCTTTGTACTTGTAAGTGTGTTATGTGAATCATTTCCTTACTTTTCCTTCTGCAAATTAGGCAAATGAAGTGCTAAAGTAGAATTAATGACTGTCATGCTCTGCTTTTAAGTTTGCTTAATATCAATGTTTTCGAACTTTTTAAGGGGAATTCAAGGTTATTGCTTGCTCTCCTTAACTCCTCATCGGTCATTCTCATCCATCCATCTCTATTAAAGGCATCAATACTATTTCCTACCTTGCCCCAAAGAACCCCCTGCGAAAACTGTGTCCAATCCCCGCACCCAAAATTGCCATTCCCCAATTTTCCACCAAAACTCTAAAAATCCCAAATCAAACCTCTTGATCAGTTTACTAGCCTAAAATCAGTGTTTCCCTATTGGTTATCTCGCCCATTGAAGATCTTTACCGAGATAAACCGGAGAGAGCCCTCTCCTGCCCCGTAGGGCTAGCTACGAGGCTAAGTGGTTTGATGTTGCCTTGGAGTTTACCTTTTTCAGCCTGAGGTGAAATTTCAAGCGCTAACAGATTCCACCATATTTCTCCACCTACACCATGAGGAATTTTCTTGTCTCCTAGTCTCTCAGGATTTACCGCAATCCACACCGGATCACTAGGCCCTAAACCAAGACCCACTCTCTAGGCTTTACCGCATATCCCATCCCAGGATTACTAGGCTTGATGGAGAGCACCCACCTCTAGGCTTTACTGTATATCACTCAATTCATCGGTCGAGGATTCCTAGGCCCACTGAGGCAACACAAAATTTGGCTTTACCATAACCCACAATCTAGTTCAGGGGTTGTTAGGCCATGTGTTTTATTATTTAGAGATCCACCTCAATCAACTTCGAATCCATCCAACAATCCAGCTCAACTAAAAGATGAGAACCCCATCACACCATGATTATCTAGAAATGGAAAGGCTAGGCTAAAAACACTGTCACACCAGGAAAAATACATGCCATAATAGCAAAGAACCACATGCAACACCATGCACATGAAATCTGGCAAGGAGAACACACATTCAAATCGATACCTATAAATAAACCTGTTGTAACTGCTTGATCCTACTCTTCCTTGCTTGATATCTGCTTCCTCTTTGCCTTCTTGCTCCAAATTCCATGTATGCCACACTCCTCCAAGAGTGATCCAAGATAAATCTATGTCGAAGAGTATGAAAGAGAGAGAGAATAGAAGAGAGCTCCACCAAAACCTGTCCAAATCTTACCAACTAATCCTCATAAGCCTTTTTATCAATGATGCCTCTATTTTCTTCATTTTCCATTATTTTCCTTCAATTTCCTCCTCACATGCAGCGTGTGACCTTTCTCCTTCCTTTTCTCCTAATTTACATTATTTTCATAAATAAATGTTCCAAAAACTGCCTCTTCCCTTTACAAATCCTTTGCCATTGCCTTTGCCAATTTCCTTAGCCATAATAAACCAAATGAAGATCCACAAGGATGTTTTTTCCCACCATTAAGCTTGGAATACGTGTCCTATGACCGTGGCCTTATATATTTTTACATGGATTTTTAACTAGGGATGTTACAATCCCCCCCCCACCCCCACCCTGGGGGAACACCATCCTCACTGTTCAATGACACATATAACTAGCAAGACTGCTGAAAACAAAACATACTGCCCATGGAGCTTTATAACACAACTCGTTGTAGTATTTACAATGACCATCTACTAAAAAATGACAAACATAACATTTGTTGGAGCTTTATAAAATAGCTCATTATGGTATTTACAATAATAACCACATATACACACCTACACATTTGCTTGACCCAGAAAATAATGATACTGTCTATGGAGCTTTATAAATCCAACTCGATACAATATTTACAATAATACACACATATACACATATGCACATTTTCTCAACCAACAAATAAAAGGATACGATGCCTACATCCGTAACAAGGGAATCCAAAGGCTCACACCTCCACCTTCAAAGTAGTATCAGGATTCACCTCCTTCCCAGGAAGTCCAGAATCCACTGTCGAAGTCAAAGTTTCATCCAATTTCTAGCATTGCAATCCTACACCACTTGTCTTCTTAGTAAACAATTACTGGCTCAATGTTCCAGGGCACACTCCCAATTTGCATTTGATTCCATCTAGCAATGCTAATGACCAAAACAAATCCATCCCCAACCTTCCCTTCTCTGCTACACAGTCCCTCAGGAAATCACTCACCTTCCAAGTTCCCCGACATCCCCTATCTTGGGCGATCCATCCCTTGGCAAGGCTTCCTTGCATCATAAGGTCAACCAACCAAGGCATATACCTGCCTCAAAACCATCATACCGGTCATAGCATTCTCATGGAAATCAATGGACACTATTAGGTACCAGTGTCCCATAATGGCCCTGCTCCTGAAGTGCTTTACCAACATATTGTTGCATGTTCCAATTCCTTTCAGTAGCGTTGCTAATTATTTTAGTCAGTTTCAACCACCCAATCGGGCATTTTCGTGCTTCATGTACCAAGAACATGACTTCCATTAGATTTAAAATAATTTGAAATAAATTCACATCATACCTCATTGGTAGCTCATCAATATGGTACGCTTGCAATCCTGTTTACTTCTTGTTACAACAAGTCAAACTAATTGTTTGATCAAATCATCATGAATAAACATATCATATCTGGTTAGCTCAAACTCAACCATCATAAATTAAAATTATGAATCGCATGAAATCATCATAAATCACATGTAACCATCACAAGTCAAAATCATAGATCATATGCATAATAAAACTGGAATAAAATACCGATACTTATCCTTCATCGATCCTTACTTCTACCTTTGTTCTTTCTGTACACACACTAGATCAATTACCACACCCAGAAAACACCCAACGCCTTTTTCTCTTCTTCAATCATGTACACATACACAATGTTTATCACAACACATACATACATACACAACGTGCGACACCACACAATACATTTACATGCACCTTCCATACCACACATACACTTACACCCAGTCACGATACCATGACTACATAATGCACATACATAGTACCACATGCCCACAACACAACATGTATGACATGCACACAATACCACATGTACACCTGTACCATATGTACAACGTGTACAGAGTACCACTTGTACAAAGCACTACCTGCACAACGTGTACACAACACCACATGTACACGACACCACCTGAATAATGTGTACACAATGCCACATGTACATTGTACCACCTATACAACGTGTACACAACGCTAGATGTACACAACACCACATGCACATGTATATGACAACACATGTACACAACACCATATGCACGACATGTACACAACACCACTTGCACATAGCACCACAAAAACAACATGTACATGAAACCACATGCTCACAATGCCACTTGTACAATCATGCACACAACACCATATGTACATAGCACCACATGTAAAACTTGCACACAACACCATATGCACATAGCATTGCATATACAACATGTACATAGCACCCTATGTACATAACACTGCATATCCAACATGCGCACAACACCATATGCACACAACACCACATATCCATCATGCGCTCAGTACAATATGTACACAACACTGCATATTTGACATGTACATAGCACCATCTATATCCAACACTACATATGCAATGTACACACAACACCATACATACAACAAGCACACAACATCATATGTACACAATACTACATATATTACATGTACACATCACCATAGGTACAATCACTGAATATACATGCACAACATATACACAACAATAGTACTACACATCCAAAACCACACTATCTCTACTAGGAAACCTTTCTTCTAGTGTCTCTCCGTCATCCATGCTTATCCTAGTGTGCCACAGATCTCACTGCTTTCATTCAGTTGATGTATCTCTCAGCATTAGCCTGTCCATAACATAAACATAGACATAGTATAGTCACATAATATCAATTCATATCCACATGATACCGACCTTAGAGTTCTGTCAAGCTACTCTTCCCACTTGATTCCTCATGAACCAGTAATATCTTCATGCCATTCACCTGCATAAGAAATCATTCCTCCACAAGAACGATTCCTGATGACCCTGTCAGAAAATAGTATGAACACACACACACACACACACACACACACACACACATAGGTACAATCACTGAATATACAACATGCACAATATATACACAATAACAGTACTACACATCCAAAACCACACTATCTCTACTAGGAAACCTTTCTTCTGGTGTCTCTCTGCCATTCATGCTTATCCTAGCATGCCATATATCTCATTGCTTTCATTTAACTGATGTATCTCTCAGCATTAACCTATCCATAACATAAACATAGACATAGTATAATCACATAATATCAATTCATATCCACATGATACTGACCTTAGAGATCTGTCAGGCTACTCTTCCCACTTGATTCCTTATGAACCAGTAATATCTTCATGCCATTCACCTGCATAAGCAATCATTCCTCCACAAGAACGATTCCTGATGACCCTATCAGAAAACGGTATGCACACACACACACACACACATATAGGTACAATCACTGAATATACAACATGCACAACATATACACAATAATAGTACTGCACATCCAAAACCACACTATCTCTACTAGGAAACCTTTCTTCTAGTGTCTCTCTGCCATCCATGCTTATCCTAGCATGCCACAGATCTCACTGCTTTCATTCAATTTATGTATCTCTCAGCATTAGCCTGTCCATAGCATAAACATAAACAGAGTATAATCACATAATATCAATTCATATCCACATGATACTGACCTCAGAGATTTGTCATGCTACTATTCCCACTTGATTCCTCATGAACTAGGAATATCTTCATGTCATTCACTTGCATAAGCAATAATTCCTCCATAAGAACGATTCTTGATGACCCTGTCAGATATATATATATATATATATATATATATATATATATATATATCAACATAAACAAATCATGATCTTGTTAGATAATGACATACATACATACATACATACATATATATATATAAACATTAGGATAAGCATGATCACAACATAATTACCAAATATCATAAGGTCAAGGTTAAGAGAACTCCCTTTATCCATGCAAAACATGCACAACATTGAGAACAACCATTCCAAACATAGCCAAGGAATCATATGCTTCATATCCATTCACTTTACCTTTCCTGTTACCTTTCTCATGACTGTATTGCCACTATCCATTTACACCAATGGACCGAACCAATCCAATCGATTGTCATATTCTTACCTTCAACTTCCCTTACTCATGCATCAAGATTCATTTGGGTCTTATAGAAACTTCTAGGTTTCATTCAACTCTCCCTAAGCTCCATTAAATTTCCTCTTTCCCAACCAATTCCCAAGACCCTCAAGACACAAAAGGTAAGAAAAAATGCAAACAAGATGAAAACCATGAAACCAATAACAATACAACACCACAAACAAAATGGTGTGATCACGCACTAGACATAACAAACAACAATCAAGCACAACAAATCACAAAAGGCCAAAAGCACAATACTAGAAACAAACACCATGACTCAATCCCTTGGTTCCCAAGGAAAGCTCAACCCAAGCCTTCTTCAAGATTTCATGGTAACCTCTCTTGCCATGCAACTCCCTGTATCACACTACAATAAACACATAATTGTTAATGTATAAATAAATATAACAATATACCAGTTAGCTTACCTTGTTATGCCAAGAACGTTGCCTTGTATCTGAACACATTGGTGCCATGTCTCAAGGGACTCCAATTCCCTTAACACTTCTAGGTATAAATAAACACCAATTGTTATACTTGTCAAATACATGTCCATGACTATATCACATATCCACATAATGTTAGACAAAATCAAGGTTAAGAAGACTTCCTTTATGCAAAACCCTCATTCATTTGGAATTATGGTTTCCAAGCACAGCCAAAGGAATTCTTGCCCAATTCCTTTCTTTTACCTTTTACGTTGTTGCAATCGAGTCTTACTATGTGTTGTCACATCACCCAACTGTTAGTTACGTAAACATATCAATTGTTACCTTGTCACACTAATATCAAGCATGTTTCCTGCAACTGTTTACACATGTCAGTCACATGTTCCACAAATCAAGGCATCATGCCTATGAATTTTAAATCAACCTTTACCAAGACTAATAAACATGTCATACTCAACAATCAACTCACATTCATCATTCATAACACATAATGCTACAACTATCACTACTTGCACTCAAGTACATATAAGCTATCTCAACGCATATGTATTAGTACAACCATGACTACAAGAAAAAAGGTCATTGGTGAGGGTCATGCCTATGACGAACCTTTAAGGTCCGTCACCAATGTCACATATGGTGACGGTCTTTAAAAAAGCATTGTTGTAAGTATATATAGTGATGATCCTTTAAGGTTTGTCATCAAAGCCATTTTCAATGACACTTTTGGTGAGGGTCATTAAAGGCCCGTCACTAATTCTCCTTTAGTGACACTTTTGGTGAGGGTCATTAAAGACCCGTCACTAATTCTCTCTTTGGTGACACTTCTAGTGACGATCTTTTATTGACGGTCACCAATGATCTTTTTGGTTACTTTTGGTGACAGTCAATAAATGTTCGTCATCATTGATTATTCGAATGATTTTTTGATGATGCTTCATGCCTGTGATGACCTTTAAAGTCCATCACCAATGTTGCATATGGTGATGGTCTTTAAAAAATCATTGTTGTAAGTGTATATAGTGATGGTCCTTTAAGCTTTGTCACCAAAGCCATTTTCAATGACACTTTTGGTGAGGGTCGTTAATGGTCGTTCACTAATTCTCTCTTTGGTAACACTTTTGGTGAGGGTCGTTAAAGGTTCATCACTAATTCTCTCTTTGGTGACACTTCTAGTGACGATATTTTATTGACCCTCCACAATGATCTTTTTGGTTAATTTTGGTGACGGTCAAAAAATGTTCATCATCATTAATCATTCCAATGAGTTTTTGATGACGCTATGTACCTGTTACTATATTTTTTTTCAAAATATAATGATTTAAGACCATTGTTGTGAAGTATTTTTCATTATGTGTCCAAGGTCATAGTGGTTATAATAGTCAGTCAATTTGTTAAGAAGTAATTAGTGTGTATCATTTCCCTCAATTCATAAGAATATAGTCTTCCTATGAGTCGACACATGATTCATCTCTATTAGGTTTATTATCTAGCAAATTTCATTTAAATAAAGTTCCACTAGTGTGTGTAGGAACTATATTATTTAATACATAATAAAGCTCTGTCAATTCTATTAATGAGAGAGACCTAGCACTCCTCAAAACTCATGGCACACTTTAACATGCTTTGGAACAGTACACTAACATTCCTTGGCACCTCGCATGTCTTCGAACATCTTTGTACCTGGAACATCTTTGTACCTAGAACATCTTGCCATGAGTAGGACGCCCAAGCACATGTTGGCATGCCATAGCATGACATAGCACTCCCCTACCATGTGTTGGAATTCCCTGTAGTCCCTAGCATGCCCTGGAACTCCTTGGCATAATATTGCATTGACAAACATTAGTACTTGGCACACATTGGAACTTGGCATGTATTGGAACATATTATTAGTGTTCCTAGCATGCCCCTTTTGAAAAAGATAAATTCCTGACTTATTAACCCTATTATGTGTTCATTTCCTTGCATTTTAGCTTGGTTATTCCTTTTGTTGCCTTGAAACTCCTTGACGCATATTGGCATACTCTGGCACCCTGCACATCCTAGCATGTCTTAGCACTTGACATGCCTTGGCACTATTTGGCACATGTTAGCACACCCCAGAACTACCTAGCACACTCTAGCACTTCTTGACATTCCCTGATATTCCCTGGCATGCCTTACCCATGCTTAGCATACCTTGTCACTCCCTCCTTGGCATGACAACTAGCACTGATTTCCACTCCCCGAAACACACTCATATTCATTCACTTCCATGCATTTTGACCTAGTGCTCCCTTGTGTTGTCCTAGTACTCCCTAACACTCCTCAGCACTCATAAGTGAAGAATGAAACTTGTAACCAATCTTACCAGACTCGGAATAGACAATAAATCAGCAAGGCAAAAGAGCTAAGAGTTTTAATCGGATTGGGGAAAAATCGGGAAAAAATCAGTGAATTCAATAAATAAAAATATACACATATATTGAATTAAAAATAAATAAAAAATAAAATAAAAAAATAAAAAATAAAAGATAAAAACATTTTTCATTGATATTCAGTAAAGCCATGCCCAAACAATTCATAATATCAATAGATGTCCAAAATATCATGAATGAATAAGCATCTCATATATATTATGAGTCCAAAGATGATCCAAAGTACTGAGTCATGACTCCTAACTAGTGACTACATAGAACTAGAAGCAACTGCTTCTAAAAGTTTACAAACAACTGCATGCTAATTAGAAAAAAAATCAGTAACTAAGATTCTAAGACTCTTAAGAGTGAGAATTAGAAGGGATTCCTCCCACTCCTTGGCTTGCTTGATTCTCAAAGTTCTTCAAGTCATGTAGGCTTAAAAGAGGAGCCTCCTCTAATTGGACCCAATCTGCTGCATTTCTAGTTTGCAAATCTATCTCTTCAAGGTTTATTGGTGAATGATCCAAACCTATCATTATCATGAGACATTGAAATGTGAATTTAAATTTGACTTTGAACTTTATAATTTAAACTTTAAATTGCAAATCAAATTATGAAACCTTCAAATTCAAGCTCTCACCTAGTATTTTCTTGTTGCGAAGTCGTATATTGTAATGGAAAATACAAGGTCATTTAAGTGCTTTTGTGTCAATCGGTTGCACTTCTTAGAATGTATTTTATCACACATGCTCCAATTGCACTCACAACCTGAAGCACTGCATGCTTGGTTTAAGATTTGAATGGCAAATCTCTTCAAATTTGGCGTATCACTACAAAAGTTTTTCCACCAAAGACCTGGCAAGTGGCAAGGGTTCGTGAGTAGACACACTAAATACTAAATAGTAAAAACTTAAAAAGACAACAAAATTTAATAAAACATTTAACATACAAAATAAAATTTAAACAAATTTAATGAATTGATGAAGCCTTCAAGCCTCAAGGGTACCTGGAAACATCTTAGACCTTTCTCATATAACAATGGTATAGGCAAATAATTTAGCTAGTGCTTTATAATCCTATAGTTGGGAAAAGACACGACTTTGAAATTCTGGATCAGGGAAACACCTTTCCATGCATGTCATAAGTCCTTTGCGAACCTCCCCATCCTCATTAAATTTGCTCTTATCATAAAAATATTGTGGGTTTAAGAAGTACCTAGCAACATGTAAGGGGGAATGCAATTTCCTATCCAAAAATGCATCAATAATGTCCCAAAGAGGCATATACTTTGCCTCCTCATCCTCATATCTTATTTTGACAGCCTCCTTTGTGAGATCCATCACCTCATAAATGTAACCCATAGCGGGCTTGTCACCATCAACCATCCTGAAAGTTCAAGCTTTCAAATTTAAATAAATATGAAACATTGAAAATAAAAAGAAGCTTGAAATGAAATTTAAAACATGAAAAAGTTAAAAGACTTGAAGTACCTGAGAACTCTAACAAGGGACTCCATCACAGCAATAATCTCTTCAACATCTTTCTAGAAACGGTCATTAAACACAAGTGCAACAAATTCAATGCCTTCAAGGGTCTTGGAATGTTGAGATGTGATCTGAAATCACTCGTGAATGATCTCAAAGAATTAATGAAGGTATTATAGACTCATGTGCTAGGGTGTGCCTATGTTATTTTAAGCAACGGATTGATAAGATTGCGAAATACACAGACACTGAAGCAGTAAGAGAAACACAATAAGCAAACATATAAACACAACAAGTTTAATAAGGAGTTCACCCAATCCTCTTGGGCTACGTCTCCTGGTCCAGCCTTCAGTGGTGGCCTTTCTATTGTGTCTTAAAAAGTAGAGTTTTTACAATAATGAGCTCAATTTGAGTCTCATTCAATAGAGGATGATCAGTAGGATTGTACTTGGATTCCCCAAGACTCTAGAGTACACAGACTCCCCTTACTGAATCTCGACCTCAACTGGTCATAGTGGTATGAGTCCAATCTGAGACTCAATACCTGACAGGTTTACTCAGAGGAGTTAGCTTGAACCTCTCAAGCCTTCTTTGGAGTTCACAGACTCTCAGACTCTCTCTGTCTCTGTCTAGATTGATAGCTTTACTCTACAGGTCAGCTCAGCGTCTTCTCTGTTCTCTGCAATTCACTTCTCTCTAGCCTCTCAACTTTCTGCTTCCTCTCTTTGTCTTTCTTACTCTCTGTCTGTTTATGGCTTAAAGCCAATCCGCTTCCTGACTGTTCGTTTCCATTTCCCAGATCTTTGGATCTCCTGCCTCTGTCCGCTTGAATTCCCATGCTTTGCGTCATCATCACTGTGTAACGCTTCATAGAGAGGTGGCCACCTGTTTCCTCACGAACTGAGTGTCAGTTCTCTTTGAATGACCGTTATTTCCGATGCTTCCAAGATTGCCCGTGAAACTGATTCCTCTGCCAACTCATCGGTCATGCTAGATCTCAAATCTTATGTGAATCAGACTATTTTCCCGTCGAATCCGGTCATCCATTGGATCGTTCCTCCGCCGTTGATCTAGATCCTCCAAATGCTACGGTCTCCATCCATATCGGGCGGGTAAGTAGCATGCCATTTACCCGTCCGATGTGAGTGGTTTTCTCTCTCATCCGCCGGACGCGTGTCACCCAATGTATGGTATTAGGCGAGACTTGATTGAACCCGCTTACCTTTTGAAGCCCTTCCCATATCCTGTCGGTTTTAGTGTGGGACTTGCCTTTTGACGGAATCAGCATTTTCCATACGGTTTTATGCTTTTCTCGGGACCGAGCGCTTAGGGGCTTTCCTTCACTGAGGGGGACGCCTTGCAATACGTGATTAGTGCATTAGTGCTAATCGCGTATCAGAAACTACCCCTGTTTATGGAATTGACCTCCTATTTGTCAATTTGTGCCAGCACGCGGTTACCATGGGCCAACGGTCTGCGCGCTTTGATCGAGGTTCCTCATTGCTCCGTGCTGACCACAAATTGCCATTGTTTAGAGGTTATTTCTGATAAGCTCAACATCCATAAAACTTTGAAACTTCGGCATGAGTTTTATAGAGTTCATGAAACTTTAAGAGTGTTTAAGGATCTGATTCAGATCATGGCCTTCCCATTGAAAAAGCTTTTGGACCACCAAAAGTTGGTTTTCAAGCATCGACTAAGTGAGGGTAAAGTTGTCTCACTTGTCCAATATCTATCCATTTTTCACTGCTTAGCTTTGAACCCTTGAGTCCAATCTTGAGGTACTCAATATCTCCCTTGCGCGTCGTCCTCACCTTCCTGTCCAGAACTATGTCTTCCTGCAATTCATTGATATATTCAGGTAACAAATCATCAATAGAAGGCAATTGACTCTGCTCTTCGGGATCTTCAATTAATGAAGGTTCAAATAGTCTCAAGCTGTTTGCATTAACGACTGAGTAGATGTGCATGTAAGCTGGTAAATCAAGGCAAAAAGCATTCTCACCAATTTTCTCAAGTATCTTGAAAGGTCCATACCTTATTGGCTTCAGCTTCTTACCTTCACCCTGCATTCTGTCTTTGCTGATATATAGCCAGACTCGATCACCAACTTGAAAAGTATGCTCCATTTGATGCTTGTCATGCCTTGCCTTGTACTTGGCTTGGATCTTTTCCAGCTGTTCTTGTACTGCTTGGTGAATCTATTGGATTTGTTGAATGAACCTAGTTGCTTTGTCCACATCACTTTGTCCATCAACTGCTATGTCTTTACCAAAGATAAAATCCAAGGGAGACCTTGGTGTGAAACCAAAACAGGTCTCAAAAGGAGATATTTGTGTAGAAGAATGTTTAGCACGGTTGTAAGCATGCTGCACATAACATAAATGTTCATCCCAAAGTTTAGGATGCTTGTTGCAATAGCCTCTGAGCAGCTGGATCATTGTCCTGTTGACCACTGTTTGTGGATGAAAGGCTATGCTCTTCTTTAGTTTGGTGTCCATCAGTTCCCACAGACTCGACCAAAACTTCCCAACAAATTGGGAATCTCAATCAGATACAATGGAAGTGGGTAATCCAAAATGAACCCATACATGTTGGAAGAACAACTTTGATGTTTGTTCAACTGTAATCTATTTGTTACATAGTATTAGAATACACATTTCACTAAACCTATCCACAACAACATATAGACAGTCATGACCTTTTCTAGATTTGGGCAGTCCTCCAACAAAGTCCATGGAAACACTTTCCCAAGGATGAGAAGGTACTGGTAGTGGAGTGTACAAGCCTAGTTTTCTATTGTTGGGCTTGCTTTTTGCACACATAGTACACCCCCTTACATATCTAGAAACTGTCTCATTCATTTTAGGCCAATAACAAAATCTTTGCAGCTGTGCAACTATTTTACTTACACCAAAGTGACCTGATATTAGAGAAGTGTGTGCTTCTCGAATTATCTTTACTCTTTCAGTTTGTGGAATGCATAACTTTCCCAAATGATACAAGAGTCGGTCCTTAATATGATAATCCAATTCTTCTATTTGTTTTCCATGACTTAAAGTTGCATATACATCTTTAAAATCTATATCTTGAGCATACTGTTCAATGTAGCTTTCATGCAATACTGAATTATGCTTAAGTATAGTAGATGCATTGATGATTGGTCTGGACAACATATCTACAACTTTATTGTGTATGCCCTTTTTATATCTGATGACTAAATGAAACTGTTGTAGGAAACCCATCCACCTATAGTGTCTTGATTGCTGCAACTTAGTTTGGGAGTGTAAATATTGAAGTGGTTGATGATCAGTATGTATAACTGTCTCTTTGCCCATTAAATAATGTTTCCACTATTTCACTCTCTATACTAATGCATACAATTCCTTATCATATGTGGGATAATTAACTACTGCAAAATTAAATTTCTCAGAATGATAACATATGGGTTTACCGTGCTGTATCAACACTGCTCCCATGGCATAGTCACTAGCATATGTTTCAATCTCAAATGGTCTTTGAAGATCAGGCAGTGCTAGTACTAGTGCTGTACTAATCTTTTCTTTCAAGGTGTCGAAGTCTTTCTGATGTTTGCCTCCCCACTGAAACACCTTGTTCAATCCTGTCAAATCATGTAAAGGTGCTGCAATTAAGGAAAGGTTAGAAATAAACTTTCTCCAATATTGTGTTGCCCCTAGGAAGCTTCTAACTTCAGTAGCATATTTTGGTTTAGTCCAGTTTACAATGACTGAAACCTTAGAGGGATCTATCTTCAATTCACCACCCCCTACTATATGACCCAAATAATTCAAAGATGTTTTACCAAATTCACATTTTAAGAGTTTAACATAAAGTTTTTCTCTTTTTAAAACACCTAGAGTCTGCTTGACATGCTTTAAATGTTCTTCCCATGTTTTACTAAATACAAGAATGTCATCCAAATATACAATTACAAATTCATCAATAAATGGTCTGAGTGCATCATTCATTACTCTCATGAAAGTAGTAGGAGCATTAGTTAAGCCAAAAGGCATAACTAGCCACTCATACAATCCCTGCTTTATTTTGAAAGCAGTCTTCCATGCATCTTGCTCTGCAACTCTGACCTGATGATAGCCACTATGCAAGTCCAACTTGGAAAAATAAACAACTTCTTTCAACTGATCCAGTAGATCATCTATGTGAGGAAGGGGATAACAATTTTTTATCATTATCTTATTTAGTGCCCGGTAATCAATGCACATTCTCCATGAGCCATCTTTCTTTCTCACCAAGACAATTGGAGACCCACATGGTGATGTGCTAGGTTTGATGAACCCTTTCTCGAGCAGCTCCTGTACTTGCTTCTTGATTTCTGCATTCTCTAAAGCGGACAACCTGTACATTCCGATGTTAGGCAATGGAGAATCTTGCTGCAAATTAATATCATGTACTATTTCCTTTTGGGATGGTAGACTTTTAGGTACTTGGAATAGTATATCATATTCTGAAACAACTTTTTCTAAATTAGCTTGCTGTTTAGCATTACAGCCCTCAAATATTTTGGTTTTATCAGGTTTCTTTTCCTTTACGACCATCAGTAAAAATTGCTTGCATGAATTTACAATTCTTTTCATTTGCCCTGAGTTTATGAGAGTATAATTATTTTTGAGTTTTGTGATCTCTAACAATATATTCAATTCCATCTTTAATGAGTTGATACTTGTTTTCTACTGTCACACGGAATAAGTCGATCTTGCGGACAAGATAGACCTTCCTAGAATCTAAAGAATACCTAATGACAAGCAAACCAATCACACACTATCTTTCTCTAAATATGCTTTTATAAACAAAGGCAATCAAGTGTTTTAGGCCTACCTTAGGTCCAACGCAAGTTTGTGGAAGCCTTCGCTCCTTCGATCCAAATGAGCTTCTTTGTCGCGAATCTGCAAACACAAACAAGCAAACAAATTAAATAGCACCTGAAAAGCCAATATCATAAAACATATTTAACATGAAAGTCAAGGAATTCATGAAACAAATGACATGAGACAATTTGTTGAGAAAAATGAGTTTGATTGTATTAATTCAAATCAAGAAGAACTTTACAACCTGTGCCTTGACACTGTACAAGCTCCTCCCAGGGTCCAGCAAGAAGTCTCCTCTACTTTGAAAAGTTTCACTCACTTCCCAATGAAGCTAAAAAGGTATGTGATCTCTCCTCTTGAGCTCAACTAGGAATTCTTAATTTCACCAGCATTTACCCTCAAAAATGTTCAGCTTCTAACCTCTATAGCAACCAACCCAATGCCTGAATTTATAGTGCAATGGAGGGAAGTTACTAGGTCCTCCTTCAAAGGGATAAAACCTCCTTCAAAGGGATAGCTCCTCTCATCAAGGGATTAGCTCCTTCTCTTTTGGGATGCATGAACCACCTAAGAGTGGCCAATCCACGTCAAAATTCCTTCTAGAATCATCTAGAATTAACCCAAAGTGAGTTTTTTAGAATAAACTTGCGCCCTTTTAACTTTCACAGGGGTCCGCACCCACACCTTTAGGGACAGAGCGTGCAGGTCCGCAGTTTTTGTAAACAGAAGGTGCGGGACCGCAGGCAATAGTGAGAGAAAGTGCGGAACCAGAGTTTTATTGATTTTCAATGTCTTTCTCTTATTTTCAAAGCTTGACTTGAAGAGCTGAAGTCTGAGACTTGCTTAGGAGGACAGTACAAGTGATGATAGACCCATATTGACTGCAAATAATCATGGTGACGATATTTTTGTGGAACAGATTTCCCCCTAAAGTGCGAAGTTTGTAGTAGATGAGGATTTCATTTATCATTTAAGAAGAGTGAAGTACTTTATCATTTCGAGGATCATCTTGTGGAGAGCTCGGTTGGAACCTGTAAAAACATTCAATGCAAGATATATATATGAGATCATATCATCGCTGAGGTAGGCATTCCCATACTCAGATCAAAACTGACCTAGAAAACTAACTACTGCTCTGATACAGGAATGATCTTGTAATACATCACAAGTATAGACTCATGTGGACACAGTATGGACGCAACCATCTGTTTATGAATAGTCCATTATATAATGAATACAAAATTCCTCACAGCCTGGATTGTGGAAAATAAATCTAGGGTCTTCATTTCTACTTCCCGAAACAGTACGATTCTATCCATGTGAATGAATGTGATGGAATCGAACATGGTAGAAACCACTTGATTACCAGTCAATGATATAAACTGTTAACAAGTGTGAGAGAAACCACCAGTGATGTCAATGGCTTTCAAAGTACCTAGTACAATCCATGAGATGTGAATAAATGTGTTGATGTCGAACATGTCACGGAATCCTTTGATCGAAGGTCAATGATGCAACCTGTCGTCAAAGGCGAGAAACCTGCCATTGAGGCATGCAGATCCCAAGGTACTGACAATTTCTAGATCATCTTTCTAGATAATGAGCTGAAGTCGATAGAAAGCGATCCGTCGTAGGCAAGCCCACAACACGAAATCATAGATCAAGTTGAAGAAATTTAGTTGCAAGGACTAACTCAGGGATGGTCAAGATGGATGACAGATATTTTGCAGGTGAATGGCTTATTGGCAGTGACCTCTTGAACACATAACGACACGACAGATGGCTTGGTGACAATTGACCCAAAGTTAATACCCAGAAACCGGCTGAAGACTTTCAATGTGGTTTGATCAACTGTTAGGCAAAGGATTTCCCAACCCAGGTGAATAAAAGTTTCGTGTTCAAGAGTGGTTACAAAGTATGACAAACAGGCTCATTTTTCTCTCTTTTCCCCCACCATTTCTGGCAAGTGCCTCTTTATTTTTGACAAGCTTGAGGAGGATAACATTTGCTTGATTATAAGCTCATCCTTCGGATGAGTCCAACTTAGTTTAAATTCGAACCCTAAGAAGGAGTGGTTTGTTTCTGTTTGTAATTGAACAGGTCCTTTACTGTTAAATTTTAACAAGTCCAGTATAGGAGAAACTCGGCGTTTTTCAATTTTAGAGAGTCTGAAAAAACTTAAGAAAACTCCAAGGTTGACCTTTTTCGTAAATTTGTGTCTCCCAAGCCTGAAAAAGTATAAAATAATACTTGAGAGAACCGCTTGATCTTTACGACGAAGGAGTACTTTTCGTAATTAGTGCCCCTGATCTAAAAAAGTAAAAAAGCAATCAACGACACGTCATTTTATAACCAGTGTCGAATTTGAAACGACAAAAATCTGGCAATCTTTTCATGTTTTTACGGTTAGAAAAGAGCTGTAAGTGGACCGTCTTTTAGTTCCGTTTTAACGAGTTTAAAAGAAAAATTCGGAAATCTTTTCATATTTCAGGAGTCAGAAAAGAGCTTGAAGGTGACTCTAAATATTTTTTCGTCGAAAATGATAGATTTCACCTGAATAATCCGTTATCCTGAACAAAAATGCAAACATTACTCATACCTGTTTGAAATGGATAAAAAATGTTGCAAAAATACCTCTCCAATGTAAAACATAAACAAATTTGCAATTTATTTACTCAAAAAACTTATAAAAAGGGCTTTTGTCAATTCATTTTTACCGTTTGAGTTTTGGGTGAGAAAATAGTGCTTTTGTTCAGAAAACTTCCCGTGAAAATTGCGGAAAATCCAACCGTCGGAATCGAACGCCGTCTTCTCCAGGTAATCCACATCATCCTACTCTTCATTTTTAACCGTTTCATTTCTCGTTTTAGGCTTTCATTTCATTTTTTGGAGGGTTTTTAGGCTTCAAACCTGCGCGCGGGGGCCCGCAGGTGCACCACTGCCAGCCCGCGGACCCCGACTTTTTCTCAATGGGGAAAAAGTCAGGGGTCCGCACCTTCCATGTAGGCAAGGTGCAGACCCACGCACTATGTCTAACCCATAGGGTGCGTTCCCCGCCGTAAGGGTTTTTAATCCAAAAATTCTCAAAATTGACCCAAACAAATTAATTTCTAGCATTATGATTTATCTTTTTACTTGATGCAGAGAGTACATCATGCTAGATTTGCGTGAATCATAGCATGAGGACGTGGATGCTGCCGCATTGAATCACCAACCTTCAATCGATGCATTGAAGGCCTGCGGCTTGTACAAATTCTGGGCCATTCCTGGCATGAGGGCCCAGGTGGATTTCTTACAGTGGTTGGTTGACAGATGGAGCATACAGGACCAGTGCTTCTTCATTGGTGGCCACCAGCTCGAAATCGAGCCGGCAGATATATATTTCTTGACTGGTTTGCCTAAGAGAGGCGAAGACTTGACTCTATTCGGGGCTAGGCCAGGTGGCCAGTCTGTCGATAGCCTCCGGCTAGAGTTCTGCAACAGCCAGGCTAGAGACAAAGGGATAGACATAAAAACCATATCCTTTCCTGAACTCATGGTGATCGCGTTTACTGTCACTAGACTTTGCGGGAGTGCCGCCTTACATGTTGCCACTGGATCCCAAATGCGTATGGTAGTTGATTGCTTTTGAGGCACCATCTTCAACTGGTGCGATGCTGTGTTGGCCAATGTGAAAGGCCAACTGACCAGAGCCAAGAACGGACAACTAAAGACCTTTCGTTATGGGGCTTTGGTTGTTAGCTTTGGTCTGGAGAGGGTTCCCATGTTGATCCCGCAGCACCTTACTGTTGGAGCTGGGCTTCCTCGAGAGCCCAAACTGATGCGATGGGTCGCAGTTATGGCCCGTCATCTGGACGAGGGGACAGAGGTTGTTCGATTCAAACCTGAGTATTTCCAGTGCTTGGAAAACCAGGTTTTTTCTATTCAAGACTTCCCTTACGCTGGGGTAGATTTTCGTGGTGACCCAGACATGGCTTTTCCACCAGGAGAGCAGTGGGATGACTCAAGTAAAATCATTTTCAACATTTTCCTATTTTAATTTTTTTTATTATTTTTCTATCGTCCCAAAACTGATAGTAAAAGTTTCAAATGCAGATGTGGGTCCACAGTGACCAGCCGCTCTCCGGCCTTACGAGAGGAAACAACCAGTTGCAGCCGCGCCAACCCCACAGGACGAATCAACGCCAAAGGTTTTGGTCGAGTTGGAGGGTCATCTCGAGCGCTTGACAGGAGATATTCCGGAGACCACTATAGATGACATTCCTCGTCGACTTCAGTGCTATGTGATTGGGGTCCCAGGACCTTTTAGGAGGTTCCTTTGCAAGGTGGCCCGTGCAGTGGTTTCTTATCGAGATCATCACTAGTGATAGGATGATCGCCTATTGTGGGCACATATGACATTTTGTTTTTTGTACTTATCATTTTTGCCGATCATAAGGTGTTTTTCAACCTATGATCGAGGACGATGTATTTTTTGACACACTCCTATATATATATATATATATATCACTATTACTGACTTATCTTGTAAATCATGTTATGGAATGGTTTTAAATTTACATGTATGATTATTGCAAATGTCTACTTAACATTCGAGAAGAAATTGCATCTGCTACTGTATTTAAAGATCTTGGAATATGTTGATACTCAATATAATCAAATTCACGTTCCAAGAGACGCACTCTCAAAAATAATCTTAATAACACTGGATTTCTAATGGCATACACTCTATTAAGCTGTAATACAACGAGTTCAGAATCTAACCTCACTATCAAACTCCGAATCGCAAATGAAATAGATTCAAATAATAACTCAATCACTGCACTATACTCGGCAATGTTGTTCGTTGTTTGACCGAGGCTTACCCCATGCATAGATACTAACTCGTCAGAGGGCGAATAGATAACCCAAGCTGCGGAAAAAATGTTCCGTGTATTACGACAAGCACCATCAGCGAAACCAATGTATGTTTGGAGAGGCATCAACATCTGCAATATCAAGAGTAAAACCAAGATAAGAAGGAATAATGACGAAAAAACACCCTCTAAGCTAAACACACTGTTTAAACTAAAACACACCAGCTAGAAAGAAAAGCTATCCTAACTAAAAATCTCCATACCCATTCTTTAAGCATAATACCTCTTCAGGTAAAGACCATTTCTGGGTTTACCCAAAGAGTCCCCGTCAAAGTCTACCAACTCATAGGCCCCTTTTGCTAGCTTTCACTTGACAACATAGGGACCATGCCACATAGGAACAAATTTTCCAGCGCCTAATTTATCATTAGCTTGATCGTAAACTAAGACTAGATCTCCTTCCGAAAAATTTTGAGGGGTCACATTTCGATCATACTGAGCTTTCATACGTTTTGCGTGAGTCTCGATCGCCAATGCAGCATCACGTCGATTCTCATCTAATTGAGCCAAGTATAACAAACTCTTTTCCTCTTTGGAAGTGGCTGGAAGTAACTCGATGGCCATTTGCAGTGACAGGATTTAGCATTCAATGGGCAACACAGCTTCCAGACCATAAACTAGTTGGAAAGGAGTGAACCCTGTTGATGTTTTTACTAAGGTACGATACGCCCAAAGCGCTGAAAATAACATGTTATGCCAATTCGACCGATGAATCCCAATGATTCGTCGGATCATGATGACTAAGACTTTGTTGATGGATTCAACCAAACCATTAGCTTGTGGATAATAAGGAGTTGAACTATCATGACACAACCCAAGTTGGCCTGTAAGTTCGGTCATCATAACGTTTCGAAAATGGCGCCCATGATCAGTGATAATCGCTTGTGGGACACCAAACCTAGCAATTATATGATTGAACACGAAAATTGCAGCTGTCTTGCTGTCTGCCTCAAATGTAGGAATCGCCTCGACCCACTTGGTAAAATAATCTACTGCAAGGATGATATAAGCATGCCCCCCGGCCGAGTGAGGGTTACATGTAATAAATTCGATACCCCATTTGGCAAAAGGACCAACGGCAATTATAGGGTGGAGAGGAGCAGGTGGAGCGCGCATCTTTCGATCAAAAATTTGGTAGTTGTGGCATTTTCGGACCGCAGTAATACAATCTTTAAACAAAGATGGCCAGAAGTAGCCAGCGCGCAATATCTTTTGGGCTGTGGCATACCCAGACATATGACTGCCACACACTCTAGAGTGACAGTCATTTAGAACCCTTTCAGCTTCCTCGTGAGTTAAGCAACGTCGAAAAACGGAGTCCGCCCCACGGCGATAAAGAGTATCTCCAATAATCCTGAATTGTTGGGACTGGAATCGTATTTTTCGACGCTCTGACCTTGAAATTTCTGGCCGAAAGGATTGGGTCTGGAGATAAACGATGATATCCCCATACCATGGATCTAAAGTGCTGATTAGAAACAAGGATTCGTCCGCAATGGGCTCTTCCGCCACAGTCTCCGTGTCAGCACGCAGGAAGTCATACATTAACTCCGCAAAAACTAAAGATTTCTTAGACTTAGATTTTTCAAATTCCAAGTCGAACTCCTACAGGATAACAATCCATTTAGAGTAATTTCCCCTTAGCAATTGTTTGGTCAAAATGTAGATCATAGGGTTGCAATCCGAAATTACTGTAGTTTTACGTAGTAAAATGTAGTGACAAAAACATTGGACAGTCTCCACATGTGAGTATTTTAGCTCAGTTGGATTTAAAGTTAGACTAAGGTAATATATCACATGTTCAGTTCCGAATTCATCTTCCTGAACTAAGACCATTCCAATGGTGGAATGAGAGGCGGCGAGATACAAGAAGTAATCCTAGTTGTAGTTGGGAGGATGCAATAACGGTGCATGGGTCAACGCGTGTTTGAGTGCATCAAAAGATTTCTGAGCTATCTCATCCCAATAGAATGGAGTATTTTGTTTCAACAACCGGGTAAAACCCTTTGTAACCTCGGCGTAGTTAGGAATGAATCGTCGTAAAAAGTTTTCTTTCCCTTGCAAACTTTGGAGTTGGCGAAGACTCGAAGGAGGAGGAAATTTGACAATAGCTTCGACCTTCGAGGGATCGACGCGAATGCCGGCTTTCGAAACTACAAACCCCAGCAAGCGACCTGTTTCTATACAGAAGACACATTTGTGTGGGTTCAACCAAATCCGATAATGCCTACACCTCATAAAGATTGCTCGTAAATGGGCGAGGTGATCTGCTCGATGTAATGAATGAGCAGGCAAATCATCGAGATAGGGTTGCACAATGTGCTTGATATCATGAAACGCATAAGACATGGCCCTTTAAAAAGTTGCTCCGGCATTCTTGAGCCCAAAAGGTAATTTGCAACAAGCAAATGTCCCTCATGGACAAATGAAAGCCGTTTTTGGTTGATCTGCAGGTAGAATATTGATTTGATTGTATTCGGAAAAACCATCCATGAAGGAGAATATTTCGCTGCCGGCACAATCATCAATGATTTGATCGATATAGGGAGTTGGGTAATTTCCCTTTGGACAGGCTCGATTAATGTCCCTATAATCGATACATATTTTTATT
This sequence comes from Pinus tabuliformis, assembly GCA_031772625.1. Lineage (NCBI taxonomy): Eukaryota > Viridiplantae > Streptophyta > Pinopsida > Pinales > Pinaceae > Pinus > Pinus tabuliformis. The sequence continues at coordinate 530,948,759 of CM062814.1, forward strand.
GTCCCTTGCTTTTTGTTAACTGGAACAATATTCGATACCCAATCCATTAACGGGATCAGATAAATGAAACCTGCTTTGAGTAATTTTTCAACTTCTGCTTTAATTGCAGTAGCTTTTCTTGGGTGAATTTGACGCAAATGTTGCCGGATGGTTTTAGCGTCCAGGTAAGTCTTGATCTCATGAACAACAATCGCGGGATCAATTCCTGGAATTTCCTCATAGGACCAGGCAAACACATCGCGGAATTCCTGAAATAGGGCCTTATATATTTGAATTTCGTCATTTGTACACGAGGCACCTATATGAATGTTCTCAACAATTCCAGGCTTAACCGAAATGTCAATAGGAATAGTTCGAGAGATGTTTCCCAAATTTAACTCTGAATCCGGATGTTTCATTGGATTTTGAGGTTCCTTGACAGATTCAGTCGTAAAAATTGATGAAAAATCATTTTCAAAACGATCATTCTCAGGTAAAAACGAAGATCTGTGATGGAGATCTTCCCATGGTAAATCATCTACACATAGGATTTCACGAATTTGCTCACCAGAGTGAACAAGTTCAGAAAACGTGATTGAATCCAAGCTTGACGTGAAAAGTGATTCTTCACAGACCACATTCATGAAGTCAATTTCAGTTGAAGATGGGTCGGTAAACGATTGCACGGCCTCATACACAATTTCATATGGACTCAAAGGCATGACATTACCGAATGAGTCTATCTCAGATTCAGAGGGAATGATCCAAGGATCATCATAAACAATGGTGTCTGATGTAATCATATGAATGGTTGCAAATGAAGACGATGCGTTGATCGGAGGAAAAGGAAAAGTTCCCAGTAAACCGACATCTTTAACTAGTCCTACTCCAACATCCTTATACGGGATAGTCGTTTTACCGACATGCTGAATACTTTTAGAAGGGGCTGGGTTGGATGAAAAGTAAGCCAGCTAGTCTATTGTTATGATCTTTCCATTATGAGGAAACTTAATAACCCGAAAGACCGATGAAACGACCGCTGTCATAGCGTAAGACCAACTTCGACCCAAGAGAATGTTGTAATCTAGAGGGGCATCAACCACCTCCACATCTAGATTAACGGTTTTTCCTTCAACCCCTATAGGCAAATCCTGTAGAATTCCAAAAGGATGAAACCCACAGCCACCAAAGGCCTTATGAATCGTCGGGGATTGATTTAGCGAAGGAGAACCAAGAGATCTCCAACACTGTATCGACATAATACACGTTGAGGCTCCCTCATCAATCACAGTCCGATGAATAGGCCTGTTTTTTACTATCACTGGAATTTGGAAAGCCATTTGATGAGGTAAACGTGGTGTACTATTTTCTAGATCGAAAATTACTAGGTTCGAGTCCTGAACGTCAATAGCTCCTATAGCTGACAAAAGTAATTTACGTTGTGCTGGACATGATTGCAGCACTTCCAAAGCTGACATTGTTGAGGGTGAAATAGCTAAATCCTCAACAATGTTATAGTTCTGAGCCGCTCTCGCATGTGGATTGAAAGCTGACTTTCGAAGTATACCCTTGACGGGTGGTTTGATTACCAAGTCTGGATTAGGTTTCTCGATCTGTAGTGGATTGGAACCGGGAGCTGAGGTTGATGGATTAGAATGAGAAGATTCTGCTTCTTTACCATCAACAGGACTTTTACTACCATAATCATGCGATCGAGTCGCAATCCTAACATGGGACATCATCAGTATGGGTTCTTCATTGGCACTCGAGGAAGAACCTATCATCTTACTGTCTTGAGCTGGAAAAGGATCCTTCAAAACAGCAGGTGTTTGGGAACCTTTGACAATCTTCGCAACCTCTGCACGATGAGGGCAGTCTCTTGTAAAATGTTCATCGTCACAAATGAGACAAGGATAACGAGGTTTGCATTTTTCATCATTAGATTTTGATTTTTCAGGTTTCTCCTTTGAATTTTTGTTCGTTTTATTCTTCTTCTTTCCTTTCTTCTTCCCACCGGATTTTGATTTGGCTGTAGATGACTCTACAACGTGAATATCGGCGGAAATCTCCGCAAAAGAATATCCTGTCGAGGAATCAGGCAAGGTTATGATAGGAGAAGAATTCTTAGAAGACTTCTTCTTAGTTTTAGTGTTAACCGTACCAATCATACCATCAGTGGCATGAGATTCCGAAGGAGCTGCAGCGATTTGATTTTACTTGGGAAGATCGGGGATTTTCTCGTGTAACGTACCTGACTGAGTATAGACCAAGTCAAGGTACTGTGCTTGAGCAATTACTTGCTCCTCAGTAACAACTCCGGCTTTAGCTACATCTTTAGTGATCTTTGGCAACAAAGACTTTACAAACCATTCTGCCAAGATCTGATCCAGAATAAAAACCTTCACTAAACGCCGTCGACGTCTCCACTCATGAATATGATCTGAAATGTAAGTGGACGTCGATTGCTTTAACTAAGTTAAAAATTTCGTGCCATTGTCATATCGGACTGGCAACTGAAAATGAGTTAAAAACGAGGTAGCTAACTAACTAAAATTATAAAAAGTGCCTCGTGGTAACTCATTGTACCACTTGGCCGCGAGACCAATTAGAGTGCGCTGGAAAAGTCTTAGACAGATTGAATCATCTGAAATGGAGTTAGACGCACACCAGAGGTGATAAGTCATCACATGGTTCGACGGGTCCTCTCCTGATTTGCCTTCGAACTTAGGAATATCACTAGGCAACTTATTCGGCATTGGCGGCCAAAACGGAAGATAATTAATGGGATCATTCGTTAGGCACGACAAGTCAGGCAAGTCCAAAGTTGCGATAAACGGTAACTGACGATTAGGGTCCCTAAAACTCTAGGTCATGAGACCAGCCCCAGGAGGAGGATATCCAGGATAACTAGGAATAGGAATTACATTTGGGATATTGTATCCTCCCGGAAAACCAGGATTAACTAGACCATACTGGGGTTGCTGAGGTTGATGATAAGTGTACCCAGGGTACGGTTGATACTGATAGACTGGCTGCTGCACAGCAGGACCGAATTGGTACTGTCCCTGGTACGATTGATAAGTAAATTGTGTTGACTTGTGACAACTGTACTTGAACCAGGTTGTCCTACAGGCATCTGAACCGAAGTTTGAATCGTGGATCCAGATGGTGGTAAAGATGTCTAAGGAGTAGATACAGGAACAGTAGAAACCGGAGCTGTCGATACTCCAGAAGTAGGTGGGGTAGATTGAGCAGATGTTGAAGCAGTTGCAACAGTCGTTTGAGGCAGAGTACGAGGCGTACTAGGCCCAGGCTGAGAAACTACCAAAGGTATAGAAGTTTGAATATTATACTGGACAGGTTGCTAGGGTGTACCAGAAACTTGTCCAGTTTGAGATGACAACTGTACATTTGGCCGCAACACCTGTTGAGTTTGTGATGGATCCCACACTAAATTCATTCCGGGGTACGAACCCATAATAGGTTGAGAATATTGAGGACCATAACCGGGTTGAGGGTAAGATTGATAATTCAAAGGTACACTTCCCGTTCCTTGAACATATGATTGATTGGAGGGTGGTTGGAAACCTTGGTTCGAGTACTGACCTTGGGGTTGATACCCTTAAGGCACGTACTGATACTGGGGTTGACCTTGAGGTATAAATTGATACTGGGGTTGACCTTGGGGTACATATTGAGTTTGGGGTTGACCTTGAGGAATGTACTGTCCCGTAGGTATGTACTGTCCTTGAGGTTGCCCCCCAGATGCAAATTGGGTACCTTGAGGTTGCCCCCCAGGCGATAATTGAGGCTGCCCCCCAGGCGGTAACTGGCCACCTTGAGGTTGAGGATTGGGAATAGAACCTGACATCATGAGAATATCTTCTACGCTCAATGGCTTAGTACCGTTGCTTCCAGTTAATAACCCTTGCTCAATGGGTTGAGGAGATGCTCCCGAAAAAGTACAAGAAAGTGACTGATACCCAGAGGGAACAAAAGGACCGCCGTACAAAAAGGATTCAGGCGATTGAGTAAACATGGACGATTGTCTTGACATATTTAACGGAGGATAGTAACCTCTAGGTGTTGGGTGATAAGGAACACGAGGTGGTGAAAAACTTAACCCTGGGTTTTCTAAGAAATTAGTCAAAGAAAGATACCAAGTACTGCTCCTAGGTGGACTGTAAAAAATTGATTCACGCTCCTTTAGCTCAATAACAGGTTGATTTTCAGGGATAGGGATGTCTACTTCTTCTTCCGGAGTAGCAAGTTCTTCAATAGCTATAAGTCCAGAAGGAAGATCTTGGGTGATTAATCTTTCTACCCTAGGTGAACCAGGACCACTAGAAGCTGGAGAAGCAAACCCCGATGTCGGAGTAGCAGCAAATTCACTTTCAGGTTTGGATATTTCAGGTTCCTCACCTATATCACTAGTAGACGAAAAGCTACCAGTAACTTCGGAAACAGACACTGATTGTGGATTATAATCTGCTACCAAAGCTTGAAAATCAAGATGTACCACCAAAGAAGACTCTCCTTCTTCAGGTGACCCAACTCTACTGCCTCTAGGAGTTACGAGGACTTTCAAACCTTAAAGCTGGCTCGGTGAAAACTCAGGAGGTTGGCCCCGAAGTCTACGGGACTTCCTCGATAATTCAGCCACGGTTAAAAACTTTTAACTACTTCACACGCAAACAAAGTAAAATCTCAATGAAAACCACCTAAAGCCTCTAAAGAACCAAACAAATTTGAATCACATGCCTAAAGAATCTAGGAGATCAAACACACACAAACAGTAACTTTCCGTACTGAAAACACTAGTTGGTGATGAAATCCAACGTCGCAGAGTTCAATACAGAAATGGCGGTTGGAACATTTACCCCGGCAACCTGCTTAATGAATAGACTGGCACAAGTTCCTCCACTTAACCATCTTGAGTGAAGAGAACCCCCCAGAAAATCCAAGTGAGTCTAGCCGACATCTGCTCCAGCTATAGTGGGATCTCCCCACCACTGTCACCTTAGGAAGAATCCTAAAGAATATGGCCACTAAGGTTACCAACTGAAACAAATATACCTGGGGGAACAGTCTATGATCCGATATGCACGCAAGGGCAGAGTAGCAAGCTCAATCCCCTTGAAGGCGACATAATCCAAGGTTTACCAACAAGTGACCCCAGGCTCCTCGACAATGGTTAATCCGAGGTTTACCGTTTTTAATACGTGAATATCTGGCGTCGTTCCCAATGAGGAAGGATTGATTCCCACACTGGTTCGGACACGATCTCGTGCTTCTCCTTTAAGAGGAGCTTTCCCAGAGCATAAATGCAACAATTGGATTTCTTCCCTACCACAAGATACAGCTACTTGTTTGTTTTTACTGTCTTGGAGAGTTAATTACTCTCCTACTCCAAGACACTAGCCTAAGCTATGTTGGTGTATCAGAGCCCTAGAAATAAAAATGTTGCTAGATGAATTTTACTTTAAGCGTTATTTTTATTGGTTTTTGTTTAAGTCAAAAGGTGCGGAGATGAAACTCGTGGTATGAAGACTCGACTCAAAATCACTAAAAATGCACCTAAGATGATTTAAACAATCTTTTCTCTTCGATGAACTTCTAGCTAGGAAAGAGTTTGAGAATGCAAAATACTTTGTAAACACAAATCTTTCTTAACACACAAATTAAAAGAAGAGCTTTTGTCCTTTCCAATGCACTCAAAACGAGACAACTAGTTATTTCACAAAAATTTCCCTTTTCTTTTCAAAGCACTCAACCACTACAAAAAACAAACTTTTTCCAAAAGAGATTTTTTTATTTTTTATAAAACACTCAAAACTATGCAAACAACTAACTTTGAGATCTATAAATTATAAAACCCTATTTGAAGTCAAAGCCTACAAGATGTCTTTTTAAGGATGTTTTACTTATCTAGATGTAAACTAAGGACCGATTCATGCAGAATCACAAATCAATCAAAAACAACCAATTTAAAATCCAAACTTTTAAACACAAGCTTTTCAAAGTTTCGTAAAGAGAAAACACAAAGCGGATTCCTCGACAAGGGTAGATTTCATAAATGGTCAGACTCATAAGAAGGCTGGTAGACACCAAGGTGATCTGAGGTCCCTACAGCTTCTAAGCTCAGAGCTACTGCAAAACCAAAATGAAAAACAAACCCAACAAGCAAAACTCCTAGGAATTTCACCTAAAACCCTAACACTAATGAAATCAACCTAAGAAAAGCTTTTGACAGGTTATATGCAGGTCTGGGCAGTAGATAATAACTTCTAAACAAAAACTAAGCTGACTAACAGAGGAAATCTTAGGTTTTTCAAAATTTTGACAGGGTCCACAGGCCCACAGTTAACACAGGTGCGGTACCGCTCTGTGCTAAAAGCAAAAGTGCGGATAAGTACGCACTGTGTCAAAAGGCTAGGGTGTGGTCCTCTCCCAAAGCTATGAAAAACGAAAAATAACCCTGGATCTACAATTTCCACCCAATTCCACACACAACAGGCCAAAAACAGAAACAAAAACACAGTTTCTCAGGTCAAAGTAAAAACAAGGAAAAAATCAAGTCCCCAGTGGAGTCACCATTTTGTCACACGGAATAAGTCGATCTTGCGGACAAGATAGACCTTCCTAGAATCTAAAGAAGACCTAATGACAAGTAAACCAATCACTCACTATCTTTCTCTAAATATGCTTTTATAAACAAAGGCAATCAAGTGTTTTAGGCCTACCTTAGGTCCAACGCAAGTTTGTGGAAGCCTTCGCTCCTTCGATCCAAATGAGCTTCTTTGTCGCGAATCTGCAAACACAAACAAGCAAACAAATTAAATAGCACCTGAAAAGCCAATATCATAAAACATATTTAACATGAAAGTCAAGGAATTCATGAAACAAATGACATGAGACAATTTGTTGAGAAAAATGAGTTTGATTGTATTAATTCAAATCAAGAAGAACTTTACAACTTGTGCCTTGGCACTGTACAAGCTCCTCCCAGGGTCCAGCAAGAAGTCTCCTCTACTTTGACAAGTTTCACTCACTTCCCAATGAAGCTAAAAAGGTATGTGATCTCTCCTCTTGAGCTCAACTAGGAAGTCTTAATTTCACCAGCATTTACCCTCAAAAATGTTCGGCTTCTAACCTCTCTAGCAACCAGCCCAATGCCTGAATTTATAGTGCAATGGAGGGAAGTTATTAGGTCCTCCTTCAAAGGGATAAAGCCCTCCTTCAAAGGGATAGCTCCTCTCATCAAGGGATTAGCTCCTTCTCTTTTGGGATGCATGAACCACCTAAGAGCGGCCAATCCACGTCAAAATTCCTTCTAGAATCATCTAGAATTAACCCAAAGTGAGTTTTTTAGAATAAACTTGCACCTTTTTAACTTTCACAGGGGTCCGCACCCACACCTTTAGGGACAGAGCGTGCAGGTCCGCATTTTTTGTAAACAGAAGGTGTGGGACCGCAAGCAATAGTGAGAGAAAGTGCGGAACCAGAGTTTTATTGATTTTCAATGTCTTTCTCTTATTTTCAAAGCTTGACTTGAAGAGCTGAAGTCTGAGACTTGCTTAGGAGGATAGTACAAGTGATGATAGACCCATACTGATTGCAAATAATCATGGTGACGATATTTTTGTGTAACATCTACTCTATAGAAAATTTCCTTTCTATCATACAAGTAAGGACTTCCTAAAACAATTCCACATACATCCAAAGGAACTATATCTAACTCAACCTCATCTACAAATGCTGACCTAAAAGAAAACCTAAGTTTGCATCGTCTAGTCACTGGTAGTTGTGCTTTATCACATAACCAACCTAATGGATATGGCTTTTTGTGAGGTGTAATTAGTAATCCCAACTTCTTTACAATTGCTCCAGAAATAAATTTACTTGTGAGCCACTATCAAACAAAGTATCAATCTTTTGATGCTTGGAAATAACTCGAATATGAAAAAGCTTATGTCTTTTCCTCTCATTTTCTTCATTATCAGTAGATTGTGCAGAATTACTAGTAGATGCTTCAGAATTTTTACCTTTTATACCGATGGCTGCAATGGTTGTTTCATCTCCTCAGTCTGACCCCAAATCTCTTTGAATAGCTGCAGGAGTCTTCTTCTTTTTTCCATCGAACTTCTTAGGTTTTAGCTCCGAATGCAAAATCCAGCAGTGTTCATCATCATGCCCATCCTTTTTACAGTGACTGCATGAAGACTTTTTCTTTTGTACAACATTGGCCTTCCTCTCTTTCCATTTTTGTTTTCTCTTCTCCTTGTTCTTTCTTGCAGTGGGTTTGGATGATGCCCCAACTTCAGGGACCACATTCTTGCCTCTAGCCTCTAAATGGGTAGCTTGAATAGAAACCTCATCTATGCTAGTATGGTTAAACATGAGAATAGTATGCCTTAAATAACTATGTAGACCACCTATATACTTCAGCAGAGTTTCAAGTGAGTCTATAGAAATGCCTAGAATCAATGCTCTTTTTCTAAAATCTTGAGTATAACCTTGTACACTTTGCCCTTTCAATCGTCGAAGAGTTTGCTAGCTCATCATGGCTTGTTGCATATAAGCTAGTGGATAGAATTGCTTTTTAATTGCAGAAACAAATTCACTCCAGACGGATACAATTTTACCATGCTTCTTCATGTCAGCTTGTGTTCGACCTTCCCACCATACCAAGGCAGTTCCTCCAAGGCGTAGGTTGGCCAGCTGAATCTGACTTCTATCTGAGTCAATATTCTGCACCCTGCAATACATGTCAATCTATCTAATTCAATTATCCAACTTCTCTGCATTCAACTCTCCATCATAGATAGTCAAATCAAATTTAACATCTAATTTAATCAAATATGTCCTCCATTTATTTTTAGGGCTATTAGGAGGGGTGAGAAGTTTTCTTCTTTCCCTTTGCCTTTGGAGTGGTCATGGAAGAGAGATTCTTCTTCTCCTTTATCTTTGGAGTGTGAGGAATCTACATCTTTACCTTTCCTAAACTCCCTATACATTTCCTCTACCATGGACCTCATGACTAGGAAACCATCTATGAACTGGGGGTCTGATCCCAAGGGACTTTCTTCTGACATTTTCTTCTTAGGATAGACTCTTACAATTTCTGGGTTAGCTTCAACCGACTCTTCTTCCCCTAATTTAAGCTTTGACCTAGTTAGCATTCAACAACAAAATCCAGCACAAGCTTGTCTAACCTTAACAACCTAGTGCTCTGATACCACTTGATCTGAAATCACTCATGAATGATCTCAGACAATTAATGAAGGTATTACAGACTCATGTGCTTGGGTGTGCCTATGTTATTTTAAGCAACAGATCGATAAGATTACGAAATACATAGACACTGAAGCAGTAAGAGAAACACAATAAGCAAACATATAAACACAACAATTTTAATGAGTTCACCTAATCCTCTTGGGCTACGTCTCCTGGTCCAGCCTTTATTGGTGGCCTTTCTATTGTGTCTTAAAAACCAGATTTTTTACAATAATGAGCTCATTTTGAGTCTCATTCAACAGAGGATGATCAGTAGGATTGTACTTGGATTCTCCAAGACTCTAGAGTACACAGACTCCCCTTACATCTCGACCTCAACTAGTCATAGCGGTGTGAGTCCAATCTGAGACTCAATACCTGATAGGTTTACTCAGAGGAGTTAGCTTGAACCTATCAAGCCTTCTCTGGAGTTCACAGACTCTCAGACTCTCTCTGTCTTTGTCTGGCTCGATACTGTCTTTACTCTGCAGGTCAGCTCGACTTCTTCTCTGTTCTCTGTAATTCACTTCTCTCTGGCCTCTCGCCTTTCTGCTTCCTCTCTCTGCCTTTCTTACTCTCTGTATGTTTGTGGCTTAAAGCCAATCTACTTCCTAACTATTCGTTTCCGCCTCCCGGCTCTTTGGATCTCCTGCCTCTGTCCACTTGAATTTCCCTGCTATGTGTCATCATCATTGTGTAACGCTTCATAGAGAGGTGGCCACCTATTTCCTCATGAACTGAGTGTCAGTTCTCTTTGAACGACCATTATTTCCGTTGCTTCCAAGATTGCCCGCAAAACTGATTCCTCTACCACTGCATTGGTCATGCCGGATCTCAAATCTTATGCGACTTGGCCTATTTCCCCATCGAATCTGGTCATCCATTGGATCATTCCTCTGCCATTGATCTGGAGCCTCCAGATCCTACGGTCTTCGTCCATATCGGATGGGTAAGTTGCATGCCATTTACCCATCCGAAGTGAGAGGTTTTCTCTCTCATCCACCGGACACGTGTCACCTAACTTATGGCATCGGGCGGGACTCGGTCAAACCCGCTTACCACTTGAAGCCCTTCCGATATCCTACTGGTTTTAGTGTGGGACCCGCCTTCTGACGGAATCGGTGTTTTCCGTACGGTTTTATGCTTTTCTTGGGATCGAGCGCTTAGGGGCTTTCCTTCACTGAGGGGGACACCCTGCGATACGTGATTAGTACTTTAGCACTAATTGCATATCAGAAACTACCCCTGTTTCTGGATTTGACCTCCCGTTTGTCAATTTGTGCCAACGCGCAGTTACCATGGGCCAACGGTCTGCGCGCCTTGACCGAGGGTCCTCGTTGCTCCATGTTGTCCACAAATTGCCATTGTTTAGAGGTTATTTCTGATAAGCTCGACATCCATAAAACTTTGAAACTTCGGCATGAGTTTTACAGAGTTCATGAAACTTTAAGAGTGTTTAAGGATCTGATTCAGATCAAGATGCCGTCCACTCAAAGTCCCAAGAACATCCTCTTCATATTTATCTTTTGCTCAACCACAAATTGTAAAGATATGAAATTTGTTGCAAATATAGTCACTGCAGGTCGAACAATTTCTTTACCTTCAGTGTATTCTCTCATGGCGTTTAGGAATATAGTGTGGTTGTATAGGTATTTGGTTATGGATTTTTCCTTCTCCACAACCTCATGTATCCAATGAAGCTTACCAATATCCTCAAGCATTAAATCTATGCAATGGGAAACATAATAGGTCTAAAAAATAGCGGGGTGCCTAATCTCAAAAAGTCTACTAGCAGTCGTATAATTAGTTGCATTGTTGATGACAATTTGTACAACATGTTCTTCTCCCACTTCCTAAATGACTTCCTCCATCATTTCACAAATAAGTTGTGCAGTCTTAACCTTGTCTGAGGCATCCACTAATTTGAGAAACATTGTAACTACTGGACAAGATACAAGGAGATTTATTAAAGTCATATTCCTCTGATCTGTCTATCCATCACTCATGATGGTGCACCCTGTTTCTACCCATGATGAACGAAACTCAGATAGCACAAGCATGACATCTTCAACACTTACTAATAGAAAATTTGTCCTAATTCTCTCTGATGAAGGGGCTTTGAACCCTGGACCTGCATCAACCATAGCTTGCCAATAAGGACTTATGGCACAGTGGAAAGGTATGTCAAAATAGTACCAAAAGTTAGCAATGGCCTTCCTTGCCTAACTATGGATATTTTTTTTTCAACCAATGGTATCCATGGTAGGTTGGGAATTGGGTTTTGTGCGGGGAGAAAAAAATGTGTTTATGTTTCCACCTCCAATGTTTAATGCATGAGGATTCATTTGGCCTTGAGTTTGACTTGGACTTGGAGGCATCTGTGGGAAACTTGGGAACTGCATTTAGGATTCAACAGAGGGAGATGACAATGGGGTAGTGGAAGAAAAATTGTCAACTCCAAGAGTTCCTATTTCTTTCTTTTGCTTTTCTTTCTTTGCATTATGTTGACTCAACATATCAATGGCCAAGGTTGCTTGGTGTTTAACATTTTCGTCAATGTTTTTTCAGAGACCTATATCATGGTCGGGTATTTGTGCAAGGTGGTACTTGAATCTATAAATGCCTCCACTACATTTCGCTTTGCAAAATTTACAAAGGAGCTTGGGGTCTCCAAGAATCTTGTCATAATAAGCCCAAGCAAAGTCCTTCTCCCTCAGCATTGTTGTTGTTTTGGACTTGTGTTTAAATTGTGACTTTTGTTTAGATTTGGAGTTATGCCTTCTATTTAATTTGGCTCCTTTAAAAGACAATAAAAAATTAAATTTAAAAATTCCATATATAACTTCGCAAAAAAGAGGTTTGGTTTTAAAGGATATGAGGTTTTGTTAAGGATCAAAGAGGAGTCTGTCCATCAACACAAGCACATTTTGACCTAATATATCATTATGACCTTGAAACACAATTAGGTATATATGAGGAAATTCTACCTAAAGGAAATATTATCAACATATATTGCATTGTAATTTTGAATTTGCAAGTTCGTTTAGCATAAGACAACTGAACCAATATATCAATAACAAATTCTGGAAGAACATAAATACACAAAGTTGTGAATGCATGGTTAAAGCCTTTGGAGTCAGCAAGACATCAACCAAGGAAGGAATGCTTCTTGACTTGGCCGGTGGTTGGTATGAAACCATTTCTTAGTGCATTTTTAAAATCTATTTAAGCCCCATTTATAGGGTTGAAAATTCATAACCAAAGTAATATGTTGAACATTCGATTGCTGAATAGTGAAACTTGAAATTTGTCATTGAAAAAGACATTGAAACTTCAATATAGTAATATACCTATTATTTAAGCCAAGTGCCAACGTACCTCGATTCTTGAATAGTGAAGCGACTAAGCTTGAAGGTAAAACATGCTGAAGGTGATGTACAACTGCCCGAGGGTCGACATGGAGTATGGATAGAGCACAAACTGGTGACTGCCCGATATGGAGTCTAGACTTAGGCTCATGCTGGCGGTTCCCCAATATGGAGTCTAGACTGTGTAATAGTGAGTAGTGATTGAACACTGAAGGTCTCAATGTATGAGTTGCTGGCCTAAGAAATGAGAAATAAATTTTGGAATGACTGACGTTTAGTTTTTAGCAATGCGGCATACCTAAAATTGAAAAACTCGTGCTTGTCGAGTCAAGGCCGAAAATCAAATAAATCATAATCAATCACAGGAATCTGCTTTAATCGGCAAGTCGCAAGTCAAACTTGCGTTGACCATGAGTTAAACTTGGTCAACGTGAGTTTGACTCGCAAAGATTTAGATCAGATCATTTGGATAGCGAGCAAATTCTGACTCGTGATTAATCTCGATTGATCGGCAAGTCCTGTTTCACTGCCTGTAATTGAAATCTAAACTGAAAATAAGAGATCTTACAATTGAAACTAATTGTGAATTTTCTAAACTGAAATTGGCCCTTCGGCATCGTTTCTATTTGCTGTTGGGCGTGTCAACGGAAGAGATTCATTTTAAATCAGGTTCATGGAGAAAATATTTTATGGAAGATGTTTGTTTTATGTCGAGGAAGACATCATAATATTTTTTATCAAATTTGAATAAAAATAGTATCTACTCTATATCTCCCGCATCTCATTATGTTTATCTCCTGTAACTCATACATAAAGTGGGGTAATAGTGGACATGGAACATCAAGCTCCACTCCTTTTAATCCAAAGTTCTGCATGCAAACCTTTGTGTCACTTGCGCCGCAAAACCTTCGCTATAGAGTGTGGAGTTAACACCTACCTCTGCATGAAAAAAGCTACACATACCTTTTGACTTGGTTTTTTCACCTTTTTTCCATTCTTTATGTGGAGTTTGGGACAACAAGCTCCACAAACTTTTTTTCCATACCTCTATGTGAGTGTAACTTTGCACATTTTCTTTGCTTCAACCAATATCAAAAGCATTTGTGAGCTTCTTTCAAGGCATGAATACATGCTTCAATAATGGAAATTAGCAAAGTTTCTAAAGCAAAAATAACCATGGAGTTAACCTTTTCCATTTCAAATATGTTAGGATTCTATTGAGAGTTTTTTAGAGATAATTATTAACTAGCCCTCTACTTTTCCCTTTTTATTAATATAAAGTGCATCTCTTATTACATTTCTAATCAATAGATTTACATCAAATATTGGATAAAAGGGCCAAGAACTTTTCATAAATGCTTCCTTGTCCAGTAGAAGAATAAATGGTAAACATGTCAGCTTGGCTCCAATTTCTTGGGAATTAATAATTGTTCTGAAAAATGACTACTCTTGTTTGAATATAGAACTATGTTAAAGCTTTGAAAATGGATTTTCCTCCAAATTGATCGTGGAAAGGTCCTTATTAAAGGCTTCTCTACATCTCCTCCGCTAGAATGAATGGCTTGTATGTTGAAAAGTATAGCAGAGCTCCCTTTTGAAAATCCTGATCATCCTATTGTCAACAATATCTCCTCCTTTTCCCCAAATTGGACCCAAAAAAACATTGAGTACTTAATCATGATCCAACCTGAGAAATTTTGATTGACACTGCAACTCAAGAGCTATTCAATTTAAAGTGACCTAATAGGATTCATCATTCTTTCATTGAATAAGTATATTGTTTTTGAATTTGTCATTTGTGCTTGTAGTATGTGGTACTAACATTGTTTCATGTGAAAGTATTTTTATTCTTGGACTATGACAATGATAGTAAGATTTAGGCCTTTTGTAGTATTCGTACCCCATGATCATTTTTGCAAGATGTATGTCCTATGTGAAAAAAATAAGCATTTAGTTATTACCTCCTAAACTAAAGCATTGTTTCTTTTATTAGGTGCCATGTAACGTCCTCTACAAATTGAGGACGAATGGGACGTAATATCCTACCCATCCCTGTAGGCTATAGTCCTCCATAAATGGGAAAAAAACCCCAAAATACCCATTGTTGGGCAATGTTTGGGGAAACTGGGCTTAAAAAACCCAAATTTGAGGTTTGGCGTAAGATTTACTCAATCACTTAAGAATATGAAACCCATCTGGAAAATATATAAATAAAGAAGGATTGAATTCATTTTGGATCTACCAAGTGTGGATTAATTCATTTGTTCTTGAGAATTAGGTCTGATAGTTTTTACCCGTTCTATCTCATGAAAATTTCGGTGGTGAAAGATTCCACCCTAGTTGGCATTCCCTTATTATCTCTTTGTTTGGGCACAAGGGTCTCTGGCTGGTCAGCGAATTTTGTTGGATATTGGTCTCTTGTCTTTTTCTAGGCACAAGATTTCTGTTAAAGGTGAATGAATTTGAAGGATAGTGCAAGATAGCTTAGTTCTGTTTGGCATACACCTCTCTTGAAGGAAACAACAAAGTTTCTGAGTCCTTAGTATCTTGTTCTAGGCAAAGCACTTACCTTAGGCCGTGGATTCATTTCTGGCACTTGGAGTAGCAAAACTCTTTGCTTTATTTAGTTTTTGCATGCACAGTTAAAAGGATCACTTCCCTAGTTATTAATTCTCAGCCTTAGCTAAGGAAGCATGTTTGCATATCTCATATCATATTCAGTAGAGGAAGACTTTAATTGTCTTGTCTATCCATGCAAGGAAGGTGCATTAGGATTAGGAGTTAAGAAAGTTGAGACATTGTTGTACATGTTTCCAGATACATTGTACCATTTAGACTGAAGGAAAAGTGAATAGTAGTGTTTGAATTTTTTAGTTATTTCCTGTTTCAAAGAGTAATAAATAACGATGTGATTTGAGTTTCAAATATGTGTACTTACTATTAATTTCTTCAATGGCATGTGCTTCCCTATTCAGAACAAGGGGATTTTCTGCAGTATCTAGTCTCCGAAGCTTCTTCAATGAAAACTAAATATCGAATCATGCCCTCGTACTCCAAAGCATATAAGGCATCACCCTAGAGAAGCTCCAAAGTAGACCAATGAGCTCTGATAGGTCAACTCCAACCCCATGTCACCATACAAGTGTTGACATCACTGTTACAAAAATTATTTTGAAGTGTTGCATCCTACACCAGTTCCTAAGATGGATGCCCAAAGGGGTTCTAGAACGAGGCTCAACCTTCATTGCCACATTTAAGACTTTTCAAAGGGATCGGTCCCTTTAAGCCATACCAATTTTTACACTTTCACAATTTGGCCCTGTTCCTATCAATTTATATTTTGTATTGAAAAGTCAGTCCTATTTTACCTGTTTATTAACTTTAGGAACAATTATAGGTCAGCTCCAGCAAAATGTCAACAAACTTGTGGCTTAGGTTAGCATTTCTCCAAATACTATCACACATGTATATATAATCACGCATTTTCCTTTTTAGATCTTGATTGGTTGAACAAAGAGTTTTGCTGTCTGTGTAATTTTGTTCCATACCTCCACATTAGCACTCATAGATAAAAATCTTCTTAATTCTTCATCTGTGTGCACAGTAAGTTCCCTTTTGGTTGCTATTTTTGATGGAGCAACCTCTGACAGTACACCTTTTACCACAAAGATGTTGTTGTTGGATAGAAATCTCCAAAGGAGTCTTAAACCAAACATATAAATGGCTATTGTATATCACAATAATAATCATTAACATATGAAGATGTTGTAGAAATTCCCACTATAGATCAACAGATTATGCAATATACTAAAGCAAAATACAAGATCTACTTCTACAACAAACTTTGCGGAAGCTTAATCGAATATGAGCAAGATCAATGAGAACACATATAACTGAGAATTCGAAATCAATCACACATAACACAGAAGAAATAACCCGAGGAAAGCCTCAGCCTAAAACCCCAATCTGTGTATTATCATACAAGTGGAAATATGTTCAAGTTACAAAAAGAATCAACTCTCAAGTTATCCTGCTCTCTCTGCAATCAAACAATACAACTCGTAGACTGAGTAGACACTAGATATGCCTTCCCTCAGCCATCCAAGCCTCCTATTTCCTTGTGCAGTTTTTCTTGGGGTCCAATGATGTCACATGTGTGAATTGGCCTCATCACACTCACTAAAACTGAAGAAGTAACTGCTTAATCCTCAAGGAACGAATTCCTTCTGCATGCAAGAGATATGCACAATGGAATATTTCTGCAATTGATAGTACATTGTCCCTCCATCTGATCTCAACTAGATCTTTGTCTGAACTGACATGCATGAGTTATTTATGAGAGAATATTCAGTTATCTTAAGTGCAACAATTACATTCATGCATGCATTAACTAACTGAACTCACAATTAATTCAACAAACTGTTTGAATTAATCTAACTGGACTTGACTCAATTAACTGAGCCAACTAATTACAGCTCAATATTACAACTCATCCTTATCTCTTTAACTGATGGATAAATTCCTCAATTAATGGAGAAATTGTTGCATGTCCTCACATAGACTTCATGTTTGATTATATACAACTAATTAACTCAAGGTGAATTAATTAATTATTTTATAAACAGCTGCTAAATCAAATTCAAATTTTACTTCTCTATTTTAGTTCAGGGACTAACTAAAATAGGAAGGTATCCTGAAATTCTATTTATAGCAATACTAAATTTAGCACTTCTATATTTAGCATTTCTTGTTTCTATTTTCAACACTCCCTCTCAACAAGAAAGGGATTATCAGTAACCCCAATCCTGTCTCTGTGGAACTTGAACTTGCATTTTGCCAATGCCTTCGTCAAAATATCTACATCCTGTTCCTCGGTCGAAACATACAGCAACAACATGATCCTCTTGACCACGCAGTCTCGAAGATGGTGATATCGGATATCAATGTGCTTGGACCTGTCATGAAAAACTGGATTCTCAGAGAGTTTGATATAACTCTGATTATCGCAGTAGATCACAATTGGATCCATCCTCTGACCAAACAATCCCACTCGAATATTCGTCATCCAAATGGCCTCACGTGAGACCTGACTAGCAGCCATGTATTCAGCCTCTGCTGAGCTAAGTGCAACTGACCTCTGTTTCCTGCTGTACCAGGAAACTGCAGTTGAACCAAGGTTCAAGATTCCTCCAGAAGTGCTCTTCCGGTTTGATGGACTCCCTACCCAATCCACATCTATGAAGCCTTGAAGCTTCACTCCCTTTGTCCGTTTGTACCACAATCTGAACTGAGATGTGCCTCTAAGGTATCTCAGCACATGCTTCGCTACCTTCCAAAACAGCTTGGTAGGCTGAACCATAGCTTGAATCAACTGGTTCATCGCAAAGCATAAGTCGGATTGTGTTTTCACCAAATACATAAGTGAACCCACCAGCTGTCGATAAATAGTAACAACTACTACCTCACCTGAAGTAGCATCCTCCTTCCTCCAGTTCCCAGCTAGAGGAGTCTGCATGGGTTTGCATTTCTCCATGTGAAAGCACCTAAGTATCTCATTGGCATACTTGCCTTGAGACACAAATACTTCACCATCTTTCTGCCACACCTCCATGCCTACAAAGTAGTGCATAAGACCCATGTATTTCATTTCGAACTCTCTTACAAGGTCCTCCTTGCAATACTGGATCATCTAATCATCACCTGTCAAAATCAGATCATCGACATAATGAAAAATGATCAATGGCTTACCTTCTACCATGATGTGGTAAAGGTTCACATCTGCTTCACTCTTGGTGAAGTCAAACCCGGTGAAATAGTTGTCGATCCCGGTGTACCAAGCACGAAGTGCTTGCTTTAGCCCATAAAAAGCCCTCTTAAGTCGACTCACATGCGACTCACGATTGAAGGTCTTGAAACCCTCTGGCTACTCAATGTACACCTCCTCCTCAATTTTCCCATTGAGGAATGTTGTCTTCAGGTCCATCTGATGGATCTTCCAACCCATATGAGCTAATAGTGCCAACATCGACTTGATAGATGAGTACCTTGCTACAGGAGCAAAGGTCTCATTGTAGTCGATCCCCTCAACTTGTGAGAAACCACAAACAAAAAACCTTGCCTTATGTTTCTCAACACTGCCATCAACTACCTGCTTTACCTTGTAAAGCCATCTGGAACTCACCACTGACTTGCCCTGAGGTCTTGGGACAACATCCCACACACTATTCTGAATGATAGAGTCGTACACCTCTACCATTGCATCAACCCAGACTGGTTTCTGCACTGCCTCCTCGAATGAAGAAGGTTCGATATCTACACACTCCCCAACTAGGGCCATATACCCAGTGTACTGCTCGGGCGACGTCCTCTATTTGCGATGAGAAGATGGCTGTCCCACATTCTCCTGCGCATCCAGCATCAACCTATCAGCTTCCCTCGAGCATTTCTGCCCATCTCTGGAAGTCTTAGCATGAGTGGATGTCTCCACTCCTGGATCCTCTGCATGCAGCTGCTCCGCATTAATCTGAGGCTCCTCCTCCTTACGAACTGAAACTTCATCCTCTGCAAACAACTTGAGCTCCCTCTCAAGTGATAATCGCATGGCTTTCTGCTCGTCGAACTTCAGATCCTTGCATACCACTGTCCTCTGACTGGTAGGCAAGTACACCCGATAGTTGTGAGGTGTATTCGTGTACCCCACAAGTATTCCCAACTCAGTCGTTGGATCCAGCTTCTTCCGGGCATCTTTGGTCACATGATAGTAAGCTGATGATCCAAAGATTCAGAAGTGACTCACATCTAGTCGCTTCCTGGAAAATTCCTCCATAGGTGTCTTCATTCCTAGTATACGGTGCAGACTTTTGTTATGCAACTATACTGTTGTATTACATGCCTCAGCCCACAAATGCAGTGGTAGGCTTTGGTCATGCAACATCACTCAAGCTGCTCCCACAATCGATCTGTTCTTCCTTTTGGCCACCCCATTCTATTATGGGTTATGGGGTGCCATCAATTCCCGTTTAATTCCTTCTGCAACACAAAAGTCTTTAAACTGTTGGGAGACATACTCCACCATTTTCGCTACACAAGGAATTTATTTTCTTTCCAAATTCTTTCTCTGCCAAGGCTTTAAACTCACAAAACCTCAAGAAGGTCTGATCCTTCTTTTGCATAAAGTAGATCTAGCATCTACGAGAAAAATCATCAATAAAAGTAACATAGTACCTTTGTTTAGCAGTGGAGGCTGTAGAGAAAGGTACACAAACATATGAGCGAACTCGCTCCAGCTCTATTGTCTCAATCCAGGAAGGAAGATTTCGCATACTTACCCAAGGTATAACCTTTGCATGTATTCGTCTACTCCAGTTTTTCCTTGGGAAGTCCGATAGAAATCTGCTGCATGATCTTTAGGGCTCCATGGTGCAAGTGGCCTAGTATTCTCTGCCATAGCTCGCTAACATCTTGGCTTTGCACCATCTCAGCTTTGGAACTCAATGTAGCAGAGTCATCTACCTCCAGCTTGTAGAGATTCTTTACTCAAATCCCAATTTGCTTGGTCTGTCCAGTACCAATATGCCTCAAGAATACCTTTCCTTTACTAAAGACTACATCATAGCCTTTATCTTCTAGCATAGCAACAGACACAAGATTCTTCTTTAGACCTCTAACATATTTTACATCAGTCACGGTGAGAGGAGCTCCATGCTCCCTCTGAAGCACAACCGTACCTTCACCTGAAACACGGTACTTCCCATCATCACCCATCTCGGTCTGCATCTGGAGATCATTCTCCTCCAAGGTAATAAAAAGATTATTGTCACCTAACATGTGGAATGGAGCTCCACTGTCTAGGTACCACACACATCCCACCATGGATGAAACCATGCATGCGATAAGAGAGAAATCCAGCTCAAACTGTGAGGCCAATGCCTCACCATCAGATCCCTTCGAGGATCCCTTCTTGGATTTCTTCTGTGGACAATTCGTAGCATAATGGCCCACTTCATGACAATGAAAGCATCACACTTTTGATTTGTCAAACTTCTTCTCACCATCGGAAGAACCGGATTTGGGATGGGACGCCTTCCCTTTCCCTTTCCTCGTCTTACTCACTAAAGCTAGATTTTCCTCATCATCTTGCTTCGATGAGGATCAATCTCTGGTGCTTCTTCTTATTTCATCCTGCATTAGATCCGACCAAAGTCATTCCCAATCTGGCAGTTTTTCTCTTCCATTAGCCGAGTCTTGGTAGCTATGCCAACTCTTAGGAAGACTGAGGAGTGAAAGACTCACCATGTCATCATCAGCAGTCGTGATCCCTACACTTCCAAGCTCATCCTTGCAGGTGGTGATCTTGTTCAGATATGTAGAGATCGTGTCGCCCTTTTCACACTTGATTTTTCGAAGCTTGTCTTTCAGCACCAGCTTCCTCTGATCGCTGCTATTCTGATATAGATCTTTCAATTTTTTCCACATCGAAAACAGTGTCTCCTTCCCATGGAGGCTCGAGAAAATGTGGTCTCAAACTCCCTCCAAGAGGATTCTCGTTGCTCTATCCACACATTTCTTCCATTCCGCCAATTCTGTAGCATCAACCGGCTTGGGGACTTCTTGATTAATGAATTCCTTTATACTGTTATCCTCTAATACTACTTTCATGCGATCCTTCCAGGCTATATAATTCACGCTGCCATCAAGGGCATACTAGAGTCTTAAACTGTTGAATGCCATTAGTGAAATTGAGATGTGATAAGAACTCGATTTCTATATTCACAAACTTGAAACTTGAAACTTCTCCCTTCTTGTATACTATTCTTCACCTTGATCACCTTTGCTCTGATACCATGTAGAAATTCCCACTGTAGATCAACAGATTATGCAATATACTATAGCAAACAAGATCTACTTCTACAACAAACTTTGCAGAAGGTTAATCGAATATGAGCAAGATCAATGAGAACACATATTATAACTGAGAATGAGAAATCAATCACACATAACACAGAAGAAATAACCCGGGGAAAGCCTCAGCCTAAAACCCCAATCTCTGTATTATCATACAAGTGGAAAATTGTTCAAGTTACAAAAAGAATCATCTCTCAAGCTATCCTGCTCTCTTTGCAATCAAACAATACAACTCACAGACTAAGTAGACACTATATATGCCTTCCCTCAGCCCTCCAAGCCTCCTATTTCCTTGTGCAGTTTTTCTTGGGGTCCAATGATGTCACATGTGTGAATTGGCCTCATCGCACTCACTAAAACTGAAGAAGTAACTGCACAATCCTCAAGGAAAGAATTCCTTCTGCATGCAAGAGATATTCACAATGGAATATTCCTACAACTAATAGTACACTGTCCCTCCATTTGATCTCAATTGGGTCTCTGTTTGAACTGACATGCATGAGTTATTTGTGAGAGAATATTCAGTTATCTGAAGTGCAACAGTTACATGCATGCATGCATTAACTAACTGAACTGACAATTAATTCAACAAACTATTTGAATTAATCTAACTGGACTTGACTCAATTAACTGAGCCAACTAATTACAACTCATCCTTATCTCTTTAACTGATGGATAAATTATTCAATTAATGGAGAAACTATTGCATGTCCTCACATAGACTTCATGTTCGATTTTCTACAACTAATTAACTCAAGGTGAATTAATTAATTATTTTACAAACAGCTGCTAAGATCAAATTCGAATTTTACTTCTCTATTTTAGTTCAGGGACTAACTGAAATAGGAAGGTAACCCAAAATGTTATTTATAGCAGTACTAAATTTAACACTTCTATATTTAGCATTTCTTGTTGCTATTTTCAATAGATGTGGCATACCCTAAACTATGTGCATTCAATCCATTAATTTTTCTTTCATGGCAGATTTCGTTCTGCATAGTAGATGTGTTGTGGCACTTGAGTGTGTTCACATCAAAAATTCTAAGGCCAAACCCGGATTCTCATCTGTCATGGAAATTCAACATATGCCTTGTTCACCTAAGAAATACTTGTAACTCATCTTAGGGTACCCATGTACAATCTCAACTCATCCCACTTAACAAGTTACCAAGACAAGGCTCATCACATCCAACCTTGGTCTAAAACAAGTAAGCAACACGATTTACATCTTGACATGCCATAGCACCTGACATGTCTTAGAATGCCTTGGCACTATGTGGCATGCGTTAACATCCCCTACATTCCTTGGCATGCTTTGACACTCCCTAGCACACCATGGCACTTCCTGACATGCCTTGGTAGTTTGTCATACCTTGGCATTGCCTAGCATATAACCTTGTCACTCCCTCCTTTTAACAAACCTAGAACTCATTGAAACTCCCTCTCTGATCCGGATTTAAACAAGAACGCAACAAATTATAGAGATAACCATAAATACAAAGATTCATCATAAATAATGCTTCATTTCATTAATGTAAAATACTGAAATATTCTTACAAACAGAAATGGAAATAAACTAGCTCGGGCGATGGTAGCTTATCTCTGAGGAGAGATGTGGTGGCTACATGCCTCTGAACTATCTTACAATGAGGCTTGAAGGCCTATTTATTGTTTAGAAACAATGGAAAACCCTAAACATCCAAAACCCTAACCCTAGGAGATGAAGCGCCAAACTATGGGCCCCGTTTTGGGTAAATTGGTACATCAACTTCCCGGGGTCGTAACTTTGGCATACGATCTCTGTTTGACACGCAAAATACCTCGTTAGAAAGATCTATCTGAGGACTAAAATTTTGGGATGAGCAACATTAATCATGTTTCTCCCAGTTTTCCCAAAAAACGTCGTTTAGGGCCTCAAGACGGCTCCAGAAGTTCAGGACCCGAAAAATTGCTAAAAATAGTAAATTGTGCTATAATTAAGGAAACTGAAAAAATGAAAGGGACAGTTGTGGGGGTCCAAGTGGGATAGGTGGGTGGCCACCAACATCCACCTGGATCACTCTCACACACTCTTATTCGTTCATTTCCATGCATTTTGACCTAGTGCTTCCTTATGTTTCCCTAACACCCCCTAACACTCCCTAGGTCACCCTAACACCTTACACATCTTGGCCTACTGCCTTAACACTCTAGCATTCCTTGGCACTACATAGTATACCTTATCACTCTCTCCTTAGCACACCTAGAGATTGTTGACACTCTTGGTCACAAACTCTTATTCATTCATTTCCATGCATTTTTACCTAGTGCTCCCTTGTGTTTCCCTAGCACTCCTTATCACTCCTTGACACGTGTTGTTACACCCTAGCACCTATGACATCTTGGCATGTCGCCCTAGCCTCTAGCATGCCTTAACACTGCCTAGCATACCTTGTCAATTTGTCCTTAGCACACCTGAAACTCACTGAAACTTCTAATCACAAACTCTTATTTGTTCATTTCCATTCATTTTGACATAGTTCTCCCTTGTGTTTCCCTGGCACTCCTAGCTAACACTTCCTTGCACACATTGGCACATCTTGGCCGCATGTCACCCTAGAACTCTAACATTCCTTAGCATTTCCAAGCATGCCTTGTAATTCCTACTTAACACACTTGGAACTCACTGACACTCCATGCCACACACTCTTATTCCTTCATTTCCATGCATTATGACCTAGTGCTCCCTTGTGTTTCCCTAACACTTCCTAACACGCCTTGGCACAGATTGGCACACCATGGCACTTGTCACATCTTAGTAGGATTTCCTAACACTCTATCGTCTATTGGCACTACTTATCATACATTGTCACTCCCTCCTTAGCACACCTATAACTTGTTAACACTCCCTATCACACACGCACATTCATTCATTTACATGTAATTGAAACGAGTCCTGCCTTGTGTTTCCTTGGCAATCCCTAGCATGTGTTGTCGCCACATCCTAGAACCTAACTAACATTGGCATGCCTTAGCACTTGGCATGTATTGACATGCCTAACATTCCTTGGAAATTTTTAACATGTGTTAGCACTTCCAAAAATTCCCTGCACACCTTGGCACTCCCTAGTTTTCATGCCCTCATAGATAACCTTACTTTTTTTGTGACTTGGGAACCCAACCAAGTCATTGAAAAAATAATGTTATGCCTAAAACAAAGTCTCCCTTTGTCTCAAACTGCTTTTTCCATTCTCTTATCACAATCGTAGGCTTTCCTCCTACAAGTCCTAATATGATATTCTCCTAACACACTTCATCCATGGGACACCTAGAATTCACTACCCTCGCATAATCTCTTATTCATCCATTCCCATGCACTTTGACCTAGTTCTCCCTTGTGATTCCCTGACACTCTCAAACACTCCTTGACATGCATTGACACTATCTGGAATATTTCAACACGCCTTTTCATTCCTTGGCACACCATGGCACTCCTTAATTATCATGCCCTCATAACTACCCTTATTTTCTTTTAGACTTAGGAACCCAACCAAGTCCCACCTCAACTACAACAACTTTACCAAGTTACATTTACTACAACTAGACTATGCCTTGTTCCCCTAATGGACTATAAATAATCTTAGGCTTCTCATGTCCAATCTTAACTCATCCCACTTAACAAGTTACCAAGTCAAGGCTCACATCCAACCCTGCCCATAAAAAAACTAAGCAACATAGTTTACATCTTCGCATACCATAACATATGGCACGTATAATAATCCATTGGCACTACATGACACACAGTATCATCCCCTGCATTCCTTGGCATGATTTTCCACTCCCTAACAGACCCTACCACTCCCTAACATGCCCTAACACTCTATCATGCCTTGGCACTGCCTAGCATATACCCTTGTCACTCCCTCCTTAAAACAATTGGAACTTGCTGAGACTCCCTGTCACACACTCTTATCCATTCATTTCCATGCAATTTGAACTAGTTCTCCCTTGTGTTCTCATGGCAGTCCGTGACACACATTGGCACACCCTAGGACTTGGCACATGTTGGCATGTTGCTTTGGCACTCTAGCATTCCTTGGAACTACCTAGCATACCTTGTCACTCCCTCCTTAGCACACCTATAATTTGTTGACAATCCCTATCACACACTCTTATTCATTCATTTCCATGCATTTGAAACTAATGCTCTCTTGTTTTTCCCTGACACTCCATAACTATCTCTGGCATGCATTGGCACACTTTAGCACCTAGCACATCTTGTCATGTTTCCCTGGCTTCTAGAATGCTTTAGCATTTCCTAGAATACCTTGTCACTCCCTCCTTAGGACACCCTGAAATCACTAACACTTCCTATCACAAACTCTTAATCGTTCATTTGCATACATTATTTTCACCTAGTGCTACCTTGTGTTTCCCTAATGCTCCCTAACACTTCCTAGCACTATTTGGCACACCTTGGCACCAAGCACATATTAGCTGCATGTCGCTCTGGCATGCTAGAGTGACTTAGCACTGCTTAGCATACCATGTCACTCCCCTCTTACCACACCTGGAACTCATTGACACTCCATGTCACACACTCTTATTCATTCATTTCCATGCATTTTGACCTAGTGCTCCCTTGTGTTTTCCTATCACTCGCTAACACTCATCACACATTGGCACACCTAACTGCAATGAATTTCACTAATAGTCAATCCAAAAACCCTTCCAGAGTCTAGCTAGTTACTTGTTCTTCACTAAGATATTAGGGTTAATTTTATTGTAAGTGTTCAATCTGAAAATACTACTAGGTGTTTTTATCGCATTACTTGCAAGGTGGCTAAGCCACAAGCATGACGGTAAGGTTCTTGAATCTTGGATTGTAAAACTAACCAACAAATATATGACTATAGTACCTTTGGGAAATTGTAGTTCTCTAAAGAGATTCATGGTAGTGATTTTACCATTGTGCTAGAACTAAGAGCTCGATTGTTAATTAGATGCAGAGAAGTGGAAGTTTGATGTTGTAAATGTAAAATGTACAGTTCAACAACATGATGGAGGCTTACCTTTGACATCGTAATTAAGTTTCTTATCTTCGTGGTGAAAACCCTACGATGCCGAAGTGTGACACCCTCCTTCCATCAACACTCTTCGAGCAGTTACCCAGTGACTTCCTTGCCTTCGATTGCCCTCTCCTCATCTTGTTCACTCTCAATTCCTTCTCCCTTACTCTCCTCTCACTGTGCTCTTTTTCTTTCTCCTTATCCAAATTTCTCTTCTCTTTCTACTTCTCACTCCATCCTTCTAGTTAGTTAGTGCTTGACTAACTAGATTTTCCCTTTCCTGCCATTTGGCCTCCCATTTTCTCCCCATCTATCATTTTCCCTCTTCCTAGGTCTATTCTAGAATCGACAAGGTGTGAGGGAGGAGAAAAACCATTCATGTGTGCTAATAGGTTGCAAACTATCTCCCCGCCCTCATTGATTGCATCAAGGCCTGTAAATATTATGCCTATGAGTGTTTGTGAGTCTCTTCTTAGGTCTTGGGTCGAATTATTTTTGCTCTTTCAACTATATGAGTTGAGATATATTCTCTTTAACCCCCCCATTAATAGAGTTCCTTATACTTTTATCATGCCCCTGGTATAAAGACATATGTATAGGTTATTATGGTATATGTTGAACTTTGGTTATTACCCTCACCTTGAAGTCATTTAGGTTCCATCTAACTCCCCCTAGTTAATACAAGGTTCATTGAGTTACAAAAAAGGGTCATCATTAATTATAAGTGGTTACCTTAAGGAAGGACCATTGGTTGAAGCCTCATCAATTGAGATTGTGTCGATCATTAGGGTTTTGATTCAGTTAGACACTATTCACTATTATATTTGTGGGCATAGAGTAATTATGATCTTCCCCATGTTTCCCATAATCATGCAAGTGGAACTTCAACATGTACATCAGGCTAACCACAAAATATTTATCATATTTATACAATCAAGGTGATAGGAAAATATTTACATTATATACGTGAATGTACTAAGATCAGGACCATTAGCATCATATATACATATTTACCACAAGACGAGGGTCATTACAACCCCTTAAAAATAGCCATAAGGCCTTCCTCTTTTGCAACTCCTTGACCACAAGGGTTTAGTTGAAAAACAGATAGTTCCTTTAAAGATTTGTAGGTTGAGGCGACCACTTCAAGCCCTTGAACTTAAAGATAATCAAATATTTTCAATTTGTTACAATAATAAGTCCATTATGCACACTACTCATCTTAGAGTTGGGTAGAGAGGAAGAATACTTGATTGTTGCCAACCTTGTAAATGAAAAACTTTGCCTACTTATTGGTTGGACTCTCCACCACTAGTTGACACCACTAACACACACCAAAAATCCAAGATATCCATAATATGTGCCCTACACCCAAGGACTTAGACTACACCTCCATAAAATGTGCCTTCAACTTTAGATGTCCCAAAACAGTAATATCCTAACCCTAGCCTATTTGTTAGATTTTTGTAACTTTCTCCTTAACTAACATTTGTTTTTAACTATTTAATCCACTTACCATATACTCTCTCTTGTTTTCACCCACCTAGTATACAAGAACACTTATGTTTTTAATACAACCAAGTTAAGAGGGCATGTTTCTTTCTTACACTTAAATGTTTTCAATACAACCAAGTTAAGAGCACGTGTTTCCTTTTCAAATTCCAAAAGTATAACATGTCTATATCTATAAACTAACAACAAAATCATTGCATAAAAAAGGTAAGCTTAAAATTAAATTAAAATTAGATTATTATTATTATGATAAATACACCAAATATGGAAAAAATGTTTTCAAACACAACCATAAAAAAAGAGTTAATTTATCAAATACAATTACAAACTTATTAAGACAGCTTAGATCCATCTTAACCCGGATCTATCAAGCGTCGAGAGGGATCCAGTCTCTCGATGTGCAAGCCTCTTTTTTGGCAGTTGATAGATCCAGGTTAAGATGGATTTAGGCTGGTTATATAATACTATATAATATCTATATTTGTATCTATGTGTCTCTTTCTCATTCCCTCTCTCTATCTCACCCCCCAAACATACACACTCTCTCTCCATATCTATCTATCTCTCCCTCCCTCTTCCTCTCTGCCCCTCTCTCTTCCCTCTATCTCTCCTCTCTCCATCACTCCATTATCACTCCCTCTCTCTCTCTACCTTTCTCCCTCTATTTCTTTCTTCTTCCTTCCCTCTCTCTCCCCCTCGAACTTCATCTCTCTCTCCTCTCTCTCTTAGTCCTCTCTCTCCCTTTCTCTCTCACCTCCATCTGTCCACCCCATCACTCTCTCTCTCCCCCCCCCCATCTTTGTGCCTTCCTCTTTGTCTCTTTCCCTTCTCTCCCTATCTTTATCCCCACCTATTCTCTCTCTTCCCTCCTCTCTTCTCCCCCTCTCTTTATCCATCTATCCCTTGTCACTCCCTCTCTCTCTCTCCACCTCTATCTCCCTATGCCTTAGTTATTTCCTCCCTCTCTCTCCCCCCCTCTCTTCTTCTCTCTCTCCCCCCCTCTCTTCTTCTCTCTCTCCCCCTCGAACTCCATATATCTCCATCACCTCTCTTCTTCTCTCTCCCCTGTCTCTCTTCCTACCTCCTTCTCTCCATCTCCCCCCATCACTCTCTCTCATCACTTGGATCCTTAGTTAAGATAGATCCATGTTGGCTCTTACTAATATTTGTATTATATAAATTTCACATCTTTAAATACAAAAGTATTCTCATTTTTAATTTTATTAAAACCTTAATTTAATTTATATGGGAATAATTTTAGTAGTCATGAGGATAGAGGGTTTATATATATCTCAAACTAATTACAACCCTTTTCCTATTAGCTTCAAATAAAAAATGTTATAAAATTAAATTAAATTAAAATATTTTTATTGTGAAATAAGTTATGGTTTTTGGGCATGTGGTATTGATAAGACATGGTATTGGCCTGGTATTGTAAAAAAGCCTATTTACAATAATATCCATGGTAAAGTGGGGGTGAATATCAATGGTTAAGAATCTTGTCATATTGTTATAAAATATTTAGATTGTGAAATAAGATATGATTTTTTGGCATGTGGTATTGATAAGCCATGGTATTAGCTCGTGCTATTGTAAGAAAGCCTATTCACAAGTTCATAATATGAATGACAAAGCAGGGGTGAATATCCATGATTAAGAATCCTATCATATTCTTATAAAAATTTTGATTTTGAAATAAGTTATGTTTTTTGGGCATGTGATATTGATAAGCCATGGTAATGGCCCATGGTATTGTAACAAAGTCTATTTCCAAGTTAATAATATCCATGATAAAGTGAGAATGAATATCCATGGTTAAGAATATTTTCATATTGTTATAAAATATTTTGATTGTGAAATAAGTTATGTTTTTAGAGCATGTGGTATTGATAAGCTATAGTATTGGCCCATGGTATTATAACAAAACCATTTTTTTACAAGTTTAATAATATCCACTATAAAGTGGGGGGTGAATATCTATGGTTAAAAATCTTGTCATATTGTTATAAAATATTTTGGTTGTGAAATAAGTTATGGTTTTTGGGCTTGAGGTATTGATAAGCCATGGTATTGGCTCATGGTATTGTAACAAAACCTATTCACAAGTTAATAACAAAATCAAAATATAGCAAATTGAATTTTATTATTTTTATTATTAATTGAGCCAACATTTAGATTTTTTCACTCATCCCCATACTTTTGACTTTTATTATTATTATTACTATTATTATTTAACTAAGCCCATATTTAGAATTGTTTACATACTTACATTACACCTACACATATACTCTATACTCTATAGATATTGTATTTATTGTTTTTTAGGGAGGGAAATTTTAACATTTTTGAAAAAATTCAGCCTTAATTTTGATGTAACAAAGCTCTCCCAATTCCAATCTTCATTTACGTTCTAAAACAATTAGTATATTTTCACTTTTCATAGGGTGGAGGGAAAACGAGCAGATATTTTCACTTTTCACAGGGCGGGAGGGAAAATTAGCTTTAAGAGAGTTGTGAATTAAATTTTCACTTTTCATAAGGCCGAGGGAAAACGAGTAGCATATTTTCACTTTTCATAGGGCGGGAGAGAAAACGAGATTGAATAGAGTTGTAAATTAAGGTTTTACCAGTAGCGGACTAATATCGAACCCCACAGTTGGATCTTCAATCCATTAAGATTGAATAGAGTTGTAAATTATGGTTTTACCAGTAGTAGACTAATATCGAACCCAACCATTGGATCTTCAATCCATTAATGGCGCCCAGGTATGTTTCATTTTTAACCTCGCTGCATTTCCACCCCACTTTTAGTCTTCTTCCACACAGGGAGGAGTACACACAAGTCAGATCTCTGGTTCAAAATTCACTATTTTTTTCATCCTTGCTTTTAAGTTTACTAGTAGCATATTTTCACTTTTCACAGGGCGAGAGGGAAAACGAGATTGAAGAGAGTTGTGAATTAAGGTTTTACCAGTAGCAGCAGACTGATATCTAGCCCCACCATTGGATCTTCAATCCATTAATGACGCTCAAGTATGTTTCATTTCTAACCTCTCTGCATTTCCACCCCACTTTTAGATTTCTTCCACACAGGGAGGAGTACACACACCTCAGATCAGCAGACTGATATCGAACCCCACCATTGGATCTTCAATCCATTAATGACGCCTAGGTATGCTTCATTTCTAACCTCTCTGCATTTCCACCCCACTTTTAGACTTCTTCCACACCAGGAGGAGTACACACACCTCATATCTCTGGTTCAAAATTCACTATTTTTTTCATTCTTGCATTTAAGTTTATGCTTTAATCTCTGTGCCACGCTTTGTTACTATTTGCAGAGATGGCATTGGCATTTGATGAATTTGGGAAGCCATTTATTATAATAAAGAAGTAGGGGCAAAAGACCCAAATGAGAGGCTTATATGTTCAAAATTTCTAAGATTGTGGTCACCAGGGCTCTGCGCACCTCACTGGACTCCAATGGAATAAAAATGACGCTCTAAAACCCTTGCGGTGATGTCATCATCAGTAAGCTCCTATTCTTTTTATTCATTCTCTATTTCTGGATCAGTGAAACCGCCCTTAAATTATGAAAATTAATAGAATTTATTTTAAAACTTGTATGATTCATAACTAAAAATTACTTAAATTTTCTGTAAAGACTGAAATAAACCATTAAATTATGAAAATTACTAGAATTTAATTTAAAAATTATATGATTCATAACTAAAAATTACTTAAATTTTCTATAAAGATTGAAATAAGTCAATACTCTGCGATCTACTCACTCTTTCTCACAAACTTTGAGGCCCACCGAGCTAGATGCTCTACATATCTCAATGCCTTCCTACTAAAGCTCTTAAAATTGGTGAATGCCTTTAGATGTCATTTTGATCATTGGACGTCTAATGTGCATTAAGGGAATTTCATCCCTAGATTTGTATGTGCCATGTTCCATCATGTTGGTTCCATTTATAGGTGCATGTCGGTTTTCGTTGTGGGTAGTTCTCCTATTTTATAGGAGCTAGATTTTTAGAGCCTGCATATCAAACATAGCTACATGGTATTGGTCCATGCATGTAATATACCCAATAAATTCTGTGCATTTTGAGGATGTGGTACTTCAGTTTACCACCCAAATTTACACAAAAACTGAACCCAAATTCACACAAATTTACGAAGTAACTAAACTGAATTGTTTCTGTAATTAACTATTTACTATTCACAGGCATGAAACTAAAAAATTATGCAAACTATATACACACAACCATTCCATTAATCATGAATCCATAAATCACAAATTTAGATAACACAAGTAGTTAGAGAGGCAACCTAAAAATTAATTCAGCAATGAAATAAACCATAAAAAATAGTAATAATTCAATACAATTCATATATACATTTAGGAATACTTATCTATCTGGAATTGTTCAAAAATTAGTTGCAAAAGAGGGAAGTAAGATCACAACCATATAACCGAAGATCAATCATATTTTACTCAATCACTCACTTCATCATTGACATTAGCACTATTTCACTTGATCACAGGATCCATTGTCAGTAAGATCTTTGTTTGACAATAGACCACACATAAGGGTATGCAGGCGTATTGGAGCTAAGCAGTTGCTAAATTGAAGATTAATTTTTGGAAAGGATAGTGAGTAATTTCACTGCCTTTTTTTTTATATAAATCTTCCTTCTAGACCTGTTCCTGATATAATCTCTTCATGAGTATGATTTATGGCCTTTATTATACTGGAGCTAAGCAGTTGCTAAATTGAAGATTAATTTTTGCAAAGGATAGTGAGTAATTTCACTGCCCTTTTTTCTTTATAAATCTTCCTCCCAGACCTGTAGTTGTTCCTCGATGATAAGTGTAGACAGAATGACATGATGCACTTCTTGTCTTCACATTATTTTTTGTCAAGTCTATTCTTCGAACAAGACATGATAGCTCTTTTGACGATACAACAAAAAACAAAAACAAACAAACAAACAAATAAACAAACAAACAAAAACAAACAAACAAACAAACAAACAAAACAAAACACTTAATACTTGGTGAATAATCTGAAGAAGTGCCTTGGTGGTACTGTGCACAAACTTATGGACAAGAATAAGAAAGTGAAAGAGAGCTGTAAAATTGGTTAGAACATAGATTTGCCAGTGATCACTAGATCCATAACTAATGATCCCATAGTGTTTTGGTTTTTAATTCCTCTTTTGGTGTGGTGACAACTTTATATGAATGTATAGATGTTTATTTCTGTCAAAGTATATGTTGAAAAGTAGATGCTCTCTTACATTCTACCTTGTCTATTATGTATTGATGGAGTTCAGTTTCATTAGTTGTGACCAAAGAATTGTGTTAGACATGTATACAAGGATTCTTGTATCACTATTTATAAATTTAACATTGTCCTTAAACAAGCAAATTAGATCCTTAATGCTACATGTTTGCATCTCAGGGAACTTCCAATCCTAATAAATGAGGTGAGATTTAAGTGTTTCCAGAATCCAAATCTCAGGTTTTGTGAATTCACTCATATATGGTTTTGGAAAAGAGAAGTGAAATTTAATTATTTGCGAATCTTAAGTTCCGTGAATTCACTCATATTTGGTGTTGGAATCTTTTGAGCAAATTGAAAGAATTTCTTTTAGTTGCATTCAAATTTTCCAAAAACAATACTAAATTTCTCCCTGACTAAAATTCTTCTCCCTGAAATGCTTTTAGGATTGAAAATTTTGTAAATATTTTTAGTGAAACAACCCAAAATACTTTTTCCAGATTAGAGTTTTATAACACTAGGTACTAAAATAGTCTTCTATTTTCTGCTGCAAATGTTTGATAGAGTCTGCCCATAAACTAATTAGAAAATTAGGTAGATGCACTAGACGGACTAAATAATTTTGAATGAATAATCACTTAACATAAATGATATATTGGGTTGCATAAATATATTATAACTTAGAAGCATGAATTGAAGAATAAATCTCAAAGAGACTGAGATATTCTTAATTGAGCTAAATGAGGCAAGGAATAACTTTGACTAGAGGGTGTTGAAAATGGCATAATTTTGTTCTGGTTGGATATATTTAGAACTAAAAATCAGTAGTTTTCTTGCTTGCATAACTTGGGAAGATTTTTGTATCTCAAGTCTCAACCTTATTGAATAGTATGATTTATGCCTTGCAATGTTGAGATATGTTGTGATACCACTTGCTAGTAACCTAAACACTTTGGATGAAAATTTAGTTGTGAATTTTACTTGCAAAAGATATAAGTGAAAATATAGATTAATTGTCCCTTGTGTAGAATTTCCTTGAAATTTTGATACTACTTGAATGAATAAATATGAAACTAATTGTTGCACCAAGACAAAAAATATCTCTACCAATTTGTAGTGGAATAGAACAGAAATAAAACACAATCACACTATAACAAAAAAAACAAAATTTTCTAGGGAACCCAACTAGGAAAACCTCTGCTAGTTGTAGAAATTTAAAATACTATCCATATTAGGCTTTGAGACACCTTCTTCAAGCCCAGTTCATCGATGCTTATTGATTTCCATATTCATTTTCATAAGCATTAGGGTTGTTGTCCGTCAAATCAAAGTAGCTAGAAAGTGTCTCTTTGATTTCAGAACGCAGATTAGGATCAACTTCATCCAAGAATCCCCTAGAAGGCTCATCAGTAGCAAGAATAAATGTCTTTTTTTTTTTTTTTTCATCACATGCATCCATCATAATCACTTATTTGTCTTCATTTCTTTCACAGTCATTTTCAATTCTAGATGCAAAAGGTAATTTAGCATGATATAATCCTTAGGCAACCAACCTCAGACATATTGTTGGTTAAGTTATGTTGTTTGAAGTTTATTGAGTTTGATTTTTATCATGAAACTACTAGAATCGTACTAGCATGGGTGAGTTGATTATCTTGATAACAATGTTATGGTTTGATCTAGTCCTTGAAAGGAACTTATAATTGATGGTCAAAATTTCACATTCCTTTCATTTTTTGTCTTCACATATAAAAAATATCTTTATGTTATAGCCTCTAGCTAGATATATACAGTAATTGCCACTCAAAAGTTGGATGCCATCATTTTGGAGCTCGAGCTTACTCAACTTACCTTTTTTGAGTTGAAAATGTCATTAGATCTCATTATATCGTCTATTGTAGAGCATGAATCCAATTTACCTTTGTTTCAGTTAAAATTGTAATTAGATCTTGCTATATCATCTTTTGTAGAGAATGAATCCAATTTCTCATAGTTCATTTGCTTGAGGTATAACAAAGCTACTTTAATTCATTAAACTTACTTCATATTCTATTTGCTAATTGTGATTCTACAGGCCACATCTGCATTGGAAAAGGGGCATATTTAATGAAGTGCAGAAGGAGAGGGAAGCTTCAATTGTGTCCTTTCAAACTTTCTAAGGTATGTAATAAAATTTTAAAAAAATTCTCCATAGAATGTTGTGCTTTAACTTTTTCTTTTGATAATGGATTATTGATGTGATATCCCCTCTCTTACACACAACGAGAGTCCATACATACATGGTTTTTTGGGATATGTGGACAATGGACAAATTTACGCTAGCCATTTATCTAGAAATTTACACTGTAGAAGATCAAGCATTTACATTTGAATATTTCCTTGCCACTAAATTAGAGTTGAAGATTAGGACTCCTATTTGTCAGGCATATACCTCACTTTTAAATCAATTTATTGCTGACTCTATATAGACCTTCCATGGCAGGGAAAAGAGTGATCACTGCCATTGGTTAATCTTTCTGTAGACCAAGTAAAGATTCCAAATGTGTATAAATTAGTGGCTCCTTGGAGAATCCCAAGAGTGGTGCTATTGTAGCAACAAGAAATTCGTTTATTTTGAGTTCTTCATTAGTGCATTGATAGTATATTGTTTATTCCATACAATACCTCAACAGTGTATGATAAAATTACAGTTAAGCCTATCATAATATTTTGACTTACCCTCTTTTAGAGGGAAATTAGAGTGTGTGTCAAACTTGCATGTCACAATTGTATCATGCAAATTTTACCTGGGACAAGTTTTGTGGATCTAAGCAGCAAGATACCTGTTGGAATTCAAGAGGCAACAATACTACAAAGTGGGAAAGAGGTTTCACAGTTAACCTGACTTTCACATTATGGTTGGAGTCGGTTTGTTGGTTGCTGGATACACCAAATTCCTTTTTCTAACTGAGTGCAAGATTGAATCCTTCGACATATTCCTCACTCAATTGTCATTAAGTGATGGGTTTTCTCAGAAGTGCTTCACACCTATAAACTTTACTAGAGTTGTTCTTGAGTCTTTGGAGGTGGTTAGCTTTTCAAAGCACACACATACAAGAAGAGGAGAAATAATATGCCCAGCTAATTTGAAGTTATCTACCTGCGAATAGGGTGTTCCCATTCATAAACCTGACGACTAGCTCTACTTCTTTCTAGTGAACAACTTTGGGACTTGACATGAATCATGAGACAATTCCAACCCCATAACTATAAATTTCTTATTTAAATCTATACCCAATATATTAGAATCTGCACAAGGAGAACTCCATTCTTGTTTCGAAAGAACCTACAACCGACTTGTACCATGCTATTTAATATTTTCTATATTTATTCACATCCTCGGTCTGTGACATAAAGATGCAACAAGCTACCTTGCATTTTCTATACTAACACTCCTAAAAAATAATAAAGTATGCCCAAATCTATCACCTTTTGGTTTTTCAATTATCGAAGTTGTTACCTATATTGATGAAATCTTCTACAACCGATACCAAAGTGACAATATAAGTTATAGTTTTATCCATGTTTCTCTGAAGGTGTTTCTCCTTCAGTAGAGCAACAATACATTGCAATTTCCATTTAGAGGAGAAGTGTAACCGTAGCAACCTTGGCATGTGTGCAGATGGGTTGAATGCACATTAGACTCTATCTGTTGTTTGGAAGGTGTTTCTCCTTCAACAATACTTCATCTTAGTAGTTTCTTTCGGTCTGCACCTTTAGTAGATGCATGCAGCCTTGGGATACATGTTGTAGATTATAATTTTCCTATGAGGTTGTAGCAGCGATGAAAGAAGTGCATCGATTTTAGGAATCTTGTGGTTGTTGTATGAAAGCATGTTAGTTTAGTGTTTCCCAAACTTAGATATAGCCATATTTAGTATGCTTTTATAGTTTGACTTCGATGCTCACTTTTCTTAATTTAGGTGTTTTTCTTAGTTCTGTTTTATGCACAGATTTATCTTTAAGAAAAGTGCACAGTAGAGAAGGGTTCTACATTTTGAGCAGGGGACACACTTCTAGGTAGGAGGTAATCTATTCTAGGAATCTTTTGCCCTGTAGGTTAGGTGCTTTATCCAAGAATCCCAAGAGGCGCTATTGTAGCAATAAGAAATTCATTTATTTTGAGTTCTTCATTAGTGCATTGATAGTATATTGTTTATTCCATGCAATACCTCAATAATGCATGATCAAATTATAGTTAAGATTGTCATAATATTTTGACTTACCCTCTTTTAGAGGAAACTAGAGTGTGTGTCAAGCTTGCATGTCACAATTGTATCATGCAGAGTTTACTTGGCACGAGTTTTGTGGATCTAAGCATTCAGATACCTGTCGGAATTCAAGAGGGAACAATACTACAAAGTGGGAAAGAGGTTTCACAGTTAACCTTCCTTTCACATTATGGTTGGAGTCGGTTTGTTGGCAAGATGTTGGATACCCCAACTTCCTTTTTATGACTGAGTGCAAGATTGAATCCTTCGACATATTCCTCGCTCAACTGTCATTAAGTGATGGGTTTTCTCAGAAGTGCTTTACATCTATAAACTTTACCAGAGTTGTTACTGAGTCTTTGGATGTGGTTATCTTTTCAAAGAACACATGTACAGGAAGACGAGAAATAATATGCTTGACTAATTTCAAGTTATCTTCCTGCGAATAGGGTGTTCCCTTCCATAAAATCGACGACCCACTCTGCTTCTTTCTAGTAAACAAATTTGGAACTTTTCATGAATTGTGAGACAATTTCAACCCCATAACTATCAGTTTCTTATTTAAAGTTATACCCACTAGATTAGAACCCGCACAAGGAGAATTCCATTCTCGTTTTAAAAGAACCTGCAATCGACTTATACCATGCTATTTAATATTTTATGTATTTCTTTGCATCCTTGGCCTGTGACATAAAGACACAACAGGATACCTTGCATTTTCTATACTAACACTCCTAAACAATAATAAAATATGCCCAAATCTGTCATTTCAAATGATCTATGCATCTCACCTTTTGGTTTTTCAATTATCGAAGTTGTTACCTATATTGATGAGATCATCGACAACCGAGGCCACAGTGACAATATCTGTTAGAGTTTTATCTGTGTTCCACTAAAGGTGTTTTTCTTCAGCAGCACTACAATACATTGCAATTTCCATTCAGTGGAGAAGTGTACCCAGTAACAGCCTTGGTCTGTGTGCAAATGGGTTGAATTCAATGTAGAATTTATCTATTGTTTTGAAGGTGTTTCTCCTTCAATAATACTTCATCTCAGCAGATCCTTTCAATCTACACCTTCAACAGATGCATATAGCCTTGGGGTACATGCTATAGATTCCAGTTTTGTTGTGAGGGTATAACAACGATGAAATAATCGCATCAATTTTAGGCATCTTATTGTTTTTGTATGAAAGCATGCTTGTATAGTGTTTCCCAAACTTATAAAGAGCCATATTTATTATACTTTTATAGTTTGACTTAGATGCTCACTTTTCTTAATTTAGGTGTTTTTCTTAGTACTATTTTATGTACAGATTTATCTTTAAGAAAAGTGCACAGTAGAGAAGGGTTCTATATTTTGAGTAGGGGACACTCTTCTAGGTAGGAGGTACTCTATTCTAGGGAGATTTTGTCATGCATGTTAGGTGCTTTATCCTAGACAGAGTTATAAGTCCTTGCCTCCTTGACAAAGTCCCTGCCAGACAAGACACCAGTGAATAGAGTTCCAAATCCATAAATTTTCCAAAAACCCGACTGAGCCTGGCTATCTACCCTAAAATCCTTTACATTCCAGTCATATTTTGGATGTGATTTCATAGAGAGATCCCTCTATGTTTTGGTAGGGCTAGCTACCAAACTAACAGCTTGGTCTGTGGTTACCTCCTTCGATCTCCTCATCAACCTGGGACATTATGGAGGATAACAGAGGGCATGACAACTAGGGAGTGCCAAGGTGTTCTAGTGAATGTAAGGTTCCCAAGTCATGGAAAAATGCAATTCTAGTTGTAAGGTCATGACTGGAAGGTGTGTTAGGGAATGCTAAGGCATGCTAAGATGTGTCAGATAGTACAAAGACATGTTAAACAAGCTAAGATGTGCCAAGTGATAAGGCATGCCAAGATGTACAAGGGTTCCAAATCCCCACCTCCTCTTCTTCCATATGCTATCCACTTATGACATTTCCTTTGCAATATTTGGTGCATTTGATAGTTATAGGTCATTTATAGGTTATAAATGTCTTCAGAGTTTCACTTCTAATTGAGTATTCAACTGAACATATTGATTCTCTTATACATAACTATTTTTCCCTCTACCCAATTTTCATAACTTCAATAACCATTAGGTAGGGACCTACAACTTCAATTTTCCTTTTCTTGTTTAGTAAAATATTGCCGAGACTTTAATTTATTGAAAGTTGTAGAATTTACAATTTATGAAGTTTCAAGGTCTAATTTTTAAAAATATAATTCTTTAAACGGTGCTAGCTTAGTGGAAGAGCACATGCTTTACAAGTAGGAGGTTGGTGGTTCGATTCCATCATGCCCTAACATCCATATGGAATGGTGATGATCTTTTTTTTGTGACAGAGGCTCTTTTGACCATCACCAATGAGATTTGGTGACATTTTTCGACCCTCACTAAAAATATGAAATGGTGAAGGTCAACGAACGCCACCATATATACGAATCAATAGTGACAACCCTCAAATGTCTGTAACCATAAATCATTGTTGTTGATATGAAATGGTGACAGTCGTTTTCCATCATTATAGTCATTATTCGTGACGGACCTTGAATGTCACCACAACACCTATACTTCTAGCAATGCAGCTTTTGGTGACGGTCAATGAACATCACCATATATATGCACCAATAGTGACGGCCATTAAAGATCCATCACAATAAATCATTATTGTTCATATGAAATGGTGACAGTCACTATCCATCATTATAATCAATATTCATGATGGACCTTGAATGTCACCATAACACCTATACTTTTGGCGACGCCACCTTTGGTGACGTTCAGTTTTTGGTGACCGAGACTATGGTCCGTCACCATTGCTCATATGCAATGGTGACGGTCGCTATCCATCATTATAAATCATTATTGGTGACGAACTTTGAATGTCACTACAACACCTATACTTTTGGTGACGGAGGCTATGGTCCATCACCATTTCTCATATGAAAGGGTGATGGTCGCTATCTGTCATTATAAATCATTATTGGTGCCGGACTTTCTATGTCACTACAACACCTATAGTTTTTGTGACGCCACATTTGGTGACGAAT
Source organism: Pinus tabuliformis (assembly GCA_031772625.1). Lineage (NCBI taxonomy): Eukaryota > Viridiplantae > Streptophyta > Pinopsida > Pinales > Pinaceae > Pinus > Pinus tabuliformis. Next base: position 530,989,463 of record CM062814.1, read on the forward strand.
GCTCTTTTGACCGTCACCAATGAGCTTATGGTGACATTTTTCGCCCCTCACCAATCTCCTTTTTTCTTGTAGTGCATCTTAAAACAAGATCATTTCGACAAGAAATATTATAGACACATACTCATATCATTCAAGTAATCAAACATATAGACAAAAGATATATGACATAATAGACACCAAACACTCAAACACCAAATAAACAACATAGTCAAATATTCAAACACCAAATAGATGATTTAAGAAAACTCGTACCCTAATGTATCTCAGGGGAGGCTATCTTTTCTGCACAATCAATATAGATTAGCATGATATAACTTCACAACATATGTACATAAACATAAATAAGGTGATGATGTCCATAACAATAACTAGCTAACATGTTCACATCATAAACTCATAAATAATTATCATTCATGCATAACAATCACATATGCAAAGTCGGTCTAGATTAGTACATCACAATGTCACAAATAAGTCAACTCATACCTAAATGTCATAACCCTAACCATTTGCATAGGCCAATCCAATTTAGCATGATACATATAACATCAAGACCTCAACTGCAATAACCATAATCATCAGGCATATGACCGCAATGCATATAACAACATGTTACTATCCTTCATGACTAACCGATGCATGTACACATGATCACACTGATTAACTAACATCTACCATACATGTAACCATAATAATAATTGAATAAAAATCATTTCATTAACCCTAATGCTTATAACAAATATTAACCAACATACGTACATGCCCACCATACAAACTTGTATGATGATATGCTCTTACCTCAAAGTCCATTGTTGCAAATTCACTTTAATAATCTACATCTCCTGCTCCATCTCAGCCAACTCATTAGCATCATAACATACCAATAACATCATGATGACAAAAACTACATACAATTACCTCACAATGCATGTTTTACCTACTATACATGCATAACTATAACCATGACAATGCACGCATAACAACATACAGACACTGGCATGCATAAAAAATGCATATACATATGACATGCATTCATGAAAAATGCATCCCATCAATGATCCAAATTGGATCATTATATTTTTTTTCTCCCATCCCCATGCATTTGGAGGGAAACAAGTGGAGGAATTAGCTCACAAGACCATTTTTACTAGCGGGACCCAATTTGTCAAAATGGGGTTTAAGACCTTCTGGGACTGTTTTGAGGCATCAAATGATGTTTTTTGGGGATAAAACTTTCCCACCAAAGCATATAACCTTTTTATTATATTCTACACACAAAGATCTTTCCAACGATGTAAGAATCATGTCAATAAGAGTTTTTATGCAAAAGTTATGCCACTTAGAAGTTGACCTTCTTGTTTTCACACCAATAGTTTGGGGGGATGTTGTGTCAGCCCCCATTATTCATGGAAAATGGGCTAGCCATGTGTTTTTGATGTAGAAAACTCTATTTTTTAACTATAGTTAAGAGTTGATGTAGCCAAACTTAACCACTAGTAGGCTATCGAGTTGTGTTATAACCGGGCCACGAGGAGGTAAAGACATTCCATTCTTTCGAGAGAATTTTGTTCCATAGTTGAGAAAAGATAGACATGAGAGATAGGAGGTAGAGAAAAAAGAGAGCATATTTTCAATGTAGCAAACCACAGGCCACAGACCTTACTTCTTTGTATCTGTAACCATATTTCCAGACAGAGAAAGAGAGCGAAGCAACCTCACCTTCTAGCTGGGTTTTCTCCCGAAAGTGTTTCCCAAAGAGCATATATTGTGCATTATATGTGTGTGAGCTTATTATGTCATTCTGTACTTTTTCTTGATTTGATTTTACATGCATGCACTAATTACAGTTAATTTTATAGATCTATTTATTAAATAAAACTATAATGGTGTAGAATCTCATTTTTTAATATAATATTATCAGATCTATTGTGATGAACTGTCCAGTGGAATATCCATGGAAATTTACAGATCATTTGGTATCAGAGCAAGTTTCTTTGCGTATTTTGTGGAGATTGCAGGGATCTAGATCAGTGAAGCCGAAAATCGTAAAACCCTAATCATGGGCGATGAATCTGTAAACAAACCTTGTGATCCTGCAGAGGTGAGATTTTCGTAGCTCGAAGAACAAGTCGCAGATATAAAACGCAATGTAAAGCTCCTCATGGCATCCCTAAGCAATAATATGGGGATATTTGGAGAAGAAGGGGGTTCGAATGTAGAGGAAAAATCAGAAGGGGGATCGAGAGATCGGGAAGATGCAGATAACCAATCGAAGAAAGAACCCGAAAAATATCAACCCAGTTCGAGTGCCATGAACCAATCCCTGTTTAAAGTGGAAGCAAAATTCAATATCAAGCCATACCATTACGAGATTGACGCTGTGAAGCTGAACCACTGGTTGCAACAACTGAAAGTTTATTTTAGTGTCCATAAGATCGAGGAAGGGAAACAAATTTCATTCGTGCGTCTGAAATTAGAGGGCCATACACTGACTTGGTGGGAGAGCCACATGAAAACCTTGAGGTTGGAGGGAAAACCTCTAGTGAATAAGTGGGAGGATTTCAAAACCCTCATTAAGTCACATTTTTATCCCATTGGGTACGTGGAAGACTAGTGGATCTAGTGACATTACTTCAGGAAAACGCCAAGCCAAAGCCTGCATGAGTACACCACAGAATTTAGAAAGATGGCTATAATGTTTGGTATCTCTCCAAAGAACCCAAATGTACTCCTCAAGTATTTGGGGGGTCTACACCGCTATCTATGTGAGAAAATGATGTTGTTAAAGCCCAAAACAGTAGATGAGGCTTGTGTACAGGCACAATACCTAGAAAACATAGGCCTGAAAAGAGTGCAATCAAGTGGATCGAAGAAAAAGGAGCAACAAGACACTTCTAAGGATGCGAACAAGAAGCATAAAGGGGGAAAACATAAAAATATGGCAGCCACAACACACCAGTGCAAAGATCCTAGCAACCACTACAACCATTGCAACATTGATGGCCATATAGAGGAGAAGTGATGAAAGTTGCATCCAGAGCTAAACCCGAAGAACAAGAAGAAAGATAATAAGAAGAAGAATCTCATGGCCATTGATTCGAGCAACCAAGTTGAAAGTAGCTCATACGTGGATGAGAGGATTATCTGTACATTAGTGTAGAAGGAGGTGAATTTGAGTAGCCTTTAGGAATAGGAAGAGAAAGAAATGATGAAACTCATCCATGTCAAGATACAAGTAAAGAAGATGAAGATTGATGCTCCGTTTGGCTCAGGATCATAGGAAAATCTCATTGCAACATATCTGGTCAAGAATTTGGGGCTGGAAGTTCATGATAATCCAAACACATATCCATTGGGATGGGTACATAAGGATGCAGAGCTGAAGGTAACAAAACAATGTAAAATTATATTTGCTATCAGTGTTGATTTTATTATTGAAGTAGATCTATATGCGGTTCCCCTTGATGTATGTGGAGTTGTGTTTGGGAGTCCATACATGTACATGTGTGATGCAATATTCATGATGAGGGCTAACCAGTACTGACTCATCAAGGATGGAAAATCATTCATGATCAACGCACACAAAGGTAAGTGAAAATTTCACTGGTAAGTTCCAACCAAGCCAAGAAATTGATCAGTTCCAGCAAAAAGTATGTTTTATTGTTTCCAAGGGAAAATTAGTCTGTAGAGGAGTCAATAAGAGGAAAGGCATCCCTAGAGGGGTGTATTAAGAAACAAAAAAAAAAAGAATTGGAGGAGTTGCTACAGGTATTACAGGACGTGTTCTGAGAGCCTAAAGGATTACCCCCTAAGAGAAACGTGGAACACGAGATCCAACTATTGCCAGACTCCCCATTGCCAAATATTGGGTTGTACAGGAAATCTGTTATAGAAGAAAGTGAGTTGAAGAAACAATTATCGTAGCTGCTGGAACAAGGTGTCATTCAATGAGTACATCACCATGTGGGTCACCCATCATCATTGTGCCAAAGAAGGACAGGACTTGGCAGATGTGTATAGATTACAAGGCATTGAATAAATTCACGCTCAGGAATCGATACCCCTGCCTAGGATAGACGATCTACTAGATCAGTTGCAACAAGAAAAGTATTTCACTAAGCTAGACTTAAAGTCTGGATATCACCAAGTTCGAGACAAAGAATAAGATACATGGAAGACAAACTTCAAAACCAGGAAAGGTTTGTATGAGTGGTTAGTTATTCCATTTGGCCTACGTAATGCATTGGATACATTTATGAGATTAATGAATGATGTAATGTGCCATTTTATAGATTCATTTGTTATTGTCTATTTAGATGATATAATGGTATATAGTGCAACCTGGGAGGATCATATTTTACATTTGACGCAGGAGCTGGAAACATTAAAGAAGCACCAACTGCCATCAAATATCAAGAAGTGTGAGTTTTCATAATAGTCCTTGGTGTATTTTGGGTATGTGATCGGTGGAGGAGAATTGAAGATATATCCTTACAAGATGGAGGCCATTATGAAATGGTCGGTGCCTAATAATGTTACTGAGGTTAGGATTTTCATTGGAGCAATATAGTACCTAAGGAAATTCATAGCCTCGTTTTTAGCGGTAGCAGCACCACTCCTCGCCATATCAGCAAGTGGCAAGAGTTTACAGTGGGGAAAAGGGCAGCATAAGGCTTTCGATGAGTTAAAGAAGAAGATCAGTGAAACACCAGTTCTGACATTACCAAAATTTCAGAGTGACCCTTTGAAGTGGAGACAAATGTGAGTGGGTATGCTATGGGAGTTGTCTTGATGCAAGGAGGAAGGCCCATTTGCTACCATTCTAAAGTATTTATGGGGTAGTTCTTAACTACCCTACCTACAATAAGGAGCTCTATGCCATGGTGCAAACTGTGAAAAAGTGGAAGTACTATCTGATGGGAAAGGAGACACTAATCCACGCAGATCACCAGCCGTTACAGTACCTACATGCCCAGAATAAGCTACAACGGACCAGGAACTACTAGTGGATGGGATTTTTACAGTAGTTCCATTTGGCGATCAAGGATAAGAAAGGTAGCACAAACAAGTTGGCCGAAATGCTTTCAAGGCCATACACATCAAATATTACAACTTTGGGGACTCTTATGCACATGGATCCATTCACCCATGACGCATACAGAGAGACATATTTAGAATATGAGGACTTTAAGGAGGTGTATCAGCAGTTGCAGAGTCAGATTCATGTGCATGATGGCAAAAACAACGTTGACTACCATCTCCATGATGGGTTACTCTATAGTCTGAATAAGCTATGTGTTCCTAAAGGTGAGCACTTGCAATTAATTAGAGAGGCTCACACCTCCAAGGTTACAGGGCACTTTGGTGTAGTGAAGACCATGGCTAACTTGCAGAGGTATGTGTATTGGCCCAAGATGCAAGAGAAGGTAGATAGGTTCATAAGAGGATGCATGATTTGTTGTACCAACAAGTTAGCAATAGGAAACAGGGTCTGTATCATCCCCTAGTTGTACCTACTCGTCCTTGGGAAAGCATTTCCATGGACTTTGTGGGAGGTTTACCGACAACCAGGAAGGGACATGACTACCTGTTCGTGGTAGTTGACAGGTTTAGAAAGATATGTGTTATGATTCCCTGTAAAAATGCCATCAACAGATAAGAAGCAACAAACTTGTTCTTTGGACAAGTCTGGGTGCACTTTGGGATACCAAGGAGCATCATTTCAGACGGGGATACAAGATTTCTTAGTGCATTCAGGACTACATTGTGGGAGAATATGGGCATGAAGTTGAAGATATCTACAACATTCCATCCACAGACAGATGGGCAGACAAAAGTAGTCAATAGGACTTTGGTGCAACTTCTAAGGGATTACAACTAGAAGCATTTGAAGACCTAGGATGAAAATCTAGTATATATACAACATTATTATAATAGAGGGGTCCACACTTCTACAGGAAATTCCCCATTTGAAACTTTTTTTGGATATTTGCCACCTTCACCTTTGGATATTGCATATGGGAAGCAAGGAGGAGTGAAGGAAGACCTTGCAGGAGATGCTTTGAGGGCTGAAAAATTTATAGAGAAGATCAGGCAGATCCATATATAGGTACAGGAAACACTGCAGAAGTCATAGGAGAAGTATAAGGCCATACACGATCAACACAGAACAGAGAAATCATTCAAGCTCGGAGACAAAGTATGACTACAATTGAATAAGGAGAGGCTGCAGGGGCCTGATAAGAAAATCAAGGCTCTAAGGTATGGTCCCTTTGAGATATTGGAAAAGGTAGGTGATAATTCCTATTGACTCAATTTACCACCATATATGCGCATTTACTCAGTTGTAAATGTAGATAATTTGAAACTCTATGAGCCTTCCATGCTAGATCAGGAAGAGGAACATGTCCTACCTTCTGAGGAGGATTTGGCACCAGGAGCTCAGGTAGAGTTGATGGAAGATACAGTTTTGTAGAAGAGGTCCAGAACTACAAGACAAGGGAAACAAGACCTTTGGCAGATTGGGTTGAAGGGACAACATCCAGGCAAAGTTAAATGGTACACCAGAGAGAAGGTAGAGGAAAAATTTCCTCACCCCATCCAGTAAAAGCTTTTGGGGACCAAAAACTTCCCAAAATGGGGAGGTGTGATCCAAATTGGATCATTATATTATTTTCTTCCATCCCAATGCATTTGGAGTGGAAAACATGGAGGAATCAACTCATGGGACATTTTTACTAGCAGGACCTAATTTGGTAAAACGGGGTCTGAGACCTTTCGAGAGTGTTTTGAGGCATCAAACAACGTTTTTTGTGGGTAAAATTTTATCACTAACATGTAGAACCTTTTCATGCTATTCTACACAGAGATATCTTTCCAACAGTGCAAGAATCTCGTCAATTAGAGTCTGTATGAAAAAGTTATGCCACTCAGAAGTTGACCTTCCTGCTTTGACACTACAGTTCGGGAGGATGCCACGTCAGCCCCCATTATTAATGGAAAAGGGGCTAGCCATGTGTTTTTGATGTAGAATACTCTACAAGAGTCTATTTTTTCACTCTAGTTGAGAGTTGATGTAGTCAAACTTAACCACTAGTAGGCTATCGGGTTGTGTTATAACTGGGCCACTAGGAGGTAGAGGCATTACATTCTTTTGAGATAATTTTGTTCCATAGTTGAGCAAAGATAGTCAGGAGAGATAGGAGGTAGAGTACACAAAGAGGATTTGTGCACTGTAGCAGCCCACGAGCCACAAACATTACTTCTTTGTATTTGCAAGCATATTTCTAGATAGAGAAAGAGAGCGAAGCGACCTCACCTTCCAGCTGGGTTTTCTCCCAAAAGGGTTTCCCTGAGAGCATATCTTGTGTATTATGTGTGTGTGAGCTTGTTATTTCGTTCTCTACTTTTCTTCTTGATTTACTTTTACATGCATGCACTAGTTACAATTAATTTTACAAATCTAAAAATTAAATAAAACTGTAATAGTGTAGAATCTCAAATTTTTAATATAATATTATCATATCTGTTGTGACGAACTGTCCAATAGAATATCCACAACTGTTTACAGATCAATCAAAAACATCATCAACTTATAAATGGAAAACACAGCTTCAAAATTGACCATCACCATGCATACACATCAAACACATATACAACCTAGATGCATGCATGAAAAACACACCTCCCATCCATTTCGAGGGGTCAACCATGGTGTGGCATCATATATGACCCAAAGAGAGCACAACCCACTCTGATACCACTCTGAAAAACCTCATCCCACATCTACCCAAGTAATCGGCCAAACGACGTAAACATGTGACGAGAATTTACTATGATATGATTCAACCTCCTATGTGTCAATTAAGGAAGTGAAACCAACAAAACACATCACACAGACCTTCCACATTAGCAACAAAACTCCCAGGAGCCATCCCAACCACTCAGGTAACCATCCCCTGAGACAAACTGAATTTTTAGTGCATCAAACCCCCTAGACGCTCCATTGATATGGACAAGGGTGTGTCTGGGAGGCTCTGGACGCTCCCACAACAAGGGAATGGGTGTGTTTAGGGATTATTTTCCCTAGTGATGTGCCTGTGTCTCTGGGATTTGTGCCACTTTTTGAGGGCCAGAGCTCAGGTCACTGCCCAGAACTTAATGACACCTTTAGGAATGAAATTTCACAATGGAACAAAGATACATTTGTAAAAACATCGACAAGGACTGGACTGGACCCTTGTTAGCCATGCCAGGAATTTCGTCAAACATGTCACAAATATGTAATCTATAGGTTTAAACAACAGATATGAGCATAAGGGTCTCATACTTATCTGAGAATCACTAAGAAGCATTGTTCCTTTATATCATTAACTACATTATCATCTATTAGGTCATAGATGCATTGTTCATTCATTTACAAATCAAAATATGAGGAGAGCCATACATCATCATTGTCATAATACATGCGTATAACCAACATAATAAAAACAAAAATATCAAGGATACATCAACCATATAAGCCACATTTAAACCAATACATTTACACATAATATACCAAGGAAATAACCTCTTATTAATGAATGCAAAATCTAACCCAGTATGGGACTACCACGTTCCACCTGATCATAGATTGGTTGAGCCAAATCTCTTTTTAGAAAATCACCCTCATGCCATATTCCAAGCATGAATGTGGGACTCAAAACAAAAGAACCAACTAGGGCATCCTGAGGCTAAACCCCCTCACCCTCATCAATAGAAACCAGGCTTTACCGCAATCCACATTGGATCACTAGGCCAAAACAATAAACATGTAATAACAGGCTTTACCATGATCTCCACTAGATCACTAGGCCAAAAAAAGCATGGATGCCACCAGATTTCTCCACCTACATAGTGAGGAATTTTCTTGTCTCTTAGTCTCTCAGGCTTTACCGCAATCCACATAGGATCACTAGGCCCTAAACTGGGACCCACTCTGCAGGGTTTACCACATATTCCATCCTGAGATTACTAGGCCTGATGGAGAGCACCCACCTCTAGGCTTTACCATATATACTACCATTCACCGATTGAGGGTTCCTAGGCCCACCAAGGAAACACAAAATATAGCTTTACCGAAACCCACTGTCCAATACAGGGGTTACTAGGCCATGTGTTCTATTATTCAGAGATCCACCTCACTCAGCTTCGAATCCATCCAACAATCTAGCTCAACCAAAACATGAGAACCCCATCACACCATGGCTATCCGGAAATGCCAAGGAAAGGCTGAAAACACTCTCACACCTAGTAAAAACCATTCCATAACAACAAAGAACCACATGCAACACCATGCATGCAAAATATAGCAAGGATAACACACATGCAAATCATACCTGCAAAAATCATGTTGTAGCTGCTTGATCCTACTCTTCCTCTCTTGATCTTTGCTTCCTCTTTTCCTTCTTGCTCCAAATTCCAAGTATGCCACACTCCTCTAAGCGTGCTCCAAGAAAACTCTGTGTCCAAGAGTATGAGAGAGAGAAAAAATAGAAGAGAGATCCACTAAAACCTGTCCAAAGCTTTCCAACTGATCCTCAGAAGCCTTTTTATCAATGAAGCATCCAGTTTCTTCATTTTCCATTATTTTCCTTCAATTTCCTCCTCACATGCAACCTGTGACCTTTCACCTCCCATTTCTCCTGATTTCCATTATTTTCATAAATAAATGTGCCAAAAAACTCCTCTTGCCTTCCCAAAGCCTTTTCCATTTCCTTTGCCAATTTCCTTAACCATAATAAACCGAATGAACACCCACTATGATTTTTTTTCCCACCATTCAACAATACATGTCCCATGACCATGGTATCATATATTTTTACATGTATTTTTAACCATGGCTATTACAATGGTGATTGTGTTAACCAATCAGTTGAATTACTTAGTGAACAAATTCATTTTCAGCCCACGGTCACTTCTAAAATTAGTTTTGTGGTGCATGATGGGTTTTCCCATTGTTTTGTAGTTTTGGTTAAGGACCTATGATTGGATTGGTAGTCCATGTATATCACGATATATATATATATATATATATATATATATATATATATAGATAGATAGATAGTATATTTTAGTACTATACATAAATAATAATGGAAAGAAGATTGCTGGTTTTCTCGAGTTAAGGTTTCTAGGATAAAATATTTGTGTAAATATGTGTGTGTTTCTATTGTATCTTTTCTATTATATTAAGAATCTATTTGCAACGATTGATTTTATAGGATTAAAAACTATAAACTCCACATGAGGTATGTATTGGTAAGAAACCTTCTCTTAAACATCTTAAGATATTTGGTTGTAATGCTTATGTACATGTTCCAAAGGAGAATATAAGTAATCCAGATAACAAAGTTGAAAAGTGTATCTTAATTGGATATAAAGATGGCTTGAAAGGTCATAAGACTTGGAACCCAAAAACTAAGAAGATTGTGTATAGTTGAGATGTGGTATTTAGAGAAGTTAAATAGGAATTCCTACCAAGGGAGAAAGAACTACAAAAAATAGAGTTCGAATTGAAGAATGTTGAATTAGAATTTATAGAAGAATAAGAAGAAGAAGAAGAAGAACCACATACCTCAGTACTAAGGAGACAGGTTCAGGAAAGAAGGCAACTATAAAGGTATACTCCAACCAAATTATATTCATTTTTTATTTATTTGTTGTTGATGATGATCATAGAAATATTAGGAAGGTAGTGGATTGAGGGGACGGAAAGCTTTGAAAAAATGCCATGGTAGAAGAAATGGAAACTTAGGAAAAGGATGAGGCTTGGGATCTAGTGTACTTTCTAAATTTAAGAAAACCCATTGGCAGTGAAAGGGTGTTTAAGGAGAAGTTGAATGCGAAAGGAAAAATGGGGAAATATAAGAAATACAAAACTCAATTAGTAGCAAAGTGTTATTCCCAAGTAGAGGGAACTGACTTTGATGATAATGTTTCTCCTGTTTTCAAGTTAACTTATATTAGATTTGTTTTATCTATTACTGTTACTTTTGATCTTGTACTAAAATAGATGGATGTGAAGACAATATTCCTACATGGGGATCTCAAAGAATAAATCTACATGAAGTAGCTAGAAGGCCTTGTTGTGAAAGGAAAGAAAAAGCTAATATGGAGGCTAAAAACAGATTGGTTAACAAAATCACCAACGATGTGGTATAAAAATTTTGATACTTATATATTGGGACTTGGATTCATAAGGAGAAAAGAAGACCACCACATATATTTCAAATTAGTTGGTGATCATATTATTTATTTGTTCTTGTATGTGGATGATATGCTACTGATTATAAATGACATGGAAGTCATCTATGGAGTGATGTCCTCTAAATTTGACATGAAAGACTTCAAACCTCAGTGTTGAAAACTTTATCTTGGGCATGTAAATCAAGTATTTGTGGGTCACTATTGGCTATGGATTATGCTACCAAGGAAGACCAAGATTGGATAGAGTGTTGGACATACATGGCAACTTTGTTAGTGTAGACTGGGCTAGAAATCTAAATCACAAAATATCTACAAGTGGGTATGTATTTAACCTCTTTGGAGGAGAAATTATTTGTATGAGCAAAAGACAATCTATAGTGGCACTCTCAAATGCATAAGATAAATACATGACAACCATTCATGCAAGTAAGGAATCAATATGGTTATAGAGATTGTGTTTAGGTATTCGGTTGGTACAACAAGTTGTAAGGATAGATTGTGACATTTGGAGTGCAATCTTCTTGTCCAAGAAACCAAATTATCATTTGAAGACAAAGCATATTGATGTTCAATATCACTTCATGAGATATATGATTGAAGACAAGAAGGTGTTATTGGAAAAAATGGGAACTTCGAAGAATATTGCAAATTCATTAACAAAATATATGACCACTAAGAATTTCTCTTGGCATAGAGAAATAATGGGTATCATTGCCCTAGATCGCTAATCATGGACTCCTGTGACCCCTAGTGTGCAATAATTTCTAACTTATGGGAAAGGTTAAATTTTTAATATGTAGAGAGAAGCTAGAAATTATAAAGAACTCATTTCTCCATTAAGGGGGAGAGATGGAAATAATTATAGAAACATATACTCAACAAGTTGTTAGAATGTTGGTAGTTATAAAATCAAGAGCATTAGATCCTTTTCTATAATGGATGTACCTATTGTCATCATATATATGTATGTATTTTCATGATAAATTGAAATGGTGGTGGCAAGACAGATTCCTCTAACCTTGTTTCATGTTATTTTCAAACATAAATCACATAGTATTTATCTTAGAAAACCCAAAGTAGGAAAAACAAACCAATAGATATATTATTCCCTCGACCAAACTTAGCTAAGTCATCCAAGCGAACCTTCAATGCTCACTTCTAGGTACATTATAAAAAGTATCCTCAATCTTTTTAAATAATTTATTAAATGTAATCCATGGAATCTAATACCATGAGCTACCAAAACCATGGGCCTAAAAACTACCACTATTGAACTGACTCTTTGACTCTTTCACTAAGTCAAGTTTAATCTACATTCCCCATTTAAAATTGACATGGGGTTTCCATTTACCAAATATAGCCAAACTAGCTAAGTGAGCATTTACCGCTCACCTCCAATCCCTACCACTGTCAAATTCTATAAATAGGATATCTAGGAATCCTACATGTACTCCACAATCACCTCGATCCACCACCAAACTTTCTTGGTAATTTACCAGGGATACACATGCTTCAGTGAGTCTTACAGTCATATGACCATTTACATGCAATATAAAATTTCTACTACAGTCTATTAAAAATATATTTTTTTAAAATTTGTTATTGCTACTTACCATGGTTAATATATCCATGAACCATTACAAACTAGTCCATGATCTTGAACCAAGACAACATTTTGCATATCTCTCTTTGTAAACATAGTTGTAATGATCCCAATCATCTTGCCAAGTATATAGACATTGTGTTAATGGTCCCAATTTTTCCACATGCATGTATCTAATGTAAATGTAGTCTTAGTCACCTTGCACTTGTATGACTATTGTAATTATTTGCCTAGTTATCCTTATATACATGTTGAAATAATAAAAATACCTAAGTGTCACAATCCAATTCTTTATCAATCATTATGATTTGTTATGGATGAATGCATGTTAGATATTGTATTACTTGAACACCGATATCTACCAACTTCCTATATTTGCAAGCATTGGTGTTCTTATAGCTCGAAATATTTATGTTGTTAAAGATATGGGAATAACAAGTGATGTGTTTTAAAGTTGTTTTATTTATAATTACCTTATAAGGTTTGTAAGGCTTAGTAGATAAACCTATGAAATATGGTATAACTCTAATATTGATGGGGGTGATAGTGAAGGGCTCGTATAAGCATGGACCTAGTTAATACTTTCCAAATTAAGTGAACATTGGATCATAGTGACTTTAAATCAAAGTATTGTGAACACCATGATATGAAAAATATTAGGGGACCATTTTGGGGAAGGATGATGCACAAACACTTCGAGAGAGGATGAAGGATGGAGAGCGAAGGAAGGTCACAAGTAGATATTTACAGGAATCTAAGTACATGGTAGACAAGATGTTTTTGCCAATTCTAGAAGGGAGCTTGAGAGGATGGAAAATGGAAGACCGGGAGAAAAGGAGGGACAAATGGTAGGGAGTCGATTGGTAGAGTAGTAGTGACAAGGCTAGCAAGAAAAAGGGACACCAGGGATAAATCAAGAAAGGTTAGGCCCTAACCAACTAAGAGTAGTGGGTGAACAATATAAAGGAGAAAGTTGGGACTAGGAGTGGATAGGGGAGAACAAGAAGAAGCAACATAATGGGGAGATTAGTAAGAAGGAAACAATATAAAGAAAAAGGTCAGCATCATAATCAACATCTGAGAAGCATAATTTAGGAAATTGGGTGCAAGGGAAGAGGCGGGTTGGAAATTGTGTGGTTATCTTCATGAGGGATTCTGCAGCACTAAAGGTTAGTAAAAATGACCTTCACAAAGTTATAAGTTATGTTTTTCTTGTTTCACACCTATTTGATAGCTGGATGCTAAGGTTATTTAGTAGAGAAAAAATGTATTGTGAATGATACAACGTCTAAATAATAGGGTCGTAATAGCCTCTTGTGTAACTGATACTAAGTTAACTAAGGTGCTCTTATTCCAATTGAAACATACCTGATCACCACCTTATTGTCTGATGGGCTACTCATACCTGAGTCAATGAGTCCACACTTAACTGATATGATAGCTTGAATAACCTTATCCTTGGATGGCAAGACCCAGTAGGCTAGGTAGACACACCTAGGAATTACTAATCCACGTCCACTACTCATAATTGAGATTTTGCAATAATGATGAGTTGGCCTAATCATTGTTGACTCTGAGTCAATATCTATATCAATAGACCAAAAAAATGAATTCTCTATGAATGTAAATAAATATAATGGTCAAGTTCGAGTTGATCAAGGGAGGAAAAGTGTGAAACCCATCCCCATAACAATAAGAGTAAATTGTTCAGACAGTTCATCACAAATCAATATCACCAAATGGTAAGTATTCCCTAAAATGCATTTTGAAGCCATATGTAGGTTATACATTTAGACACTGTGTTTGAAATTGTAGATAATCTATAAGTATAGACCTACATTTGTAGCCTTTGACCCTATCCGTTAAATGAGCCTCTATAGGTTGATGATCTACATGACCTATGGGATGATATTGTCCTTAGGGGACAATAGGTATAAAGCAAGGCCTTAAGTCTCCTTAAGACTAGGCCACCTGACTTTAGATTGTGGTATATGATAGTTGAGGACGATGTTCCTCTAAGGGGGTGGGTCTGTGACAACTCCTTTTTCTACCTCTGTTGTAATTATCAATATGAATTGTAATTTGTGGAAATAATGTGGAAATGCAAACATTAACTAGCATGAGAGGAGAGGACATGGATTTAGAGGCCTAAGGAGAGGATTTTATTAGGAAGTGAATTAAACTCAAGTTGTTCATTTAATATGCCACTAGTTTTTCTAACTGAGTTTTAATGGCCCGCAAAATAGGCATGGAGGTGGAGTATGGGATTCACAAATGGAGGACAAGCCCATACCACCTTTTCTCTTGAGGGGAATGTTGGGTGGTCAACACGCAAGAGAGGATGGATGTTGAGGGATTCATTCGGCACTAAGTGTAGTATCTGTAAGAGGGGTATGCTTTCATATGCAGGAAATTGCATGAGACACACAAATTATATGTGGGAAAGGCACATATTGGAATTTTTTAGGGAACTCACGAAAAGGGACACTCTAGAATAGCATTGTAACAGGAGCAGGAGCATGCCAAGGAGTGTGGGAGTGAAGAGAAGACTAGAAAAAGAAAAGGTTAAGACACTGTGTATTTTGGAGACTTGCAGGGTTGAGAAGGTGGAAACATGGTGTACTCTAGATTCCTATTTGGGGAGTGGGGGAACTATGTATGTTTTGGATGCCTATAGGGTTAGCAGGTGGAAATATATTGTTCTCTAAATCCATGTTTAAGCTGGTGGAGAAACTGTGGGACATGATCCTATATTAAGTAGGTGGAGATGGGGTGAGATCTAGATTCTTGTATGATCTGATTGATAGGAATTGGTGTGAATTCCATTGAGCACTTAATGCCTTATAATTTGAATTTGAATCGCTATTGGTTAGTTGCTAGAAAGATTGTAGTGTAGTTGGCCTACGGTTGGGTGGAGAGTTGAAGTCCATCTCTCAGTTTCTAGTCATTCAAGCTATGCAAATAAGTGCATTTACTTATGTATATATGTATATTGAACTGTGAATAATGGATGATGTTTTTATGGGTGACAAAAATGGTTGTATCAACACTGTTTATGGAAGAATTATCTTAAATTTCCTAGTTGTCTTTAATGAGATGCATATGTGATTTTTCTCGTGGTTTGAAGGGCTTGAAAATCCCTGTGATGGTTGATATTTTCTTGAGTTACAAAGTTACTTACATGGGTTTGTAAGAATCCTTTGTGTGCATAGTTAAGCTATTGTTGCATGTGTGTGATTTCCATTATTTGGAATGATAAGGAATCCATGGATCCTTGATTGTTTGAGACTGTTAATTGTCCTTCTTGGTAAAGGGAATATTGATATTTCCATGAATGTTTTACCAGGAGATCTAATAGTAGTGTGTGGAACTCACTATGTGGTTTTATATACTACTACTGTGTTTGAATAACAAAGCAGTGTTGCTCATGGCTTGGCTTGTTTGTAATGCTTGGTAGTAAGCATGTTTATAGTTTTATTGGACTACATTATTTCCATGAATAATGTCTAAATGTTAGTGTGTAAATGAGGATTTCATTATTGTATATATTAGCATTCTGAGTAGCAATAGGCATCAAGGAAAGCTTACGAAAAGTCCCTTGTAGATCCTTATAAATTTTGACTCAAAATGATGAAGAAGTTGGGCTTGTATCTGATGCTAGATAAGTCCTTGGCCAAGATTTGTATCTAGGCTGAATACATTATTGGATGGTGGATGCATCTGGGAGAGTTTAGACATCCAGGTCATTCTCTCTTGTGAACTTCTAAGGAAATTCCATATTTGGATTTACCCAAATAACTAATGTGAAGGTCGAACAAAAGTGTTTATATGGGGTGGGGTCGGTCAAGGTGTTTAAGGCTTGGAGCCAAATTTGGGAATGAGCTAGATTTCATATGATATTAAGAGTGGTCTCCACAAGAGGTTGTGGCATGGGGCTAGATGTGGGCCAGGTCCAGATGTGAAGAGGAAATGAGGATATTCGAGAGTCTAGGAATTTGAAATGTTTTCCAAGGCACAAACTTGTGTGCATCCAGATATGTATTGAGTTAGTATTATCTTGCAAAAGGAAATTTTATCTGAAGGTATGAGGCTTTGAGAAGGATGTTGCTTTGGAAATCTTGTGTTAATCATATTTTTCCCCAAATCTAGATATAAAGTGAATTCACCAAATTGCGTGAGGGGTTAGATCATATGGGTCCCGCAAGCTAAGTTGACATGGAAAGCATCATGAATGTTTTGTTGAGATCACATGGATAGGTGACATGGATGTAGTGGTGAATCGAATGACTCCACTTGACATGTGGTAGTAGCTATATGGTGACACGCATATCGAGAGTGTTACGTGGCGCCAACGAGGGTTCTACGTGACCAAAGGCCACATCACCATGGAGCTCGACTCCTCAAGGGTGTTCAATAGAATTTTGGTGTATTAAGGTAATAGTACCATGGTTAACAGAAGGTATGGGATGGGAATGTGGTCGTTACCTTAAATAGACTTCCCCAATTCACCATGGAGGTTCGACATTGATGCACCTAGAAAATGTGGGAGAAGTAGTGTGGTTGACGGATGGTGCAAGATAAAAAAAATTCCCCATTATGTAACATGCAAATTTTGATCGCACTATGCCAGTTATAATTTAAGGCATTGTCACTGCTTGGCGTTGTGGGGCCAATGATGAGGAGGAAAGCTCCACCAATATATGACTGGAGCTACATGGATTCCTGTGTGAATCTAGAGGACTATGGATGTGATGTGGTAAGACTGCTTAGGTGGCACGTTGTCGACGTGAAACGTGGGTGAAACATGGCAGGTCGAAATGGCCCTTTGGATGGCAAAGTGGTAGGATTTTGAGTAACACATGGCATCATAAGAAGATTCCATTTGGTGGGGTGACATCACTCTGATTTCATTATGACATTTCTAGGTCATAGAAGGGATAACTAATGTGGAGATCAATGACACAAATGTTAGGTGGCACCACGGTTCATTCCATGTCATCCCGAGACATAATGTATGATGTCAAAGTTGGTGTAAAAAGACTAAAATATTTCCATTAATGGATTTTGTTTAGAACTGAGTTCATGTGTGGTATAATCGAGATATGGGTGTGGATTGATGGGAGCGCTAAATGGGGATTCCTCCATTAGTTGATGTGAATAACTCTATCGTGTCGTGGATATTTTGGAGCAAACTTCTCTTAGAGGTTTGGAGAAGTGGCGCGGTGCCATAATGGGTGCCACACTTGACCAGGATTAATGTGGCAGAGCCACATGGGAACTTAGGTTTGCCACATGGAAGTCCTTGTTGACGTGGAATTAATTAAGGGCCCAAAATTCAAATGGGCATAACTTTTAATCTGGGAGTCAGATTGAGGTAAAATCTATATCACCAGAAAGCTCTTAACAAGTTGGATGCAACAATATTATCCAAAGTGAGTTATGCACACTTTGGGGATGAATAAAATTTGTAACCCCATTTCCATAATGAGACCATGGAGGTTAGGTTGTTAAAAGTAAAACCTCCCATTAGCCTAGGAAATCCAAGGGGGTGGGAGGGAGCGTTACATGGGACATATCAGACCCAACTCCAGCCAATTTGCTTCTTTAGTAATATTGGTTAAGAAGAAGGATGAAACTATGAGGATGTGTATTAAAAATCTGGCTTTGAATAAGAAAATAATCAAAAAGTAGGTCTCACTTTCCTAGGATCGATGAGATGTTGGAAGAGTTGCATGGGGAAGTATACCTCTTGAATATTGATATTCGATAAGGATATCACCAAATCAAGGACATGGAGTAGGATGTTCACAATACCACCTTAAGGTGTCATTATGGGTATATAAGTTCTTGGCGATGCCATTTTGGTTTACCAATGCACCTGAAACTTTCCAGTCTTGCATGAACCACATCTTCAACAAGAAATTGTGGAAGTTTCTGTTGGTGTTCTCATATGATTTGATTATATACAATAAGACATAGGAGGACCACTCAAGGAAGTTAGATGAGATATTGGGTATTATGGGGGAGAAGTCATTGTATGCCAAAGTGTTAAAAAGTGAATTAAGTGTCACAAATAGTTTATATTTAGGCCATGTGATAAGTGCAAAAGGGGTGTAGGTACATCAAGAGAAGATCCAGGTCATCAAGGATTTGTCACTGCCTAGAACCCTTACAGAGTTGCAGGGATTCTTTGGATTAATATGCAATTATTATAGGAATTTTGTTAAGGGGTTTTTAAATTGGGTGCACACTTAACAAATATTACAAACAAAGGGGAATTTATATGGAAGCTTAATAAGCATTTGACAAGCTCAAGGAGGTAATGAGAACTTTTCTAGTATTGGCACTTCCTAATTTCACTTTTCCCTTTGTGCTTGTGTGATGCTTTTGGAGAGGTATAGGAGTTGTATTGATGTAGAATAAACATCCAATAAAATTTGAGAGTCGAAATATCAAGCAACCAGAGAGGCTCTACTCCATCTAGGACAAGGAGATGCTCACCATTATGCATGCTTTCGTGAAGTTCAGAAAGTATCTGGTTAGTGGCATATTTGTGGATATGACTAACCACAATATTTTGTGGTATTATTGGAGCAGAAGGACATGAATGAGAGGCAACAAAAATGCGTGAGTGAGATACAATTTTATGATTTTGACATTGAATATATGAAGGGAAAGGAAAATATTATTTTTGATTCCCTTTCCAGGAAATTGGAAACATGTTCCCTTATGGATATTTTAGTTGATTTGAAATCACACTTGTTGGTGGATATTCCAAGAGTGACTTTGCTTGGCATTTAATGGATGGTAAAATTCAACATGATAGGTACAAAGTGTTGGATGACATTATCTTCTAAAAGGACATAATATATTTAGTTCTTGAGTCTACGCTTAAGGAGAAGGCTATGAGGGCTACTCATGATATACCTTTGGTAGGACATGTTGAAGAATGTAACTAGTGTTGCTCTTCACAATTGTACTTGTCAACAGAAAAAATTATTATTAAAGAAAATGACATATTAAAGCATGGGTTTCATGCTTGAGTCAATGTTTTCTAGGTAAATGCCTCCATTGAAGGCTTCTAGGTTTTGTCTTGAGTCATTAGAGTCATTGCCACTTTTATTAGACCCTTCTTGAGCATTTTATCATGTAAAAATAATTATTTTTGAGTCAAAAAGGTTATTTGTCACCTCCACAACAAGTCACCCTTATCCCCATGAAGTCGGCCTACATTAGGGAAATTTGACCCAACATAAAAGCTATATAGAGAGAGGTAGTTAGACCTATTTGGAACATTCACTCAACAGGTTCGATCTTCAAGGAAGAGAGGCAGAAAAAAAGAGCGAAGTAGCTGGAGAATGACGAAATTTTCTAGGAAGACCTAATTTGAGTTTATGGGCTATCTATCTCTCACATGTGCAAATTTTATGGGAAGTTGTTGGGGCCAAAATTCTACGTGTACTATAGGTCCTAAATTGGGCCATTTTTTTTACTAAAGTTGTTGTTGGGGAGTTGTTACTTGGTGACTTTGACAAGGATCATCTATTGAAGGGAAAGACTGACTTGGTGGTTGGAGGAGGTCTTTGTCTAAGTCTAATAGGTCTTGGAGAGTCTCATCTTGATTTTAATGTATTAATGGAATAGTTGGGCTAAGTTTTCCCCTTGAAGGGTTTTTTTCCCTGGTTGAGTTCCTACATCTTATATCTCTAATTTTTGTGTTATTAATATACATATAATTTGGTAATTGCTTGATGAAAGATAAACCAATAAAGAAGTAAAATAAGCCAACATAATTCACAAGTAATTATCAATAAAGAGGAATCAAACCCTAATTCCTATAAGCATTGATTTCTCAACATGGTTTCAAAGCTAAGGTCAAAGAAGGTTGAAGATCACTTTGTTGGCTTGGAAGAAAAGGTTACTCCCTCTATGGAAAATTACTTGAAAATGGGATTCATTATCATAATAATTACCAGAAGTTGGATTGGAAGAATCATTTAAAATCTATCTAGGAAAGTCAAGAGTGAAGGATTCTTGGTTGCACTTACAGGTACTCTTGATGTTGACAATGCATGAATCATTGATAGTGGAGCCTTAAGACATATGATGGGAGAAAGTGGAAAAATTCATTATCTATCAGGGGAACCATCATCACATGCAAAGAAGTGTTGAAAATGAAATAAGAAAATCCTAATTTAATTTTTTCCTTGAATTAAATTAGGAATAAAATTATAATTCCACATCACATGACAACTTGTATTAGTTAAGTAAGTTAATTTGAATAGTTGGCTCAGTTAATTCGAGTTGAGGTCTAACTTGAGTCATTTAGAGTGTCTCCTAGATTATAGGAGCCCTGGTTGAGTTTATTTTGAGTTGTAATTAATTAATTCAATTTAAATGAGTTAAATTCAGTTAAACTAGTTCCAATTGATGGAGGAACTAGTGGGATGTCTAGTAGAGTGGTGGTGCCTGCAGTGATCAATCAGTGAACTGATGATTCACTCATAAATAACTCACGCATGTCAGATATGAGAGTTAACCAGTTGAGATTGGATTTGAGGGACAATGTACTATCATTGGTATAATCATCCAAATTTTACAGGTGGTGCATGCAGTCATAGGAAGGCCTATGAGGATTACATAATTCCAATTCAGGAATTTCCCTAATTAATACGGGCTAATTCCCAAGGAAGCAACGCAAAGAAATCAGGACTTGGGAAAGTGATAAATTGGTTAAGTATTGGCCTGGGCTTGTCTAGGAAGTAGTGAGATAGATAGGGATAGTGCAGAGGTTGCTTTGGCTTGAGAAAAGCATTGTAATATTCTCATATTTTTTTACTAATGAAATATATAGATAGCAGGGGTTTTTAGTTGTGGCTTTCCCTAGGAAATCATTGTGTAATGTGTTGATTGAGTTATTTATGCTATATGCTTCGTGATTTCGTGATCATTTGATTGTTTCCACTGATGACTAGAGTACATTCAAGTCTATTGTTTTAGTAAATTACAATTAGTAGTTTGGATCCACAATGAATTTCTACATGGTATTAGAGTATAAATCACTCTAGAAGAGGAGAATACAAGTTTTTCTTTTGCAAGTGAAATCGAATTTGCAGTATCATACTTCAGAGCCAATAGGATGTCATTCTACAGATTGAGACTCAAATATTCCCTTGAGGGTAGGTCAAACTATATTTCTTGGAAGGACAGGATGGAGGCAGTGTTGGAAGACAATGAGCTTAAGGAATTCATAAAGAAAGATATTCCTAAGCCTGCAGAACCTGATGCTCAAGATCTGGCAGAGTGGATAAAATGTGTTGCGAAGGAAAGAAGGATTATCCTAGAAGGAGTTCGAGATAACATTGTCTCAAACCTCCATGGTAAGGAGACTCCATATGCAATGTGGAAGGCCTTGACAGACCTATTTCAAAACAACAACGACCACAGGAAGTTGAAATTGAAGGAAAATCTCAGAAAAAATCAAGATGGAGTAGGGCGACACAATACCAAAGTACTTGACCAAGTTCACCCAATGTCGAGATGATATTGGAAGTGTTGGTGTGATAGTTGTTCAAGATGATTTGGTTAGCCTATCACTTCTATGCCTTCTCAAGAGATGACACAACTACCAGGATTCATTAAATGGGAGGGTGAAGCTACCAGAGTGGGAGAATTTGTGGTTTGACTTGGTGTAAGAAGAGATTCAACAAAACACCAGATATGGAACCTCATCCAAGCATGATGACGAGGAGAATTGTGCCTTAGCTAGAAAGGAGAAGAAAGGGAAGTCATCCCATTCCAAATCAGATTCCAATTAGAGTGGAAAGAAGAAGGACTTGTCGAAGATTAAATGTTTTCACTGTCATGAGATGGGACACTATGCCATGAAGTGTACACACAATAAGGCTGACAAGAAACCCTCAGGAAGTGCGGCAGGTGAAGCTCTTGCTTCACAATTCGAGTTGGATTTCACCCTCATCGCTTGCATGGTGACATCAGTGATGGTTAGTGTGGTATCTGGATAGTGGAGCCTCATTCTATATGACCAAAAAAAAAATCTTCAGTTACTTAGAGGAGAAGGACCTCGATATGCACATCGAAATGGGAGATGATGGAAGGTATAGTGAGACCGACATTGGTACTGTTACTTTTCAGAGGAAGTATGGTTCTCCTCTCACATTAAAAGATTTCATGTATGCTCCAGGTCCAAAGAAGAATTTGGTTTCAGTTGCTATGTTGGAGGACCATGGCTACAATGTGATAATTGGAAAAGGAAAGGCTTTCCTTCGTCACAGAGCCTCTGGACAAGTGAAGCAGATCGGGGTTCGAGTGAAGAACCTATACAAATTGGATGTTGAAGGTTGTCCCTCTTTGAGCACAAAATCAGATAAGGTGCAGGGCCAAGACATCGATGATTTGTGGCATAGTAGATTAGGTCACTTTCACCACAAATCTTTGAAGATCATGCAACAGATTTCTACATGACTTCTAAAGGTTGCACTAGAGAAGAGAGATACATGCAAATAGTGTACATTAGGGAAGTACACCAAAACCACCTCTCATGATAAGGACAGTCAAGCACAAGAAATCCTTGAAAGAGCTAACTCAGATGTGTGTGGAATGTTCTCGACAGCCTCCATGACCAAGCATAGTTATTATGTAATATTTAGATGATTTATCATCAAAGTGTTGGATTTTGTTCATGCAGAAGAAAGATATAACGTTCTATAAATTTTGTGAATTTAAATCACTTGTTGAGAAAGACACTAGCATGAAAGTGAAGGCTCTCAGGAGCAATAATGGTGGAGAATATGTGTTGAATGAATTGAAGAACTTCTATGCATCATAAGGTATTCGATGAGAACTAATAGCACCCCATAACCCACAACAGAATGGGGTGGTTGAAAGGAAGAACAAAAGTATTGTGGGAGTTGCATGTGCAATGTTAAATGATCAGGGCTTATTGTTGCACTCATGGGTTGAAGCATGCAACACAACTGTATATGTGCAGAACAAGAGTCCTCATCGGATTCTTGGGATGAGTACACCAGAAGAAGCCTTTTCAGGTAAGAAACTAGATGTGACACACTTTAGGATATTTGGTTCATCAATTTATTGTCATGTTACCAAGGATGCAAGGGAAAAGCTAGAATCAACAGGTGAGTTGGGCATTTTGCGAGGTACATTGAAACACCTCACAACTATCGAGTGTACCTGCCATCTCACAAGATCACAATGGTTTGTAAAGATGTCAAGTTCAATGAAGAGAAGGCCATGAGATGTTCCCTTGAGAGGGAGCTTCAGTTTCATGGAGAAGAGGAGATTTTAGCTCCAAAGGAAGAACCTCGATGATGTGGAGCAGCCACATGTAGAGGAAGATAGAGTGGAAGCACCCACTCATGCAGATACTTCCAGAGATGGAAGGAAGCACACCATAGAGGCTGAAAAATTGATGCATGATGCTAGAGAGAATGTGGGAGAACCCACATCACATTGTAGGCAGAGGAGGTCACCAGATTGGTACACTTGATACATGGCTCTGATGAGTGAGAGTGTAGATACTGAGTGATCCTCATTCGAGGAAGAAGTGCAGCAACTAGTATGGGTTGATGCTTTCGGAGGAGATGAGACAGAAAAATATGTAGATCCAGAATGGATATGCCTTGTCTATATGAGGACGGTCACAGAATAGAAATAAAAATAAGTCCTCAAGTGGGAAATCTAAATCTAGAGGGAGATCTAAATATCCAGGAAAACCTATAAAGGTATGTTGGAAATGCAGAAAGGAAGGGCACTACAAAAAGGATTGTAGATCTAAATCTCCTGAGAAAGGAAAGCGATCTGATGATGCTCCTTCTGTAGAGGTAAAAGCCACCTCAGGTGAAGGTGGGGATGTGTACTTGGCTTCTTCTTCAAGTAAACATGTATATCATGAGGCATGGTTGATTGACTCTAGTGCATCCTTTCACTTCACTCCCCATAGGGAGTGGTTCTATGAGTATGAGAAATATGATGGTGCTGTTGTCTTCATAGGGGATGATATGAAGGCCAAAATCATCGGATATAGAAAAATAAAGTTGATGTTGCAAGGTGGAAGGATTAGAACACTTCCTAGTGTTATGCATATTCCTGCATTGGCCAAAAATTTGATTTTTGTAAGCAAGATGAATGATGCAGGTGTAAAAACATTGTTCGAGAAATAATCCTACAAGATGGTTCAAAGAGCACTAGTATTGATGCGGGGAGTTCAAATTGGAACTTTGTAAAAGCTTCTCGGTATCACTATTATTGATGGGTGCAACATTTATGTGGTTCCTAAAAGTGGAGCAGAAAATTTAGTGGTCTCTAGAGAAAAGACCATGTTATGGCATCAAAGGCTTGGACATATTGGAGAGAAGGGCCTTTGAATACTGCATGGTAATGGTATGGTAGAAGGTATGTCTAATTTATCTCTAGATTTCAATTTTTGTGAACATTGTGTATATGGGAAGCGGAATCGGGTGAGTTTCCACTTTGGTGCTAAGAGGGTGAAAGAGATTTTAGAGTTTGTGCACAATGGTGTGTTTAGACCTATGTCGATTCCATGAATGGGTAAGTCTATGTACTATGTCTCATTTATAGATGGATGCTCAAGGTATACATGGATATATTTCCTCAAGAAGAAATATGAAGTCTTTGACAGGTTTAAAGAATTTAAGGCTCTGGTGGAAAATCAGACAGAGAATAAGATAAAGGTGTTGAGGACAGATAATGGTGGAGAGTTTTGTAAGAAGGAATTTGAAGAGTTGTGTAAGAAGTGTGGTATAGCACGATAGAAGATTACTCCATAAACTCCTCAACAAAATGGAATTGCAGAAAGAATGAACATGACGTTGATGGGAAATGAAAGAAGCATGCTCAATGGTGTCGGGTTAGTACAAGAATTATGGGCAGAGGTGATGGAGACTGCATGTTACCTGGTTAACATATCACCTTCATTCGCGTTGGAGGATAATACTCCACATGAGGTATGTCCTATTTAGAAACCCTCTCTTTTGCATCTAAAGGTATTTGGTTGTGATGCATATGTACATGTTTCAAAGGAGAAAAGAACCAAGTTGGAGAGTAAAACTGAAAGGTGCATCTTTATTGGGTATAAGGATGGTTTAAAAGGTTATAAGCTTTGGAACCCATAAACAAGGAAGGTTGTGTACAGTCGAGATGTGGTGTTTACAGAGGCGAAATATGTTATTAAACATGAATTACTACCAAAGGAACTTGAGAAGATAGAGTTTGAGCTAAACGAAGAAGAAACAATCTCTACAACAGAACATGAACCAAAAGAGGAAGAGCCAAAAACTCTAGTTTTGAGAACATCAATTTGGGAGAGAAGGAAACTAGAAAGGTATAGTCCATCTACTTTCTGTTCAAATTTTGCTTTATCTATTACTGATGATGATCCTAGAACTGTCAAGGAGGCAGTAGATACGGAGAATGGAAAACTCTGGAAAGAGGCCATGGTTGATGAAATGACATCTTTGGACAAAAATGAGGCTTGGGGTCTAGTAGAGTTTCTGGCTGGAAGGCAACCCATTGGAAGTAAATGGGTGTTTAAGAAGAAGATGAATGCAAAAGGAAAGGTGGAGAAATACAAAGCTCGATTGGTAGAAAAAGGTTATTCCCAGGTGTTGGGAATTGATTTTGGTGATATTTTTTCTCATATTTCCAAGTTAGCTTCTATTAGATTAATTTTATCTGTTGCTACTACTAATTTTGAGGTAGAACAGATAGATGAGAAGATATTATTTCTTCATGGGGATATGGAAGAAGACATCTACATGAAGCAACCTGAAGGCTTTGAGGTGAAGGTTAAGAAAGAACTGGTATGCATATTAAAAAAGTATTTGTATGGGTTAAAATAGTTACCAAGGATATGGTATCAGAAATTTGATACATATATATATGAGGACTTGGCTTCACTAGAAGCAAAGAATATCATTGTGTGTATTTTAAATTAAATGGTGACCATGTTATTTATTTGGTCTTGTATGTGGATGATATGTTACTAATTGGAAATGAAAAAGAAATTATGTAGTGTTATGTAACCAGCTCACAAAATAGAAGAAAAGATAGATCAACGACTTCAAAATCAACCTATTCTAGGGGGAAAACTCTTTTACATTACACAAATGAACAAGTATTGGATGATACAAATGAAAAAACCTCATTTATATATATAGGAGTCTAAGGGGTCACAATATAATCAAAGCCGACATAACAATAATAATATAAGGGCACAATAATAACAATAGTGGGCTTTTACGGGGCACAATAATAACAATATGGTGACAATAGGGGCACATTAATAACAATAAGGGCTACAATGACAATAGTAATGGGGGAATCACTAGTATTACAGGGACCTAACATGCCCCTCTCCTTCAAAAAATTGTTGTCCTCAATGCTTGAGTAGTTTTGGATGCTTCTGTATAAAATTCTAATCCTCCCATGTGGAATCTTCAGCGGGTAAGTTCTTTCACTT
Source organism: Pinus tabuliformis (assembly GCA_031772625.1). NCBI lineage: Eukaryota > Viridiplantae > Streptophyta > Pinopsida > Pinales > Pinaceae > Pinus > Pinus tabuliformis. The sequence goes on from CM062814.1 coordinate 531,016,834, forward strand.
GATGTGATACTCCAAAATTGATCGATTTCATAGCTGTCGAGTTCTTTTTTCTGTGACTGCTTCAGGTTCCAATATGATTTTTCCTTACTCGTCAAGTTCTAGCAATATTGTTCGAACTGGGAGCTTGTCACCTATAACCTTCTTTAAGCATGAAACAAAGAAAACTGGGTGCACTCGAGAAGCTGCAGGAAGCTCCAATTTGTATGCCATAGTACCAATATTTTGAAACACCTTGTATGGACCATAATATTTTGGTGATAATTTATTATCTTTCTTAGCTTGCTTAAGGGAAATTTGTTTATATGGTTGTATCTATAGGAATACCCAGTCACCTACATCAAAACTTCTTTCGATGCGATGTTGATCTGCTTATTTTTTCATTATATTCTGTGCCAAAGTGAGGTTATCCTTTAAGAGTTGGAGAACTTGTTATTGATGCTCGATGTGATCTTCCACTGCTTGAACCTTAAAATTTTATCTTAAATATGATGTGATGAATGGTGGATGATATCCATAAAGTGCCATAAATGGGGTCAGTTTTGCTGTAGTATGGAAGGATGTGTTATACCACCATTCAGCTAGAGGCAACCATTTGACCCATTGTGTTTGTTTATCAGATACAAAGAAACAAAGATATACTTCCAAACATTTGTTTACTATCTCAGTTTTCCCATTAGATTGAGGATGATAAGATGAGCTATGAGCTAACTGAGTACCAAGACAAGAAAATAATTTTGTCCAAAAATTTCTAGTGAAAATGTGATCTCCGCCACTTACAATAATCTTTGGGTTTCCGTGTAGCTTTTGAATTGTTTCCATAAATACAGTAGAAACTATACTGGATTAAAATGGATGAGATAATACACAAAAGTGTGCATACTTGGTAAGTTTGTCAACTACCACCATGATGACACTCTTTCCTTCGGACTTGGGTAAACCTATGATAAAATCCATTGAAACCTCCTCCTGACGTTGGCTTGGAATGGATAAAGGTTGTAATAGACCTAGGGTCTTAATTGTTTCAACTTTATTTTGTTGGCAAACCAAACATTCTGCCACAAACTTTTGAATATCCGATTTAAGGCCATCCCAAAAAAATTCTTTCTTAACCCTGTGGTAATTTTTTAAAAATCCTAAGTACCCTCCTAAGGGAGAGGTGTGCAATTCCATAAGAATATTTTGTTTGATTTGGGAATTCTTACGTAGGTATAAGCGATCTTTGTACCATAACGAATCATTTTTCCAACTAAATGTATCAGATGTACTAAGATCTTGTTGTAACTTTTGAATGAGTGCCCAAACTCCTTCATCATTCTTCCATTCATACCTTGCTTCATTTATCCAATTTGGTTGGATAATAGAAATGGCGCAAAGCAATGCTTCCACATCCTTATCCTTTCTTGAGAGTGCATTTGCCACAAAATTTTGCTTCCATTTTTTGTAGATAATTTCAAAGTCATAACCCAACATCTTTGTGACCCAGTTTTGTTGCTCTTCTGAAGATAATCTTTGTTCTAAAAAGTATTTAAGACTATCATGATCTGTTTTTACCTTGAAGTGTCTTCCCATTAGGTAGGGTCGTCATTTCTTAAGTGCATGTAGTATTGCCAACATCTCCTTCTCATAAATAGCTTTGTGTAAATACTTTCCTATGATTGGACGACATTCGAAAGCAATGGGTCTTTCTACTTGCATTAAAACAACACCAATTCCATTTCCTGAGGCATCACATTCCACAATAAATGTTTTTGTGAATTCCAGCATAGCTAAGACCGGTGCTTGGCACATTACCTCTTTAAGATGTTCAAAGGCCTTCATTGCTTCTAGAGTCCATGCAAATGCATATTTCTTAATAATGTTGTTAGAGGTGCTTCTATTCTCCCATAATTCTTAAAAAACTTGCGATAATACCCTGTCAACCTGAGAAATCCTCGCGTATTCTTTATGGATGTGGGGATTTTCCGTTCCTGAATGGCTTTAATTTTGCTAGGGTCTACCTTAACACCTTCATGAGAAACAATATGACCCAAATATTTCACCTCTTGTACTCCAAAGAAACATTTGGAGCTTTTTGCATATAATTGTTTCTCCTCCAATAGTTTGAGCACCCTGTCAACATGTTGAACATGATCCTTCTAAGACTTGTTGTAGATTAGTATATCATCAAAAATTACTAACACAAATTTTCTAAGGAAGCGTTTCAAAATGGAATTCATCAAACCTTGAAATGTAGAAGGTGCATTGGTAAGTCCAAAAGGCATGACCAGAAATTCATAATGACCCTCATGAGTTCTAAATTCTTTTTTGGAATGTCTTCAGTATTCATTCTGATTTGATGATATCCTAAACGAAGGTCCAACTTGGTGAAGTAAATTGATACATGAAATTTATTCAATAATTCATCAATGACAGGAATGTGAAATTTATCTTTAATAGTGAGCTTGTTGAGATCCCTATAATCCGAACACATGCACCATGATCCATCCTTCTTGTGCACCAATACTACTAGAGAATAGAAAGAACTTTGACTAGGTTGAATTATACCGAACTCTAGCATTTCTACAACCATACGTTCAATTTCACTCTTTTGGGCATAGGGATATCTATAAGGCCTGATGTTTGGGCATAGGGATATCACAAATAGGTGGGAGGAACTTGGGAGTATCAAATACCTTAGAATGATTGTCCAAGACTTTTTGGATATTTGGAGAAATAGATGATTTCGATGTGGGAACCTATAGCGAACATAATTATGCAATTACACCTCGTTGTTATTTCTTTATAATATTTTTCATTCCATTAGAGATGATTATCTTTCCAAGTTTCCCTGTGATACCCCTTAATTCAACTTCCTTTCCTTCCGAAAAAAAATTCATGAAAATTTCTTGAAAATTAAAAGCTATTGTACCCAAGTATTGTAGCCATTGGACTCCTAATACAACATCAGCACCACCCATTGGAATGGAAAGCATTGGGCTATTCAATACATATTCTCCCATGGATAGCTTGATATTATGGCACTTTCCAGAGTAATTTATGGTTCCTCCACTTGCAACCATCACTTGACACTCTGGTGCTGGATATAGGTAGCAATTCAATTCCTCGACTATCTTATAGTGAATAAACTTATGGGTACTGCCAGAATCAATCAACACTGTTACCTTTTTCTTCTTGATATGTCCTTCTATCTTGATAGTTTGAGGAGTGGTAATTATGGCCAATGCATTACAAGATATGGTCAGATTCATTTCTTCTTTCTCTAGGGTTTGTTCCTGGTGTATATCCTCTTCTTTTGACATTTCTTGTTCCTTTTATTCCTCCTCTTCACAATCTATGTAAAATAATTTCTTCTCAACACACTTATGAACTTTAGTGTATTTTATATCACAACTGTAACAAAGCCCTTTTACTCCTTTTTCTTCCAATTTTTGTGGCGTCAACCTTGTAGGTTGTGGAAGGATAGGGGCAACAACACTTCCATGTTTATAGTTGTGAGTGGCAGGCTTCCTTGTTGCCATAATTTTTCTTTCCATTTTTCTTGCCAACCTGAATCAGGTTCCCAAAGGCAAACCTCATGTTGGATGTTATCCTTTAAATTCCATATGTACACATCAATCCTATGCTCCTCTGGAATATCTTTTACCCTTATATTCAATTTTTTGAAGTCCTCAATGTGCTCCATCATTGAACAAAATAGAAGAAAATATAGATCAAAGACTTCAAAATCAGCCTCTTTGAGGGGACAACCTCCTTTACATTACACAAATGAACAATTCTTGAATGATACAAATGACAAAACCTCCTTTCTATATATAGGAGTATAATGGGTCACAATACAATCAAAGTTGACATAACAATAATAATATAAGGGCACAACAATAACAATAGTGGGCTTCTATGGGGCATAATAATAACAATATGGGGACAATAGGGGCACAATAATAACAATAAGGGCTACAATGACAATAGTAATGCGGGAATCACTAGTATTATCGGGACCTAACATCCAGGATTTGAAGACCCAATTGTCCTCCAAATTCGACATGAAGGTTCTTGGTGCTGTAAACTATATTTTGGGCATGGAAATTAAATGATATCAGACAAAGAGGAATCTTAGGTTAAACCAGATGAAGTATGTTGAGACAATATTGCAGAGGTTTAATATGAAACCTAGTAAACCGGTGAAGGTTCTTATTCCTATAGGTGTTAAGTTATCTGTTGAACATTGTCCCAAGATACAAGAAGTGGAAGAGGACATGTTCCATTTTCCATATGCAAGTGCAGTCAGTAGCTTGATGTATGCAATGGTCTGTACTAGACCAGATATTACATATGCAATGGGAGTATTGAGTAGGTTTATGTCAAAACCATGGAAGGAACATTGGACAATAGTGAAGCAGGTTTTAAGGTATTTGCATGGCACTAGTGATTATGGTCTGTGCTACCATGGAAGACCAGGATTGGACAGAGTTTTGGACATTTGTGGCTTTGTTGATGCAAACTGGGCAAGAGATATGGATCGGAGAATATCTACAAGTGGGTATGTGTTTAACCTAATTAAAGGAGCAGTCCATTGGATAAGCAAGAGACAATGTGTAGTGGCACTTTCAACTACAGAGGCAGAATACATGGCAACCACTTATGCAAGAAAGGAAGTAGTTTGGTTGCATAGACTGTGTCCAAGTATGGGGTTAGTACAACAAGTTATAAGGATAGACTGTGACAGCCAAAGTGCAATTCTATTGGAAAAGAACCCTGCTTATTGTTCAAAGACAAAGCATATTGATGTTCAATATCAATTTGTGAGGGATATGGTTGAGGAAAAAACGGTGTTGTTGGTAAAGGTGGACACTTTGAAGAATGTTGTAGACGCATTGACGAAGTCTATGAGCATTGAAAAGTTTTCTTGGTGTAGAGAAACAATGGGCATTGTAGGGATGGACCAATGACTAAGCTCTCCTGTGACCCCCTACGTGGACAAGAAAACAAAAAGTGGGAGAATGTTGGGTGTGTGTTATATTCTTTCCAAGACTAGTTGCACATGTGGACCTACCCATGGTTTTTTGCATGGGTTTTGCACATGGTTTTGGGCATGATGGTTTTTTCCCATGGTATTTTGTAGATCCAATCAAGGGAACTACAGTTATGTTCTAATCCAAAATTAATGGATTGGGTTTTATGAATCCTTTAGCATGTATATATATGTATTGTAAAATTGAAAGGAACACAATGAAAAATGAATCTGGTAATCCCAGTTTTGGGATCCAGGGGAAAATATGTGTATTTTTTTTATGTTCTTACCATTGTATATTTTCTGTTTTAAGAATTCATTTGCAGGTAATTGTTGTACAGGGTTAAAACCTACAGATGGGAATGTGGAGAAACACAAGGCCAGATTTGTGGCTAGAGGGTTCTGTAGAAATTTTGAATAATTTAACACATATTCAATGGAGATTATCCTGATCATGTACTAATGCGGAAAACATACACAATACATAATCTCCTCTACGTTGATCAAGAATATAGCAGCATCAATAACAATAAAACATCAAGAGCATTCACACATTAACACAGTATGTATCACGGGGAAAGCATCTCGCTAAAAACCCCACACTATCTGTATATTAATGATTGAGTCATGTAACATTACACAGCATAATACTTCTCACAAGTATATCCACCTCTGTTACACACAATACAGCTCAGATCTGATCTCCAAATCTCTTCCACTTCTTGCCTGCCTCCACTGCTCAATACCTGCTCAAGAACTGATGAGAATTGCTTCCCAAACTCGATTTTCACCTGCAAAATAGTCACTCACTCTTTGTGGACGTGAGCAAAGGCTAAAATGTGGGCCAAATACGTGAGCAAACTCATTGGCATACTCAATCCTTTGATTGTGCAAGATCTGGTGCACAACTATAGTCACAACTGATAGCAATCTGATTCTCTACCACCTGTCCCTGTTGAACTGAACATGCACTGACATGCAACTGAGTTAACTGATGTATTCTTTAGTTGTATTATGAGTTAATAATTAGTTTAACAACTCATCATTAGTCTATCTGCAGTTAGACTAACTACAACCAGTTTAACTAAGTTAAACTGAACACAACTCCATCAACTGTACCTCCAGTCCACTAAACTCAACTCACTTGAGTTCTAACTGAAGTCATGCATGCAACAACTCAACTGACTCATAAGAAAAACGAATTTCCTTCTGACAGCTGCATGTGCCACTTCCGTAGCTCAAACTGAAGTGCTCCAAGAGAATAAGATTAAGTTTATAGTCCAAATATTATTGTGAGATAATAATATTTGACTTTTCTATTTTTGACAGCCAGTCTAAAAATAGACTTGATCACTCACACTGTGATCACTCACACTTTCATCAAAAATAGAAGTCCATCTATTTTCCCAACTTGATCAATCATCCATAAACATAGACATGATCCATATGTCTAAAAATAGACATAGTCTAAAAATAGACTTGCGCCAAAAATAGCCTGCGGGCCCACTTAGTGAAGGCGACTCTTTTCACTAAGCTCCATCATCTTGTTGCAATCTCAACAGGTTCTCTCAGGTGGAGGGAATTGATTACGGGAAGACCTTTGCTCAAGTAGCAAGGTACTCTTAAATCATATCCATTCTATCACATTCAGCACGGATGGGATGGAAAATACATTAGATGGATGTGAAGACAACATTCCTCAACGATGTGATTGAGGAAGAGGTGTACATTGAACAACCAGAAGGATTTGACACCTTCAACAGAGAGAGGCATGTGTGCAGACTGAAGCGAGCGTTATATGGACTGAAACAAGCACCTCGTGCTTGGTACACCAGGATTGACAACTATTTCACCAGGTTGGGCTTCACCAAAAATGAAGCAGATGCAAACCTTTACCATATTGTGGTCGAACGTAAATTTTTTATTATAGTATTATATGTCGATGACTTAATTCTAACAGGTGATGAGAAGCTCATAAAATATTGCAAAGAGGAACTTGCAAGAGAATTTGAGATGAAGGACCTGAGGCTCATGCATTATTTCACTGGTATGGAAGTATGGAAAGGAAATGAGGAACTGTTTGTCTCTCAGGGAAAGTATGCCAACAAGATACTGAAGAAGTTCCACATGGAGAGCAGTAAACCCATGGAGACTCCTCTAGCAGGAAATTGGAGGAAGGAAGATGCTACTTTAGGTGAAGTAGTGGAGGCTACTCTTTACAAGCAGCTTGTGGGTTCACTTATGTATTTGGTGAACACACAACCAGACATATGTTTTGTGGTTAACCAACTTAGTCAAGCAATGTTTAAGCCAACCAAACTCAATTGGAAGGAAACTAAACATGTGTTGAGATACCTTAGAGGCACCACTCAGTTTGGTCTTTGGAACAAACAGATAGAGGGAGTGAATTTGAAAGGCTTCACATATGTAGATTGGGCAGGGAGTCCATCCGATAGGAAGGGCACATCAAGGGGAATATTCATTATTGCGTCAACAACAATTTCTTAGTACAACAGGAAGCAGAGATCATTTTCACTCAGTTTGGCAGAAGCATAGTGCATGGATGCTAGTCAAGCATCTTGTGAAGCTATCTAGATGAGGAATATCCTTCTTGGGTTATTTGGTCAGCAGATGGATCCTACAGTGGTTTACTGTGACAATCAGAGTTGTATCAAACTCTCTGAGAATCTAGTTTTTCATGATCGGTCCAATCATATAGACATTTGGTATCACCATCTACGAGATTGTGTGCAAAGAAGAATCATGTTGTTGGAGTACAAATCTATAGAGGAACAAGACACAAATTCTAGTTTCATAGAGGCAAGATAGGGGTAGCAGATATTCCATTTCTTATGGAGAGGGAGTGTTGAAAATGCAACAAGAAAATTCTAATTTAATTTTTTCCTTGAATTAAATTAGGAATAAAATTATAATTCCACATCACATGACCACTTGTATTAGTTAACTAAGTTAATTTTACTTAGTTGGATCATTTAATTCGAGTTGAGGGTCTAACTTGAGTCATGTAGAGTGTCTCCTACATTATAGGAGTCCTGGTTTAGTTTATTTTGAGTTGTCAATAATTAATTCAATTTAACTAAGTTAAAGTTAGTTAAACTAGTTCCAACTGTTGGAGGAACTAGTGGGAGGTCTAGTAGTGTGGTGCTACGTACAATTATCAACTAGTTAACTGATGATTCAGTCATAAATATGTCATGGATTTCATATTTAAGAGTTACCTAGTTGATATTGGAGTTCAGGGACAATGTACTATCAATTGTATAATCATTTGAATTGCACAATTGGTGCATGCAGTCAAAGGAAGTCCTATGAGGATTGCGCAATTCCAATTGAGGAATTTCCCGAATTAATAGTGGTTAATTCCCTAGGAAATAGTGCAAGTAAATAGGGACTTGGGCAAGAAAGAAATTGGTTAAGTATTGGCTTGGGCTTGTCTAGGAAGTAGTGAGACAGATAGAGATAGTGCAGAGGTTGCTCAAGCTTGAGCAAAGCATTGTAATCTTCTCATATTTTCTTACTAATGCAATATACAGATAGTATGGGTTTTTAGTTGTGGCTTTCCCCAAGAAATAATTGTGTAATGTGTTGACTGAATTCTTTCTCTTGTATGCTTCATGATTTTGCAATTGTTTAATTGTTTCTATTGATGAGTAAAGTAGATTCAAGTGTATTGTTTTAGTAAATTACAATTAGCAGTTTGAACCTACAAGGAATTTCTACATGGAGCTAGAAGACAACAACAGTTATGTAGTCAAGGGCCTTGGATCTACATCGTTGAAGTTGGAAAGTGGAGCAAAGCTACACCTCAATAACATACTCTATGTCCCAAGTTTGAAAAATAATTTACTTTCCAGTTCTTGTTTAGAAGATAAAGGAGACAGGGTTTCCTTTTTAGATGGTAAATTTCTGGTTTGGGGAAAGAAGTCAAGTATTGAAAAGGAAAAATTTATTGGATTTCATGAAGGAAGGCTATAGAGAGTTATATACCATCTCCTTAAGCCCTAGTTCACATGGAGATCAATCCTATAGAACCATGGCATAGAATATATGGTCATATTCATTACAAGATAATAACATCACTTAGTCAAATGGTAAAGGGAATCCCCAACATCAAGGAAGATCATGAAGGAGTATGTAAGGGATGTGCTTTAGGAAAGAATAGAAGGAAACCTTTACAAGTAGTGATACAAGGTCTAAGGAGATATTAGACCTCATTCATTTCGATGTGTGTGGGCCAATGTCTAACAAATATCTTGGACGCCATATTTATTATATGACCTTCATTGATGATCATTCTATAAATACATGGCTCTATCTTCTCAAGACAAAGGATGAAGTATTTGAAAAGTTTAAGGAATTTAGATCCAAAGTGGAGACCTTAACCGAATGAAAGATAAATATGTTGAGATCCGACAATGGAGGGCAATACACTTCAAAAGAATTAATTGCATATTGTAAAGAAGCAAGTATTATGAGGGAGCTCATTGTTCCCTACAACCCCAAGCAAAATGGAGTTGCAGAAAATAGAAATAAAACAATTGAAGAATGTGTGTGAATTATGATATTTGATCAAGATCTACCAAAGTTTTTATGGGGAGAAGAAGGAATGACAACAATATATATACAAAATAGAAGTCCTCGTAGAATCCTTGATAATATGACACCAACAGAGGCATTCACAGGGAAGAAGCCATGTGTAGACCATCTCTGAATCTTTGGATGTCCTGCATACATCCATGTTCCAAAAGGCAAGCGAAAGAAATTGGATTCTACAATCATAAAAGGGATGTTCATTGGTTACAATATTTCTTCAAAGGATTATAGAATCTACATCAAGGAAGGAAGACAAATTGAAGTTAGCAAGGATGTTATATTTGATGAAAATCATGCCTACAAAAGATCCAAGGATATACCAATCAAATCCGATGATGAAGATGTACCACTATTTGAAGAAGAAGAGCATCATGAAAAGACAACTACAAAGCCAAGAAGAAGAAGAAGAAGAAGAAGGACCAAGTGAGCCTATTCAACCTGTAATCATTCCTGAAACAAAGAAGAGGCCAAATTGGTTAAAAGCTACACTTGAAGATGTTGAAGGACATGGAGCTACTAAAGGAACTTTTAGAGAAAGAAAAAGACCAAAGATATATTCAGGATATCCAACATACATGCCAAAACTGATAGAAGTTGAACCAACTACTTCTGAAGAAGTTTCTCATCAATAAGAATGTAAGAAGAATATCAATCCATCATGAAAAATGGGGTCTAGGAAATCATTCCTAGACCAAGTGACAAATCAATTGTCACCTCAAAATGGATTTAAAAAATAAAACATGTTGTTGATGGAAGCATATACAAATACAAATATAGATTCATTGTAAGGGGTTTCTTACAAAAGGAAGGTATATACTATGAAGAAACCCTTACTCCTACTGCTAGATATGCTATTATAAGATCTTTGGTTTCACTAACAGCTACTATGGGATGCAATATCCATCAAATGGATGTCAAATTTTTTTTTTCTAAATGGAACCATTGATGAATAAGTATACATTGAACAACTGGAAGGATTCGAAATAAATAGCAGAGATACAAATGTTTGCAGACTCAAGAAATCCCTATACGGATTGAAGCTATCTCCTAGAGCATGGTATGCAAGGATGGATGCATATCTATTAAGAATTGGGTTTGTAAAAAGTTATGTCGATGAAAATCTCTACATTAAGGCGGTGAAGAATGAACCAGTTATTGTACTACTATATGTGGATGTTTTGTTTATTACATGTGTGGAGTGCAGAATACTAGAATGCAAGAAAATGTTGGTAGCTGAATTCGAGATGAAAGATCTGGGACTCATGCACTATTACTTGGGCTTGGACATCTGGAAGAAACTTGATGAGGTATCTCTGGGTCAAGGTAAATACATAACCAATATGTTGCAAAAAATATAGTATGATGGATTCCAGGTCTATGACTACTCCCATGATAACTAATCTCAAGAAGTTGAGAAGCTGTGACTCTAGTCTCGTCGATCTTACTAGATATCATAAGTTGGTGGGTTCTCTGATGTACTTGGTGAATACAAGACCTGATATATGTTTCGTTGTAAATGTTCTTATTCAATTTCAGTTGGAGCCTCATCATGACCATTGGATAGTTTCCAAGCATATTTTGAGATACCTACGTGGCACAATACATCATTGTCTAAAGTATGATGGAAAGGAAGCCAAGTTAACAACTTTTATTCGATTCTGATTGGGGTGGCAGTGAGATTGATGGAAGAAGCACTACCAATGAATGTTTCAGTTTGGGATTTGTAATGATTTTATGGATGAGTAGAAAGAAATATATTGTTTCATTAAGTAGCGCTGAAGCAGAATATGTTGCTACATGTGAAGTAGGAAAGGAAGTTGTTTGGTTAAGAAAATTCTTGTCATATTTGTTTAGAAAGCCTATGGATCCTACAGTTATAAATTGTGATAATCAAAGCATCATCAAGATGTTTGAATACACTGTATTCCATGCAAGGACAAAGAATATCAACAATAAGTACCAGTACATTAGGAGTTTGGTGCAAGATGGGGTCGTGAAGCTACATCATATTCCAACAGATGAACAGGTAGCTAATGCGCTGATGGAATCTCTTCTGAATAATAAGTTTCAATATTTTAGAAGCATGCTTGGGTTGGTTGATGTTACATATTTAGTTGATAGAGAGAGATGAAGCATCTTATGGCAAGATGCTGAGGAGGACATCTAGTTAGCCTATGTATTGATGTCTAGATCTCGAATTAGGGAGGGTGGCATTGGTCATAGATCTTCAACCTTGGATACGCACATAAATCCATGGGTTGATGGTAGAGCTTAAAACCATGATGGTACCTTAGAGTGGCTAAAGCTTGAGTTCATCTTAGAGTACCCTGGTCAAGTATCTAATCTGTAGCACTAAGTGTGCTAGAACTCTTTGTAGTTCATTTCATTTTGAGATCTTCCATGTACTCTTATATGTATGTAATTATGAATACCTTCCTAGTTAAGAGAGAGTTTTTAAGAATGTAACTAGTGTTGGTCTTCATAATTGTACTTATCAAAAGAAAAATTACTATTAAAGAAAATAACGTATTAAAGCATGGATTTCATGCTTGGGTCAACGTTTTCTAGGTCAAACCCTCCATTGAAGGCTTCTAAGTTTTGTCTTGAGTCATTAGAGTCATTGCCATTTTCATTAGGCCCTTCTTGGGCTTTTGTATAATGTAAAAAGAATTATTTTTTAGTCAAAAAGGTTATTTGTCACCTCCATACAAAGTTGGCCTTGTCCCCATGAAGTCATCCTACATTATGGAAATTTGACCGAGTAGAAAGGATATATAGAGAGAGAGGAAGTTCGACCTATTTGAAGCATTCACTCAACAACTTCGATCTTCAAGGAAGAGAGGTAGAAAAAAAGAGTGAAGTAGATAGAAAAGGATGAAATTTTCTAGGAAGACATAATTCAAGTTTTTGTGCTATCTATCTCTCACGTGTGCGAAGTTTATGGGAAGTTGTTGGGGCCTAAATTTTGTGTCTACTGCAGGTCTGAAATTTTGTTGTTGGGGGCTAAAGTTCTATTGCTGGGGGGCCGAAATTCTAGACTGAAGTTGTTGTTGGGGAGTTGTTAGTTGGATTCTTTGACAGGGATCAAATATTGAAGGGAAGGGTTAACTTTGTGGTTGCAGGAGGTCTTTGTATAAGTCTAAGAGGTCTTGAAGAGTCTCATATTGGTTTCAATCTACTAGTGCAAGAGTTGGACTGGGTTTTCCCCTTGAAGGGGTTTTTACCTGGTTGAGCGCCTACATCTTATGTCTCTTGTTCTTTTGTTCTTCATATACATATAATTTGGTAATTTCTTGATGAAAGATAAACTAATAAATAAATAAAATAAGTCAACATAATTCACAATTAATTACCAAGAAAGAGGAATCAAACACTAATTCCTATAAGCTTTGATTTCTCAACAGGACACCCTAGATACTTCAAAGCTTACAAACATATTAGAGAGAGATTCTCATGGAAGGGAATCAAGGAAGATGTGTTCTGACATGTGAGGGAGTGTATGACTTGTCATCCAAAAAAGTCAGAGAATACTCATCCTGTATTTTATTGCAACCTTTTCTCATTCCAAAACAAATGTTGAGGAGAAATTCAATGGATTTCATTACAATTCTATTAAAGGTGTAGGGCCAAGATTGCACTTATGTAGTTGTTGATTTATTGAAAAAATTCATGAATTTCTTTGTGATTTCATCGGAGTATAAGGCAACATAGGTGGAATATTTTTTTTAGGGACATGTTTAGACTCTATGGATTTCCTAAGTACATTGTCAATGATTGGGACAACAAGTTTCTCAGTGCATTTTGGCAGGAGCTCTTTATATTTCCTAGCACCGAGTTGACTCCTAGTACTAATTATCACCCTCAAACGGATGGAAAGATGGAGATTGAGAACAACTGGGTTGATGTGTATCTGCTTAATTATATTTTAGGGCAGTAAAAGGCTTGGATTAAGTGGTTTCATTTAAGAGAACATTGCTACAACATCAATAACCACATGTCCATTAGTGTGAACTTGTTCTCGAAATTTTATGGCTATGATACTCCTTCATTTGTGGATTTGGAATTTGGGGATAGTATGGATCCCAAAGCCAAAAAATGGATATAGGAAAGCCAAGATATCCTTTATATCATTAAGGAAAACTTTCATGTTGCTAAGACACAATAGAAGATGTATGTAGATAGGCACATGATTAAGCGTATTTTTGAGGTAGGATACTTGGTTTTCTTTAGGTTACAACCATCAGACAATCTTCTCTAAATAAAAGTGGTACAAAAAAGTTAAAACCATGCTTTTATGGCCCCTACAGAATAATAAGGAGAGGTTGGGAAGTAGCTTATGAGCTTGATTTTCCATAGGGGAGAAATATTCATAATGTTTTTCATGTATCATGCTTCAAGAAGGAATTGTGACAATATGTTATTACTTCAAAAGAGTTAACCCCACTAGATGAGCAGGGGTAGCTGGTGTTGATCCCCGAGGAAGTTTTGGAAGTCAGGGTAAGGAAATTGAGGAGCAGAGTGATCAGAGAGTATCTTATCACGTGGAAAGACTTGCCAATAAAGGACATTATGTAGGAAGGAGAGTAAATTTTCCAGTGTCCTAGTTTGAAGTTGCTTGAGGGTAAGAATTCTTGGGAAGGAAGGATTGTAATGTCCCACTCACATTATTGCTCCAAGAGAACGACTCAGTAGTAGCCTATTTGATTCCCCTAAGCTATAGTTGGTAAAAAATGGGATTAATGAATTTAATTCTTTAAATGTAATTTGGGTGAAAAAGCAACATGTGAAGGTGACATTGATATGGTCAAAAAGGTAAAAGGAAATAAATTAAAAAGAAGAAGAAGTTGTAAAAGAGAGACCCGTGGTATTTTGATGATTAAAAAGAGATTGGAGACCACTCTTTGGGTGGAGAGATCTTGTGGCTTTGGAGTGCTAAGGGTGAAACCCTTGAGAAAGTTAGTTTCAATGGTGAAACAAATCCATCATAGCTAATCAAAAGGAATGATCACTCAAATATTTCATAAATATTTATTGTTGAAGATTAATATCATTTCTAGGTCATGGGCATAGCCATAAATCATGGGATTTTTGGGAGGTCGTATTTTCCATCTGCAGTTCATGTGGGAAAAAGGGGGCTGATTCACTCATTTCCAAACCATGGGATCCCTTGAGGAGGTCATATCAGTTATTATTAGCAAGTTGATGGTATTTTTTGGTGCGTAGTTTCAGCCCATATTTTTGCTTGCTTATCCAACACCATTTTTTCTCAACAGTTCAAGCCATCATTTGTTAAGTATTATACAAAACAATTTCATCTCCAATGTTAAGTATAATTTTAACAATTCATTATGTAAAAATAATTATATTTCAACATGCTTAAAAAATCATTGATTTTACATAATTTTAATAGTTGTACATAGATTGGGACTTTCTTCTTTCATATTAATATTATCCAAGGCGTGACCCCAAACCATAATAAGTTGAAATTCATGGAGAGCATTAAAAAGAAGAGAGAATTTTTTCACAATTAACGCTCACAGTGGAGAAGCAATAATCCACGCGGAGAGTGCAAGCGAGAGGATATTCCAATCATGAATACGATGCCGCTTACCAGAAATCAGGATGAGAAATAATTTTGAGATGACTTGAGTATTGGGTAATTAATATTTCCTTAATAATAATAAATTATATTAATAAAATAATATAATATAATTTAAAAAACAAATTTGATCTAAATATTGAAACATAAAAAAAATTCCCTGAAATTATTAAAATTTAATAAATTTCATTAAACTATTTTTCTTAAAAAATAGTATATTTATTATTTTATTGAAATTAAAGTATACAAAGGTTCAATTACAACCTTCCGACATGTTTGTCAAGAGTTATGGTATTCTACCAATCCATAACATTAAATAGTCAAATATAAAAACAAGAAAAGTTCCAACTATTTACAACAACTTCAATTTCAAAAAATATTGTTATCATTCACTTTAAGGACATTAATGACTTTTTTTTAATCACTAAATTTCTTACAAATTATAGTAATGGGTGAATGCATGAAGATGGTTTAAACTTTTGGGCCAAATGTGGCAAAGAAATTTCAAAATTTTACTATTTCATCAAATTGAAGCCCTCAAAATTCATATAAACTTTGTGAATTTTGATTTGGAATAAAAAGACAATTTGTGGAGAATTATGTTGTTGTCCTAACACTATTTTTTGCAAAAAAAATCAGTGGCTTATAATATGTCAATTTTCCATTAAATGAAATGCATGTACTTGGTGGCTTATAATATGTCATTTTTCCATTAAATGAAATGCATGTACTTGCAGATTTTGACACATCTTACGAAGTATGTGTGTGTTCATTTAGCATAAATTAGTATAGATATCAAAATTCATATAAGCATTCTGATGAATTTTGATATATATACTAAGTTATGTTAAGTGAATACACATATACCTCTTAAGATGTGTGAAAATTTGCAAGTCTATGCATTTTATTCAATGTGAAATTGACAAATTATAGATCACCATTTTTTTTTTTGCAAAAAATAGTATTAGGACAAAATTTTCCACAAATTGTCTTTTTACTCCAAATCAAAATTCACAATGCTTATATGAATTTTGAGGGCTTCAATTCGATAAAAGAGTAAAATTTTGAAATTTCATTGCCACATTTGGCCCAAAAGTGTAACCCATCTTCATGCATTCACCCATTACTCCCTTTCGTAGGAAATTTAGTGATTAAAAAAAATCGTTGATGTCCTTAAGGTGAATGATAGCAACATATGTTAGCAATATATTATATCTAAAGAGAACTAAATTATTCATATTAACTTTTTTTATGCATATATATATATATATATATATATATATATATATATATATATATATATGTTGAAGCTAACCAAGTTATATTTCAATTGCATTTTGCAGACGCATGTGTTCACCTAACGTTTTTTTCTACTATTTAAATAAATTCAAAAACCAAGAGTAACCTTTTCAAGAGGACTCCTAAACGAAGATATTTGTATTTTTTATGTTAAAAGAAATTAGATGAAAAATAGCATATGAATTAAAAACATAATTTCAAGCATTATGTTAAAAGAAATTAGATGAAAAATATCATATCTATTAGAAATAGAATTTAAAGCATTATGTTAAAAGCAATTAGATGAAAAATATCATATGAATTAGAAACAGGGAAAAATTTAAGGATGGAAGTTTATCTTAAATTTTAGCTCAACCTTGGTGAATTTTACTAGTCCCTAATAACCAAATTTTAAAATTTTTGATGATAATTTTGTAAAAAAGTTTAGATTTCTAATTATTTTATATTAGACAATATATAATATAGTGATTTTTAAGGTAAAATAATTTTATACTATAAAATTTGAGCGAATTCATTTTTAAAAAAAATGGAAATTGGTGAATCGTTATTTTGGAAAAAGCATGAAATATTAGCCCACATGCGAATATTAGCCCCTAAAATTTTCTCTGATTCAAAAATGTCAAACTCATATGCCATGAGATAGAGGATTCCTTCACTAATCCATCATGATCAACTCCACCACCTAGGAACAAATTCTACATGAAGTCCACTAGGTTACAAAAATGGTGTTGCAGAGAAATTTGCAGATGGGGAGCTAAAACCCTGTTTTTATGCCCTCAAAAACTCGATTGAACACTCAAAAATATCAATCTATCACTTAAGGTAAAATTTGAAATAGCTCGATCAAGGGTTTAACAAACCCTCGATCGAGATCTTGACATGGTTAAGCAAAGGCTCGATTGAGATATACCCTTCGAACAATGGGTTACATAGGAGCTCGATCAAGGGTTTATTTTTAAGCTCTCAAATAGCTCAATCAAGAATTAAATTATTGCTCGATCGAGCTGCTATTTTTCTCCCTACAAACCCGTGTGCTTGCCAAAAAGTGTAATCCAAATTCATGCATTCACCCTAATGCTTTCTTTGATATTTTGTCCACATCAACGTTGATACCTCCATCGCCTCAAAAAAATCATGTAATTGGCGTATTCTTTATTTCCAAGTATTTAGAGCCAAGATGTGTAACAGATCAATCCCCAAAAAACCAATCAATAACCACTCAAGAATTTGCAAAGATTCCTAAGCACTTAAACTACCTGGAGATTGTAAAGTCAAGGATGAGCCAAAGCCTAATTAATTCTTCTTTATTATTAGTTCCAAGCCCCAAACCTAGGCTAAGAAGGAATGTGAGATGGTTTTTCAGGTGAAATGCAACTCTCATTCTGCATATAGCCTTGACATGACTTTTGGCTCCATCAAAGAAAGCCCAATCCTTTGAAATATATATCCTAGACCTAATTAGAATTGTGTTCTTCTTCTTTAAACCTTATATGTTGAGTTCCTTCATTGTTGTTTTTGTTTTGTGCATCCATTGTCATATATTTGGGACCTAATTATCAAATATAGTTCTATTTCGATGTAACCATATATGCCAAAGTACCAATCCTGGAAGGCTGGAAATATGCTCCGAGGATAGGTTTTTATCCACTCTGTGAGGCATTCCCTTAATGACCTACTCGACCATGTCCCCACACAGACCTCTTCAAACAAGATCGTTCTCCACACCACTTGTAGAAAAACACAATAAAAAAAAAGTGTGTCACTAACTCTTGATTATCACAGTAGAATAGGCATCTTGTAGACCCTTCCCAACATCGCCTCTAAATATTATACTAAGGGAGGATCTTGCTATTTAGTGCTAGCCATAGAAAGGAGCATATATTTAAAGGACAACACCATTCCAAACAACTTTATACCATTGAAAAGGGTCTAACTCTAATACTTATGTCACATCCCTTTATAAGCTAGTTTTGTCGTGACCGCCCCACATTCTTTGTTCATTTTCCACATGAGTTTGTCTCAGACTCTCCTCAGTATAATTCCATTTTGTGCAAGTGAAAAGAAAAATTATGTCCATTCCCATGCTATATTTTCTGAGAGGCCTAGAACATTCGCTCATTTCCAAGGGACATCTCATTGGCTCTAGGATCAACCGCTTCAGAAAGTGAAGAAATACCTTTGTACTTTAATGCCACTACCATATTCAAGGAGATTATTTTGAGACCATCACCTCCTATCCACAAATATTTGCTTGAGTCTATTTCACTTCCATCTCCTACCTGCCAAACAAGGATTTTTTTAATTATGTCAAACACTAACACCAACACCTTCTAAATATTTGACCCTGCCTTCCATGACTTCGTCTCTTATCGAACCCATTATTTGACTTTTTGATACCTGTCTAGCATTAGAGTTCCACTAAACTACCTTTTCTATTATCCACATCCACAAAACTATTTAATTATTAAAGTTTACAAAAATTCCATTAAGTTTTTTATTATTATTATATTGAATTTATATACTAAAACCCCTCAATTTAATGAGCAAATAAGGTTTTTTTTCTCCTTTAAAAACTTATCATTTTTTTTTTTTATATTAATTAAAGTTTTCAATAATTTTTCCAAAGGGGTTAGATTAAATGATGACAAGTGAGAAGTTTTTCACCATTGGACAAGGTTCAATTTCCATGAAGGATTATTTATTAATCCTTGTGATTTAATTTTAAAAACTAATTATTTAATAAATGAAACAATTATGTTTTTTTTTGTAGTTCTTTATAAAGAATGCAGATGCAAGTGTTGTATTCTTTTAGGGTTCAGTGGGCTTCATGGTTAAGAATATGTATTTCCTTGTTAGAAGTTACAAATTCAAATCCAAAAGGGATTAAAATACATCTAATTTCATCCTAAAAATTTTATGCTTGTAATGTGTCATGCCATATATATGTCAGATAAACTAATTAAAAGTTGAATACTAATATGTTTTTTAAAAACTAAATAGAAATTCAATTCTACTCAAAATGTTTACAAAAAAATTAGAGTTGAATTAAAATACATGAATGGGTCGTTGCTCTACAAAAAAAGAAACTAAAAGAAAGAACGAATGCTAAATTTTAACTCATAGCTTAACATCTGAGTAGGTAGTTGTCCATGATTTTAGCAGGAAATTTAAAGAATATGCACAAGATTTCTCCTCTTAAATGAAGTTAATTGACCCCATGCCTAACATGTCTTCTAAGGATGACAATGAAAACCTAGGTTGGTAACGAGGAAGGAATTAATTGTAGTCTTGAAGGGCTGTGCAAAATAGAAAAGCCATGGGCCTGATGGTTGGGGGCTAGAATTATTCCTTCATTTCTTAGAGTTGGTGATGTCAGACCTTCTAGTGGTCGCAGAAGAGTCTCAGTCTCTTAGTCTCATTTATGGGGCCATCAATCCAACGTTTATTTCTTTAATATCTAAGAGAGAGAGAGAATTCAAATACCTTTGCATACTATAGACCAATCTCTCTTTGAAATTTTATATATAAGATGATTTCAAAATTAATCGCTACTAGGCTAAAATTGGCTCTATCTATGCACGTCTCTCCTGGATAGTTCAGTTTCTTGGAAGGAAGGCAGATTATAATGTCATTGCCATAGCTCAGGAGGTCTTATATTCCAAGAAATTTAGGAGGATGAAGGCATGTTTGCTTAAAGTTGACTTGGTCAAATGTTAGGTCCTTCATTTTTTAAGGAACAGAAGTTGCGAAGGACATTTTGGATAAAGTCATAGGAAACAGGGCAATGAAAAATAAAAGCGGCAATGAAATATTTGTTCTGGAACTTGCGCAGCAGAAAGTATGGGCACTTACCGCAAAAGATGAAACTAAATTTGATACAGTCAACAGGGAACCCAAGGTAATGGCCCAAGTTTTTGGAAAACCGTAGATTAAGTAGGCAAGGGATCGAAGACCAAATCAAGTGAGCACGGGTTATAAAAGAAGATGCAGAGCAAGGAGAAATAAGTTTAGACAGCAACACAAAGTTTGGGAAGTGCCACAAAGTTTAGGATCCATTGAATAATTTAGATCTGAGCCAAGAAAGAAAGTCTCTTGTATGTAGATTCGTTAATGTAGTGATATTTGTTTGATAAATATTTTAATTTGTAATGTTTGTGCATAGTCTGTAAGGTGTAGCAAGGTGTATTGATAAAATGTTGATGTAATTGGGTCTAAACTTATTTAATAAAGAAGAATGGGAGTTTTTCCTTACAACTATGTGTTCCTCACCCCCTTTTAATTTCTTCTACATGTTGTTATTTCCTTTTTAAGTGTTTAACTTGGATTACTGCAATGAATGCATGAAAGGTTGTGTAAACTGCATAAATATATATTTCTAAATTTCCCTTACATATTTCGATGGTTTTGGCTCACCTCGGGCGAGATGCCCCTTTGATTCAAGGGAGTCAAAATGTCGGCGAAGTGCTAGACTACGCAGAAATCTTTGTTGGCACCCTAGATCGAACCTTGGTCATTGTTCATTTAAATTATTCTGCCAAAAAATGGTTTCATTACCGGGACCTCAAGTTTCTTAGGGGATCTAGATCATGCGACCAAGGTATATTGGTCGAAATATTCGAGATTGTTAGTATGAAAAGTTTGATCACTTTTTTTCAGAGAAAGCACAACTGGGACAAAAGAATCAAGATTGGGTCTAAGAGGAGGTTTTGTATGTTGAGCCTGCTTGTGATCAATATGAGATATTTTTGGGTAAGTTTCTTGAGGAATTAGAGCATTGTTTGACTCTACTTCAGCATAAAGTGGGTGTTGCGACACAACCGAGGTTGCACATAACTTGGGTACAGCCGATCTAGATTATCTTCATCGATTGGATACAAATATAATGAGAGTTGTTAACTTTTGGGTTGACACACCCTTGAGAGCTACATTATTGAATTTACAACTGAAAAGCATTGATCATTCTCTCGTGTGGAAGCCATATTCAAGTTTGGACTACAGGGACGACTACTGAAGGAGATTCCTCTTTGGATTAAAGTATTGATGGTTAAAGACAACTTATTGGTATTTCCACAAGGTCAAATGGAAACTTAAATTTTTAGTATTGGGGGAATGGATTAGGGGAGAGGGATATCATGCAAATGTTGGAGAATTAAGAAGTTATTATAAAGAATCAAGAAGATTTGTTGAAGGCGAGATATTTCAAAGCGTTGCAGAGGGAAAGAATAGCTAAAGAGTGGAAAGAAAGGAATTTGCGGGAAGTTAGGGTTAGAAGAAGGGAACTGCAATGCATATGAGACACTATAAGAAGTTCGACAGTGCGGAAGAAAGAAATGGAGACTCCAGAGTTGTGGAAGGGAAATGAGGAAGAAGGTTTTTTTCCTGGCAAAATAGGAGCTTCCAATGGGAGTGAAGTGGAAGGTTTAGAAGTGGTTACTCTGATGCACAAGGACTTAGAAGGATTTCAAGCACCTGAACCAGATGTCCAACCAAATATAATACCATATGAGAATACACTAGTAAATGATCATTTTCACTTTGCGATGAGGCGTATTTTCTTTGAGGATGATTCAATACCAGAATGTAAACCATGAAGAACTGCAACACAACTCCTCCTCTCCCTGACCTTCCCCTAATGCCATATAAAAGTCTTGGTATTCTTTTTCTGAGGCACGTAAGTTTATTAAATCCCATCTAGTACATAGTCGATATAAGGGTAAAGCTAGTATTAGTGGTATTGATTAGCCAAGTTTAGCAAGTTTTTCTCAACTGGGTTCCCAAGGATTTATACTTGTTTCTTCAAATCAATCAACTATGATCGGAGTTGTCGCTGGACCACTTACCAAATATCTAGAATTTTCAGGAGGGGGGGTGAAGATGTCTAACAACACTTGGATTTATTCGAAGCTGTTTGGAGAGCTCGTCAAACCCCGGACACAACTAAGCTTATTGAATTTTAAACTACGTTGCGGGATAGAGAATTGTGGTGGTATATCAAATGGATTGATGCTAATACCAACACCAATATGGCTTTAGTTAAACAATAGTTTATTCAAGAATTTAAGCTACCTCAATAAAATCAGCAAGGATTGTTAGAATTACTAGACATTTGCGAGTGAGAGGGAGAGTCTTCTTGGCAATGTATGCAGCGTTTTAAAGATGTTATCAACAAATTTTCTTATCCTATTGATTTACATCATCAAAGGGATTTATTCATTAAGGCCCTATTACCAATGACTCACATTCCTTTCTCTCAGCAGAAGATTGACACACTTCAAGATGCTTTGGAACAAGCAATGCAGATAGAAGTTATGGATGGTTATATGCAATATTCTAGAACCAGTGGTTCCTCAACAAATCTCGATAGTTTAGGCCTTCAAAATCATATTTCTACATTGACAGATTGATTGAAGGATCTTACACCTTTATGGCCTGTGAGACCTCATATTTGGTGTACCCATTATCAAGTTGAAGGAAATCATGTTACAAAATGCCCGCGACTGAGGGGACCAGGACCCTTAAGTGCGTCTATGGGACCTCCTCCACCATAGCCCCCCGAAGTTATGCAAATTTCATCTGCTCTTCCTTCTCAGGGATGTACACAATTTCAATCATTTAGAAATTCTTCAAGGTACATCTAGGAATTATTATTGTGAGATCTATTGAAAGTTTGGTCATTTAGCTCACCTATGTCTAATTCTGCAAAAGTATTCCAATATTCCTATTAATTTTTTTCGTGAGTTTTGTGGATCACCCAACCATTATACGGAACAATGTTAGTCTTTGGATGCTTTGGCTGATCGCCTTAACTGTTCTACTTTCCACATCAATGAGACTCCTTGAGGATGAGGACGAGGAGCACCCAGAGGAGGAAGGACTAGCGGGAGAGGCTTGATTAGGTGTTGTATTTGTGATTAAGAAGTCCATGTTGCGAGAGAATGCCCTATTTCTTGAAGACCTTGTTTTTCATACTTTCATATGAGTACCCATGCAACTGAAGATTGTCCTGAACTTATCTTTCAGTGGGAGGAGTGAAACCAGGATAAAGGAGCTAACTTTGTCTGTGCAGAGCCTCAGGATTCTGGTCCTATACTGCAACCCAATATTAGTGTTGTTACAAGAGGAGGAAAGAAGATTGCATCTTATGTTGGAACTCTTGATCAACTAGCTGTCATAAGACTTGCATCTCCAAAAAAATATTATGATCCAAATTAGCACAAGGAATATTATACGAACGCAACTGAAATTTTCAATCAGTTGATTTCTTCACAAGGTCCTCGTAGTGAACAGGAGGAGCAAGTAAAATTCCATGATGAGAAGTATTTTACAGAACCTTTCCAACCAATAATGGATTGGCTTAAGCTATCTCTACAAGTTATGAATGGTGAACAACTTGTTGGTCAATTGTGGAAAATGTTAAAGGCTATTGTTAAGGATGATGTGTTTTCTGAAGAACCAATTTCTGTGAATTTACCTAAGCATCATTCCAAGCAAGTACAACAAAATAGGAAGTGAACTGGAAAGGATTTCCAGATAAACACTCAGATTGCAGGTTTTCAAATTAAGGACTCCATGTTGGATTTGGGCTTGGATGTCAATATTCTGCCAAGAAAAACCTAGGAAGCTCTTGGAAAACCCAAGTTGGTCTTTTCCCCTATTCAGTTGCGCATGGAGAATCAATATTGTATTCTTCCTATTAGCAGACTAGAGGATGTTGAAGTTGATATCATCGGTGTCAAAAAATATGCAGATTTCAAAGTTATTGACATTATTGGGGATAAAGATCCATATCCAGCCTTATTGGGCATTGATTAGGCTTTTGAGAATTATGCAGTCATTGACTTGAAGAAGGATACTATGACTTTTGAAGTATATGTCATGTGAGTCATACAGCCTCTTGATCCTTATCAGGGCTTGATATTTACTGAACCGGTGGATGATGTTGAGTCCCTTAACTTAATGGACCAATTATATCAACTGACTACTGGCAGGCAAGAAGATTATATTAACCCCACAACCATTGGATATATTAGTTAGCGGAGTATTCAAAGTACTAAAGTTGGTTGTGAGGCTGCGTTGGAAGATTAGCAACAAGGATTTTATGAAATTCACTCCCGAATTTATGCCAATGTTCGATGTGTCTGCTATATTGGTACTGAGGTACGTGAGTATCCCAACTTTAATGGTACTAATTCCATTGTGAATTTTATTAAAGAAGTTGATTCTTTCATAGAAGAAATTAAAAAGGTTCCTTTAATGAGTAAGCTTTGCAAGAAACTCTAGCAAGATGGTGGGCATCCCATCAGGATCAACTCCAAGATTGGAGCACAATTAAAGTTATTTTGTTGTATCGATTTCTCCCTCTAAATGAGATTTTGAGTAAAATCCCTAATTATGATGGTCGTACTTGTCCGTAAAAGCATGTTGAGAATTGTTGTTCTGTATGGAAGGATGATGATTTAGTAACTAAAATTGACCACATATATTTATCCATTCCTTGGGAAATATTTCACAAACTTGGTATTTGCAGGAGGAATTGAAATTCCAAACAATGGATTGGGATGTGTTAACTGCCCAGTTCTATAAATAGTTTTCTTTTTCTGATGCTAGTGAAAGCAGAGTGCATGCCTTTCGAGCTATCCAAGGTATTTTATTTTTAGGAGGGAACACTTTGGAACAATGCAGCAGGTATGGAGACTTTGTGCATCAATATGAATCAAGGTTCCATGAATTTGTTGTTTGCAGTAAAGTTAATAAAGACATGGATGATGACTTGGAGGAGCTCAGTTATTTATCTTTTAAATAGTCTGGATGGGAACAGAAACAGAAAATTTAAGAGGATCCTATACATTATACTTTGCATCTGCATCCCCTTAAATTGAATAAGATGAATATCGAGACAGAGGAGAAACCGAAGCTTGCTTCTATTGGGGATTATTGGGATGATCAAACCACTTGGGAAATTTTTTTTCTGCTCAAAGAATATGAGGATTTATTTCCATATTTTGTCTCAAAATTAAAGAGAATTAAAGGTGATTTGTGAGAAATGAAAATCGCACTAAAGCTAGATGTGAATCTCATTAAATATTGGCCATATAGATTGAATCTGCAAGTGAAGGAGAAAGTGAAGAAAGAAATTAACAAAATGCTAGCGGTTGGTCATATATTCGCAGTTGATGAAGTTGAATGGATAAGCCCCGTTTTCATCCAAAATAATAAGGATTCAGAGGAAATTCAAGTGTTTTTTGACTACCGCGGCCTCAATAACACCTGTGTACATGACCCATTCCCATTTCCATTTAGCAATGTAGTTTTGGATAATATTGGGGGAAATGAAGCTTATTTTTACTGATGGTTTCTCGAGGTATCATCAAGTCTGCATTGTGGAAGAACATAAGAAGAAGATCACATTCACTACCGCATGGGGGTCTTATGCTTATAACATTATGCGTTTTGGGTTGAATAATTCCCCTATTGTTTTTCCGCGCATTGTTATTGTTGCCTTCCGTGAATATATACATAAATTTCTAGAAGTTCGTATGGATGATAGGATCATTTACATCTTGCCCAAAAACCATTATAGTTCATTGAGATTTATGTTCGATAAATGAAGAAACTTCAAATATATTTGAACCTACATTTTTTGTGCCTTTTGGACCATTATTGCGCCATATCATCTGTAAAGAAGGAGTATGTCTAGACCCTACCAAGGTTGCGGTAAGATTGAATATGTTGCCACCCACTTCTGTCGGACAATTGCGTTCCACTTTGGGCCATACTAGTTATTATCGCAGGTTTATAATAAATTATGCTTCCATCATAGCGCCGCTTGAGAAGATTATGAAGAAATATGAACGATTTATGTGGTCTATTAAATGTGATGTTGCATTTCATACTTTGAAGGGGAAACTTGCAAGTGTACCCATACTAGTCTACCCTGACTGGAATAAACCATTCCATGTCCATGTTGATGCATTTGTAACTGCCTTAGGAGCTATACTAAAGCAACAAGAAGAAGGAAACTTGGATCATCCTATTTATTTTACCAATAGAAAATTTTCTACCATGGAGAAGAATTATACTACTACAGAATGGGAGGCTTTAGCAATGGTATATTCACTCCAGAAATTTCGACATTATTTGTTGGGAGGCCCATTCAAGTTCTTCAGACACCACCCAACACTGAAATATTTAATTAATAATCCTGTATTTGAAGGAAGGGTTTATCAGTGGTTATATTTATTTCAAGAATTTACTTTTGAAGTGATTGTCAAGCCCGGTCGGTCAAATGTGGGGCCAGACCATTTATCTAGGCTAGAGTCAGGAAAATTAGGGGATCGCTTGATGATCAATTTTTGAATTCTCATTTATTTCGCATTGAAGTTGTCCTTGATTACTTAGGATATATTGCCAATTTTCTTGCTTTTGGACAATGTCCTCCTAATTATACTATTGTGCAAAAGACACATCTGGTGGTTAGAGCAGCATACTACCAAATTATTGCAGGACAACTACATAATATGGGACGAGATAAAGTTTTGAGCCATTGTATTCTTTATGATGAATGCGAAGGTGTATTATTGGAATTCCATGTTGGAGTTGCAGGAGGTCATGTTGGAGGGAAAGTGACTGCTTGGAAGGTCCTGCAAGCTAGCCTTTGGTAGTCAACTCTCTTTAAGGACGCGAAAGAATATGAAAAGACTTGTGATGTTTGTCAACGGGTTGGTCAATCATCGTGTCATGATGAACTATCCTTGCATCTAGTACATGCTCTTGCTACTTTTGAAAAATGGGCTATTGATTTTATTGGGCCTATTCATCCTCCTTCTCGTTATTCGCATGCTTGGTAGATCATTACTGCAACAGATTATTTAACTTGTTGGGTGAAAGTTGCTCCGGTTAAAGATTGCACTACTGATACAACGAATCAATTTGTTTTTGAAAACATTATTGCCAGATTTAGATGTCCCAAAAGTCTTACAAGTGACCAAGGCTCCCATTTCGTCAATGAAACAATCGAAAATCTGCTCCAAAATTCCATGATAGAGCACTCCTTATCATCTGCAAGCCAATGGTATTGTCGAAGCTTTCAATAAAATTTTAGAAAAGGGACTTACTAAGGTTTTTTCCGCCAATAGATATGATTGGGATGAACGAGTTCCTGCTACTTTATGGGCCTACCAAACTACTATCAAGCGGTTGCATAAGTATACCCCTTTTGAATTGGTTTATGGCAAAGAATTTATTGTTCTTTTTGAGTTCATTGTTCTTAAAATTTTTATTTCTCATGCAACTCGCATGTCTGGAGACGATTCCATTCCTAAATGAGTGCAAGAATTATTACAACTTGATAAGTCTCAATTTCTTTCTTATTTCTATCAAGTTGTTGAGAAGGAGCACTAGAAGTCTTGGCACAATCAACACGTTAAGAAGAAGTCATTTTATGTACGTGACCAAGTACTGCTCTATGAAAACAAGTATCACAAGTATCTTGGAAAGCTTCCGATGCATTGGCTTGGTCCTTTTTATGTTGCAGAAATCAAAGATTTTGGTTTTGTTCGGCTCACTCAATTAGATGTTACGATGGGTGAATGACGCTCATCTGAAACCTTATTTTTCTGCTTCAACTTTAAAATAAAGTGTCCTCTCCTTGCGAGAGTAGTAGGTAGGAGTTAGAATAGTTATGTCAATAAAGTCTTTTGTCAGTTTCATAGTTTTCATAGCTGGCATATCTATTTCCCAATTCTCGATGAAATTTCCCCTTACCGTTAGATTTGTTATTAAATCATCACATTCTTTAGTACATGCTAGAATTTCCTATCATAGCTCTCATTCAAAATCTCATTTATCGCGTGTAACAGTTATGCTCTCCACCCTGCCAGTTGTTCTATTTATTCCCGTCATTCATCTCTATTTTCATATTTTTTTATCTAGCACTCTAAGTTTCCGCTCTGACTTTGTTCTCCGCTACCCATGAATCATCATTGCCTTGTCACCACCTTGTTCGCTTTGTGTACACCCTTCGTTCAAAAACCACGGTTCATCAAGTCAAAATTATTTTCATTATGTATCCCATTAGCTCTTGTATCCACTGCCAGGATGACCTCTTGGGGAAATATGAAAAGTCCCTTCTTGTCAATAATGACATCACAGACCCGTCTTTGTTCCTTGTACTCTGCACCGATGTTTTTATGGAGCCAAATACCTGTCCCAATGCTCAGTCTACCCTGAAAGTCAAAACTAATTTCTCCCTTTGAAAATGTCTACTCTCTTTCTGAGTGAATTGCATGTTTTTGGCACCACCAACAAAGTAATATGTTATACCAATTTTCTAATGAGTCGCCTCAATGGGGGTTCTCTCTGGCTAGACTGAAAATACCCCATCCATGCAAAAGACATATACAGACTCACTGAACTTTACGCTTATGGTGTCGATGTGAGTTCAGCATTTTAGAGAAATTCTAAGCACGACAAGAAGACAGATGAGAACAATTTGTACAAAAAGTATTGAACCACCAGAAAAGGGCACGGAGCTATTCTTGACATGATCAACAATATGTCGGTTCGAGTTGCTTCCACCATCATTGCTACCAAATCCATGTGCCATTTTACAAGAGGAGAATGTACATTGTATGCCCTATCAGTTGCAAAGGCTTGTGTTCATGGGATCCAACTGAATTGGTCTAGCTACCTCCTTAATAAATTATTCGATACTTCTCATGATGTTTATACCCAGCCCACTTATTTTATTTTTGGTTTCCTACTTATTCCAGTTGCTATGTATAAATGGTGCACTCTAGAAGGCCGAGATCTCGCCATAGTTGCAGAAGGTGAACCTCTTGTGTATGCTTATGCACCTTGGCTCAGTACTGAAGACATTGTGAACAAAGAATTTAACGATCTTACATGTGGTCACTAGCTCAACAAAATGGATGTGGTGACGAGAAGTATTTCACAAGTGTCACTTCCTTTGCTTGACCAGTATGCACATCAATTCTGTTCTGGCACAAGTCACAGTTCATATTATCTCTGACCGTTCCATGTTTGTTCTACCACTTTCCCTATCTAAAAGCTCTCGTTCTACATCAGCAAGAATGATTTCCATAATGAAGTTAGAACTTGGCCTAGAGTCATGTCATGGAAGCAAGACGGAAAGGACCTATATAACTTTGATGCAATGAGACTTGATTGTGATACCCCTTCATCTTCGTGCAAGCACGTTGGCGATACGCAAGAAGATATACAACCCATGTTGAAGAAATCCAAGGAGTGTGTCAGCTCATCGTACACTACTTGGACTAAGGTAGGTTCTTTAGTTGAGAAAGCTATTTAGATACATCAAACTGTTATTCTATCCATTGTACGTCCTACTATTGCAGCCACCATTCCACCTGATACATCCCTTGTTTCCATTTCCTCTCACCAATCCTGCCATGATACCCGTGCCTCCACTATTATCGATCTTGACACTGAGCCCACCTCCACCATTCCTGATGTCCCAATTCTTGAAGAACAACCTCTATCCCCACATACAACTTCCAACGACACACCTCATTCCTCATAAGCCACCTTATTTGACCATCATGATTCACCTGTCATCCCTAATCAAACAACAAATATGGAAACTGACACCACATTTATTATTTCTTCTAGTTTTCCTAACACCACCATTCCCCCACCATCAATTGTTCCTCTTTAAACCGCAACCTCCTCTTGTCCCTCTTCCTCCACCACTATGTTCATCTCTATTGAACAGTTTGTTGATTTCATGAAAGATCCTGAGAAATTTCGTCAAATAATCTCCCTTGCTACCCAACAACATGATCTCATTGCTTTCATTCCAGCCCTTGTTCTTCATTGAATTGCACAAAATCATAAGGGTGCTCCCCAGCGAGATTCTTCCCCACAGGCTCAGTCAAAGTGTTTGGTTGCTAGTGGCCAACCACTTCAATCGTGACTTCTGCAAGAATATACAGTTTCAGTTGATACCCTCAACACATGGTATTCACCACAGTTGTTCAAGTTTATTCATGCTTTTGTCTCTCAGTTGGAGAATCGTTTAGTTCAGACAGACACTCGGTGCACAGAGCTTTAGGTCAATTGTGATAAACAACAACATCATCTCCACGCCACCATCGTAGTCCAAATGCAGTTTCACTTTGATAAAGACGGATTAGAGACTCGGATGAATGATGTTCAGTCACAATTACAGTCATTCTGGCCTACTCTTGCTCCCTATGCTAAAGAAAAACCTAAAGTGCATGTTGCATGTTCCCCTACCAAATGTTGCACTTTTGTGGAAGTGGTGTGTAAGCAACTTATTGCCAAAAATATAGAGCTACAGGACACTATCACCACTTTGTAGTAGTCAAAATTAGACCCTTCGGCACTCTACCAAGATCAGATCGCTCACGAGATTTAGGTATCCACCTATTTCCATGTCACCCTACCACATGTTATGCAAGAGTCTCAGCAAATGTTAAATCAAATTTCTGATGGCGTTGGTGTTCTTGTGAAGCAAAATGTCATTATTGCTCCCTTGCGCAAGAATTTCCAACACCTGTTCAAGCAATAAATGGTGACTTTCGATTTGGAAGTAAAGGAGTAGCTCCTGGATCAAGCCAATGTAATAGATGCTCAGATAAACTAGTTGGAAGATGTGGCCTAGGAAAATAAATTAGTTCTCTACGACCTCTGCCTAGAAGCATGAAGACATTTTATCACTTTGACCACATTGTCCACGATTTCTGATTAGCAAATTTAGGAACTTGTTCAGTCACAGCCCATCGATCTCATCGAGCAGATAGTTACATAATTTTCAACCAAGGTATCTACATTTTTGGACTTGTGGAACTCCTATGTTTATGCATTCACCATCTTTAAGGAGTTAGCTCTTCAAATTATTCCAAAGTTGGGTCCTTTTTTTGAAGGTATTGCAATCGATCAGAGCAAAAGCCAACCAGCCCATAGTTCAGATGCAACAACAACAAATTGACTTGAGGAAAATTCAATGGATTGTGGTCGAGGCATGTTGGGTCCATTGTTTTTGAAGGAATAGAAGTTGCGGAGCACATTTTGAATAAATTTACCAGAAGCAGGACACCAAAAATCAAAGCGGCGACAAAATATTTGTTTTGGGACTTGTGTAGCAGAAAGTATGGGTGTGTACCGCAAGATGGAACCGATTTTGATACAGTCAATAGGAAAACCAAGGTAATGGCCCAAGGTTTTGGAAAACCGCAGATCAAGCGAGTGAGGGATTGAAGACCAAATCAAGTGAGCATGGGTTATAAAAGATGCAGAGCAGCGAGAAATAATTTTATAACCCACAAAGTTTGGGAAGTGACACAAAGTTTAGGAGCCATTGAAGAATTTAGATCTGAGCCGAGAAAGAAATATTTGTGTATGAAAATCTATTAATGTATTGATCTATGTTTGATAAATATTTTGAGTTGTAATGCTTGTGCACATTCTGTAAGGTTCTACAAGGTGTATTGAGAAAATGTTGATGTAAATGGGTTCTAAACTTATTTAATAAAGGAGAATGGGAGTTTTTGCTTATGATTATGTGTTTTGCACCCCCTTTTAAAAAATTTATGCATGTTGTTATTTCCTTTTAAATGTTTAATTTGGATTACCACAATGAATGTATGAATGGTTTTGTAAACTGCATAAATATATATTTCTAGATCTCCCTTCCATATTTCTATGGTTCTGTCTCAACTCGAGTGAGACGTTCCTTTGATACAAGGGAGTGAAAATGTCGGTGAAGTGCTCAACTACGCAGAAATATTTGTTGGCAATCCAAGTCAAACCCTAGGTCATTCTTCATTTAAATTATTCCGCCAACATTAAATAATATGATTGTGTGGATTGGGAGTTCCTGAAATTGATTCTACATAAGGTTGTTATTAAGCCACATAACATTAGATGGATTATGGCATGAATCAATACAACTAATTTTGTAGTTATCATCAATGTCTTACCGAATCAATTCTTCATTGCTTTTAGGGGCTTAAGACAAGGATGTGCCATGTCATATCTCCTCTTTCTCTTTGTTATAGATTGTAAAAGTCGCAAGATAGGGGATGCAAGAGACAGGGGTCAAATTTCAAGTTTTCAAGTTACTAGGCACTACACTATCACTCATTTGATATTCATTGATGACTTGTTATTTTGGGGCAAGGAAACTCTTGCAGGATGGACACAAATACACAAGATCATTATGTCTTTTGGTGAGGCTATAGGTTTATATATGAGAAAATATAAGTCCATTCTAGTTTTTGTGACATAGAGGAATTGGTGATAAGGGATATCTACAATCTTTTTGGTATATCCTCCATTCATTTTGATGGTAGGTTTGTTTACCTAGGTTTCAAATTAAAACCTAATAAGTATGTTATAAAGGATTAGGACTAGATAACAGATAGATTTGACAAAAAATTGGATGGATGGAAAGATAGGTGGTTATCTATGGGAGGGTGTTTGTCATTGTTAAAGTCTGTGCTACAAAACATATCAGTCTACTAGATGCATTTGTTTTTGTTACCGATGGATATATTACATAGAATAGATTCTATTATGGCCAAATTTTTATGGTATTGACACAATCAAATGGGGAAGATACTATAATATATAGTATTATTTATATGTGAAGATCATACTCTAATCCCTTTAATCAGATATTTGTTAATCCTGTTAATTAGATACTAATTATTAATGTATGAGGCCACCTTTCTTGAATAAGGGCTATTAAATAATTCTAGTTAATTTTCATTGGTTGTAAACACAATTATTTTATCATTAATCTAAGTTGGTTGGTCCTAATTATCTAGGTAGTTAATATTCTCTCTGGGTATCTATATAGAGAGAAAAAGGTTTTGCAATTTTTTGTCAAGAGCTTTTATTGTATTTGGAGCATTTCTCTTTGAGGTTGCATAGTTCTCCATTTTCTATTATCTAAGAGATCTTTCTTAGGGTTTATTTCTCTTTTCTCTTGTATTCTTGGGTTTAGAGGAGAGTATCAAGGAATAGGACGAAATATAGATGGTCACAATGGAAGATATGCAAGAGGCCATTTTCACCACAATCGAGGTTGAAATTATTGGCATACATGTTGGCAGGATGACCATATCATCCTCGATTATCCACTGAAAGAGAGAATGATCAACATACTCAATTTATGCAAGAAATTTTACTACATTGTCTTGAAATTCCTCTTCATCATCATTTTGGATAATCATAGACTTTTTATTATTAAGAATTATCCCTGATCTTAAGTGAACATTTTGACAATCTAGAAGGGAAATGGAATAAATAGGGAAATAAAAAAACTCAATGTTGTAAGTGGATTGAGTTTCTTTATTACTTGGGTTAGTTATTAGTTGTGCAGGTAGTTGTGGTCCTAGTGGAGGATTGCTAGAAAGTAGCTATAATTTTTGCTACTCAAGTAATTGAACTATTGGTAAAATGTGGATCTATTTGTTCATGTTGGGTTATAAAGGGAGAGCCCCACCAACCTTGTGGCCATTAATGTATTTTGGTTGGCTAAGGTGGTCATTATTAGCAAGGAATGGAAGGATACCAAGGTCAAGAAGGGTATTACATCTATTGGTTAATCCAAAAAAATTGTAAGATTGTGAAGGATCTTGAACCATACCTAGCAAGTGAGGTTTCCAAGGTTTATTTTGGGTAATGAAATAAAAATTCTCAGTCTCTACATATGTTCCTTGGTAAATTTCTTTTAGTCTGGGAAAATAATGGTATCTATAGGTAGCATGGTTCTTCTAAAAAATGTTGCATACTTCAACATTGTTTAATGGTAAGTCCCTCAAGTGGTGTTTTTTCCTGCATTTGGAGGAAAATATAGATAACACTAGCTATGCTCTATCATACATTTTGATTAGAAATGTATGGAATTGTGAGTTCAAAAAACTAAGAATGATAGTTTTGAAATTTTCCAGAAAATTACTAATTTCAAGTCAAGTAACTCCCTCTCCAGATGACTCGGTAATCATATTACCATTGTCTCCGGGGAATTTCCCATGCTTCAAATTTCCTCATGGGTATCTTTTACATAATTGAAAAATGTCATCATAACACAAGAAATGTCAACTCCTCCCATTAGATTCAAGAGTTGAAGAGATTCATATTTAATGCTTCTAATCAAAATAGTTTGCAAAGTGTCTTCATCTAATTTTCTTCATTTCAATCTTTGCAAATTGTATTGGAACTTTTCCATGTGGTATTCCAGACTCTCATCTTCTTTTTGAGTCATTTTAAATATTTCTTCATAGAGATCTCTAGCTTTGAAATAGTCTTGACATTTCCTTAGGAAGACTTACTCCATATAATCTCAAATATGGATGTTATTTCCCTCAAGTTCCTTCCCCATCTACCATGATGGGAATGGGGGTCATAAGCGGTTATATCTATTGTACTGCTTATTCTTGAGAGAAACTTGTTTCCTCAAAAAAATATTGTTCTCAAACTCGATTCTTCCATGATTCTGAATTTGGTTGACCACTAATCAGCTCTTAAATCCTTGTTGATCCTTTAGTTAGAGGAATCAAATCTACTTTCTATGAAAGTAGATTCTATTGTAGATTAAAATGTGGGGTCCCTTCTTTGATCTAGTCAAGTATTAGATCTTACCATTGAACCTTCTCCTTCTTTTGATGTACCTCAAAAACAATTAGTAGTTTGAATGGTTCCTATTGCACCATGGAAACATGCTCTTGAATTGCTAACTATATTCATTCATCTATATTCTTTTAATATATTTACAAATGTAACCTTCCCATTTTGATCCCCAGTATTAATATATTTAATTATGTTTATATTACCTATATCAACATTTATGTGTTGTTGTTACGATGATTTGAACTAGAAAAATAAAAAAACACTATGTATGTATTTATTTTCTCAATAATGAAAAATGATAAAAAAAAAAAAAAAAAAATCAACTGGGAATATGAGCACTTATATAGATTATGATACCCCAAGTGGGAAATCGTGAGAGGGCTGAGGGAGTTGAGCTCGCTTGTAGTTTCCAAAAGCCTTTCAAAATCCATGTGTTAAAAAATTGAATTTGAAAATTGTTCTCTCGCCTTTTACCTCTTGCCTAAAGCTAATTGAATAAGGGAGCCTCGTAACTAAAGTAACTACCTGCCACAATTATAGGGGTTGGATGGTGGTTGAGGATTCCCTTCATATTCAATGGGAAGCATGGGAAAGCACACATCTCAATTTTTGGAAATTTGACTCATAAAGGACATGGGAAAATGAGAAAAATTAGGTGGACACGCATTCAGTGAAATAACAGATGCACATAAGTAGTGGAGAGGTTATTTTTCATGTTGAGGCACCCATGCTTGAGTTGAGTTCTTGTTGGAGGAATTTAGTTGAGTAACACTCAAATTTTCACCTTGAATTCATGTAGGAAAACTTTGGATCCTTCTTGAGCTTAAGAGAATTGTTATTGATGTCTTTCTTGGCAAGCATGAGTGGCATGAAAAAGTAAATTGCTAAGGGACTGCGGACTAGTGAATGGATTACTTAGGTATTGTGTAAGATAGAAAATAAGAATATAAAAAATCATGGAGACCCTAGGATCAATGGGGAATAGTAATCTTTGCATATTTTTTGGCTATGAGGGAGAGTTGCCTTCACCTAGCCAAATTCTCTTAGTGTTTGAAGAGTTCTCCTTGTTGTATCATGGAAATAAATGTGAGTGGCCAATTGTAAAGAGATTGTTGTGTAGATAAACCTAAGTTTGGGTGGATAACAACTCATTCTCAGTCAATTGATAGCCTTACATTTTAGATAAGTGACTCTTTTTCTTCGTGAAATTTCACACAATTGGTTTTAATTATGTTGAATGCTTAAAATGAATAAATGTCTCTAACTGAGTTGAATTGAAAATATACAATGAATTTTTACTATCAATATATGTGTAAGTGCATGTTTAATTATTTTTTATTACATATGATATCCTCCCCAAGGTATGTTGATAGATGGAAAATTGAATTTTGTTGATATGAAGGAGCATGAGTGACACCAGTGTCTCTAAGACATACAATTATTGAGTTAAAACCTATCCAATTATGTTGAAGTAACATAATTGGGAATTAAAAACCCTTGACTTCTTTGGCAAACAAAACGTTTGACCCAGACCACCTAGGGATGGTTGGAGTCATACACCAAGAATGACTACTATGCAATTTTCTTCACTCCTAATGGGAGGTTGTAACTCTACACACCCTCAAAATGGAAAATTTTTTAAGATGCAAGTTTAGGGCTATAGCATGGAGCTATGGTTTTGTGATCTACTAATTGATTAGATTATTCTTCAGAACATCTATGTAAATATTTAATACAATCACTTATGAAATCATGTACCATTGGTAAAGTTGAGCTTCATCTCCTAGAATATGAGTTTTATTATGGGGTCATTATGATAAATTAATGTGGGTTGCAAGGTTTAATTCATGGCCTAATCCAAGTCCCTAAAATTTGTGGGACAAGCCCTATGATTGTTTGATTTGTTGCCTAACAATGTTTTTTTTCTCTTGCTTTGTTTACACATGGAAGTATGAAACCAATATATGTTATATGCTTGGTATAGAAGCTCTCCTTTGTGGGTTGTTGAATGCCTACATATGAGCCTCCACCTTACAATAGTGTTATATGAACATGATATTAAATCCAAGTGAAATTTTAGAGGAGGCCTACTTGTTGATAGACAATTAGGAGTAATGATTTAGCTTGGATGGGTTGATTCTATTATATAAGATGAGATTAGCTTGAAGGTTGACTATTTGCTTTGTTGATTAATCATGTGTGTGTGTGTGTGTGTGTGTGTGTTTTAGTTATCAATTGAATGCAAAGTGATATGGTTGTTTGATTGGTTTAATACCCATATCTACATCAAATGAAGTAGATTATGTGTATTAATAGGTAATTTCACCAACAACCTTCATCTTGCAACTTTGTTATTACTTTAATAAGGAAATGAGAATGCTCGCTTGCATGATGGATGATGCATGGAGAATGCATTTTAGTCTCGCACATAAACTTATGTTAAGTAAAGTGTATGTGAACCATGATTGAGGAAGTCAAATGTTTCTTTCTACATGGATATATGCATAATTAAGTTGTATAGTTCTTACATGGCCATATTGTTCCATTCAGATTATAAGGCCTTCCTTAGCCATGATGAAGGCTATATCTTTGAAATTGTTGATAGCAAATCTCTTAGGATCCTTGGGATCCTTGTTAATCTAATGCAAATGTCATAGAGACATCCTCAAAGATGAAAACAGTGTCTTCAACCTCCATTTTTAATCCAAATAGTTGGTGACCTTTTCTTATTAGATTAGTTATGCATTTGTTGTTAGCTTGAAAAGAAAAAAAATTGGCCTCGAGCATGATGGAGCATTTATCATTCGGTTAGTTTGTTTTCGTTGATTTTATCTATTCTTTTTTTTCCTTTGAAAGTATTTTGAGCTTGGGTACTTGGCTGACCACTAAGCTAGATGCTTAGTGAATTTGGCATGTGAAATGTGTGTTTTTCAACTCCTCCTTTTAACCTGCACATGCTAATTTTTGGCTTTTTTGAAGGAGCAATTTTCAACCTTCTTGCACAAGTCCATCGATGTAATTTAATGTTTCTTCAAGATGTATTTCCTTTATCCGTTGGCTTGGTTGGAAATGAAAAGGCCATCATTCATGTTTAATATTGAGGTTGCATATACTAGTATGTATAAGGCAAGACATTTCAACTCTTTAATAACCAAAATTGATATCTCATTTACACTTTCAAGCTGCATTTTCAGGTCTATTTTATTTTAGTTTTCTTTTGAGGAATCATGTATTCCATCTCTCTTTTAACCCTTAAAGTTCCATTTTTGTATTACCTAAAACATGCTTGAAATTAGTTTGACACTCCATTTTCTTTCATTTCGAATCCACATTCTTATCCTTTATTTTTGTTTTATATCCAGATTCTTATTCCAAGTTTTTGGCTTTCTCATGCTTGGTAATTATCAACTTCATATCTACATTGAAGGATGATTTTTTATTTGTTCTTTTCATGTATACAAGAAGACACATGGCACAACTTTGTTGAATATCACACCCACAAAAGTTTTGTGTGGTGCATAGTATCACACCTGCAAGACTTGGTGGCATGCAATAAGGGGTCAACCAACTATTTCATAGGGTCTAAGGTCTCACCAAGTCTACGACGTAGTTAGCAAAAGATTTACACCAATGATATATCATATGGTAAACTGATTTTGTATGTGATATGCCACATAACTAAGGAAGTACATAGTGCGGAAAGTATGTTGAAATGAAAATATGTTCTATCATTTGATACATGTTGCATAAAACTCATATTCCTTGCAATATAGTGTGGACGTGATACAAGGGTTGTATGTCATAGAATGTTGAACCTTCGATCAAGATATGACATGAAGTTTGGAAATGACACAATATGATGGGTCCAATGCAAAAAATTTATGGGTGGCGACTTTCTTGTCACACACAACCATGTTTTCTTTGAATCAAAAAGGTTGCGAGAGGGTTTTGCACAATGTAAATTTTGTTTGGATGTAATGTGTTGCATCAAAAAATTGCCTAAATGTGCTACATCACATCACAAACAATCTTTGAATGCAACACAATAATACCAAGAATTCCTTATATATGCCAACCCCTTTTACTACTGTGGTAAAGAAGAGTTTGGGGGAGGGGGAAGAAATAACACCATTCACATGTCAGGTTAAATAGATCCATGTCACATGACACATGGACATTAAATAGACATTGAAGTAGCAAACAAAGAGTAAGCCCTAAATCTTGTGTTCCAGAAAGAATCTAATAAATTTATATTGATTGGAAAATTCTTCATGAATAGAATAAGATTTCAAATTCAGAATTGGCGTCTAAGTGAGTATTCAATTGAAAAATTTTCATGACCCCATTTTCTTACTAATATCTAGGAAGTTGGGTCTATTACACAAAACACTATGTATGTGATATTACAAGGAGGATTGTTGACAATTCCTACCATGTAAATCCTTGTAGCATGTGTTATGTAGTTCAACATAATAAAGACTTGTTAAGCCCTTAAAATCCCTAAATAATAATGCAAAAAATAACAGACTTTCTAAATACCCTATTAATACTTAACATGGCATCCAACTCACAAGTAATTTTAATTATTAACCTAGGGCTCTTATGCTTGTAAGGTGTTGTGCAAAGTATATGTTAAGTGGTAAACACTAACATGTTGTTAAGTGAAAAACTAGAAATGTAATTCTACTCAAAGTGTTTATGGAGAATGGAGATGAATCAAGATACAAAAAAGTAGGAAAAATAACTATAAAAAATGGAAGCAATTATAATTTGAATCATAATAGCAAATAATCACATTTAATGGTATTACAATATAAACATTAGTAGTAAATAATTGCATTCAACCGTTAATTGAAATAAATTATGTAGAGTAAAATGTTGTAGCTAACAAAGCTAACTATATTGAACTATAAACAATACTTAAAAACTAAATTAAATAGTAAACAATGAACAATACAATAATTGTTCCCTTTAGAGTGGGCCCTTTCTTTGTACGACAAGGTGTCATACGAACTTTAGTTGTTAAATTTTAAAATCATAGCTAAACACAAGTTTTGGCAAACTCATAAACATATGAAAACTGAGAAAAAAGAAAGGTATAAAACATGCATGTCTATCCATGTATTTCTCAAAGGTAGACATTTCCTTTCATAGGATTTTAACCTAAAAACTAAATTAAAGCCAATTAACCACAATGTGTTTGAAAATTGGAGATTCTCAAACCATTATAAAACAATGTCTAAATTAATATTTAAAAGACAATCAAAATTAGTTTTGTAAAATTTAGTCTGCAAAACAAGCAACATCTTTAACTAAAATAATGATCCAAATAATTAGTTGATACTATCATTCATTATAGAGTAGAATCATCAGTAACATGTGTTTATGAAGCTCCATTGTGACCTCCATAAGCATGTGTTTATGAAACTCCATTGTAACCTCCATAAATTTTATAACAATTGTGTCAACTCATAAAACCCTACATGTTGTTTCCATGTAATTTACTATTCTATGGCAACAAATTTGTAACAATGGCAGTGCATAGATTCACAACAATGAACATAAATATATGAGAACAAAAACTCATAGATTTATAACAGACATAATTCATAAATCTATAACATATGAAAATATCTTTGCTAGAACTTGTGAATCTATCACATATAAAAATGTAGTAACCATATTAATAGCAATAAAAACTTGTAACTTTAAATTTGAATGTGACATATAACTTATAGCATTATCTATAACATTATTTAAAATTATAAAATAAAATATAAAATACTGATAAAATAAAATTATAACAACACCAATAAAATAAAATAATGTATAGTGTAAAACACCTATAAAAATAAAATTATAACACCACCACTGAAATAAAATAAATGTATCGACTTCACGAGGAACAAACATATTCTACTTCATTGTATTTTCAGTTGCCTCATATGAAAGAAAATTAAATAAATTAACACCAACGAAATCCATTGGATCCTTTTTAAGAAATCGTAGTTTTGAAAGAGCAAAAAGTTTCAACTCATTAAAATTAAAATAACTTGGCCTATAGACAACCTCCGCCTGTATTCAATTCTGAATACAATGCCGCTTACAAGAAATCACTGTATCAGTGAGTGACATATGTTTTGAAGTTTTAATTATATTTTCTGGTCTAATTCGTTATTAATGGAAAAGGAATTTGTCGCAATTACAAGTTTGAGTTGTTAATTTTTTACAATTTTATTAAATTATTTAGGATGTTGAATGTATATATCTGGTTAAAAATACATTTTAAATAATCTAGGATGGAGTAATGATTCTTTTGATCTTTTATCCGCATCAACGTTGTGTTTCTTGTGATATGTGATACCTTGAGCTCCTGAAAAAAATCATGTAATTGGCGTATTGTTTGTTGCCAAGGATTTAGGGCCAAGTTATGTAAAGTACAGGTCCCCAAGAACCAATCAATAATCACTTGAGAATTGCCAAAGATTTGTAAGCACTTCACCTACCTAGACATTG
Source organism: Pinus tabuliformis (assembly GCA_031772625.1). Lineage (NCBI taxonomy): Eukaryota > Viridiplantae > Streptophyta > Pinopsida > Pinales > Pinaceae > Pinus > Pinus tabuliformis. The sequence continues at coordinate 531,058,512 of CM062814.1, forward strand.
CAAAGTCAAGGATGAGCCAAAGCCCAATTTGCTTGATTATTAGTTTCAGGCCCCAACCCCAGGCTAAGAAGGAAAGTGTGATGGTTGTTCAAGTGAAATGCAACTCTCATTATGCATACAACCCTGGCATGACTTTTGGCTCCATGAAAGAAGGCCCAAGCCTTCGAAGTATATATCCTAGACCCAATTGGAATTATGTTCTCCTTCTTTAAACCTTTTGTGTTGAGTTCCTTCATTGCTTTTTTTTTTTTTGAGCACCAATTGTCGTATATTTGGGACCTAACTATCAAATATGGTTCTATTTTGATGTAACCATATATGTCAAAGGACCAATCCTGGAAGGATGGAAAGATGCTCCAAGGATAGGGTTTTTGTCCACTCTTTGAGGCTTTCCCCTAATGACCTACTCGACCACATCCTTGTGTAGGCCTCCTCAAACAAGATCGTTCTCCACACCACCAGCAGAAAAACACAATCCACAAACAGGTGTGTCACTAACTCTTGATTATCACAGTAGGGTGGGCATCTTGTAGGCCCTTCGCATCATCACCTTTGAACATTATCCTAGGTGAGGATCTTGTTATTTAGTGTCAACCATAAAAAGAGGTGTATCTTTAAAGGACAACATCATTTCCGAATAACTTTATACCACTAAAATGGGTCTGACTCTACTTCTTGTGTCACCATCACTTCATAAGCTAGTTTCATTGTCATCACCCCGCATTCTTTGTTCATTTTCCACATGAGTTTGTCTGAGTCTCTCCTTAGCCTAATGTCATTTTGTGTAGCTGACAAGACAAATTGATTCTATTCCCATGTTAGATTCTCTGAGAGGCCTAAAGCATTAGTTGATTTCCAAGGTCTCAAGGACATCTCATTGGCTCTAGGATCAACTGCTTCAGCAAGTGAAGGAATGCCTCTGTACTTTAATGCCACTGGCAGATTCAAGGAGATTCTTTTGAGACCATCACCTCCTATCCATAGATCCTTGCTTAAATCTATTTTGCTCACATCTCCTACCTGCCAAACAAGACCTTTTTTAATTATGTCAAACACTAACACCAACGCCTTCAAATATTTGACCCTCCCTTCCATGACTTCGTCTCTCATCGAACCCATTCTTCGAATTTTTTATTCTTCCAATACTTGTGTAACATGAGTTCCACTAAACTACCTTTTCTATTATCAACCTCCAAAACACTATATTTATTAAATTTTACAAAAAATTCATTAATTTTTTTATTATATTGAAATTATATACTAAAACCCGTCAACTTAATGAGGAAATATGTCTTTTTTTCTTCGGTAAAAAATTATAATTTCTTTTTTATTAATTAAAATTTTCAATAATTTTTCAAAAAAAGTTAGATCCCATTATGGCAAGTGAAAAGTTTACAATTGGAAAAGGTTCAATTTCCATCTCAAACTTACTTATTAATCCTTAATTTTAAAAACTAATTATTTAATAAATAAATAAAATCATGTTTTGTATTTATTTTTTACTATAATTTTTTATAAAAAAGGTAAATATAAATATTCAAAATTTCAATTGACTTCAAGATTAAAAATATATATTTGAAGTTAAAATTCAAGAGAATTAAATTACATGCAGCTAAACTAATTAAAAGTTTAATACTGATATGTTATTTACAAATTAACTAGAAATTCAATTCTACTCAAAATGTTTTAAAAAAATAGAGCTGAATTAAAATACATGAATGGGTCGTTCCTCTACAGAAAAAAGGAACTAAAAGAACGAACGCTAAACTTTAACTCATAGTTTAACATTACGTTTACCAACTCATGAACAAAGGAAAACTGAGAAATAAACGCTGACCAACTTTAGGTATATATTGGCAGAAGTTTTGTAAATATATGTATGTTTATGTCTCACTCAAAGGTGGATATTGCTTTTTTATAGTAACTTAAGCTAACAACTTAGTAACTTAAGTATGATTTATATGTGAAGATCCTACCCTAATCCCCTTAATGAGATAAGGGGATACATATTAATTCTCTTAATTAGATACTTATTAGTGTATGAGATTTATTATTCTTTTTAATTAGATATTTATTAGGTACGAGATCACATTTTCTGAATAAGCGTTAATAAATTATTTTAGTTAATTTTCATTGATAAAAACAACAATTTTTATTACAAAACTTATATTAGTTGGTTGGCTTTCATTATCTACGTAGTTAAGATTTTCTATGGGTATAAGGTTTTGTAATGTTTTGTCAAGAGCTTTTATTGTATTGGGAGCATTTCTTAGCTTGCATAGTTCTCCATTTTCTATTATCTAAGAGAAATTTCTTAGGATTTATTTCTCTTTTCTCTTGTATTCTTGGGTTTTGAGGAGGATATCAAGGAATGGGAGGAAATAGAGATGGTTACAATGAAAGATATGCAAGAGGATGCCATGGTGGCCACAATCGAGGTTGAACTTATTGTTGTACATGTTGACAGGATGACCATATCATCCCCGATTGTCCATTGAAAGAGAGAATGATAAACATACTCATTTTCTGCAGGTTCTTTTTCCTACGTGGTCTTGAACTTCCTCTTCATCATAATTTGGGATAATCATAGACTTATTATTAAGAATTCTCCCTTATTTTAAGTGAACATTTTGACAATCTAGAAGGGAAATGAAAGAAGTAGGAAAATTAAAAAACTCAATGTTGCAAGTGGATTGAGTTTGTTTATTATTTGGGTTAGTTATTGGTTGTGCAAGTAGTTGTGGTGTTAGTGGAGGATTGCTAGCAGGTAGCTATAATTGTTGCTATTAAGGTAATTGAAACTATTATTTGGTAAAATGTGGAGCAATTTGTTGTTGTTGGGTTATAACGGGCAAGCCTCACCAACCTTGTGGCCATTAATATCTTAGGGTTGGCTAAGGTGGTCATTATTGGCAAGGCATGGAAGGATACCAAGGTCAAGAAGGGTATTACATATATTGGTTAATCCAAAAAACATTGTAGGAGTATGAAGGATCTTGAACCGTACCTAGCAAGTGAGGTTGTCAATGTTACTTATGGGTAATGAAATAAAAATTCTTGATCTCTTCATTTGTTCCTTGGTAAATTGATTTTAGTCTGGGAAAATAATGGCATCTATCGATATCATGGTTCTTCTCACAAAATCTACATACTTCAACATTGCTTAACCGGAATTCCCTCAAGTGGTGTTTTTTTTTTTTTTTTTGGAGCAAAATATGTATAATACTAGCTCTGCACCATCCGACTTTTTTATTAGTAGTGTGTATCAAATTGTGAGCTCAAAAAACTAAGAATGTTAGTTTTGAGATTTTCCAGCATATTGCCAATTTCAACTCAAGTAACTCCCCCTCCCGATGACTTCATAATTCTATTAGCAATGTCTCTAGGGCATTTCCCATGCTTTCAATTTCCTCATGAGTATCGTTTACATAACTGACAAATGTCATCATAGCACGTAGGAAATGTCAACTCCTCCCATTAGATTCAAGAGTTGAACACATTCATATTTAATGCCTATAATCAAAATACTTTGCAAAGTGTCTTCATCTAATTTTTTTTGTTTCAACCTTTGTGAATTGTATTCGAACTTTTCCATGTAGTATTCCAAATTGCCATCTTCTTTTTGAGTCATTTTAAATATTCCTTCATAGATATCTCTAGCCTTGAAATAGTCTTGACATTTCCTTAGGAAGACTTACTCCATATGATCTCAAGTATGGATGTTATTTCCCTCAAGTTCCTTCCCCATCTACCATGATGAGTAGGCGGTTCATAAGTTGTGGTATCTGTTGTACTACTTATTCTTGAGAGAAAATTGATTCCTCAAAAAAATCTTGTTCTCGGACTAGATTCTTCCTTGATTCTGAATTTCGCTAACCACTAATTAGCTCTTATATCCTTGTTGGTCCTTCAGTTAGAGGAATCAACTCTATTGGCTACGAAAGTAGCTTCTATTGTAGATTCAAATGTTGGATCCCTTCTTTGATCTAGTCAAGTATTAGATCTTACCCTTGAACCTTCTCCTTCTTTTGATGTACGTAAAAAATAGTTAGTAGTTTGAATGGTTCCTATTGCACCATGGAAACATGCTCTTGAATTGCTAACTTTATTCATTCATCTATATGCTTTTAATATATTTACAAAATGTAACCTTCCCATTTTGATCCCCTAGATTATTATATTTAATTATGTTGATATTTCCTATATTGACATTTATGTGTTGTTGTTACGATGAGTTGAACTACAAAAATAAAAAACACTATGTATGTATTTATTTTCTCAATAATGAAAAATGATAAAAATAAACTAGGAATATGAACACTAATATGGAATATGATACCCCGAGTGGGGAATAGTGAGAGGGTTGAGGGAGTTGATCTTGTTTGTAGTTTTCAAAAGCCTCACCAATCAATGTGTTAAAAATTTGAATTTGAAAATTGTTCTCTTACCTTTTCCCTCTTGCCTAAAGCTCATTGAATGAGGGATTCTGGTAACTAAAGTAACCACCTGCCACAATTATAGGGGTTGGATGGTGGCTAAGGATTCCCTTCATATTCAATGGGAAGCTTGGGAAAGTACACATCTCAAATTTTGAAAATTTGACCCATGAATGACATGGGAAAATGAGAAAAATTAGGTGGGCATGCATTCAGTGAAACAACAGACACACACAGTGGTGGAGAGGTGACTTTTTCATATTGAGGCACCCATGCTTGAGTTGAGTGCTTTTTGGAGGAATTAAATTGAGTGATACTTAAATTTTCACATTGAATTCGAGTAGGAAAATTTTGGATCCTTTTTGAGCTTGAGAGGATTGTGATTGATGTGTTTCTTAGCAAGCATGAGTGGCATGAGAAAGGAAATTGCTAAGGGATTGTGGAGCAGTGAAGATATTCCTTAGATGTTGTGTAAGATAGCAAAGAAGCATCTAAAAATCATGGAGACCCTAGGCTTAGTGGGGAATAGGAATATTTTCTTATCTTTTGGCTATGAGGGAGAGTTGCCTTCACCTAACCAAATTCTCTGAGTGTTTGAGGAGTTCGCCTTGTTGTATCATGGCATGGAATGTGAGTGGCTAGTCGTAGAGATATTGATGTGTAGCTAAACCTAAGGTTGGGTGGAAAAGATCTCCTTCCCAATTAATTGGTAGCCTTACATTTTAGTTAAGTGTCTCTTTTGCTTCATGAAATTTCACACAATTGGTTTTAATTATGTTCAACGCTTAAAACAAATAAATGCCTCTTATTGAGTTGAATTGCAAATATACAATGGATTTTTACTATCAACATATGTGTAAGTGCATGTTTAATTATTGTTTCTTAATTGTGATATCCTCCCCAAGATATGTTGATAGATGACAAATTGAATTTTTTTGATATGAAGGACCATGAGTGGCACTAGTGTCTCCAAGACACACAACTTTAGAGTTAAAACCTATCCAATTATGTTGAATTAATGAAATTGGGAATTAAAAGGCCTTGACTTCTTTGGTCAACCAAACCTTTGACCTAGACCACCTAGAGATGGTTGGGGTCATACACCGAGGAGGAATACTATGCAAGTTTTCTTGCTCCTAATGGGAGGTTGTAACTCTACACACCCTTGAAATGACAACTTTACTTAGAAGCAAGTCTATGGCTATAACATGGAGCTATGGTTTTTTGTTATACTAATTAATTATATTATTCTTCATAGAACGTCTATGTAAATCTTTAATATAGTCACTTACGAAATCATGTACCCTTGGTAAACCTGAGTTTCATCTCCTAGAATATGAGTTTCATTTTGGGGTCATGATGATAATTGCATGTGGGTTGCAAGGTTGAATTTATGTCCTAATCCAAATCCCTAAAATTTGTGGGACAAACCTTAGGATTGTTTGATTTGTTTCCTGACAAGGTTAATTTTATCTTGTGTTGTTTACACATGGAGGTATGAAACCAATATATGTTATATGTTTGGTATAGAAGCTCTCCTTTGTGGGTTGTTGAATGCCTACATATGAGCCTCCACCCTACAATAGTGTTATATGAACATGATACTAAAGCCAAACAGATTGTTAGAGGAGGCCTAATTGTTGATCGACAATTAGGAGTAATGCTTTAGCTTCGATGGGTTGATACTATTATATAAAATGAGATTAACTTGAAGGTTGGCTATTTTCTTTGTTGATTGATTGTGTGTGTGTGTGTGTTCTAGTTCTCAATTGGATTGAATGCAAAGTGATATGGTTGTTTGATTGGTTTAATACCCATATCTACATCAAATGAAGCATCTTATATCTAGTAATGGGTCATTGCACCAACAACCTTCATCTTGAAACTTTGTTATTGCATTGAGAAGAAAATGAGAATGCCTTGCTTTTATGATGGACGATGCATGGAGAATGCATTTTAGTCTAGCATATAAGTTTATGTTGAGTAAAGTTTTGTGAACCGTGATTGAGGAAGTCAAATGTTTCTTTCGAAAGCATGGATACATGCATAATTAAGTTGTCAAGTTATTGCTTGGCCAGCTTGTTCCATTCATATTATAAGGCCTTCCTTAGCCATGATGAAGGTTATATCTTTTAAAGTGTTTATAGAAAAACTCTTAGGATCCTTGAGATCCTTGTTAATCTAATGCAAATGTCATAGAGGCGTCCCCAAAGATGAAAACATTGTCTTCAACCTCCATTTTTTAATCCAATTATTTAGTGACCTCTTCTTATTAGATTAGTTTTGTGTTTTTCGTTAGCATGAAAAGAAAAGAAATGGCCTCAAGCATGATGGAGAGTTCATTATTCTGTTGGTTTGTTCTCATTGATTTTAACTATTCTTTTATTTCTATGAAAGGGGAAAAAACATATATTTTGAGCTTGGGTACTTCATTGCCCAGTAAGTTAGATGCTTAGTGAATTCAGCATGTGAAATGTTTATTTTCAGCTCCTCCTTTTAACCTGAACGTGTTGAATTTTGGCTTGTTTGAAGGAGCAATTTTCAACCTTCTTGCACAAGTTCATCGATGTTTCATGTTTAAGATGCATTTCCTTTATCCATTGGCTTGGTCAAAAATGAAAAGTCCATCACTTATGTTTAATATTGAGGCTACATATACTAGTATATAAGAAGCAAGGCTTTTCAACTCTTCAATAACAAAAATTGATATCTCATTTACACTTTCAAGTTGCATTTTCAAGTATATTTTATTTGAGATTTCCTTTGAGGAATCAAATATTCCATCTCTCTTTTAATCCTTAAAGTTCAATTTTTATCACCTAAAACATGTTTGAAATTTGTTTAACACTCCTTTTTCTTTCATTTTGAATCCAAATTCTTATCCTTTATTTTTTGTTTTATATCCACGTTCTTATTCCGTATTTTTGGCTTTCTCATGCTTGGTAATTTTTAGACTCATATCTACATTGAAGGATGACTTTTTATTTGTTCTTTTCTTGATATTTTCTTGTTCTTTTCATGTATACAAGAAGACACAAGAAACATCTTTGTTTAATATCACACCCACAAAATTTTTGTGTGGTGCATAGTATCACACATACAAAACTTTGTGGCATGCAATAAGAGGTCAACCAACCATGTCACAAGGTCTAGGGTCTCAGAAGGTCCACGACGTAGCCACCAAAATATTTAAACCAATGATATATCATATGGAAAAGTTCTTGTGTATGTGATATGCCACATAACTGAAGTACATAGTGTGGCAAGTGTTGAAATGAAAATATGTTCTATCATGTGATACATATGTTGCATAAAATTTATATTCTGTGCAATATAGTGTGGACATGATACAAGGGTTGTGTGTCATAGAATTTTGAACCTTCGATTAGGATATCACATGAAGTTTGGAAATGACACATGTGAGGGGTCAAATGAAAAAAAATTATGGGTTGTGACTTGTTTCTCACACACAACCATGTTTTCTTCCAATGTTAAAAAGGTTGCGAGAAGGTTTTGCACAATGTAAGTTTTTTTTGGATGTTGTGTGTTGCATTGAAAAAAATCCTAAATTGTATACATCACATCAAAAACAAATATTTGGAGGCAGCACAACAATACAAATAATGTCTTATATATGTCAACCCCTTCTGCTAGTATGGTAAAAGAGAGAATTTGGGGGGTTGGGCGGGGGGGGGGGGGGAAGGGGTGTTCAAATATATAACTAGGTTTGTTCTTCATAATGTCTCATTTACTATTGATTTTATGTATTTAATGTAAATAGAAATAAATTTTATTATTATTATTTTAGAGCATGGGTTTCATGCTCTAGGTAATTTTATTTGTAGGTCAAGCACCCATTGTGTACTTCTAAGGCTTTGTCAAATAATCAAAGGAGTCATTGTTATATGTGAAATACCCTAATTGGCATCTTGTATCATGTAAAATTAATTTATTATAATCAAAGAGTCAAAAGTCTCCCTCCATGACCAAGTCGGCCTGCAAGAGGACAACGCAGCCTCATGATGACAGTTCTAGCTCCAAGGAAGCCTATATATAAGATGGCATTCGACCTCAATTGGAGATCATCCAAGAAGTTATACCAAGGACAAGAAAGAGACCTAAAAGGTGAGTGAAGAAGAGGTAAACGAAAAGAAGAGAAAGCAAATTTTTTTGGGCTACTTCCTCTCACACATGCGAAAGAATTAGGGAATTTTTTGTTGAAACAAAGACCAAATTGCACCCACCTCAAGAAGTCGAAGTTTGGATTGAAGTAGATCAATTTTGGAAGTCAAATACGTGAGGAGAAAGAAGCACCCTAAGTGAAGGAGAGAGAAGGTATATTTTCACCATATTTCACCCACATGTGTGAGATAGGGTTTCTTTAGTAGAGGCCGAAAAATTTCAGACCTGAAGCAATAGCTGAATTTTGAAATAGAGGTCGAAATTTGAAGTTATGAAGTTGTTTGACTAAGCGTTGGTTTGTGAAAGAAATATCATCTACAAGGAAGGTTGACTTGGTCTTGGAGGGGTCTTTTTCTTGGGTCTTAGGTCTTGGAATTCGTCATTTGAAGATTCTATAAGAAGAGAAGAATTCTTGTGGGTTTTCCTCTCAAGGGAGAGGTTTTGGCCCTGGCTAGCAGCTTATATCTTGTGTCCTCTTGTTCTATTGATCTTCATAGTTTGGTAGTTGTTTTATGATAAGAATATTATAATAATCAAGTAAAGAATAAGCTAACTACAAGTACATCAAATTGAAGTAAAGAGCATCACAAGCAGTTATCAAAGTAAAGAGAAATCGCCCTAATCTAGTTGCCATTGATTTCTCAACATGGAAACGAAGATAAGGTGACAAGAAGAGGTAGCTTGAAGATCACTCAATTGAAGAAAGATACATAAGGTCCAAATTCAAGAAGAAGAGCATCAAGGAGGGCTAGTCAACACATCTCAAAGATCTTATTGTCTTAAAGGAAGAACTCTTGGAAGAAGAAAGGAACACCTCAATAAAAAGACTCTACACACTTGAAGTATTTTGGGAAGTCTCCGCATTCTACATCATCAACCAAAGGAAGCAAAAAGAGCACTTCATAATCAAAATGAAAGTGATCTCCCTCACAATGAAGAAAGGATCACATATCAAACATTGTTGAAGGAAGAGGAATATCTCTCCTTATATTGAAGAAGAAGCATTGACATTCTTGAAGAAGGAAGATCATCATCAAGAAAGGAATCTAGTGGAAGATATCATCAAAAAAGGAATCTTCATCTATCAAATAAGTACCTTATATTTTATGTCTCAATCTACAAACCAGATGACGTCTTTCTGCAAGGAGAATAATAAACTTGTTGGGAAATCAAACTACCTTGCATGGAAGAAAAAAATAGATTTAATTCTCATAGAGAATGAAGTTCTTGAATATTTTAAGGGCTCAATATCCAAACCTCTGCAATAGAAAACTCAAGAACTATCTAATTATATGAAATGAGAAATAAGGGCTCAAAGAATCAATGAAGGATTCTCTCATTCCCTATGTAGAAAAATTGAAAACATCAAAATAAATCTATGGCAAGTTGGTGGAGTTGTTTTCTGTAAGTATTGCAAGGGAAATAATATCCTTAAGAACCGAATTATTCAAGATGAAAGTATCAAGGGAAGAATTGGTAGCTTCATATCTCATGAATGTATCTCAAATAATAGATAAACTACAAGAGTTAGGAGAAACAATGTCATATCTAGAGATGACCACTCTTGTACTCAATGCATTACCAAATCAATGGGGAAACCTTGTATCAAGCATCTATGGAAAGAAGGAAGCCACTTCATTCAATGATATGTGGTCATTATGTAAGATTGAAGAAACTAGATTAAAGGAAAAGAATGATGTTGGATCAAATGAACAAACACAAGCATATGCAGCTATGACAAGAAGGAAAGGTAAGTTTGGAAAGTTTGATCCCCGTACGAAATTTCAAAAGAAAATTAGCATGTCTAAGGTTCAGTGCTATAAATGTAACGAATATGGGAACTTCAAAAGGAATTGTCCTAAACTCAAGAAGGGAAACAAGAAAAGAAAAGAAGGAAGTGAAGCCTATGTGGCTGAAGAAGTAGAAGAACCGGAAGAGAAGAAGTCAAAGAACTCTACTATTAAAAGGTCTTTCACATACAATTTTTTTCAGTATATAGAAGTTATAAATTCATGGTAGGAAGCATTACAATCATGATAAGATGTAGTATAGAAAAATTGAGATGACATCATATTAGAAGCATAGAAGGTTAGCTGAAGCAGCAGTTTGTATGGTCAAAGCAAGTCATCTAGCAAGGTAGGAAGATCGGAGTTTGTCACACCTCACCATCATTAAAAAGAAGAATTTGCAGAATAAGGATTATTAAGATCCTCAATTGGAATCACTTTTAAAAATATTCATCACTATTTGAAGAAGCAAGTGTCACATAGATAGTCTGCATTCCACCTAGTGTGGAATCCATAGTTTGGAAGGATGAAGGTATGGAAACAAAAAAGTGCAAGATGACAAGATAGTTGAAGCATTTTCATCTTCAAGAAAGCAAAGGGAAGCCTATATGATCACATGAAGGAAGAGATATGCATATATTCATTAACTTTGATAGATGGATAATGTCATGTCATCACTTAATTGTTGGTAGAATGGTTAGAATTCTCTATCTCATGAGCATTATTGAAGAAGAAGGGGCTCTTCCTTATGAATGATACATGAAGGAATGAATACAATATGCCTTGAAATCTTTTATATGATAACATGATGGAATAAAAACTATATGACCTCATGAAAAATATGAGGTGATTGCAAATAATTGTTCCTATAATGAAAATATTGAGGTCCCGAGGAAGCAGTATATGAGTAAAGCTGGAAGAAGAGTTTGTAAAGATGTAGTCACTTGAGATAGGATGAGTAATCAACATCCGATGACAAGACGGATTAGATATGAAATCTCCATAGATAAGGTATGAATACCCTAATATGATGAAGAAGGAGAACCTTGATAATAAATGTCTAGGAGATGGAGTTGTACAATGTGCAGGATGTTGATGTTGCATAAGTTGATATTATGACGAAAGGCCATCATAAAGAGGGCTACCGAAAGAGGGTTTTATAAATTCACCTACAACTAGTAAACATAGACTTGAATGGGAAATCCTCGAAGGAACATGACTTGGAAGAGGTAGCAACATGAAGGACAATCAGATGATGAAAAAGACGGTCACTTTCCGATGAAGAGAAGGATGACATGACTATTGGTTCAACACTATGTTTTGTTGAAGGGAAGTGATGCAGAATATGGTTGAATCCATATGAAGATGAAAAGGAAGATGATGGCTCCATGATGAAGAATTTGAAGTTCATCCATGACATGATGATGCATAAAGGAGGAGATGTACAAGCAGTTGATAGTACCATGATCCCCACCAAAGAGCAGATCGTTGATGTTGGAAACAAGTCCCTAGTTAAGAGGGAGCTCGGGTGTATTCTTTTTATAAGAATGAGTAAGATCCTCCCTAGTTGAGAGGGAGAGATAGACACGTCATTATTCTCTTCACATTATGATCTAAGTGGATATTGGTGGTCACTCACCTATTCCACTTGGACCCCCACTATTATTTCTTTTCAGTTTCCTTAATTCTAGCACAACTTACTATTTTTTACAGTTTTTCGGGTCCTAAACTTCCAGAGCTATTTTGAGGGACTAAAAACAATTTTTAGGGAAAATAGAGAGACTGGAAAAGTCCCAAATGCATTTATTAATTTTTTTTTGACCTCCTCTTTGAAATTTTTGAAACGAGGTATTATGATAGCCAAACGGAGATCGTTTGCCAAAGTTACGATGCTGGGAAGTTGATGTACCAATTTACCCAAACGGGGAACACAATATTTCCACTTCATCTCCTACGGTTAGGTTTTTGGATGTTTAGAATTTTCCATTATTTATCAATAATAAATAGGCCTTTGGGCCTCATTGTAACATAGTTCTAAGGCATGTAGCCGCCACATCTCTTCTCAAAGATAAGCTACCATCGTCCGAGCTAGTTTATTTCCGTTTATGTATGTAAGCATATTTCAGTTCTTTGATATTAATGAAATGAAGTTTTATTTCTACTGCATCTCTATGTTTATGTGTATATTTGTGTTTTGTTGTGTTCTGGATTAGTGGTATCAGAGAGGTCTCCTCTTTCTTTGTTTTTCTTTTCATGTCCCCAACAAGGTCAGGGTATAAGGAGTTAGGGCTTGAACAGGTTGAACCTTTGCAAGACTAGTCTCGCAAACCCTTATGGCCTCCCATGGCAAAAGAAAAGAAAGACGAGAGGGAAGGAGATCCTTTCAAAATATTGCTTATGGAAGCCCTCGAGCGACAAAGGAACATGATGATGGATAACTTTGCCCAGATCCTTTGGTGGCTACCCACAAGCAACGCATCTTCATCCAGCAGCGACTCTGGAGGCGCCACTCCTTTTAAGGTACAAGTTAATTTTGACATTCCCATGTTTGAACTACAGATGGATGCAGACATCGTAGATAGATAGATAAATCTATTGGAAGGATATTTCAGTTCATGACTTTTCCGATCAGGAAAAGATTACTTTTTCATTCCTCAAAGCCACCCCACATGTCAAGGACTAGTGGGAAACCTACTTAAACAAAAGGATGAGAGGGAATATTCATTTTTTTCAGCCACATCCACTTGGAATTATTTCTGAGACACCATCAAGGAACAATATTACCCTTTCAAGATCTATGAAGATAAATACATAAAGTGGACCACGTTGCGGTAGGGAAGGGACAAAGATCTGTCGGAGTTCACAAATGTTTTCCATACTCTTTGCACAAAGCTAGGTATCAAGGATTCTGAGCAGCATTTGGTACTCAAGTACCGCGACTGTCTAGACAAGTACATCCAAGACGAGATGGAGTTCTTGGACATCTCCTCGCTTGGCACCGCCTATTGATACGTTGTTAAGATCGAAAAGAAGTTTAAACAGAAGAAGCAAGACTTTGGATATACGAATCTAAAGCAAGGGAAAAATGCCCCCAATCCGTAGAACAAAGGACAAAGCCAAGGTGGGGTGACCCAGGACAACCGTCGAAGTCACAAGAAAAGAACAACACCATGAAGACAAATAAGGACATTGGGAAATGGTGTGAGTTCCATAAGATCCCCACTCACAACACAAATGAGTGTCGAGCCAAGAAGTCACTGGTGGCTGAGATGAAGGCTTTTGAATTAGATGCATGTTCCAACTCTAAGTCAGAAATTGATAAGGGGAATGAAAAAGGGAAGTAGATTATCAATGCAAAGCCTAATGCCACCGTTGCCACCACCAAGATCCATAAGGATGAGCCTGAAGATCTAGAGGAGGAGGAGCGGCTCTTGCACTCACAAATGTGAGTGAAGGGTTCTCCGATGCAGTTCATTGTTGACAACGGGAACTAGAAAAACCTCATTTCAGCAGAGATCATGAAGTGGTTTGGCCTACCAACCACTCTGATGAGCCCCAAAAATGGATAATTATATGGGCTCATTTAGCCTCCTAATTCGACTTAATCCACCATTCTCATTAGTTTATTGCATGTTTTTTATTATATTTATGCTAATAGAGTGAATTGGGTTAGTCATTATGCCAACAACTCTAATGTGTGCTTTATGTAGTTTTTTTGGTCAATTTGGAGACAAAATCAAAGGTTTAAATGAGCACTTGGCAGCCAAATTCATGGAGAGGATTTTTAGGAAGGTGTCCCCTTCATTTATGGGCCCTTACCTCAAATTCTCCACCATCAGCTCGGAGTTCAAGGGCCACCAAATCAATTATCACAAGGGCAGTCGAGCAAGTGCTAGTAAAAGTGTTGTTAACTACAAGTTTTGGCAGTCGAGTTCCTAAAGTTTAGAAGGGTTGTTGGGGTCCTCAATTTGTATAAATAAGAGGGCTTAGGGCCTCAGTTCAGTTAGTCACTTTGTAGGCAGAAGTTAGCTAGTTTGTAGTTCGATTTTAGTCATTCTTTTAGTCATTTTTTAGGCAGTAAGTTAGCTTTGCATTTCAGCACATTTTCAAGCTTTTCCTTGTGGACAGTTTTTGGAATATAACATTTCTTTTGATCAATAAAGATGAATCCAACTCTGCATCAGCTCTAAATCTCTCTTAGGAGGTTGTAGCTCTTGGGGTTGGACCCATCTCAAGTGCCCAGTACCTCCTTTGTTTGTCTTTATGTGTTTTTGCTGCATTCTTGGAATAAAATCTGCTATTTAGATTTAAATCTTGCTTTGTTATTTAGATTGATTTTGATGATTAAAAAGGCTTTTTATGTTCAGATTGAGTTGATAGGTTATTAACAGGGAAGAGCTTCAGAAAAAGGCCATCAAGCACCTCTGATTTCACCTCTCCCTCAGTGGGATCAGGAGCTGGGATCAAGGTGACCTTGCTGCCAACAAAAACACTTTCTTTGCTTCGCCATGCAATCATTAGTGTTCGATTCTTATTTGCAGAAGTTGGTTATATGTTTAGATTCTTGATTGCTTCATTGCATAAGTTATTTCACATGGTTTCAGTGCAAATAAACTTATGTTCCATTTCTTTGTTGTTATGTAGGTCAGAATAGACTAACGTAACTAGGTCCTTGATTTTCCAAATCCTTGTTTGTTTCGTTTGAAAAACAACTTGTAGAGCACCTGTTATCCTTCTTTATCTGCCCATTCTCCATCAATCCCACCTGCTTCATCCTCTACTTAGAATCCTTGCCTTACGTTTTCCATTTGATCACTCTGCCCTAAATTCCCATATTGTTGTGCAACATTGCTCTACCTCTCCTTGAACAAATCCAACCATCCTCACCACTTCTCAGCTCCATTCCCCAAGTCCTGGACCTCCTCACACCCTTATCTCACCTCCATACCCACTCTTTCATCTTTCTTCCTCCATCCATCCTCCAAAATCCCATTTCTGAACATCCTGTAGCAAAATTACAGACATCCTGTAGAATATCACAGAGATCCTATAAAACCCCTGCAGACTTCCTGTAGAAGCTCACGAATGAGGTTTCTTGATAGCCAAACTCTGTGAAACTCTCTGGAAGGGTGTTAGGGACCCCTTAGGCCCTCTCTGAACCTTCCCGACCTCCTCCAAGAATTTCCTCTCGCCAATCCACCTCTGCACAGTCAAAAAAGTCAAATCGCATGCATGATAATTCTAGCAACTTATTCAAAAATACAAAAAGATGTCTTTTTCAGATGTTACTGTAGAAGTAGCTTAGATACATGTATTTACCTTCCTAGAAGTCAATGGAATTTCTTTCAGTACCCTGCACCCTCTTTCTTGCATCGCTAGGGATAGCTGGTAAAATTAGGGTTTGTTAGGGTTTACGTTTCCTTTCAGCTTTTCAATTTCTTTCTGCAAGTAGATTAGCCTCCTTTGAGTTAGCTTTCGTCCATCAATTAAAAAGCTTCTTCTTAGAGCTCATAGAAGTTGGCTTAAGCTCCTAGCGGACTTTTTCCAACTGATCAAGTGACAGTTGCGGCAAGAGCTAGTACTTGTGCATACAGCACCGTCGCTTCCAAGTTTGTTACGAACTACCGGGTTGATAAAATTAAAGAAGGGAGTTCCAGGAGTTGCAGCGTTATTGCTGCAATACTGGGGCCCACCACACTCCACACCTACATCCATACACCATCAGGTGGCTTCACCAAGGGTGAGATCTCTGCGTCAGCCAATAATGCCTCCTTCCTTACACCATCAAGCCCTTCACAAATGAGGTATTGTGTTATGTTGACCCTCTTGAAGTTTACGATGTTTTATTAGGCCAACCATAGTTGTGGAAACGACATGATGTGTATAATTCTAGGCCTCGCACTATTATTATTACTTTTGGCAATAAGTTGTACAGGATACCAAAGGTAGCACCGCCTACTGTCGTTTCTTTGATCACTACGAAGCAATGTAGTAAGATCATTTCCCAGACCGGGAAATTTGTTTTCCTTATGAAGATTCCCTTAGGGCAAGAAGAAGAATGTGGCCACGGCCTCTAGATAGGGCTCCTCCACACAACAACAGATGGCCAAGGTTGTAGAGGAATACAATGACATCTTTACCTCACCCACAGGGGTACCTCTACACTGTCAGGTCAAGCACTCCATCAATCTGACCCCGGGTACGTCGTTACCCATTGGACAGATCTATCAACGCTCTGTTCTAGAGAAAGATGAAATCAAGAGGCATATTCAAGAGTTTTTTCATAAATGGCACATTAGTCCAAGTTCATCACCCTATGGGATCCCGATCGTGTTGATACAAAAGAAGGATGGGACCTGGAGACTCTGTATTGACTATCAAGCGTTGAACAAGATCATTCTCTAGAATAAGTATCCAATCCAACATATTAATGACCTTTTGGACCAACTCAAGGGGGGGGAATGTTGAGAATAGCAACAAGAAATGTTAAAAATAGAAATGCTAAAAATAACATTCAGTATATTCCAATTTTAGTTTGTCCTTGAATTAAAATTCGAATTTAGTCTCACTAGCTGCTTGAAAAATAATTAATTAATTCATCTACAGTTAATTAGTTGGAGAAATTCAAGCTAGAAGTCTTTGTGAAGTCATGCAACAGTTATCCCTTAAATTAAGGAGATTATCCCTTAATTAAGTGTTAATTTATGGTATGTTCTATGCTTATAACAGTTTACTTCTCTTTCTTATTATATTCCATAGATTATCAATCAAATGTACATAAAGTAAAGTGCAGATAGAACATTAAATGATCGACAGAAAACAAGCCAAGACAAGAGACACAAGATGTGGAGGCTAGCTAGGGACAAACCCCACAATGTGTGGGGAAACCCTTTGATCAAATCTTCTTTTATCTTCAATAATTCAACAAAGAGAAATAGTACAATAAATCTGATTTATATCAGCAGTAGCAAACCCTAGAATAGCAGCATCAACATTAGCGGCTTCATCGTCAAACTAAGGCAGACGATATCTCACAAACCGACCGTCGGATCGGCTTGAATCCACCACCAAAAGTTGTGGCTTTCAGAGGAGGTTCAGATGAACCTACAACATAGTTTAGATGAAGAGATCTTCTAGTCCACGCAGGTCAAACTTTACTTCTGCAGTTGCAGTTTCATTTTTGGCAGCTTCCGGCTTCAAACTAGGGCAGTCGATATCTTGCAAACCGTCCATCGGATTGACTTGATTGCACCACCAAAAGTTGTGGCTTTCAGAGAAGGTTCAGATGAACCTACAGTGTAGTTCAGATGAGGATATCGTCTAGTCCACGCAGGTCAAACTTTAATTTTGCAGTTGCAGTTTCAGTTTCGGCAACTTTTGGCTTCAAACTAGGACAGTCGATATCTTGCAAACCGTCCATTGGATTGACTTGATTCCACCACCAAAATTTGCAGCTTTCAGAGAAGGTTTAGATGAACCTACAACGCAGTTCAGATGAGGAGATCTCCTAGTGCATGCAGGTCAATATTTACTTCTGCAATTGCAGCGTCAATTTCAACAGCTTCTGGCTTCACATGCGTGAGGGAGAGACCCTTTTCTACGCAGTAGAGAAGAGACTTCTGTGCAGTAGAGAGAGAGAGATGTGATGAGATGAATGAGTCCAAATGAGGAAAATTCCTCCTATATTTATACACAATGTTGGTGTTTGAATAGATGCGACTGTTGGGCTTGTGAGCCTACATGAGTTGTAGGTCGGCTTCATAATAATTCCATAATCAAAATAAATTCATATCTCCATGAATACTTATCGGAATTGGATGATCTTTATATTAATCCTAAACCTCTTGACGAGAGGAATCTAATAAAAATATTATCAGCCATGAATAAGATGACCCACATGAAGTGTTTCCCTAGTTTCCAATTTTAACACTCCCTCTCAACTAGGGAGAACTTCATCTGCAATCTGTCTATCGGTCGTTACTATTCATCCATCAAATGCATTGCCCTATACAGTCTGACCCTTGCCCTGCTCTGCTCTATTCTGCCTGTTCTGCTTTGTCTTGTTCTGCCCTGTACTGATCTGTATGGCTCTGCTCTGATATGTGCTGCTCTGCTTTGTTTTGTTCTGCTCTGCTTTTGTCCGAATTACGAAGAAGAAGAAATGATTGAGGATGTATCATAATGACTCAAAGTCAGTCTTAGAGTATGTACTACTAGTCCTAGACCTGTCTCAACCAACCCAAAGTCAGCGTCATAGTGAGTACAAATCCACTGGTCCCAGACCAGTATCATCCTCCACTGACTCAAAGTCAGGCTCAGAGTGCGTACCACTAGTCCCAGACCAGTCTCAACTGACCCGAAGTCAGCGTCATAGTAAGTACCACTCCTACCACTAGTCCCAGACCAGTATCACAGTCTTTATGGCACCACTCCATGCCATAAAGAATTAGCAAAAAGATTTTAATGAGTTGAAACAAAAGATAAGCCCCGATTCTCACATTGTCAAACTTGCAAAAGCCTTTCAAAATGGAGACATATATAAGTGGAAATGCTATGAGAATTGTCTTGATGCAAGGAGGTAAGCCAATATGTTATCATTCTAAAATGTTCCATGGAGGAGTCTTAAACTACTCTACCTATGATAAGGAGTTATATGCCTTCATTTGAGTAGTTAAGAAGTGGAAGCACTATCTAATAGGTAAGGAGACCATTATCTACACTAATCACTAGCTATTGTAGTATGTGTAGGCCTACAGTAAGCTTATGTTGAATCTCCTAAAACTAACCCAGATTTATTTTTTCGCAACAATTATTTATTCCCATAAATTTATTTTATTATCCAAATAAATTTTGAATTATTGAGAAATAGAATCATTGGTATTTTAACTTTTAGAAATTTATATATGGAATGGAAATAAGATCAGAGATATCAATCACACATTGCCATAGATAAATACCCACAACAATTCTCCTTAATTATTTAATCTCAAGAAAATCAGGGTTTCGACCCACAAAGAAATTAGGAAATATGCATTGATTGAAACCTATAACTCAACCCCAATGGAAGAATTCGACCCACTGGAAATTACCCTCTGAAAAATTTTGGCATGGAGATTTTCCACCCACCTCTCACCAGCAACTCAACTTTGTGCCATCTCCTCGAACAACCTCTATGCCTCAAGAATTTCAACCCTGGAAAATCGGCCTCTCCAATAATGCAACCTCCTTGATTCAACAATTCGACCCTACAATCTCCAACAATTTTGCCTCCTTGAAATGCTCTTGAATCTACCTACACTCTTCCTCCTCTATGGTATAGTCTAATTGAGCCTCTCGCTCTGGAAAAAACCGCTTTCTTCACTTTGTGTGTCTTCACCTCTCCCTTAGGGTTTCATTATAATCTTCATTGAGCCCAAATCCCTAACCCTAATCTCCTTTCTAGAAGACCTAGGAGATAAATTATTGAGATCATTTCTAAGTTACTTAAATAATTTCATTATTTATCCTTAGAAATTAGCCTAATAGTCCAAAATAATTAATTGACTTTAATTATTATACTTTTCCTAAGTTAGACATAGGAAAGAAGACATAAATCACATATTCCATCGAGCAAGCACCTAAAGAGGCAATAAATCATCTTCTACATGCTAAGACACCAAGCTCATGTAGAAGATCTTTCAAAGCTACCACAAGCTTCAATAACTTCAACAAGCCAAACATTACAAGTGGATGGGGTTTTTACGACAATTTCATCTAGTCATCAAGTATAAGAAGGGAAACACTAATAACTTGGCAGACATGTTTTCACGACCACCCACATCCAAAGTTATAATGTTGGAAACTCTTATGCACATGAAGCCTTTTACTCATGATGCATACAAAGAGGCATAGACAAAAGATGAGGACTTCAAAGAGGTCTTTTAGTAGCTCTACAAAGTCAAATTCATGTGGAAGAATGTGACAGTAAGACTATCATCTCTAGAATGAGCTACTAAACTTTGTGTTCCTAAAGGAGAAATATTGCATCTTATTATAGAAGCTCACATCTCCAAGGTTGCAAGACATTTTGGTGTTGGGAAGACATTTAGTATGGTATATCGGAGGATGCATACTTTGTTGAACAAGTCCAATGATAGGAAGTAAGGTCTATACCATCCCTTACCTGTACCTACACAAACTTGGGGAAACATTTCCATGGATTTTGTGGGTGGCCTACCAACAACTCGAAAGGGACATGATTATTTATTTGTGGTAGTTGGCAAGTTCAACAAGATGTATATTCTAATGCCCTGTAACAACTCGAAAGGGACATGATTATTTATTTGTGGTAGTTGGCAAGTTCAACAAGATGTATATTCTAATGCCCTGTAAAAATATCATCCAAGGACAAGAAGTAGCAAACTTGTTCTTTGAACAACTCTGGGTGTAGTTTGGAATACCAAGGAGCATCATCTCAAATGGGGATACTATATTTCTCAGTTCCCTTTAGACTACACTTTCGAAGAAGATGGACACTAAGTTGAAAGATCTATAACATTCCATCCACAAATATATGGGAAAACAGAAGTAGTCAACAAGACTTTGGTGCAACTTTTGAGGGGTTATGATCAGAAGCATTTGAAAACGTGGAATGAAAAATTGATCTATATTCAACACTCTTATAACAGAGTGTTCCACACTTCTACTAATAAGTCCCCTTTTGAAACATGCTTTGGATATTTGTCACCTTCACCCTTGGATGTTGTATATGGATAGGAAAGAGGAGTGAAGAAAAACATCATAGGAGAAGTATTGAAAGTAGAGAAGTTGGTTGAAAAGATAAAGCAAATCCATTTGCAAGTATAGGGGAGACCCAAAAATTCGTCGGAAAGGTACAAGGCTCAACATGATCAAACACAAAACTGAGAAGTCATTCAAAGTGGGAGACAAAGTTTAGTTACAGTTGAAAAGGGAAAGACAACAAGGTCCTAATAAGAAGATCAAGGCTCTACGGTATGGCCCTTTTGAGGTACTGGAGAAGGTGGGAGACATACCTATAGACTCAATGTACCACCATACATGTGCATTTAATCAATGGTGGATGTGGAGAATTTGAAACTCCATGAGCCCTCCATTTTGTATAGGGAGAAGGAGTGGGTCCTACCTACCGTAAAGGACTTAGCACCAATCGTTGAAACAAAGTTGGAAAAAGAAAGAAATTTGTAGAGGTAGTTTAAAACTACAAGATAGAAATGGCATGACCTTTGGTAAAAGGGTTGAAAGGACAACTTCCAAGAAAAGAAAAATGGTACTCCAGGAAGAAGATAAAGGAAAAATTCCCTCACCTCATTCAATAAAGTTTGTGAGGACCAAAAGATTTCGTAAATGGAGAGGTATGATCTTGATTAGGTCATCATACAATTTATCATCTATTTTGACACTTTCAAAGAGGAATAAAATGGAGGAATCGACATGAAGGGCCTAATTTTAGTGGCATGTCCCAATTTGGAAAATTGGCGTCTAGAAAATTTCAAAATCATTTTGATGGATGAAACGAAATTTTTTGGGGTCGCATTGTCCACAATTCATGCACACCCTCAACATTGATCTCAACCTAATACCTTTCCAATGTTGTGCAAATCACGCCAATTGGAATTCATATGTCGAAACAAAGCCTCTCACAAGTCGACCTATGTTGTTGACCACCATGGTATGAGTGGATGCCACATCAACCCCCATTACTCACATGTGGGGTTAGCCACATGTGGATTTTCAAAAGGACTTTAGAAGGTCCAAAACCTTGTCACCAATTGAAGATTGAGAAAGTCAAAACCATAACCCTAGATGGGTATTGAACTATTTGAAATACCAAGTTTCTATGAGGAGAAGGGGGTGAAGAGCGTACATTCTTTAGCATTGTACTTGTTACATAGTTGAGAAACACATCTAAGAGTGGTATTTTTAAAGTATAACAAAGGAAGAGAATTATGTAAAAACCATTCAGGCCACAGCGTCAAAAGGTAACTCCATAGTGACTTCTCATTCCTTTGTATGTGCACTTTTATAATTGAAGCAAAGAGAGAAGAGCATACACCTCTCTTTTAGTCGAATTTTCTCTTGTATCGGATTTCCTAGGATAAATCTTATATTCATTTGTGTGGATGGAGTGTGCATGTGCCTATTTTTTCATTTTCATGTTTGAGTTATCTCATAAATTCAAGCAAAGCTAGTAATTAGTTAACATTGGATCAAATGAAAATTACTAAAAATAGTCTAAGATTTCATAATATTTTAAGATTTGTTGTGACTAATGATTCCAGTGAAATATCCACAATAATTTATAGATAAATCTCCTTATAGACTAGTTTTCATCTTCTCTTTTGAAATAATTATATCTCTCCCATCCCCCTTCTTGAAACTTTGAACATTGAACACCCTTTGGATCATTCTCGCCAAAGCTCTTAAAGGGAAAGCTCCAATCAAGAAAAGAGTAAGTGATAATGTAATCTAGGGTACCCAATCAAGAAAATACTCTACGAAAGCAAGATACCTCAAAAGCAAAGAGAGAAGAGCATAGACCTCTCTTTTAGTCGAATTTTCTCTTGTATCGGATTTCCTAGGATAAATCTTATATTCATTTGTGTGGATGGAGTGTGCATGTGCCTATTTTTTCATTTTCATGTTTGAGTTATCTCATAAATTCAAGCAAAGCTAGTAATTAATTAACATTGGATCAAATGAAAATTACTAAAAATAGTCTAAGATTTCATAATATTTTAAGATTTGTTGTGACTAATGATTCCAGTGAAATATCCACAATAATTTATAGATAAATCTCCTTATAGACTAGTTTTCATCTTCTCTTTTGAAATAATTATATCTATCCCATCCCCCTTCTTGAAACTTTGAACATTTAACACCCTTTGGATCATTCTCACCAAATCTCTTAAAGGGAAAGCTCCAATCAAGAAAGGAATAAGTGATAATGTAATCTAGGGTACCCAATCAAGAAAATACTCTACGAAAGCAAGATACCTCAAACTTCTTTGAAGGGATACATCTCGCACCTATCTCTAGCAATCAAATGAATCAAGATCTTGTTGAGCTAATGCATCCACGAAATTGACTTCATCTAGATTTTGGGCAAATGGGAAACTTCTAACTGGTGAAGCAAGGAATTATTGGTCCTTCCAGATGTGTTTTTTTGTTGTGTAAACGACGAATCTTCCTTCCCTATGTTTCTGTGAATGTTCTTTGACCTTGTGAATGTTCTTTGACCTTCAAAATTGCGATCAATGGGGTCTCCCCTCCTCTATTAAACCATTTTCTAAAGAAAAACTGATCCACAAGCAGAGTTTTTCTCGTGCCCTTGGAGATTCGAAAACAAGCCAATGATTAAGGCAAATTGGAACATTACTCTAAGAATTGTCTCCTGGAAAATCTGGCTGACCAAACTGATATGATATTCAATGACAAAAAAGTCCATCCATCCTGAACTCATCCAAAGAGCCAATACCAACTTATTAAGGTGAAATTGGGTAAAGGGAATTCAGCAAAACGTAAAAAGGTTGGATGGGAAGAGAAAGGATCGAAACCAGCATCAAACACATCAAACACAACACATAAATTTGATTCCATTTAGCTTATCTCTTCCATGTCATTATATTAAAGATTGGTAACAGAATAAAGAAACCGCTCTTCTCTTTGATGGAGCATTGAAGGCGAATCCTAGTTCTTATTCTGGATGGATAATCTCAACCCAAAAGAAAGAGTACTTAGAAAATTTGATTGGAACATTAGTGTAACCAACGACCACATAGAATCACTTGCATTACTTGAAGAAATACATCTATAAAAATCAGAAGAAAACATCTCGGAAAATCTAATAGAATGTAAAGACTCCCAAGCAATAGTAGCTCAATTACTGGCAATCTCAAGCTCGTCCAATGTCCAAACAGAGGAAAACAGAAACAGATCTAGACAGGCTCTAAGGAGGTTTCACAGCTGAAGTGAGGCACATCTCGGGGAATACAATTCTGAAGCAGACAACATAGCAGAGTTATCCGTCAAAATCGAATACAAACATGTCGAAATTTCCATGAACATGGCACAGAAACAATGGAGGAAATCTCAACGTCATGAAGCATCAGATCTCAGTTTAAAGCAAGAAGGAGCTGTAGTATCTTAGCTTCAATAGTCATTATGAATCAGCTAGCAGGCTACGTATTGGAAGCGCTTTCCTGGTTTAGTATGCCAGATTTCCTCCTCCCTCCCTCCAGGATTCCTCTGCTCTCAGATCTATGTAAAGGATCGGCATCTTCCAGAAGTAATTATTGGAAACTGAGACCAACGCTTATTGAATCTTGCATCACCAAAGCGAACTTTGAGAGACCAAATTCCAGTTTCAAGAGGCCTCCACAAAACTGAGGCAAAAGTAAGTTCCATGGAACAAAATGTGTTTTCTTATCCCAATGGGCTGGAGTCTATGTTCAGCTTTCAAGGGTGGTACCTCCCATCCCAAGGGAGCAAAGGTTTTTGCTTCAAACACTTCAGACTCTGCTCCAAAAGACACTACTCTGGAAGATACTCTGATGGAGGTTCTGGTAAATGAAGAGGTGGCTTTGTAGGCCTCGAGTTTGGCCGACATAGTAACAAGTGATGAAGAGTAGTGTAGTCTAATTAATAGATGAAATGGCCCTTTTCCAGTTACTTTTTCTGGTCTGGTCAACTTTACTCAAAATCTGGTAGAGATTTTTAAGAACCTTAAGTTTCAATTGTTTAGTCTGCAAATTTTGAGTGCTACATGCATTCAAAAATGCATTTTAAACGATAACAAATCACTATCTTGCTTGAAATTGTATTGCCAAAATCCAGCTTAGAAAAAGCTATTTCTTCTATCAGTTGAAATAAGCCGATAAAGAGTAGTTTTGAGTCTTGACCATCGTGCCAAAGCAATATTGATGAATTAGAGATCATACCGATGTGTCTCGGCATGTCAGTTGCTGTATATCAGTTTATGTAGCTAAGCACCAGTCCAAGTTTATGTAGCTAATCACCACTCCAAGTATGTGTCGAAGTGTTTTCTATGTATGTTCAGGTCTGATATGCATGCTTAGTGCTATTGCTTTGAAAAAAAATACCCACCATAGTCAGAGAGCAATTATGTATAAAATCTTTCACAAGCTGAAATACTAGATGGATCACAATGAGATAGGCAATATAGTTTTCTGTAAAGCCAGACTGCGCAGTATGTAAACTGGCCATGGCAAATCATTAAAAGTACTTCTCGTTTTAAAATCATTACGGGATGAATCGATGTTCTTTGTTTTTATCACAAAACACTATGGATGTTTGAATTAGCTGTCCCTTTAATATCATTTTCCAAATCTGAAACGGTTAATATATGGTGTTGTTCAAACTCAACATGAACCATTAATAGTATCAAACCCTAATAAGTTATTGATCATGCAGTATCAAGATGGGGAGAACGGGATTACTGTGATATTAAGTAGAAAACAAGGAGAATGTCCCAAATTTGTTTCACCTGCTTTTACTGTAATGCTGTGCATAGCTCATTCTTCTTTCTATTCTAGTTCCCTTCCTGAATGAAACAAACTCTTTTACATTTCCAAAGTTTGTGTAGAAGGTGAAGTTCAGTATAGCTGATGAACTTGAGCAACAATGTAATGAAAGAAATTAGATTCCAAAAGCTTGAAAAACAGAAAGGATTGAGGCATGAACAAGTGAAGAAGACAAAAAGTCCATCAACAAAGCGGTCACTAGAAAGAAAAACATAATTATAGTTTATTCGGAATCCATCAACAAAGTACCATCAACTAATCTTCCACATGCCCAATTTTGACTTTTCTTACTAAACTCCATGGCTGAACTTGGCATTTAGCATGTTAAGTACGTTCTTTATCCATGTTAAAAGCGAGAAATGACAAATAATGGATAAATTTAGACATAAGGAATAGCTTCTTCTTAAAAGAGGAAATAAATTCTGGAAATCCAAAAAACCTCGGTACATTGCACAGAAAAGATCATCTCCATATGATTAAGAAAACATTGGCAGTCGGTTTGTGGTGCAGGACAGATCAGTGGGAGTTATATTACAACTGCTCCAAAATCATTCTCAGTTCATTCTATGTGAGAAACCCTAAAACGATGAGTCCCAGAACCCCATCGGAGGGTTTCTATTAAAGAAAAACAACAATAAAACTGGAAATGCTTGGGGTCCATAATAAAAGTGAGACCATACCTGGAGAGCTTCGCGAATCGGTTGTAAAGAACAAAGATCAGCAAACACTTATGGGTTAAGAAAGAAAGCTTCTAAAATAAATTTCAAATTTCAGATCACACTAAGGATTCAAACATCTGAAATACTTTGGCAGCATAAATAGTATACCCCGTCTTTTATGGGACATAAAACTTTCAGGTCCTCTTCCATATCTTTTATTGCCGACTACAGATCGCCAACAAAGAAATTGATGTGAACAAATTAGTACGAATGTGGATAGCAGAAGGGCTGGTAAAGAGCAAACAGTCAACCCATTTAAGGGCATGACCATCAAAATACAGCCGCCGGTACAAAATTGCTCGATCTCAAACAGGCAACAATCTACAACAAGAAACCTTATGCAGTCTGCATTAAATGGGTTTTGTGTTTTATATTAGCTAACCCTTCTATATCCACATCTGTACAATCTGAACACATCAATTTCTTAGGATGGCAAGAAACAGCGCTTGAACCCTGCAAAACTGATCACTGGCGCAAGTAGAATGACCGCGGAAACAATTTTAGAGGAGGCCATCTGTAGAGTAAGATCCCGGATGGTAGAGGCAGAGCATGATGGAGACCAGATAGTGGCTACCCATTGTCAAAGACGATGGTATCCAATGTTGGGCAATTTATTTATTTAATGAGACGGACACGGCTTCAAAGCACAGTATTCCGCGTGGTATTCCTTGCTCTGACATGACCAAAAGCGAAAGGTTCTAATTTTTTATTAACTTGTCCTGCTTTTATATTTTATTACTGGACGACAGCGGTAGCAAAAGAACATGAAAATGATAATAAAAATGCGTCGCTGTTAAGAGCTGTACTGACATTGGCGCACTAGTTACAGAATTAATAGCAATTTGTCTCCTATCTGGGTAAGCAGCCGCCCCAAGTACATGCTGGTCACGATTCACGATCACCGTTCACTTTCTTGTGTAGAGCGGGGTTAGAAGTTGAAACCAGATAGCCTACCCAGCTTTTTCTCGATTACTGTCTTGACCACAGAAACCCAGGGCCCCCCTCGATTGGGTCGACTCCATTGGCCGTGCATTGGGCCTTTCGTGGTGGCTTTCGAGGGGCATTGGTATTTTGTGACAATATTATGATTTATCAATATTATATATTCAAAAAACTTTAACTTATTTTATATGATATTTTTTTATTAAAAGAGCATAAAAAGACATAATTATCTGTGAATACTACTAGAGATATTTTTTTGGAGGTTAAATTACTAATATTCACTTAATAATTATAGCATAGTCTAACTTATAGCCTTTTTTAAAGATATTTTTAAAAAATTGAAGTTTTATAAACAAAAAAAATTAAGTAAAAATTACATAGGAGAAAATCTCAAGCCTTTCGAACCAACCAACTAGTGTGGTTCATCTTCACGAACATCTTCAAAAACAATTATTAACTAAATAATTTTTTTTAATAGTATATTCAAAATAAATTAGTTATAACTAATATTTAATTATTATATTATAAACCAAATAATTGGTAATAAAAAAAAATATATTATTATAAATTATAGTAAGATTGAAAAGGCTAGATTGACTAAAAATTATTCTATATTAAGAAATAAATTAATGTTATAAAGTATTCAAAATAAATTTATTTTAAATAATATTTATTTAAAAATAAAAAATAAAAAAACAGAAAATATTTATAATGTTTATATATAATATTTATAAATATTTGGAAAGAAATGGTTAAAAATAAATTTATTAAAAATAGAATTATTAAAAATAGTTAGTAATAAAATTTACTATGGAATATGAAGTTAATGGTAGTTTTATTTTTTTCTTATCTCAAAAAAGGATGATGGTTCTTTTTCTCATCGAATGTTTAGGAAGAAAACTCACACCGAGCAGTATCTTCATGTGAGTTCTCATCATTTCCCTGCTCAAAAGCTCGATGTTCTCAACACCTTAGCCACTCGAGCTTTACCGATTTCTGATGAAAATCACCTCAAAGATGAAAAACCCACTTCCTTAAGGTTTTTAATAAAAATGGCTATAGTAGGTCCGAGTGTCTGAGAGCCTTCATTAAGGCGGAAAGAGGTCTTAGGAAGAGGAATGATCCCAAGGATCAATTTTCTGGAGTGCACCTTCCATTTATCCAAGGGACCATCCTTCAACATTTAGGCCCCTTAGCACTATTCGGAGCTCCCTAAGATCGGTTAAGGACCCTATGAACCCCAAAGATGGGAAAGATGTTTACATCATTCCTTGCTCTTGTGGGACTCCATATATTGGTGAAACTGGTCGATCAATAAATCAAAGTATTTAAGATGGGCATGGTAGATTGAGGAGCGCATGGTAGATTGCGCTCCTCAGCTTTGGCAGAACATGCGGAAAGACTAATCATCACATTTGCATCGAAGAAGCTAGGGTCATTGCCAGGATTGACCATTTCACCATCGTAAATTCAGGGAGGCCTTGTAAATTGAAAAATACCTATAAATCTGAATAGGCACGATGGTTGGAGTATCACCTCGTCTATCTTCCTAAGTTTTTTTATTAATTAGAAGTTCTTTTTATTTTTATTTATTTTTGTTTATTTCTTATTTATAAATTTTATTTTCTTTGTTTGTCTGGTTTGAAAATATTACTATGATAATCAATTTTACTAATAAAATTATTTTTAGTAATAAAAATAATTTATTACTAACTATTTTTAATAAATTTATTTTTAATAAATTTATTCAAAATATATTTCGGATTAATCACATCATTGATTTTGAGTATCCGAAATATATTTTGAATAACGATATAGATCATAGAAATGTGAAAACTATGTTTAATAAATTTATTTATAAATATTTTTTTATTTTTAAATAAATATTATAAACAAATATTATTTTAAATAAATGTATTTCGAATCATTTATAACATTAATTTATTTCTTACCATAGAATAATTTTTAGTCAAACTAGCAGTTGCAATCTTACCATTTGTTTTATATATATATATATATATATATATATATATATATTTCATAATATAATTTATAATACTAATAAAAAAATTATTAATTATTTTGCTTATAATAAATTTATTTTAAATTATTTTTTATATAAATATTATAAATAAATATTAAATATTAGTTATAATTCATTTATTTTGAATATATTATTTCTTTCTAATAAATTATTTTTAACGGCTAGTTAGCTTTTATCTTTTATTTCTTATGCCTATGTCGGGTTCCTCATCTTGTCCTACAGATGAACCATACTAGTTGGTTTGAAAAGAGTTGATGATATTTTCTCCTATGTTATTTTCACTGAAATATTTTTTGTAAAACAGATTATAGATCACAAAAGCTGGAATTCAAAAATTGAAGTTATTTAACCTGTAGAATTCAAGTGCCTCAAAGGTTTTTTAGGGTGTTGAATACATTTATGCATATAAAAATACATTTTAAACAACAAAAAATCACATTCTTTTCTTGAAATTGTTTTTTCGGATTGCAGTGAAAATGTCTATTTTGTCAATAAGTTAGACTATACCCATGATAATTAATAATTACATTAAAATTTCAGAATCCCTATTCCAAAGTAGAAATGCTTATCTACATAATAATATATTGTTATGTATAAATGTAAGAGTGTCAACATTGATCTTCAATCCAAACACTACAACAATAACTTGCAATTCACCAATATGTATAGTCCACAATGAGAGTGCAAAAATTACATTGTTACAAGTACTGCTGCAACTGAGTGCCTACCTACAATCAAATTTAATATGACTAAGTAAACAAATAATGGTTGTTCAAAAAAATAATTAAAAAAAAAAAAAAACTAACTTATTTTATTCATAGAATGTCTAAAGAATGATTGAATAATTTTTTTCAAAAATAAAATAAAATAATATTTCATAATAATTAGTGTAGCTATATAAATTAAATAGTTGTTAAACATTAATAGTATCAATCTATAATAGACATCAATACATTTCATGCTACATCTCACGCTACCAAGATTAAAAATCATAAAATTAACTAAATGTTAACTATAAATAAGCTTTGTTACAATACCATTGCTTATGAATACCAAAACAAACATGTTAATCTACACCTTCAAAATATTTATAATCATTATGATTTTATATTAGATTTAATTAAAATGTAAAGTTTATTGATTTTATATTAATTCTATTAATATTAATTATAATAAATAGATAACATTATTATGTTAGTAACTATCCAATGTAATTTGCATCTACAAATAAAATTAATCCTATCTAATATTGATAATATTATAATAAAATAATCAATTATTTTTATTAGATATTAAATATATTAATTTAATTGTATATTAATTATTATGGTATAACATTAATAAATATAAATTAAGAAAAATGATTTTCTTCTCTATGTATACTTAATGGTAAAGAAATTATTGATAGCTCGTGAGCTCTATAACCCCACCCATTCGAATTCTGATTTTCTCCCTTCATCCCTCTCAAAGATCCCTAAGCTTTGTCTATAGTTGATCCCCGCCAGTATGACAACCTCATGAGGGGGAGTGGGGCAAGGGTGTTGGCTCCTTCGTCCTTCCTCGCCATCCTAACTAGCCTACCATTTATGACCCCAAGCTCTCTTCAAACCTACCACCCTCTATAAAATTTGATCCGTAAAACTCCAAAACAATTGATGAAATCCCTGCGGATTCATCGACATGCAAGGAGCCAGAAAGATGTGCAACCCCTCCTTAGAAGAATACAAACACATGCATAGCGAAATCATCAAAAATCGCACGAATCCATCTGCCCCCACCAAGGCTTAATGGCAATATCTAGTTTATGAAAGATCGCGCCCTAATCTGCAAGTTCATTAGGGTCTGGCCCACTGAAAAAAACCATCATGCGTTGGATAGTGCAGCGATGGAAGCCTAAGGTACACTATGACATCAAACTCGGCTCCAAGGGATTATTCACAGTGGTTTTTACTCACCAAGAAGAATTGAAAGCGGTCATGGAGGGAGGCCCCTACTCCTTCAACTCAGTTGGTCTCTTCATGCAATAGTGGACAGCCAGGTTCGACTTGGATAAAGAAGACTTCTCTTGGGCCCTCGTTTGGATCCACATGTACTCGTTTCCATATGAATACTAGGATCTAGAAACCCTACAAGACATTGGTAACATGCTTGGAAAATTTGTTTGTCTCTCTGAGAAAACTAGATAGGGATTTTATAACTCCTATGTCAAAATTTGTGTCTACATGAACGTTTCTAGATTCCTTCCTAAAGCCATTGCCCTAGAGTCGGAAGACAAATATTGGTTCCAGATCCTAGACTATGAGCACGTTCCATTTCGATGCCGGAAATGCCACCATCATGGGCACCTCTTCAGGGATTGTCTTTTGAATAACCCTAAACGAGACCTAAAGAACTCCAACTCAATGAATGTTAAAGGATTCACAAAGATCCCCTCCAAGTGACATCATTCCAAGAAATTTGGCGCCATTGCAACTCCCAAATGCCATATGACCAGTAATAGCTTTGAGGCATCAGGCGACTTCCCCAAGGAGCCGTAGGAAAAACTACAGGAAAAAATGAAGGAAGGCCCACCCAATAAATTAGAGCAATGCAACACTTAGAGCAAAGGAAAAGAACCAGCCAACGTTATCATTATAGATTAACAAGACACTCCACAACAAGAAGAGGATATCATTATGGACAAGGACGAGGACTTCACTAATCTTGGAGGTCTAGATCCGATAGCCCTGGAAGATGCTTACCGCGGGAATGCCATCAACACCATCCCCCCCAAACAAATAAACCTTTTGGTTGCCACCCTCCAAAAATCCAAAGCCAAAATGCAGCTAGGAGTTCAAACCATCACCACTAAATATGGAAAGAAGAGCAGCAAAGATTTCAAGAAAAGAGGACGAAAATCAACACTCTATAGACTAGATACCCTAGAATGAAAGTTTGTCGAATTAGGGAATACAAGAAAATTTCATAGATATACTCTTCTGAAACCATTCTTCTCCCATGAATATCATCCCCTAGAACATATGGAGTCTGAATAACGCCTCCAGGCAACGTATTTTTCACTAGAAGATTCAATCTCCTAACAATCTTGCTAATCCGAGAAACAAAATGCTCTAGAAAGGACTTTGAATCCATGATAGACAAATTATGGAAGAGAGCTCGAAGCATGACAGTAGATGCAAAATGGGCTTCAGATGGTTTAGGGATCACCTGGAGCCCTTCTCAAATAGGTATGGAATTCATTCCCATGAATCCCTCCATTAGAGAAATTTTGAGGTCTGAAATGGGCCTCAAAACAAAAATGTACAACCAAAATCAACTTTATAAGAACCAATAGGATTCAAGATGATGATGTCAACCATAGGGGATGATTCACCATTTTTGGAGTAAAAATGTAAAAAGATTAAAAAATAAAAAAATAAAAAACTATTTTTCAACTCGTATTTTCAACTTATCTCTCTACGATTTTACTCAAATTTTGAGCGGGAGAACTCGTTGGATGCAAAATTTAATTCTTCATCTAAGGAGTACCCATGTTGCATACTTTTGATGGACCTTGCTACATGAAAAATGAGAAATGTGATCTTTCATGTATTTCTCATTTTTCATGTAGCAAGGTCCATCGAAAGTATGCAATATGGTTACTCCATAGATGAGGAATTAAATTATGCATCCAACAAGTGCTCCCACTTGAAATTTGAGTAAAACCATTGGGAGATAAGTTGAAAATACAAGTTAGAAAGGCAATTTTTTCTTTTTTCCCCTCTAAAATTTGATGATGTAATTTAATCTTATTTTATTATTTCCACTATTAGTTTATAATATTCCTTAGGAGGCCCATTTTAGACTTCAAAAAAAAATTAATGTGTCCTCGTTGAACCTTTTCACTTGTTAGGCACATATCTACATGGATTTCTATCCAACGTATATGGACCTCAAGCTCCATCCAAAAAAAAGACATTCTCCAACACCTACACTCCCTAAAGGACCAGATAGAACCCCATAAATGGATCATAGGCGGATACTTCAACATCATCACTTCATTGAGATTAAAAAAAAAAAAGGATGAATAAGGCATCTAGAGTGAGAATCTTAAGACCTAAGGAACTTCATAGAAGAAACAAGAATGGTGGACATGAAGACAACCAATGGCCTCTTCACTTGGAATAACAAAAGAGGGGTTTCGACACAGATTTCCTCCCGTCTAAATCGCTTCATGGTCACAGAACAACTCATCGCAGGAGGTCATGAGCTCTCTACAAAGATTCTCCCCTCATCCGGATTGGACCACTGGCCCATATCTCTTTCATGGAGAACATTTGACAAGCCCCCCAAGCACCCTTTCTAGTTTGAATAATTATGGTTCTCAGATCCCACTCTCATCAATAAAATTGAAAGCTGGCGGAAGTGAATGAATAGCTTCAAAGGATCCAAAATGTATGTCTTTGAATAGAAGCTCAAGCAAATCAAACTTCTCCTCAAAAATGGAGCAAGGAAGAATTTGGAAATATCTTCCATGAAAAACACACTTTGGAAAAGGCAATGTGCACCCTTCAATAGGAGATTATACTAAATGGTCGCACTGAGGAGGATGAATGGAAGGAAGTAGCTCTCACCAAACAATTCGAGGAACGCTACAAACAAGAGGAAATCTAATATAAACAAAAATCAAGGATCAATTGGCTCAAAGAGGGGCAACGAAACACCTCATTTTTCCACCAATCAACAATTCAGCATAGGGAAGTCAATCACATTACCTCTCTCCATAATGATGCTGGGAAAATCATGGAAAAATAGGAGGAAAATGAGAAGAATATGGTGAACTTTTTTTCATATATTCTGCAAGATCCTTTTCCACATCACAAGGAGAACATTGATCAGATCACATCAAACATCCCCAAATTAGTCACTGAGGATTTGAACACAACCCTTATCAAGCCTATTTTAGAAACAAATATTTTTGAGTCTCTCAACCATATGGAAGAAGGCAAAGCTCCAGGACCCACTGGATTCACATTCACCTTCTTCAAACAATTCTAGCAGTTCCTTCACAATGGAATCCACACAATAGAAGAATCAAGGAGCAACAAAAACATCCTTCCATCCCTCAATGCCACCTTCCTAACTTTGGTACCCAAGGATCACAATGCCACATCTCTAGGTAAATGTTGTCCCATAGCTCTATGCAATGTCATTTATAAAATCATCACTAAAGTCATTGCTAACTGCTTAAATCCCACTCTCCCCTCCCTCATATCCCCTACGTGGAAGGAAGACAAATCCTTGATGGCATAGTACTATCTCATAAAGCCGCCCACTCTCTCAAAACTCTCAAGAAGCCCGAAATGCTCATAAAGTGAGATATCTCCAAGGCCTTTGACAAGCTCAATTGGGAATATATAGAAATCATTAGGTTGGCTTTCGGATTTTGCACCCACTGGACACAATGGATAATGTCCTTGATCTCCATAGCCTTCTTCAACATCCTTGTCATTGGCTCTCCCTCTAACACCTTCCAACCCTTAAGAGGCATTAGACAAGGGGATCCTCTATCTCCCTTTCTCTTTATTCTCATGGCAGAGCTATTAAAACTGCTCTCCAGAAAGGCTCGATCAAAGGTCTTAGCCTCCATGACAACTTCACCCTTTCCTAGCAAAAATTCGTGGATAATACCCTCCTCTTGAACTGCCCCTTTGTTCTTGAAGCCAAGGAATCCATAGCCATAACCATAGTTGAAAAAGTAGTTTTTTTATTTTTTTATTTTTTAATATTTTTACTTTTTTACTCTAAAAATGGTGAATCATCCCCCATGGTTGACATCATCATCTTGAATCCTGTTGGTTCTTATAAAGATTATTTTGTTTGTACTTTTTTATTTTGAGGCCCATTTTAGACCTCAAAATATCTCTAATGCCTATCTACAGTAGGCTCTCTATCAAAGATCCATACAACAGAAAGAGGGGCCAGACATCCTCCACTAGGGCTATAGCAACCTAGTAAGTTTCTCGGTCAAAGAGGCATGTCACCTCCTAATCCAGGACATAACCCTTGACCCTGAAGCTTTTTGGAAAGAGTTATGGCACATGAACACCTAACCTAAAGTAAAAATATTCACCTAGCTCCTCATCAAATGCAGAACTCTCACATGGGATAATCTTGTAAAAAAGGTTTAAAGGCCCCTTCTAGTGTTGCATGTGCAAAACTCTGCAAGAGACTATCGATCACCTATTTGACTCCTACATCTTTTCCAACAGTTTATGGAGCAAACTCGAGCATTGCTTTCAACGATCTACTTGGGAGAAATGAAACATCACCCAATCTATCAAGAACTAGGCCAAAAATCCATTTTTCAATCCTATCCTCAATGGCCTTTGGTCCATTGCTCTGAGCCTCCTAACCTAGGAAATTTGGAAAGAGAGGAATCAAAGAATTTTTAACAACACACAGAAACCTCCTAAGAGTACTTGGTAGCTCTTCCATAGGCACTTTAAGGAAGCTAATTCCCTCACCAAGTTGGACGTTAAATATCTCCAGGCCCCATCATGAGAAAAAGAGATTATTTCATGGTGGAACTAGAATATCTCGAAGATTCAGGAAACCTCCTCTACAGGCAGCACTAAAGTTTCCTAAACTTATACCTGGAAGTCGCCACCACTCAATCACTACAAGCTCAACTTTGATGGAGCTTCCAACAGCAACCCTGGGGATGTTGGCATTGGAGGGGCCATCCATGATCACAAAGGGGAGATTCTTAGAATATATAGCGGATTCATTGACCAAGACAACAAGAACGCAGTTGAATTAGAGGCTTTAATTGAAGATATTTGCATAACAAATTGTAACCACTTCTTCCCTTTAATAGTTGAAGGGGACTCAAGAATCATTATTCCAGCAGCACATTGACTCCTCAGTGGAATGTCTGCATCCAAGTGCTCATTTAGCTGGAGACTGGACCACAACATGCAAAAACTAGCATTGCTCCTCGCCCAACAGGAGGCCATCATCTTCTCCCACACCAGGTGAAAGGCCAACTCTTTGGTTGATTTCCTAGCTAACAGGGGAGTGAAAGATCATGAGAAATGGAAAGATTGACACATGTCCTCCCTTGCCACTGATGTCTGGTTCTCTCACTACAAGAACATCCCTACTAAGGACCTCCTTCACCCAGATCCGGGTGTTCTCTAGAAATCTAAGCCTAATCATTCGCCCAACACTTGGCATGAAGCTTGTCTCCTCCTAGCAGCCTTACGCCATGTCTCATATCTTCATGTGTCCTCACTACTTTAATTATCATCCTCCTCTGCTTCCTTGTACATTCCAGATAAATGTTCCTCTGGATACCACCTTGTCTTAATTAATGTCTCATATAGTGACTCCTTATTGTCGCGCCCATCCTCCCTCTCTTGACATTCCACTCTCTGCTCAACTTTGCAATTTCTTTTTCTTTACTCCTTTAACTTTCTTTCTCCCTGCACCTACAACAAGCTGCTCTGCCTCCCAAAAAAAATCAATGGTCTCGGAAAGGGGTCGTGTCCCCACAGTGGTATAGGGTGATGGCGAGGTCGTCTGCTTGCAACTTTTGTACTAGAAGCGAACTTAGAACTCTATGATATTGATATGCCAAAGCACATCAAGCGAAAAGTTATAGTCATGAAAGCATTAAAATTCGTCGGCTTGGAAACGAGCTTTGGGCGGTTAGAAATCTTCAAGCCCGCCACCTCTAGACCCAATAAAGTGAAAGAAATAGAGTAGGTCAAAAAATTGTCAATGCCAACATCCACACCAACCACATTCATTCATTTGTATGTTGTCTCTCTCATGACCTTAGTCTAAATTTACCACTGGAGATTCCTTCATCTCGCCCCTCTAAGTTTCATATGGTCGAACTTGGCTCTCCTTCGCCCTAAACCATCTACGCTGGTGATGGGCATGGATCTCTAGCTCACAAGTCCTTGGGCACTCCAATTGAATCATTTGACGCTCATCAAGCTGGCAATATGACTTCTCCTTAGCACCCTAACACCTTCAGTTGCTATATTGAGGAGGAAGTTCTAGAAGAGGGCCCTTCCGATACTAGGAACATTAATGCAATAGGCCTAAGCAACGAGAAATCAACTCTAGCAGCTCGTGAGGCACTCACATAGCATGAGCAGGTCCACCATTTTGCATTTCTTGATTCTGTATTTTGTTCCTTTTATAATGGCCAATGTTTGGGAATTCGTGGCTGCAATCTCCTATGCAAAAGCATCATTCAACTCATCTTTGTTTTACTTTTTTTCGACAAGGTATGGGCTCCAGACTTTCTTACTTATGGTAGACCATCTAGTTGCCCATTCTTCGGGCAAATGATCTCCCTTGTGCTTCTCCTTCTGTAGCCTCAGGTCCATGACTTCCCATGCATCTCTGCTTGTATCTTATGTATCAATTTTTTGTTAATATAATGTGACCATCTAGTTGCCCATTCTTCGGGAAAATGATCTCCCTTGTGCTTCTCCTTCTGTAGCCTCAGGGCCATGACTTCCCATGCATCTCTGCTTGTATCTTATGTATCAATTTTTTGTTAATATAATGTGATTCCTTTGCCAACAAATAAATAAATAAATAAATATATATATATATATATATATATATATATATATATATATATATATATATATATATATATATTAAATATTCATTAGGGATGAATGGACACCATAAAAAGATGTTTTTCCTCTAATTCATTTCGTCATCACATCCGACGTCGTGTTATTTCCCAAGAACGTTGTGAGAATAATTTGTGTCGTAATTTAATATCCATTAACCACAAGCAAAAGAGGGATTATGCCTCTCACCCTCCAAAATCAGTGGCCATTTATAAATAGAATTTCATGATAGATGACATCATTCATTGTAAATACTTATTTCATGATAGATGACATCATTCATTGTAAATACTTATTTCATGATAGATGACATCATTCATTGTAAATACTTAAACACGGCAACCAATAAATCCCATGCTATTGGGTATTCAATGCGGTTTAAGAGTACCATGATGGGACCTCAGGTCGGCCAGCAAACGCCTAGTAAATTCACCATGCATGCATGGACATGTAATGGGGTATGGCAAGGACTCCGGCTTCCACCGGAAAACATTGACGCGAGCTGCAGGACGTGTATTAATGCGATAGTCATTTGAATTTTGAAAACGCCCGCCCAAATTTTAGATATTTTAATTTCAAATTCGGGAATGGTTAATAAGTTTCATCTCATGGCGTATAGCAGTGCATCAGGAGCTCAGCTGGCTGTGGCGAAAGAGGCGAACTCAAAGTATTTCACGATTCGAGCTGTGTGCGCCACAGTGTTGGGCAACGAGCTAGACCCGAAGGTATTTCACCTGTGAGTCTGTTGTTGAATAGAATGAGCTTTGCAAGGCTACGTGCCGCGCAGAGACCCCGCGGAATCGGCCCTACCAGACGGTTGCCCGAGGCGTCCAGGGAAATGAGCTTTTGATTTTTGCCAAGCTTCCGCAGGAGTGTGCCCGTAAAAGAATTGTTCCAGATCATCAGTGTTAGAAGCTTGGGCAAGTCTGTGATTCTGCGCGGAAACCATCTTTCCACTTCAAAGTTCTAAGCTCCCAGCGACGATTGAACTCCCTACCTTTCGATTTGTACCTTTCACTTACAAAGCAAACACAGTAGCACTATGTTATGGATAAAGGCAGTTGTGTTGTACCTTTTCATTTTCTTTGACACTGAGAATGGCAACATTGACAACTGACAACTGCATCATGGTAGAAGCAAAAAACGAAAAGCGGGGAATTTTGTAAATATCAAACATGAGGGGATTCTAGCGCAAATGAGTGACATTATTCTTCTGAATTGTCATTACAGTTGTTTTTTTTTTTTAACTCGCACAATAAAATAGTTTTTTTTTTTAAACTCGCAGAATATAATAGTGGGCACTATGTTATCATTCGAAAGTGTTTAAAGAATTTGATAGGTTACTTATAAGAATCTTAATAAGAGGATACCAAGTATTTCTTTTCACTACTCACATTAAAATAAATTTACATCATAATCGTTAGAAAATTTAATATTATTTCCTCTCACCACTCAAAGTAAACTAAATTTACAGGATAATCACTTAAACTATTAATATGGAAAAGTATTATCGAAGCTTTTTCTAGAAAAGGGATGCGTGGAGATTGGATATAATTTCACGGGAATCTCTTCACGTACGAAGAGAATCGCGGTGGCAATTAAATTTGGCAAGCTGGTAAGAAGAAAAATCTTGGATATCCAAAGAAAGTTGGTGTTGCAAGCACATTTACACTCTAGCTTAAATGAATTTTAGAAATACTCAAGGTTTAATAACTAGTTTGAATTAGATTATTCATGGAGATGCAGAAGATTTTCATTGTTAACCATGAAGGTTTTCTTGCAGTCATTTGAGGGACACATGGAGGATCAAGGGAACTTTAATTTCCCCAGATGCAAGGGCTCCAATCCCCTTAGCAATTGGTAGATTGGGATTTTAAATTGGTAGACATGCATGCAAACTCCAGTGAACAAGGTTTTTGAAGTAAAAGGCATGCATGCAAACTCCAGTTAACGAGGTTAATGGAACTACGGTAAAACTGAATTGAAAGATGGAGACCATCAAGGTTTAACAGCTAGTTTTGAATGAGATCATCAAGGTTTAACAGCTAGTTTTAAATCAAATTATTCATGGAGGTTTAACCCTGAAGGTCTTGTTGCCATGGAGGATAAGGGTACTTCAATTTGCTCGATGCGAAGGTCACCATTGCCTCAATCCCTTAACACGCTAAATTGGGTTTTTAAAGTTGAGGAATTTTATAGGCATTAAATTTGAAAAGAAAGTTCAAATTTCAAATTAAAATATTAATTACATTTTGACTTTTTAATATTCACAAATTA
The DNA here is from genome assembly GCA_031772625.1 of Pinus tabuliformis. Taxonomy (NCBI): domain Eukaryota; kingdom Viridiplantae; phylum Streptophyta; class Pinopsida; order Pinales; family Pinaceae; genus Pinus; species Pinus tabuliformis. The sequence goes on from CM062814.1 coordinate 531,099,101, forward strand.
AAATAAATTATTATTTTCATATAGAAATGGAACATATTTTAAAATTTTATGTATATCTCACACATCACAATTTTTATTCTGTTAAGTTGTGATCATTTACCTTTTCATCTAATATGGATATCGTTCCTCAATACAATGAAATTGTTTTTCTTCTTTACAAGACTCAATTGTTCTCATAATTGCAATGACATTAAAAGGATAAAAATAAAGATATAGTATTATTTTATAGATATCTATTTTTTTGCTAAGTAAGCACCCACGAGGGATTTGAACCAGTGACCTATTGCAAGGAGTGCATTAATAGTGCACCCATTCACCATCAATCCAAAGCCCCGTGGGCTATTATTTTATAGATATCATTGTAATCTCCAATAAAGAAAAAATAAACAATTATTTAAAACCAAACCAACAACAACAAAATTTTCCATAAAATAAATATAACTTACAAGAATATTTTTCCATAACAATTATGAAGTCAATGATTAGTGCACATGTGCATTCCTATGCATGAAACTAGTTGCAAAAAAACATATAACTCACATTATTTCTAGTCAACAAAAATGAATGAACATTGAAAATGGGATAATAAGAAATCATAGCTCGATTTAATCAATTTTAATCTCAAGTGTTTGTTCTCATATCTTCAAAATAAATAGGCATAAACAAAACACGCTGGTGATATTCATAAATGCAAGAAAGCTAAGAAAGTAGTAAATGCAATGGAAGAGTAGGACATAAGGCAATTTGCATTTTTGAATCCAAACACAAACAACGTAAGGTGTTGATTGGAATTGAAATTGTTTTTATCTACGAATAACAAAATATTTCACCACAACCAAAGTTTTGATCTTCAATTCCCATTACTAAGACACAACTGTAATAAATTATCAAGATATGGAGAAAAATGGTTAGAATTCATTTTTCTAATTGTTATATATATATATATATATATATATATATATATATATATATATATATATATATCTATATCTATATCTATATATACATACATACATATACATATACATATACATATAAGGTAAAACATATTATAAAGTAAATTAGAAATGGTTTTATTTGCAAATTTGATAAGCAACTTTATATTTTAATTTCATTTATATGGGAAAAATTGTATACCCCTCTATCATAGGCCTTAGGGTTCTTAGAGGGTGATGATGAATTCAAATTTGAACCCTATACACATGCAAACTCGAGTTTAACTAAAATCCAATTTTAGTGAGATAAACTAGAAATACTCTAAAGGAAAAAAAATTGTGGTGAGGAGTTCAAAATCTAGAAATATTTATGGTTGAGTTACTGATGTATCTCAAGGTTGAGCACAAAAGAAATTATACATCTTTCTCATACTAACCTATTGAATGTGTGTCTCAATGAAATAAAATGGATACATGTCAACTAAAGGTTGAACACCCAAAGAATTACACATGTAGCTCATAATAAAATTTATTGTAATTTATTTCTTATTTGTAATTATTTTTTTTCTAATTACAAGTTTTTTCATTATTTCTAATAACTATAATAAATAGAAATGTGTCTTGAACTTCCACTAGGGAAACTAGGAGAGGCATAAAATTTCTTTTTCTTTAAGAGCCACACAAAATTTTTAGTAATAGTGTACCAAAAACCCAACAACTTTATCTGAAATAAGTGGCCTCTAGGGTTATACTCAAGCAAAAAAACAAAGTAACTAGGACTTGATAGTAAATAACCACAAAACATAGTTAACATTCAATACTTTCTAGAGCCTGAGGCTTCCAGATGGATAGGATCCCTATTATCTCTTGGAGAACAATCTAGAGCTGGGGGCAAGTCAAGGAAACCTTCAATTTTCTCTAGTCTTTGGTCCATCGAGTGCACTAACACCTATAATTCATTCAATTAAAGAAGCATCTCTTCTCTCGAAGTGTTCTTATCTACCAACACATAGCCGAACAACAACATGAGGTGTTAGTAAAGAACAACGATAATGATTGAGCTGGCCCCAAGAGTGGCCTATGTTTGGAACTTGTCTTGCTACTTTGGCAAGCACCTTAGAGTTAGTAATGCATTTTTTTCTCATATGAAATGTCACATTCAACATGGGAAATTTCTTCTTGAAGGCTTGTATTATTAAAAAAAATTAAATTGTATTATATTGTTTAATTTTTTTTTTTGAAAGTTTGGTAGTGGTGAGGCTATATCATGGTCATATCCAAGAATAACATTCGAATAGAGCAAGGAATTGAATCATTGTCTTCAACAGCTAGGAGTAACTTAACAACACAATCATCACCATCTATCCAAAACCCGTCGACATTTTTTTGTTTACTTTTAAATTAATTTTTAATTTTTACTAAATTTTATTAAATATTTCTTAAATTATCATAAAATCTAATTATTAATAATTTTTACTAAAAAATATTCTTAACTTTATTAAAACTATGTTAAAATATTATTTTTAAAAAAATCAATTTATTATAATGAATGATATATATTAAACAACCTAATTATCATATAGATGTGATCATTTAATATTTATGAATAATATATATAATTATATTTAAATATAAAATATTGGTGTAATTTAACTATTTTATAGTGTAGCTCACATGGTGTAGCTTAATTAGTGATCATTTTATTCAAAAGTATTATATAAATTATTAGATTAAAGGCTCAAAGTCTCGTTGGATTAAGCCAACAACAAAAAAATTAATAATCATTATTTTATTTTTTAATTTTTTGGTATATTTTCTAATCAATTTTTCTTAAGTATTCAGTAGGGATTTATTAGTATAGAAACAAAAATAATTCCTCAAGTAAGAGATCTAAATCTAGAGGAAGATATAATCTCCAAGAAAATTTGTAAAGGTACGTTGGAGATGTAGAAAAAACCTTTAGATGAAGTAGGGGATGTGTACTTGCCCTTTTTCATGCACACATGTAGATCTTGAGGCATGGTTGGTTAACTCAATTGAATCTTCTCATATGAATCGTCACAATGAGTGGTTTGTGTGTATGAAAGGTACGATGGAAATGACATTTTCCTATGATATTTATCGACAACCAAAACCATAAGACGAGGAAAATTCACATTGAATCTCATGGATGGAAGGATTAAAACACTCTCTGGTGTTCTACGCATCACAATATTGACCATTATTTGATTTCAATAATCAAGATGAGTGATGCAGGTGTAAAAACAATGTTTGAAAAGAAAATGTATAGAATAGTTTAAGGAGCAATGATATTACCAAAAGGAGTTAAGCTTTGAACTCTATATAAGATATTGAGAAGGACTAATAGTGATGGGTGCAACAATCCCTTTGTTCGTCATAATGGAACTAAAGAAGGAAAAAATCCTATAATTTTTAGAAATAAGACTATGCTATGGAATAAAAAACTGGGACATAACAAAAAGAAGAGCCTTCAAGCACTACATTGTAAAGGTATGGTAGAATGTATGTATAATTACTCTATATATTTTGATTTATATGAGCATTTCCTATACAAGAAACATAATTAGGTAAGATTATCCTCTAGCAGTATGGAAAAATAATAAATATTGTAGTGGGTGCATAATGATGTGTTCAGAAATGTGTTGGTTCAATCACTAGGAAACTATATGCATTATGTCTCATTTATAGATGACTTCTCAAGAAATACGTAAATTTATTTTGTGAGGAAGAAATCTAAAGTGTTTGACAAATTTAAAAGTATATTATTCTACTATGAAAAGTAGCCTTTTTGTGATACATGGATAGGTAACATTAGTGATTTAAGATTATATCCTAGACTCTAGTATCATGTAAAAAAAACATAGTATCAGAGCGACTTTGAAGGGCCAGTGAATCAGAGTGTGCATAGTGAAGCAGCTTAAAGGGAGCTATATTATCTAAAGCATGGAGCAAAGGGTTCAAATGAATTCATGGAGATGTGGTCTTGAATAGCTTGGAAATGAGATTAACTGGGAGTTTTGGTGGATTAGTGGAAAATAGTTTTTTGTAGTGTAGGTGGTTGATCATGAACTTCCTCTGACTTTCCATGGATTTTTGGGAAAGCTCGAGGATTTATTTGACATGGATTATATTTGTGTGATCGAGATTGCTTCATGTGATGGAATGGAGATTGGTAGGCTAGTTTCTTCATTAGATAGTGATGTTTCATATCTGAAAGTGGAGTGTGTGCACAGGTGGTGTTTGATCCAGGAGGACGAGTGTTAGTAGGACTGAGTTGGGTTGATGATGGAACATGTTCCACCACAACTTAGACTGGCCTTGTAGGACATGAGGTCAGTAGTAGATTAAGTCATTGGAGACCGTGTAGACTTAGAGGGAGTCTAGCTTCAGAGGGAGTAACCCTATGGAAGTGTTGAGGTTTTCAGGTTAATATGAGATGATGCAAAGGAACTATCTATATTACAAGGTTAATTCTATAGAGTATACTGTAGTGATGGATGCCATATGGGCTAGTGGTGTCAGTGATGAAGTTGATGGATACTTCCTAGTGTTGGAGGTACCTCCCTCGCTAAGAGGAAGTGTTGATATTTATACCTTGAGAGGTACTCCAAACCCTAAGATAGTGGGTTTTGGAAGAATTGGCACACAAAAGTGACTTGTGGATAAAGAACCCAATAAGGTAATTTAATGCTTACCTCACACCAACAAAGGAGAGGTGAGACATTTATCCTAGATGTCTCCCTCCAAGTGACAATGTTTCCCTTAAAATGGATTGATCTTGATAGTCTTCTAGCAATATTGAATTATCACAATATTATCTTAATATTATGAAGAATACCAAGAAAAAGATACCTAAAACTTTCCACCAAAGTTTCGTGGAAATATTGCATTATGGCACAATGATCCCGACAATTACAACAATTTGGGAGGAGAGGGAGCTCTCATATTCATAGATGAGGCTTTTGACAACTATCTTCCTTTAAATCCTTAGTTTATGCTAAGAAGCATTAAGAAGTATAAACTTGTTATCCACAACATACTTGAAGACTAAGTCATTACATTAAAATTCATCATTACATTTTTTCCCCTACCCTATACAAATTGATTGATAGATTAGTAAGAGCCTAATGTTCCGGTATTGCTAATTGAAGCACACCACAAGGTGTATATATATATATACAAATCCTCCTTCTTCCAGGGTTAATAAAGATCCAATGTTCTCCTTATCTTGCTCAATGTTTTGTAGAGGAGGCTCAACATTCAAATATTAAGTAGAAAATAATATATATATATATATATATATATATATATATATATACAAATCCTCCTTCTTCCAGGGTTAATAAAGATCCAATGTTCTCCTTATCTTGCTCAATGTTTTGTAGAGGAGGCTCAACATTCAAATATTAAGTAGAAAACTCCTTTAATTTGCTTGGCTTTCATTTGAATTTACTTCATTTAATTTTTTAGGGTTTTCTTTCCTTTCTTCTTGGATTGAGAATGTTCCATAGATGATTTATTGAACTGATTTGACCCTTTTTTCACTTGTAGAAGGTACAAAATTTCCACATTTAACCCCATTACTTCCCCAAGGAGAAGTTAACCCCTCCACGGGGGCTTCACTTAATGAACTTTTGTCATATCACGTGCGTTCATGGCATACTAAAAAATACTCCTAATTTGGATATGTATTAGAAAATACCTCTAAAAATCACATTATTTAACTCCCTACCAATACAAACCCAATACACCTTCCCAATTTAAATTAACTCTAATTTCACTAGATATTATAGATCTCCATTTTTTCATTAACATTTTCTATACCCTTTTATACTTTTTCACTAACTTTGATCTCCATTTTTTATACCTCCCAATATAAAAACACTTTACCCCCTAATATATGCTCAATATATTATTTCATTCTTTCCTCAATATATACCCCCCAATATGAATGCACGTGGTATGGTATTGATCCCCCAGTGAAGCCCCCATGAACCCCTCCCAAGGGATTAAAATCAATTAGAAAATGAATTTTGAGCAGGGAATTTTGGATGCTCTAACTTGGAGTTAATTTGTAATTCCACGAAGAGTGTAATAGGCCTATTTCTCGCCTTGGATAATGAAAAAAATTGCCTCTTGGATTGTGAAATAATTGTGTATTTTGAGACTACCATGAAAAATGAGGACCATGGCCAAAGTGGTGTGCATAAATAAGATCAATATTTATTGCGGGGAATAAAAGTTACATGTGCTAAGATAATGATGAAATAGGCGTTTCCACCCTTACATAGTCTGATAAGTGTTATAGGGACAATAATAATAAATGTTCCTATAATCCATGCGTCCTAATAGATCCAAACCACACTATCTCCAAAGTTTTCTCAAGAAATAAGAATGCCCATCAAGGGAAGGAGTTACCACCCACCAAGGAATAATTACAACAAGCATCATATATCCTTATATAATGAAGATGGGGGCTAATAATACTAAGTCATTTTTGTCCACCCAAGGGGAACTAGGATAAAATTTGTACCCTTCATATCACATGGCCTACAAGGTCATAAAATTTCACATGTTTGGGTTTATAAATTGTGTTTTCTTTAGCTAAAAGAAATTAGGGTACACTTGTTGAAGGAGGGGTAAAAGGCTCAACCTTTTAGGATTCAATGAAAAAGGGGTCCTTAGGTGACTCTGTTGGGTGTCGCCATGGCCTTTTCTCTTTAGGTGGTCCCTATCCCTACCATTGATATCTCTATCTCAATGAGATGCTAGTCTTGTTTCTTTGATAAGGATGGTATTATCTATTTTTTCACTAATATGTGGCCTATATTGGTATGTTTATATAGCTAGGAGCCCTTTCTATTAAAGAAGTATTATATTTATTCATGTGCTTAGGGGAATTTCATCATCAAATTTGATGCAATAGTTGGTAAAGACTTTATTCTCCACTCTATCCCATAGTTCTGTAGTATGTTGGAATTTCCATGAAACTATGATACCCTACCTTTAACCCCTCCTTGTGTTGATTATCCTTATTAACCCTATGGGAAAGGCTCTGTAATAATCATCTTCAATTATATCCTCATTTGATCCTCTCTAATATTGAAAATGATAATAGAAGAATCCATTATTGCATTTTTGAAACAATAGAAAGGTCACATATGACATTTGCAATGATAGGTGTTCAAATGGATATTTTAGAAGGCCTCGCTAAAGAGACTTAGCTAGATACAGGAAAAAATATATTTGGAAATATGTTCGGAATGTGTTATATTCTTTGCATGACTATCCCTATGTGTTGTACAATTTTTCAGGAATAGTAAGGGGGCTACAGGGGGGTTAGTAGCCCCTTTTCATGGGGGTTTAAAGGTAGTGCCCTCCCCCCCCAGATCCAAAAAAAATAATGGTGGTTTTCTGCATCCATTTTTGGCACATCGTTTTTTGCTAAAAGTGGTTTTGTGGTATATGGAGCTTTTGCCCATGCTTTTTCTAGTTTTAATTAAAAAACTACAATTGTATTCTAATCCATGGTTAATTTATTGGTGGTTTATGGATGTCATGGGATATATATTGTGTTATAACACTATATAGAAGAATATATTAGAAAATTCTTATTGGTTTTCTGAGTTTGGGTTTCTAGGATAAAATATTTGTGTTAATGTGTGTGTTTGCAATTGAATATTTTATATTTTATTAAGAATCTATGTGCAATAATTAATTGTATACAATTAAAACCTACAAAATAGAGCATATATTAATTGGGTCGATGTCATGACGCGGCATACAAGCATCATTTCACACCCACGAGATTGGGAAAAAATGCATTACTAACTCTAAGGTGCTTGCCAAAGTAGCAAGACAAGTTCCAAACATAGGCCACTCTTGGGGTCACCTCAATCATTATAGTTGTTCTTTACTAACACCTCATGTTGTTGTTCAGCTATGTGTTGGTGGATGGAACACTTCAAGAGAAGAGATGCTTCTTTAATTGAATAAATTATAGGTGTTAGTGCACTTGATGGACCAAAGACTAGAGAAAATTGAAGGTTTCCTTGACTGCCCCCTGCTCTAGATTGTTCTCCAAGAGATAATGGGGATCCTATCCATGTGGAAGCCTCAGGCTCTAGAAAGTATTGAATGTTAACTATGTTCTGTGGTTATTTACTATCAAGTCCTAGTTACTTTGGTTTTTTGCTTGAGTATAACCCTAGAGGCCACTTATTTCAGACAAAGTTGTTGGTTTTTTGGTACACTATTACTAAAAATTTTGTGTGGCTCTTAAAGAAAAAGAACTTTTATGCCTCTCCTAGTTTCCCTAGTGGAAGACCAAGACACATTTCAATTTATTATAGTTATTAGAAATAATGAAAAAACTTGTACTTAGAAAAAAAATAATTACAAATAACAAATAAATTACAAATAAGAAATAAATTACAATATATTTTATTATGAGCTACATGTGTAGTTCTTTGGGTGTTCAACCTTTAGTTGACATGTATCCATTTTATTGCACTGAGACACACATTCAATAGGCTAGTATGAGGAATATGTATAATTTATTTTGTGCTCAACCTTGAGATACATCAGTACCTCAACCATAAATATTTCTAGATTTTGAACTCCTCTCCACAATTTTTTTTCCTTTAGAGTATTTCTAGTTTATCTCACTAGCATTGGGTTTTAGTTAAACTCGAGTTTGTATGTATATAGGGTTCAAATTTGAACTCATCATTACCCTCTAAGAACCCTTTAGCCTCTGATAGAGGGGTATGCAATTTTTCCCATATAAATGAAATTAAAATAAAAAGTTGCTTATCAAATTTGCAAAGAAAACCATTTCTAATTTTTTATTTATTTATTTATTTTATTTATTTATTTAGTTTTTATTTATTTATTTTTTTTATTTTTTTTAGTTGAAGGCTAAAATTTACTTTATAATATGTTTTACCTGTTAGTATATATATATATATATATATATAAACAATTAGAAAAATGAATTCAACAATTTTTCTCCATATCTTGATAATTTATTACAGTTGTGTCTTAGTAATGGGAATTGAAGATCAAATTTGGTTGTGGTGAAATATTTTGTAAATCGTAGATAAAAACAATTTCAATTCCAATCAACACCCTACGTTGTTTGTGTTTGGATTCAAAAATGCAAATTGTCTTACGTGCTACTCTTCCATTGCATTTACTACTTTCTTAGCTTTCTTGCATTATTTACTACTTTCTTAGCTTTCTTGCATTTATGAATATCACCAGCATGTTTTGTTTATGCCTATTTATTTTGAAGATATGAGAACAAAGACTTGAGATTAAAATTGATTAAATCGAGCTATGATTCCTTATTATCCCATTTTCAATGTTCATTCATTTTTGTTGATTAGAAATAATGTGAGTTATATGTTCTTTTGCAACTAATGTCATACATAGGAATGCGCATGTGCACTAATCATTGACTTCATAATTGTTATGGAAAAATATTCTTGTAAGTTATATATATTTTATGGAAAATTTTGTTGTTGTTGGTTTGGTTTTAAATAGTTGTTTTTTTTTCTTTATTGGAGGTTACAATGATATCTATAAAATAATAGCCCACGGGGCTTTGGATTGACGCTATTAAGGCACTCCTTGCAATAGGTCACTGGTTCAAATCCCTCGTGGGTGCTTACCTACCAAAGAAAAAGATATCTATAAAATAATACTATATCTTTATTTTTATCCTTTTAAAGTCATTGCAATTATGTGAACAATTGAGTCTTGTAAAGAAGAAAAATAATTTCATTGTATTGAGGAATGATATCCATATTAGATGAAAAGGTAAATGATTACAACTTAACACAATAAAAATTGTGATGTGTGAGATATACATAAAATTTTAAAATATTTTCTATTTCTATATGAAAATAATAATTTATTTTAATTTGTGAATATTAAAAAGCCAAAATGTAATTAATCTTTTAATTTGAAATGTGAACTTTCTCTTCAAATTTAATGCCTATAAAATTCCTCAACTTAAAAAACCCAATCTAGCAAGTGTTAAGGGATTGAGGCAATGGTGGCCTTTGCATCGAGCAAATTGAAATACCCTTATCCTCCATGGCAACAAGACCTTCAGGGTTAATCCTCCATGAATAATGTGATTAAAAACTAGCTGTTAAACCTTCTGCAAGAAAACCTTCATGGTTAACAATGAAAATCTTCTGCATCTCCATGAATAATCTAATTCAAACTAGTTATTAAACCTTCAGTATTTCTAACATTCATTTAAGCTATAGAGTGTAAACGTGCTTGCAACACCAACTTTCTTTGGATAGCCAAGATTTTTCTTCTTACCAGCTTGCCAAATTTAATTGCCACCGTGATTCTCTTCGTACGTGAAGAGATTCCTATGAAATTATATCCAATCTCCACGCATCCATTTTCTAGAAATTTTTTCCATATTAATAGTTTAAGTGATTATCCTGTAAATTTAGTTTACTTTGAGTGGTGAGAGGAAATAATTTTAAATTTTCTAATGATTATGATGTAAATTTATTTTAATGTGAGTAGTGAAAAGAAATACTTGGCATCCTCTTATTAAGATTCTTATAAGTAACCTATCAAATTCTTTAAACACTTTCGAATGATAACATAGTGCCCACTATTTTATTCTGCGAGTTTAAAAAAAAAAATATTTTATTGTGCGAGTTAAAAAAAAAAAACAACTGTAATGACAATTCAGAAGAATAATGTCACTCATTTGCGCTAAAATCCCCTCATGTTTGATAATTACAAAATTCCCCGCTTTTCGTTTTTTGCTTCTAGGATGATGCAGTTGTCAGTTGTCGATGTTGCCATTCTCAATGTCAAGAAAATGAAAAGGTACAACACAACTGCCTTTATCCATAACATATTGCTACTGCATTCGCTTTGTAAGTGAAAGGTACAAATCGAGGTCCGGAGTTCAATCGTTGCTGGGAGCTTAGAAGTCTGAAGTGGAAAGATGGTTTTCGCGCAGAATCACAGACTTGCCCAAGCTGCTAACACTGATGATCTGGAATAATTCTTTTACCAGCACACTCCCGCGGAAGCTTGGCAAAAACCAAAAGCTCATTGCCCTGGACGCCTCAGGCAACCGTCTGGTAGGGCCGATTCCGCGGGGTCTCTGCGCGGCACGTAGCCTTGCAAAGCTCATTCTATTCAACAACAGACTCACAGGTGAAATACTTTCGGGTCTAGCTCGTTGCCCAACACTGTGGTGCACACGGCTCGGATCGTGAAATACTTTGAGTTCGCCTCCTTTTGCCACAGCTAGCTGAGCTCCTGATGCACTGCTATACGCCATGAGATGAAACTGATTAACCATTCCCGAATTTGAAATTAAAATATCTAGAATTTGGGCGGGCGTTTTCAAAATTCAAATGACTATCGCATTAATGCACGTCCTGCAGCTCGCGTCAGTGTTTTCCGGTGGAAGCCGGAGTCCTTGTGCGGCCGGAGGGCTACCCCTGTTACATGCCCATGCATGCATGGTGAATTTACTAGGCGTTTGCTGGCCGACCTGAGGTCCCATAATAGTACTCTTAAACCTCATTGAATACCCAATAGCATGGGATTTATTGGTTGCCCTTAAACACGACGATCCGATCAAATGGGAAAAAAGGGTAACCGCAACCGCATGGTAGAGGTAGTCAGTAAGGGAGGGTATATGTGTCATATTACCAAAAGAAAGAGGCATGGAAAGAGATGCTTAATGTTAAATTTTGAGAATACCTTTTAATAGCACTGAGGTATAGACCAAGTTTATAGCACATAGGTGGTGTTTTATTGTAAGAGTTTGTGGTAAAACCTTCAACTTATTATGTCACTATGGTTAGACAGTGATTTATAGTGGACATGTTTTTTCTATTAGTTTGGCAACCATACATATAATAAAAAAAAAACAAAATGAATTCTAATGTTGACCATAGTTTTTTTGGGAATTTGTATTAAATATTTGGGTTGATGTATTGTTGTTGCCACCACCAAGGCTACAAAGCCCGATGCCATATGTCATCGATCCTCGCATCCTTCATCCACAATTTTTGGCTTATTTAATTGTGCTCATAACAACTAGGGTTGGGACTCTTAACTTCAAAAGTTCACATGACAAATAAGGAGGCGACCGTATAGATAATGACAAAAGTGGAACAACCAATCATGCTCTTTGCATTTTCCTTTTATTTAATTTTATATCGATTGAGATAAACATATCAGGATTCTGTAAATGCACATATGAGTGTCCAGTGACTTGGTTGGGTGTATCAGACCACAATTTCATATTTAAATTCATCTGATTAAATTATAAGATGGAGGCTTACAAAAATCTGATACTCAAATTCTTTTGTAAGCCTTGTTCGCATGGCTCCGATGGGAAATAAATCAAACCGGACAATAATTCAACATGCCTACACCATTTCAGCTAGATGGGACAGTCGGACCCAGTGGTTTGTCAAAATTTAAATTACTTGAATTTCTCATAATATTTATTGTAAAGATGTCACTAAAGTTATCTTGTCTATCTGAGTTAAAAGATTAAATAAAACCCTTAAAACGGTAAAAAAAAATCATAGCAGAGAGTCCAACGACAACTCACATTTACTTTACATAACTTTCCATTAATGTAGAGGACATAAGTGTCATGGTTGATTTGAAGTAAGAAGAATATTTTCAAATTGTTGCATAAGTACCATTATCATAAATTTAGTTTTATGATGTATTTTCGTTGATTCGATTTTGATAAGCTCTAACCTTTATGTCAATTTCACCGCATCATCTTCATTATTCAACCTAGTAAGTTTCTAGGTCAAAGAGGCATATCACATCGTAATCCAGGGCATAACCCCTGACACTGATCCTTTTTGGAAAGAGTTATGGCACAAGAACACCTAACCTAAAGTAAAAATATCCACCTAGGTCCTCATCAAATGCAGAACTCTCATATGGGATAATCTTGTAAAAAAAGGTTTTAAAGGCCCCTCCTAGTGTTGCATGTGCAAAACTCTGCAAGAGACCATCGATCACCTATTTGACTCCTACATCTTTTCCAATAGCTTATGGAGGAAACTCGAGCATGGTTTTCAATGATTTAATTGGGAGAAAGGAAACATCACCCAATCTATCAAGAATTGGGCCAAAAATCCATTGTTCAATCCTATCCTCAATGGCCTTTGGTCCATTGCTCCGATCCTCCTAACTTGGGAAATTTGGAAAGAGAGGAATCAAAGAATTTTTAACAACATGCAGAAACCTCCTAAGAGTACTTGGCAGCTCTTCCATAGGCACCTTGAGGAAGCTATAGCCCTCACTAAGTTAGACGTTAAATATCTCCAGGCCCCACCATGAGAAAAAGAGATTATTGCATGGTGGAACCACAATATCTTGAAGATTCAGGAAACCTCCTCTACAGGGAGCACTAAAGTTTCCTAACCTTATACCTAGAAGTCGCCACCTCTCAATCACTACAAGCTCAACTTTGATGGAGATTCCAACAACAACCCTGGGGATGTTGGCATTGGAGGGGGCATCCATGATCACAAAGGGTATATTCTTAGAATCTATAGCAGATTCATTGGCCAAGACAACAAGAACGCAGTGGAATTAGAGGCTTTAATCAAAGGTATTTGCATAACAAAGTGTAACCACTTCTTCCCTTTAATAGTTGAAGGGGACTTAAGAATCATTTTTCTAGCAGCACACTGACTCCTCAATGGAATGTCCGCATCCAAGTTCTCACTCAGCTGGAGACTGGACCACAACATGCAAAAACTAGCATTGCTTCTCGCCCAACAGGAGGCCATCATCTTCTCCCACACCAGGCGAAAGGCCAACTCTTTGGTTGATTTCCTAGCTAACAGGGGAGTGGAAGATCGTGAAAAATGCAAATATTGGCACATGTCCTCCCTTGCCACTGATGTTTGGTTCTCTCACTACAAGAACATCCCTGCTAAGGACCTCCTTCACCCAGATCCGTGTGTTCTCTAGAAATCTGAGCCTAATCATTCGCCCAACACTTGGCATGAAGCTTGTCTCCTCCTAGCAGCCTTACACCATGGCTTATCTCTTCATGTGTCCTCACTACTTTAATTATCGTCCTCCTCTACTTCCTCGTACATTCCAGATAAATGTTCCTTTGGATACCACCTTGTCTCAATTAATGTCTCAAATAATGACTCCTTATTGTTGCGCCCATCCTCCCTCTCTTGACATTCCACTCTCTGCTCAACTTTGCAATTTCTTTTTCTCTACTCCCTTGATTTTCTTTCTCCCTACACCTACAGCAAGCTCCTCTGCCTCCCAAAAAAAAATCAATGGTCTGGGAAAGGGGTCATGTCCCCACAGTGGTATAGGGTGATGGCGGGGTCATCCGCTTGCAGCTCCTATGCTAGAAGCGAACTTATAACTCTACGATATTGATATCCCAGAGCACATCAAGTGCAAAGTTATAATCATGAAAGCATTAGAAATTCGTCGGCTTGGAAACGAGCTTTGGGCGGTTAGAAATCTTCTAGCCCGCCACCTGTTGACCCAAGAAAGTGAAAGAAATAGAGTATCTAGGAAAATTGTCAATGCCAACACCCACACCAATCACATTCATTCATTTGTATGTTGTCTCTCTCATGACCTTAGTCTAAATTTACCATTGGAGCTTCCTTCATCTCACCCCTCTAAGTTTCATATGGTCGTACCTAGCTCTCCTTCGCCCTCAACCATCTACGTTGGTTATGGGCATGGATCTGTAGCTCACAAGTCCTTGGGCACTCCAATTGAATCATTTGATGGGCACTCCAATTGAATCATTTGATGCTCAGCAAGCTGGAAAGATGACTTCTCCTTAGCACCCTAACCCCTTCAGTTGCCATATTGAGGAGGAAGTTCCAGAAGAGGGCCCTTCCGGTACTAGGAACATTAATGCAGCAGGCCTAAGCAACGAGAAATCAACTCCCACCAACTCGTGAGGCACTCACCTAGCATGAACAAGTCCACCATTCTGCATTTCCTGCTTCTCAATTACTACTCAAACTGAAGACTTGTTCATAGGTAATCACATGAACTACCATAGCACTGTTGAGGGATATCGACGTTGTTCAATTGATATTATATAATGTGTATTAATATAACTACCAATTAATAAAACCGTCGACAAATTAATAGAATCGTCGAGAACATTTAAAAAAAAAAACTATGGGCCAAGATTTAGAAACAAATCCGTTGTACATGGAGGATGTTGGGCCTTCATTATCAAACCGAGACTAAGTAAATGAAGTACCAGTACCAGGCTTATTTTTTTTGTTTCAACTACATAACAAACCAATTTTAATGTCACTATATTGTTGTGTGCCTCACTTGTGTTCCATAGCCGTCTCCAAAAAAAAAGGCACTTGTTTTCCATAGTCGTCTGCCAAAAAAAGAAAGTAAACTCATCGAATCTAGATTTGTTCGTTGTCAAGATGGATGTTGGTATCTTGTGTAATTGATATTATTGGTTTCAAGTAATAGATTATATTCTTTTTTAAACTTTCAATGTTTTCGGATCACCAGTTAAGTATTCTGCTTGATTTTCTTATTGCAGTTATTTTTGCTCTGTTTAAGAGCCTTGACAAAAAACATGGGTTGCATGGAGGTATATCTCAGGTGATTGGATGGCAATATCCAGGCATTTTGAAGATCAAATACTAGCGATTAGAAGGAAATATTCACGTGTTTTGAAGATCAGAGACTAGTCATTCTAGAGCTAGCGTTTCTGGGTATCGGTTTTATGCTAAAAACTAGGCTCTTTTTTTCCCCCTCAAATTATTATGTGCAGTTGGAATTGCAAATAAATTGTTGTGTATTACCCTATACTTTACATTCTTTTCTTCGTTGTTTTTATGTAGAATGTATGGTGTGAACATGATGTTTCTGAAGTATGATATTGTTTTTCATATTTGTGTTCTATATCAAAATCTAAACATTCATCAAACTAGATTTTATTATCTATTAGGAAAATAACGGCCCAACTCAAATCTTCTACAACAATCCTTCAAAGGGACGAGACCCATATCCATGTCTTTAATTCATGAGATCTTCAAAACAATACATTAGGGTTTTTTTTTGGCCATATTTAAAGCACTTATGAGCAGTGATGCCAAGGTTGGAAACTTGGATATAGTCACTATCGATTGGGCCTATTATGTGTTCACGGAGTCAATTAAATACTTTTAACACACAAATGAGTTGCACCTATAGCCATCCTAAAGCTTGTTTGGTGAACTGGACTTAGATGGCTAATGCTTCTTTAATTCGTTAGCGTTTAAAAGTGTGCCTTCAAAGCTAAGAGATTGCATTTCCCGATTCGAATAGCCGACTACGCAAGAAATATAGGTGAAAGTGTCTGAAACAATTGTGCAACAAGTGAATATCTGATTGAAAAAACTCTGGAAACTTTTTCCCATGATACCAGTCAACTGTCCTTGTTGCAACAAGCATTTGTATTTCGTGGTTGATTTTGCAATTCCATGGAGCTCCCTTAGATGTTCGAATTGTTTGTTAAGTTGTTATTGGGAATCAAGGGACTTCCTTCACATGCCACCGAGCATGACATTCTCCCCCTCCAACACCTTGGCATCCATCTCTCTCATGTAGAAATGGAAAGAAATTTGCTACTGCTAATGAAATCTAACTGAAATCAAAAGACAAAAATTTCTTCTACTATTTTACTGAAAGGAAAACACACAATAGAAACACATGCAATAACATGCAACCATCAAAAGATAAGGAACAAAATGATTTTGCAAGGGACCCCAACTGGGAAAACCCCCTCTACTGCTTTTCATTAATTCATATGAGAATATGGATCAATTATAATGTCTTGCTTCAATCCTGAAGCACACCATGCACTGCAATTCTGATGTCCTGCTCACTGACTTGCTCTGACCAACACTTAGTCAATTCAAGCCTCATCTTTCCTCCTATTTCATTGCACAATCCTGGAGGAAACTAGCTTCTAAATAATAGGTAAATTCCTTATTTCGTTTCGCAATTGCTAGAGGAATTGACCACCTGCTCAATGCAAAAGTTTGTACACTCAAATAGTATATAATTGATAATTTCAATGTGCCTTTTCCTCCACTCCCACTAGGAAATTCGAATTCCATGCATGATTGGGTTTATTTTTAGTAAATTGGTTAGTTAACTGAGAGATCAGTAAGCTAACAATTATTATAACTACTCAACTAAACTCCTACTGATTCAACTAGTGACTAGAGCTCAGATAATTGAGTTGAACTAACAAAAACTCCACTAGATTTATAAAGTCTAGCAATCAACCCATCCACAACTCTACTTCTAGCCTATAACTCAAATTTATTGACTGAACTAGGAGACAAAGCAATGTCACTCCAGCTAAATACAATCCAAGTCATCTTGTTGATGTGGAAAATCAAATTTCTCCATTTAATTAAGGCACAAGTCAAATGAAGCCTTTTCTTGCTACAATTCTAACACTCCCTCTTATCAAGAAAAGGATTTTGCACAGCCCCAATCCTGCTCCAGTGTAGGAATGTATTGTAACACAGTTAACACTCTCTCTCACTGATGTTGTTTCTACTGCAACAATTGCAACTGAGAAGCATCCAGAATACTGAATCAACTATGTCTTTGAGCTGTAATTGTCTCTCGAGTCTCTGACTGCTACTAGCTTACAATTGTCGCTCAATACATTATTGCATCAACTAACACTAATCTTTTTTCTATTGAATAATGTAGGCCCCTGTAGCAAGGGTAATGATCCATGAGAAGAGTATACTGCAACTGTTCTTTCTCTCCTATGGACCCTAGCCAAATCTTTGCAACTCTAGGACTAATGCTCTACATCACCCCACCTCACTCTTAGAGGTATAGCTGCATGCATGGCGAAATCTACCTCTAACTTGTAGATATTTTTAACTCGAACACCAATTTGTTTTACTTATCCAATAGAAACATGCTTCATATAAGTTTTCCCTTTATTGAACACCACATCATAACCTTTGTCCTCCAATACAGTTATAGAAATCAAATTTATCTTCAGCCCAGACACATACATAACATTTTTCATGTGAAGATGGGAGCCTGACTCCCTCTTAAAGGTGACAGTACCAATCCCTTTGGTATTATGCCTCCCATCATCTCCAAGTTCTATGTGTAATTGGAGATCCTTCTCCTCTAGGCTGCAGAAGAAATCGTTACATCATGTCATATGAAATGAGGTACCAGATTCTAGGTACCACACACTCCCCATTACAGTGCTTGTCATGCATGCAATGAGGGTGAAATCCAATTTGAATTAGGATGCAAGAGCATCCCCTCATACTCTTGTTGCAGGCTCCTTACTAGATTTCTTGTGTGGACACTTGGTTGCATAGTGTCCATACACATGGTAGTGAAAGCATTTAATTTTGTTCAGGTCCTTCTTCTTGCCATGGATCTAGATGAATTTTGCCCTGCCTTGGGCTTTCTTGCCTTTGGCATTCTTTCCTTTGCCAACTAGAGCACAATATTTTTCCTCATCAGGTATGGATGAGACTCCATCTCTAGCGTTTCTTCTCATCTCCTCCTGCACCAAATCATAACAAATTCTCTCCCAATTTGGCAGCTTATCTCTTACATTAACTAAATCTTAATAGTTGTACCAACACTTCAGAAGACCAAGGATGATGCCACATTTTCTCCTTCTCCTCCAAGTTCATCTCAAACCTACGTGAATCTAGATAGGTATTGTGGAATGGTTTCATTTTTCTGCTTTTGAATGTCACTGAGTTTATCTTTCAATGCTAATTTCCTAGCATCATTGTTTCTCTGGAAGAGATTTGTGAGATTTTTCCACATTGCAAAAGGAGTCTCCTTTCCATGCAAGTTCGAAACCACATGATCTCTGACACCCTCCAAAATAATCCTCTTGGCTTTTGTTGTGCCTTTCTTCCACTGAGCAAGTGCTTGTGCATTTGATGTTGTTGGTTTTTGAAAAACAGTTTTTGTATATTCCCATACTCTGTTTTCATCCAGGACAACTTCCATTTTGTCTTTCCAAGCAAAAAAAGTTGAGTGCCTCCCAATGCATATTCAAGCCTCAATCCATTGAAAGTAATTTTTCCTGCACTGAAGATAATCTGCACCAAAAACTCTGCAAATTGAAATTTCTCTAAGAGAATATCTGGAACAAGGTTTCTATGTAGTCTTCCGGAGCTCTGATACCATGTAGAAATGGCAAGAAAATTTCTACTGCTAATGAAATTGAACTAAAATCAAGAGACACAAAATTCTTCTACTATTATGCTGAAAGGAAAACACAATAGAAACACATGTAATAACATGCAACCATCAAAACACAAGGAACATAATGATTTTATAGGGGAACCAAATTGGGAAAAACCCCTCCGCTACTTTGCACTAATTCAAATGAGAATATGGATCAATTACAATGTCTTGCTTCAATCTTCAAACACACCCTACACTGCAATTTTGATCTCCTGCTCATTGAATTTCTCTGACCAACACTTAGTCAATTCAAGCCTCAACCTTCCTCCTATTTCCTTGCACAATCCTACAGGAAATTGGCTCCTAAATAATAGGGAAATTCCCTATTTCCTTGGGCAATTTCTAGAGGAATTGACCACCTACTTAAAGCAAAAGTTTGTACACTCAACTAGTATACAATGGAGAATTACAATGTGCCTTTTCCTCCACTCCAACTAGGCAATTTGAATTCCATGAATGATTGGGTTTATTTTTAGTAAATTGATTGGTTAACTGAGAGATTAGTGAATTAAAAAGTTGTTATAACTACTCAATTGAACTCTTGCTGACTCAACTAGTGACTAGAGCTCACATAGCTGATTTTAACTAATAATAACTCCAACACATTTCTAAATTATAGCAATCTCGATCGTAGAGATCTCTATTGGATGGAAAGAAGAATCTGAAATGCTATAATGAATTGATTTCACTAAATCAAAATGCGAATTCGAGACTCGGATGGAGAATTATGATCAACCCATGCACAACTCTACTTCTAGTCTGCAACTCAAATTCACTGACTTAATTAAGAGACAAAGCCATGTCACTCCAGTTAACTGCAATCCAATTCATCTTGTTGATGTGGAAAAACAAATTTCTCTATTTGACTAAGGCTCAAGTCCAATGAATCCTTTTCTTGCTACAATTCTAACATCTCGTATCTTCCCGTTGTGCCATATTTTCTTCTTACACTCTTCGCTCACAAGCTTCTCTCAACGAACAAAATAGAATGCAATATCGCCTTTCTCCAACTAGAAATATTCACCAGTAACTTCAACTGATCTCTCCCATGTGGTCATCAACTCTTTATACAAAATTATGAGCAGAGCATGCCCTAAGCATCTTTGGTGGAAATTGATTGATGTGAAATGTGGGAGGGTAGTTAAATGCGTCGAATATGTGCAGACAATGGAATTTGACCATGACACACATATGTTAAGATTTTATTCATGTTGCTCCACATGCCTATATAATTTTGGATTGCTTTGTGGCATTCAATGACATCAAATATTTGAGAATTTCCATTAGAGAAATTTTGAGGTAAAAAATGGGTCTCAAAACAAAAATGTACAACAAAAATCAACTTTATAAGAACCAATAGGATTCAATATGATAATGTCAACCATGGGGGATGATTCACCATTTTTGGAGTAAAAAGGTAAAAAGATTAAAAAAGTAAAAAATCTATTTTTTCAACTCGTATTTTCAACTTATCTCCCTATGATTTTACTCAAATTTTGAGTGGGAGCACTCGATGGATGAAGAATTAAATTTTGCATCCAAGGAGTATCAATGTTGGATACTTTCGATGGACCCTACTAAACATAACATGTGAAATACATGAAAAAACATGATTGCAATCATGTTTTTATGTATTTCACATTTTTGTGTAGGGTCCATCAAAGTATGCAACATGGGTACTCCTTAGATGAAAAATTAAATTCCGCATCTAACGAGTGCTCCCACTCAAAATTTGAGTAAAATCATAGGGAGATAAGTTGAAAAAATAGTTTATTTCTTTTTTCCCTCCAAAACTTGATGAGGTAATATAATCTAATTTATTATTTCCACGATTATTTTATAATATTCCTTAGGAGGCCCGTTTTAGACCTTGAAATTTCTCTAATGAAATGGGGTTTTCCTACAACTGGTCGTGTACCGACGTTCCAAAATGACAATACAAAATAATTCCAAAAACTTTAATCCTCTAGTATTCTAGAGAATTTGTTTTCCTTTTCCCCCTTCCCAATTAGGACCCTTGCTTAGCTCCATGTAACTAATGAACCATTTGGATTAAACCATTTAGAGTGGACCTTGAACATATATGAGGATCAACAGAGTGGATAATGAAATAAAATCAAGAGTTTGATGGTTAAAGTTATGTTTTATGTGAGGATCAATAGAGTGGATGAATAAAATCAAATATAGTTGATGGTTTGATGGTTAAAATTATCTAGGGATATTAACAAGGCCCTTACTCAGCTCCATGTAACTCATGAACCATTTGGATTAAACACTTTAGAGTGGACTCGGAACATATACAAGGATGTGGATCATGAAATAAAATCAGGAGGTTGATGGTTAAAGTTATGTTTTATATGAGGATCAATAGAATAATAGAATGGATGATGAAATAAAATCAAATATAATTAATAATTAAAATTATATTGAGTTATCTATATATATGTGCGAAATTCAATATAAAATTTATATATAATTTACATTAAAGATAATTAAAATTAAAAGACTCGAGAATAGTTTTGAAATAATTAATATTATTTAGCAAACAATATTTAACCATCTAAAAATAATTATTTAACAATATACAAATAAATGAAATAAAAATATTTTTTAAAAATAATTAATTAATTAAAATTTAACCACTTTAATGGAATGTTTTTTTCTTTTAATTATTTATATCTATGACTTTTATCTATATGCTAAAAATATGGCTTGCACTTTAAAGATACTCCCAATACACGTCCTATCCTCAACCCCCAACACAAGGGAAATCCCATAGAAGTTACAACCTCATCTAATAAAAAAAAGGGTACATATTTAAAACTATTATTATCATATAATATGATTTTTTAATGCATCATCTCATATTATCAAAACGTCATGCACTTTTAAAATTATTATTATCATATAGGATTTTTTTTTAAATACATTGTTAACTGGATGCATATGCATCTCCCCCTAATCACACTTGAAATAACCAAGAGAACATATTCCTTGAATTGTTGATGCTCCATCTCATCTAGAAGCATGAATGTCATGCTCATACATTCTTAAGCTTCTAGAACGCCACACTCATACATTCTAAAACTTTGTGTTTATGACATCTTTCATAACAGATTAATTAATAATTGTTCAATTAATTTACTACTTTATAATAATTCATGAGCATCATAAAAGTTATTTTGATATTATAAACCCATAATTTTTTTCTATTTTAAATTATTAATAATAAATATTGTAGTTTCTATTATATATGATTAGTTCCGCAAGAGAAGGCTTTGCCTCTTTTTTCAATTTATTTTAAGAGTTTATAAAGATTCTAGATGTACTAGTATTCTCTTTCAATTTCTGCATCTTCAACATATTTTTCATAGAGAATTTGGTGGAATGAGGTGTTTGGTTTTTTAGAGAAATTTCCATTGGATGCATCCTGGCAAGCTAGAAATGAATGGCTTTGTGTGCCAAAAGTAGTGTTGTTCATTCTTTTAAATATTTTTTACTTTTTTTTAATTTCATCAGAATAGTATTTTCACAAATAATCCCATCTTGCACAATAAACAAAAGCCACATTGAAATAAAAAAACAGTGACATCACCACCACATGACTCTTGTTTTAAAAATGAAGTGTTTAAAAAAAAAAAAAAAAAATTCCCTAAGTTAAACTTTATATTTTGGTATTGGTCAAAATTGAATTAACATCAATCAACAAGCAAATTGATTGCTCTAATATTACTTTGGAATAAAATCCCAGAAAAATGTAAAATATACACTATAATGATATGAGTTGGTTAAATGAATTTCTATTAAAAATAATAATGATTTTATATTATTATCATTCTAATTAGTATTAACCTAATTTAGTCATGCTTAGGTATATGTAACAAACATTCTAATGAATGCTACTACCAATGTAGATCCATCTTAACTCCATATCTATCAAGCACCAAAAAGGATCAACTCTCTCGAGGTGCAAACATTTCCTTATATTTTGTACTCAAAAAAGAGGTTTAAGGATTGAACTTGAGAAAATGTTTACACTTGGAGAGATTGGATCTTTGTCGGAGCTTGATAGATCTCGAGTTAAGACGGATCTACGATAGATAACTATACAAAAATAAAGAATAATTTTTCCTATTTTTTTAACTTTACCTATAAGACACTCTAATTCAAAAATAGACATAATTTTGGTATGAGAATTTTCTTTTATTTACATAAATCATTCGGAAAAGATTAAAAAAAAAACAAAACAAAACAAAGAGGTAAATTGGCTATTTTTTTTTTATTCGGCTGATGAGACAAGTCTATGGGATTGAATTTTCAATCATTTGGATACACAAGGGGGAATTGAACTTCCAATTGCTTGGATACACAAGGGTTTGCCAGCATGCATTTTTCCAATTGTGCTACCACCCACAGACACGATAAATTGGCTATTGTATTTTAATTAAATAATCTTATTGTTTTATTTTGTAAGCTAGATCAAAGAAGAATACCATGGAAACAAACCATGAGTTGTGAAAATTGTGATTCAAAATGTTTCATAATAGTTAATAGACTATTTTATTTTAATTAATTTTTTTTTATTATTATTTCTTATTTTATTATTTATTTTTTATGTAATTATATGGAGTCAAAATGTTTTATTAATAATTATAATCATTAGTTATTTTATTTTATTTATTAAATTTTAATTTTATTTTGTTTTTATGTAATTTCATTGAGTCAAAATGTTAAAAATTACACCATCTCTCCCATGTTAGGGTGAAGAGTTTTAAAATTTTATTTTATTTTTATTTTTATGTAATTTGACCCAATCAAAATGTTTAATGGGACAGGACATGACATTACAACATCTCTTCTATACTGGTTTGGAGAGCGCCTCTCGGCACCATAATTTAGTCATGGTTGGTTGTGTTATAAACATCATTTTCTTTTTTAATCCATATAAATGTTTGTATGTTATGTGAGCCTATACCTTGGTAAGTGACTATTTCAGCAATAAGTTTAAAAAAATGTACTTGTTAATAATGTAATTGCTATGTATAAAAGGTAACTTAAACAAACAATAATCATGAACACAATATAAAAGAATCGCACAATGAAAAACACCAAGAAACATCCTAGAATGCTCTAACTCTAGGAAAACAAAGTCTAATAGAATTCTATTAGTCCTTGGCCAAAACCCTGGCCAAGCATATCAGGGAGCCTTGTTCAACCCTTGGTCCCTTACAAAGGAGTCAAACACTTTTTCAATTCATGGTACCTTACAATGGAGACTAGTACGCTTATTCATAGGCTTCTTTCCATCCAAATACAACTGGCATAATACCATGGATCACAAAATTATGTGCTTAAATCCACTAGCTATAGAATATCATTCCCGAGTCAAGGTTAATCCTAATAGGTAATTTTGTACTCTTAGGTTTATGTTATGCTCTTTTTATCTTTTTTAAATACTTGTATAAATTTGAGTTTATTTCACACATTTAATCTAGTATCTTCCATATTTATTGTATAAATAGTGTGTTTCAATTGCAGTTAATCAAACATATTTGAATTTATTTAGTCTTTGTGGGCTAATGGGAAAAACCTTTCATTCATCAAAACAAGTGTTACATCATTCAGCGTATATCTTAATATCACCAGATAGGAAAGACTTGCCTAGTGGGAAACTAGACCTTACCCATCTATAAATAGAGTAACCAGTCCAAAATTTCAACAGTGTCAAAATTTGCAGTCTCACAAACGAGATGACAACATCAAATCAAAATGTTGAGAAGAATTGCAGCAAACAAACAAAGACATAGTAAATCATGAAACTAATATTCAGAAGAGTTGATTAGTGTTGCTTCTCTAACACCATCCCGGAGGTGCTGAATTGGAATCCTCCCCATCAATGATTTCATCTTCCAGTAAAGGAAAAGTGCTTATAAATATTTCTTCCTGGGGCCTTTGGTACAATCGGGGTATGTGACCAACTGCTCAAATTCTTCCATCAATTCTGAATTTGACATGGAGTGCCTCACCCTAGAAGCTAAGTTCTCCAGGTTCCTCAATTCATTACAAACATCTATTAGGGTGGAATCGTGGAAAATTTTCTCTGCTTCCCTAACTTGGTCCTTGTCCCAACTGCGTCCTTAGGGGCCTCTACCTCCTCCCCCACCCTTGCGGATTCTCATGCATTGACATTGCATGGTGGCCATCCAATAAGAGTTTCTTGGACACTCTGCCATTACCCAACTATAATGTGTTATGCCTGAGCTTGCAAAGTTGGATTGATTTCCTTTAATCCACAGACCATTGGTACACTCCTTAAAACCAACATTGTCCCAACACAACCACAAAACCACCTCAATACCAGAGCTGAAAGGTTGATGGATACCCACCACCCTACAGGAGAGTATAACCAATTGGAGGCCCCTTTACCCTCGACAACACCCGAGGGTACAAACCTCAAACTACTAACAACTGATAAGAGTATAAACTCCTTAAGACGTCTGCTCCATATAATGCAACAGAATAGAAAGGCAACAAAAAAGGTTGGTTTAGATAGACGACAAGAAACCCATGTACTTCCCAAGGCCTAAACATATGTTATAGCATCATAATAACCAACATTGTTTCATAGCACAATGTTGGTGAGACCAATGACTTATAGACACCTTAGTCATTGTCTCTCAAGGTACATACCCACCCAGGTGTTCACTGAGTATGACCTTCTATGACTATTCTTATCTTTGGTTCCCAACCCTCAAAGAATATCATTCCTCTTTCCTACTCTTGTCTTGGATTCCCTACACATCCTCAAAGAGTATCGGATGCCAGAAGATTACCCAATCCTTCCATTATTTCTTCCCAAGTGAAGACAAGAATGTTGTGTCTTTCACTTCCTCTCAATTTAGGAAGACATGCCCAAGTATCCTCTGACAAGGTACTTGTCCAAGTTCCTTTGTAATTGGGAACTTGTTATAACTCCCTCTTAGCTAAGTACTTGTCCATTCATCATCAACTTATTCTTTGTGGGTCCTTCAACTGCTTGATCTTCTTCTTTCCTTTGATGTCATGAAGTCTTGGTTCGAACTTCCTTTTGATAGGGCACCATCCATCGATCACTTTCCTTCTCGGTTTTTCATGTCATTTATTCCTTTCTGGGAAGTGGTATTCTTGTCGTATATTAGGATCTCGTCATTTGGCTACTCCCTTGTCATTTTCTCCATGCTTCAGAATACTCTTCTCATGGATGCTTCGTTGAACTTACTTGTTCCCATGCTTCGGTCGAGTAGCCCTTCATGACTTCATCCTATTATTGTTTTCAACATTAAATGGTGCTTTTGCTCGATGAATTCTTCATCATGAAATATTTTTAGAGTAGAATCAATTATTTGCACCTTTCACATCTCCAAGGCCTTCATAGGTGTCAAGGATCCTTTGATCTTTTCCTTTCTTAATTAGAGTTTTCCTTCCTTCTTTCGAGAGATGTCTTCAAAGTATTTTGTCAGATCGTGATTCTTGGTGATCATGGCGTTCCTCACATGCTTGATATATTTATTCAATTGCTTCTTCTTGGATAGATTGGTCAATCACCTTATGCTCCTTGTGAGAGCACTTCATCATTGCTTGTTTCTAGGACTAGTGAGCGTTCCTTCTTCACTTGCTTCTTAGTGAGCAATCTTATACTCCTTAAGTGAGTATTTCTTTTGTTGACCTTCATTGCATTGTAGTACATGCCTTCGAGCATGTCATTGGTGAAAGAGATTATTTCCTACTTGATCATGTTATAGAACTATTCCCATGACTCAATAATACACAAATGATAACATGACTAAACTTTGATGCATACATACCTCACCTTCATTCTCCTTTGATCATCTTAGCTTCATTTGGTTGTCCTTGGTGTGGCCCTTCTTGCTTCAACTTAGCTTGCCTGCATATCATCCTTTTCTTGAATCCCATGAAGTGAGACATCTTCTTTTGTTTATGAATCTTCTTTTGAAGATTCCATCATAGGATCTTAAAGACCCTTACCCTGCAAATGTTTCTTTTCTTTTGATGATGGAGGTCTTCTAAGATTCCTAATCATGATCAATTTTCTTTCATTATGGATGAGGTCCTATTCTAGGTATGCTCCTTCTACATGAATATTTTGAGCTATATCTACCATGCTCCTATATTCTAGAAGATATTTCTACCCATGCATTTTGTTTATTTATAAATGCTTCTCCTACATGAGTATTTTGAACTCTATGTACTTTATGCTTCTAGATTCTAGAAGATGTTTCTAGCCATGCAATTTTATTCTATTCCTACATGCTCCTATCCTACTCAAAACTTTGAACGAAGACTTTAAGTAAAGAGCTTGACTTAGTCATGGTAGAGATCTGGAGGATCTTCCTTCTTTTGCTTCTTTTCTTCTTCTTTCACCTCTTGAGTCATGTGAGCTTCTTCCCTCTTTATTTTGTAGTTGTTTTCCTTATTAAGCTTAGGACAATTCCTTTTGTAGTGTCCATATTCTTGGCATCCATGGCATCGGGTTTTTGACATATCTTTGTTGTTTGTTCTTCGTGGACCAAATTTTCTAAATTTTCCCTTTCTCTTGGCCATGGTAGCAAATGCTTTCTCCTTTGATCCCACATCTTCCTTGGCTTTGAGTCTAGTTTCCTTTGTCTTGCATAGATACCACATTTCACTTAGTGTGGTAGCTTCCTTCTTTGCATATATGCTTGATGTGAAGTTGCCCCAATCCTCAGGTAGAGCATTAAGGACTACACTTGTCATTTCTTTGTTGGACATGACTTCCCTTAGCTCTTGAAGTTGATCTCTAATCTCAGAGATATTCATGAAGTAGGGAGATATTCCTTCCTTTGATATCTTCATCTTGTACAATTAATTTCTTAGAGAAATCACTTCTCCAATTGTGGTTACTGAGAATAGATCTACCAAATTATCATAGATTTATTTTGATGTTTCAAATTCATAGACATAAGGAATGAGAGACTCCTTGATATATTCTATTAGAATCCTTTGAGATCTTGTCTCATCCTTATTATACTTGGCTAAGGCTTGAGTTTGTTCCTTAGCAAGAATAGTAACATTCCCTTTGATGTGTTCTAGGAGTTCATTCTCCTTGAGAAGTGAATCAGTCCTCTTCTTCCATGTAATAAAGTTATTGGTACCTACCAATTTGTTGCTTTCCTTGCAAAAAGACATTGATGTATATTCAGAAGGGGACATATACTTACTTGATATATTTTTAGATGTATTGGATTTGCTTTGTCCGTGAAGACTCGATGGCTTGCCTTCCTAAGATCTTGATGTTCTTCAAGTTTCCTTCTCCAAGTGACATTACTTGATGATTATATTTTCTTGATGACTTGTAGATGATGTAGGTCCCTCTTTGATCTACTCTTCTTTGTAGGTGCCTTTATGTAAGGCTCTTCTTCTTGCTTTGTAGTCTTCCTTGATGAAGGATAGATGGTAGGCCTTCTTGTTCTTGAAGTGATTGAGACTTCTTGGCTTAATGCTTCAACTTTGTAGATGTTCTTACTTGATAAGTCACCTTATAAGTGTTCTTGAGATGCCCTATCCTTGATCTGTCACCTTAACTATGATACCATGTTGAAGAATAAATGGAAATCAAGTGTACTATTATTATTCTTGACTTGATAACAATTTGTGGAGTCTTTTAAATTTTCTTGTTAGATTAATCTTCTTCTTATTATTAATGCATGTGTGTGTACTTCATCAAACTGCTACCAAAAACATAAGAACAAGAACACAAGATGTTGGCTCTCTTCCAGGGCTGAAACCTCTCTTCTCTTGAGAGGAAAACCCTGTAGTAAGTTTGTCTTATTGAAGCTTCTTATTGATAAATGCCAAACCCTAGACCCTTGACTAGAATGTCCTCCAAGCACAAGTCAAATCCTTTCTCCTTTCTGCACTTAGTCTTCCTTCTTCCGACACTTCATTCCCCGACACTTCGTCCTCCTTCTTCTTCTAACACTTCGCTCTTCTTTCAACTGTTGGTAGACCTTGTTGCACTTTATTTAGAAGAGACAGTTGTGATGAGTCCCTTCCTTATGATGATCCCTACTTCCTCCTTGACCAAATGAGCTTTTCCTTGAGGCGTAGATGCAGATTTGGTAGGACTGTTTTGCAGCCCTAATTTTCCCACTTGTGGTACGTACCCTAGATAATTAGGGTTCTTTTCCATCACTAGAGAGATAGGATTCTTCACTTGACTTGGAAGGCCTTGTAGGCCTAGTTTCAAGCCCAAACAACACTATTTCATGGACTGTTTGTCCATGTTGTCATACCCACAGACTTGACCTCCTTTTCTTCGCACGTGTGACTGTTTCTAGCCCTAGAAACAATCCTCTTCACTTCAGTTTTCCTCCTCCTTCATTCATTGCACTAAGAGACCTCTTCTTCATCCTTCATTACCCTTTCTCTTGCCTCTTTTCTTCGCAGATTTCAAAGATATGCTTCTTTACGTTGGAGGAGTGGACAACCTTTATATATAGAGGATTGTCCCTCTTTTTAGGCTGACTATAAGACTATAGGCCGACTTCACTTATTTAATTTGGATTGCTTCTTTTGATGGTGCCACATGCTTGGAGGAGACTTGACATTTCTTGGAGGTGTTTTCTTTGACTCTCATACATAATTATACCTAGTGTAACATGCCCTCAAGGTCTTCAACATTTTCTTTTGACCATTTAACTCACCTAAAGCACTTAACATGTGCTAGACCTATTTAAATGAGCAAGAAACTCATTGACATATATTATAATATTTATTTTCTTAAATAAGTACAAATATCAAAAGTACATTTATGAAGATCGAACCTAGTTACATTTCCTTCAACATACAAGAGCCCACTAGGCATTAGATAATTGAAAGTAATGCAAGCAATTACCCACACAAAACCACCCCCAGGGGCCTTTTAAAGCTCGACCCAGACCCAAAAAGCTAAAACCAAGGAAAGAAGTCTAGGATTTAAACTAAGAAAATAAGTCATTACCCGAGTTACATCGCCTCAGAGTAGGTGCATGTCGAGGTTAACCAGGGGATTGCATGATGTCGATGGGATAATGTGGTGTTGTTGTTGTAGCTTTCTGTATTTTCTCTACTCTATTTGACCCACCCCATTGGAGTTTATTTCACAAACTGTTTACTAGAGGAGCCTATCGCATGTAGTTCACTAGCCTATGCAAACCCAACAAAAAACCATATTCCTCGACCAAACAGCCAAATCCTTCGAGCAACTTCTATGACCCAAGTGCAGGTTATCTTTACATGAGGAATTAAACTTCGCATGTTTCTACATACACGAGGGTGACCACACCACCCCCCAAAATTAATGACTCACATTATCATTCAGCTCAAGATGATGAGCATGGATCCCCACCGAGTTGCTTGCCAATATACCATAGGTATTCCCAATTATTTTACAAGAAGAGTCCCCACCTTAAATGCCAAAATTCTGGCGAAATATAATTGAACTGCCTCATGGGAAATAAAAAAGAAGACATTTGATTTCTCTTTATTAATCAAGGTACCAGGCATTGCCATAAAATCTTCCATGATGGAATTTATCTTTTCATTTTTTCTGCGGGATAAGTGGAAAAACAAGAGGAAGTCATCAACAAACTATTGATGGGTAATAGTTAAGCCATGACCCTAGGGTTTCAAACCTTGAAGAATCTGACTCCCCACTATAGCATTCAAATAATGTCCCAAATCTTTTGTGGCTATAATGAAGAGAAAGGGGGAGATAGGATCGCCCTGTCAAAGACCACAAGTAGGGTTGAATGTTGTTGAAGGGGATCCATTAAGCAAGAAAATGTACCTTAATTTATTGTATAAATAATTTGATATGTTTTAATGGTAGTGTTTATTATGTCAATGGCATGTCTATTTTGCAATAGTACTTTTAGAATCTTAATTTAATTACTAATAATTATTAGGTAGATGATCATGATTTGACCTCCACAAATTATTCTAAACTATTCTTAGTAGTAGTTATAGATCAAAGGTTGAAATTTATTTGAAAAGTAATTATTGTATTTTTACTCTTTTAATTAAATTGATTAATTAAAAAAATGTGATATGAACAAGTGGCATATAAAATGAATTGAGTTTTTTGGGCATGTTTTATTCATAAGTCATGGTTACATGGATTGATGCCTATGAACATTTACCAACCATTTAATTGATATAACAGCCTTATTTATTAAAACCATATGCATTAAAAAATTTGACAACATATTCCAAAATTAATTATATTATATATTTTTTTTCATAAAAAAATAAAATAATGTTTTGATGGTTTCCCAAACAAACTAAGCTCCTAACCTACTAAAGCTATTTGTTTTCTCAAAATCCTTAGATAAGTAATAGTGATGTCAATACCATCCATTATTGGACTATAAAATCTCATTCTTTAGATTTGCATAGTTCTATATCTCTAAGATAACAAACACAAATGAGCTCATAACCTACAAAAGCTATTTGTTTTCCCAAAGTCCTTAGATTAGTAATCCTAATGTCAATACCATCCATTCTTACTATGCATTTTATTGGATTGTAAACTACCATTCCTTGGATTTACATAGTTCTCTATCTCTAGATAACAAACACAATTTTTAATGCATCACAGCCTTTGGCAATGTCAATCCACATACTTCATACATCTGCAATCACCTTGCCAGCTGAAAATGTAACAACATGGACGTTATGTAGGTGGTGCAACTTCCACCATAAATATTTCAGCAAACGCAAGACTTCACAAATGATGATAATCCCTTCATGCCTACCTGTAAAGATATGAATCACATTGGGGAAACACCTCTTGATATAATCAAAAACCCATTCAATTTTATTTTCGCATGTGACAACATAACCACATGGATGATGACTATTTAGTTTAATCAGTTAATGCCCTCTAATCACATAGGTTAAGAAGCGATTGGTTCGAGCACATCAAATTTTTAAAAGTAATGGACTCTATATATAAGCAGGAACCATGCAGAAATTTGAGTGGTAGTCGTTATATGCATTTGAAAGCCACAGAATAAGTGACACGTAGATTTATGGGAAACTAGATGAACTTGGGACTGATTTCTAAATGCAAAAGAATAAGATTGTAGAAGGCACCATAAATCTATATAACATTTCCTTCTAATTTGCAAGCAAAACCAACATTGTTATGATGGTTCATAATACAATTGAAATATTGAAGTTTTTGAAATCAAATCAATAATCCAAATAAATTTAATACTCTTTTAACACATTTTAACAAAAGTAATCAATCTATAACAATCAAACCTTTATTTTAAACCAAGGAAACACCTTATAAGAGTAAATATTCAGACATTAAATGGAGCATATATGAGCAGTGTAATAAGGAAATGAATTAGATTAAATGTTATTTAAATGCAAGCTTTTGTGATTCATGATCATAAACCAAGTTTTTCTGAATAAATTACAAAGAATTTTTAGGATCAACGTGTTTTGAATTGTTTACTATGGTTCATTATGAAGACAAAAATAGATAGCCTGGCCCAAGAAGAAAATAAATATAGTGGAAATGCAATAGTTAAATTCCAATAAATAATATTATATTCAACAAAGAACATTAGAGAATAAATAAAAATACAACAACTTGAAAATAAAAAAGAAAGAAAATTGAAAGAAAATGCAACAACTTAAAAATAAAATAAAAA
Source organism: Pinus tabuliformis (assembly GCA_031772625.1). Taxonomy (NCBI): domain Eukaryota; kingdom Viridiplantae; phylum Streptophyta; class Pinopsida; order Pinales; family Pinaceae; genus Pinus; species Pinus tabuliformis. The sequence goes on from CM062814.1 coordinate 531,132,081, forward strand.
AGAAATAAAATTGGAAGTCAATAAAACGAGAATTAACTAAATCGTAATAATAAATAAATAAATAAAATAACAAAGAACTAAAAATAGAAAAATATCATAAAAGGAAAAAAAAAAAAAAGTAATGGACACAAATATATAATTTAATAATAATATAATTAATTTAAATTTAAATATATGAAAAATGAAATAAAGAAACAAAAGGAAATGGATGGAAATTAAAAGAAAAATAATTTTTAATTAATAAATAAATATTAAAAAAATGATAATAAAAAATAGATGATGATGATGATTTATTAAGACTAATGTGGGTTAATACTGTGGGTTCTCCGGCTTCAAATCAAAAGACTAATGTGGTCTATCGCACCTTAAGAAAATAAGAATCTAATTGTGATTCTTCAAAATCTTATTTTTATGATAAAAAAGAAGGGAAAGAAGCACTCCAAGATCACTATAGTTGAGTTGACTTAACAAGTCAAGAAGATTGAAAGTGTGGCAGATGTTAGGGAAATAGAGTGGATATGAGTAAGAGTCGAGCAATCTAAGAGGAAGTGTTTTTCATCTTCCACCCTCGTAGTATCACAAAGTTGACAGATTTTCTCATCCCATGGAGTTTTGGGAGTAGACCACCATCTAATTTCATTTCGAAGCTCATGAGAATTAGTTCTTATCCTATTGATGTTCATTATTTCTTAGTGTTGTTCAGAACAGAGAGATAATTATAGTTATCAATGGTGGGGTTGATCACCTCCTTATAATATCTTAGCTTCCTTTTTCAATCCAACTCCTTATAATCCCACAATTTATCCATAAATTTGGAGATAATAATATCTTTGACACTATCCTTGTTTCCCACGATGATCTCCTCCTTTATCCCCAAGTGGTGGAGCCAAGACTAGGTATCCTTATGCCACTCACGCTTGAGGCGAAGGTGGAGGTTTTTACTAGAGTTAGAAGCAATTTTGGGAAGACTCTTGGATTCCATGTTGTAAAGCTTCCTCTTATACATCAGATACCTATACATAGTCATGCTTTCAATGGGGAAAGGCCAGCTTCGATCAGGAGGATTGGATAGGAAATATTTCCCTTGGCCTTGAGGTTGTAGGTTATGAATTGCTTTTGAATCATCTCAATCTTTCTCCATGACTCTCTAGATATACTATAACCTCAAACTTCACATCTATATAAGATAATAGGGGTGATGAGAGTCTCAAAAATGAAACTTTTTTTACTCCAAATACAAAGATCGGTCGACTTACAATTGTTTTCCAACTCATAATAAGTTTTCTAGCGTCCAATAATCCTTTTATCAATGTTATAATTCTACTTGAGCTTATGAGGAATGTCAATACATAAATATTTCTAAGAAGAAACCTATTATGAGTAATTTTTATCATAGATGAAATTACCATGGGTGATATTTTTGGATTTAATTATCATTACTTTATTCTTGTCAGTATTAATTGTCATACCCATCTTGGAGCAGTAATCATGAAGAGTCTTAATTTGCTTGTCTGGGTCATCATGGCTTCTGGAAAGAAGAACTATATCATCGGAATAAAGGAGAAGCGTAATGTTTATCCAACAAGCTCGATGTCCTTGCAACTTGCAATTTCCAAACTTTCCTCTAACTTATCGATGTAAATACCAAAATGGGTAGGGGATCGGGGACACCCCTTATTAACCTTGATATTGCATTTAATATCTTTAGACCACCCTTCGTTGGTCTTAAGCTTGGAAATAACAATCTTGTAAAGGCAACTCACAACAATCCTCAACTCATGAGGAACCATTATCTCTTCAAGTATTTTCCAAAGCTTATCCTTAGGAACAGTGTCAAAAGTTTTTCTAAAGTCCACAAAACAACAAAAGAGATTGGTTTTACTATTGCGATATTCCTCGGCAATGATCCTGATAGTGACAATATGGTCGATAGTCGAGTGATGTCTCATAAAACCAGCTTTCCCTTTAGCTCTTTTACCATGGTTTTCAAGCCAAATGCTAATCTTCTTTTCTAAAATGAGCCCATATATTTTGTTTAAGATTTGGCTAATCATAAAGGTCATGTAGTTTGAGGGAATGTTTTTTTCCCACTTTTAAAGATAAGCATAATAAAGCTTTGTATCTAGGGATTAAGGAAGACATGTTATACCACCAAATTGAGAAGCTTATGGAGACAAGGGATGAGGATAGGCCTTCCCATTTTAAATATTTCAGCTTGGTATCCTTCAATATCTTTGGCTTTCCCATTAGCAAGATTATGAATCCTAGACTCAACGTATTCTAGAGAAAAGGTATCCTCCTTAATATGAGTGTTTAAGATGGTTCCCATGGTGTTCGAAGAGTCATACAACTTCTTAAGATATATGTCCCAATTATCTAATGGGATTGAATGATTATCTTTTGCTTTATGAACAAGCACATTCCACCAAAACTTTATGGGTACAACTTTAGAGAGGTGAAGAATATATTCTTGTCTCTTATTAATATAGGACCTCTTTTTCCTTTTGATAAGAGCTTTGTATATACTTATATTTTGGAGCTTTATAGTTTTGTTAGGAGTGTCTCTAATCACTTTCCTGGAAATTTTACAGTCCTTTTCATACCAAGGGTTGGAAGTTCTATTATTCTTTTTATACGAAACCTCAGTAGAGAACTTGTTAATGGTAGTGGAAAGGGTAGTAGTGAAATTGTAATAATCAACATTTTTATTATAAGTTAGGAAGCCTAAATCCTTTAAGAAATTGTCTACATTACTTCTATAGAAATGAGTGTGTCTTTGAATTGCATTGGTCTCTTGTATGTGGATGGTATGCATAACAAGATTGAGGGTTAAAGACAAAGGCTTATGGTTAGAGTTAGGCTCGTAATCGTTAATTAGCTCAAAGTTTGCAATAAAGTTGAGGAAATGGGTGTCAGAAATCACATAATCCACAACACTACTGCCTAGCCCATGGATACAAGTCATCTGGCCAGAGGTAGGCCACTTGTTAATACCATTACAAATAATCAAGTCTTGGGAAATTCAAATCTTGAGAAGCTCGGTGCCAAATAAGTTCTCGGTTATTTCTTCAAACTTTATTTTGAATCTGTTAGCGCTAAGTCACCATCCTCATCAAGCCATAAGGGGTCAAGGTTAGAGTTGTTACTTAACATAATAGCTTGATTAGTAGTAGTTCTAGCATTGAAGTCCCCAAGAAAAAGGATATTACCTTCATTCCTTAGGTTGTGGATGTCTTTTTCTAAGGTATTGAAAGGGAAATTCTTATCCAAGTTGTTTTTCTTATAGGAGGTAGAGTTGATAGGAGTGAAATAACAGATTGCAAGAAAAATCCTATTGGTGGTAGAATCAGAGATCTCGATCCAAATGTACTAATTGAAGGGGTCGATTTTATGAAGTCGGATGTGAGAAGAAATAATGTTCTTTATATAATAGGTTATACCACCAAGACCCCTATGAGAGGATTTCTTATTCCAAGCTGACCAAAGAATGAATTCGTTAAGGTGAGGGACCCTAGATTCATCATGCTCCCAAGTTTCAACTAAAAAAATAAGATCAATATCACTCAGGATCCAACTTAACATAGGACCTTTACACCATGGAAAACCACGAAAGTTCCAGAAGAGGATCTAAAGTGATCCTAGTCCCTATTTATCACTCTTATTTTGGAATTTATCTCTAATAATAACTTTCATATTCCTAATGACAGCCCATTTCCCTTCTTTTCTTGCCTTCTTAACCTTTTGGACTTCTTTCCTACGTTTAGCTTGGTCTTCTGGAATAAGATCTTCATTTATAAAGATTCTTGTTCCTTTAAGGCTTGGGGATTTCTTCAATATATCTAATTTATGGTCATTACAACTTACCTTAACACGAATTAATTTATTTTTATGCTCAAGTATCTTACCCACCCTTGTTGCTTTTGTGAGATAAGTTGTTTGAATTTGAGATTTTGTTTTTAATTGTTTTTTTTATTATTTCTAAAGTGTCCTCATTGTTTTCTCTTCTATACTGGAAATTATAAGGTTTAAGGCTCTTTTATGGCACTCATGATCAAGTTCAATTAGTTTATTAATTTCTTCTTTTATGAATTTAATATATAATTTATCCTTGGTGCTATTTAGGGCTAAGTTATTATTTAGTTGTTCTCTTATATTTTTACTCTTGTTTCTCATGGCATCATTTTCTTCAACCATTGATTGTTTACTATTTTCTATTTCTTGAATCCTATCTTTCATTCCCTGGATTTCAGTCTCAAGCACTATAATTTTGTCTTCTAACGATTTGTGCTTGTTGTCAAACATTGTAAATGATTCTAGTTTAAATTGGTTTTATCTTTCTTCTCTTCATATTTCGAAAGATTCAATGTACTCGTAAATACTTTGTAGGGTAATTTTACTTGGTCTCCCTTTGCTAGAGAGGGGATTAAAAATATGGGGGGAAATACTAATAATTTAAACAAACAAAACTTAACAAGAAGGGGGAAAGATGGAACGTATGCACCTGTCAAAGTTATATTGAGCGTCAATGATAATACTTTGAAACTGCAGATGAAAATCAACCACCGAGAGACTCTTTTGTGTGTAAATAATTTTGATACCACCATATATATATATATATATATATATATATGGCCAAAGTATATTGAATTTCACCCACTGCAGAGATATATGGTCGAGTATATGCACCGCAGAGAGCGAATGCAAAGAGCGAGTGTATGTGGGTATAGGAGTTTAATATATGGGTGAGCAAGTGTATAAAAACATGCTTCCACACACATCACAGAGATCACACCTCACCATACCTCAGAGGATGTATTCAAACCAGACCGCAAGGGATGTATTCACACTACAAAGATCAATATATGATTCGCCCACTGCATAGATAAATATATGATTCACACTGCAGAGATAAAAACACCAATCACACTGTAGAGATAATCAATATATGGGTGAGCAAGTGTATATGGAGCAAAGAACGAGTGTATAAAAAATAACCTTCTACACACACCACATACATTGCACCTCAACGCATCTTAGAGGACAAGGACAAGTTAATACTTCAAGAATAGTTATAGGAATACATAGGTAGATTTGAGACAACATATTACTAGTATTACTAAGGAGAGGGACATGGCATTGAGTGCTCAGGCCACATATAGGTAGTCATCAATTAATATTGATAAAGGTAGACTACACAACGATATTTAAGATAGGTTATAGTGGAGTTAGAGGCCAAAATAAAAGATATGGACACTCTAAGGAGGGAGATGAATAGTCTATGGGCTCAATAAAAATTTGAGATTTAGATCATAGAGCCATGGCCAAGGGCAAGTCCTTATGAGGTTGTAATAGGATCCACAGGGATAGAGTAGGTACTATTGCCTCAAATGGAGTAGGTTTAGGGTGTGGAGATAGTTTAAACAAGGGTTTTAGAGTAGACTTAGGGTGTTACCCTAGGTTTTTGTTAACATCAAGGGTGTTCCATTTGTACCATAGAATATAGTGCCAATACCTCTTCTTATCAGACAAGAGATAGGATCAAATGGTAGACTAAAGATAGTAGATATGGTGCCATAGTGAGGTACTATGGGGAAAATTTTGCAGTACTAAGCACAATGATTGTAGTGAGGGAGACTAGTAAGAGGACAAAGTGGTAAGTGATAAGAAGGCATCAAAATCAACCCAAACAATAATAAATTAATTTTACTTTAAGAATCATGTGGTGAATTTATTAGAAAGGAAGTTTGAGAGTTAGAAGGTGTGAAGCCACTAGTCTGCATCAGGAAAGGTTGGGACTATGAAAATAAATGTTCAGCCACTACGAATAATTAGGAAGTTAAAACTGTGAAAATTCCTAGATCTAACAATCTCTAGAATTCTATTGCAACCAGCTGAATCTACTTCTCCTAGATCGTAAATTACATAACAAACTTATTTCAGATTTCTTCTCGAAATATTGAAGTAAATTACTGAAGCAACCTACACCAAATTAAATGTGATTCTGAAACATAGAAACTGAGAAAGGAAATACAAACACATAGGACACCGTTATTTTTAGACAAATGTCCCCGAAAAAACCCAATGCGGGAAAACCGGTGCAACAACTCTAAGGGTTTATTATTATTAAGTAGTAGCAATTTCTGAATACATGTTTGAATACCTCACAATGTTATTTAGTTACAGAGAGAAATACTGGCAGAAAGAATTGTGAGGTTACCTCACACTATCACTGGAAATCGCGACTGATCCAACCCCAAACTGATTGCCCTTAGATTTTCTGGCTTCCTTTGCGCTATCTCTGTGCAATATCTGCATCAGCCCAACGTCAAGCTCTTTGGGGACTGTGTCACTCCTCTGGTTGGTTGATTTTCTGCCCAAGGGATTCGATTTCTACCTCCCGGTCTCACACCATGGCTCCCGACTTATGAAACTCGAATTCCATCTGCAAATTTCGAACACCTCAGTAGCTTTTTTGTTGCCTCTGCGTGGCTCTGTGTCAGCCCCTCTGGCTCAACGCTGCCATTGCTGGATTAGTCTTCGCCTCTATCTACTTATGATTCTCCAGCTAATAAAATCACTCTCTCTGGAAGTTATCCCTGCCCCTCTGTGACAAAACATCTCCTCAATCGAATTTTCTTCCTGAGAACTTCTCACTTTAGAAATCAATTTCTTGATCTCTCTTGGTGTATTTTCCAAATGACCCTCAAACCCCTTCTTATATCTTTCTATTGGAAAACCAACGGCCTATATTAACTCCTAATCAAAGGCTCAAATCGCTTTGACTTGATCTCTGTCTTTTTCTAGAAGTTACACCCACAATTAGATTAATACCCATTAATATTTTAATTTTCCTAATTTTAGACTTAGGAACCCCATTAAAAATATTAATTATTTTAATAGAATCGTCTCTGGGTGGAATTTCCCAAAATGGTTTATGGGTTCTTTGGAATGCATGTGCCCAAGCCTCCCTACAAAATTTCAAGCCTAGAGAACATCCGATGTTATCCCAAATCAACATAAACTAGTCTATCCATCAAAAGGAAATTGTGTGGCACAGCTAAGATTGGCCTTCCAAAGATAGGACTAACCCTTAGGCTTTGGATAGGCACAACTATGTTTCCATCTGTAGGATGGAGGAGGAGTAAATCCACATGTGGAGTTGACCTTTCGTTTATCGATGGGTAAATACAAGAGAGTTGCTTGATAGTATAATGGCTATGTATCATCTTCTTGAAAAGGGGTTGAACTTTTCCCTTGTGCCTAGAAAATTATCGTTAGAGGAGATTATTTACAACGTTGAATTTGGCATTAGGGACTTATCAAATCCCATTAAAGACATCATTAGGAAAGATTGTGTTTTTGTTCTTAGTAGGGCTAAACCTCCTAAGAAAAATATTAGCAAGTCAGAATTTGAGGCCCTTAAAGCTTTGAACAATAACCCAGACATTGTTATTCTCAAAGCCGATAAGGGTGGGGTGGTTGTTATCTTGGATTGGGAGGACTACCGAAGTAACAAGACTAATTTCCTAAACAACGATAGCTATAAAAAAACTTACCAATAACCGCCTAAAAAAAGTTTGAAAGTTGTCACCTTAGCTATTAAATCTAATAGCTCTGTTAGCTCCATAACCCATAAAATTATTGAGAGCAACCCTCTCACTCTGAGGATCTATGGGCTTCCCAAGATTCATCCCCTTAGGCCCATTGTCAATATAATAGGTGGGCCTACTTATCTTCTGGATAGATATTTAGCCTAGAAGCTCAAGCCCCTTGTTGGTCGCATGAATTCTTTTATTAAATATTCCTTTTCCTTTGTCAATGAGTTAAAGGATATAAAATTTGAGCCTAATGATATTATGGTGAGTTTTGATGTGGTTTCTCTTTACACCAATATCCCTATTAATGAGGTTGTTGAGGTAATCAATCATATTACTGATCCTGATACAGCCAATCACGTTGATATTTTCCTTACTTCTACTTTTTTCAACTTTGAAGTTGAATTCTATGAACGAACATGTGGCGTTGCCATGGGTTCTCCGCTCTCTCTTTTCGTTGCTAACCTATTCATGGAAGATTTCAAATCTAAGGCCTTGGCTTCATCTCAATTGTGGCCAAATATTTGGAAAAGGTTTGTTGATGATACCTTCATCTTATGGCCTCATGGTCGTGATAAGTTGGATTTGTTTCTTCAGCATCTTAATAATAAATCAAGATCCATCAAATTTACCATGGAAACTGAAATTAATGGAAATCTTCCTATGCTTAACATTCTTGTCTCAAAAAGGGTTGATGGTTCTTTCTCTCACCAAGATTTTCATAAGAAAACACACACTTAGCAGTATTTTCATGTTGACTCCCATCACTATCCAACCCAAAAGCTAGGAGTTCTCAACACATTAGCTACTCGTGCTTTAAGAGTTTCTAATGAGAGTCACCTGGAGGGTGATAAAAACCATCTCCTTAATGTTTTTGAAAAGAATGCTTATAATAGATTCCAAGGTATAGGGTTTTTTCAAAAGTGAGCAAAGATATGAAGATTAGGAAAGAACCTAGATAATGGGTTTCCAGTGTTCAGCTTCCCTTTATCCAAGGAACTATCGACAAGATTACTTGTATTCTTAGGAAGCATAATGTTTCTTCCACCTTTAGACACTTGAACATTATTCATAGCTATGTAAGATCGGTCAAAAACCCAGTGGAACCTAGGAGCATCAAATGTGTTTATTTCATCTCATATTCCTAAGGGACCCCCTACATTGGAGAAACTGGTCATTCATTAACCAAAGGATTCAAGAGCACGCGGCCGACGTAAAACATTGTAGGACTCGCTCCTCAGCTTTAGTTGAGCACGCTGAGAAGACAAAGCACCACATATGTATAAAGGATTCTCAGGTCATTGCCAAGATTGATCATTTCTATCACCGTAAGTTTAGGGAGGTCATTGAAATCGGAAAAAGGCCAAAGATGCTAAATAGGGATGATGGATGGAAGATTAATAGTTGTTGGATCCCTTCCCTTTGTTCCTAAGTATCATCCTTTATTTTTTTCCCTCCTTTCCCGAGAGGTTCACTCTCTTTTTTCTTTGCCTTTTTATTGTTTTCTTCATCGTTTTCTTTATATTGTTTGTTGATTTAATTGGTTCTTTTTCTTATGCCTACTTGAAAGTGTTTGGTTAAATTTTATTGCTTTCCGAATTAGTGTTCTTTATCTATTCTTTTTCATTATATTTATCTAGTGCTATATTTTTTTGAGATTAAAAATAATGATAAATAAAACAAATTTCTAACTTTTAGATATATATTTACTTTTCATTTAACATTTCATTAATTTTTATTCATGAATTCCATAATTTCTTTGTTACTCTTTAAATACTTCTCCTGAAATATTAATTTTGATTTATTTCTTTGTGTATTTTATTCTTTTTCATTTTATTTAGTTAGTAGTAAAATAAACTATCTGCTGAAATATTTTATTTTGTGTTTCTTATTCTTGTTTTTTATTATTATTCTTTATATTTCCATTTTAAAAGTTTTTCCATATATTTAAAATAAAATTAATTATATTATTATTAAATTATTTATCTGTATCCATTACTTTTTGTCTTTTTACGGTATTTTTCTATTTTTTGTTTTTACTTATTTTATTTATTTTTTATTAGGATTTAGTTAACTCTGGTTTTATTGATTTTTTCTGGTTTTATTGATTTTCAATTATATTTTTTTTGGTAAGTTGTTAGATTTTTATTTATTTTCTAATTTTCTATAATATTATTTATTGGGGATTTAATGGTTTACATCTCCACTATATTTATTTGTTCTTTGGACTATCTTTGTCTTGATTATAAACTACAATAAGTTAATCCAAATGTCAATCCATTTAAATATTGAAAACACTTACTATATAACAAAAAAATAATAATTTTATAAAAACTTTATTGTGAAAAACACTAAAACTTAAAATTTAAGTTTTATTGTGAAAAGAACTAAATGAAAATATATATATATATATATCTACATATATACTATTGTTCAAAAACATCCTTTGCTCTCAGTTTTTCAAGTTGTCCAAAACCAGAATACCACATGACCCATGTAGTTCCACAATAAACACAATACCTTTGGCATCATTGCTTATTCACCCTAACTTTCAAACTATGTTCTCAAGGAGGAAGCCACCCAATGGTGGTTTTCTACCACTAGTTCAAGCATTCCATTTTTAATAATAGCATTAGCCCCTACCAGACCCAAATACAAAACGCCCATTCTGTCGGGAAATGGTGTATCCCCCAACTCCAACAAAATATCTTTGGCATCATTGCTTATTCACCGTAACTTTCAACTATGTTCTCAAGGAGGAAGCCACCCAATGGTGATTTTCTACCACTAGTTCAAGCATTCCATTTTTAATAATAACATTAGCCCCTACCAGAAACAAAAGTTGTAAACTTGGTCGAGTGATCATTTATGATAGTTGTAGTTAGTCACGTGAAGTCAATGGACCACTTGTAAAGATGAGGTTTACTTGGAATAACAACAGATGCCAAGTGCCTTCATTAATGAATAGCATTCTCCTAAAAGCTTCAATGCTGTGATATGCCTCTAAATAATGTAACTTAAACCTTGAAATATGTGAAATGCCTCCAGGAACAAATCAAAGTAAGAAAAGGCATCATCATCTGTAGAAAACACCCCAAAATTTGAAGCCATTGTTGGATTTTAGTTACAGTCCTAGTGTGTCTTAGTGGATATATTTGGTAAGTCTATTGAACCCATCTCAGCAATCAACGGCATTGTTTCACTAGGTGAATTTCTACCAATATCTATCAATCTGTTTATTCATTTAGTTTGTTAGATATATGCAAACCTAACATTGTTTTAGTATTGACTGGATTGCATCTAGGCTAAGAGTATTGGATGGATATAATCATTAGAATATTGAAAAAACAGAACCCATTGAACGGTATAAAGTACATAGTAATGGTAGTGAATATGGTTAGGATAGCGTTGGCAGTATAACAATAATACATAACAAGGAAACAAATGCAAATCTGACATTAAAGGTCAACCAGTAGACATTAATGATCAACCAGTAGTGGTAGTACTGGTATTGATGGATTCTGGTAACTTTCATAATTTCATCGACTTGAAGGTCCAAAAGCTAAACATATGTATGTGACAAGACAATGATAAACCTGAGTCAGTAATTGCAACTCTACATTTTGCTATTAGAACTGTCAATCTCATTGAAAATGGATATTCAGATTGATGTTTTCATTCTTCAACATGCCCTCTGGTGGTATTGACGTACAATTGGGTAATAATACTATTCGATTAGAGACTCGGTATCTAAAATATGACTCTTGGTCATTACAAGCTTCAAGGCATTAAGCCTTTTGTCATTGCAAGAGATTCAACTCCTTAGAAAGAGGAAAATGTCCGTCTACTAAAGCAACACTCTAGAAATAACCATTTTTTCTTAACTTGACAAGTTTTTCCCTCAACGCATCAAAACCATCGATGATCAAATCGAAAAATAATAAAAAAATGGATATTCAAATTGTTATTGAGAAATATTCTTCAATATGCTTATTTGAAATTAATATGCAATTGTAGATTCGTATCTAAAATATGATTCAGGTTAGAAATTTAACTCTTTGTTTTGTGTATATTGCAAGATGTTTCTCATCATTAAATGTAATTGTTGTGTGAATTGTTTGATTGTTAATTAATTGGATTGGAGAGATTTAATCCAACTAAAATAGCTCGCTCTTTGGTGTTTGGTTAGAAATTTTCTCAACTAATTGATTGTATGATATCTTCACCAATAATTGATATATTTATATATGTTTAATATAATATAAAATTCGTTTTTGGTGTGCAATTAGTTTCACAAATTTATATTAGAACCAGTGACTTTGGGTCAACTCTCTTAGAAGAAGGCCCACGTAGCTGTGAGAAAAATGTGAGTTATTTTGTGTGCCCAAATCATTGTGAGAAAAATGTGAGAGTTATTTTGTGTGCCCAAATCATTGTGAGAAAAATGTGAGAGCTATTTGTTATATGATTATATTGGAGTAGATATGTCAGTGTTTTGTGTGGTAGTGGACCAGCATGCTTTCCTTTGCTGAAGAGCAGGTGACAGGAGCAGCATTGAAAGGTTGTTGGTTCATTTTTGGTGTTTGGTTGAGAAATTTTTTTAATTGATTGTACGGTATCTTCACTATTGATGTATTTATATGCGTTTAATATAATGTAAAATAAGTTTTTGATGTGCAATTAGTTTCGCAAATTTGTATCAGAGACAGTGACTTTGGGTTAGAGCCAGGGACTTTGGGTCAACTCCCTTAAAAGAAGGCCCACGTAGCTGTGAGAAAAATGTAAAGAGTTATTTTGTGTGCCCAAATCATTGTGAGAAAAATGTGAGAGTTATTTGTTATATGATTAGATTAGAGTAGATAGGTTAAGTGTTTTGTGTGGTAGTGGACCGGCATGCTTTCCTTTGCTGAAGAGCTGGTGACAGGAGCAGCATTGAAAGGTTGTTTGTTCACTCTGTCATACGTTTTGCCCTTAATGCTTTGGCTTCTATAACACCCAATTTTTTTCATTATTTGTCCTTTTAATCGTTAAAATATTTTATCTTTTGTGGCAGCCTAAAGGGAGGCATTGGTTTGGGAACGACCGCGAGGTCAGATTAAAAAACAAGGCATCAAGAACGAATCCGTCAATCTGGAACGGATTCCAATCATGGAAGTTGTGCCAGTCGAGAGAAATGGTTGTCGTTCAAATCACCCCGGTTATCGTGTGAGAGAGCAGTAGCTATGAGAAAGACTGCATAAAGGATATCGTTGTCAATTCAATGACCATGGAGAAATTACAGCAAAAGAAAGAAGGCACAATATGGAAGAGTCAACGTTGTTGAGAATCTAGCAATTTATAGTTGCAAAGGCTGAGTGATTTTTTGTTCGGCATGCCTGTGGAGGAGGTCCTTAGTGCTATGTTGGTATGAGCAAATATTGTCTCCCAATTAGCTTGCAAACATAGATCAAACCATTTACATTATTAAGTGTGCTAGCACTGACCTTTCTCGTCATCGATTTATCATGTAAGGATAATGCTTTGGCTTCAATAACACCCATTTTTTCATTATTTGTCCTTTTGATCGTTAAAATATTTTATCTCTTGTGGCAGCCTCAAGGGAGGCGTTGGTTTGGGAACGACCGTGAGATCATATTATAAAACCACCAGTGGCCTTGAAGGCATCAAGAAAGAATCCGTCAATCTGGAACGGATTCCTATCATGGAAGTTGGTGTGCCAGTCGAGAGAAATGGTTCTCTCAAATCACCCCGGTTATCGTGTGAGAGAGCAGTAGCTACGAGAAAGACTGCATAAAGGATATCGTTGTCAATTCAATGACCATGGAGAAATTACAGCAAAAAAAAGAAAGCACAGTGTGGAAGAGTCAACGTTGTTGAGAATCTAGCAATTTATAGTTGCAAAGGCTGAGTGAATTTCTGTTCGGCATGCGTGTGGAGGAGGTCGTTAGTGCTATGTTGGTATGAGCCAATCTTGTCTCCCAATTAGCTTTGCAAACATAGATCAAACCATTTACATTATTAAGGGTGCTAGTACTGACCTTTCTCAGCATCGATTTATCATGTAAGGATCTGAGGGACATGTTTAATGGAAGATCCCAGTAGCTTGCTATCATTATTTTTTCGTATTCTGTATTGTTTCATGAAGTTGAATCTGCCATATGTGGGCACGCTTATATAAGGGAATTCGTGTTAGCATTGTAAGGGAGCTGTAGAATGGAGTTTTACAAACCGACTTAGTTGAGCTAGATAATGTCGGGTCGACAGCCATGGTAGCGGTGCTCATTCAGATTTACTTTACAATGGCCCTGCGGATGCGATAATCAGATTGTAAAAGAAAGGACTTGCCCGTTCATGTTTGCTTGTTTTAGAGGGTCACTGCAGGCCCGTGAGCTCTATCACAGCTTCCAGTGTAGGGATTGTTTATATTGGCCGCCTAGATCATGTACATTTTGGTTGTGTAGTAGTCAAATTATTAGTATTATAGTTTGTTTGTAAAGGCCGTCTAGATCATGTGCATTTTGGTGGTGGTGAAGTTAAATTATTAGTATTATAGTTTGTTTGTAAAATTGGTGATGATAAATTTTTAAAATCAGATAAAGAGGTTATTTTGTAAAACCAGCTTTAGATACATTCAGTGTCTAGACGATTTTTTTATACAACTACGGAGTAAAGTGGTTGGCACCCATGTATCTTGTTAGATGGAAGCTCGTCTTGTTTAGTTTTTATTGCAAACCAGTAATTGATTGTGCCTGAAGCTGTTATTTTAAGAGATTGAATGGAAGTAAAACTCGATATGGATGGTTGTCTAGATAGTTTCACAGTTGTGGATCTAGGGAAGGATCCCTCATTTGTTGAAGATATGAGTGGTCCTCTAGTGAGGTTATGCAACAGCGTGGGATGTTTTTCAGTAATTGAATTCGGAAGATTTGTGATTTGGGAGTTCAAGAGTGGAACTCAAGAATCCAACTTGCCGGCTACACCTTTACTAGGGTTATGAGACAACTTGATGGAGTTCACTCTGCCATTTCGAAAATGTTTAAAGATGCTAATGAAGATTGTGCCAAACAAGAAGATCAAAGATAAGTATTTGTTAAGGGAGGGTGTTGGAGATTTAACTCCTTGTATTTTGAATGATATTCCTCATAATTAAATGTAATTGTTGTGTGATTTGTTTGGTTGTTTATTAGTTGGATTTGAGAGATTTAGTCCAACTAAAATAGCGCCAACTTTGATGTTTGGTTGAGAAATTCTCTCAACTAATTAATTGTATGGTTAAGATAGAATTTCTATCTTCAACTAATAATTGATGTATTTAATATAATGTAAAATAAATTTTGTGCGTAATTAATTCATACATGATCCTTAATGATTGGTGGCTTAATCATTACAGGCTTTCAAGGCATTAAGCTCTTGCATTACAAAAAAAATTCATCTCTGTAAGAGAGGAAAAAAAAAAAAATATATATATATATATATATAAAATATCCGTTCAAAGCAACACCCTAAAATAACTCTTGTTCCATCAATGTGCATCAGGAGCATAGATGGTAAAATCGATGAATAATCAAACTAATCATAATTAATCCCAATTACAATCTTAAAATGCTTAATCAAAGTTACTTCTAAATTGGAAAAATGTAGATTAATTGAGACTAATTATGAGTTGATGGAAATTAATAAGCCCTCCGGCTGGTGTTATTATCGATTTGAAGTTCTTGCATTACAAAAGATTCATCTCTCTGAAAAAAAATTAGAAAATATCCGTTTAGTTAAGGAACACTCTCTAAAATAGCTCAACTGATTTGTTTTTATGACTTCAGGTTGTTCCATCAATGTGCATCAGGAGCATAGATGGTAAAATCGATGAATAATCAAACTAATCATGATTAATCCCAATTACAATCTTAAAATCCTTAATCAAAGTTACTTCTAAATTGGAAATATGTAGATTGATTGAGACTAATTATGAGTTGATGGAAATTAATAAGCCCTCCGGCTGGTGTTAGTATCGATTTGAAACATCCGCATATGGATTTGTCTCATATCCCCCTAAACTTTTAGAGCTATGTAAATGCCATTGTTTAGTGGAGCTGGTGGCAGCTGGAGCAACTTTCATCTGAGAGCGTAGTTGTTGATAGCCATGTGGTTTAGTGGAGCTGGTGGCAGCTGGAGCAACTTTCATCTGAGAGCAGAGTTCAACAATGACAGCTTTTTAATAGCTTGTCTTATAACACCAAATTTATAGGCACCAATCTTTCCAGGAAGCTTATTCAAAATGGCAGCAGTACTAAGGAGAATAATATATAAAAGCTAATACTAATAGGAAAGATGTGAACTGGGATTAAGCTAATACTAATAGGAAAGATGTGAACTGGGATTTGGCGAGTGGCTGGGGATATTTGGATTAGACAGCTAGTCCTTCACGTGATCTTGTGGAATTAATGCTGTTAGTGAAATTTATTTAATTCGATAATAATTATAAATTTTGTATTTTTTTTTAATGATTATCAATTTGATTATTAGATATAATAGCCATAACATATTTATGCGCTAATTATGTGAACAATAAAAAAAATACTAAATATTGAATAGTAACTCCTTATTCTACATGACTCTCTCCTCTACTTCTGTGGCAGTTTAATTGACTGCACTTGCATGGTATATTGTGTGTGAATATGTAATAATCCGCAATGCATTATTATGTAATTGACATTTTAAATTTTTATATGCATTATTATTTTTTTCATTACCTCTCACCACCCAGGAATCTATGTTGTGTCCTGAGTTTTCATAATACATGCATATTCTTGTCAATGTCTGAACGCTGGTGAAAATAATAAGAGTCCACTTCAACTAGGTCTGGCAAGGAGATAGCTTATTATCCGCATTATTTTAATGCAGCTCCTTTTCCAGTAAAAAGGATGTTCCATGACGTAGTTTAAGTTTTCTCTCGTTCTCTCGTATTTTTTATTATAGTCTCAACGCATTTTCTCAAACTAGATGGTGCAGATTGGAAAGTAATTAAATAGATGTTCCCTACACTAAGTATTTTTTTAAATAAAAGTCTGAACCCTTTTTCAAGTATTTTTGTTTCTAGAATCAACCCATTTTCTGACTAATTGGAACGGATTGGGAAGCAATTAAGAAACCAGGTCCGTGGGAATAAGTTAAACGGCAGAACGAAAGAGCAGATCAATGGGAGTCGGTTCAATCTCTAATAATACACTGTGGGACTGCAAAAATCTACTCCAGCAAACCAAAAGAGTAGGTCAATGACAGTAAGAATAATCCCTAATAACAATACACTGCGGGACTGCAAAAATCTACTCCGTCAGACCGAAAGAATAAGTCAATGGGAGTCAGTACGATCCCTAATAATAAATATAATACACAGTCGGATAAAAAGATACAACCGACATTTACTAGCATTTGCACTTTATGTTGTAAAGAAAACGCCATAAGGTATAGAGTGGTAAGGCATAGATTGGGGAAGAATAGCGACATGTGAATGGGCATTGTTGAAAGCAAAGATGGATTTCAAAAGTAAACACATTATCCTGAATTTCCATGATAGTGCTGGCCTCACATTCTGCTGGACTCCACATTTTCTGAAAGGCCAAGAACATATTTTGCATTTTAGATGCAATTGTTAATTGTCAGATATGTCTTATACATTATTTTTATTGGACTTCATGCCTGCAGAGATATTTACTCTAGGCTACTTCCCCAGCCATGATAGAGAAAAGGAGCCCAAACACTTGTGAGGCTCCTTCCTCTGCATATAGGTGGTGTGTCAGAATGGGTGCTCTTTTTGGCAGACATTTGAGTAACGGTCTTCCGCCAATATAAGATTCCGGTATGCAAGTATAATTTCAACATAGAATTGCCTACATGAACTTAGACCTGAACATTGCCGGAGAATAGAGACTTCAAAGCTAGTTCTTCAATCGCATGTAATATAGATTCATTTAGAAAAAGGATGCGTGAAGACAATTGTAATGTTGATGACAGACTTTGATCACCGTATTGAGGAACTAACATTGTGCCTAAGCCCTACTGGCTTGAGAGTTTTGACAGGGTTTGTGTCTGACTAATATAGTCAATGAAAGTGAGTATTGAATAGGTTCTGATTGGACCACAAAACCATGATGAGTCTCAATGATTCCTCAGCAAGGCATCAAACAATGCAGGAATTACACAAGCCTTTCGGGATGCTCTCTAAAGAAACATGAAACTTCTCATCGTGTTCAGCAACGTTTCTATTGAAGGTCAAGTTGGCTCATGTAAAGCAAGGGAATTTTTGCATCTTCAACAACTTCACATTGTCAAAGACAGCCGTATTCTCTTGTCCAATGTAAGAAGAGAAAGAACACTTACAATGCAATATATTCATAAAAACATACTAAGGAATGATAGTTATCAAGATAGAATCTGAATTCAAATGTGGATACCATACAATACAGAAAACAATTGGCCCACAAAACTACAGTTCAGAAAATTCAGGAGTATACATATTATTAAAGCAAAAACATGCACTTCTTCAAATTTATTAAAAAAAAATGTGGATAGTCCAGACTAATTTTATCAAAAAGTTTAATGATGGGATAACATAAACCCCTACAAAAATGCTCAAAGGTCCGTTGAGCCTCCTTATCATACACTATAAACTGTACGAAACCCAGCAAAAACTAGAGTAGCAGGTCTTCTCTAGAGAACATTAGATTTATTATTGAGATTATCAAAAGTTTGATTTTAAAAAGTTGATAGCCATCACACTATTTTCTTGTGCTTGGTGGGCGTATGTATTTGTTTGCGTGTGTTGTGATTCTACTTTTGATAATGCAGGTCATGTAACCTGTTCTAGGTGTTCTGGAAGTAAGAAGGATATGCACAGACATTAGGTACACCCTTTCAAGTTGAAAAATAAAAATTAAATAGCACATAGCAAACAGAGAATATATGACTAAATACCTAGTGGAAGCTACTTATTTAGTATGTTGGCTCGGTTGGCATGCTTCAAATCTCTTTTTCAGCGGCATTCTTGACCCAGAAGCCTTCCTATTTGCTGTCCCATCATCATCTGAATCATCGTCATCAATGTATTTCGAGTCACTGCCATCATCTGAATCAAAATCTTCCAGTCTCCCTTTCGCAGGATTTCGGTTTTGCTTTCCATCATTGGTTCGACCAGCTGCTTCGAGCAGCAAATGCTCCAGTTCACCAATAACTTTTTTTTTCCCTCTAAACACCCACGCCGATTGAATAGTCCTTCGTTCCCTGGCTAGAGCAGAGACTGCAAATACCACTCCTCAATAGATCTTCAAAACCTAAAACCTACTGTCCATCAAACAAATTAAAATCGTGAGAGGCAAACCACACCATGGAGCTTAATAAATGTACATCACCGACATTACGTTTTGTAATACATGGTCCTTGCAATGAAACGAACATTACTATCTCAATTAGTTCAAAAGAACCTGTAAAGAAAGCACATTGAACATAGAGATGGCAAATTTCAAAAATATTTCTGAGCCAAATTCTTCATAGAACTGAAACGTTTGAGAAGTACACATATCACAAACCAAGTATGCGCAAAAGCGTGAGAATATAACAAACCCTAACTATACAATTAATACTGACCAAAAGTCATAGAATAATAAATAGCACATGAAATTCAAACCAAGTAAAATCAAAGTCCTAGCAGAAATCTGAATATTGCCCTAAAGAAAATTTTATATTCACAATGAAAAAAAGGGCGTTACAGAACAGGCAACGAAACCCTAAACGGCCAACTCAAATTTATATTAATGTAAGTACAGACACTGACGAAATTGTGTAGAAGTAAGCTACTGAAAGAATGAAAAGACACCAGATTTCTAACAGAGATGAGAAACAGATACAGAACAATTAATGATTGGAAAAACTGAACTTTCTACAGGGAAAGAGTTAACGAACATTGTCACAAAAACGAAGTTCAAGTAAATAAATGGAATTTTATCTGATTGTCTGAAACGATAATTACCTGAATCCAAAACATCACCGAATACACAGACACTGTTTTCAAAGAAAGAAAAAAACAGATCTCGCAACAAAAACTGGAACTCTCTGGATTTCAGCTAAAATAACTGGAAAGTGGCAAAGAACGTCTAAACGAGCGGCACGAAAATACACATAAAATCAGATATTAACACATACCTAGCCGACCTGAGACGAAACAAGGCCGAAGACCAGACACCTGAACTTGTAAACAGACCGACTCTGTCTCATGAAGCCCTAGCTCGCATACCTCCAGAGGAAACATCCCCGAACAATAACTCTGAAGACAGAGAGGCCATTGGGTTGGGAGACAAAAGGACAGTGTGAGGATCAATGATCAAACTTCGTTCAATCGTCTAACACCACAAATCCACGGTCAACAATAGGACACGGCATCGGCTGGGGCAATTCATTTCAAAGGGAAACGCCTTATGGCGTAATTAAAAGTGAAAACCGAGTCCGTATTATTTTTATGACAATAACCCCACAGATGATTTTCCTGATGATTTTCCTGCATCTGGAATGATTGTTTGTTGGCCACAAGCTGATACAGGGCAAGCATGGGGTTATCTTTGCAGTTGATGATTTCTTTCTAAGTTCCCTGCTGGTAGTGAATTTAATTAATTTCCTTCGCACTGATTGACCAGATAGTAGAAGTTGGTTCTGCTGGCAAACCTATGATGGAGGGAGTTCCTACTTTCTTTGGAAATGCTCAAAAGGTGTCTTAGAACACAAGATATATTGTAAACGCAAGAGATAAAACTGTTGCATGTTGGTTTTGTTGGCAAACCTATGATGAAGAGAGTTCCTATCTTCTTTGAAAATGCTCAAAAGGTGTCTTAGAACACAAGATATATTGTAAAAGCTTTAGACAAGACTGTTGCATCATTACTTATGCTATTAGAATTTGGTACTCAAAAAGCACTTCCATACCTGGCATGCTACTTTTACCACTAACGTTCTTACTAAACAGGGGCTCTTCAGCTACAGAGACCTACAGAACTTGTGTTCAAAGAATTCAAAACATCCTACAAAAAAGCTTTTTATTGTATCAATTTGGATGATTCATCATATAGCTATTTTTGAATCACAGCAGCTACTTCCCTGACTTCACAGACACTATATATTCTGGTAAACAATAAGAAAGAAATGTGATTCTGCATTCAATTAATTCATATGGATTGATAGTTGAAGATCTACAGCATAGTGTGAGCCTGGTAAGTGATTGATGCACGTATTGGGCATGAGAAGTCTGTTCCAGTCTATACTAAATTATAAAGGGCTCTTGTTTACAGGTTTAATTGTGTTTTTATCATGATGGAGTCAATTTTCAGTCTTAAATATGAAGACTTAAAATGTATTTCAACCTCAAATGTATTTATGGGAAACAACTAAAAGGCAGTGTTAAAATTTTCTCCAGAGTCCGATACACATGGATCAAGTAAGTTACATTTAAATTGGCAAGCACAAGGACATTTCAAATGGCACCAGGATCCCTGCTTTCCAGACGGTGATAATTTTCAGTCTTATGGGTGGAATCATGGTAATTTCCTTGCATGCAGGTGGCATGCAGCTTCAGTCTTCTCGGGAGAAACACCAAGACGGTCGATGCCCACATAGGAAATTAAAATGTCTCCAAGTAATGGGTAGCACTAAGATAGTCACAAGATGTTCGTTGCCACAATCAAGCATTCTTGTCCCATCGAGTTCCCAATATATGTTGTTAGTAGAGCAGATATGGTCTCAACCATTATGAATTCATTCAACCATACCCCCATACTAACAAACAATATTTTGGGAATTCATAACAACTACACCATTTCTATACCTTGTGTGTCTTCTTACTCGTGCAACCTTGCTACAAGGAAGCATTTTGGCATTCAAATGGCATAGAATATTGGAAAAAGGCGTTTGACTTCTATTAAAAGGGCTTGTTATGGTTAACTGCTTTTTTATAAATGAACCCATCTACCAATATTTGAGCATAGCGATAGAATAATAGAATGGATAATCGGAGAGCCTATCCCAATATTACATATATACCCATACCCTGCATTGAGATTAATAACTTTAACATGAGCTTGCAACTCCAAACACGCAAAAGAACCATGACAAAATCAAGAACCCCGTTTGATAAAAGTACTAAAGTCTAAACTCAAATCCCCATTGTTTAAAAAAATTAAAAGTCTTGGGCAAATCCTGAGCTGGCCGTTCGTAAGACAATTGGAGAAAAAAAAGACCAGCTCAAGGCACCAACACATTGGAATATCTTGTTTTTATTATTAACAAGATCCTAATAAAGTTGGCATCATGGAAACTTTGTCTACTAATTTATGTTATTTCCAAAAGTTTCTAAATAAGAACCAAACAGTCTAACGCAAATCCTACAAGCCAAACTAACAAGGGGTCAAAAATAGCTTTTGGCCATTCTACACCTCAGATTACTGAAGGTCTAACCAGTAAACACTTATCAAATCTGGGCCATTAATCAATGCGTTGAACCATTCCACACAAAAACAAACACCATACAAAACTTTGCCAACGAAACAAATCCCTATATTAGCCCTATTTCAAGTGAATCTCAGCAGGGAGTGAATGCCCCAACGACTAAAGCCCTGGATCCTTGCCTTATTTCATATAGCCAGAACAAGGGACTATGCAGAATGTTGTCCACAAACAACGCAACCTTCTCACTTTCTAAATAGGGCAGACAGCAGTTCAATGCGAAATAACTGGTAATTGCAATGTATGTAACCTTGATCAGCGCTAGAGTCATACAAAACAAAACCGCTGCAAATAGCTTAAGCCCCAATCCCATGTTTTTCATAGGAAGAGAGACAAGATGAAAAAGAAGGGTTTCCTTAATAAAAACTGGATATTGTGGGCCAAACAAATGTAAGAAAAACAACAGCTACCATAAAACGACATGAATCTAAAAGAGCTCAATAAACCAAAATCTTCTCCACTCCAGAAACTCGCTTGTTCTTCTGCGGAAACCCTAAAAAATCCAAAATACATAAAAGAAATCATAAAAAGCCTTGAAGGAATAGAGCTGGAATACCTGTTCTGCCATGGCTGCAGGAATTCAAGACTTCTAACTTTGCATTTCAAGGCCTCGGCCGCTCCCGCTCCTACCTGAGAAGTTACAACATTTTCGATGGAAAGATGTTGATTTCATTTTTCTCGCCAACGTTATGAGGGAGGATTTCTTCTGCTTCATCATCGTGATGGTCTTTTTTTTGCACATGAGGCGGAGGTTCAGAGCTCGAGTCCAGGCAGAGCCCTTGTTGGCAGTGCGAGCCAAGCACATGTCAGCTGCGAAACGAATGGCTCGCTGGCGGTGCGTCCATCCCGCTTCCTCATTAACCGTTCAGTTTTGGATCAGTGTTGGATCAACGATCACACTTCATTCAATCGTCTAACACCACAAATCCATGGTCAACAATAAGACACGGCAACGGCTAGGGCAATTCATTTCAAAAAGAAACGCCTTACAGCATAAAAATAAAAATAAAAAAGAGCAGGTCATAGGAGTCGATACAGTCCTAATAATACACTGGGAGTGCAAAAATCTACTGCAGCAAAACCAAAAGAGTAGGTAAATGAGAATAAGAAGAATCCAACAAGATTATGCTTTATAAAGGCCTTTTCTTGCCTAGATGCCAGACGGCAATACATTTGTATAGGTTTGTATAAATCCTAGTCTCTGATGATCATGGTCAACAAGTTCAGTTAGGAAGATGGTTTTTGAGGATTGTGAAAGTGTAAAATTGTCATGTATAGGGATGCATCTGCCAGCACATTGAGTTTAGAACTATCAAGATTAAGAATATATTGGAATATGGCAAAAACAAGTTATTTTTAAATATATTAAAAGAGTTTGAATACTGTGATTGTGGAGAATTCATAAAATCAAATTTGTGATTCCAATAAATCTCTATAGAATTTTGAACAAATTAAACCAGAAAATATACAGAAAAATTTTCCAACAAATAAAGCTACACAAATTAGGTTAAATTTAAAAAAAAATTAATATGAAAATAATATATTAATAAAAGACATTTACAAATTTACATATTTAAATAATTTGCAAACTTAATTGCTATAGTAAATAGAATTATGACGATTTTCAAAAATATTCACTAAATCTTCGTGAAGACAAGAAAATATTATAAAAACGTAGTACAAAAAGGCAGTAATCAATGTTTACATGAAAATTTACAAAAATGTTTGACTAACAGATGCTTAGCCTCAATACAAGAAGTAAACTTTAAACCTAAAACACAATGCATCTACCGTTCACAATGGCAGACCATATCATCGAAGAAGGTCCCATACTTGTACTGCCGCATTGACCTCTTCATCCTTATTATATAATATACACAATGGATCCCCGCGCACAAAGCATACTGCTCTCTATTGGATAAAGAGGTCACTTCACAAAGAATACACAAGTCCATCAGAAACAACAGAGGCATCACCTCGTCTTAAAGCGTTCTCTTATTTACCGAATGGTTTCGTTGTCCATATCATAGTGTGCTAAAATGGAATAGGTTGTTGAGCCTTTGCGACAAGTTTGCACCTTAACATTAAGAAACAACGAATTTGCACAAAATGATCGATATATTGATTAATCGGAACAAATCTCCACAATGTTTAAGGCGGTCTTTAGTTCTGAGCATCAAATCTTGCACAATGACATGTCCAACCTCCCACCAGAGGCACTCCCATTAACCTACTCTTTTGATCTCCTGTGGAGATTAATAAAATATCTCATGAGTTATGATATCGTAAGATTAATCAAGTATCAAGTTTCAAAACTGTCCCATATAACTGTCATCTTGCAAAGGTCAACATGCATGAAGAATCTCATAAGCTAAGGCAACCTCAACTGCAGTGCATTCTCATGCCTACTATTTTCCAAAAACATCCTTCACTCCCAGTTTTTCAGGATGCACCAAACCATTCCAAGCCCACTACCTACCAAACCATTCCAAGTCCATTACATGGCAAGCGTATATCCAGAATTCATCTCCATACCATTCTCTCAAATCTTCTCACCTTCCATGAATCTATCTTTTAGTCTATTCAAATCCACTATCACAGCCTGCTATTCCCTCAACAATTTTCCAACTCCACTACATGGGGAGGCTATGGTGTTGGTGTATATCCAAAACCGTTACCATACCATCCTCTCAAATCTTCTCACCTTCCATAAATATATCTTTTAGTCTATTCAAATCCAATATCACGCCTACTACTCCCTCAACAATTTTCCAATTTTCCAAGAAGCATTTCAGAATTTCCCACTTAAACAAGTACTTCATAAACTAAAAAGTCCTCTACATCTTCTCACCTTCCCTGAATCTATCTTTTAGTCTATTCAAATCCAATATCGCAGCCTACTACTCTCTCAACAATTTTCCAAGAAACATTTCGAAATTTCCCACTTAAACAAGTACTCTCCATAAACTAAAAAGTCCTTTACATCTTCACTCTTCTTGGAACAAGTATCCATTCAAATCCTTATTCCCAGCTGCCCATAAAGCATAACGAATTCAACCCGTCTGAGTAAAACTGATATGTGTAGTTCCTCTTATTCCAGGTCCTACAATAAACACTATCATTTGCATCATTTGCTTCTCCACCCTAGATTTCAACTAGATTTGTTTTCAAGGAGGAAGCCACATTTGTTCCTTATTCCAGGTCCTACAATAAACACAATATCTTTTGCACCATTTGCTTCTCCACCCTAGATTTTCAAGGAGGAACCACCAAATGATGATTTTTCCCCACTGGTTCAAGCACTCCATTTTTAATGAGAACATCAGCCTCTACCAAAACCCCAAATACAAAAGTTCCAATCTATTGGAAAGGGTATACCCCTCCATTATAACGAATATCAAAAACTTAGAAACATTTATTATAGTTCTAATTTATTACACTTTTGTACTTCATTTTAATTTTGAAAAATACTTCGTTTAAATTCTATTAAAAAAAGTGTGTCACAAAAGCAGAGATCCACAAGCATGAGAAGGTTGAAAATACGTAACACCTAGAACAAACATCAACAGACATAGGTAGAAGATGTCACTACAGACCAGAGAGCGTCTATATACAACTCACCGATAATATGCAAGGGAGAAACAGTCCCTAAGAGTCAAAGGAGCATAATCATAAAAATGGCCACAAGGTTGGCTATATACACACTTAGATTAAGGAAAAAAACTCATTCGTTCATTATAACGTTCGCTAACAACTTGTAAACTTGAGTAATAAATAATAAGATAAGTTATCTTCCAAGCCATAACCAATCATGGGGACATAAATACAAAGAAATTAGACACTGATATACCAGAAACGTAATTTGCATAATGTGTTGACATGGTAGAAATGTCAAATCAAAATACAAAGAGTTGATGTCATGCAGAGGCTAGAAAGCAAGTATATGGAAAGATCAAGACATAAAAAGACGATCCCCTACGTAATCCTAGCAGTTATAAATGCATTATTCTAATTACTAAAGCTTATTTCCCTTAATTTGTTTGTTCACTTTATTAAGAAAGAATTGGAGTTTCAAAGACATGAAAAAAATTAATGGAGTATTCTTCTATGATATCCCTACATTGTCCTTACTTGTCTCTTCTGATCAAATCGCCGTTTCCGTGGGAGTTAAAGCTCCTACTCACCAGACTTAAATAAATAAAACATTAACGAGGGTTTATAAAACATTTTCTTCAAAACATCAACAACAAACAAAAATGGATAATATGGTAAACATTAAAAATACAAAATATATTTAATTTTTTTTAAATTTCATAAAAAATCAGCCAATAAGGTAAACATTAAAAATACGAAATATATTTAATTTTTTCAAAATTTCAAACATATGAAATAATAGCTACATCAAATAAACACATAAATATGGAGAAAACATATATATGATGTAATGGACGCCAAATAAAAATGATACATCAAAATTGATAGTAGATAATGAATCCTAAACCCTCATCATCAATATCACCCTCTAACCATTATAATAAGATAAAAAATGCTTAACACATAAAATCCAGATTTTGTGATTGGTACATTTTTACAGTGGTCATGTGAGAGTAGTTCAACAATCATTGCCACCAACATCAATGTATATGGAAACTGTTAAGTCTACTATATTTGAATGGGATTTAAAATTCTACTTTCACCATATGAAATCTATTGAGGTTGGAACCACTCTCAAACATCCTATAACAATTAATGGTAATATTAAAAATTGTTTCATGGTAGAGTTAAAAATTTAAGTAAAAGTGACATTATCCTTTTATCTTTTTTTTTTCAAAAGTAACATTCTCCTCTATCTTTCTTTTTCATCCTTTAAGTAAAAAGATGAAAAAAAAAGATAATGAAAACCGTCACTTTTGAAAAAAAAAGATTAAAAAAGTATCACTTTTAAAAACACATTTACAATGCCATTAATTACATAATATTAGTAGGGCATAGACAAATCCACTTGCACAGGACTTTAAATCCCTTCTAACAATGCACAACAACCCTTAGCTACACTCCAAATTTCCTCACAACTCCAACTTGCCCAGTAAAATGACCAAAAAAACATGATGAAGAACGCGATTTTTCAGTAGAAAAAAAAAATAAAATTAAAACCCCACAATATTTATTTTAAGAAAAACACAAATTTTGCAGGCCAAAAAAATGACCGACCGCAAAAAAAAACACGACTTTTGGACACGTCTCTTCACACAATCTGCTACAGATTTCAAAGTTCCTATAAATGTTACTGTAAGAAAAGAAAAACTATGAAGGAATGGATTGACTTTCATATCACATCTCTTCACACAATCCGCTACAGATTTCAAAGTTCTTATAAATGTTACTGTAAGAAAAGCAAAACTATGAAGGAATGGATTGACTTTCATATCTTTTAAATGATTGGAGACTTGAGCTCATCGAGTGAAATTGGAGTTCTCATCAACAAAGCATTAATGTTTAAGAAAATGCCTTGATAGGATAAGTTTAACAAGACCTCAATGAGTCTAAAAGCCTTGTAATCAAAGATTTAACTCCAATGGGCGCCATTAATCAAAGGATTAGTAAGTGATTTGTATTGCAGAAAGGGGTTTTATATTTCATCTTCAGACACAAAGAAGAGAAAGACAGGTTTCAGGGGAGTCGGGGACGAATGTGGTCTCTTTGATCTAACAAGTTATACCTAAATCACTAACTGCTGGCAGGCGATATTGGCATCACTATTCTACTTTCGTGTGGTGATTTATTTAATCTAACAGGTTATGCCTAAATCACTAACTGCTTGCAGGCGATATTGGCAGCACTATCCTACTTTCGTGTGGTAGGCCTTTCCTTTTCTCCTTGCTTGCTCTGTTCTCCAATCTCTAAGAAGGGTTGGCTTTCAGAATTAATTCTGGGCAAGTGAGATCAACGGTTTGGCATTATAGCTAGCAGAGAAACTTGCGCACAGGTTAATGTCAAGACTCAGAAGTAGTTCAAGATATTGACGCAGAAGTAGTTCAAGATATTTTCAATAAGTAGTTAAATTTTTCTTTTGAACAATTAATTAAACAGGTTGAGGAGCAATGAAGAGAGAAAAATATAAAGAGAACTCAAACAACTAGAAAAAATATGTTTCCAGACAGCGTGCAGTCCCACACAGGCGTCTCTACAGTTCTATATGGACATGCCATACAGTTGGCTGTACAATCTTTACAATGATAACATACAGCAGGCTATACTCTCTCAACAGGTTGTTCTGCTCAAATCAGGCACCAGGGTCATTTTGGTAACCATGCAGTTTGTTTTTTTTTATGAAAAGCTTGCGGAGGTTTTCTGGTAGGATTCTCGAAATAAGTTTCAAGGAGATATTAGTAGCATATGTGTGGAAATGTGTTTTATGTTTTTGTTATTTAATTTCCAGCTATTCTATGATTCATGTTATGGTTTGAATTTAATTTCAATATTGATTAAATTTAGTCATTTATTATTTTATTTTTTTCAGCACCAAAAAAAAGCTATAGAGTTGTATTATATTCATCCAACAAATATGTACAGCAAAATCCATATGAAGACCTTCAGATATGGAAAGAGGACATTTAGATGTGCTACATATAGGTCATATAGAAATATATTGCTATGTACACATGTGTACATATTGATATTTCAGCTATTTGGTCCCTTGAGCCAAGATTATATTAGGAAAAAAACAAAAAATAAGAGTTCAAAAAGTAGGGGAAATAGAAATTCATATCAGATGGACTTTCATTGAAAATAAAACTATGTACTGACATGGAAAATTCTTGGATCTGATGGGAGATGTTGTCCACTGTAATTTGCATCCTCCATATGCCCTGTGGCGTTGATAGTCCCTGTTTTGATAAAGCATCAGCTCTCCGGTTTTTATCCCTGGCAATGTGGGAGATTGTGTAGTCTTCCCTGATGTTCCACAATGTCTTAAGCCTGTTCAACCATCCAGAGAAATGTACATTTTTTATGATATGTTTAGATTGCACATGATCAATGATGATTTTTGAGTCTCCAAATATATGAAGATTTTGGTAACCAAGAAAGTCACACATTGTTAAGAGTCCCGCCAATGCCATAATTTCTGCTTTATGGTTAGTTCTAGGGCCCATTCCAATGCATGTCCAATTCTTGTCCGTCCTCAAGTATTATTTTATTGAGAGATGATAAAGACATTAATCACCTACGCTTCGAAAATTTCACACTAACTATTGAAATTCCCACTTCCTAAAAAGCAAACTTCACTTCACGAGACCAAATCCCAGCTTCTATAAGCCTCTATAGAGCTGAGGCAGACAGATTAGTTCCATCGAAAAAAATGTGACTCCTTATCCTATTATGCTAGAGTTTATCTTCAACTTTCCAGGAAGTACATCACATCGAACAAAATGTGACTTCTTATCCTGTTATGCTAGAGGATATCTTCAGCTTTCGAGGAAGTACATCCCATCACAGGGGAGCCAAGGTTTTGCTCCAGACTCAGTACTCCAAAAAACACTTATCTGGAAGACACCCTGTTGAAGGTTCCTCTAAATAAAGATGTAGATCGGCAGGCCAAGAAATTACTCAACATATTAACGATAGATGACGAATACTTTTGACAATTATGGAAAAGCAGTATTGACGAGTTACAAACCATATGGATCTCTGTCTCAGTAACTTAGTTTCAATGTATCTGCTTATCTAGCTAAGCGTCGGTCTAAGTATGTATCTAAAAGTATTTTCTAGATACGTTCAGGTTCAATATGAATACTATTATTTTGAGAAAAAATACGCAGCATAGTCGGGGGCAGTTAATTATAAAATTTTACAAGCTGAAATCCCGTCTGGATCACAATGAGTTAGGTAATACAGTTTTGCCTGTAAGTAAACCGAACTGCGCGGTACATAAACTAGCATTGGCAATATGATACATTTTTTTCTGGTTTTAATAATGGAATGAATTGGTGTTCTCAAACCACTATAAACGTTAGATCTGGATTTGCTGAAATAATTTTTGCTGTACCCTTCGTATCTTTCTCCAAATCTGATTGAGTCAACCTATGTTGCTGTTCAAATTCAAAATGAAAGCCTTAATAGTATCAAACTCCAATAAACTATAGAATGGAGGAGAGAGGGACTACTTTGATTGTAAGTAGTCAACAACAAGAAATGCCCAGATATTGTTTTCCTGTTCCATTCTTTTATTGTATTCGTGTATAACTCATTATTTATAGAACTAGATTGCCAAAATTATGTTTTGTATGTAGTTATGTGCATTGTTCATAGGACCAAGCCTTAGGAGTAATAGCCAGCACAATTTTGATAGATAAAGATGCTTTCTTCTTTCCATTCTAGTTTCATCTTGAATGAAACAAATCTATTTACATCTCCTGAGTAAGTGTAAAAGTGACTGAAGCTGAGGTGCAGTATAGTTAATAACTTGAGCAACAATGTAATGAGAGAAAATTATATCTCAAAAGATTAAAAAACAGAAACGATTGAAGCATGAACAAGTGAAGAAGACGGAAAATCCACTAACAAAGTGGTCACTGGAAACAAGAATGTAATTATAGTTTTTCCCGGAGCCGATCAACTATAAACTGTCAACAAACCTTCCATATTCTCCATTTTGATTTCCATTACTAATCATCATGGCTGAATTTGGCATTCAGCATGAGAACTATATTCTTTATCCATAATTAAATAGAGAACTGACAAATAATGTATAACTTCAGATTAAAGGGAATAGCATCTTCTCAAAAGGAGAAAATAGATTCTGCAAAAAAGAGATTCTCGAAATCCAAATCAGTGTTGTGAAAATTGCGATAAATTCAAATTATCGTGATTTTTTCGACATGTTGATTTGATCACGATTATTATACGAAATTATCACCGGAAATTTTTTTAGTCAATTTTTATGAAATTATCGGGATAATTTGAAATTATAGCGATAAATTCAAATTTATCGCAATAACAATCAAAATTATCGTGGGGTCTCCGGCAGCGAGGTTTTATGATGTTTTTTTTTTTGGTTTTTTTATGAAATCATTTGCACAGTTGGGGCAGCGAGGTTTTATAAGGGATGATGCTAAATGTTCGATATGCAATTTTTTTTGAAAGAAACAAATAATTTTTGAGTGGGGCAGCTTAATGATCAAGTCTAGGCCCTAGTATTGATATGCTATTCATGGTAATGTTAAATTCTTAAAGTAAAAGGAGAATGTTTTCATCCTTTTACTTAAATGTTTAACATTACCATGAAATGACTCAGGATGTTTGAGAGTGGTTCCAACCTCATTGGATTTCATATGGAGAAAGTAGAATTTTAGATTTCATTCAAAATGCAGCAGACTTATCAGTTTTTCAGGATTTCAAGATTGGGAGATTGTAATGTTTCCAGGTGACACCACCTGCCCGGGCTACCCCTGCCACTAGTAGAGGATGTGGTCTACCTCCTATAGCTCCTACTTCTAGTTCTTGAGCTTCTAGAGCATAGCACACTCTACTGCTAACTCCACCAGCACCAGCATCTACATCTAGAGGGAAAGGGAACGTTGTGGCATTTTCTCGCAAGAGGGCAGAGGAAATCAATAGGATTAGACTTTAGTTATTTTCTTCATTTTATTGTATATGACATTATGACATGATGAGATACATTATTATATTTTTTGTTGATATTTTGAGGCTGAGTTGGGACTCAGGAGTCAGGACTTACTATTTAGGACATGATTCAATGTTATGTGTGATTTTAGCACTAGAAATGATATTAAACATCTTATATATTAGTTCTTTTATCATATTTATGTGTCAATGTATTTATTTTATGTTGTAGATGGTTTAGATATTAAAAAAATTGAAAAAAATAAATATTTTTGTACCAAATGATTATTTCCTGATAATTACGATTTTTTCCGATTTTTTCCTCGCGCCCATATTTTCTCGATAACGATTAATGCAACATTGATCCAAATAACTCGTTAAACCTCAAAAAAGAAGTTGTGGCTAAAGTGACTGCGCAATGTGTTTCTAATGTGCGGCAAAACTTAGGTTCTATTTAGTAGGTGCAGGATGAATTGTTTAATTTCAAAGGTATATTTTATTGCTCTATTAGGATGCCCGAAATGATTAGAAGATGGTCCAAAGTGACTGTGCAAAGTGTTTCTAATGTGCAGCAGAAATTATCCATGGTGTAGTAGAAGAATTTTTCCATATAATTTTTTGATTGGAGAGGTGTTTTACAATATAGTATAGAGGATATGGGTAAGAAGCTTAATGTAAGAAAAATTGTATGTGAAATATTTTTAAAATAATTTATACATAATTTATTTTATTTTAATTTTGTAATATTTTTAAATTAAATCTAAAAATAAAAAATATAGGGTGCCAAACACCAAATTGGTGTATGAGACCCCTTTGTTTGTGGGACAAGGGACCCACCTCCGTGCAGCGATTTGACTGCTAAGTCTATGAAGGCATACATACTCTACCCCCTGGTTTTGAACCTGTGACCTCTTAGGAGGAAACACATGCTCTTAACCATTAGGCCCACTCAAGTTGTAATAGTAACTTGTAAATAGTCTTTTGTTACAATACCATGGTTTATCAATACTACATGCTCAAAAACCATAACTCATTTCACATTCAAAATATTTTATAAATATTTTATTTTAATTTTATTTTATAATATTTTTTAAATTAAATAAAGGCAAACATGTATGAGAAAGATGTAATGTTCCATAAAGGCTTTGACTAGGTCAAAACATAATAATTAATAATTATAATTATCTGACCTCATCATATTACATGATTTGATGCTGTTTGGAGAAGCATCACTTAGAGAGGTAAGAAGTTTCAAACATGTCTTAGAAGTTTTCATGAACGCTTCAGGTATGGCGGTTAATAATGATAAATCTTGTACTTTTATATTTAATTCACCTGAAGCCGTCAAGGCTCATTTAACCAGAGTTCTAGGCTTTAGACAGGGAGAGTTACCCACCAAATATTTGGGTATTCAGCTGGATATAAACTCAAACCGCATCAAGAATTGGCAAAGCTTATTGGAAAAGATTCGGAAAAGATTAGCCAGTTGGTCGTTCAGATTGTTGAATATAGCAAGCCGAGTTATTCTTTTAAAATCGGTATTATTATCTATCCCCATATACCCTCTGTCCATTATGGCTGCTCCTAAAGGAGTTTTCTCTAAATTGAGAGAAATATTGGGTAAATTTCTTTGGGGGGGCCCTAAGCAACAGAAAAAATGGACTTTGGTTTCATGAAAGCATGTAATCAAGCGGAAAGAGGAAGGAGGCCTTGGAGTAAGGGATTTGGAAATTGTAAATAAGGTTTTAGGGGCGAAATTATGGTGGAGATGGATACAGGGGGAAATGATGTGTGGAAAAGAATCTAGAACCAAAAATATGCTATGCCAGGTACAACTGAAGGGCGTCTACGCATAGCAGAAACTCCACGAGGCTCACAAATATGGGAGTTAGCACGAAACAATAAGGATATAGTTAGGGACCTAGCCTTTTGGGAAATTCGGGAAGGGAGTTCAGCAAGGTTTTGGGAGGAAGGATGGCAGCAGCGTGATAAGCTGGACAGAAACCAACCTCTGCATGAAATACAAGCAACAGCGCAACGAGCAGGCATGGAATATGTAAGGGATTACTGGAGAAGAGCAGAACTCAATGATATTTGGAGAGTCTGGAAAAGCCCGCAGGACTGGGTAGATAATATAAGTCTGGAGACTGCGCAAGTGTATGTCAGAGAAATAGAATCGAGGAAACTTAAGATTCGAGAAGGTCATGATATCCTTAGATGGGGTAAAGCAATGAAGGGGATGTTTACAGTCAAAGAAGCATATTACTGGGCTACGAAAGAGGAAAGGGTGGACGAACCAATGGATTGGAACAAGATGTGGGAAGGAAAATGGTGGCCAAAAGTAACTTACTTTGCTTGGTTGGTGTGCAGAGGTCGGATCCTCACTTGGGACAACATGCAGAAACGAGGAATGATCGGCCCATCAAGGTGTTACCTGTGTAGTAAAGAGATAGAGACTCAGGAACACCTTCTGAATCGATGTCTATATACTCAGAGTCTATGGGAAGAACTTCGGGTACTCTTTCGTAAGTCAAACCGAGATCCAGATAGCCTTAGGAATACCATATTTCAATGGGGAAAGGGGAATTTTCAAAGTAAAGTTGTAAGGAGGGTCTGGACTTTAGCGGTTGGTTTTGTAATATGGGAGGTGTGGAAAGAGCGAAATCGAAGAGTCTTTAGAGACACAAGCTGCCACAAATCAAGAATTTGGGATGAGGTATGTAGGTCGATCAAAGAAACAGTTTTGTCTGAAGTCTGGAGCGAAGATGATTGGCAATTAAACTCGGAAGAACAGAGAATCGTTTCCACCTTGAATATTGACTTTCAGATGTTATATCCCAATACAGACAGGAGAAATCGTTATCGTATACAAAGCCCAAACCATTTTAGATTTCCAGGAGATAGTTGGATTAAATTGAACTTCGATGGGGCATCGAAGGGTAACCCTGGGCAAGCAGGATGGGGAGGTATCTTTCGAGATAGCAGAGGTTTTTCGCGGTGGGCATATGCTGAATGGGGAGGGGACATGACAAACAACGAAGCGGAGTTATGGGCAGTTTATAATGGACTTCGCATTGCAGCACGAAATGGATATAAGAACCTTGAAATTGAAGGCGACTCCCAACTTACGATTGATATGTTAAGAAAATTGAGGGGTGGCAAAAGCTGGGATCATGTGGCGAAGAGCTGGCGGACAGCAGGGATTATACAGGACATTGAAGGGATGATGAGGACGATTGAATATATAACGATAAATCATGTCTTGAGGAATGGCAATAGAGCTGCCGATTTCCTAGCCAATTGGGGCAGTGGTGAGCCGCACAGGGTACTGGATGGCAGCTGGTCATCATTTCAGGAGGAGCCACGGTGGAATGATTTAAAGTCCATATTACGGCAGGATAATGATGAAGCGATTGCGCATGACAGGATTGATTAGCTGCCTCCTCATTATGGCGAGGAGGAGAACAGATAGGATATTAAATGTGCGCCCAGGGAGTATGAAGACGAGAGCAGTTAACATTACAATCAGGCATGGTGTGTCTCATAGAATAATGGGAGGAATGATCATCCCAAGAAGAAACGAGGGTAAGGTACCGAGGAGGAACGGTGGCAGCGCCAGATGGACAGTGTACGTCCCACATCAAGCTCCAGAACACGCGATGTGTATTAATGAGGAGGCGAGGCAGCAACGAAGTATCAAGGAGGAAAGGTGGCCGAGCAGGGTTATCTTACTATTTGCATGCAGTCGACCGGAGATAAGGGTGTATTTGAGAGTGCTCAGCCAAGCGAGAGGGCGAATTACGAATTCCCGGTCTGCCTGCAGTCCACTGGCGATTACGACGAATTTGGGAACGAATAGCAGCAAAGTGAGGGGGGGAGTTACGAATTTGCTGCTAAGCAATATGGCAGAGAACCCAGAAAGGGGAGAAGGCAGGCGGACGCGAAGCCAGGAGGCGAAATTGGATAAGAAAGGGAAAACTGTGGTTGAGCAACCATCGCCGAGGATTTACCTTGAAATACCGGAGGATTCGGAGGAGGAATTCGATATACGAGATTATCTTGCTGAGGAGGAGCAACGTCCGTTAACGGGTGGAAAAGTCGGTAAAATGAAACAGAGCAATACTGAAATGGGAGACAGGGGAGATAAGGATGAGAGTTCGGACGAAGATGAAGAGGAAGCGGGTGGCAGGCGAGGAAGGAGCAGCCGAGGATTGAGGGGACGTGGGAACCAGAGGGGTCGAGGGAGGCCTAAAGCAGGTGGCGGTCGAGGCAGCAGAACTCAACGATTTGCATATGAGGAAGGATCAGCCAGTGAGGAACGAGGTAGGAAGAGAGGGAAAAAAGATATGCGGAAGAAGTTGCAGGAGGCAGAGGAGGCTTATCTTCATGATACCAAC
The DNA here is from genome assembly GCA_031772625.1 of Pinus tabuliformis. Taxonomy (NCBI): domain Eukaryota; kingdom Viridiplantae; phylum Streptophyta; class Pinopsida; order Pinales; family Pinaceae; genus Pinus; species Pinus tabuliformis. The sequence goes on from CM062814.1 coordinate 531,168,238, forward strand.
CCGAAGATTCGAAGAATTATTGACCACCTGGAGGAAGATGCTTTGCAGGAACTCTCGGATCCTGAAATGGATGATTGGGAGAGGTTTCTTCCCGATCCGGGGCACACCAGGGGCAGAATGTCCTTATATAAGCAGTCATTACATGTATATTGGGGCATGAAGAGACTATTAGCCAAGGCCATGGAGCAAGTGGCAATGGAAATGGTGGAGTTAGCTCAAGGAATCCCAACTCTCAAAAGGGAGCTGAAGAACATCCAAGTAACTCTTCTGATGCAGGATCGAAAGATGGACAAGCTGCTGCAGATGTTTAAAGCCAGTGGCATGGAGGTCAACGTAGAAAGTGAGGCCAAGCCCGATCCAAAGAATCAGTAGAATATGCAGTTGCTGCAAGGAGGTTTTTCTATACTTCTTTTTGTCTTTTGTTATATTCGATGGTAATGATTCCAGACAAGAACAGTTTATTTGTAGTAAGGAAAGAGGGGTTTTTTGCATGGTTAGATCGACTGGTTATATACTTTTTCTGGATGGCTGTTAAAAACTTTCGATGGTCACCCGGTTTCCCTTCTGGGCGGGTGACGACCTGCCTATGTATGTAATATCTTTTTTCAGTAATAGAATACCGCCTTAGTTTACAAAAAAAAAATTACATAAAAATAAAAATAAAATAAAAAGACATGAAATTAATAATTATATTTATAAATATAATTAATAATAAAATTAACCTAGATTCTTTCTTAATTCAGGCTTCCGTGATCCATAATGAATTACAAAGGTCTTTCCTAATGAATTAGGAAAAGTCTTTCCGTGGAAATCACATAACAGAATTTTTTTTCAACTCTAAATGTACCAAAAACCTAAAAAGATCAAATATTTTGCATCTAAAAAGAGTGAAAAGAAATTTGATCCATCTAAGGACTTGGATTACATAAAAATAAAAGTGAAAATAAAGTAAAAAACATAAAATTAATAATTACATTATAAATATAATTAAAACCAACCTAGATCTATCTTAACTCCAGATCTGATCTACCAAGCACTCCAGATCTGATCTACCAAGAACCTAGAACGATCAAACCTTTTACATCTCAAAAGAGTAAAAAGAGATTTGACCCCTAAAAACTTGGTAAATCCAAGATTATGATGAATCTAGATTAGTTTTACTAACTGCCAGAGTAATTTTTAAAAACTAATATTTATTTTAAATATTTTTAAAATAATATGTTAAAAATGGCTAATATCGATGATTAAATTAAAAACCCCACCAATTTATACCTATTATATTCGTGAAATTTTGTAAATCTACTAACCTAAGTTAATAAGTTAATAGCAATGGAAATCCATATTGAAATGTAGTAAAAATATTGGAGCGTTAACACACAGGGTAAACATCAAATTTCAGCATGGGTGAAAATCATTAAATGATATGTCCAATGACCACACTCTGACCAATAAAACATAAGGGAGGGCGCAGGGAGCTTACCGTTAAAGAAAAATAGCAACAAATTGAATAGTGGTCCAAATGCATTTTGAATGGCTCTATGCGAGAATCCATAACACGATATGCCCAGGGACTCCCACTCCAGCCTTAAAACTCATACGAGGGTTTAAAACCCTTGGGGCGAAAAAAAAAAAAATCAACAAATTGGAAATGCTTGTGACCCAAAATAAAAGTGAGATCATACCTGGAAAGTTTCTCGAACTGGGTGCAGAGAACAAAGATCAGCAGACTCCCATAGGGTTAAGCAAGAAGGCTTCTTAACATTTTTCAAATTTCACAACAGACTTGGATTCAAGCATCTGAACTACTCCAGCAACATAATTAATATACCGAGTCTTCTACGGAACAAAAAAACTTTTGAGCCCTGATATTTTATGTCGCCACATACTGCCGTCGAAGAAATTGATGTGTACAAACTAGTACGAATGTGGATAGCAGAAGGACTGGTAAAGAGCAAACATGCAACCCATTTAATGAGTATGGCCATCAAAATATAGTCGCTTGATCTCGAACAAGCAACGATCTACACTAAGATGCCTCTCATGGACTCTATAATAAATGGGTTTTGCATTGTTTACTAATCAACCCTTCTGTAACCACATCTGTACACTCTGAACCCATCAATTTCTTCATACTGCAAGAAAACAGCTCCCGAGCCCTGCAAAACTTTTCATGGTGGCATCGATCGGTGATCAAAACGATAAGATAGGGTTCATGTGACTAAGGGCAGAGTAGGAATCCCCCGCGGGACCTGAGATCGGAAATTTACAGCCGTCCCCAACAGCGCATTCATAGTGACTCTTCTTGCTTTCACATGGGCTGGACACGGTTTTAAAGCCCTAGGATTCCGCGTAGCGAAAAAGCTAAAGGAAATTCCGCGTGGAAAAACAGCTAACTTTTAGGAAGTTCTTGGACTTTTCTATGAAATAGATTGAAAAATATATACTCTGCAAGTTCCACGTCAAGATGAGTGTTAAGATTAATCTACCAAATCTTCAATCTTAAGGTAGGATAATAATTTTGCTATAATCCAATTAGATTTTGATTTATGTATAATTTTTAATTATTTTCTTGCACTAGATAAATTTTAATGCCAAAGAAAAAAAAAATACATATTTTTTATTTTAACTTTAAATTATGCACAAAAGTTTTATTAATAAAAAGTTTAAATTTTACAGAAAAAATATTTGTTTTTATTATTTTTATTAAATTGACGATTCTAGTTATCAATAAATAAAATAAATGTGGTCGTCCACTCTAAATTAGAACTCTAAATTAGAAGAAAGGAGGAGGAGCGATGGTGGTTAGGGTTTCGCTGGAGGGTTGCATAGGGAAGGAGAATGGATGGCAAAAAAGTTTGTACTCTTGCAGTGGGTGGCATGGATCAATAACGCATGGGTCGTATCTAGCAACCTAACATTTCACCTAAGGAATGGAGCCGTTTGGAAACGGAGTAAGGCAAACAGGCACTTTCGAATGAAGGTTTTACAACATTGTTTGTTTGTGTTACTAGTGTTTACCCTCACCTCACGCGCCCATCTCAAGAGCTTAATAGCAGGAGGTTTTATGGTTGTTTTTTCACCCTTTAGATAAAGACAACATAAATGATCAACCCTCGAACTGTGTCGACCTGGAGCCCGAATCGGAAGATATTCTATCGGTTTGGGGTTTGGAGCCTACTCAGTGAAACCTAGCCAAGGTAAAGTAAGGCAAACAGGCACTTTCGAATGAAGGTTTTACAACATTGTTTGTTTGTGTTACTAGTGTTTACCCTCACCCGCACACGCCCATCTCAAGAGCTTAACAACAGGAGGTTTTATGGTTGTTTTTTCACCCTTTAGATAAAGACAACATAAATGATCAACCCTCGCACTGTGTCGACCTGGAGCCTGAATCGGAAGATATTCTATCGGTTTGGGTTTTGGAGCCTACTCAGCGAAACCTAGCCAAGGTAATTCGTCTAGGTAGATCTCCAGCTCGGAAATTGGGAGGCACATTGATAGATTGGAGCTCGGAATGCGAATTAGGGTTTCTGGAAGCAAGAATTCCTTGTGTTTCAAATGCGAGGGGCTGGGGGTTTGACATTAGTTCCCTGGAGGGTCAGGCGACAACAGCGACAGCGGTGGTGCAGGTTGTAGGGGAGTTGACGGAGAATTGGGTAAGCTCAAAAATCCTCTCATGTTTTCTTGTATCGGGTCTTTTTTCGAGAGGATTAGAGGACATTGTCATTAACAGTGGTATTCGGGGAAATGAGGGCCTGAAATCATGCTTGGTTACAGATTTGGTGCAAAATGAAGTTGGTGGGGGGGAAAGTTGAACAGATCTCATGCATGCAAGAATTCATTGAGCCAGAAGGCCAGTGAGGCTACTAATCTCTATGAAAACTTCAATCCGGAAGCGGAGACAGGAGAGGTCTTTCTCCAAGAGATCTAGGTACAAACAAAAGGGATGGGAGCAGATTCAACTTAAATCAGGGGGCAGAAAAAGGTGGTTCGTCCCTCTTCGGGAACACTCATATTTGAAGATGAAGGATTCCAAGGTTTTAGAACCCAGGAGGTGGGGGAGTGGTTTTAGAATTCAAAGCCAGGGGGGCTGGGGCAGTATATAGCTCATGGGGTTTTAACCAGTTGGAAACGAGTAGCAGAGGAGCGATTAGGGCCATTCTCTGAGGAAGGGAACGATGTGCGGGAGGAGCGGCAGCTGGGAAGAACCGGAACACTAGTGCGAAGAGGAAGAAAGGAAAAATTATAAAGAAGAAGGCGGCATGCCCGAATTTAGTTCTTGGAGTCGATATCTAGATTGATAAAGCCATGGAAGCCTCAGAATTAACACTGGTTGGAAGAGCAAAAGGTAAACAATACTCAGCAAATTACATATCAGAATGGATAGCCAAGGCATGGAGCGAGGCACCGGATCATCAGGTTGAAGTGACCACTTTGGCTAGGGGTTGGTTCATGGTCAAATTTTGTAAGGGCGAGACATTGGAATGGGTTATGAAGCGAAACTGGTGTTTTGGGAGAGCACCAATTCTTTTCAAGAGGTGGACACCTCTGTTCGATGCACAAAGAGAAAAGGTTACAGAGATACCAATATGGGTTCAATTATCGGTCTCCCCCCGCAGCTCTAGACAAAGGAAATTTTCAGAGCAATAGGTAACACTCTAGGTTTTTTCCTAGAGGCAGATATGTCATTCATGGAAACAAGAAATAGGAGTATGGCTCGCATTTTGGTAAGACTGGACCCAAGGGAGGGTTTGGCAGAGAAAATCCATCTTCAACTTCAAGATTACTCTTACTCTCAGCTCATTGATTATGAGCAGTTACCCTTCTGATGCCACAGATGTCATAAGTATGGACATTTAGCATGGGATTGTCCTCTAGGGTTCAGAAGGAGAAGAAGACATAGAGGTGATCCAGGGTCAGAGGATCGACCTCAGGCTGAAGTGGAGGAAATGGTACAGACAAGAATTGGGGAATCAACAGGAGGGTGAGCAAGTGTCGATGGAAATTCAGGACGATCAAAGTGTGTGTTTGGAGATAGAGGTCTTGTCGAAGCAAGATCATCACCAGGATACCCATCGGGAGGCTCAAGAGGAGGTGCTTACAATCGACCCTGCTCCCCAATCAGCAGGTACTTGTTCTCTCCCCCTCTCCTCTTTTAATGAATCCCTTCAATATTTGCTCAATATGATCCCTAGGCCTAGTCCCTCCAGGCTTGTCATGTTAGTAGATCCGGTAATCGGTTTTGTGCCTTTAGCCCTAGATAGTATAATAACCTCTATCCCGGCACTTAAAATAGCCAAATCTCCTTCTGATGGCCTGGTGTGTATTTATCCCCCTGTGGACCCTACTGAGAAACCTCACTATAATCTTCGTCCTCGAGAAAAGAAGGATTTCCCTCTGGAAGCTATAGGCGATTTGGGAGACATTCAGGCACCCTCATTGCCCCGGAAGACTCGAGGTAGAAATTATAATCTATCAAAGGCTCAGTTAAGAGAAAAAATTGACATTGCTGATGGAAAACAATTATCTCTTAAAGGGGTGCTTAGAGCAGCGCAAGCCCTGGTCAGGGTTACCAAATGATTATTTTGTCCTTCAATTGTCATGGGTTTGCTAGCACCTGTAAGAAGCTAGCTCTAAAATCTTTGTTTCTTAATTATTGTCCTGGTGTTATTATGCTTCAAGAAACTCTTGGAGCTAGTGATGAAGTGAAAAATTCCCTTAGTAAAATGATGTCGGGTTGGCCTTTTATGACGGTTGATGCAAAAGGGAGATCTGGGGGTTTGGCTCTGGGAGTCAAAGATAGTAGTGTGAAGTTGTTAAACTCTTGGGGATTGGACCTAGTGCTGGGGGCCGAGGTCTACTCACTGGAACTATGCTCAGAATTTTCACTCATTAACATTTATGGGTCGTGTCAGGATAGGGTTCTTTTCTAGAATAATCTTTTTTCTAAATCCTTTATGAAAAATCCCAATTTGGTTGTGGCGGAATTTCAATTTTTCTTTGGGATTGTCTGAGACTTGGGGTCCAGTAGCCCAAGCTGACCCTCTAGCAGATTTCTTTATGAACAAAATTCAGTCAAGAAAGTTTATTGATGTAAATCTATTAAAATCTAGACCTACTTGGAGGAACAGGTGAGTGGGGGAAGCCAGGGTAGCGAAGAGATTGGATCGGTTTCTACTAAAAGAGGAAATGGCTAATCAAACTCCCTTCTTCAAGAACTAGGTAGGAACAGGAGGAGATTCAGACCATTTTCCTATACTGCTGGAGCTAAAAGGGTCCAGTTGGAAGCCTGGGTCTCCCTTCAAATTTAACCCAACATGGCTCAAAGAGGCCTCTTACATCATTTTAGTAAAAGCAACCTAGAGGCCATTGGTTAGTCAATAGGAGTCATCTTTAGCCCAGTCTTTTATGGAAAATCTAAAAAGAATGAAGAGGGAAACGATAGAGTGGGAGAAAGACAAAAAGATAAGGGATGAAGTTGATTTAATCAGGATAGGGGAGGAATTGGATTCATTGGAGAGTCCGGAAGTGGATGGGTATGAGACTGAGGAGAAGAGGGAAAGGATCAAACAGTTGGAGTTAGGAAGAAGGAAAATACTTAATGATATTGAAGAACAATGGAGACTCAAAAGTAGAGCAATATGGCTCGCAATTGGTGATGAGAATTCAAAATTCTTTCAAAACTATGCAAAAGGAAGGAAAAATTCAAATACTATCTAGGGACTAAATAGGGCAAATGGGGGCATAGAAAAATCTTTTGACGATCTGGCCTCTATGGGAAGGGACCATTTCAAAAATTTGTTCAGAGCTCCAGAAGATGTTTCAATTGCAGAGGTTATTTGGGTGGCTCAACTTTTCCCTCGTTATGTGGAGGAGGAAGAAAATGAGATGCTTATGGATCTTATGGCAAAAAGGGAGGTTGAAGGGGTTTTAAAAGCCATGCAGAAAGATAAGAGTCCAGGGCCTGATGGCTGGACTGTGGAATTATTCCAACATTTTTTTGAGCTAATTGGGGAAGAACTTACCGAGGTGGTAGAGGAATCACGGGTTAGAGGCTATGTATATGAACCGTTCAACTCTACTTTCTTGGCTTTAATTCCTAAAATTGATGATCCCTCATCCTTTGAGGAGTTCATGCCTATTTCTCTATGTAACTGTATTTATAAAATCATCGCCAAAATTATTGTTGTTTGCCTAAAACCAATCCTTTCAAGAAATATATCCAAGGAATAATTTGGGTTCCTCGATCGTAGACAGATTCATGAAGCTATCGGGGTAGCTGAGGAGATGTTGCATAACATCAAAAGAAGCAAGAAAAAATAATTGATAGTTAAAATTGGTCTATCAAAGGCGTATGACATGATTAGCTAGCTTTACATTCGCATGTTGTTGACGCACCTGGGTTTTAATATTGGCTTCATCAATTGGGTCATGGGATGCATCTCAAATGTTAGTTTTGCAGTTCTGATAAACGATGCAACATCCCCCTTCTTCCACAGCCAAATAGGGCTTAGAAAAGGTTTCCCATTGTCCCCTCTCCTCTTTTTATTGGCCGCAGAAGGCCTAAGTCAACTAATTATGGCCGCGAAACGAAGAGGTGAGATAAAAGGAATAGAAGTAGCAATCAATATGTATATCACACACTTGTTGTTTGTGGACTACATACTTCTATTCAGTGATGGAAGTAGAAGTGATATACAACAGTTGAAACTTTCTCTTGATTTATTTTTAAAAGCAACTGGGATGTGCATAAATGCTCAGAAATCAACAATAATACATGAAGGCTTCTCGGGGAATGAGGTAAACAGGATCATCTCGGTACTCCCTTTTGAAGCAAAACCCATGAAGTACAACTTCAAATATCTGGGTTTCCATCTTAAACCTGACACTTACAGGAAACATGATTAGCATTGCTGTTTGGCAAAAATTGAAAATTGTATTAAACACTGGAGCTATAAGTGGCTTTCGAGAGCTGGGAGATTGGTTTTAATTAAATCGGTCCTTCTAGCCATTCCAGTCTACTGGATCACTCTCACATGGGTTCCAAAAGGCATCCTTTCTCAGATTAGAAAAGTGCGATCATTTTCTTTGGGCTGGATCAAAGGAGGATGTTGTACTTCCTTAGGTAGCTTGGGATAAAATTGCTCGTCCAAAGGCCTGGGGAGGCTGGGGTATAAAGGATCTCTCATCTTTTGCATCCTCTCTAGCAGCAAAATCAGGGTGGAGGTTATTATCAATGGAAAATTTGTGGACGACAGTAGTGAAAAGAAAATACATAGACCCTGTACCCATTGATAAATAGATGTGTGGGAATGATAAAAAGCCCCAAAATGCATCAATAATATGGAAGGCAACAATGGACTCTTCCAACATTGTAGAAGATGGCTTGGCTTGGCAAGTTGGAAATGGGGAAAAACTCTGAATATGAATTGATCTGTGGGTGGGGTGCAATGAGGGTTTCACTCTTTCAAGGGAGATAAAGGATAGTTTGCACACCCAAGGTGTTCAATTCCTGAATCGGATTGCAAGGGAGGACCTCTCCACATATTAGCATCAAGGATGGAAAACCACGAGGACCTACAACTAGGGCCTCCTTAGGAAGAAGAATGGCAGAATTATCTAAGCACTAATGTTGGGATAAGGGATTGCCCAGATGTGCTTTGATGGGTTCATGCTCCTATAGGAAATATACTCGCAAGTATGGTTACATCTATTTAATCAACAAAAGGGCATGGAAGATACAGGAATGGTGGTGCAAACTATTGTGGAAATTGAAAAGCCCGGCAAAATCAAGACTCTTTTTTTGGTGCATCCTAAAAAGCAAGGTACCTACTTGGGATAATCTTCAGAAGCGAAACAAACATGGTCCCGGATGGTGTACTTTATGCAAAAGATCGGAAGAAATTGTCTGTCACCTATTCTTAAGTTGTCCTTTCATTAACAAGATTTGGGAGGCCACGCTAAGACTTCTGGGGATAACTCAAACATGGAATGGGGAAAATATCTTGGATTCTTAGAAAATATGGTGGAATTCTACTACAGATGAAAATTTCAAAAATATCCCTTTGATCATCTCTTGGGGCATATGGTTGGCTAGGAACAAGGGCATTTTCCAGGACATCCCTCCTTCACACTCTCTAATTGCAGTTGAATGTGCCTCTATTTTTGCTTTAATCCCTCTGCCATCTCCAAAGAAGACCTCTAGGATCATTAGAGAAGAACAGATTAGGCATGATTTACCATGGGAATATTTTGATGGTGCCTCTGACGCACATAATAGATGTGGGTCGGGGCTAGTTATCCATGTCAATGATCACAAAACTATCAAAGCTTCAGTGGGCCTTGGCTCAGGATCAAACAACTATGCAGAACTTCAATCCTTGAAACTATTATTGTGTTGGCTTATTCAATTGAGGATGGGATCAATTCAAATATTTAGTGACTCATAAAATGTTATTAACTCGTTTAACGGAGTAGAAAGATGTCAAAATTATATTTTGAGTCCAATCTTAAAAGAAATTTTACATTTAAAACTGTGTTTTGATCGCATAATTGTTTGCCACATCTAGAGGGAGTTGAATTCAGAAGCAGACCTCCTTTATAAGGAAGGTTTGCAACAGGTTTTGGGCAACTGGCGCATAATTGAAGTGGAGGATGATAAGATCTGTGTGTCGGATCATCAGCCATACATTTTTTGATCAACCTGGCCTGTCAGTAAATGTTTTATCTTTTATCAACTCAGTTATTTTTGTTGACAGATTTATTGTATATCAAACTCTTTATGGTTTGGTGGATACTAGTATATATTTTTTGTTTTTTGTGTAAAAATAGACTATTGTATGGGTCGTTTTCCCCATTAATGGGGAGGCCTAAGAAGTGGACATGGATATTATTTTTTGGTATATGGGACTGAGTAGTTTTTGCTACGATCAGCCCCGATGTGGTCTTGATATGTTTTTTGGTGGACATACAATACTCAAAATGCTTAATTGCATCTACAAATGTAACTTTTTATTGCCTTAATAGAAAGTTTGATTTTTCCTCGAAAAAAATAAAAATAAATCAATAAATAAATTGAAAATAACTACCATAATTTATTTATCTATGATCATTATTAGTTTAGGGCATAGTCTAATTTATAGACGAAATGGCATTTTTCATGACATTTTTTCTAGTTAATTTTCATCAAAATTCGAGAGAGATTTTTATAAACTTGAGTTTAAATTGTTTAAGCTGCATAATTTGAGTGTTCTAGGTGTTTTTCAAGGGGCTGAATCCATTTATGCATTAAAAAATACATTTTAAACAACAAAAAATCTTGAAATTGTATTGTCGTATTTTGGTAAATTCTTGTAAAAAACTATTTCATCTATAAGTTAGACTACGCCTTAGTTTAGCATTGACCAAGGCAAGTTATAATGTTTAACTTTGAAAAACAAATATTTATTTTTCAATATTATTGAAAATTGTATTTTTTAAATATTTGTTTGGACCATAATTGGAGGTCTTAATGCAACCTTTGCACAATACAATATCATGTGGATAATTGCCTCAAATTTCAGATGTATTGTTTGGGCTCTCTTATACATTGTTGTTTCTGTGAACATCGTGTCTATTCAGATTTATGGAGATGCAAGGTGTGTGATAGATTGTCTTGTGGAGAGAGGACACTTGAAAGTTCTTTCCCTTCACCATTGGATGGAATGAATTCACTTCCTCAAGGGATTTTTTTACAACCTTTCTTGTCAGCACATTTACAGGAATGGATCTAGCAAGCAAATCACCTGTCCAAGAAAACTCTTTAGGTGGAGGAAGGGCTAAGCTTCTTTGAAGTAGGAAGGTGACTTCAATTAACGAGAAGGGGATCAATTCAAATCCCAAATGATCTCCAGGTGGCTACAATATCTTGATGTGTCTTGGTGCAATCTTTTATTATATTTGTTTATGTATTGTTTAAAATGACTAAAACGAGCTAGACTTTGTCATCAACGGATTGTAATGTGTTTTTCTATGATATTGTATTTGAATGTTGATTATATTATACCTAGCTTTGATCCTTGTCACTTAGCGTTATGTTGTGTTTTGTTGTTGTTGTCGTCGTTGTATGTGTTGTAATATGGGTAATTTTGTAATTGTACTCATTTTCTAATGAATTGGGTGTGTCTTAAATGTTTTTGCAATAATTTCTAGAAGTAGTTGCAATATTTATATGCAATAGATTTTCATTATCAAGCTTCATAGAAAACCACCTAAAATTAAAATCCTTGAAAATAGCTCATACTCACATAAATAACATATTTACCATCAATTACTCCCCACCATAATTTAATCAAGTACTTGCATAAAAAATGGATAGGAACAAGATGTAAATAAATATACTTGCCAAGAGTTACTTCCCACCATTATTTATGTGCTCTTCAACACTTTAACAAGTATTAGTAAAAATGTAACTGTGGAGACTTGCTAGTTGTTATTACCCACCAAAATTTATGCAAATCCTTATCCTTTAGTGGGCAGTTAAATTTTCCACTGCATGTATAAAGTTGCAATTTTTCTAAAAGCATGATTTCCACTTAAGTAATAGGAACTATGTTACCCTGCAACACTTATTATAACTTGTAAAAACATTTTTTTCTAAACAATCCAAAAAGGACAATCTAATAATAAAGTCAAAATAAACTAATCTAACTTATATAATTATTCTTTCTAAACATAAGAGGATAATCTCCCCCGATGGGGGTTTTAATGCAGTGGAAGCAGGGGCCTTGGAGGCAATGCCAGCCACCCCCTCAAACATGATGGGTAATTAAGAGATGAGGACATGACCTGCTATCGCATGAAATGACATGCAATGTTCTAGTTAGCATCTATTATTAATTGAGGTCCTATGGAGGGTTTAGGATTTCTTGTTTGGGGTTCGTATGGAGGCGAGGGTCGATCCTCAGTCTCCTTTTGCATGTATTCTATCTTACATGTATTGGTGAAGAGTTTGGCGTTGAGACTTAAGTCAAGAATTGTGGCGGATGTTAGGGTCCCATAATAATTATAGGATTCATAATTTTGAATTGACTATGATTAGTCTTGTAATATTGTACATACTTTTGCTTTCTGCAAAATGTTTTCCCATATTAAAAATAAAAAAATATAAAGAGGGTGAAGTCTTAAAAGAATAATCAAAGGACCAAAAGAAAGAAAAAGATCAAAAAGATATAAAATATGAACCCCAAAAAGAGATAAGAATAGATCATGAAAGTGTGCAAATTCAAATGCCACTCCTTTTTACTTTACTTTGCAAAATAATATTGTGTGCAGCTTGTCAAAAATGCCACAATCCATGATGGTCAAATAGTTTAATCTTGATTCATTCATGCTTTAAATTTCATGTTGATAAATAGAGAATAAAGATCTGGCCAAACTATTTAATATTCGCAGATCAGTAGTTAGGTAGAGAGTAATAATGAGCTCATCTATTTAATCTGAGCCATTTGAAGTTATAAGGTTAGAATTAGATAGTTTGCTTATCAAAGAAAAAGAAATAAAGGGTCAGCAAGCTCAAATGCACCCAATGAATGAAGAGAAAATGCTAGGGTAAATAAAGGGTAGGCAGAAGAAGTTTTGGAAATATACAAGGTTCCCAGTGAAAATGCACCTTCATCATGCTTAATCCTATGTTTTATGTGCAGAAGGAATTATCAAAGGAAAAGGACATTCACTAAAGCTTATTCATCAATTTCCCCTCATTTCACTAAACCCTTTATTAATTTTCCCCTTCTTCATTATTCCTTCATTATCTTTCTTTCCCTAATGATTTTTCTCCTCCTTCATTTCTAAGCACCATTCCCTTTCATTTCCCCTGGTAAAAATATCCCCTCCCCTTTCATTTCACTTTCCCCCTTATTTCATCCCATTTCCCCTTCCCAAAACCCCTTTTCCCTAGTGTGAAAACCATTCCCATCACAAATAATACCCTCCCCTTTATTAATTTCCCTTTTTCCTTAAAAACCCACTAAAACCCCTTTATCCTAAGTTATTCCCTAACCTATAGTCCCGCTTTATGTATTTAACCCCCCACGTTATAATTCCCCGACCCTCACTAAACCTTTGAATGTATTAAACCCGCCACATTATTTATCCCTAGGCCCTGCCAACCACATCCCAACTTCGCCCTCGCAACTCCGTCGTGCAATAGCCCTCTGATCAAACACTCCCAGATCCGACGGCCCATATCCATATCGCGCGCTCCCATCGTCCGACAGTTAAAATCCCAAAAGCATGCGAGATTCACGGTTTTGGTCGATCATTGTTTCGCTATGTGGCAGCACCACATTGTATCACATGCTCTCAAAAAATACTGCCCTCTACCCAAAAGCAGTGCGATATTGCATAAAACCACCTCCCCACGTAAAATGAAACCGCCCACTATTCATTTGTTAATCCTGCGCCCAAATTGAACCACTGTTGGTTAAAAACCAAAAAAGCCCCCTTTTCACTCTTTTCATTGATTTTCGTTGCAAACACCTCTGTCAACCAGTTCTAATGCCCAGGAACTTTGTTCAACCGTTTTCTACCCATTTTCAACTTGAAGACCCTGTCGACTCCAAATTGAAGCAGCACACAGACAATTCAATCTTCAGAAACCTTTGCTGCTACCACAGAACCCTGTCTGCACACCTAATCGTCGTTTTTCTAGGTATTCTTGAAAGAACCAGAACGACCCTGTAATTAAGCTCTACACACTGTTTATATAAGGTTAATTAATTGAATTAATTAAAAAACCTTGCCAAACTAAAGAAACCCACTGTGCATCTGAAGAAACCCTTTCCTGCAGACTATATTCACCCTTCCCACTGTTCCAGAGCTTTTAACCCTACTCCTAAAGCCAGAGAAAGAGTAATTCAAATAGAATAAACCAAATTATGGCTTCCCAGAGCATTCTAAATGAGAAACCCCTGCAAACCCCTCACCTGGACATTGACCACCTCCCATTGGCCGACAAAGATTTCCAAATTAAAGACACATCCACCTCTAGCCATCTATTAAAACTCCACTGTTGGAGTAAAGATAAATTCCTTAACCAGAATGATGACATTCACCTATGGGAATCAAATTTGCCCAAATACTTGTTCCCACAGGTATACTTGTTCCCAGAAATCATCCATTTCTGCCAAGCTTGCTATATCCCAAGTCAAAGAGCCATAGTCTCTCCTGACCAACAGATTTTATTCACCATTACTGCAGAATCAATAAATCAAATGATACAGGTCCAGCCAAAACCAAATGAAACCCCATTTTCCACTGAAAACTTCTTTGAACTTTACATAAAGTTGGACCTTCCCAAGAGGGCTCAAATCTTTCAGACTTTCATCCTAGAAGAGTCTCATACTCCTATAGACAGTCCTCCATACTCTGCCACCATTTTCTCTGAGAGGGCAAGACAAATTGTAACCATGTTGTCTTGTATCCTTGGGTATACTACTGATGAATTTGTAGATGAACCTGTACTTGCTTTCCTCTCTATTTTTTGCCTAGGAAAGCCTCCAGCTGCAATTTTCAATTTTGCCTAGTTCTTGGCAGACAGAATCCATGATCAATTGATCAAACTGCCAAATGAAAGAGTATTCAAATACTCTTCAGTATTGTTCCACATGTTCCTATATTTCCAGTCAGCATCCAAAAATTGGACACTAAGGGCCAACCAAGACCTGTCATCTTTTGGACACCATTGATCCAAAAATATTCCGTTGTTTTTAGTTATAAGGAGTTCATTGATTCCTTTGTTCATCCAGTTGTAAATATGCTAACCAGTAGCAATCAACCCAAGATTAGTGATGAGATAAAAAGAGTTTTGCAGTTGTCTAAAAATAGTAGAGTAGGAGACTGGTATCTATACCAGGACCACACTGAAATTAGGATATATGGATGCCAGCTCACTCCCTACAAGCTGCCTAGATATCTCCCCATGAGAATATTTGCATTAGAATATTTCAGGCAGATCATAAACTCAGATGATGTCAATTTTCTGTCAGCTAGGAAGAAAACACAGTTCAAGATCAAAAACCAGTTGGGCCCTTTTATTTGTAATAATAGGGAAGCTGGACAAGAAGCAAAGAAAATTTTACAGCAAATGAAGTTCAGTAGCAGTTTCATGTGGTAGTATGACCCTAATGGAGTCATAAACAAATTAAGGCTCAAATTCAAATTAAGCCCTTTTATGCATGAGTCTAGGCCAGACATTGAAAAATATGCCAACCAGTCAGAGTGGTTGGAAAATACCTTAATAAATGTGGAAAAGCATATAAACACTAGTTCCTTTTTGCAGATTCCAATCCTACAGGAACAAATGGGTATTAGTCCCATTCTACAGACTCCAGCCATGCAGGACAAAAATGTAAAAAGAACCAGGGAAGAAGGTTCTAGCTCTAAAATGGATACTACAGATGACAAGTTTGAAATCATGTACATGAAGAAGCCCAAGCTTAATCCTGTAAATGAGCAAGAAGAGACCATTAAGACAGTTGAAATCATTGATACTGACACAATGGTTAAAAAGAATACAGCTCCAACAATTTTAGAGGAAACTCATCAAACTTCCACCTCAAATACTCAGATTATTGAAAAACATCTTAGTATTGAAGTGTCTTCATCCAACAAACCAGTGGATAAAGAGAAAGATATAAAAGAGAAGTACAAAGAAATCAAGTTGAGGAATGAGGCATTAAAGGATGAAACATATGCCCAGTACTTCAAACAGACTCCTAGCAATCAGAAGAGGTTGATGTCAACTTTTGACATTAAAACTGGTAAAATGCAAATGAACTTTTTGCAGCGTACAGTCCAACGGCCTAAGACATCAACAGATTATATGAAGACAAAGTTTGAAGTTTTGGCCAGGGATGTTCACCCTATTTATCAAATTGAATTTCATAAGCAGGCAGGTGAAATGATTTACTCGACAATGACTAACAAAGCAATAATTGTGCGGAAACTTCAAAGTTCTCTAGACAGCATCACACCACCGTTTAAGCTAGAAAAGGTATCCTCACAGGCCAATGATAACAGAATCAAGTCACTGGAGGACTTGGTGATTGAGATTGGATATAATCCAAATGACATCAAGGCAGCATAAAAGCTCATAAAGAAGAAAAATGAGGATATTGCTGTATTGAAGAAGCAGTTAAAATTGCCTCCTACTAAACATCCACAGACCAAGGAGGTCCTAGAGAGCCAAACCAAGCAGGATGAAATGATGGATCTCATTTTTCAACTAAATGCTCAATTGAAAGAAATGGAGAATGAATTGTGATGCAGGAGCATCTGAGGAGGATTTCCTGCGAAAAGGAGGAAGAGTTTGCAAGCAGAAGGAGAAGAGGTATAGTTGTTTAAAGCTGGAGAGTTTGTGGTCTTATTGTCGTGCAGAGAATGACAGTGGAAGGTGAGAAGACTTCCAACAACCTAGAGCAAGGTGTGCTCAATTGGTTCCAGAGAAGAGAACCAGAAGGATGCCAAAAGACTAAATCTCAGAGGAGAAAGCTTGGTGAGGTATCATGTAGCAGAGGAAGACTGTTATTGCAGAGGTTGGTTGCAGCTCACAGAAGATCATGAAGGCAGTTCCACTGAGAAGTGGTTGGAATTACTAAGGGATATGGAGAAGCATATGACTAGGAGGTCATAAATTTTTGTGCCTCGGGAGTCTGATGCAGGAGCATCTGACCCCCCTTAATCAGAATGCAAATTTTAAAGTGAAGAAGGAGGAGAAGTGGACCATCGGAGTAAACCGAGGAATTTTTTTTTTAAAATAGAGCTAACTTGATGGAATTAATAGAGTCTCTGGAAGACTTGTCAATTGTAATTATTGCCATGTATGCATTGTTGAGTGATTTGTGAGAGGAAATCAAGGAGAGAAAAGGATCTGATCCAATATTTCTGTAACGATGAACCTGCGTGTTCTATATATATATCGTGAGACAGACAGGGAGGGGAATACAGAGTGACAGATAGAAATTTGTGAGTACAGAGTGACCAAAATGTAACTGAAAAGGGAGCTTGTTTCTAAGGTTGAAATACCTTAGAATGCAACTATCCTGTGTATAATGGAAACGTGTGTGTTTTAGAGTTGAATTGTGCGCCTGAGTGTGAAATTCATATATAGAGTTGAATCCAGTGTTGCAGGTTCGATCGACCATCAATCACTGTATGGATCGATGGCGATCTAAAATGTCAATTATATGAGTGTTCTGTGTGAAGGCAGAGTGTGGCAGGAATCCTGGATGAGGCGTAAATCCATCAAAATAAGCGAAAACAAGTCAAAGGGGAAACAGACGGAGAGCGCATGAGATCCGTTGGATCTTATAAATTGACGGTCATCACATGGTGAAAGAGCGAGGGCATTAATTCACGAAGAAGTGGTTTCACAATAGTAGAAGTGGTATTTCGGGCGGCCTCAAAACCGTAAGTGGTATTGAAGGGTTAGCACCCGATTCCACTTATCAGGCGACACGTAGCAGCGAGGAGGAGAGAGGAAACCGCTTTTCGGGCGGTTAATCCTCGTGCACGTTGCTCACCCGAAATTGTTGTGGAGCGTTGGATCAAATGAGGGTTGGATCTACAACGCAGGGTCAACAATTAGTTTTGTTGATCGGGTGTAACGTCAATCGTCGGATCGAGTCCAGATCGACGGTTAAGATTTGATCGGTAATCGCATTTCGGAAAAATCAAATGACAACGGGCAGTGGAATGGCGATGTGCCGATAGCGATATTGCGATAAGATGATGAAGCCAATCAGAGATCGGAGATCAGAGGAGGAGAAACGCTGTAGAATGGCTTGAGAGTGCGGACCTGATGAAATTTATGAACGTGGGTGAATAATTTTTGAGATCCGGCTTATGTGTTCAAAGCAGGGTTTTCCCGTGTATTCCTTTGTATTGCGATAAAGTGTTATGGTCTAGTTTAAAGGCTTAAGGCTTTAATTTACACTTCCGATAGGGTTTGTGGGCCATAAACCACAGGCCTCAGGGTCGAAATGTATAAATGAAAGGGGAAATTAGTATACCCCAAAATCTCCTTTCATCAAATTGGACAATTTAATAGAGCTGAAACAGGCTAGCATTGAGACAGTTACTGCCCCTGCTATCCCTACAGTCACTACATCAGTGCCTTCTTCTTTGGCAACTTCATTGGCCCAAACTGCTCCAGTAGCTACAACACTTCCAACTACATCAACAACTACATCAGCAACAGGTTCAACAATAGCAACAACTCATCCAAGTGATGAAGCAAGTAAACTGGTCAAAGCCATGGAGGACATGTCCATTCAGACCACTGAAATAAATAGACTTAAAGAATAGATAAAAAGTCTAGAGGATGAGAAGAAACTAGCTCAAATCATGCATAAAAATGAAGTACAAAAGTCAAACAGGTTGACTAAGAGGATAAAGAACTTAGAAAAGGAATTAACATTGAAGGAGCCACTTGCCCAAGCAAAAGAGCAGCTATGGGCCAATATCATTGACTCTGTCAATGATATTTGGCCATCTATACAAGTTATCTTTGAACAAAATGATTTAGTCAAAGAGGTTGGTGAAGCAATTCAAAGGGTTAAGGCTGAACTTGGAAATATGCGAGAAGAAGCCTCAAGAATAATCCAATTCCTTAACTCAAAGAATAAATATGAATTGCAGGAGCTTGGCATAGCTGACAGAACTGGCACAACACTAGAGATGAAGAAGGTAATCACCAAGAGGAACTTGATAATGCAGCTTGAGGACAAATGCCAAACAATGGAGCTAGCTATAGGCAGGTTCATGGTCAAATTTGATGCTTTGAGGCAGAAAGGTCTACCTAATCCATTGATAATAAATGACAGGTTAATGCCACATGAAGACTATGACAAGAGAATCAGAGAAGTGGCAAAGGAGAAAGCCAATAGTTCCTCCATGAAAGAGATGCCTACAGGAAAAGTTATTTACTAGATTTTTGAGAACCTATTTTACCTCCAACATGAGGTAAAACATCATTTTGTAAACAAGCCCGCCTTTGCAAAATACACAAAAGTTGATGAAGTCTACAAAAGAATGGTAATATTAAATTACCGGATACAGAGACTTGGGAAAAATTGAATGATTTACTGTGAAATTGCAAGGTAAATAGTGAATACAGAGCAATGAAAGAAAAACAACAGATCAGCTAAGTAAAAGAGTATCAGTCAAAAGGCAAAGTAAAAGAACAGCCAATGTAGAGCAACAACAAAGGAGAGAAAGCAACGAAAAATCAAAGCATAGAACAACAAAGTTAGTAAAAAAAGGGACAACTAGCCTTTTAGTTTCCTAGGTGTCTTGAATCTTCTTGAATGAAGATATTTGTTTTCCTTGAATAATTCCTAAAAACAGTTTGGGATATTTTGTAACTAGTTTTTGTATAAATACTTCGTAATTCGAAGTATAGAGTGTGGATTGCAAAACATTTCTATAGTTGTATTGATCTGAAACCTAAAGGTTCATTGTACCATTTTTCAAGTCAACAAACTGGACTGAGTAATAAAGGCAGTGCATTACAGGATTCATGTGTTGGTCCACTTCAGTGAAGTATTTTCTGTTTGTCAAATTGTTATCTTCTTAAGTGTTTCACATACTTGCATGTTATCTAAATTGAATGAAATAACTGGAATATTATTACAGAATTTATTTAAGTACACTCTGTCTTGAACAATTATTCATTTTAATGTTTTCTTTTGATATCCAGAGTAGGGAATCCTTCATTTCTCCCTAGTTTCGATTGACCTCTATCATTTCCCTCATTATCTGGTTTGAGGAATCCTTAACTGCTCCTTGACCCTGATTGAAAACCACTTCACCATCCAGCCTAAAAGATCTGAATTTACTCAGCTACCTTGCCCTGTGAACACTATCTTTAGAACTTGATTCAGTCCTGTTTTCTTGACACTTGACCCCATAGCCCAATGGTAAAATACATCCCTCTATCCATCTAAGTTAGTGATTCCACCACAAAATCAAAATCAAAACCCAATCAAGCTTAAATAACTAGCCTAAAATCAATTAACTCAACAAAGTTAAATCATAAAGAGAGAGCCCTCTCTGAGCATTAGGAAGGCTAGATCCTGATCTCAAAAGTAGGTTTGTGGTTACCTCTAATATTTATTTTGACACAAGATAACAACCCTAGGGAAATTTTAGAGTGATAACATAGTGGCGACTATGCTGGGGAAAGTCTTCAGTCTAATAAACCTTAAAGGAAATCTTAAAATCTAATCTCTTCGTCTTAAGGTCATTTTAGGGTTGTTAAAAAGTTTCATTAAAAAATTAAAAAAATAAAATTCTGGCTTCCAAAAGAACACACTATACCAGGGCACATCCAGATCCAAACCCTGCTATAATAGTTGATGATCCTGACAGAATTTTAAGAAAACCAAAAAAGGTAGAAGATCAAGGAAATAGTAGTCAGTTAATTAAAGCAAATTCACTTCCTAAAGAGTTATCAAGTTTAGATGATATTCAATTTGATTTACCATTTGAGCTTTCTTTGTTTTGTACCAAATCTGAAAATTCAATTCATGATACTATAATAGACCCCAATTTTATTCAATTTATTGAATCAAAGAAGGTTCCTATACATCCTGATTTAGATCAACATGTTTTTGATACTTTTGAGAAACTAGAAGCTTTAACTTCAACTTTGATAAGGCATATAGACGAAGCCTATGTTCAACAATTAGTTGAATTGGCTGCCCTAACTGCTGCTACCCTTGAAATTTCTATGGAGTCTTCAAAAACTATAAATACAACTTCATTTACTACCACCTCACCCATAATATCCACCACAGTTCATTCCCAAAGACACTCATACCTCAACTTCCTCTCCAACCGAACATCTCAAGTTCATCTACATCTATTTCAAGTGCTTCTTCAAGCACCACTACTTTACCCCCAGTCAAACTAAAGCCTTAGCCATGGCAGACAGATATGCACCTTTGGTCTTATTAGCTCTACTACATGCCATGCCCCAAGGCTACCAGAGTAAAATCTTTCTGTTTGATGCTACTGGTTAGTATACTGCCCAACAACATGTGAATAAAATGATTGATTATTTTGAGTTACATGAGATTTATGAGTCTCATGTGCAAATGAGATTATTTGCCCAAACACTAGCAGGAGATGTCAGGTTTACCCGCTAATCATATTGCTGATTTAGCTACTTTCCATAGATTGTTTATCAATAGATGGGAAAGAAAGAAAAATCCTTTGCAAATATTGTCTGAATATGAAAACATTAGAAGAGCTCCTAATGAATTTGTTCATGACTATTGTACTAGGTTCAATAGTATCTATAATGCGATCCTTGCAAATATCAAACCTCCACCAGACTTGGCAATAATCAAATTTCCTGATGGTTTTGAAACTGATATGTCTTACCAATTGAGAGAAATAAACTCTAAAACATTGGAACATATGCAAAGTAATGTTGTTAGTGTAGAAGCCAATTTATTAGCTAAGAGAGCTAGGATGAGAAATGGGAAAAGAGTTACCAATAAAGAGGAACCATCCACTTTAGATGGTAAGATAGATAGTTTAGATAAAAGTGTAGAAAGGATAATGGATAGCTTAGAAAATATGGAAATAAAATCTCAGTGGGAAAATCAACAAGGACTCCCAATTAGAAACCCCAACTTTAGGAAAAATCCTACTGGAAAAACAAGAGATGTTATACCCGATCAACAAATTAGACCACCTTTCCAGGAAAATTATGCTGAAGGTTCACAAAACCATGAAGAAGAGGAGGACACCCAGATAAACCTATTGGGGATTAAAAACGAAGATGTTGTTTTTCTTACTCGGGAAGAACCTGAATTGTACATGTTACAACAATTACAATTAGAATCTGGAAAGTCCTTTGACTACAAACGAGGCTATGAATATGCTATCTATGAAGTTCACAAATAGTATAGCCTTAGAAGCAAAAAGAATACAGAAGTTCCCGCTAAGAAATTAGTCCGAACCCAAACTAAAAAAATAGCAGAAGCTCCTGTGACCAAAGTTCTACAAATTCTCCCTAGAGGAACTCATGAGACTTCCAGCCCAAAAATTGTAGACATAACTTCTGCTAAACTCAAACTTCAACTGTTACTCAAACGATTCCAAATAAGAAAATTCAAAACAAAACTGTTGGTACACAAACTAAGTTACCAAGTGCTGATAAAGAAGACAAAAGTACACAAACCACAATTTCTAAGGAAGAACTCATTCAATTAGGCAAAACTCAATTGCCATTCAACATTAAGACTGAGATAGCCAAATTGAAAATATCAGTTCCTTTGACAGAGCTAGTGAAAAATGAATCATACAAAGCACAAATCACTGAAACACTAAACATAGGTGAAGGCGAAGATGCTGTAAACCTTAATGATGATCAACCTGAGTTATTATTTGGTCCAAAAGTAAATGGCAAACATCAACAAGGGGGTATCCCTCCATTCTACATTAGCTTAAATGTTCATGATAAAATCTTACATAATGTTATGCTAGATTCAGGGGCATCCCATAACCTAATGCCTAAAGCAATCATGGAAAGATTAAACTTAGATATCACCAGACCCTACAAGGACCTGTTTTCCTTTGATTCTAGTCAAGTCAAATGCCTTGGCCTGATTAAAGATTTGTGTGTAACTCTAGTCTAGTGCCCAACAAAGAGTATTGTTATGGACATAGTAGTTGCTGATATCCCACCCAAGTATGGAATGCTATTATCTCGCTCATGGGGAGAAAAATTGCAGGGATCTCTACAGTTAGACATGTCATATGCTACCATCTCTATATTTGGTCAGCAAAAAAAAGCTTTACAAAGAAACCTTGATGAAATACATGGTAAGTAGTTCAGAAAAACCACAGAATTACCCTATATACTCCATGCATTATGATATGGACTCATTTATCTTGTATAATTCAGACAATGGCAAAAATGAAATCACAGCTGTAGAAGAAAAATACAAAGCACCTGATAGTGAAAACATAACACATGAGTCTCTATGGCATTTAGATTTTGATGGCTCTATAAATAGATTAGGAGCAGGTGTAGGAGTTTGGATTCATAACATGGAAAATAATCATTTTGAAGGTCATGCCTTTAGATTAAAATTTAAATGCACAAACAACATGGAGGAGTATGAAGCTTTAATCTTAGGACTGAAAATTGTAAGAAAACTTGGAGCCAAGAGAGTTTCTATCATGGGAGACTCGGAATTGATCATAAAACAAATTAAAGGAGAGTATTCTGTGAATAATCCTAGACTTAGCCAATACAGAGAAACTGTTCTAGATCTGATTAAGGAACTTCTTGAAACTGATTTTGCTGCTATTCCTAGGAAACAGAACATGCAAGCTCACAGTTTGGCTACTTTTGCTAGCACTTGCAAATTACCTTTTCAGCCCAACCACCAATACACTGCAAAAGTAAGACATAAACCTGTTATACCTGATAATCTGAAATATTGGCAGATTTTTTCACAAGATTCTCAAATCTATGATTTCATGAATGCTGAGGGAGAATTCCAAAAATGTAACATAGATACTGATTGTACAGTAGATAACATCATAAATAGTGAGATAGATATAAATTCTTTAGATGTAAGTAAACACATTAAATTCACTAAAGTAGAAATAGATAACTTAGAAAAAGTAGAAATAGAAGAAATAATCAATGATGATTTTGAGATTTTAAACCTTAAAAATAACTTTTTGCCTAAGGGATTAGTCCCATTAGAAGATTTGTTTAATTCAAATGATGTAGCTAGAAAACAAAAAATGGAGCCTTTAAGATCAAACATAGAAGAATGTAACATAGGAACAGAAGAAAAACCTAAGCTTATTAAAATATTCAAAGAATTACCTCCAGCTGAAAAGCTGAAATACATAAGTCTGTTTAAAGAATTTCAAGATGTCTTTGCCTGGAGTTATGAAGACCTCAAATCTTATGACACCAGCATTATCCAACATAAAATACCTATCAAAGAAGATCAGAAACCCTTCAAACAAAAGCTTAGGAGAATTAATCCGGTTCTTATGCCATTAATTGAAAAAGAAGTAAAACGGATGTATGATGCACAAATCATAGCATCAATTAGATATTCAGATTGGATCTCTAATTTAGTCACCACAAGAAAGAAAATATGGGAAATCAGACTTTGTGTTGATTTCAGAAACTTGAACAAAGTAGCACTGAAGGATAATTATCCCCTCCCTAAAATGGATCATATTCTACAAAGGGTGGTAGGATCATCTAGAATCTCATTACTTGATGGGTTTTCTGGATACAACCAAATTTTAGTTCAACCAGAGGATCAAGCAAAGACTGCATTTACCACTCCCTGGGGGACTTTCATGTATTTGAAAATGCCTTTTGGATTGATGAATGCAGGGGCTACCTTTCAAAGAGCTATGGACATAGCTTTTGCAAAAGAAATCCATGACTTTTTAGTTGTTTACCAAGATGATATCAGTGTTTTCCAAATCAGATAATGAACATCTAGATCATTTGAGAAGATTTCTTATTAAATGTATAAAATTTGGCATATCCTTAAATCCTAAAAAATCACTTTTTGGACTAGAAGAAGGTAAACTCTTAGGACACATAATATCAAAAGATGGAATTAGAATAGATCCAGCTAGAATAGAGGCAATCCTAAACATCAGCCACCCTAGAAACATTAAAGAATTACAATCATTCTTAGGTAAAATAAATTTTCTTAGAAGATTCATTTCTAACTTAGCAGAACTAATCAGAGAATTGAATAACATGTTAAAGAAAGATTCAACACTTAAGTGGACAGTAGAGGCTAAGCAGTCTTTTGAGGCAATCAAAGAAGCCCTTACTAAAACACCTATCCTCATAAGTCCTGATTTCAAAAAAGATTTTATAATTTTTTCTTTTGCTTCAGAACATACTATTGCAACAGTCTTGTTGCAAAAGAATGATCAAGGTTATGAGCAGCCTATTGCATTCTTCAACAAATCTTTGAGAGATGCTACACTAAAGTATAATATAATGGAAAAACAAGCACTTGCTTTAGTGAAAGCTATTAAAGATTTCAGAGTGTACATCTTATACTCACACATCATTACATATGTTCCAAATTCAGTAGTAAAGGACATTCTAACACAGAATGGGCCTGAAGGGAAGAGAGGCAAATGGATTGCCACTATTTTGGAATATGACATTGAAATAAAGTCTACAAAACTTATCAAAGGCCAAGGTTTAGCTAAACTCATGGCTGAATCGAACTATCAGGCCTTAGATATAAATTTCATTGGTGCCCTAGATGATCAGGAAGAGATGGTGACTCCACAGATCAGTGAAGCTTTCATAGATTCACCCTGGTATGCAGATATCATATTTGTTTTACTAAATTTACAAGCTCCTCCTGGTTTATCTAGAACTAAAGGTAGATTCTTGAAAATGAAATCAATGAAATATTGTATCATAGACAATGCTTTATTTTGGAAAGATAATGGTGGCATTTTGTTGAATTGTTTATTAAAAGATGAAGCTGACAAAGTTATGCAAGAATTTCATGCAGGAGATTGTGGAGGACACCTATACTGGAAAACAACTGCTGATAAGATTTTAAGGGCAGGTTTTTACTGGCCCACCCTTTTTGCAGATGTCAAGAAATATGTGACCTCCTGTCACAAGTGCCAAATATTTGAAGGCAAAAAGAAACTCTTACCATTACCTCTCAAACCCATCTCCGCAAAAATGCATTTTCAACAATGGGGTTTGGAATTCATTGGGGAAATTCACCCATCCTCCTCAGCCCAACATAAATGGATTTTGATAGCCACTGACTACTTTACTAAATGGATAGAAGCCATCCCTTCTAGACAAGCCACAAACTCTGTCATCATTTCATTCCTTGAGAACAACATCCTTTCTAGGTTTGGATGCCCACAAAAGATCATTACTAATAATGCAGTTGCTTTCAAATCCAAGAAAATGGTAGACTTTTGTAACAGATATCACATTACCCTTGGCCATTCCACTGCCTATTACCCTCAAGGTAATGGACTTGCAGAATCCTCAAACAAAAGCCTTGTTAATATCATCAAGAAACTGTTAGAAGACAATAAGAAGACCTGGAACAAAAAGTTGGTTAATGCCTTATGGGTAGACAGACTAACTACCAAAAAGTCCATTGGTACATCTCCTTATCAACTAGTATATGGAATGGATGTTGTTTTTCCATCCTCTTTAGGAGTACCAGTGATGAAAATGATTCAAGAGTTGCAAGTAGAACCAAATGATATCCAAAGGAGGATAAATCAGACAATACATTTGCAACAAACCAGGGAAGAAGTCTATGTCAAATCCCAAGTGATCCAAGATAAAATCAAAAAGATTTTTGATAAGAAAACCAAAGCTGATGATTTTTACATAGGTGAAAAAGTACTCAAATGGGTTTCCAGAAGAGAATAAAGGGGTAAACATGGTAAATTTGATTTCCTATGGCAAGGCCCTTATATAATTTATGGTTACAGAGGTAACAATGCATTTTTCTTGAGGCAATTAGATGGAACAGATCTACCAGGTGGACCAGTCAATGGTAGAATGCTGAAGCATTACTTGTCCCCATATTAACATTAGTTCATTTGTTTACTTTGCTCATTGTACATAACATTGCAAAGTTTAGATTGGATTGGATGATTATCTTTTGAGGTTGAAGCCCGAAGAGAAGGCCCTAAGCTTTGAAAGGTGTAGCATCATATGTATGAATAAAGCAGATCACAGAGAAGCAGTTACAAGGCAACCACAGTCAAAGTTTCAAAGGCTACTGATCTTAAAGTTCTTGACATTTCACCAGGAAATGCCATCCCCATGTGGAGCCATTGTTAGGGTCCTATAATAATAGGATTCATAATTTTGAATTGACTATGATTAGTCTTGTAATATTGTACATACTTTTTCTTTCTGCAAAATGTTTTCCCATATTAAAAATAAAAAATGTAAAGAGGGTGAAGTCCTAAAAGAATAATCAAAGGACCAAAAGAAAGAAAAAGATATAAAATATGAACCCCAAAAAGAGATAAGAATAGATCATGAAAGTGTGCAAATTCAAATGCCACTCCTTTTTACTTTACTTTGCAAAATAATATTGTGTGCAGCTTGTCAAAAATGCCACAATCCATGATGGTCAAATAGTTTAATCTTGATTCATTCATGCTTTAAATTTCATGTTGATAGATAGAGAATAAAGATCTGGCCAAATCGTTTAATTTTGGCAGATCAGTAGTTAGGTAAAGAATAATAATGAGCTCATCAGTTTAATTTGAGCCACTGGAAGTTATAAGGTTAGAATTAGATAGTTTGCTTATCAAAGAAAAAGAAATAAAGGGTCAGCAAGCTTTAATGCACCCAATGAATGAAGAGAAAATGCTAGGGTAAATAAAGGGTAGGCAGAAGAAGTTTTGGAAATAGACAAGGTTCCCAGTGCAAATGCACCTTCATCATGCTTAATCCTATGTTTTATGTGCAGAAGAAATTATCAAAGGCAAAGGACATTCACTAAAGCTTATTCACTAATTTCCCCTCATTTCACTAAACCCTCTATTAATTTTCCCCCTCTTCATTATCCCTTCATTACCTTTCTTCCTCTAATGCTTTTTCCCATTCTTCATTTCTAAGCACCATTCCATTTCATTTCCCCTTGTAAAAATATCCCCTCCCTTCATTTCACTTTCCCCCTTATTTCATCCCATTTCCCCTTCCCAAAACCCCTTTTCCCTAGTGTGAAAACCATTCCCATCACAAATAATACCCTCCCCTTTATTAATTTCCCTTTTTCCTTAAAAACCCACTAAAACCTTTTTATCCTAAGTTATCCCCTAACCTATAGTCCCGCTTTATGTATTTAACCCCCCATGTTATAATTCTCCGACCCTCACTAAACCTTTGAATGCATTAAACCCATCACATTATTTATCCCCGGGCCTCGCCAACCACATCCCAACTTCGCCCTCGCAACTCCGCCGCGCGGTAGCCCTCCGATCAAACACTCCCAGATTTGACAGCCCATATCCATATCGCGCGCTCCCATCGTTCGACAGTTAAAATCCCAAAAGCACGCGAGATTCACGGTTTTGGCCGATCACTGTTTCGCTACATGGCAACACCATGTTGTATCGCGTGCTCTCAAAAAATACCGCCCTCCACCCAAAAGCAATGCGATATTGCATAAAACCACCTCCCCGTGTAAAATGAAACTGCCCACTATTCATTTGTTAATCCCGCGCCTAAATTGAACCACTGTTGGTTAAAAACCAAAAAAACCCCCTTTTCACTCTTTTCACTAATATTCGTTGCAAACACCTCTGTCAACCAGTTCTAACGCCCAACAACTCTGTTCAACTGTTTTCTACCCATTTGCAACCTAAAGACCCTGCCGACTCCAAATTGAAGTAGCACACAGACAATTCAATCCTTAGAAATCTCTGCTGCTACCATAGAACCTTGTCTGCACACCTAATTGTCCAGGTATTCTTGAAAGAACCAGAACGACCCTGTAATTAAGCTCTGCACACTGTTTTTATAAGGTTAATTAACTGAATTAATTAAAAAACGTTGCCAAACTAAAGAAACCCACTGTGCATCTGAAGAAACCCTTTCTTGCAGACTATATTCACCCTTCCCGCTGTTTAAAAGCTTTTAACCCTACTTCTAAAGCTAGAGAAAGAGTAATTCAAATAGAATAAACCAAATTATGGCTTCCCATAGCATTTTAAATGAGAAACCCCTACAAACCGCTCACCTAGACATTGACCACCTCCCATTGGACGACAGAGATTTTCAAATTAAAGACACATCCACCTCTAGCCATCTATTAAAACTCCACTGCTGGAGTAAAGATAAATTCCTTAACCAGAATGATGACATTCACCTATGGGAATCAAATTTTCCCAAATACTTGTTCCCACAGGTATACTTGTTCCCAGAAATCATCCATTTCTGCCAAGCTTGCTATATCCCAAGTCAAAGAGCCATAGTCTCTCCTGACCAATAGATTTTATTCACCATTACTGCAGAGTCAATAAATCAAATGCTGTAGGTCCAGCCAAGCCCAAATGAAACCCCATTTTCCATTGAAAACCTACTTGAACTTTACATAAAGCTGGACCTTCCCAAGAGGGCTCAAATCTTTCAGACTTTCATCCTAGAAGAGTCTCATACTCCTATAGACAGTCCTCCATACTCTACCACCATTTTCTCTGAGAGGGAAAGACAAAGTAACCATGTTGTTGTGTATCCTTGGGTATACTACTGATGAATTTGTCTATGAACTTGTAGTTGCTTTCCTCTCTATTTTTTTCCCAGGCAAGCCTCCAACTGCAATTTTCAATTTTGCCCAGTTCTTGGCAGACAAAATCCATGATCAATTGATCAGACTACCAAATGAAAGAGTATTCAAATACTCTTCAGTATTGTTCCACATGTTCCTATATTTCCAGTCAAACAAGTTTCTAGTCAGCATCCAAAAATTGGACACTAAGGGCCAACCAAGACCTATCATCTTTTGGACACCATTGATCCAAAAATATTCCACTGTTTTTAGTTATAAGGAGTTCATTGATTCCTTTGTTCATCCAGTTGTAAATATGCTAACCAGTAGCAATCAACCCAGGATTAGTGATGAGATAAAAAGAGTTTTGCAGTTGTCTAAAAACAGTAGAGTAGGAGACTGGTATCTATACCAAGACCACACTGAAATCAGGATATATGGATGCCAGCTCACTCCCTACAAGCTGCCTAGATATCTCCCCATGAGAATATTTGCATTATAATATTTTATGCAAATCATAAACTCATATGATGTCAATTTTCTGTCAACTAGGAAGAAAACATAGTTCAAGATCAAAAACCAGCTGGGCCCTTTTATTTGTAATAATAGGGAAGCTGGACAAGAAGCAGAGAAAATTTTACAGCAAATGAAGTTCAATAGCAGTTTCATGTGGCAGTATGAACCTAATGGAGTCATAAACAAATTAAGTCTCAAATTCAAATTAAGCCCTTTTATGCATGAGTCGAGGCCAAACATTGAAAAATATGCCAACCAGTCAGAGTGGTTGGAAAATACCTTAATAGATGTGGAAAAGCAGATAGACACTAGTTCCTTTTTGTAGATTCCAACCCTTCATGAACAAATGGGTATTAGTCCCATTCTACAGACTCCATCCATGCAGGACATAAATGTAAAAAGAACCAAGGAAGAAGGTTCTATCTCTAAAATGGATACTACATATGACAGGTTTGAAATCATGTACAAGAAGAAGCCCAAGCTTAATCCTGTAAATGAGCAAGAAGAGACCATTGAGACAGTTGAAATCATTGATACTGACACAGTGGTTAAAAAGAATACAACTCCAACAGTTTCAAAGGAAACTCATCAACCTTCCACCTCAAATACTCAGATTATTGAAAAACAGTGTAGTATTGAAGTCTCTTCATCCAGCAAACTAGTGGATAAAGAGAAAGATATAAAAGAGAAGTACAAAGAAATCAAGTTGAGGAATGAGGCATTGAAGGCTGAAACATATGCCCAATACTTCAAACAGACTCCTAGCAATTAGAAGAGGTTGATGTCAGCTTTTGACATTAAAACTGGTAAAATGCAAATGACCTTTTTGCAGCCTACAGTCCAGCAGCCTAAAACATCAACAGATTATAGGAAGACAAAGTTTGAAGTTTTGGCCAGGGATGTTCACCCTATTGATCAAATTGAATTTCATAACCAGACAGGTGAAATGATTTACTCGACAATGACTAACAAAGCAGTAATTGTGCAGAAACTTCAAAGTTCTGTAGACAACATCACACCACAATTTAAGCTAGAAAAGTCATCCTCACAGGCCAAGGATAACATAATCAAGTCACTAGAGGAATTGGTGATTGAGATTGGATATAATCCAAATGACATCAAGGCAACAGAAAATCTCATAAAGAAAAAAAATAAGGATATTGTTGTGTTGAAGAAGTAGTTAAAATTACCTCCTACTGAACATCCACAGACCAAGGAGGTCCTAGAGAGCCAAACCCAACAGGATGAAATGATGGATCTCATTTTTCAACTAAATGCTTAATTGAAAGAAATGGAGAATGAATTGGACAATTTAATACAGCTAAAACAGGCCAACATTGAGACAGCTACTGCCACTGCTATCCCTACAGTCACTACAACAGTTCCTTCCACTTTGGTAGCTTCATTGGCCCCAACAACTCCAGTAGCTACAACAGTTCCAACTGCATCAACAACAGGTTCAACAACAACAGTAGCTCATCCAAGTGATGAAGCAAGTAAACTGGTCAAAGCCATGGAGGACATGTCCATTCAGACCATTAAAATAAATAGACTTAAAGAACAAATAAAAAGTCTAGAGGATGAGAAGAAATTGGCTCAAATCATGCATAAAAAAGAAGTACAGAAGTCAAACAAGTTGACTGAGAGGATAAAGAACTTAGAAAAGGAATTAACGTTGAAGGAGCCACTTGCCCAAGCAAAAGAGCAGCTATGGGCCAATATCATTGACTTTGTCAATGATATTTGGCCATCTATACAAGTTATCTTTGAACAAAATGATTTAGTCAAAGAGGCTAGTGAAGCAATTCAAAGGGTTAAGGCCAAACTTGGAAATATGCCAGAAGAAGCCTCAAGAATAATCCAATTCCTTAACTCAAAGAATAAATATGAATTGCAGGAGCTTGGCATAGCTGACAGAATTGACACTATACTAGAGGTGAAGAAGGTAATCACCAAGAGGAACATGATGATGCAGCTTGAGGACAAATGTGAGACAATGGAGCTAGATATAGGCAGGTTCATGGTCAAATTTGATTCTTTGAGGCAGAAAGGTTTGCCTAATCCATTGGTAATAAATGACAAGTTAATGCCACATGAAGACTATGACAAGAGAATCAGAGAAGTGGCAAAGGAGCAAGCCAATAGTTCCTCTATGAAAGGGATGCCTACAAGAAAGGTTCTTTACCAGACTTTTGAGAACCTCTTTTACCTCCAGCATGAGGTAAAACATATTTTTGTAAATAAGCCCACCTTTGCAAAATACATAGAAGTTGATGAAGTCTACAAAAGAATGGTAAATATTAAATTACCAGATACAGAGACTTGGGAAAAATTGAATGATTTACTGTGAAAATGCAAGGTAAACAGTGAATACAGAGCAATGAAAGAAAAACAATAGATCAACTAAGCAAAAGAGTATCAAATGAAAGAGTATCAGCCAAATGGAAAAGTAAAAGAACAGTTAGCGTAGAGCAACAAAAAAGGAGAGAAAGCAACAAAAAATCAAAGCATAAAACAACAAAGTCAGTAAAAAAAGGGACAACTAGCCTTTTAGTTTCCTAGGTGTCTCTATCTTCTTGCATGAAGATATTTATTTTCCTTGAATAATTCCTAAAAATAGTTTGGGATATTTTGTAACTATTTTTTGTATAAATACTTCATAATTCGAAGTATAGAGTGTGGATTGCAAAACATTTCTATAGTTGTATTGAACTGAAACCTAAGGGTTCATTATACCATTTTTCAGGTCAATAGACTGGACTGAGTAATAAAGGCATTGCATTATAGGATTCATGTGTTGGGCCACTTTAGTGAAGTATTTTTTGTTTGTCAAATTGTTATCTTCTTAAGTGTTTCACATACTTGCATGTTATCTAAATTGAATTAAATAACTAAAATATTATTACAAAATTTGTTTAAGTACACTCTGTCTTGAATAGTTATTTTGTTTTCTTCTGATATCCAGAGTAGGGAATCCTTCATTGCTCCCTAGTTTCAATTGACCCCTATCATTTCCCTCATTATCCAGTTTGAGGAATCCTTAACTGCTCCTTGACCCCGATTGAAAACCACTTCACCATCCAACCTAAAAGATCTGAATTTACTCAGCTACCTTGCCCTGTGAACACTATTTTTAGAACTTGATTCAGTCCTATTTTCTTGACACTTGACCCCATAGCCCAATGGTAAAAGACATCCCTCTATCCATCTAAGTCAGTGATTCCACCACCAAATCAAAATCAAAACCCAATCAAGCTTAAATAACTAGCCTAAAATCAATTAACTCAACAAAGTTACATCACAAAGAGAGATCGCTCTCTGAGCATTAGGAAGGCCAGATCCTGATCTCAAAAGTAGGTTTTTGGTTACCTCTAATATTTCTTTTGACACAAGATAACAACCCTAGGGAAATTTTAGAGTGATAAGAACAGAGAGAGGTGAAGTCACTGGCCTATGATGGTGGTGGAATAAATAATGAATATTTTGGGACATTTTACTCTGTCTATTGTTGCTGGTAACTTCGAAGTATGGTGGGTTGACATCGTTTTCAATTGCCTCTTCCTTCGCAGAGTCTCAGGTAATTTCTTTTCGTTCCCTAGTTATTCTCATTATTTTGTTTATTTATAATGTCGAGTCTAGGTTTAAGGTCTCAAAGTCCTTGTCTTTAGGTTTAGAATACCAGCCTCAAGCTGTGGTTAAGGGTTGGGGTGGTTTGTCTCTCTGCAAGTGTCTCCTATTTTTGGGCCACTAGATTTGGTCAAATTTTGGGCAGTCGTTTATTGCATGGCTTAAGGATTTAGGTCGTCGATGTGCTAGGATTATAGTGAGGTTGTAAAGGCATTGGTGGTTGGTGTATAATAAATGTGTTCGTCGAATTGGTGAGTGGGGCTATTGGCTACATTTGTGTCTCTTTCTGTGTTTAATGGTGTTAGGGTTGGTCATACAAAAAGTTTCTTATCATCTTTCCATAGGGTTATCAGGAGTTTTGTAGAGGAAGAAGAAAACACCTTGGCCCGCTCTTCCTTTGCAAATTGGATTATATGAAGGTCGCCGACACCGAAGGCAAAGAAATTGAGAAATTTGCATTCGGTCGAATGGATTACAATCTGTATGATCCCAGGAATGTTTGCAAAGAACACTATGCAAATATTCATTTCAACTAGCCAAGTGGGACTTTTTTCAGGCCTGAGGAGGAAAGAATAATGAATTGTTACAATGCCTTTAAGCCCCACCAACCAATCAGCTTCACAGGCACATCACAGGTTACTCTTGAGCCAAAAGTAACTTCGAAAACATAGCCATTAGTGAGGCGTAACCTAGTGCGTGAAAATTGGAAGAAAAAGGTTGTGCACAGTGCTGCAGAAGAACAAAGCCACAAATGGAAAGAAAATCTAATCATCTTGAAAGTGGCGATAATAGTAGAAAGAAAGAGAAAATAGAGGAAGCAGAAGGAAGAACAAGAACAGAAGGAATGAGAAGAAAGGCAAAGGAAAGAAGAAGAAGAAAGACGGAAGAAAGAAGAAGAAGAAGCAGCATTGAAGCAAGCTGAGGAAGAGGAACAAAGTCAGTTGCTGGAAGAAGAGAGCAAGCAATTGCAGGATAAGGAACTTGCTCAAGAAATTGAAGATCTAATAGTAATCTAGGATATGGAGGTGGAACTGGAGAAACAAAACCAAAGTGTAGATCTCATGTCGAGCATGCAGCAGATTACTATTCAGTCTCCCCCTCCTCAGACAACAAAGCAAGCTTCGAGTGAAGAAGAGGAAATTTTTCCTCTTAATGATGTTCTGGTTATGGATACGTACAATCTAACTTATGATGAGATTTAGAAGAAGATTGTACAAATGAAAAAGAAACACTTTCTAGATGATCTCACATCTCTTGCATTCATTAGAGAAAGGGTTATTGTGACGGATACCAGGAGGAATCCAGAAGCCATTATTGTTGCCAACTTGGCCTTCGCAGGTGCTACCAAGTCAAACACGGAGTATCTCATGGCCGAGAACAAACAGATGGAAAAGAACTTATAGGCAACAAGGAAACAAGTGGAACAACTCCAAGTAGAGGTATAGAAAGCAGCTCCCGCACAGGTGTATTTAGAAGAACTTAAGGCAACCATACTTGGTGAAGTATCGACATTGGGAGAAACCATGAGAAGCCTCTATGAGAAGATTTTCACCATGCAAAAAGAAGTTGTCCACTTGCACGACATGCAACAAAAGTGCAAATATAATGAAAAAAATATCAAGGTTGTTCATACAACCATCGCTACCGTGCATGAGTGGGCAATGCAGCACAAAGGGGCACCTCCCGAGTTGGTGAAGAAGACAAAGAAACAGGCTGAGTTGGAGAAAGTAGGGGTTCAAATGCTTATCCAGAGTAACAAACAACTTGGCTCATTCATCACCAACATTCAGGCCTCGTACGCATGGTTGTACAACAATGTGGATTTCATGGTGAAGTCACATAAGATCCCTCATTCGCTGAAGCCAAAGGAAACAATAAAGGCAGACATAAGGTTGAAGAATACTTGGTCCAGCTCAGGTAGATCACTACCAAGGAAGATTTAGAAGTGAACAAGCATAATATGCAAAAGTACATTGATGGCCCTGTCCAGATCAATACCATGTTGCTCCTATTGAAGAAGGAAACTGAGACTAGTTCCAAGGCAGTGTACCTGGATGCAATGGAGATTAGATTCCACTTCCAGCCTGATCCCATCGCATAATTTTGGGAAATTATCGCATAATACAAAGCTTGGTACCACTATGTGACTGAGAAACTACAATTTGAAGTGGATGAGTTGGAGTTTCCCAAAACTCAAGCTTAACTTGTTTTTTTTGTCTTATTAGGCTGTCTAGTTGACTCTACCCAATTTTGTCTTATATGGGTATGAGCATATTGTAATATTCTTTTGTAATTAATTATAAGTGAAATTCCAAGTGTCAATTATGGAATGTGAAGAGTCATTTTGTAATGAAGTCCAAAGGTCATGGTTGAAAGAAGTCAAAGAGTCATGAGGGAAGTCCAAGAGTCACAAAGGGGAGATGATTAGTCATCTCATTTGTTATAAATATACCCTCATAACTCATGTAGAGGGCTTTTGGTCAGGCTTTTGGCTTAGGATCAGAAGCTTGGGAGTTTTGTTGAGAGCCTTGGCTTCTCCTTAACATAGAGGGAGTATCTTTCTTTGGAGGAGCAGGTGTTGGCTTCATGTTCCACTATTGGGACTAGTGGTTTGACAATTGTATATGTATGTTTGGGACTTTCACTTTAATAAAAGCTCAGAGCCGACATGTTTTCATGCATATGTTGTGAATATAGTAGGACTATTCTTGTTATGTTTTCAATATATGTTATTTCATTTACGCTAACGCTTATGAAATATTTCATTTGCATTAGTATGAATCTTGTTGAATGTGTGTTGTTGTATATTTCAATCATGGTTATCTTGTGAACTGTTTTGTAGGCTAACTTATGATTCCTTTATGCTCGTGTGTTCCTTTCAAGTTGCGTACTATTACAAGCTTCTAAGGAGCTCACTCACTTTCCCTTTGTCATGTTAGAACCTTTCATGCATTGCACTTGAATCTTCGCAAAGTTATACACTTGCTTCACCAAAGTCACAAATACATCATTCTATGCATTATTGCAACCAAGGCATACCACTAAAACCCACTATTTTGGCAACGAGGTCATATTCTGAGTGGGGCTCCTACTCCAAATAGAGTGAGGTTGATCTGAATTTAAACAAGAATGCAACAAATTACAGATATAACCATAAATACAAAGATGCAATATAAATAGCACTTCATTTCATTAATAGCAAATATTGAAATATGCTTACAAACAGGATGGAAATAGACAAGCTTGGGCGATGGTAGCTTATCTTTGAGAAGAGATGTGGCGGCTACATGGCTCTGAACTATGTTACAATGAGGCTCAAGGGGCTATTTATTATTGAAAAACATGAGGAAACCCTAAACAACCAAAACCCTAACCCCAAGAGATGTAACGCTAAGAGTCTGTGGGCCTCTTTGGGGTTAGTTGGGCAACGAACTTCCTGAGGTCATAACTTGGTCATATTATCTCCGTTTGGAGCATATGATACCTTGTTGGAAAGTTCTCTCTGAGTACTACAAGATTCGGTACAAGCCTACAATAGACACTAAGAAACCATTGTTTAGGAGGTCAAAACTGCTTCGAAGTTCAAGACTCGAAAAACTACTAAAACTAGTAAATGCTAAAATAAACAGGGAAACAAATGAAACTGACTGGAGGTCTAGGTGGGTGGCCACTAATATCCACCTGGATCATTCCTCCCCCCTTAGGAAGCATTGGTCCCCATTGCGTGTAGAGCCTCCATGAGGTGAGGAAATTTCTGTTGAATCTGGTCCCTAGTGAGCCACTTGCCTTGGTGCAGGAGTTGGCCAACATTGACAACTCAATATAGTTGGATCTTTTTCTGACGAGTGTTCTTGATCTGCGTGTCCATAATCCGATCAGTTGTGGCATATTCCATGCATTTTGGGTTTAACTATGTTGTTGTGAGTTGTTATGCAATGTCTAATGTGTCCAACAATGGTGGGAAGTATGGTAAAAGGCAGTCCACATTGAACACTGGGTGCAGGCCAAGTGATGGAGGTATTATGAGCTCAAAAGCATTGTCTCCCACATCCTTGGTAATGGTGTAAGGACCATATTGGAGTGGTCTGAGCTTCTGATGGGCTCCGGTAAGGCGTTCTTTCTGCAAATGCAACCAGACTTTGTCGCCCACCTGAAACTTGTGTGGCACTTGATGTTGATCATGTCGTTGCTTGTACTTGGCATTTGAATTCTCCAGGATGTCGTGAACTTGTTGGCATATGTGTTGGACCTGTTCAATAAATTTGGTTGCTTTATCAACCTCAAACAATAAATGTGTGGATTATGTCTGCATAGTCGCATGAGGCATGATAACATCAATCAGACTCAATGGTTGAAATCCTAGACCCACTTGAAAGGGACTACGACTAATCGAGCTATGGAGAGTTCTATTATAATTATGTTGCACATATGGAAGACTCTTATCCCAAGTTAGAGGATTCTTGGAGTTGTACATGTGGAGTATGTGCACTATCATCCTATTGACGACCTCCATCGGGTCATCAGTCTGGGGAGGGAATCCAGTCGATTTGGAGAGCTTGGTTTCCAATAATGTCTAGAGGCTTGACTAGAATGTGCTTAGGAACTTGCTATCCTGATCTGATATAATGGTCTGCAGGATACCAAAATGTACCCATACTCATTCAAGGAAGAGTTTGGCAGTGTCCTCTGTTGTGATACTCTTCTTGTTGGCCGCAAATATAACCATCTTATAAAATATGTCCACGACCACAAATACACAGTCATTACCATGCTTGGTAGAAGGGAGGCCAAAGATATCGTCCATGGAGATGGATTCCCACGGCTGGCTGAGAGTAGGCAAAGGAGTGTACAAGCCTTGCTTCTTGATGGTTGGCTTGGCAATGACGCAGGTAGTGCGGGATCTGATATATTTCCCAACATCCAGTCAGAGTTTGGGCCAATAAAAGTACTTTTGTAGTACAACCATAGTTTTCTCCACACCAAAGTGTCCTGTGACCCAACTGTAGTGCGCCTCCCAATTTAGCTTGGCACGCTTGCTTGAAGGAACAAAAGGGTGGCTCAGGTAGCATAATAATGCATCATGAAGGTGGAAATCAAGAACTTGCTTGCCAACTACTATCATTTTATGTGTCGAGGTGAACTCTGGATCATTTTTTTATATTTGTGATCATCGAGAGGTCTCGTGACCACAAGAGTTGAGAACAATAGTTAGTGCTACAACTGGGGGTCGGCTGAGGTAGTCTGCAACATGATTGGTGCTACCCTTTTTGTATTTAATGTTCAAGTGGAATTGTTTCAGATATGTAGACCACTTCTGATGGTGATCATTTTGCAACTTCCCTTGTGTTTGTATAAATTGAAGAGGTCAATGATCGGTGTGGATGATCGTCTCCTTCCCCAGAATGTAGTGCTTCCATTGTCGGCAAGCCTGCACGATGGAATACATCTCTTTATCATAGGTGGGGTACTTCTGAATTGTATCAGAAAGTGTCTCACTATGATAGGCCATTGGATGCCCGTGTTGGGTGAGGACTGCACCAATAGCATAGTCTGAGGTGTCTGTCTCGATTTCAAATGGTTGTTGTAGGTCTGGTAGTGTGAGTATCAGTGCAAAGTAGAGGCGATGCTTCAACTCAATGAACGCCTTCTGTTGGGACTCGGACCAAGAAAAATTTGCTTTCGCCCCACCCTTAGTAATTTGACTCAAAGGCTAAGTGATATGGAAGAATCCCAACACGAACCTTCGATAGAAATTTTCAAGGCCCAAAAAGTTGCGAAGCTTCGTTAGAGTGGTTGGGGCTGGCCAGTCCCAAATGACTTGGATCTTGGCTGGGTCCACATTCACGCCACACTCATCTATGATGTAACCCAATTATTGGACCTGGCTCATGCCAAAGGTGCATTTCTCCAAGTTGGTACACAACTTGTGTTATCGAAGGGTTTGAAGGACCCACCGAATGTTCTGCAAGTGTTCTTCCCAACTCTTGCTGAAGATGAGGATGTTGTCCAGATAAACCACCATGAACAAGTTGGTGAAGGGCCGCAAGATGTCATCCATTAGCCTCATAAAAGTAGCAGGGGCATTTGTTAACTTGAAGGGCATAACCAACCATTAAAAAATGCCTTCCTTTGATTTAAAGGTGGTCTTCCATACATCTGTGGGCCTATTGGAACCTGGTGATAACCAGACTTCAAATCGATCTTGCTGAAATACTTGGTCCCCTTGAGTTGGTCCATTAGGTCATAAATTCGTGGGATTAGATACCTGTTCCTGACAATGATTTTGTTTAGTGCCCGATAGTCAATGCATAGCCTCCAGGGCCCATCCTTCTTCTGTACAGGTACAATCAGGCTCCCACAAGGCGAGGAACTTAGTCAGAT
Source organism: Pinus tabuliformis (assembly GCA_031772625.1). NCBI lineage: Eukaryota > Viridiplantae > Streptophyta > Pinopsida > Pinales > Pinaceae > Pinus > Pinus tabuliformis. Next base: position 531,208,098 of record CM062814.1, read on the forward strand.
GTGCCCTTTCTGTAACAAATCTTGGATTTGCTGCTTGATCTCTTCATTTTCTAGAATGAAGCGACTATATATCGGCCCGTTGGGTAGAGGTGCTCTTGGAGTCAGATCGATTGAATGCTTGACCTGACAATGCAAGGGTACCCCTATGGGTGAGGAGAAGATGTCCCTGTATTCTTCCATGACCGTATCCACCTTCTTTTATGTGTTATAATTCCAACATTAAATTATCAATATGGGGTCATAAGACTTAGAGGCACAAGCGCAAGTAATGCAGGATCAGAGCATCTACCCTAAATTAACATCAAATTCCTATTTCAGAATTAAGTACAAAATGCAAATAAACAATTTTAATCTTGATCTAAGTAAATTAAATCAATCAAACTTAATCTCAATGCAAGTAAAACTTAACTACAATTCAAATAATAAACTTTAGAAATCTGAAATCAAACAAAACTAATTATCATTCAATAACAAGATTCTTCTAGTTTCAATTTTAAACAAAACTAATTCTAATTCAAGCGATTCTAAACATAAGGAAAATAAACAATCCAACAAAACCAAATCTAATCACTAAGTCTAAGTCCCGGGATGCAAGCCAACAAGAATTCAAACTAGTCTTTTATCTTTCCTAACATTCAACTCTCAAACACTCAAAGGAAACTAAAAAATTCAAATTAATGTTCTCACACACTTAAAAATCAAAGTTTATTCTAATTTAAAACTACAACAAATAAACTTAGAAAGCCTATTCCATGAAAAGAATTAACCTACAACTCTCAATCCAACCATACTTCAACTCTAACTAAGCTACAACCATTAACATCTCGTCTTATTATCGCTGGACATTCATATAAAACATGATATTACAAAATTTGTCTAAGTACAAATAACTCTGTATAAGTACGAAATGCAAGATTATACAATTTAAATAGAATTGGTTTCAAAATTCGCATTCAAGCATCCTTCATGCTTCATTAACACAGTCCTTAACGATTCATGATGAGATCATTACTCAAATCTAAAAGGAAACAATCTTTGAATGTTTTGAGTCATGCAAGTATATCAAAGAAACTATTCATACACAGAAAATCATCATTCAACACAACTTTTGCTAATTTCTAATGATTGAAAACTAATCTAAAGTGAGGGATGTTGAGCTTGGTTGGTTGGGCCCAAACCATCCAACTCTCACTCTCTTAAAATTAAATCAAATTACAAAATGAAAATGATCATTAAAAACCAATAGATTTGGAGAAAGAAACCTGGCATTAGAAGTCTTTTATTAAAATTGAATCAGTTCTTTACATCCCAAGCCATATGCTCCAACTCCAAACCAGCAATATGAAGCTATACTAACATCTCCTCCCTTCACACAGACCATGGCTAAGCCATTTATAAAATTTACAAGGCGAATTAGTCATTTTCCTTAATTCTGGAAAATTGCATATTTTTAACAAATTGGCCTCAAAGATATTGGCATATCTTCCTAACCATGGCGAATTTTGGAAAACGGTTTGGAGGGAACCTAATTTGTCATATTTTCAACAAAAACCTCTCTTATATTTGTCTCATTCAACTCCATATCCTTGAAAAACGTGCATGAAGTTGGTTTTTTTGGCTCTTTTTGCAAGATTCTAGAATTATGGAAAAACAATGTTTTTTTATGAAACTACCTTAAAGACCCACGTGTAACTTTTGAACCAAAGTGAATCTTGAGAAACGGTTTCGGTTATAGATAATTTGTTATATTGGTAAAAAACCCATTTTCTCATATTTTTCAGATTCACCTCCAGTTGCATGAAAATCATGGTCAAACTTGGCAATTTGAAAACTATGCATATTTTGAGTAGATTTATTGATTTTCTTCTAGAGACCCACATGTGCGACCTGGGTGTAATCCAACTTGTTAGAACATAATTTTGGACAATAGCCTTCCTCATTTTTCTCCGGAAGTGTGCCGAGATGTCGAAGCTCCAAATTGGATATTTTCACCTATAGGAATTTATTCCGTACTCAACCTATAGCAAATAGCTTTATTGGCTTGTGAAGAGTTTTGGCAATGGAACCTTGCAGAAAATGAACTTAGCAAAAACCTTCATTGGTAAATCATGACTAAATCATCTCTAATCATAGAAAAGCTAAGAAAACTAATGATAATCAAGCACGAGGCGTAAGCTATGTATTGGCGACAAATTGCGGAATTACCGTATGAAATGAGTTAAAAATGTCAGAATTGAGGTTATGAAATAGTGGTACTATGTGATGGAAAAATAGACATATACGAGGCTCAACAGGCTATGGATATGTTGTATTCGGCAGGCCCAACCGCTTCACGAACTCTGCTAAAATGAGGTTCTTTTGGCTCCCGCTGTCAACAATGAACTGCAACGGAGAACCCTTCACCCACATCTGTGAGTGGAATAGGCGGTCCCCCTCTTATGGATCTTCAGGCTCAATCTTCTGGATCTTGGTGATGGACACAGTGGCACTGGACTCCGTGTTAATGATCTGCTTCCCTTAGTCATTCCCCTTGTTGGGCTCTGACTTAGAGTCGGAACATGCATCAGACTCAGAAGCCTTCAGCTCGACCACTAGTGATTGCTTGGCCTAACACTTACTTGTATCGTGAGTGGAGCTCTTATGGAACTCACACCACTTTCTTGTGTCCTTCTTTGTCTTCTTGGTGTTGTTATTTGCTTGCAACTTCGGCGAGTTATCCTGGGTCACCCCACCTTGGTTTTGCCCTTTGCTATGCAGTTTGGGGGCGCCTTTCCCTTCGTTTCGATTCACAGATCCAAAGTCTCGCTTTTTTTGTTTAAGCTTATGCTTGACCTTGACAACGTATCGATACGTCGTGCCAAGCGAGGAGATGTCCAGAAACTCCATCTCATCATATATGTATCTGTGTAGGCAGCTGCAAAACTTGAGTACCAAATGTTTCTCAGAATACTTGATACCCAACTTCGTACGAAAGGTATGAAAAACATTGGTAAACTCTGACGTGCTTGGCCCCCCCCTGTCGCAGTGTGGTCCACTTTATGTATTTATCATCATAGCTCCCAACAGGGTAGTACTGCTCCTTGATGGTGTCCCAGAACGAATCCAAAGTGGGCGCGGTCGAAAATAGTGAGGGCGTACTTTCATCCTTCTGCTCATAGTAGGTTTCCCATCAATTCTTGATGGGGGGGCCCACTTTGACAAGAGAAAAAGTAATATTTTCCCGACTGGAAAAATCATGAACAAAAAAATATCCTTGTAGCAGATTTAACCATTTATCTACAACATCCACATCTATCTAGCCCTCAAATATGGGAATGTCAAAGTTAACTTGTACCTTGAAGGGTGTGGTGCTTCCAGAGTAGATGCTGGAAGTAGAGAAGTCGCCCTTGGGTAGTCGCTGAAGGATTTGGGCAAAGTTGTCCATCATTGCATTCGTCTGTCACTCGAGGGCTTCTTCGAGCAAGATTTTGAAAGGATCTCTTGCCCCCTCATCTTTCTTTTATCCCCCCATGGGAGGTCATCGGGATTTGCAACGCTGGTCTTGCAAAGGTTCAACCAGTTCAAGTGCTAACTCCTTATATCCCGACCTCATTGGGGACATGCAAAGAAAAACAGAGAAAGAGCAGACTGCTCTGATAGCACTAATCCGAATTCAAACATGAATGCAAAAAATTACAGAGATAACCATAAATACAAAGATGCAACAAAAATAACACTTCATTTCATTAATATCAAATACTAAAATATGCTTACAAACAAAATGGAAATAAGACTAGCTCGGGCGATGGTAGCTTATCTCTGAGAAGAGATGTGGTGGCTACATGCCTCTAAATTGTGTTAGAATGAGGCTCAAGGCCCTATTTACTATTGAAAAACATGAGGAAACCCTAAACAACCAAAACCCTAACCCTAAGAGATGTAACACCAAGAGTTTGTGGGCCCGTTGGGGTTAGTTGTTCAGCCAACTTCCCGGGCTCATAACTTGGTCATATTATCTCTGTTTGGTGCATATGATACCTTGTTGGAAAGGTCTCTCTGAGTACTACAAGATTTGCCGTAGGCTCGTGCCTTTAGCTATGGGCCTACAACGGACCTCCAAAGAACGCCGTTTAGGGGGTCAAAACTGCTCTAGTAGATCATGACCCGAAAAAATGCTAAAAATAGTAAATGCTGAAATAAACAAGGAAACAAATGAAACTGACTGGAGGTCTAGGTGGGATACGTGGGTGGCCACCAATATCCACTTGGATTAGAGGTCTAGTTGGGACTTCATATCGGGAAGACCCCCTGAATGTTGGCGGGTCCAGCACTGTTAACACTAGTTGTGCCCCCCGGGGGATATCCATGTCGCTGAGATAGAGAATGTGATGTAAACAGGGGGAGGTTGTACTTCTCCTTAGGGTTAGAGAGGAGTGAGACTCTTCGCTCATGACTCGGTTTCCACCTATTTCAATTTGGTTCTGCTAGAGACTAGGAAAGAAATTCGAAAGTTGGAAACTCAAGCGGGGATTAAAAGGCAATCTCAATCAAACTCCAAGATCATGGAGGATATGTCAGCATGCGTTCCTAACCTTGGGAACACTAGGGGCAGGAAGAAGCAATACTTGAATTCGGTGGCTCTGCACTGATAAATGAATACCCTCTTGGGTCTGGTCTTGAAAGATAAGCAAGTGGAGCAGTATAATGTCTTCACCTCCTTGGAAGACATCAAAAGGATGCTTAGAAACCAATGTTTTTGCCTGGATAGGATTGACTCTCGCCTGGCGCATGTGGAAGGCCATATCACTTGTGAATTAGATAGTGGTGATTTGATGGACCCTATGAGCTCTAGTGCGAGGGTCATTACAACAATCTCCTCCTCGAATAATGATCAGTGGCCAAGCAGGATGGCTTAGCAGTTTGGCAGATTATGCTTCAACGTTTGGCCCGAGAAACAGGGCACATGCTTATTTTAAAGGTCTTGACTACAGTTTTTTTTTGGCTCGTCTTGGCATATGTTTCTGTGTCTGGTTTGTTATGGTGCCAACTATGGAATTTTCGTGGATCTATTTTGATAATTATGTTTTGGTGGCAATGCAATGTATGGTGGCTTAATGCTTCTGTCGTCAACCTGGGAGCTCTATGTTTGTATCTACAAGGTGTCGGCTATGGTGATTATATGGGTCTTTTCTAATAATTTTAATTGTTGGCAATGTACTGAGTTGTGGGATAATGTTCTTACTGCCAACCTAGGGACACAACTATGTATGTTTTCTTTTCCTTTTGGGCTTAAATATGGATTTTCTAGTCTGAGTCTGGCTTGTTGAAGTGTATCAAGGAGAAACAAACTCCTAAGGGAGCGATTTAGAAAAAATATGTATCTCTGTTTTTCTGAATAATACAAAAGCTCAATTAAAAAAAAGATAATCTAATAATAAGTCAAACTAAAAAGGATAATCTAATAATCAAGTCAAAATAAGCAATTGCAAATCATTAATTAAAATATATAGTTACACAAGAAAAAGAAAAACTGTACATTATATAATAAAAAAGAGGGGAAATTTTAATATTTTTATTAATTTCTTAATATAGTGGACAATATTCCATTATGTTTGGTTCTTTATACTTTGATGTGAAGTTTCATTCCTTTTATTATACCAATGACATGCAATGTAAATTGCAATAGCTTTTTTTGTTTCACTGCGATTAATTTGAGTTTGACAATTTTTTTATTTTTTTTACATATTTTGCATAGTGTAAAATTACATATTGAATTTTATTATTTTTTCGATAATATTTCAATTTATTTATTTTGCTTCTAATTGATTGATGTAATAATTTTATTCCACCATTAATTTAATATGCATAACTACAAATGTGATTGATATACACCGATAGATGTCTATGGTATGGATTTAATATTTATATTAATATTAATATTAATAAATGTATAATTATAATAATAATAATTATATTATAAGTATGATAATAATTTATAGTGATAATTATTATATTATAATAATATAAAAATATTATTAATATTATCAATAATATAATAAACCCAAGGGATTATTGATATTATAAACCCAATAGATTATTAATATTATAAATCCAAGGGATTAGAAACCAAAGGGATTAATATTAAACCCTAGGATTAACAATAAACCTTAAGATTAATATTATAACCCCAAGGGATTATAAATCTAAGGGATTAATATTAAACTCTAAAATTAATATTATAGGCCCAAGAGATTATAAAGGGTGTCGCAGTAAAAACGACTCTTGGCAACAGATATGTTGACTCTTGTTACGATGAAGAACATAGCGATATGTGATACTTAGTGTGAATTGTAGAATCTCGTGAATCATAAACCCTAGGATTGATGTTATAGACACTAAGATTAACATATCAAACCTAAGATTAATATTATAAACCTTAATATATTATTATACATATTAAGGACTGATATGATTAACCCAACGAATTAATATTATAAACCCTTGGGGATTAATATGATAAACACAAGAGATTATTAATATTATAAGCTTAAGGGATTAATAATATTATAAACTCAAGGGATTAATAAACCCAAGGGATTATAAACCCTAAGATAAATATTATAAACCCAAGGTATTATAAGCTCTATGATTAATATTATAAACACTAAGATTGTAAACCCTAATATTAATATTCTAAACTCAAGGGATTAATATTAAACCTTAGGATTAATATTATAAACTTTAGGACTAATATCAAACCCTAAGAATATAAACTATAACATTAATATCATAAACCTAAGATGTTAATAATAAAATCTAGGATTAATATTATAAGCCCAAGGGATTATAAACCCTAGGAATAATATGAAACCCTAGGATTAATATTATAAACCCTAAGATTAATATATCAAACCTAAGTTTAATATATTAAACCTTAGGATTATAAATCTTAAGATCAATAATATAAACCCTAGGATCAATATTAAACCCTAATTTTTCAATGTCGTAAAGCGACATTAAATAAATTGCAATGTAATGTAACATTGTGCAATGATTGTCACACTTATTGTCGCATTGCGACAATGCTTGCCAAATTGTGACATTGGATAGGTTTTTTTACCATTCCAACATTACAATATTAAACACTAATATTAAACCAAATATTATAAACCTTAAGATTAATATTATAAAGCCTAGGATTAATAATAAACCCTAAGATTAATACTAAACCCTTAGTTTAATATATTAAACTCTAGGTTTAATATATTAAATCCTAAGATTAATATTATAAACTCTAATATTAATATATTGATATTATAAAGCCCTAACATTATAAAACACAAGAACATTAACAAATAAATTGACAATACCGCGCGTGCGCTCTGATCTGCGTCCGGCTAGGTCAGCGTCGCTGCCAAGACTACCGCCGCCATGGCTGCACCAGGGGGTGCGGAGCCCTCTCCCACCCCTCCATCATCATCAACAGAAGCCTTCCGAAGCCTGCTATCGCAGAAGGGGAAAAAACGACCTCATCCCGAAGTACCGAAGTTTATCAAAAAGCTTGATGAAATCCCAGAAATCGCTTTGCCGGAAGATCAACCGATCAAAATCGCCCTTGCCTTGGCTGACAGAGGTTTAGTGGGGCAATTTATGGGTCGTTGGCCAACAACAAAATCGACTGATGAATGGGTCCAACGAAACTGGAGGCCGCTGCTGCCCAACAATGTGATCTGCTACGCGGTCGGAAGAGGTTTTTTCATCTTCGAATTCACTACCAAGGAAGATCGAGATCTGGTGTTCAGAAACGGCCCATATTTCATGGGAAATCAAGGTCTCTTTCTGAATAAATGGACCCCCGACTTTGACCCTTCAGTCGATGTCCCAAAGGAGGTCCCTGTTTGGGTTCGGCTACCCAACTTGCCAATACACTGCTGGAGCTATCAATCCCTGCAAAAGATAGGAAACGGACTGGGCAGATTCATCGACAAAGCTGATAACAAGGGCCAATACACCTGCGCCAGAATCTGCGTGGAAGTAGACTTGGAGGCTGGGCTGCCGGAAGCCATCAAACTTACAGTTGGAGATTGGCACCACTTCCAGAAGCTGGACTACGAGCAACTGCCTTTTAAGTGCAGAATCTGCCATGAGCACGGTCACTTTCAACGAAACTGCCCCAAAGCACCATCAGGGGACAAAGTCGAAGAAGAAGGATGGAAGGAAATAAAAAAGGGTAAGGTAGTCTCAAAGCCAAACGAGCAGAAGAAAACAGGACCAAAGGGGAATCCCCAGACCAATGACAAGACCAAACCAGTCTCAAATGAAGGCCCCTCCTCAGGGGAAAAGGTGGATGCCTTAGAGAACCATGAAGAAACTGAAGATCAGTCGAAGAAAGGGAAAGAAACCGAAGAAGAAGCAAATGTCCCCCTAACAGAGGTAGATCAAGGGGGAAACACAGGCAATGACGAGCACATTAGTCTGGCATCTGACTCAGGGGAAGAATCAGAAGAAAGAGACTCTGAATCAGACAGCTCACAAATTTCTCCAATCAAATCGACCAGGGGCCGGAAATCCAAGAAGAAACAGAGAGAGGAGAAAACTTATTTAGATGTTCTCCAAGGCTCCCAGAAAACTCTCAAAGGAATGATGAACACCAGATCCGGGCGCAAGCACAACAAGGCTTCAAAAGGAGCCACTCCCTCCCAACCCAGTAAATAATGAAATACGTCTCCTGGAATTGCAGAGGATTAGGTAGCAGGCTGAAAGAAGATGCCCTGAAAGACATTGTGAGGTTGCATGTGCCTGAAATCCTTCTCATCCAGGAGACAAAGCTGGAGGACACTCTCCTCCTCCATTCCAGCAAAACATTCTGGCGCAAAGGCCCTGGTAGAGCTGTCAGTGCTAGAGGCGCCTCTGGTGGGATTGCCTCCTTCTGGGACAGCTCCAAATATGACTTGATTCAAGAAGAAAGTTGCCAGCACTGGATTTTCACTCAGCTCCTCCACAAAGACTCTGGTCAACAAGTAAGTATATTCAACCTTTATGCTCCGGTCTCTCCAACGGAGAAAAAAATTTGTTGGGACTCGCTCCAGTCTTTTCTTATATTGCACAATCCAGAAAACATCATTATTGCAGGGGATCTGAACGTTACTCTGGCAGCTGAAGAGAAAAAAGGTGGTTCTCCTGTAAGAGATCCAGCTAGAGAATGGGTAGAAGATATAATGGTTGGCTGGGATCTGGAGGACATCAAACCATCAGCTGGGAAATACACTTGGTCTAACAAAAGATTAGGTCCCAGCCATATAGCTGCTCGTTTGGACAGATTCCTCGTCCAAGCCTCCTTTCTTACTAGTGGTCTAATGGCCTCATCCAAAATCCTTCCTAACTGCACCTCCGATCACAAACCCATTAGTCTCGAGCTCTCCATGGATGGTTTTCTTGGCCCCATTCCCTTTAGATTTAGCCCTTTGTGGATTCAGCAAGAGGGTTTCAATGAGGTGGTTTCTGAAGTCTGGAACCGGAAAATCCTGGGATCCCCTTTCTTTGTGTGGGAAGAAAAGTTGCGGGCTCTTAAGAGAAGGCTCAAGGAGTGGGCTAAAGCCCTGAAAACGCCAGCTGCCAAGAGAAAAGAGTCTTTAGAAAACCTTGCTGCCCTCCAATCATCAATGGAGGTTTCTGCTATTACCCAAAGTCTGCTCCAAAAAGAAGTTGAGTTGCAAAAAGCCCTCCATAAAGCTAGTAGGGACGAAGAGGAGTATTGGAGACAAAAATCCAGAAACTTATGGTTACAGGCCGGCGACAAAAATACTAGTTTTTTCCACAAGCATGCCGAAGCTCGCAAGCAATTCAAAAATGTTTCAGAAATCCGCTCCCAAGATGCAGTGGTTAAAGATTTTGAAGGCATCAAGAGAGCAGCCTTCTCTTTTTTCAAAGATCTTTATTCAGCGCCTGATGACCCACCTATAGATCCTCAAGCCTATCCGTATAATCTAATCCCCTCCTGTGTGCAAGACTCTGTCAATAATATGCTGACTGCTCCGATCAGCATGGATGAGCTCAAGAAAGCCTTGGATTGCATGGAACCGGATAAGGCGCCAGGGCCTGATGGGTTCACTGCTAGGTTCCTTCAGACTTGCTGGTCAACTATCAATAAAGACCTCCTGAGAATGGTTAGGAAGTCCCAATATTGCGCAAAGCTAGGAGGCAGTACCAATTCAGCCTTCCTTGCATTGCTACCGAAAGAGAAAGGAGCTTCAGATTTCAGTAGATTTCGTCCCATTTCGCTGTGTAATACTAGCTATAAGCTGATTACCAAAATAATATCCATACGTCTCAAGAATATACTGCCGGACATCATACCGGAGAATCAAGGAGGCTTCATCAAAGGGAGAAAGATACTGGATAATATTGTGCTGGTTCAAGAGGCAGTTCATTCAAGTGGCCAGAGAAAAGAGAAAGGAATGGTAATAAAACTCGATTTGGCAAATGCCTTTGACAGGGTGAGGCATGACTTCCTGTTTGCTGTTATGACGAAAATGGGCTTCTCAATAACCTTCATAAATTGGGTGAAAGCCTGCATTGCCTCTCCTTGGATTGCACCGTTGGTAAATGGCCGTTCTACTGAATTTTTTAAAGCATCCAGGGGATTAAGACAAGGTTGTCCGCTGTCCCCTCTTCTCTATGCTATACAAGCCTCAGTGCTCAGTTTCCAGCTGGACTTTTGTCAGCAAGTCCAAACTCTGCCAGGCCTCAGAATGGTGCGCAATGTCAAAGACATAAACCATGCCCAATTTGTCGACGATACTCTGCTCCTAGGTGGAGCGAGCATTAATTTGGCCAGATCTTTTAAAAAGGAACTGGAAATTTATAAGGAGGCCTTCGGCAGCAAGATAAACTATTCAAAAAGCACAATCTATGGCTGGAACTACTCGGTTAAAGATCTGCCTGACATAGCTAGGATCCTTGAGATGAAAGTCTGTCAGACCTGGGAGTCTTTCAAATACCTTGGGATCCCAATCTTCAAATCCACTCCTAAAGTTACCCACTGGATGCCCCTCTTAGACAAGCTTAAGCTAAGAATTCAAGCCTGGGGAACCTCCTGGCTGAACACTGCTGGGAAAATAATTCTTATAAAATCTGTCCTAATAAGCATGCCACTTTTTCAGCATTCCATTCTCCTTGCCCCCAAAACCTTTCTCAGTAAAATGGATGGTATGTTGAGAAGATTTCTTTGGGAAGGGGGGAAAAATAATGAAAGAAGACTTCATTTAGTCAATTGGGATACCATTAAGAGGCCAATTCTGGAAGGAGGTCTGCAAATGAGAGATTTCGCTGCACAAAATCTTGCTCTAGGATCTAAAATTCTGTGGAATATTGTGGCTGGGAAAATAAGCTGGAGCAAGAAAGTCCTGTGGAAGAAATATTTTCAAGGCCAGCGTTTGAGATGTTTGGACCACCCGCCAAAAACCACCAAAGGTTCCCCAATTTTCAAGCTTTGTACCGCTGCTCTGGAGCATTTCAGTCCCAATCTCTACTGGATCCCAGGTAATGGCAAAAAAATCAGAATTTGGGAAGATCAGATTCTAGGAGACCAGCCTCTGCACCATATAGAAGGCCTTGCAAATATTAAATTATGGCTACAATCCAACAATATGGAAACCCTTTGGGACATTTCCACCTGGACGGAGGACGCTGGTAGACGGTGGGACAGCTGGAATCTGGGAGAGGTTCCACATCGTCTGCAAGCTGAAGCTTCATTACTATTAGACAAGCTCCAAGGAAAATCTCCCATGTCAGCAACAGCCAAGGACAAAAGAGGGTGGGGCTCCCATACTGGTTCTTTCTCGGTTGCTGAAGGTTACAAAAATTTGACTGCAGTTCCTAATGTCCCTCCTGACCCAACGCAATGGAAACTCATTTGGGGCTTCCCTTCGCTTCCAAAAATAGACTTCTTCTGCTGGACGCTAGCTCACAACAGTATTCTCACAGGAGATAACCTGAGAAAACGAGGAATGGAAGGGCCATCCAGATGCCCTTTATGTATGTCAGAGGAAGAAACAGTTGATCACCTGTTGTTGCTGTGCCCTTTTTCCAAAGCAGTTTGGAAGGGGGTTCTGAGATCAAGGGCAGACAAGGTAGAACTGCCAAGAAATATACCAAACCTGTTTCACGAGTGGGCCAAGCTATCATCGTTCTGCCTCAATAAAAAAAAACCTGCTTAAGAGCACATGGATGTGGATTCCTAAATTCATCTGCTGGAAGTTATGGTTGGAAAGGAATAACAGATTATTCAGAGGAGAAACCTGCACTACAAACAACGTTATATCCAAAATTAAAGCTATTCTGGGAGAGACTTTGGATACTATGCCGGCCTTAAGGAATGAAGCAAATCTGGATAGTGAGGAGGAGATTTGGATGAAAGATATTGTTCCAAAAAATCAAACCAATCCAATTTCTCCGGCCTCTTGCCATGCTATGTGGGAAATACGCCTGGAAGAACAAGAGTTTCTAAAGTGGCGTTCTGCTCTGGATGACCACTGTCTATTCTTCGACGGGGCCTCTAAAGGCAACCCTGGAGCTGCGGGAGGGGGTGGAATTCTGATAAATCCTGATGGCACTACATTGTTCAGGTATCATTGGGGTCTGGGATTCGAATCAAACAATAGAGCTGAGGCTCTGGCTTTGTGGCAGGGGCTGTCTCTAGCTCTTAAACGGAACATTCAGTCTCTGACGGTCTTCGGAGACTCTAGGCTTATCATTCAAGCGATGAACTCTCACTCGAATCCTTTGCAGATCCATTTAGTCCTCATTCTCAAGAAAATTAGATCCATGCTGGCCAAGTTCCGGAAAATTTCCTTCTATCATATACTGAGGCATCTGAATTCGCAAGCCGATTTGGAAGCCAATCTTGGCTCAGCCTGCAGCCAAAGAACCCTTTCAGTCAACTCTGAAGAATCTCTCTGCATCATCCCTTAATCTTCTTAACAACTTCTCTATCAGGAAATCTGCTCACTCTGATGCAATGGGGATCTGCTCATGAACTAGTAACATTGGCTCTGCAACAGGCTATTCCTGAACTGGTTCCCTGATCGACTGTTACTGACTCATTTGCCCTAACTAGCACCAGGCTCCATGGGTAGGCAATCAGCTCAGAAAAGATTAATGCTCCGGAATCTCAGTCCACAACATTAGCACTGTAAGCTCTGTCCTCAACAGAATCATACGCCAGAGGATGAATTACTGAAGATAAGTAGACAAAAAACCAAGCTGGTCTATTTACAGGAAGGGTTCACCAGGAACCTCCAAACAGAAAGATGTTCTCTCCTGCAACGACTTGGATATTGTGAGTTTGAAGGAAAGGATGTATCAGCATTTCCCAGTTACAGCAGTGGAGTTTGATGAACTAATTCTCGGTTCTATCCTGATGACGAGCGGTTGTGCTCTGTTCTGGTGTAAATACAAGCAACAAATCTATAGGAGGTATCGTTCAGAATCTGTAGGAGGTATTCGGTAGCTGAGATCAATGCTGCGGGGTTGAGCTCCAAGGATTTGCAGTAGCTATCGTAACTCCAAACAGAGGCGCAGATTTTTTAAGCACACTCCTGCTTTAGATCATCCAGAGGGCGGTTGGTTTTTCGCTTGACGGTGGATTAATGGAAGGACGAGGAGCAAGCATTGGACCTAATCGCTTGACAGAACAACAAAATGGACAGAGCAATCTCTTCCCTGGCAAATTGATGGTATCTTTATCATTAAAAGGCGGTCCAGACAAAAGGCCAGTTCATAGAACCTTCAAGCAGGGATTCTGCGAAATATCTCCCCCAAAGGGCGGTCCAGTTTTTTCTATGGACCTGCTGTAACAAAGAGCAAACTCTCCCTGTGTAATAAGAAAGCCTGAGTGATAAGTAATATTGGGGAACAAATGAACTCAGTGTAACAAGTACGCGGCAGCTGTTTTGCCGCCTTTCAAAACAAGTAACCGTTAAAGTAAAAAAAAAAAAACATTATAAAACACAATATTATAAACCCTAAGATTAGTAATAATCTCTAACATTATAAATCCTAAGATTAATATATTAAATCGTAAGTTTAATATATTAAACCCTAGGATTAATATTACCATTTTGAGCATAGGTTGACCATGGTTTTTAAAAGTTGATTATGGTGACTATGGTTGACCAGATATGACTGCGATTGATCATGGTTGACCTAGATTGTTTGTGGTTGCACATAACTACCCATGGTTGACAAAGGTAAATCATGATAAATAGAGTCAACTAAGGTTGACAATAGTTGACCATGGTGACAATAATTAACAATGGTCACCATGGTTAGATTTTTGTACGATTTCGACATTGATTTTTGTTTCCATATGTGAACATGGCTTCACTAATTTCACTATGGTTTACCATAGTTTTCTATGATAGATTATGGTGGTCCATATTGATAATGAATGGCTACCACTGACTAAGTTTTACCATCATGTCCTATGTTGACCATCTTGATCAATGTTGGCCATGTTGAGCATGGGTTGACGATGGTTTTTAAAGATTGATTATGGTGACTATGGTTGACCATATTTAACTATTCTAACATTTGTTAATACTATTAATATTAGTGTTAATGTTAACGTTTAAAATTAATATAATATAATATTAATGTTAATACTAATATAATTAATATTAATATTAAAATGTTTAATATTAATATTATATTAATTAATATTAATATTAATATTGCAATGTACCCTGTGACTCAGAAGGTGGTGAACATGTTGAGCCGCGTGGCTCTAGTCTTCGTGCTTCGGCTACTGTTTCCTTGTCCGACAAGGACTAGTGTTGACGAGATACACGTGGTTGGTGGTGGTCGATTCTCCAATTAGAGTTTCTCTTCCTCCAGTTTGGCCCAATATGGGCATCACTCCAAAGGGATTATGATGACATATGGTGTTGCGGCCAATGTTTGGTGTTAGTTATGCATCCTTAGTTTTGAAATGTCTACATTTTTGTATGGCTCCATATTTCATTGTGTTTCTTGTTTCATTAGTTTTGAGAGTAGGCTTTGTCTACCCATGTGATGTTTTGATGATGTATCATCTTTTGGGTTTTCAATGTTCAACTGGTGGGAAGCTTGTAAGCCCAATTGGCTAGTGTCTATGTAAAGAATGTTAGTAGCTAGTTTTTTTTGGGTCTATGCAGGAGTGGTGGAGTTCGTCTGTTGGAATTCCCTCGGCCCACACCAATTCATCCATGTGTTATAGATCCATTTGGGCACATCAAATCCCAACATTGATCAGGTGGCTGGATTATGTTGAATTGTAAGGAGATAATGTTGCGAGATTTGGCTTTGAAGCAAGTATTGTGATGCTACAAGTTTGTCATGCTTTTGATGTGATGTGGATGGGATCCAAGCGGGGGAATGGCTTTGAACTAGACACTAATGGTTGTAATTCCTTCTTCTATCTAATAAAGTGTTTGAACCTTTTTCCCACATGTTTGTATTGTTTTATAATGCTTATGTGTGTGAATTGTATCTAATTCCTTTCACTTATATTCAATAGATCGTATGCTTTGATCGGTTTTTGTCTTCTGTTGTGTTTACAGGGTACTTCTCAAGTGGATTAAGTATGGGAAGGAGCGACGGAATCAATACAAGGGAGACGAGAGGAAAGCGGAACTACAGGTAGGCCTTCTATCTTCTCATATTATCTATTGCTTATAGGAAAAGTCTAAAACACTTTAAACTGTTGTTCTAGATACAACTACTTATCTAGGGAATTAATATTTATCCGTAGATGCTAAATTCTCCAAAACAAATTGGCGACCATACTGGGGAAGAATCCTCTTTCCTAGTAGCTTATCCACCTCCTAAGACATCCTTGTAGACCTTATTTGTGTTCATAGATTGTAATTCAGCTGTTTACATTGAAAAATTGGTCAAAACTGTGTCAAATTGCCTCTTGAAATGGCTTACTATCACTAGTGCAGGCTTGTGAGGGGCATAGTGCACTGCAGAGCACCCTTGGCTTAGGGATAGTGCTTTGAAGTGCACTGTCTCCCACTCTAGGCTGCGCTGATCCTCCTAGGATCAGTTTCCCACCTTTGGAAAGCATTTTTGCAAACTTTTCTCTGTTTGATTGTTTCTGGTTGATCAATGAATGTTATGTCTCAAAAAATGAGTTTTTATCTCCTGGTCTAGCCCAAATTTGATTGGATTGATTAATGTTTCTTCATGTTTTATTTGTCATTATCGATCAATAGTCAAAGTTAGGATATAATTGATTAATCTTGATTTGAAAGAAAGTGTCGTAAAGTCTTCTCTTCCTTCGAATTAGAACTGTCGTAAAAGTCTTCGTTCTTATGAAAGATTAATTGATTGTATGTGCATATTTCCTTTTGTTCATATTCACATTAAGGAAATCAAAAAGAAATACATGCATGTTGCATTGAAAAAGTTTGTGTGTGTTCATAGGAATAGTGTAGGGAAATTTCATTTAGATTGTGCTCTTTGCTCTTTGATCAAAAGAAATCTGATTGTTCTATCCCTAAGTAGTTAGGATTTTCATCGTTAAATTGAATGGAAAGAATGCTTATCATGATAGTTTCATTCCTAGGAATTTCAAAATACATCACGTGGTGAACTTGAAAGGCAAATTCCTAAGCAAAATCAACCTAAAATTAACATCAATTTACCTAATGGAGCATTGTCATTAACGAGAACATTTAGTGGTTCTAGGCTAGAGATGTGTTCTGGCATCGTGAAACAAAGCAGCTATTGCTAACTTTTCTATAATACATCCCAAGTGTGATACCACATTCCATGTACGTGAGTATATCATAGCTTGTCCACGTACCTTCAGGTATATAGGGCAGTGTTACAGTATGTAAAGTATATGGGGATGCTCTCACTGTGCGGTTTTTCATTAGACAACGCTTATACGAACTCGGCCTCCACGTACCTTCAGGTATATGTGGGAGGACAACTCTAGGTTGCTATCCATCCTTAAGTAACTGAGTCGGCTGCCTTGTAAATTGTGATACATCGAACATAGCATTCGGGGAGATTGCATGCTTGTACTTCTTGGTTCACCAGGAGGTATTCTGCAGTTCACAGTTGCTTGGTAAACCTTTTGCCTAATATACCCCTTTTTGTTTATTTCTTTTTTGATAATAAAATTAATCAGCAATCGTGGAGGAACATCAACCCTTACCCCATCGTTCGCGGAGAACAGCGAGAAAACCGCCTTTACCACCCGAAGCGACACTTATTCAGATAAAGCGGTCTCGCTTAACTGAGTCTAGTACATCAAGAACTCCTAGTTCTTCATCTGAATTACCTGAATAATCTATTTCAGTAAGTACTGAGACTCCAGTTACTCCAACCATTTCTAGTATATCCATTTCTGAAGAAGAATTTTCACAATTACCTGAGGACATTAGCACTGATTCTAGTGAAACAGTAACCGATATT
The DNA here is from genome assembly GCA_031772625.1 of Pinus tabuliformis. Classification (NCBI taxonomy): domain Eukaryota; kingdom Viridiplantae; phylum Streptophyta; class Pinopsida; order Pinales; family Pinaceae; genus Pinus; species Pinus tabuliformis. The sequence goes on from CM062814.1 coordinate 531,225,543, forward strand.
GTTCAACAACAAGTTGATCCTCAACTTGTTCAACAAGAAATTACTTCTGAACTTGAATCAGTTCAACCAGAAGTTAATCCAGAACCTATCCCAGTTCAAACAGAAGTTACATCTGAACCTGAAGTTGTTTAAGAACCTCTTTCTGAAACTGTTGTTCATTTATCTGAACATCTGGACTTCAAAATTGAACACTCAGAAGTTGTTACTTTACCGGAGGACGATTAATCGGTTACCCCTCAGACATCAGTAACTACTAAAACTTCAACTTTATCAACACCATAAATCTTTTATGGACCTGACGGTGAAGTTCTTCCACCAGGTTTAATTGCTATAGAGGAAGAATTGGAAGAAGATTCTACACCTGGAACCCCTTTTCACTTTGCAACTGGGCTTTATCTTTACCCTCATAGTCCTCATTTTACTGCTCTGTTTGATCCTGCTTATTTTCAAGTACCCGTCGATTCTTTAGGACAACTTTTGGGTCAGTTAACTATGGCTGAACAACTGTCAACATCTCAGACTGTATCATCTGATGCAGCTGCGGCAGAATCTTCTGTTGCAATCTCCTCGATGTTTTCTACCACACCTGAGTGTTGGGCTTCAAATTGTCATACAAATATCACTCATTACCATACATTTTTCACCTACGCTTCCATTATATCACTCATTATTCACTACTGTGTCACTTCATTTTCCCTATTGTTCATCATTAATGGGTCTCATTTATATCTTCCAAATATTATTTATTTTCAAGCATTTTTAAGAGAAATTCTTGATTAAATATTAGAAAATAATATATTTTACTTCATATATGGAAAGTGGATTGTTTTTGTGACATGTGTAGGTACAAAGGAAGCTTCCAAGACACCTTTATGTGGCCTTGAATGATCAAATTCGAATTTGATAAGATAAGCCTCATGGAGAAGATCATGATCTCATGGAGAAGATCAAGGACAAAAGGGGGTTATGTGTCTAGATGGTTGAGAGATGTATGGAACTAAAGAGAGATTAGTGGATCATCATTATGAGTTTGTTATCTCATTCCATTGTATAAATAGGAGTACAATCTCCTCCATTTGTAATCTTAGAATCTTCATTTGTAATTTTAGAGTTCCATTTGTAATCTTAGAGTTGGTTTGTACATTTGAAATAAAGAATCATACTTTGATTTTGTTGCTTCTACATTTGAGTCTCCTTTGAAGTGGTGTGCTTGTGGAGTTATGGAGGGCCCCCATGGCCTCACTTGCATGCTTATTTTAGGTATAATTTAATTTATGTTTTATTTCATTTCAGCTTTTAAGTTTTTGTTAGATGTTCTAATATTGGAGGAGATCCTAAAATTCATGTGTTCTTGTAAGAGAACCTTAGAATCTTGACGAATGTTAGATCTAGGTTTGTTAGATGTTCTAATATTGGAAGAGATCTTAAAATTCATGTGTTCTTGTAAGGGAACCTTAAGATCTCAGATAATTATTAGATCTAGGTTTGTTTAGTTGTTGGAAGAGATCTTAAAATTCATGTGTTCTTGTAAGGGAACCTTAAGATCTCCAACAAATTAGGAATCTTTCTAGACCTATAGGTGGCACTTCTAAGTTTACCTTCCCGGGTTGACATTAAATGAACTTTGATTGACATCATCAATTAGACACCAACATTGAGTCACACCTATATGGTGAACCGTCCATCCCGATTGGTTACCAATCTTTATTTGGAACCCACTCAGAGGTTGCTTCTACACCATGGTCGTCACCCATGTCTTCAATCAGAATTTTACCTGGTTCTTCTCTAATGGGAACTCAACAGTTTGATCCTGCATATCAATATCAAGCTGGGCAATTTGGTCAACAAAGACCTATGTATCCATTAAATACTGGATTGCCACTGTATGGGGAGCAATATGCTTATTCACCGTATCCTCCTTATTCTGGAGGACCATCATATGGTAATATCTTGTAGTATTTAGGTCAATCTGGAATTAGAGTTTGTCAATGGCAACCAACAATGCCAGTTCAACCAAGGCTTGTGTATCCAACACAATCAATGCAAACTGTGTCAGCTATTCCTACTACACCTGTTGTTACTATTGTACCACAGTCACAAGTTCAAACTGTTGTATCTCAACCGGTACAAACTAATCCTTCTACCTTGCAACCACAAGTTTCAGGTCAAGAAGTTCAAATTCCTCAAGTTGTTGTACAACAACCACTTGTTTCCGGGGTTCAGCAGCAACCTCAGGTTAGTATACCCTTATCTGGACTAACCCAAGCTTACACTAGTATAGTTTATTCACAACCTAGCCAACCTTTCATTGTTGGGCAACAACAACCATTAAATCAACAACAGTTGTACCAAAAACAACAATAGTTGATTCAACAACCGTGGCAGCCTCAATTTCAACAACCCCAATTCCAACAATTCCAACCCCATTTTGGACTTTCTCAATAGGCTCAACCTCGGTTTGGTCAATATCAAGCTTACCAAGGTCCTAGTCAACAAGGCTTTGCAGGTTATGGACAACCACACATTCAACCTGGTTATCAACAATCACCTTATGCTGGTTTTGTTTAACAACAACCATACCAAGGTTACCAAATGTAGATGCCCTATGTCAGTATGCAAATACCTATTGCTCAGGCAATTCCATCATATCTTGGTTATGCTCAACCTGACTTGAATCAATAGTTGCCATTTGTAGCAACTTTAGAATTACCAGATTTAAATCGACTCACTAATGATCCAATCTTATATGCACCTTGGTGGCCGATAAATCTATATAAGTTACGATATGACATTCTGAAATTTAACGGAAATCCTGGAGAAGACCCATCAAATCATATCATGACCTTTCATTTGTGGTGTTCATCAAACTCCTCAAATGATGATTCGGTTAGACTTCGTCTTTTCCAAAGAACGCTTACTGGTCCAGCTGATAAATGGTACATTAAGTTACCAAGAGCTTCTTTCGACAATTTCACCACTTTAGCCACTACATTTTTGACCCACTTCCAGTTACCCATTAGATATGAGACTGGAACAGAACTCCTAACCAACTTTAAACAGACTACTGTTACCCATATATTAGATCATATTCATGAGTGGCGGCGTCATCGTCGAATGGTTAAAACATATGTTCCTGATCAGCTTTTAGCTGAGTGGTTCATAAAATCCTTGCTGCCATCAATCACTGAGGATGTGGCAAAAGGTGGAGTTGTCACAAAAGAGCAAGTAATTGCTCATTCCCAATACTTGGATTTGATTTACACACAATCCGGCACGCTTTATGATAAAATTCCCAATGCACCCCGACTAGCTTTCACTGTTCCTCCTCCTCCACAATCGAGTAAGGACTCTCATGCTGGTGATGGTGTGATTGGTTCTTTGAGCACGCAAATGGCGAGAAGACCAACTGGCCAAACCCTTGCCGTTACCAATTAAACTACCAATGCATCAGAAAATACTCTTGCTTCCAAAATTAATGTCGTGTCATCTGACAAAGGCAAAAATCCAAAGCAACCAGGAAGCAAGAAAAAGGGGAAAAACAAAAAGAAACAGGATAATTCCCCTCCAGAGAAATCATATGATTCCTCTGCTTCGGCAAGGAAACCTCGTTATCCATGTCTAATCTGTAATGACGAGCATTTTACGAGAGATTGTCCACACCGCTCTGAGGTCTCTAAACTTTTAAAGACTTCAAACACATCGGCAGTGTTGACTGATCCGTTTCCAAACCCGGAGACACATTTGGTTGCAACAGACCATGCTTCCACATCCCAAGTACTTATGTTATCCATCACAAAGCCACAAAACGAAGTTTTGGTGTCAACGAGAAATAAAGATTATGGAAATCCACCATCATCGTCGAATAATCAGGCCACTGATCAACCTAATCCTTCAACTTCGACTTCATCTAAAAATATTCCACCTATTGTACTAGAATTGACAATAAAACCACCAAAGGGAGTTATGCACAAATCGACATTTAACCCTCGAGCTCGAGCAACTCAGAATTATAACATAGTGGAAGATATTTCTCAATCACCTTTTGCTATGTCGACACTCGAGGTGTTGCAAAACTGTCCCTCCCAGAAGCAGGATTTATTGTCAGCAATTGGCGGAATAGATCCTACGGATTCTAATCTTGTGGTTTTTAACCATGCGGGATATACACCACAGTTACCGACGCAGTTAGCTTTCCTAATTCAAGTAAAATCTCTCAATAAGAATGTTCATCAAACTATTATTGATGAGGGGGCATCTACTTGCATTATGTCAATGAGCTGCTGGAAAACACTTGGTTCATTGTCGTTGTCATGATCACCAACCACGTTAAAAGCTTTTGATGGAAGAACATATACTCCTTGTGGGATTTTGAGTAACCTGCAAATCGAACTAGGGGGAAAAACAGTTACTGTTGAAGTTGAGGTAGTTGACAGACCCCTCAATTACAACATTTTACTAAGAAGGCCATGGGTATATGCTATGGGTGCTGTGGTTTCCACGTACTTTCATACTATTGCATTCCCTTTTAAGGGTGGAATCACAGTCATTGATCAGCTAGTCTTCTTTATCAATAGTTCACAGGCTACGGGAAGCATTCCGTTGGTACACGGACCCCCGCTATCACTTCAAAGTGTTGGAGTAGGTCTCTTTAAAGATCCCTCCCTAATGGGTACTTTCACCCTACCGTCACCATCTGATTTGGTGGAAGTGGCAAGAGTAGAGACTTGTAATATGATTTCTTCCACCTCATCTGATTTAAGGAGGATTACCAACAAGGTTGAAGTTGATAGCAATATTAAGGTAATGCTGTTAAGCCCCATTGAATCATCATAGCAATCAATTTTTTGGGCTTGTGCGGGAAACCCAAATCCGCACTCAATAATCATATGGGTAGACTGTTCGTTAGAATATGGTACTTCTTCAGATCCTTTTTCACGTATACATTCTACAGATGAAGGAATCATCCAATCAATGATGATAGGAGAAGAACCATGGAAAGATTATCATCATCATTCCCATCTTCCAGATAACATCGAAGATTATTCAAATGAACTAAACCACTCGTCAGTCGTTGATTTCCTATCGAATTCAGCTTTCATGGACACAATAGAATATGAGCGAAACCTGTCAAATATTGAAGAAACGATTTCTATTAATATTTCGACCAAGCCTAATATTGTAGAGAATATTCATGTCGAAAAATCTTGTTCTCCATCAGAACTCAATAATTACCATACTCTCTTTCGTGAATTTAGAGATATCTTTGCATGGTCTTACGAGGAGACGTCGGCATTGACTCTAGTATTGTTGAACACGAAATCAAAATGTACCCTAATGTCAAGCCAGTTCGACAACGACTTCGACCTGTTCATCCAAAGAAAGCTACTGCAATTAAAGCAGAAGTTGAAAAACTTTTGTGGGCTGGTTTTATTTACCCTATTCCTCTTACTCACTGGGTTTCCAACATTGTTCTTGTCATGACAAAACAAGGAACAATATGAGTGTGCGTCAATTATAAGGATGTAAATCAGGCTTGTCTAAAAGACAATTATACTACTCCTTTTATCGACCAAATTATTGACGAATATGCCAGGTGCGAAATATTTTCGTTTATCGATGGTTTTTCTGGCTACAATCAAATCAATATACGCCCACAGGACTAATCGAAAACAACTTTTATTTGTCCATTGGGCACATTCGCTTATAGGAAACTCCCATTTGCTTTGAAGAATGTTGGGGCCACTTTTCAGAGGGCAATGAATTATGCCTTCCATGACATCAAGCACATTGTTCAACCTTACCTTGATGATTTACCTGTTCATTCACGAAAGTGGACTGATCACCCGAAACATTTGAGAGCAATATTTTTACGGTGCCGACACTACAAGATACGACTCAATCCGCACAAGTGTGTGTTTTTCATTGGTTTTGGTTGATTGCTTGGATTTGTAGTGTCTAGAGAGGGGATTCGACTTGATCCATTAAAGGTTCAAGCAATTCTGGATTTGCCTCCACCTTCAAATCTTTTACAATTACAAAGACTCCAAGGGAAAGCAAACTTTCTGAGGAGGTTCATTCCTAATTACGCTAAGATGGCTAAAGGCTTTACAGGTCTTTTGAAAAAGGAGATACCCTTTCATTGGGATTAGGTTCCGCAAGTTTCCTTTGATGCTCTTAAAGATACCTTGATTAGAGCTTCATTAATGTACTCTCCAAATTATCAAAATGATTATTACCTGTATCTCGCCGCTGCAGATACAACCATTGGCATGGTTTTAGTCCAGGAAGAAAATGGGATTGAACATTCGATTTATTACTTGAGCCGTAATCTCAACGATACAGAAAGTAAGTACTCTTATGTCGAAAAACTAGCTTTGGCAGCTGTTCAAAGATTTCGCCATTACATCCTGTTACGGAAAACAACTATCATTTCAGATTGCAACCCTATGACATACATTTTGTCACGTCAATTGTTGGGGGGAAAATACTCAAAATGGATAGTTATTTTATAGGAGTTTGATTTGGAATTCATCAAGTCCAAATCAAAGAAATCGTTGGTTTTCGTTGAGTTACTATGCGACCTTCCCTCGACCTCCATTGATTCAACATCTGAACCATCAATATTGGATGAGTCTCTATTTCTAATTTCGTCATCTGACGCATGGTATGGAGATATACTGATCTATCTCCAGACCCAAACTTTCCGACAAGATACCTCTCGCTCGCAATAACGACGTATTCGTTACCAAGCCAAAGATTATCTGATCATTGGCGACACACTTTACCATCGTGGTATCGATACGGTTTTACGGAGGTGCCTCACACATGAGGAAGCCGAGAAAGCATTGAATGATTGCCATTCAGGTGCCTGTGGTGGACACTTATCAGGATATGCAACCGCACAGAGAATTCTCTGTGCTAGTTACTTCTAGCCAACTATATTTAAAGATTGTATTATTGCTGTCAGAAGCTGTCATGCATGCCAGATATATGACTAAAAAACCAGATTACCACCTGCACCATTGCATCCAGTCATTACTGTTGGCCCATTCGCCAAATGGGGCATTGAATTTATGACACGGCTGAGGGGCATGGGTATATTATAGCCGCCGTTGACAATTTTACCAAATGGGTCGAGGCGATGCCAACATTGAACAACAGTGGCGAAACCACTGCTCTTTTCTTTTTTAACCACGTGGTTGCCTGGTTTGGTGTACCACAAGCCATAGTTACAGATCATGGGTTGCATTTTCGCAATCACATGATGTCTGAATTGACTGCTAAGTTAGGATTGTCACATGATAGTTTTACCCCGTATTACCCACAAGCGAATGGACAAGTTGAGGCCATCAACAAAGTCCTGAAGTGGATGTTGCAAAGAATGATAGGGGTTCATAAGAGAAACTAGCACTTAATCCTGTACTCTGCCTTGTGGGCATATCGAACCTCAGTGAGAAATGCAACTGGATTCACACCCTTTTAGTTGGTGTATGGTTTGGAAGCAATCTTACCGATACAATGCGAAATTTCATCGCTCAAACTCGCGATTGACCTATTACTCGACACTTCTGAAGAAGAAGTGTGTTTCTTGGAATTAATCCATCTGGATGAAACCCGTCATGATGCCACATTGGCTAACGAAGTGCATAAGAAATGTATTAAGGCGCAATATGATAGAAATGTCAAGCCTCGTATCTTCTCAGAAGGAGACCTGGTCTTGCTTTACGATCAGGAAGCTGATAAACTTGGAGTAGGGAAATTCGAACCAATGTGGATGGGTCCTTATGTTGTCAAGCGTGTTCTAGCAAAAGGAGCCTACGAGTTGGTAGATTATGATGGGATTCCATTGTCGCAGCCCCGAAACAAGCGGTACCTCAAACGTTACTATGCTTGATTAAGTGTAGTAAAACTCACTGTATATATGCTTTCATTGCATATGTGTGTGTATATTTTAGAGTTTTTTATCTGATTAGTAATCCGCTTTGTATTTGTTGCAGATGTCAGAGTATTCGGAACCTTTTGTTGGTTATGCCGATGGTGCTAGTCGTAGTACACATAATTTGTCTTCTGCAGCATGGGCTATTTTCGCTCCAAGTGGTGCGTTAGTGAGTTTCCAAGGGATTTGTATCGTTTGATCGACAAACAATATCACTGAGTATAGCACGTTGATTGAACTACTCTCTGATGCCATTTCACTTGGCATTCACCAAATCATCGTTAGACTGGACTCGCAACTCGTTGTACTACAACTAACAAACATTTATATAGTTCAAAATCCAACAATTTTTCGTATGTTTCTTAGAGTTCGTATTTTGGAAAGATGTTGTGAACACATTCAATATCAACATATTTCCAGAAATCTTAACACATTAACTGATTCTCTAGCGAATTATGTGTTAAATAGACATTTGCAACACATGTGAAAGTAATATTTTTCAATTCACATCATTAGTTGAATAGGATTTCATAAAACCATAGAAAACTATGAAAGTAAAATACATAGGTGTTTTAAAAGTTTTTACAAAATTTGTGCCCAAGACACATTTGGTCATCTGACCCAAAAAACTAAAAAATGCATACAAAATGTCCTAAGTAGATCTAGTGGTGCTCATGGTAACAGGTCACAGCCTGTGCTATCATGCGTAAAATACTTGCCCAACAGTTAGGAATACCAATAGTGTGGCGCTACAGCCTCATAGGTAATTCCTCAATCCGGATATCCGAAATACCAAGGGTTAATCCCTCTATGTGATCCTGCAACTCTGCTAAGGTTTCGACCAAATACAAGTCCTAGAGAATTGCTCTCCCGATGTTTCTTTTCGCTGGCCCACCTGCAACCCATTGGTGTCTCGCAGGTCGAACAGTACCCACATCTATATGCATAAGAGTAATTTTAGTTTAGTCTTGGAAACATTGAAAAACACACAAAAAACATGTAGAAACTTGAAAAAATAAAAAAACACTTTGGTCAAACAACTTACCCATAGCACCCCATTGTGCTCCAACTGGTAGAATCAAATCTGGATCTCCACGGAAATCCATCCCTAAGTATGGATGCTTCTCGATAACAAGATGTTGTCACTCAAGCCAGCTGAAAAATGCAGGGGAGAAAATGATTGTTGACTGACCTGCATGTCGAGCCATCAATTCAACCCACCTCTACATATGTGGATCTCTAGGACCAGCCACACCCAGTGATACATGTTGTGGTTGCATCAATGGGATTCTCTCTAAGGCAAAAGCAATTAAGATCGAACCATAACAGAAATTCTTCATCTTACCGCTTTTTACCTTAGTCAGTTGTTCTTTCAGCAAAGAAAGCACAACCTCGCACCAGTTGAAAACTTTTGGTTCTAGACACTCCAGTGCATACTGCATATAAGATCTGTTCTCCAGATGGAGTGTCACACTGCCAACCAATTTTGCGATTGTAAAGAGGATCGTTCTTAAAGGAAAATCACCTACATCCCTGATATTTATTTTCCCATCCTTGCTAGGCTGTGTACCTGGCTGACAAAACTGTCTAATAGAATCTCTCATCAATTCACTTCCACGGGCAAATCCAGAAATTGAGATGGGGGCACCTCGCCTCGATAGTTTGGTAAGAAAGTAAATATCCTCAATGGTAATAGGGACCATCTTGTCCCTAATGTGAAAAGTCTGATCTGTTGGATCCCATGCACGAACAAGGAACTGCAGTAGTTCTATTTGTTGCCTCATTCCGGACAACTTAAAGTATTTGAGTAACCCACAATTTCTGAGGGCCTCAATTGTACCTAGGTTGTTTAAGGCAACCATGTCTTGTTCTTCATGCTCTCTTTCTCACCATGTAATCGACATTCTGATTCGATGAAAGCCTGAAACACAATCATAAGCTAAATTAGGATCCTTTCCATGCAAAAAATAGGACAAATTTTGGAGCAAATAGCTAAAACAAACTTGGGAAATGCGCCCAACGCAGCCTAGAGACAAAGACAATGTGCTGCAGAGCATGCAACCTTCTATCTGGGTGCTCTTTAGCGCAATTTTCGATATGAAAGCCTGCGCTGATCCCAGGGCAAAAAAAGGAAACCCCTGGGGCCCCAAAAAAAACCCTAAAACTTGCATGAAATGACAAAAGAATGACTTGAAAAGAAAGTAGAGAGGTTTAGTTCCTACCTGGTTTGGACAACTTGAGAAATGGTCCGCAGATTCTCTCGCAATCAGCTGGTGAAAATCAAGGTAAAAACTAAGCTCAGAGCACAAAACTAAATGGTAAGTTCCAAATGGTAAAATGTCAAGGTAAAAACTTGTTTTATGTTTATTTCATGTTCACTAATCGATTAAACATTAGTACTTGCCTATTTTTGCTTATGAAGCATATATTTTTAATCCATTTGGTGATGCCTTGAGTAGGTTTTTCAATTGATTTACAGAATTTAATGTGCTTGATTGTAAGTTGTACCTTTGACCACAGAACACACTTTTATCTCTTTTTCGAGCTCTGTTAAAAATGAAAAAGGAACCCCCTTGGAGTCCTCTTTAAGCTCTTTTCAGACTCTCTAAATATGAAAAGATTTTCGAGTGCTTATCCTTTCTAACTCATTAAAGGATTGGAAATGATATCTCTCTTGTATTATTTTACGCTTTTTCAGGCTTAAGAGATTAATTTACGAAAAGTAACTTGTGGATTTTTCTTTTTGTCCCTTTTCAAACTCTCTAAACATGAAAATGATTGAGTTATCTTTGTCGTTAAACTCGTTAAAAACATTAAATAGTGACAAACTTGTCCATCTAGACAAGACCAAGTTTCACCTTTGCTAGACTCGTTAAAACATCAAATAGCGATGGATTCGCCCAAAGGGTGAAATTATACAACAAGCATATGTTATCCTCCTCAAGCTTGATAAAAATAAAGAGGTATTGGTCAGCAATGACTGGGGAAAATGGGAAAAGGGGAAAACCACTTTATGGTAGCAGGTCGCTCTTGAACATGACACTTTCACTCCATCACCGTGACTATTTGGGTTGGGTTATTAGCTTGATGGTTATCACATCGTTGGTATATCATACCATCCATCGCTTTGTTTTGGGTCAATGCTACCAATTCACTTTAGTGTCGCCAATATGTTCAAGAAAAGTCATTCAGTCAAAATTAATCTGTTGCAATACCATAAACCTTCATTTTCATGAATGCCATTCCTGAACCTTGTGTCGTTAGTCAATTTCCATCTCTAAAATCACTACACTCGTTTCATGTCGTTGATGTGGGATACATCAAGGCCCTCCTGCGACGAGTCACTTCTTGTCGACATCAGCTCATTATCCAAGAAGTTAACTTAGAAACACCCATTCAGTACCTTGAAGCTTGCATGCATCAATAACCGGTTTCTCGCTTCCGACGATAGGCATACATCAATGGCCTTCGACTGAAATACTTTATATGGTGTTTGACATCAAATCATCCATTCACACCATGCAGAATGTACTGCAGTACCTTGAGGATCATTATCATTATCGATGATTTCTCTCGCATCTGTTAACAGTTCACATCATTGGCTGGTAATCAGATGGTGTCTTCCCATGTTCTACTTCAGATCACATATCCACATGGTTAGACTCGTACTTGGGCGAACGGTTGAACGAGATTGAAGACCCTAGATCTAGTTTCATCCATTCGGGCTGTGATTTCAGGAGTATTAAATCATATGTACAATGGCTTTACATTGATAGTCATTCCGATCATGGGTCTATATCTGTAGACGATTATTTATGTATATATAATGAAAGTTTATAAGCTGAGCATGGGCATGCCTTCCCTCAAAAATTCATGTAAAATCAAATATCATGATATATGTATTGTAATTGATGCAGGTCACCTTCCACTTTGATACCTCCTCATCACATCATAAAGCATTTCATTCGACATTGGCATTTTTCCGACTTCATGCTTTAGGGGGCAGCTATTACAGATCCATTTGGGCACATCAAATCCCAACATCCAGATTAGTGTTTTAGGGCTCATCAAACCCTAAATTCAGTTGCTTCATGCCCTAAACAAGTCACCCCTTTGAATGCCTCCTTCCCAGACAGTTTCATGACTTGAAGACATCTAGAAATAGTCTCTAGAGGGACCAACGCAGGTAAGCCCTTATGAAGGTGTGCTGCAGAGTAGTTAAGTCCACTGCCAGGGTGCTCTGCAGAGCACTTAGGCTTCCTTTCACCTGCGCTGGGTGAGAATGAACGAAATTCACATAGGGTTTGGGGAATATTCTTATCTTTTGGAGTCATCTAGAAGTTTCCCTCACTTATCAACTCCTATGAGCTCAAAAATGGATGAGGAATGAGTTAAGGTGCATCTTATCCTCTCATCCCTTCCTCCATGGAACTAATTCTAAGTATGGAAGGCCATTCAATGCCACCATTAATGACAAAACCTCCTTCATCTTCCTATAAATTGATCACTCATCTAAGTGATCAGGTGGTTGGATTATGTTGAATTGTAAGGAGATAATGCTGCTATGAGATTTGGCTTTGAAGCAAGTATTGTGATGCTTTTGATGTGATGTGGATGGGATCCAAGCTATAGGAATGGCTTTGAATCAGACACTAATGGTTGTAGTTCCTTCTTCTATCTAATAAAGTGTTTGAACCTTTTTCCCACATGTTTGTATTGTTTTATAATGCTTATGTGTGTGAATTGTATTTGATTCCTTTCACTTATATTCAATAGATCATATGCTTTGATCGGTTTTTGTCTTCTGTTGTGTTTATAGGGTATTTCTCAAGAAGATTAAGTACGGGAAGGAGCGACGGAATCGATACAAGGGAGACGAGAGGAAAGCAGAACTACAGGTAGGCCTTCTATCTTCTCATCTTATCTATTTCTTATAGGAAAAGTCTAAAACACTTTAAACTGTTGTTCTAGATACAACTACTTATCTAGGGAATTAGTATTTATCCGTAAATGCTAAATTCTCCATAACACCTTGTAGTTTTGTTTTTATGATTAATACAAAGTTTTGAAATATATATATATATATATATATATATATATATAATTATAATTATTATGGTTATATTTTATTATAAATAATAATAATAATAATTATAAATGAAAACCATGATCCATCGCAAAAGTTATTCGTGCTTTATAGATCATACTCCAATAGCTCTGTGATACATGATGCAAACCTATTCGAGATGCGAAGAATTTAGTAAGTGAAATTTCGAAGTGGATTTAGCATCCCTACATACTCTCAATGCACCCACCACCATATAATTTTATTCATACGACTCTGATTGAGCATCCACGAATATGATTTTTTATTGGCTTAATAGTTTCCATCAAAACAAAAGTAAAATGTGCCTAGGTTCCACACACGAATATTTCGTTTCATTTTTCAACGAATATTAGTTTTGTGCACTGTTGGGTGTCAAGCGGGTGCTCAGTGGCACTGTTCTAAGCACTATTCCTCAAAAGTCAAATATCATACTTGGAAAATTATGTTGTCTAAATTTATAAATAAAAATCATGCACTCTCATTTTTTTATGAAGGGAAACTGGGTGTGAAGAGTAGTGCAAGAGGAATGTCAAAGATAAATGCAAGAACCAACCATTTATCACTATGGAAGTCTTTGGTTCCCTATATGTTGGGTGGAGTGGGTGTCATGCTCTTTCTCGTAGGATTTTATTTGATTATTCTGGTGTGGTCTTACTTCAAGCACTCTATTGGGGATTCAGAGCATGAAGAAAATAATAGATCAGAGCTTCATAATGTTGAGGATGGCGATGGTGGGAAGAATGAAATGACAGACGATATGTCACATGTTTCAGACGACAAGCACAATATGAAAGTGATTGTGATCATGGTGGGGGAGGAGAATCCAATATTGCTAAACCAACCTTTTTGGTTGTTGAAGCTTAACATCCACATGAGGGAAGACAACGTTGTGACTTCTCATCCTGTAAATTTGTCAATTGAGGTGATGAACATTATTATTTAAAATACACAAATGTAAATTAGGGTCACTTTCATGACTAGTTATGTAAATATATACATTGGGAAATTGTATCTTTCTCTTCATCACCTTCAATCTGCAATATGTGAAGAGAGAAGGGCCTATATACATGTGTCTGGTTTTTCATAACTCAACTAGTTTGGATCAATCTGTCAATCTTCAGTCTGTTATTTATTTTGAGTCTACCCCGTTAGACACTTAAAATAATGATGTATATCGAATATAACAATAAGAATTATTGCAGGGAATATTACATATAATTTGTTAAATGTTTTAGTATGGTTCTTCAATTCCATAAATTAATTCTTAAAACATTGACAAAATTATATCAAATTGAACTTAAGCTTGACACTAGAGTTTGTTTGTATATATATTCTTTGTACTCTTTAAATGTTAAGGAAAACTTGCTTAAGTTCACAAAGACCTTGAATTTCACTCCATATCTCTGTCAGCTTCAACGTCTCATCTTCATTTGCATCCATTTTCTCTTCAATATCTAGCGCGTCTAGCACGGTCAACAGAGACTCGATCGTTGTGCTTCTAAAAGACGACATCATTCTTTTCATGGAGGTAAAAACATAATGATAATGAGTGCCTTCCGTAGCTGATAAAGCCATTGTTGGTTCTTGGTAAGTCCAACGAGTTCACTGTCACAAAGAGGGCATGGAAGCACGTTAGGTTGATAGTGGAAACCTGAGAAAAATGGGTAATGTAACCTAAAGGGGAAGAAGGAATTAGCATTGCTAGGGAATTTATGGTTGCAAGGGAATGATTCATGTTTGACAATGGAAATGAGTAGCATAAACCTAATTGATGCAACATGGATGTGGTCTGGACGTGCAATCAATCACCACACCAAATGAAGGGGAGCAACAATAAATGAAGTTCCAACATCACGTTTCATAAATAGTTTTTAAATAAATTATAACACCAGCCATGTTTCATGAATTCTTTTTTAATAAATTAAAGACGGGAGCAGAACAAAGAAACTGAAAAATAATTCACAAACCTTCCATACTATTCATTGGATCATGTATAAGATGAAGAATATTCCCAAATTATCAAATCTTGGCCATTCATAATTAAAAGATTTGAAATTCCTCAATCCTAATTGCAATATAGACCACGGTGTAATTAACACAATGTAATGTACAACCCACCCTCCACTTTGTAGTCTGAGGTTGGGCCTCAAGCGTAAGGCCCACTTCCGTCAGTGGTCGTTCTTTCACAAATGGATTTGACGCCCTTTCCGTTAGCAGATCAATTGTCATTTTTGTGACGTCATATTTATTGGGGTTGACTTTTTTTACTTTACCCTTTTCAAAATCCTGAGCGGAGCATAAATCATAGGTAAGCGCACTAAATTCTACCATGTCGCGGGCTATAACTAGTGCATCCCGAATATTGACATGTGATAACTAGTTTTTACAAGGTGGAGAGAATTTATTGTCAATTTGACATTTTTTAATGTGCAAATATTGTTTTTTTGTTACTATCAATTTGACATTTGTTAATGGCATAACCTAACTTATAGATGAAATGACCTTTTTCACGATATTTTTTTGGTTATTTTAAATAAAATCCCTCAAAAATTTTAAAAACTTCAGTTTAAGTTGTTTAATTTGTAAAATTTGAGTGCCCCAAGGGGATTTTCAAGTTGCTAAATCCATTTATGCATTAAAAAATGCATTTTAAACAACAAAAAATCACATTCTTTCTTGAAATTGTTTTAACGGATTCTGATGAAAAAGTCTATTTCGTCTATAAGCTACACTAAGTCTTTGTTAAACACAAAGTAAATGATACATAATAGATTTAGGATAAATAATTCAATGCATTATTCTTTACAACAATACACAAATAAATACAATTTAATGATCGTTGGATTCATCTTCCAAGGTCTCTTGGACTCCAATGACCTTACACATTTCACACCATAACCCTTAGCGGATTAGGTGTCCAACATTCACCCCTTAATCCGAAGGGGTATATACGAGTCCACGAAGAGAGTTATAATACAAATATGCAATAATGCATGACAACAATAGGTTGAATGATCTCTCTAAAATGATGAAATAAGGTGCGAGAACCCAAGGTCTCAACCGGTGGTGGTTTAAGGATGAGCACCAACACTGGAATTCTTAGTGCATTTCCTATAACTCTTCTAAATCTGGCCAGAAGCTTAAGTATTCTGGTCGAGGAATTGCTCCCAATTTTGTGAAAAGGAGACCATTGGGTCTCCATTGGGTCTCAACCTGGAACACTTAGTACGATTCTTAGAACTCTTCCAAACCTAGTAAGAAGCTGAAGTATTTTGCTAGAGGAAGTGCTCCTTAATGCTTTGAAGAGGGAGACCTTCAACCTGGAAAAATGGAGGTTTTCAACCTGTGGTGGTTTAAGGAAGGCCACCAACTAAAGTCATGCTCAGGGGCTTCTTTGTCTCTAGATTCTAAATTTGGGTATGGTTGTCTCTGGCTGTAAGCTTAGGCAACACGTTCAAGTTGTGGCTCATGCTCACTTGATGTGGCTTTGAGGCTTGTAGATGACAATTAATTCCCTGCCTGTCAAATACAAGGTGAGAAAATGAAGAAAATTCCACTGTAATACTTTTTAATACTCGAGAAAAAATCTTGTGACATGAGCGAAATATCCTCTTGGTTGTTGAATCCCATTGACAAGAAGTGATCCATCTAAGGTGAATCTTTGTTCTTGAAAAAAGCTTGTTTTTGAAGCATTTGTTTGAAGAATGAGTGTGTTGACCACAATGCTTGCACGGGTGAAGATCAAAACAATGATCTTTCACATGGAGAACTCGATCATAATGTTGGCATTTTACAATCTGATGTGAATGTGGAGGAGAAGAAAAAACATGTGAAGAAACGTCCTGAAGAAATCTAGCACTCTAAAATTTGATGGGATTTGAGTAGTCTGGAGTATGAAAAGATGCCTCCTTATCATATCCAAGACCTATTATGTGTTTTTTGCTGATAATATCTTCCCAAGGTCTGATGATGGGCTTGGGAAGGGCAGGTTGAACATGAACATTTTCATGCAAATTTACTCCTAAAATGGGCACTAAATGTTAATCAATTTCAACCTCACTGATTTCATCACTTTTTGACAGCTGATGGGAGTTTGTCTCAAACTCAAACATAGGATTGTTTTGAACAAAAACAAGTTCAGAATGATGACTACACTATTGTAGCTCATCTCGTTGTAGTTGTGACTCAAGCTGCAAAAATTCAATGTTTTCATGTGCTTTTTGTAGACAAATTCTAATGTCAACAAGAGATGCTTCGCTAATTTCCACCGTATCATGAACAATATAATGTATCAGAGTTTTCAAGAACTCTAATACTTCATCAACTTTGGCCATTTTCCAACAATTTAAATTCTTGGATCCAAATGTACTCCCAAAAGCAAATAAAAGAGTATTCCCTTTGCTAAAGGAAGATGTATTTGAATGTTACACTAGGACCAAATGAAAAATTGGAGTGTCAACAGAGATTGCAGAAGGG
Organism: Pinus tabuliformis; assembly: GCA_031772625.1. NCBI lineage: Eukaryota > Viridiplantae > Streptophyta > Pinopsida > Pinales > Pinaceae > Pinus > Pinus tabuliformis. Next base: position 531,243,062 of record CM062814.1, read on the forward strand.
TTATTACCAACACCAAATGTAAGTGTGGTGTCGACCCTGTATATCAAGAACAACAACAAGTTGTTATCCTTTTCAGACACTAAATAATATAAAGTCCAACTCACAATGAATTTGTTTTAGTTGTTGATTGATTATTGATGTCTTGACAACATGAAAAACTTATTTGTCCAAAATAAATGCAATTATCTTGCACTCCACTTCTTCAAAACAAATTGCAGTAAAAATTACATATATTTTAGTGCAAAGAGTATATCAAGAGAAGACTCAAGTGTTTAAAAGAAGGATTTGGTGTTTAAAAGAACCTGTAATATGACATATGGTCGTAATCGGTCACTATTCATGGCGTGAGGAACCTACATGAATATAATGAAACAAATATGAAGATTGTCACTGACTCTCAAAAAATGAGAACTTCAACTTAATAGTTCCATATGACTAGTGAATCCTTCCAAATCCACTTTTTTCAAACATACCCAAAAATGCATTAAATAAGCTTATTATAGCATTTTTGAGATGGTACCTAAAATAAACTTTAGAATAGATTTAAAAAGATAAAGTTTCATTTTGAATTTAGTATTGGTATAAGAAAATTATATGAAAAAAACTAGGGATAAATCTAGGAATAATGAGTTCGTTGAAAGAAATTAAGTTAAACAAAATTGGTTCTTGTCACTTATGTATTTGGGATTTATTGACAAGTAAGTTACATTAACATTGTTTTAGTGGGAATAACCATTTTTTGTTTTTAATAATGGTGTGGTATGAGGTACCTTTCTAGTCCTAACAAGTGATTAAGATTTATCATATATTTATATTTTAATATTAATAGGTTAGTTAATCAAATTTAAAAAAATTATTTATATTAAATTGGTATATAGTGATGATAATTTTGACCATATTAATTTATACTAAAAATTATAACAATCAAATTAAAAAAGATTATTATTATTATTATTATTTCACACACATACTTAACATTGAATTTTTACACAAATTTACCTAAAATTATATTATTGAAAAAATAATTAATAAATGAAAAACTTGTTTCTCCTACTTTAACTAAGGAAAATAATCATTCAAGTAATAACACTATTATAATTAATTATTTCTATGAAATTACTCTAGTAAAGGTAAAAAACAAACCACCAAACACCAAGTTAGTTTTAAACACCTTCATTGTTCCATAAATTATTTACTTTTACATTTATCATAAACAAAGGAACAATAAATATACTATGTTAGGTTGCTTCTATGACTTCATATGTTTGATAAGTTAGTTACAATTAAGTTTTACAATAGATGAAAAGAGATAAAATTTTATTATGAGTTTAGTAATAATGTATTACACTATATGAAAATATTATGGATAAATTCAAGAACCATAAGAGTTAGTTGGAAAAAAATAATTATAATATAAAAATTAGACAAGGTTGGGTCTCAAAATTAATTATAATATAAAAATTACCCGGATGCGGGTGTCAACAGTAGCATTTAAATGATAAGACGGATCGCCGGCGGGTTGGGAGGCCATCTGGCTACTTGCTTCGTCCTGAGAGCCCACCGTAGAGGAATTAACAACACCTTGCAGGCGACATTTATGGACTCCGAAAGCTGTGACGAGCTCACCTCCTTCAATATCATGGCCCCTGCAAATCATTCTGTCAATCCTCCTCTTCTCCATGGCGTTTGTTCTCCGCAAGCGGCTGAACCGTGTATCAGAACTGCAACAGGCAGTCGCTGCCTGATTCTCCCTTGTCAGGATTTTGGTAATGGTTTCCATTACTCGCATTCTCGTCATTGCCTCCTTGATTGTGGCTCGCCCACCCCTGCTCACGCTCAGCGTCGCCTTTCTTCCAATTCCTCCGTTGTCAATTTAGCTTACATCTACGCCATGGCTCGCCTCAGGCACCGCATGCGTAGTAGACGTGGAGGAATGCATGGAGGTTTTATCCGCTCGCAAGCTTCAACCAGCTCCGCCTCTGATTCCCCAGACTCAACTACTGAAATGCCCAGCCCGCTCATTTACCCCACTCATCGCTACCCGAATACCAGAAGTGGTAGAGGTAGGAGGGACAATGTTGTCCACACTGTGAATCTCCCACTTCCTCCGTTTTCTGCCCCTTACAGTACCCAATTTCGATTCTGCAGTGCCTTAAATAGGCCTACAATCACTGCAACCATCACAATTTCCTTCGAGGAAGAGTCTGCGATGCAAGCTCCTCTGTCAAGCCGCGGGAACGAACAGAGCAAGGAAATGCCTGGTAGTTATGGGCTCAGCAACAAGCAGCAAGGTGAAAGCAGCATGGTTCTACATGGCAAAGCCAATGCTGGTGACACTTCTGGTGAGGAGGACAAGCGCAAAGGCACGAAAGCTTCAGGCAGTGGGCACGACGACTCTGGCAAGCGACAGATGGATGCAGAAGGCACTGTGGACGTTCCACCTACTCAGAGTCGTGGCGCGTCTGAAGCGGATTACGATTGGTATCAGTTTGCCTGCCCGATTGAGGAGGAGCCAGCTCCAGAGGAACCACCGGCCTAACACGTGGCCTCATGCAACGGTCTTCGGCTCCAAGGTGGATACGTCTCACTGTTTTGTGGTTTCTTGTCTTATGCAAAGGTGTCCGGCCTCCAGGTGGATATGTCTCACTGTTTCGTGGTTTGTGGTATGGGTGTGTTCTGTTTCTACGCCATGTGTCTTGGATCCTCTGGTTGAATCTCCGCCAGGTGGACATGTTTCACTGTTTCTTGGTTAGGTCCCTATTTTTTGGTTCTAGAATTGCACTCCTTTTTGTTCATTTTGGAAAACCAAGGTCTACTTTGAATTAGTTTTTTTTTGTTTTTGTTTTGTTTTTTTGTTTTTGTTTTGTTTTTTGTTTTTGTTTTTGTTTTTGTTTTTGTTTTTTTTGTTTTTGTTTTTGTTTTTGTTTTTGTTTTTTGTTTTTGTTTTTTGTTTTTGTTTTTTTGTTTTTTTTGTTTTTTTTTGGTTTTTTGTTTTGTTTTGTTTTGTTTTGTTTTTGTTTTTGTTTTTGTTTTTTATTTTTTGTTTTTTGTTTTTTGTTTTGTTCTGTTTTTTTTTTTTTTTATGCATTGGCTGGTTTCCCCCATAACAGGGGCAGTCTTTAAAACTTCTTGGACTGGTTTCCCCTCTGTTGGGGCAGTCCATTTCAAACAATTTCATTTTGTGATGATGATTGTTGTGTAACACCTCTGACTTCAGGTCTCTCTGTATATTTTTTGTATCATATCAATAGATCAATACTACTTAAAAAAATATATATATATATAATATAAAAATTAGATAAGATTAGGTCTCATCATCTATGTTTTTTTGGATTTACACTCACCAGTTGCACTAACACTATTTTAGTTGGAATAGTCATGGTCCTTTTCTTTATAGCATTGTTCTTCCCACCAAGTGTCCTAGTCTTGACAAGTGACTAAGATTTATCAAAGGTTCATCTTCTAACACTAATATGTTAATCAACTTTAATAAGATGAAAGTTATGATAATCAAATATAAAACATCACTTAAGTTAATTTTGTGTATAATAATAATAATAATAATTTAGAGAAAGTTAATTTAAACTAATATTTAATAAAAAAATTTATCACAAACTTAACTAAAATTATATTATTGAGAAAAGAATTGAGAAAAAAAATAACTCTTCAAATAATAAAATTGTTATAATTCATAATTTCTAACAAAGTTATATGAAATTATATTACTAAAATAGATTATCATAATTTAAAAAATTTAAGGGAAAAAATAAATCAAAGACTAAGTTTTAAATGCCATTATTTAACTGTAAACTATTTACTTTTACTCTTATCACACATGAAGAAATAATAAAATTAATATACTATGTTATGTTTTTTCATTAATTTCATGAAAATGTTTGATATAAATGCTAAAAATAAGCTTTAGAATATATTAAAAAAAAAAGTTTTATTTTGAGTTTAGCATCAATGTAATTAGGTTATATGAAAAAAAGACTATGAATAAATTGAGGAATAATGAGTATTGGTTAGAAGAAATTAATTGCAATATAAAGTTAGGCAAGGATGGTCCTTATCACTTATGTTTTATGGGATTTAAACTCACAAGTAAGTTGCACTAACACTATTTTAGTTGGAATAGTCATCATCATTTTCTTTACAGGGTTGTTCTTCCCATAAGGCATCTCTCTAATCTTGACAAGTGACTAAGATTTATTAAAGATTCATGTCCTAACGCTAATATGTTAGTCAATATTGATAAGATGAAGATTATGCTAATCAAATCCAAAAATATCACTTATGTTAATTTTGTGTATGAAGATAATAACTTAGAGAAAATTAATTTAGACAAGTATTTAGTATTTAACTTTCATCACAAGCTTAACTAAAACACTATTGTTGAGAAAATAATGAATAGATGGAAAATCCTATTTTAATTTTGAGAAATGTAAATAAGTAAAATAATTTTGACTTGGGGAATCAAATTCTTCTTTAAACTCTTGTTTCTAATATTATTTTATATAGATGAGCATGGTCTTCAACTATTTGAGAGTACGGTTTAAGTTTGTACTTAATGTACAAATAAAGGATAACTAGCATAAAAGATAATAGGCTTTATAGGATTGCTTCGAGTTTGATCAAAGTCACTTAAAGCGTAAGAATGGATGATATAAAGATGTTAATTTTTGGCTAAAACGATAAGAATGGAAGAGGTGACCATTATGCAAAATATGGATGCCATTAAAAATATTATTAGCGAAATTTAAGGAGAAAAGTATGGTGCAACAAAGAAATAGAGCATAAGAGAAACTTGAGCAATTACAAAAAGGTATTTAACCCCACCCCAACTAGAAGATCAAACATATCTTTTTGTTATACTTAGCTTAAAGAAGAAAATCAACATTACTAAAATAATGGCAAACTCATGCAAACTCCACAACAAAATTGAGTGTTGGACAAAGTTTAAAATATTGTGAGATGGAAGAATTATTCTCTTTGTGATATACTAAGAAGGTGAAGTATGAAAAACACTCTTTCTCAAAATGTCCAACATAAGACCACAATATATCTCAATTTCAAAATATTTGTAATACTATATTAAATCATCAATCCATGGAGAATTAGAGAAGCTTTTCTCTGATATGAAAGAATGTATCGTGATATACTAAAATGGTGGAATATGCAAAACACTTTCTCTTTGAATGTCCAACATAAGACCAAAATAAATCTCAATTTCAAAATATTTGTAACACTATCAATCTTCATAACTTGATAAATCATCAAACCATGAAGAATTAGAAAAGCTTCTCTCAAATCTTTTCGATCATAAACACAATGTTAAAGCATACCAACTAATCCCTTATCATTTTTCTTAATGTTGGATAAAAAAAATAAGTCTCAACATACTCATCAACATAAAAAACAAACTTAAGTCAAATTTAAATTAATAATGTTTGATAATGTTTTTATAAATCCCTAAAACCATGTATCATGCGAGAATTGTAAATGTTGGTAGCCATATTTATTAATTCCAATGTTAATATAAGAGTGAAAACAATCCATAAATGTAGGATATAATTGTCAAGCCAAGAAATAACTCTCGAATTCGAATGTTGTTGCATTGATGAGAATATACTTATATAACACACAAGAGTGACCTTTGGTTTCATCTTCCAAGGTCAATTCTAATTGTTCATAATTCTTTTTCTTTACATGTTTACAAGATATTCATCGAATCCACAAGGATCGTTGTCTAACATTTTCCCCCTTAATTTGAAGGGATTTTTTAGAGTCCAAACATTATTTTGAATTTTTCAAACTTTTATCTTCCAAGTGCTTTGGTGAAGATTTTTGCAATTTTCTCATTTGTGGAACAATGTCTTAGATGAATAACATTAGTCTTTAAATGATATTGAATCAAATGATACTTTGTGTTGACATGTTTAGTTCAATCATGGAATTTGGGATTCTTTGCCAACATAATTGCAAAAGTATTGTTAATCATAAGGGGAATAGAGTTCACTTGTTTGCTCTATAAGTATTCAAGAATTTTCCCGAGCCACATAACCTTCTTTGTTGTTTTTGCAACTGCCACATATTATGCCTTTGTCATGGAATCTATTGAAATTGACTATTTGTGTGAACTCCAAGAGATAGCTCATTATCCAAGACTCGTAAGATAGCCTACAGTAGACATTCCATTTTCCTTATCTCTGTCAAATATAAATCAAAATATTCAATCAAGTTGAAGTCGTCCACATGTGAATATTGGAGTCCAAACTCTTGAGTTCCTTTCAAGTACACTTTAGAACTATTTTTGCAACAATTCAATGTTTTTCATGAGGCTTTTGCATGAATTTGGAAAGGATTCCAACATCAAATGAAATATCTAATCTAGTAATGGTGAGGTAGATAAGACTTACTATAAGTTGTTTATACTTGGTTTCATCCTAAATTCATTCCCTTCTTTTAAAGTGATCTTCAAATTCTATTCCATTGGAGTGGATAAAGGATTGCATTAAGCCATGCCAAACTTATTCAACAACTAACCAGTGTAATTATTTTGAGAGAGGAATATATTCTTTGGATGTTGAGTCACTTCAATGCCCAAGTGGTATTGAAGATGTCCCAAATCTGTCATCTAAAATCCTTTTTTCAACCCTTTCTTTATAAATGCAATATAGCATTCATTGTTCCCTTTTATCAACATATTATCTATATATACCACAACACAGACAATAGTTTTGCCAATTTTATTGACTAACAGAGTTCCATCACCAAAATTAAAGTGTGTGAAATTTAATTTCAAACCATATAAGGATTTGATGAGCTTGCATTCTTTATGTTCTTGTCCCTTCACAAAAAAAACCTTTTAACTGCGACATGCCATTTCTTTCAAATCTGCATTCAATAAAATTGCGTTCACATCCATTTGAAAAATTTTCCATCCACTCCGAGCTACCAAGGAGAAAAGAGTCTCAATGGTGGCCCATTTTGTTGCAGGGGTGAAAGTCTCTTCATAATCGACACCTTTCTGTGCAAATATTTTTGCCACAACCTTTGCTTTGTGCTTGTCAAGTGAGCCATAAAATTTGTAGTTGTTTTTTTAAACCAACTTGCATCCAATTGGTTTGGTTTCGAATGGAGGGTCCACCAACTTTCATGTTTCAGTTTTTACGAGAGCATCATACTCTCTTTGCATTGTTTCTTTCCATTCATCATTAGAAGTGGTTTCTTTAAATGAAGTTGGTTCACCGTTAGTAGATAAATTCAATTCACAATCATATGAAACACCCATATCATCAATTGAATCAAAACCATCTACATCAACCATATTTTGTTTGGTGGAACTTTTGGTCCATGTATTTCCAACCTCATCAAGATGAACACTTTCAAATGTTTTGGTGAGCCATTTTGGGGGACCTTTAAGAGATGGTCCAGGTTGCTAGACTGATTGAGAAGGGATTGCATCAAGATTCAACTTTCCAATCCTCTTAATCACATCACTTAAAGGGTCTTCTTGATCTGAAGAAGTGGCTAGAACTTCATGAAGGGGAAACAATGCTTCAAAAGGAGATTCCAAAGGTTGATCCAAGATAGGGATCCACCCTTCAAGATGTGGAATCTCATTTTCAAATTCATGATAAGTTTTTGCATGATTGAATCTATCCAAACAATAAAGTTGTCACTTAACACTGTTGCTAGTCTTGGAAGATTCAAGAAAAATAACATCTCTAGACAAAACAAACTTCTTATTTACCTAATCACAAATATGATATCCCTTGATGGTGTATTTGAATGCCCCAAGAAAATGATTTCTAACTCATTGCATCAAGCTTACTTCTTTCTTCCTTAAGGATCAAGACATAGCAGGTGGGACAAAGATCTTGAGATGCCTTTCCAAAGAAATGTGACCATACCACATTTCGTGAGTCTTATTTATGAAAGCACAAGATGGACATATGCTTTTGAGATATACTGCACATAGAACTGCATCATCCCAAAAGATCAACTTTACATTTTTTTAAAACATCATGGAGCAAATCATATTCAAAATAGTCATGTTTATTCTTTTAGCTACACCATTTTGTTGAGAATTGTATGAAATAGTAATTTGATGTTGAATCCCATGTTAACAAAGATAGTTTTCAAATTCATTAGAAGTATATTTTTTTTCATTATCAGTAAAAAGGGAGCCAATATGTAATTGTGCATTATTTTCAATCTACGCATGAAAACTTCTGAAAGTTTCAAAAGCTTCTGATTTTTTTTTTTCAACAGGTATATCCAACACATCCTGGTGTAAAGTCATCATATATCTATTTCCATTTGTAAAAGGAATATGCACATGGCCACACAATTCAAAATAAACCAGTGCAAATTTTCTACACGCTCTGGAAGTAGAATCATGAAATGAATATTTGTTATATTTTCCTACGATAAAAGCATCACATTGCTTTAGCTTCCTTGGAATAGTTGGCAAACCAAAAACACCATTCTTTTTCAACAAATAAAGATTATTATAATTAAGATGTCCAAATATCGCATGCCATAGAACACTGGATGGCAATGTACCTTTGTTGTACTAAGAAAGGTATGCAAAGTTCTATAAATGGGAAGATGTTCCTTGAAGGTTCAATGATATTTCCACTTCTACTCTAGTAATGATAATTATGTCGTCAAATGCTTTCTTTTCTCTACTTTTCCATCAACCATAAAAATACAGTGACCTTGTTGACGAATGTGAACAAGGGACAACAAATTTCTTTGCAACTCTAGAAGGTAGATTACATCCTGCAATAGAAAATCAGGAAATCCAAGCAATTTAAGCCTAACGTTGCAAAGTCTTGAGGGCTTGATATTTGAATTGTCTACAAAGTGCATTGCTTCATCAAGCAACCATGCATCTCTGCAAGAAGAAAGTGAAGTAAAAAACAAATCTTCAATTATTCCGATATTACAATGAGCAACAATGTAATGAGGAAATTCAAGAGCTTTACCTTTTGTTGGATCTAGTGTTTTATCTTTATCTTATTTGTGGTGTTGTTTGATCCTCTCTCAAGGGATTTTGCATGTTGATGCATCAGGTCCATCTTTATCGCAACAAATGTAGTGAAGATCATATCTTTCCATTAGAAGAAATTTCAACTTAAAAGTGCCCATGAAATTTTCATGTACATAATATCTAAACCAATCAAAATCGTCTAAATTTAAAAACAAGTGTGTATAAATATATGGGAGGGAAAATAAGAAATTAATTAATTAACTGTACTTTTTTGCTTGTCTTCTTACAAGTTTACTCAAATTTCAAGTGTAAACACTTGTTGAATGCAGAATTAAACAAGTACCCATTATGCATACTTTTGAGAAAATCCACATTGATAAAAAATTGAAAATACATTAAAAAAAACATGTTGAAAAATATTTTTTAAATGTATTTTCATTTTTTGTCAATGTGGGTCTTCTTAAAAATATGCATAATGGGTATTCATTGGATGTGAAATTTAATTATGCATCTAACAAGTGCCTACACTTAAAATTTGAGTAAGTCTATAAAGAGATAAGCCAACAATACAATTAATAAATAAATAAAAATAGTTTTATTATTTTCCCTCCAAAATTCATAGCTTTTATTTATTGTTTCCTATTATTTTATTAGTTTTCCTTAGGAGGCCACTTTTAGCTTAAAATATCTTCTAATGTCCTTGATTGTGTTTACCTTGTCTTTGAAATTCTTTCTTCCACATTCTCTTATGTTGCCTCGTCTTTTAAGAGAAACGAATTTACTAATCAAACGAGAACTCTAGCAAAAAAACCTCAAAAAAAAAATGAAAAAATGGCTTGAAAACGAAAAGTGCTAAGTTGGAATACGTGATAAATTTTCATCATTTTTTAAAAATGGAAGAAAAACCAATAAAAGCCAAAAGTGTTGACACAGGAATAATGTCTTTCTTTTTTTCGGGGTAAATTTTCAACATTTTTTAATAATGACGTTAAAGATAAAATATCATGATTCCGAAAAACCTTAAAATTCCAACGATTTTTAGGCATGACATTAAAGATAAAATATCATGTCTCTGAAAAATCTTAAAATTCCAAAGATTTTCAGGGATGGCATTAAAGATAAAATATCATGTCTATGAAAAGCCTTAAAATTCCAACGATTTTTAGACACGACATTAAAGATAAACATCGCGTCTATGAAAAGCCTTAAAAGGTGTTAAAGAAAAAAAAATTATAATAGTTTTCAACCATAACATTAAAGATAAAATATCATGACTTAGAAAAACCTTGAAATTTTGACAGTTATTCAACCATAAAAATAAAACTAAAGATCATGACTACAAAAAACCTTGGAGTTTTCAACATATTTCAACCATGACATTATGGAAAAATTTTATGACTAAAAAACTTTTAAAATGAATACTTAAATGAAAAGTCATTATATCAAGAGCAATGTCTTTTTTAAATGCTAAAAGTATAACCATTTTAAAATCTTAGTCTAAGACAACTTGACACATTGAAACAAAAATTTAAAAATCAACCATCAAATTGACACACAATGTAAGTGAACTCGACTCATTGTAATGAAAATTTAAAGATCAACCATGAAATTGACATTGTAGGGTTAAACTCGATCCATTATAACGATAATTGTAAAATCAACTATCAAACTAACAGATAATGGGTTCAGATTGCTAGTCGATGATCGACACAAAACTTGCAATAATAATAATAATAATATATATTAAAACACAAAAAATTAAAAAACATAACAAAAAAAATCAAATATACAAAAAAACACAAAAAAAAAATCAAACATAAAAAAATAAAAATAAAAACATAATTAACTTATAAAAGATAAAAATTTAAACAAAAAATTTAATATATAAAAAATAAAAAATATTTCCAAAAAGTCCACAAGATCTTGGATAGACAATGATCGGATGTCGCATTAAGACACTCCTTGTTGTGAATTCATCTGTTTAATTCCCACCCCGATTGGGATGATATATTGGACATGATGAAGATGTTGTTTTGCCAAGCTCACAAAAAAAATAATATAATAAAATAAAAAATTAACCCAGAAAAATAAATAAATAATAATTTAGAACAAAAAAACATTAAAAAATAAAATAAACAAAGCCTCGTGGGCCTTGGGCGGGCCAAGCCAATTCACGGAACTCCCCACTTGCCCAAGCCCGAGGCCCCGCATGCCTTAGGCAGGTGAGGCCAATTCTACACAATTCCCTACTCACCCAGGCCTGAGGCTTCGCGGGCCCTGGACAGGCTAGGCCAATTCCCGAAATCAACCTTGCCCACCCAGTGCAGCTCCTCGCCTACTTGGGCTCAAGGCCCCGCAAGGGCGAGATCGATTCATGCAGCTCCTCGCCCTCCCAAGCCCGAGGCCGCACGAACCCTAGGCAAGGCAAGGTAAATTTTTTTGTAAAATGTTTTTTTTTTTTTTAAATTGATTTTAATTTGTCTTTTTAATGTTATTTATTTTTTTATTTTAACGTTGTTGTTATTGTTGTTGTTTTTTTTTAATGGTTTTAATATATATATATATATATATATATATAATTGTATTTTTTTTTTCATGTTTCTAATTTTTATTTTTAAAGATTTTGTTTTATTTTTTTTAACATTCTTTTTCTTTATTTTTACTTTGAATCTTTTTTTGGAGGATAACAAAAAAAAAAAAAACTCCTAAAATGTCACCATCTTTAAATATAAAATTCATAAAATTTGTTATTGTCCAAAATATATATATTTTTTGTTGAGTTATTGATAATTATTTTGTGTATTGAAGTATTAATTAACGATATTTAAATATATAAAAAAACTTACCTTCAAAATATTAATGTTATTATTATTTTTTTAACTTTGGAAAAAATAAATAAATAATTTCATTATAAAAAAACATTGCAAAGAAAAACAAAAAAACACATGTTTGGAAAACCGTTAAAAACAAGCATCGTAGGACTAAAAACAAGAAGATGAATAAAAAAACTTGAAAAATTGTCAAATAATCAAAATTTAAAAAAGAATTGTGCATAATTAGGACATAAAATATTTGAATTGTCAAAAATATGCGTTAAAAAAATTGTTGATGTTTTTCAAAATCCGTATAAAAATCACCAACATTTAAAAAAAAATATCCACACTTAATACATTAGAAAATTTAAAGTGTGAAAAATAAATCATCTAAAAAAGGGGTTGATGCTACATCAACACTTTTCAAAATCAACATGAAGATCAAAATGTTCATATTTAATACATAAGAAAAATTCAAGTGTCGAAAATATGCTCCCAAAAAAAACGTATTTTGAATCAACACTTTTCAAAATCGGATCATTTTTTTACTACCTCAAAAAACGGGTAATCGGTAAAGCTCTTGTTTGATCGATAACTATGTTGAGAATCATGTGATTGATTCTTCCCTTTATGAGCAAATCACATTGTTTTTTCAAAGAACAAAGTTGATGTCTTCCTCTTTTTGAAAACTTTCTCTCATTTTGCAAACTTTTCCAACAAGGTGTCAAAAGTAGTCGCATTGAGTTGCGCACTAGCTTGTGGGGTTTCAAGATAGTGAGAGTATGAAGAATAAGGGGCCTTAGCAAAGGATGTGAGAAGATTGTCCATCTTAACTCCAATGACATCTACATATGCATGATGGCTCTAATCTCTGATGCTACGACCAAGAGGTCATCGTCTTTCAAATCAAGGTTGAAGAGTTTGACCATTAACTGAACAATTCTAATTCTGAACATCATATAGATCTTTCAACTTCTTCAATGCAACATAAGAATTTGTCATTACAACTATATGACAACTCACATCTTCCCTTTTAAAAGAAACAATTAGGGTACACGCTTTATTGTCCTTGTTCTTTCAAATAGTGAACACCTTATCTCATGTGGTTTTGGTGAGTACATTATTATCCTCTCCTTCATAGATACATTTCCATAAATCATTAAAAATAAAAATAAAAACATATTTGATTTTTCTATACCCTTCTTTATAATTCTCCTTGCCAATCAACACTAACCAACAATAAAGATAAGAAAGTACATCTTCAAAATATCTTTTACTTCCTAATAAACATTACTTGTTTGCTAAAAATTATTTGATTTAAGGTACATCTTCAGAATATCTTTTACTTCCTCCTAAAGATTACTTGTTTTCTAAAAATTAATATAATCCAAACCATCTGTAAACTCTGGCAACAAAAAAAATAATATATGTACAAGTTTTCCCTTCAAAAACATTAACAACAAAGTACATGACATCACCAAAAGTCCAAATGTGATTAATAAAAAATGGGAAATCGAACATTTCATTTTTAAATATCTACTATCTCATATGCATTGGATGCCATGTCAAAAAGTAGTATCACAATTTAATAAAATACTTTTATAATAATTAGATAATTAAAAATACTAAAAATTTAAATTCATTCATATATTATATGTAAGTTTTTATATGGAAAATGTTCGTGGTCCCGCACAACAAAATTCTATACATTAAAAAATCTCAAACATTAATTTAGTTTAATTTAATTTATTTTTTAGAATTTAATCTAATCTTAAAATTTAGAATTTAATTTAGAATTTTAAAATTAATTTTTTTAATAAAATATGAAAATTTAAAATAAATGTGATTACAAAGTTTTATGTTTAAATCTCTAACGTATAATTAACTTAAAAATTATAGCAATAATAATAATTGTCAAAATTAACCATATTACTCAATAATAATAATTGTTAAAATTAACCATATCACTCGAGTAAAAAACAGATCTCATTACCAATTTCTCTAAATATTAAAAATAAATAAATAAATTATAATTACCATTTCAAATGAAAATTATTTTTATATATTTAACCTGTATCGTGTCATTTTTATTTCTTTATGTATCACAAGAATACATAAAGAAATAAAGGTGTCACAATCATTCGTGTTAGCTTCATTTTCAAATCAATATTCAACTTTTAAACTTGTCAACAAGGCAGGCCATCTCTTCTTGTGATCGAGTGTTAGTTCCTCTCTTCATAGTGTGTATGAAAGGATGAAGAATTATAACAACCCGCGAGACTCTTTGTTATATGTATTGCATGAGTTAAACATTATAAATGTTTTACCAAGTTATATGACTTGGGAAACAATAAAAATCATTTGTCCATGTTAAACCTTGATTATGAGGAATGCATTTCTATAAACCATGAACACATATATTTTTGAAGTAAAGAAATCATTGGTCCATGTGAAACCTTCATTATGAAGAATACATTTCTATAGTAACTTAGGTCAATTGTAAAGAACTCTCACTCTTTCTTCATTTTTTCAAACAATTCTCCCAAATTTCTATTTTGGTTGTTGTAATTACACTACAATTCTCCCGGTAACATTTAAAATTTAAAATTATACCAGACAAAGTTGCAATCCCCACTATAACATTCAAAATAGCTATCACATTCAAAATTGTACATTGACAAAAATGCAATAGATAAAAAACACCCCAATTCCTATTTTATTTGTTGTAATTACAATACAATCCTCGTTACACTTTTACAAAACAGAGGTGCAAAAGATAAAATAAAATAAAATGGCATACTATCTTAAACTGTCCAATTTTGTAAACTAGGGTCGCTAAATGAATCAAGGCATCAGTTCTCATGTGAGTAAATTGTCACAAAAGTTCTTTTGACTTTTGTCTCCACGAGGTCCTCACTGTTCTTCTAAGTGAACCAAAGATGCATTAACTCCGAAAGGAGTGTCCTCATCTCCTGATCTTATTGTTCCTCCAATCGAAATCTCACACACTATGACCTTGTAGCAAAATAATTCTAAGGCATTTCCTCCAACGAGCAAGGTAAGGTGGCCAATGTTTCGCCATCATTTGTGTCTCCATGGACTCTATTTGCATTAGAATGATTTGAGAGTTGAGATTCCTGAGTTCGTCTTTGCAAAACCAAAAGGTTTCTATTTCGAGATAAAACGGAGTGACTTCATGGAACATTAACTTCTCTCCACCGTAAAGAAGGCCACCTTTTATGGCTGCTACATTGCTAGTGCCTCATCTGGTGTAACACCTTAGCTTGGATACTTACCAAACATTTCACAAACTAATTGTTGAACCATTCGCACCCGAGTCAGTCCTCCCACCCATAATACTCTATCTAACTACAATGGAGTCACATTAGCCTTCATATAACTCAACAAGGTTGCTTTATTCTTTTTATGAAATGACTCTAGCATTTCAATTTTTTATCGAGTAAATGAAATATTTAACTCTTGCACCAATGGCATCTACTGTGAACAAAGCCAAATTAATATCTGTCAAAGGGATTTGAATAAAGCTCAATCTTAACTTCCTCAGCGATTGCTGGCAACCTCACCTCTGCACAACAAGCGTACCTTTTGATAAATCGATGCTTTCATTTTTTTTGAATTTATGCGCTAAGTATTGCAATAGTGCATCACCAAAATCCTCACTGCCCAAGAAAGTATCACCATTTGTAACCTTTGCCTCAAAACACATTATTTGATGTCATTTCTATGGGCTTGGGCTCAAACACGTAGTCGATGTCACCAATCCCCAAGGAGTACATCCATGTAAGATTATTACCTCAATGGAGTTAGTCATTACCCATTGTAGACTAAGTTCAAAATACTTGTAGGATGGCCACAATGTAAAAACTATTCTTGTAACAGTTATGCCATTCCAATATTGCTATTTAATTTATCAAAGGCACTCCTTGAAATTATCTTGAATCTTAGCTACAGTTTCAAAATCATCAAGCATGTCCTCCACCTTTGTTGTAAACTTGTCACCTAATTTGCTCTTAACCTTTGACAATAACGTCCTCTTGTTATTAATACTTGAAGATTTATCAAATTACAACAGATATGTTATAGGAGCAATCTCATCCTTGTAGCCATGAGTGATTAAGGTCATCCAACATCACTGTTGATTTTGTAAAACCGATCCATTTAGCTCTCTCGTCATGTGCTATAATCCATTCTCGGATTTCTCCGTGACATCAATAAATCTATATTTATTGATCTTATGCTTGAAAAATTTACCTAAGTGACCCTCTATACTTGTATTTAAAAAAAATACTACAGTGCAAATATCCTTATACTTGGAAACAGTGTTCCACGAGGAAGCGTCCCCCAAAGCGGGGTGCTCACATCCCACATTTACCATGCACTCGGAATGATGATGCATCGAGAAATGTTTCCCCATATCCCCCTTTTGTGGAAACTTAGGGAGATGCAAGGGGAACGGTTTCCCAATGTGGGGGATGCATTTTCCCAAAAGGAGTGCTTGTGGGCCTTCAAAAGGGTTGGGCGTCCCACTAAAATTTTGCTTGAAACAATAATTTATGAGTGGGGAAACCTAATATTCAACCCTATGGCCCTACTAATACTCTGTAATTAATAGCAATATTAAATTCTTAAAGTAAAAGTGATATTAATAGTAATGTTAAATTCTTAATGATAATATTGCCACGTTTGTTGTTGATGGTGCTTTAAGTCTTTCCCTTAAAATACAAAACTACAGCTCATGGATCTTCAACGTCCTTCCAATAGTTTTCATTATGAAAACTAGACTTCACTTTCCCCATTTCCAGAAATGTCAGAATAGAAGGCACAAATTCCTTCTTTTGATAATGAAGATGCCATGTTAACCAAAGTGCCATAATTCTTGGAATATTTTAGTCCATGGAAAAGGACTACAAGTTACATTGAACTGGCATTGTCCAATAGTTTGACCAATTTCTCATCATGATTGTTTGTAACTATGATTCTTTCCTTCATCTCTTTGAATTGAACACTTTACAAGATTTGATGGTGGGGAATAACATCTTAATTTTTGTAAGCAACAATTGAATAGATTGTGTGAACCATGTAATACATTGTCAATCATTGAAGTAAAATATCCAATTAATTTAGTGCCAGAATTAATACTTCCTAGACCTTTATTCGTTGCAACAAACCTTGCCCTTTTTCCCTAGCCCTTTGTGGGATTGGAACACGAGGCCTGAGAAGCTTCCAACAATTTTATGCATCTCAACAGCGACATTTCTTCCCAATCCAACTCCTCTACAACGAAATCAACTTTGTCTATGTCATACTCTAATTGGTCATCCATTGTGGCTTCTTGGGCAGCATTAAGGGATAAGACGCACTAGTTTGTGAACAAAATTTGAACAGGCTCGACCTTATGCAGGTAGTCAAACCATAAAGGAACAAATATATACTCGTATACTTCCCATTCATCCAATGGCTTAATGCTTGACAATGAACAAAACTTCGAAACTTGTGCTAGTGCTCGTACCATTAGCCTATGCCACAACTCGCACAAGTTGTCATTGTCATGAAGCAAGGCACATATTAGTTGACCCTTCAACGTGTACAAGTTCCCTTCTCTCCTCCCAATCACCCAACCTGTGTTCAAACTAAAAGATCTTGACCTAACAAGTACTTGTTTGTCTCGAAAAAAACCCTCATTCCCCTTGTCTTCCATGCAAGGGGACCGTTAGAAGGTTCTTAGTCAACCCTGGAACATACAATACTTTTGTCACCTCAAAGGGATCTCCTGACTCTAGCTAAAACTAAAAGTCCCAACCCCGTCTACTGCACACTCGGCATTATTGCCAAGTTCTACATGTAGCTCCAAGTCTCCTTATGAAATGTTGGTGAACAAATCTCATCATCTTGTCATGTACTAATAAGGACCATTGTCCATGAACCATGCACCCTTGGCTATGGTGCCAAAAGACAAGACACCAGTGAGAATTCCTCAAACCTAGTGGTAAACTCATTGATATGTGAATCTGCGAAAGTTGCTACATGTACCTTACCCTTGCCCTTCTTCTAGTTCAGACATTAACTTGCATAGTGGCCAAGCTTGTGACATGCAAAGCACTTAACTTTTTCTCAGATCCTGAGGTAGTCTCTCATATGGAATTCTTCTTGGATTCCCCTTGCCCTTCTTTGCCTGACTCACAAGGGCAAGGTTCTCATCGCCATTGTTTCCACTAACCACCATGTAAAGACTCCTCTCAGAATCTCCTCCAAGATGAAGTCATCCCACAACCTCTCTGAGTTTGGAAGCTTCTGTCATGCCACAGTACTCTTAATGAAGAGAGCCCATGGCTTTGTGAAGCCATTCATGATCGTCCTCACAAGCTCCTCATCTGAAACAACCTCCCCAACTTTAACCAATTCATCATGGACCTATGTGATCTTGGTGAGATAATTTGCTACGATATCTAACCTGGACATCTTGGTGCTCTAGAGCTTTCCCTTGACACCATTTTTTTGTTGTGATTGTCACTCGAACACAACTTAGTTAAAGCCTCCCACATTTTTTCGGTTGATTGCTTTAATTTAAGATGAGGGCTCACATGGTCCTTTACCCCGTCCAAAATGATCCTCTTGACTTTGATATCCTATTGGTTATTGGTTATGGATGGTGTTGCTAATTTGCAACTCCTAGATCCCATTCTCCATAAACACTAATGTTATCCTCTCCTTCCAAGGACTATAGTTGGATGCAACCTCCAACAGGTCTTCAAACCTCAGCCCTGTTGCAACCATTCTCACAATTTCCAAATCAAATATTCAAACCCCCCAAAAAATATAATTGTTGGAAAATTATTTTGCTACTCCTTAAAGTTTTAGTGCTCTAATGCCATGTTAATTTTCTAATACTAGATTTGATTTGATTTTATAGCAATTTATTTTATACCCATAAATGTTTCACTTAGTAAAATCTTCTTTTGAAAACTTCTAAATATAAATACACTAGTATTTTAACTTTAAATAAAATTTGCAGCGAAAAATAAATATGAACTGAGTCACAAAGCACAACAAAAAATTACAAATTCTCCACTCTCAATTACTCAAGAAAATTAGGGCCTCCTTTAATAAGAAAATCAATATATATAGAATACACAAAAAATATAGCAATGGAACCTAGCAACTCAACCCACTTAGAAATTCAGCTTGCACCTATGCTTGTTGTTTTTCACAATTTGGCTCACCTGTAACTACTCAGCCTCCTCCCAAGTATGGGATAAACCCTCACATCCTCTCGAAACTCACAACTTGTCTGCTAGAACTCAGCCTCACAAGTGTCGGGCTCCTCATCCATGCAACACACCCTTGATCTCCATCACAAACAAATCTCAACCCTCCTCTTGTGCACTCAGCCTACAAACTTGTACTCCAAAATTCATGAGGGCTCACATGGTCCTTTACCCCATCCAAAATGATCCTCTTGACTTTGATATCCTATTGGTTATTGGTTATGGATGGTGTTGCTAATTTGCAACTCCTAGATCCCATTCTCCATAAACACTAATGTTATCCTCTCCTTCCAAGGACTATAGTTGGATGCAACCTCCAACAGGTCTTCAAACCTCAGCCCTGTTGCAACCATTCTCACAATTTCCAAATCAAATATTCAAACCCCCCAAAAAATATAATTGTTGGAAAATTATTTTGCTACTCCTTAAAGTTTTAATGCTCTAATGCCATGTTAATTTTCTAATACTAGATTTGATTTGATTTTATAGCAATTTATTTTATACCCATAAATGTTTCACTTAGTAAAATCTTCTTTTGAAAACTTCTAAAAATAAATACACTAGTATTTTAACTTTAAATAAAATTTGCAGCGAAAAATAAATATGAACTGAGTCACAAAGCACAACAAAAAATTACAAATTCTCCACTCTCGATTACTCAAGAAAATTAGGGCCTCCTTTAATAAGAAAATCAATATATATAGAATACAAAAAAATATATAGCAATGGAACCTGGCAACTCAACCCACTTAGAAATTCAGCTTGCACCTATGCTTGTTGTTTTTCACAATTTGGCTCACCTGTAACTACTCAACCTCCTCCCAAGTATGGGATAAACCCTCACATCCTCCCCAAACTCACAACTTGTTTGCTAGAACTCAGCCTCACAAGTGTCGGGCTCGTCATCCATGCAACACACCCTTGATCTCCATCACAAACAAATCTCAACCCTCCTCTTGTGCACTCAGCCTACAAACTTGTACTCCAAAATTCATGTAGCTGCACACTTTTCAGCTCTCTTAAGTCTTGAGTCTCTCGCTTAAGAAAATCACTCTCCCAAGAATAATGTGTCTTCACCTTTCCCTTGGGTTTCTTTTATATTTTCTCGTTGACCTAGATCTTTTGAGTGATGCATGCCTAGGATCAAACTAAGTTTTACTTGAGATCAGATCTAGATCACTTAAATAATTGAATTATCTATCCTTGGAGACTTAGTTGAATAGTAAACATTAATTAATTAAATTAATTGATATGTTTTTCCTAAGTTAGAATTGGGGAAGAAACAATAATAATCACTTATTCCTCATGAGAAAGCACCTAAAGACGATTCTGGACATCTTCTACATGGTTGACACCTAGCCTATGCAGAAGCTCCAAGCTATTAACATCAACATCTCCAAGGTTAATTTATGGAGATGGGATTAGCAAAATTCCTCTTCCTTCAACCACCTTAAAACTCTTTCCTAAGATCATTATCATCTTCAACTCAACTAGAACTTCCAATGATATAAATTTCATCCAAATTTGAGTTTTAGATCCAAAGTTATGGCCCTCTGAAGATTTTGCCCTTCTTAGCGCCATGTCAACATCCGCACCACTTCTAGGTGGAAAACATGTGGTAATACTTTGCCCTTGTGTCACCATCGTACATTGCTACATCAAGAACATGTGGAAATCCCTGCCAATGTGTCACCACCGCATAGGACCATGCCTCAACCAACCACATCTACAAACCCTCACATCTGAGTTCGAGATTTTCCATAACTACCCATTATAAGATCTTTTGAAGTTTGATATTCTAGATTGCCAACCTATCTAGATACCCTAGCGTCCAGATACTCAAATCTTCTTATGAAACCAGTTCAAGAAAAGATAGAAAAGATAGATCAACGCCTTAGAATCCAGCCTCTTCGAGGGGGCAACCTCCTTTACATTACATAAATGAACAATTCTTTGATGATACAAATGACAAAACCTCCTTTCTATATATAGGAGTCTAAGGAGTCACAATATAATCCAGCCGACCTAACAATAATAATATAAAGCCACAAAAATAATAATAGAGGGATTCTATGGGGCACAAGGATAACAACATGGGGGTAATAGGAGCACAACAATATAAATAAGGGGTATAACTACAATAGTAATGGGGTAATCACTACTATTATAGGGACCCAACATGCCCCTCTCCTTCAAAAAAGTGTTGTCCTCAACGCTTGAGTAGTTCTGGATACTTCTGCATAAAATTCTCATCCTCCCATGTGGAATCTTCAGCAGATAAGTTCTTCCACTTGATAAGATACTCTGAAATTGCTCGATTTCGTAGCTGTCGAGTTCTTGTTTCTGTGACTGCTTCCGGTTCCAATATAATTTTTCCTTCCTCATCAAGTTCTGGCAATATTGTTTGCACTGGGAGCTTGTCGCCCTATAACCTTCTTTAAACATGAAACATGGAAAACTGGGTGCAATCGAGACGCTGCAGGAAGCTCCAATTTGTATGCCATAGTACCAATCTTTTGCAACACCTTGTACGGACCATAATACTTTGGTGATAATTTATTATCCTTCTTAGCTTGCTTTAGGGACATTTGCTTATATAGTTGTAGCCGTAGGAATACCCAATTACCTACATCAAAACTTCTTTCACTGCGATGTTGATCTGCCTGTTGTTTCATTCTATTTTGTGCCAACACGAGGTTATCCTTTAAGAGTTGGAGGACTTGTTGTTGATGTTCGATGTGATGTTCCACTGCCTGAACCTTAGAATTTTCTCTTAAATATGATGTGATGGATGGTGGTTGATACCCATAAAGTGCCATAAATGGGGTCATTTTTGTTGCTGTATGGAAGGAAGTGTTATACCACCATTCAGCCAGAGGCAACCATTTGACCCATTGTGTCTGTTTATCAGATACAAAGCAACGAAGATATACTTCCAAACATTTGTTTACTATCTCAGTTTGCCCATCGGATTGAAGATGATAAGATGAGCTATGAGCTAACTGAGTACCAAGACAAGAAAATAATTATGTCCAAAAATTTCCAGTGAAAATGGGATCTCTGTCACTTACAATAATCTTTGGGTTTCCATGTAGTTTTTGAATTGTTTCCATAAATGCAGTAGAAACTGTACTGGCTTTAAATGGATGTGATAATGCACAAAAATGTGCATACTTGGTAAGTCTGTCAACTACCACCATGATGACACTCTTTCCCTCAGACTTGGGTAAACCTGTGATAAAATCCATTGAAACCTCCTCCCAACGTTGGCTTGGAATGGATAAAGGTTGTAATAGACCCGGTGTCTTAATTGTTTCAACTTTATTTTGTTGGCAAACCAAACATTCCGCCACAAACTTTTGAATATCTGATTTAAGGCCATCGCAAAAAAATTTCTTCTTAACCCTGTGGTAAGTTTTTAAAAATCCCGAGTGCCCTCCTAAGAGAGAAGTGTGCAATTCCATAAGAATCTTTTGTTTTAGCTGGGAATTCTTACAGAGGTATAAGCGATCTTTGTACCATAATGAATCATTTTTCCAGCTAAATGTATCAGACGTACTGGAATCTTGTTGTAGCTTTCGAATAAGTGTCCACACTTCTTCATCATTCTTCCATTCCTCCCTTGCTTCGTTTATCCAATCTGGTTGGATAATAGAAATGGCGCACAACAATGCTTCCACATCCTCATCCTTTCTTGAGAGTGCATCTGCCACCACATTTTGCTTCCCTTTTTTGTAGATGATTTCAAAGTCATAACCCAACATCTTTGTGACCCACTTTTGTTGCTCTTAAGAGGATAATCTTTGTTCTAAAAAGTATTTAAGGCTATCATGATCCGTTTTTACCTTGAAGTGTCTTCCCATTAGGTAGGGTCGCCATTTCTTAAGTGCATGGAGTATTGCCAACATTTCCTTCTCATAAATAGCTTTGCTTAAAAACTTTCCCTTGATTGGACGACTTTCAAAAGCAATGGGTCTTTCATCTTGCATTAGAACAGCACCAATTCCATTTCCTGAAGCATCACATTTCACAATAAAGGTTTTTTTGAAGTCCGGTGTAGCTAAGACCGGTGCTTGGCACATTGCCTCTTTAAGATGTTCAAAGGCCTTTGTTGCTTCCAGAGTCCATGAAAATGCATCTTTCTTCAATAATGTTGTTAGAGGTGCTGCTATTCTCCCATAATTCTTAACAAACTTGCGATAATACCCTGTCAACCCAAGAAATCCTCGCAGATGCTTTATGGATGTGGGGATTTTCCATTCCTTAATGGCTTTAATTTTGCTAGGGTCTACCTAACTCCTTCAGGAGATACAATATGACCCAAATATTCCACCTCCTGGACTCCAAAGAAACATTTGGATCTTTTTGCATATAATTGTTTCTCCTCCAATAGTTGTAGCACCCTGTCAACATGTTCAACATGATCCTTCCAAGACTTGCTGTAGATTAGTATATCATCAAAAAATACTAACAAAATTTTTCTAAGGAATGGTTTGAAAATTGAATTCATCAAACCTTGAAATGTTGAAGGTGCATTAGTAAGGCCAAAAGGCATGACCAAAAATTCATAATGACCCTCATGAGTTCTAAATGCCGTTTTCGGAATGTCTTCAATCTTCATTCTGATTTGATGATATCCCGAACGAAGATCCAACTTGGTGAAGTAAATTGATCCATGCAATTCATCCAGTAATTCATCAATGACAGGAATGGGGAACTTATCTTTAATAGTGAGCTTGTTGAGCTCCCTATAATGCGGACACATGCGCCATGATCCATCCTTCTTGTGCACCAATACTACTGGAGCAAAGAAAGAACTTTGACTTGGTTGAATTATACCAGCCTCTAGCATTTCTGCAACCATACGTTCAATTTCACTTTTTTGGACATAGGGATATCTGTACGGCCCGATGTTTGGAGGAACACTTCCTGGAATCAGATGAATAGCATGATCATGATCGCGCATAGGTGGGAATGATTGTCCAGGACTTTTTGGAGATCTGGAGAAATAGATGATTCCGATGTAGAAACATCTAGCGAACATAATTGTGCAATTACACCTCTTTGCTCCTTTTTTAAAAGCTTTGTCATACCATTAGAGCTGATTATCTTTCCTGGTTTCCCTACAATACCCCTTAATTCAACTTCCTTTCCTTCTGTAGAAAATTTGATGAAAAGTTCTTGAAAATTAAAAGCTATTGTACCCAAGGATTGTAGCCATTGGACTCCTAGTACAACATCAGCACCTCCCATTGGAATGGAAAGCATTGGGCTAGTCAATACATATTCTCCCATGGATAGCTTGATATTATGGCACCTTCCAGAGCAATTTATTGTTCCTCCATTTGCAATCATCACTTGACACTCTGGTGCTGGATATAGGAAGCAATTCAATTCTTTTGCTACCCTACAATGAATAAAATTGTGGGTGCTTCCTGAATCAATCAACACTATTACCTTTTTCTTCTTGATTTGTCCTTCTATCTTGATGGTTTGAGGAGTGGTAATTCCTGCCAATGCATTACAAGATATGGTCGGATTTATTTGTTCTTCATCTAGGCTTTGTTCCTGGAGTATATCTTCTTCTTTTGACCTTTCTTGCTCCTTTTCTTCTTCCTCTTCACAATCTATGTAGAATAATTTATTCTCAGCACACTTATGACCTTTAGTGTATTTGCTATCACAACTGTAACAAAGCCCTTTTGCTCTTTTTTCTTCCAATTGTTGTGGTGTCAACCTTATAGGTTGTGGAAGACTAGGGGCAACAACACTTCCGTCTTTATAGTTGTGAGTGCTATGCTTCCTGATTGCCATAATTTTGCTTTCCATTTTTCTTGCTAACCTGAATGCCTTCTCTAATGAATCAGGTTCCCAAAGGCGAACATCATGTTGGATATTATCCTTTAAAGACCCTATGAACACATCAATCCTATGCTCCTCTGGAATATCTTTTACCCTTATGTTCAATTTTTGAAACTCCTCAATGTGCTCCATCACTGAACCCTTTTGTTTGAGACTTATCAATTGGCTAAAAAAAGTGTTGCTTTTTGTATCTTCATAATGTGCTATCAATTCTTCCGTAAAAATTGCCCAAGTGATAAATTTTTTACGAGAGCAAAGCCATTGATACCATACAAACTGATTTGGTTCCAAATATACAGTTGCCATACGTACCTTTTGTGTGTTTTGCACATTATTGAGATTGAAGAGTTGCTCCATCTATAATATCCATGTGGCGGGATCCTTGCCATTAAACTTCCTCATATCGATTTTTGGAATATGGTGGGTCTTCGATCCAACATTAACGTCTATGGAATCATGATTAACATTACTTTTGTTCACATCATGAATTTCCTTTACAACCTTTTCACCATTAGTAAGTATTTCTTGTAGAAAATTTGTCAAATCTGTCTTCAAATCTGCCATGTCTGTCTTCAAATCTGTCCTCAAATCTGTCTTCAAATCTGCCATGTCTGTCTTCAAATCATCAATCTTAGATTCCACGCCACTTATCTTAGCTTCTGTTAGCTTTTGTGAGCGTGACATTTATTGCACTTGTTCTTGTAATTTTGATATATCATGTAGCATTTCTTCCTCTTCTTCATGAGTCATGCTCGAGCTTTCAGGTTCCTTACTAGGTGTTTGCATTTTCTTTCCTCGGGGCATCAGTTACCGATAATAATGCTTTAATATGCCCTTTGAATTTCGTTAAACCAAGCTTACAAAAAAAAAAAAACTACACACCTTTTTTCACTTTATAGAAGCCTGATATTGAATTTGATGTATCTCTGTAATTTCGGATCATCCAGTTCTAAAATTGCAACTTGTAGTAGCCTTCTGCGTCCTCTTTCCAATGCCACAAGTTTGACCCAAATTGGATTCTCCAAGGAAGAGTTATGTGAAATCTCCCACAGTGACTTGCTTTTAGACTAGTTCAGTAGAGCGATTGTACGACGTGCCACGAGTCACTGTTTCAACCTTTGAATCTGAAACACACATACAAGAAACTACAGTCCGTCCTCTTTCTGTACCTTCTTACGAAATTTCAATCCGATCCCCATAAAGAAAGTTATGACGATTTTCCCCAGGTCACCTGTTTTGAATGTAATTCAGGAGTCTGCAAAAAGACCAACTTCCTCAGATCATATCTTCGCAAATATCGCGCGAAAAGCTCTGAAATTCGGACCCAAGGTTCAGCGCGATTTCTTCTCAAATGGGTTTTTTTTGCGACTTCTGAAACGTCACAGAAAAAAAAGTTATAGCGAAAATGCCACGATGACCTGTTTGGAGCAACGAAACCCTATAATCCAAAGCTCTGATACCAAATGTTATGAAACCAACTTAAAAAAAGATAGAAAAGATAGATCAACGCCTTAAAATTTAGCCTCTTCGAGGGGGCAACCTCCTTTACATTACATGAATGAACAATTCTTTGATGATACAAATGACAAAACCTCATTTCTATATATAGGAGTCTAAGGAGTCATAATATAATCCAGCCGACCTAACAATAATAATATAAAGCCACAAAAATAATAATAGAGGGATTCTATGGGACACAGAAATAACAACATGGGGGTAATAGGGGCACAACAATATAAATAAGGGGTATAACTACAATAGTAATGGGGTAATCACTAGTATTATAGGGACCCAACAAATCTCCAAATATATTTAAATACTCCCAAATCCTTCAGATCTATCTGGATCTAGGCTTAACACCTAGTCAACTTCATCAAACCTTTGAATATCTAGATTTCCATATTTCTATCTCTTTGGATCCATAAAAACCCGAAAAAGCCAATCTCGCAAAACTCCAGATTTCTTAATCCCCATATTCCACCTCATCCCTGCCATGTAACACCACATTAGCCATAATGTCATCTCCTTTGGCACACAGTGCCATATCAACACGCCACATGGCATACTTGATCAACATGCCAAATCACCCCAACTCATACCTAGTGCTACATTGATGTTACACATCAACACTCATACATTTGTAGGGTCCTGGAGTGCTCCCATGGGCTCCACGTAACTTCCAGAAAAACTGCTTTGTCGACATGCAAATCAAGGTCTTTCTAAAAGTTTCTTTAATAAGAAGTTCTAGATGCCCGCATATCGAAATACTCAGGTATCCAAAACAACCAACTTCCTTTGAATCCATCATAATCATGTTGTTAGGAATATGCCAACTCCATGATTCCACAATTCGAGCCATCTAGCATCTAAGATTTTGGTGAAGGTATGTTGATAAAGTTTTCTAGATGTTCAAATATCTAAATCACCCTCACTTTTTGTTTATGCATTCGTTAACGATCCAGATGTCTAGACATCTAGAACACATCCTCAACTCTCTGCTAACACATTCGTTGACAATCTAAATGTTCAAATATCTAAATATCTGAAACATCCTCAACTCTTTGCTAGAGTCAGATCCTGACTTTTGGATTTCACTAGCCCACATTCACAGCTCCTGCCAAACCAT
Organism: Pinus tabuliformis; assembly: GCA_031772625.1. Classification (NCBI taxonomy): domain Eukaryota; kingdom Viridiplantae; phylum Streptophyta; class Pinopsida; order Pinales; family Pinaceae; genus Pinus; species Pinus tabuliformis. The sequence goes on from CM062814.1 coordinate 531,270,650, forward strand.
ATGACCAAGGGTTGGAGCCAAACACCCATCCTCAAATTTCCAAATTTAATTCCTGAATTTCTAAGGAATTTCAAGTTTCTAATAGAGTGGGGTTGAATTTCTGATCATAACTAGGAAGAGACTTGCCAAAAGAACTTTTGAAAATACAAAAATCCTCACCAATGTATTAAGGCATTCAAATAGCCATTTACTAGGATTTCTTTCCAAGGAGTCCAAGTCAAAAGAGGCCATTGTTCATGGTTTGCCCCATATGAGTGAAACTTCTCTGTCCTCAACCCCATAAACAAACTTGTAGCCCAACACAGTACTAACCAAAACACAATGTTAAGGCCTACCTTCACAAGGAACACAATCATCCTAAGGCACAAACATGTGAAGGCCCTCACACCTTCTTATCGTAGAGCGGGGATAACTTTCAATTGATCAATCACACAACAATCGAAACAAGAATACAATCATACAACATAGCTATTCAGTCCCATAGTTGGCCTAGAACAAGCTATTCACATTTAATTAAAAGATCATAGAAGCACACTTAAAGCTCTTCAACAAACTCTCCACCAGTTCAAGAGTATATTAGATACTATCAAGACTCTTTCCTCTAAGTCTCCATTTTACAGTCAAGGCTTTTACTCTTACATCTAGGTCACGTCATCAATAGGACCCTCTGATCATAAATAGCAGATATAGAGATTTCCTACCTTAACAAGAGCAAACCAAGCTCTCTTGGTTGAGACTCACAAAGAGTCTTTCACAACCAACCAACCATCTTGGCTATCCAAGAAGTTCAAGGGTTAACATCCCCTGCCTTCTCAACCATAACATCTTACTTGACAAGAGGCATATTGCAACCATAAACATTAAAAAAACCAAGACTAAAGTAGATAAATTAGATATTTATGGTTGCAAGAACTAGAAGGTCATCATCAAAACGACTATATGGAGTTTTACCAGCCCCCTTTAACTGAAGTTGCCATCGCTCCCCTGGAGTATCTATAATTTCTCCAAGTGTTATGGCTCGTCCATCACTCCGCCTGATCTGAAACCTAACATCAGTGGCAGCCCAGACTTCCTGCTCAGCGACAAGCTCAGCATCGGAGGCATCCATGTACGCCTCTTCCCAGGAGGCCCAGCTTCCCGGGAACACGGAGGGCAATGCAAGAAACTTGCGGATTGTGGCATAAACCACTAGTCTCCGAGTCGCACTTATGAAAAATCGGGCAGATTGGTCGAAAAACGGTGCACGGACCAAATGAGCTGACCCTCTTTCTTCTTGGCAATTTGTAGCAGCACATCCTGCTTCTCCAAGAGTATTTGACCACCATAAGAAATCCACTCGATGTTGACGGCTTGACATGCAGGTCTCGAAGGCAGAATTCCAACGCAATTACTTAGCTCCACAGTACAAACATAGCTCTGCTCTACAAATACAACTCCACGCTCCACCGTGTTTCAATATTCAATCAATTCAACGCAGGTAAGAGTGCCTTTTTAGCTAGCTCCGCACACAGATCGGGCAGCGACATAGATAAGCCCAGGCTCTCCCGGGCACGACCAAGCTCGTCGACAGAGATTTGTCCTTCACGTCGGCTTCACCGCCCTTTCTCGAACACACGGGAGCCTTTCTCACAACGCTCTTTCTTGTCCACACTTCCGCCAAGCTCCGTCGTCCCCTACGCCTCTTGCGGAAAGAAGATCCTTGATCCATGGATCCAGAGGCATCATGTTCACCAGAGATGAGCAAATGAATTGCACTGCGAGCTGAAGCTCACCCATTTTCTTGCCAATCTTGGCATCCTTGGAAGCCTTGTAATTACCGCCAACAAAAACTCCAACTGTGATTTCAGTGCACAGCTAAAAAAAAATGTAGACGAACTAGAATTGCTGCCAGCATTTAATGCAACGGCCTGTCCATGATAATTAATCACTGGCGAGTCTTAATCCCCAGAAGAGATTTTCGCAATATGGGTCGTTCGAGTGCTGCAAAGCACAATCAACTTTTCTCTGGTTGGCATGTGCATGTGCGTAGCCGATAACTCTGTCATCCCACACAAGGGGGGGAACCCCAACTTGGGCTCTTGCTTTGTTTTGGGGTCCACTGAATTGGGACACCAATGCTCGATCAGCCGCAGTGACAAGAACTGCACCGACGGCTTCAGGCTCTGCAAACCTGCACAACTTCCACAGAATTCCATGCGTTAGAGAAGCCATTTCGAGAAGCCATTTCGCCCCTCACGGGATCTCTGCCAACCTCCTCTCGTAATATAAGAGAACCGTAACAATCCCAGCCCATTCACAACCTTGATCGATGGACAAACAAAAACTAAAACAATATAAATATACTCTCTTATTTCCTCAGCACACCAGGGTCCAAGGACCAAGGTCCAGGCTCTCACGGGCTCCGATACCAAGTTAAATTTAAATTTTGACAGTGCACACTATATCACACTATATTGTATTGATCAAGTAATATTACATATATACATGAAGTGTTGTTTCAAGATAGATAATTAACTTGGACACACAATCACGTTGTTGAGAAAATATCTCAACCACACATCAATCTAATAAACATCAAACACCAATCTAGGAAACATCAAGATCTTAACAACTCCTAAGGAATAAGAACAGACTCTTTTACATAGTAAGAATCACAACTGATACAAGTAAGAATTAAATTTCAAAGTGTATCAAAACTTCTTCCACTGTCTGAGAAAACAAAAACTGATGAAACCTAGTCTAACCAACATGTATTATAGTTGACCTGACTCGGCCAAATTATTCACTTGACTGTTTCATTGTATTGAAATTAATTAAACTTGATCACTCTCCCAAAATTTTGTACATATATATAGATAATACAAATGAAATTACAACATATATGTAAAGTTCAGACAATCTTCTTCTCTTATGCTTGTAGATATGTCCTTTTATGTTTTACTCGTATATGTATGTATCATCCAATTGTTGGTAGTTTTCTCATTTCAATTCGCATCAGAACCTTCAAATGGTGTACAGTTCAAAAACAAAAACTGATGAAACCTAGTCTAACCAACATGTATTATAGTTGACCTGACTCGGCCAAATTATTCACTTGACTGTTTCATTGTATTGAAATTAATTAAACTTGATCACTCTCCCAAAATTTTGTACATATATATAGATAATACAAATGAAATTACAACATATATGTAAAGTTCAGACAATCTTCTTCTCTTATGCTTGTAGATATGTCCTTTTATGTTTTACTCGTATATGTATGTATCATCCAATTGTTGGTAGTTTTCTCATTTCAATTCGCATCAGAACCTTCAAATGGTGTACAGTTCAACAGTCTTCTTCTCTTATGCTTAAATATCATTGTTGGTATTATGCTCATGCCAATTGTTTTGAGAATCTTAAGATTGAGGTCTAGCTCTGAACCTTAGTCACAGTGATTTACAGGGACATCAACAACCACCTCTCACCATTTCAAGTTTTCGGTACAGATGTAATTCATTATCATTGGGATTCTCTGAATCTTTTTTGCATTTCTGCACTCTTGCCATAGTTGTAGGCTCCTATTCGCAACGAGTGGAGTCACACTAGACTTCCTCATTTGTTTCACTATTTTTTTATACATTCCGTTGATTAAACTAATGAAACAGTGTCAGACTTGATTTTCTTCATTTGGCACCATTCTGCACATATAAACCACAGATCATAGTTTTTGGTTTGAAAGTGATGTAAAATTCTCATCTAGAGCCAACACTATCACTCCACACATTTCTCACAGAGGTTTTGTAAACTCTCAAGCTCCCACCATTGCTCAACTCAAGGGAAATTGGCAACAATAATGCCAACTCTTCATGGGAAACTTCTCGCAGAACAATCACAAGGGTTTGTACAACAAAAATAACGGTTCTAGAACACAATGATGGAAGACATGATGGCCATCTTCTAGACCCTGCAACAAGTTCTCCAACAACCACGGGCCTAAAATCAACAGATTTATGCCCTTTTAACATTTTATGCCAATCCGCTTGGAACAATGTCCACATCTCTTGTCCCTAAGCATGTTTGCCATTGTGGTCAAAGATCTTCCATCCCCTGTAACTGTAACTGTCCTCTTACAGAGGCCAACATGCAAGAAGAATCTCATATGCTAAGGCAACCTGAAATGCAGTGCATTACCATGCCTACTATTTTCCAAAAACATCCTTCTCCCCCAATTTTTAAGTTGTCCAGTGTTAAGATGCACCCTACCATTCCAACTCCAGTACATGGCAACGGTATGGTGTTGGTTTATATTCAGAATTCATCTCCATACCATCCTCTCAAGTCTTCCCACTTTCAATGAATCCATTTTTAGTCTATTCAAAGCCACTTTGTCACAACCTTCTACTCCCTCGACAATTTTCCAAGAAGCATTTGGGAATTTCCCACTTAAACAAGGACAAATCCATACACTAAAGAGTCCTCTACACCACCTTTCTTCTTCGAGCAATGATTCATTAGAATCCTGGTTCCCAAGTGCCCATAAAGCATGACAAATTCAAGCCCTGAGTACCCATAAAGCATGACAAATTCAACCCCTGAGTACCCCAAGTCCTACAACAAACACAATATCTTTTGCATCATTGCTTCTCCACCCTAACTTTCAACTAGATTTGTTCTCAAGGAAAAAGCCATTCAGTGGTGGTTTTCTGCCATTGGCTCCAGCAATCCATTTTTAACAGAAATGTCAGTCCCTACCAAGACCCAAATACAGAAGGTCCAACTTATTGGAAAGGGTGAACCCCAACGACGACAAAAAAAAAAAAAGTTGAACACTTGTAAACATGTATTATAGTTGTACTTTATTATACCTTTGTACTTCTTTTAATTTTGAAATGCTTCCTTTAAATTCCCTTAAAAATATATATATTTTTACAAACAACAAAAAAAAAGGCATGCCAGAAAAGCAGAGATCCACAAGCATGCGCAGGTTGAAAAGACCTGGCACCTAGAATATACATCAACTAACCTAGGCTAGAAGATGCCAGTACATCCCAGAGAGCATCCACCTACAACTCACCGAAACCACGCAAGCAAGCAACATGAACCAAAAGAGCAACTGTCCCTGAGAGCTAAAGGAGCATAATCATAAAAATAGCCACAATGTTAACTATGCACCAACTTAGATTAAGAAAAAAACGAAAAAATAAGTGAGTAGAAGTGTATTTTAACCTTCAACAACAACTTGTAATTTGTAAACTTGAGTATTAAAATAAATAACTTATTTCCTAAGTCATATCTAATGATAGTGACATGAATACAAAGAAATTGGATAACGATATACAAGAAACATAATTTGCATAATGCGTTGAAATGGTAGAAATGTCAAATCAAGATACAATGAGTTGATGTGTCGTGTATAGACCTATGTAGAAAACAAGTGAAGGGAATGATACAAAACATAGAAAGGCAACCCTACGTAATTCTAGCAGTTATAAATGTATTATTCTAATTACCGAAGACCATTTCCTTTAATTTGCTCGTTCAATATATTAAAATATATATATATATATATATATATATATCCTGGAATATTCCTTTATGGAATCCATATCCTGCCCTTGCTAATCTCTTATGGTCATCGCCGTGGGGAGTTCAAGCTCCCACTCACATTCCTTCACACAATCTGCTACAATTTTCAAAGTTGTTGTAGATTTTACTGCAAGAAAAGCAAACAATCAAGGAATGGATTGACTTCCATGTTTGTTAAATGACTGGAGACTTCAGCTCATCAAAGTTAAATTGGAGTTCATATCAACAAAGCAATAGTCTTTGAAGGAAATGCCCTGCTAGGAAAGTTTAACAAGACCTCGTTGAGTCTAAAAGCTTTGGAATTATAGATTTAACTCCAATGGGAGCCACTAATCAAAGGATTAGTAAGTGATTTGACTGCAGCAGGGGTTTTATTCTTTCATTTTCAGGCTCAAAGAAGATAGAGAAATATTTCAGGGGACGCATGTGGTTTCTTTGATCTAATGGGTTGTACCTAAATCACTGATTGCTAGAGGGAAATATTAGGAGCGCTATCCTACTTTACTGTGGTAGGCCTCCCCTTATTAACCATGCTTATTCTGTTTTCGAGTTTCTGTGAAGGGTTTTTGAAAAACAAAGTTGAAAGAAACTGTATTTTATACTTCCACTATTTAATTTTCAGCTATTCTGTGATTGATGATATAGTTTGAATTTAATTTGATTAAATTCAACAATTTATTATTTCACTGAGATCATAAACTAGTCACCTAGACTTCAGAATTTTGACACCAACAACTATTGAATTTCCCACTTCCTATCAAGCAAACTTCAAGAGACCAAATCCCAGCTTCTAGACGTCTCTACAGAGCTGACGCACCAGATACATCAAACAAAATGTGATTTTCTAACCCAATATGCTGAAGTCTATGTTCAGCTTTCCCAAAAGTACCTCCCCCATCATAGGGGAGCGAAGGCTTTATTTCAAACACTTCAGACGCTACTTCAAAAGACACTCCTCTGGAGGACAACCTCTTAGAGGTTCCTCTAAATGAAAAGGTAGCTCGGCAGGCCAAAAAGTTGCTCAACATATTAATAAGAGATGACAAATAGTTTTGAAAATCATGCCAAGCCAGTTTTGAAGAATTACAAACCATATCGATCTGTGTCTCAGTAAGTCAGTTCCAATACGTCTGTTTATCTACGTAAGCGTCGGTCTTAGTGTTTTCCAATTATGTTCAGGTCTAACATGCAAACTGCTGTTTTCACAAGCTGAAATCATGGGTGGATGACATGAGTGAGGTAATATAGTTTTGCATGTAAACCAGACTGCACGGTATTTACTATTAGCTTTGGCAATATGATATGACGTGTTCTGGTTTTAGAAAGAATGAATTAGTGTTCTCAAATCACTATAGATGTTAGATCTAAATTTGCTAGAATAATTTTGGCTGTACCTTTCGTATATTTCTCCAAACCTGATTGAGTCAACCTAGGGTTATGTTCAAATTTAATTGGAAAACCTTCATAGTATCAAACTCGAATAAGCTATAGACAACGAGAATGCCCAGGTAGTTCTGTACTAATTTTAGGTATGTTCTATGCTAGAGCAATTTATTTCAATTTTCACAATTAACTCAATATCTTTTCTAGATTAGCAATCACATCAGCATTAAAGTAAACTGCAGATAGAACATAAATATAAATCGCAGAAGACAAGCCAAGACAAGAGGGCACAAGATGTGGTGCCAGCCAGGGACAAACCCCAATGTGGGGATACCCTTCGTCAATTCTTCTTTTATGTTCTTCAATAGTTCAGCAGAGAGAATGTACATTTACAACATAAGTCAACACTTTGACTTAGATAAGAGAATAGATCATCTCTACATGAGATCAGTTGAAGACATGATGCTTCAACTGATTCTCTAAAATGACTCCTTCACCTGTCATTGTGCTGCATCTCGTCCATATGCAGCACCTCATCATATTACAACATCATACCATGGTCCTGAGCTGCATCATGCTGCTTCACTGCTGAGTTGTATGCTGTAGACAACTTGCTGCTCTGAATCATCATGCTGTTGCTCTAGCTGTGACTGCTTATTAGATAGGTCACCTTAAACTGTCCTCATGAACAGCCTCATCACTAACCTGGTTGGGGCACAAACTCTGTCTGCTACAGCACCCTATTTACACCCATCAGATTCAACACAGCCTCTTGATCAGGCATAATAGACTGCGGTATTATCTCCCTTCCTAGCTGTTGTCAAACACTGGAATATAAGGCTAGAACCAGCCCCTATACACACCCAACAGCCCACTAAAAAGGCTCAGTCCATCCGCAATGTTTTCTGTGCAATCCGCTGCCCAAGACAGAGATGAACCTTGCCACAAATGCCCTTACAAACAGCCCAGAAGTAGACTCCTGTAATGTGGCCTTAATGCTGTTCATTTGCACTTCAAAACAGTCATGAGAATGACCCTAACGTCCTTCCCTTCTTCGCTGAAGTTACCCTAACCTGCGGCCCTAAAACAGAGACCCTTCTTCTTGCCTTAAGGCTCCTTCTCTTGCTGTGGATTAGGGCCTTCTTGACTGCGGCTAGATATCTCTTTAGACGGTTAGGACTTGCGTTTAAGTCTCCTCTTGACCTGCGTATAAGGCCCTCCTCCGTGCTGTGGATTAGACTCCTCTCAACGGCAGTTAGTGCCTCCCTTAGTCAACGGATTAAGGCTTCTTTAGACTGCGTATTGGAGCTCTCCAAGACAGCAGATAGATCTCCTTCAATTTGCTGCTAGAGCTCTTCATTTGGCTGTGGCTAGGGCATCATCCTCTCTGCGGTTAGATCCACTGCGGCTAGGGCATCGTACTGCAGCTAGGGCATCATCTTAAGCCAGCGTAGACTCTTGTTGTCTCTCCTTCACCAAAATTCTTGTTGTCTCTCCTTCACCAAAAACCCCCAGACGTGGAGAGGAGGAGATCACATGAAGAGTTAGATCAATCTTACATCTCTCGATAAGAAGGATCCAATAAAAATATCAGCTGCCATAAATAAGATGAACCACATAGATTTTGGCCCTGTTGCCAATTTTAACATTCTGTGTTTAGCTCATTCATCATGAGACTAGAATGCCCAAATTTTGTTTTGCATGCTTTTATTCTAGTTCTCTGCATCGGTTTCTTTTCATGGGATTAAGCCTGGGCAGTAATAGCCAGCACAATTTTGATAAATAACGATGCTTTCTTCTTTCCGTTCTAGTTCCGTTCCTGAATGAAACAAATTTATTTACATCTCCTGAGTTTGTGTAGAAGTGAGTTACGCTGAGGTGCAGTATAGCTGGTGGATTTGCGCAACAATGTAATGAAGGAAACTATATTCCAAAAGATTGAAAAATAGAAAGGATTGAAGCATGAACAAATAAAGAAGATGGAAAATTCATCAACAAAGTCGTCACTGAAGACGAAGATATAATTATAGTTTCTTGGGAGTCAATACATACACCGTCAACTAATCTTCCATATGTTCAATTTTGATTTTCATTATTAATCTTCGAGGCTCAACTTGGCATTTGGCATGTGAACAACATTCTTTTTCCATACTTTTAGAATTCGTCAGTGCATAACTTCACATACAGGGAATAGCTTCTTCCCAAAGGAGAAAATAGATTCTGACCAAAAGAGATTCTGGAAATCCACACAATCTAATTCGTTGCTCAAAGAGATTGAGGCCATATGATTAAGAAACTATTTTCAGTTAGGTTTTGGTGCTGGGTAGATTGGTGGGAATTTATTACCACTGGATATGCAAGAATTGGTGCTGGGTAGATTGGTAGGAATTTATTACCACGGGGCCAAATGCATTTTACGCAACATGGAAGAATTAGTGTTGAAATTTTACATTCAAATTAAATGTCAGCCTGTGGCAGGGAAAGCCATCAATATTGAGGTGGAATAAAAAGATCAACCTATGAATTTATAAAATTAGAAAGCTGCTTATCTATGGGTTTTCTCCTTGTTAGGGGAATCCTATAAACCAACTCTCCCATATGCCCCCATGAAAAGAACTAAAAGTTCAAGCTTTAAATACTAATGTTCTAGTTATTAGGTACAGATGCAAAATGAGTTGTTTAATTTCAAAGGTATCTTTTAGTGTTCCACTAGAATGCTCAAATTGCTATAGGAAAAGATTGGGCAAACTGGGCAAACGGTGTCTAATGGATCGCTGAATAGTTTTATATATTTCTTACTAATAGGTTTCTTAATTTTTTGAAACTAATTTTTTTTAAATATTTTTAAAATAATAAGTTAAAATTCATTTTATTGTGTTGAGAGGTTTTTTCTAGATTAATATAATATAGTATATAGTAGAGATATTGTAATGTAATATTTAACATTGTGACTAAATTAAATTACATATAAATAAAAATTAAATTAAATATGAAGATTAATGTAAACTTTTTATATTGTGGAAAACAAAATTAAAAAAAAATTAACCATAAATTACTAAAATAATAATAAAAATAAAAATGGCTCATGCTATTGACTCATGGTAGGTATTAATGTGGAATATAGTCTACTTAAAGGGGAAGTAAACGAGCCTAGATCCATCTTAACGAAGTAAACCAGCCTAGATCCATCTTAAATCCAAGCTTGGTTTACCGACCCCCAAAAAGATCAAATCTCTTGAGATACAAACCTCTTTTAGAGTGAAAAGAGATTTGATCCCTTTCAGAACTTGGATAATTCCAGATCTACCAAACTTGGTCTAGACCAAGCCCCAAAAAAGATCAAATCCCTTGAGATGCAAACCTCTTTTAGAATGAAAAGAGATTTGATCCCTTTCAGAACTTGGATAACTCCAGATCTACCAAGCTTGCTCTACCATGATAGACCAACGGCCAAGAGGGATCAAATATCTTGATATGCAAACCTCTTTTAGAGTGAAAAGAGATTTGATCCCTTTCCGAACTTGGATAACTCAAAATCTACCAAGTTTGGTCTACCAATGGCCAAAAAAATCCAAACCCTTGAGATGCAACCCTAAACTGAAAAAAGACTTTATAGATTCGAAACTAAGATAAATCTAAACTAGTTAAATTATAAACTTCTCCTGTTTATAATATTTTACCATTAACCTACTATAAAAATCTGAAATCTATGTAGTAAAAATATCAGAACACTAACACACGGGATAAACATCAAATTTCATCATTCGTGAAAATAATTAATATGATATATAAACCCACCCCACTCTGAAGCCTGACCAATTAAGCCTAAGGGATGGCGGAGGGCGCTTTCTATTAAAGAAAAATAGCAATAAATTGAATGCTGGGTGAAACGCATTTTGAATGGCTCTATGCAAGAATCCATAAAACGATATGCCGCAGGACCCCCACTCCAGCCTTAAAATCCATGGGAGAGTTAAAGGCAAAAACAAAAAATTGGAAATGCCACCGACCCAAAATAAAAGTGAGATCATACCTGGAGAGTTTCTTGAACTGGTTGCAGAGAACAAAGACCAGCAGGCTCCCACAGGTTAAGCCTTCTTAAACATTTTTCAAAGGATTCAAGCATCTGAAATTCTTTGGCAACATACCTAATATACCGAGTCCTTTGCCGAACAGAAAGCTTTTGAGGGTTAATGTTCCATATTTTTTTTTAATGTTGCTACATACTGCCGTCAAAGAAATTGATGTGGACAAACTAGTACGAATGTGGATTGGGGAAGGGTTGGCAAAGAGCAAACATACAACCCGACGATCTACACTACGATGCCTCTTATCGAATCAATATTAAATGGGTTTTGTATTGTTTACTAATCAACCCTTCTGTATCCACATTTGTACACTCTGAACGCATAAATTTCTTCATACTGCAAGAAAATAGCTCCGAAGCCCTGCAAAACTTGTCATGGTTCCATAGATTGGCGATTATGAATTTACAGCCGTAACCAATGCAATCATAAATCGATCCGTTCTTGCATTCGCATGTGATGGACACATTTTTAAAGACCTAGGATTCCGCGTAGAGAAAAAGCTAACTGAATTCCGCGTGGAAAAAACTGGCAACTCCAGATGTATGCCCTTTCACTTTTCTTTGAAGTAGATTGAAAAATAAATACTCCGCAAGTTCCACGTTATGATGATTGTTTAGATGAATCTAAGGTAGGATAATATTTTTGCCATAATCCAGTTTTATGTATGGAAATTTAAAAAAAATCATATATACTTAAATCTAATTAAATTAGATTTTGGTTAATTTATAATTTTAGTTATTTAATGATTAAATATCAAATGTAATTGTAAATTTTGTTGGATTGTAAGGGATAAAATATCTCTAATTCACCATGGAAGAGATGTTGTAATGTTATGTAAATATTATGATTTTGGTTAAATAAAAAGAAAACTAACCTAGATTTATCTTAATTTTGCACTAAGAAGGATCTATGACTATAATCTAGGCGAAACATAAAATGTTTTACCCTTGTGTCTACACATGAAAATTTTTCGAGTGCCTAGGGGTTTTCTCAGGCAATCTGCCTCTGAAACTTTCACAACAAAAATCAAAATGGAGCACATTGGGAATGAATACCCCCTAACACTCCTCCGAGATCAAAAAATATGTTTGAAGATATTGCCTTCGTGGCAAGGATTTAGATTTTCATTAAATCACTACAAGGAAATTTGATCCCGCTCTAGGTGGGGTTTTCTAATACAATGGTGTCTAGAACCATCTGGGAATCCCTTTAGTTGTGCAACATTTGTTCTATGGAGATAAACAGATGCATAATTTACCACTTGTGTTTGATTATGGGATCTCTAAAAAATCAAATATAGTTATGCTTTCGAGACTACATGGGAGTACTATGGAGTCTAGGAAGTCAGCTTCATTTGTCTCATACAAGGATATCGCTCGAGAAAAATCTAACTCTATTGAACAACCTTCATCCCTTCCAAGCCCCTATATTGTTGAAAAGTCAAATCAAATGCCAACATTGGATATCAATTCTCTAAACTCCAATCCTTAGCTATTATCTGCATATTTAATGGTTCCTGGCCCAAATTAAAAGATCTACACTAGTGGGTTTTTTAAACCTAGACCATAAATTATGGCATATATCTTTGTTCCAAAGGATTCTTTGTGGTACAATTTGTGTGTCATGAAGATGTAAAGAAAGTACTTAGGGATGGGTCGTGGTTTTGGGGTAGTGTCAGGCTTCTTCATCTCCCCTTGGTTTCTAGAATTTGATTATTCAACGATGGTAATAACCAAAATGCTTATATGGGTCAAGCTGTCAAATCTTCCTCTACCTTTTTGGCACCAAAAGGTTTTAATGGACATTGAAAATTACTTGGGCGGCTTCAAAAAAATGGATATGAAAAGAATGATTAATGGTTTATTTATCTTTGCTCGTATCTATGTAGAGATAGATCTAAGAAAAGGACTTCCTTATCATATTTTATTGAAGCATGGATCACATCCATGGACCCAAAACTTGAAGTAAGAAAAAACAACATCCAGAGGTTTTATTTGTTTCCAAACATGACATTTACAAGATTTTTGTTCGTAGATCAAACAACCTCAAAAAAGGAAAAAGGCACAATATTGTAAGGCAAAGGGTTGGCAACCCTTCAATCCTACCTCTACGCAGTAGAAAATGTGGAACTAAGGATGAGCATCCCAAGCAGGAGGATAGGAGTATTCAAAATCTCGATGATCCAAAACATTCCATGCAAAAAGTTACAAAACTATCATCGATTCCTAAATCAACACTTACTAAATCCATGATCTACAAGGAGGATATTTTGGCAAGCTCAAAGAGATTCCATTCATCAGAAACCTATGATTCGGATAAAGAATACCCCCTTAAGGGGAGGGGGGTGTAGGCAGAATGGGGGGCGAAGAGTTGTTCTTTATTTCTTCTACAGGGAATTGATAGAAGGTTTTGTTGCAAGTATTTTTGCCACATCCATTCAAAAGCCCTAAAAATCAGATCACTCAACATCCTAAACACTTTGTCATTATCCCTTTGCAAAGCCCTAAGCATCACCTCTCTAAAAAAATCTGAGATTCTAGGTCAATTAATTCAAAAACCATGTTTTTGGCCCCAACGCACCCTAACCTTTAGTCCACCAGCATTAGTTGCATGTTGCATAACTGAGCACCTACACTGATCAGCATAGGTTGCTTCCTTCTGCAAGTGCGTTGATTCTAGAAATTCAAGAAAAATAAAAAAACATTTCTGAAGCTTCCTCTTCCAAAAGCTTCCAAGGTAGTTTTAACTATTTACCACAAATAGAGAGCTTGAATTCTTATTTGATCCTATCTTGGAGACCTTATCTCTTGAGCTTATCCTCACTTTTAAGTAGATGTAATATACCCGGGTTGAAAGTTCATGTAATAAAGTTAATAAAGGCAAAATATGACCAAGGTCATGGGACACGTATTCCAAGCTGAATGCTAGACAAAACATCTTAGTGAGAGTTCATTTGATTTATTATGGCTAAGGGAAAATGGAAAAGGATATGGCAAGCGCTTTGAAAAAACAAAGAGGCATTAATTGACATTTTATTTATGAAAATAAAAGAAATTAGGAGAAAATGAAGGTGAAAGGTCACATTTGCATGTGAGGAGAAAATTGAAGGAAAATAGTGGAAATTGAAAAAAATAGAGGTCTCATTAATAAAAAGGCTTATGAGGATTAGTTCACAACTTTTGTTGGTCTAGCTTTTGTCAATTTAGTTTTAGAGCTCTCTCTCTATTCTCTCTAGTCTCTCATACTCTTGCACACTTAGAACATTCTTGAAGCACTCTAGCATTGGAGAAAGGAAAGCAAAGGGAAGTAAAGATCAAGCAAGGAAGAGTTGAATCAAGTGGCTACAACGGATTACTTGCAGGTATCGAGTTGCATGTATGGTTTCTTTGCATAATTATGCACAAAAAAATTGTGCATAATTAAAACATAAAATATTTGAAGTGTCAAAAATATGCGTTAAAAAAATTGTTGATGTTTTTCAAAATCCGTATGAAAATCACCAACATTTAAAAAAAAATATCCACTTATTAGAAAATTTAAAGTGTGAAAAATAAATCATCTAAAAAAGGGGTTGATGCTACATCAACACTTTTCAAAATCAACATGAAAATCAAAATGTTTATACTTAATACATAAGAAAAAATCAAGTGTCGAAAATATGCTCCCAAAAAAAATGTATTCTGAATCAACACTTTTCAAAATCAGATGATTTTTTAACTACCTCAAAAAACGGGTAATCGATAAAGTTCTCGTTTGATCAGTGATTATGTTGAAAATCAAGTGATTCATTCTTCCCTTTATGAGCAAATCACATTGTTTCTTCAAAAAACGAAGTTGATCTCTTCCTTTTTGAAAACTTTCTCTCATTTTGCAAACTTTTCCAACAAGGAGTCAAAAGTAGTCGCATTGAGTTGCGCACTAGCTTGTGGCGTTTCAAGATAGTGAGAGTATGAAGAATAAGGGGTCTTGGCAAAGGATGTGAGAAGATTGTCCATCTTAACTCCAATGACATCTACATAATGCATGATGGCTCTAATCTCTAATGCTACGACCAAGAGGTCATCGTCTTTCAAATCAAGGTTGAAGAGTTTGACCATTAACTGAACAATTCCAATTCTGAACATCATATAGATCTTTCAACTTCTTCAATGCAACATAAGAATTTGTCATTGCAACTATATGACAACTCACATCTTCACTTTTAGAAGAAACAAATAGGGTACACGCTTTATTGTCCTTGTTCTCCCAAACAGTGAACACCTTATCTCATGTGGTTTTGGTGAGTACATTATTATCCTCTCCTTCATAGATACGTTTCCATAAATCATTAAAAATAAAAATACAAACATATTTGATTTTTCTATACCATTTTTTATAATTCTCCTTGCCAATGAAAGATGAAAAAGTATATCTTCAAAATATCTTTTACTTCCTTATAAACATTACTTGTTTTCTAAAACTTATTTTAAATCAAACAATTCAAAACCATATAATCCAAACCATCTATAAACTCTTGCAACAAAAAAATAATATATGTACAAGTTTTCCCTTCAAAAACATTAGCAACAAAGTACATAACATCACCAAAAGTCCAAATGTGATTAATAAAAAATGGGAAATCGAACATTTTCATTTTTAAAGATCTACTATCTCATATGCATTGGATGCCATGTCCAAAACTAGTATCATAATTTAATAAAATACTATTATAATAATTAAATAATTAAAAATACTAAAAATTTAAATTCATTCATATATTATATATTTTAAGTTTTTATATGAAAAATGTTCGTGGTCCCGCACAACAAAATTCTATACATTAAAAAATATCAAACATTAATTTAATTTATTTTTTAGAATTTAATGTAATTTTAAAATTTAGGATTTAATTTATAATTTTAAAATTAATTTATTATTATTATTATTATTGCTAATATTTTTTAATAAAGTATGAAAATTTAAAGTATATGTGATTACAAAGTTTTATGTTTAAATCTCTAACGTGTAATTAATTTAAAAGTTATAGCAATAATAATAATTGTCAGAATTAACCATATTACCCAATAATAATAATTGTTAAAATTAACCATATCACTCGAGTAAAAAAACCGATCTCATTATCAATTTCTCTAACTATTAAAAATAAATACATAAATTATTATTATCATCTCAAATAAAACCTTCTTATGAAAATAATTTTCATAAAGTTTATATAGTAAAGAATATCTAGGAAAACATTTTAGTGGATGCTCAAAATTCATCCTACACATGGGCATAGACCAACATCTATTATAGTATATGTCTTAAAGGCTTTGAAGCAATCACCCCATGCCATTAAGCTTGGGGTACATTGTCTTTTTTTTGGCACTAGGAATGTGAATTTAGATGACCATGCAGTGGTTTCAAACATTTGAATTAATTTTGGATGCCAATTAATACTCAAAGCAATCCAAATTTTCTATACTATTATATCCATCAAATTTGATTGTAAAATTTCATGATTACAGATTATCAATACTCAAAGCAATCCAAATTTTCTGTACTATTATATCCATCAAATTTGATTGTAAAATTTCATGATTACAAATTATATATATATATATATATATATATATGTGTGTGTGTGTGTGTGTGGGTGCACGCGCAAAGAGAATGTCAAATAAGTAAGTTTTTTTTGGATGGTCCATAAATAATTAGTAACTAATCCATTCAATATAAAATCAAAATGGTTAAGTGGTTCAAACATGGGTTTTAGATAGTTCATGAATACCATAATATACGTATTCAATAGGATTTTCATTGGTTGAGTTGTTCAAACATGGGTATATATATATTTTTAGATAATTTATGAATAACATAATAGATTTGTTCAATAGGATTTTGAACAAATTTTCATTTGTTCAATAACATTTATGAATATAGATAAATTTGTATAATTATCATCAACTTTCTAGATTTCCATCAAACAATTCTGGGAATATTTTGAAATTGGATGGATAAAATTGAAGTCAGCCATCATTATATTGATTATCGATTTTGGAAATATTTTGCAATTAGATGAATTTAAGTGACACCTTTATTGATCAAAGCTAAAATGTATTGAATGTGTTGTTTTTCTAAACAAAGTTGTTTTTTGTAAATTTATTATTGACCTCACTCTTGTCTATCCAATTCTAGAATACTCTTAGAATCACATTCGAGAAAAATTCAGCCGTAAAAAATATTGACATTTATAATAAATTTACAAAAAATAGTATCATTTAGACAAACGAAAAATTCGATACATTTAACCATGTGCAGTGCTATGTAATAAATTTACAAAAAATAGTGTCATTTAGAAAAATGACACATTCGATACATTTAACCCTATGTAGTGTTATGAGAACATTTAAGAATCCATAAAGAAATAAAGGTGTCACAATCATTCGTGTTAGCTTCATTTTCAAGTCAATATTCAACTTTTGAACTTGTCAACAACGCAGGCCATCTCTTCTTGTGATCGAGTGTTAGTTCATCTCTCCATAGTGTGTATGAAAGGATGAAGAACTATAACAACCCGCGAAACTCTTTGTTATATGTATTGCATGAGTTAAACATTATAAATGTTTTACCGACGAAGTTATATGACTTGGGAGAGAATTAGAAAAAGGCTAGGCTCTGTTCAAAATATGATATCTAAAACGCTTGAATCAAAAAAAAAATATAGAAAAAAAGCGCACATACAATAAAATTACCTGAAAATAACAAGCAAACAAAAAAAGCAGCAAAAAACAAACAAACAATTAAAATAACCTGAATAATAGTTTCTTAGCTCTTCCTCCACCTAAACATGAGTTTAGTAAACCATGACCACATCTATTCTTGAAGTAAAAAAATCATTTGTCCATGTTAAACCTTGATTAAACCTTGACTATGAAGAATACATTTCTATAGTAACTTATGTCAATTGTAAAGAACTCTCACTCTTTCTTCATTTTTTCAAACAATTCTCCCAAATTTCTATTTTGGTTGTTGCAATTACACTACAATTCTCCATGTAACATTTAAAATTTAAAATTATACAAGACAAAGTTGCAATCCGCACTGTAACATTCAAAATTGCTATCACATTCAAAACTGTACATTGCTAAAAAATGCAATACATAAAAAATAGAATGATGTACACCCAAATTCCTATTTTATTGGTTGTAATTACAATACAATCCTCGTTACACTTTTACAAAACAGAGGTGCAAAAGATTAAAAAAAAAAACTAAAAAAATGGCATACTATCTTAAACTGTCCAATTTTGTAAACTAGGGTAGCTAATGAATCAAGGCATCAGTTCTCATGTGAATAAATCGTCACAAAAGTTCTTTTGACTTGTGTCTCCACGAGGTCCTCACTGTTCTTCAAAGTGAACCAAAGACACATTAACTCCAAAAGGAGTGTTCTCACCTCCTGATCTTATTGTTCCTCCAATCGAAATTTCACAAACTATGATCCTTGTAGCAAAATAATTCTAAGGCATTTCCTCCAACGAGCATGGTAAGGTGGCCAATGTTTCGCCATCATTTGTGCCTCCATGGACTCTATTTGCATTAGAATGATTTGAGAGTTGAGATTCCTGAGTTCATCTTTGCAAAACCAAAAGGTTTCTATTTCGAGATAAAACGGAGTGACTTCATGGAACATTAACTTCTCTCCACCGTAAAGAAGGCCACCTTTTATGGCAGCTACATTGCTAGTGCCTCATCCGGTGTAACACCTTAGCTTGGATACTTACCAAACATTTCACAAACTAATTGTTGAACCATTCGCACCCGAGTCAGTCCTCCCACCCATAATACTCTATCTAACTACAAAGGAGTCACATTAGCCTTCATATAACTCAACAACGTTGCTTTATTCTTTTTATGAAATGACTCAAGCATTTCAATTTTTTATCGAGTAAATGAAATATTTAACTCTTGCACCAATGGCATCTACTGTGAACAAAGCCAAATTAATATCTGTCAAAGGGATTTGAATAAAGCTCAATCTTAACTTCCTCAGCGATTGCTGGCAACCTCACCTCTGCACAACAAGCGTACCTTTTGATAAATCGATGCTTTCATTTTTTTTGAATTTATGTGCTAAGTATTGCAATAGTGCATCACCAAAATCCTCACTGCCCAAGAAAGTATCACCATTTGTAACCTTTGCCTCAAAACACATTATTTGATGTCATTTCTATGGGCTTGGGCTCAAACACGTAGTCGGTGTCACCAATCCCCAAGGAGTACATCCATGTAAGATTATTACCTCAATGGAGTTAGTCATTACCCATTGTAGATTAAGTTCAAAATACTTGTAGGATGGCCACAATGTAAAAACTATTCTTGTAACAGTTATGCCATTCCAATATTGCTATTTAATTTATCAAGGTATTCCTTGAAATTATCTTGAATCGTAGCTACAGTTTCAAAATCATCAAGCATGTCCTCCACCTTTGTTGTAAACTTGTCACCTAATTTGCTCTTAACCTTTGACAATAACGTCCTCTTGTTATTAATACTTGAAGATTTATCAAATTAAAACATACATGTTATAGGAGCAATCTCATCCTTGTAGCCATGAGTGGTTAAGGTCATCCAACATCACTGTTGATTTTGTAAAACCGATCCATTGAGCTCTCTCTTGTCATGTGCTATAATCCATTCTTGGATTTGTCCGTGACATCAATAAATCTATATTTATTGATGTTATGCTTGAAAAATTTACCTAAGTGACCCTCTATACTTGTATTTAAAAAAAAATACTACAGCGCAAATATCCTTATACTTGGAAACAGTGTTCCACGAGGAAGCGTCCCCCAAGGCGGGGTGCTCACATCCCACATTTACCTTGCACTCGGAATGAGGATGCATCGAGAAATGTTTCCCCATATCCCCCTTTTGTGGAAACTTAGGGAGATGCAAGGGGAATGGTTTCCCAATGTGGGGGATGCATTTTCCCAAAAGGAGTGCTTGTGGGCCTTCAAAAGGTTGGGCGTCCCACTAAAATTTTGCTTGAAACAATAATTTATGAGTGGGGAAACCTAATATTCAACCCTATGGCCCTACTAATACTCTGTAATTAATAGCAATATTAAATTCCTAAAGTAAAAGTGATATTAATAGTAATGTTAAATTCTTAATGATAATATTGCCACCTTTGTTGTTGAAGGTGCTTTAAGTCTTTCCCTTAAAATACAAAACTACAGCTCATGGATCTTCAACGTCCTTCCAATAGATTTCATTATGAAAACTAGACTTCACTTTCCCCATTTCCAGAAATGTCAAAACAGAAGGCACAAATTTCCTTCTTTTGATAATGAAGATGCCATGTTAACCAAAGTGCCATCATCCTTGGAATATTTTAGTCCATGGAAAAGGACTACAAGTTACATTGAACCGGCATTGTCCAATAGTTTGACCAATTTCTCATCATGATTGTTTGTAACTATGATTCTTTCCTTCATCTCTTTGAATTGAACACTTTACAAGATTTGATGGTGGGGAATAACATCTTAATTTTTGTAAGCAACAATTGAAGAGATTGTGTGAACCATGTAATACATTGTCAATCATTGAAGTAATATATCCAATTAATTTAGTGCCAGAATTAATGCTTCCTAGACCTTTATTCGTTGCAACAAACCTTGCCCTCTTTCCCTAGCCCTTTGTGGGATTGGAACACGAGGCCTGAGAAGCTTCCAACAGTTTTATGCATCTCAACAGCGACATTTCTTCCCAGTCCAACTCCTCTACAACGAAATCAACTTTGTCTATGTCATACTCTAATTGGTCATCCATTGTGGCTTCTTGGGCAGCATTAAGGGATAAGACGCACTAGTCTGTGAACAAAATTTGAACAGGCTCGACCTTATGAAGGTAGTCAGACCATAAAGGAACAAATATATACTCGTATACTTCCCATTCATCCAATGGCTTAATGCTTGACAATGAACAAAACTTCGAAACTTATGCTAGTGCTCGTACCATTAGCCTATGCCACAACTCGCACAAGTTGTCATTGTCATGAAGCAAGGCACATATTAGCTGACCCTTCAATGTGTACAAGTTCCCTTCTCTCCTCCCAATCACCCAACCTGTGTTCAAACTAAAAGATCTTGACCTAACAAGTACTTGTCTGTCTCGAAAAAAACCCTCATTCCCCTTGTCTTCCATGCAAGGGGACCATTAGAAGGTTCTTAGTCAACCTTGGAACATACAATACTTTTGTCACCTCAAAGGGATCTCCTGACTCTAGCTAAAACTAAAAGTCCCAACCCCGTCTACTGCACACTCGACATTATTGCCAAGTTCTACATGTAGCTCCAAGTCTCCTTCTGAAATGTTGGTGAACAAATCTCATCATCTTGTCATGTACTAATAAGGACCATTGTCCATGAACCATGCACCCCTAGCTATGGTGCCAAAAAGACAAGACACCAGTGAGAATTCCTCAAACCTAGTGGTAAACTCATTGATATGTGAATCTGTGAAAGTTGCTACATGTACCTTACCCTTGCCCTTCTTTTGGTTTAGACATTAACTTGCATAGTGGCCAAGCTTATGACATGCAAAGCACTTAACTTTTTCTCAGATCCTGAGGTAGTCTCTCATATGGAATTCTTCTTGGATTCCCCTTGCCCTTCTTTGCCTGACTCACAAGGGCAAGGTTCTCATCGCCATTGTTTCCACTAACCACCATGTAGAGACTCCTCTCAGAATCTCCTCCTAGATGAAGTCATCCCACAACCTCTCTGAGAATCTCCTCCTAGATGAAGTCATCCCACCACCTCTCTAAGTTTGGAAGCATCTGTCATGCCACAATACCCTTAATGAAGAGAGCCCATGGCTTTGTGAAGCAATTCATGATCGTCCTCACAAGCTCCTCATCTGAAACAACCTCCCCAACTTTAACCAATTCATCATGGACCTATGTGATCTTGGTGTGATAATTTGCTACAATATCTAACCTGGACATCTTGGTGCTCTAGAGCTTTCCCTTGACACCATTTTTTTGTTGTGATTGTCACTCGAACACAACTTAGTTAAAGCCTCCCACATTTTTCCGGTTGATTGCTTTAATTTAAGATGAGGGCTCACATGGTCCTTTACCCCATCCAAAATGATCCTCTTGACTTTGATATCCTATTGGTTATTGGTTATGGATGGTGTTGCTAATTTGCAACTCCTAGATCCCATTCTCCATAAACACTAATGTTATCCTCTCCTTCCAAGGACTATAGTTGGATGCAACCTCCAACAGGTCTTCAAACCTCAACCCTGTTGCAACCATTCTCACAATTTCCAAATCAAATATTCAAACCCCCCAAAAAATATAATTGTTGGAAAATTATTTTGCTACTTCTTAAAGTTTTAGACTTTAGTGCTCTAATGCCATGTTAATTTTCTAATACTAGATCTGATTTCATTTTATAGCAATTTATTTTATACCCATAAATGTTTCACTTAGTAAAATCTTCTTTTGAAAACTTCTAAAAATAAATACACTAGTATTTTAACTTTAAATAAAATTTGCAGCAAAAAATAAATATGAACCGAGTCACAAAGCACAACAAAAAATTACAAATTCTCCTTCACTCTCGATTACTCAAGAAAATTAGGGCCTCCTTTAATAAGAAAATCAGTCCATATAGAATACACAAAAAAATATAGCAATGGAACCTGGCAATTCAACCCACTTAGAAATTCAACTTGCACCTATGCTTGTTGTTTTTCACAATTTGGCTCACTTGTAACTACTCAGCCTGCTCCCAAGTATGGGATAAACCCTCACATCCTCCCCAAACTCACAACTTGTCTGCTAGAACTCAGCCTCACAAGTGTCAGGCTCCTCATCCATGCAACACACCCTTGATCTCCATCACAAACAAATCTCAACCCGCCTCTTGTGCACTTAGCCTACAAACTTGTACTCCAAAATTCATGTAGCTGCACACTTTTCAGCGCTCTTAAGTCTTGAGTCTCTCGCTTAAGAAAATCACTCTCCCAAGAATAATGTGTCTTCACGCCCTTGGGTTTCTTTTATAATTTCTCGTTGACCTAGATCTTTTGAGTGATGCATGGCTAGGATCAAACTAAGTTTTACTTGAGATCAGATCTAGATCACTTAAAATAATTGAATTATATATCCTTGTAGACTTAGTTGAATAGTAAACATTAATTAATTAAATTAATTGATATGTTTTCCCTAAGTTAGAATTGGGGAAGAAACAATAATAATCACTTACTCCTCATGAGAAAGCACCTAAAGACGATTCTGGACATCTTCTACATGGTTGACACCTAGCCTATGCAGAAGCTCCAAGCTATTAACATCAACATCTCCAAGGTTACTTTATGGAGATGGGATTAGCAAAATTCCTCTTCCTTCAACCACCTTAAAACTCTTTCCTAAGATCATTATCATCTTCAACTCAACTAGAACTTCCAATGATATAAATTTCATCCAAATTCGAGTTTTAGATCCAAAGTTATGGTCCTCTGAAGATTTTGCCCTTCTTAGCGCCATGTCAACATCCACACCATTTCTAGGTGGAAAACATGTGGTAATCCTTTGCCCTTGTGTCACCATCGTACATTGCTACATCAAGAACATGTGGAAATCCTTGCCAATGTGTCACCACCACATAGGACCATGCCTCAACCAACCACATCTACAAACCCTCACATCTGTGTTCGAGATTTTCCATAACTACCCATTATAAGATCTTTTGAAGTTTGATATTCTAGATTGCCAACCTATCTAGATACCCCAGCGTCCAGATACTCAAATCTCCAAATATATTTAAATACTCCCAAATCCTTAAGATCTATCTGGATCTAGGCTTAACACCTAGTCAACTTCATCAAACCTTTGAATATCCGGATTTCCATATTTCTATCTCTTTGGATCCATAAAAACCCGAAAAAGCCAATCTCGCAAAACTCCAGATTTTTTAATCCCCATATTCCACCTCATCCCTGCCATGTAACACCACATTAGCCATAATGTCATCTCCTTTGGCACACAGTGCCATATCAACACGCCACATGGCATACTTGATCAACATGCCAAATCACCCCAACTCATACCTAGTGCTACATTGATGTTACACATCAACACTCATACATTTGTAGGCTCTTGGAGTGCTCCCATGGGCTCCACGTAACTTCCAGAAAAACTGCTTTGTCGACATCCAAATCAAGGTCTTTCTAGAAATTTCTTTAATAAGAAGTTCTAAATGCCCGCATATCGAAATACTCAGGTATCCAAAACAACCAACTTCCTTTGAATCCATCATAACCATGTTGTTAGGGTTCTACCAACTCCATGATTCCACAATTTGAGCCATCTAGCATCTAAGATTTGGTCAAGGTATGTTGATAAAGTTTTCTAGATGTTCGAATATCTAAATCACCCTCACTTTTTGTTTATGCATTCATTAATGATCCAGATGTCTAGACATCTAGAACACATCCTCAACTCTCTGCTAACACATTCGTTGACAATCTAAATGCTCAAATATCTAAATATCTGAAACATCCTCAACTCTTTGCTAGAGTCAGATCCTGACTTTTGGATTTCACTAGCCCGCATTCACAGCTCCTGCCAAACCATATGACCAAGGGTTGGAGCCAAACACCCATCCTCAAATTTCCAAATTTAATTACTGAATTTCTAAGGAATTTCAAGTTTCTAATAGAGTGGGGTTGAATTTCTAATCATAACTAGGAAGAGACTTGCCAAAAGAACTTTTGATAATACAAAAATCCTCACCAATGTATGAAGGCATTCAAATAGCCATTTACTAGGATTTTCTTCCAAGGAGTCCAAGTCAAAAGAGGCCATTGTTCATGGTTTGCCCCATATTAGTGAAACTTCTCTCTCCTCAACCCCATAAACAAACTTGTAGCCCAACGCAATACCAACCAAAACACAATGTCAAGGCCTACCTTCACAAGGAACACAATCATCCTAAGGCACAAACATGGGAAGGCCCTCACACCTTCTTATCGTAGAGCGGGGATAACTTTCAATTGATCAATCACACAACAATTGAAACAAGAATACAATCATACAACATAGCTATTCAGTCCCATAGTTGGCCTAGAACAAGCCATTCACATTCAATTAAAAGGTCATAGAAGCACACTTAAAGCTCTTCAACAAACTCTCCACCAGTTCAAGAGTAGATTAGATACTATCAAGACTCTTTCCTCTAAGTCTCCATTTTACAATCAAGGCTTTTACTCTTACATCTAGGTCACGTCATCAATAGGACCCTCCGATCATAAATAGCAGATGTAGAGATTTCCTACCTTAACAAGAGCAAACCAAGCTCTCTTGGTTGAGACTCACAAAGAGCCTTTCACAACCAACCAACCATCTTGGCTATCCAAGAAGTTCAAGGGTTAACATCCCCTGCCTTCTCAACCATAACATCTTACTTGACAAGAGGCATATTGCAACCATAAACATTAAAAAAACCAAGACTAAAGTAGATAAATTAGATATTTATGGTTGCAAGAACTAGAAGGTCATCATCAAAACGACTATATGGAGTTTTACCAGCGCCCTTTAACTGAAGTTCCCATCGCTCCCCTCGAGTATTTATACTTTCTCCAAGTGTTATGGCTCGTCCATCACTCTGCCTGATCTGAAACCTAACATCAGTGGCAGCCCAGACTTCCTGCTCAGCGACAAGCTCAGCATCGGAGGCATCCATGTACGCCTCTTCCCAGGAGGCCCAGCTTCCCGGGAACACGGAGGGCAATGCAAGAAACTTGCGGATTGTGGCATAAACCACTAGTCTCCGGGTCGCACTCATGAAAGATCGGGCAGATTGGCCGAAAATCGGTGCACGGACCAGGTGAGCTGACCCTCTTTCTTCTTGGCAATTTGTAGCAGCACATCCTGCTTCTCCAAGAGTATTTGACCACCATAAGAAATCCACTCGATGTTGACCGCTCGACATGCAGGTCTCGAAGGCAGAATTCCAGCGCAATTACTTAGCTCCACGGTACAAACATAGCTCTGCTCTATAAATACAACTCCACGCTCCACCGTGTTTCAATATTCAATCAATTCAACGCAGGTAAGAGTGCCTTTTTAGCTAGCTCCACACACAGATCGGGCAGCGACATAGATAAGCCCAGGTTCTCCCGGGCACGACCAAGCTCGTCGACAGAGATTTGTCCTTCACGTCGGCTTCACCGCCCTTTCTCGAACACACGGGAGCCTTTCTCACAACGCTCTTTCTTGTCCACACTTCCGCCAAGCTCCGTCGTCCCCTACGCCTCTCAACTCAAAGGTGCTACAAGAAGATCCTTGATCCATGGATCCAAAGGCATCATGTTCACTAGAGATGAGCAAATGAACTGCACTGCGAGCTGAAGCTCACCCATTTTCTTGCCAATCTTGGCATCCTTGGAAGCCTTGTCATTACCGCCAACAAAAACTCCAACTGTGATTTCAGTGCACAGCTAAAAAAAAATGTAGACGAACTAGAATTGCTGCCAGCATTTAATGCAACGGCCTGTCCATGATAATTAATCACTGGCGAGTCTTGATCCCCAAAGAGATTTTCGCAATATGGGCCGTTCGAGTGCTGCAAAGCACAATCAACTTTTCTCTGGTTGGCATGTGCATGTGCGTAGCCGGTAACTCTGTCATCCCACACAAGGGGAGGAACCCCAACTTGGGCTCTTGCTTTGTTTTGGGGTCCAATGAATTGGGACACCAATGCTCGATTAGCCGCAGTGACAAGAACTGCACCGACGGCTTCAGGCTCTGCAAACCTGCACAACTTCCACAGAATTCCATGCGTTAGAGAAGCCATTTCGAGAAGCCATTTCGCCCCTCACGGGATCTCTGCCAACCTCCTCTCGTAATATAAGAGAACCGTAACAATCCCAGCCCAGTCACAACCTTGATCGATGGACAAACGAAAACTAAAACAATATAAATATACTCTCTTATTTCCTCAGCACACCAGGGTCCAAGGACCAAGGCCTAGGCTCTCACGGGCTCCGATACCAAGTTAAATTTAAATTTTGACAGTGCACACTATATTGTATTGATCAAGTAATATTACATATATACATGAAGTGTTGTTTCAAGATAGATAAATTAACTTGGACACACAATCACATTGTTGAGAAAATATTTCAACCACACATCAATCTAAGAAACATCAAACACCAATTTAGGAAACATCAAGATCTTAACAACTCCTAAGGAATAAGAACAGACTCTTTTACATAGTAAGAATCACAACTGATACAAGTAAGAATTAAATTTCGAAGTGTACCAAAACTTCTTCCACTGTCTGGGAAAACAAAAACAGATGAAACCTAGTCTAACCCACATGTATTATAGTTATACTTTAGGTTGACCTGACTCGGCCAAATTATTCACTTGACTGTTTCATTGTATTGAAATTAATTAAACTTGATCACTCTCCCAAAATTTTGTACATATATATAGATAATACAAATGAAATTACAACATATATGTAAAGTTCAGACAATCTTCTTCTCTTATGCATAAATATCGTTGTTGGTATCATGCTCATGCCAATTGTTTTGAGACTCTTAAGATTGAGGCCTAGCTCTGAACCTTAGTCACAGTGATTTACAGGGACATCAACAACCACCTCTCCCCATTTCAAGTTTTCGATACAGACGTAACTCATTATCATTGGGATTCTCTGAATCTTTTTTGCATTTCTGCACTCTTGCCATAGTTGTAGGCTCCTATTTGCAACGAGTGGAGTCACACTAGACTTCCTCGTTTCACTATTT
Source organism: Pinus tabuliformis (assembly GCA_031772625.1). Classification (NCBI taxonomy): domain Eukaryota; kingdom Viridiplantae; phylum Streptophyta; class Pinopsida; order Pinales; family Pinaceae; genus Pinus; species Pinus tabuliformis. Next base: position 531,298,506 of record CM062814.1, read on the forward strand.
TTTTATGCATTCCATTGATTAAACTAACGAAACAGTGTCAGACTTGATTTTCTTCATTTGGCACCATTCTGCACATATAAACCACAGATCATAGTTTTTGGTTTGAAAGTGATGTAAAATTCTCATCTAGAGCCAACACTATCACTCCACACACTTCTCACAGAGGTTTTGTAAACTCTCAAGCTCCCACCATTGCTCAACTCAAGGGAAATTGGCAACAATAATGCCAACTCTTCATGGGAAACTTCTCGCAGAACAATCACAAGGGTTTGTACAACAAAAATAACGGTTCTAGAACACAATGATGGAAGACATGATGGCCATCTTCTAGACCCTGCAACAAGTTCTCCAACAACCACGGGCCTAAAATCAAGAGATTTATGCCCTTTTAACATTTTATGCCAATCCTCTTGGAACAATGTCCACATCTCTTGTCCCTAAGCATGTTTGCCATTGTGGTCAAAGATCTTCCATCCCCTGCAACTGTCCTCTTACAGAGGCCAACATGCAAGAAGAATCTCATATGCTAAGGCAACCTGAAATGCAGTGCATTACCATGCCTACTATTTTCCAAAAACATCCTTCTCCCCCAATTGTTAAGTTGTCCAGTGCTAAGATGCACCATACCATTCCAACTCCAGTACATGGCAACGCTATGGTGTTGGTTTATATCCAGAATTCATCTCCATACCATCCTCTCAAGTCTTCCCACTTTCAATGAATCCATTTTTAGTCTATTCAAGGCCACTTTGTCACAACCTTCTACTCCCTCGACAATTTTCCAAGAAGCATTTGGGAATTTCCCACTTAAACAAGGACAAATCCATACACTAAAGAGTCCTCTACACCTTCTTTCTTCTTCGAGCAATGATCCATTAGAATCCTGGTTCCCAAGTGCCCATAAAGCATGACAAATTCAACCCCTGAGTACCCCAAGTCCTACAACAAACACAATATCTTTTGCATCATTGCTTCTCCACCCTAACTTTCAACTAGATTTGTTCTCAAGGAAAAAGCCATTCAGTGGTGGTTTTCTGCCATTGGTTCCAGCAATCCATTTTTAACAGAAGAGTCAGTCCCTACCAAGACCCAAATACAGAAGGTCCAACTTATTGGAAAGGGTGAACCCCAACAACAACAACAAAAAAGTTGAAAACTTGTAAACATGTAGGGTGAACCCCAACAACAAGAACAAAAAAGTTGAAAACTTGTAAACATGTATTATAGTTGTACTTTATTATACTTTTGTACTTCTTTTAATTTTGAAATGCTTCCTTTAAATTCCCTTAAAAATATATATATTTTTACAAACAACAAAAAAAGGCATGCCAGAAAAGCAGAGGTCCACAAGCATGCGCAGGTTGAAAAAACCTGGCACCTAGAATATACATCAACCAACCTAGGCTAGAAGATGCCAGTACATCCCAGAGAGCATCCACCTACAACTCACCGAAACCACGCAAGCAAGCAACATGAACCAAAAGAGCAACTGTCCCTGAGAGTTAAAGGAGCATAATCATAAAAATAGCCACAATGTTAACTATGCACCAATTTAGATTAAGAAAAAAACGAAAAAATAAGGCCATTCCTGAGTAGAAGTGTATTATAACCTTCAATAACAACTTGTAATTTGTAAACTTGAGTATTAAAATAAATAACTTATTTCCTAAGTCATATCTAATGATAGTGACATGAATACAAAGAAATTGGATAACGATATACAAGAAACATAATTTGCATAATGCGTTGAAATGGTAGAAATGTCAAATCCAGATACAATGAGTTGATGTGTCGTGTATAGACCTATGTAGAAAACAAGTGAAGGGAATGATCAAAACATAGAAAGGCAACCCTACGTAATTCTAGCAGTTATAAATGTATTATTCTAATTACCGAAGACCATTTCCTTTAATTTGCTCGTTCAATATATATTAAAAAATACATATATATACTGGAATATTCCTTTATGGAATCCATATCCTGCCCTTGCTAATCTCTTATGGTCATCGCCGTGGGAGGAGTTCAAGCTCCCACTCACATCCCTTCACACAATCTACTACAATTTTCAAAGTTGTTGTAGATTTTACTGCAAGAAAAGCAAACAATCAAGGAATGGATTGACTTCCATATTTGTTAAATGACTGGAGACTTCAGCTCATCAAAGTTAAATTGGAGTTCATATCAACAAACCAATAGTCTTTGAAGGAAATGCCCTGCTAGGAAAGTTTAACAAGACCTCGTTGAGTCTAAAAGCTTTGGAATTATAGATTTAACTCCAATGGGAGCCACTAATCAAAGGATTAGTAAGTGATTTGACTGCAGAAGGGGTTTTATTCTTTCATTTTCAGGCTCAAAGAAGATAGAGAAATATTTCAGGGGACGCATGTGGTTTCTTTGATCTAATGGGTTGTACCTAAATCACTGATTGCTAGCGGGAAATATTAGGAGCGCTATCCTACTTTACTGTGGTAGGCCTCCCCTTATTAACCATGCTTATTCTGTTTTCGAGTTTCTGTGAAGGGTTTTTGAAAAACAAAGTTGAAAGAAACTGTATTTTATAGTTCCACTATTTAATTTTCAGCTATTCTGTGATTGATGATATAGTTTGAATTTAATTTGATTAAATTCAACAATTTATTATTTCACTGAGATCATAAACTAGTCACCTAGACTTCAGAATTTTGACACCAACAACTATTGAATTTCCCACTTCCTATCAAGCAAACTTCAAGAGACCAAATCCCAGCTTCTAACGTCTCTACAGAGCTGACGCACCAGATCCATCAAACAAAATGTGATTTTCTAACCCAATATGCTGAAGTCGATGTTCAGCTTTCCCAAAAGTACCTCCCCCATCATAGGGGAGCGAAGGCTTTATTTCAAACACTTCAGACGCTACTTCAAAAGACACTCCTCTGGAGGACAACCTCTTAGAGGTTCCTCTAAATGAAAAGGTAGCTCGGCAGGCCAAGAAGTTGCTCAACATATTAATAAGAGATGACAAATAGTTTTGAAAATCATGCCAAGCCAATTTTGAAGAATTCCAAACCATATCGATCTCTGTCTCAGTAAGTCAGTTCCAATATGTCTGTTTATCTACGTAAGCGTCGGTCTTAGTGTTTTCCAATTATGTTCAGGTCTAACATGCAAACTGTTGTTTTCACAAGCTGAAATCATGGGTGGATGACATGAGTGAGGTAATATAGTTTTGCATGTAAACCAGACTGCACGGTATTTACTATTAGCTTTGGCAATATGATATGACGTGTTCTGGTTTTAGAAAGAGAATGAATTAGGGTTCTCAAATCACTATAGATGTTAGATCTAGATTTGCTAGAATAATTTTGGCTGTACCTTTCGTATATTTCTCCAAACCTGATTGAGTCAACCTAGGGTTATGTTCAAATTTAATTGGAAAACCTTCATAGTATCAAATTTGAATAAGCTAATATTTCTCCAAACCTGATTGAGTCAACCTAGGGTTATGTTCAAATTTAATTGGAAAACCTTCATAGTATCAAACTTGAATAAGCTATAGACAACGAAAATGCCCAGGTAGTTTTGTGTTAATTTTAGGTATGTTCTATGCTAGAGCAATTTATTTCAATTTTCACACATAGCTTAATATGTTTTTCAGATTAGCCATCACATCAGCATTAAAGTAAACTGCAGATAGAACATAAATATAAATCGCAAAAGACAAGCCAAGACAAGAGGGCACAAGATGTGGCGCCAGCCAGGACAAACCCCAATGTGGGGAAACCCTTCGTCAATTCTTCTTTTATGTTCTTCAATAGTTCAGCAGAGAAAAAGTACATTTACAACACTTTGACTTAGATAAAAGAATAGATCATCTCTACATGAGATTAGTTGAAGACATGCTGCTTCAACTGATTCTCTAAAGTGACTCCTTCACCTGTCATTGTGCTGCATCTCGTCCATATGCAGCACCTCATCATATTGCAACATCATACCATGTTCCTGAGCTGCACCATGCTGCTTCACTGCTGAGTTGTACGCTGTACACAACTTGCTGCTCTTAATCATCATGCTGTTGCTCTAGCTGTGACTGCTTATTAGATAGGTCACCTTAAACTGTCCTCATGAACAGCCTCATCACTACACTGGTTGGGGCACAAACTCTGTCTGCTACAGCACCCTATTTACACCCATCAGATTCAACACAGCCTCTTGATCAGGCATAATAGACTGCGGTATTATCTCCCTTCCTAGCTGTTGTCAAACGCTGGAATATAAGGCTAGAACCAGCCCCTATACACACCCAACAGCCCATCAAAAAGGCTCAGTCCATCCGCAATGTTTTCCGTGCAATCCGCTGCCCAAGACAGAGATGAACCTTGCCACAAATGCCCTTACAAACAATCCAGAAGTAGACTCCTGTAATGTGGCCTTAATGCTGTTCATTTGCACTTCAAAACAGTCATGAGAATGACCCTAACGTCCTTCCCTTCTTCGCTGAAGTTACCCTAACCTGCGGCCCTAAAACAGAGACCCTTCTTCTTGCCTTAAGGCTCCTTCTCTTGCTGTGGATTAGGGCATTCTTGACTGCGGCTAGATATCTCTTTAGACGGTTAGGACTTGCGTTTAAGTCTCCTCTTGACCTGCGTATAAGGCCCTCCTCCGTGCTGTGGATTAGACTCCTCTCAACGGCAGTTAGTGCTCCTTTAGTCAACGGATTAGGGCTTCTTTAGACTGCGTATTGGAGCTCTCCAAGACAGCAGATAGATCTCCTTCAATTTGCGGCTAGAGCTCTTCATTTGGTTGTGGCTAGGGTATCATCCTCTCTGCGGTTAGATTCACTGCGGCTCGGGCATCGTACTGCAGCTAGGGCATCATCTTAAGCCAGCGTATACTCTTGTTGTCTCTCCTTCACGAAAAACCTTCTTGTCTCTCCTTCACCAAAAACCCCAATACGCAGGAGATCACATGAAGAGTATATTCGATGATTTTTAGATCAATCCTACCTGTCGATGAGAGGGATCCAATAAAAATATCAATTGCCATAAATAAGATCAACCACATGGATTTGGATTTTGGCGCTAGTTGCCAATTTTAACATTCTGTGTTTAGCTAATTCATCATGAGACTAGAATGCCCAAATTTTGTTTTGCATGCTTTTATTCTAGTTCTCTGCATCGGTTTCTTTTCATGGGATTAAGCCTGGGCAGTAATAGCCAGCACAATTTTGATAGATAACGATGCTTTCTTCTTTCCGTTCCTGAATGACAAATTTATTTACATCTCCTGAGTTTGTGTAGAAGTGAGTGACGCTGAGGTGCAGTATAGCTGGTGGACTTGCGCAACAATGTAATGAAGGAAACTATATTCCAAAAGATCGAAAAATAGAAAGGATTGAAGCATGAACAAATAAAGAAGATGGAAAATTCATCAACAAAGTCGTCACTGAAGACGAAGATATAATTACAGTTTCTTGGGAGTCAATATATACACCGTCAACTAATCTTCCATATGTTCAATTTTGATTTTCATTATTAATCTTCGAGGCTCAACTTGGCATTTGGCATGTGAACAACATTCTTTTTCCATACTTTTAGAATTTGTCAGTGCATAACTTCACATACAGGGAATAGCTTCTTCCCAAAGGAGAAAACATATTCTGACCAAAAGAGATTCTGGAAATCCACACAATCTCATTCGTTGCTCAAAGAGATTGAGGCCATATGATTAAGAAACTATTTTCGGCTAGGTTTTGGTGCTGGGTAGATTGGTGGGAATTTATTACCACTGGATATGCAAGAATGGGTGCTGGGTAGATTGGTAGGAATTTATTACCACGGGGCCAAATGCATTTTACATAGCAATATGGAAGAATTAGTGTTGAAATTTTACATTCAAATTAAATGTCAGCCTGTGGCAGGGAAAGCCATCAATATTGAGGTGGAATAAAAATATCAACCTATAAATTTTATAAAATTAGAAAGCTGCTTACTTATGGGTTTTCTCCTTGTTAGGGGAATCCTATAAACCAACTCTCCCATATGCCCCCATGAGAAGAACTAAAAGTTCAAGCTTTAAATACTAATGTTCTAGGTATTAGGTACAGATGCAAAATGAGTTGTTTAATTTCAAAGGTATCTTTTAGTGTTCCATTAGAATGCTCAAATTGCTATAGGGAAACAAGATTGGGCAAACTGTGTCTAATGGGTCGTTAACAATTTTATATATTTCTTACTAATAGGTTTCTTAATTTTTTGAAACTAAATTTTTTTAAATATTTTTAAAATAATAAGTTAAAATTCGCTTTATTGTGTTGAGAGGTTTTCTCTAGATTAATATAATATAGTATATAGTAGAGATATTGTAATATAATATTTAACATTGTGAAATAAATTAAATTACATAAAAATTAAAATTAAATTAAATAAGAAGATTAATGTAAAGTAAATTTTTTATATTGTGGAACAAAAAAATTAACTATAAATTACTAAAATAATAATAAAAATAAAAATGGCTCATGCTATTGACACATGGTACATATTAATGTGGAATATAGTCTACTTAAAGGGGAAGTAAACCAGCCTAGATCCATCTTAACTCCAAGCTTGGTTTACCGACCGCCAAAAAGATCAAATCTCTTGAGATAGAAACCTCTTTTAGAGTGAAAAGAGATTTGATCCCTTTCAGAACTTGGATAATTCCAGATCTACCAAACTTGGTCTAGACCAAGCTCCAAAAAGGATCAAATCTCTTGAGATGCAAACCTCTTTTAGAGTGAAAATAGATTTGATCCCTTTCTGAACTTGGATAACTCCAGATCTACCAAGCTTGGTCTACCATGATAGACCAACTGCCAAGAGGGATCAAATATCTTGAGATGCAAACTTCTTTTAGAGTGAAAAGAGATTTGATCCCTTTCAGAACTTGGATAACTCAAAATCTACCAAGTTTGGTCTACCAACGGCCAAAAAAATCCAAACTCTTGAGATGCAAACCTAAAGTGAAAAAAAACTTTATAGATTCGAAACTAAAATAAATCTAAACTAGTGAAATTATAAACTTCTCCTATTTATAATATTTTACTATTAACCTACTATGAAAATCTGAAAAGTATGTTGTAAAAATATCAGAACACTAACACACAGGATAAACATCAAATTTCATCATTCGTGAAAATAATTAATATGATATATAAACCCACCCCACTCTGAAGCCTGACCAATTAAGCCTAAGGGAGGGCGGAGGGCGCTTTCTATTAAAGAAAAATAGCAATAAATTGAATGCTGGGTCAAACGCATTCTGAATGCCTCTATGCGAGAATCCATAAAACGATATGCCGCAGGACCCCCACTCCAGCCTTAAAATCCATGGGAGAGTTAAAGGCAAAAACAAAAAATTGCAAATGCCTCCGACCCAAAATAAAAGTGAGATCATACCTGGAGAGTTTCTTGGACTGGGTGCAGAGAACAAAGATCGGCAGACTCCCACGGGTTAAGCCTTCTTAAACATTTTTCAAAGAATTCAAGCATCTGAAATTCTTTGGCAACATACCTAATATACCGAGTCCTTTGCGGAACAGAAAGCTTTTGAGCGTTAATGTTCCATATTTTTCTAAATGTTGCTACATACTGCCGTCAAAGAAATTGATGTGGACAAACTAGTACGAATGTGGATAGGCGAAGGGTTGGCAAAGAGCAAACATACAACCCATATGAGTATAGCCATCAAAATACAGTTGCTTGTTCTCGAACAAGCAACGATCTACAATAAGATGCCTATTATCGAATCAATATTAAATGGGTTTTGTATTGTTTACTAATCAACCCTTCCGTTTCCACATTTGTACACTCTGAACGCATAAATTTCTTCATACCGCAAGAAAATAGCTCCGAAGCCCTGCAAAACTTGTAGGGCAAAGTAGGGATCCACCGGGGCCATGACATTATGAATTTACAGCCGTAACCAACGCAATCATAAATCGATCCGTTCTTGCATTCGCATGGGATGGACACATTTTTAAAGACCTAGGACTTCGCGTAGAGAAAAAGCTAACGGAAATTCCGCGTGGAAAAAACTGGTAACTCCAGATGTATGCCCTTTCACTTTTCTTTGAAGTAGATTGAAAAATAAATACTCTGCAAGTTCCACGTTATGATGATTGTTTAGATGAATCTAAGGTAGGATAATATTTTTGCCATAATCCAGTTTTATGTATGGAAATTAAAAAAAAATTCATATATACTTAAATCTAATTAAATTAGATTTTGGTTAATGTATAATTTTAGTTATGTAATGATTAAATATCAAATGTAATTGTAAATTTTGTTGGATTGCAAGGGATAAAATATCTCTAATTCACCATGGAAGAGATGTAGTAATGTTATGTAAATATTATGATTTTGATTAAATAAAAAGAAACCTAACCAAGATTTATCTTAATTTTGGATTTATCAAGTATTGAGAGGGATAAAATCTCTTAGAGTGCAAACATTTTATTTAGTGCAAAATTTGAGAAAAAGTTTGCACCTTGAGATTTTGTCACTCTCGATGCTTGATAGATCCAGAGTTAAGATGGATTTAGACTAGTTAAATTAAAGATAAGTTAATTGTAAAGAAATTAAGATTGAATATATATTAATAAGTGACTGTATATTTTCGCAGTTGTTGAGACGGTCGTTCTACGAAGTATTGCTAGTAGATGTTTGGGGTGGATTTTGGACCGATGGTGAGCAAAGGATTTGAACCCTCATTGTTCACCCGCATTTGGTAGTTAACCTTCAGCTTCAAACTTCCATATTTCATGTAATGGGGCTAGACCTTGATGGTTTGCGGGTTGACTCCCGCACTGGAAGCGTGGGATAACAAAAAGGGGTTGCAAATGAAGTCTTGTCTTTAGAGTGCCAACGTTCTTGTTTGGCATGCAACTCTCACCATTCCGCACGATTTCTTTTGTAATTGAAATTTTTATCTCGTTGATGACTAACTAAATGTTCTCAGGTAAGAAACTGAAAAACAACATTCCTTCGCTCTCCCTCACAGCCTCTATAATGGAGCTTTTGTCAAAATTTATGATTTGAGGCAGGCAGGTGATGCTAAGAAGGATCTATGACTATAATCTGGGCGAAACGTAAAATGTTTTACCCTTGTGTCTACACATGAAAATTTTCGAGTGCCTAAGGGTTTTCTCAAGCAATTTGCCTCTGAAACTTTCACAACAAAAATCAAAATGGAGCACATCGGGAATAAATACCCCCTAACACTCCTCCTCCGAGATCAGAAAATATGTTTGAATATATTGCCTTCGTGGCAAGGTTTTAGATTTTCATTAAATCGCTACAAGGAAATTTGATCCTGCTCTAGGTGGGGTTTTCTAATACAATGGTGTCTAGAACCATTTGGGAATCCCTTTAGTTGTGCAACATTTGTTCTATGGAGATAAACAGATGCATAATTTACCACTTGTGTCTGATTATGGGATCTCTAAATAATCAAATATAGTTATGCTTTCGAGACTACGTGGGAGTACTATGGAGTTTAGGAAGTCAGCTTCATTTGTCTCATACAAGGATATCGCTCGAGAAAAATCTAACTCAATTGAACAACCTTCATCCCTTCCAAGCCCCTATATTGTTGAAAAGTCAAATCAAATGCCAACATTGGATATCAATTTTCTAAACTCCAATCCTTAGCGATTATTTGCATATTTAATGGTTCTTAGCCCAAATTAAAAGATCTACAATAGTGGGTTTTTTAAACCTAGACCATAAATTATGGCATATATCTTTGCTCCAAAGGATTCTTTGTGGTACAATTTGTGTGTCATGAAGATGTAAAGAAAGTACTTAGGGATGGGTCGTGGTTTTGGGGTAGTGTCAGACTTCTTCATCTCCCCTTGGTTTCCAGAATTTGATTATTCAACGATGGTAGTAACCAAAATGCTTATATGGGTCAAGCTGTCAAATCTTCCTCTACCTTTTTGGCACCAAAAGGTTTTAATGGACATTGAAAATTACTTGGGCTGCTTCAAAAAAATGGATATGAAAAGAATGATTAATGGTTTATTTATCTTTGCTCGTATCTATATAGAGATAGATCTAAGAAAAGGACTTCCTTATCATATTTTATTGAAGCATGGATCCCATCCATGGACCCAAAACTTGAATTAAGAAAAAACAACATCCAGATGTTTTATTTGTTTCCAAACATGACATTTACAAGATTTTTGTTCGTAGATCAAACAACCTCAAAAAAGGAAAAAGGCACAATATCGTAAGGCAAAGGGTTGGCAACCCTTCAATCCTACCTCTACGCAGTAGAAAATGTGGAACCAAGGATGAGCATCCCAAGCAGGAGGATAGGAGTATTTTGATGATCCAGAACATTCCATGCAAAAAGTTACAAAACTATCATCGATTCCTAAATCAACACTTACTAAATCCATGATCTACAAGGAGGATATTTTGGCAAGCTCAAAGAGAGTCCATACATTAGAAACCTATGATTCAGATAAAGAATACCCCCTTAAGGGGAGGGGGGTGTAGGGGGAATGGGGGGCGGAGAGTTGTTCTTTTATTTCTTCTACAGGGGATTGATAAAAGGTTTTGTTACAAGTATTTTTGCCACATCCATTCAAAAGGCCTAAAAATCAGATCAATCAACATCCTTAAACACTTTGTCATTATCCCTTTGCAAAGCCCTAAGCATCAACTCTCTAAAAAAATCTGAGATTCTAAATCAATTAATTCAAAAACCATGTTTTTGGCCCCAACGCACCCTAACCTTTAGTCCACCTGCATTAGTTGCATGTTGCATAACTGAGCACCTACACTGATCAGCGTAGGTTGCTTCCTTCTGCAAGTGCGTTGATTCTAGAAATTCAAGAAAAATAAAAAATACTTCTGAAGCTTCCTCTTCCAAAAGCTTCCAAGGTAGTTTTAACTATTTACCACAGATAGAGAGCTTGAATTCTTATTTGATCCTATCTTGGAGACCTTATCTCTTGAGCTTATCCTCACTTTTAAGTAGATGTAATATACCCGGGTTGAAAGTTCATGTAATAAAGTTAATAAAGGCAAAATATGACCAAGGTCATGGGACATGTATTCCAAGCTGAATGTTAGACAAAACATCTTAGTGAGAGTTCATTTGGTTTATTATGGCTAAGGGAAAATGGAAAAGGATATGGCAAACGCTTTGAAAAAACAAAGAGGCATTAATTGACATTTTATTTATGAAAATAAAAGAAATTAGGAGAAAATGAAGGTGAAAGGTCACATTTGCATGTGAGGAGAAAATTGAAGGAAAATAATGGAAATTGAAATAGAGGTCTCATTAATAAAAAGGTTTATGAGGATTAGTTCACAACTTTTGTTGGTTTAGCTTTTGTCAATTCAGTTTTGGAGCTCTCTCTCTATTCTCTCTAGTCTCTCGTACTCTTGCACACTTAGAACATTCTTGAAGCACTCTAGCATTGGAGAAAGGAAAGCAAAGGGAAGCAAAGATCAAGCAAGGAAGAGTTGAATCAAGTGGCTACAGCGGATTACTTGCAGGTATCGAGTTGCATGTATGGTTTCCTTGCTAGTTTTGGCATGCATAGTACATGCATGTGTATATTTGGTTCTCTTGTTGTCATTGGCATGGGTTTTTTCAGGTGTGACAGTGGTTTCAACCTTGCTGTTGGGCCTAAGAATTATCCTTAAAATACATCCACTTTCACTCCATTCAACATCCACTTTCTCTCCATTCATACATTTTCTCACCTCTATTCCACCACCATGTCATCACATTAGCTTCACTTTCATCATTAAATGGGTTATCATTGTGTTTTCCAAAACATTATTAATTCTTAGTATTTTTAAGAGAATTTGTGGTTAAACTTTAGAAAATAATATCCATATACTTATACCTAACAATTAGAATGAGTTTGTTGACATGTGTAGGTACAAAGGAAGCTTCTAAGGCACCCTTATGTGGCACTCTATGTTCAAATTCGAATTTGAGGAGATCATGGACCTCATGGAGAAGATCATGGAGGATAGGGTTATGTGTCACCATTGGTTGAGAAATATGTGGATCAAAGGAGGGAATAGTGGATCATCATTATGAGTTTGTTATCTCATCTTGTTGTATAAATAGGAGTGTTATCTCCTTCATTTGTAATCTTAATTTTTTAGAATTTAGAAACTTAGTCCTTCATTTGTAATTTTAGATTTTAGGATCATTGTAATGGAGATTTAGAATCTCTTGGAATGTAGAACTTGGAGCTTGTAATTGCAATTTGCAATTGATGATAAATAAAGTGGATTGGATTTTCTTCTACATTTGACTTCTTTCTAGGTGTGCTTGTGGAGCTATGGAGGGCCCCCATTGCCTCACTTGCATACTTGTTTTGGTATAGTAAGCTTTCATTTATGTTTTTAATTTCATTAGTTTAAAGATCTTGATGCTGGAAATATAAATGAATAGTCTCTTGTAAGAGAGCTTTAATATTTCCTGTAATCAATTTGAATTATGTTTAAATGCCTTCATTTCTTAGTTTATTGATTAAAATGGTTATAAATATTAATGAATAATCTCCTGTAAGGGAGCTTCAATATTTCTTACACTTGTCATAATGTCTTTTAATTTTTAGATTTCATTTTGTTAAATGACTAAATAGGTGTTGGAGATCCTAATGAAAGACCTCCGATAAGGGAGCTTTGACATTTCTTCACCTAGCTTAGTTTAGTTTGTCTCTAAGTCCACATACGGTGGATGTTCTTTGAAGTTTTATTTACTTGGATGATAGTAAATGAAACTCTAATTTGCATCCGCATTTTAGAACCAACATTTTGGTGCCGTTGTTTGGAAGGATCATTTAGAGATAGACTTAGGAAGTTATTTTTATTGCAATTTCTTTTTATGGACTAACTTGTGAAACCTGGTGATAGCAGGATCTTCATAAAGCTGTTCAAGTTTGAACTTTTTGATTTTTCATACTTAGTTTGATTTTAAATTCAGTTTTTTTTTATCAAACCCTCCATTTCTTACTAATTCATCTATGGATGAGAATTTTGAATATGTTAAATAGGTACTTCTTGGAGAGCAAGAACAATATTGAAGATTGGTTTCAAAACAACCTTGCACCGAATCCAAGAATAACACAGGTTACTCACATCCTTGCAAATAATCATAATTTTTTTTTAAATCTTGATGTGAGCAATTTCTAATTCTTAGTCCATAGGTGGCTTCAGTAGAAGCATTCTTTTACCTAGGAAACAAAAAAAAAAATCTTTCAAGCAAGTTAAGGTAGAATAGATTACAAAAATAAAACAAGATCTCGCTAGACTTTTAGTCTTGTTTTTCTTTGAAAAAAAATCATCATTTCTCATCAACAAATTTACATTTCATCCACGCTAACCTGCAAAAATAATAAAAAAACAAATCAATAGATTAGTATGCTCTCTTCCTGCGCTTCGAGCGATCAGCAACAATCAAAAAATATATTGATTGATTTTGCACAAATCAATAAAAAAACTCTTGCTTGGAATTTGCACAAATCATTAAAATTGCAACATTATAAGAAATCAAAATCATTTTTTTTTAATTCATTTATTTTCGATTCCAAATTTAAAAATTAAATTTGTAGTTTAGTGATTTGATTAATTTGTTTATTTACTCCTAACAAAACACAATTTGCAGCTCCATGATGTACAAAATATTCACTATAGCAAAATAGTCATTATATTCTGCTTTGATGTACTGGGATAATTTCTTCAAACAAGCCAAATTTGTATATAAACAATTCAATGTCAGTCTTTAAGGAAGAAATCTACAATAAAAATCCATTCGTCTTGATCTAATTGCAAACAAATATTTGCTCTTAATCTTTTTGAAACCGATTATTTCATGACAAGGGAGGTTTTACACGATTACTCTATCCTCTGTCTCACAATTTCAAGTTAAAACTGAAAACAATTATAAAGAAATTGAAGCAGACAAGCAACAAATAAATGTTGTTTGTAAAAATTTCTAAAAACTTTTAGAATCAAGTCTTTATAAACAAAGCACCCAAACTCAATAATACTGCTCCACATATACGACGCTCATAGAACAACTAGTGCCAACAACAATAATACTAGCATATAACTACATCAAACTCATTGTGGCAGCTACAATATTTCTTGCAACGGCTCCAACAACATTGACCCCTGCAACCACAACGATATTTGCATAAAATTATTCTTTAGACTCTGTCCTGAAAAAGCCTTCGAATTTTAGGCTCACTAGCCCATGTCTTCCAATGAATTAAAAAAAAAAACAATTTGTCACTGCAGAATTTTCTATTTATTCTAATATGTGGGTATATGGGGTCTCAGGTACAACTGCAACAACAAGAAGAAAAGAAGGTATTTGAAGCACAGGAATGAGTGGCAGTGTCGCATATTATTTACCTGTTCCTTCAGTGGGGATGGTTTGAAATTTATGGAACTTAGAGAGGTTGGCTTGTAATTTATGGAATGACTGAGTGTGTTGAACTAATTTGTAATGCTTCGATGCATTTTTGTTTTGTTGCATTTATATTTCATTGGAAACACACAAATTTTGCCATAGCTTTCCTAGACCAATAGCTCGTCTAAGGATTATCTAATGAGGAGCCCAAGGCTCATTCAAATAGAAAAAATGGAGAATATTTCAATGAGGAACCCAATGACAAGTGGAGAAGGAGGAAATCCCAAAGCAGAAAATCGAATTCCAAGTGTATGAGAGCTGCTCCATGTGTAACTCAACCTGCTGTATGTGGCATAAAAAATGGACAGCGTATCCTTGTTTCCTCATATGCAAATCTGGTAGGTTGCCATGTGTGACTGATGGTAGGTGGATGGGGGGAGCAAATTCCCAATGAATCTCAATCACAATCCCATGCAATGATACCTCTTAAATACTGCTGCGTGTGAACAAGGGAATTGTCCCAAACTATTGTGCGTATCTCTATGTACAGGCTACCAACTGTAATGTGTAGGAGCTGAACTGTAGAGCTGCGTACATGTGTGGAGTCAAGTGGAGACATACTCCCAAATTATCTCAATCAAACTAGCATACATGCGTTATGAATGCGCAGTGGAGGGAACTGCGCATTCAAGGTATATCCTTCATAAGTCAACCCTAACGTGCCAAAATAGCAATCTGGCACAAATCCATTTGAGCGATTTGAGCGATTTTGCATGCAGATTTTGTGGCTCGATTTGAGCGATTTGTTGATTCTCAACGATTGTATGAACTTTCATTCCATCCCTTCGTTCATTGATTCATTCCACGATTTCATTTAAAAGGACAAACTGTAATGTGAGGAAGGAAGTTGTGCAGAGAGTCAAAAATGCGATGAACAATGCTAGGAGGTTGACACAACAAAGGGTATCTCCAGAAAAGAATGCGAGGTAAGTGATCTGCCCAGAAGACTATTCCGGAAAATCAGCCGAGGTAAGTGATCTACGCGGGAACTGCGTTATGATTTGCGTTGTTAACATTTTGCGTTGTTCTTTCCAACAATAACCCCAGATTTGTTGCAAGACAATCACCATAAAACGAAGCTCTGCATGGTTCCGAGATGGTAATTGCTGCTTTTTGACAAGGAAAATAAGTGTAGCGTTCATAGATTGTGGAATTCGACTAGCCCTCAACTCAGACAAGAATTAAATGTTAATATGAAAGTATTGTGCTCTGAAAGTCTCGGTCCTGTGGAGAAAAATAACAAGCTTGAGAGGTCGAAATTTGTTTGTGGGTTTTTGGCTTACGTTCGAGGATTTTTCTAGGTTTAGATCTGTCTTGGTTCTGGTTTTTCGTAGGTCTTCTAGGCATGTGTTTCAAAGCAAACTCGCACCAACATCTGAGGGCTAGTCTTGGAAAAATATTTATTGTTCCTAGTTTGATTGAAGCTCATATTCGCATGAAATCTGAAACCATTGTTGCAACTCTATTGAGGGCTTATGTAAAGACATCGATACACATGATTATAATTGAAGTCTACTTAAAACATAAATTTCAAAATGAAACCCCGTAGACAAAATGAATTTCAATTATCTATCAAGTTTCTTCCCGTCAAAAGTTGTTATTGTTTTGTGTTGTGGTATAGTGGTTCAAAAACTCGACGTTGTGAAAAAGTTTGAGTTGAGGTCGACAATTATCTCCATAGCCCCCTAAATGTTCATTGGGATTTAGCACCATGTTGGACTAAATTTGAGCTCTAAACCACACACTGAAGATCTGAAGGTCGTGTGTTCGATCCATGCTCACCGCATTGAATCATATGTCGACTATATCATAAAAATCCATGACAAATTATAGAGAAAAAGGGAATGCTCATCCATGGATCCGTGGTGCAATGGTAGCGTGCCTAACTTCAAATCAGAAGTTTGTGTGTTCGATTCACCTCTCGGGTTTGAGGTTGTGTGTTCGATTCACCTCGAGTTCAATTCATAAAATCTAATGGACAACTTATCAGGATTTTTTCCTGGTTGCTGGTCTTTCTTTCTTGTTTGATTCTGGTTGCTTTGTTTGATTTTAGTAGAAGGTATTTCAAGCTGTGTATTCATCTTGATTTTTGAATTTGTCTGGTGGATTTATTTCCCCGAGCATTGCTTTTACACACAGAAAATTCAATTTTCTAGTTTCATGGTGATCGAATTTGTTTGTGGTACTTAGTTGAGGAAGAATTGAAATAAGATTGGACAATCGCTCAATCAGTATCAAATAAGCAATGTAACATTTAGTACATTGACATGCACCATATATTTTGAAACCGTGTATAAAAGGTGAATGGCACGTCGATCGACTATAATGAATTGTTGACAGTGCTATAGAGTATAGTTGAACAAGAAGGCAAAGCGATTCAGTACATTAACAGTTGGACACACAGATGGTTCCACACTTGAAAGCAAATTAGGAGGATTCATTTATCGAACATTTGGAGAATTATTATTGGCATTAAAAGTTATGCTTGTATTCTTGTTGTAAGCTTTTATGTGACATACTAATCTGCAGGACAAAAAAAAAAGCTATAATGCCAAGCTTTTTGCCATGCACATTCCATGAGTCCTCTGACACAAACAGGGAGTTAATTTAATTTTCATGGATATTTATTAAAAATGAATTGTTATTAACATCATGAATTGGACTAAAATTACGCTTTCGATTTTCCTTAATCTGTTTTATTTTGGCATACATTTTTTGCGTAAGAATCAGGAAGGGAATGGCCATTTCTTCTTGAACACACTTATGTTTTTTATACCAAGTTTTTTTGCAGGATTAGGGAGATCAACTGATCATTAAGGAGACTAAATTGTGTTGGCGATTGGTCTTCAAAAAGACTAATTTCATGAGAAATTCTAAAGAACGAGTACATGATCATAAACGAAATTTTCAGAAAATTACAAGTTCTTGCAACTTCTTGTAATAGCTAAATGGTTTGACATGTTGCATGACAGATTAACAAAAACAATGTAAACTTTGAAACGAGAACTGATACTGTTACCCATTTCGTAGAAATAGCAAGAAAATGACCCGATTTTGAAAAAGGGTGATGCAGAACACACACGTTTTTTTAACGCATAGTTTTTGGTACTTTAAATTTTTTTTATGTACATTATGTTTTAGAATGGTAGTGATTTTCATGCTGATTTTAAAAAGTGGTAATTCTGCATTAGGCCCTTTTTTTAAAAGACCTATTTTTTGACTTTAAATTTCTTAATGTATGAAATGTAAATAATTATTTTCTAAATTTAATCATTTTTGAAGTGATCTTCTTCTTCTTCTTCTTCTTCTTTTGTAATGAGGTTTTTACTGTGTTGCATATTTAAAAAAGAAGGTCGATATTTTGAATTTTCGATATTCTACATATTTATACATCGTTAATTAATATTTCAATCCACATGAAATAATTGTTTTTAAAAAACAATAATTTTTAACAATTGACAAAAAATAACCATTTTAACATAAATATAACTAAAAAACTATACGTTTTGATAATTTTTTGCTAGAGATGATATGTCAAAATCACAATTTTTATAGAAAAATTTTAACTAAAAATGGTTAAATAATAGTTTTTTTTTTAATGAATTTCATGTCAAAAAAAATAATAATCACTGTGTTTTTAAAAAAATACTGATTAACATAAAAATTAATGCGAAAATCACATAATACAAATATTAAACGCATAACAACCTTAATTGAGTGCTTATTCTTCTCATAAAATGTCAAAGTCAATACATTACAAGTATAGCTAATTAATAGTTACAAAAAATGAGCTTGATTTCCAGGCATAACTTAAATTTAATCAACAATGTCACGTAATCCAAACTCTTCATCCTCTAGAGTTTCATCATTGTCTTCTTCTACAATATTTTTTGCTTCATTTTGCTCATTTTCCTCTTCTAATGGATCTTTGATGTCTGTGAGTTTCTCAATGTATGCATTTCCAATCATTCCGTGTAATGGTGGTTGGGGTTCGTTTGCTTTTTTTGCCACACGTGATCACTAAAGTCCCCTTTCTTCAACCCAATTTCTTGCATTGCATCTGGAAGAAATTGAAGAGCATTAATTCTTTGTTGAATAAAATTGCACTATAATGGATATTTTTCAATGACAATGCATTTTCTTCCTTTTTGAAGGCAACATGCTAGTGTTGTACCTAATTATCAAGCACAAAAGAAATAATGAAGTAAATTAATACAATGACATATAAATTAATAAATAACATATTGAAATTCAATTCCATATAATAAAATTTACTTGAGCCAGAAAATAAATCCAAAACCCAAACTCCTTCATTTGAACATATGTTTATAAGATAGTTAATCAATAATTGTGGTTTTTTATAAATGTTAACTATCTCTCCTTTTGCTTTTTTGTCTTCATATGTTAGTTTTCTCACAACATCATAAGTCAATATTGGGCTATGACTCTTTCCATCTACCCGATTAAAAATCATAAACATATAGCTATCATCTTTTGTTCAACTATCAATATGGATGAACTCACAATAATTTATAAATTGTTGATCTTCATGGTTAAGAAGATTTGACTTTTGCCCAGTGTAACATGAAATAATAAAAGTTCAATTAACTTGTATATAAATGAATTTTTTAACATTAATTAAATATACATTTTAAACGTCTTACCATGTAGGCTGCATCTTTGAATTTGTTTTCCCCTTGAAGCTTGACAATAACATTGCTAATTGTCCCCCTGAATGAAATGTCACAAATCTCCATAATGGTGATAACGTGACTTTTAGAAATCCCGCAACCACTTTACTAAAAGCTGGATAAGTATAAAGGTCACTATCATAGTCAATGTTTGGAATATTGAAACCATGGGGAACATCTGCAATAACTAGGGCATAATCCCTTTTAGGTATGAATTTAGCAATGTCTTCACAGTCGCCTTGTATTACTTGATATTGAATAGTGTCTAGCCCATTCCAAATGAAATGAGTAAGAGTTGGATCAAGTTCAACATTCTTAAGACGTTGCCTCTTCAGTCTTTCGATCTTTATTTTTCAATAAAGGTTCTGAAACTATTTAGTGCTCCATTATCATCCTTCTTCATCTTTATAAAATAAACAAATATATGTGTAAGTTATAAATTAAAAGTAGTATACAGATGAATAAAAATAAATGTATAAATCAACATACCTTTTTTAAACGCAAGATAAAAAGAATTTAATGTTGATGTAGAACTTTAATCTGGATAGTTGCGTACAACATCATCCCCACTATCTTCATTCAACAATTTAACCATTTGTTCTTGAATTTTCATATAAACTTGGTGACTGCATAGATAAAGTAAAAAAAATTAATATAATGATATGTATAACAAATACTACCAAGAACAATATGTTATATTTAAAAGAAAATTATAATCTAGAAATAAATAAAAATAATTCAACAAACTTACTTTTGAAATTTCTCAGACATTTCCTCCAATGATAATTCCCCTGACTTCACACGAGATAATATTGCTTTGACAAGTTTTTCATTCTTCACTCCTTGTAATGCTCTCCAAGGTGTGATAGTCATATCTTCTGGAAGTTGCTTCATTTCAGGACCTGATTTACTGTTGCTACATATCAATGGATTAGACATTTTGACCTTTTTGTTTTTAATGCCAATGTTCTCCCACATGCTAAAAATCTCATTAATCAACTCCCATATCTCTCTAGTTCTAAATGCCAAGTGGAAAGTGTTATCAACACCTCTGAATAAATCACTAAATTTGTCCTTTGTCGCCTTTTGAATTGATTTTCTCTTCAACTTGATAGCTTATTTCCATACAACATTCATTTCGGAAATCTACAGTAACATTTATCCTATCCCCGCCACATTTTTCTTCAAATTCACTATGAACAAATCCAACCCTTTGGATGAAAGTCATAGACATCCTATATTCATTATCTGGATTATGATTTCATGCTACTAACTTTGCTTCTGTATCTAATAAACCAACATAAATGATACATTTCATTGTTTCGAAATGTGGGTTATTGGGATATTCCTCCATCAATTGTCTTTGAGCTTCTACAGAATGGTCCCCCCCCAAGCACATAATAATTGTATTAAAAACATTTTGACTTATCAAATGCTTCTTTGTTGGGAACTTGAATTGGATCAACAAGAAGCACATAATTAACCACATGAGCATATGGATTGTATCTCATCAATGTCTTCAAGTTGTGAACATGCAGATGGTGTGGTGTTCTGATTTGATATTGACATTGTCCTTCACTTGGCTTATAGATTTGTCTGACATTAAGCTGAAATGTGCAACCACCCTCAATTAAGTTTCTCTTTGTTAAGCTCTGTGGAATGACATTTTGTTTTTTTTTTATAATTTCATCCTTTAAATCAGCGCTTGGTGTAATGATTCCTCTACTTTCTTTTGAAGTTTCACTAGGTTCTTGACTGTTGGTAATGACTACTTCAAAATGTTCAACTTTATTTTTCTTATTCATAACATTCTCATCATTAACTGTAACAGATTTATTCTTGGGCATTGTTACTTTTGGTCTTTTACGACTCTTCTCAGTTCCAATGTCATCCTCAGTAACGACAACATATTCTTCACTGTCAGTTTCAACTTCCTCATCTTCAAAAGTAACTTGTCTACTCTTGCTAGATTTATCCACTAGAGAATTTTTTCCTTGATCCCTTGGATGTAGTTTTGTAGCATCATGAATTACTACATTTTGTTTGTTTGTCATATTTTCTTCTGACACTGAGTAGAAACTGCTGGCAATTTTCATAATATCATGCTATATGAAATGAATGCCTTCCAACCTAATTGAACAACTTTCAACAAAATTCTGCCAAAAAAAATATCATATGTCAATAAAAACAAAGTTAAAAAAATATAGCGAAACAGTTACAAGAACGCAAAACACAAATATAAATAACAATACTTACCATATTTTGTTTCATCTCTTTTACAATTTGTTTACACAACTTTGTAGATACTACTCTCGTGTCATACAATGAATATGATAACTAGTATTTAATATTTTCATGTGACTTGGGCGGTTTTGTAAGTATGTAAACAACTTCATTGTCCAGTACCGAACACATGTCTATGACTCTTCCCATCACGTCATAAATTCCATTATCATTAGGTATATCAACATTAAGATATATCTACACATTTTCGCTTTCTCTTTCTTTCACATACCAGACTTTCGATGGAAGTTTCACTTCTTTTGATTTCTTCCAGTATGAAATCATCTTCTTATCATTTAAGGCACTTGAAATATTGGTAGCCATCAGCTTAGGTGGGGCTCGTTCACCAATATTTTTTGAAGATTCACTTTTAAGAGTCTTTGGTCCAGAAAAATTCACAGAAATATTCTTTGATGCCATTTTCTTGAAAAAAGACACACATAAATCAAAATATTCAATCAAGTTGAAGTCGTCCACATGTGAATATTGGAGTCCAAACTCTTGAGTTCTTTTCAAGTACACTTTAGAACTATTTTTGCAACAAAATGTTTTTTACAAGGCTTTTGCATGAATTTGGTAAGGATTCCAACATCAAATGAAATATCTAATTTGGTAATGGTGAGGTAGATAAGATTTCTTACAAGTTGTTTATACTTGGTTTCATCATAAATTCATTCCCTTCTTTTAAAGTGATCTTCAAATTCTATTCCATTGGAGTGGATAAAGGATTACATTAAGCCGTGCCAAACTTATTCAACAACTATCCAGTGTACTTATTTTGAGAGAGGAATATATTCTTTGGATGTTGAGTCACTTCAATGCCCAAGTGGTATTGAAGATGTCCCAAATCTGTCATCTCAAATCCTTTCTTCAACCCTTTCTTTATAAATGCAATATAGCATTCATTGTTCCCTTTTATCAACATATTATCTATATATACCACAACACAGACAATAGTTTTGCCAATTTTATTGACTAACAGAGTTGCATCACCAAGATTAAAGTGTGTGAAATTTAATATCAAACCATATAAGGATTTGATGAACACAACAAAACCTTTTAACTACGACATGCCATTTTCTTTCAAATCTGCATTCAATAAAATTGTGTTCACATCCATTTGCAAAATTTTCCATCCACTCTGAGCTACCAAGGAGAAAAGAGTCTCAATGGTGGCCCATTTTGTTGCAGGGGTGAAAGTCTCTTCATAATCGACACCTTTCTGTGCAAATCTTTCTGTCACAACCTTTGCTTTGTGCTTGTCAAGTGAGCCATAAAATTTGCAGTTGTTCTCTTAAACCAACTTGCATCCAATTGGTTTGGTTTCGAATGGAGGGTCCACCAACTTTCATGTTTCATTTTTTACGAGAGCATCATACTCTCTTTCCATTGTTTCTTTCCATTCATCATTAGAAGTGGTTTCTTTAAATGAAGTTGGTTCACCGTTAGTAGATAAATTCAATTCACAATCATATGAAACACCCATATCATCAATTGAATCAAAACCATCTACATCAACCATATTTTGTTTGGTGGAACTTTTGGTCCATGTATTTCCAACCTCATCAAGATGAACACTTTCAAGTGTTTTGGTGAGCCATTTTGGGGGACCTTTAGGAGATGGTCCAAGTTGCTAGACTGATTGAGAAGGGATTGCATCAAGATTCAACCTTCCAAACTTCTTAATCACATCACTTAAAGGGTCTTCCTGATCTGAAGAAGTGGTTAGAACTTCACGAAGGGGAAACAATGCTTCAAAAGGAGATTCCAAAGGTTGATCCAAGATAGGGATCCACCCTTCAAGATGTGGAATCTCATTTTCAAATTCATGATAAGTTTTTGCATGATTGAATCTATCTAAACAATAAAGTTGTCACTTAACAATGTTGCTAGTCTTGGAAGATTCAAGAAAAATAACATCTCTAGACAAAACAAACTTCTTATTTACCTAATCACAAATATGATCTTCCTTGATGGTGTATTTGAATTCCCCAAGAAAATGATTTCTAGCTCATTGCATCAAGCTTACTTCTTTCTTCCTTAAGGATCAACACATAGCAGGTGGGACAAAGATCTTGAGATGTCTTTCCAAAGAAATGTGACCATACCATATTCCCTGAGTCTTATTTATGAAAGCACAAGATGGACATATGATTTTGAGATATACTGCACATAGAACTACATCATTCCAAAAAATCAACTTTACATTTTTTTAAAACATCATGGAGCAAATCATATTCAAAATAGTCATGTTCATTCTTTTAGCTACACCATTTTGTTGAGAATTGTATGAAATAGTAATTTGATGTTGCATCCCATGTTAACAAAGATAGTTTTTAAATTCATTAGAAGTATAATTTTTTTCATTATCAGTTAAAAAGGAGCCAATATGTGATTGTGCATCATTTTCAATCTACGCATGAAAATTTTTGAAAGTTTCAAATGCTTCTGATTTTTTTTTTTCAATGGGTATATCTAACACATCCTGGTGTAAAGTCATCATATATCTATTTCCATTTGTAAAAGGAATATGCACATGGCCACACAATTCAAAATGAACCAGTGCAAATTTTCTACATGCTCTGGAAGTAGAATCATGAAATGAATAGTTGTTATATTTTAAGTATGGGGGTTTACGCAGTGCATTATATTTGTTATATTTTCCTACGATAAAAGCATCACATTGCTTTAGCTTCCTTGGAATAGTTGGCAAACTAGAAACACCATTCTTTTTCAACAAATAAAGATTATCATAATTAAGATGTCCAAATATCGCATGCCATAGAACACTGGATGGCAATGTACCTTTGTTGTACTGAGAAAGGTATGCAAAGTTCTATAAATGGGAAGATGTTCCTTGAAGTTTCAATGATATTTCCACTTCTACTCTAGTAATGATAATTATGTTGTCAAATGCTTCCTTTTCTCTACTTTGCCATCAACCATAAAAATATAGTGACCTTGTTGACAAATGTGAACAAGGGACAATAAATTTCTTTGCAACTCTAGATGGTAGAGTACATCATGCAATAGAAAATAAGGAAATCCAAGCAATTTAAGCCTAATGTTGCAAAGTCTTGAGGGCTTGAGATTTGATTTGTCTACAAAGTGCATTGCTCCATCTACATTGTCACTAAAGTCATATGGCAAGTTGCACCTGTATCAAGCAACCATGCATCTCTGCAAGAAGAAAGTGAAGTAAAAAATAAATCTTCAATTATTCCGATATTACAATCAGCAACAATGTAATGAGGAAATTCAAGGGCTCTACCTTTTGTTGGATTTAGTGTTTTATCTTTATCTTATTTGTGGTGTTGTTTGATTCTCTCCCGAGGGATTTTGCATGTTGATGCATCATGTCCATCTTTATCGCAACAAATGTAGTGAAGATCATGTTTTTCCATTAGAAGAAATTTTAGTTTAAAAGTGCCTATGAAATTTTCATGTACATAATATCTAAACCAATCAAAATCGTTTAAATTTAAAAACAAGTGCATGTAAATATATGGGAGAAAAAATAAGAAATTAATTAATTAACTGTACTTTTTGGCTTATCTCCTTATAGGTTTACTCAAATTTCAAGTGTAGACACTTGTTGAATGCAGAGTTAAACAAGTACCCATTATGCATACTTTTGAGAAAATCCACATTGATAAAAAATTGAAAATACATTAAAAAAACATGTTGAAAAATATTTTTTAAATGTATTTTCATTTTTTGTCAATGCGGGTCTTTTTAAAAGTATGCATAATGGGTATTCGTTGGATGTGAAATTTAATTATGCATCTAACAAGTGCCTACACTAAAAATTTGAGTAAGTCTATAAAGAGATAAGCCAACAATATAATAAATAAATAAATAAAAATGGTTTTATTATTTCCCTCCAAAATTCATAACTTTTATTTTATCGTTTTCCTATTATTTTATTAGTTTTCCTTAGGAGGCCACTTTTACGTTAAAATATCTTCTAATGTCCTTGATGGTGTTTACCTTGTCTTTGAAATTCTTTCTTCCACATTCTCTTATGTTGCCTCGTCTTTTAAGAGAAACAAATTTACTAATCAAACAAGAACTCTAGCTAAAAAAACCTCAAAAAAACATGAAAAAATGGCTTGCAAACAGAAAGTGTTAATGTTGGAATACGTGGTAAATTTTCAACATTTTTTAAAACTGGAAGAAAAACCAATAAAAGCCAAAAGTATTTACACAGGGATAACGTCTTTTTTTTTTTCTTCTTTTTTTTTTTACCCCGGTAAATTTTCAACATTTTTTAATAATGACATTAAAGATAAAATATCATGATTCTGAAAAACCTTAAAATTCCAACGATTTTTAGGCATGACATTAAAATAAAATATCATGTCTCTGAAAAATCTTAAAATTCCAAAGATTTTCAAGGATGGCATTAAAGATAAAATATCATGTCTATGAAAAGCCTTAAAATTCCAACGATTTTTAGACACGACATTAAAGATAAACATCATGTCTATGAAAAGCCTTAAAAGGTGTTAAAGAAAAAAAAATTATAATAGTTTTCAACCATAACATTAAAGATAAAATACCATGACTTAGAAAAACCTTAAAATTTTGACAGTTTTTCAACTATAAAAATAAAACTAAAGATCATGACTACAAAAAACCTTAAGTTTTCAACATATTTCAACTATGACATTATGGAAAAAAATTTATGACTAAAAAAACTTTTAAAATGAACACTTAAATAAAAAGTCATTATACCAAGAGCAGTTTTTTTTTAAATGCTAAAAGTATAACAATTTTAAAATCTTAGTCTAACACGACTTGACACATTGAAACAAAAATTTAAAAATCAACCATCAAATTGACACACAATGTAAGCGAACTCGACCCATTGTAATGAAAATTTAAAAATCAACCATGAAATTGACATTGTAGGGTTAGACTCTATCCATTTTAACGATACTGTAAAATCAACTATCAAACTAACAGATAATGGGTTCAAATTGCTAGTCGATGATCAACACAAACCCTGCAAAAAAAAAAACAAAATAATAAATAAATATATAAATAAATAAATAAAAATACAAAATACAAAAGAAAACAAAAATTAAAATATTAAAAAAAAAAAAAACCAAAAAAAAAAAAACACGAAAAAAAATAAAAAATAATAACAAGTAAATAAATAAATAAATATATATATATATTTTTCTCGGTAAAAGCTAATTCTATTAAAAAAGTAAAAATATGTACATAGAGGTTACAATTCGAGAGGAGGCCTCAGCCAATCCTCAGCTGTAAAAGCATGGATTTTGCAATAGATCCTTTCAATCAAAAATACATAGAGGTCCTGCAGACAAGATATAGCATGCTTATGGATTTCTAGACCTACATTAACAACCCGAAGCAAAAAATCTCCGATACTGACAAAATCAAATGACAGAGTAAACCAGTCATCAACTTTTAACTTCCTATCCAGGGCCGTAAGAGCAAGAAGACAAAAAATAAGAGCAGGATGGCCACCCGGCTAGAAATTACTGATCTGAACCGGCATGATTCGGGGACGGTGGCGCTTCCTCCCTTTCCGGACTGGGGGATGCTACCCAGGTGACATAGCCTTCTTCATCCAGGACTGGCTCACCGTTGGGATGGGTGACCAGGTGCAGGAATCCAGAGTGTCTGCGAGAGGGACTACAAGGAGGAGCATTAACCTGAGCTGGAGTTGAGTTCGGACTCTGATGCTGAGCGCCTTCCTGAACTGGATTCATAGGCCGAGTTTGTTCAGGAGCATCATGCTGACGGTCAGGATCATCGTGCTGACGGTCCGCGCGATAAACCCGCCCGGATAAATCCCCAAGCAGTATGCCTTCATCTTGAGAAGGTTCATTCTCAGAGGGAACAGAGCTGGAGGGACTACCTTCTACTTCAGCAACCGAAATAGTGAAATTGACAGTAATAATAGGCTTGTTGACCTCACTCTGAAAAGAAAAACTAGAAGTCTGAAACGAACTATTCGGACGAGCCCTCTCAGAATCAAGCGACAGAGGAGATGGCGGAATTGAAGAAATAGGATTGACTATCGGGGGTGCAGGATGAGCACGACCCCCCCTATTACCATAGTTGCTACCCCGCCGAGGAATGCCACGCCTTCGCATTTTGCAAGCGGGCGCAGAAAAAGGCTGTAGGCAAATGGAGTGCCAATGAACCAGAACAGAGGGAGCTCTGTGAACCTTCCGACGTCTCCCGCTCCAAACACAAATGACTATGCTCCAAGGCAGACCCGGCATGGTATTAAAGATCGCTGGAACATAAATGCTATGACTCGGTTGCAGTACCCAGAGCCCATGCGCCATCCTGGTTGCCATGCTTGGGTTTAACTCTAACCAATTTCGAGAGAGCTCCATACTAAATGCTACCACCTTGAGCCTATAAATCATAACTGCCTCCTGTACCAAACAGTACGCCCTGCTGCCAGCGATGAAGCCAGCTGTCGGTTCAGTGCGGCAAGTCATTGTAACCTGGAGGAAGCACCCGCATCCGGGTAATATATATATATATATATATATATATATATATATATATATATATTAAAACACAAAAAAAAATTAAAAAACATGACAAAAAAATCAAATATACAAAAACACACAAAAAATCAAACATAAAAAATAAAAATAAAAACACAATTAACTTATAAAAGATAAAAATTTAAACAAAAAATTTAATATATAAAAAATAAATAAATAAAACACGAGATCTTGGATAAACAGTGATCGGATGTTATGTTAAGACACTACTTAATGTGAATTCATCTGTTTAATTTAATTCCCCCCCAAACGATTAGGATGATATATTGGACATGATGAAGATATTGTTCTGCCAAGCTTACAAAAAAATATAATAAAATAAAATAAAAAATTAACCCAGAAAAATAAGTAAATAATAATTTAGAACAAAAAAACATAAAAATAAAAAATAAAAAATAAAATAAACAAAGCCTCGTGGGCCTTGGGCGGGCTAAGCCAATTCACGCAACTCCCCATCTGCCCAAGCCCGAGGCTCTGCGGGCCCTAGACAGGCTAGGTCGATTCCCGAAATCAACCTTGCCCACCCAATGCAGCTCCTCGCCTACTTGGACTCAAGGCCCCGCGAAGGCGAGATTGATTCATGCAGCTTCTCGCCCTCCAAAGCCCGAGGCCACACGAACCCTAGGCAAGGCAAGGTAAATTTTTTTGTAAAATGTTTTTTTTTTTTTTTAAGGAATTCTTCTAATGCTTATTTTTTTTAATTTTCTAAAAAAATTGGTTTTAATATTTTTTATTTTCAGTGTTTTTTTTTAATATTTAATTGTATTTTTTTTATGTTTCTAATTTTTATTTTTAAAGATTTTGCTTTATTTTTTTCTAACATTCTTTTTCTTTATTTTTACTTTATTTTTTTTTTGAAAAAAAAACAACAATAACAACAACAACTTAAAATGTCATCATCTCTAAATATAAAATTCATAGAATTTGTTATGGTCCAATATATATATATATATATATATATATATATTTTGTTGAGTTATTGACAATTATTTTATGTGTATGGAAGTACTAATTAACGATATTTAAATATATAAAAACACTTACCCTCAAAATATTAATGTTATTATTATTTTTTTTTTAACTTTGGAAAAAATAAATTAAAAAATTCATTATAAAAAAACATTGCAAAGAAAAACAAAAAAGCACATGTTTGGAAAACCGTTGAAAACAAGCATCGTAGGATTAAAATAAGAAGATGAATAAAAAAACTTAAAAAATTGTCAAATAATCAACATTTAAAAAAGAATTGTGCATAATTAGGACATAAAATATTTGAAGTGTCAAAAATATGCGTTAAAAAAATTGTTGATGTTTTTCAAAATCCGTATGAAAATCACCAACATTTAAGAAAAAATATCCAATTAATACATTAGAAAATTTAAAGTGTCAAAAATAAATTATCTAAAAAAAGGGTTGATGTTACATCAACACTTTTCAAAACCAACATGAAAATCAAAATGTTCATACTTAATACATAAGAAAAATTCAAGTGTCGAAAATATGCTCCCCAAAAAAAGTATTATGAATCAACACTTTTCAAAATCGGATGATTTTTTTACTACCTCAAAAAACGAGTAATCGGTAAAGTTCTCGTTTGATCGGTAACTATGTTGAGAATCATGTGATTGATTCTTCCCTTTATGAGCAAATCACATTGTTTCTTCAAAGAATGAAGTTAATGTCTTCCTCGTAAAAAAACTCTCATTTTGCAAACTTTTCCAACAATTACCTCAAAAAACGGGTAATCGGTGAAGTTCTCGTTTGATCGGTAACTATGTTGAGAATCATGTGATTGATTCTTCCCTTTATGAGCAAATCACATTGTTTCTTAAAAGAATGAAGTTGATGTCTTCCTCGTAAAAAAACTCTCATTTTGCAAACTTTTCCAACAAGGTGTCAAAAGTAGTCGCATTGAGTTGTGCACTAGCTTGTGGGGTTTCAAGATAGTGAGGGTATGAAAAATAAGGGGCCTTGGCAAAGGATGTGAGAAGATTGTCCATCTTAACTCCAATGACATCTACATAATGCATGATGGCTCTAATCTCTGATGCTACGACCAAGAGGTCATTGTCTTTCAAATCAAGGTTGAAGAGTTTGACCATTAATTGAACAATTCCAATTCTGAACATCATATAGATCCTTCAACTTCTTCAATGCAACATAAGAATTTGTCATTGCAACTCTATAACAACTCACATCTCCACTTTTAGAAAAAACAATTAGGGTACACGCTTTATTGTCCTTGATCTCCCAAATACTGAATACCTTATCTCATGTGGTTTTGGTGAATACATTATTATTCTCTCCTTCATCAATACATTTCCATAAATCATTAAAAATAAAAATAAAAACATATTTGATTTTTCTATACCATTCTTTATAATTCTCTTTGCGAATCAACACTAACCAACAACAAAGATGAGAAAGTACATCTTCAAAATATCTTTTACTTCCTCAAACATTACTTGTTTTCTAGAAATTATTTTAAATCAAATAGTTCAAAACAATATAATCCAAACCATCTATAAACTCCGGCAACAAAAAAATAAAATATGTACAAGTTTTCCCTTCAAAAACATTAACAACAAAGTACATGACATCACCAAAAGTCCAAATGTGATTAATAAAAAATGGGAAATCGAACATTTTCATTTTTAAATACCTACTATCTCATATGCATTGGATGCCATGTCAAAAAATAATATCATAATTTAATAAAATACTATTATAGTAATTAAATAATTAAAAATACTAAAAATTTAAATTCATTCATATATTATATGTTTTAAGTTTTTATATGAAAAATGTTCGTGGGCTCGCACAACAAAATTCTATACATTAAAAAATCTCAAACATTAATTTAATTTAATATAATTTATTTTTTAGAATTTAATCAATCTTAAAATTTAGAATTTAATTTATAATTTTAAAATTAATTTATTATTATTATTGCTATTTTTTTTAATAAATGTATGAAAATTTAAAATAAATGTGATTACAAAGTTTTATGTTTAAATCTCTAACGTGTAATTAACTTAAAAGTTATAGCAATAATAATAATTGTCAAAATTAACCATATTACCCAATAATAATAATTGTTAAAATTAGCCATATCACTCGAGTAAAAAACCAATCTCATTACCAATTTCTCTAAATATTAAAAATAAATAAATAAATTATTATTATCATCTCAAATAAAACCTCCTTATGAAAATAATTTTCATAAAGTTTATATAGTAAAGAATATCTAGGAGAACATTTTAGCGGATTCTTAAAATTCATCTTACACATGGGCATATATCAACATCTATTATAGTATATATCTTAAAGGCTTCGAAGCAATCACCCCATGCCATTAAGCTTGGGGTACATTGTCTTATTTTTTGGAGCAGGGAATGTGAATTTAGATGACCATGTAGTGGTTTCAAACATTTGAATTAATTTTGGATGCCAATCAATACTCAAAGCAATCCAAATTTTCTATACGATTATATCCATCAAATTTGATTGTAAAATTTCATGATTATAGATTATATATAGTGTGTGTGTGTGTGCACGCACAAAGAGAATATCAAATTGAATGAAAATTGTAAATAATAAGTATGTTTTTTTTGGATGGTCCATAAATAATTAGTAATTAATCCATTCAATATAAAATCAAAATGGTTAAATTGTTCAAACATGGGTTTTAGATAGTTCATGAATAACATAATATATGTATTCAATATAATTTTCATTGGTTGAGTTGTTCAAACATGGGTATATATATATTTTTAGATAGTTTATGAATAACATAATAGCTCTGTTCAATAGGATTTTAAACAAATTTTCATATGTTCAATAACATTTAGGAATATAGATAAATTTGTATAATTATCATCAACTTTATAGATTTCCATCAAACAATTCTAGGAATATTTTGAAATTGGATGCATAAAATTGAAGTCAACCATCATTATATTGATTATCGATTTTTCAAAATATTTTGCAATTAAATGAACTAAAGTGACACCTTTATTGATCAAAGCTAAAATGTATTGAATGTGTTGTTTTTCTAAACAAAGTTGTTTTTTATAAATTTATTATTGACCTCACTCTTGTCTATCCAATTATAGAATACTCTTAGAATCACATTCGAGAAAAATTCAGCCGTAAAAAATATTGACATTTATAATAAATTTACAAAAAATAGTATCATTTAGACAAACGAAAAATTCGATACATTTAACCATGTGCAGTGCTATGTAATAAATTTACAAAAAATAGTGTCATTTAGAAAAATGACACATTCGATACATTTAACCCTATGTAGTGTTATGAGAACATTTAAGAATGCATAAAGAAATAAAGGTGTCACAATCATTCGTGTTAGCTTCATTTTCAAGTCAATATTCAACTTTTGAACTTGTCAACAACGCAGGCCATCTCTTCTTGTGATAGAGTGTTAGTTCATCTCTCCATAGTGTGTATGAAAGGATAAAGAACTATAACAACCCGTGAGACTCTTTGTTATATGTATTGCATGAGTTAAACATTATAAATGTTTTACCGACGAAGTTATATGACTTGGGAGAGAATTAGAAAAAGGTTAGGCTCTATTCAAAATATGATATCTTAAACCCTTGAATAAAAACAAAATATAGAAAAAAAAGGGCACATACAATAAAATTCCCTGAAAATAACAAGCCAACAAAAAGAAAAGCAAAAAATAAACAAACAATTAAAATAACCTGAATAATAGTTTCTCAGCTCTTCCTCCACCTAAACATGAGTTTAGTAAACCATGACCACATCTATTCTTGGAGTAAAAAAATCATTTGTCATGAAGAATACATTTCTATAAACCATGACTACATATATTTTTGAAGTAAAGAAATCATTGGTCCATGTGAAACCTTCATTATGAAGAATACATTTCTATAGTAACTTATGTCAAATGTAAAGAACTCTCACTCTTTCTTCATTTTTTCAAACAATTCTCCCAAATTTCTATTTTAGTTATTATAATTACACTACAGTTCTCCCTGTAACATTTAAAACTTAAAATTATACAAGACAAAGTTGCAATCCCCACTATAACATTCAAAATTCAAAACTGTACATTGCAAAAAAAAATGCAATAGATAAAAAATAGAATGACGTACACCCAAATTCCTATTTTATTTGCTGTAATTACAATACAATCCTCGTTACACTTTTCTTAAACAGAGGTGCAAAAGATTAAAAAAAAATAAAAAAAAATGGTATACTATCTTAAACTGTCCAATTTTGTAAACTAGGTCGCTAAATGAATCAAGGCATCAGTTCTCATGTGAATAAATTATCACAAAAGTTCTTTTGACTTTTGTCTCCACGAGGTCCTCACTGTTCTTCAAAGTGAACCAAAGATGCATTAACTCCAAAAGGAGTGTCCTCATCTCCTGATCTTATTGTTCCTCCAATCGAAATCTCACACACTATGATCCTTGTAGCAAAATGATTCAAAGCCATTTCCTCCAACGAGCATGGTAAGGTGGCCAATGTTTCGCTATCATGTGTGTCTCCATGGACTCTATTTGCATGAGAATGATTTGAGAGTTGAGATTCCTGAGTTCATCTTTGCAAAACCAAAAGGTTTCTATTTCGAGATAAAAGGGAGTGACTTCATGGAACATTAACTTCTCTCCACCGTAAAGAAGGCCACCTTTTATGGCTGCTACATTGCTAGTGCCTCATCCGGTGTAACACCTTAGCTTGGATACTTACCAAACATTTCACAAACTAATTGTTGAACCATTCGCACCCGAGTCAGTCCTCCCACCCATAATACTCTATCTAACTACAAAGGAGTCACATTAGCCTTCATATAACTCAACAAGGTTGCTTTATTCTTTTTATGAAATGACTCAAGCATTTCAATTTTTTATCGAGTAAATGAAAAATTTAACTCTTGCACCAATGGCATCTACTGTGAACAAAGCCAAATTAATATCTGTCAAAGGGATTTGAATAAAGCTCAATCTTAACTTCCTCAGCGATTGCTGGCAACCTCACCTCTGCACAACAAGCGTATCTTTTGATAAATCGATGCTTTCATTTTTTTTTGAATTTATGCGCTAAATATTGCAATAGTGCATCGCGAAAATCCTCATTGCCCAAGAAAGTATCACCATTTGTAACCTTTGCCTCAAAACACATTATTTGATGTCATTTCTATGGGCTTGGGCTCAAACACGTAGTCGGTGTCACCAATCCCCAAGGAGTACATCCATGTAAGATTATTACCTCAATGGAGTTAGTCATTACCCATTGTAGATTAAGTTCAAAATACTTGTAGGATGGCCACAATGTAAAAACTATTCTTGTAACAGTTATGCCATTCCAATATTGCTATTTAATTTATCAAGGTATTCCTTGAAATTATCTTGAATCTTAGCTACAGTTTCAAAATCATCAAGCATGTCCTCCACCTTTGTTGTAAACTTGTCATCTAATTTGCTCTTAACCTTTGACAATAACGTCCTCTTGTTATTAATACTTTGAAGATTTATCAAATTAAAACATACATGTTATAGGAGCAATCTCATCCTTGTAGCCATGAGTGGTTAAGGTCATCCAACATCACTGTTGATTTTGTAAAACCGATCCATTGAGCTCTCTCTTGTCATGTGCTATAATCCATTCTCGGATTTGTCCGTGACATCAATAAATCTATATTTATTGATCTCTTGAGAAATTTACCTAAGTGACCCTCTATACTTGTATTTAAAAAAAATACTCCAGTGCAAATATCCTTATACTTGGAAACAGTGTTCCACGAGGAAGCGTCCCCCAAGGCGGGGTGCTCACATCCCACATTTACCATGCACTCGGAATGAGGATGCATCGAGAAATGTTTCCCCATATCCCCCCTTTTGTGGAAACTTAAGGAGATGCAAGGGGAACGGTTTCCCAATGTGGGGGATGCATTTTCCCAAAAGGAGTGCTTGTGGGCCTTCAAAAGGGTTGGGCATCCCACTAAAATTTTGCTTTAAACAATAATTTATGAGTGGGGAAACCTAATATTCAACCCTATGGCCCTATTAATACTCTGTAATTAATAGCAATATTAAATTCTTAAAGTAAAAGTGATAT
Organism: Pinus tabuliformis; assembly: GCA_031772625.1. Taxonomy (NCBI): domain Eukaryota; kingdom Viridiplantae; phylum Streptophyta; class Pinopsida; order Pinales; family Pinaceae; genus Pinus; species Pinus tabuliformis. The sequence goes on from CM062814.1 coordinate 531,333,622, forward strand.
TAATAGTAATGTTAAATTCTTAATGATAATATTGCCACCTTTGTTGTTGATGGTGCTTTAAGTCTTTCCCTTAAAATACAAAACTACAGCTCATGGATCTTCAACGTCCTTCCAATAGTTTTCATTATGAAAACTAGACTTCACTTTCCCCATTTCCAGAAATGTCAAAACAGAAGGCACAGATTCCTTCTTTTGATAATGAAGATGCCATGTTAACCAAAGTGCCATCATCCTTGGAATATTTTAGTCCATGGAAAAGGACTACAAGTTACATTGAACCGGCGTTGTCCAATAGTTTGACCAATTTCTCATCATGATTGTTTGTAACTATGATTCTTTCCTTCATCTCTTTGAATTGAACACTCTATAAGATTTGATGGTGGGGAATAACATCTTAATTTTTGTAAGCAACAATTGAAGAGATTGTGTGAACCATGTAATACATTGTCAATCATTGAAGTAATATATCCAATTAATTTAGTGCCAGAATTAATGCTTCCTAGACCTTTATTTGTTGCAACAAACCTTGCCCTTTTTCCCTAGCCCTTTGCGGGATTGGAACACGAGGCCTGAGAAGCTTCCAACAGTTTTATGCATCTCAACAGCGACATTTCTTCCCAGTCCAACTCCTCTACAACGAAATCAACTTTGTCTATGTCATACTCTAATTGGTCATCCATTGTGGCTTCTTGGGCAACATTAAGGGATAAGACGCACTAGTCTGTGAACAAAATTTGAACAGGCTCGACCTTATGCAGGTAGTCAGACCATAAAGGAACAAATATATACTCGTATACTTCCCATTCATCCAATGGCTTAATGCTTGACAATGAACAAAACTTCGAAACTTATGCTAGTGCTCGTACCATTAGCCTATGCCACAACTCGCACAAGTTGTCATTGTCATGAAGCAAGGCACATATTAGCTGACCCTTCAACGTGTACAAGTTCCCTTCTCTCCTCCCAATCACCCAACCTGTGTTCAAACTAAAAGATCTTGACCTAACAAGTACTTGTCTGTCTCGAAAAAAACCCTCATTCCCCTTGTCTTCCATGCAAGGGGACCGTTAGAAGGTTCTTAGTCAACCCTGGAACATACAATACTTTTGTCACCTCAAAGGGATCTCCTGACTCTAGCTAAAACTAAAAGTCCCAACCCTGTCTACTGCACACTCGGCATTATTGCCAAGTTCTACATGTAGCTCCAAGTCTCCTTCTGAAATGTTGGTGAACAAATCTCATCATCCTGTCATGTACTAATAAGGACCATTGTCCATGAACCATGCAGCCCTGGCTATGGTGCCAAAAAGACAAGACACCAGTGAGAATTCCTCAAACCTAGTGATAAACTCATTGATATGTGAATCTGCGAAAGTTGCTACATGTACCTTACCCTTGCCCTTCTTCTGGTTTAGACATTAACTTGCATAGTGGCCAAGCTTGTGACATGCAAAGCACTTAACTTTTTCTCAGATCCTGAGGTAGTCTCTCATATGGAATTCTTCTTGGATTCCCCTTGCCCTTCTTTGCCTGACTCACAAGGGCAAGGTTCTCATCGCCATTGTTTCCACTAACCACCATGTAGAGACTCCTCTCAGAATCTCCTCCTAGATGAAGTCATCCCACAACCTCTTTGAGAATCTCCTCCTAGATGAAGTCATCCCACCACCTCTCTGAGTTTGCAAGCTTCTGTCATGCCACAATACTCTTAATGAAGAGAGCCCATTGCTTTGTGAAGCAATTCATGATCGTCCTCACAAGCTCCTCATCTGAAACAACCTCCCCAACTTTAACCAATTCATCATGGACCTATGTGATCTTGGTGAGATAATTTGCTACGATATCTAACCTGGACATCTTGGTGCTCTAGAGCTTTCCCTTGACACCATTTTTTTGTTGTGATTGTCACTCGAACACAACTTAGTTAAAGCCTCCCACATTTTTCCGGTTGATTGCTTTAATTTAAGATGAGGGCTCACATGGTCCTTTACCCCATCCAAAATGATCCTCTTGACTTTGATATCCTATTGGTTATTGGTTATGGATGGTGTTGCTAATTTGCAACTCCTAGATCCCATTCTCCATAAACACTAATGTTATCCTCTCCTTCCAAGGACTATAGTTGGATGCAACCTCGAACAGGTCTTCAAACCTCAACCCTGTTGCAACCATTCTCACAATTTCCAAATCAAATATTCAAACCCCCCAAAAAATATAATTGTTGGAAAATTATTTTGCTACTCCTTAAAGTTTTAGTGCTCTAATGCCATGTTAATTTTCTAATACTAGATCTGATTTCATTTTATAGCAATTTATTTTATACCCATAAATGTTTCACTTAGTAAAATCTTCTTTTGAAAACTTCTAAAAATAAATACACTAGTATTTTAACTTTAAATAAAATTTGCAGCAAAAAATAAATATGCACTGATTCACAAAGCACAACAAAAAATTACAAATTCTCCTTCACTCTCGATTACTCAAGAAAATTAGGGCCTCCTTTAATAAGAAAATCAATCCATATAGAATACACAAAAAAATATAGCAATGGAACCTGGCAACTCAACCCACTTAGAAATTCAGCTTGCACCTATGCTTGTTGTTTTTCACAATTTGGCTCACCTGTAACTACTCAGCCTCCTCCCAAGTATGGGATAAACCCTCACATCCTACCCAACTCACAACTTGTCTGCGAGAACTCAGCCTCACAAGTGTCGGGCTCCTCATCCATGCAACACACCCTTGATCTCCATCACAAACAAATCTCAACCCTCCTCTTGTGCACTCAGCCTACAAACTTGTACTCCAAAATTCATGTAGCTGCACACTTTTCAGCTCTCTTAAGTCTTGAGTCTCTCGCTTAAGAAAATCACTCTCCCAAGAATAATGTGTCTTCACCTTTCCCTTGGGTTTCTTTTATAATTTCTCGTTGACCTAGATCTTTTGAGTGATGCATGGCTAGGATCAAACTAAGTTTTACTTGAGATCAGATCTAGATCACTTAAATAATTGAATTATCTATCCTTGGAGACTTAGTTGAATAGTAAACATTAATTAATTAAATTAATTGATATGTTTTTCCTAAGTTAGAATTGGGGAAGAAACAATAATAATCACTTACTCCTCATGAGAAAGCACCTAAAGACGATTCTGGACATCTTCTACATGGTTGACACCTAGCCTATGCAGAAGCTCCAAGCTATTAACATCAACATCTCCAAGGTTACTTTATGGAGATGGGATTAGCAAAATTCCTATTCCTTCAACCACCTTAAAACTCTTTCCTAAGATCATTATCATCTTCAACTCAACTAGAACTTCCAATGATATAAATTTCATCCAAATTCGAGTTTTAGATCCAAAGTTATGGCCCTCTGAAGATTTTGCCCTTCTTAGCGCCATGTCAACATCCGCACCATTTCTAGGTGGAAAACATGTGGTAATCCTTTGCCCTTGTGTCACCATCGTACATTGCTACATCAAGAACACGTGGAAATCCTTGCCAACGTGTCACCACCGCATAGGACCATGCCTCAACCAACCTCATCTACAAACCCTCACATCTGAGTTCGAGATTTTCCATAACTACCCATTATAAGATCTTTTGAAGTTTGATATTCTAGATTGCCAACCTATCTAGATACCCCAGCGTCCAGATACTCAAATCTCCAAATATATTTAAATACTCCCAAATCCTTCAGATCTATCTGGATCTAGGCTTAACACCTAGTCAACTTCATCAAACCTTTGAATATCTGGATTTCCATATTTCTATCTCTTTGGATCCATAAAAACCTGAAAAAGCCAATCTCGCAAAACTCCAGATTTTTTAATCCCCATATTCCACCTCATCCCTGCCATGTAGCACCACATTAGCCATAATGTCATCTCCTTTGGCACAACACGCCACATGGCATACTTGATCAACATGCCAAATCACCCCAACTCATACCTAGTGCTACATTGATGTTACACATCAACACTCATATATTTGTAGGGTCCTGGAGTGCTCCCATGGGCTCCACGTAACTTCCAGAAAAACTACTTTGTCGACATCCAAATCAAGGTCTTTCTAAAAGTTTCTTTAATAAGAAGTTCTAAATGCCCGCATATCGAAATATTCAGGTATCCAAAACAACCAACTTCCTTTGAATCCATCATAACCATGTTGTTAGGGTTCTACCAACTCCTTGATTCCACAATTCGAGCCATCTAGCATCTAAGATTTTGGTCAAGGTATGTTGATAAAGTTTTCTAGATGTTCGAATATCTAAATCACCCTCACTTTTTGTTTATGCATTCGTTAACGATCCAGATGTCTAGACATCTAGAACACATCCTCAACTCTCTGCTAACACATTCGTTGACAATCTAAATGTTCAAATATCTAAATATCTAAAACATCCTCAACTCTTTGCTAGAGTCAGATCCTGACTTTTGGATTTCACTAGCCCGCATTCACAGCTCCTGCCAAACCATATGGCCAAGGGTTGGAGCCAAACACCCATCCTCAAATTTCCAAATTTAATTCCTGAATTTCTAAGGAATTTCAAGTTTCTAATAGAGTGGGGTTGAATTTCTGATCATAACTAGGAAGAGACTTGCCAAAAGAACTTTTGATAATACAAAAATCCTCACCAATGTATGAAGGCATTCAAATAGCCATTTACTAGGATTTTCTTCCAAGGAGTCCAAGTCAAAAGAGGCCATTGTTCATGGTTTGCCCCATATGAGTGAAACTTCTCTCTCCTCAACCCCATAAACAAACTTGTAGCCCAACGCAGTACCAACCAAAACACAATGTCAAGGCCTACCTTCACAAGGAACACAATCATCCTAAGGCACAAACATGAGAAGGCCCTCACACCTTCTTATCGTAGAGCGGGGATAACTTTCAATTGATCAATCACACAACAATCGAAACAAGAATACAATCATACAACATAGTTATTCAGTCCCATAGTTGGCCTGGAACAAGCCATTCACATTCAATTAAAAGGTCATAGAAGCACACCTAAAGCTCTTCAACAAACTCTCCACCAGTTCAAGAGTAGATTAGATACTATCAAGACTCTTTCCTCTAAGTCTCCATTTTACAGTCAAGGCTTTTACTCTTACATCTAGGTCACATCATCAATAGGACCCTCCGATCATAAATAGCAGATGTAGAGATTTCCTACCTTAACAAGAGCCAACCAAGCTCTCTTGGTTGAGACTCACAAAGAGTCTTTCACAACCAACCAACCATCTTGGCTATCCAAGAAGTTCAAGGGTTAACATCCCCTGCCTTCTCAACCATAACATCTTACTTGACAAGAGGCATATTGCAACCATAAACATTAAAAAAACCACGACTAAAGTAGATAAATTAGATATTTATGGTTGCAAGAACAAGAAGGTCATCATCAAAACGACTATATGGAGTTTTACCAGCGCCCTTTAACTGAAGTTCCCATCGCTCCCCTCGAGTATTTATAATTTCTCGAAGTGTTATGGCTCGTCCATCACTCTGCCTGATCTGAAACCTAACATCAGTGGCAGCCCAAACTTCCTGCTCAACGACAAGCTCAGCATCGGAGGCATCCATGTACGCCTCTTCCCAGGAGGCCCAGCTTCCCGGGAACACGGACGGCAATGCAAGAAACTTGCGGATTGTGGCATAAACCACTAGTCTCCGGGTCGCACTTATGAAAGATCGGGCAGATTGGCCGAAAAACGGTGCACGGACCAGGTGAGCTGACCCTCTTTCTTCTTGACAATTTGTAGCAGCACATCCTGCTTCTCCAAGAGTATTTGACCACCATAAGAAATCCACTCGATGTTGACCGCTCGACATGCAGGTCTCGAAGGCAGAATTCCAACGCAATTACTTAGCTCCACGGTACAAACATAGCTTTGCTCTATAAATACAACTCCACGCTCCACCGTGTTTCAATATTCAATCAATTCAACGCAGGTAAGAGTGCCTTTTTAGCTAGCTCCGCACACAGATCGGGCAGCGACATAGATAAGCCCAGGTTCTCCCGGGCACGACCAAGCTCGTCGACAGAGATTTGTCCTTCACGTCGGCTTCACCGCCCTTTCTCGAACACACGGGAGCCTTTCTCACAACGCTCTTTCTTGTCCACACTTCCGCCAAGCTCCGTCGTCCCCTACGCCTCTCAACTCAAAGGTGCGGCAAGAAGATCCTTGATCCATGGATCCAGAGGCATCATGTTCACCAGAGATGAGCAAACGAACTGCACTGTGAGCTGAAGCTCACCCATTTTCTTGCCAATCTTGGCATCCTTGGAAGCCTTGTCATTACCGCCAATAAAAACTCCAACTGTGATTTCAGTGCACAGCTAAAAAAAACAGCAGTAGTCTATAACGCGACTTTTTGAAAGCCTTTTCGGCGGGTTTTTCCGGTCGAAATCCGGCAAGAATTTATTGGAATCGCAAATATGATAGGTAGTTTCTGCACAATGAAAGCGTCCCAGGGGTTTTTCAGGGTGCTGAATCCAAATATGCAGTTAAAAAACCATTTTAACTGCAACAAATCAAGATTTAACCTCAATTTCTTCCGCCAGATTCTGTCATTGGAATCTCCAAAAAATCGCATTATAGACAACTCCCAAAAAAAATGTAGACGACCTAGAATTGCTGCCAGCATTTAATGCAACGGCCTGTCCATGATAATTAATCACTGGCGAGTCTTGATCCCCGGAAGAGATTTTCGCAATATGGGCCGTTCGATTGCTGCAAAGCACAATCAACTTTTCTCTGGTTGGCATGTGCATGTGCGTAGCCGGTAACTCTGTCATCCCACACAAGGGGAGGAACCCCAACTTGGGCTCTTGCTTTGTTTTGGGGTCCAATGAATTGGGACACCAATGCTCGATCAGCCGCAGTGACAAGAACTGCACCGACGGCTTCAGGTTCTGCAAACCTGCACAACTTCCACAGAATTCCATGCGTTAGAGAAGCCATTTCGCCCCTCACGGGATCTCTGCCAACCTCCTCTCGTAATATAAGAGAACCGTAACAATCCCAGCCCAGTCACAACCTTGATGGATGGACAAACGAAAACTAAAACAATATAAATATACTCTCTTATTTCCTCAGCACACCAGGGTCCAAGGACCAAGGCCCAGGCTCTCACGGGCTCCGATACCAAGTTAAATTTAAATTTTGACAGTGCACACTATATTGTATTGATCAAGTAATATTACATATATACATGAAGTGTTGTTTCAAGATAGATAAATTAACTTGGACACACAATCATGCTGTTGAGAAAATATCTTAACCACACATCAATCTAAGAAACATCAAACACCAATCTAGGAAACATCAAGATCTTAACAACTCCTAAGGAATAAGAACAGACTCTTTTACATAGTAAGAATCACAACTGATACAAGTAAGAATTAAATTTCAAAGTGTATCAAAAGTTCTTCCACTGTCTGAGAAAACAAAAACTGATGAAACCTAGTCTAACCAACATGTATTATAGTTATACTTTAGGTTGACCTGACTCGGCCAAATTATTCAGTTGACTGTTTCACTGTATTGAAATTAATTAAACATGATCACTCTCCCAAAATTTTGTACATATATATAGATAATACAAATGAAATTACAACATATATGTAAAGTTCAGACAATCTTCTTCTCTTATGCTTGTAGATATGTCCTTTTATGTTTTACTCGTATATGTATGTATCATCCAATTGTTGGTAGTTTTCTCATTTCAATTCGCATCAGAACCTTCAAATGGTGTACAGTTCCAACAGTCTTCTTCTCTTATGCTTAAATATCATTGTTGGTATTATGCTCATGCCAATTGTTTTGAGAATCTTAAGATTGAGGTCTAGCTCTGAACCTTAGTCACAGTGATTTACAGGGACATCAACAACCACCTCTCCCCATTTCAAATTTTCGGTTACATTGGGATTCTCTGAATCTTTTTTGCATTTCTGCACTCTTGCCATAGTTGTAGGCTTCTATTCGCAACGAGTGGAGTCACACTAGACTTCCTCATTTGTTTCACTATTTTTTTATGCATTCCATTGATTAAACTAACGAAACAGTGTCAGACTTGACTTTCTTCATTTGGCACCATTCTGCACATATAAACCACAGATCATAGTTTTTGGTTTGAAAGTGATGTAAAATTCTCATCAAGAGCCAACACTATCACTCCACACACTTCTCACAGAGGTTTTGTAAACTCTCAAGCTCCCACCATTGCTCAACTCAAGGGAAATTGGCAACAATAATGCCAACTCTTCATGGGAAACTTCTCGCAGAACAATCACAAGGGTTTGTACAACAAAAATAACGGTTCTAGAACACAATGATGGAAGACATGATGGCCATCTTCTAGACCCTGCAACAAGTTCTCCAACAACCACGGGCCTAAAATCAAGAGATTTATGCCCTTTTAACATTTTATGCCAATCCTCTTGGAACAATGTCCACATCTCGTCCCTAAGCATGTTTGCCATTGTGGTCAAAGATCTTCCGTGCCCTGTAACTGTCCTCTTACAGAGGCCAACATGCAAGAAGAATCTCATATGCTAAGGCAACCTGAAATGCAGTGCATTACCATGCCTACTATTTTCCAAAAACATCCTTCTCCCCCAATTTTTAAGTTGTCCAGTGCTAAAGTGCACCATACCATTCCAACTCCAGTACATGGCAACGCCATGGTGTTGGTTTATATCCAGAATTCATCTCCATACCATCCTCTCAAGTCTTCCCACTTTCAATGAATCCATTTTTAGTCTATTCAAAGCCACTTTGTCACAACCTTCTACTCCCTCGACAATTTTCCAAGAAGCATTTGGGAATTTCCCACTTAAACAAGGACAAATCCATACACTAAAGAGTCCTCTACACCTTCTTTCTTCTTCGAGCAATGATCCATTAGAATCCTGGTTCCCAAGTGCCCATAAAGCATGACAAATTCAACCCCTGAGTACCCCAAGTCCTACAACAAACACAATATCTTTTGCATCATTGCTTCTCCACCCTAACTTTCAACTAGATTTGTTCTCAAGGAAGAAGCCATTCAGTGGTGATTTTCTGCCATTGGTTCCAGCAATCCATTTTTAACAGAAATGTCAGTCCCTACCAAGACCCAAATACAGAAGGTCCAACTTATTGGAAAGGGTGAACCCCAACAACAACAACAAAAAAGTTGAAAACTTGTAAACATGTATTATAGTTGTACTTTATTATACTATTGTACTTCTTTTAATTTTGAAATGCTTCCTTTAAATTCCCTTAAAAATATATATATTTTTACAAACAACAAAAAAAGGCATGCCAGAAAAGCAGAGATCCACAAGCATGCGCAGGTTGAAAAAACCTGGCACCTAGAATATACATCAACCAACCTAGGCTAGAAGATGCCACTACATCCCAGAGAGCATCCACCTACAACTCACCGAAACCACGCAAGCAAGCAACATGAACCAAAAGAGCAACTGTCCCTGAGAGTTAAAGGAGTATAATCATAAAAATAGCCACAATGTTAACTATGCACCAACTTAGATTAAGAAAAAAACGAAAAAATAAGTTCATTCCTGAGTAGAAGTGTATTATAACCTTCAATAACAACTTGTAATTTGTAAACTTGAGTATTAAAATAAATAACTTATTTCCTAAGTCATATCTAATGATAGTGACACGAATACAAAGAAATTGGATAACGATATACAAGAAACATAATTTGCATAATGCGTTGAAATGGTAGAAATGTCAAATCAAGATACAATGAGTTGATGTGTCGTGTATAGACCTATGTAAAAAACAAGTGAAGGGAATGATCAAAACATAGAAAGGCAACCCTACGTAATTCTAGCAGTTATAAATGTATTATTCTAATTACCGAAGACCATTTCCTTTAATTTGCTCGTTCAATATATTAATATATATATATATATATATATATCCTGGAATATTCCTTTATGGAATCCATATCCTGCCCTTGCTAATCTCTTATGGTCATCGCCGTGGGAGGAGTTCAAGCTCCCACTCACATCCCTTCACACAATCTACTACAATTTTCAAAGTTGTTGTAGATTTTACTGCAAGAAAAGCAAACAATCAAGGAATGGATTGACTTTCATATTTGTTAAATGACTGGAGACTTCAGCTCATCAAAGTTAAATTGGAGTTCATATCAACAAAGCAATAGTCTTTGAAGGAAATGCCCTGCTAGGAAAGTTTAACAAGACCTCGTTGAGTCTAAAAGCTTTGGAATTATAGATTTAACTCCAATGGGAGCCACTAATCAAAGGATTAGTAAGTGATTTGACTGCAGAAGGGGTTTTATTCTTTCATTTTCAGGCTCAAAGAAGATAGAGAAATATTTCAGGGGACACATGTGGTTTCTTTGATCTAATGGGTTGTACCTAAATCACTGATTGCTAGCGGGAAATATTAGGAGCACTATCCTACTTTACTGTGGTATGCCTCCCCTTATTAACCATGCTTATTCTGTTTTCGAGTTTCTGTGAAGGGTTTTTGAAAAACAAAGTTGAAAGAAACTGTATTTTATACTTCCACTATTTAATTTTCAGCTATTCTGTGATTGCTGATATAGTTTGAATTTAATTTGATTAAATTCAACAATTTATTATTTCACTGAGATCATAAACTAGTCACCTAGACTTCAGAATTTTGACACCAACAACTATTGAATTTCCCACTTCCTATCAAGCAAACTTCAAGAGACCAAATCCCAACTTCTAGATGTCTCTACAGAGCGGACGCACCAGATCCATCAAACAAAATGTGATTTTCTAACCCAATATGCTGAAGTCTATGTTCAGCTTTCCCAAAAGTACCTCCCCCATCATAGGGGAGCGAAGGCTTTATTTCAAACACTTTAGACGCTACTTCAAAAGACACTCCTCTGGAGGACAACCTCTTAGAGGTTCCTCTAAATGAAAAGGTAGCTCGGCAGGCCAAGAAGTTGCTCAACATATTAATAAGAGATGACAAATAATTTTGAAAATCATGCCAAGCCGGTTTTGACGAATTACAAACCATATCGATCTCTGTCTCAGTAAGTCAGTTCCAATATGTCTGTTTATCTACGTAAGCGTCGGTCTTAGTGTTTTCCAATTATGTTCAGGTCTAACATGCAAACTGTTGTTTTCACAAGCTGAAATCATGGGTGGATGACATGAGTGAGGTAATATAGTTTTGCATGTAAACCAGACTGCACGGTATTTACTATTAGCTTTGGCAATATGATATGACGTGTTCTGGTTTTAGAAAGAGAATGAATTAGTGTTCTCAAATCACTATAGATGTTAGATCTAGATTTGCTAGAATAATTTTGGCTGTACCTTTCGTATGTTTCTCCAAACCTGATTGAGTCAACCTAGGGTTATGTTCAAATTTAATTGAAAAACCTTCATAGTATCAAACTCGAATAAGCTATAGACAACGAGAATGCCCAGGTAGTTCTGTGTTAATTTTAGGTATGTTCTATGCTAGAGCAATTTATTTCAATTTTCACAATTAGCTCAATATCTTTTCCAGATTAGCAATCACATCAGCATTAAAGTCAGCATTAAAGTAAACTGCATATAGAACATAAATATAAATCGCAGAAGACAAGCCAAGACAAGAGGGCACAAGATGTGGCGCCAGCCAGGGACAAACCCCAATGTGGGGAAACCCTTCGTCAATTCTTCTTTTATGTTCTTCAATAGTTCAGCAGAGAGAGAAACTACATTTACAACATAAGTCAACACTTTGACTTAGATAAAAGAATAGATCATCTCTACATGAGATCGGTTGAAGACATGCTGCTTCAACTAATTCTCTAAAGTGACTCCTTCACCTATCATTGTGCTGCATCTCGTCCATACGCAGCACCTCATCATATTGCAACATCATACCATGTTCCTGAGCTGCATCATGCTGCTTCACTGCTGAGTTGTATGCTGTACATAACTTGCTGCTCTTAATCATCATGCTGTTGCTCTAGCTGTGACTGCTTATTAGATAGGTCACCTTAAACTGTCCTCATGAACAGCCTCATCACTAACCTGGTTGGGGCACAAACTCTGTCTGCTACAGCACCCTATTTATTTACACCCATTTGATCAGGCATAATAGACTGCGGTATTATCTCCCTTCCTAGCTGTTGTCAAACACTGGAATATAAGGCTAGAACCAGCCCCTATACACACCCAACAGCCCATCAAAAAGGCTAAGTCCATCCGCAATGTTTTCCGTGCAATCCGCTGCCCAAGACAGAGATGAACCTTGCCACAAATGCCCTTACAAACAGCCCAGAAGTAGACTCCTGTAATGTGGCCTTAATGCTGTTCATTTGCACTTCAAAACAGTCATGAGAATGACCCTAACGTCCTTCCCCTTCCCTTCTTCGCTGAAGTTATCCTAACCTGCGGCCCTAAAACAGAGACCCTTCTTCTTGCCTTAAGGCTCCTTCTCTTGCTGTGGATTAGGGCATTCTTGACTGCGGCTAGATATCTCTTTAGACGGTTAGGACTTGCGTTTAAGTCTCCTCTTGACCTGCGTATAAGGCCCTCCTCCGTGCTGTGGATTAGACTCCTCTCAACGGCAGTTAGGGCCTCCTTTAGTCAATGGATTAGGGCTTCTTTAGACTGCGTATTGGAGCTCCCCAAGACAGCAGATAGATCTCCTTCAATTTGCGGCTAGAGCTCTCCATTTGGCTGTGGCTAGGGCATCATCCTCTCTGCGGTTAGATTCACTGCGGCTAGGGCATCGTACTGCAGCTAGGGCATCATCTTAAGCTAAAGCCAGCGTATACTCTTGTTGTCTCTCCTTCACCAAAAACTTTGTTGTCTCTCTTTCACCAAAAACCCCAAGACGTAGAGAAGAGGAGATCACATGAAGAGTATATTCAATGATTTTTAGATGAATCCTACACCTCTCGATGAGAGGGATCCAATAAAAATATCAGCTGAGATGATAAGATTATCGACATGGATTTTGGCCCTAGTTGCCAATTTTAATCTTCTGTGTTTAGCTCATGAGAATGCCCAAATTTTGTTTTGCATGCTTTTATTCTAGTTCTCTGCATCGGTTTCTTTTCATGGGATTAATCCTGGGCAGTAATAGCCAGCGCAATTTTGATAAATAACGATGCAAAATTTTGTTTTGCATGCTTTTATTCTAGTTCTCTGCATCGGTTTCTTTTCATGGGATTAAGCCTGGGCAGTAATAGCCAGCGCAATTTTGATAAATAACGATGCTTTCTTCTTTCCGTTCTAGTTCCGCTCCTGAATGAAACAAATTTATTTACATCTCCTGAGTTTGTGTAGAAGTGAGTGACGCTGAGGTGCAGTATAGCTGGTGGACTTGCGCAACAATGTAATGAAGGAAACTATATTCCAAAAGATTGAAAAATAGAAAGGATTGAAGCATGAACAAATAAAGAAGATGGAAAATTCATCAATAAAGTCGTCACTGAAGACGAAGATATAATTACAGTTTCTTGGGAGTCAATATATACACCGTCAACTAATCTTCCATTTGTTCAATTTTGATTTTCATTATTAATCATCGGGGCTCAACTTGGCATTTGGCATGTGAACAACATTCTTTTTCCATACTTTTAGAATTTGTCAGTGCATAACTTCACATATAGGAATAGCTTCTTCCCAAAGGAGAAAATAGATTCTGACCAAAAGAGATTCTGGAAATCCACACAATCTCATTCGTTGCTCAAAGAGATTGAGGCCATATGATTAAGAAACTATTTTCAGTTAGGTTTTGGTGCTGGGTAGATTGGTGGGAATTTATTACCACTGGATATGCAAGAATTGGTGCTGGGTAGATTGGTAGGAATTTATTACCACGGGGCCAAATGCATTTTACATAGCAATATGGAAGAATTAGTGTTGAAATTTTACATTCAAATTAAATGTCTGTCAGCCTGTTGCAGGGAAAACCATCAATATTGAGGTGGAATAAAAATATCAACCTATAAATTTTATAAAATTAGAAAGCTGCTTACCTATAGGTTTTCTCCTTGTTAGGGGAATCCTATAAACCAACTCTCCCATATGCCCCCATGAGAAGAACTAAAAGTTCAAGCTTTAAATACTAATGTTCTAGTTATTAGGTACAGATGCAAAATGAGTTGTTTAATTTCAAAGGTATCTTTTAGTGTTCCATTAGAATGCTCAAATTGCTATAGGAAAACAAGATTGGGCAAAATGTGTCTAATGGATCGCTGAATAATTTTATATATTTCTTACCTAATAGGTTTCTTAATTTTTTGAAACCAATTTTTTTTTAAATATTTTTAAAATAATAAGTTAAAATTCATTTTATTGTGTTGAGAGGTTTTTTCTAGATTAATATAATATAGTATATAGTAGAGATATTGTAATGTAATATTTAACATTGTGACTAAATTAAATTACATATAAATAAAAATTAAATTAAATATGAAGATTAATGTAAAGTAAACTTTTTATATTGTGGAAAACAAAATTAAAAAAAAATTAACCATAAATTACTAAAATAATAATAAAAATTACTAAAATAATAATAAAAATAAAAATGGCTCATGCTATTGACTCATGAATATAGTCTACTTAAAGGAGAAGTAAACGAGCCTAGATCCATCTTAACTCCAAGGATCCTGGAAGTAAACCAGCCTAGATCCATCTTAAATCCAAGCTTGGTTTACCGACCCTCAAAAAGATCAAATCTCTTGAGATACAAACCTCTTTTAGAGTGAAAAGAGATTTGATCCCTTTTAGAACTTGGATAATTCCAGATCTACCAAACTTGGTCTAGACCAAGCCCCAAAAAAGATCAAATCCCTTGAGATGCAAACCTCTTTTAGAATGAAAAGAGATTTGATCCCTTTCAAAACTTGGATAACTCCAGATCTACCAAGTTTGCTCTACCATGATAGACCAATGGCCAAGAGGGATCAAATATCTTGATATGCAAACCTCTTTTAGAGTGAAAAGAGATTTGATCCCTTTCCGAACTTGGATAACTCAAAATCTACCAAGTTTGGTCTACCAATGGCCAAAAAAATCCAAACTCTTGAGATGCAAACCTAAACTGAAAAAAGACTTTATAGATTCGAAACTAAGATAAATCTAAACTAGTTAAATTATAAACTTCTCCTATTTATAATATTTTACCATTAACCTACTATAAAAATCTGAAATCTATGTAGTAAAAATATCAGAACACTAACACACGGGATAAACATCAAATTTCATCATTCGTGAAAATAATTAATATGATATATAAACCCACCCCACTCTGAAGCCTGACCAATTAAGCCTAAGGGAGGGCGGAGGGCGCTTTCTATTAAAGAAAAATAGCAATAAATTGAATGCTGGGTGAAACGCATTTTGAATGGCTCTATGCAAGAATCCATAAAACGATATGCCGCAGGACCCCCACTCCAGCCTTAAAATCCATGGGAGAGTTAAAGGCAAAAACAAAAAATTGGAAATGCCACCGACCCAAAATAAAAGTGAGATCATACCTGGAGAGTTTCTTGAACTGGGTGCAGAGAACAAAGATCAGCAGGCTCCCACAGGTTAAGCCTTCTTAAACATTTTTCAAAGGATTCAAGCATCTGAAATTCTTTGGCAACATACCCTAATATACCGAGTCCTTTGCGGAACAGAAAGCTTTTGAGCGTTAATGTTCCATATTTTTTTTAATGTTGCTACATACTGCCGTCAAAGAAATTGATGTGGACAAACTAGTACGAATGTGGATAGGAGAAGGGTTGGCGAAGAGCAAACATACAACCCATATGAGTATAGCCATCAAAATACAGTTGATTGTTCTCGAACAAGCAACGATCTACACTAAATGCCTCTTATCGAATCAATATTAAATGGGTTTTGTATTGTTTGCTAATCAACCCTTCCGTATCCACATTTGTACACTCTGAACGCATAAATTTCTTCATACTGCAAGAAAATAGCTCCGAAGCCCTGCAAAACTTGTAGGGCAGAGTAGGGATCCACTGGGGCCATGACATTATGAATTTACAGCCGTAACCAACGCAATCATAAATCGATTCTTGCATTTGCTTGGGATGGACACATTTTTAAAGACCTAGGATTTCGCGTAGAGAAAAAGCTAACGGAAATTCCGCGTGGAAAAAACTGGTAACTCCAGATGTATGCCCTTTCACTTTTCTTTGAAGTAGATTGAAAAATAAATACTCTGCAAGTTCCATGTCATGATGATTGTTTAGATGAATCTAAGGTAGGATAATATTTTTGCCATAATCCAGTGTTATGTAGGGAAATTAAAAAAAATCATATATACTTAAATCTAATTAAATTAGATTTTCGTTAATGTATAATTTTAGTTATTTAATGATTAAATATCAAGTGTAATTGTAAATTTTGTTGGATGGCAAGGGATAAAATATCTCTAATTCACCATGGAAGAGATGTTGTAATGTTATGTAAATATTATGATTTTGGTTAAATAAAAAAGAAAACTAACTTAGATTTATCTTAATTTTGGATCTATAAAGTATTGAGAGGGATAAAATCTCTTAGAGTGCAAACATTTTTTTTAGTGCAAAATTTGAGAAAAAGTTTGCACCTCAAGAGATTTTGTCACTCTCGATGCTTGATAGATCCAGAGTTAAGATGGATTTAGACTAGTTAAATTAAAGATAAGTTAATTGTAAAGAAATTAAGATTGAATATATATTAATAAGTCACTGTATATTTTCACAGTTGTTGGGACGGTCGTTCTATGGAGCATTGCTAGTAGATGTTTGGGGTAGATTTTGGACCGATGGTGAGCAAAGGATTTGAACCCTCATTGTTCACCAGCTTTTGGTAGTTAAGCTTCAGCTTCAAACTTCCATATTTCATGTAATGGGGCTAGACCTTGATGGTTTGCAGGTCGACTCCCGCACTAGAAGCATGGGATAACAAAAAGGGGTTGCAAATGAAGTCTTGTCTTTAGAGTGCCAACGTTCTTGTTTGGCATGCAACTCTCACCATTCCACACAATTTCTTTTGTAATTGCAATTTTTATCTCGTTGATGACTAACTAAATGTTCTCAGGTAAGAAACTGAAAAACAACATTCCTTCGCTCTCCCTCACAGCCTCTATGATGGAGCCTTTGTCAAAATTTATGATTTGAGGCAGGCAGGTGTTGCTAAGAAGGATCTATGACTATAATCTGGGTGAAACGTAAAATGTTTTACCCTTGTGTCTACACATGAAAATTTTTCGAATGCCTAAGGGTTTTCTCAGGCAATCTGCCTCTGAAACTTTCACAACAAAAATCAAAATGGAGCACATTGGGAATAAATACCCCCTAACACTCCTCCTCCGAGATCAGAAAATATGTTTGAAGATATTGCCTTCGTGGCAAGGTTTTAGATTTTCATTAAATTGCTACAAGGAAATTTGATCCCGCTCTAGGTGGGGTTTTCTAATACAATGGTGTCTAGAACTATCTGGAATCCCTTTAGTTGTGCAACATTTGTTCTATGGAGATAAACGGATGCATAATTTACCACTTGTGTCTGATTATGGGATCTCTAAAAAATCAAATATAGTTATGCTTTCGAGACTACGTGGGAGTACTATGGGATCTAGGAAGTCAGCGTCATTTGTCTCATACAAGGATATCGCTCGAGAAAAATCTAACTCAATTGAACAACCTTCATCCCTTCCAAGCCCCTATATTGTTGAAAAGTCAAATAAAATGCCAACATTGGATATCAATTCTCTAAACTCCAATCCTTAGCTATCATCTGCATATTTAATGGTTCCTGGCCCAAATTAAAAGATCTACACTAGTGGGTTTTTTAAACCTAGACCATAAATTATGGCATATATCTTTACTCCAAAGTATTCTTTGTGGTACAATTTGTGTGTCATGAAGATGTAAAGAAAGTACTTAGGGATGGGTCGTGGTTTTGGGGTAGTGTCAGACTTCTTCATCTCCCCTTGGTTTCCAGAATTTGATTATTCAACGATGGTAGTAACCAAAATGCTTATATGGGTCAAGCTGTCAAATCTTCCTCTACCTTTTTGGCACCAAAAGGTTTTAATGGACATTGAAAATTACTTGGGCTGCTTCAAAAAAATGGATATGAAAATAATGATTAATGGTTTATTTATCTTTGCTCTTATCTGTGTAGAGATAGATCTAAGAAAATGACTTCCTTATCATATTTTATTGAAGCATGGATCCCATCCGTGGACCCAAAACTTGAATTAAGAAAAAACAACATCCAGATGTTTTATTTGTTTCCAAACATGACATTTACAAGATTTTTGTTCGTAGATCAAACAACCTCAAAAAAGGAAAAAGGCACAATATCGTAAGGCAAAGGGTTGGCAACCCTTCAATCCTACCTCTACACTAGAAAATGTGGAACCAAGGATGAGCATCCCAAGCAGGAGGATAGGAGTATTCAAAATCTCAATGATCCAGAACATTCCATGCAAAAAGTTACAAAACTATCATCGATTCCTAAATCAACACTTACTAAATCCATGATCTACAAGGAGGATATTTTGGCAAGCTCAAAGAGAGCCTATTCATCAGAAACCTATGATTCGGATAAAGAATACCCCCTTAAGGGGAGGGGGGTGTAGGGGGAATGGGGGGTGAAGAGTTGTTCTTTTATTTATTCTACAGGGGATTGATAGAAGGTTTTGTTACAAGTATTTTTGCCACATCCATTCAAAAGGCCTAAAAAGCAGATCAATCAACATCCTTAAACACTTTGTCATTATCCCTTTGCAAAGCTCTAAGCATCACCTCTCTAAAAAAATATGAGATTCTAGATCAATTAATTCAAAAACCATGTTTTTGGCCCCAACGCACCCTAACCTTTAGTCCACCTGCATTAGTTGCATGTTGCATAACTGAGCACCTACACTGATCAGCGTAGGTTGCTTCCTTCTGCAAGTTCGTTGATTCTAGAAATTCAAGAAAAATAAAAATTACTTCTAAAGCTTCCTCTTCCAAAAGCTTCCAAGGTAGTTTTAACTATTTACCACAGATAGAGAGCTTGAATTCTTATTTGATCCTACCTTGGAAACCTTATCTCTTGAACTTATCCTCACTTTTAAGTAGATGTAATATACACGGGTTGAAAGTTCATGTAATAAAGTTAATAACGGCAAAATATGACCAAGGTCATGGGACACGTATTCCAAGCTGAATGTTAGACAAAACATCTTAGTGAGAGTTCATTTGGTTTATTATGGCTAAGGGAAAATGGAAAAGGATATGGCAAACGCTTTGAAAAAACAAAGAGGCATTAATTGACATTTTATTTATGAAAATAAAAGAAATTAGGAAAAAATGAAGGTGAAAGGTCACATTTGCATGTGAGGAGAAAATTGAAGGAAAATAATGGAAATTGAAAAAAATAGAGGTCTCATTAATAAAAAGGCTTATGAGGATTAGTTCACAACTTTTGTTGGTTTAGCTTTTGTCAATTCAGTTTTGGAGCTCTCTCTCTATTCTCTCTAGTCTCTCATACTCTTGCACACTTAAAACATTCTTGAAGCACTCTAGCATTGGAGAAAGGAAAGCAAAGGGAAGCAAAGATCAAGCAAGGAAGAGTTGAATCAAGTGGCTACAGCGGATTACTTGCAAGTATCGAGTTGCATGTATGGTTTCCTTGCTAGTTTTGGCATGCATAGTACATGCATGTGTATATTTGGTTCTCTTGTTGTCATTGGCATGGGTTTTTTCAGGTGTGACAGTGGTTTCAACCTTGCTGTTGGGCTTAACAATTATCCTTAAAATACATCCACTTTCACTCCATTCAACATCCACTTTCTCTCCATTCACACATTTTCTCACCGCTATTCCACCACCATGTCATCACATTAGCTTCACTTTCATCATTAAATGGGTAACTTACAATTGTGTTTTCCAAAACATTATTAATTCTTAGTATTTTTAAGAGAATTTGTGGTTAAATTTTAGAAAATAATATCCATATACTTATACCTAACAATTAGAATGAGTTTGTTGACATGTGTAGGTACAAAGAAAGCTTCTAAGGCACCTTTATGTGACACTCTATGTTCAAATTCGAATTTGAGGAGACCATGGACCTCATGGAGAAGATCCATTGGTTGAGAAATATGTGGATCAAAGGAGGAAATAGTGGATCATCATTATGAGTTTGTTATCTCATCTTGTTGTATAAATAGGAGTGTTATCTCCTTCATTTGTAATCTTAATTTTTTAGGATTTAGAAACTTAGTCCTTCATTTGTAATTTTAGATTTTAGGATCATTGTAATGGAGATTTAGAATCTCTTGGAATGTAGAACTTGGAGCTTGTAATTGCAATTTGCAATTGATGATAAATAAAGTGGATTAGATTGTCTTCTACATTTGACTTCTTTCTAGGTGTGCTTGTGGAGCTATGGAGGGCCCCCATTGCCTCACTTACATACTTGTTTTGGTATAGTAAGCTTTCATTTATGTTTTTAATTTCATTAGTTTAAAGATCTTGATGCTGGAAATATAAATGAATAGTCTCTTGTAAGAGAGCTTTAATATTTCCTGTAATCAATTTGAATTATGTTTAAATGCCTTCATTTCTTAGTTTATTGATTAAAATGGTTATAAATATTAATGAATAATCTCTTGTAAGGGAGCTTCAATATTTCTTACACTTGTCATAATGTCTTTTAATTTTTAGATTTCATTTTGTTAAATGACTAAATAGGTGTTGGAGATCCTAATGAAAGACCTCCTATAAGGGAGCTTTGACATTTTTTCACCTAGCTTAGTTTAGTTTGTCTCTAAGTCCACATACAATGGATGTTCCTCAAAGTTTTACTTACCCAGATGATAGTAAATGAAACTCTAATTTGCATTCGCATTTTAGACTCAACATTTTGGCGCCGTTGTTGGGGAGGATCATTTAGAGATAGACTTAGGAAGTTATTTTTATTGCAATTTCTTTTTATGGACTAACTTGTGAAACCTGGTGATAGCAGGATCTTCATAAAGCTGTTCAAGTTTGAGTTTTTTTTATTTTTCATACTTAGTTTGATTTTAAATTCAGTTTTTTTTTAATCAAACCCCCCATTTCTTACTAATTCATCTATGGATGAGAATTTTGAAGATGTTAAACAGCTATTTCTTGGAGAGCAAGAACAATATTGAAAATTGGTTTTAAAAGAACCTTGCACCAAATCCAAGAATAAAACAGGTTACTCACATCCTTGCAAATAATCAGAATTTTTTTTAAATCTTGATGTGAGCAAATTCAAATTCTTAGTCCATAGGTGGCTTCAGTAGAAGCATTCTTTTACCTAGGAAACAAAAAAAAAAAAATCTTTGAAGCAAGTTAAGGTAGAATAGATTGGAAAAATAAAACGAGATCTCGCTAGACTTTTAGTCTTGTTTTTTTTTGAAAAAAAATCATCATTTCTCATGAATAAATTTGCATTTCATCCACGCTAACCTGCAAAAATAATAAAAAAACAAATCAATAGATTAGTATGCTCTCTTCCTGTGCTTCGAGCGATCAGGAAAGATCAAAAAATCTATTGATTTATTTTGCACAAATCAATAAAAATCTCTTGCTTGGAATTTGCACAAATCATTAAAACTACAACATTATAAGAAATCAAAATCATTTTTATTTTTATTTATTTATTTTTTTTAATTTGTTTATTTTCGATTCCAAATTTAAAAATTAAATCCGTAGTTTAGTGATTTGATTAATATGTTTATTTACTCCTAACAAAACACAATTTGCAGCTCCATGATGTACAAAATATTCATTATAGCAAAATATTCATTATATTCTGCTTTGATGTGCTGGGATCATTTCTTCAAACAAGCCAAATCTGTATATAAACAATTCAATGTCAGTCTTTAAGGAAGAAATCTGCAATAAAAATCCATTTGTCTTGATCTAATTGCAAACAAATATTTGCTCTTAATCTTTTTGAAACCGATTATTTCATGACAAGGGAGCTTTTACACGATTACTCTATCCTCTGTCTCGCAATTTCAAGTTAAAATTGAAAACAATTATAAAGAAATTGAAGCAGACAAGCAACAAATAAATGTTGTTTATAAAAAGTTCTAAAAACTTTTAGAATCAAGTCTTTATAAACAAAGCACCCAAACTCAATAACACTGCTCCACATATACGACGCTCATAGAACAACTAGTGCCAGCAGCAATAATACTAGCATATAACTGCATGGAACTCATTGTGGCAGTTACAATATTTCTTGCAACGACTCCAACAACATTGACCGCTGCAACCACAACGATATTTGCCTAAAAATCTTCTTTAGACTCTGTCCTAAAAAAAGCCTTCGAATTTTAGGCTCACTAGCCCATGTCTTCCAATGAATTAAAAAAAACCAATTTGTCACTGTAGAATTTTCTATTTATTCTAATCTGTGGGTATATGGGGTCTCAGGTACAACTGCAACAACAACAAGAAAAGAAGGTATTTGAAGCATGGGCATAAGTGGCAGTGTCGCATATTATTTACCTGTTCCTTCAGTGGGGATGGTTTGAAATTTATGGAACTTAGAGAGGTTGGCTTGTAATTTATGGAATCACTCAGTGTGTTGAACTAATTTGTGATGCTTCGATGCATTTTTGTTTTTTTGCATTTATATTTCATTGGAAACACACAAATTTTGCCATAGCTTCGCTAGACCAATAGCTCGTCTAAGGATTATCTAATGAGGAGCCCAAGGCTCATTTAAATAGAAAAAATGGAGAATATTTCAATGAGGAACCCAATGACAAGTGGAGAAGGAGGAAATCCCAAAGCAGAAAATCGAATTACAAGTGTATGAGAGATGCTCCATGTGTAACTCAACCTGCTGTATGTGGCATAAAAAATGGACAACGTATCCTTGTTTCCTCATATGCAAATCTGATAGGTTGCCATGTGTGACTGAAGGTAGGTGGATGGGGGGATCAAATTCCCAATGAATCTCAATCACAATCCCATGCAATGATACCTCTTAAATACTGCTGCGTGTGAACAAGGGAATTGTTCCAAACTATTGTGCATATCTCTATGTGCACGCTACCAACTATAATGTGTAGGAGCTGCACTGTAGAGCTGCGTACATGTGTGGAGTCAAGTGGAGACATACTCCCAAATTATCTCAATCAAACTAGCGTACATGCGTTATGAATGCGCAGTGGAGGGAACTGTGCATTCAAGGTATATCCTTCATAAGTCAACCATAACGTGCCAAAATAGCAATCTAGCACAAATCCATTTGAGCGATTTTGCATGTAGATTTTGTGGCTCGATTTGAGCGATTTGTTGATTCTCAACGATTGTATGAACTTTCATTCCATCCCTTCGTTCATTGATTCATTCCTCGATTTCATTTAAAAGGACAAACTGTAATGTGAGGAAGGAAGCTGTGTATAGAGTAAAAAATGCGATGAACAATGCTAGGAGGTTGACATAACAAAGGTTATCTCCAGAAAAAAATTCGAGGTAAGTGACCTGCCCAGAAGACTATTCCGGAAAATCAGTCGAGGTAAGTGATCTGCGTGGGAACTGTGTTATGATCTGCGTTGTTAACATTTTGCGTTGTTCTTTCCAATGATAACCCCAGATTTGTTGCAAGACAATCACCATAAAACGAAGCTCTGCATGGTTCCGAGATGGTAATTGCTGCTTTTTGACAAGGAAAATAAGTGTAGCGTTCATAGACGATTGTGGAATTCGACTAGCCCTCAACTCAGACAAGAATTAAATGTTAATCTAAAAGTATTGTGCTCTGAAAGTCTTGGCCCTGTGGAGAAAAATAACAAGCTTGAGAGGTCGAAATTTGTTTGTGGGTTTTTGGCTTACGTTCGAGGATTTTTCTAGGTTTAGATTTGTCTTGGTTCTGGTTTTTCGTAGGTCTTCTAGGCATCCGTTTCAAAGCAAACTCGCACCAACATCTGAGGGCTACTCTTGGAAAAATATTTATTGTTCCTAGTTTGATTGAAGCTCCTATTCGCATGAAATCTGAAACCATTGTTGCAACTCTATTGAGGGCTTATTTAAAGACATCGATACACATGATTATAATTGAAGTCTACTTAAAACATAAATTTCAAAATGAAACCCCGTAGACAAAATGAATTTCAATTATCTATCAAGTTTCTTCCCATCAAAAATCATTATTGTTTTGTGTTGTGGTATGTTGGTTCAAAAACTCGACGTTGTGAAAAACTTTGAGTTGAGGTCGACAATTATCTCCATAGCCCCCTAAATGTTCATTGGGATTTATCACCGTGTTGGACTAAATTTGAGCTCTAAACCGCACACTGAAGATCTGAAGGTCGTGTGTTCAATCCATGCTCACTGCATTGAATCATAGGTCGACTATATCGTAAAAATCCATGACAAATTATAGAGAAAAAGGGAATTCTCATCCATGGATCCGTGGTGCAATGGTAGCGTGCCTGACTTCAGATCAGAAGTTTGTGTGTTCGATTCACCTCGGGTTCAATTCATAAAATCTGATGGGCAACTTATCAGGATTTTTTCTTGGTTGCTGGTCTTTCTTTCTTGTTTGATTCTGGTTACTTTGTTTGATTTTAGTAGAAGGTATTTCAAGTTGTGTATTCATCTTGATTTTTGAATTCGTCTGGTGGATTTATTTCCTCGAACATTGCTTTTACACACAGTGAATTCAATTTTCTGGTTTCATGGTGATCGAATTTGTTTGTAGTACTTAGTTGAGGAAGAATTGAAATAAGATTGGACAATCGCTCAATCAGTATCAAATAAGCAGTCTAACATTTAGTACATTGACATGCACCATATATTTTGAAACCGTGTATAAAAGGTGAATGGCACGTCGATCGGCTACAATGAATTGTTGACAGTGCTATACAATATAGTTGAACAAGAAGGCAAAGTGATTCAGTACATTAACAGTTGGACACACAGATGGTTCCACACTTTTAAAGCAAATTAGGAGGATTCATTTATCGAACATTTGGAGAATTATTATTGGCATTAAAAGTTATGCTTGTATTCTTGTTGTAAGCTTTTATGTGACGTACTAATCTGCAGGACAAAAAAAAAGCTATAATGCCAAGCTTTTTGCCATGCACATTCCATAAGTCCTCTGACACAAACAGGGAGTTAATTTAATTTTCATGGATATTTATTAAAAATGGACTGTTATCAACATCATGAATTGGACTAAAATTATGCTTTCGATTTTCCTTAATCTGTTTCATTTTGGCATACAATTTTTGCGTAAGAATCAGGAAGGGAATGGCCATTTCTTCTTGAACACACTTATGTTCTTTATGCCATTTTTTTTTGCAGGATTTGGGAGATCAACTGATCATTAAGGAGACTAAATTGTGTTGGCGATTGGTCTTCAAAAAGACTAATTTCATGAGAAATTCTAAAGAACAAGTCCATGATCATAAACGAAATTTCCAGAAAATTACAAGTTCTTGCAACTTCTTGTAATAGCTTAATGGTTTGACATGTTGCATGACAGATTAACAAAAACAATGTAAACTTTGAAACGAGAACTGATACTGTTACCCATTTCGTAGAAATAGCAAAAAAGTGACCCGCTTTTGAAAAAGGGTGATGCAGAACACACATGTTTTTTTTAGAGCATAGTTTTTGGTACTTTAAATTTTTTTTATGTACATTATGTTTTAGAATGGTAGTGATTTTCATGTTGATTTAAAAAAGTGGTAATTCTGCATTAGGCCCTTTTTTTAAAAGACCTATTTTTTCACTTTAAATTTTCTAATGTATGAAATGTAAATAATTATTTTCTAAATTTAATAATTTTTGAAGTGATCTTCTTCTTCATTTTTTTTGTAATGAGGTTTTTATTGTTTTGCATATTTAAAAAAGAAGATCGATATTTTGAATTTTCGATATTCTAAATATTTATACATCGTTAATTAATATTTCAATCCACATAAAATAATTGTTTCTAAAAAACAATAATTTTTAACAATTGACAAAAAAAACATTTTTAACATAAATATAACTAAAAAACTACATGTTTTGATAAATTTTTGCTAGAGATGATATGTCAAAATCACAATTTTTATAGGAAAATTTTAACTAAAAATAGTTAAATAATAGTTTTGTGTTTTTTTTGTTTTGTTTTGTTTTTTTTTAGTGAATTTCATGTAAAAAAAATAATAATCACTGTGTTTTTTCAAAAAATACTGATTAACATAAAAATTAATGCGAAAATCACATAATACAAATATTAAACGCATAACAACTTTAATTGAGTGCTTATACTTCTCATAAAATGTCAAAGTCAAAACATTACAAGTATAACTAATTAAGAATTACAAAAAATGAACTTGATTTCCAAGCATAAAGTAAATTTAATCAACAATGTCATGTAATTCAAACTCTTCGTCCTCTGGAGTTTCATCATTGTCTTCTTCTACAATATTTTTTGCTTCATTTTGCTCATTTTTCTCCTCTAATGGATCTTTGATGTCTGCGAGTCTCTCAACGTATGCATTTCCAATCATTCCATGTAATGGTGGTTGGGGTTCTTTTGCCTTTTTTGTCACACGTGATTCACTAAAGTCCCCTTTCTTCAACTCAATTTCTTGCATTGCATCTGGAAGAAATTCAAGAGCATTAATTCTTTGTTGAATAAAATTGCACTGTAATGGATATTTTTCAATGACAATGCATTTTCTTCCTTTTTGAAGGCAACACACTAGTGTCGTACCTAATTATCAAGCACGAAAGAAATAATGAAGTAAATTAATACAATGACATATAAATTAATAAATAACATATTGAAATTCAATTCCATATAATAAAATTTACCTGAGTCAGAAAATAAATCCAAAACCCAAACTCTTTTATTTGAACATATGTCTATAAGATAGTTAATTAATAACTATGGTTTTTTATAAATGTTAACTATCTCTCTTTTTGCTTTTTTGTCTTCATATGTTAGTTTTCTCACAACAACATCATAAGTCAATATTTGACTATGACTCTTTCCATCTACCCGATTAAAAATCATAGATATATAGCTATCATCTTTTATTCAACTATCAATATGGATGAATTCACAATCATTTGTAAATGGTTGATCTTCATGGTTAAGAAGATTTGACTTTTGCCTGTAACATGAAATAGTAAAAGTTCAATTAACTTGTATATAAATGAATTTTTTAACATTAATCAAATATACATTTTAAACGTCTTACTATGTAAGATGCATCTTTGAATTTGTTTTCTCCTTGAAGCTTGACAATAACATTGTCAATTGTCTGCCTGAATGAAATGTCACAAATCTCCATAATAGTGATGACGTGACTTTTAGAAATCCCGCAACCACTTTACTAAAAGCTTGATAAGTATAAGGGTCACTATCATAGTCAATGTTTGGAATATTGAAACCATGGGGAATATCTGCAATAACTAAGACATAATCCCTTTTAGGTATGAATTTAGCAATGTCTTCACACTCGCCTTGTATTACTTGATATTGAATAGTGTCTAGCCCATTTCAAATGAAATGAGTAAGAGTTGGATCAAGTTCAACATTCTTAAGACGTTGCCTCTTCAGTCTTTCGATCTTTATTTTTCAATAAAGGTTCTGAAACTATCTAGTGCTCCATTATCATCCTTCTTCATCTTTTATAAAATAAACAAATATATGTGTAAGTTATAAATTAAAAGTAATATACAGATGAATAAAAATAAATGTATAAATCAACGTACATTTTTAAACGCAAGATAAAAAAAATTTAATGTTGATGTAGAACTTTAATCTGGATAGTTGCGTACAACATCATCCCAATTATCTTCATTCAACAATTTGACCATTTGTTCTTGAATTTTCATATAAACTTTGTGACTGCATAGATAAAGTAAAAAAAGTTAATATAATGATATGTATAACAAATACTACCAATAACAATATGTTATATTTAAAGAAAATTATAATCTAGAAATAAATAAAAATAATTCAACAAACTTACTTTTGAAATTCTTCAGACATTTCCTCTAATGATAATTCCCCTGACTTCACATGAGATAATATTACTTTGACAAGTTTTTCATTCTTCACTCCTTGTAATGCTCTCAAAGGTGTGATAGTCATATCTTCTGGAAGTTGCTTCATTTCAGCACCTGATTTACTATTGCTACATATCAATGGATTAGACTTTTTGACCTTTTGGTTTTTAATGCCAAAGTTCTCCCACATGCTAAAAATCTCATTAATCAACTCCCATATCTCTCTAGTTCTAAATGCCAAGTGGAAAATGTTATCAACACCTCTGAATAAATCACTAAATTTGTCCTTTGTCACCTTTTGAATTGATTTTCTCTTCAACTTGATAGCCTATTTCCATACAACATTCATTTCGGAAATCTACAGTAACATTTATCTTATCCCCGCCACATTTTTCTTCAAATTCACTAGGAACAAATCCAACCCTTTGGATGAAAGTCATAGACATCCTATATTCATTATCTGAATTATGATCTCATGCTACTAACTTTGCTTTTGTATCTAATAAACCAATATAAATGATACATTTCATTGTTTTGAAACGTCGGTTATTGGGATATTCCTTTATCAATTGTCTTTGAGCTTCTACAGAATGGTTCCCCCTGAGCACATAATAATTGTATTCAAAACATTTTGACTTATCAAATGCTTCTTTGTTGGGAACTTGAATTGGATCAACAAGAAGCACATAATTAACCACACGAGCATATGGATTGTATCTCATCAATGTCTTCAAGTTGTGAACATGCGGATGGTGTGGCTTTCTGATTTGATATTGACATTGTCCTTCACTTACCTTATAGATTTGTTTGACATTAAGCTGAAATGTGCGACCACCCTCAATTAAGTTTCTCTTTGTTAAGTTCTGTGGAATGGCATTTTGTTTTGTTTTGACAATGTCATCCTCTAAATCAGCTCCTGGTGTAATGATTTCTCTACTTTCTTTTGAAGTTTCACTAGGTTCTTGACTGTTGGTAATGACTACTTCAAAATGTTCAACTTTACTTTTCTTCTTCATAACATTCTCATCATTAACTGTAACAGATTTATTCTTGGGCATTGTTACTTTTGGTCTTTTACAACTTTTCTCAGTTCCAATGTCATCCTCAGTAACGACAACATATTCTTCACTGTCAGTTTCAACTTCCTCATCTTCAAAAGTAACTTGTCTACTCTTGCTAGATTTATCCACTAAAGAATTTTTTCCTTGATCCCTTGGATGTAGTTTTGTAGCGTCATGAATTACTACATTTTGCTTGTTTGTCATATCTTTTTCTGACACTGAGTAGAAAGTGCTGACAATTTTCATAATATCATGCTATATGAAATGAATGCCTCCCAACTTAATTGAACAACTTTCAACAAAATTCTGCCAAAAAAAATATCATATGTCAATAAAAACAAAGTTAAAAAAATATAGCGAAACAAATACAAGAACGCAAAACACAAATATAAATAACAATACTTACGATATTTTATTTCATCTCATTTACAATTTGTTTACACAATTTTGTAGATATCACTCTCGTGTCATATAATGAATATGATAACTAGTATTTAATCTTTTCATGTGACTTGGGCGGTTTTGTAAGTATGTAAACAACTTCACTGTCCAGTACCGAACACATGTCTATGACTCTTCCCGTCACGTCATAAATTCCATTATCATTAAGTATATCACATTAAGATATATCTACACATTTTCGCTTTCTCTTTCTTTCACATACCAGATTTTCGATGGAAGTTTCACTTCTTTTGATTTCTTCCAATATGAAATCATCTTCTTATCATTTGAGGCACTTGAAATATTGGTAGCCATCAGCTCAGGTGGGGCTTGTCACCAATATTGTTTGAAGATTCACTTTTAAGAGTCTTTGGTCCACAAAGATTCACAGAAATATTCTTTGATGCCATTTTCTTGAAAAAAATACACACATAAATCAGTAAATGACAAAAACATAGTAACTTAAATTAACAACAAAAACAATAAATGATAATTAATTTTATAAACTATAACAATTTCAAAAAATAAAAATAAAAAAATACATCACCCTGTCGCCGCACCTTGAAAATTGGTCGGCCAACTGAGCCGGCCGTTGGGTCCGGCCCCTTAGCCCACCATGGCAACCCAACCACTGCCCCCTACCCAACCCCGGTGACCTCGCCACCCCGCGGACCATCGAGACGCCAGGGTGGGGCTGGTCGCGGGCTGTCGAGGTGGCCAGCTCCCCCGCATCACCCTGGCGACTCGCCGACTCGTGGGGTGGCAGGCGAGTCGTCTGGGTGGCGCAGGGGGGAGCTGCGACAACTCCCCCATGTGCCACCCTGCCGGCCCGCCCGCCCGCTGGGTGGCGGGGCGACGACAACTCCCCCCCGCGCCACCTCAGCGGCCCGCCACCTCGCGGGCGGGCCGCTGGGTTGGCGCAGGGGGGAGATGCAGCAACTCCCCCCCGCGCCACCTTGGCGACCCGCCCACCCGCGGTGTGGCGGGGCAGCGCCCTCACGCGCCACCTCGGCGACCCGCCCGTCCGCAGGGTAGCGGGGTGACTCTTGCTCTCCCCGCGCCACCTTGGTGGCCCACCACCCCGCGGGCTGGTGGGGTGGGGCGGAGGGCTAGGTAGCCATCCCCATCGCCCCCAACCTATGGGCCCGTTCAGCCGCCGTGAGTATTACTGGACCCATTTGGCTACCGTGAGCATTACGGGCCCACCATACCCACTGCGGATGTAGTGAATAAATTTGGTCCACAATAAATTTTAATTGAAAAAAAATAAAATTAAACTTCATTAAACTTATTTAGTTTTAAAATTTGCAAAGAAAAAAAAATTAACTAACCTTTCAAATGCGATAATCCTTAGTTAAATATGTTGTTGATAGCAATGTAGCTGCTCCACAAAATTGTTCAAAGTCTTTTAACGAACCTCGGAAAACCTTGATGTGATGTAAGTAATAGTGATAATGAAATGTATTATATAGGTTAAATTACATAGATGTTTTACCGTACAGTTAATGTAGGATTAATTTGTTTAAAAAAAATAAATTAACATGTTAATTTTTTTACGGCGATATAGGAAACTATGATAAAACGAATATTATGGAATTGTTTTATAGCGCGGCGAATGTGGGATTAATTTGTTTTAGAAGGTACTAAAAAAAATAAAAATCAATTGTTTACTAAATATTATATAGTTTAACTGTTAAAATAATTTAGGTAAAAGTTTTTAAATTTAAAGATTTATTTCATATAAAAATTTAGTTAAAATTTTTCAATAAATTGTAGAATAAAATAGTGAAGGGAAATACATAAAACAAAATTTTTGGAGGGAAAATTTCATTATCTAAGTTATATAATATCTTTATGAAAGTCTGCATTTGTATCATTCAACCTCTTCTATTTGAAAGAAATGGATTCTTCTGATAGTGAAGTATCGCTTTGTACAGCATCAACATCTTTATTGCGTAACAACTTTAGTCATATTGATGAATATAATGGAAATTCTTCCACTATGAATAGAAAGTCAATTCTTCCACTTAGTCCTAATCCTAAAGACTATGAGAGCAACACTGATGAAAGAGGAGATGAAGATTTTTAAATAAATAAAGAGTTATGGATTCCATTTAGTCCTAATCTTAAGGATTATGAGAGCAACAGTGATGAGGAGCATGATGAATAATTTCAAAAGAATGGAGTGTCACGATGTTCAGTTAGTCATAATCCTATGGACTATGAGAGCAACAGTGATGAAGAGCATGATGACGAATTTCAAAAGAATGGAGTGTCACGGTGTCCACTTAGTCCTAATCATATGGACTATGAGAGCAGCAGTGATGAAGAACATGATGACGAATTTCAAAAGAATGGAGTGTCACGATGTCCACTTAGTCCAATGCTAAGGACTATGAGAGAAATAGTGATGAAGAGCATGATGAAAAATTTCAAAAGAATGGAGTGTCACGGTGTCCTCTTAGTTCTAATCCTATGGACTATGAGAGCAGCAGTGATGAAGAGCATGATGACGAATTTCAAAAGAATGGAGTGTCACGGTGTCCACTTAATCCTAATCCTAAGGACTATGAGAGCAACAGTGATGAAGAGCATGATGAAAATTTTCAAAAGAATGGAGTGTCACGGTGTCCTCTTAATCCTAACCTATGGACTATGAGAGCAGCAGTGACGAAGAGCATGATGACGAATTTCAAAAGAATGGAGTGTCACGGTGTCCTCTTAGTCCTAATCCTATGGACTATGACAGCAGCAATGATGAAGAGCATGATGACGAATTTCAAAAGAATGAAGTGTCACAATGTCCACTTAGTCCTAATCCTAAGGACTATGAGAGCAGCAGTGATGAAAAGCATGATGACGAATTTCAAAAGAATGGAGTGTCACGGTGTCCTCTTAATACTAATCCTATGGACTATGAGAGCAGCAGTGATGCAGAGCATGATGACGAATTTCAAAAGAATGGAGTGTCACGGTGTCCTCTTAGTCCTAATCCTATGGACTATGAGAGCAACAGTGATGAAGAGCATGATGACGAATTTCAAAAGAATGGAGTGTCACGGTGTCCTCTTAGTCCTAATCCTATGGACTATGAGAGCAACAGTGATGAAGAATTTCAACTGAATAGAGTGTCACAATGTCCACTTAGTCCTAATCCTATGGACTATGAAAGAAACAGTGATGAAGAACATAATGAAGAATTTCAAAAGAATGAAGTATCACAATGTCCCTTAGTCATAATCCTATGGACTATGAGAGCCGTAGTGATGAAGAGCGTGATGAAAAATTTCAAAAGAATGGAGTGTCACGGTGTCCTCTTAGTCTTAATCCAATGGACTATGAGAGCAGCAGTGATGAGGAACATGATGACAAATTTCAAAAGAATTGAGTGTCAAGGTGTCCACTTAGTCTTAATCCTATGGACTATAAGAGCAGTAGTGATGAAGAGCATGATGAAAATTTTCAAAATAATGGGGTGTCATGGTGTCCTCTTAGTCCTAATCCTATGGACTATAAGAGCAGTAGTGATGAAGGACAGGATGAAGCACTTAGTCCTAATCCTAATAACTATAAAGGTAGCAGTGACAAAGGACAGGATGTAGCATTTTCAATAAGTAAACAATCACATTTTCGACATAGTCCTAATTCTATGGACTATGAGATCAGCACTGACAATGCACATGAGGAAGAATATCCAATAAACATTGAGTCAAATTTTCCATTTAGTCCCAATTCTAAGGACTATGACAGTAGCAATGAAGAAGGGGAAGATGAAGAATATCCTCCAAGTCAGTATTTGAAAAGCACAACTGATCATAGTGTGGATAACATTCCTCTTAATGATGATCCAATGATGGAGATGTTGCCAAGAAATATTGTATCAAGGAGTAGGAGCAGACCTTTTCGTATCAATGCAAAATGTTCTAGCTATATAAGGGGTAGAGCATAATATCTAACGAGAAGAAGTTCTATTAGCGCTCTCATTTCAAGTGAATGTTGTCAAAAAGATTATTTGAAACATATGGATTTCAAATTTGCATTAGAGAAAAGGAAGAGATATTTGTCAATGAATAAAAGCATGCAAAATTCATATTTAGTTGGGTGCATGCAATCAACATTGTTAGATTATGATTATCATATTGGGTTTTTATTTATCTGTAGAAAGACTTTCAAAATGTTTCATTCGATGGGGAATTTTTGTCTCTCGAGAATTCAAAAATTTTGGAAAAGGATCCCACCTTTTATTCAGAAGTACGTCATAAACGACAGTTTGGGCCATTATCAAACACTGCAATGTCATGGACGAAAGGTTTCTTTCCAAAGCATGGAGAGCGTATGCCAAATAGAGAGACAATACATATTCCAGATAATTTTTCAAGACGAGAAATCTACGACTTATACAAAGAATATGTAGAAGGTGCTGAGGGACATGATCGGTTTATTACATATCAATATTTTGTGAAGGTATGGAAGAAAGAATTAAAAAATGTCTGTATTCCTAAGAAGACAAGGATGAGGATTTGCAGTACATGTGCTTCTCTTAAATAAAAAATGGACAAATGTGAAGGGTCAGAAAGAGGTAAGCATTCATAACTTTAACTTTTAAAATTGTATAGTCATCAACTATGAAAACATATTTCTTAATGGCTTTCTTTTATTTTGTGTAGATTCAATTGTCAAAGAACTTCAAGAGCATCGCGAACAACAAACAAGTGAAAGGAAAAGGTTGTACAAGCATCAAAAGAAGTGTTATGATAATCCGAATAAATATTTGGGTTTGATAATTGATGGTATGGACTAGAAGAAAACACTTTTACCACATTTTGTTCGCACATTCAAAAATTTACAGGAGGAAAATTTTATTCAGTATCACTTGGTCAGTTTTATGGTCTTCAATGGGAAAATGTTGCCAAGGGTGTACTTCACAGCTCCAAATATTCATAATGATGCAAATCTGACAATAACAATAATTCATGATGTACTTTCTCATTGGTCTGGTAATCTTCCTGAAGTTTTGTATCTACAATTGGACAACACTTGCCGTGAAAACAAAAATCAGGTTGTTTTTGGATATTTAAACATGTTTGTTGAATTGAAAATTTTTCAGAAGGTAAAGGTTCGTTTCCTTCTTGTTGGGCACACTCATGACCATATTGATAAGTTGTTTAGTCGTTTTTCAGTCACATTGAGGAGGAAGGAAGTTGGGAGCTTACCATCATTAATTGAATGTATTAAGAAATCATACATGCCAGAGCCTACTTTTGATGTGTTGAAAGAGATTGTTGACATGCAAAGGTTTATTCTGAGATCGCATGGTGAGGAGAAATGCATTGAACAACTTAATGACATTAGCTTCCAACATCAATTTCGTATCAAAAAAATTGATGGGAAACCACTAATATGGGGCAAGAAGTATTCAACTACTACAGAATGGGCACTGTCATCAAGTTTGGAATTTTTGAAGTTCATTCCAGATCATCCAATATTTGCATCAAAAATATTGTTATTACAATCAGTTGGTGAAGTTCATAATGCATGCAAACAGAATAGAGATATAAATTATTTTGATTGCCTAGAAGAAATTAAAAAATGTATTAGATATACATATGAGTACTTTGACATTGCTGATTCAGTTTGGTAGGAGTCATTTTTCAATAATCAAAGTGATATCATTTCAACAACAACAAATGAAGATATACCTTTGAAAAATCATTTTATTGAGCCACAAAATGTGTCAATTGAACATGAGGAAATAAACATTGTTGAACAATAACAATCTCAAGGTATTATTAATTTTTCACAGGCAGAGGAAAAAGAGATGTATATTGGTTCCAGAAGATCTCGTGCACAACGTGAAGCCATGGAAGACCTTTACAGGGGTTCAGTACAGGATATTAAGGAGGGTTGCATGATTGCAATGCTAGCAGATGGAGATCCCAATGGCTATCCATTCTGGGTTGCTAAGGTTATAAATGTCTTTATAGAAAATGAGGATGTTACAAGTGTTGAAGTACATTGGTATGCCACAAATACACACCCATTCAATGGTGTGTATAAGCCAGAGATGGTAGTTGACAAAAAAAATGGCGAAAAGAGAAAAAGAAAGGGTACAAATATAAATCGTCGCCACACAGACATCATAAAATTGGAAGATGTTGACATATTTGTTTATGACTTCAATTTAACAAAGAGAGGAACTCTTCGCTTCAAGACGATAGAGATTCTGAAAAGGTTGTTACCAGAAGGAACAATGTTGAGATGGGAATCTGCGGAAACCAGTCGTAGATCTAGAAGAATTTTGAAACCTGAAATGGTGGGCATGCATGTGGACTCAGATGGGGCACTAGTTTATGAAAGAGAAGAATATGGAACATCTTTGTGAGCATCCAGTCATTCATCTAAAAATGTGAATTCTGATGGTGTGCAAGAAAATATCACTGATTTTGAATAATTGTCTAAGATAGTTTATATCACTAATGTTTGTTAACCTCTCTCACAAAACAATAATAAATCCAAAAATAAATAAATTAATTAAATATTCCAAGTTATGAATTTGTGCCTAACTCTTGGGTTGTTCCTCTAAGATAGGAGTTAGTTTAGGTAACTCCTATATTGGTGTGTGTTTGGTGAGAAATTATCTCAACCAAAGGAGAAATTATCTCAACTAAAAGTGTCTAAGATAGCACGCACTATCTTGAGAACACTATCTCTCATCTATTTATTTGTAACACTATATTCAATTATTTTAGGGAATGAAAATATGAGAGAGAATACGTGAGGAAGCATGAGGCTGAAGTTTTTTTCCGTCAATATTTTGTGTCTAGTTTATTATGTGTGCTTTATATATTTTTCTAAGTTAATTCCATTTTCAATATGTGGTATCGGAGCCAATATCTGTGTGTTGGAATTGTCGCTGATTAAGAAATTGTGAGATCAGATGATGTGAGAGATACTTGAAAGATGTATGCTCGTGTGAAGTCGTTATTAAGATTTCTCGCTGCATAGACGGACATGAGGTCAGAGTTAATGAGTGGAGAATACATTGTATATAGACTGCGTTGATGAAAATGCGCCATGGTCTAATTGTGAAATCGCTTAAGGGAATCACTCCACTGTGAGAAAAGTTTTGTGCCCTGTAGATGGTAGTACGTCACTGTCCATGGTGTGCTAAGCGCCAACCTTCACCCCTCATCCCAATTGCATGGCCGTTTGGAACCTGCAGAAAGATGCACGATTTTTACGAAAGCTACGGAGGGCACGCATCGTGGACATAAGCGACTCGCGCTCGGGACTGAACCAAAGAAGAGAGTTGTAAGAATGCAACAAACTAATCCGGGTAACTGATCTGAGAGGTTAAACATGCAGAATCTAGAGATGCAACGGATAACGGGTTACATGAAAACCCTAGGCGAGATCAGGCAGTCAGAGAAACGATTAAAGGAATGTCAAATCTAACCAAGGCGTAAATCTGACGTGTTGTGGGCAATGCCCTAGGGTTTGATGTCGTTGTTGAACTATATTAGGAAAGCGTAGTCTAAGGAGGACAGGATTTCATATCCAGAGTGCTCTTAACCCAAGGCGTGGAGAATTTGCACGAATGCATGTAGAAACAACTGTTAAAGTAATTTGTTGGGCCCAATTGGAACACTGCCAGTTCAATTTTCGAAGCTTCTCCAAGACTTCAAAATCCAACTCCACATCCTCCTTGTTCTTACAGTTTTTCAGTAATGAATCACGCCAAGCATTCGGAGGCCTAACTTTAGCCTTCAATGAGTCTATAATTTTAAGGTACAACTCCTGTACAACTTCTGTAGGCTCTTCTTTTATAAGGTTTTCTTTTAGAATCTTTGTTTCTGTGGACAAATACAACCGCTTCATTCTGCTATCTGCCGAATATTGGCAATTAACATGCCGTGTATTATTCTGTGAGACCGACGTGCTGAAGCTCTTGCAAATATTCTATCGCTTGACGTCTGAACATTTCGAGGATGGAGATGATGATGGAAAAGCTTGTACTGAATGACACATAAATGGCCTTCTGAGAGCCTTGTAGATCCTTGCTTTCTTCGGATTTCTTAGCCCCAGTTTCTCTTTTCTCTGAGAAAACCATAGTCTCGAATATGTTTGCTTGCGACTACCAGAACTTTCATTAAATATAGCGCGGTCTATCATAGGTATTACAATATCCTTGAGTTGTAGTTCTGTGTCCTCGTCTGACCACTGGGCTGCGCAATTTAACTCATCTTGAGACAGATACCGTAAATCAATTGACAGGAATTTTGCGAAACTTTGGATGGCTATGGCCTTTTAAACACAACAGATTTCTCACCTAATCCTGATTATTACAGTGCACTTCTTTGGCATCGATTTATGGGAACACGTGTTCTTGACACAACTTCAGAAGGATCAGAATACGTACGCGCTTATGCACATTGTGCCAAGAATGCTAGGGGAGTCACTTTGCTGTTGATCAACTTCAGCAATAACACTCATGCCTATGTGTGGGCCTTTGCAGGTTCAAGAAATTCCACACAAAAAGAACTAGATTTGAGTATCATAGGCTGCCACAGCCTGTGCACAAATAAGAAGAAGCGACAACAAAATGGTAAATTTTTTTTGAGAGATAAGTGTTTAACATAAAGTTTTTTTCTTTTGGAGTGGCTAGTGATATTGAGAGTGATAAGTTGAGTTTTGTGGAGTTAAAGGTGAATTTCTGAAGTCGATAATTTTTTTTTTACTTTCTCACACTTTGAATTGGATAGTTTAAAGAAAGTAAAAGAACATATAATAAAATTTTTTAGGTTGATGGTTGTTTTTAAGAAAATTGAAAAACATATAAGTGGAGATGACTTTATGAAATGGACATAAATGTAAGTGTCCAAAACTTTTGTAATTTGGAGCAATAAGTGATTTTGTGGAGTGATAAGGATTGATTTTTCTTTCTCTCTAAGTTTGAATTGATCGGTTTTCCAAAAGAAAGCTCATTGTTGTAGGAGGTTGAGTCAGTTTTTTGAATGCATTTGCTTCTAAAATTTGCAAGCGTCAGATTCTCATTGTTTGAGAAAGCTTCAGTGGAAATGTTGTAAAAGAAGAAAGATTGATGACCTTATTACTTAATAAAGACATATTTTTTGTGGTGATTGTGTCCTAGATCCGCCCGAAATTGAATAAGGGGATCTTAGGTGCACGAAGAGTGTGTTGATGATGGTGCATGCTTCATGTTGTTGCATTTTTTATTTGCGTCTAGTTTTGACACATAAATGATCTCATTTAACACAAATGAAGTTCAATGCAAGCAAGCACAACACTTGTAACAGAATAGCATCAAGGAAGGATAATTAAGCTCAACACATGCATTTGCGTCACTACAACAAATAATCAAAGTTTTCAACGTCGACATTCTACCTCAACAAACAAATTCACTCAATACAATCAAGTTCATGAATCTGCAAACTCTGGCATTTCAAAGCAAAGTCTACATCACTACAATCAAGTTAATGAATCTGTAAACTTCAACGTTTCAGAGCACAGTCTACATCAACATTATTGAACTTGTCATCAAACTCAAATTACATTGAATTGTAAGGGTGCATTCTTGGTTGAAACCAACACCCAAGTCTTGAATTAAGTCAAATTGAATTCATTGTAGTGATTCATTAGATCATTAAGTGTTTTTTGGGTGCATTTTCGACAGTGTTCGACACCCTTCCTTTAAGCAGAATCTAGTGAATGCACGAATTTTAATTCTAAAGCAAACAAGAAACAAGTTCACATCTCCTGCAAGCGAGCGTGAGTATTCATTCAAGCAATTTGCGTCAAAACAGTACAAAGTTCATTGCAGCAACCAAACAAGTTCAACTCTAACACAAATCAAGTTGAGATCGACGTCAAGCGAGCGTGGCAATTCCTTCAAGTGAGCGTGAAGTTATCAAGTAAATCAAGCAAGTTGAGATCGACATCAAGTGACCATGAATTCCAGAGTTTAAGCAAGAAAGTTATACAACTCTAACAAGTGTTCCCAGCAAGTGCAATAAGAAACAAATCAAGCGAGCGTGTCATTCAAGTCCCATAGCAAGCGAGCGTGTCATTCAAGTAACAAAATCAAGTGAAACAGTTCAAAGCACGACATCTACGACAAGAGAGCCTGACTTCAAGTGAGCAAGTTCAGATGGCGCAACATATTCAGTGGTTAAACATTCTTCATAGTTTGATCATCTCTAGTGATGAAGACATGGTGCACATCAGCAAAGAAACTCTTGCTGATCTTTCACGACATCTACAACAAACACATGAAACCATTGAGTTACTTCAAATAGAGTCATAACTATAAAGAGATGAGCTGCAACAAAAGAGTGCTTCTTCCAGGTCATTCAACCATACAAATGAAGATAAAGATGTTGATTCCAAATCACTCATCCAAACAACTTCAAGTGTCGAAGTTGTTCATGATCAAATTCAAATTTCTTCCAAACCCATCATCAAGCCCTGGGAAGAAATTCAAAATAACAAGAATCGACGAGGCTTAGGATATGTCACTGATGACACCAACTTACATATCCCAGATTATTCCAAGCCAATTAAGTTCATCAGTGCAGGATTTCTTGAACAACTCACCTCAGTAGGTTCTGAGAAAATTGCAGACAAACAGAATTGCACGCAACCTGAAGTTAATGTCCAACTGAAATGTTCTCATTGTCAAAGAACCAGTCATATGGAAGATCAGTGTTTTGATCTCCATCCTTGTTGCCATTGTGGCAAGCCCAATCATTCCTCAGCAAAATGTCGCAACGAACAAAAATCAGCCAGATTGAAG
Organism: Pinus tabuliformis; assembly: GCA_031772625.1. Classification (NCBI taxonomy): domain Eukaryota; kingdom Viridiplantae; phylum Streptophyta; class Pinopsida; order Pinales; family Pinaceae; genus Pinus; species Pinus tabuliformis. Next base: position 531,373,970 of record CM062814.1, read on the forward strand.
ATACATTATGAATGGATCGATCCTTGGGAATGGTCATCCACAGTCAAAAGATTGTCTCAGTTCTACAACCGACTACAATCGCACATAGTGCAACCAGCAGTGAACCGATGATGGTACTCTCATGCAATTGAACGAGGGAGTACAACAGTGAAACTCTCCTACACCTGAAGGGGGGGAGTTCAAATATATTTTGGAGAAGATTGCCTCTCCTTTCAGCTGACAAAGGGGGGAAAATGTCAATGAAATTGACAAGTGGTTGTCAGATTGAAAGCCTCGACAACATCAGCGAAGTAGCCAGTGGGCATCTTCATCAGCCAGTGGGCTTTTTTCATCAGCAGTGAGCATCAGCAAATTCGCTAGTGGGCGATCGACAGCCAAAGAAGCAGTGAGCAGCTTTCATCATAGCAAAAGCAACATTGAGTTGTTTTTCAACATCATCAGCCAGTGGGCGATCATCATCAGCAAATACGCCAGTGGACGTTCATCAAAATTGTGTCAGTGGACACCGGATACTGTTTTCAAACAAAGGACAGTTGGATCCTTTTGCGGCTTGGCACGTGATGGAATTATCAAGCGACATTCAGAGATGAACATGAGAACTTGGAAGATGGTTCCTCGTTCTTATTTTGGATTTATCATTGAGAGGGGGAATGTTAACCTTTCTCACAAAACAATAATAAATCCAAAAATAAATAAATAAATTAAATATTCCAAGTTAGGAATTTGTGCCTAACTCTTGGGTTGTTCCTCTAAGATAGGAGTTAGTTTAGGTAACTCCTATATTGGTGTGTGTCTCGTGAGAAATTATCTCAACCAAAAGTGTCTAAGATAGCACGCACTATCTTGAGAACACTATCTCTCATCTATTTATTTGTAACAATATATTCAATTATTTTAGGGAATGAAAATATGAGAGAGAATACGTGAGGAAGCATGAGGCTGAAGTTTTTTCCGTCAATATTTTGTGTCTGGTTTATTATGTGTGCTTTATATATTTTTCTAAGTTAATTTCATTTTCAATAATGTTTGCATCGTATCTTGAAATAAAAATTTTGATTTCCATATGGTGTTAAATAAGAAGTTACGAGTTATTTTTATGTTGATGGATTATATGTCTTAATTATGATAATTTTTATTGTTTAGAATATCTACAATGCAACATTAAATTAAAGATATAATGTATGTTTCATTCAACATACAAATAATGACATTTTGATTCATTTAGTCATGTAATTTGTTCATAATGTCATGGTTTTTTAATTTATGGTTGAAAAAATTCCAAATTTTTTTGTATCTAGCATGTTATGGTTGAAAACATGTTGAATTTATACTTAAGAAAGAAAAACGTTATTCTATCAAAAACATTAGTGTGTTTTTTCTTCATAAACCACTGTTTTTTTGTACATAAAAATTCGGGTTTACTGGCGTTTTTTAAAAATGTTGAAAAGTGACCCTAAAAAAAATTATCGTTCCAGTATCAACACTTCTTCGTATTCAAAGCGTTTTTTGCACGAAAATTTCGTTTTCACTGCCATTTTTAAAACATGTTCAAAATTTACCCTTAAAATACATCCACTTTCACTCCATTCAACATCCACTTTCTCTCCATTCACACATTTTCTCACCTCTATTCCACCACCATGGCATCACATTAGCTTCACTTTCATCATTAAATGGGTTACCATTGTGTTTTCCAAAACATTATTAATTCTTAGTATTTTTAAGAGAATTTGTGGTTAAACTTTATAAAATAATATCCATATACTCATATCTAACACTTAGAATGAGTTTGTTGACATGTGTAGGTACAAATGAAGCTTCTAAGACACCCTTATGTGGCACTCTATTTTCAAATTCGAATTTGAGGAGATCATGGACCTCATGGAGAAGATCATGAAGGATAGAGTTATGTGTCACCATTGGTTGAGAAATATGTGGATCAAAGGAGGGAATAGTGGATCATCATTATGAGATTGTTATCTCATCTTGTTGTATAAATAAGAGTGTTATCTTCTTCATTTGTAATCTTAATTTTTTAGAATTTAGAAACTTAGTCCTTCATTTGTAATTTTAGATTTTAGGATCATTGTAATGGAGATTTAGAATCTCTTGGAATGTAGAACTTGAAGCTTGTAATTGCAATTTGCAATTGATGATAAATAAAGTGGATTATATTTTCTTCTACATTTGACTTCTTTTTAGGTGTGCTTGTGGAGTTATGGAGGGCCCCCATTGCCTCACTTGCATACTTGTTTTGGCATAGTAAGCTTTCATTTATGTTTTTAATTTTATTAGTTTAAAAATCTTGATGTTGGAAATATAAATGAATAGTATTTTGTAAGAGAGCTTTAATATTTTCTGTAATCAATTTGAATATGTTTAAATGCCTTCATTTCTTAGTTTATTGATTAAAATGGTTAGAAATATTAATGAATAGTCTCCTATAAGAAAGCTTCAATATTTCTTACGCTTGTCATAATGTCTTTTAATTTTTAGATTTCATTTTGTTAAATGACTAAATAGGTGTTGGAGATCCCAATGAAAGACCTCATGTAAGAGATCTTTGGCATTTCTTCACCTAGCTTAGTTTACTTTGTCTCTAAGTCCACATACGGTGGATGTTCCTCAAAGTTTTACTTCCCCAGATTGATAGTAAATGAAACTCTAATTTGCATCCGCATTTTAGACCCAACACTTGCCTTGTCATTTCTAGATAGCCATGGTGTGATGAGGTTCTTTTATTTAGTTGAGTTGGATTGGTGGATGGTTTTGGAACCGAGTGAGGTGGTCTCAGGAAAATTCCCAAAGGCCTAGGAATCCCTTAACCAATAATGGTAGGATACACAGTAAAGCTTGAGGGTGGAGATGGGAAAATTCCACAAGGTATTGTTGAAGAAATCCGAAGGCATCCAAGCTTATTTAGGGCCTAGTGATACTTTGACCAGTTTTGGCGGGATTGCGGTAAAGCTTGGTAGTGTATGTTTCTTTGTTTGGGCCTTGGAATCCCTTGACCGATAATCGCAGGATACACAGTAAAGCCTGGTTGTATCGATGAGGGTTTTAGGCCTAGAAATCCCTTGACCGATAATGGCGAGATACGCGGTAAAGCCTGAAGAAGCCCTAGTTGGTTTTGTTGTGAGTCTCACATTCATGCTTGGAATATGGCACATGGATGATTGGCTGAAAGAAAGATTTGGTTAAGCCCAATCTATAGTCAGGTTGTACGTGGAAATCCCTGTCTTGGTTGACTTTCACATATGTTAATAAGAGTTTTTTTCCCTTGTAATTCATGAGTAAATGTACTTGTTATTATGTGGCTTCGATGGTTGTTCTATCATTGTTATTATTCTAGTTATATGTTGGTTATAAGCATGGTTTTATGACAAAATTTAGTTATGGTTCTCATCATGTTTTGATTGGTAAATGAATGTATGACCTAATAGATAATAATGCAGCTATTGTGAGAGGGCATCAAACCTTCTTGATGATTCTAAGATAAATATGAGATCCCTATGTTTAAATATGTAACTACGACCTATAGAATACATGTTCATGATGTGTTTGACAGAATGTAACTACGACCTATAGAATACATGTTCATGATGTGTTTGGAAGGCATTATCCTTGTGTCATTCATTGTTGTGGAAGGTTCAATTAAGTTCTAGGCCCCACAAGCCCTGGGTAGGGCAAGGTCGATTCACAGAATCAACCTTGACCTACTTAGGGCCCAAGGGGCATCGATTTTTTAATTTGTTTTTTTTTTAATGTTATTTATTTTTTATTTTAACAATTTTTTTTAAGAACTATTTTAATGTTTTTATTATTTTTTTATGTTTTCTTTTTGTTAAGCTTGGTAGATCTTTTTTTTCATTATAAAATAAGTAAGCAAGTTACAACCATATAGATCTTGGATAGGTGGTCTCAACTTTGTTGACCACCTAACCACATTATAAGCCATCCAATAGCAAAAAATACTTTATCTATCCAAGCTATATAAACTTGATTGTCATGCCCACAACCATATTCTAGTTGTGTGTGTGTGTGTGTATATATATATATATATATATATATATATATATATATATATATATATATATATGACTGCAAACTGTAAATTAAAAGTTATCCGCATGAAAACTAATAAAAAAAAAGACCAAGAGTTAGCATTCTATTCCTCCCGCTCGGCGAATGCCGAAGTAATCGAAACTGGATCTTTCGCGCTGGAGTCTGACAGCTCAGTCGACACGAACAAGCATGGGAAATGTTTCTCTATACGGTCCAGGCAGTCATCCTGTTTCAGCAATTGAAATTGCAATTTTTGAAAGTCTTGTTTGTAATTTGGAAATTATTCGTCCAAATTTGTTCCATGGCTTTGCCCAAGAGGCATTTCATAAGCCAACACAGATATAAGGTCTGCTTGTATTGCGTCTCTCGACCTCTCATGTGTCCCGTATCCGGAATCAGGCTATTCCAATCCTCTGTTCCGACTGCCTCCATGCTCACTTGGTGATTTATATCTTCCTCCTATTCTGCTATGATATGTTTGATTTCCCCTCTAGTGCCATCTGCATAAGAAGCCACCGCTTCCTAGATCAATTTGGCCATGGGCTTTCTGCCACCACGTTTGCCCACAGTGCTTAGCTCGGCCTCGCTCCCCTGCAATCTCTTTCATTAGCCCTTGGCTGTCGCTGCTCAACCCATTGCCTCAATACCCCTATACCTTCCTGCCAACTTCAGACGTTGGCCATAGACTAGCCTCTGTGCTTTTCTTGGCCAAGGAAAGTTACCTCTCGGTTGACCTGTTACAAGAACAAGAAACCATAATTTCCAAAACGTTAATTTCTGAATTTCTGTCATCCAAAGGTTCTGTCAATGCAACAAATCTGCCACCCACAATTTATGCACATAACCCCCGAACGTAAGGAGCCTCCACCCGAGACTCCCAAGATACCCCTGCATGACCCCTGCCTTATGCACGTTATGACCGTGGTCTTGGAAGCGAGGTGCATGGCCACCTACCAAGCTTGTAGCCTAGAAGCCAAGCCTACAGGAACCATGCCCCTCATCTCCTTTGCCCCTCACTGACTCCCTTTGTCCCCATCCCCCTTGCTTTGCCTTCGCTTAGCTGGACTTTGGTCCTCCCGGTGACCCGACATCGAAACCCCATCCCCTGCGATGCATCCTTCCCACAGCCTACTAACCACTCCCTTCCCTTCAGCCGGTTGAGCATGCCAATTCCCCAAATTTAGAAGACCCCATCCCGCTACAGCCTCCCCCCCGACTAACACTCCTTAGGGGCTTAGCATCAGAGCATTCCAGGAACCAAAGTGGTCTTAACACAAAGACAATTACAACTTCCCTACCCTCGACCCCCAGGTTTGCCAAGCAGACAATAAACAGGAATTCACTCAGGCAGACTCCTTCTCGACCCAACCCAATAATCCCCATGGGAGAGAGCATAATGTTGAAACAGAGAGACACTCGTGCAGACCCCATGGAACTGGGATTATTCTCGCAGACCTCCTCCTCCAGGCTAATCCCACCGCCCTAATTGCTCCCCCCATAAACCCCGTGCCCCCATGTAAGCCCTAGTTAACAAACCAGAGATAGGGAAGCATAATGGATTGTAGGCAAAGTTAGTTAACATACCCGATAACCCGCGTTCGAAGTTGTCGAACCACCTTGTCTTCCCAATGTCGCTGCGCCACTTTCGTCGTCGTCACCTTTGTTCTTACACCCTTTGAATTGTTATCCCTCTTTGCAATTAGAAAACCCAACTGCATGCCACTGCCACCTTCCCTCATCCTGCTTGCCTTAAACCTGTCCACGGTCATCGCTTCCAGCGCTTCAAGCGTGTGGGAGGTGGTGGCACCATCAATTGTTGTCCTTTTCATTATTGGCTCTGTCCGCGAGCGCACACCCCGATTGGGGATTTTTTTTTTTTTTTTTGGGGGGGGGGTTCAAAAAAATTGATTTTAATTGTATGTTTTTTCTTTTCTTTTCTTTTTCTTAAACTCTTATTGAATCAATTTTTTTGAACCCCAAAAAAAAAAAAAAAACAACCCTTAAAATGTCATCATCTTTGAATATAAAATTATATATAAATATATAAAAATTCTTACCTCAAAATATTAATGTTATTATTTTTTTTAACATTGCAAAAAAAATTTAAAAATTCATTATAAAAAAAATTGCAAAGAAAAACAAAAAACACATGTTTGGAAAACTCTTAAAAACAAACATATTAGGACAAAAAAGAGAAGAGGAACAAAACAACTTGAAAAATGGTTAAATAATCAATATTTAAAAAGACAATGTGTATACTTAAAACATAAGAATATTTAAAGTGTCAAAAATATGCCTTTAAAAAAATGTTGATGTTTTTCAAAAATGTTGGTGCTTTTCAAAGAATGGAGTTGGTTTCTTCCTCTTTTTGAAAGTTCTCTCATTCTACAAACTTTTCCAACAATGTGTGAAAACTAATTGACTTGATTTGCCCACTAGCTTCTGGGGTTTCAAGATAGTGAAAGTATGAAGAAGAATAAGGGGCTTTGAAAAATGTTGTCAGAAGAGTGTCCATCTTAACTCCAATGGCATCTACGTAATGCATGATGGCTCTAATATTTGAAGCTACGACCAAGACATGACGGCTCTAATCTCTGAGGCTACGTCTTTCAACTCAAGGTTGAAGAGTTTGACCATTCACTGAACAATTCCAATTATGAACGTGAATCATATAGATCTTTCAACTTCTTCAATTTAAAATAAGAATTTTCCATTGGAACTATATGAACTCACCTCTTCACTTCCAGAAGAAATATTCAGGGTACATGCTTTGTTGTCCTTGTTCTCTCAAATGGCCAACACCTTATCAGATGTGGTTTTGATAAATGCATTATCATCCTCCCCTTCATAGATGCATTTCCATAAATCATTTTTTTTTTAGAAGTAAGAGACGAACCTTCTATTAATATGATCAAATTACATAATATAAAGAGTGCTCCAGACAGCAGGGGTGGCAAAATTCAGTGACTGAAGCTTACAAGATTCTTACAAACAGCACAAAGTGGTGCCTATTGCATCCACCAGATGGATCCGATGGCAACAAAGAAAAGTCCACTAAACAAAACAGGTTCGAAACCCTCAGGCAACAGGAAGGAACCAATCCTTGCCGTTGAAAACCTGCCCCCAATCCAACAACCAACAAGCAAAAGGAATCCACAAAGGGACTCACAATCGAGAAACTAGCACAACTAATCCCAGCCGTTGAAAGCAAAGTCCCGATCCAACAGCTAGCGGGGATATCGCGCAGACGAGAAGCACAAAGGTTAACCGCGCGATGAGAGCGATTTTCTCTTACCTCTCGTTGCCACGTGTTACCCCTTGAGTGGAATCGCATGCATCTTCCACAAAACCAGATACCAACCATGTCCTGCGCGATATACCAAATAAGGTTTTGGGGTTTTGTGTCCATGGTTTCGTGGAAAGCCCAGGGTCCATACAGGGACCCACCATGGACCCCACTGCCCCTTGCAAAACGGACCCGACCTCAACTCTAAACTGGGTCCAAAAAACAGAAACAGGTCCAAAGCCCTAAGGCAACAAGCCCGCTCCATCTCAGTTGTAGAATACATAATCCTGATCCAACGGTCATCGGGGATATCGCATAGACGAAAAGCGCAGAGGTTAACCGCACGATGAGAGCGGTTTTCTCTCACCTCTCGATGCCACGTGTTACCCACTGAGTGGAATCGCATGCGCCTACCAAAATACCAGATACCATCTAAGTCCTGCGCGAAATACCACTTATGGTATTGCATTCAAGGTTTCGTGGAAAAGCCAGAACATTCTCACAGACCTTGCTGAGCCTTCCGCCTGGAGTCGCCAACAGAGACCCGCTGAGCCAAATACACCCAAGCAGTCCGTTCTATGTCACTGCCCGACTTGAAACCTTCGTCATTCATCCGAAAGTGAACAAAGTTGTGGAGAGCAACCATATCCCAAAATTATGGACGAATTAGGTGATATCAACCTCACTCTTGTCTCCTGAATCCCTTCGGTCAGCGCTATTCATCCACAAATCGCAATCTTTGGCTACCATGGTGAAACAGTCCTTTCGCAGTTTCCCTTCAGGTAACAACTCCCATGCATGTCGAGAATCCCTGCCCTTATTGGCCACACCTTCGTTGGCCAACCGATCTTCCTTCTAACATGAACAAATCTAATCATTTTAAGGGTCTGCAAGTGAGAGTGGATACAGTGAAAAACCTGCAGCAGCTTCCAGTGCTTCGACACTTTATCTGGCAAAGTTCCATTGTGAATCTTCTTGGCTGCTCTGATGATCAAATCCGAATCTGCTTCAATGATAACATTCTGTAAATTTGCCTCCACCAGGATCTCCAAGCATTGATCTAATGCCAGAAGTTCAGCCATGTTATTGGTACCCTTTTCCAAGTGGCCATGGAAGATATATTTTGTGTACCCCTGAGGACCTCTTATAGCACCCCCAAAGCCAGCTTCCCCTGGATTGCCCTTAGAAGCTCCATCAATGTTTACTTTAAAGAAGCCCTAAGGAGGGGGCTGCCATCTACTGGCCCCTGTGTTAATTATTCTCACTTCCTTCCTTATTCCTTGAGGATTGATGGATTGAAGACCCAAATTAAGAATAATAATCTCCTCGTGAGGCAGAGGAGGATTCGTGGGAATTGACCTCAAAAGGCTTTTAACTGTTTCTTTAAGCTGTTTTAGAATTTGATTGATTATGTGTTGTGGCTCGCTAGCTTTATTTATGAAGATCCGCCTATTGCGTTCTTTCCAAACATTCCAAATGACAAAGCCTGGTACTAGCATCCAGGCTTTGTTGATGATCTCATTCTCTGAGAAGTGCTTCCTCTAGTTTTTCAGAGTGTTGGATATGCTGAGACTGTCCCTGTCGGTTTGTCTGAAGCTTGAGGCCACCCAGTCCCACACCTTAGCAGAAAAAGAATAGAGGTTGAGCAAGTGTTCAATCGTTTCCTCATGTGAGCCGCATAGGTGACATTTGGAAGGGCCACTGAAGCCTTTCTTGAGGAGGTTTTCCCAAGTTAGGATCTTTCTTTGGTGCACAAGCCAGATAAATAACTTTATTTTCATCCAGTGAGGAGTTTGCCAAAGCTCCTTCCAGACTTTATCAGCATTTACAAAGTTGAATCCTGTGATTGCTTGTTTTGCCTCTTTGAGGTTAAAGTTACCTTCGTTATTCTTCCCCCATCTTAATTGGTCGTGTGAGGAGGAAACCAGAATCCGTTTATTTTTTAAGTCCATGGTGATAGCCTCTGCCATGGCCTTCAAAGGACTCTCTTCATTGTAACTTAGTTCCTTCCACTTCCTCCATTTTTCATTGTTCCTTCCCTGATCCCAGAAATCTTTTACCAATAATAGGTCTTTGTTGTCTGTGTCTCTTTTGAGGGCTGCCAGGTCAATCCTATTAAGGATGGGTTCTTGTTGCCAACTTTCCTCCCAAAATCGAGCTCGATCCCCTGCTCGTATTTCCCAAAAACAATGCTGTTGAACAATGCTTTTGTTCTCCCAAGCAAGGTTCCATATGTGTGAGCCTCTTATTTGTCCTGTCATTCTAATAAGATCATTTTCCTGCCAGTGCTCGGCGTACTTCTATTTCCAAATCTTGGCCCAGGGGGCATTCGGCTCCTTGATCCATCACCACCAAAGCTTAGCTCCCGAAACTTTACTGAGAGTTTCTGGATCATGTAGCCCCAAGCCACCATGGCTTTTGGGCTTACAGGGCTTGTCCCAGGCAACTAAAGCCCACTTCTTTTTTCTCTTCCACTCTACCCCACAGAAAGTCCCTCTGAATGTTCCTTATATACTGCTTAATACCTTGAAGAGAAGGGATAGCTACAAACATGAAAATGGGAATGGCTTGAAAGACCGCCTATGTGAGCACAAGTCGCCCTGCTAAGTTTAAGGATCTGCATGTCCATTTTCTGATTTTGTCCTGAAGTTTATTTAAAATTGGTTCCCATATTTTCTTGCTAAGAGGTTTATCAGTAAGAGGAATGCCAAGATATTTGGAAGGCAATTGTTCCCTTTGAAAACCAAGAATCCTGGTAATGTTTCTTTGTATAGCAATATTAGTGTTAAAGAAAAAAACTTTGGACTTGTTTAGGCTTACCTTTGTACCTGCTGCCATAGCAAAGTCGTTTAAGATATCTTTGATTGCCCTTGCTTCCCTGACTGTGGGTATGCCCTATAGCATAGTATTGTCCACAAATTGTTGATGAGTATTAGCCTCTCCATCTGGGGTGAGCTTGATCCCCTGAATTCGACCTTCAACATTTGCCATTTTGATTGCCCTGCCTAGCCCTTCCATCATGAGGACAAAGAGGAAAGGGGAGAGTGGATCGCCTTGTCTGAGCCCTCTGGAAGGTGTGAAGGTATTTGAAGGAGCTCCATTAAGCAGAATGGAAAAACTGGTTGTGGTGATTAGTGCCATAACCCATCTTATCCAATTTTGGTCAAAGCCATATGCTTTCAGAGTAGCTCTGATATAAGACTAGCTGAGTTTGTCATAGGCTTTCACAATGTCCAACTGAATAATCATGCCTGCTTGTTTGTTGCTTTTGAGAGAGTGTACCACCTCATGTGCTTGGATGATGTTGTTGAGAATTTGTCGTCCCTCCACATAGCCTGTTTGCTCTTCCGAGATGAGGGAAGGTAGTAGGGGCTTGAGTCTATTGGCTATCACTTTGGAGATGATTTTATACACCACATTACATAAGGCTATGGGTCTAAATCCATCCGGAGTCATAGCATTTTCCTTTTTGGGGATTAAAGCTATGAAGGATGCATTCAGTGCTTTCAGAACCTTTTTGTATTTTCTTGAGTCCTCCACAACCTCGAGGATGTCCTGTTTGACTGTATCCCAGCAGGCTTTGAAGAAATCAACATTGAATCCATCCGACCCTGGTGCTTTTCCACTTTGCATTTCCTTGATCACTTCACTGACCTCCTCTTCCGCGACTGGCCTGTTGAGATTATGGTTGTCCTCTCTAGTGACCAACTTGGGAATATACTGGGTGAACTAATTAATGAACCTAGATCTATCCTCCATTGGCTCCTTTGTTGTACCAGTTTTGATTCCATGTCCTTGTGGGAGACAAGCTCAACACCCTAAGAATCCTTAGTCTTTGTGATTATGTTATGTGCCCGGTGGGCCATAGTGGACTTGTGGAAGAACTTAGTGTTTCTTTCTCCCTCTTTGATCCATTGAATCCTGGATTTCTATCTCCAGAAAGTTTCGTCTTGTAGGCATTGCTCCTCCCATTCTTCCTGCAAAGAGTTGGTTAGCTTTTGCCTCTCTTCATTGAAGCCCTCTGTGATATTGATCTGATTAATATTCTAGAGTTTCTATTCAGTCTCAATTCTACCCTTGAGGATATCGCCAAATTCCTTTTTGTTCCAAGCTTTAAGTTTGGATTTAATATATTTCAGTCTCTGCTGGAGCATGTACATCTTAGTACCCTGAATATTCAGATCCTCTTTCCACCATTTGTCAATGTTACTAGTGAATTTGGGGTGTGAGAGCCAGGCATTCTCGAATCTGAAGGGCATGTTCCTCGAAGTGCCCATAAAGGTAGCTTCTAGCTGAACTGGCCAATGATCTGAACCCCCAAAGGGCAGAATGGACGCTGTGATGGCTAGTCTTGTGATGAGGAGATCCTCAGAAACAATAAATCTATCAAGTTTTGAAGCCACTTGAGAAGCCCCTCCCCTTTTGTTATTCCACGTGAAGGTTCCATTTATTGTCTCGGTGTCCACTAGTCCCATGTTCATGATGAAATCTTGGAAGGCTTTAGAGTCTTTGCCTAGCTGTCTTGTGCCTCCTTTTTTTCCGAAAGAGATCTTATCATATTGAAATCACCTGCAACTATCCAAGGCATATTGGGATATCGTGCTCTTAGATCTTCCAGGTAGGTAAGAAGCTTGAGTTTATCTGCTTGCTTCTGAGGTCCATAAACATTTGTTATCATGTATATCTCTTTATCACATATAGGATTGCACACCAAAGATAGATAAAGCATCCAGGATTCCAAATTTCTGTGGATCCCACAACGTAAGAATCCCACCTGTCGAGTTATTTGCCTTAACCTCTAAATACTCATACTTGATTAACCATTTACTATGAATTTCTCTTAATTTCTCCATTGAACATTTGATCTCCTGAATGAAGATCATATCTGATTTTTCTTCTTTTATTTTGTTACTCAGATTCCTTTGTTTCCTTCTACTATCGAAGCCTCTAATGTTCCAAGTTGTGAGCTTCATTAAGAAAGGTTGGTAAAGGAGTAGCCGGTAAGATCTTTCATCTTACCTGAGTTAATCAGTAGTTTTCCACATTCGTTTAGCAGTTCATTCTGTCTTTTCCTTCTTGAGTTCTTTGGAGATTATGCCTGGAAGTTCTCCATCATTTTGACCCCACTCTGCTCCTGGCTTTCGTGGTTTCTCTTGACACCAGTTCCCTTCGATTGTGCCCTCCATAGAAAGAGCTGCTGAACTCGATCATAGTCTTCTTTTGGTAAGGAGTCCACTCTTTTGTTCCTGCCTTGTTCCAGAAATAGTTCTAGATCCATATGTTCCCTGTCTAGAATCTCCTGTAGTTCATGGTCCTCTGTTCCTGCCTCACTTGGAGTCATCTCATAGTCTTTACTGATCTCCATGCCGCTTGGTAGATCCTCCTTCTGCTGGTTGTTTACTGTGATATCCTCCATTTCAGCTTCTGTTTCTTGCTCCTTAGATGCATTTTCCTGTCATGGACTATCTCCACATTCTCCTCTACTTCCTCTAGGATTTTGAAACTATTGTGTCTTGTACTTTTGTCTTCACTGCTTTTCTTGTGTGGCCGTTTACCCCCTTTCCCTTTGGCCCTAACCTTGGTAAAACCCTCGTGATATCTATCTAGAGAGGTTTTCCCATTGCCTTCCATACTATTTGTTGGGCAATCTCTAAATAGATGGCCATGTTCATGACATTTGCTGCACCTAAAAGGAATGTGCTTATAGTCCACCGTTTGCACCCAATCTTCATCGTATACTTCTAAAATTATTTCTTCCGGAAGGGCTCCAGATAGATCCATTTCTACACATATTCGGGCAAAGGAGGTATATTTACCTTTGAGAGTTGCCTCTGATATCTTCAGAAAATTCCCCAGCTTGTTGCCTATGGTTTTCAAAGATTCTGGTAGCCAGTAATCCAGAGGTAGTGAGTATAGTCTGATCCAAACTGGTACAGATGTAAATGTTTCACGTTCCGGGACAAAGTTCATCATCCATGGTCACATGTAGAGTCCTGCTGCAGCATAGAAATACGGCCCCCCTTCAAACACTCTGTCTTTGTCCTCTAGGTTCGTGAACACCACTGTGAAGAAGCCCTTAGAACCCAAATGTAAATGTATTTCTCCCTTTGGCTTCCAATGGCTTCTAATCCAGATGTGTAATGCCCTTTCCATTGGCCATAACCCCATGAACTTGCAGATAATCACATGTTATTTCATATGGTCCCTATGCGCTTGAATCGCTGGATCACTCAATATGACCCGGGGTATGATGCTCGATTTAGGTTTGCAGACTCCCTTGGTTCTTGTGGAAGTCATTTTTCTGCTACCGCCTCCCTTCTCCGTTTCTTTACTTATTTCTTGTTGATTCCCTTCCTGACCCTGGTGTTTGTTTATTCCAACTGTCTCCTTGCCTTTTGCTTCTGAAATCTTTTCCAACGGTTTTTTAAATGCTTCCCTCCTGCTTCCTTGCCTCCTTCTGTGACTACCTACCTGTAGTAGGGAGCGGCGCTCCCCCCTGCGCGTCCCACCATGGAACCCTAATGCAAAACCCTAGCTTCAACATCGATCCTCGTTTAGGTTCCGGTCTCTCACATTTCCATAAATCATTAAAAATGAAGGTATGTTTGATTTTTCTAAACCATACTTTATAGTTCTTGCCAATCAACACTAGCCAACAATGAAAACGAGAGAGTGCATCTTCACAATACCTCTTACTTCATCATGATTTTTGCTTGTCTTCTAAAAATTATTTTAAAGTAAATAGTTCAAAACAATATAATCCAAACCATCTCTAAACTCTTAGAACAAAAGAATGAAATATATACAAATTTTCCCTTCAAAAATGTTAACAAAGTACATGAGATCACCAAAAGTCCAAATATGATTAATAAAAAAAGGAAATCTAACATTTTCATTTTTAAATTTCTAATATCCCAAATGCATTATATACCATGTCAAAAAGTAGTATTATAATTTAATAAAAAACTATTATAATAATTAAATAAATATAAAATAATTAAAAATACTAGAAATTGAATAATTTAATATTTTAAATTCATTTACATATTATATTTATTTAGTTTTTAAATTTTTATATGAAAAAATGTTTCTCGTCTCACACAACAAAAATCTATTTACATTAAAAAAAATCTAAAACATTAATTAATTTAATCTCATTTTTAGAATTTAATTTACGATCTTAAAATTTAATTTATTTTTTATAATTTAATTTATAATCTTAAATTTTTTTGGCTAGTTTTTTAATAAATTTATGAAAATGTAAAACAAATGTGATTACTAAGTTTTATGTTTAAATCTCTAATGTGTAATTAGCCTAAAAGTTATAAGAGTAGTAATAATCATCAAAATTAATCATATCACTCAAGTAAAATACAGATCTCATTGTCAATTTATCTAAATATTAATATATATATATATATATATATATATCTTAAAATGAAGCTTTCTTATAAAAATAATTTTCATAAAATTTATATAGTAAAGAATACCTAGGAAAACACGTGAGTGAATAGTTAAAATTCATCCAATACATGGGCATACACTGACATGTATTATAGTATATATTTTAAAGGTTTTGAAGTAATCACCCCATGCCACTGAGTTTGGGGTACATTATCTTCTTTTTTAAACATGGGAATGTAAATTTATATGACCATTGTGTTTTGGTTGTCCATTTATACTCAAAGTAATCTAAATTTTATATATTATTATATCTATCAAATTTGATTGTAAAATTTCATGAATACATATATATAAGTTTAGAGAAAGAGAATGTCAAATTAAATGAAAATTGTTAAATAATTTTTTTTGGGGTGGTGCATAAATAATTAGTAACAGATCCATTCAACATAAATAATTAATAACAGATCCATTCAATAAGAAATCAAAATGGTTAATTTGTTCAGACATGGGTTTTAAAGAGTTCATGAATAACATCATAGACATATTTAATAGGATTTTTATTAGATTTTCATTGGTTGAGTTGTTAAAACATGGGTATATATTTTTTAGATCGTTTTGGATAGTTTATGAATAACATAATAGATCTATTTAATAGGATTTTTATTAGATTTTAATTTGTTCAATAACATCTAGAAATATAGATAAATTTGTATAGTTATCATCAACCTTATAAATCTTCATCAAATAATTCTAAAAATGTCCTGAAATTGGATGGATAAAATTGAAGCCAACTATCATTATCTTGATTATCGATTTTGGAAATATTTTTCAGTCAGATGAACCGAAATGACACCTTTATTTCTTTATGTGTTGTTAAATGTTCTCATATGATTGATCAAAGATTAAATGTATTGAATGTGTTGTTTTTCTAAACGATACTGTTTTTTTATAAACTTATTATTGACTTCTCTTGTCTATCCAATTCTCGAATACCCTTAGAATCGCAATTGAGATAAGTTCCGCAATAAAAAATATTGACATTTGTAATAAATTTACAAAAAATAATATCATTTAAAAAAAATGACACATTCTATACATTTAACCTGGTGCAGTCTTATGAGAACATTTAAGAATACATAAAGAAATAAAGGTGTCACAACCATTCGTGTTAGCTTCATTTTTCAAGTCAATACTCAACTTTTGGACATGTCAACAACGAAGGCCATCTCTTCAAATAGATAATAATCTTGAGATCGAGTGTTAGTTCATCTCTCCATAGTGTGTATGAAAGGATGAAGAATTATAACAAACAGCAAGACTCTTTGTTATTTGTATTGCATGAGTTAAACATTACAAATGTTTTACCGAGGAAGTTATATGACTTGGGAGAGAATTAGCAAAAGGAAAAATCAAAGCTAAAAAAATAGAGGAAAAAAACACACATATAATTAAAATAAATTGATAAAAAAAAAACAACACATACAATTAAAATAAATTGATAAAAAAACACACATACAATTAAAATAACTTGAATAATAGTTTCTTAACTCTTCCTCCACCTAAACTTGAGTTTAATCAAACATGACCACATCTATTCTTGAAGTAAAGAAAGCATTCGTCCATGTTAAATCTTCATTATGAATAATACATTTCGATAGTAACTTATGTCAATTGTAAAACATTCTTACTCTTTTTTCATCTTTTCAAACAATTTTCCCAGATTTCTATTTTGCTTGTTGTAATTACACTACAATCCTTCTTGTAACATTTAAAATTTTAAATTATACATGACAAAGTTGCAATCCTCACTATAACATTCAAAATTGTATATTGCAAAAATGCAATAGATAAAAAATAGAATAACATAGACCCACATTCCTATTTTATTTGTTGTAATTACAATACAATCCTCATTACACTTTTACAAAGCAGAGGTGTAATAGATAAAAAATGTCATACCAACTTAAAGTGTCCAATTTTGTAAACTAGGGTGGCTAAGTGAATCAAGGCCTCAGTTCTCATGTGAATAAATCGTCACAAAATTTCTTTGACTTGTGTCTCCACGAGGTCTTCAATGTTCTTCAAAGTGAACCAAAGATGCGTTAACTCCAAAAGGATTGTCCTCAACTCCTGATCTTATTGTTCCTCCAATCGAAATTTCACAAACTATGATCCTTGTAGCAAAATGATTCGAAGGCATTTCCTCCAACGAGCATGGTAAGGCAGCCAATGTTTCACCATCATTTGTGTCTCCATGGACTCTATTTGCATTAGAATGATTTGAGAGTTGAGATTCCTGAGTTCATCTTTGCAAAAACAAAAGGTTTCTATTCCGAGATAAAACAAAGTGACTTCATGGCACATTAATCCTCTACACCGTAAAGAAGGCCACCTTTTATTTTAGCCCCATTGCTAGTGCCTCATCCGGAATAACACCTTAGCTTGGATCCTTACCAAACATTTCACCAACTAATTGTTAAACATTTGGCACCTGAGTCAATCCTCCCACACATAATACTCCATCTAACCATCTAACTCCAAAGGAGTCACACCATTGGCCTACATACAACTCAACAAGGTTTATTTATTCTTTTTATCAAATGACTCGAGCATTTCAAATTTTGATAGAGAATGAAATATTTAACTCTTGTACCAATGGCATCTACTGTGAACAAAGGAAAATTAATATATATCAAAGGGACTGAATAAAGCTCAATCTTAACTTCCTCAGCTAGCAACCTTTGCGCAACAAGTGTATCTTTTGATAAATCGATGCCTTCAACTTTTTTTAATTTATGCACTAAATATTGCAATAGTGCATCACCAAAATCTTCACTACCCAAGAAAGTATCAACATTTGTAGCCTTCACCTCAAAACACATTATTTGATGTCATTTCTATGGGCTTGGGCTAAAACACATAATGGATATCACCAATACCTAAGGGGTACACCCATGTACAATTATGATTTCCATGTAGTCTAGAATAGAAGCCTTTTGATACCTCAATGGAGTTAGCCATTACCCATTGTAAATTAAGTTCAAAATACTTGTAGGATGGCCACAATTTAAAAACTATTCTTGTAACTGTTAAAGCCATTCCAATATTGCTATTCAATTTATCAAGGTATTCCTTGAAATTATCTTGAATCTTCGCTGTGATTTCAAAATCATCAAGCATGTTCTCCACCTTTGTTGTAAACCTGTCATCTAATTTGCTCTTAACCTTTGACAATAACGTCCTCTTGTTATCAATATTTGAAGATTTATCAAATTAAAACCCCTATTATAGGAAAAATATCAACCTTGTAGCCATGAGTGGTTAAGGTCATCCAACATCTAAGGATTAAGGCACTATTGATTTTGTAAAATCGATACACTGAGCTCTCTCTTGTCGTGTGCTATAATCCATTTTCGGATTTGTCCTTGACATCAATAAATCCATATTCATTGATCTTATGCTTGAAAACTTTACTTAAGTGACCCTCTACACTTTTATCCAAAAAATATTGTCTACAGTGCAAATATGCTTATACTTGGAAGCATTGTTCCACAGGGACGCGTCCCCCAAGGTGGGGTGATTACATCCCACGTTTACCATGCACTTGGGACGAGGGATGCATCGAGAAATGTTTCCCCATATCCCCCTTTTGGGGAAACTTAGGGGGATGCAGGGGGAAATAGTTTCCCAATGCGGGGGATGCAATTCCCCCAAAGGAGTGCTTGTGGGCCTTCAAAAGGGTTGGGCGTCCCACCGAAATTTTGCTTGAAACAATAATTTATGAGTTGGGAAACCTAATATTCAACCCTAGGGACCTACTAATGCTCTATAATTAATAAAAATAGGCCCTACTAATGCTTTGTATTTAATAACAATGTTAAATTCTTAAAGTAAAAGTGATATTAATGATAATGTTAAATTCTTCATGATAATATTGCCACATTTGTTGTTGATGGTGCTTTACTTCTTTCCCTTGAAATACAAAATTATAGCTCACGGATTTTCAACGTCCTTCCAATAGTTTTCATATGAAAACTAGAACTCACTTTCCCCATTTCCAGAAATGTCAAAACGAAAGGCATAGATTCCTTCTTTTAACAATGATGATGCCATGTTAACCAAAGTGCCATCATCCTTGGAATATTTTAGTCCATGGAAAAGGACTTCAAGTTACATTGAACCGGTGTTGTCCAACATTTTGACAAATTTTTCATCACGATTGTTTGTAATTATGATTATTTCCTTCATCTCTTTTGAATTCAACCCTTTACAAGATTTGATGGCGGGAGATAACATCTTAATTCTTGTAAGCAACAATTGAAGAGATTGTGTGAACCACGTAATACATTGTCAATCGTTGAAGTAAAAAGTCCAATTAGTTTAGTGCCAAAATTATCGCTCCCTAGATGTTTATTCGTTGCAACAAACCTTGCCCTTTTTCCCTTGCCCTTTATAGGATTGGAACACAAGAGGCCTGAGAAGCTTCCAACAGTTTTATGCATCTCAACAGTGGCATTTCTTCCCGATCCAACTTCTTTACTAAGAAGTCAACTTTGTCTATGCCATACTCTAATTGGTCATCCATTGTGGCTTTTTGGGTAGTAGCATTAAGGGACAAGACACATTAGTCTGTGAACAAAACTTGGGCAGGCTCAATCTTATGTAGGTAGTCAAACCATAAAGGAACAGATAAATACTCATATACTTCTCGTTCATCCAATGGGTCAATGCTTGACAATGAAAAAAAATATTGAAACTTGTGCTAGTGTTAGTACCATTAGCCTATGCCATATAACTCGCACAAGTTGTCATTGTCATGAAGCAAGGCACATATTAGCTGACCATTCAACGTATACAAGTTCCCTTCTTTCCTCCCAATCACCCAATCTGTGTTCAAACTAAAAGATCTTGACCTAACAAGTACCTGTCCCTCTCGAAAAAAAACCCTCATTCCCCTTGTTTTCCATGGCTAAGACTGTTAGAAGGTTCTTATACAACCCTGGAACATACAATACTTATGTCACCTCAAATGGATCTCCTAACTCTAGCTAAAACTAAAAGTCCCAACCCCCTCTACTACACACTTGGCATTATTGCCAAGTTCCACATGTAGCTCTAAGTCTCCCTCTGAAATGTTGGTGAACAAATCTCATCATCCCGTCATGTACCAAGAAGGACCATTGTCCATGAACCATGCACCCCTAGCTATGGTGTGTTGTCTAGGTAAATCCTCTCTGCGAACAGAGACAATCCCTCTAGCCCAATGAGTGGGTCTAGTAACCGAAGTGACAATCTACTGGACACTTTCCTAAGTTGCAATTGAAAAGAGAGACAAAGAAGATGGTCTACCTTGTTCAGATGCTATCTCGATTTCCTTTGTTGAAGACCTTGAATCACTTGTGTCACTGGCTCGTTCCTGCTGCTCTCAGCGTTTATGCACCTGCACAAGAGATCAAGACACAACAAGACATGCAAGTACAAATAGCATATTCAAAAGCAACCTACTTAACTGATCAAGGAATGTTAAGCTAAATGAAAGATAAGCATACACATTTAGGGAAAATGAACCAGCAGTTGTATATTATTAGAAAATAAGGGGAAGCATACAACCAAGCCTTGATGTTGATAAGCTCTCCTTGAATGAATATCCAAGTCCAATCTAAGCTCTCCAAGCACTCTTTCTCCAAGCCAAATGAGTAGCATATAGGCACAATCTTAACATAAGGGTGAAAATACACATAGACCAACCCAATCTCCAACCATTTGAAAATGGGAGAGGATGAATATATAGGTTGGGAAAGGGAGTTAGGACCTCTCCAAAGATAGGATTAGGCCCTCATCTCAAGGAGGTAGCTCATAGGGACAAGCCCAAGGGGCCAAGTTGGGAGAATTCGACCTCATCTACGCCAAACAACTTCTAGCTCGCTGCTCTTGAAGCTTCTATATCACGAAGCTTCTCACCCTCTTTGGGAAAATTTCCCTTTTGGGATCATCACAGGTATATGAGCAAACAGAGCAATGCCATCACGGCTCTGTTATAGTGCAACATGTGACCATCACAGTTTTTAGCCTCATAAGAGCGACGATTTTCAAATTAGGGTTTAAGAGCTATTTCCTTCAGGGGAAGCTCAAGGCATTTTCCAATCACTGTCTTAGGAAGGATTTGAACTGCATATATGAATGAGTACACCATATTATGGTCATGTTTTGGGTACTTCGAGGTATGTCACAGGGAAGTGCAGGAAGTGTGACAAAATAATGTGTAACAAATGCCCCCTAAAGCATGAAGGCAGAATGAGGAGTGATGGCTGAGATGCTTTACGAGATTTCGCAAGGACAAGGACAAACATTGTTAGGATACCTGCAAATCAAAGATGCACATACATATACATATCTGAGATCAAGACATGAATCTACGGTACAGGACGCAACCATCCGGATGATAAGGACTATATGAAAGGATCCATGGTATGGGCGCAACCATCCAAATGATAAGGATCATCTGTGAATCTAAGATCCAAGGTATGGTTGCATCCATCTGGTATAGAAGGATCATCATTAATGTAAAGTCCCACGGTATGGTCACAACCACCCGCATAACAGAAACATGTGTACAATCATGAATAACATATAACTCCACGCACCCTAAGTCATATCAGACAAGACTTAGGGTCTTGAGCTCCATCCCGACCCGATCAAAGTAAGAATCCTAACATGCAAATAAATGTGTTGAAGTCGAACATGCTAGAAAATCGTCTGATTACCGACCAATGATGTGGACCGTTAACAGGCACAAGAGAAACCACCAATAATGGCAATGGCTCTCAAGATACAACAATAAAATTCAAGAATGTGGTAATGAAGCTGAAGTCGAACACTCGTGGAATCACCCGATCGAAATCCAATGATGAAAACATGTCGTCGGATGTGAAGAACTTTCCATTAAGGCATGCAAGCTCTAAGGTACTAAAAGGGAGTTTCTAAGTCATCTTCCTGGATAATGAGCTGAAGTCGATAGGAAGTGACCCATCGAAGGAGGGCCATAATGAATCCCCAATCATCGACACAAAACAAGGAATAAAGTGGAATAAAAGAGTATGATCCAAGACTGTGACAAAAGGTCAGACAATGTATAGGTAGTACACTGCAGATAGGACTTCTCTTGGACATATTGGCAACACGACTCCAGAGTGTGGCAACATTAGACTCAACATAGGACTAAGGATCATAATGACGAAGTGGAATAGTCAGATGAGAGGCAAAATGGATCACCCATAACCGGAAAGACAAGTGACTGAGTGAAGATATCCCAAACCCGACATGATAAACAGAAGGGTGTCATGTTTAAGAGCGACACGTTGCCTATACAAAGGATGTTTCATTTTCACTTTTTTCCCACTATTTCTAATGAGTACCTCTTTATGTTTACACAAGCTTGAAGAGCAAACCATATGCTTGTCGTATAAGTTCATTCTTCGAATGAATCCATCCTAGTAAGTTTTACGAGCCATAGGAAAGAGAAACTCGGTCTCATCACAGTGGAGAGCCTTTCATCGTTTAAATTTTAACGAGTCCGACAGAAGAATAACTCGGTATCTTTTTCATGTTTAGAGAGTTTGAAAAAGAGACGAAAAAAGAAAACTCCATCATGTCCCTTTTCGTAATTTGTCTCTCGAACCCGAAAATGTAGAAAACAATAGTTGAGAAAACCTCTTGACCATGTCAACAAAGGTGTTCCTTTTTCGTACAATAGTCAATCTCAGTCCGGAAAAGGGTTAAACTTATACTGAGTAGACGTTATTTCATTTACTTTTATGAGTTCGAAACGACAAGTACTCGACAATCTTTTCATTTTTCGAGAGTTAGAAAAGAGTTGAAAGATGACTTTGCCTGGAAGAACGAGTGGTATGAAAGGATAGTAACTGGTTCCGGTAATGATGGAATTGCTCAAAACATGTAATGGTCAAGAGGTTGGCTAATAAGATCACTCATCGCAGATGTTCCTCAGGCAAGGGTAACACAACCAAGTGAAAGTGAATGATCGGCCAAAGAGATGGTGGCGATGGAATGGAATAACCAAGGCTCATCTAGCAAAAATCGGCTGACAAAACGACAATCACGAGAGGTATGAAAGGATAATGGTTTCATTTTTACACAAGCTTGAAACATGGGAAACTATGCTTGGATTTGGTTTCATTTTTACACAAGCTTGAAACAAAGATAAACTATGCTTGAGATAAGTTTGCATGCCCCCAGCGTAATGACTCAATTCGAGGTACATGCCCCCCAAGCTTCATCTCATTCACCTAAGTAGACTACTAGTTACTAGCAGGTAGATGGAATGAAGGTTTACTTATGAGATCAAGTGAAAGAATCGACTGGGATTTTACAAGATCTAATCAAAGACTCGAATTGGAAGGGGATTGTGTCATTATTAAACATGCTTGACACAAGAAAAGAACCATGCTTAGGAGGACCTATTTCATTTTTTAACAAGGTTGACATAGTAAAAGAACTATCCTCATATCCCTTGTTTCATTTTTTAAGGAGCTTGACACAAGACAAGGAACTCTGTTCCACAGTCTTTGTTTCAGTTTTTAATGAGCTTGACACGGGACAAGGAACTCTGCTCTATATCCCTTGTTTCATTTTTTAAGGAGCTTAACACAAGACAAGGAACTTTGCTCCAAGGCCCTTGTTTCATTTTTTAACGAGCTTGACACAAGACAAGGAACTCTGCTCCAAGGCCCTTGTTTCATTTTTAACAAGCTTGACACAAGACAAGGAACTCTACTCCAAAGAATTGATCACAGACCAAAAGAGGCCATGGCTTCTAAGAGGTTCTCATAAGATAGGAGAACAACACTCTAGAAGGGATACATGTCCAGGGATCCAAATGAAAAATTGGGCTCCAATGCCCCCAGTACATGGAATACTACATCACCTATTAGTTCATCAGTAGACGCGGGCATGGAATAGGTGGCCACGTAATCAACTTGTGTCGGGGGTGATACTGCTTGAAAATGAAAACCACTTAGGGATGATGGTTGATTGGGAGTTGATTCATGACCAATGAATGTACGCTGATCAATGATCACAATGTTTCCTTCATGCGGGAAACACATCACTCGAAAGAGGGAAGAGACAAGAGCTCCCATGATATAAACATAGTCACAACCAAGGAGTAGATTAAAATCTAAAGGGCCTCGGACAACCATCATGTCTATATAGACAGTGTTTCCTCCCAAAGTAATAAGTAACTTAGGAAGGATCCCTAACAGTTGACTGGTTCCTCTATTAAAAGCTAACAAATTCTGGGTGACGACGACAAGTTGAGGAGAACCTAAAGCTTGCCAAGCAATTGAGGACAGAATGCTAACAAATGCGCCCTCGTCAATGACTGTGCTAGGTACGCCATATGGTAAGCCTGTATTGTAATCTAGCAAGGCACATAAGATGGAAGGCGATATCCTGCCAGTCAACTCCAATCAAAAGAAGTAACTAAACTACTCGGAAGGGGTGTCGTAGGAACGTGAGAGTTGCCCCCTTGCTCTATAAGAACAAGAGAACTGCTCTCATGCACCTTGGGAACGGGAGGATTTTCAAAACTTAAGAAATGAAAAGAACCTAAGCAGTATGAGGTTCACTCTCTACTAGAAAGGTACGGTTCACTGAAGGTGGAGCCAATTCCACTGTTTTCTCAACCAATGGTTGGTCGAGAACAGACTCATGAGACTCACTTTCAGAGAGAGTGGGGTTGACCAAAGATGACTTTTGATCAATCATTGGATCAACTAGCAAAGGATCAGGGGAAAGCTTTCGATACTCAGTCGGAAGACGAGGTTAAGAAGCTGTAAGGTTTTCCAACTCTTTGGAAGCTTCATCCATTAAAGGACAAAGGTGAGTGGGATGATTACCATCACACAACTTATAGGGAAATTTGACTTTTCCCTATTTCCCATGAGCTTTGTTGTTACTAGTTGAAGGGTTATCACCAGCATGACCTCCAGAGGCTGATGACAAAGGTCGATGTGAACCTATGGACCACACCTCTAAGACCTTGGGAATACCAGGACAATTCTGAAGAAGGTGGTCACCCTTACATAACATGAAAGGGAATTTTACTTTTCGGGGCTCATTGGAAGATTTTTATTCATTAGTTGCATCCGTAGCAATGGATGCTTGGTTGCCCCCTTGTTTATTTTGCTTCTTCTTCTTCGTCCTCTTCTTCTTCTTCTTAGCTTCCTGGTTACTAGAATCCAGACTTTCACTAGGCGAAGAGGAAGAACAGGGTGAAGAAATAGGCAAAGAAGGAAAGGGGTCAACTTTAGGATCAACATGAGGTTGATGTTGTTCAGGTGGAGGAGAACTTGGTTGAAAAGCAGTTTGGACACTCGAAACCACCGAGGTCGAAAATAACCAAACTGGCAGACCAATGGTCAATCCAGGAAGGGACAACGTCGCCATATAGGGAACATGACTATTTCCAAAAGACGGAAAAGGACTAGGATTCCCATCAGAGAGGTTTCCTTGACTGGTAGACTCAGGAAATGTTGCCATTGGTATCAACCTAAGATCTACTAAGGAGTATTTCCACAGGAAGGATGTTGTTTTGCGGTCAATTAATTTTAGAATTTGAAACAAAAACTTTGCATTTTCATGTTTTAAGAGTCGAGAAAATGACGAAAATGTGACTCTAGTCACTTTCGTTGGTTTAACGAGCTTGAAAGGACAAGTACTCGATGATCTTTTCAAGTTTAAGGAGTCAGAAAAGATCGAAATGACTACTTAGGATACTCTAGGCAAAAGGGATTACCAAGTAACAGTGAACTGCAATATACACCTTAGCAAATAAATTTACTATGGACTTGACGTACGTGCAGACAATCTCTCTGAATGTTGTTTTCGGTATATCACGTTTACAGGGCGGCAGACTCAACTTCCTATGGCTAATGGTTTGCAACCTATGAGGGTCTTCATTTATATACTCGACAGTATAGGGAGCACAATTCCGTGCTAGCATAGTCTAATGCAAGAGTATTGCGAACGACAATTGTTAAGTTTATAGATGTCGGAACACATCTCTAGCCTAGACCACTAAGTATGAGTGTTAATGTTTCAAATTCTCCTTAGATTAATTGATAGATTTTAAAGTTAATGTTGAAACTATGTTTCGATTTCAAGGCCTTAACGATGTAACTTGAACACCTATGATGCAACTATATGAAAAAAGGAAAACTTTTCATTTCTATGAAAGCTAGACTAATCAAGGGAAGAAAATTCAATCAATAATGCATCACACAAAAATGTCTTCCACTAACTTTCACTTTCGTCTTCCAAATGTAATGCCAAAAGTAAAAAATGATTTTGACTTTTCACTATCCTAAATGCAACTTTTCGAAAGCAAAATGGTTTTACTTTATAAAGATGCACTTATAGGAATTATGTTTTTCTTTCCATTTTGAATGATTTGATGCACCTAATACAGTTTTTAGCTTTCAAACACCAAAAAATGTGATTTATTTACAATGATGAATCTCAAAAAATAACTTTTCAATGCAACTAATCTAATGCATTTTCACAAAAAGTAAATTTCGAAATACAAGCTAAAACAAATGCAAAATGATGTTTTCAATGATTTCCACAGAAAACAACATTCAATCAATCAGCAAAACAAGTATCTCAACGACACCAACAAGCAGCAAGTGATGACCAATTGACTAGAAACCCTAGAACTCAATCAGATTTCACTTCAAAGCCAATGAGACAAATTTTGCAAATTAATCAAGACAATCAATCAAAAACACCATAAACACTGAAAAATCACTGATAGAGGACACAAAGACTGAAAAACAAGAATAAAAACCCTATTTTCTCTTATACTCTAGGATCATCGCGCCTGTCATAGGCAAAACAACGATCATCGCGACTGTAATTAAAACATTCGTGATGCCATCGCGACTGTGAGAGGTAAACTCGCGATGGGTGAGAAAAATGAAGAAAAAATAAGAAATCTTCAAGACCAGACAAAAATCAATGTTCTCAAGCAATCACCAGCAAGTGAAAATAGTTACAAAAAAGAAAACAAGCTAGAAAACTAACGGTTGATCAAACTCATCACAAAAGCAAGATGAAGGATTGAATGGAAAGCATCATAGGCTCCCCAGTGGAGTCACTATTTTGTTGTCTAGGTAAATCCTCTCTACGCACAGAGATGATCCCTCTAGCCCAATGAGTGGGTCTAGCAACTGAAGTGACAATCTACTGGACACTTTCCTAAGTTAAAATTGAAAAGAGAGATGAATAAGATGGCCTACCTCGTTCTGATGCTATCTTGATCTCTTTTGTTGCAGACCTTGAATCACTTTCATCACGAGCTCGCTCCTACTATGTTATTGCCTAGATTGACCTTAGGCTGAAAGGAGGCAATTCTACGGTAACCACAAACCAAGCTTAGCCTTGTAGCTAACCCTACAAGGACGGGAGAGGGCTCTCTCCTTTAGAATATCAGTCGGGATGACTGAATCAGGTAAAGATTTTAGGCTAGGTATAGTAGCTCGAAAGGTTTTGATTGAATTTGTTGGTGTTTTTGCCAGATCAAGAGTTGGGCAATTTGAGTCTGGGAAACTAAGTCAAAATTGCAAGGAATTCTATGGGGCAAGGTAGGTATGATCTTCAGCACCTTAAAGCTTGATGGGGTGAAAGGCTAGACTAGTGAGGAGCTAAGAAGGGCCTGAGCAAGTCAAGAATCCTTCCTAAACAGAAGAAAACATGAAATACTGGTGTTTTCCCAAGGCAGAGCATTAAAACCTAATGTATTCCACCTATCTGACTTGAAAACAACCAATCAGAAGCAATTATATGAAAGAGGCATACATAAATAACATGAGAACATATTAACAGAAGAAGAAACACATGCTAAAGGCCATACCACAGGTATCCCATAAAAATAGCTGCAACTTTATTAGTTTCCTGCCAAAACTGCTACAAAATGATAAGTGTTCAGTACATGAGCATCCAGCTGAATCCAATCCTTGCAAATGAGAAAGAAAATACACGATATAGACATTGCAATCACTCATCCTAACTATCAGGGGTCGAAACCATGAGAAGGGGCGCTGTTTCAACCATTTCCAAACAAAGACCAGGAATCTAGGCAGTCAAACAACTTGCCTCTAAAAGAAGGGAAATTGATTCATTACCCTCAAAACCACATTCATCTAATGAATCTACCATCTACTAGAATTTTACTATTACATTTACAAACCATGGCATTAATTACATCAGCAAATTCACTTGCATGAGAGAGAAATCAAGAAAATAGGCGAAATTAGGCAAAAAAAAATCATCCTGAGTGAAAAATGCCTTACGCGCAGTGCCACTAGTCCTAAGCGTAGTACCACTTTGAGTCCACGATAGCTCATTGGAAAGGTCTTCAAGTCTATTTTTTGGAACACCTGGAATTTCTGGATTTGGAGCTCATTTGCCCCCTCAAAAACTGTTTCTCCCAAGGTTGCTTCTGTGTGTCCAAAAACTAGCAGAGAGGTCAAATTTTGAGTGTTTTTGGACCTTTTGGTGGACTAAATTCGCTCCAAAAATTCTGAAAATTGGTAGGGTGTCTGTTCTTGATGCCCTGAATCCAAAAATGTAAACCATTTGTGCTTTGGATGCCCCTAGACAAAATTTCTTCAAAAGCTGCCCAAATTTGGCATGAGAAACCACCATCAATTGCTTTGATGGGCTAGGGAGGCTTCAGCCAACATCTTCAATCTATCTTGCTCCTTTTTGCCTTCCAAAGCTCTCCTTAGCCTAGCCTTTAACTTTCTAATCCTTATGTTACAAATTTTGTTGCGGGTCATGTAATGGTATGCCATGTGTCTAAGCATTTTCTTATCCCTGTTAGCATTTTCAATTAGCCCTTCTAGATGTATGTTGACTCTCTCAAGCCAAGTTTCCCTATCATTTTAAATTTCCTGCTCAATAGGAGTCAATGTGACATGAGCCTCTTTGGCAATTTGCCTATTTGCTTTGATCATTTCCAGCTCCATGAGGACTTGTTTGTCACTCAACTGTTTGTTTTCCTGTTCCAAATATTTGATGATGAACTTGGCTCTCTCTAAGTTGTCTGCCAAAGCTTGTATTTGAGCTTCCTTTTCCTGTATGATAATGTCTTTGATGGTTTCTTCATCCTGAGCCTCCAAGTCAATGATATTAACTCCATGATGAGTATAGCGTTGTTGCCGCTCCTCATGCTCAGTCAAGTAAAAATCTATTTCCCCCTCATCACCAAGGTTCTACTCCTGCACTATTTCCTTGCCTTTGCTCAGCTGCTCAACCTGTACCCTGTTTTGTCGATAGAAGGCAAAGCCCCTTCCACATCCCATGGAGAAAACATTTTTTTGTGGGCTGATGGCGAAGGCAAGGTCCCTTCCACATCCCATGGAGCAAACACTTGCCTAGCAGCTGCAAAAAGTCTCCTTGTGCCTCTCTGATATGTCAAGGCACACTAGCACCTCAGCAGTTTTGGTTTCCTTGACCTCTTCCCTTGTTCCCCCATGGCTTAAAGGCCCACCTTTTTCTTGATGCACTAGTGAAGGGATCTGTGGACCTCTTAACATCTTATGAGCAATGAAATTCTCCCAAGGAATGTTAAGAACACTGAGATGGTGAAGAACAATGATTTTGATCAAAGAGTAATGATAGACATTGTTCAATTGCTGAGGGTATGGCTTCTTCTGCATAAGGTAAGTTATTTTGTCAATGTTTCTAAACAAGAAATATGGGAGATTCATCATCTTTACCCTGGTGAAGTGCATAAGGACTCTGATATGGTAAGCATACAACCGGGAAAATCTGCCTTCACAAGTGAAATATTTGATGATAATCCTCATCAAAGGAACATACCTATTCTCCAAAAATTTAAAGGGGAAAAGCCTCTTCACCTGGTTTCTGTACTGAGGCTTGATGTAAGGCTCATAGTAATGCTCATCAAGGTCCTGAGCCTTGTACCATTTCTCACCAACATTAGGAATTCTAGTGGCCTCTGAAATGACAACTGGTGATATTGTGAAGGTTACTCCGGCAAGTGTCACCTCATAGTTATGAAAATGAGCCACAAAAAGTCTGGCCAACTCATGATGAAACTGAACTATTTCCACTAGTTCACAGAATTCAAAACATCCAAGGTGTTTGAAACAAGAGATTGCAAGTGGGCAAGCTTGCAATTCTCTTAAACTGGTGGGCTCTTCTCTTATGATTTTTCCTCCCTTGTGAGGCTTTCTCTGCCTGTCTCTCTATAGAATTGTCGCTCCCTATCTCCTCATCATATTCAAAATCACTTCCTCTATCCATGGTTTCACTGTTTAATTTCACAAAAATTTACAGTGTAGAGAGACCAATATGAACGGAATGAGGGGTAGGCTCTAGGGTTTACGAGTGATTGTATGTATTTCTAACTAGGGCACAAATTATGAGAATAAAAGGAGGGTTTATGGGGATGAAAAACAAGGGATGAGAAGCAGGTGAGGATGGAGGAGATGATATGTGGAAGGCTGTAGCTATGAAGCTACGTAGTGAAATAAACCAAATGATTTAGGGTTTATGGTGAGAATTGGGGTTTTATATAATGAGTAGAAACTTATGAAAATATTAACATGTGCAAACCAAATTGGAGGGAGAGGAGTGATACTTACTTGCCAAGTATGGAATTAGAGGAAATTTGGCGTAAATCTGAAGTTGGGAGCATTTTTTGGGTTGGCTGGCCTAAGCACAGCGCCACTACCTAGGTGCGCAGCACCACCCTCTAAGCGCAGCGCTCGTTATATTTTGAACTGAGCAAATGGCCCCTAAGCGTAGCGCCGAGCCAAAAATTTCAGAAGCGTAGCATTTTTCTCTCTAAGCGCGGTGCCCGACTTCCTTGCTCACAAACACTTGCTCATTTGATGTTTTTCTCTCCTTTGGCTTTTGCAAACATGGCATAATGATTTTGAAATTAGGATGGGAGGGTTTTATATGAACTCCATTTGATTTTTGCTTTTGAAAAACCCACTTTTCTAATGTCTATTTGTCTTTTTTAATACTCTGTTTTTCATGCTTGTTTTCTTTTGCTCTTGCAGGTGGATTGGTGCTCAAGATGACTTGATTTTTGCAGTGGCAGGTGCTTGGCAACATCACAAGATGCTTAGGAGCAGCTGGGAACCAATATTACATATGAAAAGATAAAATTACATCATAAATGAAGATAAAAACAAAATACTTTGTTTTCACCAACTACATTAGGCTTTCAAAATGATAAATTATGGCTTTACCAATCATTATTGGCCTCCTCATGTCCTTGCTGATCATTATTGGCATGTAATTATTGAATTTGACCATGGTGGGACCCTAAAATCTAATGAGACTAAACCCTAAGACCTAATGAAATGAATTGCAAAGTGAACATGAGCCATGACTAAAATATATGAAAGAGGATCAGAGGATCAGCAAGTACAGATCATGAGGGAAAAAATTGAAGAAAACCCTACCATCAGTGAATCCATGACCTAATGGAATGCAAACTCATCAGTATGGGACTCCTACTATGAAATGCAAAATAGCATATTTTGATCACTGATGGCAATGTGAAGACATTGACACTAACATTGGCTCCAATGGGGATGGTAGCTCCTTGGAGGTGTCAAGAACATTGTAGACCTAGTAGCCTTATCCATTGGGCAAAGGAGTCAAAACTTTTCAAAAACTGAATACTGACACAATGCAAACTGAAACTTACTCATGACTCAAACTGTGACTAGAAGCTAAATCAAAACCTACTCTAACTGTTCCATTCATCACCTAATCAGGTGAAATGAAACAACCAATGCAACCAAGTAAACATTCTAGCTGTTGTTTGAATTCTCCGCAAGTGCTTGCTTATGAACAACAAGAGAGAACTACTGAAAGGAAACTCCCATGAAAACTTGTAAACAGATCCAAATTTTCCCAGATTGAATAATATGGATGCTCTATCTGACTCCAAAAATATTGCATAAGGATCTTGAAATTCATGAGCACTAGGACTTAGCTCATCCAATGGATTACTTTGCTTCTCCTCATACCATGAATGCAAACTTTCACCTGGCCTTTGTGACGAAACGCCTATTGAAAATGACAAAGAAACCGGTTGCCAGATCAAGTTTGTATCAATACTTTTTCCAAGCTCAAAGTTAGCTAATGGAGGACTTTGACTGCAAACATCATCCAACACATCAGCTATTGGATCGTGAAAAACTTGAAAACAATGTTGCAACCCATTTTCTATTGGTTCCAATGGGATTGCATGATTTTCTACAGGCTTCTCATTTGAAGATATACTATGCGAAATTCCCTTCAAACACTGAAATGATTCAAAACACAATGGTATGGAATCATCTTGCATCATTTGATCATATGTTCCAACTTCCAAGTCTTCATCTACAACTTCACAATCAATGGCATTCAGGGGCTGCAAATCTAGATATGAGAAGTCTTGAACAAGGATTTCATTGCCCTCAAGATGGTCCAGATCAAAACTTGTTGACAATTGATTTCTGATTGCACAAAAGTTGTCTCTAATGAACTGAAACGAAGTAAAACAAAAAGGCAAAGATCCTTCACTTACTTCAACATTTTTTGCACTTTCCTCCTCACTTCCATAGCTGATATGCAACAGTTGATCACTGTATTCGAGCTGCTAAAAGTGAACTTCCTCCTTCCACAAACCAGCTATTGATTTGTCTACAAGACTAGCTTCTGTTTGGAGAACATAATCCTCATCATATTGATCAAACTTAGGGAAATCATCAGTATAAAACACATCATCAAGCATACATGTCATATCAACATATTTCTCTTCTCCAAGATGACCTATAAAACAATCATTATCAGATCTATGACAACTGGGATAAGAAAAAAAATGTTTTGGATCAGCCACTCGTTTTTCTTCAATCAGCGAGCCATGGTCTTGAACATCATACTCATTCCTTGTGGTGATCTTTTACATCATCTCTTCCACTGCACTTACCAAAATGTCGAGCTTTACCTCTAAAGATGTCGATTCCTCTGGATCTATGTTCTTCATCCCTTCTTCCTTCAACTTTGCCCTTCTGATCAACAAATTAGCCTCGGCATCTACTGCGATGTTATGCATCTCTTCAAGTGTTGCAAGGTTCCTCTCTCAGTTTAAACTCCATTTCCGGATCAAAGGCTTCCATGTAGTGTAAGAGAGCTGATCTAGGAAGAGGTCTTGTATTAACTGGCATCGAAAAATAGACTTGGTTAAACCTGACAGAAAACCGTTGTACTGTCTCCCCTGGCAGTTTTTTCAGCTGGTTATACTCTTCTAGAATCAAGAAAGGGTTATGTCTGACCACCCACTTGTCGAGGAAAACTTTGACGAACTGCTGGAAATCTGAGATGCTCGCATCAG
The DNA here is from genome assembly GCA_031772625.1 of Pinus tabuliformis. Lineage (NCBI taxonomy): Eukaryota > Viridiplantae > Streptophyta > Pinopsida > Pinales > Pinaceae > Pinus > Pinus tabuliformis. The sequence continues at coordinate 531,407,170 of CM062814.1, forward strand.
AGAGAGTTTTGAACCAACTCTTGACTTTGCCTTGCAAAGAAAGAGCAAAAAGCCTAATACTGACATCCTCTTCATCAACTTCAAAAAGGTCAAGAAAAAGCTCAAAATTCAATACATGTCTCTCAGCAGTGATGTTGTCATAGTCACCATCAAATCTTGGTAGATATAGGTAATGATTTTTAGGGAAAGCATGGGATATAGGAGTTAAAATCGGAGGCTTGTATCTATCTGTAATTTTACAAGGTATAGGAATATGTACAAAAGATGTAGAATCACTGTTGGTTTCTTGAGGCTCATCAGTTTGAAGACAGTCATCATAAGATTCAAAAGAAGGGTCTTGATCAAGATCAAAGGCATGCAAACATTTTGTATTTACAATCTTCAAAGGGAAAGAATCAAATGCAGCTCTAGGATCTTTTCTCAAATACAATATACTTTGTAAAGTCTTCTTGACATTCTCGGGAAAAGAGAAGAAATAATTTATAACAAAGAACATAATGTCTTGGATGAAATTCCAACTTGAATACTTGATCTTTCCATATTATCCTTTCATGTTTCCACTGGTCAAATTCATCCTCCAGTGGAGTCCTTGGATCTGATCTCGAAACTGATTTAGAGTCGTCAGGGGAATGATTTTAGCCTTCCGGTGTCTGATCGTTGTCCACCATCAACAATCAAATCTGAACTTTATACATTTTACTAAGGAACATAAAACTACTTCCCCAGTATGGTCACCACTATGTTATCACCTAGATTGACCTCACGCTGAAGGGAGGCAATTCTAGGGTAACCACAAACCAAGCTTAGCCTTGTAGCTAGCCCTACAAGGCCAGGAGAGGGCTCTCTCCTTTAGAATATCAGTCAGGATAACTGAATCAGGTAAAGATTTTAGGCTAGGTATAGTAGCTCGAAAGGTTTTGATTGAATTTGTTGGTGTTTTTGCCAGATCAGGAGGAGCTGGGCAATTTGGGTCTGGGAAACTAAGTCAAAATTGCAGGGGATTCTATGGGGCAAGGTAGGTATGATCTTCAGCACCTTAAAGCTTGATGGAGTGAAACGCTAGACTGGTGAGGAGCTAAGAAGGGCCTGAGCAAGTCAAGAATCCTTCCTAAATAGAAGAAAACATGAAATACTGGTGTTTTCCCAAGGCAGAGCATTAAAACCTAATGTATTCCACCTATCTGACTTGAAAACAACCGATCAAAAGCAATTATATGAAAGAGGCATACATAAATAACATGAGAACGTATTAACAGAAGAAGAAACACATGCTAAAGGCCATACCACGGGTATCCCATAAAAATAGCTGCAACTTTATTAGTTTCCTGCCAAAACTGCTACAAAATGATAAGTGTTCAGTACATGAGCATCCAGCGGAATCCAACCCTTGCAAATGAGAAAGAAAATACATGATATAGACATTGCAATCACTCATCCTAACTATCAAGGGTCGAAACCATGAGAAGTGGAGTTGTTTCAACCATTTCCAAACAAGGACCAGGGATCTAGGTAGTCGAACAACTTGCCTCTAAAAGAAGGGAAACTGATTCATTACCCTCAAAACCACTTTCATCTAATGAATCTACCATCTACTATAGTTTTATTATTACATTTACAAACCATGGCATTAATTACATCAGCAAATTCACTTGCATGAGAGAGAAATCAAGAAAATAGGCGAAATTAGGCAAAAAAAATCATCCTAAGTGAAAAATGCCCTATGCGCAGCGCCACTGGTCCTAAGCGCAACGCCACTTTGAGTCCACTTTTGGAGGCCTTCCCGTCATCCAAATTGAGCCCAGGATAGCTCATTGGAAAGGTCTTCAAGTCTAGTTTCTGGAACACCTAGAATTTCTAGATTTGGAGCTCATTTGCCCCCTCAAAAACTATTTCTCCCAAGGTTGCTTCTGTGTGTCCAAAAACTGGCAGAGAGGTCAAATTTTGAGTGTTTTTGGACCTTTTGGTGGACTAAATCTGCTCCAAAAATTCTGAAAATTGGTAGGGTGCCTGTCTTTGATGCCCTGAATCCAAAAATGTAAACCATTTATGCTTTGGATGCCCCTAGAAAAAGCGCAGTGACACCGGACAGATTTTCTGTGTTTTGTATTTCCAAAATTTCAAAATGACAATTTCTTCAAACGCTGCCCAAATTTGGCATGAGACACCACCATCAACTGCTTTGATGGGTTGGGGAGGCTTCAGCCAACATATTCAATCTATCTTACTCCTTTTTGCCTTCCAAAACTCTCCTTAGCCTAGCTTTTAACTTTCTAATCCTTATGTTACAAATTTTGTTGTGGGTCATGTAATGGTATGCCATGTGTCTAAGCATTTTCTTATCCCTGTTGGCCTTCTCAATAAGCCCTTCTAGATGTATGTTGACTCTTTCAAGCCAAGTTTCCCTATCATTTTCAATTTCTTGCTCAATAGGAGTCAATGTGGCATGAGCCTCTTTGGCAATTTTCCTATTTGCTTTGATCATTTCCAGCGCCATGAGGACCTGTTTGTCACTCAACTGTTTGTTTTCCTGTTCCAAATATTTGATGATGAACTTGGCTCTCTCTAAGTTGTTTGCCAAAGCTTGTATTTGAGCTTCCTTTTCTTGTATGATAATGTCTTTGATGGTTTCTTCATCCAAAGCCTCCAAGTCAATGATATTAACTCCATGATGAGTATAGCGCTGCTACGGCTCCTCATGCTTAGTCATGTCAAATTCTCTTTCCCCCTCATCACCAAGGTTCTCCTCCTGCACTTTTTCCTTGCCTTTGCTCAATTGCTCAACCTGTACCTATTTTGTCGATAGAAGGCAAAGCCCCTTCCACATCCCAAGGAGAAAACATTTGTCTGTGGGCTGATGACAAAGGCAAGGTCCCTTCCACATCCCGTGGAGCAAACACTTGCCTAGCAGCTGCAAAAAGTCTCCTTGTGCCTCTCTAATATGTCAAGTACACTGGCACCTCAGCAGTTTTGGTTTCCTTGACCTCTTCCCTTGTTTCCCCATGGCTAGAAGGCCCACCTTTTTCTTGATGCACTGGTGAAGGGATTTGTGGACCTCTTAACATCTCATGAGCAATGAAAGTCTCCCAAGGAATGTTAAGAAGACTCAGACGGTGAAGAACAATGATTTTGATCAAAGAGTAATGATAGATGTTGTTCAACCGCTGAGGGTATGGCTTCTTCTGCACAAGGTAAGCTATTTTGTCAATGTTTCTAAATAAGAAATATGGGAGATTCATCATCTTTACCCTGGTGAAGTGCATGAGGAATCTGATATGGTAAGTATACAACCGAGAGAATCTGGCTTCACAAGTGAAATATTTGATAATAATCCTCATCAAAGGAACATACCTGTTCTCCAAAAATTTAAAGGGGAAAAGCCTATTCACTTGGTTTCCGTACTGAGGCTTGATGTAAGGCTCATAGTAATGCTCATTAAGATCCCGAGCCTTGTACCATTTCTCACCAACATTAGGAATTCTAGTGGCCTCTGTAATGACAGCTGGTTATATTGTGAAGGTTACTCCGGCAAGTGTCACCTCATAGTTATGCAAATGAGCCACAAAATGTCTGGCCAACTCATGATGAAACTGAGCTCTTTCCACTAGTTCACAGAATTCAAAACATCCAAGGTGTCTGAAACAAGAGATTGCAAGTGGGCAAGCTTGCAATTCTCTTAAACTGGTGGGCTCTTCTCTTATGATTTTTCCTCCCTTGTGAGGCTTTCTCTACCTATGTCTCTCTACAAAATTGTCACTGGTTGTCTCCTCATCATATTCAAAATCACTTCCTCTATCCATGGTTTCACTGTTTAATTTCACAAAAATTTACAATGTAGAGAGACCAATATGAACAGAATGAGGGGTAGGCCTTAGAGTTTATGAGTGATTATATGTATTTATAGCTAGGGCACAAATTATGAGAATGAAAGGAGGGTTTATGGGGATGAAAAACAAGTGATGAGAAGCAGGTGAGGATGGAGGAGATGATATGTGGAAGGCTGTAGCTATGAAGCTACGTAGTGAAATAAACCAAATGATTTAGGGTTTATGGTGAGAATTAGGGTTTTATATAATGAGTGGAAACTTATGAAAATCTTAACATGTGCAAACCAAATTGGAGGGAGAGGAGTGATACTTACTTGCCAAGTGTGGAATTGGAGGAAATTTGGTGTAAATCTGAAGTTGGGAGCGTTTTTTGGGTTGGCTGGCCTAAGCGCAACGCCACTACCCAAGTGCGCAGCACCACCCTCTAAGCGCAACGCTCGTTATATTTTGAACTGAGCAAATGGCCCCTAAGCCTAGCGCCCTCCTCCCTAAGCACAGCGCCGGGCCAAAAACTTCAAAAGCGCAACGTTTTTCTCTCTAAGTGCAGCGCCTGACTTCCTTGCTCACAAACACTTGCTCATTTGATGTTTTTCTCTCCTTTGGCTTTTGCAAACATGGCATAATGATTTTGAAATTAGGATGGGAGCGTTTTATATGAACTCCATTTGATTTTTGCTTTTGAAAAACCCACTTTTCTAATGTCTATTTATCTTTTTTAATACTCTGTTTTTCATGCTTGTTTTCTTTTGCTCTTACAAGTGGATTGGTGCTCAAGATGACTTGATTTTTGCAGTGGCAGATGTTTGACAACATCACAAAATGAAAAGATAAAATTACATCATAAATGAAGATAAAAACAAAATACTCTGTTTTCACTTGTTTTGAGGTGAGAACTACATTAGGCTTTCAAAATGATAAATTATGGCTTTACCAATCATTATTGGCCTCCTCATGTCCTTGTTGATCATTATTGGCATGTAATTATTGAATTTGACCATGGTGGGACCCTAAAACCTAATGAGACCAAACCCTAAGACCTAATAAAATGAATTGCAAAGTGGACATGAGCCATGACCGAAATATATGAAAGAGGATCAGCAAGTACAGATCATGAGGGAAAAAATTGAAGAAAACCCTACCATTAGTGAATCCATGCCCTAATGGAATGCAAACTCATCAGTATGGGACTCCTACTATGAAATGCAAAAGAGCAGATTTTGATCACTGATGGCAGTGTGAAGTCACTGACACATGCTGCTCTCAACATTTATGCACCTGCACAAGGGATCAAGACACAACAAGGCTTGCAAATACAAATAGCATATTCAAAAGCAACCTACTTAACTGATCAAGGAATGTTAAGTTAAATGATACATTAGCATACACATTTAGGAAAAATGAGCCAGCGGTTGTTTATTATTAGAAAATAAGGGGAAGCATACAACCAAGCCTTGATGTTGATAGGCTCTCCTTGAATGAATATCCAAGTCCAAGCTAAGCTCTCCAAGCACTCCTTCTCCAAGCCAAATGAGTAGCATATAGGCACAATCTTAGCATAAGGGTGCAAATAGACATAGACCAACCCAACCTCCAACCATTTGGGAATGGGAGAGGATGAATATATAGGATGGGAAAGGGAGTTAGGACCTCTCCAAAGATAGGATTAGGCCCTCATCTCAAGGAGGTAGTTCATAGAATAATACCAAGAGGCCAAGTTGAGAGAATTAGACCTCATCTATGCCAAACAACCTCCAGCTCATCGCTCTGGAAGCTTCTAGATCACGAAGCTTCTCATCCTCTTAGGGAAAATTTCATTTTTGGGATCGTCGCAAGTATACGAGCAAACAGACAGATGCCATCGCGGGTCTGGTATAGTGCAACAGGTGACCATCGTCGTTTTTAGCCTCATAAGAGCAATGATTCTCAAATTAGGGTTTAAGAGCTATTTCCTTCATAAGAACCTCAAGGCATTTTCCAATCAATGTCTTAGGAAGGATCTGCACTGCATATATGAATGAGTACATTGCATTATGGTCATGTTTCAGGCACTTCAGGGTATGTCATAGGGAAGCGCAAGAGGTGTGACAAAATATTGTGTAACATGGTGCCAGAAAGACAAGACACCAATGAGAATTCCTCAAACCTGGTGGTAAACTCACTGATATGTGAATTTGTGAAAGTTGCTCCCTATACCTTACCCTTGCTCTTCTTCTGGTTTAGACATTAACTTACATAGTGGCCAAGCTTGTGACATGCAAAGCACTTAACTTTTTCTCTGATCCTGAGGTAGTCTCTCATATGGAATTCTTCTTGGATTCCCCACTTAACTTTTTCAAAGATCCTAAAGTAGTCTCTCATATGGAATTCTTCTTGGATTCCCCTTGCCCTTCTTTGCCTGACTCACAAGGGCAAGGTTCTAATCATCATTGTTTCTACTGACCACCAAGTAGAGACTCCTCTCAAAATCTCCTTTTAGATGAAGTCATCCCACAACCTCTCCGAGTTTGGAAGCTTCTCTCATGCCACAATACTCTTAATGAAGAGAGCCCATGACTTTGTCAAAGCCATTCATGACTGTCCTCACAAGCTCCTCATCTGCACAACCTACCCAACCTTAACCAGTTCATCACAGACCTATGTGACCTTGGTGAGATAATATGCTACGATATCTAACCTGGACATCCTAGTGCTCTAGAGCTTTCCCTTAACACCATTTTTCTGTTGTGATTGTCACTCTAGCACAACTTAGTTAAAGCCTCCACCATTTCCCTGGCTGATTACTTTCTAAAAAGATGAGGGCTCACATGATCTTTTACCCCATCCAAAATGATCCTCTTGACCTTGATATCTTATTTTATTGGTTATGGATGGCGTTGCTAATTTGGTTATTGGTTATGCAACCTCCAACAGGTCTTCAAACCTCAACCCTGTTGCAACCATTCTCACAATTTCCAAATCCAATATTCAAACCCCAAAAAACTATAGTTGTTGGAAAATTCTTTTGCTACTCCTTAAATTTTTAGTGCTTTAATGCCATGTTAATTTTCTAATACTAGATCTGATTTCATTTTCCTAGCAATTTATTTTATACCCATAAATGTTTCACTTAGTAAAATCTTTTTGTGAAAACTTTTGAAAATAAATACACTAGTATTTTAACTTTAAATAAAATTTGCAACGAAAAATAAATGTGAAATCAGTCACAAAACACAACAAAAAATTACAATTTCTCCTTCACTCTCAATTACTCAAGAAAAATAGCGCCTCCTTTAACAAGAAAATCAACCCATACAGAGTACACAAAAAAAATATAGCAATGGAACCTTGCAACTCAACCCACTTAGAAATTCAGCTTGACCTATGCTTGTTGTTTTTCACAATTTGGCCCACCTGTAACTACTCAGCCTCCTCCTAAGTATGGGATAAACCCTCACATCCTCCCCAAACTCACAACTTGCCTGCCAGAACTCATCCTCACAAGTGTCGGCATCCTGCTCCACGCAACACACCCTCAATCTCCACCACAAACAAATCTCAACCCTTCTCTTGTGCACTTAACCTACAAACCTGTACCCCAAAATTCATGTAGTTGCACACTTTTCACCTCTCTTAAGTCTTGAGTCTCTTGCTTAAGAAAATTGCTCTCCCAAGAATAATGTGTCTTCACCTTTTCCTTAGGCTTCTTTTATAATTTCTCATTGACCTAAATCTCAACTGCTAGATCTTCTGAGTGATGCATGGCTAGGACTAGATACTAAGCTCCACTTGAGATAAGATCTAGATCAACTGCAAGATCTTCTGAGTGATGCATGGCTAGGACTAGATACTAAGCTCCACTTGAGATAAGATCTAGATCACTTAAATAATTAAATTATCTATCCTTGGAAACTTAGTTGAACAGTAAACATTAATTAATTAAACTAATTGATGTGTTTTTCCTAAGATAGAATTGGGGAAGAAACAATAATAATCACTTACTCATGAGAAAGCACTTAAAGAGGATTTTGGACATCTCTACATGGTTGACACCTAGCCTACGCAGAAGCTCCAAGCTATTAACATTAACACCTCCAAGGTTACTTTATGGAGATGGTATTATCAAAATTCCTCATCCTTCAACCACCTCAAAACTCTTTCCTAAGATCATTATCATCTTCAACTCATCAAAAACTTTCCAGTGATATAAATTTCATCCAAATTCGAGTTCTAAATCCAAAGTTATGACCCTCTGAAGATTTTGCCCTTCTTAGCGCCACATCAACATCCGTACCACTGCTAGGTGGAAAACATGTGGTAATCCTTTGCCCTTGTGTCACCATCATACACTACTACATCAAAAACATGTGGAAATCCCTACAAATGTGTCACCACCACATACGACCACACCTCAACCAACCACATCTACAAACCCTCACATCAGAATCCGAGATTTTCCACAACTCCCCATTATAAGATCTTCTGAATTTTGATCTTCTAGAATGCCAACCTATTCGGATACCCAAGCCTCCAAATACTCAAACCTCCAAATATATTGAGATACTCCCAAATCCTTCAGACCCATCTAGATCTGGACCTAGCACCTAGTCAACTTCATCAAAACTTTGAATATCTGGATTTCCATATTTCTATCTCTTTGGATCCATAAAAACCCGAAAAGGCCAATCTCGCAAAACCCTAGATTTTCGAATACCCATATTCCACCTCATCCCTGCCATGTAACACCACATTAGCCATCATGTCATCTCCTTTGGCACATAGTGTCATATCAACACACCACATCGCATACCTGATCAACATGCCAAATCACCCAAACTCATACCTAGTGCCACATCAATGTGACACATCATGATGCCACATCAACACCCATACATTTGGAGGATCCTAGAGTGCTCCCATGGGCTCCACGTAACTTCCAGAAAAATTGCTTTGTCGACATCTAAATCAGGTCATTTAAAAAGAAATTCTAGTTGCCTGCATATCAAAATATTGAGGTATCCAAAATAACCAACTTCCTATGAATCCATCATAACCATGGTGTTAAGTGTTTTTCTAACTCCACAATTCAAAAATTCGATCCATCTAGCATCTAATATTTTGGTCAAGGTATGCTGATAAAGTTTTCCATATGCTCAAAATATCTAAATCATCCTCACTTTTTGTTTTTGCATTCATTGACGATCCAAAAGTCTAGATATTTAAAACATCCTCAACTCTCTGCTAACGCATCCATTGACAATCTCAATGTTTGAATATCTAAATATCTGAAACATCCTCAACTCTTTGCTAGAGTCGGTAACTTACTTTTGGATTTCACCAGCCCGCATTCACAACTCCTACCAAACCATATGACCAAGGGTTGGAGCCAAACACCCATCACCAAATTTCCAAATTTAATTCCTAAATTTCTAAGGAATTTCAATCAAGTTTCTAATAGAGTGGAGTTGAATTTCTGATCCTAATAGGAAGAGACTTGCCAAAAGAACTTTTGATAATACAAAAATCCTCACCAATGTATGAAGGCATTCAAATAGCCATTTACTAGGATTTTCTTCCAAGAAGTCAAAAGAGGCCATTGTTCATGGTTTGCCCCACATGAGTGAAACTTCTATCTCCTAAACCCCATAAACAAACTTGCAGCCCAACACAGTACTAACTAAAACACAATGTTAGGGCCTACCTTCACAAGGAACACAATCTTCTTAAGGCACAAACATGGGAAGGCCTTCACGCCTTCTTATCCTAAAGCTGGGATAACTTTCAATTGATCAATCATGCAAGAATTCAAACAAGGATACACCATATCTATTCAATAGAATAGTTGGCCTAGTGCAGGCCATTCGCATTCAATTAAAATTGTCATACAAGCACACATCAAACCCTTCAACAAACTCTCCACTAGTTGAAGAGTCCCTTAGTGAACTCTTTAACACCTTAGATTAGATATTATGAAGACTCTTTCCTCTAAGTCTCCACTTTACAGTCAAGGCTTTTTCTCTTATATCTAGGTCACATCATCAATAAGACCCTCCGATCATAAATAGCAGATGTAGAGTTTTCCTACCTTAACTAGAGCAAACCAAGCTCTCTTGGTTGAGACTCACAAAGAGTCTTTCACAACCAACCAGCCATCTTTGCTATCAAAGAAGTTCAAGGGTTGACAACCCCTGCCTTCTCAACCATAACATCTTATTTGACAAGAGGCCTATTGCAACCATAAATATAAACATTAAGAAAACCAAAACTAAAAATCTATCAGTCCTATGCTCATGTGAGCCATTCCATTTAATGCCCAAAAATATAAATGCACCTCCATGATAGCGCATTAAGGATTAATAGGTAGGAATGTGTGTTACACAGGCATCACGGCCAGATGTACCAATTCATTCCATGATCATGAATCACATAAGCCCAACATGTCCATTCGACAAGCTAGCACATGAATAGGTTGTTGAGCCATTGTCATAAGTTTGCACCTTACCATTAAGAAGCAACGAATTTGCACAAAATGATCAATTATATCCATTCGTTGGAACAAATTTCCACATTATTTAAGGCAACCTTTAGTTCTTAGCATCAGATATTCGACAGTGCCATGCTCAACCTCACACCAGAGCCACTCCCATTTACCTACTCTTTTGGTTTGTTGCGGACAATAATAAAATTATCTTATCATTTATTTTATCATAAGATAAATCAAATATCAAAACTTCAAAATTTTGGCGCCAAGTATCAAAGCTTCTTCCACTGCCTAAGAAAACAAAAACTGATGAAACCTAGTCTAACGAACATGTATTATAGTTATACTTAAGGTTGACCTAACTTGGGCCAAATTATTCACTTGATTGTTTCATTGTATTGAAATTGTATTAAACTTGATCACTCTCTCAAAATTTTGTACATATATAGATAATACAAATGAAATAACAACATATATGTAAAGTTCAGACAATCTTCTTCTCTTATGCTTGCATATATGTCCTTTTATGTTTTACTCGTATATGTACGTGTCGATCCATTGTTGGTAGTTTTCTCATTTCAATTCATATCAGAACCTTCAAATGGTGTAATCTTCTTCTCTTATTCTTAAATATTTGTCCTTTAATATATATATATATCATTGTTGGTATTATGCTCATGCCAATTGTTATGAGAACCTTAAGATTGAGGTCTCTTTAGATTTTCCATTTTGGCATGTCGGGAATTTCCTTGTGACAAATTATCCTTTAGCTCTAAACCTTACTCAGTCACAGTGATTTACATGGACATCAACAACCACCTCTCCCCATTTCAAGTTGCCAGTACAAATGTAACTCATTATCATTGGGATTCTCTAAATCTTTTTTGCATTTCTGCAATCTTGCCATAGTTGTAGACTCATGTTCGCAACAAGTAGAGTCACTAGACTTTCTCATTTGTTTCACTAGTTTTCTATGCATTCCATTGATTAAACCAACGAAACAGTGCTAGAATTGATTTTCTTTGTTTGGCCCCATTCTGCACATATAAACCACAAATCATAGTTTTTGGTTTGAAAGTGATGTAAAATTCTCATCTAGAGCCAACACTATCACTCCACACACTTCTCACAGAGGTTTTGTAAACTCTCAAGCTCCCACCATTGCTCAACTCCATGGAAATTGGCAACAATAATGCCAACTCTTCATGGGAAACTTCTCACAATGATTTGTACAATAAAAATAACAGTTCTAGATCAAAATGATGGAAGGCATGACGGCCATGTTCTAGACCCTGCAACAAGTTCTCCAACAACCATGGGCCTAAAATCAAGAGATTTATGCCCTTTTAGCATTTTATTTATCGAAAGGAATCCAATTCTCTCTATTTCGTTCTGATATAGACCAAGAATCTCCCTAAGCATTTTTGCCATTATGGTCAAACATCTTCCATCCCCTACAATTGTCCTCTTACAGAGGCCAACATGCATGAAGAATCTCATACGTTAAGGCAACCTCAAATGCAATGCATTACCATGCCTACTATTTTCCAAAAACATCCTTCACCCCCAATTTTTCAAGTTGTCCAGTGCTAAGATGCACCATACCATTCCAACTCCAGTACATGGCGACCATCCTCTCAAGTCTTCCCGTTTTCAATGAATCTATCTTTTAGTCTATTTCCCAGTTAGAAAGGGACAACTCCATACACTAAAAAGTCCTCTACACCTTCTTTCTTCTTCGAGGAATGATCCATTCAAATCCTTGTTCCCAAGTGCCCATAAAGCATGGCAAATTCAACCCCCAAGTATCTTGGGTCCTACAACAAACACAATATCTTTTGCATCATTGCTTCTCCACCCTAACTTTCAACTAAACTTGTTCTCAAGGAGGAAGTCATTCAGTGGTGGTTTTCTGCCATTAGCAATCCATTTTTAGCAGAAATGCTAGTCCCTACCAAGACACAAATACAAAAGGTCCAAACTATTGGACAGGGTGAACCCAAACAACAACAAAAAAGTTGAAAACTTAGAAACATGTATTATAGTTGTACTTTATTATACGTTTGTACTTACTTTAATTTTGAAATGCTTTCTTTAAACTCCCTTACATATATATATATATATATATATATTAATTACAAAAAAGGCATGCCAGAAAAGCAGAGATCCACAAGCATGAGCAGGTTGAAAAAACCTAGCACCTAGAATATACATCAACTAACCTACGCTAGAAGATGCCAGTACAGCCCAGAGAGCATCCACCTACAACTCACCAACACCATGCAAGCGAGCAACATGAACCAAAAGAGCAACAATCCCTTAGAGTTAAAGGAGCATAATCATAACTAGCATTTGCACCACATGTTGCAAAGGAAACGTCATAAGGTTGTAGCGTATGAAAGAATAGCATATAAGATAAAAGTAAAAATGTTATGGAACTTTGTTTATTTACTCGCATTTGTGTGAGAATAACTTTGATAATTTTCTTAAGAAATTGGTTCAATTAGTGTTACCTTAGTTTGTGTGAGTTTGTTCATGTCACAGTTAAATTTATATTGTATTAGATATCATAACAATCCCTTATGCACATTGGAAACAAAGTAAGTAATACTTAATTAAATTCATCCCTACTGGTAGGGTCCAACCATGCAAATTGTGGATTTTTCCATCCCTGCCTCCTAAGGCATTTACTCCCATGGCTTTGAAAGATGTCTTCTACATTAAAGATATCCTCAAAGCAATAGAAAGAACAGAGTAAAGCATGCAAATGGAGAGGTAGAGAACTGACTAAAGATGAGTACAAATAATGAACATGAAGCGAAAATGCAAGCTCCAGTTCACTCCTAGTATCAGTGGGAGTATTTGAAGCAGATTGAGTCGTAGGCCTTATCTCCTCCAATGCTTGGATAACAACCTTAATATCTAGTCTCACCGACAAAGAAGGTGCACAACAACCCATGGCAAGTTGAAGTGCTTGAAGTAATCCATCATCTACAGTACTTCTCAATCCCTTCAAGATATCAACATCAAACAACTCCAACATACTTCCAAATATTTTTTCTAATCATTTGTTTTCCATTTTAAATTATTTCCATGTACATATCGACCATGAGAAGTATTAAGGACCATAACTGTCCATATTCACTAAGAAGTTACATATATTGTCTAGAAAATCCCAAGCAGATTGGCCTTTGTAGATGACAATACCTCTCCTTAAATGAAAACAAACAACAATACTTCTCTTATGATTCTGTCCATATGATATTAAAAGTTTCCTTCTAGGGTCTCTCCAACAATTTTCTCTATGTTTCATCTGATAGTGCATTCACAGGTACTCTTGGAAGTGGCAACCACCATTTCTTCCCTTGCACCTTGTTCCTATTACCAAAGTCATATACTACTGCGTTACCTCCTTCAGCATACAAAAAATTTAGATCACCTATGCGATGCAGAGATTCCTTCAAGCATCACACATCAGAAAAAGTACAAACACATTAAAAATCAACTTTACAAGAGAATTGTCTTAACAATTAAACAAATACAATGAGCTTTTATATCCTGAAGCTGCCTGTCTAGACTGTGCAGCCAAGTTGAATGAAGGTATGTTTTATGAACAAGCAATTTTCACCAGGCTTTTCCATCAGATATCAATCACCAAAGGATTTTCACCCCCATTGCCTGATTCAATATTTGTGAGTCATTTATTTCCAGTCCTCTATGCTCCTTTTTTGTTTGATGGTGGTCCAGTTGATGGATAGCATTTCTAGATATTGCTTTTGCCTTCTTGCCAAGGATTTTAAAGATTAATTGTCTTATTTTATTCATTACTCCAATAGAATCCAACCAAGATGATCCTTGAAATAGATAGGATGTCAAGATAAGAGACTTGATTAACTTAGATCTCGCCCATTCAATTAAACCAATAAACCCCCTATTGCCTCATTTGTTTTTATATATTCAGAATTATATGGTTCCAATCCACTGGCATTGGGTAGATGGTGACATGAGCAATTGTAAAATTTTGAATATTCCAAAATTTTGAAAAATATGAGCGAAGTAAAACAGTAAGCCCCAATCAAAAAGCCAGATAGGTCTGCTAGTTGTTGCATAATCTCCCTTTTATTGGCGGATGGATCATTATATATTTCCCTTGACACGATACTTTAGAGCCATCTTTGTCAATGTATGTTTGTCCTCCCAAATATAAGAGGGCAAACCTTGGGTCTGCATTCATCAGGCCTCTCTTATTACCTCCCTTGCTTCCTTACTCTGAATCCAAAGAGGATTAAACCTGATGACAAGGGACCATAGTTCTGAGTTTGCAGGAGAGAGAGATATGAGTTTGTGATCAGCTACTCCAAATGGGACCATTTTTGATGTGATCTCCAGATTTTCCAATAGCAAATCCTTGTTTACAGGGAACCAATATAGTCTTGTTGCGATATGCCCTAATCATATCCTTCTATTTGTCCAGAAGTATTTTCATTTTTGGGGCTTAACATCCATGGGATCCCACTCTTGATGATGTCAGCATTAAATAGTTATGCCCATTACCCCAATGCTCCCTCCATTTGAATAATTCTGCCTTGTTGGAACAATCTCCACTATGTAATTAGCAGGGGAAAGAAGCCAATCCATCTCTCTGCACCATTTGGTCTTCCTCTCTTATGGAAATGGCTCAAGCCTCCACCAGTTCCCCAAAAATAGAAATTGTCAAAAAACATTTTTAATCCAAACTATATCACCACTAGGGGATCCATTATGATGCAGCCAAAAACAATTAGCTTTTGAAGCTCTGTCGCTTGCTCCAGTCCCCTGATCCTTTTGAACTTCACATAACCATTTTCCCATAGCTCATCCAAACATCCCAATGCTTCCATGCTTGGCAGCTCCTCTAACTCAGAGCACCAGAAAGAATTAGCTTTTGAAGTTTTGTCGTCTGCTCCAAGCCTGTGATTCTCTTTAGCTTCACACAACCATGTGCACATAGCTCTTCCAAACATCCCAATGCTTCCATACTTGGTAGCTCCTCTAGCGCAGAGCAGTCAGAAACAATTAGCTTTGAAGCTTTGTAGCCTCTTCCAGGCCCCTGATTCTCTTCAACTTCAGGCAACCATTTGCCCATACCTCTTCCAACCATCCCAATGCTTCCATACTTAGTAGCTCCTCTAGCTCAGAGCACCCGGAAACAATTAGCTTTTGAAGCTTTGTCACCTGCTGCAACCCCCTTATTCTCTTCAACTTTACACATCTATGTGCCAATAGCTCTTCCAAACATGCTAATGATTCCATATTGGGCATCTCTAGCTGACAACACCCAAAAACAATTAGTTTTTGTAGTTTTGTCGCCTCCTCCAGGCCCCTGATTTTCTTCGACTTCACACAACCATATGCTTGTAGCTCTTCCAAACTTCCCAATGCTTCCATACTTGGCAGCTCCTCTAGCTCAGAGTAGCCAGAAACAATTATCTATTGAAGCTTTGTTGCCTATCAATCATTAGTAATCGAAGATTTGTTGCTTGTTCCAACGCCTGTATGCTCTTCAGCTTTACACATCCCCTTGCACAGAACTCCTCCATAGATACCAATGTTTCCATACTTGGCAACTCTTCCAATTCAGAGCGCTCACAAACATGTAAGCGTAAAAGCTTCGTCCCCTGTGCTAACCCCCATATGTTCTTCAGTTGTAAGCATTCTTTTACCTGCAACTCCTCCAAGGATACTAACATTTCAATACTTAGGAACTCTTTTAACTCATGACAACTACTAACATTTAAGATTCTAAGCTTGGTCGCCTGCTCCAACCCCCTTATGCTCTTCAATTTCACACATTTGTCTGTCCACAACTCCTCCAAACATTCAGGCAGTTGGAGATATACCTGCAAAACCTAAATATTCATGATTCTATCTACATAACCTTTCAGATTCGTTCGAGAAAATGTTGTGCAATATTCGCGACCACTAAATAAATGAAGGTCAACGGAACAAATTTCTATTTACCAGTGATTCGCTATCAGACACCTGCAGAAACTTTAAATTCCTCACTGAAACCAATAAGGCAGGGTGGACAGGGTAGAGTGGGGACACCTTTTCCAGCGGAGCCATATGAGCTTTCTTAACTCCACCCTCCTCAAAATGTGTTCCAAGAGAGCATTTTCAGTATCAATAATTTGCAACCTCTTGAAAATGCCCTCCAGGCGAGCAATTTCACTGTCATATGCATCATCTGCATCAGGGCCATTATATTCACAATGAACCATCTGAATTCCCCGAACAGTCTTTATTTCATGTTCATTGTGAAGAAACAACTGTTATCACCTGTTTTCATTCCAGAATTAATCCAAAAATTTTATTGAAATATTTCGGACGAACAGGATTGAGTGACTGATCACTTACAGATGATAACAAAATATCGACGACATTCTTTCTCGGATTCCAAAGTCGATGCGGAAACGTATCATCGGCGAAATCTATTCTCAAATCTCTCACGTGGTCATGCATATATATTGCATTCTGGTTGTTCACTTCCACAAGGCATTTATTTTGTAGATTCTGAAAAACTCGCCTTCCTCTCCAGCCTGATTTGTTCCATATTGATTTGTAGTTTATTATGCTTTTACAAGAAACGGCTTGCCAGTGGTAAACTTCCAAAAATTTAATGTTTTTGGGGAGTGGAATATTCTTTTGTGTAAGAACCTTCCTCTGAGATGCCACATCCCAAGAGGTCTAGAAAGAGATATGGCTGCCTGGGTGCTGCTGTGGATGGGATTTTTTATGCAATCGGAGGGCTTAGGTTTGGTAAAAAGAATGGTTTCTCATTGCAGTCTTATGCTTATGTGGCCTCTATGGATTCCTATGACCCCAAGACTAATACTTGGCTAAAGACCAAGGCCCTGCCAATGGGGGGTTGTGTGATTGCTTGTGCAGTGATGGGATCATATATTTATATGCTGTCAAGTGATGCAGTTGAATTGTCTTTCTGGAGATATGATACCATGAATGATTCATGGAGTCGGATTAAGCCTCCTCCTATTCAATCTCCTTTAAGGATGGACAATGTGCTAAAATTCTCGTGTTACAATGGGTACCTATGTTTATATTTTGCAAGTTGGAGATTGCATTGATGATTTGCTTAGGAGAAGCGAGAGGTGTGCTAGAGGCCTAAAAGAAGGGTTGGTGTTTATCTATGATACTAAGTTGTATGAATGGGCTTGAGGATCTGATTTGCCTCTTGTTAAGAATGGTGTTGTCTGTGCTGCGGTGGAGTGTTAGTTCATTCCATAAATCAGGGTTCATATTAACCATGGCACCTAATGCTTTCTCTTCAATGCCAAGCTGAATATGTTGATTTCTTCTATATTAGCAGTCTGGAACTGTAACAGGATGCTCAGACATGAGCTAAAATGGCCAAGACATGCACCTGGTTGTTAAAAACTACCTTAGGCTCAGCTAACAATCCGATAGCACAAATTGGCCACGTTAGCAGAGCAACATGTTCATGGGGAGATTGAATCTATGTCTCAACAATGAAAAGATATTCAATTTATTGCTTGGTCACATCCCCCTTGACTTCCAAAAAAAAATTGCATTACTCTATTACATCATCTGATATAAATTATCTAATGTATCCCTGGAATTATTAAGAATTGAGAGGGATCAAAATAAAAATTTAAGTGCAAACCTGTTGGTACTTAAAAGATATCAAATAAAGACAAAACTATGCTAAATAATTTTGTTGTTATATATGCCATTTTTCTTTTTAATAATAATAACTATTTTTTTTTCATTTTGATGTTTAACTATTACAAACTGATGTGACCTATCTCATATATACTTGGCTGTAGACTGCACTTAGCTTCTCTATTGCCCTAGATTGATCTGCTTGCAGAGTTGACCCACTTAATTTTGTAAGAGTATGGATCATTGATCACTTAAACTCTTTGGAAGATTTGGTATTTTCCATCTATTCCACAGTCCATCTCCTTGCTCATCTGATTATGTGATGTCTTTGAGGTGACTTGTATCATTTTGTGCCATCCACCACTTTGGGTTTGTAGCATCTTGACTATGGAGTAGAGATTGTTTTCCAAGAATGTTGTCCACCCATATTTTGAACTTTTCCCATTCATAGAACCCATGAGAGACTACTTCGTATGATGCTTATTGCTGCTTGATGGTTTCCAAAATGCTTGATAGTTTCCAAATTGCTGATGCTTTTATATCCTGAAGTTGCCTGTCTAGACTGTGCAACCAAATTGAATGGAGCTATTTTTGTGAACAATCAATTTTCACCAAGCTTTTCCATCTGATATCAATCACCAAAAGATTTTCACCCCCATTGCCTCATTCAATATCTGCGAGTCCTTTATTTCCAGTCCTCTGTGCTCCTTATTTTCTCGATGGTGGTCCAGTTGATGAGATAACATTTCTAGATATTGCTTTTGCCTTCTTGCCAAGGGTTGGTGTTGATCTATGATACTAAGTTGCATAAATGGGCTTGAGGATCTGATTTGCCTCTTGTTAAGAATGGTGTTATCTGTGCTGCGTTGGAGTGTTGGTTCATTCCATAATTCAGGGTTCATATTAACCATGGCAGCTAATGCTTTCTCTTCAATGCCAAGTTGAATATGTTAATTTCTTCTATATTAGCAGTATGGAACTGTAACAGGATTCTCAGACATGAGCTCTATGAAGTATGCCTATTCTCTTCTCTGTTTCTTATGCATAATCTGAGTAATTTTCTCAATGAATCTGTAAGGAAATCACTTATGTGGCCTTTCAATCTGATTTCACAAGGTTGGTTTTGTTTTTGCTTAGAACCAATTCATAGGATAAGGAATTCCATCAAGCCTAAATGTTGTCACCGTATTTTCATGGAATTTTCATTGATAAGATAAGCCTCCATGGTCGTGGATCTGATACACTTTCCATCGTTGCTTCTTCCTCTTCATTGTATTTATGTTCTTACAATTGTAACTTTCTATTAGTTGATGCATGCAGACGATGGATCGGCTTGCATTCTTGTTCTTTAATGTCCAATAATAGATAAGATTTATTTCAAAGACTAATTTGTTTGGACCATGGAATCACCATGTTTATGTTTGTCCTTCATTATCTAAGCATAAATGGCATTTGTTTAACTTTAGACCATGAATTCACAATTGTTGTCACTGCTCAACTCATTTAGTTCACAGTCTTTAATATCTGTTCTTATTTTTTCAAACTTTGTAAATCTTAGGATGTTATATTCAAGTTGTTTTGATGACTTAGTTATTGCTATAGGGCAGCCATGCAAACAATTCAAGTACAAATGATTTTCCTGATCATCAAAGGAACTTAATACATGTCCTACAAACTGTGTCCACCCATTCAATGATTTTCTTACTAACTTTATAAATATTCAATCATCGAAAAGAAAAATCTTGTCTGACAAGCTGTTCTTGATAAAATCCCGAGATTTTGGCATTTCGTATTACTACATTCCTAAAAGTAGATGAAATGAGTTTGTTTTTCATGCACATCAGCAGAGCATATAAATATATGAAAGAGGTTCAGTAGCCGTTCAGCATAGTAAAATCCCAATTAATCCCTTGTTCTATTGACCTGGGTGCACTACCTATTAAGCAGATAGCACAGATAAAGGGTTTTGCATTAGCAGTTACATCTTTTGGTTGTCATTAAACACTTTTCCCTGTGTAACGATTGCAATTGATTCTTCAAGAACTGGCGTAAATAATATACACCTCAGATGCATCTACATCAGGACCATTATATTCACAATGAACCATCTGAATTCCCCGAACAGTGTTTATTTCATGTCCATTGTGAAGAAACAACTGTTATCACCTACTTTCATTCCAGAATTAATCCAAAAACTTTATTGAAATGTTTCAGTCTTCAGACTAACAGGGTTGAGTGACTGATCACTTACAGATGATAACAAATTATCGACGACGTTCTTTCTCAGATTCCAAAGTCGATGCGGAGACGTATCTTCGGCAATTTCTAACGTGGTCATGCATATATATCTATGTTGCATGAGCGTGGGTACGGGTGTCCGAAACAGCTAGAGGTTTCTCCAAAATTTATAGGAAACGGCTAATCGGGACAGTAATATTATACAATAAAAAAATATTTTTAATTATATAATTTATATAAAAATCAAAATTAATATTCATTCAAAGTATTAAAATATTAAAATCAATTTAAATATATAAATAATAAATATATATTTTCTCTTGAATATAAATATATTCTCTGGTGTCTCTCTCCCTGAGAGTCTCTCCTTTTTATATATATAAAATGTCAAGGTCATTATCAGTACTTTGACATGTTTCTCTAGTTATTCTTACGAGAAAGAACAACTCTAATGTTTAAGCATTGATTGCCACATACAATATGCACACACAATCTTCTGCAATATATATACATAAACATCAAAAGACATACTCATCAACATGACATCCTAGATATCGCCCTTACGTCGAGGTGCCACACTCTTCCTTAACCCATCAAGGGATTGGTGCAGTTTCTCAATTAAGGATATCAGTGTTAAAGATGTCTTTGGCCTTTCTTCCTGTGAAGGTTTCAAGATAGGCTCATGTTTTGTAGGCAGTTCAACATATTTCTCTACAAGCTTTGTATTCGTCAACCCCAGGGAACACCGAAACATCAAAAAAAAGTCTTCAAAGCTCCCAAAACTTTCCCCCAGCTCCCATTGCAACTCTCCCTAAAAAGGTAACTTTCCCAAACAGTTCCAAAGCTCACAAAGAGCGGGAACCATTGGAATGGGTTTCCCACCTCTCCGGAGCGGTTCCGGTGTAACAGAGATATATTGCTTTTTGGCAGTTCACTTCCACAAGGCATTTATTTTGTAGATTCTGAAAACCTTGCCTTCCTCTCCAGCCTGATTTGTTCCATATTGATTTGTAGTTTATTATGCTTTTTCAAGAAACAACTTGTCAATGGTAAACTTCCAAAAAGTTAATATTTTTGGGGAGTGGAATATTCTTTTGTATAAGAACCTTCCTTTGAGATGCCACATCCCAGGGGTCTCTTGTATGAAAATGGCCAAGACATGCCCTTGGTGTTAAAAACTACCTTAGGCTCAGCTAACAATCGGATATCACAAGATAACACAAATTGATCACGTTAGCAGAGCAACATGATCTTGGGGAGATTGAATCTATGTCTAAAAAATGAAAAGGCATTCAATTTATTGCTTGGTCACATCCCCTTGACTTCCAAAAAAATTGCATTACTCTATTATATCTTGTGAAATAAATGATCTAAAGTATCCCTGGAATTATTAAGAATTGGGAGAGATCAAAATAAAAAGATAACACAAGTTGGCAACGTTAGTAGAGCAACATGTTTTTGGGGAGATTGAATCTATGTCTCAACAATGAAAAGGCATTCAATTTATTGCTTGGTCACATCCCCTTGACTTCCAAAAAAAATGCATTACTCCATTACATCATCTTATATAAATGATCTAATGTATCCCTGGAATTATTAAGAATTGAGAGGGATCAAAACAGAGTTGCAGGGGAGCGCCTCCCCCCCTCGAACCCGCTCCCGAATCGCACTCCGGGCGGGAGCGGCTCCGGAGCGCCTCGGGAGCGCGCTTCCGAAATAAAATTTCCGCTCCCTGCCATTTTCGGGATCGCTGTAGGGAGCGATCGTTCCGTCGCTCCTGAAGCGAAATTTTAAGCCTGGGAGCGATCGGGGAGCAATCGCTCCCGAACATTAAAAAATCGCTCCGAGAGCGATCCGACGGAAAAAATTCCGCGACCCGAAAAAAATTAAATTCAACCAAAAAAAAAAATGTTTTAAAAGCCCAATGGGCCTAAAAAAAATTCATTATCACTTCATTGAGTTGAGTTTCTTGGAGAGCAAGAGCAAAGGAGCAAGGAGAAGCGAGGAGCAAGTGCCGAGGAGCGAGGAGCAAACCTGCAAAGAGGTAAGTAACTTAGTAATTTAGTTAGTTTAGTTAGTTTAATTTAGTTAGGTAGTAATTTAGTTAATTTAATTTAGTTTATTTAGTTTAAAAATCATGAATTTAAATTAAATTAATTAGTCTCAATAAATTAAATTAATTTGCAAATTCAAAACCCTACAAACATCAAACACTATGGACCTGGCTATATTTCTTGGCATTTTCCTCTTCTTGGTCCCTTTTATGGTTATTATGGTGCTGGAGAGTAGGAAACGGAGGGGCCAAACTGAAGAGGGGGATGAAGAAGCTGGAGAAAGTCGAATTGATGAAAACCCCGGTGAGGAGGAGCTGGAGGAGGGTGAACATGACCCTCAAAAAACTAAACAAGACCAAACCCCATTGTGGAAATATGTTAACAGGGCTGAAACAGGGAGAGGGGGTGGAACCACTAAATTTTATTGCCCCCATTGCAACAATGATTACACAGGTTCATACACCCATGCTAGAAGACACCTCTGCGGGAAAAGGCCATGGGATGGAGACAAACAAATAGGAATCAAAACTTGTCCAGCGGTGTCAGCAGCAGATAGAGCCAAATACATAAGGAAAGAGGAGGAAGCCCAATACAAATCAAAAAAATCAAGGGGTTTCTTTGAACCAAGCTCACAATCACAAAGAACTCCTTCAACATCCTCCCAAGGCAGTGGATATGGAGGCACAGGGTCATCATCTTTAAGGCGTAGAACCATATCAGATTTCCTTGATGAGGGGTGTAGGAATGATGTGGATTCAAAGGTTTACAGGTTTCTCTATGCATGTGGGATACCATTCAATGTTCTTCGCTCACCTTATTGGCACGAAATGGTTTCTGCCATAAATGATGCCCCTAAAGGATACAAGAGCCCTGGGTATGACAAGGCAAGAACCGTTGGCCTTGATCATGAAAAAGCAAAAATATCACATTCTTTGAATAGAATGACAAGTTCTTGGACTGACCATGGGGTGTCCATTGTATCTGATAGATGGACAAATGTAAAAGGCAAGCCATTGATAAGTGTTCTAGCTGTATCTGTTAGTGCTCCCATCTTTCTAACTGCACATGATTACTCAGACAAGTTCAGGACCGCCATCAACATTGCAGAAGCATTATTTGAAACAATTGACCGTATTGGGCCATACAATGTCATCCAAGTCATCACTGATAATGCTCCTAATTGTAAGGCAGCGGGAGCAATTATTGAGGATAAATACCCCAACATATTTTGGTCTGCATGTTTGGTTCACACATTGAACCTTCTGATGCATGATGTTGTCAAAAACAAAAATGCACAATACCAATGGATTGGTGATTTGTACAAGAAAGGCAAACAAATGATAAAATTTATTACAAATCATACCAATACCCATGGCCTTTTCCGCAGTCACTCGAGATTGGAGTTGTTGAAGATTGCGAAGACCAGATTTGGTAGCTATTACCTCACCTTCAGGCGCCTTTTGAAGGTAAGAGAGTCATTGGCTAGCATGGTATCAAGTCCACATTGGCAGGTATTAAAGGAAAGGGCTACAAATGCAGCTGACAAGCGAGGTTTTGAACTGATGGAGGAGGCCGCTCTTGATGGTCAGTTTTGGACAAGTGTGAGGCAAGTATTGGATTTCACCAAGCCCATTTATCACATGATTCGGTTTGCATATACAGACAAACCAGTGATTGGTGAGGTGTATGAGCAGATGGATACCATGTTGGGGGAAATAAAAGATATTGTTCATAACAAAGATCCCGACTTGTACAATCTGATTCACGATTGTGTGTGTGAACGGTGGAATAGACTTAATCTTCCACTACATTGCTTGGCGTATATCCTTACGCCAAAATACTACTCTACATCTTGGTTGGGCCAACGTGCACCAGGGGGTGGGGTTAGGACCAAACCCCATTTAGATGCAGAGGTAACTAGAGGATATTTGGAAGCATTAGAAAAGTTGGTACCTGACAGGGAGGAATGTGCAGTTGTGCGCCTTGAAATAGGCAGATACTTCAATGGCACCGATTTGTATGGTAACTTCCATGCAATGGACGACAGAGATAGATTTGATACTCTCACATGGTGGGAAACATATGGCGGCCAGGGACTTTTGCCAAAATTGGCAAAAAAGGTTCTTTCACAGGTTGTAAATACTTCTTCTACAGAGAGGTGTTGGAGCACCTACAGCTACATACATAATGTGAAAAGAAACAGACTCAATGAAAACCGAGCAGAAAGCTTGGTTTATGTGCACTACAACTTGAGGTTGTTGAGTCATTACTGTGATCGGGCTTATGAGGATCCCACATATAAAATTTGGGACAATCACCCAGAGGATGACAATTTGGAGGATGGCATTGTACATCTTGAAGAACTGGAAGAGGAACTTGTAAGTGATGAAGATGAAGCAGCTGCAGCAGCCATGCCACCTCCACCTCCACCATCCAGTAGCAGTGCTCGAGGTCCGAGTCTTGTTCCTTTGCTATCGCCACCTCCATCTACACCCTCACGTGGAGGTTCTAGTTCTGGTCGTCGGTCTGTGTGGGAGACTCCTAGAAGACCACCACGACCTGCTCATACTCCTGAAGACTCTCGTGGCAAGGGCCACATGTAGATTTACAGTTTACTTGTCCTTTTTAGTTTCTATTAGACTTTAGTTTTCATAACTGTTGAGTTTTGAGTCCTTGACTCTTGACTCTTGACTCTTTCATATCATAATGATATTTTTTGTAAACAATATATCACTGTGACAATGAAAATTCGAAGTTTGAAGTTGGGCCTTGGCAATTATAACTCATTGGTAATGATTGTGAATTATGAATATGATGCTTCGTGAAAGACTAAAGTTGTTTCATTTCATTTCATTATTCATGTTTCATTTTATAAATTTATAAGATTTCATATCATGTTAACAGTTAGAAGTTAGGACTTAGAAATATCTAAGATATTACTTCTTGTAATGGTTAAACTTAGTTACTTAGCTTACAAGTACAACTTTGGTGATCAATGATGATAAATGTTATTGAATTTTCAATTTTGAAAGCTTGAAGTTGAAACTTTAAGATTGAATTTGATGAATCATGATTCACGAGACTCAATATGTTGCAGTTATAATATGTATTTTACTAACTTGTGGACATGGTTGATAACAATTATAATTTCTAGATGATTGATGTGATATGGTTCAATGATCAATCTATGTTTTTTTATGTTTTTTATGTCTAATTCATCATTCTACATGTTTTTGTTGACATATATGTATCAAAAATTAAAAAATATAAAAAATATATATATTTTTAAAAAATCGCTCCCGGATTCGCTCCCAAACCGGGACCTTCTGAAAATGGTCGCTCCCGCTCCCAAGCAACATTGGATCAAAATAAAAATTGAGGTGCAAACTCGTTGGTGCTTAGAAGATATCGGATTAAGATGAAACTATGCTAAGTAATTTTGTTGTTATATATGCCATTTTTCTTTTTAATATTAATAATTCTTTTTTTTCATTTTGATGTACACCTATTACACGTTGATGTGACCTATCTCATATATAGTCGGCTGTAGACTGCACTTAGCTTCTCTCACTTAGCTTCTCTATTGCCCTGGATTGATCTGCTTGCAGAGTTGACCCACTTAATTTTGTAAGGGTATGGACCATTGATCATTTAAACTTTTCAGAAGATTTGGTATTTTCCATCTATTCCACAATCCATTTCCTTGTTCATCCGATTATGTGATGTCTTTGAGGTGAATTATATCCTTTTGTGCCATCGCCCACTTTGGGTTTGTAGCATCTTGACTATGGAGTAGGGGTTGTTTTTCAAGAATGTCGCCTTCCCAGATTTTGAGCTTTTCCCATTCATAGAACCCATGAGAGACTACTTCGTATGTTGCTTACTGCTACTTGATAGTTTCCAAACTGCTTGATAGTTTCCAAATTGCTGATGCTTTCATATCTTGAGGTTGTGTGTCTAAACTGTGCAGCCAAGTCGATTGGAGGTATTTTTTTTTTGTGAACAATCAATTTTCACCGGGCTTTTCCATTTGATATAAATCACCAAAAGGTTTTCACCCCCATTGCCTGATTCAATATCTGTGAGTCGTTTATTTCCAGTGCTTTGTGCTCCTTATTTTCTCGATGGTGGTCCAGTTGATGAAATAACATTTCTAGATATTGCTTCTTCCTTCTTGCTAAGGATTTTACAGATGAATTGTCTTATTTTATTCATTACTCCAATAGAAGCCAACCGAGACGATCCTTGAAATAGATAAGATGTCGAGATGAGAGACAAGGGTTTTGGCTCCATCTTAGCCTTGTGGAAGTCTCAAAGATACACTTCAAAATAGGATAATAATAGCGAGCTTTTGAATTCTAGGAAATCAAATTGTGGGATTCTTCTCTTACTCAATAAAAAGATGATGGCTCCCTTGGGCCCAAAAACTTCTATGTACAAATCTTCATAGCAAGGGTTTTGGCTCCATCTTAGCCTTGTGGAAGCCTCATGTTGTAGACATTGGAAGTTTCATATCTTTTATTTTTTGTGAGCAACAAATTTTTGCCTACAAGCATAACATTGTACATTCCTCATTATTGTTGAACCAATTGTTCCTTCCATAGAGATCCATGAGCCCCTTGACCCATCCCACAAAATGGATTTGGAAACTTTTGTCTCACCATAAAATGCATGCAAGTTCCATACCACCCGCAACTCATCACAAAGTAACCATTGACAGAAAACATTTTATTGCATTTATGGCAACATATGTTGTCATTTAACCAAAAATGTGAAACTTCCAAAAAAAGGAGCAAACATGACTTCTTTCATAAATTCTCTCAATTCTATCCTGAACAGAGGCCTATAGTGTTTATTAGGATATTGTACCAATGAATAGGCCCTCACCATGTTTGTCGAAAGTTTGTACAAAACCTCTGGTGGGTTATATGTTTTTAACATTTATGTACAAATGGAGCATAACAAAAGTTGCAAATATGGTTGTTTATGTATCTGGAATGAACTCACAGTGATGTCATTGTAATGCTTTAATTGAAAAACTTTATGCAAAATGTAGACCATTCGACAGAATTGCTTGAAAACCTTCTTAAATTCAAGCCTTTAGAATGATCAAGTGCCCGAGAAGCTCTAAGCCATCCATTCTTACAGATGATTACTATAGAAGGTTTCGAAATGATCCACATAGTTGATCTCATGTAATGTTTGACTTGAAACTCTTACCACAACCCTTGAATTTCTACAATATTTGACATCCAGGTGCAAGGCACACTTGTTCTTCAACAGTAAATAGGTCTGGCCAATTCTTTTGTAACATAACATTCATTATTTCAGCAAAAGTTTTCTAGACAAAGTGTAAGGCCTTAAGTTTTAGAACCCTAATTTTGGCCTGTGAAATAGACACCCTCCATCCTAAAAACTCACAAATCTAAGTTTCTGCATTTCTGAATTGTTGGAGCGAATGGGAGCAAAACATACTCAGAGATCTGAATTTTATATGTTTGTAGTTCCATAGAGATGTGAGCCAAATACTTATAAAGAAAAGGGCAATCCCTTGCAGTCTTCTAAGAAATTAGGTACCAGAGATTCAAATCCCTTTGCTGGATAGGGTTTGTTGGAACGAATGGGAGCAAAACATATTCAAAGATCTGAATTTTATATGTTTGTAGTTCCATAGAGATGTGCGCCAAATACTTCTAATGAAAAGGGCAATCCCTTGCAGTCTTCTAAGAAATTAAGTACCAGAGATTCAATCCCTTTGCTGGATAGAGTTTGTTGAAGGCATAGAAGCAGAAGAGCTCTAATGAGTGTTGTGGGCTCAGACTATATAACTCACAAATCGATGATTCTTCAACTCTTAGCCTTCTGAGAACATCCCTATCTCTAGATGTAATCAATATTAAGCTCCCTGGATGAGTTTGGACAGGCAAAAATTTATTCACCAGGTCTACATCATCTACATCATCTAAAACTATCAACGCGTTATAAGACATCAAAGGCTTTATGAGCTTCTCTTTACCTTTGTCAACAATATATATATCGTCACTTCCGATCTAGTCAAGCCCTTGAGAAGTTTTGTCTGCAATGAAGTTAAAGATCTTCTAGCTGCATTATCTCCAACGTCGTCTTTCCTACGTCGCCTTCCCCACGATCCCCGGGATCTGATGTTTCCTTTTTTGTTGTGGGTGCCACAATTATTCAATGTATCGAAATCCACTGCTTAAATGTTGCAACAGCTCAACAATGTCCAGTATTCAATATATTCAATTCAATGAAATGGACAAGAAGAATACATCTAAACAAAGAACACATGCTACAGAATGTCATGGGTTTTAAGAAGAATACATCTAAACATAGAACACATGCTACAGAATGTCATGGGTTTTATGACATGATCAAATGTTAAAAAGAATGAATATGACATGATCAAATGTTAAAAAGAATGAATGAATAATAAATTGAGGACTACGGTAAGGGGACCATTGCGCATCTCATTGTATTCCTTACAGAAGGAGATGAAGAAATTGTAGCCTAAATAACGATACAGAGATCTCAAACGCGACATCGGGGCGAGATGCAGGAAGTTGCCAGGCCTCCTTCCTGCCAACGAGATTGACTATCACCGCCACTGACTATTGCCAATATTTATACAACTGGCAATGAGTGGCAAAGAATCTTGGCATCTAGTGTTTCGCCTCTTGTATCGACTATTGGCATCCTGCGTGAGAGGTAGCCATCAATCCTTCTCCAGAGGAAGCCCCCTCACCCTCGTTTTTAGGCTTACAAGTCTATTGTTGGACATTGGATGATAATACATGCGTGATGTCTGAGGGCAGTGAGATTGAAACTCGGTAACAATCTTTATAACCACAGCCACCATTTCCAAGTATTTCGCCATCTGGGACAATAAATTGAGTGTGTTGCTCCAAACCCTTCTCGGCGACCTGCGTTGCCCGCCGCTCCAGGGTTTTGTGGCTTGTTGTGCCATTGTAAACAGAGATCGGGAAACCTTTGTTTGCGATGTTGAGGGGTAGGTTTTGGGCCATCACTGCCAGAACCGCCAACCCAATTCTAGATAGAGTCCCCGCCTCCATTGATGGAAAAACAAAATCACATAATTCGAATTGAAAATCATAAAACCCTAAAATCTCTTCCATTGAGAGCAAGGAGCTCCCACACTCAGAGTTTCAGTGCCGTGGAAGGAATGCAGGCAGGCAGTGGAAATAAATGCCCCAAAATCTCTTTCACTCAGAGCAGGGAGTTCCCACACTCAACGTTTCAGTGGGGTGGGACTCGGGAGAAATGCAGGCAGTCAGTCGAAATAAAGAAATCGACTCACAGTTGAGGCGATTGAAGGTCGTTGACAGGTGATGGATCTAAGGGTGCTCAACCGTACAGAGTGGCAGGTCGGGGAGTTCTTTTCAAAGGAGAACGTCGTAAGGCGTAAAGATTGTCACAATGTTAGCTATACACCCACTTAGATTAAGAAAAGAACGAAAAGATAAGTCCATTCCTTCATAGAGGTGTATTATAACTTTCACTAACAACTTGTAAACTTGAGTAATAAAATAAATAAGTTATTTCCTAAGTCATATCTAATGATAGTGACATGAATACAAAGAAATTAGATAACGATATACAAGAAACATAATTTGCATAATGCGTTGAAATGGTAGAAATGTCCAATCAAGATACAATGACTTGATGTCTCATGTATAGAACTATGTAGAAAACAAGTTAAGGGACTATGTAGAAAAAAAGTGAAGGGAATGATCAAAACATAGAAAGGCATCCCTGCATAATTCCAGCAGTTATAAATGCATTATTCTAATTACGGAAGACTATTTCCTTTAATTTGCTCGTTCAATATATTAAGAAAGAATTGGAGTTCCAAAACCAGGAAAGAAAAAGAAAAAAAAAATCATGGAGTATTCCTCTATGAAATCCATATCCTGCCCTTGCTTGTCTCTTATGGTCATCGCCGTGGGAGGGAGTTCAAGCTCCCACTCACATGCCTTCACACAATCTACTACAATTTTCAAAGTTCTTGTAGATTTTACTGCAAGAAAAGCAAACCATCAAGGAATGGATTGACTTCCATATTTGTTAAATGACTGGAGACTTCAGCTCATCTAAAGTTAAATTGGAGTTCATATCAACAAAGCAATAATGTTTGAAGGAAATACCCTGCTACGAAAGTTTAACAAGACCTCGTTAGGTCTAAAAGCTTTGGAATTATAGATTTAACTCCAATGGGAGCCACTAATCAAAGGATTAGTAAGTGATTTGACTGCAGAAGGGGTTTTATTCTTTCATTTTCAGGCTCAAAGAAGATAGAGAAATATTTCAGAGGACGCATGTGGTTTCTCTGATCTAATGGGTTGTACCTAAATCACTGATTGCTAGCGGGCAATATTAGGAGTGCTATCCTACTTTACTGTGGTAGGCCTCCCCTTATTAATCATGCTTATTCTGTTTTCAAGTTTCTGTGAAGGGTTTTTGAAAAACAAAGTTGAAAGAAACTGTATTTTATACTTCCACTATTTAATTTTCAGCTATTCTGTGATTGATGATATAGTTTGAATTTAATTTGATTAAATTCAAACAATTTATTATTTCACTGGGATCATAAACTAGTCACCTAGACTTCAGAATTTTGACACCGACAACTATTGAATTTCCCACTTCCTACCCAGCAAACTTCAAGAGACCAAATCCCAGCTTCTAGACGCCTCTACAGAGCTGACGCACCAGATCCATCAAACAAAATATGATTTTCTAACCCAATAAGCTGAAGTCTATGTTCAGATTTCCCAGGAGTACCTCAATAGGGGAGCGAAGGCTTTATTTCTAACCCAATAGGGGGGCGAAGAAGTTGATCGACAAATAGTTTTGAAAATCATGCCA
Organism: Pinus tabuliformis; assembly: GCA_031772625.1. NCBI lineage: Eukaryota > Viridiplantae > Streptophyta > Pinopsida > Pinales > Pinaceae > Pinus > Pinus tabuliformis. The sequence goes on from CM062814.1 coordinate 531,438,327, forward strand.
AGCCAGTTTTGAAAAATTACAAACCATATGGATCTCTGTCTCAGTCAGTCAGTTCCAATGTGTCTATTTATCTAGCTAAGCGTCCGCCTTAGTGTTTTCCAATTATTGTTTAGGTCTAACACGCAAACTGTTGTTTTCACAAGCTGAAATCCTGGGTGGATGACATGAGTGAGGTAATATAGTTTTGCATGTAAACCACACTGCACGGTATTTACTATTAGCTTTGGCAATATGATATGAATTGTTCTTGTTTTAGAAAGAGAATGAATTAGTGTTCTCAAACCACTATAGATGTTAGATCTAGATTTGCTAGAATAATTTTGGCTGTACCTTTCGTATATTTCTCCAAACCTGATTGATTCAAACTATGGTTATGTTCAAATTTAATATGAAAACTTTCATAGAATCAAACTCCAATAAGCTATAGACAACGAGAATGCCCAGGTAGTTCTGTGTATAGCTCATTCATCATGGGATTAGAATGCCCAAATTTTGTTTTGCATGCTTTTATTCTAGTTCTCCGCATAGGTTTTTTTTTCATGGAATTAAGCCTTGGCAGTAATAGCCAGCACAATTTTGATAGATAACGATGTTTTCTTCTTTCCGTTCTAGTTCCGTTCCTGAATGAAACAAATTTATTTACATCTCCTGAGTTTGTGTAGAAGTGAGTGACGCTGAGGTGCAGTATAGCTGATGGACTTGCGCAACAATGTAATGAGGGAAACTATATTCCGAAAGATTGAAAAATAGAGAGGATTAAGCATGAACAATTAAAGATGATGGAAAATTCATCAACAAAGTCATCACTGAAGACGAAGATATAATTACAGTTTCTTGGGAGTCAATATATAAACTGGCAACTAATCTTCCATATGTTCAATTTTGATTTTCATTATTAATCTTCGGGGCTCAACTTGGCATTTGGCATGTGAAAAAATAGCTTCTTTCCAAAGGAAAAAATAGATTCTGACCAAAAGAGATTCTGGAAATCCGCACAATCTCATTAGTTGCTAAAAGAGATTGAGGCCCTATGATTAAGAAACTATTTTCAGTTAGGTTCTGGTGCTGGGTAGATTGGTGGGAATTTACTACTACTGGGCCAAATGCATTTTACATAGCAATGTGCAAGAATTGGTGTTGGGTAGATTGGTGGGAATTTATTACCACTGGGCAAAATGCAATTTTACATTCAAATTAAATGTTGTGCTGAAAATTTTAAATTCAATTAAATATTTAACTTCTTTACCTGTGGCATGCAAAACCATCTATCAATATTGAGGTGGAATAAAATATCAACATATAAATTTTATACAATTAGAAAGTTGCTTACCTATGGGTTTTCTCCTGGTGAGGAGAATTGATCCCAATGGAAAATGGAATCAACCCATGGTACTCATCCACCCATATTATTCATTGACCCATGGAATTTACCCATGGGATTGTAAATGGCATCCGCCCATGGTATTGTAAAATCCACCCATGGTACTCATCCACCCATATTATTCATCAACCCATGGAATTTACCCATGGTATTGTAAATGGCATCCGCCTGTGGTATTGTAAAATCCACCCATGGTATTCACTCACCCATGAAATTGACCCGTGGTATTGTAAATGGCATCCGCCTGTGGTATTGTAAAATCCACCCATGGTATTCACTCACCCATGAAATTGACCCGTGGTATTGTAACTGAAAAATACTATAAGTAACAAGTCACATTTTGTAAAAGGACTGATGATCCGCAACAATGTAGCATTTACAGTTCAGAAGCATGTAGCCACACATATCTTCTCAGAGATAAGCTACCATCGTCCTAGTTGGTTTATTTCCATTACTATTTTAAATAAAAGTTTCTTTGTGGTTTTGTTTATTGGGCATTCTCCTTATTTTTCTTCTGGCATTTCAATTTTTTTCAAATCTTGGAGGTCTCTCCCCCCAAGATCCATTTCAATCTTTTAGATCTTGGGGGTCTCCCCCCAAGATCCAGATCAGTGGTATCAGAGCAGGTTATGATTCCATGGGAATGAGGGTTTGATGCATATTTCAATTTCAAATTTTGCAGCAATATTCAACAAACTTCAGGCATGTGCTACAACCTCCACAGAGCACTTTTTTCTGTCAAGCAGGAATAATTTTTCTTTTTTCATTTTTTTGCAGGGATTTTTTTTTTGGCGGCGACTTTTCAGATCAGATCTGAAACATTTGGTACAAAATTTACAAAAACAAATACCAGATCTAGATTCCTCTCAAAAAATCACCGAATTTCAAAAAAAAAATGGGTCAAATCGGAGTTCGGATGTGGGAGATATCGCTAATTTAAAATCAGCTATTTTATCAGAATTTTTGTGATGACGGAATTGTTGCAGCGCGAATCTGAGATCTCAGAGTGTCCAGATAAGGATTTCCAACTCATGGGAAGATGAAAAATGATCCTTCTGCTTCTAAAAATAGGTTATAATAAATATTCTAAGTTATATTGGCCGAGTTATGTCCATTTTAACTTTGGAGCAGCATTCAGAGTGGGTTTCCATTGGAGACGTGCCCTCCCACCCCACTTTAGTAGGCACCTGCTTCACATTCATCAGTTTCAACATAACAGCATTCGGCTTGGGTTATTTGGAGACGTGCCCTCCCACCCCAGGCTATGTAGGCACCTGCTACTTCATCAGCAACCAACATCACGGTTATGGGTCAACCACATAAAATCCTTGTCATCGAAGTCCATTTGCTAGGCCGCACACAGTTAGAATCATAGTTGGTCACAAGCATTACAGGGTATCTCTATCTTCGGATCTTCGTTTATCAAGGTTTTGGGTTAACCACATCTTCAGTGGCTCTTCATATTCCACAAAGGCTTCGCAGGAGGGAACTTTACGCAATGGGGACCATTGCTTCTTAAGGAGGGAGGAATGATCCCAATGGAAAATGGAATCAACCCATGATACTCATCCACCCATATTATTCATTGACCCATGGGATTGTAAATGGCATCCGCCCATGGTATTGTAAAATCCACCTATGGTACTCATCCACCCATATTATTCATCAACCCATGGAATTTACCCATGGTATTGTAAATGGCATCCGCCTGTGGTATTGTAAAATCCACCCATGGTATTCATTCACCCATGAAATTGACCCGTGGTATTGTAACTGAAAAATACTATAAGTAACAAGTCACATTTTGTAAAAGGACAGATGGTCCGCCACAATGTAGCCTTTACAGTTCAAAGGCATGTAGCCACACATATCTTCTCAGAGATAAGCTACCATCGCCCTAGCTGGTTTATTTCCATTACTATTTTAAATAAAAGTTTCTTTGTGGTTTTGTTTATTGGGCATTCTCCTTCTTTTTCTTCTGGCAATTCAAGTTTTCAGATCTTGGGGCCTTTCCCCCAAGATCCATTTCAATCTTTCAGATCTTGAGGGTCTCTCCCCCCAAGATCCATTTCAATCTTTTAGATCTTGGGGGCCTCCTCCCAAGATCCGGATCAGGAATCCTATAAACCAACTCTCCCATATGCGCCCACTAGAAGAACTAAAAGTTCAAGCTTTAAATACTGAGGTTCTGGTTATTACGTACATATGCAAAATGATTTGTTTAATTTCAAAGGTATTTTTTATTGTTCCATTAGAATGCTCAAAATGCTATAAGGAAAACAAGATTGGGCAAAGTGTGTCTAATGTGTTGCTGAATAATTTCATACATTTTTTACTAATGGGTTTGAGTAATACAAGGTTGGGCAAAGTGTGTCTAATGTGTCGCTGAATAATTTTATATATTTCTTATTTAAGTAATTTTTAGAAACTAAAATTTATTTTAATATTTTAAAAATTGTTCAGAAATTCTCAGATTTTTGCCGATTTTTCAGGTATCCCTATATATATAAGAGGCTCTCAGGTTCCGAGTGCATATTCTACAACCTCGCCTTCCATCAGACCACACCTCACACAGAGGATCACAACATTTTCCAGGGTACTACCTTCAGACAGGGACACCAAGAAATCGATCGATACCAATACGTATCTAGACTCCAGATTAATGAGGATCCGTGGGACCTCACCCTGCCACACGAGATCTCAACAACAAATCCGTCTCAAGTCCATTCCTGGGAGACGGACTATGTCCTCCAGCATTCAGTGACGTGCGAAACCCCAAGAAACGATTTAGAGGACAGTTTGCACTGGCCATCGGCTCTTCATCAGGCCAACAGATTTTGTTGAGTTTTTTCCATCGACTCTTCATCAGGCCAACAGACTTTGTTGAGTTTCTTCAATGTTATTCATTCAACCTCGGATGTTAGGGGAGATGAGTTTGATCCTCAGACCTATTAGCTCATGGATCTTCTCCGCTAGGGCCAGATGTTGATTTACTTCATGCATTGTATCTTTTATAGGAGATCGTTTGGTTCTCCCGTTTTGTATATACATCCTTGTACTCAATAGTCTCTTTGACCTACTTTTTGTGGTCATTAGCTGGACATAAATATAACTATCTTATCTTGAGAGGTTTTCTCCAAATCATATAGTAGAGATATTATAGTATATAGTAAAGATATTATAATGCAATATTTTACATTAACTAAGTTAAATTACATAAAAATAAATAAATAAATAAAGTTTTTATATGGGCCAAAACAAAATTGAAAATAAAAACAAAATAGCCATAAATTAATAAAATAATATATTATAATGCAATATTTTACATTGACTAAGTTAAATTACATAAAAATAAATAAAGTTTTTATACGGGCCAAAACAAAATTGAAAATAAAAATAAAATAGCCATAAATCTAAGTCACATGACACGAGGACACGAGACACGGAGGACACGTAAAAAAGAGTATTCAATACGAAACGCAACGACCTGGAAACAGGACACGTTTTATATATATATACCGAAATATAAATTTTTATCCATATTAAATTGTAGGTTGCAGCTTATCTATTCAAATTAAAATATAATTACTTCTCAAAGTTCATAGTTCACCTTAAAAAAATAAATAGAATCAAAATTTACTATTTAGAAATTAGAATGTGATATGCTTGGTCTTGATTCTTGAATATTCAATGTTCATTGTTCATGTACAACTTACAAGCACATAAGAAAATAACTAAAGTCTAATCCTATTGATTTCCTCTGCCCCTCTTGCGAGAAAATGCCACAGCTTTCCCTTTCCCTCTAGATGTAGATGTTGGTGCTGTGGAGTTTGCTATGCTCTAAAAGCTGAAGAACTAGGAGTAGGAGCTATAGGAGGTAGACCACATCCTCTACTGGTGGCAGGGGTAGCCCGGGCAGGTGGTGTCACCTGAAAACATTACAATCTCTCAATCCTGAAATCCTGAAAAACTGATAAGTCTGCTGCATTTTGAATGAAATCTAAAATTCTACTTTCTCCATATGAAATCCAATGAGGCCGGAACCACTCTCAAACATCCTAAGTCATTTCATGGTAATGTTAAAAATTTAAGTAAAAGGATGAAAATGAAGATTAAGGGAAATGTCACTTTTACTTTAAGAATTTAACATTACCATGAATAGCATATCAATACTAGGGCCTAGACTTGATCATTAAGCTGCCCCACTCAAAAATTATTTGTTTCTTTCAAAAAAATTGCAGCTTATGCAGGGAATGTTTTCTATCAACGGAATACGTGTTTTCCAGATGCAGGGCACGACGAAAACCGGCGAATACGTTTTACATTTTACAGGACACGATGAAAAACGTTTTCGACACGTTTTAGGGCCGTTTTCGTGTCCGACACGTAAAATACGGGACACGGGACCTTGGAGGACGTGTCCTGTGACTTAGCCATAAATTAATAAAATAAGAATAAGAATAAAAATGGCTCATGTTATTGAACCATGGTAGGTATTGATGTGGAATATATCCTATTTAAAGGGGAATTAAACCAAGCTAGATCTAGATCTAGGCATTGATGTGGAATATAGCCTATTTAAAAGGTAATTAAACCATCCTAGATTTAGATCCATAACTCTAAATCTACAAAGCTATTTGACCCATGGTAGGTATTGATGTGGAATAGAGCTTAGTTAGTGAGGAATTAAACCACCCTAAATCTGGATCCATCTTAATTCCAGATCTACCAAGCTATTTGACCCATGGTAGGTATTGATGTGGAATATAATCTATTTAAAGGAGAATTAAATCAACCTAGATCCATCTTAACCCCAGATCTACCAAACTTGGTCTACCAACCGCCAAAGGGATCAAATCTCTTGAAATGCAAACCTCTTTTAGAGTGAAAAGAGATCTCTTATGATGCAGACCTCTTTTAGAGTGAAAAGAGATTTGATTCCTTTCAAAACTTACTAGATCCAGAATTAAGATGAATCTAAACTAGTTAAATTATAAACTCCCATTTATAACTTTTTATATTCATGATTTTTTATAATACTATTAACCTACCATAAAAATCTAAAATCTATATCGGAATGTAGAAAAAATATCATGGAAATCTGAAATCTACATCGGAATGTAGAAAAAAATATCATAACACTAACACACTGCGTAAACATCAAATTTCAGCATTCGTGAAAATAATTAATATGATATATAAGCCCAATGACGCCACTCTGACCAATTAAGCCTAAGGGAGGGCGCTTTCCGTTAAAGAAAAATAACAAAAAAATTGAATACTGGGTCAAATGCATTTTGAATGGCTCTGTGCGAGAATCCAGTAAACGATATGCTGCCGGACCCCCACTCCAGCCTTAAAACCCATGGGAGGGTTTAAAGGCACAAACTAAAAATTGGAAATGCCTCCGATCCAAAATAAAAGTGAGATCATACCTGGAGAGTTTCTCGAACTGGGTGCAGAGAACAAAGATCGGCAGACTCCCATGGGTTAAGCATTCTTAAACATTTTTCAAATGATTCAAGCATCTGGAATACTTTGGCAACATACCTAATATACCGAGTCCTTTGCGGACAGAAAGCTTTTGAGCCCTGTTCCATATTTTTTCTTAATGTCGTTGCATACTGCCGTCAAAGAAATTGATGTGGGCAAACTAGTACGAATGTGGATAGGGGAAGGGCTGGCAAAGAGCAAACATACAACCCATATGAGTATAGCCATCAAAATACAGTTGCTTGTTCTCAAACAAGCAACGATCTACACTGAGATGTCTCTTATCAACTCAATATTAAATGGGTTTTGTATTGTTTACTAATCAACCCTTCTGTATCCACACCTGTACACTCTGAACACATAAATTTCTTCATACTGCAAGAAAATAGCTCCGAAGACCTGCAAAACTTGTCATCGTTCCATAGATTGCGATCAGAACAGTAAGATAGGGCTCTGGGAGTAAGGACAGAGTAGGGATCCACTAGGTCACCAACAATGCAATTCTTGCATTCGCATGGGATGGACACATTTTTAAAGCCCTAGGATTTCGCGTAGAGAAAAAGCTAACGGAAATTCCGCGTGGAAAAAACCGGTAACTCTACATGTAAGTTCCTTCCACTTTTCCTTGAAGTAGATTGAAAAATAAATACTGTACGAGCTCCACGTCAAGGTCATTGTTTAGATGAATCTAAGGTAGGATAATAATTTTGCCATAATCCAGTTTTATGTATGGAAATTTAAAAATTTCCATACATACTTTAATTGTTAATGTATGGTTTTAGTTATTTAATGATTAAATATCAAATGTAATTGTAATTTTTATTGGGTTTGTAATTGTAATTTTTATTGGGTTGTAATGTTATGTAAAAATTATGATTTTGGCTAAATAAAAAGAAAATCAATTTGATTTATTTTAACTTTGGATCTATAAGTGTTGAGAAGGATAAAATCTCTTAGAGTGCAAACATTTTTTTTAGCCCAAAATTTGAGAAAAGTTTTGCACTTCAAGAGATTTTATCACTCTCGATGCTTGATAAATCCAGAGTTAAAATGGATCTAAACTAGTTAGATTAAAGGCAATTTAATTGTAAAGAAATTAAGATTGAATATATATTAATAAGTGAGTGTATATTTTCATATTTGTTGAGAAAGTCGTTCTAAGAAGCATTGCTAGTAGATGGTTGGGGTGGATTTTGCACTGATGGTGAGCAAAGGATTTGAACCCTCGTTGTTCACCCGCATTTGGTAGTTAACCTTGAGCTTCAAACTTCCATACTTCATGTAATGGGGCTAGATCTTGATGGTTTGCGGGTCGAATCCCGCGCTGGAAGCGTGGGATAACAAAAAGGGGTTGCAAATGAAGTCTTGTCTTTAGAGTGCCAACGTTCTTGTTTGGCATGCGACCCTCACCATTCCACACGATTTCTCTTGTAATTGCAATTTTTATCTCATTGATGACTAACTAAATGTTTTCAGGTAAGAAGCTGGAAAACAACATTCCTTCACTCTCCCTCACAGTTTCTATGATGGAGCCTTTGTCGAAATTTATGATTTGACGCAGGCAAGTGGTGCTAAGAAGGATTTAGGACTGTAATCTGGGTAAAATGTAAAATGTTTTACCCTTGTCTCTACACATGAAAAGTTTCCAAGGGTCTGGGGTTTTTCTCAAGCAATCTGCCTCTGAAACTTTCACAACAGAAATCAGAATGGAGCACATTGGGAATAAATACCCCCTAACACTCCTCCTTCGGGATCAGAAAATATGTTTTGCCCCTATGGCAAGGTTTCAAGTTTTAATTAAATCACTACAAGGAAATTTGATCCCGATCTAGGAGGGGTTTTCTAATACAATGGCGTCTCTAAAGTAGATCTTGGAGAACCACCTTGGAATCCCTTTAGTTGTGCAACATTTGTTCTATGGAGATAAACATATGCAGAATTTACCACTTTTGTCTAACTATGGGATCTCTAAAAATTCAAATATATTTATGCTTTCAAGACTACATGGAAGTACTATGGGGTCTAGAAAGTCGGCTTCATTTGTCTCATACAAGGGTGTCGCTCGAGGAAAATCTAATTCAATTGAACAACCTTCATCCCTTCCAAGCCCCTATATTGTTGAAAACTCAAATCAAATGCCAACATTAGATATCAATATTGAAGAGGTAAATTTTATCTTTTCTAAACTCCAATCCTTAGCTATTATCTGTAGATTTAATGGTTTCTGACCAAATCAAAAGATCTACACCACTGGGTTTTTTCAACCTAGACCAAAATTTATGACATATATCTTTGCTCCAAAGGATTCTTTGTGGAACAATTTGTGTGTCATGAAAATGTAGAGAAAGTACTTAGGGATGAGTCATGGTTTTCGGGTAGTGTCAGAGTTCTTCATCTCCCCTTGGTTTCTAGAATTTGATTATTCAACGATGGTAGTAACCAAAATGCTTAGTTGGGTCAAGCTGTCAAATCTTCCTATACATTTTTAGCACCAAAAGGTTTTAATGGACATTGAAAATTCCTTGGGCTCCTTCAAAAAAATGGATACGGAAAGAATGATTAATGGTTTGCTTACCTTTGCTTGTATCTATGTAGAGATAGATCTAAGCAAAGGACTCCCTTATCATATTTTATTTAAGCATGGATCCCATCCATGGACCCAAAACTTGAATTATGAAAAAACAACATCCAAATGTTGTATTTGTTTCCAAACACGACATTTACAAGATTTTTTTTCATAGATCAAACAACCTCAAAAAAGGAAAAACGCACAAGATCGTAAGGCAAAGGGTTGGCAACCCTTCAATCCTACCTCTACGGCAGTAGAAAATGTGGAACCAAGGATGAGCCTCCCAAACAGGAGGTCAAGAGTATTGAAAATCTCAATGATCCAGAACATTTCATGCAAAAAGTTACAAAACTATAATTGATTCCTTAATCAACACTTACTAAATCCATGATCCACAAGGATGATATTTTGGCAAGCTCAAAGTGAGTCCATTCATCAGAAACCTCTGATTCGGATAAAGAATACCCCCTTGGGGGAGGGTTGTTCTTTTGTTTCATTTACAGAGCATTGGTAGAAGGTTTTGTTACAAGTATTTTTGCCACATCCGCTCAAAAGGCCTGAAAATCGAATCAATCAACATCCTTAAACACTTTGTCATTATCCCTTTGCAAAGCCCTAAGCATCACCTCTCTAAAAAAATATGCGTTTCTAGATCAATTAGCTCAAAAACCATGTTTTTGGCCCCAACACACCCTAACCTTTTGTCCACCTGCATTGGACGCATGTTGCATAACTGAACACCTGCGCTGATCCCTTCTGCAAGTGCATTGATTTTAGAAATTCAAGAAAAATAAAAAATATCTCTGAAGCTTCCTCTTCCATAAGCTTCCAAGGTAGTTTTAACTATTTACCACAAATAAAGAGCTTGAATTCCTATCTAATCCTATCTTGGATACCTTATCTCTTATCCCTTGAACTTATCCTCCCTCTTAAGTTGATGTAATAGCCCCGGGTTAAAAGTTCATGTAATAAAGTTAATAAAGACAAAATATGACCAAGGTCATGGGACACGTATTCCAAGCTAAATGTTAGGCAAAACATTCTAGTGAGTGTTCATTTGGTTTATTATGGCTAACGGAAAATGGCAAAGGAAATAACAAAGGCTTTGAAAAGGCAAAAATGCATCAATTGACATTTTATTTATTAAAATAAAGGAAATTAAGAGAAAATGAAGGTGAAAGGTCACATATTGCATGTGAGGAGGAAATTGAAGGAAAATAATGGAAATTGAATAAAATAGAGGCCTCATTAATAAAAAGACTTTTGAGGGTCAGTTCATAGCTTTTGTCAATTCAGTTTTGGAGATCTCTTTCTATTCTCTTTATTCTCTCTACTCTCTCATACTCTTGCACACTTAGAGCACTCTAGCATTGGAAAAAGGAAGGCAAAGAAAGGACAAGGAGGCAAAGGGAAGCAAAGATCAAGCAAGGAAGAGTTGAATCAAGCGGCTACAACAGGATTACTTGTAGGTATCGAGTTGCATGTATGATTTCCTTGCCAGTTTTGGCATGCATGGTATATGCATGTGTATATTTGGTTCTCTTGTTGTCATTGGCAAGGGTTTTACCAGGTGTGACAGTGGTTTTAACCTTGCCTTGTCATTTCTGGATAGCCATGGTGTGATGAGGTACTTTTATTTAGTTGAGCTGGATTGTCGGATGGTTTTGGAACCGAGTGAGGTGGTCTCAGGAAAATTCTCAAGGTCTAGGAATCCCTTGACCGGTAATGGTAGAATACACAGTGAAGCTTGGGGGTGGAGATGGGAAAATTCCTCAAGGTATTGTTGAAGAAATCTGGAGGCATCCGAGCTTGTTTAGGGCCTATTGATACCTTGACCAGTTTTGGCAGGATTGCAGTAAAACTTGGTAGTGTATGTTTCTTTGTTTGGGCCTAGGAATCCCTTGATCGATAATGGAGGGATACACGGTAAAACCTGGTTGTATAGATGAGGGTTTTAGGGTTAGAAATCATTTGACCGGTAATGGCGAAATACGCAGTAAAGCCTGAGGAAGCCCTGGTTGGTTTTGTTGTGAGTCTCACATTCATGCTTGGAATATGGCACGAGGATGATTGACTGAAAGAAAGATTTAGTTCAGCTCAATCTATGTGTTAGGATATTCCAACACATAGGAAATAATTAAGTACAACTTGGTCTAGTGTATAGTTAGGTAAAATGTGTTTCTTTAGTATGTATTTTTTGTAACTTACAATCTGACAATCACGATATGTTCTAGACATGAAGTGATGTGACGGTTCATTCTCTCCTTGATATTACTGACACTTGATTCGTGGCTTAACACCCGATTGGTCCATGATCTCTATTTAAAGAGCATAGAGGGTCATTTTTTAAGTGACCGTTCATGAGAGAAGCTTATGTAAATTTTCTTTCCTTTACATTAATAAATTGCCTGAAGTGGCCGCGTTGGCTCAGGTTGTGGACTGTTTCCCTCTTTGAGAGTTTTAACCACGTCAAGAATAATGGTGTACTGATCTATGATCTGCTTGTGAGTGGTGTCCTTTGGTTTTCTATCTAAGGAAATTACCCTGTAAATTCCTACATGGTATCAGAGCTATTCGAGGGACGCATTCGTTGGTGATCCAAATCCGAAGTCGGTACAAGTGTATCCGACTGTCGTTTCCTAAATCTACCATTTCTAACCACTTTCAAGTCGAGAGGATTGTTCTAGTGTTAGGAACATTTGTTCCAGTGAGGAACCCCTTTCGTTTCACACGAAAATGTTTTCATTAGCCCTAGCTACATCACTTTAAGATCTAGAGATACACAGTTTTTATTTGCAGTTTTAGTTATTTATCTTTGTTTATTTTAGTTTATTTATGTCTCTGGTTTTTATTTTATGTGTATGCTCTTTGCCCTACGACTTTGTGCGATCTGGGCAAACCAGAAACAAAAAGAAATGATTTTTCTCATGCGTAGGCTCTTTTTTGTCGCACCTTAGTGTGATCTCTGAAAACCAGAAACAATGAGGAAAATATATAGTTTCTGGCCAAATCTTACTTTAAGCCGTAAAACCTAGACTACTTTTATGTGTTCATTTTGGTTTGTGTGGTTTTTTTGTTTTGTAGGCAAAATTGAGTTTTTCAAGTAAACACGCACTCCAAAGCTTCAGTGAGCAAAAAAAACAAGCCCTTCCTTTTTTCAAAAAATTACTAACCTTTTAAACTAATTCATTTGGTCCAAAGTTACTTTCTGAGAATAAAAATCTTAAATTCAAGTCTTCTTTTTGTTGAGTTACTTTTTCAAAAAACACATGTATCTTATGTTTTGAAGTTATTTTATGTAAAAATGTTCTCACCCATTATAAAAAGTGAATCACTTATAATCCTAAAATCACTTTATCTTTTATTTAAGTTACAATTTAGTGGATAGTTCATAAAATATCATTGTAAAAATGACTTTCACTTATTTATAAAAGTGAGTCACATAAATTGTTGAGTTATTTTTTCAAAAAACACATGTAACTTATGTTTTAAAGTTATTTTATGTAGAAGTTCTCACCCATTATAAAAAGTGAATCACTTACAATTCTAAAATCACTTTATTTTTTATTTAAGTTACAATTTAGTGGATAGTTGATAAAATATCATTATAAAAGTGGCTTTCACTTATTTATAAAAGTGGGTCACATAAATTGTTGAGTTAATTTTCAAAAAACACATGTAACTTATGTTTTAAAGTTACTTTATGTAAAAATTCTCACCCATTATAAAAAGTGAATCACTTACAATTCTAAAATCATTTTATCTTTTATTTAAGTTACAACTTAGTGGATAGTTCATAAAATATCATTGTAAAAGTGACTTCAGGATTTTTTTTTTTTAAGTATAACATTATCATTCACTTCTCAACATTCACATGGTTCGTCGACATCTTCAACAACTTTTCTTCAAAAAGTCATAACATTTTCATCCGAAAGCTGTTTTCAGAGCCGTTTTTTTAATCAATCTGATTTTTCGAGATCTTTCCATTGGAACACTTAGCTTCAGCATCAACAACTTCAGTTTCTTTTAAAATGGAAAGTCCATGCTTAGTTATTCTTTACAATGCCAACTACTTCCAATGGCTATCCTACATTGTGGATTTACTTAGAAGTAAAAGTCTTTATAGAATAGCCTCAAGCCAAGAGTCTAAACCTAAAGATGAAGATAAGCAAGCCAAATGAGAAAATAAACAAGATCAAGCACGTGGGTTGATAGAGATGTCTATTTCTTCAGACCTTAGATTCCATATCGCAGAAATTGATACCCATGATAAAGCAATGAAACAACTCAATAAAGTTTTTGGAATTAAAAATGAAATTAGAGCTCATTAACTCGAAAATGAGTTGCTTACGTTGGACCCCAATAATTTTTCTTCCATTGAAGATTTTTTGTCCAAATTCAAGACTCTTAGAATTCTCTTGGAATGTGTTAATGTTAAGAAAGAAGATGGTAGCCTTATCTATTCCATTCTTACTAAGTTAGGATCAACCTACTTTGTATTTCTTTCCACCTTCCATTCTACTAGAGAAGCCTTTATTTCTCAGGGACAAGCCTACAAGTCCCCCTCTTTTGATGTTTTTTGTGATCCTTTAATAAGAGAACAAAAAAAACTCTTACATCTTGCTCTTCTTAATACTGGAAACTCTTCTAAGAAAGCCTTAGCAACCCAGCAACAACCAAATTCAAAGAATCCTACGAAGCAACATCCTAAAAAAATGGTCCTAAACCAAACAAGGGTCCTAAGCAATTTTAATCTCAAAACAAAAAATCAACTCAACAAAATGATAAGGCAACCAAAAAAAAAGGAAAGAAGACTGATAGACATTGCAACTTTCGTAATTGAGCTGGCCACTTAGAATCCAAATGCTTTAAAAAGATGGAAGCCTTGGAAGCAGCAATGAAGAAGCATAACATCCATTTGGAGCACTCTTCAACTTCAACTTCATCTTCAGGAATAACACTTGCTGCATGTGGTTGTCAAGCATCTCGGTCTGGTTATGAACTAAATGTATCTTCATCTTCTCATTCTCATGAGTGGCTCATTGATTCTAGAGCTTCTTATCACATGGCAAAAAACAAAGCCATGTTTTCTTCTTTAGTAACAACAAAAATATATATGTTGGTGATGATAGATCTCTTAGTGTTGTAAGGACTGTAACTATTCATTTAGATAATGGTCAATTTAATGATGTATTATGTGTTCCTACTTTATTCTGCAACCTTCTATCTATATATCAGAGAACTCATTCAGGTGAAGGTAAAACCGTTGAATTTTCACCTCATGATGTTGTAATTAAGAATCTAAGAGATCCTAGACAGATTTTAGCTACTAGCATTGTTGATGATTCTACAAGGTTGTATAGGTTTAACAACTTTGGGTCATCAACTTTTCCCTCGGTATTTGTTGCTCATAATGATGAAGTGAGCAAACTTTGGCATGAGCAATTTGGTCACTTAAATTATCGCTCCCTTCAAAATCTATGTAAAGAAAATATGGTGACAGGTCTTCCTATGGTATCTTGCAGAGATGGTGTTTGTTCTGGATGTGTACTCGGAAAAGCTCATCGAGATAGTTTTGAAAAACATGTCTTTTGGCATGTCTCGACCCCTTTACAACTTGTGCGTAGTGATTTATGTGGTCCACTTCCAGTTGTTTCATTCTTTGGCTACAAGTATTTCTTAACTTTCATTGATGATTTCTCCATACGCACTTGGATATACTTCTTAAAACTCAAGAGTGAAGTCTTTAACATGTTCTTGGTTTTTAAGGCCTTTGTTGAAAAACAATCTGGACATCAAATTCTTAAGCTAAGATCTGATAATGGCAGAGAATATGTTAACAACAAATTCATTAACTTTTTCACTGAGCATGGAATTCAATTGCAACATACTGTTCCATATACTCCACAGCAAAATGGTGTAGCTGAAAGGAAAATCACACCTTAAAGGAAATGGCTAATTGTATTCTTCAATCTAAAGGACTTAATCTTGATTTTTGGGCAGAAGAAATTAAGTATGCAAATTACATAGTAAATCACACTCCTACTAAGGTTTTAAAGAATATCACTCTAGAAGAAGCATGGAGCTCAATTAAACTAGATGTAAGTCACTTTCGTGTTTTTGAAAGTGAAGCATGGGTCCATATTCCAGATGAGAAACATAAAGCCTTAGAACCTAAGAGTGAAAAATGTATTTTTGTTAGATATTCTAAATATGTCGAAGGATATAGACTTCTTCAACCTAAATCCAAAAATGTTATCATTAGAAGAGGTGTAAAGTTTGCTGAAAATATATCGACCTACGAGCCTAGTTCAGAAAATGTGGCACCTCTCTCTATCCCTTCTACTTCTGAAAATATTCCTTCTTCAAATGATAACAGCGAGGATGACAATCCTCCCCCACCTTCTCGGGATCCTCCTTCGGCTCCTCAACTTCCAAAATGGGTCGGTGCTACTCGGGATGCAGCAGGTGCTCTTGTAGGTGATCCTATAGATCAACGTCGTACATGTTCTCAGTTCGATAGAGACTCTTCTTTACTAACTCAAGCTTCAACGAATTATGATCTTGACATCTTTGCAGAAGCTTCAAGCCATCCAGATTGGGACGCAACTATGAATGAAGAATATCATTCACTATTGGAAAATGATACATGGGACCTTGTTCCTCTTCCAAAGGGACGAAAACTTGTTAGATGCAAATGGGTTTACAAAACCAAGTTTGGACTAGATGGAAAAGTTGATAAACATAAATTTCATCTTGTTGCTAAGGGTTTTTCACAAGTTGAAAGCATTGACTATACTTAAACCTTCGCCCATGTTGCCAAAATGAACTCTATCCGCCTTGTTCTTTCCCTTGCTGCCTCTTTCAAATGGGAAGTCCATCAGATGAATGTTAAATCCCATGAAGAAATCTATATGGAACAACCTCTTGCCTTTATACAAACAGACTCCAGTCTTGTATAACGGCTTAAGAAATCCCTTTATAGTCTCAAGCAAGCCCCTCGGGCTTGGTATGCCAAAATGGATAGCTTTCTTTTAGATACTGAATTTTCTAGGTGTCATTCTGACAATACTGTCTACACCAAGAAAGTGGGTAAGTATCTTATCATTCTTGTTCTTTATGTTGATGATCTTATCTTTAATGGTAGTGATCCCAACCTTATAAAACATGTGAAGTCTAGCCTTAAAACACAGTTTGAAATGACAGACTTACGACACTTGCATTATTTTCTTGGTCTTCAAATCTTGCAATTCAAAGATGGCATTTCCCTTTCCCAGTCCAAGTATACATGTGATCTTCTACGCCACGTTCACATGGAAGATTGTAAATTAGCCCCTTCTCCCTTTCAGTCTCGAGCTAAACTTTCAGTCACTTGTACTTCCCCTGAAGTTGATGCTACCTTATATCGTCAGCTTGTTGGAAAACTTTTGTATCTGGCCCATACCCGTCCTGACCTTTCCTTTGTTGTTGGCCTTGTTACTCGGTTTATGCAAAACCCACATGAAAGCCATTGGAAAGCAGTTAAAAGAATACTTCGTTATGTTCAAGGTACAATTCAGTTTGGGATTCATTACAGTGCAGAATCATCTCCTCTATTGATTGGTTTCACTGATTTTGATTGGGCTGATGACATTGATGATCGAAAGTGTACTGCGGGTTATGTCTTCACTCTTGGTTATGGACCTATTACATGGACTTGCAAGAAACAAAGTTACATTTCTCTTTCTTCAACAGAAGTTGATTATCGTGGCACCGTTGAAACTAGTAAGGAAGCCTTGTGGCTTCATCAGACCCTGTTAGAGTTCGGTTTTCAGCAAAAGAATCCGACTACACTATGGTGTGATAATCAAAGTGTCATTCAACTATGCAAAGATCCAGTCCAACATAAGTGCAACAAACACATTGAACTACACATGCACTTCATCAGAAATCTCATTCATGACCATGTTCTTGAAGTGCAATATTGTTCAACCGATGATCAAGTTGCATACATATTTACAAAGACTCTTAGAGAGGCAAAGTTTACTAAATTTCGATTTATGGTTGGAGTTTAGGAAGTTGTCACTAAGGGGTGACAGGCTCTAATGCCTCTTTCCTTCTCCTATTGTGTCATCTTTGTACATCCTTTAATCCTATCCCAAGTTGGTCTTAAGGGGGGATGTTAGCTTATTCCAACACATAGGAAATAATTAAGTACAACTTGGTCCAGTGTATAGTTAGGTAAAGTGTGTTTCTTTAGTATGTACTTTTTGTAACTTACAATCTGACGGTCACGATATGTTCTAGAGATGAAGTGATCTGAATGTTCATTTTCTCCTCGGTATTACCGACACTTGATCTGTGGCTTAACACTTGATTGGTTCATGATCTCTCTTTAAAAAGCATGGAGGGTCATTTGTTAAGTGGCCATTCATAAGAAGCTTATGTAAATTTTCTTTCTTTTACATTAATAAATTGTCTGAAGTGGCCGTGTTGGCTCAGGTCGTAGATTGTTTCCCTCTTTGAGGGCTTTAACCACGTCAAGAATATTGGTGCACTAATCTGTGATCTATTTGTGAGTGGTGTCCTTTGGTGTTCTATCTAAGGAACTTACCTTGTAAATTCCTACACTATGGTTGAGTGGTACGTGGAAGTCCCTGACTTGGTTGGCTTTTCGATATGTTAATAAGAGTTATTTTCCCTTGTAATTCATGAGTAAATGTACTTTTAATTATGTGGTTTTGATGATTGTTCTATCATTGTTATTATTCTAGTTATGTATTGGTTATAAGCATGGTTTTATCACAAACTTTAGTTATAGTTCTCATCATGTTTTGATTAGTAAATAAATGTAATGCCCTAATAGATAATAATGCAGCTATTGTGAGAGGGCATCAAACCTTCTTGATGATTCTAAGATAAGTATGAGATCCCCATGTTCGGATACATAATTATGACCTGTAGAATACATGTTCATGATGTGTTTGACGGAATGTCTGTCATTGCTAGGCCTAGATAGGTCAAATTCTTGTCTAAGTTTTGTATGGAAGGCATTGTCCTTGTGTCATTCATTGCTCTGGAAGGTTCCATTAAGTTCTAGGCCCCACGAGCCTTAGTCAAAGCAAGGTTGATTCACGTAATCGACCTTGACCTACCTAGCACCCGGGGGGCGTTGATTTAAAAAAATAATAATAATGATTATTTTATTTTTTTTGACGATTTTTTTTCTAAAAAGAATTGTTCTAATGTTTTTATTATTATTATTATTATTATTTTTATTTCCCTTAAAATCTTATTGAACCTTTTTTTGTGAAAAAAAAAACACTTAAAATGTCATCATATTTGAATATTAAATTCATAAAAAGTGTTATCTATTCAATTTTTCATAAAAAATTTAGTAAAAAGGTCTTGAAATATGTGTTTTTTTAATTATATCTATATCCAAAATGTGTATTTTTTGTGTAGTGTTTAAAATAGTTGTTTTTTTAGTGAAAATTATTTTGTGTATTGAACTATTAATTAACAATATATAAATATATAAAAGATCCTACCCTCAAAATATTAATGTTATTATTTTTTTAACTTTGCAAAAGAAAATTAAAAAAATCATTATAAAAAAATATTGCAAAGAAAAACAAAAAACACATGTTTGGAAAACTATTAAAAACAAATATCTTAGAACAAAAAACAAGAAGAGAAATAAGACAACTTGAAAAATTGTTAAATAATCAATATTTTAAAAAAATGTGCATACTTAGAACATAAGAATATTTAAAGTGTCAAAAATATCCCTTTAAAAAAAATGTTGATGCTTTTCAAAGAATGGAGTTGGTGTCTTCCTCTTTTTGAAAGCTCTCTCATTCTGCAAACTTTTCCAACAAGGTGTGAAAAGTAATTACCTTGAGTTGCGCACTAGCTTGTGGGGTTTCAAGATAGTGAAAGTATGAAGAAGAATAAGGGACCTTGACAAAGGCTGTGAGAAGAGTGTTCATCTTCACTCCAATGGCATCTACATCATGCATGATGGCTCTAATCTCTGAGGCTACGACCAAGACATGATGGCTCTAATCTCTGAGGCTACGACCAAGAGGTCATCGTCTTTCAACTCAAGGTTGAAGAGTTTGACCATTAATTGAACAATTCCAATTATGAACGTGAATCATATAGATCTTTCAACTTCTTCAATGCAACATAAGAATTTTTCATTGGAACTATATGAACTCACCTCTTCACTTTCAGAGGAAATAATCAAGGTTCATGCTTTGTTGTCCTTTTTCTCTCAAATAGCCAACACCTTATTTGATGTGGTTTTGATAAGTACATTATCATTCTCCCCTTTATAGATGCATTTCCATAAATCATTAAAAATAAAGATATGTTTGATTTTTCTAAACCATTTTTTATAGTTCTCTTTGCCATCAACACTAGCCAACCATGAAAATGAGAAAATACATCTTCACAATGCCCCTGACTTGTGATTTGCACTTGTTTTCCAAAAAAATATTTTAAAATAAATAATTCAAAACAATATAATCTAAAACATCGAGTAAATAGTTCAAAATAATATAATCCAAACCATTTATAAACTCTGGTAACAAAAGAATGAAATATGTACAAGTTTTCCCTTCAAAAATGTTAACAACAAAGTACATGAGATTACCAAAAGTACAAATGTGATTTATAAAAAAAGGAAATCGAACATTTTCATTTTTAAATTTCTGATATCCCATATGCATTATTATATATCAGGTCAAAACGTAGTTTCATGAATTAATAAAAAGCTATTATAATAATTAAATAAGTATAAAATAATTAAAAATACTAAAAATTTAATAATTTAATATTTTAAATTTATTTACCTATTATGTGTTTTAAGTCTTAAAATTTTTATATGAAAAATGTTCTTGTTCTCACACAACAAAATTCTCTACATTAAAAAAATTTGAAACATTAATTTAATTTAATCTAATTTTTAGAATTTAATTTACATCTTAAAATTTAATTTATTTTTTAGAATTTAATTTATAATTTTAAAGTTAATTTATTTTTATTATTAGTTTTTTTAATAAATTTATGAAAATTAAAATAAATGTGATTATTTATTTTAACAAGAACGGTTATAGGATTTCATTAACTGCTTGGCTAAAGGTCACACATTCGGTTACAAAAGGAGGTGCAAGTTTCAGCATACCTTTCTACCAAGAGGGAAATGGCGCTTGCTCTTATCAGCGTCCTCTTTTTACAATTGTTAAAGTGCACTTTTGTTGCTAATTGTCGAAGCTAAAAGATACAAACGAACTGATGTAGAAGAAAGCAGTAAATCATGACTCTTTAAGGGATTGGTGCCCACAAAATTTCCTTATCTTTGAGAATAGTTCCAGCCTCTAAATGTACTGCCTTGTTTGCCTCAATGTCTGCTGCTTTATTATTTGTTCGCAATAATACATGAAAATAATTCAGATGTAGGGACTTTGACATGCTTTTGATCCTTGTAATTAACCTTGCTAGCTGCAGATCTGCTGGGTTGGAGTTGGTCGCCACTGCTCTTATGATTACTTGGGAGTCTCCAAAGACATTTGCCTCCCGAATTCCCAGCTCTTTGAGGAAGTTTACCCCTTGAAAGAGTGTTAATGCCTCGGCTTGTATGCTAGAGGAATGGCCTAATCCCCAAGCGAAATTGTGCGGAGATGAGTTGTCTGGATTGATGATGAGTCCTCCAGCTCCGGCCTTTCCGGGATTCCCTTTTGTTGCCCCATCAAAGAAGAGAGAGGGAAGTAGTTGATTGGACAACCATTCCTGAAAATCTTCTTCATTTTTCCTAATTTGCCAGTCTTCGAGAATTGGAGGAGAACTTCTTGGTTTTTGAAAATTAAACTTGAGGACAGATCCCAAATCTCTATCTTGCTGGCTTAGATTTGAGTCGTCTCCTTTGTCTTCCAGCCACTCGGTTAGCTGGCTTTCACTGAGCTGGCAACTATTCTATAGTCCTGATTCTTGCTCCGGAATATCCTCCTATTCCTTTCCAACCAAACTTGCCAACTGATGAATTTTGGCAATGCACTCCACGCTGTCCTGATTGTTTTGTTTTTTGGGTGTGTCCCTGGATATCTGGCCATCTAGCCCGCAAACAAATCCTGAACAGAAGTAGGAAAGGTGAACTTATAATTCCAAGAATCCAGCAGCTCCTGCCAAATAGAGATTGTGAATTTGCACTCAATCATGAGGTGGAGGGAAGTTTCTGAGTTTTCCTTGCAAAGCATGCATCTAGAAGGCCCATTGATTCCTCTTTTCTGAAGTCTGTCATCAGCGAGGATTTTTTGATGACAAAGAAGCCAACAGAAATGGTCTACTTTAGGAATTGAGGGGAATTTCCATATGCCAATCCAAGGGGCAGGATTGGGAGGCACGTGGGGACGTTCAAGGCACTTAGAATATCCCTGAGAGACTGTGTATCTTGCCCGGTTTTTTCCCCAGCCTCTCACGTCCTGCCTGCGCGCGTGGATAGGGCCCAGCCCGTGCAAGAAATTGTTAAGCGATGCCAACTTAGGCTGCAAGGCGGTGGGCATAGGGAGGTGTTTCCAACCCGCCCAGGCATCCTCCGTCCACGTCGAGAGGTCCCACAGGGTGTGGACGTTTGCTTCAGACAGCCAGTTCTTTAACTCAGTAAAGTCTCTCAAATCTGCCAGCGGAGGTCGATCCAGAATTCTGTCACTCCACAGCTAAATTCATTTTCAATTTCCAAGAATCCAGTAAGAGTAATTTTTTATCATCGGACCAATTCTGTTAATGAACATGCTGAAAGGAGTTCTGAGTTGGTTTTTGGGCTAATCCAAACATTTGAGTCTTGTTCCTCTGAAGTATTTCCTCCACAATGCAAACTGAGCCCAATTTGGATTAGGAGCAATGATTTTCCAAATTAATTTGGCTCCCATGGCTAGATTTTGAGCTCTGAGATCTTTGAAGTTCAATCCCCCCTCAAAAATTGGTTTGGTGACTATTTCCCAATTGACTAGGGAGAATCTCTTATCGTTTTGTTTGCCTCCTTTCCAGAAGAATTGCCTGATTAATTCCTCCATCTTTTTGATGATTCCCATAGGTGCCAGGAGGACAGAGAATTTGAAAATCGAAAGACTGCTGAGAACTGCCTTGATGAACATTGTTTTGCCAGCAATGTTGAGCCAGGAGGATCCCCAGGCTTGCATTTTTGCTTTGAATTTTTCTAGCTGAGATGACCAGTCTTTGCTTGATGCCCTCTTGTTGAAGATTGGCAGACCAAGACATTTGAATGAGGACCAAGTAGTGGAGGCTGCAAATCTGAGGCATCTGGCTATGGAGTTTGCAGTTGAAGTAGGGATGTTCCAATAGTATATCTCACATTTTCCCTTGTTTAACACGTTTCCTGAGACCTTACAGTAGTCGTCCAGAACTGCTTTGAATTTCATCGCAGAATGCGGGGAACCAGCACCCAACAATAAAGTATCATCGACAAAGAGGGCATGATTGATGCATTTAATCCCTCTTGCAATGCACAGGCTAGCAATGTCTTGTTCTTGCTGCTTTTTATTCAGATAGAAACTGAGGACAGAAGCCTGAATGACAAATAAGAGGGGTGAAAGGGGACACCCCTGCCTCAGGCCTCTAGAGGCTTTGAAGAATTCAACGGCCCTTCCATTTACCAGAGGGGCAATCCAAGGCTCTGAAATGCAAGCTTTTATCCACTTTATGAGGTTTTGCCCGAACCTCAATTTATGCATTACATCAAACAAAAACCTATGTCTAACACGATCAAAGGCATTTGCTA
This sequence comes from Pinus tabuliformis, assembly GCA_031772625.1. Lineage (NCBI taxonomy): Eukaryota > Viridiplantae > Streptophyta > Pinopsida > Pinales > Pinaceae > Pinus > Pinus tabuliformis. The sequence continues at coordinate 531,461,550 of CM062814.1, forward strand.
GATCTAATTTAATAACCATACCTTTTTCCTTTCGGTGTTCGCTGGAATGGATCGCCTCTTGCACCAGCATGAAGTTGTCCACTAGCGGCCTGCCCTGAATGAACCCACCTTGATTGTCCGGAATGATTTTAGGGAGGATTCTTTTCAACCTGTTTGCTATCACTTTGGTGATCACTTTGTACCCAATGTTACATAAGGAAATTGGGCGAAATCTGTTGAAAGAATTTGCACTTTTTTCCTTGGGGATGAGGGCAAATTTGTGCAGCCCCCAATCTTCTGATAGTCCTGGGATTTCTGAATCATTTTGAGGAACTCCTTCTCAACTATCTGCCAACAGGTTTGTAAAAATCTAGGCGTGAAACCGTCCGGTCCCGGAGCTTTATCGGGATCCATTGCGAAAAGGGCCTCCTTAGCTTCCTTATGCGTGATTTTGCATTCAAGAGCCTGGTTCATCTTGGAGGTGATGAGGCTAGGGACAGCGTCCCGCAGGCTGTCGTTTTGCTCAGCTCCTATTTCTTCCCTGTACAGCTTCTCAAAATGATCTGAAGCTGCCTTTTTTATGCTTGCAAAGTCCTTCAGAACACAGTTTTCTTCTTTTATTTCGGTGATGGAGTTACGTCCTTTCCTAGCTTGAGCTTGTTTATCAAAGAAAGAAGAGTTTCTGTCGCAAGATTTGAGCCAAAGACTTCTAGACTTAAGCCTCCAGTACTCCTCTTCTGCCAGGCATGCCTTATGGAAATTTTGCTGAAGCTTGGCCTCCTTTTCCAATTCTTCTTTAGTGATTTCAACCGTTTCAAGATGGAGATGCTGGCTTTCTAGTCCGATTTGAATTTTTTTCCTTTCCGCAGCAGGGTTGGGCAAGGTATTAGCCCAATTTTTTAGCATGAATTTAACTCTTCTGAGTTTTTCCTCCCACACAAAGAAGGTGGATCCCTTGACTGGGTCTTTCCAGCAGTCTCTGACCTTGTCCATAAAGTCTGCCTCTTTGATCCAGAGAGAGTTGAACCTGAATGGAATAGGCCCCAGGTCCTTGGGGGTCAGCAGTTCCAAGCTAATAGGCTTGTGATCTGATATGCTGCTGTGAAGGATACGCGATCTAGCTTCTAATCCAAGAAGCAGGAAGGAACTTTGCACCAAAAATCTATCCAGTCTTGCAGCTATGTGACCCGAGACAATCCTCTTGTTTGACCACGTGTACTTGCCAATAGTCGACTTAATGTCTATCAGATCCCAATCTTGCATGAGATCTTCCACTGATTCTCTTGCCGGATCTCTGACAATATTTCCTCCTCTTTTTTCTGACGAGAGGAGGTTGAGGTTGAGGTCTCCGGCTATGATTATGTTCTCCAAATTTTCTAGATCTGCCAAATTTTTGATGGAGTCCCAACATAGTTTTTTTTCACCTGCATTGTTAGGAGCATATACATTGACCAGACTAATAATTTCCTTAGATTCTAAGTGCTGCAATTTTAACAAAATCCAATGAGTGTTCAGGGACTCAGAGATTAGAGAGAACTTATTTGGATTCCAGAGCGACCCAAGTCCTCCCGATGCTCCACGGGCAGAGGTTGCATGTGCTCCGTCTTTCTTCCAAAATTTTCTGCTTGCTTGGAGGAAGGCTGAATCCTCCAGTTTAGTCCCCTAGATGAGAAGAATGTCCGAGGCTTCCAGTCTTATTAGACTATTCATTGCTTCTTCCTTGGCTTTGGAGCCCATTCCCCTAGAGTTCCAGGGGACTATCTTCATCATTTACTTTTGCTATGATGAGCTCCTTTGGAGCTCTGGGTTTGGATCCTCTTCATCTTCGGGGTTTTAGCTAGGAGTTTCTCTAGCGTACGTTCACTGCCCTGAAGCTTGTCTTTGTATGTTTCTTGATCTCTTTTTTCCTTTGTTGACATTCGTCCTTTTGTAGATCTTCTGGGGGTAGACTGTGAATCCCCTATTTCCCCTTCTTCCTCCGATTCCTCAGACTCTTGGGTTTCCTCCTCTTCTTCTGACATCTTCCCTTTGGATCTCTCTGGTACGCTTTTGGATTTAGGCGGAGAGACTTCTTTCGGAATTTCTGTCTCCTGCGTATTCATGATTTCAGATCCAAGGATCTCAAATTTGTTCCCTTGGCTTTCCATGGGTGGATGCTGAGCAGGGCCCGTTTGGGGGGCTCTAGCATTAACATTTGCATTCTTCCTGGATGAAGTTTTGGGTCTTTTTGCCTGATTCCATCCTTCTTCCTTCCCTTTTTCCTCTACCCCTTTGGACGGGCAATCTCTGGCAAAATGTCCGTAGATTTGACACTTCCAGCATTTGAACGGCAGTTGTTTATAGTCCAACTTCCGAACATGCGTCCAAGGACCTACCCTTATTTTGATGGCTTATGGTAGTCTGACCTCCAGATCTATCTCCACATAAATTCTGGCGCAGTCATACTGATCTTTGTTGTTGGCCTTGTCTATGAATTTCCCAAGAGTGTTTCCGATATGCTTCAAAGAGTCCCAGTTCCAACAGTGAACCGGGAGGTTGGGGAGCCTTACCCACAACGGGACCGCAAAAGGCACATCCACCGCCGGATCGAAGTCTAGTGTCCATTTATTTAAATACAGCCCTTGAGGGCCCATGAAGTAGGGACCATTTCTGAAAATGAGATCCTTGTCCTCTTTTTCTGAGAATTCAAATAAGAAGTATCCTCTTCCGAGGAAGTAAGATGTTACCTTGTTCTTGATCAGCGGAGCCCAGTTCCTAGCAACCCAATTCTCTATTGATTTCGGGGAGGGCCAGAGACCTGTAAACTGACCAACCAGAGCACGATCCGCCAGAGATAATGCTACTTGAATCGGACCTTCAGGAGGAAGGGCGATCTCGGGGATATCTTCTAGCCTTTTCACGAACTTGGCAGCTTCCACAACTTTCTTCTTGGGCAGAGAGGCCAACAAGGATCTGAAGGCCTCAACGGCGGAAGGCGGAGAAGGGGAGGAAGACCCCTAGGGGGGAGCCGGCTCCTCCATGGAGAGCCAGCAAATCAAACCCTAGCCGACTGTAGCCAGAAGCTAGAGCCCTCGGCGGACCCGCCCGCAGGGATCGGAGAATGCAGAGAGCGGGTGCGCGCGTAGTCTTCAAAGTCCGCCAGATGCGGATCTCACAGGTTGCAGAGCTGAGCGAGCTGCGAATCGGAATTTTTTCCACTACACGCTGTATAAATCCCAAAATAAATGTGATTATTAAGTTTCATGTTTAAATCCATTAATAACCATATCACTCAAGCAAAAAAAACTGATCTCATTATCAATTTATCTAAATATTAAAAATAAATAAATAAAATATTATTGTCTTAAAATGAAGTTTTCTTATAAAAACCATTTTCATATAGTTTATACAGTAAAAAATACCTAGGAAAACACTTGAGCCGATGCTTAAAATTCATCTTGCAGATGGGCATATACTGACATGTATTATAGTATATATCTTAAAGGCTTTGGAGCAATCACCCCATGACACTGAACATGACACTGAACTTGGGGTACACAATCTTCTTTTTTAGATATGGGCATGTAAATGTATACGACCATGCAGTGGTTGGAGCAATCACCCCATGACACTGAACTTGGGGGTACATTATCTTCTTTTTTAGATATGGGAATGTAAATTTATATGACCATGCAGTGGTTTCAAAAATTTGAATTAATTTTGGATGTCAATCAACACTCAAAGTAATCCAAATTTTCTATACTATTATATCTATCAAATTTGATTCTAAAGTTTCATGATTGATTATATATATATATATATAAGTTTGGGGAAAGAGAATGTCAAATTGAATGAAAATTGTTAAATAATATGTTTTTTTTGTATAATCATAAATAATTAGTAACGGATCTATTCAATAGGAAATCAAAATTGGTAAGTTGTTCACACATGGGTTTTAAAGAGTTCATGAGTAACATAATAGACATATTTAATAGGATTTTCATTGGTTAAGTTGTTAAAACATTGGGTATATATATTTTTAGATAGTTTTGGATAGTTTATAAATAATATATTATAGATATATTTAATATGATTTTCATTAGATTTTAATTTGTTTAATAACATCTAGAAATATAGATAAATTTGCATATTTATCATTAACCTTATAGATGTTCATCAAATAATTCTAGAAATACTCTGAAATTGGATGGATAAAATTGAAGTCAACTATTGTTATCTTGATTATCGATTTTGGAAATATTTTACAATCAGATGAACGAAAATGACATCTTTATTTCTTTACGTGATCAAAGGTTAAATGTATTGAATGTGTTGTTTTTCTAAACGATACTGTTTTTTATAAATTTATTATTGACCTCTATTGTCTATCCAATTCCGGAATACTCTTAGAATCGCAATTGCGATAAGTTCAACAATAAAAAATATTGACATTTGTAATAAATTGACAAAAAATAGTATCATTTAGAACAACGACACATTCGATACATTTAATGTTGTGAAGTTTTACATAATAAATTTACAAAAAATAATATCATTTAAAAAAACGACACTCTATACATTTAACCATGTGCAGTGTTACGAGAACATTTAAGAATACATAAAGAAATAAAGGTGCCACAATAATTCGTGTTAGCTTCATTTTCAAATCAATATTCAACTTTTGGACTTGTCAACAACAAAGGCCATCTCTTCAAGTAGATAATAATCTTGTGGTCAAGTGTTAGTTCATCTCTCCATAGTGTGTATGAAAGGATGAAGAATTATAACAACCCACAAGACTCTTTGTTATTTGTATTGCATGAGTTAAACATTACAAATGTTTTATCGAGGAAGTTATATGACTTGGGAGAAAATTAGCAAAAGGTTAGGCTCTTTTCAAATTATGATATCTAAAACTCTTGATAAATCAAAGCTATAAAAAATAGAGAAAAAAAAAACACGCATATAATTAAAATAAATTGATAAAAAAACAACACGTGCAATTAAAATAAATTGATAAAAATAACACACATACAATTAAAATAACATGAATAATAGTTTCTTAACTCTTCCTCCACCTAAACTGAGTTTAGTAAAAGATGACCACATCTATTCTTGAAGTAAAGAAATCATTCGTCCATGTTAAACCTTCATAATGAAGAATACATTTCTATAGTAAAAGATGACCACATCTATTCTTGAAGTAAAGAAATCATTCGTCCATGTTAAACCTTCATAATGAAGAATACATTTCTATAGTAACTTATGTCAATTGTAAAGCATTCTTACTCTTTCTTCATTTTTTCAAACAATTTTCCCAATTTCTATTTTGCTGCTTGTAATTACACCACAATCCTCCCTGTAGGCTGTAACATTTAAAATTTAAAATTATACATGAAAAAGTTGCAATCCTCACTATAACAGACAAAATTGCTATAACATTCAAAATTGTATATTGCAAAAATGCAATAGATAAAAAATAGAATGACGTACACCCAAATTCCTATTTTATTTGTTGTAATCACAATACAATCCTCGTTACATTTCTACAAAACAGAGGTGCAATAGATAATAAATTTCTACAAAACAGAGGTGCAATAGATAATAAAAAAATGGCATACCAACTTAAAGTGTCCAATTTTGTAAACTAGGGTGGATAAATGAATCAAGGCCCCAGTTCTCATGTGAATAAATCGTCACAAAAGTTCTTGGACTTGTATCTCCACGAGGTCTTCATTGTTCTTCAAAGTGAACCAAAGATACATTAAATCCAAAAGGAGTGACCTCACCTCCTAATCTTATTGTTCCTCCAAACGAAATTTCACAAACTATGATCCTTGTAGCAAAATGATTTGAAGGCATGTCCTCCAACGAGCATGGTAAGGTAGCCAATGTTTCGTCGTCATTTGTAAAGATTGAGTGTGTCTCCATGGACTCTATTTGCATTTGAATGATTTGAGGGTTGAGATTCCTGAGTCCATCTTTGCAAAAACAAAAGGTTTATATTCCGAGATAAAACATAGTGACTTCATGGAACATTAATTCTCTACAGCGTAAAGAAAGGCCACCTTTTACAGCAGCCCCATTGCTAGTGCCTCGTCCAGAATAACACCTTAGCTTGGATCCTTACCAAACATTTCACCAACTAATTGTTGAACATTCGACACCCGAGTCAATCCTCCCACCCATAGTACTCAATCTAACAATCTAACTCCAAAGGAGTCACACCATTAGCCTTCAGACAACTCTACAAGGTTTCTTTATTCTTTTTATCAAATGACATTTCAAAATTTGTTCGAGTAAATGAAATATTTAACTCTTGTATCAATGGCATCTACTGTGAACAAAGGCAAATTAATATCTGTCAAGGGATTGAATAAAGCTCAATCTTAACTTCCGACTGTTGGCAACCTCTGCACAACAAGCGTATCTTTTCATAAATCGATGCCTTCATTTTTTTTGAATTTATGCACTAAATATTGCAATAGTGCATCAACAAAATCCTCACCGCCCAAGAAAGTATCAACATTTGTAACCTTCACCTCAAAACACATTATTTGATGTCATTTCTATGGGCTTGGGCTCAAACACAGTGGATATCACCAATACCCAAGGGGTACACCCATGTAAGATTATGATTTCCATGTAGTCTAGAATAAAAGCCTTTTGATACCTCAATGGAGTTAGCCATTAGCCATTGTAAATTAAGTTCAAAATACTTGTAGGATGGCCACAATCTAAAAACTATTCTTGTAATTGTTAAAGCCATTTCAATAATGCTATTCAATTTATCAAGGTATTCCTTGAAATTATCTTGAATCTTAGCTGCAATTTCAAAATCATCAAGCATGTTCTCCACCTTTGTTGTAAACCTGTCATCTAATTTTCTCTTAGCCTTTCACAATAACGTCCTCTTGTTATCAATATTTGAAGATTTATCAAATTAAAACACTTGTTATAGGAACAATCTCATCCTGGTAGCCATAAGTGGTTAAGGTCATCCAACATCTAGGGATAGAAGGCACTGCTGATTTTGTAAAACCAATCCATTGAGCTATCTCTTGTCATGTGCTATAATCCATTTTTGGATTTGTCCTTGACATCAATAAATCCATATTCATTGATCTTATGCTTGAAAACTTTACCTAATTGACCCTCAATACTTTTATCCAAAAAAAGTTGTCTACGGTGCAAATATGCTTATACTTGGAAGCACTGTTCCAAGGGGACGCGTCCCCCAAGGTGGGGTGCTCACATCCCACGTTTACCATGCACCCGGGATGAGGGATGCATCGAGAAATGTTTCCCCATATCCCCCTTTTGGGGAAACTTAGGAAGATGAAGGGGGGAACGGTTTCTCAATGTGGGGGATGCATTTCCCCAAAAGGAGTGCTTGTGGGTCTCCAAAAGGGTTGGGCGTCCCACCGAAATTTTGCTTGAAACAATAATTTATGAGCGGGGAAACCTAATTTTCAACCCTAGGGCCCTACTAATGCTCTGTAATTAATAACAATGGGCCCTACTAAAGCTCTGTAATTAATAACAATGTTAAATTTTTAAAGTAAAAGTGATATTAATGATAATGTTAAATTCTTAATGATAATATTGTCACCTTTGTTGTTGATGGTGCTTTAATTCTTTCCCTTAAAATACAAAACTACAACTCACAAATCTTCAACGTGATCTTGAATGTCCTTACAATAGTTTTCATATGAAAACTGGACTTCACTTTACCCATTTCCAAAAATGTCAAAAAGGAAGGCGCATATTCCTTCTTTTGACAATGAAGATGCCATGTTAACCAAAGTGCCATCATCCTTGGAATATTTTAGTCCATGGAAAAGGACTACAAGTAACATTAAACTGGCGTTGTCCAACAGTTTGACCAATTTCTCATCATTATTGTTTGTAACTACGATTCTTTCCTTCATCTCTTTTGAATTGAACCCTTTATAAGATTTGATGGCAAGAGATAACATCTTAATTCTTGTAAGCAACAATTGAAGAGATTGTGTGAACCACGTAATACATTGTCAATCGTTGAAGTAAAAAGTCCAATTAATTTAGTGCCAAAATTATCGCTTCCTAGACTTTTATTCGTTGCAACAAACCTTGTTCCTTTTCTCTTGCCCTTTGTGGGATTGGAACACCAAAAGCCTGAGAAGCTTCCAACAGTTTTATGCATCTCAGCAACAACATTTCTACCCAGTCCAACTTCTCTACAACGAAATCAACTTTGTCTATGTCATACTCTAATTGGTCATCCATTGTGGCTTCTTGGGCAGCGACATTAAGGGACAAGACGCACTAATCTGTGAACAAAACTTGGACAGGCTCGACCTTATGTAGGTAGTCAGATCATAAAGGAACAGATAGATACTCGTATACTTCCCGTTCATCCAATGGGTCAACGCTTGACAATGAACAAAACTTCGAAACTTGTGCTAGTGCTAGTACCATTAGCCTATGCCATAATTCGCACAAGTTGTCATTGTCATGAAGCAAGGCACATATTAGTTGACCATTCAACGTGTACAAGTTCCCTTCTTTCCTCCCAATCACCCAACCTGTGTTCAAACTAAAATATCTTGACTTAGCAAGTACCTGTCCCTCTCGAAAAAAACCCTCATTCCCCTTGTTTTCCATGGCTAAGATTGTTAGAAGGTTCTTAGTCAACCCTCAAACATACAATACTTTTGTCACCTCAAAGGGATATCCTAACTCTAACTAAAAGTCCCAACCCCTCTACTGCACACTTGGAATTATTGCCAAGTTCCACATGTAGTTCTAAGTCTCCCTCCGAAATGTTGGTGAACAAATCTCATCATCCCGTCATATACCAAGAAGAACCATTGTCCATGAACCATGCACCCCTAGCTATGGTGCCAGAAAGACAAGACACGAGTGATAATTCCTCAAACCTGGTGGTCAACTCACTAATATGTGAATTTGCGAAAGTTTCTCCTTGTACCTTACCCTTACCCTTCCTCCGGTTCAAACATTGACTTACATTGTGGCCAAGCTAGTGACATGCAAAGCACTTAACTTTTTCTCAAATCCCGAGGTAGTCTCTCATATGGAATTCTTCTTGGATTCCCCACTTAACTTTTTCTCAGATCCTGAAGTAGTCTCTCATATGGAATTCTTCTTGGCTTCCCCTTGCCCTTCTTTGCCTGACTCACAAGGGCCAGGGTCTCATCGTCACTGTTTATACTGACCACCATGTAGAGACTCCTCTCAAAATATCCTCCTAGTTGAAGTCATCCCACAACCTCTCTGAGTTTGGAAGCTTCTCTCATGCCACAATACTCTTAATGAAGAGAGCCCATGGCTTTGTGAAGCCATTTACAACCATCCTCACAAGCTCCTCATCTGACACAACCTCCCCAACTTTTAACCAATTCATAACGGACCTATCTGATCTTGGTGAGATAATATGCTACGATATCTAACCTGGACATCTTGGTGCTCTAGAGTTTTCCCTTGACACCAATTTTCTGTTGTGATTGTCACTCTAGCACAACTTAGTTAAAGCCTCCCACATTTCCCTAGTTGATTGCTTTCTAAAAAGATGAGGGCTCACATAATCCTTTACCCCATCCAAAATGATCCTCTAGACCTTAATATCTTATTGGTTATTGGTTATGGATGGTGTTGCTAATTTGGTTATTGGTAATGCAACCTCCAATAGGTCTTCAAACCAAAGCCCTATTGCAACCATTCTCACAATTTCCAAATCCAATGATCCAACCCCAAAAAAAATATAATTGTTGGAAAATTCTTTTGCTACTCCTTAATGTTTTAGTGCTCTAATGCCATGTTAGTTTTCTAATACTAGATCTGATTTCATTTTCCTAGCAATTTATTTTATACCCATAAATGTTTCACTTAGTAAAATCTTCTTTTGAAAACTTTTGAAAAATAAATACACTAGTATTTTAACTTTAAATAAAATTTGCAGCGAAAAATAAATGTGAAATCAGTCACAAAACACAACAAAAAAATACAAATTCTCCTTCACTCTCAATTACTCAAGAAAATTAGGGCCTCCTTTAACAAGAAAATCAACCCATAGAGAGTACGCAAAAAAATATAGCAATGGAACGTGGCAACTCAAACCACTTAGAAATTCAACTTGCACTTATGCTTGTTGTTTTTCACAATTTGGCCCACCTATAAGTACTCATCCTCTTCCCAAGTATGGGATAAACCCTCACATCCTCCCCAAACTCACAGCGTGCCTCCTAGAACTCAGCCTCTCAAGTGTCAGCGTCCTACTCCATGCAACACACCCTCGATCTCCACCACAAACAAATCTCAGCCCTCCTCTTGTGCATTCAACCTACAAACTTGTACTCCAAAATTCATGTAGTTGCGCACTTTTCACCTCTCTTAAGTCTTGAGTCTCTTGCTTAAGAAAATTGCTCTCCCAAGAATAATGTCTTCACCTTTTCCATAGGCTTCTTTTATAATTTCTCATTGACCTAAATCTCAAACACTAGATCTTTTGAGTGATGCATGGTTAGGACTAGATACTAAGCTTCACATGAGATATGATCTAGATCACTTAAATAATTGAATTATCTATCCTTGGAAACTTAGTTGAATAGTAAACATTAATTAATTAAATTAATTGATGTGTTTTTCCTAAGATAGAATTGGGGAAGAAACAATAATAATCACTTACTCCTCATGAAAGAGGATTTTGGACATCTTCTACATGGTTGACACCTAGCCTATGCAGAAGCTCCAAACTATTAACATTAACACCTCCAAGGTTACTTTATGGAGATGGGATTATCAAAAATCCTCTTCCTTCAACCACCTCAAAGCTCTTTCCTAAGATCATTATCATCTTCAACTCACCGAGAACTTCCCAGTGATATAAATTTCATCCAAATTCGAGTTCTAAATCCAAAGTTATGACCCTCTGAAGATTTTGCCCTTCTTAGCGCCACGTCAACATCTGTACCATTGCTAGGTGGAAAACATGTGGTAATCCTTTGCCCTTGTGTCACCATCATACACTGCTACATCAAGAACATGTGGAAATCCCTACCAATGTGTCACCACCACATAGGACCACGCCTCAACCAGCGACATCTACAAACCCTCACATCAGAATCTGAGCTTTTCCACAACTCCCCATTATAAGATCTTCCGAATTTTGATCTTCTAGATTGCCAACCTATTCGGATACCCAAGCCTCCAAATACTCAAACCTCCAGATATATCGAGATACTCCCAAATCCTTTAGATCCATCTGGATCTAGGCCTAGCACCTAGTCAACTTCATCAAACCTTTGAATATTAGGATTTCCATATTTCTATCTCTTTGGATCCATAAAAACCCAAAAAGGCCAATCTCGCAAAACTCTAGATTTTCGAATACCCATATTCCACCTCATCCCTGCCATGTAACACCACATTAGCCATCATGTCATCTCCTTTGGCACATAGTGCCATATCAACACACCACATGTCATACCTAATCAGCATGCCAAATCGCGCAAACTCATACCTAGTGCCACATCGATGTGACACATCATCATGCCACATTAACACCCATACATTTGTAGGGTCCTAGAGTGCTCCCATGGGCTCCACATAACTTCTAGAAAAACTGCTTTGTCAACAACCAAATCATGTCCTTTAATAAGAAGTTCTAGATGCCCGCATATCGAAATATTCAGGTATCCAAAACAACCAACTTCCTATGAATCCATCATAACCATGATGTTAGTGTTTTTCCAACTCCACGATTCAACAATTCAAACCATCTAGCATCTAATATTTTGGTCAAGGTATGATGATAAAGTTTTCCAGATGCTCAAATATCCAAATCATCCTCACTTTTTGTTTATGCATTCATTGACGATATAAATGTCTAGATATTTAGAACATCCTCAAATCTCTGCTAACGCATCTGTGGACAATCTCAATGTTTGAATATCTAAATATCTTAAACATCCTGAACTCTTTGCTAGAGTCGGTTACTGACTTTTGGATTTCACTAGCCCACATTCACAGCTCCTGCCAAACCATATGACCAAGGGTTGGAGCCAAACACCCATCACCAAATTTCCAAACTTAATTCCTAAATTTCTAAGGAATTTCAAGTTTCTAATAGAGTGGGGTTGAATTTCTTATGCTAATAGGAAGAGACTTGCCAAAAGAACTTTTGATAATACAAAAATCCTCACCAGTGTATGAAGGCATTCAAATAGCCATTTACTAGGATTTTCTTCCAAGAAGTCAAAAGAGGCCATTGTTCATGGTTTGCCCCATATGAGTGAAACTTCTCTCTGCTAAACCTCATAAACGAACTTGTAGCCCAACACAATACTAACTAAAACACAATGTCAGGGCCTACCTTCACAAGGAACACAATCTTCCTAAGGCACAAACATGGGAAGGCCTTCATGCCTTCTTATCCTAGAGCGGGGATAACTTTCAATTGATCAATCATGCAACAATCCAAACAAGGATACAACATATCTATTCAATAGAACGGTTGGCCTAGTACATGCCATTCACATTCAATTAGAAGGTCATACAAGCACACTTCAAGCCCTTCAATAAACTCTCCACCAGTTCAAGAGTCCCATAGTGAACTCTTTAACACCTTAGATTAGATACTATGAAGACTCTTTCATCTAAGTCTCCACTTTACAGTCAAGGCTTTTACTCTTACATCTAGGTCACATCATCAATAAGACCCTCCAATCATAAATAACAGATGTAGAGTTATCCTACCTTAACTAGAGCAAACCAAGCTCTCTTGGTTGAGACTCACAAAAAGTCTTTCACAACCAACCAGACATCTTGGCTATCCAAGATGTTCAAGGGTTGACAACCCCTACCTTCTCAACCATAACAACTTATTTGACAAGAGGCCTATTGCAACCATAAACATTAAGAAAACCAATACTAAGAATCTATGAGTGTTATGCTCATGTGAGCCATTCCATTTAATGCCCAAAAATATAAATGCACCTCCATGATAGTGCATTAAGGATCAATACGTAAGAATGTGTATGTTACACAGGCATCACAGCCAGATGTACCAATTCTTGCCATGATCATGAATCACATAAGCCCAACATGTCCATTCAGCAAGCTAGCACATGAATAGGTTGTTCGAGCCTTTACCATAAGTTTGCTCCTTACCATTAAGAAGCAACGAATTTGCACAAAATTATCGATTATATCCATTCGTTGGAACAAATTTCCACATTATTTAAGGCGGTCTTTAGTTCGTAGCATCAAATATTCGACAATGTCATGCTCAACCTCACACCAAAGCCACTCCCATTGATCTACTCTTTTGGTTTGTTGCAGACAATAACAAAATTATCTTATGATTTATTTTATTATAAGATAAATGAAATATCAAAACTTCAAAACTTTGGCACCAAGTATCAAAGCTTCTTCCACTGCCTGAGAAAACAAAAATTGATGAAACCTAGTCTAACGAACATGTATTATAGTTATACTTTAGGTTGACTTGACTCGGGCCAAATTATTCACTTGATTGTTTCATTGTATTGAAATTTTATTAAACTTGATCACTCTCCCAAAATTTTGTACATATATAGATAATACAAATGAAATTACAACATATATGTAAAGTTCAAACAATCTTCTTCTCTTGTGCTTGCATATATGTCCTTTCATGTTTTACACGTATATGTATGTGCCATTCCATTGCTGGTAGTTTTCTCATTTCAATTCGTATTAGAACCTTCAAATGGTGTACAGTGCCAACAATCTTCTCCTCTTATTCTTAAATATTTGTCCTTTATGTTTTACTTGTTTATATATATATCATTGGTGGTATATGCTCATGCCAATTGTTATGAGAACCTTAAGATTGAGGTCTCTTTAGATTTGCCATTTTGACATGTTGGGAATTTTCCTGTGACAAATTCTCCTCTAGCTCTGAAACCTTACTCAGTCACAATGATTTACAGGGACATCAACAACCACCTCTCCCCATTTCAAGTTGTCGGTACAGATGTAAGTCATTATCATTGGGATTCTCTGAATCTTTTTTGCATTTCTGCAATCTTGTCATAGTTTGATCCGAATTGGATCCTTAAACATTTCTCATCACTGTTTCAAAATTATGTCAGATCAAATCTTATGAATAACAAGTATCAGAAATGACCTCTAGACAATGGCAATTGTGGCCTGCACGGAACAACGAGGACCCTCGGTCAAAGGGCACTGACCATTGGCCCATGGAGACCACGCATGGACACAAGTTGGCGATCGGAAGCCCAAATCCAGAAACAGAGGTAGTTTTTGATATGCGTAGGACAAAACCCTCAGAGAAGGAAAGCCCTGAGCGCTTGGTCACGAGGAAAACAGGAAAGACCGTGCAGAAGCCGTCAGAGGCGAGTCCCGCACCCAAAACCGGCAAGATATCATGTGCACTTTGAGCAGTAAGCAGGCTTGGACAAATCCCACGCGATCTCATACATTGGGTGATGTCCGGCGGATGTGAGAGAAAACCGCTTACATCGCGTGAGTAATGGTCGAGCAACTTACCCGCGCAATATAAACAGAGACCGTAGAATCTGGAGGCTCCAGATCAACGGCAGAGAATCAACCCGCTGGATGATCGGATTTGACGGGGAAATACACTAGGGCGCATAAAGATTTGAGGTCCGGCATGACCGATGAGCTGGCAAAAGAATCAGTTTCGCGGGCAAATCCTGGAGTAACGGAAATAACGACCGTTCAAAGAAAACTGACACTCAGTCCATAAGGCGACAAGTGGCCACCTCTTTGTGCAGCATTACACAGCGATGATGACGTCGAGCAGGGGAATTCCAGCGGACAGAGGCAGGCGATCCAGGGAGCCAGGAAGAGGAAATGAACAGTCAGAGAGCATACTGGCTTTAAGCCACAAACATACAAGAGCAGGGGGAACAGAAATGGAGAAAGAAGTAAATTGCAGAGAACAGAGAAGCTGAGCTAACCTACAGAGCAAAGGCAGCATCGAGCAGACAGAACAGAGAGAGTCTGAGAGTCTGTGAACTCCAAAGAAGACTTGAGAGGTTCAAGCAACTCCTATGTGTACCTGTCCAGTATTGAATACCAAATTGGACTCATACCATTGAGACCAGTTGAGGTCAAAATTCAGTAAGGGGGAGTCTGTGTACCCTAGAGGCTTAGGGATCATCATCTGTTGAAGTGAGACTCAAATTGAGCTCCTTATTGTAAAAACTCTACTTTAAAACACAATAGAAAGGCCACCACTGAAGATGGACCAGAAGACGTAGCCCAGGAGGATTGGGTGAACTCCTTATTAAATTTGTTTGTGTTTTGCATTTGCTTACTGTGTTTCTCTCACTGTTTCAAGTGTCTGTGTATTTCACAATCTTATTGATCCGTTGCTTAAAATAACATAGACACACCCCAGCACATGAGTCTGTAATACCTTCATAAATTAACTGAAGTCATTCACGAGTGATTTTCAGATCAAGTGGTATCAAAGTTTCTAGGTTGTTTAAGGTTAGACAAGCTTGTGCTGGATTTCGTTGTTGAATGCTAACTAGATCAAAGCTTAAATTAGGAGAAGGAGAGTTGGTCGAAACTAACCCGGAGATTGGAAGAGTTGATCTTCAGAAGAAAATGTCAGAAGAAAGTCCCTTGGGACCAGATCCTCAATTTATAGATAGTTTCCTGGCCATGAGGTCCATGGTAGAGGAAATGTATAAGGACTTTAGGAAACATAAAGATGAGGACTCATCAAGCTCCAAACAAGATAAAGGGGAAGAAGAATCTCTCCTCCATGACCACTCAAAAGGCAAGGGGAAAGAAGAAAGCTTTCTCACACCTCCTAATAGCCCCGAACATAAAAAGAAGACATCTTTGATTAAATTAGATGTTAAATTTGATTTACCAATATATGATGGAGAGTTGAATGCAAAGAAGCGAGATAATTGGATCAGACAAATTGATATTTATTGCAAAGTGCAGAGTATCGAATCAGACAAGAGTAAGATTCAGCTGGCCAGCCTCTGCCTTGGAGGCACTGCCTTGGTATGGTGGGAAGGCAGAACCCAAGCTGACATGAAGAAACATGGCAAGATTCTTTATGTCCGAAGTGAATTTATTTCTACAATCAAAAAGCAGTTCTATCCACTAGCTTACATGCAGCAAGCCATGATGAGCTGGCAAACTCTTCGCCAATTGAAAGGGCAAAGTGTACAAAGGTACACTAAAGAATTTAGGAAGAGAGCTTTGATTCTAGGAATTTCATTACCCACTTGAGACTCTGTTGAAGTACATAGGTGATCTACACAGCTACATGAGGCACATTATCCTCATGTTTAATCCCACTAGTATAGATGAGGTATATGTTCAAGCTACACATCTAGAAGCTAGAGGAAAGAATGGGAACCCAGA
Organism: Pinus tabuliformis; assembly: GCA_031772625.1. Classification (NCBI taxonomy): domain Eukaryota; kingdom Viridiplantae; phylum Streptophyta; class Pinopsida; order Pinales; family Pinaceae; genus Pinus; species Pinus tabuliformis. The sequence goes on from CM062814.1 coordinate 531,477,927, forward strand.
AGTGGGAGAATCATCCAAACCCATTGCAAGCAAGAATAAGGAGAAAAGAAAACAGAAAGGAAAGAGAGGAAGACCAACACTACACAAAAAAGCAAGTCTTCATGCACTCACTGTAAGAAAGATGGGCATGATGATGAGCATTGTTGGATTCTGCATCCGGAGCTGAGACCTAAGAAGCTTGAGGGCAAGAAGAAGACTACTGCAGCTATTCAGAAAGATTTTGGGTCGGACTCAGGACATGAAACAACCATTGCAGCCACAGGTATAAAAGGTAAAAATTCTGAAGCATCTACTAGTAATTCTGCGCAATCTATTAGCCCCAAGAGTTAGCTCAATCGGTCAAATCAAGTGCCTTGCCAATGGGAGGTCACAGGGTCGAATCCCGAAAGCTCTTGGGGTTAGGTCAGTAAATAGGCCGAGGGGTGTTGATGCCCTTCGTGTGGCGTCCACTCAGTGTTTAAAACCCTGGATGTAGCGGCTACCCACTGACCCGGGTATGCGTGAACCAGTAAGTGAAAAAAAAAAATTCTGCGCAATCTACTAATAATGAAGAAAATGAGAGAAAAAGACATGAGATTTTCCATATTCGAGTTGTTTCCAAGCATCAAAAGATTGATACTTTGTTTGATAATGGCTCACAAGTGAATTTAATTTCTGAAGCAAATGTAAAGAAGTTGGGATTACTGACTACACCTCATAAGAAACCATACCCATTAGGTTGGTTAAGTGATAAAGCACAACTACAAGTGACTAGACAATGCAAACTTAAGTTTTCTTTTGGGTCAGCATTTGTAGATGAAGTTGAGTTAAATATAGTTCCTTTGGATATATGTGGAATTGTTTTGTGAAGTCCCTACTTGTATGATAGAAAAGCTATTTTCTATAGAGCTGAGAACAAGTATCTCCTCGTTAAAGATGGAATCGAATATTTTGTAAGAGCTCATAAGCTCAAGAATAATTATACTCTCATAAACTCAGCGCAGATGAAACGAATTGTAAATTCATGCAAACAATTTTTACTGATGGTTGTAAAGGAAAAGAAACCTGATAAAACCAATGTATTTGAGGGTTGTGATGCTAAACAACAAGCTGATTTAGAAAAAGTTGTTTCAGAGTATGATATCTTGTTTCAAGAACCTAAAGGTCTGCCACCCAAAAAGGAAATAGTGCATGATATTAATTTGCAGCAAGATGCTCCATTGCCTAACATTGGGATGTACAGGTTGTCCGCTTTAGAGAATGCAGAAATCAAGAAGCAGGTGCAGGAGTTGCTCGAGAAGGGGTTCATCAGACCTAGCACATCGCCATGTGGGTCTCCAATCGTTTTGGTGAGAAAGAAAGATGGCTCGTGGAGAATGTGCATTGATTACCGAGCACTGAATAACATAACAATCAAAAATCGTTATCCCCTTCCTTGCATAGATGATCTATTAGATCAATTGAAAGACGCTGTTTATTTTTCCAAGTTAGACTTGCATAGTGGATATCATCAGGTCAAAGTTGCAGAACCAGATGCATGGAAGACTGCTTTCAAAACAAAGCAGAGATTGTATGAGTGGCTAGCTATGCCTTTTGGCTTAACTAATGCCCCTGCTACTTTCATGAGAATAATGAATGATGTACTCAGAACTTTTCTTGATGATTTTGTTATTGTATATTTGGATGACATTCTTATATTTAGCAAAACATAGGAAGAACATTTAGAGCATGTTAAGCAAACACTAGATGTTTTGAAAAGAGAAAAACTTTATGTTAAACTCTCAAAATGTGAATTTGGCAAAACATCTTTGAATTATTTGGGACATATAGTAGGATGTGGTGAATTGAAGATAGATCCCTCTAAGGTTGCAATCATTGTAAATTGGCCTAAACCCAAATCTGCTACAGAAGTGAGAAGCTTCTTAGGAGCAGCACAATATTGGAGAAAGTGTATTTCTAACTTTTCCTTAATTGCAACTTCCTTACATGCTTTGACAGGATTGAACAAAGTGTTTCTGTGGGGAGGCAAACAGCAGAAAGCCTTCGACACCTTGAAAGAAAAGATTAGTACAACGCCAGTACTAGCACTGCCTAATCTTCAAAGACCATTTGAGATCCAAACAAATGCCAGTGACTATGCCATGGGAGCAGTGTTGATACAACACAGTAAACCCATATGTTATCATTTTGAGACATTTAATTTTGCAGTAGTTAACTATCCCACATATGATAAAGTATTGTATGCATTAGTACAAAGTGTGAAAAAGTGGAAACATTACTTAAGGGGCAAAGAGACAGTTATACATACTGATCATCAGCCACTTCAATATCTACACTCCCAAACTAAGTTGCAGCAATCAAGACACTATAGATGGATGGGTTTTCTACAACAGTTTCATTTAGTCATCAGAGATAAAAAGAGCATACACAATAAAGTTGCAGATATGTTATCTAGACCTGTTATAAATGCATCTACTATACTTGAGCATAACTCAGTATTGCATGAGAGCTACATTGAACAATATGCTCAAGATATAGATTTTAAAGATGTATATGCAACTTTAAGTCAAGGCAAACAAATAGAAGAATTGGATTATCATGTTAAGTACCAACTCTTGCATCATTGTGGGAAGCTATGCAGTCCACAAACTGAAAGAGTAAAGATAATTCGAGAAGCACATACTTCTCTAATATCAGGTCACTTTGGGGTAAGTAAAACAGTTGCACAACTGCAAAGATTTTGTTATTGGCCAAAAATGAATGAGACAGTTTCTAGATATGTAAGAGGGTGTACCATGTGTGCTAAAATCAAGCCCAGCAATAGAAAACTAGGCTTGTGCACTCCACTGCCAGTTCTTTCTCATCCTTGCGAAAGTGTTTCCATGGACTTCGTTGGAGGACTGCCTAAATCTAGGAAAAGTCATGACTATTTATATGTGATTGTGGATAGGTTCAGCAAAATGTGTATTTTGATACCTTGTAATAAACAGATTACAGCTGAACAAACTGCAAAGTTGTTCTTTCAACATGTATGGGTTCATTTTGGATTACCCACTTCCATTGTATCTGATCGAGACACCCGATTTGTTGGGAAGTTTTGGTCGAGTCTATGGGAACTGATGGACACCAAACTGAAGAAAAGCACAGCCTTTCATCCACAAATAGATGGCCAGACAGAAGTGGTCAATAGGATAGTGATCCAGTTGCTTAGAGGCTATTGCAGCAAGCATCCCAAACTTTGGTATGAACATTTGTGTTATGTGCAGCATGCTTACAACCGAGTAAAACATTCTTTTACACAGAGATCTCCTTTTGAGACCTGTTTCGGTTTCACACCAAGGTCTCCCTTGGATTTTGTCTTTGGTAAAGACATAGCAGTTGATGGACACAGTGATGTGGACAAGGCAACCAGGTTCATTAAACAAATCCAAGAGATTCACCAGGCAGTACAAGAACAGCTGTAAAAGAGCCAAGTCAAATATAAGGCAAGGCATGACAAGCATCAGATGGAACATAGTTTCCAAGTTGGTGATCAAGTCTGGCTGTATATCAGCAAGGACAAAATGCAAGGTGAAGGTAAAAAGCTTAAGCCAATCAAATATGGACCTTTCAAGATACTTGAGAAAATTGGTGAGAATGCTTTTCGCCTTGATTTACCAGCTTACATGCACATCTACTCAGTCGTTAATGCATACAACTTGAGACTATTTGAACCTTCATTAATTGAAGATCTCGAAGAGCAAAGTCAATTGCCTTCTATTGATGATCTGTTAGCTGAATATCTCAATGAATTGCAGGAAGACACAAATCTGGACATGAAGGTGAGGACGACGCATAGGGGAGATGTTGAGTACCTCAGTATTGGACTCAAGGTTCAAAGCCAAGCAATGCAAAATGGATAGAGATTGGACAAGTAAGACAATTATATCCTCACTTTTTCAATGCTTGAAAACCAACTTTTGGTGGTCCAAAAGCTTTTTCAGTGGGAAGGCCGTGATCCGAATTGGATCCTTAAACATTTCTCATGACTGTTTCAAAATTATGTCAGATCAAATCTTATGAATAACAAGTATCAGAAATGACCTCTGGACAATGGCAATTGTGGCCTGCATGGAACAACGAGGACCCTCAGTCAAAGCGCGCTGACCGTTGGCCCATGGAGACTGCGCATGGACGCAAGTTGGCGATCGGAAGCCTAGATCCAAAAACAGAGGCAGTTTCTGATACGTGATTAGCGCTAATCGCGTATTGCAGGACGAAACCCTCAGAGAAGGAAAGCCCTGAGCGCTCAGTCAAGAGGAAAATAGGAAAAACCGTGCAGAAACCATCAGAGGCAGGTCCCGCGCCCAAAACCGACAGGATATCGCGTGCACCTTGAGCGGTAAGCGGGTTTGGCCGAGTCCTGCGTGATGCCATATATTGGGTGACGTGTGTCCGGCGGATGTGAGAGAAAACAGCTTACATCGCGTGAGTAACGGTCAAGCAACTTACCCGCGTGATATAAACAGAGACCGTAGGATCTGGAGGCTCCATATCAACGACGGAGAATCAACCCGATGGATGATCGGATTTGACGGGGAAATAGACTGGGGCGCATAAAGATTTGAGGTCCGGCATGACCGATGAGCTGGCAAAAGAATCAGTTTTGCGGGCAAATCCTGGAGTAACGGAAATAACGACCGTTCAAAGAAAACTGACACTCAGTCCGTAAGGCGACAAGTGGCCACCTCTCTGTGCAGCATTACAGAGCAATGATGACGTCGAGCAGGGGAATTCCAGCGAACAGAGGCAGGCGATCCAGGGAGCCAGGAAGAGGAAACGAACAGTCAGAGAGCAGACTGGCTTTAAGCCACGAACAGACAAAGAGCAGGGGGAACAGAAGTGGAGAAAGAAGTAAATTGCAGAGAATAGAGAAGACGAGCTGACCTACAGAGCAAAGGCAGCATCGAGCAGACAAAACAGAGAGAGTCTGAGAGTCTGTGAACTCTAGAGAAGGCTTGAGAGGTTCAAGCAACTCCTCTGTGTACCTGTCCGGTATTGAGTACCAAATTGGACTCATACCATTGAGACCAGTTGAGGTCGAGATTCAGTAACGGGGAGTCTGTGTACTCTAGAGGCTTGGAGAATCCAAGTACCACCCTACTGATCATCATCTATTAAAGTGAGACTCAAATTGAGCTCCTTATTGTAAAAAGTCTGCTTTAAGACACAATAGAAAGGCCACCACTGAAGCTGGACCAAGAGACGTAGCCCATTAGGATTGGGTGAACTCCTTATTAAATTTGTTTGTGTTTTGCATTTGCTTACTGCGTTTCTCTTACTGTTTCAAGTGTCTGTGTATTTCGCAATCTTATCGACCCGTTGCTTAAAATAACATAGGCACACCCCAGCACATGAGTCTGTAATACCTTCATAAGTTAATTGAGATCATTCACGAGTGCAATTCAGATCATAGTTGTAAGACTCCTATTCGCAATGAGTGGAGTCACTAGACTTCCTCATTTGTTTGACTAGTTTTCTATGCATTCCGTTGATTATGTAAAAATTTGCAATTAGGGCCAAACTCCACATGGGTCATCTTATTTATGATAGCTGATATTTTTCTTGGATTCCTCTCTCTGAGAGGTGTAGGATTGGTCTAAAGATCATCCGATTCTGACATGTACAAATGAAGTTATAAATTTATTTTGATTATGGTCAAATTGTCAAGGTCGGCCAGCAAACTTATGTAGGCTCAGAAGCCCAACAGTCACGTCTATTCATCCTCAATGCCTCAACGTTGCATATAAATATAAGGCGACTTAGCCTCATTTGGACACACTTATCTTCACACTTCTCTCTCTCCTCATTGATTAGGTATAGATTTCTGGGTCTCTCTCTCTCCATACGTTTGAAATTTCATGAGAGCAAAATTTCAAGAGACAAAATTTCTAGACAGTTTGACCAAGTGTTGACCAGCGCGCGTTGACCTCCTTTGACTATGTTTTTGCGAGGGTTATCTCTATTTGGACAGGCCGCATTTCTGGGCACATAAATCAAGGCTAAACGTTGACTATTGAGTAGCGTTGACTGCAACTAGGGTTAAACGAAGTGGGTTGTTTGACCAGACTTTGACTGGGATGAATTTGACTGTTTTGATGGTTGTTTTATCTTGTTGAAGTTGACCAATTTGTTGACGGTCAAATCTGCCCTGTTGACCAGCATTGAATTTTTTGGTTAGGGCTGTTTGCTGCTGTTATAAATTATCAGATTTGTAAATTGTACTATCTCTCTCTGTTGAACTATTGAAGACTAAAAGAAGATTTGATCAAGAGTTTCCCCACATTGGGGTTTGTCCCTGGCTAGTGCCACATCTTGTGTCCTCTTGTCTTGGCTTGTCTTCTATTGTTTATGTTTATGTTCTATCTGCATTTTATTATCATGTTGATGTGATTGCTAATCTCAATATTGATATAGGGCTAATAAAGAAATTGAAGTAAAATTGCTCTAAAGCATAGAACATACCATTGTTGCCTAAAATTAACATGGTATTAGAGCTGAGGTGAAGACAAAGCCCAAGCAAGAGTGAAAGAGCAATCACCAAAGACAATTGGACAAGGACAAAAGGTTCAATGGGTTCCTCATCCTACTTCCCAACTGAAGACAAGCTCCATGATAAATCTGACTATCATGGAGGGAATATGTCTCTTGATTTGACCTTGGAAGAAAAGAAGTGGTGAACTATGTGCAGGCTAAAATCCCTGAACCTCCTTCAAATGCACTCACTGCGAAGACCAAGTACAATAGGCTTGAAGTCAAAGCAAAGAATATTATCGGGGATTACATTGACAAGCATCTAATGGCCTACATCTCTGAATTGAAGACCTCCAAGGAGATCTATGACAGGTTGGTCGGCATGTTCAAGGTTAGTAATGTTAATCAAATTTTATTTCTCAAGAATAAGTTGAAGGATATTAAGAAGGGCAAGGATGAGGATATCCAATCCTATTTCTCGAGGATCACTGAGATCAAGAATGATCTACTCTCGATTAGAGAAGTCATTCCTGACAGGGAATTTACTCTCACCACCCTTGGAGGACTCCCACCTGAGTGGTATGTATTTAGAACCAATATACTCAACAATGATAGAATTACGCGGTTTGAAGAATTGATGTCGAGATGCATTCAAGAAGAAACAAGAATGGTGGAGCGAGAAATGCCTTCTAATAGAAGCAACCCCACTGCATTCTCTACTCATGCCAAAATGAGAAATAATGCAGGGTCTAATGGTCATCTCCATGGAAAGCATGGATCTAAGGGAGGAAGGAAGGTACTTTGTTTGCAATGTTTAGCCACTATGCAAGGGAGTGTCCAAATACAAGGGACACATCGCATGATGATGATCACAATCATTCCAGGGGCAACTTCAACAACAACGATCAAAGGAATGCCAGGTTCAATGGCAAAGGAAAAAGGAATGTAGGACATCAAGGAAATGGTCGACCCTCCAAGAAATCAAGGAACTCCAGGTATGAAGAATCAAATGTTATTAACAATAAGCAAAAAGAGTACTATCTTATATCGACCCTCTCCACTGCCTCTCCTCCAGACACTTTGGGAAATTGGCTGATTGATAGTGGTGCCTCAAGGCACTTCACCAGATACAAGGAAGTCCTCTCTAATCTGATAGAAAAGGAGACAAACTTGGAGTTCATCCTTGGAGATGATGCCATCTATCCCATGAAGGGAGTAGGGAATGTTACCCTTCAATTGAATCAAGGTAACACTATTCATTTGCAAGAAGTACTATATGTACCTAATCTCAAGAAGAACCCGGTGTCCATTTCAGCCATGGAGGACAAAGGATTCAAGGTGGCATTCATCGATGGAAAGGTACGTGTTTGGAAAACAAAATCAAGATATTGAGGACTGATAATGGGATCGAGTACGAATCCAATGAATTCCAAGATTATTGCAGAGAAGTTGGCATTAAGAGGGAGACTACAACGCCATACACTCCTGAGCAGAACGGTATGGCTAAAAGGAAGAATCACTCTATTGTAGAAGCAGTTTGTGCCATGCTTCATGATTAAGGCCTTCCGAAATTCCTATGGGCTGAAGTAGCAAATACCGTCATGTGTGTTCAAAACTGATGCCCTCATCAAGCATTGGACTCCACGACTCCCGAAGAAATGTTCACTCATAAGAAACCCGATGTCTCTCATTTTAGAATTTTTGGAAGTCCCATATATTTTCATGTGCCGAAAGAGAAAAGAAGCAAATTGGGTGCATCTGGGAAGAAAGGAATCTTTGTGGGCTATAGTGAAAATTCTAAGGGATATAGAATTTATGTCGCTGGTCAAAAGGAAGTTGAGATAAGTCATGATGTCACCTTCAACGAAGATATGGCCCTCAGGAAGATCAACAACCTTCCTATCCTAAGGAAGGACAAAGAAGCTGACACCGAAAATCAAGGTGCAAAAGAAGACGAAATGATGCCTGATGTTGATGAACCTATGGATCCTATTGATCCTCCTCATGAGCCCTCCTCCAAAAGGAGACCCTCATGGCTTAGGGAGACTCTCGAAGATTCCGAGAGACACATTGCACCAAGGGGGACTTTTCGTGAAAGAAAGAAGTTGAACAAGATATTTGACTGTCATGAGCACTATCATTCAAAATGAGCCTTCATCATTCAAAGAAGTCATGAAGCATCAAGTATGGAAGGATGCTATGAATGAAGAATACGAGTCAATTATGAAAAATGATGTCTAGAATGTGGTCCCTAGACCCCAAGACAAATCGGTTGACACCTCTAAGAGGCTCTACAAAATCAAGCATGGAGTTGATAAAAATGCAGAAAAGTTCAAGGCTCGCTTTGTTGCTCGAGGCTTCTCTCAAAAGGAAGGTGTAGATTACGATGAGATATTTGCACATGTTGCCCGATACACCACCATCCGCTCGATCATAGCCCTTGCTGCCTCGCAAAGATGGAACCTACATTAGATGGATGTCAAGACCATTTTCTTGCATGGTTCAATCAAAGAGGAAGTCTATGTGGAACAACCCAACGGGTTTGAGGTTTATGATCGAGAATCTCATGTACGCAAGTTGAAGAAAGCTCTCTATGGATTGAAGCAAGCACCTCGGGCTTGGTATGAGAGGATCGATAGCTATCTGATGAAGTTGGAATTCACTAGAAGTGACTCTGATCTAAACCTTTACTTTAAGGTTGAAAATGATAAACCTCTCATTCTAGTACTTTATGTGGACGACCTCTTTTTGATAGGTGCAGACCCTCTCATTCACAAATGTAAGAGGGAGTTGGCTTCTGAATTTGAGATGAAGGACCTAGGACCAATGCACTATTTCCTAGGGTTGGAGGTCTGGCAAAAGCCAGGTGAAATTTTCCTCTCTCAAGGAAAATATGTTGTGAAGATATTAGAAAGATTTGGGATGGTGGACTGCAAGCCTATGACTACTCCGATGGAACTTAACTTTAAGAAGTTATGTGGTAGTGTTGCTGGACCTGAATTGAAAAATGGTTCTCAGTATCGTCAACTCATAGGAGCACTGATGTTCTTGGTGAACTCCCGTCTGGACATATGTTTTGTTGTTAACACATTGAGCCAATATATGGTTGAGCCTCGTCGTATACATTGGATTGGTGCCAAGAATCTTTTGAGATACCTTCAGGGCACAATCACTCGTGGACTGAGATACACTGTCGGAGATGTGAGGTTGCATGGTTAATCTGATGCTGATTGGGTTGGCAGTGTGATGAATCGCAAGAGCACTTCTAGATGTTGTTTTTATTTGGGTTTTTCTTTGATATCCTGGATGAGCAGGAAGCAGAAATCAGTTGCCTTGAGCACCACCGAGGCCGAATACGTAGCTGCTAGTATGGCCTACTATGAAGTTGTCTGGTTGAGGAAGCTCTTCAGTGAGTTGTTTGGACATGTGTTGGATACCACCGTGATCCTCTACGACATCCAAAGTGGGATTTGATTATCAGAGAATCTCGTGTTTCATGATCGCTCCAAGCATATAGATATCAGGTACCACTTTATCCGGGATATGGTACAACGATGAGCAATAAGACTCCATCACATTGGAACTGATGAGCAAGTCGCCAATATTCTGACAAAGCCCTTGGAGAACGTCAAGTTCTTGTCCTTCCGAGAATGACTTGGAGTCGTGGAGAGACCCTCTTATGAGGGTCTTGTATGAGATGGACATTAAGCTCTGGGAGTTCCGTGGAGCTTGGGGTACTTCTTGGAGCGATGAGCAACCATAGGGTGAGTGGTTCAGCGTTCCCCTGCGATACCCCTTAGCGACATGTAGGCAGGATGAGTGGTTCATCCTTCTCCTGTTGAGACATCCTACGCATGCAATCTAGGACTCATGGGAAGTACCTCTCATCTGGGAAATGAGTAGGGAAATGAGGATAGGGACCATAGTACTACCGATGGACGCATCGTGTACCACCGTACTCCCTATGCTAGGATGACCGATATTGATCTAGGATCAATTGGAACTGACTTCAAGTCAGTAAGAGTGGTATGAGACACTCTTTTTTTGATTGGCACTGACTTCGGGTCAGTAAGAGTGGTATGACACTCTCCTTTGATTGGGATTGACTTCAGGTTAGTAGAGAATGGTATGATACATTCTCGATCACTTCATCTTCTTCATATTTCAGCAGTGCAGAGCAGTGCATTGATGGTAGAGATAGTACAAATTGGCAAATGGAGTTCTCCCTAGTTGAGAGGGAGTGTTAAAATTGGAAACTAGGGCCAAACTCCACATGGGGCATCTTATTTATGACAACTGATATTTTTCTTGGATTCCTCTCTCCGAGAGGTGTAGGATTGATCTAAAGATCATCTGATTCTGACATGTACAAATGAAGTTATGAATTTATTTTGATTATGGTCAAATTGTCAAGGTCAGTCAACAAACTTATGTAGGCTCAGAAGCCCAACAATCACGTCTATTCATCCTCAACGTTGCATATAAATAGAAGGTGACTTAGCCTCATTTGGACACACTCATCTTCACACTTCTCTCTCTCTCCTCATTGATTGGGTATGGATTTATGGGCCTCTCTCTCTCCACATGTCCGAAATTTCACAAGGCCGAAATTTCAAGACGCTGAATTTCTAGACAGTTTGATGAAGTGTTGACCAACATGCGTTTACCTCCTTTGACTGCGTTTTTGTGAGGGCTATCTCTATTTGGGCAGGCCGCATTTCTGGGCACAGAAATCAAGGCTAAACATTGAGTGTTGACTAGCGTTCACTGCAGCTAGGGCTGACCGCGGGTGGGTTGTTTGACCAAACTTTGACTAGGCTAAATTTCATTGTTTTGAAGGTTGTTTTATCTTGCTGTTTGGAGGCTGAAGTTGACCAATTTGCTAAGGGTCAAATATGCCATGTTGACCAACGTTGACTTTTCTGGTTAGGGCTCTTTTGGTGCTATTATAAATTATCAGATTTGTAAATTGTACTATCTATCTCTGTTGAACTATTGAAGACTAAAAAAAGATTTGATCAAGGGTTTTCCCACATTGGGGTTTGTCCCTGGCTAGTGCCACATCTTCTGTCCTCTTGTCTTGGCTTATCTTCTACTGTTTATGTTTATGTTCTATCTACATTTTGCTATCATGTTCATGTGATTGCTAATCTGAATATTGATACTGGGCTAATAAATAAATTGAAGTAAAATTGCTCTAAAGCATAGAACATACCATTTTTGCCTAAAATTAACAATTAAACCAACGAAACAGTGTCAGACTTGATTTTCTTCGTTTGGCCCCATTCTGCACATATAAACCACAGATCATAGTTTTTGGTTTGAAAGTGATGTAAAATTCTCATCTAGAGCCAACATTATCACTCCACACACTTCTCACAGAGGTTTTGTAAACTCTCAAGCTCCCACCATTGCTCAACTCCAGGGAAATTGGCAACAATAATGCCAACTCTTCATGGGAAACTTCTCGCAAGGGTTTGTACAACAAAAATAACAATTAGAAACCAAAATAATGGAAGGCATGATGGCCATCTTCTAGACCCTGCAACAAGTTCTCCAACAACCACGAGCCTAAAATCAAGAGATTTATGCACTTTTAACATTTTATGCCTCTCCTCTTGGAACAATGTCCACATATCTTGTCCCTAAGCATGTTTGCCATTATGGTCAAACATCTTCCATCCCCTATAGTTGTCCTCTTACAGAGGCCAACATGCATGAAGAATCTCATACATTAAGGAAACCTCAAATGCAGTTGCATTACCATGCCCACTATTTTCCAAAAACATCCTTCACCCCAATTTTTCAAGTTGTCCAGTGCTAAGATGCACCATATCATTCCAACTCTAGTACATGGTGAGCCTATGGTGTTAGTTTATACTTGGAATTCATCTCCATACCATCCTCTCAAGTCTTCCCACTTTCAATGAATCTGTCTTTTAGTCTATTCAAAGCCACTGTGTCACAACCTTCTACTCCCTCAACAATTTTCCAAGAAGCATTTGGGAATTTCCCACTTAAACAGGGACAACTCCATACACTAAAAAGTCCTCTACACCTTTCTTCTTCAAGCAACGATCCATTCAAATCCTTGTTCCCAAGTGCCCATAAAGCATGACAAATTCAACCCCCGAGTACCCTGGGTCCTACAACAAACACAATATCTTTTGCATCATTGCTTCTCCACCTAACTTTCAACTAGATTTGTTCTCAAGGAGGAAGTCATTCAATGGTGGTTTTCTGTCATTGGTTCCAGCAATCCATTTTTAACAAGAATGTCATTCCTTACCAACACCCAAATACAAAAGGTCCAACCTATTGGAAAGGGTGAACCCCAACAACAACAAAAAAGTTGAAAACTTAGAAACATGTATTATAGTTGTACTTTATTATACTTTTGTACTTCTTTTAATTTTGAAATGCTTCCTTTAAACTCCCTTAAATATATATATACAAAAGAGGCATGCCAGAAAAGCAGAGATCCACAAGCATGAGCAGGTTGAAAAAACCTGGCACCTAGGATATACATCAACCACAAGCATGAGCAGGTTGAAAAAACCTGGCACCTAGGATATACATCAACCAACCTACGCTAGAAGATGCAAGTACAGTCCAGAGAGCGTCCGCCTACAACTCACTGACACCATGCAAGCGAGCAACATGAACCAAAAGAGCAACGGTCACTAAGAGTTAAATGAGCATAATCATAACTAGCAATTGCACCACATGTTGCAAAGGAAACGCCGTAAGGCTGTAGCAGATGAAAGAATAGCATATAAGATAAAAGTAAAAATGTTATGCAACTTTGTTTATTTACTCGCATTTGTGTGAGAAAAACTTTGAAATTTTTCTTAAGAAATTGATTCAATTAGTGTTACCTTGGTTTGTGTGAGTTTGTCCATGTTACAGTCAAATTTATATTGTATTAGATATAATGCCAATCCCTTATTCTGCACATTGGAAACAATGTAAATAATACTTAATTAAATTTATCCCCACCGATAGGGTCTAACCATGCAAATTGTGGATTTTTCCATCGCTGGCTCGTAAGGCATTTACTCCCATGGCTTTGAAAGATTTCTTCTACATTAAAGATGTCATCAAAGCAATAGAAAAAACAGAGTAAAGCATGAAAATGGAGAGGCAGAAAACTGGCTAAAGGTGAGTACAAATAATGAACATGAAGCGAAAATGCAAGCTCCAGTTCACTCCTAGTATCAGTGGGAGTATATGAAGCAGAATGAGTCGAAGGACTTATCTCCTCCAGTGCTTGGATGACAAACTTAATATCTGGTCTCATCAACAGAGAATGTTCACAATAACCCATGGCAAGTTGAAGTGCTCGAAGTAATCCATCATCTACAGTACTTCTGAATCCCTTCAAGATATCAACATCAAATAGCTCCAACGTACTTCCAGATATTTTTTCTAATCATCTGTTTTCCATTTTAAATTATTCCATGTACATATCGACCATGAGAAGTATTAAGGACTATAACTGTCCATATTCACTAAGGAGTTACATATATTGTCTAGAAAATCCCAAGCAGATTGGCCTTTGTAGATGACAATACCTCTCCTTTTATGAAAACAAACTACAAGACTTCACTTATGATTATGTCCATATGATATTAAAAGTTACCTTCTAGGGTCTCTCCAACAACTTTTTCTATGTTTCATCTGATAGTGCATTCACAGGTACTCTTGGAATTGGCAACCACCATTTCTTCCCTTGCACCTTGTTCCTATTACCAAAGTCATATACTAGTGCATTACCTCCTTCAGCATACCAAAATTTTATCTGGCCTATGTGATGTAGAGATTCCTTCAAGCATCACACATCATAAAAAGTACGAACACATTAAAAATCAACTTTACAAGAGAGTTGTCTTGACAATTAAACAAATACAATGAGCTTTGATAACCTGAAGCTACCTATCTAGACCGTGCAGCCAAGTTGAATGGAGGTATGTTTTGTGAACAATCAATTTTCACCAGGCTTTTCCATCTGATATCAATCACCAAAGGATTTTCACCCCCATTGCCTGATTCAATATCTGCGAGTCATTTATTTCCAGTCCTATGCACTCCTTATTTGCTCGATGGTGGTCCAGTTGATGAGATAGCATTTCTAGATATTGCTTTTGCCTTCTTGCCAAGGATTTTACAGATGAATTGTCTTATTTTATTCATTACTCCAATAGAAGCCAACCGAGACGATCCTTGAAATAGGTAGGATGTCGAGATGAGAGACTTGATTAACTTAGATCTCGCCCACTCGATTAAACCAATAAACCCCTTTTGCTTCATTCGTTTTTATATATTCAGGATTATATGGTTCCAATCCACTGACATTGGGTAGATGGTGACATGAGCAATTGTAAAATTTCGAATATTCCAAAATTTTGACAGATATGAGTGAAGTAAAACAATAAGCCCCAATCAAAAAGCTAGATAGGTCTGCTAGTTGTTGCATAATCTCCCTTTTATTGGTGGATGGATCATTATATTATTTCCCTTGACACAATACTTTAGAGCCCTCTTTGTCAATGTATGTTTGTCCTCCCAAATATAAGAGGGCAAACCTTGGATCTGCGTTCATCAGGCCTCTCTTATTACCTCCCTTGCTTCCTTACTCTAAATCCAGGGAGGATTAAACCTGATGACAGGGAACCATAGTTTTGAGTTTGCAGGAGAGAGAGATATGAGTTTGTGATCAGCTACTCCAAATGGGACCATTTTTTATGTGATCTCCAGATTTTCCAACAATAGCTCCTTGTTTACAGGGAACCAATATAGTCTTGCTGCGATATGCCCTAATCCTATCCTTCTATTTGTTCAGAAGTATTTTCATTTTTGGGGCTTAACATCCATGGGATCCCACTCTTGCATCAGATTTTCATTTTTGGGGCTTAACATCCATGAGATCCCACTCTTGATGATGTAAACATTAAATAGTTATGCCCATTACCCCAATGCTCCATCCATTTGAATAATTCTGCCTTGCTGGAACAAGCTCCAATATGTAATTAGCAAGGGAAAGAAGCCAATCCATCTCTCTGCACCATTTGGCCTTCCTCTCCTGTGGCAATGGCTCAAGCCTCCACAGTTCCCCAAACATAGATGTTGTCAAAGAACATTTTTAATCCAAAATATATTACCACTAGGGGATCCATTATGATGCAGCCAAAAACAATTAGCTTTTGAAGCTTTGTCGCTTGGTCTAGTCCCCTGATTCTTTTGAACTTCACACAACCATTTGCCCATAGCTCATCCAAACATCCCAATGCTTCCATGCTTGGCAGCTCCTCTAACTCAGAGCACCAGAATGAATTAGCTTTTGAAGCTTTGTCGTCTGCCCCAAGCCCGCGATTCTCTTTAGCTTCACACAACCATGTGCACATAGCTCTTCCAAACATCCCAATGCTTCCATACTTGGTAGCTCCTCTAGCGCAAAGCAGTCAGAAACAATTAGCTTTGAAGCTTTGTAGCCTCCTCCAGGCCCCTGATTCTCTTCAGCTTCACACAACCATCTGCTCATACCTCTTCCAACCATCCCAATGCTTCCATACTTGTTTCCATACTTAGTAGCTCCTCTAGCTCAGAGCACCCGGAAACAATTAGCTTTTGAAGCTTTGTCACCTGCTGCAGCTCCCTTATTCTCTTCAGCTTTACACATCTGTGTGCCAATAGCTCTTCCAAACATACTAATGATTCCATATTGGACATCTCCTCTAGCTGACAGCACCCAAAAACAATTAGCTTTTGTAGTTTTGTCGCCTCCTCCAGGCCCCTGATTTTCTTCGGCTTCACACAACCATCTGCCCGTAGCTCTTCCAAACTTCCCAATGCTTCAATACTTGGCAGCTCCTCTAGCTCAGAGCAGCCAGAAACAACTATCTTTTCAAGCTTTGTTGCCTATCAATCATCTATCAATCATTAGTAATCGAAGATTTGTTGCCTGTTCCAACCCCTGTATGCTCTTCAGCTTTACACATCCCTTTGCGCAGAACTCCTCCAGAGATACTAATGTTTCCATACTTGGCAACTCTTCTAATTCAGAGCACTCACAAACATGTAGGCGTAAAAGCTTCGTCGCCTGCGCTAACCCCCATAAGTTCTTCAGTTGTAAGCATTCTTTTACCTGCAACTCCTCCAAGGATACTAACGTTTCAATACTTGGGAATTCTTTTAACTCGTGACAGCTACTAACATTTAAGATTCTAAGCTTGGTCGCCTGCTCCAACCCCCTTATGCTCTTCAATTTCACACATCTGTCTGTCCGCAACTCCTCCAAACATTCAGGCAGTTGGAGAGATACCTGCAAAACCTAAATATTCATGATTCTATCTGCATAACCTTTCAGATTCATTCAAGAAAATGCTGTGCAGTATTCATGGCCACTAAATAATGGAGGTCAACGGAACAAATCTCTATTTACCAGTGATTCGCTGTCAGACACTTGCAGAAACTTTAACTTCCTCACTGAAACCAGGAAGGCAGGGTAGACAGGGTAGAGTGGGGACACCTTTTCCAGGGGTGCCATATGAGCTTTCTTAACTCCACCCTCCTCAAAATGCGTTCCAAGAGAGCATTTTCAATATCAAGAATTTGCAACCTCTTGAAAATGCCTTCCAGGCAAGCAATTTCACTGTCAGATGCATCATCTGCATCAGGACCATTATATTCACAATGAACCATCTGAATTCCTCGAACAGTCTTTATTTCATGTCCATTGTGAAGAAACAACTGTTATCACCTGTTTTGATTCCAGAATTAATCCAAAAATTTTATTGAAATGTTTCGGACTAACAAGATTGAGTGACTGATCACTTACATATGTTAACAAATTATCGACGACGTTCTTTCTCGGATTCCAAAGTCGATGCGGAAACATATCTTCGGCGAGATCTATTCTCAAATCTCTAACGTGGTCATGCCATATATATTGCATTTTGGCTGTTCACGTCCATGAGGCGTTTATTTTGTAGATTCTGAAAACCTCGCCTTCCTCTCCAGCCTGATTTGTTCCATATTGATTTGTAGTTTATTATGCTTTTACAAGAAACAGCTTGCCAGTGGTAAACTTCCAAAAAGTTAATGCTTTGGGGGAGTGGAATATTCTTTTGTGTAAGAACCTTCCTCTGAGATGCCACATCCCAGGGGGGTCTAGAAAGAGATATGGCTGCCTGGGTGCTGCTGTGGATGGGATTTTTTATGTAATCGAAGAGCTTAAGTTTGGTAAAAAGAATGGTTTCTCATTACAGCCTTATGCTTATGTGGCCTCTATGGATTCCTATGACCCCAAGACTAATACTTGGCTCAAGACCAAGGCCCTGCCAATGGGGGGTTGTGTGATTGCTTGTGCAGTGATGGGATCATATATTTATATGCTGTCAAGTGATGCAGTTGAATTGTCTTTCTGGAGATATGATACCAGGAATGATTCATGGAATCGGATTAAGCCTCCTCCTATTCCATCTCCATTAAGGATGGACAATGTGCTAAAATTCTCCTGTGTTACAATAGATACCTGTGTTTATATTTTGCAAGTTGGAGGTTGCATTGATGATTTACTTAGGAGAAGCGCAAGGTGTGCTAGAGGCCTAAAAGAAGGGTTGGTGTTGATCTATGATACTAAGTTGCATGAATGGGCTTGAGGATCTGATTTGCCTCTTGTTAAGAATGGTGTTGGCTGTGCTGCGGTGGAGTGTTAGTTCATTCCATAAATCAGGGTTCATATTAACCATGGCACCTAATGCTTTCTCTTCAATGCCAAGCTGAATATGCTGATTTCTTCTGTATTTGCAGTCTGGAACTGTAACAGGATTCTCAGACATGAGCTAAAATGGCCAAGACATATCACAAGATAGCACAAATTGGCCACGTTAGCAGAGCAACATGTTCTTGGGGGGATTGAATCTATGTCTCAACAATGAAAACGCAGAGCAACATGTTCTTCGGGAGATTGAATCTATGTCTCAACAATGAAAAGGCTTTAAATTTATTGCTTGATCACATCCCCCTTGACTTCCAAAAAAATTGCATTACTCTATCACAAAATCTGATATAAATGATCTAATGTATCCCTGGAATTATTAAGAATTGAGAGGGATCAAAATAAAAATTGAGGTGCAAACCCGTTGGTGCTTAAAAGATATCACATTAAAATGAAACTATGCTAAATAATTTTGTTGTTATATGTGCCATTTTTCTTTTTAATATTAATAGCTCTCTTTTTTTCATTTTGAGTACATCTATTACACACTGATGTGACCTATCTCATATATACTCGGCTGTAGACTGCACTTAGCTTCTCTATTGCCCTGGATTGATCTGCTTGCAGAGTTGACCCACTTAATTTTGTAAGAGTATGGACCATTGATCATTTAAATTTTTCGGAAGAATTGGTATTTTCCATCTATTCCACAGTCCATTTCCTTGCTCATCGACTATGTGATGTCTTTGAGGTGAGTTATATCATTTTGTGTCATCCACCACTTTGGGTTTGTAGCATCTTGGCTATGGAGTAGAGGTTGTTTTCCAAGAATGTCGTCCTCCAAGATTTTGAACTTTTCCCATTCATAGAACCCATGAGAGACTACTCCGTATGTTGCTTACTGCTGCTTGACAGTTTCCAAATTGCTGATGCTTCTATATCCTGAAGCTGCCTCTCTAGACTGTGCAGTCAAATTGAATCGAGGTATTTTTTGTGAACAATCAATTTTCACCAGGCTTTTTCATCTGATATCAATGACCAAAAGATTTTCACCCCCATTGCCTGATTCAATATCTGTGAGTCCTTTATTTCCAGTCCTCTGTGCTCCTTATTTTCTCGATGGTGGTCCAGTTGATGAGATAGCATTTCTAGATATTGCTTTTGCCTTCTTGCCAAGGGTTGGGGTTGATCTATGATACTAAGTTGCATGAATGGGCTTGAGGATCTGATTTGCCTCTTGTTAAGAATGGTGTTGTCTGTGCTGTAGTGGAGTGTTAGTTCATTCCATAAATCAGGGTTCATATTAACCATGGCACCTAATGCTTTCTCTTCAATGCCAAGCTGAAGATGCTGATTTCTTCTGTATTAGCACTCTGGAACTGTAACAGGATTCTCAGACATGAGCTTATGAAAGATGCCCATTCTCTTCTCTGGGTTTCTTATGCATAATCTGAGTAATTTTCTCAATGAATCTGTAAGGAAATCTCTTCTGTGGTTTTGTTTTTGCTTAGAACCAGTGCATAGGATAAGGACTTCCATCAAGCCTAAATGCTGTCACTGTATTTTCATGGAATTTTCATTGATAAGCCTCCATGGCCGTGGATCTGATATACTTTCCATCGTTGCTTCTTCCTCTTCATTGTATTTCTGTTCTTACAATTGTAACTTTCTATTAGTTGATGCATGCAGACGATGGATTGGCTCGCATTCTTGTTCTTTAGTGTCCCATAATAGATAAGATTTATTTCAAAGACCAATTTGTTTGGACCATGGAATCACCATTTTTATGGCTGTCCTTCATTATCTAAGCATAAATGGCATTTGTTTAACTTTAGACCATGAATTCACAATTTTTGTCGCTGCTCAACTCATTTAGTTCACAGTCTTCAATATCTGCTCTTATTCTTTCAAACTTTGTAACTCTCAGGATGTTATATTCAAGTTGTTTTGATGGCTTAGTTGTTGCTATACGGCAGCCATGCAAACAGTTCAAGTGCAAATGATTTTCCTAATCATCAAAGGAACTTAATACATGTCCTACAAACTGTGTTCACCCATTCAATGATTTTCTTACTAACTTGATAAATATTCAATCATCGAAAAGAAAAATCTTGTCTGACAAACTGTCCTTAATAAAATCCTGAAATTTTAGCATTTCTTATTACTACATTCCTGAAAGTAGATGAAATGAGTTTGTTTTTCATGCACATCAGCAGAGCATATAAATATATGAAAAAGGTTCAATAGGTGTTCAGCATAGTAAAATCCCAATTAATCTCTTGTTCTATTGACTTGGGTGCACTACCTATTAAGCAGATAGCACAGATAAAGGGTGTTTTGCATCAGCAGTTACAGATTTTGGTTGTCATTAAACACTTTTGCCTGTGTATAATGATTGCAATTGATTCGTCAAGAACTTGGGTAAATAATATACACCTCAGATGCATCATCTGCATCAGGACCATTATATTCACAACGAACCATCTGAATTCCCCAAACAGTCTTTATTTCATGTCCATTGTGAAGAAACAACTGTTAGCACCTGTTTTCATTCCAGAATTAATCCAATTAATTTATTGAAATGTTTCAGACTAACAGGGTTGAGTGACTGATCACTTACAGATGATAACAAATTATCGACGACATTCTTTCTCGGATTCCAAAGTCAATGCGGAAACGTATCTTCGGCAAGATCTATTCTCAAATCTAACATGGTCATGCATATATATTGCTTTCTGGCTGTTCACTTCCACGAGGCATTTATTTTGTAGATTCTGAAAACCTCGCCTTCCTCTCCAGCCTGATTTGTTCCATATTGATTTGTAGTTTATTATGCTTTTACAAGAAACAGCTTGCCAGTGGTAAACTTCCAAAAAGTTAATGTTTTTTAGGAGTGGAATATTCTTTTGTGTAAGAACCTTCCTCTGAGATGCCACATCCCAGGGGATCTAAACTTCCAAAAAGTTAATGTTTTTTAGGAGTGGAATATTCTTTTGTGTAAGAACCTTCCTCTGAGATGCCACATCCCAGGGGGTCTCTTCTGCAAAAATGGCCAAGACATGCACCTGGTGTTAAAAACTACCTTAGGCTCAGCTAACAATCAGATATCACAAGATAGCACAAATTGGCCACGTTAGCAGAGCAACATGTTCTTGGGGAGATTGAATCTATGTCTCAACAATGAAAAGGCATTCAATTTATTGCTTGGTCACATCCCCCTTGACTTCCAAAAAAATTGCATTACTCTATTACATCATCTGATATAAATGATCTAACGTATCCCTGGAATTATTAAGAATTGAGAGGGATCAAAATAAAAATTGAGGTGCAAACACGTTGGTGCTTAAAAGATATCAGATTAAGATGAAACTATGCTAAATAATTTTGTTGTTATATATGCCATTTTTCTTTTTAATATTAA
Organism: Pinus tabuliformis; assembly: GCA_031772625.1. Classification (NCBI taxonomy): domain Eukaryota; kingdom Viridiplantae; phylum Streptophyta; class Pinopsida; order Pinales; family Pinaceae; genus Pinus; species Pinus tabuliformis. The sequence goes on from CM062814.1 coordinate 531,499,559, forward strand.
TAACTCTCTGTTTTTTTCATTTTGATGTACAACTATTACGCACTGATGTGACCTATCTCATATATACTCGGCTGTAGACTGCACTTAGCTTCTCTATTGCCCTGGATTGATCTGCTTGCAGAGTTGACCCACTTAATTTTGTAAGAGTATAGACCATTGATCATTTAAACTTTTCAGAAGATTTGGTATTTTTCATCTATTTCACAGTCCATTTCCTTGCTCATCCGATTATGTGATGTCTTTGAGGTGACTTATATCATTTTGTGCCATCCACCACTTCGGGTTTGTAGCATCTTGACTATGGAGTAGAGGTTGTTTTCCAAGAATGTCGTCCTCCCAGATTTTGAACTTTTCCCATTCATAGAACCCATGAGAGACTACTTCGTATGTTGCTTACTGCTGCTTGATAGTTTCCAAATTGCTGATGCTTTTATATCCTGAAGCTGCCTGTCTAGACTGTGCAGCCAAGTTGAATGGAGGTATTTTTTGTGAACAATCAATTTTCACCAGGCTTTTCCATCTGATATCAATCACCAAAAGATTTTCACCCCCATTGCCTGATTCAATATCTGTGAGTCCTTTATTTCCAGTCCTCTGCGCTCCTTATTTTCTCGATGGTGGTCCAGTTGATGAGATAACATTTCTAGATATTGCTTTTGCCTTCTTGCCAAGGATTTTACAGATGAATTGTCTTATTTTATTCATTACTCCAATAGAAGCCAACTGAGACGATCCTTGAAATAGATAGGATGTCGAGATGAGAGACAAGGGTTTTGGCTCCATCTTAGCCTTGTGGAAGCCTCAAAGGTACACTTCAAAATAGAATAATAATAGCGAGCCTTTGAATTCTATGAAATCAAATTGTGGGATTCTTCTCTTAATCAATAAAAAGATGATGGCTCCTTTGGGCCAAAAAATTTCTATGTACGAATCTTCATAGCAAGGGTTTTGGCTCCATCTTAGCCTTGTGGAAGCCTCATGTTGTAGACATTGGAAGTTCCATATCTTTTATTTTTTGTGAGCAACAAATTTTTGCCTACAAGCATAACATTGTACATTCCTCATTATTGTTGAGCCAATTGTTCCTTCCATAGAGATCCATGAGCCCCTTGACCCATCCCACAAAATGGATTTGGAAACTTTTGTCTCACCATAAAATGCATGCAAGTTCCATACCACCCCGCAACTCATCACAAAGTAACCACCGGCAGAAAACATTTCATTGCATTTATGGCAACATATGTTGTCATTTAACCAAAAATGCAATACATCCAAAAAAAAGGAGCAAACATGACTTCTTTCATAAATTCTATATAGATGAAATAAATTCTCTCAATTCTATCCTGAACAGAGGCCTTTAGTGTTTATTAGGATACTGTACCAATGAGTAGGCCCTCACCATTTTTGTTTTAAGTTTGTACAAAACCTCTGGTGGGTTATATGCTTTTAACATTTATGTACAAATGGATCATAACAGAAGTTGGAAATCTGGTTGTTTATGTATCTGGAATGAACTCACAGTGTTGTCATTGTAATGCTTTAATTGAAAAATTTATGCAAAATGTAGACCATTCGGCAGGTGTGCTGTCAGAATTGCTTGAAAACCTTCTTAAATTCAAGCCTTTAGAACGATTGAGTGCCCAAGAAGCTCTAAGCCATCCATTCTTTACAGATGATTACTATAGAAGGTTTGGAAATGATCCACATAGTTGATCTCATGTAATGTTTGACTTGAAACTCTTACCATAAACCCTTGAATTTCTACAATATTTGACATCCAGGTGAAAGCCACACTTGTTCTTCAACAGTAAATAGGTCTGGCCAATTCTTATTTCAGCAAAAGTTTTTTAGACGAGTGTAAGGCCCTAAATTTTAGAACCCTAATTTTGGCCTGTGAAATAGACACCCTCCATCATAAAAACTCACAAATCTAAGTTTCTGCGTTTCTGAATTGTTGGAGCGAATTGGAGCAAAACATATTCAGAGATGTGAATTTTATATGTTTGTAGTTCCATAGAGATGTGATCCCTTGCAGTACCAGAGATTCAAATCCCTTTGCTGGATAGGGATTGTTGAAGGCATAGAAGCAGAAGAGCTCTAATGAGCGTTGTGGGCTCAGACTATTTACCTCACAAATCGATGATTCTTCAACTCTTAGCCTTCTGAGAACATCCCTATCTCTAGATGTAATCAATATTAAGCTCCCTGGATGAGTTTGGACAGGCAAAAATTTATTCACCAGGTCTGCATCATCTACATCATCTAAGACTATCAATGCGTTATAAGACATCAGAGGCTTTATGAGCTTCTCTTACCTTCGTCAACACTATATATCGTCACTTCCGATCCAGTCAAGCCCTTGAGAAGTTTTGTCTGCAATGAAGTTAAAGAGCTTCTAGCTGCATTATCTCTGACACGTCTTTCCTATGCCGCCTTCCCCATGATCCCCAGGATCTGATGTTTCCCTTTTTGTTGTGGCTGCGACAATTATTCAAGGTATCGAAATCCACTGCTAAATGCTGCAACAGTTCAACAATGCCCAGTATTTAATATATTCAATGAAATGGACAAGAAGAATACATCTAAACAGAGAACACATGCTACAGAATGTCATGGGTCTAAACAGAGAACACATGCTACAGAATGTCATGGGTCTAAACAGAAAACACATGCTACAGAATGTCATGGGTTTTATGACATGATCAAATGTTAAAAAGAATGAATGAATAAAAAATTAAGGACTAGGGCAAGGGGACCATTCGCATCTCATTGTATTCCTTACAGAAGGAGATGAAGAAATTGTAGCCTAAACAGCGATACAGAGATCTCAAATGCGGCATCGGGGCGAGATGCAGGAAGTTACCAGACCTCCTTCCTGCCAACGAGATTTACTATCACCACTACTGACTATTGCCAATATTTATACAACTGGCAATGAGTGGCAAAGAATCTTGGCATCTAGTGTTTCGCCTCTTGTATCGACTATTGGCATCCTGCGTGAGAGGTAGCCATCAATCCTTCTCCAAATGATGCCCCCTCACCCTCATTTTTAGGCTTACAAGTGCTATTGTTGGACATTGGATGATAATACATGCGCGATGTCTGAGGGCAGTGAGATTTCCATGTATTTCGCCATCTGGGACAATAAATTGAGTGTTTTGCTCCTATAACAAACAGGATTTCCATGTGATTTGCCATCTGGGACAATAAATTGAGTGTGTTGCTCCAAACCCTTTTCAACGCCCTGTGTTGCCCGCCGCTCCAGGGTTTCGTGACTTGCTGTGCGATTGTAAACAGAGATCAGGAAACCTTTATTTGCGAGGGGTAGGTTTTGGGCCATCGCTGCCAGAACTGCCAGCCCAATTCTAGATAGAGCCCCCACCTCTATTGATGGAAAAACAAAATCACAAAATTCGAATTGAAAATTATAAAACCCTAAAATCTCTGCCACCGAGAGCAAGAAGCTCCCACACTCAGAGTTTTAGTGCGGTAGAAGGAATGCAGACAGGCAGTGGAAATAAAAGCCCCAAAATCTCTTCCACTCAGAGCAGGAAGTTCCCACACTCGGTATTTCAGTGGGGTGGGACTCGGGAGGAGTGCAGGCAGTCAGTCGAAATAAAGAAATCGACTCACAGTTCAGGCCGTTGACAAGTGAAGGATCCAATGGCCGAAAATTCATATAATCGTCTAACAATGGATCGAAGGGTGCTCAACCGTACAAAGTGGCAGGTCAGGAGAGTCCTAGAGAACGCCTTACAGCGTAAAAATTGCCACAATGTTAACTATGCACCCACTTGGACTAAGAAAAGAACGAAAAAATAAGTCCATTCCTTCATAGAGGTGTATTATAACCTTAACTAACAGCTTGTAAACTTGAGTAATAAAATAAATAAGTTATTTCCTAAGTCATATCTAATGATAGTGACATGAATACAAAGAAATTAGATAACGATATAAAATAAACATAATTTGCATAATGCGTTGAAATGGAAGAAATGTCAAATCAAAATACAATGAGTTGATGTCTCATGTATAGACCTATGTAGAAAACAAGTAAAGGGAATGATCAAAACATAGAAAGGCAACCCTACGTAATTCTAGCAGTTATAAATGCATTATTCTAATTACGGAAGACCGTTATTCTAATTACGGAAGACCATTTCCTTTAATTTGCTCGTTCAATATATTAAGAAAGAATTGGAGTTCCAAAAACAGGAAAGAAAAAAAAAAATCCTGGAGTATTCCTCTATGAAATCGATATTCTGCCCTTGCTTGTCTCTTATGGTCATCGCCTTGGGAGGAGTTCAAGCTCCCACTCACATCCCTTCACACAATCTACTACAATTTTCAAAGTTGTTGTAGATTTTACTGCAAGAAAAGCAAACCATCAAGGAATGGATTGACTTCCATATTTGTTAAATGACTGAGGAATTCAGCTCATCTAAGTTAAATTGGAGTTCATATCAACAAAGCAATAATGTTTGAAGGAAATGCCCTGCTAGGAAAGTTTAACAAGACCTCGTTGAGTCTAAAAGCTTTGGAATTATAGATTTAACTCCAATTGGAGCCACTAATCAAAGGATTAGTGAGTGATTTGACCGCAGAAGCGGTTTTATTATTTCATTTTCAGGCTCAAAGAAGATAGAGAAATATTTCAGGGGACGTATGTGGTTTCTTTGATCTAATGGGTTGTACCTAAATCACCGATTGCTAGCGGGCAATATTGGGAGCGCTATCCTACTTTACTGTGGTAGGCCTCCCCTTTTCACCATTCTTATTTTGTTTTCAAGTTTCTGCGAAGGGTTGCCTTCTATCATTAATTCTTGGCACGAGATAGCTAGGATAAGAACTTCCACACAGGTTGTGTAAACTAGTGAAATGTAGCTTAAGATATTTGCAAAAACTAATTGTATTTTTTGAAAGAGTAAATCAATTTTGAAATTCACTTTAGTAAAAATTGAAAATCTTATATTTAATGATTAAGTCTAAAAAAAAGACTATTTCATGTATGACCTAGACTAGGAAAAATCTCAAAAAAAAAAAAATTTGCATGTAAAGACTGGTCAAGGTAGAGCCTTTCATTAACAGTTGGGCAGGTTGACCGACAGAGAGAAAACTCAGGCAGCTAGAAAAGAGATATTCTGGACAGCTTTCAGTCCCATACAGTTCCATATGGACATGCTGTACAGTCCATACAGTTGGTTGTACAATCCGTGCAGCGATGCCATACTGCAGTACAGCAGGTTATGCTCTCTCAACAGGTTGTTCCGCTCAATTCAGAATGATTTCAGTCACCGTGCAGAGCTCTTTTTTTGTGGGCAGCTTGTGGAGGTTTCAATGTAAGTTTTCATTCCAGTTTCCTGTTTTTCAAAATAATTCTTTTGAAAAATAAAGTTGAAGGAAACTGTATTTAAATTCTGTGATTGATGATATGGTTTGAAATTAATTTGATTAAATTCAACAATTTATTATTTCGCTGACATCATCAACACATTAGTCAGCTAGACTTCGGAATTTTGACACCAACAACTACTGAATTTCCCACTTCCTACCAAGCAAACTTCAAGAGACCAAATCCCAGCTTCTAGACACCTCTACAGAGCTAACGCACCAGATCCATCAAATAAAATGTGATTTTCTAACCCAATATGCTGAAGTCTATGTTCAGCTTTCCCAGAAGTACATCCCCCATCATAGGGGAGCGAAGGCTTCATTTCAAACACTTCAAACGCTACTTCAAAAGACACTCCTCTGGAAGACAACCTCTTGGAGGTTCCAATGTGTCTGTTTATCTAGCTAATCGTCGGCCTTATTTATATTTATATTCATGATTTTTTGTAATGCTATTAACCTGCAATGGAAATCTAAGATCTATCGGAATGCAGAAAAAAATCAGAACACTAACACACAGGGTAACCAAATTAATATGATATATAAGCCCAGTGACCCCACTCTGACCAATTAAGCCTAAGGGAGGGCAGAGGGCGCTTTCTGTTAAAGAAAAATATCAAAAAAATTGAATACTGGGTCAAATGCATTTTGAATGGCTCTGTGCGAGAGTCCATAAAACGATATGCTGCAGGACCCCCACTCCAGCCTTAAAACATATGGGAGGGTTTAAAGGCAAAAACAAAAAATTGGAAATGCCTCCGATCCAAAATAAAAGTGAGATCATACCTGGAGAGTTTCTCGAACTGGGTGCAGAGAACAAAGATCAGCATACTCCCATGGGTTAAGCCGCCTTAAACATTTTTCAAAGGATTCAAGCATCTGAAATACTTTGGCAACATACCTAATATACCGAGTCCTTTGCGGAACAGAAAGCTTTTAAGCCCTGTTCCATATTTTTTTAATGTCGCTACATATACTGCCGTCGAAGAAATTGATGTGGACAAACTAGTACGAATGTGGATAGGGGAAGGACTGACAAAGAGCAAACATACAACCCATATGAGTATAGCCATCAAAATACAGTTGCTTGTTCTCGAACAACCAACGATCCACACTAAGATGCCTCTTATCAAATCAATATTAAGTGGGTTTTGTATTGTTTACTAATCAACCCTTCTGTATCCACATCTGTACACTTTGAACGCATAAATTTCTTCATACTGCAAGAAAATAGCTCCGAAGCCCTGCAAAACTTGTCGTGGTTCCATAGATTAGCGATCAGAACAGTAAAATAGGGCTCTGGGAGTAAGGGCAGAGTAGGGATCCACTGGGGCCATGACATTATGAATTTACAGCCGTCACCAACAATGCATATCATAAATCGACCCGTTATTGTATTCGCATGGGTTGGACACATTTTTAAAGCCCTAGGATTTCGCGTAGAGAAAAAGCTATCGGAAATTCTGCGTGGAAAAAACTGGTAACCCCATATGCAAGTTGCTAACTTGATTCCACTTTTCTTGTTGTTTCCACTTTTCTTTGAAGTAGATTGAAAAATAAATACTATAGTCCATGCCTACGGCAGGGACTAACAAGAAGGGCTACGACGTAGCAAGGGTTGAAATTTGCTGTATGATCCTAGAATTGTACGTAGCAAGGGTTGAAATTTGCTGTATGATCCTAGAATTGTACCCTCGAGGTGGAATTTTGTAGGTTGGATGCGTTGAGTTTTGGTATTGCATGTGCAAAGTTTGAAATAAGTCAGCGATTAGATTTGTACCCTCGATGTGGAATTCTACAAATTGGATGTGTTGAGTTTCGGTGATGCATGTACAAAGTTTGAAATAGGTCAGCCAGAATGTCTACTACGCTGAGAAAAGGATTAAGTCACATGATAAGACCTTATATATATTAGCATGGCACAAGTAGTGAAACGTTGTGTCGAGTCATTCATTCTATTAATCATGTGATTACTAGTCAGTTGTATACCTGGGTTAAACTAGCTATATACGAGCCTAACATCGTTAACTATAAGTAAATATGAAACAAGGATCATAAATAAAGCAGCGATGGTGGAGGAGACGTGGAGTTTATTGTGTGGATGCATATTCTGGCTCCTACGTGCAAGTAGAATCGGAAGGCACTATGGCGGAGATTTCTATGGATGTTGATCACACGGAGAACAAAACGATTTTAGATACCAGGTTTGAAAACATACCTGGCCACATCAAAGGCCATGGTATATTTATTCTTAACAGATTTGTTTTAGAATTGTTGTTTCTGACCCACTCCTTTGTTGTAGCCCTCATTTAGAATAGAGGATATCTCGTTTCACTGAGTGAATGGACCTGCTGCAATACACCACAGGCACATTCTGGACAACAAGTGTGTGTGTTATAACAAGTTGGGAGGTGTTGTCATTGGCATGCGAAACAACTCAATTAGGAGGGATTGTCGGAGCTGGAGCTATTCTTGCTTTCTCGTTCGTCACATAATATATGTCTTTAGTGCTTGCAGACTGCTACGAATCCCCGGATCCAGTCACTGGAAATTGTGCCATTGCATAGTTTAGTGACTCGGAAATTGAATGGCCCACCACTATTTTTAAAAGGCAGCATGGCAGTTGTGCATGAACGTTATATTGTGTCATGGGCAGGAAGTCTCACAGCATTGTTGCTTACCACCACGTAGCCCAATGTGTAAAGAATCCTCTAACGCTCATTTCGAAACATATTATTGCAACGCCACATTAGAGTTTATTTTATCACTAACCATCCACGTTTCATTTACTTCAAACACGTAGCTTTTATGTTTTCAAATGTATGCTGAGTAAATGTATCATTTACAAGATGTTTCATGCCTGCGCTAACTCCATGATAAAAAACAAAATGGGAGGGTCCTAATTCATGGTGCCAAAATTTCATTTCTCCTGAGATCTACCCTTGTTTGAACCAGAACTGTAAGCTCGTGAAGGGCAAGCCAGTTTATGAAGCCAGTAACAGCCAAAACTGAAAGCAGAATGTAATAGCTCGACCTTAAGTTGGAATCGCTCGACTTAAAAGGAGAGGAGGAGCAGAACAAGGGACACCGGAACTAAAAGCTCGGGCTCGAGAAGTCAATCAGACTGTAGAAGGAACTTGTCCAGCTTGTGAAGCCAACTATAAAGAAAGCCGTTTGAGGGATTTTCCTTCTTACAAGTGGATAGTATTCATGTATTTCATTGTTTAATGAAAACCAAAGCTAAACAACAGAAACCCTAGCTTGGTTCAAAACCAGGACCAAGCATCTGCAATCTGAGAAGGGCGGGGCGATCTGATAAGGGCCGAGGCAGTGGTTGCAGGCAATCAATAAGTTCAATAGTTCAAAATTCACATAATAGGCCAGTTTATTTGTGGAGGGCAAAGGAACTTTTGCAGCGGCTGGGAGACTGCAGTGAACAACATTCGGTTCGACAGAAGCAAGCTTGGAAGGTGCGAACGAAAGTGGCTGCCCAGTTCTGGCATAACAGAATCGCTTGACTTAAAAGGAGAGGAGGAGCAGAACAAGGGACACCGGAACTGAAAGCTCGGGCTCGGGAAGTCAATCAGACTGTACAAGGAACTTGTCCAGCTTGTGAAGCCAACTATAAAGAAAGCCGTCTGAGGGATTTTCCTTCTTACAGGTGGATAGTATTCATGTCTTTCATTGTTTGAAAACCAAAGCTAAACAATAGAAACCCTAGCTTGGTTCAGAACCAGGACCAAGCATCTGCAATCTGAGAAGGGCGGGGCGGTCTGATAAGGGCCGAGGCAGTGGTTGCAGGCAATCAGTAAGTTCAATAGTTCAAAATTCACATAATAGGCCAGTTTATTTGTGGAATGCAAAGGAACTTTTGCAGCGGCTGGGAGACTGCAGTGAACAACATTCGGTTCGACAGAAGCAAGCTTGGAAGGTGCGAACGAAAGCGGCTGCCCAGTTCTGGCATAACAGGTTCGACCAGTTTGGGTTTTTTTCTTTCTTCACAAAGTCTGTTTACTTGCATAATATCACTGAGAACTATAAGTCCATTGAACCTGTCCAGTGAGATGCGACACTGCAACAAAAATAACATACAGGAATGGGAAAACTTGCTGTAAGGTAGTCGAACGTGTTGGGTGGCTCCTCCAGAAATGGTCGTTGATCGAACTAGGCGACAAAGCGGGTGGGTTGGATTGTCCTTCCCTTTGAGATCTTACGGTAGTCGAGATGCGAGGTCGTTCCGCTACCCCGCCAAGGAAGGTCGATGTGAGAGTAGCTCCGTTGATCGAATTGAGAGAAGATGCAGATGGAGGACCAGGAATGAAATGTTAACTGGTATCACATATGGGAAGGAATGAAATGTTAACTCATATCACAGACACGAGGGCAGTACATGCAGTGGCCATGTGTCGCCATGTGCTATCTGGTCTAGCCACCATCACACTGTAACTTGCCTGGGCCAATCGCCATGTACTGTAGCCAAATGCATTCAGCAACCTGCGCATGTTTATATGTTTAGCTGACTTAACATTTAATGTCCTCTAATAATGCTAACATTAGTTTAGGTTGTACAATTTACAAGTTTGAAAATATCAGGACTAATAAATATAACCTATTGTTTTAGGTTCGGTTTAGCTTTGGTCCTCGGGAAGAGGCCAAATAACACAATAAATTAATATGTCTCTAAAAATTTTGTTTATAAGTAATGAACCCGACGTAAAAGCAGTTGAATTAATGTTATCTCCCTTCGTTTCGATTACTATAGTCCATGCCTACGGCAGGGACTAAAAATAAATAATGTATTCGATGTTGTTGCTGGTTGGAATAAAAAGCCATGATTGCAAACAAAAGCTTAGTGGCATGGGGTGATTGCTTCAAAGCCTTTACAACATCACTAACTATTAAAGTGGTCGAAAATTTAATAAAAGGAATGGTTTGTAAAGTAAAGGTTAGAGACTTTATGTCACTTTAGTTTAACTATAATGGTACAATTTTATATATATATATATATATATAAATGTTGCATTCCATGTTTCACTTAGATGGCTTTATACATTAATAACAAATTTTCATGATTTTCATAATTATATGGCTCTGTACTCTTGTCACATTAACATATTTTCATGATTTTCATGATTAGATGGCTATGTACCCCTGTCACAGTAACATATTTTCATGATTATATATCTTTTTAAGTCTCACTGCCCTATCTCTATAACTTGCTTTTAAGTCTAGCCATACAGTAAGTATAAGTCATTTAAAAAATGTTATTTTATATTCAGATAATTATAATTTTATATTTCTGCATTGTTTACTAAAGTTATAATTTTGTTTGGAAATGTGAAAACAATTCTAAAAAATATAATCTTAAGAGTGTTGGAATTGTTTTTTATGGCATAAATAGATTCAATATTATCAAAAAAAAATCTTAAGACACTCAAAATCTTGAAACTTGACAATTTTAATTTCCAAAAAATTATACCAAATTTTAAAAAATCCTACAAAAAATTCTATTATTTTCCAAACAAAATTATGGCATCATAATCTATTATATACTTCAACTTCAATAACATATTTTAAATAACTTAAACCTATTTTACCTAGCTTTATACTTCAACCTCAATAACATCTTTTAAATAATTTTATATTTCAAGCTCACTAACATATTTTCATGATGACATATGTTTGACTTCCCTACCTCAAAAATTTGCTTTTTGAATTTTGTATCATTATTTATGAAATGATCCAATTAACCCATTTTAAAATTAAGCAACATATCAATATTCCTTTCTACCTTCCATGTCAACTAAATAACTTAAACCTATTTTAGATAGCTTTATACTTCAACCTCAATAACATCTTTTAGATGGCTTTATATTTCAAGCTCACTAACATATTTCATGATGACATATCATTTTACACAGCTTTATGCTTCAACCTCAATAACATCTTTTAAATGGGTTTATATTTCAAGCTCACTAACATATTTTCATGATGACATATCTTTTTATGTTTGACTACCCTACCCCAATAATTTGCTTTTTGAATTTTAAATGGATTTATATTTCAAGCTCACTAACATATTTTCATGATGGCATATCTTTTTATGTTTGACTACCCTACCCCAATAATTTGCTTTTTGAATTTTATATCATTATTTAAGAAATGATGCAATTAACTCATTTAAAATCAGACAGCATATACTCAATAACATCTTTTTTTATGTTTGACTACCCTACCCCAATAATTTGCTTTTTGAATTTTATATCATTATTTAAGAAATGATGCAATTAACTCATTTAAAATCAGACAGCATATACTCAATAACATCTTTTAAATGGGTTTATATTTCAAGCTCACTAACATATTTTCATGATGACCTATCTTATGTTTAATTGCCCTACCCAGTGATTTGCTTTTTGAATTTTATATCATTATTTAGAAAATGATGCAATTAACTCATTTAAATTTGGAAAAACATATCAATATTCCTTTCTACCTTCCCTGTCAACCATTTCACCTATAAGACGGTATATTCCTTTTTACCTTCCATGTCAAGCATTTCAACAAAGACAATATATTCCTTTTTACCTTTCTATGTTAAGCATTTCAACCAAGATAAGAGTATATATATATGAATGCAATCAAGCATTTCAACTAAGATAAGAGTATAATATATATTAGTGCATTCATAGGATGAATTTTAAACTTCCACGTTTAAGTGTTTCAACATCTTACACCTTCCATGTCAAGCATTTCAACTAAGATAGAGTATAATATATATTGTTATATTCATAGGATGAATTTTAAACATGCACATGTAAGTGTTTCGATATTTGACATTTGCTTAAATATTTTTTATAATTAATATTATTATCTTTATTTATATATAGGTTTTTAAATAAGAATTTGCAGTATAATAATTTAAATGTGTAAATAGAATCTTTTTATTCATATTATTATTATTAAATAATTTAATATAAAATTTATTTGTGTTTTTACTTTTATATTGGGATTGGAGTATAAATGGCTAACCAATATTTACTTGACTTATTCTATTCATAAAACATAATACACGATTTTGAAGACTTTTAATGAGAATAGTAAAAACACCATCAATGTAGAATTGACTCTAAGCTTGTTTATAATGATGGTGATTGTTACCATCTATTAAGACCAACTTTGTTTAAATTATTGCACTTTAAGAAAAATGATAAGGAATTAGTTGATTTGCTTTAACATTTTGTTTATATGATCAAGAATATTAAAGAGAAGCTTTCCTAAATCTCCATGGTTTGATGATTTAACATGGTATGAAGATCTTCCCATACTATCTAATAATTTTCTTTCAGATACTATTGTTGGTCAATTTATGTATTATGATGGAGTTTCCACAAATTATTAATAATTTTGTAATGATGTTTTTGGGCAGTTTGTTTGTATAATATAAATATCCCCTATAGGATCCACAGGGTGCTAGTTGAATTACTTATGTACTTTCCAGATTTCCTATGTGAAGCTTTTGGCTTCCATTCTTTGTTTTGTTTTATGTATGTATCTTTGATTTCCTCTATGAAAAAACAATGCATTGTTTTTTTCCTTTTGAGAAAAAAACATGTTATGAAGATCTATAGTGTGTGACACATATTTTGAAATTGAGATTTAATGCGGGCACATGTTGGATATTTCAAATATGTTGGAAGAAACCGTAGGTACTCAAACTGTGCTACTGGCAGGATGGGTCACTGACATCAAAGGAAATGTTCCATACTCTCTCTTTCCAACATATTTACAGGAATTGGAATTCATTAAAGACAAACTCTTTATCTAACAGAGCTCTCACCTCAACCCCTAGAATCATATTCTTTGAAGAATGACAATCCTCAAATTTGATTAAAAGAGGCAACATTCTCTTACACCACCTGACATAATTTGACTTAGCCCTCATGCAGACAATTTTTTAAAATATTTAGATTAACTTAGTCAGAGTTATCACTATTTTTGTACTCTCTCTTAGAAACATGATAATTTTCTTTCAGATACTATTGTTGGTCAATTTCTATAATATGATGGAGTTTCCACAAATTGTTAATATTTTGTAATGGTGTTTTTGGGAAGTCTATTTGTATTACAAGAGCATCCCCTATAGGATCCATAGGGTCCTGGCTAAATTGCATGTGTACTTTCCATATTTCCTGTGTGAAGCCTCTGGCTTCCATTTTCTATTTTGTTTTTTGTATGTCTCTTTGATTTCCTCTCTGAAATAAAAAGGTTTTTTTTTTCTTTTGAAAAAAACAAAACAAAACAAAAAACAAAACAAAACAAAACAAAAAACAACAAACATGTTATGAAGATCTCTAGTGTTACATATATTTTGAAATTGAGATTTAATGTGGGTATATGTTGGATATTTCAAGAGACAATGCTTTTCATCCTCCAACTTTTAATATATCATTGAGCTAACCAATTGATTCATTCAATGATGTTTTAAGATTTATCCAATGCTCAATTTCATTATGTAGTTTCTAAAGTTTACTCTTGTTTTGGCAATGCTTTCCTTTTTAAAGCTAATTACAACAAAAAGATGCGTTCGCTATTTTAAACTAGGGTTAAAACCTCTTTATGATAACTTAACTTCCTCTTAATCTCTATTTCTTTGTTGCATCATAATTTTGTCTTTAAATTTAGCAATGATAGTATTTCTAATGGCATCTATATTTTTCATATCACCCTCCTCTTTTATTCTCCATTGATTTAGTTAAGTCTTAGCATATTTATGCCATCTTTTCTTAAGTCACATGTGACTTTGATTGGAATTTGAAGCAATCCTAGGAAGCCTTTTGTCCTTCATGTTAGTTATCTTTTGTTTGTACATTAAGTACATAGTCAAAACCATACTCTCAAAAAGTTATAAACCGGTTTATAAGAATAAATTTGGATGGGATGTATTTCTTTAAATTTTAATATTACAAATTAAACATGTGTTTGAAGTTGCTTGATTTTCCTCCTAGGTTCTCTAGCGATGTTGCAACCTTAAACTTCACATAAGATAATGGGAGTAAGAAGACTCCCGAAGAGGAATTTCTTATTTCCCAAAGGCAAAAATTAATTTTTGTATAGTAGTTCGCAAAATCTATTAATCCTTTTGTCAATTTATAGTTTTAGTTAAGCTTGTGATGAAGGTAAACCATTGAATATTTGTACGAATCAACTTCCTCTCAGTTGTGTTTATCATATAGAAAATCAACATAAGTTATTTTTTGGGATTCAACTATCATAACCTTTATCTCATCAATATTTACTAACATAATAATATTAGAACATAAATATTCAAGAAACCGTAGTTTCTTATCAAGATTAGAGGGATACCTCACATGAAGATTAGCATTGTAAAGAAAAAAGGTGGTAATTATTCCAGTGAAGTTAGTGTTAATACAACCTACTTCATCCAAGAATGCCTCTAACATGTCAATGTAAATCATGAAAAGCGTAGGGGATAAGTATTAATCTTGCCAAACCCCAATATCACAATTAATCTCTTTTGACTAACTTTTGTTGTTCGTAAACTTAGTAATAACTGTCTCATACAACTGTATTGTAGCAATGCTCAACTTAAAATGTAACTTTACCTCTTCTAATCCATTTGAAATGTTATTTATGGGCATTGTATCAAAATCTTATGTAATGTCAATGAAGCAACATAGTAGATTAATTTCATGATTTCATCATTCCTTTGTGACCGTTGAAAAGTAAGCGGTCCATGGTTGGATGCTATCTTTTAAAATTAAATTAGTCTTTATTTACTAACCATAAGGTAATATTTTTTTATAATAATTTCATATAACTGGTATAGAAATGATAATCATAATAATCCTATTATTTGATAAATTCTTTTTGTCCATACTTTTACAAATAGAAAGAATTATACTTTGAGACCATGATTTAACTAAACCACGTTTCACTATGAAATTATATATATGTAAGAGTTGAGGCTCCAAGTTTTTGGATTTCAGTTCGATAGTCTTTAATGTCTATAGCATTCCCTTTTACTCGCTATTTAACTTGAAACTCAATTCCTTTTAAAGTAAAAACCTCTTGCTTTATAATAAGAGTTGAAATGTTGCTCATCACATTAAAGGATTCATAAAGTTATTCAAGGTATGATTTCAAATCCTCTGATGTAATCATATTATTTTCTTGCTTCTAAGATTGAATTTAAAAAGGTGAAATTTCTCTTGCTTTTTGTTTAGTTATAATATATATATTTTTCTCTCTTTAATTAGTGGTTTGTAATTTTTGGACTTAACTCAATTGTCGATTTCAGGAATATTCCATAATCAAACAGATACAAGTGAGGCAAAAAAATTGACCTCACTCATGTTTGTCTAATTCCATAATATTCCTATAATTGGCAATCGAGATGAGGATTGCCGTTTGTGATTACTTTTTTTCGATGAAATCCACATCTTGAAGAAAATCCTCAAGGGCTTTCCCTCATTCCAAGGTAAATTGGTCGGTTACATTTTTGACAACCTAACACAGTGATGACATCAAGTGAGGCCCAATTAACACGGGAACTTGACTTTGTGACCTCCTGCTTGTAATTCACAACACTTACAACTTTGTTAACCCACTAGACTATAAAAACATTTAGACCTTTTCTCGATTATTGTGATCATCGTTGACCTATTTTGTGGTCAATAGTTGGACATAAATATAATTATATTATCTTGTGTAAGGGTCATGCTAAAAAAAATTGGTACCATTTTAATTTTTTTTAACCATGAGATTCATTTTCTCAATGGAGTGATATAATATAGGCCCAAGATCAAACCTACAAGCTACCACTATAACTCAAAAGTATATCCAATAGCTCGCAAGTTGGATATATCAATAACTTGTGACTTAGCAAGGGTCGAGGGATCCCAAGGCACATTGGAATGGACCTCTATCTAGGAGGATTTCTACCCTTCTAGCCTTATCACAACAACCAAGTGTGTCACTCATGAGAATTAAACTTAGGTAGGGAAGAGATCAAACACTCTACCCAACCACTCTAGCTATAATAATAATTTTATTTCAAAATCATAACCAAACAATACACCCAATTGATATAAAATCCCTCTTATTTGCGAAATAAAAAAAGTCCCTCTATATATTAATTTAATTACTTTATAAAATATTAAAAACATAATATTGAAAATGGTTTTTAATTTGATTGTTGTTTAATTATGTTGATAGGCATGTCTATTTTGGATCCATAATTCTAATATAATTGGTGGATGGAAGGGATTTAACATCCATAGAATATTTTAGAATGTTCTTAATAGTATACACAAATCAATGCTAATATTTAGTCATAAAGTAGTTATGTCATTTTAATTAAATTCATTAATTGAAAAAATGTTATATGAACGTGTCATATGAAATGAGTTATGGGTTTTTGGACATGTGGTATTGATAAGCCATGATATTGGCCCATGGTATTGTAACAAAGCATGTTTCCCAATGAACAATGTCCATGATAATGAAGTGGGGGTGAATCTCCATGGTTAGGAATAAGTGTACTCTAACTTATAGATGAAATGGCCTTTTTGCAAAGCATTTTTTTGGTTAATTTTAATAAAAATCCAACAGAGTTTTTTTTTGGTAATCTTGGCAGGACAACATCTTCAACATGTCAAATATATTGCTCCGATCGAAGCAGGGAATTGAACCGATGACTTCAAATCAAGGAGTGTCTTAACAGAAAACCTGATCACCGTCTATCCAACACCTCGTGGACAAAATCCAGTATAGATTTTTAAAAACTTGAGTTTAAGTTGTTTAATTTGTAGAATTTGTGTGCCCCAAGAGTTTTTTAGGGTGCTGAATCCATTTATGGAATCAAAAATGTATTTTAAACAAAAAAAAAAATCACAATCTTGTTTGAGATTGAATCACACGATTCCGATGAAAAGGTTATTTGGTCTATAAGTTAGACTACACCTTAAGAATAATGTTACATGTTTTTTTTGTATGTATATATGTTTAACTTATATATTAATTCTTTTTATCATTAACAATAATAGTAATTATTTTAAATAAAGTTATAATTTAGTTAATTAGTATGTTTTTTTTAAATTTTAGCAACTTGAGATGTATGATGAAATAAGTGTTTTGATGTTTATTATAGATTGATGCCTATGAACATTTATGAGCCATTTAATTTAAATGGTTGTGCTTGTAAGATATTTAAATTAAGACATTTAAATCAATATTTCTTTCTTTCTTTTTTGACATAGTGGAAAATCTATCATACATCCATTATTGGTTGTTATATCCATGTATGCATGTTGACTCATCATTATTATTCAAGGAAAACCAAGCCATGTGGAATTACCCACCAGTGGTTCTTAAGGGGGTAGACTTTCACTCCTGCAAGATGCCTCTAAGTTTTAGGTTTGTTTCCTTCTATACAAGGAACATAAGTCCTTAATGAAGCATAAGCAATGTTAAGATATTCAAGTCTAATAAAATATTTAAATATTTTATTTGTTTCCTAAAGAAAAAAACTGTAACTTCTATTAATGAAAATAAAAATTACATTTTGTAGACACACTTAGTGTGTGTGTGTAAATAGGATCAGACAAGTACAATACAAGAACAAAAAGTGAGTTGTAAGTAGCAAGGAGGTCCATAAAACGACAAGGAGTCTAAGAAAAATTAAGCAATAAAAGACAATAAGGGGCATGAAGACAAAAAGGGCTCACTAAGTGCAAATCTTTTCTCTTTTTCCTTTTTGCCTATGCACTTTTTGCCATCCATCTAGATTTGGATCAACTAGAACCAAAGCCAGTTCATGTACCACATGTGGGACATCTTTGTCAAAAGTTGAGCTATTTGTGACATGGGCTCTTTTTGAGCCCCCGAATCCATCTAGTGTCAAGGAGTCCACAGGTTCCTTTTCTTCCTGTTGTACCATGTTAGAGATCGACTGAATTGTAACTCCCCCTTCATGTATAACTCCATGTTGGTCAATGTCATTCATTTTTTCTTGTTCAAGTTTACATTCCTTATTGTCCTCTTCTTCATCCTTAGAAAGATATTGTTCTGAGAACTACCATCCTCTTGATTTATTATATTGCTTCTTCTTCTTCTTCTTCTTCTTAGGATTCTTTCTTGCCTAGGGGCATACATGTTGCAAATGACCTATCTGAAAACATATAAAACATCTAAATGTCATATTTCATAGTCAATTACTTATGACCAGTGAAGGTTTTGATGTTTTAGATTTATATGGTTTAGAAGTGTTTTTTTGAGATCAATCTCCACACATATCTTGGCACAAGTGAAAATACCATTTTCAGTTCTTTCCATATCCAATTTTTAAAATTTTCCCAATGTGTTTCTTATATCTTCTAGGACCTGGTGGTCTCAGAATGGAAGTGGGAGGTTTGGAAGCCTCACCCAAACCGACATTGTAGAGACCACCATGGTGTTGGCATCAAACTCAAGGAACAAAGGAGTAATAAATAGTTTGGCTTTGGCCCAAAACCAGGGCCTTGCATTTAGAACACAATCCAAATCCTTTGTGTTTCAAACTATATTATGAAAAAAACCTTTTGAGCACAAATTTTTTTTGAAGTCTAGGGTCCAATTGGAGACAATACATTGAATAAGAGCCTCTGGTGTGGGTCAAAAATCGTTAAATCTGTAGATGACTTCTTCGGATTGCAAAAAAACAGAGAGAGAATTTACCTTAGGGAGGTTTACTTCGATAGATGGGGCTTTTTCCATTTGTTCAACAATGTAAGGGCCCAAAATATTTTGTGTTTGTTCTGTTGGAGTTATAACCTTCCTTTGAGATGTTGCATCCTTGTAGGAGACATGTGATTTATTAACTAATTTTGAAATAGGGTCTCCCCCACGAAATCTTATATTATGTTAGGGTCCAACCCTAACCCCTTTATTTATGTAATAATCCTAATGGACCGAGTCAAAGTCATAGTTAGTTAGAGAGTCAATACTATATTAATAATTGTAAGTGGTTGACCCACATAAGAGAAAAGGGACCACAGTTAGTTGTAAACGGGTCATAGTTAATAAATAAAGTGGTTAACCCATGTTATGCAAGGGACCACTAGTAGTTAGGGTTTTGGATGTCATTTAGCTATAAATAGTCTTAGTTAGTAAGGGAAATATCATCGAGTCTTATTGTAATTGATCTCTGCTCTGCTGGAGGTTGTCCCCTTGAAGAGGAAAGTGAACATTGAATCTATTTCTGAATAATAAAATACTTTTTAGTTTTTCTCATTTCATGTGATAATTGTGTGTTTTGGCTATATTTCTTCGTATTTATGGTGTTATGGATTTCTCGTAGGTCAAGAGCATAACAAGTGGTATCATAGCACTTTCCAGGGCTAGTTGTACCTCCAATTTTGTAGTTTTTTTTTAGGCTCGAGACGTGTTCTGGCATCTTTAAACCATGGGATCTGTCGTTGAGCACATAAACTAGCAGATTTGGGGAGGCATGCACACAGGAACTACAAGAGGTCGTCACGCTTGTTGGACTCCCTTGTATCCCCTGTGGGTACCCCTTCGAGTAGTAGCACATTGGACAGAACTGCGCATGGACTACACTTCCACGTTCCCTTGGGTATATCGGAGCCCCCTAGGCTCGCCTAAAACCTAACCTTAAATAAGTCGTTGTTCGTCTTACTGCTATAGTACAATGAGAACAACACTCAGGGAGATTACTCTATAATAGGGTAGTCGGGTAGTACGGCTAAGGGCACGGTCGAGCCTCTTTAGTTAGCGCCCTAAAATATTGGGTCGAGTACTATTGTTGGACCCCTGCGTATATTGCGATTTGTAGCACCTGACACTCCTTTGTGACCATAGTTCCCACTGCTATCTGAAGATCGCCCTCTACCTTATCTTCCAGATCAGATCCAACATTTGAGGTTCTACCGCCATCGTACAACTGAGATTTAGCAGTTGGGGTTTTCATAGTACATGTCAGATTGTTTGTGCAATGAAGGTTTTGGTTGCCATAGTCCAGATCAAATTGTCGCAACACATTCGACAAGACCAAGACCTTGGGGTTTCTGTTACTACAATACATGCCTAATTTTCGCAGGACATTGTGCAGTATCAAGCTTTTTGGAATTCGACCATTGCAGTATTGATCAACGGGGAGTAAAACATCTTTCGGATTAGTAACAAAAAATAAATAAATAAATAATTGAGACCATCCTAGGAAACTTGCAAGAGACTTAGGCCATAAGCTTCAGGATGACAAGTTGGTCGCAGTGGTACCATTCACTTGTAAGCCTCTAGATTTCCAGTGGTCCCAAATTTTTTTTTCCAACGTGACTTCAAGTGACCCACAACATTAGGCTCCTAAGTTCGCCCTCTTTCCAGGAAGACTACTCTTAAGTAATTGACCGGGGTGGTGTATGCTAGGTACTAGATCTCAAGTTATGGCTTCTAGGAGGGTTGAACACCTTGAAAAAAGGTTTGAATAATTCCAAGACAATATTACCAAACAGATCCCACAACTAACAGAACTTATAACAAAATTTCATCGAGAGGAGCCTAGTGTTGATGCACACATAGAAGGAGAATCCATCCATCACATTCACTTCCATGGAAATCACCACCATTCCAACCACCGGACACCCAAGCTAGACATGTACAAATTTGATGGCTCTAACCTTGCAGTATGGGTAGCACAAATGGAACAGTATTTCTTCCTTAATGATATCTGTGAAGATGAAACTAAACTACATGTGGGAGCCCTTTACTTGGACCAAGAGAGATGGAAATGGTGGCAGTGGCATAAGAAATGTTATCTAGGGAGAGCAACTTAGAACATGTTCTCAAAAGCCATATGTGATCGCTTTGACCGAGAATCTAATTTTTTGGGTTGTCTCACTAAGCTTCGACAAACAGGTACAATAAAGGACTACATTGCATCCTTTGAGCAATTGGCCATCAGAACTAACAGTCTAGGAGATGACTTCTACTTGGAGTGTTTCATCAGTGGCCTAAAAGAAGCCATCCAAGCCCATGTCCGGATGCACCACCCAACTACTTGGTTGGACGCATGTAGTAAGGCCTTAGATGTGGAAATCGCCTTAAATGCCCAGTCCAATCGTCCAAATTTCATCGCCAAGGCGTGTCCCACCCAAGCTTAGAGCCACACCCAAACACTTAAGGTTCAAAAGGTGTCACCGAAAAAAATGGCCGAAAGAAGAAAACAAGGGTTGTGCTACTACTATGATGACAAGTACTCCCCTGGATATAAATGTAAGGAACCAAAATTCTTTCAAATTGATGCTACTGATAACAACTCAACAGAGGAAGCTCCATCCCTTAAGGTGCCTGAGGAAGAAGTCGAGGAAAACCAAACCGAAAATGATCTCACAACTACGCTAGATGAGCCGGTTATCTCACTACATGCCTTGGTTGGCGTTTCTTCACCTCAAACTCTCAAAACCCGAGGATTTATTAAACATCAACCTGTAGTGGTATTGATTGATAGTGGCAGCACTCATAACTTTATCCATAAGAGAGTCTCAGAAGTTGTTCATTGCTTTGTGCATGGGGGGACCATGAAATGTGAACGCCAAGGTGAAAATATTAAGCTTCTGATGGGAGATTACCACCTAAGGACCCACTTGTTTGCTATTGAAATGGGTGGTTGCGACATTGTCATGGGTGTTAAATGGCTTTGCACACTAGGCCCTATCACAATGGATTTCTAGGAGTTATATATGAGCTTTAGGCAAAACGACCACATTCATACATTAAGGGGACTCCAAGCAAGTGCTCCTACTATCATCAACTCACATTGAATGGAGAAGCTTTTAAAAAATGGCCATCATGGAGTAGTCGCCCAATTTAATGTCATCCATTCCATTGAATCCACTACTCCTCATATTCATCCTGAGTTGAAACAGGTATTAGATCACCACCAACGGGTCTTTGACAAACCTAAAGAGCTTCCACCATCTAGGGGTGAACATGATCATATCATACCTTTGGTCACGGGTGCCCAATCGCTTAATGTCCGTCTATATCGATATCCTTTTCCCCAAAAGAATGAAATTAAAAAAATCATCAAGGAACTCCTCGAAGCCAGTGTTATTCATCCCAACATCAATTCTTAGTCATCTCAAGTGGTCATGGTTCTAAAGAAAGATGGAGAATGGTGCATGTGTCCGGACTTCTGGCCCCTCAACAAGCTCATTATCAAGGACAATTTTAATATTGTGGTTGTTGATGATCTGCTTGATGAACTGCGTGGTGCTCAATTCTTTACCAAGCTAGACCTCCGCTTGGGCTATCACCAAATATGCATGAAGGAAGTAGACATTCCTAAGGCAACCTTCTGAACTCATGAAATCCATTATGAATTCCTGGTCATGCCATTTGGTCTCTGTAATGCTCCATCTACTTTTCAAAGCCTCATGAACCACCTGCTGAAACCATATCTCCGAAAATTTGTCCTGGTCTTCTTCGATGACATTCTCATCTACAACATAACCTAGGACAAACATCTTCAAGCATGTAGACCAGATATTGCAACTTCTCTGAGATCACAAATTATTTGTCAAATTATCCAAGTGCTCTTTTGGCATGGAAGAAGTCGAGTATTTGGGACACATTGTGGGTCATGAAGGAGTGAGGGTTGATCTGAAAAAGACTCAAGCAATGAAAGATTGACCCCAACCAAAAACCTTGAAGAGTTTGAGGGGATTCTTGGGTCTCACTCGCTACTATCGCAAATTTATCCACAATTAGGGTCACATTAACTATACTCCTCACTAATCTTCTCAATAAAAATTCATTTCTCTGGACTAATGCAACTCAGCAGGCCTTCTTGTCTCTCAAACATGCCATGTGCTCCACTCCTATATTAGCCCTACCAAACTTCACCAAATATTTTGTGATTGAATGTGATGCTTCCGGTACCAGTATTGGCGTTGTATTAATGCAGGAAGGTAGACCATTGGATTTCACCAGCCAACAACTCAATGGCAACATCTGGGTCAATCTACTTATGAGAAAGAAATGATGGCCATCTTACATGCAGTAGACACCTGGCGGCCATACTTGTTGGGGCAACGTTTCCAAATCTACATGGACCATCAAAGCCTAAAATATTTTCTAGAGCAACGTCTATCGTCGCCACAACAAAATAAATGGCTTGCCAAAATGTTGGGATATGATTATGAGATCATTTACAAGAAAGGGCATGACAATGTAGTGGTTGATGCTTTATCGCGCCAATTTGAGGATGAGAGAACCCTTCTATCAATCTCTCTACCCATACCAGATTGGATTGAAGAGGCCTACAAGGAATGGTTCTCCCACCCCTCTCTTTCCCAACTCATTAATAACTTAAGAGAATATCCTAATTCCTCAACCGACTACTCTTGGAAGGATGAGATTCTTCGCTACAAGGATCAAGTAGTTATATCGCTGACATCCACTCTTAAAACCCACATCTTGGACGAGTTGCACTCATCTCCAATTGTAGGACATTTAGGATTTCAGAAGACTTATGCTCACGCACGTCGTTCTTTCTTTTGGACTGGCATGAAAAATGACATTCTTACTTTTGTAGCTGAATGTGATGTGTGCCAATGCAACAAAGGGGAAACAGTCAAGTTACCGGGAACCTTACAACCATTGCCACTCCCTGCCTCTGTCTAGATGGATGTTTCCATGGATTTCATCACTGGTCTCCCAAATTTAGGCAACAAATCATTCATCATGGTGGTTGTGGATAAAATTTCTAAATATGCTCATTTTTGCACTCTACCACACCCATTTACCCCCACTTTGGTGGCTCAATTTTTCTTGGACCATATCTTCAAACTACATGGCATGTCGACTTTCATTGTGTCTGATCGTGACCCCACTTTCACCAGCAATTTGGGCAGGAACTTTTCAAGATACAAGGCACGCAACTCCAACTAAGTACTGCCTATCATCCCCAAACCGACGGTCAAACAAAAGTAGTCAACAAATGTTTGGAGACATATCTGAGGTGCTTCACTTCAGAAAAGCAACATCAATGGGTACAATGGCTACCTTTAGCTAAATGGTGGTATAATACTAACTATCATGAAGCCACCAAGATGAATCCATATGAGGTAGCATATGGCCAACTCCCACCTTCACCTATTTCTTATATCCTTGGATGTTCTAAAGTACATGCAGTTGATCAACTCCTATAGAACTGTGCCGCCATGATAGCTCATCTCAAAGATAATCTACATCTAGCTCATAACTGAATGAAGCAACACACAGACCAACATCGTTCCGAGTGCGCATTTCAAGAAGGGGATCAGGTATTCCTGCAACTCTGACCATATAAGAAAACATCTCTCAAAGAAAAGGGTTGCCAGAAACTAGCACCAAAATTCTATGGGCCTTATTAGATACTTCATCGCATAGGAACAGTCGCCTACAAACTCGCCTTGCCACCTACTCCAAAAATCCATTCGATCTTCCATGTATTATGCCTCATGAAAGTGGCGGGGAACAATTGCAGAGTTTAAACAAATCTACTTGAATTGGATGAGGAAGGCTCACTTTCGCTTCGACCAGAATAGGCCCTCGATACTCGTGAAATATATCTTCGCGGTCGCATGATCAAGGAAGTCCTCATCAAGTGGAAAGACACCTCTCTAGAAGATGTGACTTGGGAACCAGCCACTATTCTTCAGCAGTTTCCGTAGCTTCAACCTTGAGGACAAGGTTGCTTTTGATGGGGGAGGGCATGTTAGGGTCCAACCCTAACCCCTTTATTTATGTAATAAGCCCAATGGGCCAAGTCAAAGTCATAGTTAGTTAGAGAGTCAATAAAGCCCGTATTAATAATTGTAAGTGGTTGACCCGCATTAGAGAAAAGGGACCATAGTTAGTTGTAAACAGGCCATAGTTAATAAATAAATAAAGTGGATCACCCTTGCTATGCAAGGGACCACTAGTAGTTAGGGGTTTGAATGTCATTTAGCTATAAATAGTCTTAGTTAGTAAGGGAAAGATCATTGAGTCTTATTGTAATTGAGCTCTACTCTACTGGAGGTTGCCCCCTTGAAGAGGCAAGTGAACATTGAATATGTTTCTGAATAATAAAATAATTTGCAGTTTTTCTCATTTCATGTGATAATTCTGTGTTCTGGGCTATATTTCTTCGTATTTCTGGTATTATGGATTTCTCGCAGGTCAAGAACATAACATATTCAAAATGATGGATGAATTTTTGGAAATATTATAGTCTTGTACCTGGTGGGAATCTAAGAAAACCTACCTTTCAAATTGAAGACTTTGAAAACATATGCAATGCCAAAAAAAAGATTAAATAGTCTATTTTACAAAGCATACAAAAGAAGAGTTTTTAACCCATATAAGTTTTGATCTCCCACATATACTTTTAATAAATATTAGGAACACGAGATTCATGTTATACT
Organism: Pinus tabuliformis; assembly: GCA_031772625.1. Taxonomy (NCBI): domain Eukaryota; kingdom Viridiplantae; phylum Streptophyta; class Pinopsida; order Pinales; family Pinaceae; genus Pinus; species Pinus tabuliformis. Next base: position 531,525,418 of record CM062814.1, read on the forward strand.
CTGTTTGTTAAGAGATATTCGCAAGTAGGCGCAGCGGGAGACCGCCAAAGGATGCTCATGGAACAAAGTAGCCTCCAACGCAGATTTGTGCAAAGCCCAACATATATGTAGAGAAAAATAAGAGGGCACAGACAATAACACTCGTTTGCAACAAAAAACCCTCATAAAAAAATAATGTCAACCATAGAGGAATATTGAAACAATGAACAACTTAGAGAAAAAACCAGGATTAGAAAACTATACTAGTTGGAAGCCCGTCCAGAAATGTCTAGAAAGAGAAAACGCCCAAGAAAAACTGTGACAAAGCCCCCCTAAAGACTTTATCGGCCGAAAAACTTTGACAATGGTCAGTACATAGCCATTTGTTAGTTCTCGATTACATGGAACAATCGAGAAGGCAGATTATGACCCAGGAACCCCGCGACAACAACTTGTGTAGAAGCAAAACGTTGAAAACCCTAATCATCATCGCCTAAATCTTTTTCCATTTTTTTAAAATTAAGTTTTCTCTTATAATTTTTTTTTTTTACCAAATTTAAATTACAAATAAAAATTTTGTGGTTCAAATATTATTCAAAGAAATCCCAACTTCATAACCAAATTATATTTATTCAATAAAATATATCAAAAATAAAAAAATAGCCCCAAGGGTTAGCTCAGTTGGTCAAAGCCGTGCCTCGCCATCGGGAGGTCACAGGGTTGAATCCACCCGAAGCCCTTGGGGTCAGGTCTTGGAGTAGGCCGAGGGGCGATTTAGCCTAGCTATCGCCCAGATTTTTCCGTGGACGTAGCGATCACCCACTGACCAGGGTGCTCGTGAACCACAGCGAAAAAAAAAAAAAATAAAAAAAAAAATGGAAATTTATTTCCATCCCTTAAAATTTTGTCCATTCGACTTGAAAAATATCTTGAGCTATGATCCAGACATTCATGTTGATTGTATATTAGGAAATGCCTTTCTTGCAGTTGTGGAACCACATGGTTCAGTCAAACTAAAAGGAAATAGAGCTGGATATTTTATTACTGTACCCACTTCCGAAGGAAGCCAGAAACGAATTGAAATGCCATATATTTCAAATCCGAGAGTATCTACAATGGTTCAGGTTATGAAGAATTAGACAAAGCTGAAACAAAGCTGACTAAATTAAAAGATTTGAAATCTATCATCCAAATAGGAGAACAATTAAAAACTCCCACTATCAGTAATAATGTTTCTGAACTAAAAAGAAGAATTGAAGAAGAATGTTGTTTCGAGGAACCTAATGCTTTCTGGCACAGAAAGCAACACAATATTGATCTTCCATACAAACCAGGACATGAAGGTAGGCCTTGCAAAAGCAGAGCTATACCTATGAGCAAAGAATATAGAGATCTTTGTGAAAAAGAGATCAAACAACTATTGGATAGAAAATTGATAAGAGAATCTGACATTCCATGGAACTGTTATGGATTCTATGTGAATAAAATATCTGAACAGATTAGAGGTATCCCAAGATTAGTCATAAATTACAAACCTCTAAACTCTGTTTTAGTTGATAATACCTATCCAATACCTCACAAGGGTGAGTTGCTAACCAGAATCGTCGGAGCAAAAATATTTTCAAAGTTTGATCTCAAATCAGGATTCTGGCAAGTAGCTATTGCAGAAAAAGATAAATTCAAAACTACTTTCAGTATTCCCGGAGGACATTACGAATGGAATGTTATGCCATTCGGTCTGAAACATGCTCCTTCAAAGTTTCAGAAAGTAATGGACTCAATTTTTAAGCCTTATTTTGATTGGTTAATGGTATATATAGATAGAATATTCATGACCACTTCAAACATGTACAGGCCTCCCTGCAAGTGGTCAAAAGAAATGGTCTTGTTTTGAGTAAGAAGAAGATTGAACTATTTCAAACTTCTATCAAGTTCCTCGGTCACACAATCCAGAATGGCCAGATATCTCTCCAAAAACATGCCCTTGAGTTTGCAGAAAAATTTCCTAATGTTATTATAGATAAAACTCAACTTCAGAGATTTCTGGGATGCCTAAATTATGTCAGCAATTTTTATCAGGATTGTGCAAAAGACAGAAATCTTTTGAACTAGAGATTGAGAAAGAATCCTCCATCTTGGAATAGTGCTCATACAAATGTTGTAAAAAATATAAAGGCCAAGGTAAAATCTCTTCCAATTTTGTATGTTGCTAATGACAATTCTCCTAAAATTGTTGAATCAGATGCCAACGATTTAGGATGGGGAGGAATACTCAAGCAAAGGAAGGATGATGAAGAACAAATAATCCAATTTGCCTCCGGAACATGGAACCCGGCAAAAAGAAATTATTTTGTCATTGAAAGGGAGGTAAAAGCTGCCTGGAATTCTATTGACAAATTTGAAATCCATTTGGTCAATAAAAAATTCTTATTAAGATCTGATGCCTTTGCTTCGAAGAAAGTTTTAACAAAAGATATCAAAAAACCTAGTGAAGCAAAGTTCGCCCGATGGCAAGCCTTATTTGCAAATTTTGACTTTGATGTAGAGCACATTAAAGGGTTTGAAAATTGTCTACCAGATTTTCTTAGCAGAGAGCATATACAACAACCTGAGCATATCATGGTAATTGTAACAGAATGGGACCCTAATCAGCAAAAATAAATCCTTAGATCTATTCCTGAAAATAAGAGTTGGCGGGAATACTATAACCAGTGGAAACTTACCTAGCAACTCAAAAACACTAAAATTCGAGATGCCAATCTACAAAATCACACAGATATTCTACACCTAATTCCCGAAATAAAAATGTACCCCAAAGGAAGCAAAAAGATTCATGACATAGTATATTCTAGAAACATGACAGCGGCTCATCAAGTAGAAAGAGCACTAAGAAGTGACTTGCGCGAGCCTACCTTGTCCAAACATTAAAAACCTTCACGTGAAACTTGGGTTAGTAGTATTTAATTTTAAATTTTAATCATAAGAGAAAAAAAATGGAATAAACTTTACAATAAAGTAGCTGTTGTTTTTTTCATCACGCGGAACTTATGGTAATTTACTTTTGAATCTATGGAAAGGGAAAATTGAAAGAAACTTCATGATAAAAGTAGCTGTTTTTTATCACGCGGAATATCAGTAGCGTTTTTTCTACGCAGGATCCTAGGGTTTGGGATCTAGGGTTTGAAAACGCGCCCATCTAGCTTAAATGGTCGATTTATGGACGCATCGTTGGTCACGGGTGTAGGTTCGTGGTCTCTTGTTCTCCACGGTGTGCATATTCTCGTGATTCTTATCTTTTCGTTCCGAATATCAAGCGATGGCACCATGACAAGTTTTGCAGTGCTCGGGAGCTGTTTTCTTGCAGTGCGAAGAAATCGATGTGTTCAGACTGTATAGTTGTGGATAGAGAAGGGTTAGTAAACGGTAGAAAACCCATTTATTGTATATCATTGACTGTTCGAGATTAAGCACCTGTAATTCGATGGCCATACTCATTAAATGGGTTGCCTGTTTGCTCTGTACCAGCCCTTCTCCTATCCACAATTGTACTAGTTTGTCCACACCAATTTCTTCTACGACAATCTGGAGCGGCATTAAAAAGTATGGAACAGGTCTCAAAAGTTTTCAGTTCCGTAAAAGAATTGGGTATATTATTTATGTTGCTAAAGTACTTCAGATGCTTAATCCTTTAAGTTTGATTGAAATTTATGAAATGTTTTAGAAGCCCTTTTGTTTAGTCCATGGGAGTTCGCTGCACTCAATTCAAGGAGCTCTCCAGGTGTGATCTTAGTTTTATTTTGCGTCACAGGCGTTTCCAATCTATTGTTTTTCTTTAACCGAAACCCTCACATGGTTTTTTAGGCGAGAGTGGAGTCCTGTGACATATCGTTTTAGGGATTCTCACATAGAGCCATGAAAAATGCATTTGGCCCAGTGATCAATTTATTGTCGTTTTTCTTTAACAGAAAACCCCTTTTCCCTTTTTTGGGTCGGATTGGGAGTCTTTGGACGTCATTTTATGGATTTTCATGGGGATTTGAAATTTGATGGTTACCTTGGCTGTTAATGTTTCAATATATTTTTATTATACTTGAGTGGTATCCAGATATAATACTAACATAGATCTATAGATTTATTTTTTGTTTTAATATTTTTATTATATTTGGATATATATTATTAATATAGATTTATTTTAACTCTAAATCTACTAAAATGTTGATTTACTAAATTTTTGGTATAAATTTTTCTTAAAAGAAAAATGAAATTAATAATTAAAATGGATTTATGCTAGTTATATGATATATACATTTCACAATTTGGTCTCAGTGGACGTTAACCATCATCATCATCATAAAAATACTAGGAACTACTAAGCAATGCTTTGTATAGATTCATTTTAACTCCAAATCTGCCAAGTGTTGATCTACCAAATCTAGGTACAAACTTTTCTCAAAAGCTAAAACAAATTAAGAATTAGGATTGATCTATTTTAGTGCTTAATAATACTATTTATACGATTATATAAATTTCACATCTCTATATAAAAATATAAAAATTATAGATATTAAAAAAAAGTAATGTCCGATATCACAACATAATTAGCTTTATTAATCATATTGCTACACACTTTTGAGAAATTTAATAAGATGGTTTGTATTTCCAAAATCTCTTTTGTGCAAAATCTCTTTTAGGAAATAAGTATTCCCTCACTATGAAGTTATGCATTATTTCTCAGTTTTTTGTTTTCTTAGAGATAAAAAATGTAATTAGCATGTTATGACAAGTGTAGTCATAAAAATGTGTAATGAAAATCCAAACACAGCACATAGAAAATTAGGTTGACAGTGGATGGTTGATTGACGCACGAGATACTATAATTATATTTTCCTTTCTTTTCCTTTCCATTGATCACTCTATTGGAGGATTTTTTTTTTATTTTTCACTTGTTCATGCTTCTGTCCTTTCTGTGTTTCCATCTTTGGAATATAATTTCTTTCATTCCATTGTTATTCAAGTTCATTGGCTTGATTGCATCTATATGCTTCACTCACTTATATACACAAAGATAAGAAATACATAGGATTTTTTTTTGTATTTTTCACTTGTTATGCTTCAGTACTTTCTGTGTTTCAAACTTTGGAATATAATTTCCTTCATTCCATTGTTGTAAGTTCATTGGCTTTATTGCATCTAAGCTTCACCCACTTATACACAAAAATAAAAAAATGCATAATTGTTTTATTTATTTATTTCGAAACAAAACTCAGGATAAAGAATAAAGAAGGAAAGCATCTTTATTTATCAAAGCTGTGCGGATTTTTACTGTTAAGGCTTAATACCATGAAGAATGACCGGTGCATAGGGCTACAACAAAAGCATGGAAAACAAAATTTGGTGTTTTTCTCATTATTTACTACTTACAATCACGGTATTCCCTTTCTCCCCATCAAAAATTTGGTTTTTCTCATTATTTACTACTTACAATCACGGTATTCCCTTTCTCCCCATCTTGATGGTTTGATACTATTTTCATGTTGAGTTTGAACAACACCATAGGTTGACTGATTCAGATTTGGAAAAAGATATGGAAAGTACAGCCAAAATTATGCTACCAAATCTAGGTCTAGCATCTATAGTGTTCTGGGATATAAAAGCGAACACGAATTCATTCCTTTATTTTTTAAACAAAAACAATTTAAATTATATTACGAAAAATAGTTTACACACTGTGAAGTATGGTTTAGAGGCAAAACATAGTTAGATACATATTTAGACCGACGCTTAGCCTACATAAACAGCTACATGAAACTGAAGTATGGTTTAGAGGCAAAACATAGTTAGATACATATTTAGACCGACGCTTAGCCTACATAAACAGCTACATGAAACTGACTTACTGAGACAGTAATCCATATGGTTTGTAATTCCTCAATACTGCTTTGCCGTGATTACCAAAATTATTCATCACTTGTTAATATGTCGAAGAACTTCTTTGTCTGCCTTACAGGAACCCCCGACAGGGTATCCTCCAGAACCCCCGACAGGGTATCCTCCAGAGGAGTGTCATTTGGAGTAGAGTCTGAAGTGCTTGAAGCCAAGCCTTTGCTCCACTATAATGGGAGGTACTTCCTTGAAGGCTAAATGTAGAAGCCAATCCTTCACAGAGAATTGAGAACAGAGGAAGCACGGAGATAAGGAAAGCGTTCCCAATATAGCCCACTAGCTGAGTCATAATGTTATATGTTGAAGCAAGGATAGCACAACTCCTCCTTCCTTCTACACTGAGATCTGAGTCTTGATAACATTGAGATTTCCTTATTTTTTTGTTCCATTTTCATGGAAAATTCGGATATGTTTGTATTTTTTTCACCTCCAAGGTGTGGAACCTCCAGAGAGTCTCTTTAAATCTGTTTATGTTTCTTTCTATCTGGACATTCGAAGAACTTGAGATTCCCATTTATGGAGCTACTACTGCTTGCCACTCTCTAAGTACTGTTGGATCTTCTGAGGTGTTCTTTTGTAAGTTTTAATAGAAGTATTCCTTTTGAGTGATGTCAATGGTTCTATGTGGTTGCTACTCCAATGTTCCAAGCTAATTTTTCAAATACTCTCCTTTTGGTTTTAAGCTGATCCATGCCATGAACGAATGGCTTGGAACTCCCTCTGATGTGAGCATTTTTTAAAATCTTTGCATCCAGTCTTTAATATAATCATAATCGCATTTCCAGGAAATTATTTAAATGGGATTACATTCATGTATAAGTATTCTTCCAACCTTTTTCTTGTGGCTTAATTCACTCTGCCCAATTTTTTAATTTTTCTTATGAAGTTGGCCTAGACTCTTTAGACGTGTTCGGAATATGCCTATTTGTCATCGAATATATTGTCGTTTTGATCAGCCGTATCTTCCAAGAGAGTAATATTCCAAATTCCCCTTTATAATTGGCTTGTTTTTTTAATCTTTCAAGCTATAAAAGAAACCAATTACTGAACAGTTGTTTTTAAGAAGATGTTGTAATAGAGGGGAGGACTCATTTGAGTAATCAAAGAATGCAGGAAAGGAGGTTTCGAAAACAATAGTCACATCTCGAAGGATCATTAATTCCTTGTTTCACCAGGTGTGCCATTTGGGCAGACAGGAGAAGTCAAGTTTGGAGATGGAATAGCCAAATTTCATGATTTCTAGAGAGAGGAAGGATGTGTGCTTCTTTCAAAAAGTTCGAGGTATCCTTCTTTAGCAATGTATCTGTTTGATTGGGTGCCTTGATTTACTTATTCCTTTCTTTATTCGAGCTTTCCCTTGTTCACAAAACAATAGTCGATCATTAATTCCTTGTTTCACCAGGTGTGCCATTTCGGCAGACATTAGAAGTCAAGTTTGGAAATGGAATAGCTCAATTTCATCCTGTTTCATTTGATTTCTATAGAGAGCAAGGATGTGCTTCTTTCAAGAAGTTTGAGGTATCCTTCTTTAGCAATGTATTTGTTTGATTGGGTGCCTTGATTTACTTATTCCTTCTTTTATTCGAGCTTTCCCTTCCAGGACTTGGGTCAGAAGGGTCCAAAGGGTGTTCAGAGTATGAAGAAGGGAAATGGGATAGATCCACTTATTTGAAAGGGGAAGAATGTGAATCTGCCCATGAGGAGATATATGCTAAAAAGAAGGATTGTTAACTTTAGACCATCTTTCTCGAGAGAATTCCTGGTTGGATTTTTGAAGGTTTCCATGGATATGATTTTTCAAAATTTTTAAATTAAAGGGTTGTGCCAAGTTCGATTGATGCATATATCTATAATTTATTTTCAAGGTCATGGTCTAGTTAGACACTAAATTGATATATGAGACCTACTTATTTGTGAGACAAAAAAACCCTTTTCAAATAACGTTTTCATTGTTTAATTTACAATAATGTCTTTTTAAACGAACTCTGATTATGCCATTTTCATTGTTTAATTTACAGTGATATACATACCATAGCTTTCTAGAATAACTCCTGTTATACTTGTATTTGTGTTTACTAATAATGTCCCATGCAAATCTCCTGTTACATTTTAGCAAATAAATGTTTATGTATGTGTGTTGATCATGTTAGGTACCCATTCTGCATGACTTTTAAAAAAAACTTCATGTATTTGTGTGGATAATTGTGGGCACCAATTCTGTATGACTTTTTAATCCTATTATACTTGTATTTGTGTTTACTAATAGTGTCCCATGCAAATCTCCCGTTACATTTTAGCAAAAAATGTTTATGTATGTGTGGATGATGCTAGGTACCAATTTTGCATGACTTGCTAAAAAAGACTGTTCATGTATTCGTGTGCATAATTTTGTACGCATCAATTCTGTATGACTTTTTAATCAAGGGATACTTTGATTGCTTGCGAAATGCTTCTATCTAACACATTATATTAGCGTGTAAAGTTGTTGTTTATGGTTGACGAGTATTTGTGGAATCTATTTATTTCAATTTAAAAAAAACTCACAAAACCTTCATTGAAATCACGTGTCATAATTCATATGCATATTACAGGGGTAGAGCCATCACATGCATTTCATAACATATAGTTGGAGTGGGATGTACTAATTATAAGTAGTGTATTTTTATCTTTTAATCCAAATGATAAAGTTTCATAATGTAAGAACGTATCAACCTTAGAAAATTCAGGGAATGTTCCCCAACACAATGCCAAAGGCCATGAAACTAAATGATTGAAATGGTGGATGTGTGGAGTAATTGAATGTTGGTTAAAAAAGTATAACAATTGGAATTTTCATGAATAAAAATAGTATAAAATTCAATAGAACTTGTCAATATACTTTTAAGTCATGTGTAAAGTTTTTGCTTTGAATGGTTTTAGGTATTTTTTTTGCAAGATTATTTCGGTGATATTTTTTTAAACTATGGTGAATTATTTATTAGTTGTAGTAAATTGTACAAGGCTTTGGATCAAGCTTACTGATTGTTATTATAACACCAATAGTATATCCAACAATGTACAAATTGGATATACCAATAATTTATGACTTAGCAAGGATTGAGATGTATTTTTGTAGTGAATGCACCTATCCTTCTAGCCTTATCACAATAGGCCAAACATGCCCCTTTTAATTGAATTTGGGTGGATGGGAGATTGTTCTCCCAACAACTTGAGCTACTAAGACAATAACCTTTATGGTTATTGATTGGCATTGACACAAATGGACTTGACAAAAGGTTGATGGCTAAAAGAGAGTTTATAGGTACCCTTACATGATGGCAAGGTGCACCATGGACATGTCAAGTGCCCTTGGTCAAACTTGGCACACTGCAAATTTGGGTAGCTCCCATTAGTTAGGCCACTAAGAGAAGCTTGAAAGGGAACTTGGTGATTTGTAAGTATGATGCATGACGAGCAAGATTGGCATATAGAGAAGTTGACTAGCTTTTATAGACTTTTGATCATATGATACATGTAGATTCCAAGAGTTGGGCATTCACCATTTCAGGGTTGTAATGGATGGGTTGATGTTCCCTCGGGTATAAGCATTCAAAAGTGCAATTGTGGAATGCACTAGTTGGGTTGACATCCATTGGATGAACTTGTTAAGTGCACCCTTTGTAGGCACACTTGGGTGTGGTTGACGCACTTGTTAGGTATGTGGCTGACACCTTGGGCCCAACATGATTAGATGTTGGATAATCGCTGGAACATGAATGAAGGGGACAAAGGCACCATTGGGCGAACATTCTTCATGCACACACCCACTGAACGCACTTGTTGGGTGCACCTTCACTGGGTGTGCTTGGACATCGTGAGAACAATACCATTGGATTTTGAATAGTGGGTGGACAATAAGGGGTAGAGACTAGTAGGCACACATCATTTAGGCATGCTTGCTGGGTGCAACCTTGGGAGGTGCACTTGGGTGCCTTGGGCGCACTTGTTAGGTGTGTGGTGCCTTAAGCACAACACCATTGGATGTTGGACAGTTGGAAATCTAGTAATGAAGGGGGTTAGATGCACCACTGATCACAAAAGTTGTGACACTCGAGTCCACTTAGGTTTAGAGAGGATTGCAATATGTTGAAGAAGGTAGCAAGTATGAGACAAGTCTTGTATAAGTAGTGGACACCTCAAAGGTGCTAAAGCATCGTCCATTAATCATTCACCAAGAGTGTAAATGAGCTCAATTGTTGTGCTAAGTTCAGGGTTGACATGGTAGGGTGAAATGGCACTAGTTGAGTGTGAAGAAAAAGAAGACAAGACTTACAAGAGGCAATATTGTAGTTATTTTAGGGGTTTGGATTCTGTAAATGTATTGGGTAGTAGTCAAAAGGCAATACTGTCTTTGACTTTTTGTATATCTATAATAAAGTTGCAGATAGAAGGTTGCAATTTTGTTGTTATACCTCAGTAAGATTTTTGATATAATAAAGTTACGACACTTGCTTTGTATGCTACCTATACTTATGTGTTGTTAAAACCCCTTTACTTGAATGAATGTTATGTTCCTTGTAATGTATTTTGTTGGGTAAGTGTTAAAGTATTTTTGGGATGTTTTAAAGTTGGGTTGGATGTGTGCCTATTGTTTAATGAATTTGGTTAAGTAGGATTTAGTTGCATTTGACATATCACATCTGTTGACAGTGCTGGATCCGCCAACATTCAGGGGATCACCCTGGTATGAATTCCCAACTGGACCTCCCACCGTTTGGTGTGGGAGTCCCATCCGATATGATGGCCTGATTGCCATTATCTTAAGGATTTGCCTCAACTCTTGTTTGTCAGCACAAGAGAGTGGTATGCTTTGCCTTCGAGAAGTGATGTTCGTGTCTCTGGTGATTGCTAGTGTTACTTGTGTTAATGGTTCTTTCACTGTAGAGGGGGAGGGTGAGAGTGAGTCCCAAGTTGGTTGGGAGGAAGTTCCAACTTGGCTAGGAACACACAACACAACAAGACGTGCACAGCTTTCGGAGGAGTAGTCCACATGGATGCGACAGTCACAATACACAAGGGAAGATAACATGTACAACACTTAGCAGATGAGTTTGCACAAGTGCAATGATTGTTACAACAAATCTTATGTGAAAAGTTTGTCTGATGTCCAGGTAGGTAGCCACCACGGGCGAGACAATGTTAACAACGTATACAACACATTTTCATTAATAGACTATGTATTACAACAAGTGAAATAAGTTCAAGTGTTCAACACAGGTTAAAGCAGCGTGCATTACAAGTGTTCAAGATTAGTGTTACAACAGTTACAATACGTGTGTGAAAACGTGCTGACCTGTTAGGAAGCTTCTGAATTAAGCGAATGTTCCAAGACACATCGTTACACCATACATCACTAACTTGCGCGGAGTGTTGGAACCACTACTTACTCAAAGAAAAGATTACAGACTTTCTTGGCTATGTGGGAGGTGCTGAGGTGAAAAGTCCTTTGCATGTACAAATGAGGGGGTATTTATAGCCAAAGGTGACAGTAACCCTTGTCGCTGTTCGACTACCCTCAACACTGTTTGACTTCCATGATTTTTCGACTTTACATGACTATTTGTACAACAGGTAGGTTTCTTGGACTTCCATGTTACATTACATTGATTGACAACATGGCCTACAATAGAGATGTATACGACATGACTCATGACACGATTCGACATGACAGTGCTGGTATGTTCATATTTTTGCTGGAGTGCATGTCGAGCTATAGTGTTGTTGGGTGGTGGATTTTTTCATGGTGTGTCATAGCTTCACCTCTGCTTGGAACAATGTAAACTTTGAAATGGGAACTGATACGATTACCTGTTTTGTAGATGTAGCAAAAAAGTGACCCGATTTTGAAAAGTAGTGATGCAGAATATACTTCTTTTTTTTGGAGCATATTTTTGACACTTTAAATAACTGATACGATTACCCGTTTCATAGAAGTAGCAAAAAAATGAGTCAATTTTGAAAAGTGGTGATCCAAAATACATACATACATACATATATATATATTTTTGGTAGGAACATATTTTTGACACTTTAAATTTTCTTATGTATCAAATATAAATATTTGATTTTAAATGTTAGTGATTTTCATGTTGATTTTGAAAATCAATTTTTTTTTAGAGGGCTTATTTTTTATATTTTAAAATTTATTATCTTCAATTTTTTTTTTAAATAATGATTACTTAACCAATTTTCATGTTTGTTTGTTTTTTTTTTAAATCATGATTACTTAACCCTAAAGAATTTGGAAAATAAATAAAAAATAAAATAAAAATAAAAAAAACTACTGAAAGATTAAAAACATTTAAAAAACAAAAATATACTCAAATAAATAAATAAATAAAAAATTATATATATATATATATATATATATATATATATATATATATTCAAAATAAAAATAAAAATAAAAATGAGAACATTTAAAATTTAAAAACAAATATTTAATTTTTTTTATTAAAAAAAAACATTAAATATTTTTATTAAACCATATATTTTTTATTTAAAAGCAAAAATTTTTAAATTAAAAAATATATATGTGTGAGAGAGATTTAAAAAAAAAAAATGAACATTTAATTTTTTTTTTAAATAAATATTTTTTATTTAAAAAAAATAAAAAATAAAAAAAAGTTATGCTCATATTTTTTTATTTTTTAAATAATAAAAATTATATATATATATATATATATATATTAAACATTTATTTATTTATTTTTTATTTAATTTTTTTTTTTTTATACCCATTTATATATATATATATATATTTTCAAATATAATCTATTTAAAAAAGAAACTCTGCTTGCCCTCCACTGCTTGTGGGGGCAAACGAGCCGTTTCATCCCCTGTTGGGGTGCGGCCCTGGGTGGAGGAGTTGCATGCAGCCCTTCTGCCCAAGACCACGCCACCACGAGCGACGACAAAAGGTGAACAGAGTGTATTGGATTTTTTTTTTAATATAAAATTTATATTTAAAAAAAAAATAGAAGTTTATTTAAAAAATTGCATATAAGTTTTTTTAAATCATGATTACTTAACCATAAAAGAATTTGGAAAATAAATAAATAAAAACTAAAAATAAAAAAACTACTGAAAAATTAAAAACATTTAAAAAACAAAAATGTACTCAAATTAAAAAATAATAATATATATATATATATATATTCAAATTAAAAATAAAAATAAAAATGGAAACATTTAAAATTTAAAAACAAATATTTAATTTTTCTATTTAAAAAAAACATTAATTTTTTTTATTAAACCATATATTTTTTTATTTAGAAACAAAATTTTTTAAAATTAATATATATATATATATATATATATGTGAGATTTTAAAAAAATGAACATTTAATTTTTTTTAGATAAATGTTTTTTATTTAAAAAAAAAAAAAAAAGAAAAAGAAAAAGAAAAAAGAAGTTACACGCATATTTTTTTATTTTTTATTTTTAAATAATAAAAATTATATATATATTAAACATTTATTTATTTTTTTTATTTAAAAAAAAAAAAACCCAAAACAAAAAACAAAAAACAAATTATACTTATTTATATATATATATATATTTATTTTTCAAATATAATAATTATTATTATTATTATTTTTTAAAGAAACTGTGCTCGCCCTCCGTTGCTTGTGGGGGCAGACGAGCGGCTTGACAGCCCGTGGGGTGCGGCCGTGGGCGAAGGAGTTGCATGCAGTGCTTCCGCCCAAGACCACGCCACCACGAGCGGCGACGAAAGGCGGACAAAGTGTATTGGAATTTTTTTTTTTGTTAATATAAAATTTATATTAAAAATAAAAATAAAAGTTTATTTAAAATATTGCATATAATTTTTTTTTTTTTTTTTTTTTTGGTTTTAAATAAAAAATATGTATTTTTAAAATTATTTTGAAATGTTTTTTTTTTAATCAAAAAATATATATGTTTTGTTTTTTTAAATAAAAAATATATAGTTTTATAATTTTTTTTTTTTTTTTTTTTTTAAAACGATAACTTTCTTTTCAAATTCGCATATATATATATATATATATATATATATAAAAATATATATATATATTTAATTTGAGTATATTTTTGTTCTTTTAAGGTTTTTTTAATGTTTTTACTCTTAATTTTAGTAGTTTTTAATTTTTATTTTTTTTTGGTTTTTGTTAATGTTTTTCTAAATTTTTCTATTTTTATTTATTTAATTTTAATTTTTTTTTTTTTTTAAATATGTTTTTTCTTATTATTTATTTGTGTTTTTTTAGTTTTTAATTCTTATCTTTTATAGGTTAATTTTGTTTTCTTTTAACATTCTTATGATGGATTTTTTGTTTTGTTTTTAATATATATTTTTATTTAGTTTTTGTTATTTTTTTCTATATATATATATATATATATATATATATATATTTTTTTTTTTTTTTTTTTAAATGTGTTTTTTCATTGTTTTAATTTATTTTATTTTCTTTTGAAATTTTAATGTTTTTTCGAAGTCAAGATAAAATCTTTTATGTTATTATTTTGAAATGTTGAAAATTTGCTCTTGAAAAAAAGTGTTATTCTAGCATAAACACTTTTCGTTTTGAAGGTGTTTTTTGCACAAAATTTACCTTTGAAAAAAAATGTGTTCTTCCAGCATCAATACTTTTCGTTTTTAGCATTGTTTTTCATGTTATTTTGGGGTTTTTTGGCTAGAGTTCTCGTTTTGAGTTTATAGTTCTCGTTTCAAAATTTATATTATTATGGCAAGGTGCACAGAGTCTTCGATGGTCGTTCATTCGCTTGACGTTGCTTTGGCATGTTGCTCCTTGCTTGTATGTTGAAAGGCTTGACAGGTTCGTCTATTCGCGAAAGGTGCATGTTCGTCCGTTGGTGAGCGTATCTTGCATGTTTGCTCGTCTGTCCATTCGCAAACACATCCTTGCATGATCCTCCGTTCGCAAGCACATCTCTTGGTATGCACCGTTCGTTCGTTCGTTGGTGAACCTGTCCTTCTACATGTGTTCCCTTCGTTCATCCCATTCGTTGTCACGCCATGTTTGTTGATGTACCTGTACCTGTAGTCACTCATGATGAGACAACATCAAATTCAAAAACCTCCTAGTCTACCATGACACATGATCATTTTGGATGCAGATCACTGGGGAGAGGAAACAAGGTTGTGAGGCAGGATGATGGCTCTAGGCACTACTAATGAAAACTCCGTAAGGGTCATTAGGTGATGAAGATGGGCAATCCGAGTCGACAGTGGCTGTCCGCGAGGTCTGGCTCGGTTGGAAGGCAAAACTGCGCAAATATTGGGAGGGATATTCTCGGATGCAAGAAGGCAAAGCAGACAAAATCTGCCCATTTTCCGAAACAAGCGGGCAGCGGGGGCTTGACAGCAAAATTTGTGCATTTTCTTGGAGGAATAGGGCGAGCTGCAGGGAAAATTGGCAGACAGGATTTGCACAGTTTTTTGGAGGAATTGGCTGGGAGCCTGGCAGCCAAAACTGCATAATTCCTAGAGGGAACTGGCAGTTGGTTGTTGGGTCACTAGCAGTAGATACTGCGCAATTCCTAAGGGGAACAGGCAGTCAGTTGCAGGGAGGTTGGCAGCAGAAACTGCGCAATTCCTGGAGGGAATTGTCAGTCTGCTGTCGGGAGCTGGGTAAGAGGAATTGCACAGATGCTGGGAGGTCGGCCTGCTGATCATCTCTGTGCAATTTCTGAGCTTAGCGGACTATTGGGCAACAGAAGGCTTGCTCATGAAAACTGTGCAATTTTTTGGATGAGCAGTTGATCGACTGTCGGAAGGAATGACTAGGAAAACTGCGCAATTTTCGGAGGGAGACAGGGACGGGCACTTGGTGTCTGTCCGACCTGTCTACGCAATTTCCTCAGTCAGTAGGGTGGGCAAGGTCAACAATCTCTGCACAATTTTTGAGAGGAGTCAGTCTTGGGGTGGCTGTCGGGGTTGACTCTCCGGGTGGCCAGCATGAAGGTTGATTGAATTTCTTGCAGGCAGTGCAACTTGAAAGGACTTTCTTGGTGCTTCTGTGCTGTTCTGGGTGGCAGTCGATTGAGTCAATGGCGGGGTGATGGTCCGACTGTCAAAGGGGAGTCCGATCGTCAGAGCTTCAACAAAATGACTAAGTGTGTGAATGAGTGAAAGATGAAAATGTGATCTTACAAACAGACACCCACATGGCTTGACGACGAGACAAATCAAACGAACGAGACACACATGTTCAACATGACTGACTAACGGTGCAAGTGACAAGCACGATACTCGTGATTGATCGTTGATCGACCGTGACGACACTTGTGCTACAGTGAATGTGACTCCGTGTGTGAGTGCGACAGATGCTTTCATAGCGAACATAACATGTACACACGAAGCGAAGACCTTGAGCATGACCAGAACATGGTCGCAAGAAAGATATTGATATCAACATGCAAAATCTTGGGTGGAATGAACAAGCAAGGAGGGTACGAAGGCTCACATGAGCTCACGGAGTGAACCCAAGTGTATGCAACCGTCAAGTGAAACTCTCAAGGGAGGCTCCGAATTTGGGTGTATGCCAAAATTTTGGAGGGTGGTTGTAGCCGCTACAATAAGAACTTAAGGCGAAGTTATGAGGAGACCTCAAGTTAAAATGTGTAGTCTGGTTGTTGTAGGTGTAGGCTAGCCAAGTCACTGTGGTCGAGTCAAATAGTGTCGCACAATCTCAAGTGTGAAAACAGACTTGGGGAAACCTAGGTCCGCGAAGGAAAATTTGGGAAAATTGTAGGTTCGTGACAAGTGGTATCAAAGCAATGCAAGCGTTGTTCATTATGTTTGAGCAAACTTGAGGCAAAGCAGCAGGTTTGGGGACAAAATCAACCACAAGAGTGACTTAAAGGTTGGAACATAAATTCATTGCCTTATTGCAACAAGCAATCAAGATTACATTTTTGCATAGAGCCTGAAGACTTCAAGCCCTCTTCACCGTGACTTGGAAGGGCACTGCAAGCTTCGGTGGCAAGTTGAGTAGGTGGACAAAAACAAGTTCGAGGTAGTAAAGTAGATTGAGTCTTTGAGACTGCAGGGTAATTCTTTGTCCATGCTTATTTGCAGCACGGATGGTGCAAAACAAGACCTTGTGAAGACAAGGAAGTGATTGAAATTGCCCAAATCTAGAGTTAAGAATGTTGCTTGTTTCCTCTATTATCATGATCATTTTGCTATTGATTGTCCTTTGAAGAAGAAGTTGGAAGACTTGGAAGAAGTCCAAGTGCAACGGATTTAGAAGATAAAGACAACAGTGTTGGGAGGAGCCCAAGTGTAGCAGATTTCAAAGGCAGAGGTTCTTGATAGGCGAGTTTAGGGTAGAAAGTCAAGAACAACTATTTGCTAAGGTAATGTCTTTGTGAATCAACCAAATTGTTTGGAGTTTGTATGTGTGAATCACTAGAATTGCTTGGGGAGAGCTTAAAGGAGAATTTTGAGCTCAAGAGGCCAAGGTCATAAAGCTCTTGAAACACCTTAATATTAAGGCTTTGATATGATCTTAGTTACAAAAATATGAAATGATATACATAAGAGAACACATGAGAGACGAAGTATGAGAAGATGGTAGTGAGGACTATATACATGTTATCATGTTCATTTTAGCAGTAAAAGATTGTGAAAGACTAATAAAGTTAAGAAAAGTTTCCAATAAAATGCAATAAGGTATAAGTGATTGAGATCAATTTTAATGGAGTTACCCAAAAGGATAAAGGAGAGTGAAAGTTCTGTATTGTCATTTAATGCCACACTATATTCTTTGATAAAGCTAAATTAATGAAATTGACAGACATGATTGGAATATGTATCAAGAAGTTTTCAGATGGTGATCAGTAAGGTTATTCACAATCCAATATGAGGAGAGGTGCTAGTCTGCTAAAGAAATAAGTTGATATATATATATATATATATATATATATATATATATATATATATATATATATATATATAGTTTAGAATTTGCATTGAAAAGGGACGTTGTCTCAACTGAGAAAGAGCCACTGAAAGAAATAAATGGAAAGGACTATCTCATTGTCCCTTCAAGCATGATAGTTGATGACTGCATGGGCAAGTTACAGAGTTTGGTGCAATGACCTATGATTGGAAAATGAAGAGATTTCACTAGAGAAAAAGAAAGCAAAAATCAGAATTCATTTGGACTCGGGAAATCATGGCACTAGAATGGAGCAACAAACAAATTAGAATTGAATTGAACAAAGAAATTTTGAGATAGCAGAACATGTATGCATAGAGGGAGGCTGAGATGAAGAAAAGTGAAGAGCGCTACTTGAGCCTTTTTAAATGACTATCTTTTCATAAACAGTTATGAGAACCAATTTGCATGATATGAAGGGAGTGTATATTAAGACTTGTTATGGAAATGAGAGTAGTGGCACACAAAATGAAAAATATTAAATTATTTATTTTTGGATTGTTTTTTGACACCTACATCAATTTTGTGTTTAATGGTTGAGGAAAAGTTTGTTGTAGATATGTTAAAATTGGAAACTAGGGTCAAAATCCATGTCGGTCATCTTATTAATGGTAGCTGATATTTTTCTTAGATCCCTCTCATCGAGAGGTGTAGGATTGATCTAAAGATCATCCGATTCCAATAAGTATTCATGGAGTTATGAATTTATTTGTGTTATAAGACAATTCGTCAAGATCGGCCAACAACTAAATAACACCCACATGTGCTCAACGTTTTAGTATAGAATGAGATGACTTGAGAGTCATTTCACACACACTTCTCTCTTGTTTTCTCTCCACTTATTTTGGGTTTTAGTGTGAGATAAATCTAGGAGGAAGTAGCCCTCAGGCGCAGGAGGAAAGGAGGCTTAACAATTTTCCTTAGCTGCAGTCCTAAAGAATCCCTAACGTTGTCCTAAGGAAGCCCTAGACGTTGTCCTAAGGAAGCCCTAGACGCAGTCCTAAGGAATCCTTAGCTGTAGTCTTAGAATACCCTAGTTGCAGTCATCTAAATGAGGTATGTTCACACTAGGGTAGGCCACATTTCATAAGGGAAATTCTAGGCCAGATTTGAGGACGGTTAGGGACTGTTGTGTGCCCTAACCAGTCCCAGAAATTACAACAGTAATGAAGTGACAAACCACAGTGTTTGTATGGTGTGTTGGTAGCAAAGAAAGATGGGACAACAAGGTCACATGATGCGGCAAAGGAAGATGGGACAACAAGGTCACATGATGAAGCAAAGGAAGATGGGACAACAAGGTATCTAGTGTAGCAATGTACATGGGACAACAAGGTAACTAGTGCAACAATGTACATGGGACAACAAGGTAACTAGTGCAACAATGTACATGGGACACCAAGGTATCTAGTGCAACAATATACATGGGACAACAAGGTAACTAGTGCAACAATGTACATGGGACAACAAGGTACATAGTGCTGCAAAGATACATGGTGCTACAAAGATGCACGGGACAACAAGGTCACATGGTGGATAATATTGATGAAGAATTACGGTTGGCTACAACAGTTGATGCAACATGTTAAGATACAACCTATGGATGCAACTACATATCTAGATGTAGCATGGTGTTAGAGACAACAGTATAGTGCTGCATAATGATTGAGTGCAGCCCAGTGATGGGAGCATGTGATGAAGTGCAACATAGTGATGATGGGTGCAACATGGTGCAACACAGTGAGGTGCAACATGATGAGGAGGAGCAACACAATGATAGGTGCAACAAGGCGATGGAGAATTAGTTGAAGCAGTATGTCTTCAACTGAGTTCAGCTACCTCATGTATCATCTACTTAGAGATGATCTATGCTCTTATTTAGATAAGTCAAAATGTTGACTTCTGTTGTATATGTACTATCTCTCTCTCTCTGCTGAACTATTGAAGAACATATAAGAAGAATTGATCAAGGGTTTCCCCACATTGGGGTTTGTCCCTGGCTAGTGCCACATATTGTGTCCTCTTGTCTTGGCTTGTCTTCTATGATATATGTTTATGTTCTATCTACAATTTACTTTAATGCTGATGTGATTGCTAATCTGGAAAAGCTATTGAGCTAACTATGAAAATTGAAATAAACTGCTCTAAGCATAAAACATACCTTAAATTAACATGGTACCAGAGCTGAGGTGAAGACAAAGCCCAAGCAAGAGTGAAAGGGAAATCACCGACAACAGTTGGGAAAGGACAAAAGGATCAATGGATTCCTCATCCCTCTTCAAATTCACCAAGGGTGAAATCAAAGCAGAGAATATTATCATAATGGTGCAGCGGAAGCCTCTGATGGCCTACCTAAAGATCACTTCAATGGGAAGTCCAGGTCTAAGGGTGGAAGGAAAGGTAGATGCCTTGTTTGTGATAAGCTCGGCCATTATGCTAAGGAGTGTCTGAATGGTAGGGACACATCACTTGATGATGATAACAATCATTCTAGAGACATATTCAATGTTTGAAGGAATGCAGGTCGTCAAGGAAACGACCGAATCTTCAAAGAAAGCAAGGAACCTCAGGTATGAAGAATCAAATGTTGTTTGTGATAAGATAAAGAAGCGTTATCTTGTATTGGCCCTCTCCTTCAGACTCTTTGGGAATATGGCTTATTGATTGTAGTGCTTTAAGGCACTTCATCAAATAGAAGGGTGCTCTCTCTAACTTGGTAGAGATGGAAACAATCCTGAGATTATACTTGGAGTAAATGCTACCTATCCCAGAAAGGGTGTAGGGAATGTTACTCCTCAAGTGAATGAGGGTAACTCGATTCATTTACAGAATATATTTTATGTACTTGATTGCACGAAGAACCTGGTGTCCATTTCAGCAATGGAAGTCAAAGGTTTCAGGGTGGCATTCATCGATGGAAAGGTATGTGTTTGAAAATGGAATTTTCAAAGATGCTTTTGAGTTCAGGGTTGGAAATTTGTATCAAATTACAGGATGGTCCATTGGAGACCATGTCAGTTGACACATCTCATCTATAGCACTAGAGGTCTACTTATTATGGGGCCCTACCTGATGTGAGTCAGATGGTGACAGGGATGACTGAATTCAAGAAGAGCATGAAGATACATGTCTAAGATGTACTGAAGGAAAATCTTGCAAGGGGACCATTCCACTCATGTAGCAGGTCCATAGGTTTGGAACAACCCGAGGGGTTTGAGATTCATGATCGGGAATCTCATGTATGCAGATGGAAGAAATGTCTCTATGGCTTGAAACAAAACACCCTGGGCATAGTATGAGATGATTGAAGCTGAGATTCATTAGGAGTGAAGCCGACCAAACCATTGCTTGAAGGTTGTGGGTGATAGACCTCTCATACCGACACCTTCTGAGGACGACCTCTGACAGGTGTAGACCCTCTCATTTGCAAAAGTAAGAGGGAGTTGGATTTCGCATTTGGAATGGTAAACTGCAAGCCTGTGAATGCCTCGAGGATCTTAACTTTCAGAAGTTGTGTGGTAGTAATGTCGGACCAGATTTAGGGAATGCCTCTGAGTTTCATAAACTCATTCGCGTTGATGTTCTTGGTGAACTTCTGTCCAGACATATGTTTTGCAGATAGCATGATGAGCTCATATTTGGTTGAGCCTCACTGGATTGGTGCCAAGAATCTTCTAAGATATCTTCGGGGCACAATCTCTCATGGATTGAGATACACTGCCGGAAATGTGAAGTTGCATGATTATTCGAATGCTGACTGGGTAGGTAGTGTGGAGGATCACAAGAGCACTTCTGAATGTTGGTTCTCTTTGGGTTCTACTTTGATATCCTGGATGAGCAGGAAGCAGAAGTCGGTTTCTATAAGCACCACTGAGACCGAATACATAGCTATGAGTATGATCTTGTGTGAAGCTTCCTGATTGTGGAAGCTCTTCAGTGAGCTATTTGTACACATGATGGATATCGCCATGATATTCCGTGTCAACCAGGGGGGGATTCTATTGTTGAGGAATCCCGTATTATATGATTGCTCCAACATATAGACATTAGATACTACCTTATCTGGGACATGGTACATTGATGAGCGAGAAAGCTCCATCGCATTGAGACTGATGTACAGGTCGCAAACATTCTGTCGAAGCCCTGGGGAAAGGTCAAATTTGTGACTTTCCTGAATGACTTGGAGTCGTTGAGAGACCCTCTTATGAGGGTTTTGCATGATGCATGCATTGAGCTCTGGGAGCTTCGGGGGGCTTGGGGTACTTCTTGGAGCAACAAGCGACCATAGGGTGACTCACCCTCCCCTAATGGTGCACTGTGTACAGGGTGAATGGTTCAACCTTCCCCTATGATACCCCGTGGTGACTTATGCAGTCTGGGACTCATGGGAAGCACCTCATCTAGCCAATGAGTAGGGAAATGGGGTTAGGGACCATAGTAGTATTATCGATGGACGCATTGTTGTATCTATCGTACTCCCTATGCTAGGATGACCTCCATTGATCTAGGATCAGTATGAGTGGTTTGAGACACTCTCTTGTGATATTGATCTGGGATCAGTATGAGTGGTTTGAGACACTCTCTTGTGATATTGATATGGGATCAATGAAACTGATCTGGGATCAGTATGAGTGGTTTGAGACACTCTCTTTTGATATTGATCTAGGATCAATTGGCACTGACTTCGGGTCAATAAGAGTCATATGACTCACTCTTTTGGAACTGATTTGGGATCAGTAAGAGTGGTATGACACACTCTCTTCATATGGAACTAACTCCGGGTCAGTAAAGAATGGTATGAGACATTCTCTATCAATTCTTCTTCTTCATGGTTCAGCAGAGCAGTGTAGGGCACTAATGGCAAAGATAGTACATTCTGGCAGATGGATCAGCGGATGTAGTTCTCCCTAGTTGAGAGGAAGTGTTAAAATTGGCAACTAGGGCCAAACTCCATGTGGGTCATCTTATTAATGGTAGCTGATATTTTTATTGGATCCCTCTCATTGAGAGGTGTAGGATTGATCTAAAAATCATTCGATTCTGATAAGTATTCATGGAGTTATGAATTTATTTGTATTATAAAACAATTCTTCAAGGTCGACCAACAACTAAATAACACGCACATGTGCTCAACGTTTTAGTATAAAAGGAGATGACTTGAGAGTCATTTCACACACACTTCTCTCTTGATTTCTCTCCACTTGTTTTGGGTTTTAGTGTGAGAGAAATCTAGGAGGAATTAGCCCTAAGATGCAGGAGGAAAGGAGGCTTAACAATCTGCCTAAGCCGCAGTCCTAAAGAGGCCCTAACATTGTCCTAAAGAAGCCCTAACGTTGTCTTAAGGAAGCCCTAGACGTTGTCCTAAGGAAGCCCTAGCCGCAGTTCTAAGGAAGCCCTAGCTTTAGTCCTAGAATACCCTAGACGTAGTCATCTAAATGAGGTATGTTCACACTAGGGTAGGCCGCATTCATAAGGGAAATTCTGGGCCAGATTTTAAGATGGTTAGGCACTGTTGTGTGCCCTAACCAGTCCCAGAAATTACAACAATAATGAAGTGACAAACAACAATTTTTGTATGGTGTGTTGGCAGCAAAGGAAGATGGGACAACAAGGTCACATGGTGCAGCAAAGGAAGATGGGACAGCAAGGTCACATGGTGCAACAAAGGAAGATGGGATAGCAAGGTATCTAGTGTAGTACTGTACATGGGACAGCAAGGTAACTAGTGCAGCAATGTGCATGGGACAACAAGGTATCTAGTGCAGCGATGTACATGGGACAAAAAGGTAACTAGTGCAACAATGTGCATGGGACATCAAGGTATCTAGTGTAGCAATGTACATGGGACAACAAGGTATCTAGTGCAGCAATGTACATGGGACATCAAGGTATCTAGTGCAACAATGTACATGGGACAACAAGGTAACTAGTGCAATAATGTACATGGGACACCAAGGTATCTAGTGCAACAATATACATGGGACAACAAGGTAACTAGTGCAGCAATGTACATGGGATAGCAAGGTAACTAGTGCAACAATGTCCATGGGACAACAAGGTACATATTGTTGCAAAGATACATGGTGTTGCAAAGATGCATGGGACAACGAGGTCACATGGTGGATAATATTGATGAAGCATTATGGTTGGCTACAACAGTTGATGCAACATGTTAAGATACAACCTATGGATGCAACTACATATCTAGATGCAACATGGTGTTAGAGACAACCATATAGTGATGCATAATGATCAAGTGCAGCCCAATGATGGGAGCATGTGATGAAGTGCAACATAGTGATGATGGGTGCAACATGGTGCAACATAGTGAGGTGCAGCATGATGAGGAGGAGCAGCACAATGGTAGGTGCAGCAAGGCGATGGAGAATCAATTAAAGCAGTATGTCTTCAACTGAGTTCAGCTACCCCATGTATCATCTACTTAGAGATGATCTATGCTCTTATTTAGATAAGTCAAAATGTTGACTTCTATTGTATATGTACTCTCTTTCTCTCTCTTTCTTTGTTGAACTATTGAAGAACATATAAGAAGAATTGATCAAGGGTTTCCCCACATTGGGGTTTGTCCCTGGCTAGCGCCACATCTTGTGTCCTCTTGTCTTGGCTTGTCTTCTACGATCTATGTTTATGTTCTATCTGCAATTTACTTTAATGCTGATGTGATTTCTAATCTGGAAAAGATATTGAGCTAACTATGAAAATTGAAATAAATTGTTGTAAGCATATAACATACCTTAAATTAACAAGATATAATCCTTTTCATGTTTATGGGATGGATGCTTTGTATGCTCTTTGATGAGACCCCTGCAATACAAGCTAGGTGAAGCTCACTAGTGTTAGAAATGAAACCTTCCATGTAAGGAATAAGGCACTGTTAGAAGTAGCATTTTGTTTGCCATTTACACATGATTTATGTGATCCAAACAACAAGTGGATCTCCCTCCCCTTGATCAAAATAACATTTGTATATGTACTTTATGTAGATTAGTAATTTTATAGCTTGAGGAACTTTGTCAAAATTGTGATGACATTATCAAGGTGAAGCCAACAATGGCGCTTGTGAAAGATTGAGTATCTAACAGTCTCAAAAGACTATTCTTCACAAAAATGTCAAGTTAGACCTTCAACACAATGATTGCTTCTCTTTAGTTCAACCTTTTATATACTATTCAACACTTCTTGTAGTATATTTAAAATAGGGTTATATGTAAGTGAACAATCAATAAGTTATTACAGTCTTAGGGATATCGTGGTCATATGAAGAATTTCAACACTGATACACTATTTGTATATAATGCACATTGTGTATAGATATAGCAATCACGAATTAAACACACGCTCGCGCGCACACACATATAGTTCACTTCAATTGAGTACATTAGAGCTATTTGTGGCCGCCAAACTTATTTTGAACTAAACTATGAGGAAATTCTAGGGTTGAAAGGGATTTTGAAATGTTTTGACAATCCCAATTTGTGTGATGAGGTTGCCAATGAGGAAGATTTTACTCGCAATGATGTTGAAGTTGAAGAGGGTGTTGTTATCACTCTAGTAATTCTTTTGAAGTAAGAAGAAGGAAAAACCAAAGGTAACCACTATCCACTTTTGGAGATCAGGACCTAGCCTTCCTGATGCTCAGAGAGGGCTCTCTCTTTAAGATTTAACTTTGTTTTAGTTAAGATTCTTTAGGCTAGCTATGATTGTTCAAGGGGTTTTGATTTGTTTGAAATTGCGTGGTGGGATCTCTTAAACATATGGATAAATTGACGTCTTTCAAACCATTGGGCTATGGAGTCAACTAGTAAGGAAGCAAGGTCGGATAAACTCACTAAAGAGGATGTTCCAAGGGCAAGATAGCTTAGTACATTTCAAATGTTTGAGACAGAGGGGTGGAAGGGTTTCACTCGGGGTAAGAGAGCAATTAAGGGTTCTCAGACCCAGATAATGAATGATGAAGGCAGGGGTAATCGAAATCAAAGGGCAGTTAAGAATCCTTTAATTTGGATTATTTATGAAATCAATTTAAACTAAAGAGCAATTAAGAATTCTTTAATTTAAATTACAGAAGAAAACATTCAAATGCTTAACTGTTAAAACAGAGTGTGATTTAAACAAGTTCTGAAATATATTTCCAGTTATAGCATTTAGATTGAAATACATATAATATTGTGAATAACTTTGAGAAATTGACAAAGACACATGAAAATACTTGTTTAATATTAGCTCAACACATGAATCCTTGGAACGGACTGATCTTTGTTAATCAATCCAGCTTGTTGGCTCATCAATTGATACAATAACCTTTTGGTTCTTCTTGATAAAAAATTCTATAGAAATTTCTAATATAGTCCACCCTACATACTTCGAATTGTGAAGTATTTATACAAAAAATTATTACAAAATATCTCAAACTAACTTGAGATTTAATCTAGGAAATAAAAATATCTTCTTGCAAGAAGATAGAGACAACTATTGAACTGCTTCATGCTGTCCCTTTTATTTTTGTACTGCTAGCTTTTGTGGTTTGATTTTGGCCCTTTATGCTGCTTTGTTGTTTGATCTTTTATGCTGGAAGCTTCATTTAATTTTGGCTTTCATCTGATACACTTTGACACTGATACACTTTAAATCTGCTGATCTGTCTTCATCTTTTCACCTGGATGTTTTACTTTTATTGTACTTTAACCTTTTTACTGCATATTTCTCACAGTAAATCAGTCAATTTCTTCCATGCTTCAGCATCATGTAATTGAATTTTCAGCATCCTCCTATATATTTCATCTACCTCGGTGTACTTGGCAAAAGTAGGCTTATTGATGAACAAGTGTTTTACCTCATGATGGAGGTAAAACAAGTTTTCTAAACGTCTAATAGAGCACTTTTCCTGTTGGCAATGCCTTTATTGATGATGTGTTGACTTGTTCTTTTGCTAGCTCTCTGATTTTGTTGTGTCATGAGATTGTCATTTATTACTAAGGGACTGGGTAACCCTTTTTCTTTCATAATTTGAAACTTAGCAATAAACCTATCAACGACTACTTGCATATTCTGACATTTTCCCTCCAGGTTTAGCATTAAGTTTCTCTTGGAAAGGACTTTTCTCACCTCCAAAATTGTCTCTGTTTTGTCCTCTATATCCAATTCCTGAAGCTCATACTTATTTTTATTGTTAAGGAATTGGATGATTCTGGTGGCATCTTCGGGCATCTCTCCTAATTCTTCTTTTACTCTTTGGATGGCCTCTGTAGCCATCTTTATTAAATCTATCTACTCAAAAATTACCTAAATAGATGGCCAAATATCATTGACAGAGTCAATGATATTGGCCCATAGTAGTTCCTTAGCTTGCCCAAGGGGTTCTTTCAGTGTTAGGTCCTTCTCCATAGCTTTTAATCTCTCACTCATTCTGGCAGCTTTCTGCACTTCTTCTTTGTGCATGATTTTGGCAAGCTTGTAATCAGTTTCCAAGCTTGTCACCTTTTCTTTCAGCTTATTCATCTCTGTTGCCTGTATGGACATCTCTTCCATAGATTTAACTAACTTTGCTGCTTCTTCACCTGATGTACCTGCTGCTGATGTAGACTTTGTTGAAACCTGTTGTGCTGTGGGCATAGGAGCTGTGGGAGCCAATGAGGCTACCAATGTAGAAGGAACAACTATTGAGATTGTTGGGATGACATTCACTGATGTAGTGGCAATATCAGTTTGCTTCAAATGGATTAAACTGTCCAATTCCTTCTTTGTCTCCCTTAACTTATCATTTAGTTTGAGGACCAAATCCATCAATTCTTCATGTCTGGTTTGGTTTTCCAAGACTTCCTGTGTCTGGGGATGCTGCAGCTGAGGTATCTTCAATTGATTTTTGAGTGCTGCAATGTCATCATTATTTTTCTTGATCAGTTGTTCAGTGGCTTTGATGTCTTTGGGATCATGTCCCAATTCAATCATTAAGTCTTCCAAAGACTTGATTCTGGTATCCTTGGCCTGTGAGGAGGCCTTCTCTAACTGATATTGGGTTGAGATATTGTTCAATGAATTCTGCAACTGATGGGCAGCTATGGCTTTACCTGTAAGGGTGGAGTAAATCATTTCTCCAACTTGTTTGTGAAATTCAATTTGGTCTATGGGATGAATATCCCTTGCCAATACCTCAAAATCAATATTTTTGTAATCTGCTGATGTCCTTGGCTATTGTACAGTTGGTTTTACGAAGGACATTTGCATCTTTTCCTCCTTGATGTCAAAATCTGACATCAACCTAGTTTGGTTTGTAGGTTTAAGCTTGAGATACTATGCATAAGGTTGTGCCTTCAGTTTCTCATTTCTCATTTTGATTTCTTTAAACCTGTCATTAATATCCTTATCTTTATCAGCAGGCCTACTGAATGAGGAGACTTCTACATTGAGCTGCCTTTCTAACATTTGAGTGTGTGAGATAGATGGCTCTTGTGTTTCTCCAGATGGAACTGTGCCCCTGCTCATGCCAAACTCAATATTAGTTACTTCTGCTGAGCCTTCTATGTCTTCCTGTTCGAAAACAGGATTTAGCCTTGGCCTTTTGCTTTGGCTGCCTTCATACTGCACATTGGATGTGTCCATGCCTGAAGTGGAGGATCCCTCTCTATTCCTCTTGGGATTCCTTTCCTCATTCTGAGGAGTCTATAAAACTGTAGGGGTACTCATGGTTGCTTCTTGTTTTGGTACCTGTAGGAATGAGCTTTCATTAAGATGTCTTTCTAAATCACACAAGGTATTTTCAACATCTACCTTTGTACTATCCCTGTCTATAAGAGTGTTTTCCAACCACTCAGATTGATTGGCATATCTTTCTATCTCTAGTATGGGGTGATGAATGTAAGGCCCTAATTTGACCTTTTGTCTAAGTTTGGTCATAAACCCTTGAGGGTCATATCTCCACATGAAACTGTTTTGAAACTTCATCTGTTGCAGAATTATATTTGCTTCCTGCCCTGCTTCTCTAGAATTGCAAATGAAAGGGCCTAACTGATTTTTGACTTTGAACTGGGTCCTTTTCTTGGCTGAGACAAAGTTGACTTTGTCAAAGTTCATTATCTGCCTATAATACTCTAGAGAAAATAACCTCATGGGGAGGTATTTGGGGAGTTTGTATGGGGCAAGATGGCACCCATAGATTCTTATTTCAGTGTGGTTTTGGTAAAGGTACCAATCTCCCACTTTACTTTGCTTGGACAACTGGAGGACTCTTTTGATATCTTGGCTTATTCTGGGTGGAGGACTTCCTATCAGCATAGTCATGACTGGATGGACAAAAGAGTCAATGAAGTTTGTATAGGTGTATGGTGAGGAATACTTGTGGAACAATGGTGTCCAAAATATGACAGACCTGGGCTGGCCTTTAGTATCAAGCTTCTGAAGGGTGAAGGGAAATCTATCTGACTGATAATACAAAAACATATGGTATAGTACAGATGAGTATTTGAATACTCTCTCATTGTGCATTCTAGTAAACTGTTCATGCATCCTTTCAGCTATGAACTGGGCATAATTGTATAGAGTAGCAGGAGGCTTTCCTGGGGTGAAAATGGACATGAAGGCCAGGATGAGTTCATCAACAAATTCATCAGTGGTACAACCCAAAACACATGATATCATAGTGACAATATGCTTGCCCCTTTCAAAGAAAATGGTAGAAACATATGGAGGGGCATCTTTAGGAATGTGCTTGTCTTCAACAATGAAAGTTTGAAATATTTGGGCTAGTCTAGAGGGGGTCAACTTGGTGTACAGGTTTAACAAATCCCCAATGGAGAGTGGGGTCAGGTTAGGACTTGGTTGGACTTGCAACATCTCATTAATTGATTCAGCTGTAATTGTGAACAAAACCTTTTGGTCAGGGGACATTATAGCTCTCTAGCTAGGAATGTAACAGGCATGGCACATATGGACAATTTTAGGAAAAACATGTACTTGGGGAAACTGGTATTTGGGCAAATTGGATTCCCAAAGGCCAATGTCATCAGAATGGTTCAAATATTTGTCTTTACTCAAACAATGAATTTTGAGCAGGACCTCATATGCACTTGTGTCTCTGATTTGAAAATCCATGTCCGCTAGGGGGAGGTGGTCTAGGTCCAAATGGGGAGTTGTGATAGGTCTAACATCCATGGCAACAAGGGCAGCCATAATTCAGTTCTTGTGGATTTGAATTTGGCTTTCACAAGTTTATTTAGAGGTTTTAATGGAAACTGGAAGCTTTTAGAAGGGTTTGGGCACAAACTTTTAAATTTAAAGTAATTTCAATTAATTTTACTTAATTAAAACACTTCACAGACTGAACATTTTCAAATTGAAAGGGTTGTCTGGTAGTTTGTCTTCAAATACCTGGAATTGGGTGAATTAGCTTCAAATTCAAGGTTCACGGCAACTGCAGAAGTTTGAATGGCTCTGGTACGGACTGAGAGGTTGATTGAGGTCTCTGCAACTTCTTCAGGAGTGGCATTTGAGGTTAATTGGTGAATTCAGCATTTGCAAGAGTCACACTGGTTTGCAGAGGTTTGCAAAGAAAACGAGCGGAAAAGGTAAAAAAGGGCTTCTCGGCCTTTTTATTTAGCAACGGTCACTTTTTGGCGGGTAATTTCACACATGAACAATAGGCGGTTTTTCGAGTTTGGCGAAGAGGCAGTTTCCAAATCCATCACATTGCTTTTGTGGAGGGAGTGGTATTTAGGAGGGTTCACCCAATCTACTCCATCGCTCGACATGTAGCAGTTAGGGGGCTTGGGAAAACCACCTTATCGAGCGGGTAAAGGTCGACCGTCGGGTGAAGCCAATATGGATGTGGACCGTCAAATGAGGGCGATGATGATCGGACGACAGTCGGGCAAGGGAGGTGTGCAGATGATATGAGCATAGACTTCGGGGGGGCCCAAGGCTTTAATCTTCGGCAGTTTGGGATTAATTAGGATTTAATCACGCGTTTAAATGATCAGGCGGGGCTTAATGACGGGATTAGTTTAGCTTTACTGCGTAGTGGTTTATTAAGTGGGTTTTGTCAGGATATGGGGTAAATTGTATAGTTTATATTAAAACTAAGGGTTGGGATATTTATATAGGGAATTTATTTAATATACGGGAAAAGGTATATCAGGAATTATATAATAAAGTTAAAAATTAATATGAAATGAATGTGCAGAGTGAGCATACCCTTAGCATAAATGTAAAATTTGCACATTTTATTCACATACACTTCATGCTTAGGATAAAGCACTTTTGTGGGTTTTTTGAGTGAAATAGGATTAACATGGGGGTTTTTACTTTTCCTAGGAAAATGAAGTTTATCCTTAGGAAAAGGGGTTTTATTAGGGTAATGAAGGGAAAATGAATCTTATGAAGGGAATTCTAACACTTGATGTCCATAAGTCATTAAGCCGAGGGTCCGTCCCACCAAAAGTCAGAGAAATTCTCTGAGCCTTTATGACTTGAAGGATTTAAGTACTAGAACTTACATGTGGATGGGGAAATTAGTAAGTAAAGGGGTAAAAAGAATGAAGGGGAGTTAATTAAATGAACTTGTGAACCATTGTCTTTTGCCTTCTTAAATGCTCATGCACATTGAAACATATAGTCAAGCATGCTAAATGTGCTTTTATCCAATCAACTTTATATTTCAACAACCTTTCTTCTATTTACCCATTACTTTTTTTTTTTTTTTGAAATGGTCGGTTGCTATATATTATATTCTGAAAAAAAACAAGGATTTCGAATCCTCTGGTACATAGATTGCGCAGACTGAGAAGGAGCAAGGGGTTTACAAAAAGTGGCTACCCCCTTGGTCCTTAGATTGCTTTTTTTGCTACTATTAAAGACAGCACTAGTATAGATTCTAATAAAGGAGAATAACAAAAAGATACATTTGAAATTCATTCAGTCAATCATGATGTGTTGGATTCCTCTGTTGATTCCTCCGGCTTGTCATCTTTAGCTTCTTGTTTGATGGTGGAGGAGCTGGTGGCAATGGCGTTCTTTTCCATCATGAATTTCAGAATGGAAATTGATTCTTCGGCATGGGCGCAGCGGTTTGTGAGCTGCCTGAATTGCTCTTGGAGGGAAGCAGCCTTATGCATAAAAAGCTGGATTTCTGCTTTATACTTTTCAGTGTTAATGCGGTCCTGATCAAAGAGTCTCCTGCTTTGCTCGTCAAGACGCCTATCGTGCTCTTCTAATCTTGCATCCAATAGACTTTGCTTTTCATCTAACATTGACTGCTGAGTCCTTATTTCTTGTAACTCAACTTGCAGATCAGCACAGTGAAAACAATCCTCACTATGCGCCATTGAAGGGAGAATGATGCGGTTGAGGAGGTAGGTGAAAACAGAGGTCAAGTGGGCGGGAGAGTTAAGAGCGTTATTGTATGCTCTGACTTGATGATAAGTTCTGGAGACGCTGTCGGGAGAAACAGAGTATCCCGCATTCAGAGCAACAGATACAGATGGGAGATTGGGCGGGGGCTTATTGCACGAACCTGAGGGGAAATGGACCAGAGGTCTGATGGGAGAGAGGCAGATGGGGCAGAAGGGAATATCAGAGGTGAGGGCGGAGAAAAGGAGAGTGGAGGGAGCTGGAGAGAGCTCGCTGTAGAGACGGACGGTGGGAGAGGAATAGAGACAGAGAAAGAATGAGAAGGGAAGAACTGTGAACGCCGGACAGAGACGATGAGAGGTGGGCGCAGAATGAAAAGATGGAGGAGCAGCTAGACGAGACGCCCTGCAGAGACAAACTTGAGCGTTCCTGTAGATCACCGCAACAGTATTTAGAATGAAACTAGACAGAATAAAGTGAGGCGATACCAGAGGATTGTTCCTTCTGAGACTCTGAGTAAAAACGCCTGCTTCAAACAGATGTTGCTGCACAGTCTCTTGATCGCGATAGGCAACGCTTTGTTTGCTGATGCTCGCATTTATAGATTGGATCAAACAATGGGTAGAATGCCAAACTGGAGTCGGAATCACGGGAATGGTGAGGTTCTGCCCCAAATCTTTCAGACAATCTCCGTTTACTGTATTTTCAAGCCTTGTGCCGGCGCTGAATTGAGTTGTTTTTCCTTGTTGACAGGTGATTACCTCTATCGAGGTTCGGATTTGACTGGTTGTGCATAATACACTTTCTGCAGTTTGTCCTGCGACTGTGGAGACCATGCCCTTCGCACACTTGATGAACAAGCGAAACTGGGCAGTACCAGGATTTTTCTGAGTCATGGCAGGGGTTGAAAAGTTTCTCTATTGTTGTGCCTTAACACACCTTCCTGCTTTCCCACTGCATTATTCGCGCACTTGTTTGCTTTCGTATTTAGCGTGCGAAGAATGTGATAGAATTTGATGTTTTCAAAATGATTGAGGAGGAGTTTGATGCGCTCAATGTGTTGCTGGAGGTTACTGTTGGGAGATCGCTGTTTGTAGTTCATGAGGCGAATAATTATTGTAGAGTCCCCAAAAACTAATGCCTTTCTGATACCCATATTTTTTAATTGTATTAGACCTTGATAAAGGGCTAATGCCTCTGCATTGTTGTTTGTTTTTCTTCCCAAGCTCCATTCATAACTGCAGATTTCATCCCCTGACTCATTTAATATAACTCCTCCCGCTCCTGCTGGTCCTGGGTTGGACTTTGATGCACCATCGAAGTATAGAGTTGGACAGTTACTGCTCTGAATCCACATCTTGTAATCCTGAATTGGGAGTCTGATTTCCCACTCCCTGGTTTGTGCTTGCTGCTGTCTATCAGTTCTCTGAGTATCCTGATGTTGACCTGGTCGGTCTAGTATGTGCCTGATAACTGATCTTTCTTCCACTGAGTAATCTGCTGCTTGGATTTTTCCTTTATACTTTGCTGCTATTGTCTCTTGCGCCAAGGTGTGGGCTTTATTGCATGTCGTTCGAACATTGCTCTCTTTGTTTTGGAAGATCTTTTTGTTTCTTGTGAGCCAAATTTTCCAGAGTAGGTTATGAGGAATGATAGCCCAAATTCTTTTAACAATCTTACTCCTCTTGTCTTTCCATGGGCAGTTCTTTCTCCATTCATGTATTGTCTCTGAAATGTTCTGTTGGGGTTGCCATTTTATATTGCCCAAGTTGGACAAATTGATCCAGCATCTCTTGGCGAAGGGGCAGTCAAGGAACAAATGTTGAATTGTTTCCTCTGCTGAGCAGCGGTTGGGGCATCTTGAGGGACCGTTGATCCCTCTCTTTCTTAAGTTTTCAGATGTGAGGACTTTTCCTTTTAGCAACAGCCAGGTGAAGAATTTGATTTTGGGGATGGCCTCGGATTTCCAGATTATCCTCCATTGGTTCCAAATGGGAATCTGATAAGTGCTATTACAGATATAGTGATAACCAGACTTGATGGTGTAGCTTGAACCCATGGGATCCCATCGAAATCCGTCTGCTGCTCCTTTTTTTATGGGGGCTCTGTTCTGAAGATTTTTTTGGAGGGCTTTGAGGCTTGCTTCTAGAGCTGATGGAGTGGCTGGAAATTCCCAATTAGTCCAGGCTCCTGTATCTACATCCCATTTCGATATTTGGTCTAGCCTCTGGATGCCTTTACTATTGAGATGGAGTATAAAAGGGATGGCTTCTTCTATTGTATTTAGAGGTTGAAGACCCATTATCTTGTCAGTAGCATAGTTGATGCTGTCCCCTCCTCCAGGGATCTTTGAGGTGTTTTGGTTGAGGAAGGGGATTGCTTTCTTGCAGAGATGCCAAATTTTGGTGGAATCTCTGTTGGGAATGTCTATTTCAAGAAGTCTTTGCCTTTTGCCGTTGAGGTATTTGCTTTCTATGACCTGTTTCCACCAGGCTTTTGGCTCATTGATTAACCTCCAGGCCATTTTGATCCCAAATGCCAAATTTAGGATTTTGGGGGCTCTAATTCCCAGACCACCTCTGTCCTGAGATTGGATTACACTTTTCCAACTGACCAAATTAAATCTATTTTTTTCTTTTTTCCCTCCTTGCCATAAGAAATTTCGGAGGGCGATTTCCAGCTTATGATGAAATGTAGCAGGAGCTTGATAAAGAGTAAATCGGTATAGAGGTAAAGAGGATATACCTGATTTGAGTAGAATTATTCTGCCTGCTGGATTGAGCCATTGAGTTCCCCATTGCTGGATCTTCCTCTTGACTTTGTCTATTATTTCATTCCAAGTAGCAGCTTTTAATGGTCCCAGGGTGACCGGCATCCCAAGGTAGGTGAAGTGGTCCCAGTTTGCTTTGTAGGCAACTCCAAAGATGTTGGCGATGCTGTGAGCAGTTTGGTTGGAAATATTCCAGCCATAGATGCAACTTTTTTGAAAGTTGACCTCTCCCCCTGAGTACTCCATAAATTGATCGAGGAGAATCTTGAAGCGCCTTGCAATGGTAGTGGATGCTCCTCCAATTAGCAGAGTGTCATCAGCAAATTGGGAGTGGTTGATGTTCTTGACTCCGTTCCCGAATTTGATGCCGGAGATGAGGCCAACTCTTCTGTTGTGATCTAGAGCACTGCTAAAGGATTCAGCCATAAGAATAAAGAGATAAGGGGAGAGAGGGCAGCCTTGCCTTAACCCTCGGGAGGATTGGAAAGCATCACAAGGGCGCCCATTAATCAGAGGCGAAATCCAAGGGCCTGAAATGCAAGCGGCAATGGTACTAATAAAGGCAGAATTGAATCCCATTTTCCTCAAGACAGCGAACAAGAAGGAGTGTCTTACCCGGTCAAATGCATTGGCTAAGTCGAGCTTGAGGACAAAACCTTTCTCTTGCCTAGAAGTGCTGGAATGAATGGCTTCTTGGACCAAGGTAATTGTGTCATGAATTTGCCTATTAGATATGAAGCCCCCTTGATTTTCAGAGATAAGGGATGGAAGGAGGGGTTGGAGTCTAGAAGCTATGATTTTCGTGAAAATCTTATAAGAGGAGTTACACAATGAAATTGGTCGAAACCTGGAGAAGGAAGTGGGACGATTTTCCTTGGGAATGAGGGCGAGGAAGGTTGAATTTGTGAAACCCCCCATTTTCCCTTTTCTTTGAATTCCCCTCAACATCTTTGCAAGGTCTTTTCTTATCAGATGCCAATGATCCCTGTAAAAATTGATTGGGAAACCATCTGGGCCTGGAGACTTGTCCGGTTGCAGGGTCCAGATAGCTTTTCTGATTTCCTCCTCCGTTATTTCTCGGTTTAGACTGTCATTCGCCTCTTGAGAAATGCCTTTCGGAAGATGCTGTAACAGCGCAGCATAGTCGGTTTCTTCTTGATTTTCCGTGAGGAGGCTTTTGTAGTGAAGGGAGGCAGCTCTTTTGATGGATTCTTGGTCGTTATGTTGGCTGCCTTGACTGTCCGTAATAGCATTTACATTGTTTCTTACCTTTCTGACTGTGGCTTGCTTGTGGAAGTAAGCCGTGTTTTTGTCTCCTTCTTTCAGCCATAGTTGTCTTGATTTAATTCTCCACTTGATTTCTTCCGCTCTCTTGATGTGCATTAGCTGCCCTTGTGTTTCCCATTCCTTGCTTTTTAGCTGGTGGGTGAACCCTTGATCTTCAATTTGTTTTTGGATTTCCTCCAAGTCCTGCTGTATTTTTTTTTTAATCTTTTCTGGCTCTTGATAGCTGACTTTTGCCCAGTCTTTGAGGGCTTTTCTTGTGCTTCTGATTTTTGTTTCCCATATATGGCTAGGGGAGCCTTCTACATGATGTTTCCAGGTTGCTTCTATGATAGCTTCAGCCTCAGCATTGTCTCGCCACAGAGGATTATACCTGAACGGGATTGGTCCCAGCTGAGAATGGGAGTCCAACGTTAAGAGGATGGGGAAGTGGTCTGAAGCCGTAGCACTGAGAATTTTTGTGTGACCAGCAGCAAAGGAGGAAAGGAGGGAGACATTAACCAGAATTCTATCCAATCGTTCCATGATATTGCCTGGTCCCAACCTTCTATTATTCCAGGTGTATTTTCGATTTTTTGGAATAATATCCATCAATTCATGTTCGGACATTATCCCTTCCATCTGACTTCTGAAGGGGTCGAAGGTGAAATTGCCCCCTCTTTTCTCATTCGCGTGGAGGACTAAGTTGAAGTCTCCAGCTAGTATGACATTTGGGTTCTGCTCGTTATCTATATCTTCTTTCAGATCCTTCCAACACTGTTCCTTTTCTCGATAATGATTGGGGATGTAGACATTGTAAATGATGAGGTCACAGCTCTCTTCTTTGTTACTTAGATTGGTCCTTAACCAGTTTTGATTGAGGAAGGATGACTTGCAATCCCAGTGTTGATTATTCCACATGGTTGTGATTCCTCCAGATGCTCCTCTGGAGTTGCTACTGGCCCCTGAGAAGTTTTTTTGGGCATCTACAATTTTCTGCATTTCGCTTTGACTTTGTTTGGTTTCTTGTATCAGAATAATTTCAGGTCTTTCTATTTGTAGAAGATCTCGTAAGGCAGCTGATTTGGAGGGGTGCCCCATGCCCCTACTGTTCCAAGATAAGAGCTTCATCATGGGGCATTCGAGCGAGGAGGTGCTCGCCTCTCATGGTCTTTTCCTGCTGTTTCTTTTTCTTGGGATCCTGTCATGAAGGAGTCCATAGGGGTTTGGATCCCAAGGGCAATATCCTTTTGCGTGCTTTCTTCCCGATGCTGTTTGGCTGACTTTCTTCCTGGTCCAAGCTTCTTGTGGAGGTCACTTGAAGCGCCCATATCTTTTGAAGAACTTCTAGTGGTTCTGGGAGGGGGAGGGTCAGAGGAAGGCTGAGAGAGAATCGAGGTAATCAAGGGTGGATCAGACAATTCAAAGGAGGGCTGGTCAGATTGAGGATCATCAGAAGATAAAATAAGGAAAGGGTTGGAGGATGAGGGGAAGGAGGGTTCTTGGGAAGGGCCCGAGGGTTTGGGAGGGGGAGAATTGGGGCGGAGGGAGGAAGAGCCCGGATGTTCAGAGGATGGTTCTGATTTGGACGGAGGTGCTGCTTTCTTTTTTTTCACAGTTTCCCATTGTCCTCCTTGGTCTTCAGTTTCCAAATTGGTTACTTTAGTGCATCTATTAGCAAAATGACCGTATTCATGACATACCTTGCATTTAAAGGGTATTTGCTCGTAGTCTAACTGCTGTATGTGGCTCCATTCATCCACCTTCAGCTTGATGGCTTCCGGCAGTCCTTTTCCGAGGTCCACTTCTACACAGATCCTTGCACAGGCTTGCATGTTGTCTTTGGGCTCGCTTCTGTCAATGTATTTGCCTACTGCGTTCCCGATTGCTTTGACCGATTCATCTCCCCAACAATGCAAGGGCAGATGGGGAAGACGGACCCATACCGGAACCGCATTAGGGATGTCTAGCTCAGGATCGAAATCAGGGGTCCACTTGTTTAGATATAGCCCTCGAGAGTCCATAAAATAGGGCCCATTCCTGAATATCAGGTCCTTATCTGCCTTGGTTTCAAAATGAAAGGTATAGTAACCTTTGCCACAGAAGCGAATTGAAATCTTTCCTTGTATTTTATCGGACCAGTTCCTTTCCACCCATCGTTGGACTGTTCTTGGTGAAGGCCATAAGCCTGTAAACTGTCCTATGAGACCTTTTTCTGCTAGTGATAGAGCTGCCATTCGAGGAAGAGATGGAGGCAGCTGAACTTCTTGGAGAATATCCAGCTTCTTAACAAATTTTGAAGTTGTTGGTTTCGGTCGGGCAGGGGGCAGAGACTTTACCAGATCAGAAAAAGCTTTCTCCGCATCCCCAAGGGAAGGATCTGTTTGGGCCATGGCTGAAGCCAGGGCCCGGATAGCAGGCCTCGCGGCCCAGGCCGAGGCGGCGGCGCTGCAGCTGCACGCAGTAGTCCTAGGTCTTCACGCTCCGGCTCCGCTCCGCTCTCGCTAGGTATCCGAAAAAAAGGATCAATGTTCGTTCCTATTTACCCATTACTTACTCTACCATTTTTTCTTCATTTTATTTGGGTGCATTTAGACTAGCAAACCCTTATCATTCATTTTTCTTTTGAAAAGTAAACTATCTAATTCTAACCTTATATCATCCAAGGGCTCAGATTAAACTGATGAGCTCTTTTTATTTTCTCTCCATATTTAATGATCTGCCAAGATTAAACTGTTTGGTCAGATTTTATTCTCTGACTATAAACATAAAATTGAAAGGATGAAATAGTCAAGATTAGACAGTTTGACTACCATGGGCTGTGGCATGTATGACAAGCTGCACACAACCATTATTTAAAACAATAAAGCGGTAAAATAGTAGTGGCATTTAGACTTGCACACTTTCATGATCTATCTTTTTGTTTTTTGGGGTTCATATTTTTCATTTTTTGATCTTTTCTTATTCTTTTTGTCATTTGATTTTTCTTTTAGGACATACCCTATTTACAGTTTTTAAATTTTTAATATGGAAAACATTTGTAGAAAGCAAAGGTATGTACAATATTACAAGGCTCAAACCTAGCCAATTCAAAATTATGAATCCTATCACTATAGGACCCTAACAGGTGCAATTCTTTCTCCCACAAAAGAGGAGGATTCCAAAGAATGTATGATGAAGAAGAGTCTAGTTTGGAGTTCAACTTAAAAGACAAATGGGTTGAATATGCTCAATTTCTCTTCCTAGAGGCTGCAATTCCAGAAAAACATTTTTTATTATGATACTTGTATGGAGTACATTTGTCATTAAAGCACTTCACAAATATGGCCATGTGGAGATGCTTTGAAATGCAAGAGAAGCAATAAGTAATTGTTACCTTTGAATCCTATGATGTGGCAGGAGTGGCCAAAGGATGAAGCTTTCTTGATTACTAGCTTTTAAGGTTGTGTCAAGTATTGAGCCATTGTATGAGTGGGGAGTACATGAGTATATGCTAGTTCTTTTATGGTATGAGTACCTAGATTACATACATGAATTTGATTAAGGCATGGTTGAGCACATTCGAGTTTTGTGTATGAACTAGTGCATCTTGTCCATGGATATTGCCCAAGAATCTACAATGGATAATCAATTAAAGTATGCCTTGGAAAAAACTGATTTTGTTGCAAAGAAAATGTATTGGGAAGAAATGCGTTGTTGAGATGCATAGAAATTTTGGAAGCTTCTCAAGCATCTCGGGTTCCAATCCTCCAAAGGGAAAGGGCAAGGGAAAGGTTTGTTGCAGCGAATAAAGGTCTAGGAATCAATGATTTTGTCGCTAAATTAATTAACCTTTTTACTTCAAATGCTTTGAAGTGTCACATGTTTCACACCAACTCCTCGATTGATGCCTACACAATTCAATGGAAAAATGATAATTACAAACAATCATGGTGAGAAATCGGTCGAATTGTTTGACAATGTTGGTTCAATGTGACTTGTAGTCCTTAGTTGCCTAATCAAAACATAAAATCAAGCATTCAATGAAGCAATATCCTTGCAACATGAAGAAAAATAAGGGTTCCAAACTCTCTTAGCCAACATCTACTCCTAATGTTGACAAAGGACCCTAATCAAAGAGTAAGAAGACTGATAGACTTTGCAACTATTGTGGGAAAACGATCATCTAGAGTCCAAATGCTTTGAAAAGATAGAGGCCTTGGAAGCAACAATGAAGAAGCACAACATCAGTGTTGGTTCTTCTTCTAACACTTTTTCTCATGGACATGCACTTTTTTCTTTTGGTTTCTCCTTTGATGCAACATCTACTTCTTATTTTGATGAATGACTTAGTGATTCTAGAACATATTATCATATGGCTAAGGACAAAGCCTTTTTTTTTTTTACTCTTAATGATTGTAACACCAAACAAATATTTTTTGGTGATGATAAATCTTTTAGTGTTGTGGGGTTTGGAATAGTTCAAGTAGATAATGATCATTTCAATGATGTATTATGTGTTCCAAGTATTTCCTACAACTTTTTGGTAGTATATCAGATCTCTCATTCAAGTGAAGGTAAAAGAATAGAATTTTCACCTCACCAAGTTGTAATTAAAGATTTAAAATATCCTAAGTATGTTCTTGCCATTGAAGTGTTGATGATATTACTCGGTTGTACAAGTTTGAAAATTTTGGGTGATCATCTTTTCCCTTAGTTTTTATTTCTCATAGAGATAACTTAACCAAATTTTGGCATAAATGATTTGGTCATCTAAATTATCGCTCACTACAACAACAATGTAAGCAAAATAGTCATTGGTCTTCCTCTTGCCTCTTGTACATATGGTGTCTGTGCCGGTTGTGTTCTCGGTAAACAGCAGCGGGACAATTTTGACAAACATGCCTCTTGGTACACCTAAATCCCTTTGTAGCTTGTTCACAGTGATTTATGCATCCCACTTTGTTCTCCTTCCTTTTCTAGGTTCAAGTACTTCTTAATTTTCATTGATAACTTCTCCAAATGCACTTGGGTTTATTTCTAAAAACTTAAGAGTGAAGTTTTTGACTTGTTATTGGCCTACAATGTTGTTGTGGAAAAATCATCTAGACATCAACTACAAAGGTTAAGATTAAATAATGGAGGTGAATATGTCAACAATAAATTCACAACTTACTACATTGCATAGGGCATTCAAATGCAACATATTGTTCCATATAGACCACAACAAAATGGTGTTTGCTGAAAGAAAAAATTGTACATTAAATGAAATGGTTAATTAAATGATTCAATCTAAGGGATTAAGTCTTCATTATTGAGAAAAATCAATCAACTATGAAAATTACATCATAAATAACACTCTTATGAGTTTAAGCAATATAACACCAGAAGAATCATGGGATAAAATTAAGCTAGATGTAAGCCCCTTTCGTATATTTGGTAGTGGCATGGGCTCATGTTCCTACTAAAAAAATGAAAGCTTTACAACTAAAAATGAGAAGTGTATATTTGTTGGATATTTTGAATATATAAAAGGTTATAGACTTCTTCAACCTCACTCCAATGACATAATCATTAGAAGAAATGTTAAATTTGATGAAAATTTCTTAGCTTGTGAGACTAATTCGACGAGTGTGTCCTCTTCGGCCTACAAGCCATCTCTGGTATTTGTGCCACCTTCTCGTCCTATTTTGGTTTCTTTTTGAAGCGATGACATTGAGGATGAAAATCCACCTCCACAACCCATTGAACATGAACTTGATCCAGTGCCACAACTTCCCAAATGGGTTTTCTCAACACGTGAAGCAATTTGTGACCTTACTGGTGATCCTACATATCAACATCATACCTGTTCACAATTCCATCACGCCTCCTCTCTTTTGGCTCAATTTTTAGAGACTCGTGATTCAAAAACATTTGCAAAAGCTTTCAGGCCATCCATCTTGAGAAACAACAATGAATGAACAATATTGTTCCTTGATGGCGAATGATACTTGGGAAACTATACATCTTCGAAAAGGAAGAAAACTTGTCGGATGTAAATGGGTATATAGAACTAAGTATGCATCAGCTAGAAGTATTGAAAGACATAAGGCCTAATTAGTTGGTAAATGATTCTCTCAAGTTGTAGGATTTGACTACAATGAAACATTTGCCCTTGTCACCAAAATGAATTCAATTCGTCTTGTTCTAGCCTTTGTTGCTTCACATAGATGGGAGGCCCATTAGATGGATGTTGAATTTGCCTTCTTGCATGGGGATATACAAGAAAAAATCTACGTGGAACAACCTCCTAGCTATGTTAAGAGTCACTTCAACCTTGTTTGTTGCCTTAAGAAATCTCTCTATGATCTTAAACTAGCTCCTCAAGCTTGTTATGCTAAAATGGATAGCTTTCTTAACACCGGTTTCTCTAAATGTCATTTTGACTCCACGATCCACACCAAGAAAGTAGGTATCCATCTCATAATCCTTTTTAATTATGTTGATGATATTATCCTCACTAGTAGTGACCTTAAACTTTTAGGCCATGTGAAGTCAAGCCTTAAGAAGAAGTTTGAAATGACAAACTTTGGATATTTGTATTATTTCCTTTGCTTCCAAGTATTACAACAAAGAAAGGAATTTCTTTTTCCAAATATAAGTATGCATATGACATTATTCATGACTTTCACGTGGAAGATTGTAAACCAACCCCTTCTCCCTTTTAGTTCGGAGTCAAACTTACTGCCACCTACACTAGACTTGAAGTTTATGCCACTTTGTATTATCAGTTAGTTGATAACCTTTTATATTTGGCTTATACTTTTCCTGATATTTCCTTCGTTGCTGGTCTTGTTGCCCGATATATGCAAACACCACATGAAAGTCACTCAAAAGCAACAAAAAGGGCACTTCAATATATTCGGG
This sequence comes from Pinus tabuliformis, assembly GCA_031772625.1. Taxonomy (NCBI): domain Eukaryota; kingdom Viridiplantae; phylum Streptophyta; class Pinopsida; order Pinales; family Pinaceae; genus Pinus; species Pinus tabuliformis. The sequence goes on from CM062814.1 coordinate 531,568,609, forward strand.
GTATAATCCATTTTGGTACACATTACTATTTAGGGGGGACTCCTTTGTTGGTTGGTTTTACTAATTCAGATTGGGCTGGCGACCCTAATGATCGGAAGTATATTGCAGGTTATGTTTTCAGTCTTGGTTTGGACCTATCGCTAGGGCTTGCGAAAAGCAGCGGGCTAATTCTCTTTCTTCAACATAACCATAGTACCGAACAACGGTTAATGCAAGTCAAGAAGTTGTGTGGCTTTAACAAATCCTTTTAGAGTTTGGATTCCAAAATAACATCTGGCCACCCTCTGGTGCGATAATTAGAGTGTCACCAAGCTTTCCAAAGATCGAGTTCAACATCAGCACAACAAACACATTGAGCCACAAATGCATTTCATCAGAAAACTTATTTATGATCAAGTTATTGAAGTGCACCTTTTTCCCCGTCGATGATCAAGTTGTATATATTTTCATGAAGTCTCTTACTTATGGAATACCCTACTTACCCAAACAAAATAGTGATGAGTCAAAGACTAGGTTGGGGTCATTAATATCGAAAGTTAAGATTCGAAAGTTTACCATGGATAATGAATATTGAAATAAAATGAGCAAGGATAGTGAACATAGAAAATAAAATGAACATGCAATGAAAATCAATACAAGATAAATAAGAATAAAAGTGAGATAGGGTTTTCATATATATATATATATATATATATATATATATTCTTTTGCTTTTTATTTTTTTCATTTAAAAAAATATCTTTATAAGTAAATTTTTGGGGATGTTTAGATATTTACCTTTTGTGGGGGGATGCTCGGATATTCCCCTTTTGGGGAAACATGTCCCCTGCATTAGGGAACCATTTTCCCTCATGTTTCCCATGTTTAACTAAAAGGGGGACGTGGGGAAACGTTTCCCCAAGTGCATCTTAGTCATGGGATTGTGGGAAAATAGGACGTCCCCTACCGTAGGGGATGTGACCCTGTAGAACACTAGTTTAAACTCTATAAAATAAGTTTGACATATGATATTTCCTTATTTGTAAAACAAGGAATCCTTTCTATACAAATTTTCGATGACTTAATTTGTGAAAATGCAAAAATATATATGCCTAGAATGAATTTTAAATATTAAATTATGTAATTTTTTAGGGCATATTATAACTAATAAATGTTTTCGTTTTTCTTGTCAGATTTTGATGATACAATTTTGGACAAGATTATAATTTTTTGATGTTTAAAATACATTTTTGAAAGCATGAATAAATTCAGCACTCTGTTTTTTTAAGATACTTGAATTCTATAAATTACAAAACTCAAATTTACAATTTAAAAAAAACTTTGTTAAATTTCAAAAAAAAAAAAAAACATATTTATTAATTAAACTATGATATTTTTATTTTCTTATATCATTTTATATAGTATTAAATTATTTCACATTCCTATCCATAATTTAGGGCTTTTTTACTTTTATATAAAATTGGACTTAATAAAAATTGGTAACTAACATTCACAAAACTAATTGCAACCCTATACATGATACATGATTTTGAAGACTTACCAGAAAAATATGAAACATTATTGATTTAGAATTTAATCTTTTGTTTTTAATGATGATGACACTTATTATTATTTATTAATTTTAATCTTATTTTATTGGATTTTATATATATATATATATATATATATATATTTATTGATGGATTATAAAGATTTGAGAAGTTTTTTCAAATTTCTATAATTTAATAAGTTATGAGATGGATAGTATTACAAAATTTTGAGATTGAGATATTGGAGGTCTTGAAAATGTTTCATGTTTCATTTTTCTAGTATATTATAAAGGTGAGAAATCATTTTATTTCATAATATTTTAGAATTCGTCTAATGCTTAATTTCACTATGAATCTCATATGAGTTTGTTTTTATTTTAGCAATATTGATTTTCTTCTTTAAACTAATTATAACAAAAGAATATATTTGATCTTCTAGATGAGGGTTAAATGGGATTTTTATAATAACTTAATTTTCTCTTATCCTCCATTTCTTTGTTAAATCATACTTTTCTCCTTAAATTTAGCATCAACATTTTGCATAGTGGCCACCCCTTCTGTTCTTCGATGATTTACCCAAGAATTAGCATATTTATACCATCTATTCTTATGATGTAAGTGGATTTTGGTCAGATAATATCATATGGTTCTAGCTACCGATTTATCCCTATTTGGAGTTCTCTTTTGTTAAAGAAAGGGTTTTCTTTGCTAGGCTAGATAATATCTTAGGGTTCTCTCTAGTTATCTATATGAGTGACCTCCCTTTATTGTGCTACTTCTTCTATTGCGATCTATGTTGCTCTTCTCGTCTCTTTACTTCTTTCCGAGCTCGATCCTAAAGATAGGATACTTCTATTTCTTCTCCTCAAAATTTCTTTAGATATGGTTACCTGACCCAAGCTTCAGTTGGAGAGAACTAACCTCTCATTGTAAGTTGATGCAATTTTAGAAACTCTATTGTCTTTCATGTTAATGATCATTTATTTGTACATTAAGTACATAGTCAAAGCCATACTCTCAAAAGGTTAAAGATCAACTTCTGAGAAGATGATTCAATAAGATGTATTTCTTTGAATTATAATATTATAAATAAAATGTTTTTGAAGTTGCTCGATTTTTCTCTAAGGTTCTCTAGCGATGTTGCAGCCTTAAACTTGGGATCCATATAAGATAACAAGAGTAATGTGGCTTGAGTTGTTTGAGGAATGAGATTAACTATTGACAATACAAAACATGACAAGTTCATGAAAGAAATAATGTGGAGAAAAAAATAATATGAAAAGAGCTTAATTATTTTTAGTAAATGGTAAATGATGTCATCAGGCAACATGATGTGAAACTTTGTGGCTTTTACAATGATGAAGGCTCGTTTTTATATTATTTACGATGTTTTTTCACCTAGAGTTATGCATTTTCATTATATTGCAAATACCACGAGTTACAAAAAATCATGGGTGTATACAATAGATCACTATGGTAAACTAACGAATGGTCCTATATGGTAAAATCTAATTGTGCAATTAAATTTTTATTTTGTTTTCTTCCTGCTTTGAAACACTATTGGTAGATACCATAGTTTACCCAAACCATGGGCTTGTAAAACACCAAAAGTAGAAAACAATTTTTGACTTTGGTTATTCACCAACATCCACCCGGATCAATCCTCCTTCCGTTAGAAGCTATATATTCATTGTGTCAAGTTTCTTCGTTAGATGGTGAAACTTTTGTTGAATTTGGCTCCTAGTGATAAACTTTCCTTATGAAGAAATTGCCCTACTTTGACAACCTAGTAGATTTATATATTCTACTAGTGTATATCCTTCATCTTGGCATCCATTATTTGATCAATTGTAGCATGAAACTTGTGTGGAACCCATGGAATTCGCTTTTTGTAGGACATCATGAAGTTGTTGTTGGAATTGCATCTAACAACAATTTTCGTTGCTCAACTTCTTTTGTCCTGAGCATAAGAGGAATTTGTTGGTGAAGATGCAGCCGGAAGAGTGAAATCTGTGGGGACTACTTGTTGGAACCCAAAACATGTTTGAAAAGAGTTGTGGCCAATAGCTTTGTGGAGAGCTTTGTTATTAATAGCCATGTTGAGCATATGGAAGGTTGTTATCCCATGTGCATGGATGTTTGACTTGGAAGTGTAGAGGCAACCTTATTGGTAACATGAATGTCTTTGGACCCTTGTACAAGCTTTTCCAAATGCTTACTTGTGCTTTATAGGGAGATCTTGTGCCAAAGTTGTAGTATCATGTTCACCATTTGATCAAACCATGGAAAGGAAAAACTCGGTATTATGAGAGACTACTTTTTTGAATTGTTTTGTTGAGCATAATGAACTTCTAATAGTTGGAACTAACTTTTGTATCCTATAGAGATGATCCTCTAGAGTAACAATGACACTATTTGGATGGGATTTGTAGATAGCATGATGTCTCCACATATAAAGTTGTCCTAAGATAACATCACAAACTTCAAGTGGGGAAACATAACACAATACACCATCTTTGAAGGGCTTGATGTTATAGGACAAACAAAATTGTTGGTTGATATGAATGTGTTGTCCATGAATCAACCAACCAATGGTGTATGGTTGGGGGTGTGGAATTAATGAAAACTTCAATCTCCTCATGACCTTAGTTGAGATTGGGATATTTAGCTCCCACTGTAAACAATGAAATGTAGTGGGGTCCCCTTCACCCACATTGGTGAGTGGAAGAGGCAATATTCCTCCTCATGCTCCTCTGAATCTTCTATTTGGATATTGGCAGCTGTGATGGTAGCATTGGGGCCTACATCGATTATCAACATTCATTTATCCTATTCTAAATCAAGATTGAGCGAGAGTCCATTTATTTTTATTTAAGCTCAACCAACAATGATTATTTCAAGTGGAATTTATCAGTGTTGTTCCAAGAGATTTTTTGGAACTCACACCACTTTCAATGTGCTTCTTCGACTTCCCATTACCCTTATGTTCCAATGACTTGGGCTAGTTATCTATCATTGCTTTGTCTTTCCTGTTGCGAGTTAAGGAATCCTTTTCTAGGCCTTTGTTGCAGTGGATTTGTAAACCAAAACTCCTACTTATTCCTTTGCTCCAATTTTTCTCTAGTTCGACAACATATTGATAAGAAACTCTAGTGAGGATATCTCCAGGAAATTCATCTTCGTTTGGATGTACTTATGTTAGCTACTATGACACTTCAAAACCAGGTGTTTCTCAAAGTCTTTGATAGCTACCTTTGAGCTTAGCATATGGAAAATATTGGTGTGAAAAGTTGTACATATCATGTACTAATCATCATAGTTCCCTATAGGGTAGAATTCCTCCTTAAGGGCATCAAAAAAAGCAGTCCAAGTGTGTCTTTCATTGAACATCATAGACTCATCTTCACTATGTCTCTCCTAGTAACCTTTCCACCAATATTTAATATGGGGAAGGAATTTCAGGAGTGTGAAGGTGATCTTCTAATTGTCAAGAAATGTTTAGACAAGGTAATAGCTCTCTAACATATTTAACCATTTATATAACGCATCTACATCTATTTGGAATTTGAATAAGGGGATATCAAAATTAACTTTTCCCTTGACAGGTGTCACACTTCTAAAATTGTCGCTTGTTGAGGGTGCCTTGGGTGTTGTTGGCAGTCATCGAAGGATCCAGATAAAAAATTTGATCATTTCATTCCTCTATTGTGCGAGTGCTTCCTCGAGAAACAACAGTGATAAGGTCGCTTGCTCTGCCATCTTTTTTTCTTCTATGAGAGGTCATTTGGGTTGGTGAGAGTGGTTGTCCTCAAGTGAAACTAGCTTGAGATTTGACTCTCTATATCTTTCTCTCATCGAGGACTTGCTTTGGAAAATGAAAAAGAACATATTGTTCTAACACCATTGGTCTATATTGTTTGATGAATGAGACTAAATATTGACCATGGAAAACACCACAAGTGTGTGAAAGAAATAATGTAGAGAAGAAAATAATATAAAAAAAGCTTAATTATTTTTATTAAATAGAAAAAAATTGTTATCATACTACATCATGTGAAACTTCATAGCTTTTATAATGGCGAAGCTCTATATTTTAATTATTTACGATGCCTTTCCACCCAGAGTCATGCACTTTCATTATATTTCAAATACCACGGGTTATAAAAAATCATGGGTGAATACTATAATTCAATATGGTAAAAACTATCGAATGGTCATGCATGGAAAAAACTATGTGTGATTAGGTTTTAATTTTGTTTTCTTCTACCTATCAAATGCCATGGGTGGATACCATGGTTTACCCAATTCATGTGCTTGTAATCCACCAACAGTAGATAACAATTACTAACTGTGGTGATTCATTAACATCCACTTGGATCATAATGAGTGTCTCAAAGAGGAGTTTTCATTTTTCCGAAATCCAAATTTGGCTTGTTTATAATGGTTTTTAAAACTAAAATAGGCTTTTCATCTTTCTTCTCTGATCCGAATATTATTTTCAAATGAATGAATGGATCAAAAGGCCTTACCTTTTAGGACCTTTTAAGGTGGTTCTCCCCTCCCTTGGGCAGGTAAAGATCTTGTATTATATATAACTATTTTTGTAATCAATGGGTTCCTGTCTGGCTTCTTAATATCCGGTTCTTCTACTTTGATGGAATCTTCTTTTATTACTTTGATATGTAAGGCAGAATGTAAATTGTTGCACTCTTCCTTTGTGGCAAACCATTCCAGAGATATTAGTGTGTAGATCACTACACGATTCCACATATTTATCAAGTAAAGGTCATCTATTTCAGGTTGTTTTTCCATGAAGTGGCCCTTAGATAAGGTTGGTAGTAGTGCTTCAACCAGAAGTAGCACCTTCAGTCAAGAGATAGACAACGTTGTCATTGCAAAGTGATGCATGAAGAAAAAGGGAAGTGTGGGAGCTTGCTTTATTAATTTTGGGCCATTTAAACTACGACTGCTAATTATTTTATCAATGTTATAGTTTCAATCAAACTTGTGATGGAGGTAAACTACTAAATATTTGTATGAACCAATTTCCTCTAAGTTGTTAGTGTCGTACACAAAATAAGCATATGTCATATTTTTTAATTTGATTATCATAACGGAGTTAGCGATGGTGGAACCTTAGGGTTTCTTGGCAACTGATCCGAGGTTTTTCTACCAACGAAAGAGTTTTGGAATTTGCAGGATGGTTTTTCACACGGGTCTGACTACGGGTTAGGGATACTATATTGTTTTTTGACCTCTAACAATGAGCCTGTCAGTGGATATATTATTGTTGTTTTGTGGAATATCGCCCGTTGTTTTCCGCAACTCTATTTTTACACAGCAGCCTGCATTCCCCTGGTCATACGACGGTCAGGTATTACTGTCGGTTACTATGGTTGAAGAAGACCTCATGGATTACGAGGAGGACCCCATGCCAGAACAGGAGATTTGGGCTCATCAAACTGCCCCGGTCATGGGCCCCTGGCAGAATAAACGCTTCGGACGACAGCTGTTGTTCAGACGCCGCAACACCCGCCCTCCTCCGGAAAACGACAACATCCTGCTGTCAACGTTGAGGACTTACCCGGTTTGGAATGTCCCCCCCTCTCTCCGGCCACTCTGAATCTCCTTGGCACCAGTCTTCAGGCATCTCCCACCTTTGACTCCCCCTTGCCTTATCCCCCGCAGCATCCCCTACCTTATCCCTCGCAGCATTCCTTGCCTATGAACCCTCCCTCCATCTCCTTGGCTCTGGCTGGCCCTTCCAATCCCCCGCGTCCTGCACAATCGTTCATTCATCTGGGCTCGTGCAGTTTCAACCCTCATTCCCTGATTCGCTCTGGTTGCTTCAACTCTCCAATACCGAATCCTTGACCTGCTTTATCGGCCCAACATAGCTCCTCGGAACCGTGCAGAAATTTTCTCAGAGACTATCCTACGGGCCGGCGCACGGACAAGCTGAAAAAGGGCCGGTGCCTCAGAGCGGTGGACACTGATATTAATCTGACTTTTGGTGAAGACGTTCCTATGGCGGATGCTATGGACACGGCGAGGAAAGTTCTAGTTGGTCGTGTAAGAGGCAGGAACTACACTGTGGAGCGTCTACATCAATGGACCATGGAGATATGGGGTTCTTTGTTGAAAGAACTTCCAGTAATTAGGGTTTTGGCCAGAGGATGGTTTGCCCTCCACTTTCATAGGGAGGAGTACATGGAATGGATATTATCGTGCTACTGGCATATTGAGCTAGCTCCAGTACTGTTGAAGAGATGGGATCCACTTTTCGATCCGAAGCGTGAACAGCTGGGAGCAGGGCCTATTTGGGTCAGACTACCTAGTTTGCCCATGCAGTTTTGGACTCCTCAGGTGTTCAAACATATTGGTGATGCACTAGGGACTTACTGTAGAAATTTTGAATAATAAACACATATTCAACAGAGGTTATCCCGATTATACACTATTGCAGAATACATGCATAATACATAACCTCCTCTATGTTGATCATCAATTTAGCAGCATCAAAAACAATGAAACATCAATAACATGCACTCATTAACACAGTATGTAACCCGGGGAAAGATTACAGCTGAAAACCCCACACTATCTGTATATTAATGATTGAGAACATGTAAAAATACATAGTACAATACTCCTCACAAGTATCCAACACTATCTCCACCTGTTACACACAAAACTAGCTCAGATCCGAACAAGTCACAGGTTCAAATCTTCTCCACTGCTTTGCCTACCTCTATTGCACAATACCAAGGGAAAATCACTCACTCTAGAAATCTCGTGAGCACAGGCTATTTCACTGGGCATATACTGAGCAATTCTCATGGGCATACTCAATCCTTTGATTGTGCAAGATCTCATGCACAACTATAGTCACAACTGATAGCAATCTCAACCTCTAACACCTGTCTCCACTGAATTGTACATGCACTGAGTTAACTGATGTATTCTTCAGTTGCATTATGAGTTAATAATTAGTGAATTAATTTAATCAATTAATTCACATCACTCATCACTAGTCTATTTGCAGTTAGACTAATTACAACTAGTTTAACCAAGTCAAACTGAACACAACTCCATCAACTCCACATCCAACTCCACAGAACTCACATGCATGAGTTCTAACTGATGTCATGCATGAAATAGCTCAACTGACTCATAAGAAAAGTGTATTTCCTTTTGACAGCTGCATGTGCCACATCTGTAGCTCAAACTGAAGTGCTCCAAGAGGATAAGATAAAGTTTATAGTCCAAATATTATTATGAGACAATAATATTTGACTTTTCTATTTTTAACCTGGCAGTCTAAAAATAGACTTTGATCACTCCTCCTGTGAACCAGAAATAGAAGTCCATCTATTTTTCCCAACATGACCAATCATCCATAAACAACATCCTGCAACTCATAGACCATGATCCATATGTCTAAAAATAGACATAGTCTAAAAATATACTTTGCGCCATAATTTCCCTGCGGGCCCACTTAGTGAAGGTGACTCCTTTCCACTAAGCTCCATCATCTTGTTGCATTCTCAACACTCCCTCTCAACGAGATATGGATTATCAACAACCCCTATCCTGCCTTGGTGGTATTCGAATTTGCTCCTGGTGAGCGCCTTCGTCAAGATATCAGCGTCCTGATCCTCCGTTGGAATGTATGAAAGTAACATGATTCTCCGATGCACACAATCTCTGATATGATGGTACCTGATGTGAATGTGCTTAGATCTATCATGAAATACAGGATTAGTCGAGAGTTCAATGCAACTCTGGTTATCACAGTAAATCACAGTAGGCTCCAAGTGAGAACCGAACAAACCGACCAGAATCTTCCTCATCCATATAGCCTCGCATGCAGCCAAACTTGCTGCCATATACTCAGCCTCTGTTGAACTGAGTGCCATGGATCTCTGCTTCCTGCTATACCAAGAAACTGCTGTCGACCCGATACTGAAGACCCATCCTGATGTGCTCTTTTTGTCCGTTGGGCTCCCTGCCCAATCTGCATCCGTGAAGCCACATAGCTTCACCTCATCCTCCTGTCTGTACCACAAACCATATCCCGATGTGCCTCTCAAATAATGCAATACATGCTTGCCCGCATTCCAGAAGAGCTTGGTAGGCTTAACCATAGCTTGTGAAAGCTGGTTAACAACATAGCATATATCGGGTCGTGTATTGACCAGATACATAAGCGACCCCACCAACTGTCGATAAACAGTGGCATCCACTTCTTCTGTCGAAGTGGCATCCTCCTTCCTCCAACCTCTAAGAAGAGGAGTATCAACAGGCTTGCAGCCATGCATGTTGAACTTCTCCAATATCTACCAAGCATACTTACCCTGAGAAACAAATAGTCCATCACTGTGCTGCCAAATTTCCAATCCCAGGAAATAATGAAGGAGGCCCAAGTCCTTCATCTCAAACTCCTTAGCAAGATCATCCTTGCATGAAAGTATCAACAGCTCATCACCCGTTAGAATCAAATCATCTACATAAAGTACAATGATAAGCAACTTACCCTCCACCACAATCTGGTATAGGTTAGGATCCGCCTCACTCTTGGAGAATCCAAGTCCGGTGAAATAGCTGTCTATCCGTGTGTACCAAGCATGTGGTGCTTGTTTCAACCCATATAACGCTCTCTTGAGCATGCACACATGCGACTCGCTGCTGAAGATCTCGAAACCTTCGGGCTGCTCAATGTACACCTCCTCCTCAATGACTCCGTTGAGGAACACAGTCTTCACATCCATTTGATGACTGTGCCATCCCATCTACGCTGAGAGAGCAAGAATCGTCCGTATGGAAGAATACCTTGCGACAGGTGCAAAGGTCTCCTCATAATCGATCCCCTCTATCTGTGAAAAGCCTCGGGCAACAAATCTTGCCTTGTACTTCTCCACACTCCCGTCAGCTGCCTACTTAACTTTGTATATCCATCTCGAACCCACCACTGATTTCCCTTCCGGTCTAGGAACAATCTCCCATGCACTATTTCTGACAATCGAATCATACTCTTCCACCATGGCGTCTACCCATGCGGGATCCTCCACAGCTTCCTCGAAAGAGGATGGCTCAGTCACAACACATTTTTTCATAAGAGCCATGTATCCAGTGTACCGATCAGGTGACTGTCTCTGCCTGCATTGGGCTGTAGGTGGTCCGACAACTTTCTCTGCATCTTGAGCCAGTCCCTTAGCTTCTGTCAAGCGCTTTTGCCCTCTGATGGTTGGCACTGCTTGAGTGGTCTCTTCCACTCCATGAACCTCGTCCTGTGGCTGATCCACGTCTTGAAGCTCATCCTTAGGAACTAATAGCTCCTCATCTGCATGCAAGTGTAGCTCCCTCTCAAGCGAACACTTCATGGCTTTCTCCTCCTGAAATTTTATATCCCGTCGCACAACAGTCTTACCACTATCTGGCAATACACATGATAGTTGTGGGGCATATCAGTGTACCCCACAAATATCCCAACCTCTGTGGTCGGCTCCAACTTCTTCCTGGCATCCTTCGTCACATGCATGTAAACATTAGCACCAAAAATCCTCAAATGAGAAAGATCACGCTTCTTACCAGAATAAGCCTCCTCAGGTGTACTCATGCCAAGTATCCCGTGAGGACAACGGTTCTGCACATAAACTGCTGTATTGCATGCTTCCGCCCACAAGTGAAGGGGTAGGCCCTGATCATGCAACATCTCCCGTGCAGCACCCACGATCGTTCTGTTCTTCTGCTCAGCAACCCTGTTCTGCTGTGGGTTATGGGGAGCTATGAGCTCTCTTCGAATCCCTTCTGCACTGCAGAAATCCTTGAACTCGCCAGAGATGTATTCACCACCATTTTCGCTCCTAAGAGCCTTCACCTTCTTCCCTGACTCCTTCTCGACCAGTGCTTTGAACTCACAGAACTTTGAGTATGTCTCGCTCTTCTTCTACATGAAGAAGATCCAGCACTTACGAGAGAAATCATCAACAAATATCACATAATACCTGTGTTTTGCTGTCGAAGCTACTGAGAAAGGTCCACACACGTCTGTGTGAATTCTCTCAAGGATCATCGTGGCGCGACTATCCTTCTTGTGAAAGGTGGCTTTCACAAACTTTCCCAAGGTACACCCCTTGCACTGATCTGACTGCGCAAGAGTGCCTTTAGGAAGCCCTGTAGTGATCTGCTGCAGTATCTTCAAGGCTCCATGGTGAAGGTGACCCAATCTCCTGTGCCACAGCTCGCCATCATCTCGGCTCACCAATCCTTCTGCCTTGCATGCCATTGCTGCGCATCCATCTACATGCAACTAATAAAGGTTCCTCACTCGAACCCCTATCTTCCAGGTTTCTCCAGTTGTCTTGCTGCACAGGAAAGCCTTTCCCTCGCTGAAAACAACATCATATCCCTTGTTTTCTAACATCGCCACAGAGATAAGATTCTTCTTCAATCCTAGAACATGCATCACTTCCTTCAATACAAAGGGTTTACCAGACTCCCTCTCAAAGGAAATGGTACCGATACCGTTCGCACTGTATCTACCACCATCGCCCATCTCGATGTGCACTCCAAGATCTTTGTCCTCCAGATCAGAAAACAAATCTCAATCTCCTGTCATGTGAAAAGACGCACCACTGTCCAAGAACCACACCGATCCCATCACACTTGAAACCAAGCATGCGATCAATGAAAAATCAAGCTCAAACTGCGAGGCTAGAGCCTCTCCTGTTGCAGATCCAGCAACTTGCTTGTTCTTCTTCTTCTTCGGACAATTAGTGGCATAGTGTTCGTGCTGGTGACAGTGAAAACACTTCACCTTGGACATGTCCTGCTTCTTGCCTTTCGCACCAGACTGAGAAGCTTTCTTACTCTTCCCCTTCTTTGCTTTGGCAGCCAAAGCACAATTTTCTTCATCAGGTCCCTTTGATGAAGATCCGTCCTTGGTATTCCGCCTGATATCCTCCTGCACAAGATCTGACCAAAGTCTCTCCCATCCTGGAAATTTCTCCCGACCATTTACAAAGTCCTGATAGGAATGCCAACTCTTTGGAAGACCAAGGAGAGCCAAGCTCACCAAGTCCTCATCATCGACAGTCACCCCCACACTTCCCAGCTCATCCCGACACTGGGTGAACTTCGTGAGATACTTGGGAATATTGTCTCCCTTCTCACATTTGATGTTTCTGAGTTTATCCTTGAGCGCCAACTTCCTCTGATCGCTCTTGCTTTGGAATAGATCTGTCAACGCTTTCCACATCAAGTATGGAGAAGCCTTTCCATGCAGGCTGGACACAATGTGATCCTTCACGCCCTCCAATAGAATCATTCGACACTTTGCTGTCTTCTTTTGCCAAGCATCAACTTGAGTAGCATCTGTAGGCTTTGGGACATCAGCCTCTATGAAATCCTTCAGCCAATTATCATCCAACACTGCCTCCATCTTGTCCTTCCATGCAATATAGTTTGAGCTGCCCTCAAGAGCATACTCCAATCGCAATCCGTTGAAAGACATTGCCACGTTGATACCAAGAAAACACTGCTGCAAATTCGAATTCCACCAGCTCCAAACTCAATCGCCTCGGATCTAAGATTCGTGAGAACAAAGTATTTATCGTACAGAGATTGACTGTATGGGATTTTACCGGATATCTCACCTCCCAAAGGAAGGATGAATCCAGAGGCTACCTGGCCCGATTACAGACTCTGCCTGAAGAAATAGAATGTAAACACTTCCTGAATAGTACATCTGATGATCAACAGCTCTGATACCATGTAGAAATTTTGAATAATAAATACATATTCAACAGAGATTATCCCGATTATACACTATTGCGAATTACATGCATAATACATAACCTCCTCTACGTTGATCATCAATTTAGCACCATAAAAAACAATGAAACATCAATAGCATGCACACATTAACACAGTATTTAACCCGGGGAAAGCTTACAGCTAAAAAACCCACACTATCTGTATATTAATGATTGAGAACATGTAACAATACATAGTACAATACTCCTCACAAGTATCCAGCACTATCTCCACCTGTTACACACAAAATTAGCTCAGATCCGAACAAGTCACAGGTTCAAATCTTCTCCATTGCTTTGCCTGCCTCTATTGCACAATACCAAGGGAAAATCACTCACTCTCGAAATCACGTGAGCACAGGCTATTTCACTGGGCATATACTGAGCAATTCTCATGGGCATACTCAATCCTTTGATTGTGCAAGATCTCATGCACAACTATAGTCACAACTGATAGCAATCTCAACCTCTAACACCTATCTCCACTGAACTGTACATGCACTGAGTTAACTGATGTATTCTTCAGTTGCATTATGAGTTAATAATTAGTGAATTAATTTAATCAATTAATTCACATCACTCATCACTAGTCTATTTGCAGTTAGACTAATTACAACTAGTTTAACCAAGTCAAACTGAACACAACTCCATCAACTCCACATCCAACTCCACAGAACTCACATGCATGAGTTCTAACTGATGTCATGCATGCAATAGCTCAACTGACTCATAAGAAAAGCGCATTTCCTTCTGACAGCTGCATGTGCCACATCTGTAGCTCAAACTGAAGTGCTCCAAGAGGATAAGATAAAGTTTATAGTCCAAATATTATTATGAGACAATAATATTTGACTTTTCTATTTTTAACCTGGCAGTCTAAAAATAGACTTTGATCACTCCTACTGTGAACCAGAAATAGAAGTCCATCTATTTTTCCCAACATGACCAATCATCCATAAACAACATCCTGCAACTCATAGACCATGATCCATATGTCTAAAAATAGACATAGTCTAAAAATATACTTTGCGCCATAATTTGCCTGCGGGCCCACTTAGTGAAGGTGACTCCTTTCCACTAAGCTCCATCATCTTGTTGCATTCTCAACACTTACCTTGAGCATGACCAGTCCTACGAAAAGACTGGCATTATGACTATGGCGAGGATTTTGGTACATCTTGACACCAGGGCAGGGCTTGAAGAAAAAATCACTCTACACAGGAGACACTTCTCGCGCAAACAACTTCTGGACTATGAAGGAGTCCCATTTCGCTGTAGGAGGTGCCACAAAGTGGGTCACCTATACAAGGATTGCCCACTGCTTTCTTCGGTGACTACAAAAAACTCGCGGGGGACAAAGCAACAGATCTCTGAAGAGCTGAACAAGGGAGAACAGAAACAAGGATAGGCACCAACTGAGGTGGCGGTGGGCGCTACACAAAAGGCAAAAAACTGGCAAAAGCTCCGACCTCACCTCCTCGGACTCGCTCCAAATCAGCTGCGGAAGCACCTACTCTCCCGAGTAATGGATCTTTCCCCATAACCTCTGTACTTTTTTCAGATGTTATGTTTACTACTCTACATACATCTTTGCATCCCCCCTCCTCTACACATTGCTCTATCCCCTCCATCCCTTTCTCCATCTTTCCTGCCCCCCCCACTTTCTCCACTACACCTACTTCCCTCAGGGATTTTTCCACTCCTCCTTCTCACACTTCCTCCCCTTCTAGGATGGGATCCCATCCCTACAACCTCTGATTCAGAGCTCGACCTAAGACCTCGCATTTAAGGTTGGGCCTTCCCCCGGACGATCCAAGAAATATAAACCTACCAGATGGCACCCATCCAAGATCAAAACTGCCATCAAGTCAGTGGTGGCAGATGTCGCGAGGGGCTGTCAATCCACCATTGAAAGGGCGCTTAGAGCAATTGAGCCCTCTGCCCCTGTCTCCCCATGATTTGGCTCTCCTACAACTGCAGGGGATTAGCCAACCCCAAAAAGAGATTGGCTCTCAAGAGGCTTTTAAATGGTTCCAATTGTGACATCCTCTTCCTACAGGAAACCCTTGGCACTTCTGACACCATTACCAGAACCCTCCACTCTATCCTGCCGGGCTGGGTTTTTCAGGGCATGGATGCCATCGGCAGATCCGGAGGTCTAGCAATAGGTATAAACCCTAAAGCTGTCAAGCATATATCCACCTGGGGTGGTTTGGGTTTCATTGGAATGGACATTTTTGTGGGTGAGCTCGGTTACCAGTTAAAAGTGATTAACATATATGCCCCTAATCAGAACAGAATGGAATTTTGGCACAACTTGTTGGAACATAATCTTGTTTCAAGCACCACCATTATTGGGGGGGATTTAAACTTTTCTTTGGGAATGGAAGAATCCTAGGGACATCATTCTCAGATCGACCCTATTTCGGATCAGATGAGCACTCTACTGGATACTTTCAAACTAGTAGATGTTCCTATGAACAAGAAATTGCCCACATGGCATAACAGGAGGACGGGGGATGCTGCCCTGGGTCGGAGATTGGATCGGTTCTTGATCCATGAAGATCTCCTCCGTAACATTCCCCTATATAGACAATGGGTTGGTACTGGAGGATCTTCTGATCACCTCCCCATATTTCTTCAAATCTCTGGACCCTCCAAAAAGCCTCGCGCCCCTTTCAAATTCTTTACTGGATACCTAAAAGATCCAGACTACATCAATCTGGTGACTGAGTTCTGGAGAGCACAACCCCCTCTCAGGGTGCAAAGAATGGCTGCGGATTTCTTTATTCGACTTAAAAAACTCAGGACTATGACAGAGGAATGGTCAAGGAGGAAGAAGTTGAGAGATGAACAACATCTTAAAGACATAGAATTACAGATTGCCCAGCTCACGGATGAACAGGGGCTTGGCTTCTTATCGGATGATACAAAACTACATCTGATTAATCTGGAGAACCAAAAGATAAAGATGCTACTTGAAAAGGAAGAACAATGGAGGTTGAAAAGTAGAGCCATCTGGCTACAAGCGGGAGATGGAAATACTAAGTTCTTCCACAATTTTGCCAATGGTAGAAAGGCCACCAACACTATTTGGCAGCTGCCCTATGAGCCAGATGGTTGGGCCTCTACACACCCTCAATTAGCCAGGTTGGGGAATACCCATTTCAAAAGTCAATTTACAGCGCCAACAGCCATCAATCTCCCGGACATCATAAACTTGGCAGGTCATTTTCCAAGGTTTGTGGATCCGGATGCTGTAGAGGATTTGATACAACCGGTCACCATGGAGGAACTCTTAAATGGTTCAAGAAGGACAAGAGTCCTAGCTCGGATGGCTGGTAGGTGGAGTTCTACTCGGCTTTCCTAGAGTTGTTGGGACAAGATCTGCTGGCAGTCATCGAAGAAAGAAGAATTACTGGACACATCCATCTCCCCATTAATTTCACTTACTTGGCCTTGATTCCTAAGACTGGTTCACCAACCTCTTTTAATGATTTCAGGCCCATATCCCTTTGCAACTGTCTGTACAAAATCATTTCTAAAATCATAGCCAATCGCATCAAGCCCATATTATCTAACCACATTTCTCAGGAGCAATTCGCTTTCCTCCACCATAGACATATTCAGGATGCCATTGGCACAACCCAGGAAGCCCTTCACTCCATTAAACACAAAAATCTCAAGGGACTCACTCTCAAAATAGATCTGTCAAAGGCTTTTGACAAAGTGAATTGGCTTTACATCAAGATGATTATCACTCATTTGGGGTTTCCCCCTGCTCTCATCAACTGGATCATGGGGTGCATCTCCACTATTTCTTTTGCCATTCTCATTAATGGATCTACAACTCCATCCTTTAATATAGATAGAGGGATAAGGCAGGGATGCCCTTTATCACCACTACTATTCTTATTAGTCATGGAAGGATTGAGCAGGCTCATTGCTTCAGAAAAAAGAAGAGGGGGCCTCAGAGGACTAAAAATCATGGAACAATACTATCTGACACATCTACTATTTGTAGATGACATTTTGATTTTTTTGAATGGGAGTGTCCTGGACACCACTTCATTGAATGAGATTCTAAATCTATTCTGCAGAGCCACGGGAATGGAGATTAACAGAGATAAATCCACCATTTCCCTATCTGAATGTACTCAACAGGAATCTCAGTTAGCCATACAAAAATTTCCATTTCAAGCTACTGATTTGATGGAGGGGCTCAAATATCTAGGTTTCAGACTAAAACCAGATGGATACAAAATTGCTAATTGGACCTGGCTCATCACAAAAGTGGAGAAGAGAATAAGTTGTTGGTGTCACAGGTTCCTCTCTAGGGTCGGCAGACTAATCCTTATCAAATCAGTCCTCGAAGCCACCCCAATTTACTGGATGTCACTAGCCTGGATTCCAAGAGGGATCCTTCACAGAATTCAACAAATCTGTTGCAAATTCCTCTGGAATGGAAGAAAGGAGGGCAAACCTTTTGCCTAGGTTAAATGGACCAAAATTGCTACTCCAAAGAAGTGGGGAGGATGGGGACTTAAATTACTTCCAGCCTTTGCTCAAGCCTTGGCAGCAAAACAGAGTTGGTTACTACTAAAGCAAAAAAGTCTTTGGGCTGAGGTTATTCTACACAAATATATCTGGTTGTCTACTATCATAGACTGGATCAGAAGTCCATCTTGGAACAGGAAAGGCATTTCGGTGATTTGGAGGGCCATACTCAATTCAATTCCCATTATCAAGGATGGCTTACTATGGAAAATAGGCAATGGAGCCTCAGTCCGCATTGGAATTGACCCATGGTCGGGCAGTGGAAATTCCCATCAACTACCAATTGGACTGATAAATCACCTAAACAGCAGGGGCATAAAGTTTCTTGGACAGATTGGGGATCAACAGAATACAACTTTTCATACACAAGCTTGGCTGACCGAGCAGAACTGGCACATACCAAATGAATGGAGTAGAACATGGCAAATCTATTTACAGGCACTCACAGAATCGCATGTTAGATTAAAGAATGTAGAGGATGAACTTATTTGGGCACACTCAAAATCTGGACAATACTCATCTAAACAGGGCTATGACATAATCATTGTAGATATAAAACCGGAGGCCTTACGAAGTTGGTAGGTTACCTTATTGAAATTAAAAGCTCCACTACGTACCAGACTATTGATGTGGAACATATTAGAAAATAAGATCCCCACTGGATCCTATCTGAAAAGGAGGGCTTTTTTGGGTCCTACCCGGTGTGTCCTATGCCTCCAAGAAGAAGAATCGACCCAACATCTTTTCCTTACTTGTCCGACCACTAGGAGCATTTGGTCTCAAGTTCTACAAACACTAAATATGACTATGAACTGGCAGGGGGCCGATATTACAACAGCTTGGGACATCTGGTGGAGTACTTCGACTATGGAGAAAACTAGGAACCTTCCACTACTTGTTTCTTGGTACATATGGCTCAAGCGAAATATCATAATCTTTGAAGATAAACCGGTAAACTGGAACCTACTCCCTCCGCAAATCTGTGCTGCATTTGAAGAACTTCCAAATGATGATAGCCAAAAGAGACCTAGAATAATTCGGCAGGAACAAATAAATAGATCAATACCTTGGGCCTATTTTGACGGTGCTGCCCAACAGCATGGCTGTGGGGGTGGCATATGTTTCTACCTATCTGAAGCACACTACTTCCAGATTTGTATGGGACTGGGACCGGGCACAAATAACCATGCTGAATTGATATCATTACGCCATCTATTATACTTTTCCATTCTGAAACATTGCTGAAATATACAAATTTATGGAGATTCAAAGATTGTGACTGATTGGTTTAACAACACAGCTGTTTGTTCTGCTTACTCTTTGAGAACTATTATGGAAGAAATTGTTTTTTTCAAAACATTCTTTGATCAGATTTTTGTTTCTCACATCTACAGGGAAAGAAATGAAACTACTGACAGGCTATCGAAAGAAGCGACGCATCGCCCTCTAGGAGAGTGGATGATCGCCGAACATACACCTGCAGGAATCTATCACTATTTTCACAGGCCATATATAGATGGGGGACTACAGAGGGGCAACAACCTCTAATTTAATAGCACCTTGATTTTGAACTTTATTGAAATTTTGCTCTGTATATATCAGATTGTAAATATGGACATCTACACCTGTGTGGGTGAATTTTGAACTTTATATTGTGGTCTTTGAACCAGCACAGTACACCCTTTGGGTTTTATTGTATATACTAGTTTTGGACAGTGGAAAAATAGCCACGTTTACAGCATATGCCTTTGGGCATCCACAACATGTAATTTCTCCTTTGAAATTATGAATTTTCTTTACGGGAAAAAAAGATTATCATAACAAAATATCAATATTTTCTAACATATTAGTGTTAGAACATAATTTTAATTTTTTAGAAATCTGTGTCACTTGTCAAGATTAGAAGGACACCTTGCAAGAAGAACAAGACTAAATAAAATGGTGATGGCTATTCCAGCAAAATTAGAGCCAATGCAACCTACTTCTTCCAAATATCTCTTTTACTTGTGAGAGTAAATCTCAACAAACATAGGGGACAAGGACTGACATTACTTAATCCATATATTACAGTTAATTTCTTCGAACAAATTCTCATTGTTCTTGAATTTAGCATTATATTTTCCCTATAAACTTATTGTAGCAATGCTCTACTCAATGTTAAACTTTAACTCTTTCAATTTATTCCAAAGATTATTTTTAAACATTGTATTAAACACTTTCATGAAGTCAAAAATCAATATAATAGATTAATTTTATTATTGCAAAATTCCCTTGTGATCATTGTAAAAGTAAGTAGTGCATGGTCGAATAATAACTTCTAAAATCAACTTGTTTTCTGGCCATTTTTCCTCAATTTTTTTAAACATATGATAATATTTTTCATAAAATAATTCTATAACTTAATTAGAAATGATTAATCATAATGGTCTTTTTATTTGAATGATTATTTTTTACTACAAATAGAAATAATAAAGTTATGAATCCATAATTTAAAAGAACCATATTTAACTACAAAATTAAAAATAATTAACAAAATTACAATATTGAAAAACATATAAATGATGTTTAATTTTTTTTAATAGAAATGAGTAAGGTTTTTAAATGTTTAATTTCTTGTAGAGGATCCTCCAAGGAAGGACTAACGAGTGTTTCAAAATGACAAAATTGAATACCAACTGCTACAAAAGGCCAACATACATAAACATTACAAAATTGACTGAGTAAAAGGTCACATTTACAATATGAGATCATTAGGAAAAGGAGAAAAAAAAATAATTCGGAAGCCTATTGAGATCAAGCTGCAATTTGCATGTGAGTTGGATAGAAGTTGTGCTTTTAGGGTATTATTTTTCATTTACCTCAATTTTTAACTTCAATTCATTCAACTACCTACGCAACGTATTAAATTCATCATCTTGGCAAGTTATTTTATCGTTAAGGGACTAAATCTCATCCATAAGAGAGATGAAGGTTATCATCTGTTGATGATTTTTCCAATTAATTTCTATAATATTTTCTAGTTCCAGGGCTTCGATATGTTGTAAGCACATTTTACATTCATTATTTCCCACTGCTACTACTAAATTTCCTTTCTTGGTTGACATTGATAAGTTGCAGGAGAAAAGGAACCAGATGACAGGGTGCACAAGAGTTAGTGGTCCAATTGAAAAATTGTCCAAATAAGCTAAGGGGACAACGAAAATCCAAACACAAGAAACAATGCCACATGAGCTTGAATGAAGCAGCCACTTCCCATAGGGGAGCATGAGGGGTGAAAATGATCACAAGGTCTGGGCCACACAGGCCACAATGGTAAAGAAATAGAGGAGGCTTCTAATTAAAGAAGTCATGCATCCAAGAACCAATATAAGCAAGAGTAATATTGAATTCCATGCAAAGGGGAAAGGGGCACCTAATTTCAAAAGGACCTCGCAGAGGAAAGCTGGTTTTCACATAGAAGCATCCATCGGGACAAACCAAGCAGTGAATTGGTCTTCCACGAGCCAGATGATAGGAATTGAGTCTTCACGAACAGATAGGGAAACCTGAAGCACCCCAAAAATAGTTGTGTTATTCAATTATCCACCTCCAACAATGTATAAACTCCACCTTCTACCAACAATGTATACATCAAAGCATTTATCATGGATAAATTCTGAAACTCTAATTATCACAAACAATTTTTGAGAAAACAACTCAAATCAGATGAGTATGCACAAGGCACCTTTGTGAATTATTAAACCATAACTCCCATGGATCATGCATTAGAGAACAATAGTGGAAACAAGTGTAATCCATGGGTTTAATCCCATTACTAGAGATCCCATAGGTCGTGCAAATCATGTCACCATTAATTTTCATAATAACCCACATCCTTGGATTGCATGCTAAGATTGGATCAAGCTTTGAGGGTGCTCAAAAGTTGTTGTTACACTGATCCCGATCCTTGGTTCTGATTGGATCCCATGACCCTTTCGGGGACCTCTCCAGGGGGTTTCGGGGGGGACCCCCTCCTCCACCGAACTTGACTGCACTCACCTTCTTGTCCCTTATCTCAACTCTTGGACTACCCCACGAATGCCCTTCAGTCTCCAAATTTGTTAAGCATCTGGACACTATTCCTAAGATAGATCTCCCCCCTACCATTCCTCACAAAGTAGCTCTCTCCTTACTAAGCGAGGAATGGTTGGACAATTCACTGGATTACAGCCGTTGCCAAAAGTGGTGCAAAAATTGATAGAGCGCAATTGGTCTCCAAAAATCTAAGGGAAAATCTTAGCTTTCTTCTGTGGAAGAGGATTATTCACCTTCTATTTTGAATTTAAGGAAGAACATGATTTAATCTTTAGGAATGGATTGCACTTCATGGACTTGAGGGGCCTTTATTTTTATAGATGGACTCCAGATTTTGATCCTGAACTCGACATCCATAGTGCAGTCCTGGTTTGGGTTCGTCTCCCTCGCCTTCCTCTCCACTGTTGGGGATTTGAATCAGTAAGAACAATAGGGAATGTAATTGGAAAATACATTGATTGAAACAAATCAAAGGATAACATGCATGCGTACACAAGGATATGCATATAAGTTGATCTAGCCATGGGGACTCCTTGAAGCAATGAAGCTCAAAGTAGATAGTTGGATGCATATTCAATATCTCAATTACAAACATCTACACTTGAAATGTAAGGTATGTCACGAATATGGTAACTTTTCTAATAGATGTATAAAGCAATCAATATTTGAATCTCAAGAGTTTGTGGTGCACAATGGGAAACAATCAGATGCAACAACAATAACCCCAAAAAATATACTAAACAACCTAAGCACCCTCATTTTGGACCTTCTTCGTTATCCCCTCACCCAACATCCTCTGTCCCCTCTTCCTCCAATGTTAATCCTTTTCCTCAATCTAGGACCTCCTTGCCCATTTCCTCTAACTTCTTTGGATCCTTATTCTATCTCCCTTCTGATCCTAATGGCCTTCCAACTTCCAACCCTGAGCCTGAAGAAGTGGAGGCCTCTTAAGATCTACCTTCTTTAACATAACCTTACATCATTCTTTAATCTGTTGATTTGGATTAGATCATCCCTATTCCCACTTCCCCATTAGCAGATGCACTTGTTGGTCATGATCTAGCCTATGCCGACCCCAACTCCCCTCTCTCTGATCCCCCTTTCTTCCTTGAACCCTTCAGCCCCTTCCTTTATAGGAATCTTGACCAGAACTAAAGCTAAAGAGGCTTCAACACCACTATAAGCACTTCAAAGGAAAACTATAAGGAAGGCCAACAAAGAAGTTCGCGATGAAGTAGCACAAAAAGACATGGGAATGGGAATTCGAAAACCAATGGATTAACTTTTAGGTAAAGGGTCAACATTGAAGGAACTACAGACCTAAGTAGGGAGATTCAAGGGCTCTGCAACCCCTTTGTAGAAATTTTGAATAATATGACACTTATTCACAGAGATCATCCTGATTATACACTATTTGCGGAATGCATGCATAATACATAACCTCCTCTATGTTGATCATCAATTTGCAGAATCAAAACATTCGCATGCGCACATTGAAACACATCAATAACACATATCAACACAGTATGTAACCAGGGAAAGCATACAACTTAAAACCCCCAACTATCTGTATATTATATTGATTGAGAACATGTAACAATACATAGTACAATACTCCTCGCAAGTACTCAATACTATCTCCACCTGTTACACACAAACTAGCTCAGATATGAATCAATCACAGGTTCAAATCTCCTTCGCTGC
The DNA here is from genome assembly GCA_031772625.1 of Pinus tabuliformis. NCBI lineage: Eukaryota > Viridiplantae > Streptophyta > Pinopsida > Pinales > Pinaceae > Pinus > Pinus tabuliformis. Next base: position 531,592,289 of record CM062814.1, read on the forward strand.
TTGCCTGCCTCCACTGCGCAATCCTGCATGAGAATAGAAAAGAATGGTTGATCCAAACTCGTATTTCCCTTGGCTGAACCACACAATCCTCATTGGCAATACTCAATCCATTGATTGTGCAAATCTCATGCACAACTATAGTCACAACTGACAGCTGTCTTGCCCTTTCACTCACCTCTAACACTTGTCTCCATTGAACTGTCCATGCACTGAGTTAACTGATGTATTCTTTAGTTTCTTTATGAGTTAATAATTAGTGAATTAATTAACAATTAATTCACCACTCATCACTAGTGTATTTGCAGTTAAACTAAATACAACTAGTTCAACCAAGTCAAACTGAACACAACTCCATCAACTCCTCCAAACTCAATCACTTGAGTTCTAACTGAAGTCCATCATGCAATAGGTCAACTAACCCATAAGAAAAGCGTATTTCCTTCTGACAGTTGCATGTTCCACATCCGTAGCTCGAACTGAAGTGCTCCAAGAGGATAAGATAATGTTTATAGTCCAAATATTATTAAGAGCTAATAATATTAGATTGTTCTATTTTTATCCTGGCAGTCTAAAAATAGACTCCGCCCATATGTTTAAAAATAGAAGTCCATCTATTCTTATCAACATGACAATCATCCTTAAATAGCATCCTGCAACTCATAGACCATGATCCTTATGTCTAAAAATAGACTTTGCACCAAAAATAGCCTGCGGGCCCACTTAGTGAAGGCGACTTCCTTTCACTAAGCTCCATCATCTTGTTGCATTTTCAACACCCTTCACAATGTAAATAATGAATCTGGTATCCTGGAACTACAAAGGCCTTGGGTATGTCTAAAAAAAAATGTAATAAAATATCTGATAAGATAAAAAAGCCCTAGATTCCTATTAATCCAGGAGACCAAATTAAGTGAGGAGGAAATGACATCCACAATCAAGAAAATCACAAATCACTTTAAAGAGGAAACAATTAGTGCAGGAGGTACATGAGGAGGAATATGCACAATATGGAACCATGCAATCCTGTACATTCAAAGAGTTCACAAAGAACAACATTAGATAAAGATTGATCTTCACAACAAAGTAAGTGGGAAAATTTTCACAATCTACAACACTTATGCCCTTGTGCATTATAGGGACAAAGAGCAATGTTGGAACTCTCTAGCAGCCAAGATAGAAATTGATGGTTACCAGTCTGTTCTATTAGGTGTTAATTTCAACCTTGTTATGAGTGCTGAAGAAAAAAGAGGTGGTTTATTCCTTCTAGAACCAAGAATAGACAAGCTAGAAACTATGGTTGAATACAACTTAATGGACATCAAACCAAAGAATGACAAATACACTTGGAGAAACAAGTGAACAGGACCAGGTAACATAAGGGAAAGGTTGGATAAATTCATAGTTCATACAAACCTCATTGTTAGAGCTGGCACAACATCTTACAAGATCCTCTCTACAAAAACATCTAATCACAAACCCATCAAATTAAACTTAGAAGAAGCACAAATTTATGCGCTCTTCCATTATAATACAACACTCTCTTGTCCACAAAAAAATATGTTAAACAATTGATCAAAGAAGCCTGGCATACTAGAATAGATTGCTACCCTAGCTTCTTTTGGGAGAAAAAATTAAAGCTTGTTAAAGCAATCCTAAAAAGCTAGGAAATAACGAGTTATAGAGAACCAACACAAGAAAAGAATGGTCTTCAAAAGGAACAGGCATAGGTGCAGAAAATGTTGGAAAACAAGTAGGAGACAATAGAGCTCCAAGTAAACGAGAAGGAACTATATTGGAAGTCATGACAAATCAACAAAAAAGAAGAAGAGGGTTGGAGAATCAAATTCAAAATTTTATGGATTGAAGCAGGCGACAAGAACACCACCTTCTTTCACAATCAAGTGAAGGCTAGAAGAAACAAAATCGAGTCAACTCAATATACGGATAAGGGAATGTGTTCATCGAAGGGCCAGAAGTGACCAAATGTGAAGCATATATGTACTTCAGCAAACTTCTAACAACAGACACTGAAAATAAAAATTTTGAGGAAATTTTGAGGCCTATTCCAAAAATGGTAACAAATGAATATAATGTTGCTCTAATAATTCCAGTGAACGAATATGAATAGCAACGGGCAATATGGAGTTTTCACCCGAACAAAGCAGTACATCTAGACATATTTACCATCACTTTCTATCGATCTTACTAGGAGCTTATCAAAAAATATCTTCTCAAGATGATCCATTAAGCACAACAGAAATACAAAATAGGAGGAAACACTAATTCAACCTTTCTTTCATTAATTCCGAAAGAAACTAGACCCTCCACCTTCAATCGAATCCAACCCATTTCCTTGTGCAATTCTTCTTACATAATACTAACCAAAATTCTCACGAATTGTCTTAAGAATCTTCTCCCTCATCTAATCTCTGGAAACTAGGGTGACTTCATTTAGAAAAGATAGATAGTGCACAATATCCTCTTATTCTAGAAAGAAATTCACTCAAGTGTCTCTCAAGAAGAACAAGACTTCATTTTCAAACTTGACATTTTCAATGCTTTCGACAGGGTAAGGCACTCCTTCCTCTTTGTTGTTTTAGAAAGATTTGGCTTTGCTAATGAATTTTCTGAACTTATCAAATCTTGGATTGACAAGCCATGGATAGCAACCCTAGTAAATAAAATACTGGGGTGCTTCTGCCAAAGCATAAGGGGTATAAGAGAAGGGTGCCCCCTCTCACCCTTCCTATGTGTCCTTATGGCAGAAGCCCTTAGTAAAAACCTCAAGCACAACAAACAAAAAGGGTTGACCATTGGCATCCACTACAAAAAAGGAGTAAAAATATTAAATCACTTCCAATTCATCGATGATACATTATTAAGAAGAATAGCATCACCTACAGTGGCTTAAAGAATCAAGAACAACCTATTCCTATTTCTTGAAGTGTCGGGAGGATTAATCAATAAGATCAAGAGTAATATATACAGATGGGACACGCCTCCCAAAATTCTCTAGTGAATCTCTCAAATATTTAAACTCCCTTATTATTTTGAATGGACTCACTTTGAATATCTAGGAATGCCAATATTCAAGCAAAACATGAAGGCTGAGGTATTGGAAGAGATCATAGATAATATGAAGACAAAGCTTCAATATTGCCGGACACAGTGGTTAAATTTGGTAGGTCGTGTCATCGTAATAAAATCCATATTATCTTCCCTTTCCATATACCAATATGTGATCTTGCAAGCCCCAACCAACACCCAAAAACATATCGAAATCCTCCTAAGAAAATTTGTGTGGCAGGGAGGCAAGACAAACATGAAAACATTCAATCTAATCAGCTGGAAGAACGTCATATTCCCTTATCAAAGAGGGGGGATTGGCATCAGGCAACCCAAAGTTATGAATATAGTCATAGGCGTGAAGATCCTATGGAGATTAATCACGGAAAGATCAACTTGGTGGAAAAATTTCATAGAAGGAAAATATTTGAATACTTCTTGTCAACATCTCCTAAAATCCCATATTCCTCTCACATCTTTCTCTTTAATTTGGAAATTGTGCAAAAAGGCCCTCCCACTCATCAAATCTCACACTTCTAGAATCCTAGGTGGTGGAAACGAGATAAATATCTAGGAAAACAACATTCTAAGCAGATAACTTCTATCCACCATCCCTAATCTCCAACAACTAAGAAATTGGTATGTAGAAAGAGGCATAACAAAGTTGGCACAAATATCATATTGGGATCAAAATGGATCAGTCTAGAGGGCCTAGAAATCTCCACCTCTTCCAGCTGGAATTTCCCATCAACGATTCACTAATTGAGGATTTAAAATGCACTTCCCCAATCCAAATTACCTAGCAAGACAGATTCAAGTGGAATTTAACAGGGAAGGAATATATAGTCAAGAGTAGCTACATTACTCAGACTTCAAGAAGAGCAAAATCAACAACCCATTTGGCCACACTAGAAAACAATCTGGAAATAAAAATTCCTCTCCTCAGGGGAAATATCTTGACAACTAATAACATCGAGAAGTGCAACATACAGGGCCCTTCAAGATGTCCCCTCTAGATGAACTTAGAAGAGGCAATCCATCATTTGTTTCTTTCCTGCCCCTTCTCCCAAATGTGTTGGAAGTCAATGCGCCAACCCCTGCAAATCCATCCAAACTTTGACTTGAATCTGGCATACTTCTTTTCTCATTGGAATGAAAGTTATGCTTTCTCCCTCAAAAATAAAAATCTGATCAAGCGTTTTTGGCTTAGCCTCCCAACATTCTTCTGCTGGTAAATATGGCTAGCAAGAAACAAGCACATATTTGATTGCAAAAATCTAGAGAAAAGAAAGATCTTGGATTAAGTATGAGACCTTAAAATTAAATCCATCCTCTCAAAAGCTAACAATAAGTTATACCCTCAAAGCCTAAAGGAGGAGGAGACTTAGTGGTTTCAATTTTTCCTAGCAAAAACTACTCAAGTCACCCACAATCCTCCCAAAAGTCATCCTCTTCTTCAAAATTGGAAAATAAGATTGAAGGATCCTGATTCCATGGCCTTGTTGAAAGAGCATAAAAAGGTTTGTCTCTTCTTCAATGGCGCTTCAAAAAAAAATACCCGGAGAGAAAGAGCAGGGGGGATTATCATAGCTCCAAGAGGAGAAGAATGAGCATCATTTGAATGGGGCCTTGGAAAAGAATCAAATAATAGGGAAGAAGACTACGACCTCCTCTTGGGCATCACCATCCTTTGCGAATTCCATATTCATAATGCTGTTATTTTTTGGGACTCTTCCTTGCTGATACATCAATTGAGCTCTTCCATTCCAAATATTAACATGCATCCAAAAATATAACACACTTGAGGGATGTCTCCTTCTACGATATCTTAGGAGGCATCAACATTGTTGTAGATTACTAGGAAAACATATCATGTCAGTGATCCCAATGTGAGGCAAGAATCAATTCTAGAACTCGGACCATCCATATCCCTTGATCATGTGGATTGACATCAATACATATACGGATCTTGTCCTGACCCCCTAAGAGCCCAAGTCTATATCAAAATCCAAAGTTATAAATATCGGTAACTATGACACCAAAGACACTCAGGGGTCAAGTCTTGTCAACCTCAATATATCCGCTCATCTGTGAAGGACGATCCTGTTGAAGAATCTAGGGAAAATTAAGTTAATAAGATTCTTCTTGCCATCATAACTATTTGTGAGGTATTTTAAATTTTCCTTATCATCACAATATTCTCTTGTTATTATTATAGTGTGTCTTTTAGTTCGAAAAATAGTCACCAATACAAAAGAGACAAGAACACAAGATGTTGGATTTCTGCCAAGGCCAAAACCTCTCACTCTTTTAGAGAAAAACCTGCAAAAATTATTCTTATAGAGATTCCAATTGACGAAGACCAGAACCAAGACCCTTGACCTATATTTCCATTCCTGGACCAAGACACAATCATTGTTCTTCCTTGATTTTTCGACTTCTTCATGGAACCAAAACATGATCACTGCAACATTCAAACATTGTAATATATCCATGAAATTTGGCCATCAAGTTGCACCATGTAACATCTAGCAGCATCATGTAGCACCTAGCATTTTTGATCATCATATCACTATAACTCCTGCTATCACCGAGATCTAGCACTGAGCATCACTGAGTATCATCTTATCGAGACCTTATCCAAACTGCACCACTGTCCATCCAAAATTTCAGTGAATATATGTCTGAGATAGTGAGGAGGATATGACTGTAATATTACCCCAAACTCGTCTGCACTGTGATTTAACTTCTTGTTGTCTTGACCACCGAGAGCCTCAGGAAATATGCCGAGAAGTTTGTTGTAGGTAATCCAAATTTTTTCTCTCCTGTACCCATCCGAAATTTCATAGAGATGTCGAATTTTTCCACTGTATAAATGTGAGGATACATCCTCCTATATATAGTTGTTGGTTCATACATTTAAGTTGACCCGTCTTTATGAACCAATGTGTCTTTTTATGTTGAGTCGACATGTAATATATATATCTATATCTATCTATCTATCTATCTATATATATATATATATATATATATATATATATATATATATATATATATATATATATATATATATATGACATTACCAAAGGTTGTGTCTCCATTTATTGAAGCCGACATGAAGTTTGAGCATATATATATTGATGTCGTTAGGATGATAGTGCTTGTCTATTCTGGAGGACTCTTACAAGTGTAACAACACTTCATATACATGACTCTAAATTATACATTTATGACAAGATGAAAAATCCCTAAAGACATCAAGAAGAAGTCTTTGACCTATGAAAAACACTTCTTGGTCATGAAACACATGATGCAAGGAATGCAATAAATACATTTGTTTCTTATTTCCATAAAATCATAATTACAAGTTGTTATGAAGATCGAACCTAGTTAGACTTTCTTCCACACTCCCTCCTAACTAGGGAGGTATTCATAATGGTACTTGGTCATTCTCAATCTAAAGAATTTCTCATAATAAGAATCAAATTGGTAACCCATATGTACAACATCAAGGTAACCAACATTGTTTCCATAACAAGGCGTTGACTAAAAACTTTGTCTCTCATTAGATCAGAGCACAATGTTGGCGAGACCAATGACTATAGACACCTTTGTCATTGTCTCTCAAGGTACGTGCCCACCCGGGTGTTCACTGAGTACGACCTTGTAGGAATATTCTTATCTTGGGTTCCCAACCCTCAAAAAAATATCAATCCTCTTGCCTACTCTTATCTTGGATGCCCTACACATCCTCAAATAGCATCAAATGCCAGATGATTACCCAATCCTCCATTATTTATTCCCAGGTGAAGAAAAGAATGTTGTGTCTATCTCTCCCTCTCAATTAGGGAAGATATGCCCATTCCTGTAAAGGAATGTACCCAAGCTCCCTCTGATCAGGGAATTGTCCAAGCTTCCTCTTAATTAGTGAATTGTCAGAGCTCCCTCTCAACTGGGGACTCTCTTTTCATCAGAAGCTTCTTATTCATGGGTCCTTCAGCTGCTTGATCAATTTCTTTCCTTGATGTCATGAAATTCAGTCGAGTTTCTTCCTTGTATGGCATTAGCCATTGATCACTTTCCTCCTTGGTTCGTCATGTCATTCCTTTCTTCATGGAAAGTGGCCTTCTTGATACATATCTAGAACCTTCGTCATATGGCAACTTCTTCCTCATTGTGATTCTTTTAGGAATTTCCATCAACCTGTTGTGGCCACAACTACCACCCTATCAAAACCTACCTTGGTAGCAATTTTGAATGGGTCCCCTAAAGTTGATCTTCCACCTCTCCGAATGATCTGTTTTATTCCAGAGGCCTTAACTCATTGACCGAGCCAAATCTCCAATTCCTAATGGTTAAGCCCCCCTTTTTAAACATCTGCTACATGATCCATTTATAATCAACCTAGCCCTTCATTCATTCCCTTCATCGGGATTTTCCAATCTTCATAAACATTCATGGTACATTTATGCCCGTACATATAATCACCCCCACCCTTAATATAATCGTTTGTGTGCTTAACCCACAAAATCTTCCATCGCTTCTTTATTCCCATCATAACTCTTTATAACGAGAATATTTCGCAAAATACACATAACACTCCTTTTCACTTATTGCATGCAACATTGGCACGCAGCGCGTACCATGAGGTACCGGACCCGACGGCGTTATAAACCATAATTCATATATTTCAGGTCCGGAGCTAATCGCATATCGCAATCGGCAGAGCCCTAGGCCTGTGCATATTGCGATATGCGATATAGCGGACCTGTCGATCCTGTTAAACATAATATATATATATATATATATATATATATATATATATATATATATATATATATATATATATATATATATATATATATATATATATATATATATATATATATATATATATATATCTATATATATATATATATATATATATATATATAGATATATATATATATATATATATATATATATTATCAGGTCCGGCCCCGCAATCGCTATCGGTGGAGTCTAGCGCTCATGCACAAGGTGCGACACCATATGGCTGACCCGACGACAGTTATAGATCCGGTACATAATTTTTGAAGTCTACTGTACGACCGGATGCGAGTTTTCCCATAGTTTCTTGTGTATTCGATAAAATGCTATAGTCGCAGTATTTAAAGGGAAAGCCCATTGAAGCGATGCGATGCGATATGGCGGACCCGATAGGGTATAGGTTCCCGCCTATAGTATTTCAAGTTTGGGTTTTGGATTTGGCTCCGTGTTTTGCGAGGATTTTCAGTGTAAATCAGATTTTTGCCCGTGAGACCGAATCAATGCATGGATTAAAGACCAGGGGCCGATTCTTTCACGATTGTTGCTCTTGATGTCATAGAGCTTAATGAAGGCAAAGATCTGTTTGTTTTTAAGCATTTTTATCATATTTATATGAGCATGACTGGTGTTTATTATCTCTATAGGCAAGGAGTAAAGGATGCATAAGCGGATCCAGAGAACTCATTTATGCTGGTGTGTTCTATTGAAAGAGTCGGCCTTTGGCATTCTCAGCCGGTTCCCACATGTTGCCTGTATATTCCAAAGGAGAGGTTGTCCTAGATTTCATCATGAAGGGATGACACACAGTCATCCCCTTCTAATCAATAACTATTCATTTCCCTAGGAAATGAAGTGCTCCAGTGACAGGAAACGCCCTCTACATGTCAGCAATGACACCGATTGTCTTCATCTGTGTATTCTAATCTGCATAGTGAAAGAGGACAAAGGGAAGGCGAAAGGGTGAAAAGGAAGGCCGAGAGTCATTTCCAGGGGCATAAATATTCCCTCCGGATAAGAAATTGGGGCTTTTTGTTTGGAGAAAAACAAATTTGATTTATTGTGAATAAATAGGATTGTTTGGTTCAAGAAGGAGCCTGTGTTTCAGATTTGTTTTTCCCTTTTCTTTGATATGTTAGAATCAGTGTGTTGTTGCTCGTATAAAGACAAATGTGATTTTCTTTATGCATATTGATAAGTAGCAGTTCATGGTTATTCTTGGTTATTTGAATGTAATTCAATAGCATTGATAATTCATGAAAAGTTGCTGATTCCATACTCTGTTAAACATCAGTTGCAAGTTTTATTTGTATGGAAAGGAATGTATATTCCTGTATAAGTAATTGCATTGTGATTAGGATTTAATACAACCTTATTCTTCTGTGGACCAGTAATTGATTCATTTGAACTTGGGATTTATATATGATGTTTAACCTCCTTATGTTTTTCTCCTGCAGGATAGATTAAGATAATTAGGACTAGATTAGAGTAGTTAGAAGTAGTGTAGATAGGATTTAATACATAGTGGTTAGCTGTTTTATTTTGTTGATTTAATTGAAGTCTTCTTCTCAGAAGCAATCTTTCAACACCTATTATAGCTCACGGGGTCCCTTAAAACCCGTTGGAACTAGCCATTCCAAACGAAAGCAAGCCTAATTGGGGTCTGTGATCGGGTTAGTTCCCCTTGTTGGCACAACAAAAATTCGCCATGTCAGCAAATTGGCGCTAGAAGGATGGCCTAAACCGCTGTCCACAAATTTTCAAGATTTCATCTATAAGTGCCATGCATGGATTCAAAAAGAATAATGCATGGATTGTGAAGGTCGAAAAGACCCTTCCTCTCATTCAGAAAAGCCTCATTTCGAAGAAGAGATACTGTGGGAGTATCCTGCCACTCAAGAACAACCAATCAGAAGAATTACTCGGGCTTACACTCGTTCCCTATCACAGCTCCCTATCTTTCAGTCTTTACCTTCGACAGAAAAAAGAAAGCCAAGGATCTGCTCCATAAACGAAGAGACATTTGCAACCCCGTCTCTTAAAGATATTATGCTTGAATCCTTGCAAAGTATTGACACTCCCTGGGAAGAAATTCCTGAAGATCCACTCTCTGAAGGTAATCCCTTGCCTAATTTGGGAAGTCTTAATAAAGAAATCCTTGAAGAAACCTTCAACCAAAACATCCATATCCTCAATATGGCCAATATTCCTCAATCGCGTGGAAACCAACTCCCACCTCCTCCAAAAGCACTTCCTCCCTGGCTCGCTCAGGACATCGTAGTAGTACCTGGGCAGCAACATCCCTTACCCAAGAATGCAGAAAGAGTGCTGCCTAAATTCAACCCTAGAAAGGGAGACACCGCTGATAACCATATTCACTCCTTCCTAGCCGTGCAAATGTTGGGGGTAGCTGATGAAGATATAGTATATCGCCTATTCCCTTTTACCTTGATTGTTGCAACTTCCACATGGTACTTTAGCTTAAGAACTGGATCAATCACCTTGTGGGCTGCCTTTCAATAGACCTTTTTAGACAAGTATGGCAATGACAAAATCCCTGCTGCCTTAGTTCTAGAACGATCTCGTTTGAAAATGGAAAGAAAAGAAAAGGTTAAGGATTTTAATATCTGGTTCAACACCTTGTTCAACAAAATCTTGGCCACTACTAGGCCTACTGAGGAGGTGCTCATGGAATTCTACATCACTTCTCTCCCTGTCCCTATTGCGATGTGGGTCAAAAGCAGTAACGCACAAACCTTACAAGGTGCTATCGATGAAGCAGTAAAAGTCGAGAATGAAATGCTCAGTCTCACAGCATGCCACCATACAACCGGAGAAAAGAAAGCCTCTCAAGCATCCAAGAAAAATAATGGGAGTGATAACAAAGGGGATGAAACCAAAGAAAAGGATACCACATATGTAGAAGGTTTTCTTCAGATCATTAAGAAGTTGACAAATATAGTGATCGATATGAAAAGGAATTCTGGAGAGAGTACAAGCAGGAGTGGAGGAGAGTATAACAATAGAAAACCTTTCAAACATTTCTATCGTAAGAAGACAGAAGGTAGTCATGGTCCACTTGCACTGCCTGCTCCACCCAATGAAGGGAATTTAAATACAGAAGATCTGGCTCTTATCGGATCGCTCCTTAACCAAGAAGAACCTATAGTGGAGCTAGAGCCAAAACAAGAAGATGAGGAAGAATACCAAGTAGAAGAGCCCTTGGAAGAAGAATCTCAAATCAACGTACTGTGGGATTTCTATACAAATGAGAATGATGATGACCAAGGAGACAGTATGGAAAAAATCCACACTAATGAAATCCACACACGAAGCAAGGGGCCACTTGCAGGTGTGATGAAGCTTGTAGATCATACCAAGAAAGATGTCCACCCTGTGAAGGCACCTGCTCCCAAAGTCCCTGTTGAGAAGAGTAGACCTAGTGGTCAGTCCAAGAATACCCCAATTGCAAACCATCCAGAGAAAGAAAATGCATCTCCCACTGCAACGAAGGCTACTCAAGATGGTAAACTCCCACCTAAGAATGGAAAAACTAGTATGTTTACTCTGCCCTATCCTGTTTATAACATTGATTACAATATTGTGGATGATCTTAAGAAATCTAGGGCTAATATCACATACTTTGATTTGCTGAAATTAATGCAGCAAAGAGATTTGCTCTTGAAAGTTATGAATGAGCAGAACTGCAAAACTCCCACCATCTCGAGCAGCCAAACCCAGAAGTCAGTCTCCAGACCTGTTAGTACTCCCAGCACAGCCCAAAATCCAGCAGCCATGGAAGCCACCCTATCAAAAATGAATCAAAAACCCCAAGATGTTAGTGTAGCCATGATAGGAAGGAAATCAAAATCCATGCCTCCCCCTTTCCTTATTACATTTGAAATATTCAACATGAACGTACACAACTGCTTGGTAGACTCAGGTGCCTCGTCCACTGTGATTCCTTACGCTATTGCTAAAAGACTTCATGCGGTACCTGAGAAAACTGGAACTCGAATCATGCAATTAGACAGGACAAATGTGAAAGTAATTGGGGAATTGAAAGACATATTCATTCGGATGACTGCTAAACCATAATACTCACAAGTCATTGATATAGTGGTAGTCGATATACTCGAGGCTTATGGAATGTTGCTTAGTAGGGATTGGTCAAAAAAACTGAATGGATACTTCTCAACTGATTCATCCCATCTCTTACTGCCTCAGAAGGGGGAGGGTGATATGCTGAGAGTTTATTGTGAAAGATACATGAAGTATGTAGTGACGGAGCTAAACTGTCCCAACGAACCTGTAATGTTTACCAACTCTATCCTTGGGAATTATAGTTTCAATGTTTGTGCCACAGAAACCTGTTTTGGAGAATTCCATGCAGAAACAACTGAAGAAACTGCAATAAACACACAGTTGGAAGCTCTCCCCTGTAATCCAACTGATGAACCACCTTGTAATATAGTAGATAATAGAACTAGTTTCATAGGAAGCAATTCAATTAATGTAACATTAGACTCTGTATTTTGGACACTCTATTTTGATGGCTCTAACCGCCTTGAAGGTGCAGGTGTTGGGAGCGTTCTCGTTGATCCACAAGGGAACCAACATCTGATGGCCAACCAGTTGGAGTTCACATGCACCAACAACACAACAAAGTATGAAGGCTTGCTGCAGGGCCTGAAGAAATCCATTGATATGAAGGTGAAACATCTTAAAGTTTTTGGTGACTCACAGATAATCGTGGATCAGGTAAGGAAGAGGATACACTGTAATTCGCCACACCTGGTAAGGTACCAACATGAGGTATGGGGCTTAATTGACAATTTTGATTCTTTTAATATCACATACATACCTCGAGGGCAAAACCAAGATGCCGATCTGATGGCTAGTATGGTTGCTAAACTTTTGCCTGATTTTAGATTGAAGAAGAATAAATGTTATGTTGAATTGATTTTCAGACCATCCGTGCCTGATAACATCTCAAATTGGCAGTGTTCGAAGATGACGATAAAATCCTAGAGTTCTTACATTGCGAGAAGACATTCAAGAAGGCAGTCATTGATGAAAAAGAGCACAACAAGCTTATGAACGAAAGGGAAGATGAGGAAAAGGATCAATCCAATATGATTCCCAAGTCAGTTGTCAAGATGGAGCACTTGTATGACCTGCATAGTAAATTCAAGAAGCCAACTAATTGCAAAATGCATAGCTTATCCATGAAGTATGAATCAGTCAACCTTGGGACCAAAGAAGACCCAAAAACTGTTAATTTGGGCTTGGGGTGCTCTCCACAAGAAAAGGCCACATTTGTCAAGCTATTTAAAGAATACAAGGATGTCTTTGCATGGACATATGGAGACATAAAAACCTTTGATACTAGCATTATGCAACATGTAATTCCTTTAGAAAAGGAGGCTAAGCCTTACCAACAAAAGCTTCACAAGATGCATCCAAGCCTAGAACCGTTTGTGAAGAAAGAATTAAACAAAACGTTGGTTGCTAAAATCATCTTTCCGGTCAGACAAACCCATTGGGTGGCCAATCTCGTGCCAGTAAGGAATAAAAATGGAGATATCAAGCTGCATTGCAAAAGGATAACTATCATGTACCCTCTATGGAACACATCCTTCAATGCGTTTCTGGGTTTGAAATGTTGTCCCTATTAAATGGGTTTTCAGGATATAATCGAGTGTTGGTATCTAGTGGGGATCAACTGAAGACAACCTTCAACACTAAATGGGGCATCTACGCATATCGTAAAATGCCTTTTGGACTTATCAACGCAGGCACCAAATTCCAGAGAGTTATGGACATAGCTTTCCGAGGGTTGATTAACAGATCAGTAGTGGTTTACATGGATGACATCACTGTGTATTCATATCACAGAAGGGATCATATTTATCACCTGAGATAGATTTTCGAAAGATGTTGAAGGTATGGAATATCATTGAATCCCAAGAAGAGCATCTTTGCAGTCACAGAAGGGAAACTACTGGGTCATATCCTCTCTAAAGAAGGGATTGTTATTGATCCTGAAAGAATAGAGACCATCATGAGAATACAACCCCCTGCAAATAAGAAAGCCATGCAATCTTTCTTTGGGAAGATCAATTTCATTAGAAAATTTGTCTCAGGCTTCGCGGAAATAGTGCGCCCCATGCAGCTGATGATGAAGAAAGACATTGTGTATAAATGGAGCGATGAAGCTAAGAAATCGTTTCAGTGAATCAAGGAAGCCATCGCAGAAGCTCCTGCATTGGTCAGCCCCAATTTCGGCAAAGAATTCTTCTTATACACCTTTGCTTCCGATCTTTCATATGCCGCAATTCTCACTCAAAAAAATGATGATGGCAATGAAGTCCCTATTTCTTACATGAGTTCTAATCTCCAAGGAGCAGAACTGAACTACCCAGACATGGAGAAACAAGGCTTTGCGGTTTTTAAGGCCATAAAACATTTCCGCCCTTATTTATTAAAGGCCAGGACTAAAGTAATCGTTCCCCATCCTGCTGTGAGAGCCCTCTTCATGCAGAAAGAAATGGGTGAACGGAGAGGGAATTGGATCACCACACTTCAAGAATTTGACCTCGAGATTAAGCCAGCAAAGATAGTCTGAGGGCAGGGGTTGTGCAGGCTAGCAGCAAAAGCCTTGGCGGATACAGAAGGGGCATCCGAAGAACCAGAAGCGCAGAGCATGCAAAATGAACAAGTAGAATGCAGGGAGGAGCCCCTATGGATTAATGAAGCGCTGATATATGAACGCGAAGCGTCAGAAGCCCTTTTGGATCCTAAGTCATGGTATTATGACATATGCTTCTATCTCACACAGGGATCATGTCCTGAACACATGGACGCATCATAGAGGAGAGCGCTTAGATTGAAATCTAATCAGTATCACTTGGCCAATGATACATTATACAAAAAAAATGATGGAATCTGGCTAAGGTGTTTGGAAAAGGATGATGTCGACCATGTATTGAAAGAAATGCACGACGGCCCAGCAGGTTGTCACTACTCACAAGCTATTAAGAGCTGGATATTATTGGCCCATAGTGTTCAAAGACTCACATGCATATGCTCGCAAATGCAAAGTGTGTCAAACCGTCGCAGGACGAGAAAGAAAGCCAGTTGTTCCCCTCAAGCCAGTTATGATTTATCACCCATTCCAGTAGTGGGGCCTAGATATCATAGGCGAGATCACTCCAAACTCCTCACAGCAGCATAAGTATATACTCACAGCGACCGACTACTTCACCAAATGGACCGAAGCCATCCTGCTTTGGAAGGTGAACGAGGATGAGGTAATATCATTTATTGAGAAATTCATTATCAACAGGTATGGCATTCCTGACACTCTTATATTTGATAATGCTTCTTATTTTTCTTCATTGAAATTGACCGAGTTTGCTATTGATAAATCAATCCACATAAGGTATGCCTCAAACTATTACCCCCAGGGAAATGGAGTTGTAGAGTCCTCAAATAAGAACCTCATATGCATAATACGTAAATCTATCACTGACAACCAGAGGAACTGGCACAACGCTCTCACTAATGCCCTTTGGGCCGATAGGGTCACCCCTAAAGTGGCCTTAGGAAACTCCCCATACTTCCTCGTCTATGGACAGGAAGCCATCTTGCCTCCAAACGTTACCCTGCCCTCTTTACAGCTCTCCCAAGCTTCAAGAGGAACCCCTTCAGCCTTGCTTCAAGAAAGGATCAACCAACTAATGAGGTTGGAGGAATTGAGAGATAAAGCTATAATTAAATTCAAAAATCACCAAATGATTGTGAAGAGGTGGTTTGATTGCCATCTGGCAGGAGATAAAGATTACCAAGTAGGAGAGCTAGTCCTGAAATGGGACAAGTTAAATGAGCCAAAAGGTAAACACACAAAATTCCAACACTTATGGCTGGGCCCATTCCAAGTTGTGGAAAAAATTGGTCAAGGAACTTATAGGTTGATTACTTTACAGGGAGAAACTGAAAAACTCCCTGTTAATGACCAACATCTGAAGAGATACTTCAAGTAGCCATCACATGGTGGTTACCTCCTGAATAGGTTAGAATTCATTTTATTTTTGTTGTTAGTTTAGTTACATTTCAGTCTTTTCCTTTCTTGTTTCTTGCAATTTTATTTTCCTTCTGTTTTGAATTGCAGTCCTTTTCAGCCAACTGATTTCGGTCCTCCAGTCTCATTTTTACCTTTCAGATTTTCCCTCATTCACCACCTTCAGCCTTCCCCTTCCTCATTAACCTGCTGATGATTCTGTTGTTTCTAAATCCATCATTACCTTGCAAATCAAACAAACTTTCAATCAGCCCATGAGAACTTGAAAATCAGCTGTGGAATTCAAACCAAGCCACTCATTGGCATCTGTTGAGAACTGGGTAAGATTTGTTGATAACTTGGATATCTGGAGCATGTAGGGGCATCTTTATAAAACAAAAAATGTGTAACTACAGTTGGACTGGCATGGAGGGACGCTGCATTTTGAATAAATCCCACTCAGACCTAGCCTATACTTGCCTGTAAGGTTTGCAGTCATTCTCCATTGGTCCCATCCACCACACTAAATTGTCCAATACATGTTATCTACAAGTAAATTTCCTTTCATGGGCTAAACTCACTATCATATACCATGCAGTAAATACAATTGTGCTCTAGTCCTTGTGCCTGAAATTGGAAGGACTTATTTAAAAGAAAATGAAATGTCAAGTCCTTGTGCCAATCTGGAAGGACAGGTTGTTTGGGAAGCCGGTTAGAGTAAGGACTGTTGCTGGGCTTAGAGTACCAGTTGACACAACAAACCCAACCTTGCTTAAGCAATTTAAAAATATGGCATGATCCATGACTGTGCCCCATTCAATCAATGAAAATATAGCACTGAAATTCTCATATAAAGTGCAGATAAACATGTCTACATCAAGTTTGATGAGCAATAAAGAGCTGAGGTACACACCTAAACAGGTATTGAAAGACCAGTGATGGCCTCGAAAGGATTTTTGAAAGTAGGAAATAGGTAAAGGAAGGTTAATAAATTCCATAAAATCACCATTGGAGAATGCCTGTCAATACCCTATCAGTAAGTAGCAGCTATTTGTCTTTATCCCACCTGAAGCAATTAATGTTGAAGTGGAACCCATGCCTGTTCATTTGTACAGTTTTCATTTCAAGTTTATCTTAACACCCCGATGTTTTATTGATATGAGGTTTATTTGGAAATAGATATAATTGGTTCGCCCAACGGTTCGCCATTTATTGTGGCCACAACGACCACCCTATCAAAGCCTGCCTTGGTAGAAATTTTGAATGGGTCCCCTAAAGTTGATCTTCCACCTCTCCGAATGATCTGTTTTATTCCATAGGCCTTAACTCGTTGACTGAGCCAAATCTCCAATTCCTAATGGTTAAGCCCCCCTTTTTAAACATCTTTCGCATGATCCATTTATAATCAGCCTAGCCCTTCATTCATTCCCTTCATCGGGATTTTCCAATCTTCATAAACATTCATGGTACATTTATGCCCGCACATATAATCACCCCCACCCTTAATATAATCGTTTGTGTGCTTAACCCACAAAATCTTCCATCGCTTCTTTATTCCCATCATAACTCTTTATAACGAGAATACTTCACAAAATACACATAACACTCCTTTTTGCTTATCGAATGCAACATTGGCGCGTAGCGCGTACCATGATATATCGCCCTCGACGGTGTTATAAACCATAATTCATATATTTCGGGTCCAGAGCTAATCGTATATCGCAATCGGCGGAGCCCTAGGCCTATGCATATTGCGATATGCAATATAGCAGACCCGCTGATCCTGTTAAAAATAATATATATACTATCGGGTCTGCCCCCGCCCATCGCAAATCACTATCGGCAGAGTTTAGCGCTCATGCACAAGGTGTGACACCATATGGAGGACCTGATGATGGTTGTAGATCTGGTACATAATTTTTGAAGTCTGTTGTATAGCTGGACGCGGGTTTTCCCATAGTTTCTTATGTATTCGATAAAATGCTATAGTCGTGGTATTTAAAGGAAAAGCCCATTGAAGCGATGCGATGCGATATGGCTGACCTGATAGGGTATAGGTTCCCGCTTATAGTATTTCAGGTCCAGGTCCGGTTTATCTTCCAGGCTCCGCCCAATTTCGCATGAATATATTGACGGGATAGAGCTGCTCCTATTTGATCCCAAATCACAGATTCCACCACCCAACCTAAGAACAGACTCAAGGACAGACAGATTCCACCACCCAACCTAAGGACAGACTCAAGGACAGATGAACCCACCCAACCTGACACGGCAACAGTATGTGCGGATTCAGCCACCCGACTCTATCTCATCCATTCAGCTTAGAAGAGAAGGTAGGGTAGGGAAGCCTCTCTCTCCCTCTCATGAAGCTTATAGAGGGAATAGAAAGGTTGAACTCTCTAACTCACATCACAAAGCCAGAGACAAAGCCAGCCAGTTACTACCCCCCCACCTCGCTAGCCAGTAGCAAGCCAGAGAGACAGCTAGCTAGCCATTGCCCATTTAGCCAGCATTGCCAGAAAGAAAGCCAGAGGGTTGGTCCCATCCATCTCTACCCACTCTCAGGTTTATAACAAACCAATTCTACGACCATGTTTCAGGCATTCGAACCTACCTTGCCTTGGTCCTCTCCCGTTGGTCGAGCCTGCTTCCACATCCTCTCCTCTCCCTATGGTCGAGTACCTAAAGGTTCAATTTACTTATTGGGTGGGGGGGCGTTGGTCGAGCCTGCTTACGCATCCTTAACAGTCGAGCCTGCTTACGCATCCTTAATTGGGCGGTTTATAAGCCTCCTGGGTCGAAGGGTTACCATAATGGGGCGGTTTATAAGCCTCCTCTGTAAGTAGCTTGGTTGCTAGATACGGCGTAGTTAGTTATATATGAGCATGTGGTAGTTTAGGTAGAGATAGAGATGTGCACCTCGGCGAGATGGCGTGATGACATATATAATGATAGTGATTTTCTAGCTAGAGGCAGCCTTGAGCAATATATAAACCCCCATTTCTCATGAAAGCCCCCAACCAACTGACTCATACCAAGTTTCTACCACCGCTTTCAGTTCCGAATCTCAAGCATATTGTTGTCGGGCCCGAACCCCCATTTCTCATGAAATCATCCAATTCTCTCACTGTAATACGTAATAAACCCAACGAACTACAGGACCCTGATCAATGAGGAGGGCCAGAGGCGGGGACAGCGAGGGGGGGAATGAAATTGACCCGTGGCTGCTTTCGTCCCTGACCCCCTTGGCATTCAAGCATCCAACACTATTAGTTCCAATTATCTCGCTGTCATCAGTATAAATGGGGCCCGCTACCAACCTAATGAAGGCATTCTTTCTCTCACCATCAACCGAATCCATTCAGCACCGTCAAATGGAAGGTGACCGCATCATTTCATCATCATGTCATATTAAGTTCAGAAGGGACAATCAACCCCGTGGGTACCAGTCCCTACTGAACTGGTACCCACGGGATTGATTGTCCCTTCTGAACTTATTCTATCCTAGAAAACCAAAATATAGTCAAGCTGCTGAGCCCGGGTATCCCTCTCTTGAGCCTATGCCTGGACCAACAACATAGTCTGTGCTAGCTAGGCCATCAACACGGTCTACTGAACCAGAGATTTGCTTTTCTAGTTTAAGCCTGCATCTGTAGATGTTGTTCTAGATTCGGCTCCGTGTTTTGTGAGGATTTTCATTGTAAATCGGATTTTCGCCTGCGAGACTGAATCAATACATGGATTAAAGACCAGGGGCCGATTCTTTCACGATTGTTGCTCTTGATGTCATAGAGCTTAATGAAGGCAAAGATCTGTTTTTTTTTAAGCATTTTTATCATATTTATATGAACATGACTGGTGTTTATTATCTCTACAGGCAAGGAGTAAAGGATGCATAAGCGGATCCAGAGAACTCATTTATGCGGGTGTGTTCTGTTGAAAGAGCCGACCTTTGGCATTCTCAGCCGGTTCCCACGTGTTGCCTGTATATTCCAAAGGAGAGGTTGTCTTGGATTTCATCATGAAGGGATGACACACAGTCATCCCCTTCTATTCAATAATTATTCATTTCCCTAGGAAATGAAGCGCTCTAGTGACAGGAAACGCCCTCTACGTGTCAGCAATGACACCGATTGTCTTCATCTGTGTATTCTGATCTGCATAGTGAAAGAGGACAGAGGGAAGGTGAAAGGGTGAAAAGGAAGACCGAGAGTCATTTCCAGGGGCATAAATATTCCCTCCGGATAGGAAATTGGGGCTTTTTGTTTGGAGAAAAACAGCTTTGATTTATTGTGAATAAAGAGGATTGTTTGGTTCAAGAAGGAGCATGTGTTTCAGATTTATTTTTCCCTTTTCTTTGATATGTTAGAATCAGTGTGTTGTTGCTCGTATAAAGACAAATGTGATTTGCTTTATGCATATTGATAACTAGCAGTTCATGGTTATTCTTGGTTATTTGAATGTAATTCAATAGCATTGATAATTCATGAAAGGTTGTTGATTCCATACTCTGTTAAACATCAGTTGCAAGTGTTATTTGTATGGAAAGGAATGTATATTCCTGTATAAGTAATTGCATTGTGATTAGGATTTAATACAACCTTATTCTTATGTGGACCAGTAATTGATTCATTTGGACTTGGGATTTATATATGATGTTTAACCTCCTTATGTTTTGCTCCTGCAGGATAGATTAGGATAATTAGGACTAGATTAGAGTAGTTAGAAGTAGTGTAGATAGGATTTAATACATAGTGGTTAGCTGTTTTATTTTGTTGATTTAATTGAAGTCTTCTTCTCAGAAGCAATCTTTCAACACCTATTACAGTTCATGGGGTCCCTTAAAACTTGTTGGAACTAGCCATTCCAAACGAAAGCAGACCTAATTGGGGTCTGTGATCGGGTTAGTTCCCCTTGTTGGCACAACAAAAATCGCCATGTCAACACCACCACATGGATGCTAGTTGTACTTTCACTTACAACACTTGTTCCAATAGCCTTGCATGAACTCATCCATATATTATTCAAGAAATCAAAACATAACATCGAATCAAATAGTACCTTACGAGATGGCTCTTCATCATGACATCTTCTTGTAGGTATCAACATCTTGCATAAATGTTGACACATCTCCCAAATATATCCATTGTCAAGGGTCTCCATCTTTTTAGACTCTCATTAGAGTGTTCATATCTTTTCGTGAGATTTCCTAGTCAAATATTATTGGTTTTTTTTTTTTTTTTTTTTTTTTTTTTTTTTTTTTTTTTATGTTGATTGCCTTCGTTAGGATTGCATATCTCACGATCTATTCCTTCCTCACACATTCCATTCCTAGGAGCTTTTAATCAGATTTTATTAATTATAGTCAACCACCTCATACTTCATATGAGGACATATTATGTTGATTTCATCTAGTGTGACTTATGCCTTCTTGCATCCTTTCATAGGAGATCATTTTTCTCTTGATCATGCTTCTCAAGATTGAAGTAGTGATCGTGCAACCATACGACATGACTTTATAATATTAAAAACAAACATACATGCCTCATTTTACCTTTATGTCATTGAGGCTTCTACCAGCAGCTTCCTTGATTGAAAATATCTTCAATCCCTTGATCTGCTTCATTTCTCATGTCATCATAAGATCATCCATGAATTGCACAAGTTGGGGTTTTTGATGAAACACTTGCTTCCTCTCTAGATTGGTGAACCCTCCAATGAGGATTCCATCATAGAACCTTAAGGATCTTGTATATCCCTATCTGGGAGATGTTCCCTTTTTGACTTGATGCATGATGAGCCTTGTCCTGGATGACTTATTCCTTTCCTTCAATGTCCAATGAGGTTCCCAAGAGCTATATCCTTCATGTTTGATTGCAGTGGATTTTGTCCTTCATGATTCCCATGGTGATGTCACAAGCTCTTGTTTCTAATGCTTCCATGATGCCACGATGCATCTTATTATCATGCTTATATCTATAAAAAAAGATTTAGGAGCTTATGATAACGCTCTTTTTGTGAGGGATAGCATCTCAATCATAGTAGAGATCTGTTACTCCCTCTTTCCTTTGCCCTTTTCTTTAGCTTCCTCCATCTTTCTGGCGATATGAGCTTTCTTTTCATAATATTTCCATAGCACTGTTTTGTCTTGTTTGAGGACCAAACTTCCCTTTCCTTTCTGCAAATGTTTGAGTCCTTTAACCTTCAACATTTTTGCCCTCAACTTGTCTTTTTCTATCTAGCATAGAGACCACAAGTTGTTGAATGAGGTAACTTCCTTGTCTATGGACATTTGTTACCTTGCTTATTAGTTAGTGTATTTAAGAACAATGATGACTATTTCTTATCATCTCTCCTAGATCTCCAATTGAGATCTTTATGAAGATATCCCTTCATTCTTTGATACCTTCGATTTTGTGTAGATCACGACTAAGTGATATGACCTTCCATTAGAGAACTTTTGAGGTCTAAAATGGGCCTCCTAAAAATGTACAACCAAAATAAACTTTATAAGAACCAATAGGATTCAAGGTGATGATGTCAACCATGGGGGATGATTCACCATTTTTGGGGTAAGAAAGTAAAAATATAAAAAACTAATAAAATAATAAAACTAGTTTTTCAACTTATCTCCCTAGGGTTTTACTCAAATTTTGAGCGGGAGTACTTGTTGGATGAAAAAATTAATTCCTCATCCAAGGAGTACCCATGTTGTATACTTCGATGGACCTTGCTACACGATAAATGAGAAATACATGAAAAAGCATGATTGCAATCACGTTTCTCATGTATTTCTCATTTTTCATGTAGCAAGATCCATTGAAAGTATGCAACATGGGTACTCCTTGGATTAGGAATCAAATTCTACATCCAACGAGTGTTCCCACTTGAAGTTTGAGTAAACCCATAGGGTGATAATTTCAAAATACGAGTTGAAAAAGTAGTTTTTTCTTTTTTTCCCTCTAAAATTTGATGATGTAATCTAATCTTATTTTATTATTTCCACTATTATTTTGTAATTTCCATAGGAGACCCATTTTATACCTCAAACTTCCCCTAATGTTTACTTCATTTTCAAAGAATATATCTTATATTATTTTATATATCTCTTTGATGTCTCTCTCCTGCTACATAGGGACCTTTGACTAATTTCATAAGAATCCTATGAGTCCCTTGATCCTTTTCTATGAAATCAAACAATGCTTGACCTTCAGAGAGTTTTCCATAGATATCAATGACTTCTTTTCTGGGTACTATATCTATCCTCCTTTCTTATGCAATTAATTTCGATGACCCAATCGATTTATATATCTCTTTGCAAACATGAAGTCATTTAACCAAATTTGATTATAGAATGAAAGATACTTACTTGACAAGTGAAGATTAACTCTTCTACTTAATCACTTTGATGATGGTTGAAAAATATGTATTAGAGCTTCCTCTAGGATGATCTTCTTTCAAATGAAAAATCCTTTCTTCAATAGAAAAGGTTGCTCCTTTTGATGAGGATGATTTGTTGCTCCCTTGGATGATCTTGTTCTAGGGAAAGGAGATGATCCTTGCTTGTTTTATAAACATGAAGATGATGACAATGCCTTCTCGCCTTCAATATACTTTTCCTTCTTTTGTAGTGTAGATCAGGACTGCTTCTAGGGTTTTGAATTTCTTCAAGATGATGTGATCTTCATTTTTGAGGTCCTTCGAGCTACCTTGAATTGTAGACAACTAGATGAGGGTATTGGTGGCTTTTTGATTATGACTATGGAGACAAAATCTCTTGATGTGGTAGACTTCTTCTTCAATCTATGGTTTGATCAAAATCAGGATTTGATTCTTCAATGTAGATCTTGATCCTTTTCTTTGATAACCTTCAACTTACTTGGATGCATTTCTTGAAACTTGATCATTGAATGTCTCTTTTCTGCCCTTCCTTTGACTTCAATACCTTACATCTAATACCATGTTGAAGAATCTAGAGAAAATTAAGTTAATGAGATTCTTCTTTCCATGTTAACTATTTGTGAGGTATTTTAACTTTTCCTTATTATCACAATATTCTCTTCTTATTATTAGAGTTTGTCTTTTAGTTCAACAAATAATCACCAAAACAAAAGAGACAAGAACACAAGATGTTGGATTTCTGCCAAGGCCAAAGCCTCTCACTCTTTGAGAGGAAAGCCTACACAAATTATTCTTATAGAGGTTCCAATTAATGAATACTAGAACCAAGACCCTTGACCTATATTTATATTCCTAGACCAAGACACATTCATCCTTCTTCCTTGATTCTTTGATTTCTTCATGGCACCAAAACACTACAACATTCAAATGTTGTGATATATCCCTAAAATTTTGCCGCATATAGTTGTGCATCATACCTTCATCGATTTGCACCATGTAACATCTAGCAACATCATGTAGCACCTAGAATTTCTTATCATCATATCACTACAGCTCCTGTTATCACCAAGATCTAGCATTGAGCATCACTCAGTATCATCTTACCGAGACCTTATTCAAACTTCACCACTGTCCATCCAAAATTTCAGTGACTATATGCCTAAGATAGTGAGGAGGATATCACTATAATATTACCCCAAAATAGTCTGCGCTGTGATCACACTTCTTTCTGTCTTGACCACCGAGAGCCTCAGGCAATATGCCAAGAATTTTGTTGTAGGTAATCCACATTTTTCTCTCTTGTACCCATCCGAAATTTCAAAGAGATGTCGAATATTTCCACTATAGAAATGAAAGGGTACATGCTCCTATATATAGTTGTTGGTTCATACATTTAAGCCGACCTGTCTTTATGAACAACGTGTCCTTTTATGTTGAGCCGACATGTCATTTACACACACACACACACACGCACGCACACACACACATATATATATGAAATTATCCAAAGGTTGTGTCTCCATTTATTGAAGCCAACATAAATTTTGAGCATATATATATTGATGCCATTAGGATGAATGTGCTTGTCTATTTTGGAGGACTCTTACAAGTGTAACAACACTTCATATACATGACTTTGAATTATACATTTATGACAAGATGACAAATCCTTAAAGACATCAAGAAGAAGTCTTTGACCTATGAAAAACACTTCTTTCTCATGAAACCCATGATGCAAGGAATAAAATAAATACATGTGTTTCTTCTTTACATAAATAATAATTACAAGTTGTTATGAAGAACGAACCTAGTTACACTTTCTTCAATAGATTCGAGCAAACAATATTCCCATTACTATCATTTCCTTCAAGCTTGCACATAGATTCCTATCTCTAGAGCCACCCGCTTTGTCTGAACCCATGAGTTGTCCTCTTATTAATCTATCCTCAATTCTTACACTCCTCATCTTTCCCCTCACTCAAAATCCTTCTTCACCTCCATGCCTTTATTCCCCTTTGCTCGCAAGCTCTTTGTAATGGTTCCATCAAAACCATCCAACTCTTCTTGTAAACATTGTGACAATCACAAACATGAGTTGGATCAAATCAAGGAAATACAAAGGCGATGGAATGAATAATTTCAACAAGTGTTCAACATTAAGATCGACAACCTGCATGCTAACGCAACCTTAATCAGAGAGGCGCTCAACCAGGAAAACCAATGATGCAATCACATTGAGAAGGAGATCTCCACTCTCCATGAAGTTATTGATGTACACCACGACTACATTAGATCTATGGAACATCGAGTCTTGCTTCTGGAAATAAAATTTGTAGAGAAATTAGACTCAAATAACCGAGACCATGCTCAAGTCCTAGCAGAAGAACAATCAATCAACAATACATAGCATGGAAAAGAAAATTAACATAGATCAGAAGCATCAACAGTCCACAAAGCATCGATGTAATAATCAATGAAGTGAAAATATGTTTTACTCCTGCAACAGTTAGTAAGAAATGATACAAGTAGTGCAATAGGAATAGATGATCTTTCTATAGTTACCAACAATCTCGCAGTGGGAATTCTTCCACTGGATCTGCCTTTCTTCTCTGCAACAACGTATCAAGGCTCTCTAGCCTGAATTTTTTTCTAGAATTAATACAAAGATGGTCGTTTTTGTAAAAAAAAACCACAACCTTGAGTCCATCAATGCTCCAGGTGTGAGATCAATTTGAGGTCGGTTGTGTCGTCTGAAATCATATCTTAGTGCATGTGAGGGTATTGGGTAGAATTCCTAGGCCTGAGCTGCATTCTCTCCATGAGGCATGACGTTAATTTTAATATGCCACCTTTTAGAATTGGGAATTCTAATGTTGCATTCAATATATGGGAGGGGGGTCTTAGTATAGGGGTTATTATAATGTTCATTAAAACTAAGGGGGAATGGGGTAGTATCATGAATATTTCTCCATCCAGATGAATCATTTATTTAAATTTGGCAAATTTTTAGAAGACACGCCATATTATCCTATATATTAGCTTCCACACTTTGTTATCTAAGGATGTGAAAAAAGGACTTAAAGTGGAATTGATCTAGAGCACCGATAATTATTTGAAGGAGGAGTTTGAGGTAGTTTTCTTTAGGAAACGAGCCTTTATTTAAATATTGAATCATGAGAAGAGAGTCCCCCAAGATTGATATCTTAGATATTACCATGTCGTTGTCCAAGATTAGTTCAAACCAGAGGTTGTACATTTCAGCTTGGTTGTTGGTTCTCCTTCCAAGCCCTCAATAGTACTTGATAGCTAGTTTTCCTTTAGGACTGTAGATAACCCCTCCCCCTCTTGCCACCCCTATATTATTTTTATAAGCTTCGTCAAAGTAGATAATCCAACATTTTTGTTCCTTTTTCCAAGTTCACCATCCGAAAGACAAAGCTTCTAAGCCCAATCTGCAAGGCGATGCTTGAAAGCAGAGGTGGTGAGATTTTTCAAAAGATCGGTCAATGAATCTATCCACCATTTCTCATATTGATATAAAGGAGGAACTCGGGCACTTAATTTTGATCTATTGAATTCAATACAAAGATAAAGAGCCATAAGGGTCATTGACTTCATAGGATGTTGATATTTTAAAAAATGGCGATGTTTTGGGACAACCAAATTTTCCAGCAAAGATATTTGGGAATGGAGATCCAAAGCCATTTGAGATTAGGTTTCCTAGAGAATAAACCTAAATAATGTTTGTGTCATGAAGAAATAAAGGCAAATGTGTCGAGAGGCCACCTAATACGAGAGAATAAAGGACTAAGGGTTGTCGACCAAACCTGCTTAATGTAATGACATACGAGGAAAATATAGAGAACCAATTCTTCATTTTGTTTATAGAAGGGAAACAAGAATAACCTTGAACGCCCCTTTTTCTAAGATTATCAGAGGTCAAGATTTTTTTGTGGGTGAGAAGCCAACTGATAGTGTTGACTTTAGGAATACCATTATTATTCGAAAGGTTTTTCTGGAGAGAGGACCTAATTCATGTTTAATTACAATATTGGAAAACATGTAAATCAAAAAAAGAATCAAACTGTTTAAATATCTATTTTTTAATATTTTCTTTTAATAGCTTTTAATGTTATTAGCTTTCCATTTTGTTATTTATTTAACCTTGAACTCAATATTTTTTTATGTTAAAACTTCTCCCTCATATCATCTACCATATCAAAAGATTTATAAAGTGATCATATTATTAATATTATCTTATTTTTAAGATGGAATTTGAAAGTTACAAAAAATTATCTGGTTTAGATTTTCTATTTATATAATGTTTTTTTCTTAATTAATGGTTTGTAATTACATGTTTGGACTTTATTATCTTTCCAATCATTTAAAGTTGACTATATTATCATTTTGCATTATTTTATTGATAATATTATCCAAGTTGAATATTTTTTTTGGTAAAGTAAAGATTCAAATCAAACTTTAAAGAAAAAAAATAAAGCAAGGTTTGGTTGGTCCAAATAAACAAAGAGATACAAGAAAGAGCAAAACTATTTTATTAAATTAGGTTCACGCCCACACACACCAAATACATGGCAGTGTCCCATTATATGTAAATGATATTGATAGACTCGATAAAAATAACAACCTCGAGGATAAATATTCCTACTAAACTACAACTCACTCACGTTTGAAAATAATGAAATCTAGAACATCACCTCGTAACTCACACAATTCAGAACATTCATTTCTCTATTATCTTTAACACTCACCATTAATGGAGAAATGGATTATTTACCACACGTAATTTTTCTCTATATAATGTGAACTTATCTTTTCCTAGAGGCTTAGTAAATATGTCTGTCGCATTATCATTTGTATTACAATAGATTAAATTAATTTCCTTTGACTACATCTTTTTCTTGTACAAAATGATGTTTTGTTTCAATATGCTTCGATATTGCATAATAGACTGGGTTGTTTGCTAGTTTGATAGAGCTTTGATTGTCATATTTGATGATTGTTGGTCCTTCATGATTTTCTTGCATGTCTTCAAGAATTCTTCTTAGTCAAATTTCTTCACAAATTGCACTGCATAAGGCCTTGTACTTAGCTTTAGTGGAAGCCAAAGAAACAATTGGTTGTTTCTTGTTGCTCCATGACACAATATTAAATCCAATACTGAATGAATACCCAAATGTGGACTTCCTGTTATTTATATCCCCTGCACAATCAAAATTTGAATAACCTATCAACTCAACATTTAAATCATTAGTATACTCGATACCAAAATTTTTGGTCTCTTTCAAATATCAAAGGACTCTCTTGGATGCTTTATAGTGACTTGCATGTGGCTTAGCCATGAATTGACTAAGTATGCTGACTCAATATGTAATATTTGGCCTTGTTGTAGTTAGCCAATTCAAACTTCCCACCAATTGTCTATACAATGTTCCATTCACTTCTTTTGTTTCATCATCCTATTGAGTTTAACATTTTGTTCCAATGGTGCAGATATTGATTTACATCCATTCATATTGAATCTTCTGACTAGTTCCTGTGTGTATTTACTTTGTGTGACAAAGATTTCACCATTATCTCTCCAAACTTCAAGGCCTAAATAGTAATTCAGCTCTCCAAGATCCTTCATTTCAAATTCCCGTGACAGACAACTTTTGATCTTTTCAATTAACTTGGTAGAACTTCTTGTTATGATAAGATCATCAACACATACAAAAATCAACACAATATGTTATTTTCATCCCTCTTGGTATAGACATTTGAATCTCCTTTACTTCTAGTAAAACCTTATTGAGAGAATAATTTATCAATCTTCACATACCAAGACCTACATACTTGTTTGCAACATACCCCTTATTATCCCTAGCCCTTATTAAGGGTAGAAGGAGGCAGTTACTATGCTGACCCAACCTCCAATGTACTTTTATGGAAATGGGGTCTAAACTTTTTGATCTTTTACAGCTTCTTCAAAACTTAGAATGGATAACATGGTTTTGTTCATCTCATCGAGACCTTTCCAATGATATAAATTTTGTCCCAATCTGATTCTTGGATCAAAAGATATGGGCATTCAAAGATTTATCCTATTAGGTAGTGCCATGTCATCTGAACCTGCCACGTCATTGCCCAAGTCATGTGTCGCATCACACCACATGGAAATTTCTGACTCGCTCATACACAGGCCACAAATTAACCCCTATATGGATCACAATCCCAAACTATAACATAATATATTATGTATATTCGATGTACATAGATGCAATCCCTCTATGGCTACATGTCCCGAGAATGAAATCTCGGTGGATTTCAATGCAGCCCCTCGTTGAAATTATTGGGGGATGGCCTTCTAGGGCTACGTAGACGTCTGCGTATTCACATGGCCCCCCTTGAAATATAATGCACCCAGGACCACCTCACTTTGTAATATAATATGCCCAGACAATGTATTCCTTCATGCGACATGAAATTTAGCCCCCACTTACCAAGATTGCACGTTGTCACCCCGAGATTTAAATCATGGGCGTTCTACTATGCCCTTCATCCACAATCTCCATGATCTGGGGTTCAGGGTGATTTCATCAGTCCTAAACTTCAAGGTGATGTCATCCTTCGTCATGCCCTCCCCACGTCAAATTCCACGTAGTTGTGGGTTCCACTAAAATCTCTAGGCCCTCTACAAATTGCATAATTCTCTTTGTATTGGAATGTAGCGGTTTCCATAGTCTTTCGCGGAGCATTAACAGTCGCCAACTAACAAATCATCCTGGAGATTTTAAATCCTGAGAGCTTCCCTTTGGTGTCCCCTTTGGTAACCTCCAAGAAAAAATTCTCTCAAGGTCATCCAACGACCATGAGCATTTACACCTCGACAACCCATATTTCTTCTATCTAATCACTTTGTCTCCACACTTGATCACAGGGTTGAAAAGGGTTTAGTCCATTTCCTCCAAGATTCTAAGGTTCAACCCCATGCATATGCACATGAATACATATATATAGATAGTGTGTGTGCAAGCATGTCTGGGCTATCCCTCCTGAGCTTTGCCAAGACTTGGCCATGGTCCATAATCCACTATGCATACATACACATGTATTTACTTATGCATACATATATAAGTAATTACGCTATCTCTTCCGAGATTCAATGAAAAATTGGAGTCCAATGCATATAACCATATATTTATTGATATATGAAGGTTGGATACATGCCACTGGACCAAATTTCAAAATTAGAGTAAACACATATGTTGGCCCAGTTATTAAGATTATAGTTCAGTCCATAATTAGTCATAGGAAAGCAATTATTTCCCTAAAAATCGTTGCACAAGGCATTGACATTGCTCTCTTATGACTGAAGCCCCAATTTCATATCACAAATACAAAATTAAACGAATGTAACCACATGTATATGGAAACTAAGAAATAAGAAAAAATAAATACTTATCTTATGCAACACAACAATTTTCCCACTAAGAAGGGACTCTAACTCTCCACCCAACCTTAGACAATATATAGCCACATTTACTTATAGTTCTCACTGCCAACCTAGATTCCAATGCTTGAGGTTGAATGATTTTGAGAGAAACCTAGCCAATATTGATAGTTGAAACAAGATGTCACAATGTCACTTTGCCTTCATCCTCCATCTATACCAGCTTCCACTCAATCTTTCCAAACTTTCACACATAATTAACACCCATGCCATAATACCACAGTACAGAGAGTCTCAACTCACTTTTAGGAGAAGAGAGTCCACATCAAGGGAAGGTTCATCAGTGGATAAGCTACTGATGGGTAAGAGATCACCTCTCCAAGTACTTCATCAATGAGTCAAGCACCATAGCTTTAGCCCCAAGGAAACTCCTCGAGGTTCATTAGGCCTCACAAATATTTGAGTATCTCTTCCCAGTCTAGTAGGTTCATGAATCCATAAGCTTCCAATGGGTTCTTCAGCCTTTAGGCAATCCACTACTCTCTTTTATATTTTCATCCATCAATCCTCATTTAGGGTTCCATAGTTACTTCACTTTCCCTAGAGCTCGATCACTGTGATTCGGATCGTTGCTCTCCTGTGACACCTCTGACCCTTGGAGGAGTCTCTTCCAGTGCTCATGATTGTTCAGTTCTACTTTGTATGCATTGAATGAATTCTCTACTCCCCACTGCACAAAATGCCAATATGTTCTCTTCCTCCCAACTTGTTTTTGTGCCTTCCCAACATACCAACCATCTTTCTTTTTCCAAGGCTCCATGTAGTTAACTTGCCTTGAAAGCACAACCCATTCCAATTTTTTAATTTTTGACCTTTTTTACTTGTTGTTAGAACTAAAAGACACATGCATTTGTCCTTTTATTTTTTAGTTGATTTAATTCACAGTCAGTCCATTAAACTTCTCAGCCAACCCATGGTTGATACATTTAAGTCAACCATTTCTTCAAGCATTATTCTTCCTCAAGCTACTAGAATTTGTGCCCCTTTCTCTCAACCTTTTTAAATAATTACAATTATTTACAATGAGGAAATACTAATCAAGGGTTTTTAGAGTCCCCTCCCCCTTGTGGGAACACCATCCTCGATTTTCCATAACCATATACAAACATCACATTCTTAAAAACCAAGCACAACTGATATGGAGTTGTATACATACTGCTTTGCACAACATTTAAAATGTATTTACATTTTCTTTACTCAACAAATAGGAAAGTATATGTTTTCCTCATCTATTCATCCATTTCCCACGTGGCTTCCTCGAGCCCAAAGTTCCTCCACTGCACTTCGACTTTCCCTATTACTCAATTTCGGAGTGTGAGATGCCACCAATCGAAGATGTATAGAGGTTACAGTTGGAACTCTCCCTCTATTTCTACCTGTAACACAGACTAATCAATTACATGATTAACATCCTGCACATATCTTTTAAGCAATGAAACATGAAAGACATCATGAACTCTTATTTATGGAGGCAATGCTAGCATATAGGCCATTGTCCCTATCCTTTCAAGCACTTCAAATGGCCCACAAAATCATGGTGTTATCTTGGCACATGATCCAAATTTTAAGGAGCTCTTCTTGGGTCTAACTCATAAGAAAACATGTTCCCCAACTTGGAACTCCTTGTGAACCCTATCTTGGTCCGCATAGCTCTTTTTCCTATCCTGTGCCACCTTTAAACCGCTTCCAATGGTTTTCATTTCTTGTTCCATGCCCTTCAACATATCAAGCCCAATAAGGACCCTATTCATTGGATCATTTCAATTGATAAGAGTATTACAATACCTCCCATAAATTGCTTCAAATGGGCTCATCTTTAGTGATTCTTGATACCCATTGTTATAGGAAAATTCTACAAATGGAAGGTATTCTTCCCAATTCCTTGGTTGGTGCATTACATGCATTCTTAGCATTTCCTTAAGTCAGTTGGGTGCTTGCACTCAACCTTTAATTGTTGACACTCTATGCACTTTGAGATTAAATCAAGCACCTCTCTTTTCAAATTGGGCCAATAGTAAAATTTCTTGATATTTGTTAGTCTTTTGAAAATTTGGGTGACCCGAAAATGAATTTGCATGAAACTCCTTCAATATCAACTTCTTTATATTGCCTTCATTTGTCATATAGATTTTATTCTTTAATCTAATCAAACCATCTTCTGACAGGAAATATTCCTTGTCCTGATCACCCTTAGACTCTTGTTGTAATTTCTGTTAAACACATACATGGCAGCAACATAATATTAAAGATAAGCATGAGAGTCTATCTATTATTAACAAATGATATACATTTATAGTACATTCATATGACCTTTGGTTTCGTATTCCAAGGTCT
The DNA here is from genome assembly GCA_031772625.1 of Pinus tabuliformis. Taxonomy (NCBI): domain Eukaryota; kingdom Viridiplantae; phylum Streptophyta; class Pinopsida; order Pinales; family Pinaceae; genus Pinus; species Pinus tabuliformis. Next base: position 531,625,468 of record CM062814.1, read on the forward strand.
ATTGGACTTCCTTAGACTATTCATCTTCCACACCAACCCTTAGAGGATTAGGTGTCCAACATTCCCCCCTTAATCCGAAGGGTTATGTATGATTCCAAGAAGAGAGCTATAATAGAAAACGTGCAAAAATGCATGGCAGCACTAGGTTGAATGTGCTCTCTCAAATGTTGGTATAAGGGAGGTGGTTTAAGGATGACTACCAACACTGGAACGCTTAGTGCAGTTCCCATAACTCTTCCAAGTCTGGCATGAAGCTCAGGTCTTCTACTAGAGGAAGTGCTCCTAATGTTTTGAAGAGGGAAACCTTCAACCATGAAAGGGAGGTCTCACCCCGCATGAAAAGGGATAACCTCAACCTGAAAAGGGAGGTCTCAACCTATGATGGTTTAAGGATGACCAACAACTTTGGAATGCTTAATGCAATTCCTAGAACCCTTCCAAAACTGGAAAGAAGTTGAAGTCTTCTGCTAGAGGAAGTGTCTCCAATTCTTTGAAGATGCATCACCAACTAAAGGCATGCTGGGGGGCATCTTTGTCTCTGGCTACAAATCTGAATCTGGTATGGCAAGTTGTGGCTTAGGCTCGCTTGATGTGGCTTTGAAGCTTGTAGATGACCATCATTTCCCCCCCTGTCATATACAAAGTGAGATGATGGAGAAAACTCAACTGCAAGACTGTTCAATACTCTAGAACAAGTTCTGACATGTGATTGGAATACCTTCTTGGCTATTGATGCCCATTGCCAAGAGGCGATCCATCCAAGATGAATCTTTGTTCTTGCAGGAGGTTTGTTTCTAAAGCATTTGTTTGAAGAATGATTGGTTTTATGACAGTTCTTACATGGATGAAGATCAAAACAATGATCTTTCATATGGCCAACTCGGTCACAGTGTTGGCATTTCACAATTTGTTGTTGTTGTTGTGGAAGAGGAGCAGAATCTGGAATAGTTGAAGGTGAATTGTCATGAATGAATCCAGCACTGTGAAACTGGATGGGATTTGAGTAATCTAGAATATGAAAGGAAGCCTCGTTATCATATCCAAGACCTGTTTTGTGCTTGTTGCTGACAAGCTCTTCCCAAGGTTTGATGACCGACTTGGGAAGTGCAAACTGAATTTCTGCATCTGCATGTACAACTGTTGGGGTACTAAATCTGAATGAACTTCAACAATATTGACTTGTTGCTGATGGGAGTTTATCTCAATGTTCTGAACAGAATGGTACTTACGATGTTGTAGCTCTTCTTGTCGTAGTTTTGTCTCAAGCTGTAAAAACTCAATATTCTCCTGTACATTTTGGAGACAGATTTTAATTTTGGAAAGAGAGGTTTTGTTTATTTTAACCATCTCATCAACAGTGGAATGTATTAAGTTATCCAGTAGTTTCAATACATCATCCATTCAATCCATTTCAAACCAATATAATCAGAGAAATGATGTTATCTTCAACCACAAATTGACCTATAAAATGATAAATAGCTGCAACTATTAGATGAGTAGCAGGGTACCAATATCACCAACTCACTGTAGCAGACAACCCAGTATTAATTTCATCGCAGCAAATGATGATTCAATGCACTTACTTCTCAAATTACTCACATTGTACAAAATAAGAGCCAATCTTCTACTTTCTTTGCAAATGAGATTTGTCTAATAGTTCTAGAGCCTACTTACAAAACATCTTTTCATTCAAGATTCACAGATGCAATCATCTTTATAACTAAGTATGCACATATCTGACACACACCAAAGCCGGCATTGACAATTTGAGTAATAACATTTGCAATAGACCGAGTTCTAGCACCCAATCTCGTTAGCTCATCAAAGCTATCTCCGACTGAAAGAGTAGTTGTGTCCAACAACATGTACTCACAACATAAGAATTCATCAATGCACAAAGCTTTCGCGGGAGTATACACGGTCTTCACAAGTCAAGGTTTAATGCTCCTTTAATAAACTCTATGCGGAAACGTTTGATTTAACTATCCAAAGTCTAGACCTTTATAAACCTTTGAGTGGAACCTTATAAATCCTTCATAATCTTTGGTTAATTCTTATTACCCGCGCATATTAACCATACCATGGATTTTAGACTTTGGTTAAAACTCAACTTAAACCATAATACATTAATCCTGCTTATTTCCCATATAATAGAAATATTTCATAAACCACACTTAAACCTTACCTTTCTTCCATTCCACAAACCTTTGCACATATATCGATGCTCTCCTTAGCACATTAAATCTTCGTCGTCGATCTCATTCCTCAATCTAATGGTTATCGTGCAATAACTCGCGCCAACTAGCCTAGCCAATCTCCACCGTTTATTTCTCCTACCTTAATCCAACGGTGATCTCCCCATATCACGCGATGAAAAGCACGATAGTTAATACTCTGAAAGCACGTGAGAAAAGTTGTTTTGGGTGTGCTACGTGTCAACCCCTTAGGTTAATCGCGTGAATTTGTAAAATATCATTTACCATTTTGAGACCGCGTGAGATACTACTTACCACTTTCGTAGACCGCTCCATTATTCTGCTGTCACGTGGCTTAATCTGATCCCTTCACTTCTTGACTTTATTTTGCACGATAAGATCTCCACCGATCCTATTCTATCAATCCTGTCCGTTGATCTGGTTGATTCGACGGTTCCCGTTCTTTGCTGTTTAATTCTTTCTACATCGTTGATCTTCCGTGTGCGACTTGACTTTGCCTCATTTGTACTTGTATACGGTGCCACTCTACTACCTCCACCCTGTCCACCAAAGGTAGTTTGTCCAAATCCCGGGCTGCCAAATGTTGGAGTTGTTGACTAAGCTCCAAAAGCCAAACTCTGACCAAAAGGAGATGGAGTGCTTCCAAATGTTGTGCTGCTCCCAAATGCTGGAGTAGATGCTGCACCAAATGGAGTAGATGTCGAAGCCAAACAACGTTGTATATATACCAACGTTATATATGGGGAGACAACATTATATATGGAGACAATGTTCTGACTGGATGGAGAGTGGTAGCGTTTGGTGGTAATAATTGTGCATATAGCGTTGAAAGAGCCGTTGGTGGAGGCAGAGAATCCAAAGATGGAACTGAGGAATGCCAAGAGTCATTTGCAGTGGGAGGAGGTATGGTAATGTGGAGAAATGGTATGGCGTTAAACGAATATACTGCAACTGCAATAACTGTGCGTATCCATGGTAATAACTGTGCATACACAATGTTTATACACAACACTTCATCACAACATAATATCAATCAACTTATGAGTAATAACATACCAACTGCAATAACATACCAAATGGCGTGCCAGTTTTGGTTTCAATGCACAACGTTCAACCTCCAGCACAAATCTAGCTGAGAGAGGTCAGCCGGACAGTGTGCAGTATGAAATAGGCATGCACACAATAATAGCAGTTCTATCCGCAGCATGTTATTTTCCCCTGAGGGTCCCGCTTGTCTGACCAATCATTGTCGGTCCCTTGTTGACTTCTCCTTTTATCAAGTGCTTCAATCCACGTCGTTGATCTCACTTCTCTAGATCCAACAGATATCGCGTCATCCGCTCACCAACTAACTCGGACGATCTCCACCGTTGATGGGACCTGTCCAATCAAATGGTTGTCGCACAATCTCGCGTGAAATCTTGCACGACCGATATCTGGTCGAGAGCGCGCGAGAAAAGTGGTTTTCTCATGCTACATGTCACCCACTAAGGTTAATCACATGAAATTTAGGAATACCATTTCCAGCCTTTAGGGCGCGTGAGATACTGCTTACCACTTTCCAAATACTACCCACGTGCTTAATTCATATTTTAATAAAGACGCTTAAGCTCAATATTAATCATTAATATTAATCGACTGTGATATTCAATAAAATGGAAATTACAGAGTCTTGGCCCTCTTGGCTCGATTACAACAGTTTGTCTAACCTTTTCAGTCCCTTCGGTATTTATATAATTGACCTGTGTAGCTGTGAGAGAATTACAGTGAAATTACTCAGAACCCTTACCATTTTTTTTTATCGCTCCCAATTCCTTTGCCCAGCTCGTTCCCTTCATTCCTTCTGCGGCAATGTCGAATATCATTTCTTTCCTCAAAGCGAAGATGTCGAAATTCTTCTCCTTCTAGCGCCAGGAGGAGTGTTGTCACCATTTCTCATGGTCATGGCTGCAGTGATTCATTCTTAGCTGGGATTGGCATTCCATTAAGATCATGGCGGTATCCAGCGTTCTTTTGCTTCCAAGATTTGACGTTTCTTCTTCCCGTGCAACTTTTTCTTCTTCTCCAACAGGCACTGAAAATGGTTTTGGTGGAATTCAACGGTTGAATATACAAGGCTTCATGGTTTTGTCTCGAAATTCTGGAAGATTATGGAGAGCGAAGCATAGGTTTTACAATGCAGTGAATGAGACTAGGCGTTAGAATGCAGTGAATGAATTAATCATATTCGATAACCTGCAAAGAATGGAACAATGGCAGAGGTTGCAGCTATAATTTAGCTGAGAAAACATTCATGAAATGCAGAACTGATGGCAGAAATGACCTGCACAGAAAGGCCATAAAACAAGTGGCTTAAATATGAGCAGGGCAGGAGGATGCCTACTCTGATACCATGCTAAACAAATACATGGCAGCAACAGAATATTAAAGATAAGCATGAGACTCTATCTATTATTAACAAATGATATACATTTATAGTACATTCATATGACCTTTAGTTTCATATTCCAAGGTCTCTTGGACTTCCTTAGACTATTTTGCTTCCACACCAACCCTTAGAGGATTAGGTGTCCAATAATTTCCCTTTTAACTATTGATATTTTTCATATTGCTACCCTTCATTTTTTATCCTTTCTTTAAGATCAATTCCATAGGAACTTATGGTTGTTATATGGTTTATTTGTGTTCTCCTGTTGAGTGCATAAACCACTCTATTCTCTTTGCCTTTAATGTATTTGATCTCAAAATAAAATTCATTGAGTGTGGCCAGCCATATGGCTTTCCTTGCATTTAATTTAGGCTGATCAATCAAATATTTCAGCCCTCCATATAAATATATTTTGTATAGAGGAGGTAGTTCCTCCACATATTTAATGCATGGATGATGGCGGCCAATTCCAAATCATGAGATGCATAGTTTTTCTCATGTTCATTTAACTTTCGATATTCATAACAAATCACTTGGCCTTCCTACATCAAGACTCCACCAAGCCCCTCTTTGTAGGCATTTGTGCAAACCACAAAATCCTTCTCAGGGTCTGTTATTTTTAGCACTGGTGCATTGGTTAACAATTGCTTCAGTTGATCAAATCTTGTAACACAATCAGTTGTCCATTCAAACTTCTTCCCTTTCTTTTGTAATGTAGTAATTGGGTGGCCAATCTTGGAGAAGTTATTAATGAACCTTTTGTAGTATCATGTCAGTCCCATGGACCTAATTTCAACCACATTATTAGGTGTGGGCTATTTCTGTGATGAATTTAACCTTTTCTGGATCAATTGCTACTCCCTCTTTTGAGATAATGTGTCCCAAATAATGAATATGTGATTGAAAGAATTCACATTTCCTAAGCTTTGTATAAAGTTTATGTTCTCTTAGCAATTGTAGTATTGTGGCCAAATGCTCTTCATGTTCCTCCTTGGTCTTTGAATAGACCAAAATGTCATCAACAAAAACCACTACAAATCTATCCAGGTAAGGGTACATCACACTATTCATCAAGCACATGAAAGTTGTAGGGGCATAAGTAAGCCCAAAGGGCACTACCACGAACTTGCAATGGCCATACCTGGTTCTAAATGTTGTCTTATGGATATCTTCATCTTTAATGCACACTTGATGATAACCTGATTTCAAGTCAATCTTGGAGAAGATTGTTGTTCCCCTTAACTGATCAAATAAATCATCAATTCTTGGCAAGGGATACCTATTATTTATGGTCACCTTGTTCACTTGTCTATATTCCATGCGTAGCCTGAGTGTGTCATCCTTCTTCTTCACGAATGAAACTGGTGCTCCCCATGGAGACGCACTTGGCCTTATGTAGCCTTTGTCCATAATCTCCTTGAGTTGTGACTTCAACTCAATCAATTTCGGTGTACTCATTCTATATGGAGCCTTGGATGTTGGAGCTTCTCTTGGCATTAATTCAATACAGAAATCCACCTATCTATGAGAAGAAAACACATGCATATCCTCAGGAAAGACATTTGAAAATTGTTTTAAAATAGAGTATTTCCTCAGAACATCATTGTCATCATTCCCAATGCTATAGTTAGCTTCAACGCTACTAGACATTTGCACAACAAATAAAATACATCCCTTTCTATGTTTTTTCTTAGCTTGCATGAGAAGTAGGTTTCAGTTTTCCCTGCAATATTCTATGCTCTCTAGCTTCATCAAGGCATTTGATGGTCTTCTCAAAACAATCAACCTTGGTGCGATATAAACAACCAATCCATCCCCAACAATGTGTCATATTCTCCGAGTGGTGGTACATTGAAATTAGCGACAATTGGCAGGCCATTTAGCTCAATCAAGCATGACCTTGCTATGTGGTCCACTTGCCTTGTCCCAGTGGCCAGTTGAACTAGCTAAGGCTCAATATGCGCTTCGTTTTTCAGTGCACATTTGTCAACAATGGTAGGACTGATGTAACATAAATCTGAACCAAGGTCAATAAAAACTGATTTTTTTTCATCATAGAGCATAGCTTCCATTTCTATAATCGTTTCTTGGTGATTAGCTTGATGATTATCCACTATTGCATAAATTTTGCATATATATTGTTCCACGTCTTTGATTGTCTCTGCTTCGTGTGTGTTGGATAGTCTCATGCAACATACTTGTGTTGTGGGAAATCCTTAAGTGGTTCTCTACACAATTTCGGCATTTATATGGACCCTTCTCATAACTCTTGGCTTCTTCTTGAGTAGAGTGGTTTTTGTTGGCAGTGTTGGACCTCTATTAATGTTCTTGATTAATAGGATTTGTACTCATTCCCTTGGTTGATTTTTATTTTCTCCTTTGAACTTGGCATTTCTTTTGAATTTCCAATCCGATTTATACTCAAGTCTATGCCTAGAATGCTCATAGTAGTGATTCAATTTTCAAATTCCATCCTCTAGTGTCTTGGACTCATCGAATTTAATTCTATCCTTAAAGGATTGTGGGAATCCACTAACATGCCTCTTAATCTTTGATTTTTCTTTCTTAAGGTAGGGAACATATATTAGCAGCTCTAAGAATTTGGTGGTATACTCCTCATCTGAAATTTGGCCCAATCTAAGCTCATATAATTCCTTAGCCTTCTTGTTGAAGTATCTCTTAGATAGATACTTGTTCTAGAAATGTTCCTCAAATTCCTTCCATGAAAACTCTTGTTCTTTTATGCCTTATACATTTTCGAGTCTTCCCACCAGATGCCAGCTTTTCCCTTTAGGCTAAAAGTAGCTACATTCACTTTCATGTTCTCGAAGTAGCTATGAATCCTGAAGAAATTCTTCATTCCAAGGAGCCATGCCTCAACATATTCTTATTTTTTCATTTCACCATCAAATGTAGGAGGCTTGGCCTTCTTAAACTCCTTTGTTACATATTCTCTCTCCCTTATTTTTCCATGATAATGATGATGATGTGGCCTCATGTGCATGTTCTCATATTCTTGTTCATGGGTGCTTAAATCCTTTTTAGGAGTACTTAGCACAGTGCCTCCTTTCACAGTGTCTTCACTTGACAACTTGTGCCTCTTTCACTTCAAGAACTTTGAATTCAAAAAATAAATAGAACTTCCATTTTTTACCTTGTGTAGAAATTGTAGTAACATACAACAACCTCATCCTCTGTTATTTTCCACATATTCTAGGTTTTTTCACTTCAACAACTTTGAATTCAAGAAATAAACAAAACTGTTATTTTTACCATGTGTAGGAATTGTAGTAAAATACAACAACCTCCTCCTCTGTAATTTTCCACATATGGTATATTATTTTCATTGGATAAAGAGGAAAAAAGTATTTGTCATAGTACATTTTTTAACATCCTTGTGTTTCAAAAATATTAACAATGAAAAAAGATAACAATTGTAATTTGATTAATGTAATGGGTTAGCTCAATCAATATGAATGATTGTTTTAAAATAGAGCCAGTAATGACATCTTTGGTTCTAGTCTCATTGAGATTTGAGTCAAGAACAATCCAACTAAGTTGAGCCACTGTCTATCTAAATATTGCAGGGAAAAAGGGGGAATGGAATTATCTTTGTTTGCCCTACCAACATCTGAAAGTGATTGGTCAACATGATCATTCATTATCCCTTGTCTTCAATATCCCAGGTCTTCCTACACTAGTTTGATAAGATAAGGTGCATCAATAACATTTGTGTTGTGACACAAGTAAATAAGCTCCAGTTGAACACTAAATTGGCATCTTTTGTATTCGAGTAATAAATGGCATCTTAATTTTCCATAAAAAGGAAAAAAAGTATATGAGAAAGACACAGACAAAAATCAATATTCCACCAAGTTTCAAGGATGTAGGAACATTAGGCTAGTTCTCAAGGACATGCACAATGTTCCCCCAAATTTTGAGGATGTAACAGGTGAGCATACCCCAAGTAATAATTGACAATTACAAAAATTAACAATCAAAACAACATACATCAACATGATCCAATTGACAACTACATAATTGATATTTGAAATAAGAGAATCATTTTATTTGTCACCATAAAACCATCAATACCTTGTATAATTAGATCCATGATTATTTAAACAGAAAAGAGTGAAATTTGTTTCTGAGTAGATGGGTCCTTCTCACTCTATGTAGAACTCCACCTCTATAGAAAATTGTCATTTGTTTATGGACATAACATTTTTTAGCAAATAAATCTAAATCATTTCTCGAATGTCCATAATGTTTCCTATGCCAGATCGATTCAACGTTAATACCAATTTCTTCAATGTCATTCGATCTACACTAGCAAACTTCCATAGTGGACTTATTATTGAAGGTTGTGACAAATTATCTTCAGTCCTTTATCTAGGAGCAAGTGTCAACCCTTTTGGAAGACCATTGTGTCTTTCCTTAGTACCGATTGGAATACCAGTCACTGTATCTCCTCTTCTGCTTGGAATGCAAGACCAAGAAATTCAACAATTTTTCTTTGCAAAGAACAATTTTCCTTCCATATTTCATGCAACCATCATTGCCACATGATGATTTTATTGGTTGGAAGTTGCACTTGTGCAGGTGATCCATGGTTATCGAGAGAAATGGGTGATGTGTCATGCAAGTATGGGGAGTGAGAGTTCATGCAGAGATGCAAAATGAGGGGGAAGGCGAGGTGGGTACTTCACACTCTATTTTCATCCACAATTCCAAACTAATGCAAAGTGTGACATTATTTGCTTCCTCCACATCTAAGGCAAAGTGCAGGGCCATGTGCTACTTGTTCCATCTGTACTTTTTCTTCCTCCACATTTTAAACTTGTTAAAGCCTCCTATAGAAACTAAATAGGGATTTGTATAAAGGATTTCAAGCCTACTTTGAAGACTTTGCATAGGTACTTTTATTCAAGATACTTGGCAAGATTTTCAATCCAAGATTTCAGACCTAAATACAAACTTGATCTTGGACATAGGGGAACCTTATGAATTTGGAGAGAAATTATGAATTCTGAAGCTTATGGTCCCCAAAGGCTTTCACTTTCTTTGGAGAAATTATGTCCTCTTTTGAAGAATACTTTGCTACTCTCTCGATTATTGGCTACAAAGAATTTACTTCATATGTCATGCCTTAATTCTTCACATAGAAGAGGCATGCATTCCTTAAAAAGATTTTTCACCCTTTAAGACATTTGCATCATTGCCTATCCTCCTTGCACACGATTTGGATGACTTCTTCCCTTGTATTCAGCTCCAACCTTTTGTTTTTCATTATTCTGATTCCCGTGGGTTGTTGTCTAATGCAGCTTTGAAACTCAATCCTTCCTTTGGATAGATTTCTTCTCTTATGTCTTCAACTCCAAGATTTTGTTGTCCATCATTCCAGTTCCCACAAACTATTTTCTAATGCGTATTTTTCTATGTTCTTTTCTAACCCATTATATTTTGTATCAAGATGGATTGAAGCTTCCAAATGCCAAGCATCTCAATGTTTGTCTCATAGTCTATTTCTGGCAGCCTTGCAAAAACTCAATCTAGGATTATAGAGAAGATATTTTACCATGATCTACTTGAAGGTCAACCATACAGGCATATTACTTCATGTTGGGTTCAATTTGATACTCTCGACTCATGAAATTGAATTAATCCAAACCTTCTTCTATCAGGGCTACATGACTGCAAGCAGACATGACACATGTGAATGTAATATGATTTGGATTTATGCATGTTTATTGGATTTGGGAAGACAGTGCAAGGGAATATTTACCATGGCCACGTAGATGATAACCTATGATGATTGCAGTCCCAAAAACATTGGACATAATCTTGTTGTGTACATTCTAAAACACTTCATAAGTTTTTAATTCCTTGTGAAACTATTGTGATAAATTATATCAAGTTTTTCCATATTGGTGAAATATACCATGAGTTTTATGACTGTGACAGACTACCATTGAACCGAGATACATAATTCATATCACTCTGAACTATGTTGGACAGACTCATATGCATTACCTGCAAAACTTCAACCCCAGTTGGGTGCCTGCTAGCTAGAAGTCAACCCAATCCACTCCAACCCAACTGGCGAATTATGCATCCTCGACATGCAATGTAGCCCTAGAATTCACCAATTTAGCTTCTTGGCCTCCAATTCTCTCTCCACATCCAAAACCTCGACTTGGTGGACACCATCCTCAGTCTCCACCCCATTAGTCTTATGCTTCCTCACATCAGTGATAGCCACATCCCTAAACAACTCAATATCAACAGCACCAGACACCATATGATACCCACGTCACTGAAATTCATTGGTAGGATCATGCGGCATTGCAAAGCCATCCAAGAAGGCTCCATTCTTAAGCCCCATAACACCCTTCCCTTCCATGTCCTTTCCCCTAAACTGCAACCAAATTAAACCTTCTACATTTTCTCCCGCAATCCTTCTTCACATGGTAACGAATTACAGTGGGCAATTATTTAAAATTGCAACACCACCATATTAAGAACATTATTATATTCCTCATCAAAGAGTTTGGATGAACATCCAAAAATAATTTTACAGTACATTGTCAGGCATACGTTTTTTGTAACTAATCCTCTGGAGAAACCAGAAATGTCTATCGGAATAGAGCTTCAAAGACGCCCTATTATGGCTTTGATACCAAAGCTCAGCTTCCCCCATGCAACATCCAGTAGGATGTGCCCAATTTTCACTATATTTAAATGTAATCCATCAATTGAAAACGTAGGAAAACATGTAAGGACCAACAAGAAGTTGTTGAAGTTATACTTACATTTGGTCCAGGAATTTGAGGCCAAATTCTCAACCTTCTTGGCCCATTTGTTGAAGTTGTGCAACACTGACTCCAAGGGATCTGCACATAGAAAATATAATCAGAGAAAGAATAGATAAAAACAACAAATGCCTCCTTGATCAAAGATTTTTTTTTTATGAGAGCATACTCTTTGAATGTTGTACTAGAGATGGTCTCACGATATATGAGCTAGGGGTCAAATTTTCCATTGGGGCAGTCCACATCACATCCTCTTGGTTGTGAGGATGGACAGAGGGGGTCATAGGAGTGCCCATGATTTTGGTGCACCATTTTCGCCTCTCTTCATCTGAGACAGTTGAATCAAACCCTCAACCTCCACCGCGGGATAAACGATATTCTTTGTCACTACAACTGCGGTACTGTTAGGTCCCTATAATTCTGGCGATGCCCCCATTACTATTGTAGTTTTATCCCTTATTAATATTGTTGTGCCCCTATTGTCCCCATATTGTTATTATTGTGCCCCATAGAATCCCTCTATTGTTATTTTTGAGCCTTTATATTATTATTGTTAGGTCGGCTTGGTTATATTGTGACCCCTTAGACTCCTATATATAGAAAGGAGGTTTTGTCATTTTTATCATCCAAGAATTGTTCAATTGTGTAATGTAAAGGAGGTAGCCCCCTCGAAGAGGCTAAATTCTAAGGCATTCAACTGTCTTTTATATCTTTTTGTGAGTTGGTTTCATAACATTTGGTATCAGAGCTTTGAATTCTAGGGTTTCGCTGCTCCAAACAGGTCATCGTGGCATTTGCACTATATATATATATATATATATATATATATATATATATATATATATATATATTTTTTGCGATGTTTCAAACGCTAAAAAAAACTATTTGGGATGAAATCGTTATGAACCTCGGGTCCAAATTTCAGAGCGTTTCGCGCTATTTTTGCGGAGATATGATCTGAGGAAGTTGGCCTTTTTGCAGACTCCCGAATTTCATTCCAAACAAGTGACGTGGAGAAAATCGTCATAACTTTTGTTTTAAGCATCAGATTGAAATTTTGTATGAAGCTACAGAAAGAGGACGGATTGTAGTTTCCTGTGTATATTTTTCAAATACTAAGGTCAAAACAGTGACATGTGGCACTTCATACAAGTTCGCTCTTCTGGAAAGGTTTATAATCAGGTTATCTTGGGTGATTATGCATAACTCCGCCTTGGTGAATCTAAATTTGATCAGATTGGTGGCATTGGAAAGAGAACACAGAAGGCTACTGTAGGTTGCAATTTTAGAACTGGATGATCTGAAATTACAGAGATACATCAAATTCAATATTGAGCTCCTACAAAGCGAAAAAAAGTGTGTAGTTTTTTTTTTTTAATTTTGCATAAGCTTGGTTTGAAAATTTAGTTTGAAGGAATTCAAAGGGCATAGTAAATCATTATTATTGGTAATTGATGCCTCGAGGAAAGAAAATGCAAACACCTAGTAAGCAACCTGAAAGCTCTACCATGACTCATGAAGAACAGGAAGAAATGCAACATGATATATCAAAATTACGAGACCAAGTGCAACAAATGTCACTCGCACAAAAAGTAACAGAATCTAAGATGGATGGTTTAAAGAAAGATGTAGAGGCTAAGATGAATGGCATGGACACTAAGATGGATGGCATGGATGATAAGATGGAAGAATTGAAGATAAATTTGAATAAGTTGCTACAAGAAATGGTCACTAATGGTGAAAGGGTAGTAAAGGAAACTCATGATGAGAGAAAAAGAAATGTTAATCATGATTTCATACACTCTAATGTTGGATCGAAGACCCACCATATTCCAAAAATCGATATGAGGAAGTTTGATGGCAAGGATCCCGCAACATGGATATTACAGATGGAGCAATTTTTTGATCTCAATAATGTGCAAAACACACAAAAGGTACGCATTGCAAATTTATATTTGGAACCAAATCAGTTTGTATGGTATCAATGGCTTTGCTCTCGTAAACAAATTGTCACTTGGGCAATTTTTACTGAAGAGTTGATAGCACATTATGAGGATACAAAAAGCAACACTTTTTTTAGCCAATTGATAAGTCTCAAACAAAAGGGTTCAATGATGGAGCACATTGAGGAGTTCCAAAAATTGAACATAAGGGTAAAAAATATTCCAAAGGAGCATAGGATTGATGTGTTCATAGGGACTTTAAAGGATAATATCCAACATGATGTTCGCCTTTGGGAACCTGATACATTGGAGAAGGCATTCAGGTTAGCAAGAAAAATGGAAAGCGAAATTATGGCAACCAGGAAGCCTACCACTCACAACTATAAAGATGGAAGTTTTGTTGCCCCTAGCCTTCCACAACCTATAAGGTTGACACCACAAAAATTGGAAGAAAAAAGAGCAAAAGGGCTTTGTTACAGTTGTGATAGCAAATACACTAAAGGTCATAAGTGTGCTGAGAAGAAATTATTCTACATAGATTGTGAAGAGGAAGAAGAAAATGAACAAGAAAGGTCAAAAGAAGAGGATATACTCCAGAAACAAAGCGTAGATAAAGAAGAAATGAATCCAACCATATCTTGTAATGCATTGGATGGAATTACCACTCCTCAAACCATCAAGATAGAAGGACATATCAAGAAGAAAAAGGTAATAGTGTTGATTGATTCAGGAAGTACCCACAATTTTATTCATTGTAAGATATCAAAAGAATTGAATTGCTTCCTATATCCAACACCAGAGTGTCAAGTGATGGTTGCAAGTGGAGGAACGATAAATTGCTCTGGAAAGTGCCATAATATCAAGCTATCCATGGGAGAATATGTATTGAATAGCCCAATGCTTTCCATTCCAATGGGAGGTGTTGATGTTGTACTAGGAGTTCAATGGCTACAATCCTTGGGTACAATAGCTTTTAACTTTCAAGAACTTTTCATGAAATTTTATGCGGAAGGAAAGGAAGTTGAATTAAGGGGTATTGCAGGGAAACCAGGAAAGATAATCAGCTCTAACGGTATGACAAAGCTTCTAAAAAAGGAACAATGAGGTGTAATTGCACAATTATGTTCGCTAGATGTTTCCACATCGAAATCATCTATTTCTCCAGATCTCCAAAAAGTCTTGGACAATCATTCCAAGGTATTTGAGACTCCCAAAGGTCTCCCACCTATTCATGATCATGATCATGCTATTCATTTGATTCCAGGAAGTGTTCCTCCAAACATCAGGCCGTACAGATATCCCTATTCCCAAAAGAGTGAAATTGAACGTATGGTTGCAGAAATGCTAGAGGCTGGTATAATTCAACCTAGCCAAAGTTCTTTCTTTGCTCCAGTAGTATTGGTGCACAAGAAGGATGGATCATGGCACATGTGTCCAGATTATAGGGAGCTCAACAAGCTCACTATTAAAGATAAGTTTCCCATTCCTGTCATTGACGAATTATTGGATGAATTGCATGGATCAATTTACTTCACCAAGTTGGATCTTCGTTTAGGATATCATCAAATCAAAATGAAGACTAAAGACATTCCGAAAACAACATTTAGAACTCATGAGGGTCACTATGAATTTTTGGTCATGCCTTTTGGCCTTACCAATGCACCTTCTACATTTCAAGGTTTGATGAATTCCATTTTCAAACCCTTCCTTAGAAAATTTGTGTTAGTATTTTTTTATGATATACTAATCTACAACAAGTCTTGGAAGGATCATGTTGAACATGTTGACAGGGTGCTACAACTATTGGAGGAGAAACAATTATATGCAAAAAGATCCAAATGTTTCTTTGGAGTACAAGAGGTGGAATATCTGGGTCATATTGTATCTCATGAAGGAGTTAAGGTAGACCCTAACAAAATTAAAGCCATTAAGGAATGGAAAATCCCCACATCCATAAAGCATTTGCGAGGATTTCTCGGGTTGACAGGGTATTATCACAAGTTTGTTAAGAATTATGGGAAAATAGCAGCACCTCTAACAACATTATTGAAGAAAGATGCATTTTCATGGACTCCAGAAGCAACAAAGGCCTTCGAACATCTTAAAGAGGCAATGTGCCAAGCACCGGTCTTAGCTACACCAGAATTCATAAAAACCTTTATTGTGGAATGTGATGCTTCAGGAAATGGAATTAGTGTTATTTTAATGCAAGATGAAAGACCCATTGCTTTCGAAAGTCGTCCAATCAAGGGAAAGTATTTACACAAAGCTATTTATGAGAAGGAAATGTTGGAAATACTACATGCACTTAAGAAATGGCGACACTACCTGATGGGAAGACACTTCAAGGTAAAAACGGATCATGATAGCCTTAAATACATTTTAGAACAAATATTATCCTCTGGAGAACAACAAAAATGGGTCACAAAGATGTTGGGTTATGACTTTGAAATCATCTACAAAAAAGGGAAGGAAAATTTTGTGGCAGATGCACTCTCAAGAAAGGATGAGGATGTGGAAGCATTGTTGTGCGCCATTTCTATTATCCAACCAGATTGGATAAATGAAGCAAGGGAGGAATGGAAGAATGATGAAGAAGTGTGGACACTTATTCAAAAGTTACAACAAGATTCTAGTACATCTGATACATTTAGCTGGAAAAATGATTCGTTATGGTACAAAGATCGCTTATACCTCTCTAAGAACTCCTAACTCAAACAAAAGATTCTTCTGGAATTGGATGCTTCTCCCTTAGGAGGGCACTCAGGATTTTTAAAAACTTACCACGGGGTTAAGAAGGAATTTTTTTGGGATGGCCTTAAATCAGATATTCAAAGGTTTGTGGCGGAATGTTTGGTTTGCCAAAAAAATAAAGCTGAAACAATTAAGACACCAGGTCTATTACAACCTTTATCCATTCCAAGCCAACGTTGGGAGGAGGTTTCAATGGATTTTATCACAGGTTTACCCAAGTCTGAGGGAAAGAGTGTCATCATGGTGGTAGTTGACATACTTACCAAGTATGCACAATTTTGTGCATTATCATATCCATTTAAAGCCAATACAGTTTCTACTGCATTTATGGAAACAATTCAAAAGCTACATGGAAATCCAAAGATTATTGTAAGTGACAAAGATCCCGTTTTTACTGGAAATTTTTGGACAGAATTATTTTCTTGTCTTGGTACTCAGTTAGCTCATAGCTCATCTTATCATCCTCAAGTTGATGGGCAAACTGAGATAGTAAACAAATGTTTGGAAGGATATCTTCGTTGCTTTGTATCTAATAAACAAACACAATGGGCCAAACGGTTGCCTCTAGTTGAATGGTGGTATAACACTTCCTTCCATACTGCAACAAAAATGACCCCATTTATGGCACTTTATGGATATCAGCCACCATCCATCACATCATATTTAAGAGAAAATTCCAAGGTTCAAGCAGTGGAACATCACATCGAGCATCAACAACAAGTTCTCCAACTCTTAAAGGATAACCTCATGTTAGCGCAGAATAGAATGAAACAACAAGCAGATCAACATCGTAGCGAAAGAAGTTTTGATGTAGGTGACTGGGTATTCCTACGGCTACAACCATATAAACAAATGTACATCAAGTAAGCTAATAAGGATAATAAATTATCACCAAAGTATTATGGTCCGTACAAGGTGTTGCAAAAGATTGGTACTATGACATACAAATTGGAGCTTCCTGCAGCTTCTCAAGTGCACCCAGTTTTCCATGTTTCATGTTTAAAGAAGGTTATAGGCGACAAGCTCCCAATTCAAACAATATTGCCAGAACATGACAAGGAAGGAAAAATTATATTGGAACCGGAAGCAGTCATAGAAACAAGAACTCGACAACGACGAAATCGATCCATTTCAAAGTATCTCATCAAGTGGAAGAACTTATCCGTTGAAGATTCCACATGGGAGGATGAGAATTTTATACAGAAGCATTCAGAACTACTCAAGCATTGAGGACAACACTTTTTTGAAGGAGAGGGGCATGTTAGGTCCCTATAATACTAGTGATGTCCCCATTACTATTGTAGTTGTATCCCTTATTAATATTGTTGTGCCCCTATTGTCCCCATATTGTTATTACTGTGCCCCATAGAATCCCTCTATTGTTATTTTTGTGCCTTTATATTATTATTGTTAGGTCGGCTTGGTTATATTGTGACCCCTTAGACTCCTATATATAGAAAGGAGGTTTTGTCATTTGTATCATCCAAGAATTGTTCAATTGTGTAATGTAAAGGAGGTTGCCCCCTCGAAGAGGCTGAATTCTAAGGCGTTCAACTGTCTTTTCTATCTTTTTGTGAGTTGGTTTCATAACAGGTACCGACCTTGTCTACATAATCGGATTGAAAAAGCTTCTCTTTGTGGACTTCTTCTCTACTCATCCTTGAAATACTATGGCCCAATAATGTCTTAACAGTGGAAAGACAAATCAAATGCGAGTCACAATTGACAGAAATTCAGATTATGTTTGGGAGTTTGTGAAGTGGATAAGATTGCAAATTTATATAAAGGGTTGCTTGCAGTGGAAGAAACAGGTGTTGCCATACGTGGATAGATTGAGTAAAACTGAGAGCAGTTACAAACTGCATTGTCCGTCTTTCAACCTTCCACTAGATATATCCCAGAAGAAATACGCACTTGAAGGGGACAAATGTCGTTGTCAGAGCATGAGACACATGTTAGCCCAAAGAAAAAAAGGTAGATGAAGGTTGGCTTGACCATTTTCAAGAAGAGACACATATTGGCGTAATTAACATTATTTATATTTTGGTAGGCATTTGTCAAATAAAACATGTTTTATACATATTGCTACAATATATATATATATATATATATATATATATATATATATATATATGTCATTTTCAAAGCACGAGACAGATGTCAGCCCAAAGACAAAAAGGTAGATGAAGGTTGGCCTCACCATTTTCAGAAAAAGACGATTAGCACTATTTATATTGTGATAGGCATTTGCCAAATAAAACATGTTTTATACATATTGCGACAATATATATATATATATATATATATATATATATATATATATAATTGTAAATTCACTTAACTTTAAACTATAAATATATATTTAAATATTTTGATCGAAACATATTAAAAAGATATTTGTATAGATAATGGCATAGTGTACACTCAATGTTGTCTGATGAATCTCATTTTTTTAGTAAAGATTCATTACACACATGTATGGAGAAAATAAAAGTTTCTATTTTCCTTTTTTGGCACTGAGAGACGCTTTTCATCAAATCAATTAAGCTTTAGATCTAAAATTAGATTAAAAAACATAATGTTAAATTAGATTAAAAAACGTAATGTTTCACATTACATATGTTAGGAGGGAGACACTGTGGTAATGGTTAAATTATAATAATAAATTGAATTAAATAAAGCATTAATAATAATTAAATTGCAATTTGTGAAAATTAAATATAAATTTTATTGTTAATGTCTATATTCAATATATTTAATGTACTATTTAATTTTATTGTATAATTAAATTTAAATACAAATTATGTTAATTATAATTTTATTGAGAAAAACCAAATACTACATAGTAAAAAACATACTATCTAATTTGTAGTTATAAATACAATACTATGGATCTTAACTGAGAGTAATATGAATCTATTTATTTATAATTAATGTTAAGTAATTATTTGGTATTTTTATAAATTATTATAACATAAATAATTTAAGTAATTTAAATTCACTTATCTTTCTATGATATCTCTACATGTAAAAGGATTCGCTTAAATACTAATATATATTGGCAAAAATCATGTTGGTTTTAGATTTATGGGCTAAATTGACACTGAGTTAGAAGAATTGGTGGAATATTTGCTTAGATTGATAGATTTTATAAGTAAATCTTTTTATATTGAAGTACTTGTATTATGATATATTTCATAAGGCATATTGGTAATTGGCATTTTATTGTTGTTTTATGCACAAATTCACCTATACATAAAGGCAGTGACATGCCACCACGTGTCTCTTGTTTATGTTGCCAAAGTATTTCAAATGCTTGAATCCTTTAAGTCTAATTTGAAATTTGAAAAATGTTTTAGAAGTCTTCTTGCTTAACCCATGAGAGTATGTTGAACCCTAATCTCCGCACTAAGTTCAAAAATCTCCTCCAGGTATGATCCCACTTTTATTATGTGTTTTAATGGTGGCCTAAGGGTCTTGCAACATACCGTTTTAGGGTTTATCACATAGAGCCATGCAAAATGCATTTGGCCTAGTAGTCAATTTATTGTGGCTTTTCTTTCACTAAAAACACCTTTTTTTTTTTTTTTAGAATGGGGTCTTTGAACATGTCGTTTGAAGGATTCTTAGCAAAGATGAAATTTGATGTTTACTTTGCATGTTATTATTCCAATATTTTGACTACATTCCAACTTGTGTTACGTATATTAGTAACATTACAAAAAAAATGTTATTAAAATGGAGGAATTTATTATCCAATTATGAATATTAAAATAATAAATAATATTTAATATAATAATAAAAAATTATATATATATATATATATATATATATATATATATATATAGATATATATATATAATTTATTCAGAGTAAGAAAGAAGTCACTGAAAAACTCTTTAATCATAAATCAGACTTTCTTTGTTCAGTTTAAATAGTGCATTTTTTAACTAAGACTTAAAACTAGTCCCACTATTTGAAGTTTCTAACTCTTATTCCTTCCTATTTATCTCCATTCGGGAGTGTTTGTCATCCGATATATATATAAAGTTTCAATTTTATATATATAGAAATGAATTAAGTTTAGACTTATTTTTTTTAAGCTTGTTAATTATATATATATATATATAAAGTTTCAATTTCCGTTTATTTAAGCTTTATATCTAATGTATTTTTGTTTGATGAGAAATATATTTGGAATAGGTAATATGCATGTTTTGAAACAAAAGTTCAAAGCCATTACCAACAAAGTTCATCATGTCATTTATGGGAATTGAATCTAGGTGGAGAGATTAACAATCATTTATCTCTACTATCTTAGGTAAATCCAATTAACATATTATTAACTAAGATAAATCCAATTCACACACACATGCATATAATTTGGTTTATAGGGTTAAGCTTAAAAAAGGAAAAAATTACAAGTGAATAGTTTTCTAGCCCCTAAACTGACATTGTTAGAATAATTGCAACAACATTTACATAGATAAATTTTGTTTTTGTTAGGTTTTCCACGAACCTAACACTTGGTACTTAGTTCCTAGCAAAAAAGTGATCTACTGATTAATTATACAGTTGGCTTCTTAACATAAATTCATTAAAACAAAATTTAAATAAATTACCTCATTAAATAATTGTTAAAATTTACTACAGAGAGATAAATTATTACTAAGAGAAACAAACATATTTACGGAGATTTACCGAGATGAACAATAACCAACAACAATCATAAACCATAAACGCAAACGTTTATCCAGGAAAATCCCAAATCTAGGGAAAACCCCAACCTAATTAAATTTCATTAGCCTTGGCCAAAACCCTGACCAACCCGGCTAAGTGAGCCTTCACGGCTCACCTCCCTGGCCTACATTACAATGAAGTATTTTGAGCATTTTATAGGCTCCATTACATGAAATACCATGGGAAAAAAACATCATGCCCAAAACCATGTGCAAAACCCATGCACAAAACCATAGGTAGGTCTGCCCACCTAATATAGGGTCCCAAAAAAAATTCTCGCGGGGTTACCCCAGACCTCGTGCATGGGGGGTTACCGCCCCCCTGAAATAACCCAACAGGGGGGGCTGCGCCCGATGCAATGAACAGGGGAGGCTATCCCCCCCCGCGTGTTTGACTAGTCGTGGAAAGAATATAACAAACACCCAACATTCTCCCACTTGTTGTTTTCCTTTCCACACAAGGGGTCACAGGAGAGATTAATCATTAGTCCAACCCTACAACACCCATTGTTTCTCTACACAAAGAAAAATTATCAATGCTCACAGACTTTGTCATTGCATCTGCAACATTCTTCAAAGTGTCAACCTTTACCAGCAACACATTTTTGTTCTCAATCATATCCCTCACAAAGTGATACTGAACATCAATGTGCTTTGTCTTTGAATGATAAGTAGGGTTCTTTGCCAAGAAAATTGCACTTTAGTTGTCATAGTCTATCCTTATAGCTCGATGTACTAACCCCATACTTGAACATAATCTTTGCAACCAAAATGCTTCCATGCTTGCATGAGTGGCTGCGATGTAATTTGCCTCTGTAGTTGAAAGTGCGACTATAGATTGTCTCTTGCTCATCCAACTGACTAATCCTCCAAATAGGTTAAACACATAATCACTTGTAGATCTTCTCTGATCTAGATCTCCAACCCAGTCTGCATCAAAAAATCCATGGATGTCCAAAATTATGTCAAATACTGGTCTTCCTTGGTAGCACAAACCATAATCACTTGTGCCATGAAATAACTGAAAACCCGCTTCGCTACTGTCCAATGCTCCTTCCCTGGTTTTGACATAAATTTGCTCAATACTCCCACTGCATGTGCAATGTCTGGTCTAGTACAGACCATTAAATACATAAAGATATCAATTGCACTTGCGTATAGAACATGGGACATGTCCTCTTCCTCTTCTTTTGTATTGGGACATTGTTCTATAGATAACTTTACAGCTACAGGAATAGGAACCTTCACCAGTTTACTATCCTACATATTAAACCTTTGTGGTATTGTCTCGACATACTTCCTCTGCTTTAACCAAAGCTTCCTCTTTTCCCGATCTCGTTTAATTTCCATGCCCAAAATATAGTTTGCAACAACAAGATCCTTCATCAAATTTAGGCTTATGTAATCCATATCTAGTTTTTTAGAAATCTTTTCGGTGAAAATCACATAAAGAATCATTTGTTGACGCATTTCAAACCAGCTAGTGTGATTCATTGCCAGGACAAGATGAACCACACTGGCTGGTTCAAAACACGTTGGAAAATGATTATTTATGTGATTTTCACCAAAATTTCTTTCTCAAAAACAATATCCTTCATGTTGAATTTGGAGGAAAATTGTGTCTTCAAATCCTGGATAATTTCTTTGTCATTTCCAATCAGCGACATATCATCCACATACAAGACCAAATAAATAACACGGTCACCAATTAATTTAAAATACACACAGTGATTTGCTTTTCTTCTGGTGAAGCCAAGTCCCCGTATAAATGTATCAAATTTCTGATACCACATCCTTGGTGATTGTTTTAACCCACACAAGGACTTTTTTAACCTGCATACCAATTTTTTCTTTCCCTTCACCTCAAATCCTTCAGGTTTATTCATGTAGATTTCTTCTTCTAGATCCCCGTGAAGAAATGTTGTCTTCACATCCATCTGTTCTACCTCAAAATCAAAAGCAGCAGCAACAAATAAAAGTAATCTAATAGAATCTACCTTGGCAACAGGAGAAAAAATATCACCAAAATCAATTCCCGACACCTGGGAATGACTTTTTGTTACCAACTAAGTTTAAATTGTATTTCTCCACCTTGTCTTTTGCATTCATCTTCTTCTTAAAAACCCATTTTATTCCAATGGGTTTCCTTCCAGCCAGCAACTCCACCAAATCCCAAGCCTCATTTTTGTTAAAAGATTCCATTTCATCAACCATGGCCTCTTTCCAAAATTTTTCATCCTTTGAATCTATTGCCTCCCTGACAGTTCTGGGATCATCATCAGTAATAGATAAAGAAAAATTTGAACAAAAAGTAGATAGACTATACCTTTCTAGTTTCCTTCTTTCTCAAATTGATCTTCTCACAACTGGAGTTTATGGCTCTTCATCTTCTAATGCCTATTCTACTGTAGAGTCTGATTCTTCCTCATTTAGCTCAAACTCTATCTTATCAAGTTCCTTTGGTAGGAATTCATGTTTAATAACATCTTTCACCTCTCTAAACACCACATCTCGGTTGTACACAACCTTCCTTGTTTCTAAGTTCCAAATCTTATAACCTTTTAAACCATCCTTATACCCAAATAAATATGCACCTTTCATATTTAATATCCAACTTGGTTCTTTTCTCCTTTGGAACATGTACATATGCATCACATCCAAATACCCTCAGATGTGAAAGAGAGGTTTTCTTACTAGTCCATACCTTATGTGGAGTCTTATCCTCCAACACTGATGAAGGTGATTTATTAACTAGAGAACATGCAGTCTCCACTGCCTCTGTCCAGAATTCATGTCCTAACCCGACACCACTGAGCATGCTTCTTGCTTTTTCCATCAACGTCTTGTTCATTCTTTCTACAACTCCATTTTACTAAGGTGTGTATGGAGTAGTCTTTTGTCATGCTATACCACACTTCTTCTAGAACTCTTTAAATTTCTTCTTGCAGAACTATCCACCATTATTTGTCCTTAATACCTTTATCTTCTTCTCTATCTGGTTTTCCACCAAAGCCTTAAATTCTTTAAACATGTCAAAGACTTCAGATTTATTCCTGAGGAAATATATCCATGGATTCCTTGAGAAGTCATCTATAAATGATACATAGTACATAGAATTATCCAGTGATGAAACCGTCACAGGTCCAAACACATCACTGTGCACAAGCTCTAATATCCTTTTCGCTCTCTTAGCACGAGAGGGGAAACTCACCTAATTCTGCTTCCCATATACACAATGTTCATAGAAATCGAAATCCAAAGAGAAGTTAGACATGCCTTCTACCATACCATTACCATGAAGTATCCAAAGTCCCTTGTCTCTAATATGTCCAAGCCTTTGATGCCATAGCATGATATTTTCTCCAGAGACCACTAGATTTTCTGCTCCACTTTCAGGAACCACAGAACTATTGCATCCATCAATAATAGTACTACCCAAAATCTTGTACAAAGTTCCAATCCGAACTCCCTGCATCAATACCAGTGCTCCTTGAACCATCTTGTAGGTATCTTTCTCGAACACTCTATTTACACCTACATCATCCATCTTTCTTACAGAAATCATATTTATGTCCAATGCAGGAATATGTAGAAGACCTGAAAGTGTTCTAATCCTTCCACCTTGCAACTTCAACTTGACTTTTCCACATCCGATGATTCTAGCCTTCCTGTCATCCCTTAAGAATACATCACCACCATCATATTTCTCATACTCGCAAAACCACTCCCTATGGGGAGTGAAGTGAAAGGATGCACCCGAGTCAATCAACCATGCCTCGTGATATACATGTACTTGAAGAATAAACCAATTACACATCCCCACCTACATTTGAGATGGTTTTCGCCTCTACAGAAGGAGAATAATTAGATCCCTTTCCTTTCTCAGGAGCTTTATATCTACAATCCTTTTTGAAGTTCCCTTCCTTTCCGTATTTGCAGCACACCTTTACAAGTTTTCCCAGATATTTAGATCTCCCCCTAGATTTAGATCTCACACTTGAGGACTTATTTTTGTTTCTATTCTAGGATCTTCGTCGTACAAACAAGTCATCTCCATTTTGGCCCTCCATATTTTTCCATCTCATCTCCTCCAACAACAAGGATGAAACTATTTCATCAAACTTTAAGGTAGTTGTATTTCTACCTATTGCAACAACTAGACTATCCCACGAATCTGGTAGAGAACACAATAAATTATGCACTTATCTTCATCTGAAATTTTAATATCAAAAAATAAAAATGGGATTACCATAGTATTAAAGGCATTCAAATGATCTTTCACCGAGTCTTCATCCTTCATCCTTGAGTTATACAACTTTTTCCACATGAACAATTTATTCACCAAAGACTTAGATTGGTACAAAGTCCCTAACTTGTCCCACCAAGCCTTCGTCGTAGCTTCCCCTGATACATTCAACAATAATGAATCTAAGATACACAACTATATTGTGCCCTTTGCTTTCCGATCCAATTTCTCCCAATCTTCATCTGACATTGTCGTTGGTTTAGTACCTGGATCTACCATGATCCACTAATATTTATCCATAAACAGATCCTCCATCTTGAGTTTCCACAACTCAAAACTCTGACCATTAAATTTATTGATCTCTATATTTCCATTGCTCGCCATCTTCTTTCACCACAACAATCAATCCCACAGATCTCCCACTGAACATGGTCTACCACAAGCCCGATCAAAACCCCTCAGCAGTAAAGGCGTCCCCTTAAAGCTGAAATATCTCTAATACCAATTGTTAGAATGTACTGCAGAGAGATAAAATGTTAATGAGAGGAACAATCATATTTATGAAGTTTTACCAAGATGAACAATAACCAACAACAATCATAAACCATAAACACAAACGTTTATCCGGGAAAACCCCAAATCCGTGGAAAAACCCAACCCAATGAAATTTCGTTAGCCTTGGCCAAACCCATGGCCATCCTAGCCAAGTGAGCCTTCATAGCCTTTTATAGGCTCCATTACATCCAATACCATGGGCATAAAACCATGGGTACATAATACCATGTGCCCCAAAACCATCACTCTTTAACCTGGTCAACCTTGACTCTAAACCCGAGTCAATTTTATCTAACAATAACAGACATAGATTCTGCCCAACAAGTTTTTCATTAAAACAAAATCCAAACTTATGTGAGTTCCTATCCTAGGATAATGGTCCAACTAAGAAAATACAAAATAAAAAATAAACCTAGATATGATCTAGCAGATCTGCCCTAGATCAGTGCTTGGTCTTCTCTACAGATCTAGATCTCCATCCTCTTTGCACTCCCTTGGCCCTAACACGCTGCTTATGGAGATTCCTCTCTCAATCATGTATTTTTGTGTGTCTTTCTCCTCTTGGCCTTGATTTTATAACTTTACATTGAACTAAATCCATAACTCTAACCCTACTTTCAAAGTGATTAATGGCCGAGTATAAATCTTGCCTCACTTGAGATCACTAGCTAAGATTAATACAAAATCACTAAATTAAATTACTTTACTTTTCCTAAGTTTCTTTTAGTTAAATAAGAAAACATACTAATATATATTTTTTCCTTAGTTATAAATCATCCAAGTTACATTAGCAACTTGCTCACACTTGAGCAAGTATTCTTAGGAGGATGTGGGCAACTTTTGCATGCCTAAACATAAGGCCTATGTAGAAGTACCTAACCGAGTTATAAAAATCAACATTTTTTACATTTTTTTAATACAATTGTTGTCATATTATAGCAATCTCCACCTTGACAACAATTTTCTTGATGCCTTGACAAAGTTCTTTCATCACCTCTTTCACAAGCCAAAAGAAGCCAAACACCACCACAACTTCTCTATCAACATTATTTTTGTAAATATGTATGCATAGTTTTATTGAGTGTGGACCTTTTTAATATCTACCCCACCTCCATCAATATCCTATGTTATAAAATGATACTTTATATCAATATTCTTGGTCTTACTATTTGTTGGGCACCAGATTGGCCTATCTTTTCCCTGCATTTCCACTCCTCTTTTCATCCTTTTTGCATTTATTCTCATATATTTATTATGTAAAATTATGAGGTAATTCCCCTTTATTGTCTCTTGGGATATTTAATTAATGAAGTAGAGTCATGAAGGTTTCTACCTACACAAACCACTAAAACTTGTGATGACCGCAAATTATGGAGCACAAGTGTTGACCGCGCAGCATATCGCAGTAGTTCTGCGATTCACAACAGTTGATCGACCACGACGAAGCAGCATAACTGATTGCAGCTGCTCAACCCATTTTTGACCATTCTTGTTCTTGCTCTCTCGGCACTAGTGCTACGATACAACTGATGTATATCTTTGGGCATATAGTTGCCAGGTTTTGGGGAGAATTATTCTCCTTTGTATTGTATAAAATATGGGTCATTCCTATATCAAGGGGAGACCCTTGTATGGTATTGTAACAACATTATTCAGATTAATAAGATATAAACCCTTTTGTTGATCTATCGCTCACTATGAGTAACGCAGCCCTGATCAGAGAGCTGGGCCCACTCTTCTGATCAGGTGCTGCGTGTTTCCTTGTCTTGTGTGTATTTTCTATTGCTATGTTTATTTCTTGTCATTGTTACAGATCTCTTAGATAATTGTGAATACCTTTTTACATTCTGCAGTTGAGTTTTACTTCTATTTCAACAATGTTTTGATTGCCAATCACGAACCCTTGGTTGAGGGCAGATCGTAACCTTGCCCCTGCATATACCTTGCATGTTGCCTTGAAAAGAATACGCACTTGGATTGATACATTAATGTAGGGAAAGGAGTGGATAATTTGTTCATACCTGGACACCAACATTTTGGCACTGTTGTCGGGGAGGCTAACAAGGTGCAAGACACGATATGTGTTAACCAGAGGGTCAATCTCTTGTCCTGGGGAGAGAACGAGCTTTCTCACTCTGCTCCAGGTCCTGAGTGCAAGTATTTCATTTATTTTGAGCTTTTATTGTTTTTTTTGTTTTAGTAGGGCTGATCTCTTGCCCTGGGGAGGGAGGAGTCTTTTGACACCCTGCTCTAGGCTCTGAGCTTAGATTTTTCCCTAGAATTTTTGTTTTGATTTCGAGAAATCCAATCTCTCACCCTAGGGAGGGAAGGGTCCTCTGACGCCCTACTTCAAGTCTTGAAGTATTAAGGTTTTCTCATGTGTGTGTGTTATTTCTTGATTGGGGTCTTGTTCTGGGGAGGGAGGAGTCTTTTGATGCCCTGCTCCAAGTCCTGAACCCTAGGTTCCTGTGTTCTTTTCTTTTCTTTTTTGTTCTTTTGTCAACTGCCCTCTCTTCAACGTGATCTCTTGTCCTGGGGAGGGAATGGTATTTTGACACCCTACTCCAGGCCTTGAGCATTGTGGTTTGATTTCTGTCGCCACACCAACTTGTATGAACAGAGAGCCAAATAAAAGGGGCAGAGGGAGAGCCCCAAAGAAGGGAAGATAGGATTTGGGAAGGAACACCTACATCCAACAAATCATTGCAAAAGCTGAGTCAGAGGCGTCTTCCCATGCAGCCGTGAGGCCAGGTGCACGAACAAAATCAGAGGGACAATTTGTAGATCAACCAGTGTTGTTCACAACACCCCCTGCCAGTTCAATACAATAGACCCTTCCAGCAGCCGGAGAGACAAGCAACAGTACGCCTGCTAAAGGAATCCCGTTGCTTGCAACAGAAGAAGAAGAAGTTACAAGTAAAGCATCTGGGGGAACTGTCCATCCCAGTAGGGAAGAAGAAATTGCAGAGAGGAGATCCGAAGGGTCCAGCCACAGTGATAGGGAGGAAGAGATTGTAGAAACATTTCTATCACCAAAGGATAGAGGAAGTTTTATTAAGGCAAATCGAACCCCTGTGATAAAAGCCCTTCCTACGAAGCCAATTGAAATACCTAGTGAGTATTGGAGGATATTCATGGCACCTACAACCTCTACTATTGACTTCCCAATCGGGGATTTGGGGACTGGTGCACGAAAAAATCCCATCCCTTTAATAGCTCTACCCAGTTTCCATGGGCTTACTTCAGAAGACCCTGACACATTTTTGTTTGAATTTGACATTGTGTGTCAAGGGTATGATTACATAACGGATGCTCAGAAGTTGAAAATCTTCCCTGCTACACTAAAAGGGACAGCCCTGCGGTGGTTTGTGGGTCTTGGGGGAAGGTCTATCACCACATGGGAAGCAATGATAACTTCTTTCTTGGAGAAATACCAAGACTACTATAAATCACGGGATATTAAAGAAGAGATTTTTAAATTTATACAGAAAGAGGATGAAAATATGGAAGACTGTGTGGAACACTTTAAATACACATTGCAAAGGTCAGGTCACTCTGACCTAGATAAAGACATTTTGAAAATTATCCTTCTCCGGGCCTTCCGAGAAGACTCTTTGGAATTGTTGAATATAGTCGGAAAGGGGGATATATCAAAGGAGGACTTTGATACCATCTGTGAGTTGTGTATTCAGTGCTCAAGAGGAGTTGCAAGAAATAAACAAGGGATTCGATCAACAAAGGTATCTGGTGGAGGTGTTACAAAAGCAGAAATTGGGAACCTATTGGACAGCTTGAGGACTGATATCCTGAGTACCTTGTCTGAACAGATAGACACACTGCAGGTAAAACAGAAATAGCTAGAATTGGAAAGAACTATGGCCATATTTTGCCCCACATGCAGAAAGAAACACCCACAGAGGGAATGTCCATTGAACTCTATAGAGGAGTGTGCAATCTGTGAACTGAAGCATGCGACAAGTTCATGCCCATCTTTGCCAGGGCTAAAAGTGGTTTTTCAAGGGACAGGAGAAGATATGGAGTAGTTGTACTTTATGGGACCTAAAAAGCCATGGCAACCTTGGCCGTCAATGGGAAATCAAGGTATGTTTCCAGATCCATCTCAATATTTTAGCAATTTCAATATGGGTCCCCAGACTATGCCTTATCTGCCCGTATGGCCCCAATACCAGTTTCCACCTTGGCAACAGTGGGCTCCTCAAGCTAGTTCAAGCTCCTCGTGGGCTCCAAACTAGCGGGGACCTTCCCCTCCTGGTCAGTTTTCCCAGTCAATGCCACAACAACAACTTCAGTTTCCCTCTAATGTGCCCCCTGGTAATCAGCCTATTCGTCCTCAACTCCCTATCCAACCCAATCCGAATCCTAACAATAAAGGGGCTCAGCAAGCTGACACCCTCAACCTGCCTTCATACAACATCTCCACCACAGAATTCTATGAGATGCATTTACAATCTGGGTGGCCCATAGGTGCTCAGCCCTCACCAATTATCATTGAGCAGATTGATAGTGAGGAGAAGGAACCAGAAATGGTTGGAGAGGAACCAAATCGAGTTAACAAAAATCATACACCTCCTCAACCGTTAGCTACTCAGAAACACCAAGCTGAACTGCCCTATCCAGAAAGGTTGGCTATGAGTAAACCAACCCCTCAAACTAAGTTTGACTTGTTAAGGGAGCTACATAATTTATTTGTCAAGATTCCCCTGCTGCAAGCCATGAAGGACGTACCTATATATGCGAAGACTCTTAGGGAATATTGTGCTAAGAAGCCTAAAAATAAATCAAGAGATCCGCTCACCATTCATGTAATGGGGAAACTATCAGATTTCATGATGGGAAGGTCCATGCCTGTAAAGTATGGGGATCCCGGGAACCCAATTTTGACCGTGCACATTAATGGGGTAGAAATTCCAAATGTACTGGTAGATTTGGGCACTGCCATAAATGTCATCACTGCTGAAACCATGCATGCATTAGGACTTCATAACTTGAAACATACACCTACGGTGTTAGAACTGGCAGATCGATCTACAATAAAACTAGTAGGGAAATTAGAATATATCACGATTTCAGTGGATTCATGGCACTACCCTGTGGACTTCCTAGTACTCCAAACACAATCTCCAGCTGGAGGCCATCCCTTGATTCTAGGAAGACCGTGGTTGGCAACCGCAGATGCTTATATTGGGTGTTAGTTTGGGCATATGATCATCTCAAATGGACAAAAAACTAAGAATCTAGTGTTATATCCTCCTGCAGAACCTAACCCATCAGCAAAATCAGCAGGCCACAAGAAATTTGTACACAAGAAAGAGTCTGAATCAGAAAATGAGGAGTTAAGACCAGTTCTCACTATTGGGCAGGCCCTCTAGTTGAAAGATGAAACAGAAGATGACAC
Source organism: Pinus tabuliformis (assembly GCA_031772625.1). Classification (NCBI taxonomy): domain Eukaryota; kingdom Viridiplantae; phylum Streptophyta; class Pinopsida; order Pinales; family Pinaceae; genus Pinus; species Pinus tabuliformis. Next base: position 531,656,577 of record CM062814.1, read on the forward strand.
AATTACTACCTTTATCAGTGATCCTTGTTCTGTTTTAGATTTGAATCAGCAAATCCTAGAGTCCGTCTTGAGCTGTGAGACTCAGGAAAGTATTGGAGCAGCAAATGGATTCGAGGAGCTACCTATAGCTACACCCCATGACAGTGTTTCCATGGAAATAGAACCGGGAAAAACCCTGAATATCAATCCAGAGCTGTCAGATTCCTAGAAAAAACAACTCCTGCATGTTCTTCGGAAACACAAAGAAGCCTTCGCCTGGGACTACTCAGATATGAAGGGAATTCCTGCTAATCTGTGCACTCATCACATATACATTAAGGAGGACTGTCGTCTTGTAAGGCAACCCCAGAGAAGAATGAACCTTGCCCTGAAAAACATTGTTAAGGAAGAACTCCAAAAGCTGTTGGACGTGGGATTTATCTACCCCATTTCAGACAGCCAATGGGTTTCCCCATTGGTAATGGTCCCTAAGAAAAACAGTAAATGGCGAATATGCATGGACTACAGAGAATTAAACAAGGAAACTCAGAAAGACCATTTTTCGTTACCATTCATTGACCAAGTCTTGGATACATTAGCGGGGAAGAAGTTTTTTTCCTTCTTGGACGGATTTAGTGGGTACAACCAGATCTAGATAGCTCCTGAAGATCAGGATAAGACCACATTTACATGCCCCTGGGGAACATTTGCATACAGAGTCCTCCCATTTGGTCTTTGTAATGCACCTGCAACGTTTCAGAGGGCAATTTTGGGGATTTTCTCTGATCTGATGGATGATAGTGTTGAAATCTACATGGACGATTTCACGGCATATGGAGATTCATTCGAAGAAGCATTGGGGAAGCTAGAAAAAGTTCTTGAAAGATGCAAGCAGGCGCATGTCTCCTTAAGTACGGAAAAATGCCATATGATGATGAATGAAGGAATAGTCTTGGGACACTTGCTTTCGGCTGCAGGAATCCGGATGGATCCAACCAAGATAAAGGTAATACAACATTTTCCAATACCTAGAACACCCACTCAGGTACGTAGCTTTATCGGTTGTGCTGGTTATTACAGGCGCTTTATAGAAAATTTTGCTAAAACAACACATTCGCTTTTTCAATTACTAACAAAAGATGCAGACTTTGTGTGGACAAATGACTGTGATGCAACCTTTGTGAAGATCAAGGAACTGGTCTGTAGTGCTCTGATCCTTAGAGGACCAGATTGGGCATTACCATTCCATATTCATGCTGATGCTTCCCAAACAGCAGTTGGGGCAGTTTTGGGGCAGCAGGTGGATAAGGTACCATATGCAGTTTACTATGTTAGCAAGAACTTGGCCTCTACCGAGTTAAACTACACAGTGACTGAAAAAGAATTCCTCGCTGTCATCTATGCCATCAACAAGTTCCAACACTATATCACTGGTTACCCCACCTTTGTACACACAGATCATGCAGCCATCAGGTATCTAATGAATAAACCCATTACTCCTGGTCGTATTACAAGATGGCTTTTGCTACTTCAAGAATTTGATATTACCATAGTAGATAAACCAGGAAAGGACAACATGGTTGCGGATTTTTTGTCTAGATTAGAAAACAATACCGAAGGTACACCTATCGAAGATAGCTTTCTAGATGAATATCTTTTTGCAATTTCCGCTAACACTCCATGGTATGCAGATATTGCTAACTATCTTGCTACAGGAAAGGTACCTCATCATTTGTCATACAAGGACCAACAAAAAATTATTCATCATAGTACCCGATATTCATGGATGGCAGGATACCTCTTTCATACAGGGGTGGATCAACAGATTCAGCGCTGTGTATCAGAGGATGATATCTATGAGATATTGAAGGCCGCCCATAGTGGGCCTTGTGGAGGACATTTTGCAGATAAAAGAATAGGCCACAAGGTGCTGCAAATGGGATACTACTAGCCTTCTATCTTTCGAGATGCTAGAGATTATGTTCGAAGATGTAACAATTGTCAATGTATGGGACAACCTGAGAAATTAGATGAAATGCCATTACAGCCCCAGATAGTCTTGGAACCTTTTGAGAAATGGGCCATCGATTTTGTTGGACCCATCAACCCACCTTCCCATAAGAAGGTTCACATCCTGGTCTATACTGATTCTGTGACTAAGGGGGTGGAAGCCAGAGCAGTTGCAAAAGCAACATAACAGGTGGTGGCAGAGTTCCTTTTTGAGGATATTTTTGCCTAATATGGTACCCTAATAGAAATTGTTTCAGATGGAGGAGAACAGTTCACATCCCACATGATAGAGATGCTTATGCAGAAATATGGGGTCAAACACCAAATGACAACTCCTTACCATCCCCAAGCGAATGGACAGGTAGAAAGTACAAACAAGGTGTTGGAGAATATCTTGACAAAAACTGTAGCAAGTCATCGCCGGGATTGGTCACAGAAACTCCCAGAAGCTCTTTGGGCGTATAGGACGACATGGCGAAATACAACCAGGTTTTCACCATTTGAGCTAGTCTACGGGAAATCTCCCTTGTTTCCGGTTGAATTCGAGATCAGTATGCTCATAACAGCTTTGGAAGTGGGATTGAACTTATCAAAGGCCCAGAAACACCGGCTGGAACAACTCAATGAGTTAGACGAGATTCGTTCAGAAGCTGTCCAGAGAACTACTACTGTCCAACAGCAGAGAACGAAATGGCACGATAAATTTATCAAGAATAAGGTGTTTCATACAGGGGACTAGGCATTGTTATATGACTCCCAGTTCAAATATTTTAAAGGAAATATTTGCACTCGTTAGATGGGACCCTATGAAGTGGACGCTGTATTCACCAATGGCATAGTCAGATTGGTTACAGTAGATGAAAATCGTACTTCCTTCCTAGTGAACGGACACCGTCTGAAGTTATACCACCATCCAACGTCTAAAGATGCCTTCATAAAACATCTTTCTGATACATCTGGTTTGATGGTTGTTGGTGCAGAGAATGCTCCCTCTGCCCTTTGATCAATATATATATATATATATATATATATATATGATGTTACTACTTACTTGTTTGTCTTTTTGCAGGAATAAGAACTGAATTATGACAAGGAGAAACGAAGAAATTTTTCAAGTAACAGTCGTTTTTTTTACTCCGCCAGTGCTGTTACTCCACTGTTGTTGTTACTCCACTTGTTGTTGTTACTCCGCTGGTGCTGTTACTCCACTGTTGTTGTTACTCCACTAGTTGTTGTTACTCCGCTGGTGCTGTTACTCCACTGTTGTTGTTACTCCACTGGTTGTTGTTACTCCGTCGGTGTTGTTACTCCACTGTTGTTATTACTCTGCCAATGCTGTTACTCCGTCGGTGTTGTTACTCCACTGTTGTTGTTACTTTGCCGGTGTTGTTACTTCGTCGTGCTGTTACTCCACCGATGTTGTTACTCCGTCGACGTTATTACTCCGCTATTGCCGTTACTCCGCCGGTTATCTTTGCTGCTACTCCACCGCCAGGTAGGTCGCCAGGTATGCCTTCATTGACTCTTACGGATTTAATTAAAATATTCCAAAAAGAGACTAGTATGTGTTGCGGACGGTCACATTTAAGTTGGGGGGGTCCCATCATAAAGAGACGACGGCGTACCTAAAATTGTAATCATATCACATCATTACCAAATCCAATGAAAATGGAAACCAAAAAACATTGTGCGATTTTGTAATCATGATTCCCACGCATTGGAATTTGAAATCATACGCCAAGAACTTTACCGATCATTTCCCCAGTACGCTGTATTCAATTGCCATAATCATTCACCTGTACTACCACACCCTGCCATTAATTGCTGTGTTTTTCGAGGCGTACCAATCATTATTATCATCCTTTCACCCTGCAACCACCATGCTAATAATAAAAAAATAGAAAAAAATAAATAAATAAATAAATATATATATATATATATATATATATATATATATATATATATATATATATAAAATAAAATAAAATATATATTAACAAACTGATCAGATATGAGCCGACTAAATTTCTTATAGTATTCCTTTCATACCTCATATTTATACTCTGAAATACAACTCCTAGATACATCACTAATATCTTAAAATCTATTGACACATCCCCTGATGATGGACTCACTTAGTAGTCCGAAACGTTGGGTTCACAAAACTCTATAATAGGTCATTCCTCCTCTAAAAAAAAATTCCTCACCTGTATGGATTCATTATTTAACAATAATATTGTTGTTGTTACTCTCCCCCTACCAGTCGACTGTACCCATCGTGTTGATCCAGTTCTTACAACGATGGGTGGGTTGGTTGTGCGCCATGAGCCGGAGGGCATGACAATGGTCAGAAACAATCTGGAGGTATGGCAGGTCTTTGAAAATGCAGGGTGGAACATTTATTTTGATAGGTTGCAAGGATTTAATGAGGCAATTGCGATTGAATTCACACTCTTAAATCCAAAAGAGAGCTCTCGGGTCCGGGGGATAGAAATCCCTGTCACAAAAGAAACCATTGCAGAGGTCAGCGGGCTACCCTAGCAGGGGCATAAATGGTTTTCACGAAGAACCGCCCTTCCAGAGTTCCCCGAAGCATTCTTACAAGCTAGAGAAAATGTTGTTCAGAAGGGCCGGGGGTACGACCGAAACTCATTACCACACCCATGGGGTGAGGTAGCAGGTTTTGTAATGAGATACATAACCTGTGAGGGGAGGTATACCACCATGTTTAAATACCATTTCAGAATATTGGCTCACCTTCGGTTCCCACAGGCAGAAGCCTTCTCATTGAATATGCCTTTCTTCTTGTTAAGAAGTCTCCAGCTGATGGTGCACTCTGCTCAGCGTTCGCGACAAGTGGCAGCAGTCATTACCAACCATGGCCTGGTCCGGCTACTAGTCATGCATGCAATTGGTCGATTTCAAATCCCGTGGGAAACATTCCGGGATTCTACAGAGGAAGAAATAATGGCTGCTAGAGCTGCTAGAGAGGAAGAGCAGGAAGCGATGGAGGAAGGAACCAGAGCAGAGGATGAATACATAGATCAAGAGGAACCAGAGGAAATGGAGATGGAACTTGAAGAGCGGGAACAGAATCAAGAGTGTGAACCAGGGAGGACAGTCGAGGCTGCTCCACAAGAACCAGCCTCAACCTCAGAACCAATGGAAGAAGAAGTGTTGCAGCAAGGGGCCAATATAGAAAGGGCCACTAGCACCACGACCCAGGCTGTCCTTCAAGAATCAGCCTCGACTATAGAGCCAGTAGAGAAAATCAGCAGCACTATAATAAGCGAAGAGGGACCACATCAGGCTGAGGTGGAGGAATTCATTAATATTGCAGCTGGGGGTGTCCCACAAGAACCACCCTCGACCATAGAACCAATGGAGGAAGACGAACCAGAACGAGAAAGGCCCGAAGCTGAAAGAACTGTGGGGCCAACAGAAGAAGAGGATAGGGGTTTAATGGATGGAATTGATGTGATTATGCAAGAATCCATCTGGATCAATGTCGTGCTAGAAGAAACAGTGCCAACATCATCTATTCAAGAAATGTTGGACATGGAAGGTGGTGTCCCACAAGAACCACCATCAACCTGTCCGACTTTGGAGACCACAGAGGAATTAAATGTCGGGATTGACGTTGTTCCACAGGAACCAGTGTCAACCTCAGAACAAGGGACTGCACAGGCAGGGGTTTTAACCCAGAGCGGAGACGCTACAGACAAAGGGAAAGAGCCCGAGACCACAACTGGGGCCGAGATAGATTAGGTAGGAGAATTCTTTCAATTTTCCTCTTACTTCTCCATTCTGAAAGGGGCAAGGGTGTCTCGCTCTGCCCGACATACAAAAGAGGAGGTGGTCGTTCCGCTGATTTTGAAATATGATGGGTCGAAGAAGGGACTAGCTACCACAGGCTTGTTGGCCACAGATCCCCACAGAGACCTCTCTCAAGAACCCAGAACAGAGGAAGAGGTAGATGTTTTTGAAACGAGGGAACCTAGAAAGGAAAATTTGGTTGAACCACCGATGGACATTCACCAAGTGAGCCCACCACCTGTCGAGATAGCTTCACAACAGGGCAAGGTAGGAGACAGTAAGGAAATGGCTGCTCCCCAGGAAGAGAAACCAAGCAAAAAAGCCCCGTCGAGTAACCCTATGGATACTCCCTCGGATAAATCACCACCTGTCAAACCAGCTGCAGTACCAGATGAGGTGGTGGTTAAACAAGAATGGGTGGAGTTGTGTGAACAACAAAGGCTGTCTAGGAAGCATAAATATCATCTCCAGTTTAAAGAAACGATGCGACTTAAAACAGAGGTTAAGAAGCTGAGGAAACAGATGCACCAGTTGAAGAACCAAGTGAATAAATATAAGCGGCGGGCTAAGAAACCCAAAACCATGATGACCAAAGCAGGGACACAGGTAGATGGAGTGGCAACAACTTCTGTTGCCACTCAGATAGACCTGATAGAATATTTGTTTGAAGGTCGTGAGTTTTCTTTGTCGGCTGAGGTATAGACCTGGAAATCCACTGCGATGCGATATCGCAATGAAGTTAAGAAATCCCAAGAGCGAGCATCCATGGCTATCTTTGAATATGTAGAGCGCATTGATATAATGCGACTGAGGCATGCAAAGTAGCAATTCAAGGTGGAGCAACTGGAAAGGCAAGTAGCAGAGTTAAAAACCGATAAAGAGCAGATGCTCCATTTAGCACAGGAAGCGATGGCATGTCGCCCTCCTGCTTCCTGTTACTCTTTATTTTTGCATGAGCGCTTTCTTTTCTTTTGTTTGGAAAGCATCCAGAAAGAAATTAGTCATGAGATTGAGGATGGTGTACAGTTCCTCTGAATATTGAGAGCCCATGATGTGCCAACTCAACACTTGATGTGCAAGCTTTATATGCATGGGTATCTCTTGCGTGTTGAGAGAGAATTTAATCTGGTTCCATATGTGGGGGACATTCATTTAAGGGCCCTCACCTCTTACACTTTTAATCAAATAAGTTGGCAGAAGGCTTCTGACACGTTCAAGTCAAATCAGGCTACGAAGCCTTTTATGGTAAGAGGAGAACCCGAGAGATCAGTGACTATGTATAATAAGCACACTACATTTTTGGAAATTATGGGAAACAAGGAACGGATGTTGAAGACACAAAAGTGGTGCATCGATCTCTGCATCAAATAATTGGTCACGTTTCAGGCTGACGCATTGGATAGTTGTCAGAAGAGGTGGATGATGTCACCCACATCTGTCCGAAACATAGAACCGTTTGGAGCACCAAATTTTGCATGGGCACTCAGTAGGGTGCCAAGATATGTGGCGTGCATCCAAACATGTGGGGTCCAATGGATGGGAATTCGATTCCAGTACCTTGTTCTATGGCTGCCAGCAGAACAATACACCCCAGCCTATAATGTACCAAATGATTGGTGGAAGGAAGTTCTCCTCTCAGAAGGGTTCAAGGTTCCAGGAACAGAAATGGCCAAGGAATATGATCTTGCCCAACTTTAGGAAGCACACAGCCTATCCAACCCAGACCTGCGGAGACAGCGAGCTACATGAGGGCATGCAGAAGGCTAGTTGGGGGGAGATGTTGGGCACCAAATTGGCCTATCTTTTCCCTGCATTTCCACTCCTCTTTTCATCCTTTTTGCATTCATTCGCATATATTTACTGTGTAACATTATGAGGTAATTCCCCTTTATCGTCTCTTGGGATATTTAATTAATGAAGTAGAGTCATGAAGGTTTCTACCTACACAAACCACTAAAACTTGTGATGACCGCAAATTATGGAGCACAGGTGTTGACCACGCAGCATATCACAGCAGTTCCGCGATTCACAGCAGCTGATCAACCACGATGAAGTAGCATAACTGATTGCATCTGCTCAACCCATTTTTGACCATTCCTATTCTTGCTCTCTTGGTGCTAGTGCTGCAATACAACTTATGTATATCTTTGGGCATATAGTTTCCAGGTTTTGGGGAGAATTATTCTCCTTTGTATTGTATAAAATATGGGTCATTCTTGTATCAAGAGGAGACCCCTAGATGGTATTGTAACATCATTATTTAGATTAATAAGATATAAACCCTTTTGCTGATCTATCGCTCGTTGTGAGTAACACAGCCCTGATCAGAGAGCTAGGCCTGCTCTTCTGATCAGGTGCTGCGTGTTTACTTGTCTTGTGTGTATTTTCTATTGTTGTGTTTATTTCTTGTCGCTGTTACAGATCTCTTAGATAACTGTGAATACCTTTTTATGTTCTGTAGTTGAGTTTTACTTCTGTTTCAACAATGTTTTGATTGCCAATCATGAACCCTTGGTTGACGACAGATCGTAACCTTGCCCCTGCATATACCTTGCGTGTTGCCTTGAAAAGAATACGCACCGGATTGATACATTAATGTAGGGAAAGGAGTGGATAATTTGTTCATACCTGGACACCAACACTATTATACATTGAATTTGTAGCCATATGTGTAGCATTTTGACTATCATAGAATATAGTTACATTGTTCTGCAATTTTCCAAGTTTACCTAGAAGATGTTTCAGCCAAATTGTCTCTTTGCAAGCATTAAAGACAACAATGTACTCTGCCTTTGTGGTGGATAAAACAATTGTTTCTTTATGCTTCAACTTCCAACTGATGGGTCCCTTTCAAGAGTAAAGACACATCCTAAAGTAGCAATTATTTTGTCCCAATCACCTACAAAATCCAAATCAACATATCCGTAGGCATAATAATTACAACCATTAAAGGTGATACAATAATCATTGGTGCCTCTAAGATATCGAAGCACCGATTTCACTGCAGCCTAATATTCTTTTCCCAGAATTGCCATGAACTTGTTGATAACACCCACTGCATGTGAAATATCTAGTCTGGTATATACAATCGCATATATCAAACTTCCTATTGCATTAGCATATGGTACATGACATATAATCATTTTATTCTTCACTTTTAAGACATAAACCTGAAGAAAGCTTAAAATGGACAACAAAAGGGATATTAACATGTTTCACATTATTCATCTCAAACTTTACAAGTATTTTCTCAACATACTTTTGTTGTGAAAACCTAAGCTTACCATTTTTTTTCTCAATGTGTATTTCAATGCCCAAGATTTGTTTTGTAGCTCCTACATCCTCCATATCAAATTTCCTAGGCATTTAAGCCTTCAACTTGTTGATTTATTCCATGCTTTACTTGCAACAAGCATATCGCCAACATATAACACTAAGATAATGAATATATCATTCAAACTTTTAAAATGCACACAATGGTCATAGTCACTTCTAGTATAATTCTATCTCATTGTGAAGGAATCAAATTTCTTATACAATTGCTTTGGAAGTTGCTTCAGGCCATATAATGATTTCTCGAGCTTGTAAACTAATCTTCTGTTGTGATGATGTACAAAACGTTCTAGTTGTTCCATACAAATCTCCTCATCCAAATCTCCATGCAAGAATGTTGTTTTAACATATAATTGCTCTAACTCCAAATCAGGGAAAGCAACTAGTGCCAACACAATATGGACATAAAAATGTTTAATAAGTGGCGAAAAGGTTTCATGGAAATATATACCTTCCATATGAGACTCACCTTTTGCAACTAGTTTGGATTTATGCCTTTCAATATTACCACAACACCTCTCTTCAATCCATAGACTCATTTACATCCATTTACCTTTCTATATTTCAGAAGTTATACCAAGTACCAATTTTTTTTTTTCTCCAAAGCATCTAGTTATTATTTCATCGCTTCCTTCCATTTGACATTATCAATATTTTTTAATGCTTTTGATAATAAGAATGTCTCCATCATTAGTAACCAAAGCAGTAGATGAAACAGATTCAATATAACTTTTAGGAGGTTTTCTCTCCTGTGTAGATATTCTTGGTGGTGGTTTTGGAATTTCAACATTTTCTTGAATGTCTTCAGCATCTACAACTTCTTTATCATCAAAATCTTCTTCTCGCTTCCATGTGTCTATAGATGGTTCAATCTTAAACTGAATTTGTTGATTTGGTTCTTGTTCTTGTACTTTTTCCTATTTCAAAACATATTCTACACCACCTAATTTAATAGGAGAAGATTTTTCAAATATCACATCTCTATTGATAGTGATTTTGTGGGTAGTAGGATCCCCTAATTTATATCCCTTAGCAACATTATCATAACCAACAAAGGTATATTTCTTTGATTCAAGGTCTAATTTAGGACACTTATCCTTAGGAGTCAGAGCAATGCTTCACAACCAAATTTTTTATAAATTTGAATAATCATAGGGATGACATGTCCATACCTCTTTAGGGATTTTACAGTTTATTGCAATCAATGGTGATTGATTTACAAGATACAGGCACTACTATTTTATTTTTCACAAAACACTTGTCGCAATCAACATTGTTGAGCACACTCCTTACCCTTTTTAGAAGAGTCTTATGCACGCATTCTACCATACCATTTTGCCGAGGAGTATAAAATGTGTTTTTCTATCTCATCATCCCAACTTCCTTGTAATATTCTTCAAACCTTAAAGAAGTGAACTTGCCCCCTTATTCATTCTTAAAATTTTGATGGCTTTCCCCCCTTCTTTTTTCTACCATTATTCTAAATTATTTAAATGTATCAAATGTTATTTTTATGTAGCATTGGGAGGTATTCCCACATGCTAAGAGGCGTCCCAAGGAAGCTAAAGAAATTATGAAAATAAAAATAAAAAAAATCAATTTTTATTGGGCTTCATGTAGGCTCCAAAATGGACAAGTTGACCCAGCTCATGAATCATGAAGGGACATGTCCACTGGGATAAATGCACCCATTCGACTTTTGTGTGTGTGTGTGTGTGTGTGATGTGACTCTTCATTTTATCACTAATCATATTTTCTATAGAAGGCACTTGTGGGAGCAGAAAAGGGATGGAATGATTGAAGTTTGGATTTGGTTTATGCCATGAATTTCTAGACAATTTGATTTGTAAACCTTGCTGAAGAAAATTCTCCTAGAAGAAGATTTGTTGCATTTTCCAGGGAAAATGTGTTGTCTTGATTGTGCATGATTATTTCTTTATGATCTTTATTTTCATTACATTAATGTTGAGATTTTTTGTGTATAATTTATTAATTATATCAATGACATAATAAGAATTAATAAATATCATTATAAGTAAGTATCATATTAGAAAAATAATTTTCTAATATGCATCTTCATAGAAAATTCAGTATGGTATCATAAGTTTGTTAAAAAGAGCAACCAAGTACATGGACAAATTCATGAGAGTTTGAGTTAGGGGTTTTGTCAAGAAGTTATCGAATAGTTTGTTTAAAGGCAAAATTTATGTGAGGGACATCTATGTATTTGATGGAGAAGTCTGAGCTCGAGAAGAGGGTTGGATTGCGCCTTGTTTAGGCCGCAGATAGGGAGAAACCACCTGCAGGCTTGGACATAACTGAAACAGGTCAGGTTGAGGGATAAAAGGGTGGTCGTAGCCACAAGAAGTGGCATGAAATTAAGGAAATACAAGGCTATAGAGGGCGCAGGCATCCATAGAGGGTCAAGGGCCTCAGAATTGTGAACAGGAGGGCTGAGTATCCTCAAGTATATGGAAAGGCCAATAGAGGTAGTTCTGAGTTCACTGCTATGATTCAGTGACTTGAGTTCATGTTGGTCGTTCATATTATTTATTTTGGACAAGCATCCGTGATCAGTAAACGAACTTTTTGAATTGCAAATTGATGAGGTGGCATTTCCATTAGTGATCGGTTTTCATGGATTACAAATAAATCGCTCTGAGGTTTCATCAAATGAAGTTTGCAAATCAATAAATGAACGAGATTTGTGTTTCCATGAATTGGTTGGTTAAAATTGAAGGTAAAAGAGTTTTACCTTTTGAACTCGTTTTGCTATGGATAAATAAATTCTGAGTTTTATATGGAATGTTTGATCTACCACATTGATTCATATTCAACGTATGTCCCCTGGCTCGAATGATCTGCAACCTTATCACCTTGAGAACCTCATCTAGATATATGGAGCCAAGGTGGACATTAGAAGACTGATAACAGATCTAGTTTGCTGGTTTGGCGGAGAGTTTCGGTTTGATCTAGTCACCATATGGTTGATATATTATTGAGTGTCACTTAATGAAAGTATGGTTTCTTATTATTACATATATCTTCCAATTATTTTGCAGAGACATTAACGATGAAATAATTCATGGCGTGAAATGGCGTACTTTGTGTTGACAACAAAATCTTGGAAAAGTTATGATATGGTCGGCTATATATTAAAAGTCAAATCAACCATAGCAGAGGATGATTGTAGGTAGTAGAGGCAGTGGCTAAAGGTCAGAAGTTGTGTCTAGTCTCAGTGAGAGTTCGAGCATGATTAGAGAAAATCAAGCTACAATTTTGGTGGAATGATAGGACTTGAAGATTGGTAGTGTATATACATACATATAGTGAAGTCTGGTAGAGGTTATATTCAAGGGAGGATACTTTAGTAGGAAATATATTTCTATTAAGGCTAAAAGAGTATTAAGCTACAATTTTGGTGGAATGACATGACTTGAAGATGGGTAGTGTATATACATACATATAGTGAAGTCTGGTAGAGGTTATATATTCAAGGGAGGATACTTTAGCAGGAAATATATTTCTATTAAGGCTAAAAGAGTATTGTGTCATATTAAGATTGAATGGAAGTAGAAAACTATAAATCCAAAAAATCAAATTACCACTTCTGGTTAATGATCAATGAATAATTCTAAAAAAAACTATGCATTACTCTTCACACTCAAGAGTGAAATTTAAAAATATAAAATAAAATGAATAACATACAATACAGGTAACAAAGTGAGCAGGGTTGTTATTCAAAAGTTTTATCTTGAATACATGTATCCTCAAAGCTACAAAGTATTTGTGTTGTGTGCCTTTATTGAGCGTTTCTCTTGTTGAATCAAATAGGAAAATGGCCCTGAGTTTTAATATTTGTTGCAGAAATTAGGGCTTACTTTGATTCAGATAAATGTGGTGTAATACTCCTTTGCACATAATTATGATTTTTAGTTTTAAAACTTTTGTTACTATGAATGTCCCACATTAGAGAAATATACCTTCAAACAGAATACATTAGAGAAAAATACAATCAACAGAACCATGTGTTATCAAAACCTTGAGCCAAACAACTGTCAACGGTAAATTGATTATTTTACATCAACTTTATTTTAATTATTAATTTGTTTATTTTATTCTCATTTAATTTTTTTAACGTAATTTGACAAAGTCAAAATTTTTACACAACATTACATTACATAACAACATCTCTTCCATACTGGGTTGGAAACCCTCTTGACACAATAAATCATGGAAAGCTTTCAATTCTTACTAATCATTTAATCCCAAACTCAATGTTAAAAAATCTTCTCACTTTGTAATAAATAAAGAAATATTTGAATATTGTCCGTTATATTAAATTTTTTATAGAACCTCATTCCTAAAAGGTGTAGTCTAAACTTATAGATGAAATGGTCTTTATCAAAGCATTTTTTCTAGTTAATTTTAACCCAAATCCAATAGAGATTTTTAAAAACTCGAGTTTAAGTTGTTTAATATGTAGAATTCGAGTGACGATGTAAAAAATGGGTCTGTGAAGCTCCTACGCGATGATAGCTAGGGTTTTCCCCTAGCTGACCTTATCCTCCTCGTCTTTGCACTTACAGGTGTTCACGGAGTTTGGATTTAATCTTTGACACATCTCCCTCTCTTCCACTACCAGATAGTTTTTAAAATGGGGAAAAACTCCCCCCATCATTCGTCAGCCTCTCCGTCCCTAGCGTTTGGATCCAAGTCCTTGGACTCTGCTGTGAATCCTCTTGCAGTGACTCACTCCCAATATTTGTTGATTTTTCTGCCTGTGATGGGTATATTTCCTCTGCCTCATTGGTGGTTGTCCCTCTAGTTGCTTCTTTTGAGGTTGGGGTTCTTGGTGTTGCCCCATTTTCCATTATTTCGGGCTTTTGTTTAGCCCCTGCAAATTCGTTCTGTGACATTGTAAAAGCTTCAGAAGTTAGCCTCCCTTCGGTAATAAATATGATTATCGTTAGCAAGGCCCCCATTGTTGAGTTTTTCTTAGGGGAAGAGGCCCTTAGTGAAGCTGGGTTTTTCTCTGAAGCTGGTTTGATTTGTAGGTTTGTTGGGTTATGGCTGAATCTTATTGATCTTCACTCCTATATTAATGAGCATTGGAAGCCCCTTATTTCAGCTAACTTAAACATTTACCCTCTGGTCAGGGGTTTCTTCATCATAGTTTTCAACAAAGCTGGTGATCAGGAAAGGTTCTCAAATTTGTTCCATTGTTTTGGGGTTGTGTTGGCCTAACTTTGCAGCCCTAGTTCCCCTCTTTCGATCCTATTTTAGCTTCAATCTCGACTACCCCAGTTTGGGTAAGGCTCCCCAATCTTCCTCTGCATATGTTGAACCTTACTTCTTTAACTTCAATCAGCAATGCCTTAGGTAGGTTTCATTGTCGCAGTGAAGACACCAGGCTCTATCTAAAGCCCACATATGTTCGAATATGTGTGGATATGGATTTCAGCAAGGGCTTCCTTGTTGGAATAAAGCTCATTGGCCCATATTTTTCCTAGGTTCAATCCTTGGACTATGAAAATGTCTCCTTCTGATGGAGAGGCTACTAAGAGACATGTCATTCTATCAAATCTTGTCCCAATGTAGGGAAATCAAAGTCAAAATCATATTCTTGAATGCCAAAATGGTCGGTTGGTGACATATTTGACCACTATTCAAATCTCTTTGGAGGTTCCTCTCGTAGCACCTCGCAAGGAGTGCAATGAGCATAAGGCTTTAATAATTTTTGAGCCTTTGATGGTTAAGTTCCAAGTTTTGTCTATCTCATCTAAAATCAGTGAGAGGGGATCCAAGATTGAGGCAGAGTTGAACATTGTGAATTCCCCTAACTCCTCATAAGTTCCTCGAATGAATTAGAGTGCATCGCAAGATTATTCCTCATTGGACAAAGGAAAAGAAGAAGCAGTTCCAACAGGGCTTGCATCCCCAAGAGGCAACAACTGGAAATTTGTAAAGTGGGTTGACTAAGTGGAGGTGATCCTCCCTCCTCTAGATCATAAGGTGGACTTCAATATCATGGCCTCCTTAAACAGGGGTGTCTCTGCAAATCCAATAGAAAATGGGGCTTGGACCCAAGTCCAAACAAAGTCAAAAAATTATTCTCCAAGAAAAGCGAAATATCAATCAAATTTTTTTAATTAGGAATGTGTTGCAAATTTATCTAGATATAGGATTTTTTGGAAAGTTTTTAGTTGGAATAGATTTAATCATCAAGTAGAGTGTGAGCATCATGCTAGGTTTTGTGTAACACCCTCCTCCCACATTTACCCAAGTTAACCAGTCTGTTGGGGTAAACATGTGACAAGAGGCTACTATTATGTGATTCAACTTCCCATGTGCAGTTAAGGAAGTGGAACCGACAAAACCAACCCAATTTGACCTTCCACACATGCTACAGAACCTTCAGGAGCCAACCAACCCTTCCAGGTGACCAACCCCTTAGACAACTTGACATTTCATTGATCTAGACCCCCAACCGCTCCCATGGCAAGCCATGCATGCAACTGAGGCCTTCCAGTCACTCCCATAGCAAGGCATGACAACGACTATGGACTTTTTCAGCTAGTTCTGAGCCAATGACCTCGAATTTTGTGCCAATTTTTTAGGGGCAAGACTCAGTCCACTACCCATAACTTCATGAAACTTCAAGAAATGGTAAATGACATTAGAACAAAGGTACTAATGCAAATACTTTATCAATGACTTGACTAGACCCCTACTAGCCTGACAGGAATTTTGTCAAACATGTCACAAATGATTTACATGTCATAACAAAAAATCTGAGCATATGGGTCTCATACTTATTTGAGATTCATAAAGAAGAATTTTTGCCATATTGTAATAGCTACATTATCATCTATTAGGTCATGTATTCATTGTACTTTAAATTACTAATCAAACCATGATGAAATCCATACATCAAGATTTTTATAAAACATACTCATAACCAACATATAACCAATAGAAATAACAAGGATATAACAACCATAAAATCAACATATAAGCCAGTACATTTACACATGAAATACCAAGGGGAAGGAGTTATTATTAATGAATGCATAAGCCAACCAGGCCCGGGATTTCCACAAACCACCCGACCATAGATTGGTTGAACGAAAACTTTCTTTTAGCCAATCACTCTTGTGTCATATTCCAAGCATGAATGTGGAACTCAAAACCAAACAAAACTAGGTTTCCTCAGGTTTTACTGCAAACTCTAGTAAATCACTAGGCGCTAAACAAGCATGGATGCCACCGAATTTCTCCACCTACATCGTGAGGAATTTTCATGTCTCCTAGTCTCTAGGATTTACCGTATATCCCACCATACAACGGTCAAGGATTCATAGGCCTAATCAAGACTCCACCCTCCAAGATTTACCGTATATCTCGCCATTCACCAGTCAAGGATTCCTAGGCCTGATCGAGGGGACACACCTCTAGGCTTTACCATATATCCCACCATTAATTGGTCGAGGATTCCTAGGCCCACCAAGGCACAAAAAATTTGGCTTTACTGCAATCCCACCTTCTCCGGTCCAGGGATTCTTAGGCCTTGTGTTCTTTCTTTCAGAGATCACCTCACTTAGTTTCGAAACCATCCTACAATCCAGCTAAAATAAATACAAGAGAACCCATCACACCATGGTTATCCGAAAATGGTAAGGCAAGGCTGAAGAACACTGTCACACCTGGAAAAACCCATGTCAATGATAACAAGAGAACCAAATACACACGTGCATGTATCATGCATGCCAAATCTAACAAGGAAATCACACATGTGAATCAATACATGCAAATAATCTCGTTGTAGCTACTTGATGTTGCTCTTCGTCGCTTGATCTTTGCTTTCCTCTTGCCTTCTTGGTCCTTCATTTGCTTTCCTTGATCCAATGCTAGAGTGCTCCAGAATGCTCTAAGCGTCCAAGAGTGAGAGAGAGAGATAATAGAGATAGCTTCAAAATTGAATTGACCAAATGTTACCATCTAATCCTCAGAAGCTTTTTTATTAATGAGGCCTCTAGTTTCTTCAATTTTCCATTATTTTTCTTCAATTTTCTTCAATTTCCTCCTCACATGAAACATGTGACATTTCACCTTCCTTTTCTCCTAATTTCCATTATGTTCATAAATAAAATGTCAATTAATGCCTCTTGCCTTTCCAAAGCCTTTGTCGTTGCCTTTGCCAATTTCCTTAGACATAATCAACCAAATGAACACCCATTAGGATGTTTTGCCCAACTTTCAACTTGGAAAAAATTATCATAACCTACTTGTGAAACCTGAAATTTGTTTTCAGAAAAATGTAGATCAATGAATAATAAATCTTAAGATAATGCTTATTATTATAAATATAATATTACAAAAGTAGGTGGTATATCCGCAAGTAGGAAAACCAAGATAGTGTAAAACTAAAAAATCTAGAAGAGAAGAATTTATATTAATATTTTTTTATTTATTTATTAAGGCGAGTGATACCCATTATTGCCGTCCAAAACTATTTATAGTAAATTAAATATTAGATTTGAGTACCTTCACCAATAGTTTTACGATCAAGAGTCGGGATATCGGGATATCTGCAAGAAGCTAGCAAACCAAGATAAGGTAAAATTAAAAAATCTAGAAGAGAATAACTAATCTAGTGTTGGACAACCAAATCTTTACCCAACATCCACCTTAAAAAAACGTTTAAATAAAGATTACAAGAAAAAGGAAGTAGTGATGGTTCTCATTCGAGACGAGAATAGAAAGCATATAGTCCTTTGATTTCTATGCCAACCTACAATAATAATAAAAATTGTACATGAAATGAAAATAAAAGATTTAAGTATAGCCAGGCCATTTAATATTTGCACCTATAATCCTTAAATTAATTGTAAAAAAAATATACATCGTTGGATTTGAAATGGATTTAGGTGATTAAAACCAAAATCACATAAACAAGTTATAAACCTCACACGTTTTAGCAACTGTTATCCATTATTTGTAAATCTTTCTTGATTAATTATGAACAATTCAAATTAACAGCCCAAAGATCATCAATACCGAATATTTCACAAACAAAACTTAATATGATCTATTGTTTAAGATGACATACCTTGATTAACAGCGGAAGATGTAATGGCTGCCATCTACTTTCTTCTGACTCCTATTCTTCTTCTCAGAATTCGGTTTCTCTTTCTAGCCCTGTTTCTTTATGCGCTTCTTGATGGAGAAGAATGCGACTCTTGGCAGGGGGAGAGAGGACCCAATCCTTTTTATATTATTTAACACTAAATCTGGTACGTCCATCATATACCAATTCAACGCTTTAATGCTTTAATGCTTTAATGCTTTAATGCTTTTAACGCTTTAATGCTTTAATCGGGTCACATTAAGATTTAGAAACTGCAGATTTCTAACATTCTCCCACTTGACCCGACTATTCATAATATTAAGTGTTGAACATCATACTATGATAAATTGCTGAGAGTTATGGCGGTTGTGCACTATTAATTCAATGCATTTCCTTCCATATACTACAATACCAGCAAACCATCAATTCATACTCATAATTTATATAAAACAGCATAATGGTCCACATAATGTCTTATATCATAATGATTAAACATAATATCTTTATAAGACTCTTTCTTGTTTAAAATTACATAAAATACGTACTACTATATTAAAACAAGAGACACATAATTGTATATCAGAAACACATAAAAGAGCTCAGAATGTCACACATCAATTATTATTAATACAACCAAGACCCATTCTTTGAACATGTTCCTTAAATTGTCTTGGTTGCAACCCTTTCGTCAAAGGGTCTGCAATCATAAGTTCTGTCCTGATGTGCATGATTGACACTCTTTGTTTCTGAACCTCATCTTTCACAACAAGATACTTCAGATCTATGTGTTTGGCACCTTTAGAGTACTTGTCGTTCTTTGAGAAAAATACTGCTGCAGAGTTATCACAATAAATTTTCAGCGGCTTGCTAATGGTGTCGACAACCGCAAGTCCTAAAATAAAGTTCCGCAACCATAATGCATGAATTGTGGCTTCAAAACATGCCACAAATTCTGCCTCCATAGTGGATGAAGCAACGATAGTCTGTTTCGCACTTTTCCATGATATGGCACCTTGAGCAAACATAAACAGGTAACCAAAGGTCGATTTTCTAGTATCGATGCATCCAGCAAAATCTGAATCGCTATATCCGATCACCTCCGATTCATTGGATCTTCTATACATGAGCATGTAATCTTTCGTGCCTTGTAAGTACCTCAAAACTTTCTTTGCAGCTTGCCAATGTTCCCTTCCTGGATTACTTTGATACCTCCCTAACATACCGACCGCAAAGCTGATATCCGGTCTAGTACAGGTTTGAGCATACATCAGGCTACCAACAACAGATGCATATGGAATTGATTCCATTTCCTTTCGTTCAACATCATTCTTAGGACATTGCATGAGACTGAATTTATCACCTTTCTGTACAGGAACTGTCCCAGGTGAACATTTACTCATTCCAAATATCTCTAGAATCCTTTCGACATATCCTTTCTGAGACAATCCCAATATTCCTTGTGATCGATCACGGAATATTTCTATTCCAATCACATAGGATGCCTCTCCCATATCTTTCATTTCAAAGTTCGTTGAGAGAAATTCCTTAGTCTCATGCAATATACTTAAATTATTTGCAGCAAGCAAGATGTCATCAACATAAAGGACCAGATAAATAAACTTGCTCCCACTGATCTTTTGGTATATACAGTGATCAACCGTATTTTCCTTAAAACCAAAGGATGTAATAATGGTATTGAACTTAATATACCATTGCCGGGATGCTTGTTTAAGCCCATATATTGACTTCTTAAGTTTACACACCAATTGTTCTTTACCTTCTATAGAAAAACCCTCAGGTTGATCCATGTAAACATCCTCATCAAGATCTCCATTCAGAAAGGCTGTTTTCACATCCATTTGATGCAACTCCAAATCATAATGAGCTACTAATGCCATTATTATTCTTAGTGAGTCCTTTTTCGAAACAGGAGAAAATGTCTCCTTGTAATCAACACCATCTTTCTGAGTGTAACCCTTAGCAACAAGTCTAGCTTTATACCGTTCGATATTACCACTAGAGTCGTGTTTGGTTTTAAAAACCCATTTGCATCCAACTCTTTTACAACCATGTGGTAACTCAACGAGATCCCAAACTTCATTCTGTTACATGGATTTCAGTTCTTCTTTCATGGCATTAATCCATTCCTTTGACTCTTTACTTTCTACAGCATGTGAAAATGAAACTGGATCCTTATTGATTCCAATATCATAATCTGATTCTTGCATATAAACCACATAATCATCAGAAATAGCTGACCTATGATTTCTTTGAGGTCTTCTTAATGCTACTTGTTGTGGTTCATGCATATCAGCATTATGTAAGTCATTTCCTTCAGGAAGTACTTCTTCATTTATATGTTGTTCATTATCATCATGCTGTTCTACAACAGCTGGAACAACATTTGGAGTAATAGTAGATGGAGGAACTATTCTAGGCAATGTAACATTTACCCTTGTTTCCTTTATTTCTACTATTTCTCTTCGAGTACTCCCACTGACTTCACCATTCTCAATGAACCTTGCATTACCAGTTTCTACAATTCTTGGACTATGATTAGGACAGTAAAACACGTACCCTTTAGATTTCTCAGGGTAACCTAAAAAATACCCACTGATCATTCGAGAATCTAATTTCTTTTCATGTGGATTATAAATTCTCGCTTCCGCTGGACAACCCCAAACATGCAGGTGTCTTAAGCTAGGTTTCCTGTTAGTCCATAACTCAAAAGGAGTCTTTTGAACAGCTTTACTAGGAACCCTATTCAACAAATAATTAGCGGTTTTGAGAGCATACGACCACAAATTCTTAGGTAGTGTAGAATCTGACATCATACTCCTAATCATATCCATTAACGTCCTATTGCACCTTTCTGCTACACCATTTTGCTGTGGTGTACCTGGCATTGTGTATTGCGCACATATGCCATGACTTTCGAGGAATTTTGCAAATGGACCTGGACACTGGCCTGACTCATTATATTTACCATAATATTCACCACCTCTATCAGACCTTATGATTTTCACCTTTTTATCTAATTGCCTCTCAACTTCCTTTACAAACGTCTCAAGGACATTCACAGATTGAGATTTTTCATGAAGCAAATAGACATAACCATAACGGGAAAAATCGTCAATAAAAGTGATGAAATACTTTTCTCCATTAAAGGCTGGAGTGTCCATAGGTCCGCAAATATCAGTGTGTATTATTTCAAGAAGCTGGCTGCTTCTGGTGGCTCCTTTCTTATTATGTTTGGTTTGTTTACCTTTAATACAATCCACACATAATTCTAGATCACTAAAGTCCAAATTTGACAAAATTTCATTACTTACTAGTCTCATCATTCTTTCTTTGGATATATGACCTAGTCTTTTATGCCACAAGAAAGCAGAATTTTCATTCACCATGCTACGTTTACATCCAACATTATTTAGTACATTCAACAAGGAATTCGCATAAGTGTCATTCAGTTTCAATTTATATAAACCATCAATTAGAATACCAGAACCAACATTATCAGTATTCTTATACAAATCAAAACAGCCAGATCCAATCATACATCTAAAACCAGAATTATCCAACTTACTTACGGAAATAAGGTTTCTAGATAATGAAGGTACATAAAGGGTACTGTATAAGTCTAATACATATCCACTTTCTAGAATTAGACGATAAGTCCCAATGCCTTCAATTGAAGATTTCATTCCGTTTCCCATAAAGAGAAAACGATCTTCATTTGGATTTATGGTTCGGATCATAAGAAATCCCTGCATATTATTGGAAACATGAGTTGTAGCACCAGTATCAAGCCACCATGTATTAATGGGAACTTCAACTAAATTTGATTCAAAACATACGAAAGATAGATAATTACCTTTCTTTTCGAACCAAGCTTTCCTTTTCGGACAGTCACTTTGATAATGTCCTTTCTTTTTACAGAAATGACATTGAACATCCTTTAGTTCCTTCTTTTCCTTATCCTGCCCATTCTTAGCAGGTGCCTTTTTCTTCTTGAAATGACTTGATTTTCCTTTCTTTTCTTTACCAGCTTTATTACTCACAAAACTTACTGAGTAATTCACTTGATTTTTCAAATGTCCTTCTTCCTGAACAAGTCTACTGGCCAATTCATTAACATTCCACTTATCCTTTATAGTGTTATAGTTAATCTGAAAAGGTCCATATTCAGAAGGTAGCGAGTTCAGGATGAACTGGACAAGAAAAGAATCCTCTATTGTAAGTCCCAGGGAGTTTAACCTTGCTGCAAGATTAGTCATCTCTATAATGTGCTCTTGCATAGTTCGCGACCCATCAAACTTCATGGTCGTGAGTTCTGCCATAAGAGTACCAGCGAGTGACTTATCAGCTGAACGAAAACGCTCTTCCACAGACTGCATATATTCCTTAGCACTTTCTGTTTGTGGAATTGTTGACTTGATGTTGTTAGCAACAGTCATCTTAATAAACATAAGGCTCAATCTGTTACTGCGTTCCCATGCTTTATGGTGTGATTTTTCTGCCTCAGTACTATCTTTTGTAAGAGCAGCAGGTTTATCCTCAAGGAGTGCCAAGTCAAGATCCTGAACACCTAAATGGAAATTGACTTGTTCTCTCCATTCATAAAAATTAACACCAGTGAACAATGTAACAGATGAAGCATGCGTATTCATGGGAACTCCTGCAAATTAAAAAAAAAATGAAATAACTGTAAGCTCATAACTAACGCGATTCAGATGTAGACATAATAGCATAATATAGCACTCCTTTGGGTAGATACTATCTTATACTTAACATAATTAAATACCAAAACATAAGTAGGTAATAAATATATTCAATTAAATAGAACTGACATCTTTGGATGATCAATATTTATTTAATCAAAATATCTATTAAACCTCATCATGTCAACTAGTTATAGAACAAGACTTTCCTTTGGGTAAGCTCTCAGGTTCTATCATTAGTGACGCCAGTGTTAATTGGTATTATTATAACTGGCAATTTCTATCAATAATCATTATGTCACTTATGCACTAAATGACTATTCTGATTTTGACCACTTTGGTGATTAACAAAATCATAAATCTCATGTGCATAAATGATTTATAACACATACTTTATGCAAAACAATTTCAATCCCACGAAGTAAAAATTCTGGTCGATTACAGGCCCCAACAAACCCAATGCAAAAATCTGGCAGAATATGGGAAAAGTGAGTTTCGCTCGCACTTTCCTTTCAATGAGGAAGGCGAAAGGAGCAAGCAAAACCGTAGTGGCGGCATTCCGGTATACTACAAGCATAAAGTGATTCATCCCTCTATTAAAAGAGACTTTCGAGATAATATTCATGCCCACATATTCAAACTAAATTGATCGCAATAGGTTGCGAATACGTGGAGAATTATGAATCGAATTATGAATCAAAATTCCACCGAAAAAATTCCTGAGCTCTTGATTTCACCAACGAATCGGATATGGGCAATCGCCGGTATCATATTCGTTATTATATTTTATCACGGAATGACAGAATTATTTTACTCAGTAATAAAGCAGTGGATGGTGGATCAATTAAAGCAGATACGCGAAGAAAGCAAATCACTTGATCAGAAAATTGTGGGCATGCGGAGGATTTGATTAACATCATGAGTAAAGCACAGAACAGATCAATTGCAATCATAGGAAATATTCAGTTATTGATTGGTGGCTCTGATACCAAATGTAAATCTTTCTTGATTAATTATGAACAATTCAAATTAACAGCCCAAAGATCATCAATACCGAATATTTCACAAACAAAACTTAATATGATCTATTGTTTAAGATGACATACCTTGATTAACAGCGGAAGATGTAATGGCTGCCATCTACTTTCTTCTGACTCCTATTCTTCTTCTCAGAATTCGGTTTCTCTTTCTAGCCCTGTTTCTTTATGCGCTTCTTGATGGAGAAGAATGCGACTCTTGGCAGGGGGAGAGAGGACCCAATCCTTTTTATATTATTTAACACTAAATCTGGTACATCCATCATATACCAATTCAACGCTTTAATGCTTTAATGCTTTAATGCTTTTAACGCTTTAATGCTTTAATCGGGTCACATTAAGATTTAGAAACTGCAGATTTCTAACATTATTGTCATCTAGAACTATTTAAAGTAAATTAAATGTTAGATTTGAAATGCATTTAAAAAAAATACGATTAACATGAAATCATCCAATGTATAATCGATATTTTTGGTGTTGTGTAAAGAATACTTACCTTTACCAATATTCACAAGTGAAGGTCTTAATCCGAGTCACTTTGTGAATCTTTTATGTTGATATATAGTTCTCACACAAAAATATTCAAATCTAAAATTTGACATTCATGGAAACTATTTGGACAGATCCACCAAAAGGGATCACTTCCTGTCAGCTCATTAGCAGAACCTAACCCCAATAGTATCTAGGAGAATCACCCCCTGACCTACCATTAGTAAGGTGTTTTTTAACGATAGGAACTTGACCAATTGAGTTAATCCAATCTCAAATTTGACACAGTAAATTTGGTTATTTTTATGTGTATACAATTCATTTGATTTTTATTACTTTAAATAGGCTTCATTAGATAAGAATATAATCAGAAAAACCATTGGTGAAGCTATATCATGGTCATGTCCAAGATTAACACTCCAATAGGGCAGGGAATTGAAAGGGTGACTTAACATCTAGGGGTGTCTTAACAACACACTTGATCACCATCGATCCAAAACCCCATGGACATCATAACCTCAATTATATATATATATATATAAAGTTTTATTTTTTTTCAATACCATGCGTTCTCATAAACTTGGAACTCAAAAACCACTAGTAACTTGAAAGTTTATCTTAACTACCCAAAAAAAATAATAAAAATTGTTATTTATTTTTAATTTTTTTGGATTACATTTCATTACACATCTCTACCATAAATAATTATTTATTTTTAATTAATTTATTAATGTAATTTTTACATTACATTACATCATATTATGTTACACCTCTACCATACTAAGTAGGGGAGCACTTAGGCTCAATAAAATTACGAATATTTTTTTTATATAAAGTAAAATCATAATATACATATCACATTAAAATATATATAACATATAGATAGTAGCTATAAATTAAAATCCAATTTACCATATAAATTAAAACAAGTGTTGCAATCCTATAGTCTATCTTCAGAAGAAGCTAATAAATTGAGATCTCAAGTGGATAAATTAATTGGTTGTTGCGGCACAAGGATTTACATAAATTTTGGTGGGTAGTAACCTTTAATAAGTCTACACATTTATAGTAAAACACAAATAATGGTGGGAAGTGAGCCTAATAAGTATTTATTTACATCTTCTTTCTATCTATTTTTTTAAATTATGGTGGGAAGTAATTTATGGTAGATATGTTATTTGCATGAATATGAACTATTTTCAAAGATTTTATTTTTCCATTACAAAAACACTACACAAATTTCTAAAAATAATTTATTTACATCTTCTTTCTGTCTATTTTTTTAAATTATGGTGGGAAGTGACTTATGGTAAATATGTTATTTATATGAATATGAACTATTTTCAAGGATTTTATTTTTCCATTACAAAAAAAACTACACAAATTTCTAAAAATCATGCATGAATGTCGGAACCATAGCATAAAATATGTGATGTAGTTATCCACATGGCATTATATTATGATCGAATTAAATGTTTGAAAAAATCATGCATGAATATCAGAACGATAGCATAAAATATGTGATGTAGTTATCCACATGGCATTATATTATGATCCAATCAAATGTTTGAAAAATGGATTTTGCAATGATTTTCAAAGTTAAACATTATAAGATAAACATTATAAGTCGCATTGGCCAATGCTAAACTAATAATGGTCAATGAAAATGAACTATCTTTAAATTTAATCAATAAACACATAAAAAATTGATACTTACCATTGGCTTACCATTGGCAACAACAACAACAACAACAACAACTTTATAAATATTCTATTTTAACTTAATTTTATAACCCTTTTTTTGCAACCTTGGTAAGACGACATCAAGGAGTGCCTTAACACCCAATCACCTCTATCGAAGACCCGTGGTTAGTTTTATAATAATTTTTTAATTAAATCTAAAAGAAAAAATATTATACTTTTAAGATATATCTAAACCCTCTACCCTTACTACTATTAAAAATATTTTAAAATTAAAAATTAGAATACTTTTATATATACAAATGTGAAATTTATATCAGTGTACATCCATCTTAAGCACGAATCTAACATGAGCCGAGAGGGATCAAATTTTTCATGTGCAAAATGCAATGTATAATTTGTCATTGTTTAAATTGTATTTTCCAATGCTATCAAATTTTTTCATCTGCAAAATGCAATGTATAATTTGTCATTGTTTAAATTGTATTTTCAAATGCTATCAAATTTCTTCACGTGGAAACTTCGTTAGAGTGCAAAATGCAATGTGTAATTATTGATTGTTTAAATTGTAATTTTGAATGCCATATAGAGTATATAAAGGACCAAACTATAAAATATTGATACCACTAAAAACGTTTTAACAATAAAACTTATTTTTTTCATGATATATTTGTATTAATATATTTTATTGATAACCCACGTTGAATATTTTATCATATACAACATTAAAATATTTTATTTTAACATAGATATTCAAATAGTTTATTTAAATCCCGTGTATAAGGTTTAAACATCTTACTCACACAAACTTTTTTACTTCTAATTATTTTACATGCATAGCATATTCATTTTTTCTTATTATAGCCAACATTATTTTTCTATTTAGAGTTTATTTTATTTTTACGTTAAGAGGAACACATGTCACTTTTGGTGAGCACAGACATACTTACACATCCCCTCATACTAGGTTGTAGAATGAGCATCTTAGCTCAACAATTACAACCTAGATCCATCTTAACTTCGAATCTACCAAGTGTCAAGAGGGATCAAATCTCTTTTCACTCCAAAAGTGGTTTGCACCTCAAGAGATTTGATCCCTCTCAGCACTTGGTAGATCCAGAGTTAAGATGGATCTAAGTTGGATTTATTATTAGATCATCATTTTTGTATTGTTTAGAAAGAATATTTAGACAAGTTTTAAGTTGTGATTGTTCTTTTTTATTTTATTCTTGTTGCACGGAGAGGTACTCTCCAACTCAATATGGTAGAGATGTTGTAATGTTTTTTCTTTGTCGATCAACAAACTACTATTATATTATTAGGAAAAAACAAAGTACATATTGATTTTTAGTAACTCTTCCTGCCTCACTCCTACCGGATTTGTTGGCGAGGAGAACTAGAATGTAATACATAAGATTTTTCAATTGGCCCTTTATTTCTTGAGGGATGCGAAGCCATACATGCCAAAAAAATGAGAAAAATAAACAAACAATCGGTTGACTGCATATTAGGGTGGCGGGTGGGGAGGGTGCATAGTTTGAGCTGTTAGAGGACCCTGCCTCTCATGCATATGGAAGTCAATGTGTTCCAGGAATGCCTCTATCTCATGCATGTGTTAGTTAGTTCACCTTTGACTTATGTGTATATTATCCAATTTTTCCATAATTTCATACTGACTAAACTGGATATCATTCATGTAGGCCATTAATTCATTTCTATCTTCATATTTGTGGTCTCAGAGGGTGTCCAAGTTGACCTGGATTCCCCTCAATTGATCATCAATAGATTTCAGGGATGATGGCTAGACAACATGACCAGGTGAGTGAGCTAGGTCCTATGCAAACTCCTTTGCCCTGTCCAAATTATCAAAATGCTCCTTGTTGGAGGACAATTCCCTGCTCGTGCTTGCCCCTAGATGTGCATGTTGGCCACCCCCTCTAAGGGGCCTCCCACGTTGATGTGACATCCCTGCAAATAAAAAAGACTCTCGGACCTGGGCAAAGACATAAGCGGACACTCCCACGAAACCACCACCAAGACTCCTATACCAAACTTCCCACAACGACCTGACACAATAGCAAGGAGCTAACCCAATAACTGGAGAAGGGCCCCGAGACCCTGGAGGAATGTAGACCCGGTACTGAATAGATGACCTCACATCCCAACACAAGTCTAAGGTCTTGGGTAAGAGGGGCTCCCAAAAACCACTGACAGAAACCTAGTCAGGATAGATTACCCACCCAAGAACTTCACCAGGATGGACCAGAGCCACAAAAAAATGAAGAAGCTACAATTGACCAGAATCTTAGAATGTTAAACTTGGTCTAAGGCTTGGAATTATACAATACATCAGAATTAATACTACAACAGTTGCATACCTCAGGGGTCCTTTGGAAATTCTAGACCAAGACACAACCTTAGAAACACAACAATAAGCCAGAGAGGGACTGAGTAGAAGCTCTTCCTCTCATAGAATGTCTAATTCAGAGACAACAAAGAGAGACTCTATTGAAGCCCAAGAAGACCACCAGAAGAGATAACAAATCTCTCGCACCCAAAGTGTGTGGCTAGACCACTAGCAAGGGGAGGAGAATACTTCGAATTTAAAGTTCACTTGCTAGGAAGGGAGGCCACCACTCTAAAAGGCAATGTTAAAAAGAAAATGAGTGCCCAGGTCCCAAAAAAAATCCTGAGAGCAATACCATGCATAAAGGCTGGAATCCTCACTTATTCCCTTGTTGCAATGGTCGTTCAACTCTCATCGTAGGCCTGCATAATAGTCATAATCATGACCGACCTCCTTAGCATCCCTTCTCATCGCTTAAGGCACAAAAATGTTTGCACTACACAACACTAACCTACTAATTATACTCAATACCTCTATATAATTCCTTCTTCGGGCCATGAGCCCAGTACCTACCTTCTTTAATTTTCACATGGGTGACATGTGGCTAGGGGTGGGAATTCCAAGGCCCCTTCATCCAAGGGTCAATCACCCCCATCGGGGGAATTGATATCCTCCTCTACTAACCGAGAAATTATTTCCAGGTCAAGTGGGTCAAGGTCTGGAGATTCCTTTGCTTTATGCCAATTGAGAGCAAAATCATGATGACCCTCCGTGGAGCCTCGGTTCATTAACCAATCTGCCACCTTATTTCCTACCCTTCGAGTGTGCAACGTAATAACATATGGGAAGCTATCAATTATAGTTTTGATCTTAGATTCCTAACTTTCCAGACGCAATCTATGAATTATCTTAGACGGGGGAGATTCATTGATGATATTTTGGGCCATGCTAATTATTATTTGTGAGTCTCCTGATATTTGGATTTTGGGACATTGATGTCTCCTGGCTAAGAATAGGCCTTTTTCAAGGCCTGTAAGTTCTTCCACACTATTGGTTGAAATGCCACAATATCCAGTAACAATACCTAGATGATTACCTTCTGAGTCTCGCAAAATTCCCCCAAATCTCACCTATCAGGGGTTCCCTTTAAAGGCCCCATCAGAACTTATTTTCACAAATCCAAGTGGTGGTTGGATGAAAGAGGATGGTGAACGAACATTTAGGACTTTCGAGGTGGCGGAAAAATGCATCGCCATGCTTGGGGAGAGGTTCAGGGAAGCAAGGATTGATGCCTCCATCTGATCCTCTTTCCAGTCATCCTTCCCCCACTTTTCCGACCATATGGTTTCCTCAATGTTCTCAGTGACTGTCCTCCAAGTAGATGTTGGTGAAGACTCTTGATCTTTGAATAATGCCTTCTTTTTGACTTTCCAAATGTTCCATAGAATGAAACTCGATAACAAGATCCATGCTCAATAAGAAAATGTGTTTTCCTCATTCTTTTTTCACATTGGACATTGCAATGGACCCATGAAGCCTTTTTTGAGTAGATGTTCCCAATTACAGATGCGCTTATGTCCCACTAGCCATAGGAAATGAGAAATCTTCGGCCATAAATGCCATTTCCAAATATTCTCCCATAGGATCTTGCGTGGTTGTGCATCGACACTCTTCTTTATTATATATGCTTCCTTGATTGAGTATGTTCTTGTAACACCCTCCTCCCACATTTACCCAAGCTAACTGGTCCACCGGGGTAAACATCTAATGAAGAGTTACTATGATACGATTCAACTCCCCATGTACAGTTAAGGAAGTGGAATCGACACACCAAACACCAAACTGGCCTTTCTCAAGAGCTATAGGACCCCAAGGGCTAACCAACTACTCTAGGTGCCCAACACCTGAGTTAACTTGCTTTTTAACTGAACTAGACCCCAGTCTCTCCCATGACATGCCCTACAAGGGACTGAAACCCTCAATACGCTCCCATAGCAAGGCCTCCATGCGACTGCAGTCTTTTTCAGGTAGTTCTATGCCAGTGACCCTGAAGTCTAGGCCACTTTTTCAAGGCTAGGACATAGGCCTCTACCCTAAACTTCATGAAACACGTAGAAGTGATAAATAATGAGAATACAAGGCCTCTAATGAAAAACGTGAACAAGGACTTAACCTGACCTATCCTAGCCATAATAGGAATTTCGCCAAACACATCAAGAACATGTAATGTACAAGTCATAAATACACATCCGAGCACAAGGGCCTCATACTTCTGTGAGATTCTTCAAGAAGGGTTGATTCCCTCTCACAATAGGTGCATTATCATCTATTAGGTCATAAATTCATTAACATTTCATTTACTAACCAAAACCTTATGAGAGCCATAACCAAATTTTGTCATAAAACCATGCTTATAACTAGCATATAGCCAACAAAATAACAATGATAGAATGACCATTAAAGCCACATAATAACAAGTACATTTACTCATGAAATACAAGGGAAAATATCTCTTATTAACATATGCAAAAGCCAATAAAGTCAGGGACTTCCACGTTACACCTGACCATAGATTGGGCTGAACCAAATCTTTCTTTCAGCCAATCACCCCCCTGCCATATTCCAAGCATGAATGTGGGACTCACAACAAAACCAACCATAGATTCTCAAGCTTTACCATGTATCCCTCCATTACCAGTCAAGGGATTCTTAGGCCCAAAACCCTCATCTATACTACCTGGCTTTACCATGTACCTTGTCATTACCGGTCAAGGGATTCCTAGGCCCAAACAAAGAAACATACACTATGGGATTTACCGCAATCCCACCATATACTAGTCAAGGGATCACTAGGACCTAAATAAGCATGGATGCCTCTAGATATCTCCACCTAAACCATGAGGAATTTGCCCGTCTCCACCCTCAGGCTTTACTGTGTATCCCACCATTACTGGTCAAGGGATTCCTAGGCCTTTGGGAATTTTCTGAGACCACTCCACTAAGTTTCGAAACCATTCAGAAAACTAGCTCAACCAAATGCAAGAACCCCATCACACCATGGCAATCCAGAAATGGAAAGGCAAGGTTGAAACCATTGTTACACCTCGCAAAACCCATGCCAATTGTAACGCCCTCCTCTCACATTTACCCAAGATAACCGGTCCACTGGGGTAACATGTGGTGATAGGCTACTATGATGTGATTCAACTCCCAATGTACAGTTAAGGAAGTGGAACCGACAAAACGAAACCAATCCAGCCTTCCTCGGGAGCTATAGACCCTTCAGGAGGCAACCAACCCTTCCAGGTGCTTAACCCCTAAGACAACTTGTCTTTTTTGCTAATATGGACCCCTTCCCACTCCCATGACAAGCCATGCATGTGACTGAGGCCCTCTAGTCACTCCCACAATAAGGCATGCCAACAAATGTGGCCTATTTTAGGTAATTATGTGCTAGCGACCCCAAATTTTGTGCCAATTTTTCAGGGCCAAGACTTAGGCCACCGCCTAGAACTTCATGAAACTTCTAGAAATTTCAATTAACCATGAATTAAATATACTAATGCGAACATTGGTACAAGTACTTGACCAGACCCTTACTATCCATGACAAGCATTTCGTCAAACATATCACAAATATGAAATCTACAGGTCATAAAAACATATTTGATCACAGGGGTCTCATACTTATCTATATGTGTAAAGAATGATTGATGCCTTATAAAAAATAACTAAATTATCATCTATTAGGTCATATATTCATTCACATCTCATGTACTAATCAAATCATGATGAGAGCCATAACCAAAGTTTGTCATAAACCATACTTATAACCAACATATAACCAACAGAAATAACAAGGATATAACAACCATAAGACCACATATGAACAAGTACATTTACACATGAAATATCAAAGGAGAAGGAGCTCTTATTAATGAATGCATAATCCAACTAAGTCACAGACTTCCACGAACCACCCGACCATAGATTGGGTTGAACCAAATCTTTTTTTTTAGCCAATCACCCCCGTGTCATATTCCAAGCATGAATGTGCGACTCACAACAAAACCAAGCAGGGCTTCCTCAGCCTTTACCATATATCCCACCAAGGGATTCCTAGGCCCGAAACACTCATCAATACAGCTAGGCTTTACCAAAATCCCACTGGATCACGAGGCCTATATAAGCATGGATGCCTCTAAATATCTCCACCTAAACCACGAGGAATTTGTTTGTCTCAACCTTTCAGCTTTATCGTGTATCCCACCTTTATTGGTCAAGGGATTCCTAGGCCTACGAGGTCACCACCCTCTGGGATTTACTGCGTATCCTGCCATTACCAGTCAAGGGATTCCTAAGCCCAATCAAGGGCATTCACAATCAGGATTTACCAATATATATCCCTAGTCTGGGATTCCTAAGCCTTGTGATCAATCCTGAAACCACCCCACTCAACTTCAAATCCATCAGGTGATCTAGCTCAACCAAAACAAGAGAACCCCATCACACCATGGATATCCAGAAATAGCAAGGCAAGGCTGAAAAACACTGTCACACCTGGAGAAACCCATGCCAATGACAATAAGAGAACAAAAACATACATGCATGTATCATGCATCCCCAAACTAGCAAGGAAATATTTCATGCAACTCGATACTTGCAAGTAATCTCGTTGTAGCCGCTTGATCTTGCTCTTCCTTACTTGATTTTTTGTTTCCTCTCGCTTTCTTGTCCTTCCTTTTCCTTCTTTCCTCCAATGCTAGTGTGCTCCAATAATTCTCTAAGTGTCCAAGAGTATGAGAGAGAGAGTAGAGAGAGAGAGAGCTCCAAAACTGAACTAACAAAAGGTTGTGAACTGATCCTTAGAAGCCTTTTTATTAATGAGGCCTCTATTTTCTTCCATTTCCATTATTTTCCTTCATTTTCCTCCTCACACGCAACCTGTGACCTTTCACCTTACTTTGCTCCTAATTTCCATTATTTTCATAAATAAAATGCCAATTAATGCCACTTTGCCTTTCCAAAGCCTTTTTCATTTCCTTTACCAATTTCCTTAGCCATAATAAACCAAATGAACACCCACACTAGGATATTTTTGCCCAACATTCAGCTTCGAATACTTGTCCTGTGACCTTGGTCTTATTTTTCCTTTATTAACTTTATTACATGGATTTTTTAACAGGGTTGTTACACCAATGATAGAAAGAGAGCCAAATGCATGCATGCATGTACCATGCATGCCAAAACTAGCAAGGAAATCATACATGCAACTCAATACCTGCAAGTAGTCCCGTTGTAGTCAACTTGCTCTAACTCTTTCTTTCTTGATATTTGCTTCCATTTTTCTTTCTTGTACTTCCTTTGCCTTCCTTTCTCCAATGCTAGAGTGCTCCAAGAATGATCTAAGTGTGCAAGGGTATGAGAGAGTATAGAGAATAGAGAGAGAGATCCAAAACTAAAATGACAAAATGTTGTGAACTGATCCTCGAAATCCTTTTTATTAATGAGGCCTCTATTTTCTTCAATTTTCATTATTTTTCCTTCATTTTCCTCCTCACATGCAACCTGTGACCTTTCACCTTCCTTTTCTTCTAATATCCTTTATTTTCATAAATAAAATTCCTATTAATGCATTTTTCCTTTCCAAATCCTTTGTCATAGCCTTTGTCAATTTCCCCTTAGCCATAATAAACCAAATTAACACCCACTACGATATTTTGCCCAACATTAAGCTTGGAATAAGTGTCCCATGACCTTGGTCTTATTTTGCTTTTATTAACTTTATTACATGAACTTTTGACATGGGGTTGTTACAGATCCTATGGTGCGATACCCCCATCAAATCTTATTCGAAGAATGCATGACGAGGATGTGCCTTTCCATCAATAGGTTGAGTGAAAACAACCCAGTTTCTACGGGTCCCTTCCAATTTCCAATCTCGATCTATTTTCCACACTCGTCAGTCCTCTTGCCCAATATCATTTTTCCAAAATTCTGCCATTGTCCTAGCATTTCGTTGATCTAAGATGCCTTTTATCCCCCCAAGATCATTGGTTTGGTCCAATCTAGTTATTTGCTGTGAGGACCACTCCTAGAAGAGTGTTGTGGTACCATTATGAACTTCTGAGAACATATGATCTTTAATGAGATGGTTGTTCCTATGGGCCAAGTTCCATAATGAGGATCTGAATATCCAGGATAGCTCACAGAGGATTTCTTCCTTAGATTATCCCCTCCCTTATTTGTGAGTCCATATGCTTTTCCATTGTTCAGTACCCCCTTGGATTAAGCACCACCACAACTTGGTGCCCATAACCTCATTTAGCATTTTAGGATCTCTCAGCCCGAGTCCTCCATAGGCTTCCGGGAAGTAGAGTTTGTCCCAAACTACCAGAGACCATTTTTTAGTTGAGGTGACCCCTTGCTAGAGAAACTTACGGAAGATTTAGATGAGTTCACGGTAGAAGCATTTAGGGGTTGGAATGACTGAAAGTTGATACAAAGGAATGGCTTGGAGAATAACTTTAAGGAGGGTGGACCAACTAGCTAGGTTGAGCACTTGGAAAGTCCAGCTAGAGAGTTTTTTCATTAGTTTGTTACAAATCTCTCTCCAACATGTTATTCTTAAGGGGTTAGCTACTAAGGGAAATCATAGGTGTTTTGAAAGTAGACAATCAACATAAAATCCCAATAGGCGAGCTAATTATTCTTGAACTGGTTTGGGAGTATTGAAGAAAAAAATATTGGATTTATCTTTGTTGATGAGCATACCTGAAGCCATTTCAAATTAGGCAAGAATGCCATTTAGGGCTAAGGCTTTACAAATAGTGGGTTCACCATAGAGCAAGTTGTCATCAACGAATTGTTGGTGTGTCATGGAGAGATTTGTGCCCATAATTTTTAGGCCCTTTATCTAATTTGAGAGCATTTCATATTTGATCAAGCGACTTATGCCTTTAGTCGCAATAATAAACAAAAAGGGAGAAATGGGATATCCTTTTCGCAACCTTCTTGAAGATGTAAAAGTGGAAGTGGGAGCACCATTGAGTATAAAAGAGAAGAAGGTAGTGGAGATCAAAGATCTAATCCAACAAATCCACTCTTATGTGAAGCCAAATGCCTAAAGCACAGCAAGGAGAAACTACCAGCTCAGGTAATCGTAAGCTTTAGACAAGTCTAGCTTCACCGGAATGCCTGGAAATTTGCTACTTTTCAGCGAATGAATAACTTCATGGGGGAACACAATGTCATCAAGAATTTGTCACCCCTCTGCGAAGCCAGATTGATCCGGGTTGATAATTCGGTGAAGAATTGGCTTTAATCTCCGAACCAGAACAAATGATAATTTTTTATAGATGATGTTGCATAGGGAAATGGGACGAAACTCACTAGGATTACTTGCAACATGCTTCTTAGGAAATAAGGTGAGGAAGATAGTGTTCAAACCTGACTATATTTGCCTGTTGTAGTGAGATTCCTCCACAAGTCGACAATTTCTGAACCCAGAAAGGCCAACAAGCTTTGAAAATTTATGAGGTAAAACCATCCGAACTAGGGGATTTGTTTAAAGGCGTATCTTTCACTACTGCTTCAACCTCTTTGACTGAAATTTGAGGCATCGGGGCTACATTCTGATCAGCAATAACTAACCTTAGGATTCATCTTATTACTCTCTTTATTTCCTCCGATTGATCATCATCCTCTTGAATCACACAAGAGGTTAGAAAAGTGAGAGATCAACTCCTTCTCCATATTGTGGTGGTATTCGAGTCTTTTTCCTTCATTAGAGGTGAGAAGGAATTCGATTATTCTGTTGATGACTAATCATTGATTGATGGGAAAACTTAGAGTTCCTCTCTCCTTCTCTTAGTCACTGGATCTAAGATTTTTGTCGCCATAACATTTCCTCCTGATGATGACGATCTTCTAATTGAGTTACCACCCTCCCTTCTTCCTTAGCAAGGGATTTTTTTCTTCCTTCCCTTATGATTTGGTTCTAAATTAATTCCTAGTTCTCCTCTAACTTTCTTTTCTCCACAAATATGTTTCCAAACTCTTCTTTGTTTTGGGTTTTTATTCTCATTTTGAGTGCCTTAAGATTCCACTGAAATATTTGCATCATGGAACCACCTTGCACTTCCAATTATTACCACCATACTTGTAGTTTCTCAATAAAGCCAGGATGTCGCAACCAAAAGCTTTAAAAGCGAAACAACTTGTTTTTGGGCAGCATATTCATATTAATATCCAGACAAATCGACCAATGGTCCGAGCCCAAGGAGGGGATGATGGTAGCTTCCATGAACAAATCTTGTAACATTAGATCCTCTGAGATGATGAATCTATCTAACAGACAAGAAACTTGGTGTCTCCCACCTTTTTGTTGTTCCATGTATGAACTTTATTGATCGTTGCTACATCTACTAGTCTTAACTTATCAATGGTTTTGTTGAAAGAATTGGAGATGGGATTGAGACGCCTGAGACCACCTTGCTTCTTGTCCAAGTTGCAGATCAAGTTAAATTCCCCGTTGTTAGGAAATGTAACTGTGTTCGGTCTTCAGTAATGTACTTGAGTCATTATGTAATGTACTTTTCAAAATAATAAAGAAAAGAATTTTTATTATTATTATTGTGTCTTATTAAAGCATGGGTTTCATGCTTGGGTCACCATTTTTTAGGTCAAAGTCCCCATTGAGGACTTCTAAGGTTTATTCTAAGTCTATATAATTATTGTACATTTAAAGAGACCCTTCTTGGGCTTTTGAATCATGTAAAAAGGTTAAATATTGAGTCAAATATGAATTATGTAACCTCCACACCATGTCGGCCTAGAAGAAGATCAACTCGGCCTAAGGACCCTATTCGACCCCACAAGGAGCCTATAAAAGGAAGCACATTAAATTCATTTGGAGCATCATTCTCACAACAACTTCGAATTCTCTTTTAACATGGCAGAACTGTGAAGTTCTCTTGTAACTGGGAAAAGGTGCGAAGTCTGTTGTCAGGAAGCCGAAGTGAATGCAAGTTTGGGGAAGTATAAGGAGAAATGAAAAATAGAAATTTTTGTGCCTCTCTCTCTCTATGTTTTGTGTTCTGGATTGGGAGAACAAAGTCTCCTAAGTTTCGTTGTTGTCAGAATTTGCCAGTTGTCGTGAGCTACTGCCCTAGTTGAAGTTTTTGGAAAGAGGTCGAAATACCAGAGGTTGACTTGGTGTGGAGGAAAGGTTTGGTATTGGTCTACGTTGAAGAGTCTCAAAGAATACTATTGAAAGGAAGAATTATCTTAACTAGGTTTTCCCCTTGAGGGGGGTTTTTCCCTGGCATGTTCCTACATCTGGTGTCTATTGTTTTATGTGTGGGTTCTTTTGGTAATTTCTTGATGAACTAAAGAAAGAAGATATAAAAAATTGTAATAATAAGAAACGTCACAAGCAAATATCAATATCAAGAAAATCTTTACCGCCTTTCTAATTTTCTAACATGGTATGAGAACTTTGGTGAAGAAGGAAGAAAAAGGAAGTCTCAAGCACTTGATTCATTCATAGGTACTATCTCAGGGAATGAGTCTATTATATTCAAGGAGGATGTCTGACTCAATCAAGGTTGAAAATAAACTTGAAGGAGAATCTAACTTCATATCTTGGAAGAAGAGGATTAACCTAATCCTCGAGAAGAACAAGTTGTTGGATCTGGTAAAAAGAAATGTAAAGAAGCCTAGAGAAGAATCCAGTGATGCCAACAAAGTGAAATTCAACGATTTAGAATTGGTGGCTATGACTATGATGATATATGGGATAAAATAAAATCTTGTCCCATTCATAGCTAACATTCAATCATGCTTAGGAGATGTATGAATCCCTGTCGAATTTTTTCACTATTAAGAACATTGGTCAAGTAGCAAGTTTGAAGAATGAGTTCAAAACTACGAAGATGACTAAAGAGGATATTGTGGCAACTTTCTTTGTGAAGATAAGTATTTCATGTCTTTTCAATTTTGTGTTCATGTACTCATTCAGTTTATATTATATTGAATACTAATCACCTTTCTCCCTCTATTGTCTTGATTAAGGAAAACATCTGAAAGAAGGAAGATCTCTCAACACAAGGTTAGAAACAAAGGTATGCTTTTAATACATTGATTGAAAGGATTATTCATATGATGATCTATTCATAAATTTGTTATGACTAATTGTATTGAATCTTAGTGATTCTTGTTTGGGTGATTCATCTCTTGATAAATCTACTCACCCCACTCTTATTTGATTTTGTAGAACCCTAGACAGGTTCTGGAAAATCTTAACAGAAGGATATGCTAGTGTGAATGTCTGAAACCCTAAGTTGGTATTTTGGTGTGATCAAGAAATCCTAACTTGTTAGGATTGAATGATAAGATCTAAAAATCCTATAACCTTTGAAGTTTTGGTAATATTAGGTTTTCTATGTTTCTACATTGGAACCATAACTCATTAGGGTTTGGTGGAATGTGTGAGCAAGACCCTTATACTGTCTTAGAAGTGATTTCCTTAGTATGTGTGTGTTTTTCTAATCAAACCCTAGTGTAATCAAGATGGTTGTGTGTCTAACTGTTATTGATATTTGTGAAGTTGGGTTCGACTAACACATGAGATGAAATGTCTTTGCATGATGATGAAATCTAGGCATGTATAGATATGTCCTTTTTGGTTGAAAAACCCTAGCTTGGTCTAGATCAGATATATTAATGTTGTTGGACATATGATATGCTTATGTATGAATGATTATGAGTTCCTAGATATGTGTGTTTACCTAGTTATTTATGGTTAAGTATTAGGACTTAATGGAAGTCTTTGTTTTAGGATTTAATGGAAATCCTTTCCTAAGATTCTAAGATGATGATATTTGTAAATCTAGGGTTTTATTGCTAAACCCTAGTGAAGTTAAATTGTTCAGTGTGTGTCATATAACAATATGAAATGTATTTAGATGATTGTTGGAAAAATGAAAATCTAGGGTTTGGTAGTTAAAACCTAGTGGTAACATTGTCTAATGTGTGTAATGTAACAAATCTAAGATATATGTATTTAATGATTGGGGAATTCTAGCGTTTTGGAGTTAAAACTTAGTCAAAGTAAAATCTCTGAAAAATGATGATCTGTATAAGATTGTTGAAATTGTGAAAATTGAATTTTAGGGTTTTGGAGTTGAACCTTAGTTGAAAATAGAAATCTTGGATGAGTGTTGACTTTATGATAATTTGAGATTTGTGAAGAGATTGTTGAAATTTGAATTTTTGGTTGAATCTGATTATTGTTCGGAAATCTAGGGTTTGCAAACTAACCCTAGTGGTTGTCGATCATGTTAGTGACTCTTTAATGGTTGTTTGAAAATCTAGGGGTTAAAACTAACCCTAGTTGAAGCTATTCAAGTTAATGACTAAGATGGAATTGACTGTGATTGATTCTTTTGTATGAAATCTAGGATTTACATGAATCCCTTGTGAGAATTCTAACATATGTATTTTGAAAGCTTGTTAGGTGCTTTGTAGATATATGTTTGTGCGAATTGTTTCTAGGGTTTTCTATATGTTGAAGGAAGGTATATCACACCTTTGGAAGAAACATTGAAACCCTAGATGGAATGAAAGTTATTATGAAGTAGTTTAGGGTGTATGACAAAGTCCCTAGCAAGATGTTAAAGAGTATATGTCTCTTGTTTGTAATTGACTTTGGGTATCTGATATGTATAAATATGAAATGCTTTTGTGATTCTGATATGGCTAACTTCATGCTTCTATAGATTTGGTTGTACTTGCTATCTAAGTTGTGCATGTACATAATATTCAACTTGGTGAAGATGCTCAATGTGACAAGCAAGTTGTGCACGTACACAATCTTCAACTTGGTGAAGATGCTTGATGTGAAAAGCATGATGAGGATGATTATAACTCTAATGAAATGGTTAGAAGCCACGAAAGATTCTCCGATGACGAAAAGAAGAAGTATAAATCCCCAAGTTAAGAGGGAGCTCGAATGCAAGAAATCTCCTTAGGATAAGAGGATGGTTGAGAATATTCCTTGGATAAGAATGATTATATCTTCTTCTTTTAAGAGGGAGTGAAGGATATGATTCTCTACTTCATGCGTCATGCACTAGACCAGGACTAACAGTCGTAATTTTTAATGAAGGACATGATTAGGAGAAGGAAATTGGAGAATGCATTTTGAAGTGCTGCTAAAAAGTTGGATCTGATTGAAGAATATGTTGTTGCATATGAAGTAGGAAGAAAAATGTATGATTAAGGAATCTTCTGTCAAAAGATTCGGTTGAAGTCCTACTATGAAAAGTTGACAAGCAACATCTATTGCCTGAAAGACCCCGGAGGTTTGTATTTGATTATGTACATGTGAAAGTATATTATTGATTGGGGTTGTGTTTGTATAGGTAAATCTCTCAAAGGATTTGATAGCATGCTGGTTACCAATCAGTTTGATTGGGAGAGAGATTAGACATTCTTGATCTGGTGGATTAAGGGGTGTTGAGGCTCTGCAAGTGAAGCATTGCCTTGGCAGACATATGGCTAACACTTTGTGTTGATGTCTGGGTCCCTAAGTTGGAAAGGAGGCGTTGGTCATTGAGCTCTGACACACACTTGGACTTTGGGTTGATGGTTAGAAAGTAAGCTTGATGGTACCTAAAGGGGCTGAAATCTTGAGTCCATATTAGTCCCACCTCGATATATTTTCTTGGTGAGGAATTTAGTCCATGGCATTGTGATGCCTAAACTATTGAGTGACTATTTGGATAGATTTCCCTGGCCAGGAATCTATTCCATGGCATTGCGGTGCCTAAAGTTCTTCATGGTTCATATAGTTTGAGGTCTTCCATTGTATATGTACATTATGAATACCTCCCTAGTTAAGAGGGAGTGTTGGAAAATGTAACTATGTTCAATCTTTAATAATGTGCTTGATTCATTATGTAATGTACTTGTCAAAAGAATAAAGAAAAGAATTATTATTATTATTATTACTTATTACTTATTAAAGCATGGGTTTCATGCTCGGGTCAACATGTTTTAGGTCAAAGTCCCCATTGAGGACTTATAGGATTTATTCTGAGTTTGTAGAATTATTGTACATTTAAAGAGACCCTTCTTGGGCTTTTGAATCATGTTAAAAGGTTAAGTATTGAGTCAAATATGAATTATGTAACCACCACACCATATCGGCCTAGAAGAAGATCAAGTCAGCATAAGGACCCTATTCTACCCCACAAGGAGCCTATAAAAGGAAGCACGTAAAATTCTTTTGGAGATCATTCTCTCATCAAGTTTGAATCTCTTGTTACTAGGCAGAAGTGCGAAGTTATCTTGTAGCTAGGAAAAGGTGCGAAGTCTGTTGTCAGGAAGCCGAAGTGAATGTGAGTTTGGGGAAGTCTAAGGAGAATGAAAAATAGAAATTGTGGTGCCTCTATCTCTGTGTTTCATGGTTTGGATTGGGAGAACAAATTCTCCTAAGTTTCGTTGTTGCTGGAAGCTGCCAGTTTCCGTGAGCTACTGCCCTAGTCAAAGTTGTTGGAAAGAGGTTGAAATTCTGGGAGGTTGACTTGGTGTGGAGGAAAGTTTTGGTATTGGTCTACGGTGAAGAGTCTCAAAGAATAATATTGAAAGGAAAAATTATCTTGACCGAAATTTCCCCTCGAGGGGGTTTTTCCCTGGCATGTGCCTACATCTGGTGTCTATTGTTTTATGTGTTGCTACTTTTGGTAATTGTTTGATGAACTAAAGAAAGAAGATATAAAGAATTGTAATAATAAGAACCATCACAA
Organism: Pinus tabuliformis; assembly: GCA_031772625.1. Classification (NCBI taxonomy): domain Eukaryota; kingdom Viridiplantae; phylum Streptophyta; class Pinopsida; order Pinales; family Pinaceae; genus Pinus; species Pinus tabuliformis. The sequence goes on from CM062814.1 coordinate 531,698,950, forward strand.
GCAATTATCAAGATCAAGAAATTATTTACTGCCTTTCTAATTTTCTAACATGGTATCAGAGCTTTGGTGAAGAAGGAAGAAAAAGGCAGTCTCAAGCACTTGATTCATTCATAGGTACTATCTCGGGGAATGAGTCTATTATATTCAAGGAGGGTGTCTAACTCAATCAAGGGTGAGAAAAAACTTGGAGGAGCATCTAACTTCATATCCTGGAAGAAGAGGATTGACCTAATCCTCGAGAAGAACAAGGTGTTGGATCTAGTAAAAGTAAATGTAAAGAATCCTACAAAAGAAGCCAATGATGTTGACAAAGTGAAATTCAGGGATTTAGATTAGTGCCTCTGACTCTGATGGTACAAGGGATAAAATAGAATCTTGTCCCATTCATAGCTAACATCGATCATTCTCAGGAGATGCATGAAGCCCTATCGAAGCTTTTCACTATTAAGAACATTGGTCGAGTAGCAAGTTTGAAGAATGAGTTGAGAACTACAAATATGACTAAAGAGGATAGTGTGGCAACTTTGTTTTTGAAGATAAGTATTCCATGTCTTTTCAATTTTGGGTTCATGGACTCATTCAGTTTTGATTATATTGAATAATGATAACCTTTCTCCCTCTATTGTCTTGATTAGGGAAAACATTTGAAAGAAAGAGGATTGCTCAAGACAAGGTTAGAAACAAAGGTATGCTTTGAATACATTGATTGAAAGGATTATTCATCTGATGATCTATTGCTAACTTTGTTATGACTAGTTGTATTGAATCTTAGTGATTCTTTTTTGGGTGATTCATCTCTTTATAAATCTACCCACCCCACTCTTATCTGATTTTGTAGAACCCTAGACAGGTTCTAGAAAACCCTAACCAAAGGGCATGCTAGTGTGAATGTCTGAAACCCTAAGTTGATTAGGGATATTGTGAAATGCTAGTTGAATTTTTATTGATGATGCCATGTTTGGGATTTTGGTGTGATCAGGAAATCCTAACTTGTTAGGATTGAATGATAAGGTCTAAAATCCTGGAAACTTTGAATTTTTGGTAATATTGGGTTTGCTATGTTTCTACATTGGAACCCTAACTCATTAGGGTTTGGTGGAATGTGTGAGCAAGACCCTTATACTGTCTTAGAAATGATTTCCTTGGTATGTGTGTGTTTTTCTGATCAAACCCTAGTGTAATCAAGATGGTTGTGTCTAACGCTTGTTGATATTTGTCAAGTTGGGTTTGAATAACACGTGAGATGAAATGTCTTTGCATGATGATGAAATCTAGGCATGTATAGATATGTCCTTTTTGGTTGAAAAACCCTAGCTTGATCTAGATCAAATATATTAATGTTGTTTTACATATGATGTGCTTATGTATGAATGATTATGAGTTCCTAGACATGTGTGTTAACCTAGTTATTGATGGCAATAAGTCTTAGGACTTAATGGAAGTCTTTGTTTTAGGATTTAATGGAAATCCTTGTATGAGATTCTAGGATGATGATATTTGTAAATCTAGGGTTTTATAACTAAACATTAGTGAAGTTAAATTGTCCAATATGTGTGATATAACAATTTGAAATGTATTTAGATGATTGTTGGAAAAATGAAAATCTAGGGTTTGGTAGTTAAAACCTAGTAGTAACATTGTCTAACGTGTGTAATGTAACAAATACGAGATCTATGTATTTAATGATTGGGGAATTCTAGGGTTTTGGAGTTAAACCTTAGTCAAAGTAAAATCTCTAAAATATTATGATCTGTGTAAGATTGTTGAATTTGTGAAAATGGAATTCTAGGGTTTTGGAGTTGAACCTTAGTTGAAAATAGAAATCTTTGATGAGTGTTGATTTTATGATAATTTGAGATTTGTGAAGAGATTGTTGAAATTTGATTTTTTGGAAATCTAGGGTTTGCAAACTAACCCTAGTGCTAGTCGGTCATGTTAGTGACTCTTTAATGGTTGATTGAAAATATAGGGGTTAGAACTAACCCTAGTTGAAGCTGGTCAAGTTAATGACTAAGCTGGAATTTACTGTGAATGATTATTTTGTATGAAATTCAGGATTTACGTGAATCCCTAGTGAGAAGTCTAACATATGTATTTTGAAAGCTCGTTAGATGCTTTGTAGATATATGTTTGTGTGAATTGTTTCTAGGTTTTCTATATGTTGAAGGAAGGAATATCGTACCTTTGGAAGAAACATTGAAACCCTATATGGAATGAAAGTTATTATGAAGTAGTTTAGGGTGTATGACAAAGTCCCTAGCAAGATGTTGAAGAGTATATGTTTCTTGTTCGTAATTGAGTTTGGGTATCTGATATGTATAAAGATGAAATGCTTTCGTGATTATGATATGGCTAACTTCATGCTCCTGTAGATTTGGTTGTAATTGCTATCTAAGTTGTGCCAGTACACAATCTTCAACTTGGTGAAGATGCTCGATGTGACAAGCAAGTTGTGCAGGTACACATTCTTCAACTTGATGAAGATACTCGATGTGGAAAGAAAGTTGTGCTGGTACACAATCTTCAACTTGGTGAGGACACTAGATGTGAAAAGCGTGATGAGGATTATTATAACTCTGATGAAATGCTTGGAAGCCACGAAAGATTCTTCGATGACAAAAAGAAGAAGTAGAACTCCCCAAGTTAATAGGGAGCTTGAATGGAAGGAATCTCCCTAGGATAAGAGGATGGTTAAGAATATTCTGTGGATAGGAATGATTAGATTGTCTTTGTTTAAGAGGGAGTGATAGATATGATTCTCTGCTTCATATGTCATGCACTAGACCAAGACTACCAAGCGTAAGTTTTAATGAAGGCCATGAGTATGAGAAGGAAATTGGATAATTCATTTTGAAGTGCTACAAAAAATTTGGATCCTATTGAAGAATATGTTGTTCCATATGAAGTAGGAAGAAAAATGTATGATTAAGGAATCTTCTGTCAAAAGGTTATGTTGATAATCCTACTATGTAAACTTCTGAAGCAACATTTGTTTCTTGAAAGATCCCTGAGGTTTGTATTTGATTATGTACATGTGAAAGTATATTATTGAATGGGGTTATGTTTGTATAGGTGAATATCTCGAAGGATTTAATAGCATGTTGGTTACAAATTAGTTTGATTGGGAGAGATTAGACATTCTTGATCTACTTGATCAAGGGATATTGAGCCTCTACGAGTGAAGCATTGCCTGAGTAGACATATGGATGACACCTTGTGTTGATGTCTGGGTACCGAAGTTGGAAAGGTGGCATTGGTCATTGAGCTTTGACACACACCTGAATTTTGGGTTGTTGGTTAGCAAGTAAGCCTGATGGTACATAAAGGGGCTGAAAGCTTGAGTCCATCTTAGTCCCACCTAGATAGATTTCCTCGGTCAGGAATCTTGTCCATGGCATTGTGATGCCTAAACTATTGAGTGATTGTTTGGATAGATTGTCATGGTCAGGAATCTAGTCCATGACATTGCAATGCCTAAAGTTATTCATGGTTCATATAGTTTGAGATATTCCATTGTATATGTACATTATGAATACCTTCCTAGTTAAGAGGGAGTGTTGGAAAATGTAACTATGTTCGGTCTTCAATAATGTACTTGAGTCATTATGTAATGTACTTGTCAAAAGAATAAAGAAAATAATTTTTATTACTCTTATTGTGACTAATAAAGCATGGGTTTCATGCTTAGGTCACCATGTTTTACATAAAAGTCCCCATTGAGGACTCCCAGGATTTATTATGAGTCTATAGAGTTATCGTATATTTAAAGAGACCCTTCTTGGGCTTTTGAATTGTGTAAAAAGGTTAAGTATTGAGTCAAATATGAATTATGTAACCTGCACACCATGTCGACCTAAAACAAGATCAAGTTGGCCTAAGGACCCTATTCGACCCCACAAGGAGCTTATAAAAATGAAGCACGTGGAATTCATTTGGAGCATCATTCTCTCATCATGTTCGAAATATCTTGTTACTGGGTAGAACTGTGAAGTTCTCTTATAGTTGGGAAAATGTACGAAGTTTGTTGTCTGGAAGCCGAAGTGAATGCGAGTTTGGGGAAGTCTAAGGAGAAATGAAAAATATAAATTTCATTGCCTCTCTCTCTGTGTTTCGTGTTATGGATTGAGAGAACAAAGTCTCCTAAGTTTCATTGTTGTAGAAACCTGCCAGTTATCGTGAGTTGTTGACCTAGTCGAAGTTGCTGGAAAGAGGTCGAAATTTTGGGAGGTTGACTTGTTGTGGAGGAAATGTTTGGTCTTGGTATAGGGTGAAGAGTCTCAAAGCATACTATTGAAAGGAATAATTACCTTAACTGGGTTTTCCCGTTGAAGGGGGTTTCCGGTTTTCCCTGGCATGTGCCTACATTTGGTGTCTATTGTTTTATGTGTTGCTACTTTTGGTAATTGCTTGATGAACTAAAGAAATAAGATATAAGGAATTGTAATAATAAGAAACATCACAAGTAATTATCAAGATCAAGAAAATCTTTACTGCCTTTTTGATTTTCTAACACCCGCCTAAGATCCAGGCCTTGTCAGAGAGGAAGGTTTTAAGGTACAACAATCCATTAAGAAATGATTCTTTACCTTGAGGAGTCGTGGGGCCATACACAGTCGTCGGGGTATACCAAGTTGTCAAACCAATACTGCAGAAATGACCCGAGAGGCTATGGGGAGCATATATCCAGTCTTCAAAGATGACTTTTTGTGGATCCCATAAATAGTAATTCCACCCGCAAATCCTTTCACATCCAGAGCCATGACTTCGTTGCCTCTCCAATAATGTTGGATTACCTCATGCAACTTTTCAGTCTTCATCTTTGTCTCTTGAAGTAACACAATATCCATTTTAACTTTATTAATTTTATATTTCAAATAATTGAGCTAACCTTTGTTATTCAAGCCATGTATGTTCCATGAGACCAACTTTATTGAGAAAGGGAGAGGGTGTGGGGGAAATAGCCAATCAATGGACCCATTTGCCCTAAATTAAGAAAGAACTCTCCAGCTTCCCTTATTGCCTCCTTCGTAGATTTGCACCCCTTTTTTCATTTCGTTGATGCTAATATCTCAGATAAGACTAGGGATTGAACTTCTCCTTCCTTGCTAGAAGGATGAGGGTGAGGATCCCCTTCTGATTTTTCCAATCTTTCAAACCATTGACCAAAGATGTTTCCTGTTGAAAATGGAAACAAGAAATGTTAAAAATAGCATCAAGGAAAAATCCTAATTTAATTTTGTCCTTGAATTAAATTAGGAATTAAATTGTAATTCCACATCTCATGACAACTTGTAAAAGTTAACTAAGTTAATTTGACTTAGTTAGCTCAGTTAATTCGAGTTGAGGGTCTAACTTGAGTCATGTAGAGTGTCTCCTACTTTATAGGAGCCCTGGCTGAGGTTATTTTGAGTTTTAATTAATTAATTCAGTGTAACTGAGTTAAAGTCAGTTAAAATAGTTCCAAATGATGTAGGAACTAGTAGGAGGTTAGACATTGGGGTGTTACTTCATGTGTTCAATGAGTTAATTGATGATCCACTCATAAATAACTCATGCATGTCAGATCTGAAAGTTACCCAGTTGAAATTTGAGTTAAGGGACAGTGTAATATTAGTTGTATAATCATCTGAATTGTACAAGTGGTGCATGTAATCATAGGAAGGCCTATGAGGATTGCACAGTTCATAATTGTGGAATTTCTCAATTAAATATGGGCTAATTCCGAAGGGAACTGCGCAAGGAAATAGGAGCTTGGCAGACTGCAGAATTGGCTAAGTATTGGCTTGGGCTTGTCTAGGAAGTAGTGAGATAGATAGAGATAGTGTAGAGGTTGCTTGGGCTTGAGAAAATCATTCTAATCTTCTCATATTTTTTTATTAATGTAATATACAGATAACAAGGGTTTTTAGTAGTGGATTTCCCCGTAAAATCATTGTGTTATGTGTGATTGAATTATTTCTCTTGTATGTTTCATGATTTCATCAATTATTTATTGTTTCCACTGATGAATAGAGTAGATTCAAGTCAATTGTTTTAGCATATTACAATCTGCAGTTTTAATCTACAAGGAATTTCTACATGGTATCAGATCTGAAATCACTATAGAAGAGGAGAATACAAGTTTGTATTTTGTAGGAGAAATCAAATTTGCAGTATCATACTTCAGAGCCAGCAAGATGTCGTTCTACAGATTGAGACTCGAATATTCCCTTGAGGGTAGTTTGAACTACATTGATTGGAAGGATAGGATGGAGGCAATGTTGGAAGGAAATGGGCTTAAGGAATTCATAGACAAAGATATTCCTAAGCCAGTTGATGCTCAAGATCTGGCAAAGTGGAGAAAATGTGTGGCAAAGGCGAGAAGGATTATCCTAGAAGGAGTTCGAGATCATATTGTCTTGAACCTCCACGATAAGGAAATTCCATTTGCAATGTGGAAGGCCTTGATAGACCTATTTCAAAACAACAACGACCACAAGAGGTTGCCACTGAAGGACAAGCTTAGAAAGATCAATATGGAGAAGGGTGACTCAATATTGAAGTATTTGACCAAGTTCACCCAATGTCAGAATGAGCTTGGAAGTGTCGTTGTTACGATTGCTGAAGACGATTTGGTGAGCCTAGCACTTCTAGGTCTTCCCAAGAGATAGCACAACTACCAGGACTCATTTTATGGGAGGGAGAAGCTACCAAAACGGGAGCGATTGTGGTCAGACTTGGTACAAGAAAAGATTCGACGGAACACCAAATATGGATCCTCATACAAGCATGATGATGAGGAGAACTATGCCTTAAATCGAAAGGCAAAGAAAGGGAAGGGGATGTCATCCCATTCCAAATTAGATTCCAGTCAGGGTGGCAAGAAGAAGAAAATGTGGAACATCAATTGTTTTCATTGTCACGAATTTGGGCACTATGCCACGAAATGTCCACAAAAGAAAGCAAACAAGAAGGAGCTTGCAGTAGCAGCAACAAGTGAAGCTCTAGCTTCGCAATTCAAACTTGATTTTACTCTCATTGCATGAATGGAAAGCACTATAATGGGAAGCATGTGGTATCTCGACAATGATGCCTCATTCCATATGACGGGGAATAGAGATCTCTTTAGTGACTTGGAGGAGAAATACCTCAAGAAGAACATAAAGTTTGGAGATGATGGGAAGTATAGTGTGACCGACATTAGTACAGTTACTTTTTAGAAGGACTATGGCTCCCCTCTAAGACTCACAGATGTGATGTATGTTCCAGGACTAAAGAATAATCTTTTTTCCATCGCGGTGTTTGAAGACCGTGGCTACAATGTGATATTTAGCAAAGGAAAGGTTTTCCTTAGACACATCACCAAGGGACAAGTGAAATAGGAGTTAAGAACCTATATGCACTTGAGGTACAAGATGCATGCAAAGCCTTGAGGATCAAGGAAAAGGTTAGATACTTGGTGGTTGAGAGGGAGCATGAATTACCTCTCAACATGTAGCCTTAGATGTAGCCTCAAAAGAAACCTCAGCAAGTTGTGGAGCAGACTCAATTGGAGAAACAGAGAGGAGAGTGAGTGGAGAAATCCACTCAAGAAGAGACCTCCAGTAAGGGGGAATTTCGAGCCAAGTGGGCAGAAGGAGCACATGCATACATACCTCTAAGTGTGAGGTGGGGAGATATGAAACCTTCGTCCAAGAGTTTCAGAAATTGGGCAGGATCCATTGAGGTGTTTTTTGTCTCATGGATCATTACCTTGCTACAGGGGGGCATAGTATTCAGTAGTAGGAGGATCAATGTCAGTCAAATATTGAGGAGTGCAGAGAAGTGTTGACAACAGATCAGGAGGCTCAATAACAAAGTCAACAGCAAGACAACTTTTCCTAGTAGGCAGTTGCAGACACAGTTGATTCAATTTATTTTGTTTGGATGACTTTTAGTCGTAGAGGTTGCAGTAGCAACAACACCAATGACAAGAGTTGCATGTAGAACATTCCAAAGGTACCAGATTGAGATAGAGTTGAAGTCCTTTCATTTTGAGAGGGAGTTTTGAAAATAGCAACAAGAAATGTTAAAAATATCATCAAGGAAAAATCCTAATTTAGTTTTGTCCTTTAATTAAATTGTAATTCCACATCCCATGACAACTTGTAATAGTTAACTAAGTTAATTTGAATTAGTCCGCTCAGTTAATTCGAGTTGAGGGTCTAACTTGATTCATGTAGAGTGTCTCCTACTTTATAGGAGCCCTCGATGAGTTTATTTTGAGTTGTAATTAATTAATTCAGTTTAATTGAGTTAAAAATAGTTAAACTAGTTCCAACTGATGGAGGAACTAGTAGGAGGTCAGACACTGGGGTATTGCTTCATGTGTTCAACTATTTAACTGATGATTCACTCATAAATAGCTAATGCATGATAGATCTGAGAGTTACCCAATTGAGATTGGAGTTCAGGGGCAATGTACTATCAATGTATAATCATCTGAATTGTATAGGTGGTGTATGCAATCAGAGGAAGGCCTATGAGGATTGCACAATTCATAATTGTGGAATTTCCCAATTAAATATGGGTTAATTCCAAAGGGAACTACGCAAGGAAATAAGAGCTTGGCAGGCAACAGAATTGGCTAAGTATTGGCTTGAGATTGTCTGGGAAATAGTGAAATAGATAGAGATAGTGCAAAGGTTTCTCAGGCTTGAGCAAATCATTGTAGTCTTCTCATATTTTCTTGTTAATGCAATATACAGATAGCAGGGGTTTTTAGTTGTGGATTTCCGCATAAAATCATTGTGTTATGTGTGATTGAATTCTTTCTCTTGTATGCTTCGTGATTTCATCAATGTTTATTATTTCCGCTGATGAGTATAATAGATTTAAGCCAATCATTTTAGCATATTACAATCTAGATTTTGAATATACAAGGAATTTCTACATTTTTGAAGTGGATTACTAGTTGGAAGGAATGTATTTTACATCGAATTTGATCCAAAGTCGGAAGAACTCCGACATTGACCGTTAATTAGATCCCAATATATTATGTTTCTCTTCCACCTCTAATACCTTGATCGTATGAATAAGGATCTTTCTTAATGTATGATCTTCCTCTAGGTCTTCCAACATTTTCCTTTTAGGCATGGGTTCACCTGAATGGTTATGGCCTAGCTTGTTTACTTCCATTACTTGTAGGGCCATCTGGGGAGATTTTTCTACTAGTTCTCCTTCTATCACTAAGTTCCCTAGGATGGAAAAGGGGTTTTCGTCCCCATCTTTCTGGGGTTTAACTTTCACTTGAGAAGTTGACGCCTTCTTCGATGATTGCTGGCTCTGACGGGTGTCAGACGTGGTTCGCTAATTGCGTGATTACTAGTTCCACCTTCCCCCCACTGGTTGAAACATTTCCTCATCCTTCTTATTTAGGTTTTGAGTATCCCATGCTACTGTGAGTGGGAAATTTCAGAACAAGTGCCCATATTCATGGCACCGACGAAATTTAAACAACACATGTTCATAGTCAAGTGGTTGTGTCCAAATTGAATCATGGTACTCCAGGTCATTTGATTCTGGAAGGGGTTGGGAGATGTTCATATGAACACATATATGAGCATATGCAACATGTCTTCACCACATTTTGATTTCAAATATCTTGACAAAGTTCCTGATTGTGTTCCCAATCCCTTCCAAAATGTCAGGTTCCCAAAATTCCTCCAGAAGAGAGAAAAGTCGAACCCAAACTAGAGCTACTAAAAACTACTCTTTCTCTGGATTGTAGCATTATTCCCAGAATATGATAAATAACCCTACATTATTCATAAAATAAGGTCTATTCTCCAATACATGCTTTCTATCTTCCATATCGGCAGAGATCACCATGAAAAAACCCTTACCATGCAAATGAAATTCCACCAGTCCTCTTGGGTTCCATTTTGATTGGATCCATTGCACAATCTCTTGTTCCTTTGAAAAAAATCCCCATAAAATTGCAAATTTGGGCATGGTCCTTCATGAATTGTCGCAATTTCTCCAATCTATTGTTTGGAATCATAATTTTTTTATTTTTCGCAGCTTTTGGGAGGCAGTGGCTCCTCCCTCTCGCCTACCATTGTGCCCCCATTACTAGGGTTTCTACAACCCCAGATGTGTCATATTCGAACCCATATGTCTTTGATGTTGCATCTTGCGTCCCTTTGACAACATCACGAAAAGAGAAGGGCCCTCCCTCCCCTGTGGGGGGCCACTCATGGATCACGCACTCAGATAGTTGCTCAATAATCTCAGTCCCACAACAAATCATTGGTTGCATTGCCTTCCTAGACGACTGAGGTGAGGGTTGCATCATGCTCCTGCATTGATCGAAGATCTGTAAACCCTAGCAGAGCTTCATGAGATGTTGTAATGTTAACATTTTGACTTAGTCAAAATAAAATTAAAATTAAAATTAAACAAAATAAAACAATTAATAATTATAGTTGTCAATAAAACATTTTAACTCTCTGAAAAAATATAAAATTAAAGCATAAAATAAGGCAATATAAAAAAACATAAAATTAATAATTATAATTATAATTAATAATTAAACTAGCCTAGATCCATCTTAACTCCGAATCTATTAAGTATAATTATAATTAATAATTAAACTAGCCTATATCCATCTTAACTCAGGATGAGAGATTAAATCTCTTGAGATGCAAACCTCTTTTAGAGTGAAAAGTGATTTGATCTCTCTTGGTGCTTGGTTAATCTAGAGTTAAGATTGATCTATATTGGTTTAAGTATCTAATAAGATAATTAAGCTGTGAAAAGAAATAAGTTTTTCATTATAAAGTAAGTTTTTTTATTGATAAATTTTTGTTCATAAAATTTTTATACATCTTAAACTTTAAAATTTAAAATTTGAAATTCAATTTCACCTTTTCTTTTTTTCACACTTATTTATTTTTTCATTCCTTCCTATATCCATTTATTATTTTGTTTTTATATATAGGGAGAATATAGAGTAGATTTGGTCTTTTATTTTTTATCTTACTCTTCTAGTTTATTAATTTAATATTAATTTTTGGTTTTGCTTCGTTGTTTTGAATCTCTTGATCCTTGTGCCTCTTTTATTTATTTCTTTCTTTTTTTAATAGTGGGAAAAACTATCATAACAACCATTTCTGGTTGTTATCTATGAATGTAAGCTGATGCATCATCGTTATTCAAGGATAACCACATGTTGAAGCCCCGAAAATTGGGTCTACAACAAGGGGGATACCCACCCAGTCCGGACCTTGAAAGAAGCTCCTTTTCCGTTTGGGATAGTGGGTCTGACTGGGGATAATGGGGACTAGTTTCCTAATTTGTTTGTGATGATGCTAAGAAATAATGTTTTCCTTTCTAAAAAGTTTCTAAATAAAATGCTTTTAATCTAAATGTAATCTATCACATACAATTTTATTCTAATGAATGTAAACATCTAATTCTAAAACTATCATGGGATTAACTCTTCACTTATGCGATCTAAAATTGTTTCTAACAACAACCGGTAATAAAAATCATTCAATTGCTATGAGAAAAAAATTCATTAAAAGTGAATTGTTTCGTATAAGAAATTAGCCGAAACAATTGTGAGAAGCATATCGCATAATAAGTTATTAATATACTCAGCATAAACAGAATAGTTACCACCGTACAATAGTGCCAAATGATGTCTTAAACATTCAAGCTTTCGTATATAAACAACTGAACATAACATATTACTTGACGCATAAGTAGAAACCATTAAGAGATAAAAATACCATTGATAACAAGTCCTACTCATGAGCTTCAGCAATATAGATTTATCTTCTCATAATTCAATATCTACTAAGAGTACAAAAGTGCATTTCAGTAGCAGATATTAAACACAGATATCAATAAATCTCATTCCATTCATTCATCAAAACCTCCTCAGAGGGTGCAGAAGTGCATGTTCTGAAGAAATGTTTTTGACAAATTTTTGGACCCCTCTCTAAATGCATGAGAGGGGTTTAAATACTACTAACTAAAGACTAAAAATAGTTTATTACAAAAATATAGGAGGAGGTTTAAATGATCATCCTCATCTAAGGCAAAAATAAATCAAAATAAAACTAAAACTGTATCTGAAAATTAACTATGCATTTGTTCTCTTAGATCGCAAGCATTCAACATCGGCTTGAGGAGTTTCAATTGGACAACCTCCAATTTTAGTTGTCCTGCAAAAACAGAATCAACAAGCGTTGGCGCTATCTTCTCAGCGGAATTTGTAAGGCATTTCAGAGTCATACACTGACTGTGTGGTTTCACCAAGTGTTGCCAGTAAGTATCCCAATTTAACTTGGTTAACTTTTTTATTGACTTTGCCTTTTCTTCAGCTTTCTGTCTCCAACTTGTCTGCAGTTGTTGTGCTTTCAGGAGAAATCCTGGAGTGGTTTCCGATATCAGGTTGGCTCTGTGCAGATTTTCATTGACACAGTCAATGACATTGCTTGCTGCTGTCACTGCTTCTTCCGCTGCCTGTTCTGCCTTTTTTATCTGTGCATCCCACTTGTTGAACAACATTTCTTTGTGGGATTCATTGATCTTGAGCAACCCTGCTTTCTTGCCTTCCTCTAATTCCTGCCAATTCAAATAATTTGAAACTTTCTTATCAATTAAATCATAATCAAGTTGCAAATCCACAACTTGACTTGTGATTTTGTCGCTCATCTTGCAGTGCGAGTTCCATTGCGATATTCTTTGGAAAAGTGTCTCCTGCTGTTGCAAGAGTTGATCATTCAAGGCAAGGGCTTCTGTGATAAATTCTGTGACTTTGGGGTCATCTTTGTGCTTTTCTATTGTGGCCTGTAATTGCTGCTCTTTTTCAGCCAGACTACTTTGATAACCCAGCTGCATCTGTTGAAAGTCCTGTTGTAATTTTTCTTTTGCTTCCCAGCTAGCACTGGCCTGCTGTAACTGTTGCTGCAAAAATAGGATTTTATCCTCTTTATCCTTAAGCAATAGTTGTACTTCAGATGCTTTATCAATAGTAGCAGAAGCATAAGCTCCTACGATCTGGGATAACTTAGTCAGGTTTTCTGTCAGATCAGTGGTAGGGTCTCGCCAAAGGACATCCAGCTGCTCTGCCTCAGGTGAGAGCACGTTGTCTAGTTTTCGTTTCTTTCTCTGTCTCCTGACCACTGCTTTGTGCTGCGGACTGTAAAACACATCTAGAGGAGGGATTTCCTCTATCTTCAACATGATTTCAGATGATGGAGCTATGGGAATGTGCTCAGTTTCTAGAGCATTGACAACTGTTTCAATGACCATTTCTGTCATTGTCTGTGTTGGATTCCTTGGTGTCTCGATGTTTTGCTCCTCGGTGTTGATCAATTCATTAAATGTTTCCCACTCTTTCTCCAGCTCTGTTCTTAATGGCTTTGTTGGCTGGATGAGGGGAGTGGGAACTTCCACCTGTGTTGGCGACAACACTTGCTGTTCTGGATTTTCTTTAGATTGGGCAGTATCCCTAACTGATCCTTCATTTTTATTGTGGTCGCTCTCTGACTGTCTAGACCGTTTTGGTGATTCTCTTCCAGACTTAGATTTAGACCTGCCTGGCCCCAAGATTCCACTTATACTGATGCTGGGAGTGGGTTCCCTTATTGGTTCTAAGTGCAACTTGTCCAAGGGAAGAATCGCCAATCTTCGTTATCTATAGAGTTTAAACTCTTGGAATTCTGCTGGGACAAACTAGATTTGGGCCATGTGTAAGATGTCTCTGAGTGTGCTCTTCTGCTGGAAGATCTCGTCGAAGAGATCATCTTCCTTAGTGAACACCTTTATTTTAACAGCCATAGTAAAATTCTTTATTACATCAAAGGGATCAAACTGTCTCCCTGGGAATTTAAATAATTGTAGACTCAACATGTTGTCTACTTCTCTGAAAGTGTGACCTAAATCAAACAATGCAAAAGCCCCACAAGCCATAGGGAATTGCGGCCAGATTGTCTTTTTCTTGTCTTTTAGTTCTTTACTCATTCCTCCAACCCCGCAGGTTTGGTAGGCTATTTCACGGGCCATTAACTTGTCAGGAACATACAAGGGAAGTACATGAGGGGAAGCAATGCTTCCGAATACTCTGATGTAAGTGAAAAATTCTTCTCCGAACCATCTTCCGACAGGGAGAATATCAATTTCGGCCTCAGGAGAAAATCTTGGGGCATCTTTATTATACAACATTTTGTGAATGGGTAGCATAACTCCATGGAAAATTCTATAAAAATATGGGGTAAACTTAGAATCCCACAGTTCCTTATGGTAGACTTGAATGGGCAAGGGATTCTGTACCATCCATTTCCAACCCATGAGAGGAAATCTAGAAACAAAACAGATAGCATCCATGACATAAGCAACTAAAAAGAAAGGAGGATAAATCCTCTGAGAGGGAGTCCTTTTAGACCGATAATTCCAAATAGCAGAGGCTAAGTTATCAGACAATATTTGAGCCCAGTCCATAATAGTGGCGTTGGTAGCTGCATCTAGTAGGGGTAGCCACTCGGATGAAAATTTATTGATATTAGGTTTTCCAAATAACCTACATAGCATTGCAGCAACGAAACAATACGGAGAGGAGAGGGAACCAATACTGTACATACCATGTTTGTCTTTCTTTAAAGGCTCTTCCTTTGCTGACCAGCTTTTGGTGCATTCCGCCAAATCTTCATTTTCCTTGGCGAATTTCTCCATGAACTGTTTGTTATAGCTAGCTTGCGGCTCTGGTAAATGATACATGCGTCTTAAATTCTGTGGGGTGAATGACCCAATAACCTCCTGGTTCCACAACTTGAATTGCCTATCTGTTATATCAGCGTCGTCTATCACCCATTTAACCATATCTGTATAGGGAAGTATTTTAGGCCTTGCTGCTATACGGTGCAGGAATGAGCACGCAAGCTCTGTGAGTGATGCTTCGGATGACCCACATGCATCTGTCGTAATTGTAACTTCCATGACTCTCGGGTTTTCTTCCTCTAGCAGACTATACATGCCTTCCCAAGTAGATATGCATGCTTCTCTAGTACAGGTGGTGTCTGTGAATAAGGGCGTCATCTTTGTTTTCTCAGTAACTGGAGCTTTTCCCTTCTTTCCCATTACGGTCTGCACACTCCTCTATATATTAGTTTGCATACAACTCCTGTAAGTTCACAAATAGAGAACTAAGACATAATGAGAAAGATAACGAATGATGGTAAGTAATAAGGTGACGAGAAAGCTCTTAATTTCAAAATCATATCAAATATATCACCCTACGTGAAATAACTTTTCACTCAGATCTAAATCCTTTCTCATAAATAACCATCAATAAAGCACTAAATTAACATTAATGCCCATAACTCGGATATCGGATTATGAGAAACATTTCATTGAACAATGAGCCCTTTTGATCTGCGATTTTGCGATTTTGCGATTTGCTTGCGCAATATCGTAGATCGCAATATCGCTAATTCTTTTTATTAACGATCATTTGTTTCATTATGCGATTGTGAGATGCGATTTGCAAGATGCTTTATCGCACATCGCAGGATCGGGACGTTTTATCTTAGGTGGTGTTGTGATATATGAAATTTGCGAGATGCGATGAGTCTGTATGGCGCGTGATCTCGCATCATCGCGTTTTCGCAATTCTGAAAGTTTCTTTATATGATTTCCTCCTTTACCCTTTTGCGATGCAATGTTCATTATTAAGAGAACGATTTTATTTGAGACTTATCATAATACTTAAGATTTTGCGTTTGCGGATGTTTTTCCTAAGTTTATGATAGTGTGTTTTATTCAAAGGGAATTATAAGTGCTAGTTTTTTTTTTTTTTTTTTTTAGAAGGGTCCCCATTTATTTAGTTTTATTACTAATACTAAATAAAAAGGGGGGTTGTTACTAGCCACAACACCACACCACCTAGAATGACGTGTTGGTGATCCATAATGAGGCAAACTTTCACTCCTTCCAAATGCCTCTGGGCCTTGGGCCATTAAGTCATTTCCTTATGTTCGAGGAAGACGAGTTGTTAGTCAAGCAGAAGTATTTTTAGGGCATACTCCATGCCCATAATCTTAATCCTCAATACCCTAATTTCATCACTGATTTTATTTATTTATTTTGTTTTATTTTATTTAATATATATGCCCAAACTTTTTGCTTGACCTAATTAATTTATTCTTGTAATAGCTAAATTGATTAATTTAATATTAATTCCTTAATGACTACTTTATATTATTCTCTGTTAAAAACTCCTCAGTACTCATTCGATATCATTATGCTTTCCCATCCCTTATAATAGGTGGAGTGTCCACCCAAAACATTGGATGGATTAGAAATTGTTTTCATAATTTTTTTCGAAAATTCTCCACAACATGAACAACTATGATTTTTGTTTCCAAAGAAAAATTCCATTAATACTTAATAAAGTTATATGTGGAAACGTTGAATCATTTCAGAAAATCCTACAAGCATGTTATTTTTACAAAAAAGAAAACAAAAACCCTAGCATTGGCCATAAACCATCAATTGAAACCATGGAGTGCGGATGTAAGAAGGTTGAGAGAACTAAGAATGTTTATAGTTAATTAACTTCTCTTTTTTGCCATTTTGCCTTTGAACCTGTTATACATAATTTTCATGATTGCGGACAAAGTTGAATTCCCTAGATCTAGTGGTTTGATCTAGAAAAACAGAAGAAAAAAATATTTGAGTTATCCTTAGAGAAATTAGAAAATGGGAGAGAAGCCTACCTTGAATTTGTAGCAAGCCTTCCTTTCCTCCTTTCTTGTAAGCTCCAACTCTAGCTCCAAGTGTTATAAATAGAATCTGCATACATGACTAAAACAAGTGAAGAAACCACAATCTACGTAGCATAATCTAAAATTTTGATTCAATGAATCAACATGGTATTGAAATACATGAGTGCAAATATAACACAACAAATATAGGAAAACAAGATACTTTTTGTATTGACAAATATAGGAGAGAGTTTACAACCATAAATAGAAGTTGACTTTGTAGATGTCTCCCCAAGTTGACTTTTCCTTCCTTGTCACAAAGCACACCTCAACATCAACCCTAATGCATGAATGTGATGACTCCTTTAGGTTCATATTCATGAGGGCACTATCAATCTCCAAAATCCAACCCAGACCTTATGGGAGGCAGTAAATTTATAGGATGAGTGTGGTAGTTAAGGAATTCTTATCCAATTACTAATCTAAGCTTGAGATACACTTAAGAGGGAAGATAAGCTCAAGGGATAAGAGATAAGGTCTCCAAGATAGGATCAGATAGGAATTTGAGTTCTCTATCTATGGTAAAAATTTAAAACTACATTGGAAGTTTCTGAAAGAGGGAGCTTCGAAGATATTTTTATTTTTTCTGAAATTTCTAGAATCAATGCACCCGGAGAAGGTATAAACTTGCGTTGATCAACACAGGTGCTCAGTTATGCAACATGCGACTAGTGCAAGTGGACTGAAGTTCAGGGTGCGTTGGGGCCAAAAAAATGGTTTTTGAGCATATTGATCTAGAAACTTAGACATTTTGGAGAGGTGATTCTTAGGGCTTTACAAAGGGATAATTACAAAGTGTTTAAGGGTGTTGATTGATATGGTTTTTAACCCTTTTGAGAAGATGTGACAAAATGAACTGTAATATATTGCCCCCTAAAGTACAAAGTCAGAAGAAATAATTGAGGATTGAAGTGCTTTACTTTGCGACAAGTTCAGATCAAGAATCAATAGGTCAAGATCATCATCTGTTACAATACAGTTTCACCATGATATCACTGCTAAGAGAGGCATACCCATACTCAACATATAAGCCATATTACATGTACAATGACTAAAAAG
This sequence comes from Pinus tabuliformis, assembly GCA_031772625.1. NCBI lineage: Eukaryota > Viridiplantae > Streptophyta > Pinopsida > Pinales > Pinaceae > Pinus > Pinus tabuliformis. The sequence continues at coordinate 531,716,802 of CM062814.1, forward strand.
TCGAGTCCACTGATGACAAAGTGTGGACCCATGCTTGGACAATATTTTGTATGATCATAGCCATCATATTTTGTGATCTTGTATGAATCCTAAAACACAGCCTGCATGGATGAAACTAGATCTAGGGTCTTCTATCCCGTTCACTTGATCGTTTGATGTACGAGACTAACCCTGTGAATAGATGAGTTGGAATCGAACATGGTAGACACCATCTGATTACCGGCCAATGATGTAAGCCATTAACATATGAGAGAGAAACCATTGATGATGTTAATGGTTCTCAAGATACTATAGTACAATCTATGTGGTGTGAATAGATGAGCTGAAGTCGAACACCACATAGAATCTTCTGGTCAAAGGCCAATGATGAAGACCTATTTCTGAAAGCAAGGAAGCTTGCCATTGATGTATGCAATATCCAAGGTACCAAAGGGAGTTTCTAAGTCAACTTCTTGGATAATGAGCTAATGTCAATATGAAGTGACCCATCGCAGGAGGGCCTTGATGCATCCCCCATTAACGACATGAAATGGGTGTCAAGATTTGTAAGAGAATGATGATGTAAAACTAGGTGAGGAACGATAAACATGAATGAAGGCTTAAAGGTATTGTAGCATATGCCTACTGAAGAAATTCTCTTGAACATATTGGAGACACTTAATGGAGTTGGCAACATTTACCCAAAACTGAATGCAAAGGATTTTAATATGGTATGGTTAACCAAAGAGGAAAGTAGATTTCCCAACCCAACAACCATGGAGATGAAGTGGAAGAGTGTCATGTTCAAGAGCGACTTGCTGCCATTAATAGGTTAAGTACCATGTTTTCCCAATTCCCCAACCATTTCTTGTTAGTACCTCTTTATTTTTGACAAGTTTGAGGATGATAATAGATGCTTGATCTATAAGTTCATCCTCTGGATGAATCCTTCTGAGCATATTTAACAAACCCTGAGAAGGAGTGGTCTGGTCTTGTCATTTTTGACGAGTCCAATGTTGTTTGATGATTTTATGAGTCCAACTAAGGTGTAACTCGACTCCCTTTTCATGTTTAGAGAGTTTGAAAAAGAGGCAAAAAAGAAAACTCCAAAGGTTCATTTTCGTAAATTTGGTCTCTTGTGTTCGAAAAGGCATAAAACGATACTCAGGAGAACCTTTTAGCGATGTTCGACTAAAGAATTCATTTTTCATAAATAGTCTATCCTAGTCCGGAAAACGGTTAAAATTATACTGAGTAGACGTCTTTTCATTTACTTTAACGAGTTCAAAAAGACAAATGCTCGACAATCTTTTCATGTTTTGGGAGTCTGAAAAGCACTAAAAGAGGAATCCTCCTAGAGGAACAAGTGGAATAAAGGGTACCAATTGGTTCTGATCATGTTAGAACTGTTCAAAATACTTAGAGGTCGAGAGGCTAGCTAAGAAGACCACTCATTGCAGTTGTTCCTCATGAAAGGGTAAAAAAAATAGTGAAAGCGTATGATCGGCCAAGTAGATGGTGATGATGGAATGAGAAAACCAAGGCTCATTCGACAGAAACAGACTGATAAAAACGACAATCACAAGAATAAGATGAGAATGGTTTTATTTTTGCACGAGCTTGAAACATGGGAAACTATGCTTGAAATTTGTTTCATTTTTACACAAGTTCGAAACAAGGAAAACTATGTTTGAGATTGGCCTTCATGCCCCCAACATAATAACACAATTCTAGGTGCATGCCCCCCAAGCTTCATTTCATTCACATAAGTAGGCTACTGGTTATTAATAGGTGGATAGAATGAAGGTTCATTTATGAGAACAAATGAAAGACTTGACTTCAAGGGAAATTTATTTCATTTTTTAATGAGCTTGACACGGGATAAGAATAATGCTCATAGACCTTGTTTCAGTTTTTAACGATCTTGACATAAGAAAAGGAACTCTGCTCAGGGAACCTTGTTTCATTTGTTAAGGATCTTAACACAAGAAAAAGAACTCTGGTCTAGGGACCTTGGTTCATTTTTTAATGAGCTTAACACAAAAAAAGGAACTCTACTTCGGGGACCATGTGTAAGTCCAATTTATTGACGTAAATTAGAGCATGTATTTTAATATCAATCTAGGTTGGTAAACTTAGAAACACACCCAATGTATATGGATCTCAGATCTAACTAGTTTAGGAAGTAGTTGCTTAGATACTAAAATTAATGGAAATGCATATTACAAATAGAAAGCTACAAGTATGAAATGTTGAATGTAAAAAAAAAAAAAAAAAAAAAAAAACTGATCTTATGAAGCATATGAAAAAGTGAATAACGATTTTATTCGATTTTAGTTAACAAGGAAGAGACTCTTGTCTCATAGGTCTTGGATGTCCTTCCTTATCATTTTTATTAATTCAACAAAACTAATTTCACCATCTAAGTTACCAAAGCATAGAGCATCCAGTGTAAGAAAGTAGGAAGAAATGAATGCACAAATACTGATTTCAATCCAATCTTAGTTAACGAAGAGGTTCTAACTTAGAGATCTAGTTTTTCCTTCCTTATTAAAGCTAATCATTTGAGAGAAATCATTTCCACTATCTCAATAACCATGACAAGCAAGTTAGTTTATATAAGAAATATTCACAATATTAACACAGAAAATAAAAATGTTAACATACATTTATGCACATAATTTAACAATAGTGTACTTAGCTTAGTATGGGGGCCCTCCACCTTTGCTTGGTACACCTTAAGACAATCAGCTACAACAAATCACCATTCACATCACACATAAATGTATGCACAAGAAATAGAAGGCAAGTCTCCAATTGTATTCAGAAAATAATAGTCACAATATATCCATAGTTGCTTGGTAGCTTTGCTTAAAAAGGCTAAACATATAACAATATTAGCAATAATTGTTGTAACAACTAACAAGAATCTTATTCCATCTCATAAGGTTGATTTCATCCCTCTGTTACAAAAAATATGGAAAAATCCCATAAAATCTCAAAACCACCCCTGAATCAGGGAATTCCCTGTGTGACTGGTCAACTTTGACCAACGTTGATCGGGCATGTTCTAATTAATTTGGTGTGATCCAATAGGAGTCCCTCTATCCTTGGTTCCTGTAGTTTCCAAATATGCCTTTTTTTTGTGCCTAGGTGTCCTGCACATATGAATTTAATAAAGTCATTACGTGAAATTCTGTTGCTGCCAAAAATAAATTTTAATGCTAAATTTTTACTAAAAACTCTAAAAATCAAAAGACATAATTAATTTACCTTGGTGTGCAAAAAGAGGTGAAATGTGGAAAATATGATTGAAATATAATGATAAAGGATGGTAAAATGATGGAATAGGTATGGTAAAAAAGGGTCAAAATCAAGAGCTAACACTCCCCCTTGTTGATTCGAAAGCATGTCCTCATGCTTGTCTGGACCTCTTGGACCTTCTTCCCCTGCCTGCTGACCTACCTATTGATCTGCCTACTGATGTAGATGCTTCAATTTGTGCTACTTGTAGGAGTATGTCAATTCCCTCTTGCTCATTTTCTTCTCTTTTATAAATTTCACTTTTTACCTTTTGTTTTTCATACTTGTATTGCCAATGCTTCTTTTCCTTCAACCATATGAATTCTTGCTTAGAAATGAGAAGGTTTTGTGTTTCCAACTTCTTTGTTTTCTTCTTGAGCTGCTTGTTCTCCTTAACAATTTTATTATTTTATTTTTTGTACATCTCATTCTCCTTTTTCAAATGCCTTTCCATTATTTCAATGACTTGAAGCTTTGTCGTTAACTCTTCTTTCCTCTTTTTCACTTTCTTCATACCAAAGATCTCTTTCCATTTCTTTGAGTTTTTCATGTGCTTGTTTTTTCAATTTCTTAATAAGATCATGATGGAATTGTTGAGCCCTCTCAAGAGGCAGCTCTTCTTGAATTTCTTCTTCAATAATGTTTTGGTCCTCTTTGGAAGGTTCTTCTAATAGTCTTTTCCTTGACTTTCTAGGAAAGGATGTGAAGGACTTCTCTCTTTCAATACTTATCCCTTCCTGTTTCTTCTTTGATCTTGTCATTAGATAAGATGGAGACTACATGATTTCTTTGGAAAGTTGTAATTGTTCAATGGCTCCCACATCTTTGAGTAGCTCCTCCTCTTCCTGAAATTCCACAAGATTGTTTCTCTCAAGAAAATTTTTCCAAGTCTCCTCTTTGTTTCTTAACTGATGTTCAATAAGAACCTTGATCAACCCATGATGATAATAGCTAACCTCTTTCTTTTCATTCTTGTTCTTTACTCCATCAATCATCTTCAATAAACTCTTTGAAAAGAAATAAGGAAGATTGATCTTACTATCCCCTTTGATGTGCTGGAGAAGCCTTATGTGATATAAATGTACTACACTATATCTACCATCACAAGTGAAATATTTTTTAATAATAAGGGTTAATTCAGCCCATGGTTCCTTGAGCCATTCTCTTGGAATTCCTTTTGACCTATCAAATGTTCTTTTTCTTGGTCTTTCCAGGAAATAATTCCAACCTTTTTCTTTAAAATGCTTCCCTTTGTGGTATTTCTCTCCTATTAATGGTAAACCTGTAGCATTAGCAAGGTATTCTTCTATAATTGGAATAGTTACATCCCCTACAGTTGTCTCTTCATCATGATAATTTGATACAAATTCTTCTGTCACCTTGGTATTGTAACCATCAAAATTTCTAGTAAACCAGCCTGGTAAAGCTTTTCCACAGTTTCCTTGGTCCATTTTTCAGGGTGAAACCCTTTAGGTTCCAATTTGCGTTCCATATCTGAGTTTTGATGACTCTGTTTTTTTCTCTATTGTCTGTACCACTGTAAATGCCCTTCACTGATAAATAATTTCATGGAAAAACCCTTTCCTAAAATGATTCCCTTAAAAAAACTTTTAATTGCATTATGCTTTCGAATCTTAGAGAATTCTATGTTGAGAAACGATTTTTAAGGAGGTATTTTACTTACCAGTACTCCTAAGATTTTGAAGAGAAACAAAAAATTTATGATGTTGCCATATGTATCAATATGATTATCGCCTTGCCTTACACCCTTGCATACGCTGAGAAACAGACTATGGCAGTCGTGATTTACCCTCCTTGAAATGGACTTTGGAAATTTACTTATTATGCCCCCAAAACAGACTTCTAGCAGTCACAAATTACCCGTTTATCCTCCTTTTCGAAATGCCATTTCAATACGCCAAATGTTAAATAATGTACATGCAATCTGGAATTTCAGGTTGGATTTTACCTGCATACACTGCCAGCCAGCTTATTAACTTGTTAACTCCCCTTAAATCACACGATTTCAATCCCAACTCAACTCAATCTCTTCGAAATTCACGGGATGCGGTATTTTCCTATGGAAACTCGAATTTATTGAAGTCCTCAAGATCTGAACGTATGCCCTAATTTTTTTACATAGTCAACTCATTCAATCAATTTATGGCTATAAAATCGATTTTCATCTCTGGTTTTTCACTTCTTACCTTGCTTCTTAGTTGTAGGTTTGAGCCTCCCTCTTTGATTTTGAGCCTTTCGTTTAAAATAGACATTCCTGAGCCTTATCATTAAGCCTTGGAGTAATCCTTTAGCGTTCCTTTAGAGTTTCGTTATATTTCCTGTAGCTGCATTTTTTCCTTGTTTTATTTTTCAACCTTTTGTCTCTTCTTGCCCTGAAGCAAGGGTGTCTAGTCTTCACTGAGTTCTTGTACTCCAGAGGACACTTATTACTCCATGCAGTCCTGTTGAATACACTTATCACCCTCATGCAATTTTCAATCACTTGTTGTAGGCTTTATAAGTCATGATTTGAACCTTTTAGGATTTCATTTTTATGCATCATTTGTTTGTACAAGCCTTGAACATATTCGATTGCACCTTATTCAAATGAATTTGCATATTATTTCTTTGCCATATCACTTGTTGGAAGGTTTGAAGGTTTCATGATTTGTTTGACCTTCTTCTAGATCTCACTATACAATCATCAGGATTACATCCTTCATATGTTTTCTTTGATGATTGTCTTTGAAATGACCATTTCAAGGTCATTTCAGAGCATTCTTTCTTCTTGTACCCTTTTTGTTCCCTTGATTTCATAGCTTGCCTTAGTGATAAGTGCATTAGCTCATAAGTGATATGTGATAAGTGCATTGTAGCTACCTTCCTTCAAATAATAATCTCCTTCAATCCTTATTACAACTCACTTTGTTTTTTATACTAAACCAGGTTTGCAAAAAAGACAGTCATGTTGAAATTCTCTTTGCAGGAAAGGTTCTCTCTTCGATTTTGTGAAGGGTAAAAGGATAAATGGTAAAGTAAAAGATTGTATGTAGGGTTTTGGAAATGAAGGTAAAAAGGATAAATGGCAAGGTAGAAGATTGTAGCAGGTTTTGGAAATGAAGTTTTTACACTTTATGCACCAAGGTTAACTAGTCTTCTAATTACAAGAGTTTTTTTCAAAATCAAAAGCATTAAAATAAACTTTTTTACTTACAGTACTTTCCAATAATTCCTTTGATCAATTCATGCAATGAAGTGGGTTTTCCAACAACTCTTGTAGTTGATGTTTGAGATGAAGTATTCTTTGCTTTGTATTCAGGTCCCTTTTGATATTTTTCAAACTTGAGCTTTAGGTCCCTCTGTGAAGTAAACTTTTCTCATATTCAAGTCCCCTCTGATATTTTTGAGCTTCAAAATTGCAATGTCTTCCATGTTGAATGAGTACTTTTCCAAATTTGATTTGAAAAGGATAACAAGGAATTTTAGTAATGCACTTGTTTTCCTCTTTCTTCCCCCTTGCTTATTCTGAGACTTGTCCTCAAGTCTTCAAATTGGAGGATTTATTTTGCAAAGAATAAAATATTCTAGCATAAAGTTGAAAATCTGAAAGAATGAAATGAATTAAAAACATTTTATTTTTTTAAGAATTCATACTAGCCAAGTAACTTGGTTTTCCAATATGAATTCGGGTTTGTACTGTGCCAGAAATCTGGATTTTCACAGCCAAACCCCTTTATTATTTTTGACCTTTTTTTTTTAATTTGAAGGTAGGGAAGGCACATCACTGTGCTTTTCCACCACTTCCAAATCTTCTTTTGTTGCTAGTTTCTTGAGAAAATCTTCTTTATTCACAGGCTTGTTATAAATTTTCAACCTGTGTCCATTAACCATAAATGATGTGGCTGCTTCATCTATAGTTTTGATTTTTATTGATCCATTGTCATAAACTTCTTCAATTTCATAAGGCCCTAACCAATGAGTAGTGAATTTTTCCTTGAAGTCTTTGTATTTTGAATCAAATAACAATGCCCAATCTCCTACATGAAAGCTTTTATTTTTAATGAACTTGTCATGCCATTTTGTCCTCTGTTGTTGAATCAATGATGTATGTTCCACAACTTCTTTTCTCATTTCATCTAATTCATTTAGCTGCATGATTCTTTGTTGTTGTGCCTCTGATAGATCCAATCCTAGTTCATCTGCAAGCTTATATGTATGAATTTGAAATTCAATAGGTAGAATAACTTATTTTCCATATACATGTGCATAAGGGTTGAATCCAATAGTGTTTTTCCATGTTATTCTGTAGGCCCACAATGCTTAACTTAACTTTTCTAACCAATATTTCCTATGCATATTTACTGTCTTTGTCATGATACCTTCAAGAACTTTGTTTGTAGATTCAACTTGTCCATTTGCTTCTGGGTGATATGGGGTTGACTTTTTGTGCTTGATTTTGTACTTTTCTGTAAGATCTCTGACAAGCTTTGAAGTGAATTGTGCTCCTTGATTTGTGACAATTTGTCTTAGTACTCCAAATATAACAAATATATCTTCAAAGAGAAAAGATACTACTGCATTTTATGTTGCCTTTGTCATTGATTTTTCCTCCACCCATTTTATGACATAGTTAGTATACACTAAGATGTACTTCTTTCCATTAGATGGTGGATTGATAGGACCTACAAAATCAAGAGCCCATTTTTTAGATGAATCTATAAGAACTTGTGGCTTCAAAGGCATTTCATCAAAATGTACAGGTCTGCCTATCCTTTGACATCTATCACATTTCTTGACATAATTTTTTGAATCTTTGAATATGGATGGCCAATAATAGCCTAGATTCAGTACCTTGTATGTTGTCATTTTATCTGCAAAATGACCACCACATAGTTCATCATGACATGCTTTTAAAATTTCTAAAATCTCATATTCTCTTACACATTTTCTGATTAGTAGATCAGGTCCAGTATAGAAAAGATCTCCATTAACCCAACTATATCTGACACTATCTTTAATTATTTTCCTTTTTTGTCTATTTGTGAAATGAGAAGACAATCTTTCAAATGAGAAATAATTAGCTATGTCAGCAAACCATGGAGTTTTAACTGATATGGAAAATAAGTGTTCATCAGGAAAGTTATTTGAAACTGGAACAATCTCACCAGGAGGATGAAGTCTTGAAAGAAAGTCTGCCACTTGATTCTCCTTCCCTGGTCGATCCAACACAGTAATGTTAAATTCTTGCATTAATAATAACCATCTTGTAATCCTGCCATTAGTAATTGGTTTGTTCATTAGATACTTAATGGTTGAGTGATCAATGTGAATGAAAACTTCATATCATGTGATATAATGTCTGAATTTGTTCACTACATGGACTACAACTAACATTTATTTTTCAGTAACTGTATAATTCAACTCAACAGGGGTTAAGTTTTTGCTAATAAAATAGATAGAACAGTTCAATTGATTTTCTTTTTGGCCTAGAGATGCCCCTATTTTTGTGTCTGATGCATCTATAGAGATGTGAAATGGTAGTGTCCAATTTGTTCCTCTTAGAATTGGTGTTGTAGACAGTTTTTGTTTGAGTTTTTCAAATGCAATTTGACAATTAATATTCCATTCAAACTTTATGTCTTTTGTAAGTAGTTTGAATAAGGGCAAGGCCATTTTGCTAAAATTCTCAATAAATCTTCGATAATAGCCTGCATATCCAAGAAAACTTCTTACATCTTTTTGATTTGTTGGTGCTGACAAATTTACAATTATTTGGATTTTTACTGGATCTACTTTTATTCCAAAAGAGGAAATATGATGACCCAATAATATCCCTTATGTTAACATTATGAAACACTTTTCATTGCTAAGAGATAATTTTTTTCAATGCATCTCTTTAAAACCTTTTCCAAAATTTTCAAACAATCATCAAAAGTATTTCCATACACAATGAAATCATCCATATAAACTTCTACACATTCATGTTTGAAAAGTAGTTGGTGCATTACATAATCCAAAGGGTAACACATTGTAAGCATATGTACCCCAAGGACATGTAAAAGTAGTTTTGTCGTGATCTTCTAATGCTATTTTGATTTGATTACAGCCACTAAATCCATCTAGAAAGGAGAAAAACAATTCTTAGCTAGTGAAAATAGGACTTGATCGATGAATATTAATGAAAAATGATATTTAAGTGCTGTTTTATTCAATTCCCTATAATCTACACAGACTTTGCACTTTCCATTCTTTTTGGAACCACTACTAAAGGAAAAACCCATTGACTATCTGAGATAGGGTAGATAAATCCTACCTGTAATATTTTTTGTAATTCTTCCTTAACTATCTCTTTCATCATTGGATTCATCCTTCGTTGTGGTTGTCTTACATGTTTGACACCATCATATGTGTAAATATGGTGAGTACGTGTTTCAAGATGAATTCCTTGCATATCAATGTAGTCCGAAGCAAATGCTTTTGAATATTTCTTTAATAATGTAATCAATTGTTCTTCTTGTGATGATTGTAAATTGTTTCCAATGTTAAGATATTTTTTGGGACTGATTTCAATTATTTTGCTTTGAGATTTTTTGATTGAGTTAACAGGAAAGATAGCATCAAATGATGTTTGAAAAGAATTGATTGTGCAATTTTCCTGAAAATGTTGTTCTAGAATTTGACTTGCAGCATGATATTGCATAGTTCTTAATTGCTCTAAAATATCTGGTTCTGAAATGAAGAAATCTATTAAATCCTCATTATCTTCTTCTCTGAAATCAAAATCTTGATTAATGCTTAAAATAGGTATAATTTCTTCCTTTTGTTGTTCTACTTCATCAGGCCATGATAGCAAAGAAGGTGATTGAGCAGGAGGATAAAGTGTTATATGCTTTCTTTCATTTCCATGTGAAATAATCATGCTTCTTGATCTACAACCAATGAAGGCATCAGTTGTGGCTAACCAAGGTCTACCAAGAATTAATGGGTGTCCTCCTAAGTTTGATTTTGGTTGAAGAACTAAGAAATCTACTGGATACTCCCAAGAATCCAAAGAAACGATGATATCTTCAAGTACTCCTTCTGGCACTACTTTGGATCTATCAGCTAGTTCCAAAATTGTAGTGGTAGGTCGAATATTTGGAAAATTCAGATATTTCATTGTTTCTATTGTCATCACATTAATAGCAGCTCCCAAGTCAATTAAAGTTTTAGAAACTGAAAATTTGTTAATTGAAATTGTCACCATTGGTATTCTAGGATCAACATATTTTTCAATTGTGGTATTTGTTGACATGAGGCTAGCTAGCTTTCCAATCACTTGAATTGTTGGTGGATCCTTCTTTATTTTGCTAATTTTCTTTGTGCATAATTCCTTAATTGTCTTTGTATAGATTGGAATATCTTTAATAGCTTGCAATAAGGGAATTTTCACATAAGCATTTTTCAATTCATCTAAGATATCAAATTTAAGAAGAGAAATTAAAGATTTTTTCTCTACTAACCTTTCTGGAAAATGAGGTGTTTGAGTCATCATTGTTTTACTCTTTTGAATTTGATTGTCTTTCATTACATGCTCTATGTTGGATTTTTCAGGATTCCTCTCCTCCTCTGCTTGTTCTTCTATGATGACAGGAGAGTCCTTTTGTAGAAATTTTCCAGACCTTAAGTGAATATTTTGAATAGGAAGGATTGAATATGAAGTTCCTTCCTTAGTATTATATATTGGTATTTCTACTTTGTTACTCAGATTTGCCACTGGTTGGGCTGGTAATTGAGTTGGTCTAGGTGGTGGTTGGTTAGATGGCAACTGAAGCTGCTGAGGTTGGGTTAATGGTGGTGCAGGTAATGATTGTTGTGGAAATGGATTTGGTTGTTGGGGTTGTTGAAATTGTTGGTATGGAAAATATTGTTGAGGATAAGATTGATAGGTTTGTTGGTATGGCTGAGAATAGAATTGTTGAGGAAGTTGGGTTCCATAAGCATATCCTCGCCAACCTTGAGAAGATTGGTTTTGGGTTTGCTGTGGAGGCCAAGCTTGCCAAGGCATAGGAGTATTCCATAAATTCTGAACAAGATACTGATAATTTTGAGGAAATTGCTGAGCAAATTGTTGAGTAGGATTTTGAGGCATACCTGCAAATCGTGGTTGCCAAGGTCTTCTTGGTGCTAAATAATAGAGATTCCATTCCTTGACTTTCTTCTATTTGGTTTGCCTGCAATTCCTTTAACTTTGGACAATCATTAGTTGCATGATTTTCAGTACAAAGTCCACAAACATGAATATTGTCTAAAGGACATTCTCTCAATGGATGCTTATTTCTACACTTAGGACAGAAAATTGATAATACTTGATTTTGTTCTTCTTGTTTCTTTCTTGTTTTTAGTATATCAACTTGTGTTCCTAATGTACTTAAGAGATCAGTTTTGAAATCTTCAAACAAGTTTCCTAGTTCAGCTCTTGTTATACTTCCTGTTGTTGATTTTGTAACTTTAGAATTTGCATCTCTTTTCCAATTTTAGTTCTGCCTCTTGAATATTTTTGACATAACTCTGCAATTTCATCAAATGGTAAATATCAAATATCTCAGTTTCCCATCACATTAAGAATATCAAGATACTCATCTTGTATACCTTTTAAAAATATTGTTCATATAGTTTCAAGGTTTAAAGAATGATGTTTAGATTTTTGTAAGTTATAGAGAAATCGTTCTAAATATTCCTCTAAAATTTCATCTTCTTGTTGAGACATTCTAAAAATATCATCCTTTGAATCTCTAGGCCTACAGTATGCTTGATATTTCTTAAGGAAAATTTTTCTCATGTCCTCCCAACTGGTAATAGTATGTTCACCTAATCCCATGAACCACTTTAATGCAGATGCTTTAAGGGTAGCAGGGAAAAGACGAAGCTTATGTGTATCATCAGTATAACCATAGGTACGACATAGAATATCAAATTCAAACAAAAATGAGTCAGGATCTTCAGAAGACATACCATAGAAATTTGGTAAAACAGAAGGTGGAATATTTTTCATTTTTACCTCTTCTCCTAGAATTTCTCTAGTGTCTAAAATTGGAAATCCAAAAGTAGTCTCTTGGTCATCTTCTACTCTTTCATCTTCCCTTCTCTTATTTTCATTTTCTCTTTTGATCTCCTCTTCTCTTTTCCTTTCCCATTCTCTTTTTTGTCTTTCATATTGTAGTCGTTGTTCCGCAGTTAGTCCTGGAATATTGGATCCTTGTCCTTCTTCTGCCATTTCTTTTTCAGCTATTTCAAATGTTTCAGTAAAAATATGAGTTTGTACTTCTTCAACTTTCTCTAGTTGTTCAAGGATAGGTTGATCAATTGGTTGCTCTAGTTGTTCAAGGATAGGTTGAACAATTGGTTTTCTTGTTTCTTTTTGTTTTCCTATAGAATATGTTTATGCTTGTGTTTGTTTTCTCTTTACTTCATAAGCCAACAAAGTTTTTCTTTCAACAAGAGTTAACCTTTTCCCTGAACGTTGTTTTTCCTCTAACTCTTCCAAAGTTGGTTTTCTAGCAATTGGTGTAGTTAGTTCGAATGTAGATGGTCCTGCTCCCACCAATGGTTGAGTGGTTGGGGGGTTTTGTTTTATATATCTACATTTTTCATCTCTTTGTCTAGGCATGAATAATCATAATGAAAAATCCTAAAATATTTTTGTTTTTATATTTTCTTAGTGTTTTTGTATTTTTTATGTTTTCTAAACAAGCTTCCTAACTAGCTGTATCTAAGCGTGCTTCCCCGGCAATGGCGCCAAAAAATGTACGACCAATATATTGACATAAATTAGAGCATGTTTTTTAATTCAATCCAGGTTGGTAAACTTAGAAACACACCCAAAGTATATGGATCTTAGATCTAACTAGTTTAGGAAGTAGTTGCTTAGATACTCAAAAGAATGGAAATGCATATTACAAATAGAAAGCTACAAGTATGAAATGTTGAATGTGAAGAAAGCAAAAAAAAATACGATCTTATGAAGCATGTGAAAAATTGAATAATGATTTTGTTCAATTTTAGTTAACAAGGAAGAGACTCTTGTCTCAGAGGTCCTAGTTGTCCTTCCTTATCATTTCTATTCATTCAACAAAACCAATTTCACCATCTAAGTTACCAAAGCATAAATCATCTAATGTAAGAAAGTAAGAAGAAATGAATGCACAAATATTCATTTCAATCCAGTCTTAGTTAACGAAGAGGCTCTAACTTAGAGACCTGGTTTGTCGTTCCTTATTGAAACTAATCATTTGAGATAAATCATTTCCACTATCTCAACAAACATGACAATCAAGTTAGTTTATACAAGAAATATTCACAATATTAACACAGAAAATAAAAATGCTAACATACATTTATGCACATAATTTAACAATAGTGTACTTAGCTCAGTATGGGGGCTCTCCACCTTTTTCCTGGTACACCTTAAGACAATCAGCTACATCAAATCACCATTCACATCACACATAAATGTATGCACAAGAAATAGAAGGCAAGTCTCCAATTGTATTCAGAAAATAATAGTCACAATATATCCATAGTTGCTTGGTAGTTTTGCTTAAATAGGATAAAAATATAACAATATTAGCTATAATTGTTGTAACAACTAAAAAGAGTCTTATTCCATCTCATAAGGTCGAGTTCATCCCTCTATTACACAAAATATGGAAAAATCCCACAAAATCCCAAAACTGCCCCTGAATCAGGGGATTTCCTATGTGACTGGTCAAGTTTAACCAGTGTTAATCAGGCATGTTCTAACTAATTTGGTGTGAGTCAACATGAGTCACTCCATCTTTGTTTCTTGTAGTTTCTGAATATGCCTTTAGTTTGTGCCCAGGTGTCCTGCACATACGACTTTAATAAAGCCATTACGGGAAATTCTGTTTCTACCAAAAATAAATTTTAATGCTCAATTTTTACTAAAAACTCTAAAAATCAAAAGACATAATTAATTTACCTTGGTGTGAAAAAAGAGGTGAAATGTGGAAAATATGATTGAAATATAATGATAAAGGATGGTAAAATGATGGAATAGGTATGGTAAAAAAGGGTCAAAATCAAGAGCTAACATGTTGGTTATATTAATAATGGCTCCACAAAGACCATGGATTCCAAGAATCTCTCATCATATGGGAGAACAATTCTCTGGAAGGGATACATATCAAAGGATCCAAGGGAAAGATGGAGCGTTAGTGCTCACAGTACATGATGCACTACATCACCTACTAAATCATCAATAGATGTGGGCATGGAACAAGTTGCCACACAATTAACCTATGGTTGGGGAGATACCACTTGCATATAAATAACATTTATGGAATCTGGTTAATTTGGATTCAAATTATGACCAACGAATGAAATTTGGTCAATGGTCATCATTCTTCCTTCATGCGGGAAACACATCACACGAAAGAGTGAAGAGACAAGAGCTCCCATGTCATAAACATGGTCATGCCCAAGGAGTAAATTAAAATCTAGAGGGCCTTGGATTACCATCACATTGATATAAACAATATTTCCTCCCAAAGTAATAGGAAACTTAGGAAGGATCCCTAACGGTTGATTGGTTCCTCTGTTAAAAGCCAACAAATTTTGAGTAATGGGCATAAGTTGTGGAGAACAAAAAGCTTGTTAAGCGTTTGAGGACAGAATAATAACAAATGTGCCTTTCTCTATGACTATGCCAAGCATGACCATATTATAATATTGTACTATGACCTAGAAGGGAACATAAGGAGGAGGATGATATCCTGCTAGTCAACTCCAATCAAAGGAAGTGACCATACTACTTATAGGAGGTGTCGTAGGAACAGGAGAATTGCCCCCTTGTGCTATGGGAATGGGAGAATTGCTCCCTTGTGTTGTGGGAACAAGAGGATTTCCCCCTTGTGTCATGGGAACAAGAGGATGGTCCCACTGTGTCATTGGAACTGGAGGATTGTCTGCCAGTTCATTGGAACTTGAAGAAATGAGAAGAACCTGAGCGATATGAGGCTCACTCTCTGCGAGAAAAGTAGGATCAGTGGAAAGTGGAATCGAGTCAACCATTTTCTCAACCAATGGTTGGTCAGGAACAAACTCATGGGATTCACGTTCAAAGAGAGTGGGATTTATTGGATTGGGATTTTGATCAATTGCTTCATCAACTAGTGGGGGATTGGGAGAAAGTTTTCAATAACTAGCCAGAAGACATGGCTGAGAAGCTGTAAGGTTTTCCAACACTTTTGAGGCTTCATCCATATAAGTAAAAAGGTGAATAGGATGATTCCCTTCACATAACTTACATAGAAACTTACCTTTACCCTTCTTCATGTGAACCTTACGATCACTAGTTGACGATTGGTCATCAACATGATCTCCAGAAGTTGACAATAAAGGCTCATGTGAGATTGTGGACCACACTTATAATACCTTGAGAATAACAGGACAATCTCTAAGAAGGTGGACACCCTTACATAACTTGCAAGGGAATTTAAATTTGTGGGGTTGATTATAACGCTTCTCCATACTTGTTTCATTCGTAGCAATGGTTATTTGGTTCCCCCCTGCTTATTTTGTTTCTTCTTCTTCTTAGCTTCCTAGTTACTAGAATCTAGACTTTCACCAGATGAGGAGGAAGAAAGGGATGAAGAAAAAATAGGTGAAGAAGGAAAAGGATCAACTTGAGTTTGATGTTGTTCAGGTGGAGCAGAACTTGGTTGAGGAGTAGTTTGGACATTCAAAACCATAGGGGTCGAAAACAACCAAACTGGAAAACCAATGGTAAATCCAAGAAGGGACAACGTTGCCATATAAGGAGCACCAATATTTCCAAAAGAAGGAAAAGGACCAAGATTCCTGTCAGAGAGGTTTCCTTGATTGGCAATCTCCGTGATTGTTTCCATTAGACTCAACCTAAGATCCACTGAGGAGTTTTCAGTGGAGTGACCAATTTGTTATATGAAATTTTCACGGTTGCGGACAAAGGTGAATTCCCTAAATCTAGTGGTCTAATATAGAACAATAGAAGACAAAAAGATTCAAATTTTCCTTAGAGAAATCAGAAAATGGGAAAGAAGCCTACCTAGAATATGTAGCAAGCCTTCCTTTCCTCCTTGCTTGTAAGCTCCAACTCTAATTCCAAGTGTCATAATTAGAACCTGCACACACGACTAAAACAACCAAAGAAACCACAATCCACATATCATTATCTAAAATCTCGATTCAATGAATCAACATGGAATTGAAATACATGATTGCAAACATAACACAACAAATATAGGAAAACAAGATACTTTTTGTATTAAAAAATATAGGAGAGAGTTTACAACCATAAATATAAGTTGACTTTGTAGATGTCTCCCCAAGTTGACTTATCCTTCCTTGTCACAAAGCACACCTCAACATCTACCCTAATGCTTGAATGTGATTACTCCCTTAGGTTCAAAGCAGAAGCATGAGGGCACTATCAATCTCCAAAATCCAACCTAGAGCTTATGGGAGGTAGTAAATTTATAGAATGAGTGTGGCAGTTAAGGAATTATTATCCAATTACTAATCTAGGCTTGAGATCCACTGTAACACCCTCCTCCCACACTTACCCAAGCTTACTGGTCCATTGGGGTAAATATGTGATGAAGAGTTACTATGATATGACTCAACCTCCTGGATCACCTTAAGGAAGTGGAATCAACAAAACCAAAACCTTATTGACTTCCCCCAGGTGCTACAAGACCCCTAAGGGGTAAACCACCCTTCTATGTGCCTAAACCCTAAGATAAGCCTCTTTTTCACTGATCTGGACTCCCAGACGCTAGCATACCACTACTTGAATTAGACTAGAACTCTTCAGTCACATGTATAAGCCTGCAAGGGAGCGACTGTAGTCTTTTTTACCCAGTTCTATGCCTGCGACCGCGAGATCTAAGGCACTTTTTCAAGGCTACTCTCTAGACCACTACTCAGAACTTAATAGAACCTTCCAGAATAATGAATGACACAACGATAAAGGCTTCCATACAAAACTTATACAAGAACTTGACCTAACCAGGCCTAACCATGATAGACATTTCATCAAACACATCATGAACATGTATTCTACAGGTCATAATTACATATCTGAACATAGGGATCTCATACTTATCTGAGAATCGTCAAGAAGGTATGATGCCCTCTCACAATAATTGCATTATCATCTATTAGGTCATACATTCATTAAGCATTCATTTACTAATCAAAACATGATGAGAGGCATAATTGAAGTTTGTCATAAAACTATACTTATAACCAACATATAACTAGAATAATAACAATGATAGAACAACCATCAAAGCCACATAATAGCAAGTACATTTACTCATGAATTACAAGGGAAAATATCTCTTATTAACATATGCAAAAACCAACCAAGTCAGGGATTTCCACATACCACACAACCATAGGTTGGGCTGAACCAAATCTTTCTTTCATCTAATCACCCTAATTCCATATTCCAAGCATGAATGTAGGACTCACAACAAAACCAACCAGGGATTCCTTAGGATTTACTGCATATCCCACCATTACCAGTCGCGGGATTTCTAGGCCCCAAACCCTCATATATACAACCAAGCTTTACTATGTATCCTGCCATTACTAGTCAAGGGATTCCTAGGCCCAAACAAAGAAACATACACTATCAGGCTTTGCCATAATCCTTCCAAAACTAGTCAAGGGATCACTAGGCCCTTAACAATCTTAGATGCCACCAGATTTCTTCACTAATACCTTAAGGAATTTTCTCGTCTCCACCCCATTGATGGTTCTAGACCCTCAAACATTCAGGGTATCTCCCTGGTATGAAGTCCCAACTAGACCTCACACCATTTGGTGTAGGAGTACCATATGGTATGATGGCTCGATTTTCATTATCTTAAATATATGCCTTAGCTCTTGTTTGTCGGCACGTGAGACTGGTATACATAGTCTTCAAACAGCGAGGTTCTATGCCTGGTGAGTGCTTATGTGACTTGTGTCTAAGTTCTTTCACTACAGAGGGAGAGGGTGAGAGTGAGTCTTCAGTTGAGAGGGAGTAGTTCAAACTCAGGTAGATACACACAACACAACAGGATCTCTACAGCTTCGGGTGGAGTAGTCCACACGGGCGAGACAACGATTACAACTAATACAACACATTTCCAACAGTGTATGCACTAAAATAACTGAAATAGTTCAACTATCTTAGTACAAGTTAAAGCAACATGCATTACAAGCGTCCAAAGAATAGTCTTACAAACGAATACAATACATGTCTAAAAACGTGTTGGCCTGTTAACAGGCTTCTAAATTAAGTGAAAGTTCTAAGACACATCCGTACACCATACATCACTAACCCCAGTAGTGGGGTGTTGGAGTCATTGCTCGCTCCTCAAAGAAAAGACTATAGACTCTCAAGGCTATGTGGGAGGAACCAAGATGAAAATTCTTTTCCATGTACAAATGAGGGGTATATATAGCCAAGGGCGACTTGACCTTTGTGACTTTTCGACTTCCCTCATGACTATTTGACTTACCTGACTCTTCAACTGACATAACTCTTCAACTTCATATGTGGATCTCTTGGACTTCCACGTTACATTGATTACAACACGAATGGCCCATAGTAGTGATGTGGTCGAGACAACTCATGACATGACTCGACATGGAACTACTGGTATGTTCATGCTGATGGTGGTGTCCATGTCGAGCTACTGTGCTACTAAGTAATGAGTGTGCTCTTGGTGCATCATAGCTTCACCTTCACATGATAAGGTGTGCAGAGTCTCTGATAGTCTTGTTGTTCGCTTGATGTTGCATGTGCATGTATCCCCTTTGCTGGTACTTGGCATGCTTCATGTGTTCATTCATTCGCGAATAAGTATCCTAGCATGCAGTCATTTTTCATCCCATTCGTCGTCGCGCCATGTCTTATTCGTGTACCTGTTTCTGCAATCACTCACAATGCGACGACATCAAGTCCAGGAATCCCCTAGTCTACCATGATGCATCATCTTTTGTTTCTCGGTGCAGGTGACCAGGATAGAGGACAAGGTTATGAAACAATGCAGAGCACATTTTAGGTCAGGATGTGCATCTTTGGGGCACTGTAAAAAAAAACTGTGCAGAGGTCACTAAGAGGCTAGGTTGAGCAGTCTGGGACAACAATGACATCTACAGGATATGGCTTAGCTGGGAGGCATAATTGTGCAGTTTTTCCAGGGAAGGTAGCACGGGAAGCAGGAGGCACTTGCAGTGAAAATTGCGCAGTTTTCAGGAGGAGCAGAGAGCATACCAATAGGGGGACTGCCTGGAAAAACTACGCAATTTCTCGGGATAATGTAGTGACAGGCAGAGGGTGCTTGTCCCTCATGTCTACGCAGTTTCTTCAAGTAGTGCAAGCAGGTAGGCTAGACAACTTATGTGCAATTTTGGAGATGAGTGCAGCCCTGGGTCACTACTCAAGCCAAATTCTCCAGTTGACCAGCGGGAGGATTGATGGATAGTCTTGCAGGGAGTGCAGACTGAGATGGCTTCTTGGTAAACTTCTGCGTTGTTCTGGGTGACAATCAACTAGGTTGATTCCATAATTACGTAGTGCAGACTTCCTGGAGGGCATCCTCAAGCTCTACGCAATTATGGGCAACAATGCTTAGTCACTGAGAGATGAGACTGCGCAGTGCAACTCAGTGGAGGTTCGACTGATGGAGGATGGTCCAGTTGATATATCTCCACAAAAATGGTTAAGTGTGTGAGCGAGCAAACTCGTGTATAGATGACCTTGTGAACACACACTCAACATGACTCGACGCTAAGACACCTCAAACCACAAGACAACATATGCTTAGTGTGACTGACTAAAGGGTGAGAGCGAAAAATGTGACACTTGAGATAGATCGTTGAACAACTGTGATGACACTTGCGCGACATTGTTTACAACTTCGTGTGTGAGTGCGATAGATGTTTACATAGCGAACACAATTCGTACACACAAAGATAGACCTTCAACATAGCTAGAAGAAGACTGCAAGCATGACATTGCAACCAACATGCTAAAAGACGACCGATGATCGGTCAAGCAAAGAGGGTGTAAAGACTCGACAAGAGCTCATGGGATGAGCTCGAGTGTTTGTAATCATCAAGAAAAAAACTGAGGAAGGCTCCAAAATTGGATGCAGACCAAAATTTTGGAGGGCGTTGCAGCCGCTACAACACACCCTTAGGCTTTACCGTGTATCCCGCCATTATTCTTCAAGGGATTCCTAGGCCTTTGGGAATTTTATTAAGACCACCTCACTCAGTTCCAAAACCATCTGGTAATCCAACTTAGCCAAATAAAAGAACCCCAACACACCATGGCTATCTGGAAATGGCAAGGCAAGGTTGAAACCACTGTCACACCTAGAAAAACGTGTGCCAATGACAACAGGAGAACCAAATACACACATGCATGTACCATGCATGCCAAAACTAGCAAGGAAATCATACATGCAACTCGATACCTGCAAGTAATCCGTTGTAGCCACTTGATCCAACTCTTCCTTATTCGATCTTTGCTTCCCTTTGCTTCCTTGTCCTTTCTTTACCTTCCTTTCTCCAATTCTAGAGTTCTCCAGGAATGCTCTAAGTGTGCAAGAGTATGGGAGAGTAGAGAGAATAAAGATAGAGCTCCAAAACTGAACTGACAAAATCTAAACAAATAAATGTTGTGAATTGATCCTTAGAAACCTTTTTATTAATGAGGCTTCTATTTTCTTCAATTTTCATTATTTTCCATCAATTTCCTCCTCACATGCAACCTGTGACCTTTCACCTTCCTTTTCTCCTATTTTCCTTTATTTTCATAAATGAAATGTCAATTAATGTCTCTTTGCCTTTTCAAAGCCTTTGTCATTATCTTTTCCAATTTCCCTTAGCCATAATAAACCAAATGAACGCCCACTACGATGTGTTTCCCAATATTCAGCTTGGAATACATGTCCCATGACCTTGATATTATTTTTCCTTTATTAACTTTATTACATGAACTTTTAACCTGGACTTGTTACAGACCCCTCCCCCTTAAGGTAACATCGTTCTTAGTGTTCTATGACACCTATGACCAGCAAGATCGCTGAAAACCAAAACATACTACCCATGGAGCTTTATAACTTAGCTCATTGCAATATTTACAATGATCAACCCACTAAAAAGCAAACCAACATGACAAACATAACAACATGACACCAATACCGCTTATTGGAGCTTTATAACACAACGCGTTGTGGTATTTACAATAACAACCATACATAAATATGTACATATAGCAAAACTCATTTGTGTTCACCGATAAACAATGAAGGATACATAGTCCACATTTGATCAACCATCTCCCATGTAGCTTCATCGGGCCCAAAATGCTTCCACTGCAATTTAATTGCTTAATTTCTTGATTCTAGAGCATGAACATCTTTTGTTGCAATATTCATTAAGGTTCCCATTGGAATTTTCCTTCTGCCTCCACCAGCAATACAAACCAATCAATAAGATGGTCAACATCCCTTACATGTCTTTTAAGTAATGAAATATGGAAAACATCATGGACTTTCACTATCTGAAGCAGTTCAAGTCTGTAAGCAACTGGTCCAATCCTCTCAAGTGTCTCAAAAGGCCCACAATACCGAGGTGTCAGCTCCACACATGACCCATTCCTCAAGGAGCTCTTCTTGGGCTTGATGCGCAAGTACACATGCTCCCCAGCTTGAAACTCCTCAAATGCCCCGTGTTGATTTGCATAACTTTTTTTCATGTCCTATGCTACCTTTAGATTCTGCTTGATAACCTATATTTCTTGTTCCATCTCTACCAACATATCTGGTCCTATCAACAACCTGTTCACTAGATCACTCCAACTGATGGGAGTATCACAACTTCACCCATAGAGTGCCTCAAACAGACTCATCCTTAGTGACTCCTAATACCCATTGTTGTAAGCAAACTCAACCAGTGGTATATACTCTTCCCACTTCTATTGCTGGTGCATAACATACATTCTCAACATGTCGTCCAAAATCCTATTGATCCTCTCTGTCTGTCCATCTGTCCGCTGATGATAAGCTGTGTTGAAGGATAAATATGTACCAAAACCTGCAAATAACTCCTTCCAAAACCTGGAAGTGAACTTAGCATCTATGTCTGACACAATCTTCTTTGGGACACCATGCAACCTCACTATCTCCCCGATGAAGACCTATGTTACATCACTAGCTGAACAAGTAGACTTCACTGGAATGAAGTGTGCTACCTTTGCCAACCTCTCAATAAAAACCATAATAGAATCATGTTGTCTAGATGTCCTTGGAAAACCTGTAATGAAATCCATGGAAATGACCTCCCATTTCCACTCTGGAATCAGAATCGGTTGTAGTAGACCACCTAAATGCTTACACTCTACTTTTACATGTTGACAATCCAAACATCTAGCCACAAACTCTTCCATTTCCTTCTTCAGATTTGACCAATAGTCAAACTTCTTCACCGTTGTCAATGTCTTCTGATATCTCGAATGACCTAAATATGGCTTAACATGAAATTCTGTCAAGATAAGCTTCTTGAGTTCACTGTTGTCTCACACATAGATCTTGTCCTTAAATCTGACCAAACCATCTGTTGTGATATGATAATCCACATCCTGATCACCTGTACCCTGCTATTGTAACATGTGCCTAAGCTCCCTATACCTATCATCTTGATGTCTTGCCTGTAAGATTTGATCTTGTAAATTTGTCCCATATGAACTCATAACTGTTATATGATTTACTTGCACTCTTATGCTAAGAGCATCTGCAACCATGTTCTCATTTCCCTTAATGTACCTGATCTCGAAGTCAAACTCACTGATTGTGGCCAACCATATAGCTTGCATGGAATTTAGATTTGGTTGGTCAAATAGGTATCCCAATCCACTATGGCTGCTCATCAATACAAACCTCCTGCCAAGAAGATAGTGTCCCCACATCTTCAATGCATGGACAATCGTTGCCAACTCAAGATCACGCATCACATAATTTTGCTCATGCTCATTCAATTTCCTTGATTCATAACATACCACTTGCCCCTTTTGTATCAAGGTTCCACCAAGTCCTCTCTTGCAGGCATCTGTACACACCAAAACCTCTTTATCCAAATCTACAATCTTGAGAACTGGAGCATTTGTCAACAACTGCTTCAACTACTCAAATCTTGTTGCACATTCCTCTATCCATTCAAATTTCTTTCCTTTCCTCTATAGTGACGTAATAGGATAGGAAATTCATGAGTTCCTGATGAACCTCCTATAATAACCTGCTAATTGCATGAATGATTTGACCTCGTCCACATTCCTAGGATTTTTCCATTCCATGATAACTCTTATCTTTTCTGGATTCACTACTCTGCCTTCCTTGGAGACAACATGCCCAAAGTAATGTACCTTTGTCTAAAAGAAACTACATTTACTAAGCTTAGCATACAACTTATGCTCTCTTAGTATTCTTAACACTGCTACTAGGTGTTCGACATGCTCTTCCTCATTCTTAGAATATATTAATATATCATCAATGAATACAATAACAAACTTGTCCAATTAAGGATGCAACATACTATTCATCAAGCACATGAAAGTAGTTAGAGCATTAGTCAAACCAAAAGGAACTACAACAAACTCATAATACCCATACATGTTCTGGAAAGAAGTCTTATAGATATCATCTTCTTTAATATGTTCCTGATGGTATCATGAGCTCAAATTAATCTTTGAGAATACTAATGCTCCCTTTAATTGGTCAAACAAGTCATCAATCTTCGACAATGGATACTTGTTCTTGATGGTTACCTTGATCAACTGCCTGTAATCAATGCACAATATAAGAGTACCATCCTTCTTCTTCACAAACAATATCGATGCATCCCACAGTGATACACTTGGCCTAATGTATCCATTTTCAAGCATTTCGTTCAACTATAACTTCAATTCCACTAACTCTAGAGTGATCAACCTGTATGGTGCCTTTGATGTTGGTGTTTCCCCTAATACCTACTCAATATAAAAGCCCACTTCCTTGTGAGGCGGAAAATCTGAAATCTTTATTGGGAACACATCCTGAAACAATTGTAAAACTAGATACCTCTTAAAGACCTCCGCATCCTCAACATCCTTACATTTGTCACTAGAAATATGCACTGAAAATAATACACACCCTTTCTAGCGACTATGCTTTACCTACATAGTTGTAACCATCCTAACTATTGTTGCCTTCTTCTTACCTTGCGAGGTTCTTTGTTCTCCATTGTCGTCCTGGCACTCAATTTCCTTTTGATAACAATCCATCTTGGTCTTGTGAAGATACAGCCAATCCATACCCAACAACATATTGTATGATCCCAACATAAGCACATTCAAATATGTTGATGTAGGCATACCATTCAACTCAAATGCACAAACGCTTACCCAGTGATGAACTCTCTTCTTAGTACCTGTATCCAACTACACTAACCAAGGCTCTACATGCACTTCTTTATTCAAACCACACTTATCCACCAAGTTAGGGTTAACATAACTATAATTGGGTCCAAGTTCAATCAAAATAGAAACAACTTGATCACAAATCTTACTGTCCATCTTGATAATAGATGCTTGGTGATCCGCCTGCTTGTTATCCAATGCTACATAGATCTAAGGAATGCTCTATCTAACATCACCAACTATTTGTGCTTCAAGTGCACTATATATCTAAGGCCTACCATCTTGATACGATAGAAAATCCTACTTGAGATGCTCCTTGCCACATATCTAACACTGCAATTGTACCTTACCCTCACCTTTATTTTTCTGCCCTCTAGGTGGTGACCCATGTCCCTGTCCAACTACATTAAACTTATTGTAATGAACCACATTCTCTTTCTCACCTGCATCTTGAGGTATTGTTTCATTTGGTGGCCACTTTCCCTTAGCTTTGTCTTTCCCTTTCCAACCTTGTTGACTTTTTCTTACGCTTTGATTGATCATAATAGTGTTTCAAATTTCTGATGGATTCCTCCAACGATCTAGGCTCATCAAACTCAATCTTGTATTTGAATGACATTGACAATCCACTGATGAATCTCTGAATCTTTGCTTTCTCCTCCTTAAGATAAGGCACATACCTCAACAACTCCAAGAATTTTCCAATATACTCTTCATCAGTCATAGATCCCATCATCAACTCATAAAACTCCTTCGCCCTATCATCATAGTATCTCTTAGATAGATACTTCTTCTTAAAAAGTCTTTCAAACTCCCTCCAAGTCAACTCCTCTTCCCAAATGCCTCTGACATTCTTCACGTCTTCCCACCAAATGTTTGTTTTACCTTTAAGACTAAAGGTAGTTATCCTAGCTTTCATGTTCTCTGAATAGTCATGCAATCTGAAGAACTTATTCATCCCAAGCAACCAAGCTTCTACATCCTATGAATTATTCATTTCTCCATCAAATGTAGGTGACTTAGATTTCTTTAACTCATCCGGAAAATATCCCCCGCAACTCCACCTGTAAGGATGATAACGATGATGACCATGGTACCTGTCTGAACCAAAACTAGAATAAAACCCATGTCCACTGCCTCTCCTATCAGGTGTATCCAAGAATCTTCCATCCTTGATGGTATCATCCCTACCTGAACTATGTCCATCATGAGATCTACTACCATAGGCTCCATTAGTCTTATCCTCTTGTCCATGACTGATCCTAAGAATTCTTGTCTCTGCAAGTATGACAAACTCCGAAGAATCACTGCATTGACCTCTGCTTGTGTCTCTTGTAACCTAGTAAGTCTCTCTTATGACTAAATGATCCGTTTATTATCTGCTTTGCAACTGCTTATTTCTACCTTCAAACTTCTCAAAGTGTCTGTTATGCAAGAGGAGTACTCATCACCATACTGCTCATATGATCTATAGGGAGAATCTCGCGAACTATAATCCACCATTTTTCTAGTCATCTTTGATCATTTTCTTCCTACAAGTATATCATGATAGTTAAACCAAAATATAAACATAACCAACATACCTCAGTATAGTTCAGGGGAGGATATCTCGTTTGCAAGATCAACTAGATTAACACAAAACATGTATAATCATAATCATAACAGTATATGGACATCATGAATTACAATACCAATTGCATACCATGACCTCATGCACGACAACCATGCCCACAAAAATACATGCATAACAACATATAGACACTGACATGTATAACGAACACATATATCACCGACATGTTAGAAAAATTATATATTACAAAGCAATGGAACACATAAAATATTGCAGAAATATAAACAGGGAAAATGCATAAAACAAGAGAGACACAAATTTACGTGGTTCACCCAGTTTGGGCTACGTCCACGAATGTCCTTCTTGTTATATTATCTAGCAAACTGAAGAGATACAACCTACAGCAGATCCACTGTAACACCCTCTTCGCTCTCAATCTCCTCTCCCTTCTTCACTCAGAATATAGATCTACATAGACGCATTAAAATTCCCTCATATATAGTGAGGGTTTTCCTTCTAGGGCAAAAAACCATAAATTAAACATAACTTCTACCGTCAGATCATCCACCTAATGAACGACCCAGATTGACTAGAAATTACTAGACTTTTAAAAGGCAATTTTACATTTGTTTTTAGCTTCGGGGGCGCTACCCCTGAACCCCCGTCGGGGATCGCTGGCCCCCGGACCCCCAGCTGGGGGGGTTAGCCCCCCCAGACCCCTGCAAGGGGGACAAGCCCCCCCCAGACCCCCGCGGGGGGGACAAGTCCCCCCCCCACACCCCCCTGCATGGAGGGGTGTACAATCTTCCTAGGGTATACATTCGGCTGAGACCTTTGAATACAGAAGATAATCAGGCTCCACACCCAACACGACATGTATGCATGACAAAAACATCCCAACAACAACTTCATCAACACCTACATGACAACAAAACTGCAACAATGACCATCACCATGCATACACGTCGAACACATATACAACCTATATGCATGCATGTTGTGAAGGCAAATCCCCTCTGTGGACAGAGGAAATCCCTCTAGCCCAATGAGTGGTTCTAGCAACAAATTGAACAAACTAACATACACTTTCCTAGCTTATGCTTGACAAATGCAGAAGGGAGTAGAAACCTACCTCGTTCTGATGCTAATCGCTCTATCCCTAGAGGTGGCTTTGAATATTTGCTCTAGGCTTCGCTCCTTAGTTATTCTTCACGCTCAACTACCTACAATGAAGATCAAAGTACTGTGCAAGATACGAGAGCATATATAACATACATCAAACATAAACTACTTAACATATCAAGGAACATTAAGCTAATAGCATAAGAATTTACACAATTATGGAAAGTGAACATCAGATGTATATATTAATAAGCTAAAAAGGGAAGCATACAACCTATGCCTTAATGTTGGAGACCTCCTTTTGGTGGATGTCCAAGTCCAAGAAAAGACTCTTCAAACACTCCTTCTCCAAGCTAGAATGGGTAGCATGTAAGCATAATCTTAGCATAGGGATGCAACAATCAATGACCAACCATTTGGGGATGGAATGGAGTGAATTTATAGGAAGGGAGAGGGAGTTAGGGATCCAAAAAAGAGGGAGGAAGGTCCAAATCTCAAGGGGAAAGCCCATGATGATAAGATCAAGAGGCCCAAATGAGAGAGCTCGACCATATCAACAACAACCAATATCCATCTCGTTGTTCTCAAAGGTTCTAGTGAGCGAAGCTTCTCCTCTAGTTTGGGAAAACCTACCAGAAGAGGTTCAATGCGGGTTTTCCTATGAAAACCCACACTAGCAGTGCAAGTGTATAAATGAGCAAACTGTCATCAGCACAGGCAGGCAGTGGAGAAAAACGTGTTGATGCCAAAAATAAGGTTTTTAGGCAACCTTCTCTAGAATGGATTTAGGGCAGTTTTCCTTTTATTCTTCAAGGAGGTTTTGGTCTATATATCACAATGGATATGTTATACAGTAATCAATGTTTTGGCACTTCGGGATATGGCACGGGAAGTGAAAATGAGCTATGAAAAAATATTGTGTAACAAATGCCCCCTAAAGCATGAAGGCAGAATAGGGAGTGATGGATGAGATGCTTTACAAGTCAGTGCAAGGATGAGAACAACATCGTTAGGAGACCTGAAAATCAAGCATATACATATACATATACATATCTAACATCTCTGATGATCATGCCTAACAATACAGGAATAGGCATATAATAATACATGAATATGCAGTATGGACGTAGCCATCTATATAAAAGCGATCATGTGCAAATATCCTCGATATGGTCGTAGCCATCCAAATAGAAAGGATCATGAATATGGACCCACGATATGGTCGTAGCCATCCATCTAGAGGAAACATATGTACAATAATGAATGACTCATAACTCCACGCAACCTAGACTTTATGAGACAAAATCCAGGGTCTTGCGCTCTTTTCTCGACCTGGTCAATGTACGAATTATAATCATGCGAATAGATGTGTTGAAGTTGAACATGATAGAAAACCACCTGATTATCGATCAATGATGTAAATCATTAACGGACATGAGAGAAACCACCAATAATGATAATGGCCCTTAGGGTAAAATCAATACAATCCACAAATGTGAATAATGAAGCTGAAGTCAAACACCCGTGGAATCATCTGATAGAAGGCCAATGATGTAAACCTGTCATCGAATGCGAAGAACTTTCCATTGAGGCATGCAAGCTCTAAGGTACTAGAAGGGAATTTCTAGATCATCTTCCTGAATAATGAGCTGAAGTCGACAGGAAGTGATCCGTCGAAGGAGGGCCATAATGAATCCCACATCATTGACATGAAACAAAAGGATGTATTAGAGTAAATAAGTGTGATTCAGGACTATGGAAGAAAGTCAGATAGTGTATAGGCGGTAAAGAATTGCAAATAGGACTTCTCTTAAACATATCGGCGACATGATTCCGGAGTTTGGAAACATTTGACTCAACATAAGATCAAAGTTCATGATGACATAATGGTATGATCAGATGAGAGGCAAAATGGATTTCCAAAACCTAGGAATGCAAGTGACTAAGTGAGGATGTCGCAAACCTGACACGAGCAACAAACGAGTGTCATGGTCAAGAGCGACATACTACCTTTACATAATATAAAATATGACCGCTTTCACTTTTTCCCCCACCATTTATGGTGAGTACCCCATATATTTTTATTGCAATCTTGAAGGGGATATCATATGCTTGCCATATAAGTTCACCCCTTGGATGAATCCATCCTAGTAAGTTTTACGAGCCTTAGGAAGGAGGAACTTGACCTCATCATGGTGACAATTCTTGCATTGTTTAAGTTTTACGAGTCGACAGAGGTGAAACTCGACATCTTTTCCATGTTTAGAGAGTTTGAAAACAAAGCAAAAAGAAAACTCCAAAGGTCCCTTTTTGTAAACCATCTCTTGAAACCGAAAAGGTAGAAAACAATATTCAAGAGAACCTCTTAGCCATGTTTGACTAAGGTATTCCTTTTTCGTAGCTAGTCCATCTCAGTCTGGAAAAGGGTTAAACTTATACTGAGTAGACATCTTTTCATTTACTTTTACGAGTTGGAAAGGACAAGTGCTTGACAATCTTTTCATATTTCAAGAATCAGAAAAGAGTTGAAAGATGACTCCTCGTGGAGGAACGAGTGGTATAGAAATATAGCAACTAGTTCTGGTGATGATGGAACTGCTTAAAACATGTAAAGGTCAAGAGGTTGGCTAATAATACCACTCATCATAGATGTTCCTCATGCAAGGGTAAAACAACCAAGTGAAAGCATATGATCAGCCAAAGAGATGGTGATGATGGAATGAAAAAACCAAGGCTCATTTGGCAAAACATGTTGATAAAGATGGCAATCACGAGAGGTAAAGTGGGAATAGTTTCATTTTT
This sequence comes from Pinus tabuliformis, assembly GCA_031772625.1. Lineage (NCBI taxonomy): Eukaryota > Viridiplantae > Streptophyta > Pinopsida > Pinales > Pinaceae > Pinus > Pinus tabuliformis. Next base: position 531,747,077 of record CM062814.1, read on the forward strand.
ACACAAGCTTGATACATGGGAAAAAACTATGCTTGGATTTAATTTCTTTTTTACACAAGCTTGAAACGAAAACAAACTATGCTTGGATTTGGTTTCATTTTTACACAAGCTTGAAACAAATATAAATTATGCTTGAGTTTGGTTTCATTTTTACATAAGCTTGAAACAAAGATAAACTATGCTTGAGATAAGTTTTCATGCCCCTAGCATAATTACTCAATTCGAGGTACATGCCCCCCAAGCTTCATTTCATTCACCTAACTAGAATACTAGTTATTAACAAGTGGATGGAATGAAGGTTCACTTACGAGATCAAGTGAAACACTCGACTCGGAATTTACGAGATCTAATCAAAGACTTGAATTGGAAGGGGATTTGTTTCATTTTTTAACGATCTTGACATAGGAAAAGAACCATGCTCATTACACCTTGTTTCATTTTTTAACAAGCTTGACACAAGTAAAGGAACTCTGCTCCAAATACCTTGATCACAGACTAAAAGAGGCCATGGCTTTCAAGAGGTTATCATCAGATGGGAGAAAACCACTCTTGAAGGGACACATGTCCAGGGATCCAAATGAAAAACCGGGCTTCAATACTCCCAGTACATGTTGTACTACATTACCTACTAGATCATCAGTAGATGCGAGCATGGAACAAGTGGCCACGTAATTAACCTATGGCGGGGGCTGCTACCGATTGCAGATAAGAATCATTTAGGGATGATGGTTGATTGGGGATTGATTCAGGACCAATGAATGTAAGTTGATCAATGATCACAATTGTTCCTTCATGCGGGAAACACATCACACGAAAGAGAGAAGAGACAAGAGCTCCCATGACATAAACATAGTCACTACCAAAAAGTAGATTAAAATCTAAAGGACCTTGGATAACCATCACGTCTATATAGATATTCTTTCCTCCCAAAGTAATAGGTAACTTAGGAAGGATCCCTAACAGTTGATTGGTTCCTCTGTTAAAAGCTAATAGATTTTGGGTGATGGGGACAAGTTGTGGAGAGCCTAAAGCTTGCCAAGAGTTGAGGACAAAATACTAACATATGTGTCCTCGTTTATGACTGGGCTAGGTGTTAGGGTCCTATAATATAGGTAATCTATTTGTGCAGTTATCTATTTTAGGAATCTGCTAGTAAATTTTACCCTATGAATCACTAGGTGGCATAGCCTAAAGGTTGTGTGTCCAAGGAGCCATTTAGTTTTTAAAATCTGGTGGCCAAGACAAAGTATGGATGTTTGGGAGGTTTTTTGCATATAAAGTTTGGTTCAGATTATGGTGAAGGTGTTTTCATGGTAAAGTGCTCAGAAGCAGATTTCCAACAGTATATCTGGTGCTTCAACCCGACTTCTGGATCAAAAGATAGGGCAAGTTGAAGTCTGCTCCTCAAAACCACAAAACAAAGAAAAATGCATGTGTGAAATTATTTATTTGAATTATCAAAAATAATTCAAAAATAATAAAATCTATAAACTATATGCATCACATTTATTTATCATACTCCAACCAAAGTCAAAAATCCAAAAGTCAAAGCATATGGCCCACTTCGCCCTTAAATATAAATCTGATCCAGGTGGATATTGGTGGCCACCCGCCAATTCCATGTGGACCCCCACCATTTCTTCTTTCAGTTTTTCAGTTTCCTTAATTGTAGCACAATTTACTATTTTTAGCAGTTTTTTCGGGTCCTAAACTTCCGGAGCCATTTTGAGGCCCTAAACGGCATTTTTTTGGAAATCTACCGCTAGCAGTTCGCTATCTAAAATTGTCTTTTTTGTCGTAGTCCTCAGAGAGATCTTTCCAATGGGTTATCATGCGCGTCAAACGGAAATAATATGACCAAGTCACAACCTCGGGAAGTTGGCTGTCCAACTCACCCCAATGGGGCCCATAAACTCTTGGTGTTACATCTCCTCGAGTTAGGGTTTTGGTTGTTTAGGGTTTGCTCTTATTGTTCAATAATAAAAAGGCCCTTGAGCCTCATTGTAAGGCAGTTCAGAGGCATGTAGTCGCCACATCTCTTCTCAGAGATAAGCTACCATTGCCCTAGCTGATTTGTTTTCGCTGCATCTATGTGTTTATGGTTATCTTTGTAATTTGTTGCATTCCTGTTTAAATACAGATCAAAATCACCCTACCCTTTCATGCATCAAGATATGTGCAAATTCAAATCAGTGGTTACTGATTAATCACGGACCCCCCAACCCCTCGACATTTAACCAAGGGAGGGGGCAGGGGGGGGGGGGGTGTGTGTCCCTAATCGGAATCTGGATTAGGGGCAAAAATTAGCTCAAAAATCAAAGTACTCGAAATCATTCAAATCCTGAACGACCATGTCTATCTCGGCGAAACGATCCCAACACAACTCGTTTTGTTCAAAACGAAGTTCGTATGAGGAAGATAGAGCCCACTGGCCGCTTTTCCAAACAGAAGAAATTTTGCAAAAAAATGTGTACAGTCACTGCACAATCAGCAGTCCGTACTGCTGATGTGGCAAATGACTAGACAGGGTCAACAAATGGTCAACGTTCAATAAAATTTTGACAAGTGTCATGTTTCTGTTGGTTAACAAGTGTGGTGACATGACAAGTTTTGATTGGTTTGAAGTGGACCAATGAAGAGGGGACAAGTGGCAAGCCGGAGGCCACCATGTATCCCTCCCCAAAGGACGACATGTAATCGGTGTGCAGTAAAATTTATGGCAGGTCGGGGGGGGGGGTTCAAACCCGCGACTTGATTCGCTTAAACCATGTGACATACCACTACACTACAACACAAGTTCTTAACTGTTATAGGTCTCTACACATATTTGAATTGTAACATGGTTACAGTTGGGGGTTAGGAGGGCCAGCCCTCCCATGTGAACATCACCCAAAACCTCTGGCAGTAACGGCTAGCGGACCCCATCCGGTGGCTACGCAACCATAACACTCACGGTTAATGCCACATATGTGACCGCTCCACATAACCACGTGGATTAAAGACCATAACCCAACATTCAATGCGACATGTGTCCACTGCACGAAGTGGAGGGTTAAGGCTAACGGTTAGCCTATCTGTGTCATATAGATGCACGTGTTAGCACTAAACTCAATTAGTCGTTAATTACTCTGAGTTTTATATTAATTAAACTAGAGTTTAATTCGGCAGTGTTTTCGCGAACTCACCAAATTCGGCGGAAACTCCAAGTTTAGTGGAGTTAATTGGAGTTCCTTTAGTTTTAAAGAAGGTTTTCTAGGAGAAATAAGTTTTGACCATAACTGGAGCAAAATTCGACCAAATTAAGCTCAAGAAAAGGCATTCCTAGCTTATTTTGATGCTCTAAGTCCATTGAAGCAAGTTTTAGGAGCATTAGATCATTGTAAATAGAAAGTTTTTTCCATTTTGAGAAAATACAGAGGCCCAAGCCATGGAAGCTGGACCAAGGAGATGTAGCCCAAGAGGGGTGAAATCCTTTATCAAAACATTTTGTTAAGTATTCTTCTTGATGGTTTGTTGTACATTTACTTGTTGTTTTTCAACACTTGTCTTTTATGCTATTTTGCTCATGATTCTAACATAAAACTCCTGTTTTGATTCACAAACACCATAAGGGAACCTACGCACATGAAGCAAAAGATAAGCGTTTGTTTTTAAATCTGAAGTTGAAATTAGCATAGCAAAACTGAAATTCAACAACAGATCAAGTTGGTATCAGAGAAAAGGTTATTTGCTTAATTACTTGAGTTTTGTGCAAGTAGGGGTTTAATGGTTGCAGATTTGTGAATCTTTTTGATGCATTACAAGTGTGATGGCAGCTTCAACAAGTGATGTTTCTAATCCATCCTCCTTAGCAAGATTCTTTGATGAAGAGATGTTGCAAGAGCTTATCATCATGAGAGATATGGTGCAAGAGTTGTATGAATATAGGAAGGAGAACACCATACTTCAAGAGCGGTTAATGGCCATGAAGGAGCAGAAACAAGAGAATTTTGAAAAGATGCATGAGATGGAGATTCAACTCCATGATGCCAAGGAAACCCTAGTCAAGTATGTGCATGAAAATGAGGTATGCAATTCAATTTTATCTATCTTCAATTTCCTCTCAAAATGATGTTTTGGTGCTTTTGAAAGAAACACTAGAGGAATAAGGTCCAAATTATTGATGAAGATGGGCTATGAAGATAAAGGGTTAGGAAAACATTCACAAGGCATAGTTGAGCCAATTGTTGTTGTGGAAAGGCATAGGTATTTGGGTCTTGGTTATGGATAACATGATGGAGAATGCTCTAAAGCCAAGGAGGTACAGGAAAGTGTTCCAAGAAGGACTTTCATTACATGTTCATTACCTAAAGTTTGTGAAGTTTGTGTTCATGAGGAAGGCAAAAGTTTTATATCCACTTTGCAAGAAGATGCTCATAAGCACGCAACTAGTGGAAATGGAAAACAAGAGGATGTTGAAATCTCTAAGGTCATTGAAACCATTGTTGGTATTCTGAAGAGAGCCACTACCTCATCAAATTCACCTCCTCAAGAAGGCAACAAAGGTGAATGTTCAAGGTATAAATCTGCCTTTAATCAAGTTTCTTTTGATTATGATAAACTTGGTAAATCTTCACATAAGATTTGGAGAAAATTTACATGTTTTTTTTGTGGTTTGAATAACCATACTATTTCGAGGTGTTGGAAGAGGATAGCCATACACAGGAAACTTTCAAAATAAAAGAGATAGAAAGCCAAAGGTCCATTGGATAATGGAAACCATGTTGAAAAGAAGTTGCAATTATTTTTCACTCATTGCCATAAGTAGGATCATCTTGTAGACAAGTGTTGGAATTTACATCCAACAAGCCATCCACGACATTTGAAGAAGGTGGAGAGAGATTTTGGAAAGAATGGAAAAGATGATTCCATAATTGATGTGGGTTAGGATGATACACATGATGAAGTATAGCTGAAAGAAGTGCCATTGAAATGGTTTGGAAGGAGATGGTTAGATTTCTTAACCAATTAAGGCCTTGCATTTCTTTTGATAAATTGATGCAAATAAGGCAAGATTTGCATTTCCTTATTATTGATGCATTTATTTTTTGTTGAAAGTATGTTGCATATTGCATGAAGCAAGATGTTGGAAAAGTGGATTTATGTTGACTCACTTAGATGCAACAAAGATGGCAATTTGCAAATACAAATTTGCATGCATGTGGCATTCTTGAACTTGCATGTCAGGAAGGTGTTCGAAAGTGGAGTATGTCGACTAACTTTGTTGCAACAAATTTGGTCATTTCAGCTCTCTAAGTACTCGTACATAAAAATGGGATTCTTGTACTTGTGATTGTACTTGTGAGAGAGTTGAGAATTGTTATACATGCATGAGAGTTTGTGTGTGTGAACAGTGGAATTTTTTATAGTTTCATTGTGTTTGAACATGCATGAGTGATTGACTTGTGTGGTTGATTGATTGTTACATGTATGTTATATCGACTTGGAAGAGTTGATTTTGTCTCCAAAAATGAAAGGGAGATGTGATAAATTGTGTCATGAGAATGTGGAATTATTGTTGTAAATTGTCAAGTTGTTGTACATGCTTTTGCTTGACTTGAAAGTCAGTTGTTTGAAGAAGCATGTTTTGTCGACTTGTGTTTAGTCGATGTTTTATAACATCTTGGTGTATAAAAAGATGTAAGAATACATGGTGATGTTCACATGATGTGACATTTGTTGCTTTGAAGAAGCAAGAGGAAGAGGTTATCAAGTTATATTCTTGCATGAGTGTTTTTCAAACACCATTAACCTTGAAAGATGTTTCCTGTGACAAGATGTCGCGGGATTTTGGAAGGTCCAAGCTTGAGCAAGAGACTCGTGATTAGCCTTCATTCTCAAATCATGACATAAGCAGCGTGTTAATACTAGAGGATGATGGAATCAAGAAGTGAAAGTGCACAAAAATGCCAAAAAAACTTGCAGCCATTGTAGGTGATTTGATGTGTTGATGCCAAGAAGCGAAAGAGATGGCAAATGCATTCTTCCAAATGTGGAATTTGGAACCATGGAGGTAAAAGAATGGTCATTTATTTTCTTGTTATTACTGATATTGGAACTCATTGTTGTAGTTCACTCAGATGGGCTTAACTTGGAAAAGTGGTTTTCAAGGAGAAGCTTGCATCAAATGCATATGTTGCAAAGGAGGAACATGATTCTCAATGGGAAGGCCATCAGTCAGCTTTCCAAGCACCGAGGGATTGCTTTGGTACAATAGGGTAATCAACAAGCAGCCAACAAGTGTTGGATTGGGTCAGCAACAAAAGGAGAACATTGGTTGAAGTGCCAAGCCATTTGCAAGGCAAGGCATGTCAGTGAACCCAAGTGGTTATCATGGAGATTTTTCCAAGTAGAATCAATTGATAGAACTTGGGAAGGAGAAGGGTATTCAGCTCTCGTTAGATAACCAAATTTTGTGGGTCCAAAAGCCTGTCAGTGGGAAGGAGTGATCGGAATCTGGATTAGGGGCAAAAATTAACTCAAAAATTAAAGTACTCGGAATCGTTCAAACCCTGAATGACTGCGTCTATCTCGATGAAACGATCCCAACGCAACTCATTTCGTTCAAAACAGAGTTCGTATGAGGAAGATAGAGCCCGCTGGCCGCTTTACCAAACAAAGGAAATTTTGCAAAAAAAAGTGTACAGTCATTGTATAGTCAGCAGTCTATACTGTTGACGTGGCATATGACTGGACAGGGTCAACATATGGTCAATGTTCAATCATATTTTGACAAGTGTCATGTTCCTATTAATTAACAAGTGTGGTGACATGGCAAGTTTTGATTAGTTTGAAGTGGACCAATGAGGAGGGGACAAGTGGCAAACCTAAAGGCCGTCGCGTGTCCCTCCCCAAGGGACCACATGTAATCGGCGCGCAGTAAAATTAATGGCAGGCTGGGGGGGTCGATCCTGGGACTTGCTCCGCATAAACCATGTGACATACCACAACACTACAACACAAGTTCTTAACCATTATAGGTCTTCGCACATATTTGAATTGTAACGTGGTTACAGTTAGGGGTTTGGAGGGCCAACCCTCCCATGTGAACACCACCCAAAACCTCTGGCGATAACGGCTGGCGGACCCCCATCTAGCAGTTATGCAACCATAACACTCACGGTTAATGCGACATATGTGACTGCTCCACATAACCGCGTAGATTAAGACCATAACCCGACATTCAATGCAACATGTGTCCACTCCATGAAGCGGAGGGTTAAGGCTAACGATTAGCCTAACCGTGTCATTTAAATGCATGGTGTTAGCGCTAAACTCAATTAGCCGTTAATTAATCTGAGTTTTATATTAATTAAAATGGAGTTTAATTTGACGGTGTTTTTACGGACTCGCCAAATTTGGTGGAAACTCCAAGTTTAGTAGATTTAATTAGAGTTCCTCTAGTTTTAGAGGAGGTTTTCTAGGAGAAAGCAATTTTGACCATAACTGGAGCAAAATTTGACCAAATTGAGCTCAAGAAAAGGTGTTCCTAGCTGATTTTGATGCTTTGAGTCCATTGAAGCATGTTTTAGGAGCAGTAGAGCATTGTAAACAACATTTTTTTTCCATTTTGAGCAAATACAGAGGCCCAAGCCATGGAAGTTGGACCAATCAAATGTAGCCCAGGAGGGGTGAACTCCTTTATCAAAACATTGTGTTAAGTGTTCTTCTTGATGGTTTGTTGTACATTTACTTGTTGTTGTTCAACACTTGTCTTTCATCCTATTTTTCTCATGATTCTAACATAAAAATTGATATAAATTTACATGTTTTGATTCACAAACACCATAAGGGAACCTATGCACATGAAGCAAAAGATAAGCATTTGTTTTTAAATCTAAAGTTGAAATTAGCACAACAAAACTAACATTCAACAATAGATCAGTTCCCTCCAGAAAAACCATTTTTCCTATACATTTAAATTATGGTGGAAATACATTTAAAATGTGGCGGGAAAGTATATAAATGGAAATTTCATATGTTATGAAATATGTTTAGGAATGAAGGAGGATGAGTCAAATGTGACTGAGGTGAAAGGAACTTTAGTAAATTTATGAAATAAATTTTCAAGTACAAGTAAATGAAGTTAAAGGTGAAGGTGAAAGGAAATTTACACATCGTAAATACAAGTACAAATAAATGAAGTTACACGTGAAATAAAATTTTGGCTGGAAAGTATATAAAGAAATGTTTCATACATTTATGAAATATTTTTATGGATGGGATGTAAATGAATTTCACGGAGAAGAGGACAAGTAAAACAAGACTTACAGATGTAAAAAGAATTTACAGGTACATGTGAATTTGAATTTAGTGAATTGAGATTACAAGTGAAAGTAAATAAAGGATGAGTAAAAAATGAGTTTTTACAGAGAAGGTAAAGAAACACATGGTTTTCCAAAATCCATGGGAAGAGAAAACAAGCCATGGATTTACAAAACAATACATGGTTTTGGAAATCCATGGGAAGACATAACAACACATAGATTTAGAAAACAAGGCATGGATTTACAAAATGGTTTATTAAATCATTCAAACAAATATGTTTGAAATTTTAATTATGGAATTCATTTAAGGGTTTAATCAAAATATTTGGTAATATTATTTAAAATATATATATTTTCCCCAAATATTTTGTGACAATAAGGAAGTATTCAAAAGATGATGAAAGGCAAAAACGAAAAAAAATAGAACTCAAAGGCAGAGCAATCATATTTAAGAGGGAAGTTAGTTGATTTTATGAAGACAATTTCAACATTTTTCCAAATTTCAAGGGCATGAAGATCAATCTAAGACACCTAGCAGCAGAAGATCAACAGATTGAGGATCATTTATGTAGATTTCCAGCAGTCAGTGAATCAATTCCATATTTCAATGCAAGATACTTGCAAACAACTCAATATTTCTAGCAGATAATTTGGAGATATTATGTTATTTTTAGTTTATTATTTAGATTTTTCTAGAAATTGTTAGAGAATATTTTGTAATCAGTTCCTTTTTTGGAATTTAAAGATAGTTTAGCAGAAATTCTATAAATATGTTGTAATAGGACTTAGAGTGGGTTGATTTTTGTATGGAAGAAAAGGATTATTGATGTAAAGTTGCTCCATAAGTTCCAATGGACAAATTTTCAGTAATACAGAAGCTTCTCAAGATTGCTGTGTCAGATTTTGTAGGTGAAGTGATATTCTCTCTTGTTATTGTGTTTTCTTTTCTCTGTAATTTCACATGTGTTTCTGATCTATTTTGTTAAAAGAAAATAAAGAATCTTAATTTGTTTAAATACATTCAATTCAGTTTTTTGAACAATTTCAATGTTTTCAACCGAAGTTAAGCAATAGAATTCTTAATTGATTTATGTTTAATGGAAACTTAGTCATTTCTTCTTTCCCATCTCATCAAGCATATAAGATCCAATGAATCTGCCTACCTTGCCCTGTTAAAGACGATATCCTTCCAGTCAACTCCAATCAAAATAAGTGACTAAACTACTCGGAGGGGGTGTCGTAGGAACGTGAGAGATGCCCTCTTGTGCTATGGGAACATGAGAACTACTCTCATGCACCTCGGGAACGAGAGGATTTCCCTCCATTTCATTCAAAACTGAAGAAACTAGAAGAACCTGTGCGGTATGAGGTTCACACTCCACCAGAAAGGTATGGTTATCTGAAGGTGGAGTCAGGGCTACTGTTTTCTCAACCAATGGTTGGTCGAGAATGGACTCACGAGACTAGAGAGAGTGGGGTTGACCAAATATGACTTTTGATCAATCACTAGATCAACTAGTAGAGGATCAGGGAAAGCTTTCGATAACCAGCCGGAAGACGAGGCTGGGAAGCAATAAGGTTTTCCAACTCTTTAGAAGCTTCATCCATAAGAGGACAAAGGTGAATGGGATGATTACCTTCACACAAATTACAGGGAAATTTGACTTTTCCCTTTTTACCATGGGATTTATTGTCACTAGTTGAAGGTTTATCACCAACATGATCTCTAGAGGCTGATGACAAGGGTCGATGTGAACCTGTGGACCGCACTTCTAAAACCTTGGAAATACCAAGACAATTTCTAAGAAGGTGGTCGCCCTTACATAACATGCAAGGGAATTTCACTTTCTGGGGCTGATTGGAAGATTTTTCTACATCAGTTGCATCCGTAGCAAAGGTTGCTTGGTTTCCCCTTTGCTTATTTTGCTTCTTCTTCTTCGTCCTCTTCTTCTTCTACTTAGCTTTCTGGTTACTAGAATCCAAACTTTCACAAGGCGAAGAGGAAAAACAAGGTGAGGAAATAGGTGAAGAAGGTGAGGGGTCAACTTTAAGATCAACATGAGGTTGATGTTGTCACAAGTGGAGGAGAACTCGGTTGAAAAGTAGTTTAGACACTTGGAATCACTGAGGTCGAAAATAACCAAACTGGTAGACCAATGGTCAATCCAAGAAGGGACAATGTTGCCATATACGAAGCACCCGTATTTCCGAAAGAAGGAAAAGAACTATGATTCCCGTCAAAGGGGTTTCCTTGACTGGTATACTCAGGAAATGTTGCCATCAATATCAACCTAAGATCTACTAAGGAGTATTTCCACAGGAAGGATGTTGTTTCGCGATCAATTAATTGATTTTAGAAATTAACAAAACAAAATAAAAGAGGGGTAATCTAGGCAAGAGGTTTTACCAAGTATCTATGAACCATTATATACACCTTAGCCGAAACCAAGGACTTAACGTACGACGGTCAATCTCCCTGAATGTTGTGTTCAGTGTATCACGTTTACAAGGCAACTGACTCAGTTACCTGTGGCTAAAGGATATCAACCTAGTGGGGTCTCCCAATATATACTCGACGATATGGGGATCACAAGTTTGTGTTAGCGCTGTCTAATACATAATCGTTCGATGAGAGCGTTCCGATATACTTACCATACTAGAGTGCCTCTGATATACCCTAGAGTACTGGAGAACCTCTGATATACTTTCGTACTAGAATGAGATTTCACCCCCAGGATACAATGCAGGAAGTTAACGACAACTGCTAGGTTTATAGATGCCAGAACACATATCTAGCCTAGACCTCTAAATGTTTGCATTAAGTTCCAAATGCTCCTTAGGTTATTTAAGTAAATTTTAAAGTTTTTCTTGAACTATATTTCAATTTTGGGCTCAAACGATGTTACCTGAACCCTAGAATGCAATTGTATGAGACAAAAGGAAACCTTTCATTTCAATGAATTTTATATTAACAAGGGAAGAGAGTTCAAGCAATTAATGCATCAAACAATATGCCTCCACTAGCTATTCCAAATGCAAAATGCAAGAGCAAAACTAAACTTCACTTTCACAAATGAATATGCAATCTTTGAAAGCAAAAAATGACCTTTGGTTCACTAAGATACACTTTACTTATATGATGCTCTCTTTTATTTTCAGATGTTTACATGCAACTAAGCTTCAACTAAAGTAAAAACAAAGATTTGTTCAAAATACTTCGAATGCAAACAAGACATCATTCAAAGTAACACCAAATCCAAAGCACTCAATGAAAATGTCTTTCACTTTCTCTTTCAAATAGATAAGTAAATATACACATTTCAGTTTGCAAACTAAACAATGTAATCTATGTTTGATAAATGACAAATATGGATTTCAAATGCAATATGACCTAATACACATGAAAAACAACTTTGCATAAGACAAATCGAAACCAATGTAAGTCAATGTTTCAAGTGATTTTACCAAATGAACAGACCTAATCATTCAACAAACCAAAGACCTAAAGACACTCACAAGCAGCAAGTGACAACCAATCGACCTATAAACCCTAAAATCAATCCAATTGCACTCAAACACTTGAAAGTTCAAAGGAGTAAGAATTTGCTAATAAAATAAGGTAATCAATCAAAACACCAACAAAATCCAGTCATGCAAGACAAAACAAGACCTCAGGGGCTCAGACACACTGGGGTTTGATAGAGAAACCCTAGATTTTTTCCAATCTCAGGGATCAACGTGGATGTTAAGGCCAAATAGACGCTGAATAGGGGATCAACATGACTGTTTTAATAAAAAATGCGCTGGCAACGTGATTGTCATATCAAAAAGTGCATTGGGCGAGGAATGAGGCAAAAAATAAAAAATAATTTCACAAACACTTCCAGACTGAGCACTCTAAGATAACAACTAGTGATTGTGCAGACCTATATCAACCCAAACTAACTGAGAACACGATGGTCAGTCAAACTGATCAAGAGATCAGTTGAGAAAGGAGGATGAACATGCTATAGCTTCCCTAGTGGAGTCACCATTTTGTTGTGAAGGCAAATCCCCTCTATGGACAAAGGCAATCCCTCTATCCCAATGAGTGGGTCTAGCAACAAATTAAACAAACTAACTTACACTTTCCTAGCTTATGCTTGACAAATGCAAAAGGGAGGAGAAACCTACCTTGTTCTGATGCTAATTGCTCGATCCTTAGATGTGGCTTTGAATCTTTTGCTCCAGGCCTCGCTCCTTAGTTGTTCTTCACGTCCGGGTACCTACAAGGAAGATCAAAGTACTATGCAAGATACAAGAGCATATATAACATACATCAAACATAAACTACTTAACAGATCAGGGACCATTAAACTAATAGCATAAAAATTTACACAATTATGGAAAGTGAACATCATATGTATATATTAATAAGCTAAAAATGGAAGCATACAACCTATGCCCTGAAGTTGGAGACCTCCTTTTGGTAGATGTCCAAGTCCAACAAAGACTCTTCAAACACTCCTTCTCCAAGCTAGAATGGGTAGCATGTAAGCATAATCTCAGCATAGGGATGCAACAATCAATGACCCACCATTTGGGGATGGAAGGGAGTGAATTTATAAGAAGGGAGAGGGAGTTAGGGATCCACAAAAGAGGGAGGAAGGTCCACATCTCAAGGGGAAAGCCTATGATGATAAGATCAAGAGGCCCAAATGAGAGAGATCAACCATATCAACAACCAATATCCAACTCATTGTTCCCGAAGATTCTAGTGAGCGAAGCTTCTCCTTCAGTTTGGGAAAACCTAATATTACCCTAATATTTATAATAACTTTTATAATTAAATATTAATTTATTTTATAATTAATTTAGTTTAATATATATTTATAACTATAAATGGTCCCTTTACTTTTATTTTAATTAATTTATTTATTTAAATATAGGTTTTTGCCCCTAATCCGGTCCTTCTAACTGTTTCCCAGTCAAATTTAGCCGTTAGACAATATAGCCGTTATTTGGTCAAGAATTATAGCCGTTGGATGTTCTAATATAACTATTTAAGATGTTAAGCTAGATCTGATTCTTCAACTTGTCCTGACGATGAACCACATTGGTTGGTTCAAAATGTGTCAACAAATGAAATTTCTTGTGATTTACGCCGAAATCTCTCATAAACTTGATATGGATCACAGAAGCCTCAATTCAATAATTGGGAAAACTTGTCAGAAGAGCTTCAACACGAGCTTTCCTATGAAAACCTGCATTGGCAGCATGAGTGTATAACTGAGCAACATGCCATCAGCACGGGCAGGCAATGGAGCAAAACACGTTGATGCCAAAAATTAGGTTTTTAGGCAACCTTCTCTAGAATGGATTCAGGGCAGTTTTTCTTTGATTCTTCAGGGAGGTTTTGGCTTGTATATCACGATGGATATGCTACACAATAGTCAATGTTTTAGCACTTCAGGATATGGCACGGGAAGTGAACAAGAGATATGACAAAATATTGTGTAACAATGCATGACAAACATATTTTTCCCATCCAATCCAAGGTCGAACCATGTTCTGATACCAATCTATGTAGCATATTCGATAATTATTTGCTTTGCAACTTCTTATTTCTGCCTTCAAACTTCTCAAAGTGTCTGCTATGTGAGAGTACTCATCACCATGCTGCTCATATTATCTACAAAGAGAATCTCGCGAACTATAATCCACCATTTTTCTAGTCATCTTTGATCCTTTTCTTCCTGCAAGTATATCATGATAGCTAAACCAAAATATAAACATAACCAACATAACTCAGTATAGTTCAAGGGAGGATATCTCATCTGCAAGATCAACCAGATTAACACAATACATGTATAGTCATAATCATAATAGTATATAGACATCATGCATGACAATACAAATTGCATACCATGACCTCATGCACGACAACCATGCCCATAAAAAATACATGCATAACAACATATAGACACTAACATGTATAACAAACACATATATCACTGACATGCATGACAAACACATCCCAACAACAACATCATCAACACCTACATGACAACACAACTGCAACAATGATCGTCACCATACATACACATCAAACACATATATAACTATATGCATGCATGACAAACATATTCCGCCCATCCAGTACAAGGTTGAACCATGTTCTGATATAAATCTGTAACACCCTCCTCCCCCACTTACACAAGCTTACTGATCCATCGCAGTAAATATGTGATGAAGAGTTACTATGATGTGACTCAACTTTCTAGATCACCTTAAAGAAGTGGAATCGACAAAACCAAAACCTTATTGACTTCCCTCAAGTGCTATAGGATCCCCAAGGGTTAAACCACCCTTCCAAGTGCCCAAATCCTAAGATAAGTCTGCTTTTCGCTGATCTGAACTCCAAGATGCTGACACAACACTACTTGAATTCAACTGCAACTCTCAAATCATATGCATAAGCTTGCAAGGGAGCGACTACAATATTTTTCACCTAGTTCTATGCCTACGACCGTGAGACCTAAGGCACTTTTTGAGGGCTAGTCTCCAAACCACTGCCCATAACTTAATGGAACCTTCCATAACAATGAATGACACAATAACAAAGCCTTCCATACAAAACTTAGACAAGAACTTGACCTATCAAGGCCTGACCATGACAGACATTTCGTCAAACACATCATGAACATGCATTCTACAAGTCATGATTACATATTTGAACATGTGGATCTCATACTTATTTGAGAATCATCAAGAAGGTCTAATGCCCTCTCTTAATAGTTGCATTATCATTTATTAGGTCATACATTCATTTACTAATCAAAACATGATGAAAGTCATAACTAAATTTTGTCATAAAACCATGCTCATAATCGACATATAACCAAAATAATAACAACGATAGAACAACCATCAAAGCCACATAATAACAAGTACATTTACTCATGAATTACAAGGGAAAATAACTCTTATTAACATATGCAAAAGCCAACCAAATCAGGGACTTTCACATACCACTCAACCATAGATTTGGCTGAACCAAATCTTTCTTTCAACCAATCACCCATGTGCCATATTCTAAGCATGAATGTGGAGCTCACAACAAAACCAACCAGAGCTTCCTCAAGCTTTACCACGTATCCTGCCATTACCGGCCATGGGATTTCTAGGCCCAAAACCCTCATATATACAACCAAGGTTTACTGTGTATCCCGCCATTACCAGTGAAGGGATTCCTAGGCTCAAACAAAGAAACATACACTACCAGGCTTTAACACAATCTCACCAAAACCGGTCAAGGGATCACTAGGCCTTAAACAAGCTTGGATGCCTCCAAATTTCTTAACCAATACCTTGAGGAAGTTTCTCATCTCCACCCTCAGGCTTTATCGTGTATCCTGCCATTACCGGTCAAGGGATTCCTAGCCCTTTGAGAATTTTCCTGAGACTACCTCACCCAGTTCCAAAACCATCCAACAATCCAACTCAACTAAATAAAAGAACCCCATCACACCATGACTGTCCGGAAATGGCAAGGCAAGGATGAAACCACTCTCACACTTGGCAAAACCCATGTCAATGACAAAAAGAGAACCAAATACACACATTCATGCCAAAACTAGCAAGGAAATCATACATTCAACTCGATACCTACAAGTAATCCCACTGTAGTTGCTTGATCCAACTCTTCCTTGCTTGATCTTTGCTTCCCTTTGCCTCCTTTTCCTTTCTTTGACTTCCTTTCTCCAATGCTAGAGTGCTCCAAGAATGCTCTAAGTGTGCAAGAGTATGAGAGAGTAGAGAGAATAGAGAGGGAACTCCAAAACTGAATTGACAAAAGCTAAACCAACAAAAGTTGTGAATTGATTCTCATAAGCCTTTTTATTAATGAGGCCTCTATTTTTTTCAATTTCCATTATTTTCCTTCAATTTCTTCCTCATATGCAACCTATGACCTTTCAGCTTCCTTTTCTCCTAATTTCCTTTATTTTCATAAATAAAATGCCAACAATGCCTCTTTGCATTTTCAAACTCTTTGCCATTGCCTTTGCCAATTTTCCTTAGCCATAATAAACCAAATGAACACCCATTAGGATGTTTTTCCCAACATTTAGCTTAGAATACGTGTTTTATGATCTTGGTCTTATTTTGCCTTTATTAACTTTATTACATAAACTTTTAACCTATAGAAATTTTGAATAATATGACACATATTCACAGAGATTATCCTGATTATACACTTATAAGCGGAACATGCATAATACATAACCTCCTCTACGTTGATCATCAATTTACAGAAGTAGAAACATTCACAGGCTTACATAGAAGCATCAATCACACATATCAACACAGTATTTTCCCGGGGAAAGCATCTCGCTAAAAACCCCAACTATTTGTATATTATATTGATTGATAACATGTAACAATACATAGTACAATACTCCTCACAAGTATCCAGCACTATCTCCACCTGTTACACATAATACAGCTCAGATCTGATCTCCAAATCTCCTCTGCTACTTGACTGCCTCCACTGCACAATACCCGCTGAGAATGAATGAGAATGGTTTACCAAACTCGTATTTAACCTCCAAAGAATCACTCACACTGGGAAAGACGTGAGCAGAGGCTATAATACTTGGTATTGGCCAATTCATTGGCATACTCAATCCCTTTGATTGTGCAAATCATCATGCACAACTATAGTCACAACTGATAGCAATCTGATCCTCTAACACCTGTCCCTCCTGAACTGAACATGCACTGACATGAAATTGAGTTAATTGATGTATTCTATAGTTGCATTATGAGTTAATAATTAGTTTAACAACTCATCATTAGTCTATTTGCAGTTAGACTAATTACAACTAGTTTAACCAAGTCAAACTGAACACAACTCCATCAACTCTACAATCAACTCCACCAAACTCAACTGATTGAGTTCTAACTGAAGTCATGCATGCAACAACTCAACTGACCCACAAAGAAAGCGTACTTCCTTCTGACAGCTGCATGTGCCACATCTGTAGCTCAAACTAAAGTGCTCCAAGAGAATAAGATCAAGTTTATAGTCCAAATATTATTATGAGACAATAATATTTGACTTTTCTATTTTTGACAGCCAGTCTAAAAATAGACTTTGATCACTCCTGCTGTGATCACTCCTGCTGTGGTCACTCCTGCTATGATCATCCCTGCTATGGTCACTCCTGCTGTGATCATCCCTGCTGGGATCCAAAAATAGAACTTGCGCCATAATTTGCCTGCAGGCCCACTTAGTGAAGGCAACTCCTTTCCACTAAGCTCCATCATCTTGTTGCATTCTCAACAAGCATTTCTTGTTGCACACTTTTCAACACTCCCTCTCAACCAGAAAGGCTTCCTCTCAAACCTGATCCTGTAACTCTGGAATGTTCTCCATGCAACACATCTGGTCGGTCCACTTGCTCTGTCATCAAAGTCTCTGACTGCTATTTCCTCTGTCGACTGAAAACTCTACATCTCTGTGCTCTTTAGTATCTGACTGCTCTAGCCTCTGTCACTTTGATCTCTGACTGCATATGTGCTGCTGCTAGTTCTATCTCCCAGCATTGCATCCGCACTGCACCTCCCAATTGACCTCCCTGTTGGGCTAGAAACATCCTCTGATGTTGAAGCTCTACCTGCTGTTGACAAGTGCTCCCTCTCTGACATCTGCGCTACTACAACATCTCCATTCATCTCGCACCATTGAACACCTCTCTGTGCCACCTAGCACTATGCAAAACACTTGTGCCTCTCGCATTGCTGCAGCCTGCTAGCTATGCGTTGTCCTGGGATTCCCTGCACTGTCGCTCTCTCTGCTGCTCCATCCGCATCTGTCTCTACCCAATCAGTCAGTTCCTACTACTACACATCGGGGCTCCCGTAGCAAGGTCTCATCCAAGAGGTTGGGTACCTCAAGGATCTTGCCCCTCCTCCTTGGGACAATAAATCCACATCACCCCACCTCCTACCTGGAGGTATGGCTGCATGTGATCCCTCAGCCCACCTGGCTCGAAGTTTCCCCCTACTGGAGGTCTTTGGATGAGTAGATGTCTCTACTCGATCTCCTCTTAGCTTCCCCTGTTGTGGCTCCTCCACAACCTCCTGAGGCTGCTGCACCAATCGTGGCTCCTCCACAATCGTCTAAGACTTCTTCTGGCTTTTCATGTTGAGAGGTAATATACGCTCCCTCTCAACCACCAAGTCTCCATCAGTTGCCTCGCTGCTCAAGGATTTGCATGCATCTTGAACCTCAAGAGCATACAGGTTCTTGACTCGTGAACCAATCTGCTTCACCTGTCTAGTGATGATGTGTCTAAGGAAAATCTTTCCCTTACTGAAGACTACATCATAACCTCTGTCTTCCAGCATCGCGATCGACACCAAGTTTCTCTTCAGTCCTGGTACATACTTGACATCGGTCAGGGTAAGGCGAGCTCCATGCTCCCTCTGAAAAATAACCATGCCTACACTTGAGACACTATACTTCTCATCATTACCCATCCCTATGAGTATCTGGAGATCTTTCTCCTCCAAAGTACTGAACAAACTTTTGTCACCGGTCATGTGGAAAGAAGCTCCACTGTCAAGAAACCAACCACTTCCCACCATGGATGAAACCATGCATGCGAAGAGTGTGAAGTCCAACTCAAACTGTGAAGCAAGTGCCTCACCTTCAGATCCTTCCTCGGATCCCTTCTTGGACTTCTTCTTTGGGCAATTAGTAGCATAATGACCCAACTCATGACAACGAAAGAATCTCACCTTCGACTTGTCAACCTTCTTCCCATCATTGGAAGAACTGGATTCGGAAAGAGAAACCTTCCCCTTCCCCTTCTTCACCTTACTCGCTAAGGCACAATTCTCCTCATCATGCATAGATGAAGAACTGTCTCTGGTGCGCCGTCTAATCTCCTCTTGCACAAGATCCGACCAAAGTCTCTCCCATCCTGGCAATTTCTCCCTTCCATTCACCGAGTCCTGGTAGCTATGCCAACACTTAGGAAGGCCAAGGAGTGCCAGACTCACCATATCCTCATCCTCAACAGTTATCCCCACACTTCCCAGCCCATCCCGGCATTGGGTGAACTTCGTGAGATACTGGGGCATACTATCTCCATTCTCACTTTTAATGTTTCCGAGTTTTATCCTTGAGCGCCATTCCACAGCTCAAAAACTCAACCGCTTCTGATCTAAAATTCGTGAGAACAAAGTATTTCTTGTACAAAGATTGACTGTCTGGGCATTCACTGGATATCTCACCTTCCAAAAGAAGGATGAATCCAGAAGCTACCTGGCCCGATTACAGACTCTGCCTGAGGAAATAAAATGTAAACACTTTTTGAATAATAGATCTGATGATCAATTCTGATACTTGTAGAACTTTTTCTACAAATAAACTAGCTCTGATACCATGTAGAAATTTTGAATAATGTGACACATATTCACAGAGATTATCCTGATTATACACTTATAAGCGGAACATGCATAATACAGAACCTCCTCTACGTTGATCATCAATTTACAGAAGCAAAAACATTCACAGGAGTACATAGAAGCATCAATCGCACATATCAACACAGTATTTTCCCGGGGAAAGCATCTCGCTAAAAACCCCAACTATCTGTATATTATATTGATTAATAACATGTAACAATACATAGTACAATACTCCTCACAAGTATCCAGCACTATCTCCACCTGTTACACACAATACAGCTCAGATCTGATCTCCAAATCTCCTCCGCTGCTTGCCTGCCTCCACTGCACAATACCTGCTGAGAATGAATGAGAATGGTTTACCAAAATCGTATTTAACCTCCAAAGAATCACTCACACTGGGAAAGACGTGAGCAGAGGCTATAATACTTGGTATTGGCCAATTCATTGGCATACTCAATCCCTTTGATTGTGCAAATCATCATGCACAACTATAGTCACAATTGATAGCAATCTGATCCTCTAACACCTGTCCCTCCTGAACTGAACATGCACTGACATGCAACTGAGTTAACTGATGTATTCTATAGTTGCATTATGAGTTAATAATTAGTTTAACAACTCATCATTAGTCTATTTGCAGTTAGACTAATTACAACTAGTTTAACCAAGTCAAACTGAACACAACTCCATCAACTCTACAATCAACTCCACCAAACTCAATTGATTGAGTTCTAACTGAAGTCATAAATGCAACAACTCAACTGACCCACAAAGAAAGCGTACTTCCTTCTGACAGCTGCATGTGCCACATCTGTAGCTCAAACTGAAGTGCTCCAAGAGAATAAGATCAATTTTATAGTCCAAATATTATTATGAGACAATAATATTTGACTTTTCTATTTTTGACAGCCAGTCTAAAAATAGACTTTGATCACTCCTGCTATGATCACTCCTGCTGTGATCACTCCTGCTGTGATCACTCCTGCTGTGGTCACTCTTGCTGTGATCATCCCTGCTGTGGTCTCTCCTGCTGTGATCATCCCTCCTAGGATACAAAAATAGAACTTGCGCCATAATTTGCCTGCGGGCCCACTTCGTGAAGGCGACTCCTTTCCACTAAGCTCCATCATCTTGTTGTATTCTCAACAAGCATTTCTTGTTGCACACTTTTCAACATAACCCGGGATCGTTACATCCAATTAAGAGGGAGGATAAGGTCAAATGACAATTAAGAGGGAGGATAAGGTCAAATGACAAGATATAAGGTCTCCAAGATAGGATCAAATAGGAATTCAAGCTCTCTATCTATGGTAAATAGTTAAGACTGCCTTGGAAGCTTTTGGAAAAGGAAACTTCAAAGATATTTTTTTTTATTTTTCTCGAATTTCTAGAATCAACGCACTTGCAGAAGGGAGCAACATGCACTGATCAGCGCAGGTGCTCAGTTATGCAACATGTGACCAACATAGGTGGACTAAAGGTCAGGGTGCGCTGGGGCAAAAAACATGGCTTTTGAGCTAATTGATCCAGAAACTCATATTTTTTGGAGAGGTGATGCTTAGGGCTTTACAAAGGGATAATGACAAAGTGTTTAAGGATGTTGATTGATTCAATTTTTAGGCCTTTTGAGCGAATGTGACAAAATGACCTTTAACAAAACCTTCTACCGATCCCCTGTAGATGAAACAAAATGAATCATTGCTAGCTCAACCCCACCACCACCTCCAAGGGGTATTATTTATCCAAATCAGAAGTTTTTGATGAATGGACTCTCTTTGAGTCTTCCAAAATATCCTCCTTGCAGATCATGGATTTAATATGTGTTGATTCAGGAATCGATGATAGTTATGTAACTTTTTGCATGGAATGTTCTGGATCATCGAGATTTTGAATATTCCTATCCTCCTACTTGGGAGGCTCATCCTTGGTTCCACATTTTCTATTGTCGTAGAGGTAGGATTGAAGGGTTTTCAACCCTTTGCTTTATGATCATGTGCCTTTTTTCGCTTTTTGATGTTGTTTGATCTACAGACAAAAATCTTGTAAATGTCCCGTTTGGAAACAAATACGACATTTGGATGTTGTGTTTTCATAATCCAAGTTTCGGGTCCATGGATGGGATCCATTCTTCAATAAAATATGATAAGGGAGTCCTTTGCTTAGATCTATCTCTACACAAAAGCAAAGGTAAATAAACCATTAACCATTCTTTCTGTATCCATTTTTTTGAAGGAGCCCAAGGATTTTTGAATGTCCATTAAAACCTTTTGGTGCCAAAACGGTAGAGGAAGATTTGGAAGCTTGACCTATACAAGCATTTTGGTTACCACCATTGTTGAAGAATCAAATTCTGGAAACCAAGGGGAGATGAAGAGTTCGACATTACCCCAAAACCACTACCCATCTCTAATTACTTTCTCTACATCTTCATGAAACACAAATTGTACCACAAAGAATCCTTTGGAGTAAAGATATATTACATAATTTTTTGTCTAGGTTGAAAAAACCCGCTAGTGTAGATCTTCTAATTTGGGCCAGACACCATTAAATTTGTAGATAATAGCCAAGGGTTGGAGTTTAACAAAGAGAAAATTTACCTCTTTAATATTGATACCGAATGTTGGCATTTGATCTGAGTTTTCAACAGTATAGGGGCTTGGAAGGGATGAAGGTTGTTCAACTGCATTAGATTTTCCTCGATCGACATCCTTGTATGAGACAGAAGAAGCTGACTTCCTAGACCCCATAATACTCCCACGTAGTCTCGAAAGCATTACTATATTTGAATTTTTAGACATCCCATAATCAGACACAAGTAATACATCCTGCATTTGTTTATCTCCATAGAACAAACATTTCACAATTAAAGGGATTCCCAGGTGGTTCTCCAAGATCTACTTTAGAGATGCCATTGTATTAGAAAACCCCACCCAAGTTGGGATCAAATTTCCTTGTAGTGATCTAATGAAAACTTGAAACCTTGCCACAGGGGCACTATCTTCAAATATATTTTCTAATCTCAGAGGAGGTTTGATAGGGGGTATTTCTTCCCGATCTGCTCCATTCTGATTTCTATTGTGAAAGTTTCAGAGGCAAATTGCTTGAAAAAAACCCTAGACCCTCGAAAACTTTTCATGTGTAGAGATGAGGGTAACACATTTTACGTTTCACCCAGATTACAGTCCTAGATCCTTCTTGGCACCACTTGCCTGCGTCAAATCGTAAATTTCGACAAAGGCTCCATCAGAGACACTGTGAGGGAGAGAGAAAGAATGTTGTTTTTCGGTTTCTTACTTGAGAACATTTAGTTGGTGAGGGTTGCATGCCAAACAAGAACATTGACACTCTAAAGACAAGACTGCATTTGCAACCCCTTTTCATTATCCCATGCTTCCAGCGTGGGATTCAACCCGAAAACCATCAAGGTCTAGCCCCATTTCGTGAAGTATGAAAGTTTGAAGCTCAAGGTTAACTTCCGAATGCTGGTGAACAATGAGGGTTCAAATCCTTTGCTCACCATTGGTCCAAAATCCACCCCAACCATCTACTAGCAATGCTCCTTAGAACGATCGTCTCAACAACTGTGAAAATATACACTCACTTATTAATATATATCCAATCTTAATTTCTTTACAATTAAAATATCTTTAATTTAACTAGTCTAGATCAATTTTAACTTTGGATCTATCAAGCGTAGAGAGTGATAAAATCTCTTGAGGTGCAAAACTTTTCTCAAATTTTGCACTAAAAAAAATATTTGCACTCTAAGAGATTTGATCCCTCTCAACACTTCGACACTTGATAGATCCAAAATTAAGCTCGATATAGGTTGGTTTTCTTTTTATTTAACAATAATCATAATATTTATACAACATTACAACATCTCTTTCGTGCTAGTTTCCATATTAAATTAGAGAGTACCTCTCAACCTAATAAAATTTACAATTACATTTGATATTTAATCATTAAATAGCTAAAATTATACATTAACCAAAATCTAATTTAATTAGATTTAAGTATATATGAAATTTTTTAAATTTCCATACATAAAACTGGATTATGGAAAAATTATTATCCTACCTTAGATTCATCTAAACAATCATCTTAACATGGAACTTGCAGATTATTAGTCCTTGTCGTAGGCATGGACTATAGTAATCGAAACGAAGGGAGATAGCATTAATTCAGCTGCTTTTACGTCGGGTTCATTACTTATAAACAAAATTTTTAGAGACATATTAATTTATTGTGTTATTTGGCCTCTTCCCGAGGACCAAAGCTAAACTGAACCTAAAACAATAGGTTATATTTATTAGTCCTATATTTTCAAACTTGTAAATTGTAAAACCTAAACTAATGTTAGCATTATTAGAGGACATTAAATGTTAAGTCAGCTAAACATATAAACATGCGCAGGTTGCTGAATGCATTTGGCTACAGTACATGGCGATTGGCCCAGGCAGGTTACAGTGTGATGGTGGCTAGACTAGATAGCACATGGCGACACATGGCCACTGCATGTACTGCCCTCGTGTCTGTGATATGAGTTAACATTTCATTCCTTCCTGTATGTGATACCAGTTAACATTTCATTCCTGGTCCTCCGTCTGCATCTTCTCTCAATTCGATCAGCGGAGCTACTCTCACATCGACCTTCCTTGGCGGGGTAGCAGAACGACCTCGCATCTCGACTACTGTAAGATCTCAAAGGAAGGACAATCCAACCCGCCCGCTTTATCGCCTGGTTCGATCAACGACCATTTCTAGAGGAGCCACCCAACACGTTCGACTACCTTACAGCAGGTTTTCCCATTCCTGTATGTTATTTTTGTTGCAGTGTCGCATCTCACTGGACAGGTTCAATGGACTTATAGTTCTCAGTGATATTATGCAAGTAAACAGACTTTGAAACAGACTTTGTGAAGAAAGAAAAAAACCCATGGTCGAACCTGTTATGCCAGAACTGGGCAGCCGCTTTCGTTCGCACCTTCCAAACACCTTCCAAGCTTGCTTCTGTCAAACCGAATGTTGTTCACTGCAGTCTCCCAGCTGCTGCAAAAGTTCCTTTGCATTCCACAAATAAACTGGCCTATTATGTGAATTTTGAACTATTGAACTTATTGATTGCTTGCAACCACTGCCTCGGCCCTTATCAAACCGCCCCACCCTTCTCAGATTGCAGATGCTTGGTCCTGGTTCTGAACCAAGCTAGGGTTTCTGTTGTTTAGCTTTGGTTTTCAGTAAACAATGAAATACATGAATACTATCCACCTGTAAGAAGGAAAATCCCTCAGACGGCTTTCTTTATAGTTGGCTTCACAAGTTGGACAAGTTCCTTCTATAGTCTGATTGACTTCCCGAGCCTGAGCTTTCAGTTCTGGTGTCCCTTTTTCTGCTCCTCCTCTCCTTTTAAGTCAAGCAATTCTGTTATGCCAGAACTGGGCAGCCGCTTTCGTTCTCACCTTCCAAGCTTGCTTCTGTCGAACCGAATGTTGTTCACTGCAGTCTCCCAGTCGCTGCAAAAGTTCCTTTTCCCTCCACAAATAAACTGGCCTATTATGTGAATTTTGAACTATTGAACTTACTGATTGCCTGCAACCACTGCCTCGGCCCTTATCAGACCGCCCCCCCCTTCTCAGATTGCAGATGCTTGGTCCTGGTTCTGAACCAAGCTAGGGTTTCTGTTGTTTAGCTTTGGTTTTCATTAAACAATGAAATACATGAATACTATCCACCTGTAAGAAGGAAAATCCCTCAGACGGCTTTCTTTATAGTTGGCTTCACAAGCTGGACAAGTTCCTTCTACAGTCTGATTGACTTCCCGAGCCCGAGCTTTCAGTTCCGGTGTCCCTTGTTCTGCTCCTCCTCTCCTTTTAAGTCGAGCGATTCCAACTTAAGGTCGAGCTATTACATTCTGCTTTCAGTTCTGGCTGTTACTGGCTTCATAAACTGGCTTGCCCTTCACGAGCTTACAGTTCTGGTTCAAACAAGGGTAGATCTCAGGAGAAATGAAATTCTGGCACCGTGAATTAGGACCCTCCCATTTTTTTTTTTTTATCATGGAGTTAGCACAGGCATGAAACATCTTGTAAATGATACATTTACTCAGCATACATTTGAAAACATAAAAGCTACGTGTTTGAAGTAAATGAAACGTGGATGGTTAGTGATAAAATAAACTCTAATGTGGCGTTGCAATAATATGTTTCGAAATGAGCGTTAGAGGATTCTTTACACATTGGGCTACGTGGTGGTAAGCAACAATGCTGTGAGACTTCCTGCCCATGACACAATATAACGTTCATGCACAACTGCCATGCTGCCTTTTAAAAATAGTGGTGGGCCATTCAATTTCTGAGTCACTAAACGATGCAATGGCACAATTTCCAGTGATTGGATCTGGGGATTCGTAGCAGTCTGCAAGCACTAAATACATATATTATGTGACAAACGAGAAAGCAAGAATAGCTCCAGCTCCGACAATCCCTCCTAATTGAGTTGTTTCGCATGCCAATGACAACACCTCCCAACCTGTTATAACACACACACTTGTTGTCCAGAATGTGCCTGCGGTGTATTGCAGCAGGTCCGTTCACTCAGTGAAATGAGATATCCTCTATTCTAAATGAGGGCTACAACAAAGGAGTGGGTTAGAAACAACAATTCTAAAACAAATTTGTTAAGAATAAATATACCATGGCCTTTGATGTGGCCAGGTATGTTTTCAAACTTGGTATCTAAAATCGTTTTTTTCTCCGCGCGATCAACATCCATAGAAATCTCCGCCATAGTGCCTTCCGATTCTACTTGCACGTAGGAGCCAGAATATGCATCCACACAATAAACTCCATGTCTCCTCCACCATCGTTGCTTTATTTATGATCCTTGTTTCATATTTACTTATAGTTAACAATGTTAGGCTCGTATATAACTAGTTTAACCCAGGTGAAAAATTGGACTTGACTAGTAATCACATGATTAATAGAATGAATGACTCGGCACAACGTTTCACTACCTGTGCCATGCTAATATATATAAAGTCCTATCATGTGACTTAATCCTTTTCTCAGCGTAGTAGACATTCTGGCTGACCTATTTCAAACTTTGTACATGCATCACCGAAACTCAACACATCCAATTTGTAGAATTCCACATCGAGGGTACAAATCTAGTGGCTGACTTATTTCAAACTTTGCACATGCAATACCGAAACTCAACGCATCCAACCTACAAAATTCCACCTCGAGGGTACAATTCTAGGATCATACAGCAAATTTCAACCAGAGGCAGGGACTTGCTACGTCGTAGCCCCTCTTGTTTGATTTAGGAATGACACATGATTATGTAGTGGTGTCAAATTTTTTAATTTAGCACGTAAATTCATGTTAAGAGTAAAATTTTATAAATGGTAAAATTTTGAATATAGTTTATATAAGAGTATAATATATTTTTAAACTAGGAGAAGCACAACAAAGTGAATTGAGATGGTTAAATTACTTAAAAATAAAAAGTGGATTTTTTGGATGGTTTACTAACGATTAATAAGGATTAAAATATTTCCATTTATTTAACAAGATCCAATTACTATAAATAATTTGTACAATTATCATCAACTTTTTGGATCTCCATAAAGGGATATTGATATAAATGATTTTATGAAAAAAAATAGCGATGAAATTTTTTAACACATATTGAAATGTTTAGCTCTACATACTTTTACAAAAGGAAATAATAATCTGATGGTAATTTATGCTATATCTATATATGGAGTAATATTTAACTTTTGAATTTATCATTTTTTGAAGGGTATAATTTTACAAAAGAAATAATAATAATATGGTAATTTATGTTATATTTATATTTAGTTTAATATTTATTTTTTAATTTATCAAGGGTGAAGATAATTTTTTTTATGCAGATGATTGAGTCGAGAGATTCATTTTACAACCCACTATGAGAGTGATGTGTAAGTATGTCCATCCTCAACATGAATTTGACACTTGCACTTCTTAAAATAAAAATAAACTATTCTCTAAATAGAAAAGCAATGTCAACTATAATAAAAAAACAAAAACAAATATGATATGCATGTTTAGTTAGTTGTCCATATGACATAATATAATTTTAGGTATATGTTTTTTGGTCAAAATCCAACAAAGATTTTTTGGAATTATAAGTTTAAATTGTACTCTATATAGCATTCAAAAATATAATTTAAACAATGAAAAATTACACATTGTCTTTTGCACTCTAAAAGAAATTTGCACTTGAAGAAATTTGATCCCTCTCGGCTCATGTTAGATCCAGAGTTAGATGGATCTAGGATAGTGATATCATCATTGGGTGTTAATGTCTCCATAATGTGTATGAAAAGGTGAAGAATTATAATAAGTTTAAGGATTCTCATTATTTGTTACATAATTTAGAGTTGGGATGTTCTAAAAGAAGTTGCATATGGGGAAGAAATAGTAAAAGGACAAACATTGCTCAAAGTATTTATCTAAAAGCGGTTAATAACTTGAAATGCATTAAAAGAAAAAAAATTAAAAAACCGTGCAGATAATTAAAATAAACTTAAACAAAGATAAGTGAATAATTTCTTAGCTCTTCCTTCACTTGAATTCAAGTTTGATAACTACTAGTATAGATCCATCTTAACCATGTTTCTAGCAAGTGTCTAGAGGGATCAAATCTCTTGAGATGCAAACCTTAAAAAAATTGCACCTCCAAAGTGCATCTCTCTAGGGACTTGATAGATGATGGTTAAGATGAAAATCTCTCTCTCTTCATTTTTAAAATAGCATTTTTGAATGCATAAATAGATTCAACCTCTTGATAATTTCTTGAATACATGGAATAAAATAGCTTGAACATGCAATTCCAACAAATATTTGCTCCATTCAAAATTAACACTTAATAAAGGAGTCAAAATGTAAAATAATGATACTTGAAATGCTATAACAATAATAATTTATTTTTTTCAATTACTTTATATAATATAGAGAGTTATTATTATTATTATTATTATAAACCATATATAATATGTAAATTGTTGACATTAAAATAATTTAGTTAACATGAATATTAAAAGGAGTTGTCTATAATGCGACTTTTTGGAGATTCCGGTGACGGAATCCGGCGGAAGAAATTGAGGTTAAATCTTGATTTGTTGCAGTTAAAATGGTTTTTTAACTGCATATTTGGATTCAGCACCCTCGAAAACCCCTGGGACGCTTTCATTGTGCAGAAACTAGCTATCAAACTTGCGATTCCAATAAATTCCTGCCGGATTTCGACCGGAAAAACCTGCCGGAAAGGCTTTCAAAAAGTCGCGTTATAGACTATTTCATATTAAAATGGTTTATTTATGTATTCGATTGAAATGTAAAAATATAAATAATATAAATTATATTTGTTTTATTGTTTTAATTACTTTAAAAGAATTTTAAAAATTGATATAAAATTATCTCATTTCACATGAACATGGAAATGTTTTATTTATAACTGAGAGTTAGTGAAATATTTTTACCATATCTCCTTTATATTGGGCTGTAATATCAACAATCAACAAGCACAATTAGAGTGAGACGAGGCTTTATAATACTTTTAAGTAAAATATATATATATATATATATATATATATATATATATATATATATATATATTATTTTGATTATAGTCGACATTATTTTTTAATTTAAAGAATATTTTAATTTAATTTTAATTTAAAAGAGACACATGCCAGCTCCACATTTAGCACGAACACACATGGCCCTCATACTATGTTGTAGAATAAACCTCTCAACTCAATTACAACATGTATTCATTTTGAAAAAAAATGAAATAATTGATTCATATTGAAACCTAATTATAAAGAATACATTTCTATAGTAACCCATATTAATTATAGAACACTCTTCTTCCTCCTTCATTCAATTCCCTTAAATTCCTATTTTGTTTGTTTGCATTGACACTATAATTCTCACCATTACATTCAAAATTGCACATGCACATAGGTACAACAGAAAGAAAATACAATGACACATCGTACTAAACTATCTAATTTTACAAACTAGGGTGGTTGAAGGAATAAAAGGCCTCAATCCATAGGAAAATAATTTGTTGAAAAAGTTATTTGACATGTTTCTCCAAGGGGTCTTGGCGAAAGTGGACTAGAGATGCATCAACTCCAAAACAAGTATAAATCGCCTCCTAATCTTGTCATTCCTTAGAAAATCAAAATTTCACTAAGGACGAGCCTCAAATGAGTGTCCTCATCTCTTAACCTTGTCATCCCTGCATCAATCAAAATTTCACCGAGGCATCAAAATTTCACCGAGGCAAATCTCCTTGTAGTAGGAGATTCAAAGGCATTTCCTAGAACGAGCACGGTGAGGTAGCTAATGTTTCTTTGCCAATAAAAGGGATACATAGATTTTTTTAATCCATCATTTGCAAGGATTTGGTGTCTCAATGGACTCTATCTACATTACAACGACTTGAAAGAGATTCATGAAAAAATATTGAATATTTCATGAGAAAGTATGGAATATTTGTTAAGCTCCATTAGTTTATGCAAAATTGTTGCCTACAATTATGGAATTTAAACTGCAATCTTTCCTTAACTTATGGAAACCAACTGCAGTAGTTTCCTTAAGTTAAGGAAATCAACTGCAGTTAATAAATTTATTGTTGGGAGCTACTGAAGTGGTCCATTACTCCCATCTGGAGTTCTCTGCCTTGATCTGTGGGACATCTGACACATAGCTATCAGAAGCTTGATGGAAGCTTAGCTATAAATTCATTTGTTTGGTCCCCAAGCTTGCATCTCAATCCCCTTCAGTTTTTTACACCATCTAGCTGAGATAGCAGAGCTTGGAAGTGCCTTCATATTTTCTGCATTCTTTTCTTTTTGCTTGGGCAGCTGGAGCGTGGTTTTTCAGAAAGAAGTTGCATCAAGAGTTTCACCAATGGCTGGAGGTAATTCATATCCCTGGGCACTAAGTTTCAACGATTCTTTAAGTTTTTTTTTTTCCGCATGCAGAATCGCTGTCATAATTTTCTAACATTTGGTATCAGAGCCCTTTTACCTCTGCCTTGCTGTGTGTTGGCCAAGAAACGAATTTCGATCCACCGTTTCGTTCCATAATTTATTTCTTTTTGCGCAAACCGTGGGTCGAATACATGACCTGTGTGTAGTTGGCCATAGCACCTTAGTTCTGACATACGCATTTGATTGTGTTTATATGCATGCATTTGATCACTCAAGGAAAATAAAGCTTACTATATTATACTCATCTGAATCTCTTGAAAAGGTCAAGAAAGTTTTATGTGCATATGCATGCGTAAAGAGATTTTACCAATCGGCAAATGAAATTTGCGTCAAAACAATTTTCCAGCATCTAAAAGTTATAGGTTCAAAAGTAAATGCCGATTGTGACGCCGTATCTGTACTGTTTCAATGCCTGTCTTTGTGTTTTATTTTTGAGTTTTTGCTTTTGAAAAACACTAGCCGAGGTCTGGAGCTTTCTTCATATCAGTAAGATCAGATATTGGATCTTTCTGTTGATGGGGTCTTTAAGGAGACAAAATACGTTAAATGGCATGTCAGAACAAAGCTTCTCAAATTCCCAAATACAAAAGAAGGAATTAGTCATGACTCATAAGAGTGTTGCAAAGAGACATACTTTGCAGTTGTTCGTCTTGACATATAATTTCTCAACTATCATATGGTTATGTTAATGGGCATATGGTAATGACAGATTTTAAATAAAGGAAATATGATCTTCATTGTTGGTAAAAATACTGCATTGTGTATATTTCGCATATATAAATGCAATATAAAATAAACGCTAAATAAGATAATCCAAAACATTGAAACAATTTCACTCAAGGATACGCTTTTTATTTTTGTCGAATAATAAAATGTTTTAACATTAGGACTTCACAAGTAGCCATAATGATGTGTAGAGGCTCCCGTAAATTAATGACGGTATTGCAGTCTTGTTCACAAACGAAATTGTGAACAAGAAAGTCAAATAGCTTATTTTTGAAAGGTTATCTATTATGAAGAAACTACACGGATATTCTAGTTCTGCTACTCGAAGCTTTCTATTACAGTATAAAATACTCTGTTATAAATATCAAAAGCTTTCATTGCTTGTAGGTATTGTATGTCAGAAGTTGTCTCAACTGATATATCAGATAGATGTATTAATGCTATTGAGTAATTGAATTCTTATGGGTATAAATTATTTTAATTGTGGAGGCTGGAGTTTAAATATGAGGTTTTTGTATTCATTTTATAAAATATTAGGGGAAATGAATATAGGGATGACCTTTGAAGTATTACTTAAAGAAAATAACTCTAAATTGTGAGAATCTCTATTTTG